>OV884056.1:16242807-19055307 GCA_930367215.1 Pollenia angustigena
CTATGGCGGGTAACACTTCCCCCGCTGCTATTTTATTCCAATTTTGGGGCTCAGAAGATCCTACTACCAAAAGTTCATCAAAATGCGTGCAGCGGTTCTTAATTATATTTCTGTTGAGCGATTTTTATTTTCAATAGTGTAGTATATCATAAAAGTGACTTCTTCAAAGTTTGCACATTCTCACTATAACAGTTCTTAAGATATGCGATATTAAACCTTGGCGTTCTATGGGGGAAACTACTGCCCCCGCTGCTACTTTATTTAAATTTTGGTGCTCAGAAGATTTTACTACCAAAAGTTCAACAAAATGCGTGAAGCGGCTCTTAAGATATGCGATATTTAATATTGGCATCCAATGGGGGGTACCAATTCCCCTGCCCCTATCGAAAAATAAGTAGCCTATTTTATTTTTAGGGCTCACATGATGTCACTGTGAAAGTTTCAGGAAAATCGATTCAGTATTTTAGGAGTCTACAAGCCAACAAGCAAACAAACAAACATACAAACATTTTTCATTTTTATTTATATAGATAGATAGATAGATAGATAGATACCACTTGAATATTAAAGAAATTATAAAAATTAATTTTTCGGTAAAATTACCCAAAAATTTTGATGAAGTGGCTAGTATTGCTTGAAGGCATCATATGTTTTTTCTTTCGGTTGCCGTTATGTGCCATTCTGTCCCAAGCAAATACATATTGTATAATAACTTCTTCTAGGAAAGAAATCAGCTCTTTTTAAAGTAAAAATTAATAAAAAGAAAATCATTGAAATTGTGAAGAAAACAGACTTTTCAATAATAACCCAGCAAAAACTTACATTGCAAAGTAATGAGTTAAAAAGCTAATATAACGACTCTTCACTACTTATACATTGGCATTTTAACTCATTATTTTAACACGGTGATGTCATTGGAGGCAAGTACTTACCACCCTCGCTTACAAATAGGGACTTAAATAAGTTATTACTCCGATGTCACCAAAATTACAACTAACACGTCATGACTTTAAAAATTTTTTTTTTTATTATGTTTTTTTTCTATGTTTTCTTATTTTATTTTACTTTACTTTATGTTTTTTTTTTTCTATTTTTTCTTATTTTATTTTACTTTGTTTTATTTATTTTTCTGTCTCTGGCGGGATTCGATCTCGCAACCTCGGTGCTGATAGACTAGCTCACTACCAGCTAGTCTACCGCGGCAGTGTAGTTTTTGTATAAAAAAACGATGTTTTTTACTCAATTAAGATCGTTAATATGAGATTAAATTATTGGAGGCAACTACTTACCACCCTCGCTTACAAATAGGGAGTTAAATAAGTCATTACCACATTCGCTTACAAATAGGGACTTAAATAACTTATTACTCCGATGTCACCAAAATAACAACTAACATGTCATGACTATAAAATTTCAGTACAGCATAATTTTTCATATTCAAATTTATTACAATTTGTTTTTTTTTTATTATAAATACAAATTGTTTTTTATTTATAATAAAAAAAAAAACAAATTGTAAGAACAAATATTTTAAATCAATTTGTATTAGATTTGAAAAAACTTCAACCGTAGATGCATTTTATTACGAATGAATTATAAATTTCGTTAATCAACTCATACACAAGTACTTATGTATCAGATTATATGTCAGCCATTACCAAACTACTTCTATGTAATGCAGATGGTATGAAGTAGTCATTGAAAAGTAAGTTGTTCAGTAATGGCAAGTCATTACCAAGTTTTTGCTGGGTAATATAACGAATCTTCACTACTTATACATTGGCATTTTAACTCATTATTTTAACACGGTGATGTCATTGGAGGCAAGTACTTACCACCCTCGCTTACAAATAGGGAGTTAAATAAGTCATTACCACATTCGCCTACAAATAGGGAGTTAAATAAGTCATTACCACATTCGCTTACAAATAGGGACTTAAATAACTTATTACTCCGATGTCACCAAAATTACAACTAACATGTCATGACTATAAAATTTCAGTACAGCATAATTTTTAATATACAAATTTATTACAATTTGTTTTTTTTTTTTTATTATAAATACAAATTGTTTTTTATTTATAATAAAAAAAAAACAAATTGTAAGAACAAATATTTTAAATCAATTTGTATTAGATTTGAAAAAACTTCAACCGTAGATGCATTTTATTACGAATGAATTATAAATTTCGTTAATCAACTCATACACAAGTACTTATGTATCAGATTATATGTCAGCCATTACCAAACTACTTCTATGTAATGCAGATGGTATGAAGTAGTCATTGAAAAGTAAGTTGTTCAGTAATGGCAAGTCATTACCAAGTTTTTGCTGGGTAATATAACGAATCTTCACTACTTATACATTGGCATTTTAACTCATTATTTTAACACGGTGATGTCATTGGAGGCAAGTACTTACCACCCTCGCTTACAAATAGGGAGTTAAATAAGTCATTACCACATTCGCTTACAAATAGGGACTTAAATAACTTATTACTCCGATGTCACCAAAATTACAACTAACATGTCATGACTTTAAAAAAATTTTTTTTTTATTATTTTTTTTTAATTATTTTTTTCTTCCATATTTTCTTATTTTATTTTACTTTACTTAATTTTATTTTTCTTATTTTATTTTACTTTGTTTTATTTTTTATTTTTTTCTGTCTCTGGTGGTATTCGATCGCGCAACCTCGGTGCTGATAGACTAGCTCACTACGAGCTTGTCTACTGGGGCAGTGTAGTTTTTGTATAAAAAAACTATATTTTTTACTCAATTAAAAGCGTAAAAATGAGATTAAATTGTCCATAATAACAATAAAAACGTTGATTGAAAGTGGATTGAAAGTTTTTGTTTCATTACTATAATGACATTTTTATTGTCATAATGAAATTTTAAATTTATGAAGGCAATTATTGAAATATGTTGCTTTTATAAAAAAATTTTTTTAATTCATAAAACATTAGATGATTAGATTAGTAACATAAGATGTATGAAATTATTAAATCTTACAATTTTTAATTAACAATTAAACATTTTTTTTAAGGAAACTATAATTTTGTATTAATTTATGGATAAAGTTATGTTTGTATATTGTTTTTTTATGATCCCAATTAAAATTTTTTGTTTAACTTGGACATCCTCAAGTTTTCATATATCCAATGAAAATTTTTAACGTAATTACGAAATCCAATGAAGCGATTTTAACGAAAATACTTCATTATAACTATGAAATTCCATTTAGACGATGAAAATTTTCATTTACCCAAGGAAAATTTTTTTACGAAAATGATTCATTAAATATATGAAGCATTTTTCTTTCAGTGTAATAAAAAAAAACAAATTGTAAGAATAAATATTTAAAAACAATTTGTATTTGATTTGAAAAAAATGAAACCGTAGATGCATTTTATTATGAATGAATTATAAATTTCGTTAATCAACTCATACACAAGTACTTAGGTATCAGATTATATGTCAGCCATTACTAAACTACTTCTATGTAATGCAGATGGTATGAAGTAGTCATTGAAAAGTAAGTTGTTCAGTAATGGCAAGACATTACCAAGTTTTTGCTGGGAAGTTTGTGGTTTTTATTAAACTGTTCATGGTTTTAAATCCAATTTTTGTTTGTTTTTTTTTTATTCCTTAATCAGGCTTAAGCTCATCAAATTTCATTTTCATTAACTTATTTTAATTAAGGAAGGAATTTTATAACACAAACAAGTAAGAAAGTATAGTCGGTCAAGCCCGACCATATAATACCGTACACCACAGTATTTTTAAACACATCATGCTCATGAATTCATATAAATAAAGATTTATCATGTTTATTAACTTCATTAAAATTGGTTTGAAAGCCTGTGAGAGGCAGAAATTGCCTCCTACCTCCCCTTGTGGTCCTATTTTTTTAAAATATGCATACCTTTTGTGTCCATATAGATATGGTTCTATCTATGTTTTAAATTTCATTGAAATCGGTTTGATAGTTTCTGAGAGGAAGAAATTTCGTCCCTGTCTTCCCTCGTGGTTCTACGATCAAATTATCTCCAAAATTGCGACCTGTACTTTGCGCACAAGGCTACATGGACAGCCAGCCAGCCTGCCAGCCATCCGGACATCGTTAGTTCGACTCAGAATTAAAGAGGGCAAAGCAATTGCCATTTCATTTAGTAATATTTTAATACAACTCTGTTAAGAAATGGAAAATTGAGCCGTTGCTTTATCTTTGCCAAAAAAACATCAAATGGACGTTGTTATGTAATTTTATTTACTTAAGAAAACACTTCTGGAATTTTGGCAAAATTGCAAAATATTTTGAGTTTTCAATGACTAAATTGTGGTTTTAAAATTTTGCTTATAAATGAGAATTTGAGATTTTCTTTCCAGAATCTAGAATAACGTAAAATTACTGTGGGCTTAGTCGCAACTTGGGGAAAAAGGAAGTATTTTGTGGCATCAATTAAACCGCTGGGTTGTGACGACCGTTGTTTAACCCTCCTGCACTCCCTGGGTCAATTTGACCCAATTTTGGTTTTCAAACGCAAAATTTGTCCCTTTAAATATAAGATATGGACGTGAAACTTTAATTTATCCATTTCAGGGACGAAAACTATAAATTTAAATGAAAATCAAAGTTGTTCTTATTCGACCTTTCGAAATTTAAATAAATAAAAATTAATCAACTGGCCTCGAGCTTGATTAATTTTTATTTATTTTAATGAAAATAATAAAATTTAAATTACCCCCCCCCCCCCCCACTCTAATAAACACGATTTACGCACATTTAATATCCTTTGGGTCAATATGACCGAACAAGCGATATTGCAAGTTTAATTCCACTTTAAAATTTGTTTCCTGTTGAATTGAGTTCATCTTCATTCAGAATCATCGATCAATAATTATTTCAGTCAAATAATCAATAGTACCGCTTTTATTTTTTATTACACTTAAATATGAAATCTTGTTTACATTTTATTGTTGGGGCATATTGACCCAAAGGATAATAGGAAGGGCACATATCCAAGGGATGCAGAAGGGTTAAATCATTTTAAAGCACATTATTATTAGATTCAGTTTATCTAAAAACAATGCGAAAATTTCTTTCCAAAATGGAATTTTCAAAATTGAATTGTTGCCAAGAACCCCCATATACCTGCCCCAACGTGCATTGTTCAAATGCGTAAGGAAGTCAGATTTTCACAAATTAAGTGAAATAAAGAGTTAAAATGTATGTAAAAAATTTTCTTTTCTATTCTTACAAAACTAATTATTAAAATCAATACTTACCCAGCAAAAACTTGGTAATGACTTGCCATTACTGAACAACTTACTTTTCAATGACTACTTCATACCATCTGCATTACATAGAAGTAGTTTGGTAATGGCTGACATATAATCTGATACCTAAGTACCTGTGTATGAGTTGATTAACGAAATTTATAATTCATTCGTAATAAAATGCATCTACGGTTGAAGTTTTTTCAAATCTAATACAAATTGATTTAAAATATTTGTTCTTACAATTTGTTTTTTTTTTATTATAAATAAAAAACAATTTGTAATAAATTTGAATATGAAAAATTATGCTGTACTGAAATTTTATAGTCATGACATGTTAGTTGTAATTTTGGTGACATCGGAGTAATAAGTTATTTAAGTCTCTATTTGTAAGCGAATGTGGTAATGACTTATTTAACTCCCTATTTGTAAGCGAATGTGGTAATGACTTATTTAACTCCCTATTTGTAAGCGAGGGTGGTAAGTAGTTGCCTCCAATAATTTAATCTCATATTTACGCTCTTAATTGAATAAAAAACGTCGTTTTTTTATACAAAAACTACACTGCCCCGGTAGACTAGCTGGTAGTGAGCTAGTCTATCAGCACCGAGGTTGCGCGATCGAATCCCGCCAGAGACAGAAAAAAAATAAAAAATAAAATAAAAAAAATAGAAAAAAAAAACATAAAGTAAAGTAAAATAAAATAAGAAAAAATAGAAAAAAAATAATTTAAAAAAAATAATAAAAAAAAAATTTTTTTAAAGTCATGACATGTTAGTTGTAATTTTGGTGACACCGGAGTAATAACTTATTTATGTCCCTATTTGTAAGCGAATGTGGTAATGCCTTATTTAACTCCCTATTTGTAAGCGAGGGTGGTAAGTACTTGCCTCCAATGACATCACCGTGTTAAAATAATGATTTAAAATGCCAATGTATAAGTAGTGAAGAGTCGTTATATTAGCTTTTTAACTCATTACTTTGCAATGTAAGTTTTTGCTGGGTAATTCTTACAAATTATATTTTCTAACAAGTATTTTTATATTCTACTTTAAATATTTTCGTCCATTTAAAGCTTATAAGCATTTGCTAGTATTTATATTGTTAATATAAATAAAATCCTTAGAACTTTAAACAGTTGTTTTCCAGATAATTTAAGTTTTGCTATTGTTTAAGTGATGTAAAAAAATTCTACATGAAATCATCGTAACCTTCGTAAAAGGGACAAAATTGTATTTACATAAAATAAAAGCAAAACAAAGCAAACAAATGACGTATGAAAAGTGTTTCTGCTGCAACCCTCGTTAGTTTAGAGACTGAAGTCTGTCCGTGTGTGTTCCGGTTTAACTTGAGAGGGCTTGGTTTATGGGAGGGTCGGT
Organism: Pollenia angustigena; assembly: GCA_930367215.1. Lineage (NCBI taxonomy): Eukaryota > Metazoa > Arthropoda > Insecta > Diptera > Polleniidae > Pollenia > Pollenia angustigena. Next base: position 16,249,471 of record OV884056.1, read on the forward strand.
CTTTGTGTTATCCACTGACCTTTAAATTTGAATCCTTTTCAACAGTCCGTCCATTCATCTGCTTACCAAAGTTTATTTATTTAAACGAAGGTAGAAATATTTAAATGTTTACTAACAGTTTTATTTTCTTGAATTCCTTTCTTTTTTCAAATGTCTTGATAAATATTTTCATTTATTTTTCTTCTGCTTCTTTTCTCTCAAACTATCCCTTTTTTATGGCCCTTTAAAATTTTTTTTTTATATTTTGGGTTCAAAATTAAGTTTAAATAATAGAATTTGCTACACGTTTTATCTTAACCTAAAATTTTATTTTCCCATTAAATGAAACAAGACAAAAAAAAAAAATGTTGAAAATTTTAAGGTGCCAATGTCAGCTGCCAGCAACTGGTGTTTAATAGTCAGGCTTTTTTCTGTTTCACGTTTCAAGCTAAAAAAAAGGTTGATGTTTTTGGGTTAAGATATTTTTGTGCCAACATTTAATAGGGGTCATACTGTGTATAACTATGACCATTTATAAAGCCATATGGAATGCCCTATTTCTGCTACACACCCATCATGCCCAAGAACATCTTATGCCTTCTTTTTCTGGCTTAAAAGCTTAGGTGTGAGAAAGAGAATTTATGATGTAACTGCTAATGTTTTCATCATCATTAGATATGGCCAAAATAATGAGTTGTAATGTAAGACATTAACATTTGTTAAGTTGTTTTTTTTTCTTTGGCCGGAAGAGATTTATGCTGGAACATAATGTTTTGTTATTTAACGAATTTGTTAATATGTTTAAATTTTTGTTTTGTTTGGGATAATGTTCTAATAATGCGGTTAAGGGAAATGTTTTATGCTATAAATTTTTAAAATTCTTGTCAGTTTGTTTTTGCTTAAAGACAATCAAATGGGCATTGAGGTATGTTTAATGTTTAATCTTTTACAAAATATGGAAAATTTATGACTTTGAAATGAACAGATTTGAAATTAGGGAGAAATTTTTTTGTTGTTTAAAAGTCATAAATTAAAAAAAAATAATAAGAAATGGAACTCTTTGTTTAGAATTAAAGTCTTCCCCTTTGTCTTGCAATATTCCTTTCAATAGTTTGTTCTATAGTCTAGTCTATAGTAGTGCTTGGAAACTATCGATAGTACCATCGATTCTATCGATAGTCTTTAAATATCGAAAATATTTATAGGAAAAATATCGATATTGATATTGGTATTTAAAACACAGCTATGAAAACATGTAACAGCTGCCATAAACACAGTTTTTGGCCGCAAGTTTACTTGCTATTTATTCGCGCTGCACTGAAAGAATTTTCTTCGCAATACTAACGAATTTTGACATTAATCCCATGAAAAATTGCATTATAAAGGAACCTATGCGGCGCTTCGTTGGATCAATGAAACCTGTTTCATTAAAAGGACTTAATGAAACATTACATTAGATCCATGAATATTATTCATTGGATGAATACTTTCAATAAAGTAAAATTTTTTTTTTTTTATATTTTTTTTAATTATTTTTTTTTCTTTTATTTTACTTTATTTTATTTTGTATTTTTTTTTTGTCTGTCTCTGGCGGGATTCGAACATGCAACCTCGGTGCTGATAGACTAGCTCACTACCAGCTAGTCTACCGGGGCAGTGTAGTTTTTGTATAAAAAAACTATGTTTTTTCTTAATTAAGGGCGTAAATAATCTCATATTTGTTTGTCCATAATAACAATAACATCGTTGATTGAAAGTGGATTGAAAGTTTTTGTTTCATTACTATAATGACATTTTTATTGTCATAATGAAAATTTAAATTTATGAAGGCAATTATTGAAATATGTTGCTTTTATAAAAAAATTTTTTGATTTCATAAATTTAATGGCATACATACATATAACATTAGATGTATGAAATTATTAAATCTTACATTTTTTAATTAACAATTAAACATTTTTTTAAGGAAACTATAATTTTGTATTAATTTATGAATATAGTTATGTTTGTATATTGTTTTTTTATGTTCCCAATTAAAATTTTTGGTTTTACTTGGACAAACTTAAGTTTTCATATATCCAATGAAAATTTTTAACGTAATTACGAAATCTAATGAAGCGATTTTAACGAAAATACTTCATCAAACCTATGAAATTCCATTTAGACAATTAAAATTTTCATTTACCCAAGGAAAACTTTTTTATGAAAATGATTCATTAAATATATGAAGCATTTTTCTTTCGGTGTGTATACCAGTAAAGTATACAAACAAGAAGAATAGTAGGTGGTATGTAAGTATAGATCAGCTGTCCTTCCTTCTACTGCTAATGAGAGGAGTGAAATTTTAAATGTTTTTGCAATGTTGTTACACAAAATTCAAATGTAATTGCGAGTATAAGGTAATGCAATGAACGACCATTAGAGAAAAGGTTCTCTAGACCGATTACATTTTGGGTGGAGATTTAAAACCAGTTTAGAACATTATCTACAGGTACAGTTAAATATCTAATGGTCCCTGGTAATTCGTTTTCTTCAGAAAGGTGTTTTTCAGCTGCCGGTGAAGTATTAAACAACAGGAGAAACTGGGCGATTCTATTCTGACGGGTGCAAGATTTAGGCGCTTTAAACGTCTTTTACTAATAGAAAGCAACACATTTGCAATTAAGTTATTTCTAGAATGTTACCCCTATTTTTTTTTATACTATTGTTATATATTAACAAGAATTTATATGAAACGATCAAATAGCCACGAGAGAGCTTTAAAGTGCATGACGGGTGCAACCAAATTGGCCAACTATCATAAGATCATACCACAAAACACAAAACTCTGTTAATTTTTAAACTTTTTTTGTATTATTCTTTTTTATTGTGAAAGATGAGATATCAGACGATGATTATCAAATCAAACATCGTAGAGAAATATATTCCATAATAAGAAATTTGCTGTTTAAGCCATGACGGGCGCAACATGCAATGAATCTTAATGCTTCGAAGTGCACAACAAATTTATATTTAAACTTACGTCTAAAAAAATTATATTATTATAAAATGTAGATATTTTACTTTAAATTGGCATCAAAAAAGTATCAAATAGTGTGATTTGAAAATTGATGTTAAAAGTTGTCTAGAATAGAATTGCCCAACTGCCTTAAACCAAAAAAGTTGAACAAGCTTTTGTTTAAAAAAAAAATAATACATTTTTTCCTAATCAAGTACATTCAGTCGGTAGTAATATCGATAATATCGAAAGTGAAATCTGAACCATCGATAAATATCGTTTGTATCCCAGCACAAGTCTTAAGTCTTTTTTTACATGAGTTGCGAGGTCTTATAAAAAGCTTAACAACTTTGCTCAACATCATTTTGCGATATTCGGTCATTTATACGGTCAGCATAAAATAGCAATTTCACCTATTCGGCACTTATCAATTTAAATTGATATATTAAGATTGCGAGACCTGACTCAGCGAAACGGCGGGGTACGTATAGTTTCTGTTTGACCGACTTAGCTATTGCCGGTAAGCAAACCCACCGCCGTTCACTGACCCCTACCATTTGTCGCACTTATATCGCTTATAAGTATCGCCGTCAGTCAAAAATATTACTTTTACAAAAAACGACTTTTAAGTTTTTAATTTACACACTACATATTTAGGGAAATAGAAAATTTTATTCTTCGCTCAAAAATTGAGTTTAAAATATCTTCATTGAAATTGTTACGATATCTTCATAAGAATGATTTACAATGCATTAGTGATATTAAGTTTTAATATGCGATTTTTGACTTATGACATTGTTGCAGCAAATGACCGAAATATAATCGCCAGCTGAAAGACCAGTGGATCTATAGTATTTCGTATAGTCTAGTGTAATGCCTATTTTCTAATTCCTACTAAATAACATGTATGATTCTCATTTGAGCTTACGCAAGTAGTCACACCCCCTCTAAAGTACCCCCTGACAAACTTACTTCCAATAATACTTGCTGGAGAGGTCAGCTTTTACTGCTCTTCGAATGATTTGAGTTCCGCTAGATGCCTTTCCTCTCATTACGGACCCTCTCTGCCTAGAGTAGTGCTTGTTTTACTACTGCTATAAATGAAATTATAGCGGCCCAATTCTCCTCCGATGGCATTAAAACATTAGGACGTTTTAACCCTAGAGAGAAAGTTTTTTTTATCTGACACTTAAAGGTAACGTGCTTTGCTTTCTCTTCTGTGCAATGCTGGCAGTTTGGTGAGCTATCTTGTTCAATGCGGTAGAGTTAAATCGTGTTGCCTCTATGTCTGGCAAGGAATTACCTCATCAAGTTGCGATATAACCCCACATTAATATGGGCGATTAATGAAAAAAATTAATTCAATCTTTGTTGCCGTTCTATTTCAGTCCCCTCTTATGGGTTTTCTTGAAACCTCTAGATTCGTTCCAATCTCGTTTTTAATAGTTGTTATTTCCTGACAGCTAAGTTATTACATAAATTTACAGCAACAGCGCTTGCTGCTTCCATGGAAATGGTTCTATAACCATTACAAAATCTTCTGTGTATACAGTTCATAACTTCTTGGAGTTGCAAACTCTCGTTCATCAAATTCGCATACTCTGACATGGTACACCTGCGCTTGGCATAATCCTAGACAACGCATTAGACAGATGCAGCTTTTTTGCAAGCATACTTTCTCTAGATGAGTATTAAGGGAGTGACTTTGATAATCTATTATGATATATGGTCAAGTTTATTGTCTAGTCTGCGATTTAATATATTACCTTATCTACAGTTTTTTAATAGTGTAATCCATTCTCAAGTCTGGAGTCTAGACTTTAGCTTCAAAATAACAAGTGCTCCCTGCTTAAAAAGACGTAGGCTTTCTTCCTTCTTTAACCCTTATTGCAAACAAATTTTAATTACCTTTAATTAAAAATATTAATTAAACATTAAAAACCATCTTGTTTTACAACACTTGTCTATTATCTTTTCTCTGCTGCCTAAAAAAATATTTTAAATAAAAAACAATCTAATTTGCAAGTCATTACCTTAAATATTATGTAATTTTTTGTTGCAAACAGAGCCTTGAAAAATTTTTACAAGGGCAAAGTTTTATATTTTTTTTTTAGCAACATTTCTTTAAACTCACTCCATAAACCGAGCTACTGACGCAGACTCTTCTGTACTTTGTTAATTAAATTGAAAGAACAAACAAACTCTTGTAGTACAATATTGTTTTAAAGTTAACAAAGTTGGAAAATAAAATAAAGAAAATTGTAGCAGCAACATCAAACAGACAGAAAAACTTGTGAGGGGAAAAATTATATGATAAAATTATGACTACCAACACAATAAACAATTTTCTAATGGCCTTGACAAAGCAAATTTCCACTGACAAACTAATAAAAAAAAGTAGCACAACAAACGAACCAAATTTGTTTAAAAAAAAAAAACAATGAAAAAACAAAAAAAGCCAAAAGGAAAGGAAAGTGAATTTTACTCCTATTTTACTTAATATGATTTTTTTTTTTTTTTTTTTGTTATCTATTTTTGTGTCTTCATCCTTTTTGTCTATAAAATTTTTTTGTTGTTGTTCTAACGCAAATTTATGCAAATTCCAAGGATTTTCTTTAATCCATTAAAATTTAAAAATAAATAAGATAGAAAAAGCGTTATTATCAGTAGCTGTTCCTGCTGCTGCTCGTACTGGTCAACTTCATTTAGTTTTTTTTTTTTTTTTAATTTAATTTTTTGTTTTTGTTCTCCGTATTATTTTATATTTTGCGGAGAAAAAAAGGAAAATCGAAAAAGTCATTATTTCTATCTTATTTTTCTTGTCATCGAATCGTTTATTATTTCATAATGATTTTCTATTAAATCCTGCATTCAGAAATGTTTCTTATCTCTTTGTTATTTTTAAACTGCAACATGTATGAGTTACACAGGAAAAAAATCTTGTTGTTTATGATGAAGCACTTTTTGTCAAAATAACAAAACTGAATTTGCACAATAAAGTATAAACAAAAAATATTTATTATAAACATAATAAAAATAAAATAGTTGAGCTCGAGGCCTGGATTATTCTTTAATTAAAATTTTTCTTTATTTAATTCCAATATTTCGCTACTCTTCGAGTAGCATCCTCAGGGAGTATCTTTAATTTAAATATAAAAACAATACAAAAGGTAAGTGTAATTTCAAGTGAACAAACAAGTATACATTTAAGTGTAATTGACAATTTGCATAAACAAACAACAAACACAATATTAACAACAGTAATACAACAACAATAGATTTTTTTTTTAACAGTATTTTTATATATTAACAAACGCACTCACAATGGATTTTAAATAAACAAACAAAATTCTAAAAATTTGAATTCACATTGAATGTAATGGAAAAGGCGAAAAAGTTTTTGAAAAACAACGATAACCTTTTGATATTGAACGCCGACAAAGGTAACGTTACCGTAGCCATAGAGAGAGTGGAATATGAAAAAAGAATGAAACATATTGTTGGAGACATGATGACGTACCAAAGGGTAAATAAAGATCCAACAAATGGGCTACAAAAGATTAATAATGATTTGGTAGAGAAAATAATTAGTAATAATTTAATATCGAAAAGCGAGAAGAGAAGATTAAAAACTGAAGTTGCTATAGCACCAAGGATATATCGCCTTCCCAAAATCCATAAAGAAGAACACCTATTAAGGCCCATATGTTCCTCTATTAACACTCCAGCAAGTGAGTGAGTATTACTGTGATATTAAAAATGACTACGGAAAACTCAAGATTTAATGTTAAGGACTCAGTGCAATTTAGAAATAGGATTAAAGACTTGACTATACAGGACGATGAAAGATTAATTTCGTTTGATGTTGTCTCGTTGTTCCCCAGTATCCCTGTCGATCTAGCTTTAGTAACTATAGAAGAAAAATGGGAAGAAATCTTTAGGTATACAAAAATGGAAAAGAATTTATTTCTACGAATTGTAAAATTCTGCATCAAGGATAATCGTTATTTTAAATATGACGGCAAAGTTTATACACAGAAAAAAGGTCTTCCGATTGGCTCACCAGCATCACCCATAGTTGCAGACATCGTGATGGAAAAACTTTTAGAGACGGTGTTGGAAAATTTAACGATAAAACCCAAAATCTTGACGAAGTATGTTGAAGACCTTATGAAGGTTAAAAGACAATTTTGTTTATTTACTTTATTTGTTACCAATATTTTACAAAGAAAATTATCGCCACAATGAAATTTATAATATAATTTATTAGACAGTTGTTTGCCATTTCTACATATACAAAATCTGTTTAAAGAAAAAAAAAACTTATTTAAGCAACAAGAATGAGTAAAATGTTTATGTTTGTTATTTTATTTTAATCACACCCACTGTGCGTAATGGGGTCTCTCATTAAGTTTTTTTTATTTATCTAAAATCTTTGCTTTTAGAAAAATTCTCCATATTTTTTCTATGACACATATTTGCATAAATGCTTAATTGAAGCATTTTAAAAATTGTTCCTAGTTAAACAAATATAGCAATTTTTCATACTCATTCCACAGCATAGAAAACTGCAAAAGAGAAGAGAAAATGTTAAAAATGTTTTATTTAGATTTTAGTTTCGTAATTTAATGGCAGTGAACGAGTTAAAGAAATAAATCTTTTGTAGAACATATGAATATATGTAATAAAGTATGTGTGCATGTGTTTTGGTATGCCTCAGATATCTAGAGGCTAATAAATAAATAAATATAAACAAGCAATTCAATTTTCAAAGTAGACGAGTATCTGTTACAGGCAGTGGCAGTGCAGGAGTCAGAGTAATAAAAGGATATAAGATGACATAGACCTTTGTGACTTGTTATAACAAGGAGCTTGTTACAATGATGACTTTCTCTTTTTTTGTAAGCGTATGTCTCTGTCACTAAATTAAGATACTGTTTCTTATTAGTGTGTGTGTGTGTGTGACCGTGCTAAAAGCCTTGCGTTTTATATATCCGTCTAATGATTGTTTGCATTAACTGGGCATGTGTAGTTAAGTGAATAACCTACGACTACAAACTTAAATGATCTTCTTGTAACAACTACCACTGTGCTAATTTTTTGCAGCTGCAGATGCTGCTCATGACTTTGAAGTTTTTTCTGTCTCTGTAGAACCCCCTGTTGTGTTTGAAAAACTTTTCACTTTTGCTGGATTTTTTTTTGGATTTTTTTACATTTGATCTCGTCCTCTTTTATATTATTTCTCTTTTGCTCTTTGCTACATACTTTTGAGAAACTTTTGTATTGAAATCGGTTATTTTAAATATGTTGTGTTTTTAAAAGTTGCTAAGGAAAACAAATACAACAGACTAGAATTGCAAGTTCACCCAACAATTTAACCTAAGCCAAGAATTTATAAGTTCAAATTAATCCAACACTAGAAAATTTCTGTTAAAAAAAAGTTTGAATGAGAAGAGGAAAGAATTTATAAACTTTTTAGTTAACCTACAACAATCATTATGAATTAATATTTTTTTTAGTGTATTACTTTAGAACAGTGATAACCAAGCCCCGACCTAAGAAAGCCCCGAACGCACGCACACAAAGAAATTATGGGCTTGTGTGCGGTCGTAGAGACTGATGATAGTCTGATGTTTTGAAACGAACAAAGTTGTAATATACATGTGAATTGACGACCGTGTCTGTGTGAAAAATACGATTATTGACTTGCTCGCGAGTCTATGGAGTGGTTATCACTGCTTTAGAAGATAAACTTAAGAATTTTTGTGGATATTTAATCAATAAGACGAATTCTCATTTTTATCAAAGCAAAGCTTCTTTAAAAAAGGATTTTACAAGAATAAAAAACCTTAAAGAAAAGCTTCACAAAAATTAAAAAAATTAAGTGGGCTTAACATATATATTAAATTATGGACCGATTATCAAAAAAAAAATTATGGTATTATTTTTACAAATATTAAGCTAAATTTATCCTATTTTTTCACAATATTCGTTACGCTTTGAGTCATGTAAAAGGTTTTTCAAAGATGGTCTTTACATGGAACCTATAAAAAATAATAGGTCGATTAAAGATAAATTTTAGGGTACTTTTTATAGTGTTGTTAAACTTTGACATGCCAAGTTTTACAATAATAGAATTCTTCGTTTCGGTTCAACGCTTAAAAAAGAGTTTTCCGAGAAAAGTCTTTGTATTTTTGATCTTTCCAAAATTTGCTAGTGTGATTTCCAATCTTATGGAATGAGGAAAGACCAAATTTTAATACAATAGCAATATAAGTTTGGTTTAAAGGCGTACTAAAAATTTTTTGAGTGCCGGTATCACAAGGCATACACCGACCTTTACGACATTTAGCAGTATAATCTATAGTCTTATGAAACCATGAATAAATAAGTTTTACTGCATTGCCATTATTCGTTGCGGCTTACAGCGTGACGGAGCATTTTCCGACAATGGCCTTAATATGGAGCCTATAATAAATTATGGGCCAATCTTCACGAAATTTTGGAGTTAGTACTGGTCATATTAAACGAGTCTGTGCTAAATTTATTAACAATCTGTGCATTCTGCTACTTTTGATCGTGGCTGTTCCACATTCAAATTTTCTTGTGAACCTAATTTGCTGGATTTAAAACGCAAGCTGCTTTGGACAGTGATGCCGATAGTAGAGATTTTTCCCCTTTTTTAGGGATTTTTCGGAAAATTTCTAGCATAGGGAGGGAAAAAAGGACGGATATTTTATATTAATTCAAATGTTGGGAATTTTCAAAATAGCTTATTTTCAATATATCTTATAAAGATACGTATTATTTTCTTTTGAAAATGTAGTATTTTTTAACAGAACCCCTGCACTATGAGTCATATAAGCCTGTCAATCCTCAAAAATTGCCAAAACTATGTATGCAAATATAAGGGGCGATAAATATTCGGGCTCGCATTTTCGCATTTCGCTAAAATGTATTAAATGAATAAATTTGTATATAGAGATTAGTTTTGTAACAAGAAAAAAAAATCACACGTTCTTAACTAAGAGATTTAAAATCATTCAATTTCGAAATTTTTTAAAATTATAAATAACAGATTAAAACGCTTTATTTTTAAAAGTTATTTGTATACCCTTCACCAGAGACTGCGCCGGTGCGGCTTAGCCGGCTGTTAGCCAGCCGCCGATGAAAATATTTGTAGCCATCGCCGCCGAAAATTCTTCGGCTAAAAATCGGCTGCAGCTTAGCCACCGATTAATTTGTAAATAATTTGTATTCTCTTTTTTTAACACCTTGCCACATTCTTTTTTGTTTGTCTATCCTTAAAAAGTGCAACTCTTAGTTTCTTGTTTATAAAGCACCAAAATATCATCAACATTTTTAAAGTAACGACATAAAGGAAAATAAGTGAACACTAGTGCAATCGTTGATTATTTTTTGTGATAACTATTCCGTGTATTTTCCCGCCGAAAAGTTTTAACTCTGTAAAAATTTGGCCAAATCACTCTTGTTAAACAGCATTAAGTGCACGCAGAGAAAAAACATGATTAATGAGTGGTCACTACGATCATTTTTATTCATATTTGCCAAATATGTTTACCATAAAACATTTTTTATAGTCCTCATGTAACTTGAAAACATATTTTTTGTCGTAAACATTTTTATATTCACTATAATAATATTATATGGTGTTTTACATTTAAAAAGTTACTCTGATCTAGCTAAACATATTAAATTATGTGAAATATGTGAAATTCTCTAAATGAGCAAACATTTATTTACAAAACAAATAGTAAATGCTTATAAAGACAATCAAATTGTCTCCTAATTTATTTCTGTCCGCGAGCGTCAGTTACACGAATGATAACAAAAGAATTAAAACGCTTTTCGGGGAGAAAAAGGTCATGCTACCTTGCAAATTAACAAAATAAATTACTACACGTTTATTGAAATAGGTAAGCTATTTATATATGTATAGGTAGTTATAAAAATTAATATATAATAACGTTGTCTTTCTTGCAGCCAAAAAAAACCTACAATATTGAAACCGCCATATAAATTGTGTCACAAAATTTTGTCGTTATCCCAAATAAAATAAAAAATGGATGATGCGTTATGGTAATTCGTAGAGATTCGCCACAAGATATCTTGGACTTACCAGAAATTCCACCAGCAGATGACAAAGTACTTTTTTAGGAAGAGACTTTTAACAACATACCACCGAACTGCATATATCAAATTGTAGCAGGAGACGTTTTGTATGCAGATATTTTATATCAAACAGAAAAACTACCTTCAACACAAGTAAGTGATTACATTTATACTTATGTACGTATGTAATTTTATGTATGTATGTAATTTTAATAAAAAATAAATGTTTGAAATTCAATTCTTATTGGTTTTATTTGTGAGAATCATGTTGAAATAAACATTTAGCATGGTGTTAGGAATCCGAACATAATATGTTTGAGACAATAATTAGCTATTAACATTATATCTGAACATATATTGTTACTTAAGACGTGTTTGACACAATCATTACTACACACATTAATGATAGTTTGCGATTGTGATTGTATCAACCATGTCTTTTCTTTGCGTGTGTTGATTGCTTTTAAAACTATATATTTGGCTGCAAATTAAAATTAAATAAATATGTGTGAGAATAACAAAATTACAGATTTTTTAAAACATCAAAAGTAATGGAGGATGAAACTGAACCAGCGATACGGTGGCCGAGATCAGCGATTCCAATTCAGATTTTGTGCATTACGAAAATATGCTTAACAAGAAAAGTGAATTTAAGAGTAAAACGCAAATATGTTTGTTTACGTCACTACAAAGGTATTCGTGTACGGGGTCAACACACCAGAGAACTGCAAAATCACTATTTTTCTTGATTTATTCATACGCTTAAATTTGCATTCAATCTTTGCTTGCAAAACAAAGTTCCACGTTGGTAATGTTTACATCGTTTCGTTCACATTTGATTTTTGCATTTATTCATTTTTTATTGAAAGTGCTTTATTGCATTTTTTTTGCGCATGCAATATAACACAAATGTGTAAATTCATAGGAACACATTCTTATACTTTTGCATTCAAGTAGTCATTGTCCACTCGGTTGTGGTTGTTAATGGTAAACAACAATTACAACAATAAACCACTCGAAGAGACGCTTTTTTAAAATTAACAACAATAAAAACAACAATAACAAGAATACATTTTACCTACATACAAAACTACTGTACTTTTTAACAGTAAAAAAAAAAATTATGTTTCTATAGAAATTGTTTGAATGCACCTACATATGTGCGTTTAGTTTCATTTCAATTTTGTTTTCTTGTACTACATAGTTAATGCTGCATGAATACATGAGTAACTGAACAACCTAAACAAAAGCGGCAAGCGTTTTTTTAAACATGAACATTTTATTTAAATACAATTTCAATAAAACAAACCGACATAGCGATCTGTCAAATAAGATTTATCAGCCGGGTGGTTTCAAATTCGAATTCTAATGGTTTGTTTCGTATAAATTGTATGCAAATGAGAAGTTTTGACATACAAAAAACGCTTCCGCTCTTATTTAGGTTGCTCAGTAATGATTGCTTGATTTCTGGCTTTTTTGTTTGTATTTTTTTTTTTTTTTTCTTTACCAAAACAATCATTGTCGCTCCGAACACACAATCATCTTTATTAAAAAACGAAGCTAACGATTGCATAAATAACAAAGCACGATTTGCGTTATTTGAATGACTGAAAACCAGCAGCGAATATTTGCGGTTGCGCAAGTTTGATTGTATGACCGCAAGTGAGTGTATTTGTTGCAGTTGATTTAATGCGATTTTTTTACAATTGCACAAAGCCGTTCTCTGCAACACACCAAGACTACCCTTCAACGTGGTGAAATTTTGGTGTGTCACTGTAGCACATTTTGTTCTTTTTTAAGAGACCGTTTTCAAGCCGAACAAAGATAAATAGAAGTTCAAAAAAAGATGGTGTGTTTTATTATAATTGTTTTATGTGTAAAAATGTTAAATTTTGTACCTTTGGAATAGCTGATTATTCAATTAATGTTCGATTTCCTGTGTCATTGAAAACATGTGATTCTTCTTTAAACAAAAACATATTTTTATGCCATGAGTAGTGAATTATAGTATGAAAAATGGCTTAAATTGTCTGTTATAATAAAAACACATACAAATATGGTTACACAAATGTACATACACATAATTTGAATATACATATCCCATCGGCTGACAGCCACATCGGCTAACAGCCGGAGCGAGCCGCCGCCGAGCATTGTTTTGCGTCAGCCGCCGCCGCCGATGATATCCCACTGCCCTTCACCTCAGGTGGAAAAGGGTATATATAAGTTTGTCATGTCGTTTGTAATTTCTACAATATTGATCTAAGACCCTATAAAGTATACATATTCTGGGTCCCATAAGGAGAGAACTTGATTTAACAATGTCCATCCGTCCGTCTGTCCGTCTTATGTTTGATATGTGTTTTCTGGAGAATCCAGACATGATACCGGCTAGGTTGTTTTACATTTATGTCACATATAGTCCACCATTTCTTGCTTTTGAAATTCAGCCAGATCGGTCTAAAAATGGCTGAGGTATGAGCAAATAACCACGACTACCTCTAATTTTTTCCAAAAATTCCTTGTTGTTGTATTTTTATTACTTTTTTCTGTATTTCTTGAGAACGGCAAGAGCCAAGTTTTTAAATTAGGTACACATATGAAGATTATCAATACACAGCATCCCACAAAATGTGGGCGGGATCGGAGAAGTAGGCGTGGTACCTCCCGTACAAAAAATATCAAAACTTTTATAAAAACCTAATTTTTTGGACTGTTATATGACCTATCCCTTGTAGGTATGTTAAAAGATCGGAAATCTTTAGTAAAAAATATTTTCGGAAAAACTCGGAAAAATCGGTTCAGATACGAAAAAGTTATGACCAAAATAATATATTTTTTTTTAATACCCACTTTCAGGAATCATAGATCTTCCCGAGTCCAAGATGTATAACCCAACTAAGTGGCAAATTTCTTCTTAAACACGTCTGTATATAAATCTGTCAAATCGGTTAAAAATAGCTGAGTTATAATCAAAATACTGAAATGCCAAATATTACACTTTTTATACCCTTCACCTGAGGTGGAAAAGATATTCAAACAACGTTCCTTCATGGTTCAGTTGTCTAGGGGGTTTGTTGAAGTTAGAAACTGTGAGTCCGGTTTTTCAAAAACAAATTTTTTTTTTTTAATTTGTATGTTCAGAATCGATTTTAAAAAATTATTTACCAGTTTTCACTTTTTAAATTTAAATTATAATGAAGTTTTTAGTATTGTTAATATGGTGGCATGTCATAACTATGACACTGGATAGTGTCCATGGACGTTATGACACTTTTGAAAGTGTCATAGTGTCCATGGACATCATGACACTTTTAAAAGTGTCATAACGTCCATCAAAGAAATGTCATAGCGTCCGCGAACAAGAATGTAAACTAATTTGGGATCATAGCGCAAGGATATTCTTCTCTATGGTATAACAAATAAGGGCTTCGCTAACTAAAACTTCTCTGCACAGCCGGCCTTCGGCCGGGCGCAAGGATTTTTTCCTCTATGGTATAATAAACACCGGCTTCGCTAAGTAAAGCTTCTAAAATCTGCCTTGTTTCCGAACGAAAGCCGACTATGCAGAAAAGCTTTAGTTAGCGAAGCCGGTGTTTGTTTTTGTTTTTTTCTAGCTGCTCTGTTTTCTGCTCGCAAAATGGTGAAAGGTATATAAGATTCGGCACAGCCGAATATAGCACTCTTACTTGTTTTATGTATATGTGTTCAGGGGGAATTGAAGTAAATATTTTTAAAATTATACAAAACCATATATTTTATTTATTTATTAAAAAAAAAAATATTTTAAAGTAAATTTTCTTGAAAAATGTTAAGTCGTTTGAAAGGGTCAACAGATGAGGAAATGAAAACTCAAGCACGCACTTTGACTTAGTTTTGTCACAAGATTAAAGTATATATAGTGCAGTTTCTGCCAAAAAGAAGAATTTTTCACAGTGTTTTTTTTAAATCGAATTTTGATATGTGTGTGTATAGCTTGTAACTATTTATGTCGGCTTTTTTCTTGTTGTAAATAAATGCTTTAATTATAAATTATATAGTCTATTTCTGATTTGCGCAAGAATTCGTTCTTTCGAACAATTACATTTCAAACAAAAAGAAATTCTAAAAACTTTGTTTTTGTTATAAATGTAGTTGTACGCAAGAAAGAATTCTTTCGCACACCGGAAATAGGCAGTTAATAAATGCTTTAAATATAATAAAAAGGATTTTGTTTTTCGTGCTTAGTGAAGCGAAAATTTTTTTGGTTGTAGGGGAAAAAGGGATTTTTTTAGCCACGTAGGGATTTGTTTAAATTTTTACTGGCATCACCGGCTTAGGATAACTAGAAAGAATTTGGAACCAATAGTTTTCTTCTATTTTGAGTTGCTCAACAGATACCGCGCTTTCAACAGACAGATGGACATGCCTAAGCCGACTTAAAATTACTCAAAGACCCAGAATGTATTTCTACTATATGGGGTCTAAGATAAATATTAAAAAAGTTTCACACGGAATGACAAACTCAGTATACAAATTAAATCCTGGATAGAATTTTTTAATAAAAAAATTAATTGTTGTGCGCGGATGGCGACACAACAATGTTCTTTATTTGGTATCAAAACTAAAAGTAACAATATTCTTAAAAATTACCCTACTTATTAACAGGTTTTGTTGATCACGCCATTCGAGTATTTGGTATCAGCAGACGGCGCGTGCGATGTTGTTGCTATCGTTGTGCAATGTTGTTGATGGGAATTTGTTGAGTTGCAGTATTCCTGGCTGTTGGCAGTCACCCCATGTGGGTATCGGATATCAACCATTGGCATGTGCAATGGAATTATTGTGAAATAAGCTGCGTTGTTGTATTGCAAAATACGCAACGTCAGCTTGTGAACTTATTTTGTGTCTTATTTAGTTATTTCCAAAAAATAGATTTTAAACATAATTTGTGTTAACTCCTCCCTCCTTAAATGCGATCGTCCCGATTGCTTAAAATGTATGGATGTCGTAAATGGTGGAGTTCTTTTTCCCAGTTTTCCTTTCTGTGGGTTTTATAGTAATTGGAGATTCCGGTTGAGTTACTTCCATTTCTATTGTTTCGTTTTTTGGTTTTGTTTTCTTCTTCTTAGCGATCCAAATGATAGTGGCACAAACGGATATAACGATAATGATGCTTGATGTCATTAGAAATTTATTTTTGTTTTCTAATACTTCCAATCTTCTGATGTTTCCCACATTAAGTTTTTGTAGTCTCTGTAATGAGAGAATTTCTTCAGTTTTGCTATTCCATGCTTTTGGTTGTAGAGAGGCTGGAAGAGGTTTATTGCCGCTTATTTCTTTCGAGTAATATTCTCGACCATCGATGTTGACTGTTGTGTTAAAGTATTTCACTAAATAAGTTCCATTCAATTTTATCTCTTCTTTGTTCACTGTAATTTTCCCAATATATTGATTCAGTTGTAGTAAGTCGCTTCCAATTTCCTCTATGGCGGGTACGTGTTCGTTGTTAACCTGTGTGCAGCTTCCTATTTTATTTCTAAATAAACTAGTTATACAAAAGTTATCATTTAATTGTACGAGCTTATCTCTATTACATATAGTTAATTCATTGTAGCTTTTGCAGCTATCCTTGATAGCGAATAAATTATTATTACAATCCAAAATTTTTTCATATTCTATTTTATCAATTGTATTTCCGATCTTTACTGGCTTTGCTAAGAAAATTTTACAAATATCATTTTGGGCAATGGGAATACTTAAAATATATAAAATTTCTTTATTATTTGTTACAATTTTTACACTTCCAAAAGATAACAATTCATCTACATTAAAAATGGGAATATTGTAATTTTCTAAAACATGATTTAAATTTTCAATTTCAGTTTTTGACAAAATAAATGAATTTACGATGCTTACTTTAGCCCATTGGATTGCATATTCAATGTTTTGTAATTCTTTTTCAATTAACGTTAATTTGTGTTCTAATGTATTTGCCAGTTCATTATTAAAATCTTCCCGTTTTACTTTTAATATTTCATTTGTAATATTTGAAATGTCTTGTATTCTGCTAGTTGTCAGTTCGTTTATAATCATTTGTCTATTGTTATTCTCCAATAAATTTTTAATTTTCTGATTTAAGATTTCAAAATCGTGGCTGTCTGGAGTTCCAGCAACCCATTTCCATGCACTACCAATAATATCGATAGATCTTTTCCTCATTTTCGGGCTTAATCGTCTGAGGAGTCCATTAATATCGGACACTTGTTGTCTTAAAAACGGACGGAGCGGATGACTATATGTAATATTACTGTTCAATGTGGATTCGATATCTTGTGACAAAACTCGATATTGTTCTAGGTCAATGGAATGTATAACTTTAAAGGTGCCGTTCTGTTTTCTTGCGATTCCGTTCTGGATGGTTATCAGTCTCGCATTAGAGTAGTCAAGAATGTTAAAGTCCGCAAGGACGCTAGTAATTAGTAAACTGAAAAAAAAGGGAAAAAAAAGGTGAGGAATAAGATGTAGAAATTTATCAATTTCTGATGTGACTCTTGTGGATAACTCGCCCACTTTCCGTAACTATAGTTGTATTACGGTTTTCTTTCACTATCTCCTCTTTAAAACGGCCAGAAAGTTTTGTCCCTAGTCTTTTATTTGTCTTAACGTAGACCAATTGACCCGGTACGTATTCCTTTACTGGTTTCCTATTTTTATTATGGAATGTCAAGTCATTTTCCTGTTTGCGCTTCAGTCGGTCAACGTTGGATAATCTGGTTATCTCCAAATCTTGAGGTGAGAAGTCTACTGTTCGACCAAAGTAGAGATCTACAGGTCTCTTCTTGATCGTCGAATGAATGGTATGGTTGTATTCATTCACAGATCTTTCCAACAGTTCCTCGAAGTTCCTAGATGTGCCATCACTCTTTAAACATCTCATTATCTCCGCTAAAGTGGAATGGAACCGTTCTATTTGTCCATTCGCTTCGCTTCTATAGGATGGGGTGGTAAAGACGTTTATTTTCAAATCGTCCCTCATCATGAATAGGATTGAGGCTGAATTTAAATAAGGTTCGTTATGCATGACAATATTCTTTGGTACCCCGTAAAAAAATAAAATCTCTCTAAGAGGTCCCCTAACATCTTCTATCGATCGCCCTTTTAGTAATTTGGTCTGGGCATACTTTGAAAATTTGTCAATTGACGTTAGTATCAATTTTTTGTCTGTGGAAAAAATGTCAAGGTGGACCGTGTGACCAGGATGAGTTGGTATAGGTGTCTCTTTTAATTCAGGCGTATTGGGATGCCTTTCATACTTATTTCTCTTACAAGTGGAACATAATTTTATGACCCTTTTAATCTTGTTTGCCATTCCCGGAAAGTAAAACTTTTCCATAATTTGTAACCTATTTTCCTTTTCATTACGATGGGCTCTATTGTGTGTCTCCACGATTATATTTTCCTGGTCGTTTTCTGACGTTATATCGTCGACCACCAGTTGTGTAAATCGACATTTGTAGCTTGAAAAATGATTCGGATAGATTGTCTGAATTTTCCCCATTATCGGTTCAGGAGTTTTTATGCCATTAATAACGGACGGATTCAAGTACCTTTTCAGAATTTCTGTCAGTTTTTGTTCGTCATAGTTAGGTTCGTTTATCAGATGTCGATGAAACCCTGGAAATATAATTTTAAATTGGTACGTGGATGGTTCGCCTATGGTGAGAAAGATTTGATTTTTGAACACGTTTATTGGTGTTTCTATGCTTGGAATAAGGTCCTGTGGAGAACTGTCACTACTGTGCACTGTACCTGACAGGGAATTTATGCCTGTCTCTGGAGGCCTAGAGAGTGCGTCTTGGGAAATATATTGGAATATCGGGATTTTTATCCCTCCTTTTACAGTAAAATAATTCTTTGATGTATAAATCACGGCTGATAATTCTTTCAAACTATCGTTGCCCAATATTCCATCAAAGGTTCGTAGCCCTGGTAATATGAAAAATTTTATGGGAACATCATTGATGCCAAACATTTTCAAAAGTGCATGATGTGTTATTTCCACATCTCCCGTAATCGATTTTGCGCTAAATTTCTCCTGGTTAGGTATATGATTAGTAACTAAACTTGGCTTTACATAATTCTTATTACTACCCGTATCTAAAAGGAATTTGAGAGTTTGGCCGTTCCTCGTTCTAACTCGAAAGTATGGGAGCGAGGAACTATTTAACCAAAAAAAATTCAGGTCATTGATTAAATCTTCCTGTGGATAGTCAGTTGTTCTGGGGTCATTCTCCCCAATTTCCGAAATTTCAGGCGGATACTCAGCCATCTCCAGCCCGCTATTGGCAAATTGCCTATAATATTCGTCAATTTCATTCATTCCACCAACTGCGCCCTCTTCCTGGTAGTAATTATTGACATCATGGGATGGTTGTTGAATTCTACTTTCGTTGTTCGTTACAACGTGGAAATTCCTTTGCATCTTTTTCTGAGGGGCCTGTATGGATGAAGTAGGTGCCCTCTTGAAGGCTGTATCGTGTGGTCTATTCATGTAATTAACCTGTCTGGATTGTATGGATCTATCTACCTCCATAGGTTCTACTTTAGGTGCCGGTGTAGGATAATTCGGGGTTGAATATTGGGGTCTGTTATAATGGTTCTGGAAACCATTTGGGTTTCCTTGATTAAACTGTGGTCTTGTGCCGAATTGTTGGTAACCGATTGGTCGAAAGTTCTGGTTGGGACTGTAATTTGGGTTATAGTTCGGTACAGGAGTATTACGGGGTGGCAATGGTGGTCTTCTATGTACCGTACCGCCAACATAAGCAAGCTCGGGAAAGAATTTTTGTCTATTTCCCGTGAACGGATTGGTAATTCCAATTCTGTCCCTCTGTATGTTCCCCTTTGATATTTGTCCATGTGCATAGTTCATGCAAAATGCCATGTTGTCTAACTTCAAGCAGATGTGTAGTGCCTCAGGCAAGGAAGCAGGTTCACGGACGCTTAACAACCGTGGAAGATCGCCGTTTAGACCCCTAACGAACGTGTCCAAGGCTTTATCCCTATAGGTGTTCGTCATTGATCGAAGGCTTCCCTCATCTAGATTCAAACATGATACTTTGTCAAGTATCAGTGAAAGATGCTGATAAACAGCTTGATAAAACTCAGTTATAGGCCTATTGCCTTGGCACAGAACTGTCATTTGATACTCCAAAGTTCCGATATCTCTTTTATCGGAATAGTGCATCATCAGACATTTCTTCATCCTGGGCCAATCCAAAGGTGTTCTGTATGACTCTAATGCAGTATCTGCATCACCAGTTATCTTGGTTCTAATGGTGTGCAAAATTGCATAATATCGTCCTGTCCCCTGGAGGGACTTAAAGAGTTCCATTACCCTATCCACCGATTTACGCCAGGAGTTAAATTCCCCCGGTTGCCCAGAAAATTCACGTAGCGTCCGTACAATGTCCGGTACTTTGTCTAATTCCTCTAATTTCGTTACCGTTCCGATGGGTTGATCTATTTCCTCCTCCAAGTGAGGACTTTGTGATCCCAGAACTTCGTTCAGAATCTCCCTTATCTGTTCCCTCTGAGTGTTATTAAGCCCCGAGGAGCCACTGTTATGGACGGATGATCCATTTAAACTCATATTTAATGTTCTATTTAATCTGTCTGTCAGTTGCTCTATAGTCTCGTCTTCTGACATTGTTTTCGGAAATATTTTATGTTAACAGATGAAATAATAAAAGTTTCACTTTTTTTCTTTTAACAATCGGATTCTTGAATACTTAAATATGAAAAAAAATAATAATAATAAAAAAAAAAAAAAAAGGAATAATCTTACATTAATCTAAGAACCATACTGCTCTCCTGGATGATTTTGAGGCACTTGATGACTGATGAGTAGCTGGTGTTGTTGATATTGTTTGTTATAGCTGACGTTATTTCCAAGTTCACAATTTAATCACAATACTAATAATTTTTATTTATTACAAATTTTCTAATGCTTTTGCTATTTGCACCTTTTTAGGAAGAGTTTTTTTTCGAAATTGCACTTATTTTTATGTATTCTTAATGGTTATTTCTTTTAATTTTCTATTTACTTCCTTAGTTTTCCCTCTAATTCTTGTGTCACTGTTTCCAAAAAATTTTCTATAATTTTATATAAAAAAAGAATTGTTTTTCCTTCGTTTCACTCTTCTTTTAATGTCACTGTTTTTTTTTTCAAAATTTTCGATATTAATTTTTATTTAAAATTTTTAAAATTTTGTTTTAATGTTACTATATTTTTTTTTATAATTTTTTCTCATTTAAACATTTCCTTTTAAACTTTGTCGTCACTGTTTTTTTTTCAGCATTAATTTTTATTTAAAATTTGTCACTATTTTTTTATAATTTTTTCTATATTAATTTTCATTTAAAAATTTTCTTTTAAACTTTGTTGTCACTGTTTTTTTTCAGAATTAATTTTTTATTTAAAAATTTTTCCTTTAAAATTTTGTTTTAATGTTACTATTTTTTCTCATTTAAACATTTCCTTTTAAACTTTGTCGTCACTGTTTTTTTTCAGCATTAATTTTTATTTAAAATTTGTCACTATTTTTTTATAATTTTTTCTATATTAATTTTCATTTAAAAATTTTCTTTTAAACTTTGTTGTCACTGTTTTTTTTTCAGAATTAATTTTTTATTTAAAATTTTTCCTTTAAAATTTTGTTTTAATGTTACTATTTTTTTATAATTTTTTCATTTAAAAATTTTCCTTTAACCTTTGTCATCACTGTTTTTTTCAGAATTAATTTTTTATTTAAAATTTTTCCTTTAAAATTTTGTTTTAATGTCACTATTTTTATTTTTATTAATTTTTTAAAATTTGTTTGTTTCACTTTTCTTTATTTATAATTTCTATTATCTAGTTAATCCGCGGGGCACGGGCTTACCAAGCTGTGACTTCACGTCACTCCTGTTTATCGTTTACGGATTACTGAGGGGCTTGGCAAGGCTTGACTTTTGTTTTTTTCGATACCGGGGGACCTTTTATCCTTGGGTCCCTGCTCGGGCGCCAATTAAATCCTGGATAGAATTTTTTAATAAAAAAATTAATTGTTGTGCGCGGATGGCGTTCTTTATTTGGTATCAAAACTAAAAGTAACAATATTCTTAAAAACTACCCTATTTATTAACAGGTTTTGTTGATCACGCCATTCGAGTATTTGGTATCAGCAGACGGCGCGTGCGATGTTGTTGCTATCGTTGTGCAATGTTGTTGATGGGAATTTGTTGAGTTGCAGTATTCCTGGCTGTTGGCAGTCACCCCATGTGGGTATCGGATATCAACCATTGGCATGTGCAATGGAATTATTGTGAAATAAGCTGCGTTGTTGTATTGCAAAATACGCAACGTCAGCTTGTGAACTTATTTTGTGTCTTATTTAGTTATTTCCAAAAAAATAGATTTTAAACATAATTTGTGTTAACTTACATACGTATAGAAGTTGGGGCACATAAATGCCTTTTCACCCATTTATTTTATTAAATTCAATTATGAAAAAAAATTTTATTCATAATTAGATTGTAAGCTTAAACTTAAACCAGCCAAAATTTTTACTTTTAAGGCGAGGAATACACAACCAGACATGGAGCTGTGCTATTGCATCACGATAACAAACATCCGTATTTTGCAAGGTTAGATAAAAAATATTTAAGAACTAGAAGCTTAAAAGCGTTTACTCATTCACTGTATAGACATGCATGATCATCGTTACATAAAAAAAAATAAGTAAAAATATTTTAATAAGGAAAGTTTAAGAAAAATTCTACAAAATATGTACACGTAGAGAAAATATGGTCACCTCTAACCAAACTATTTTTAAAGAACATTTTAAACATATTATGGTTAATATTACCACATAATTGTCAGCAACAACCATATAATAGTTAAATTAGTCCTCCATCAAGAACCCACAACCATATTATGTTTGCCTCTAAAAATGTTATGGTTAAATATGATAATAATTAGTTTTTAAATTTACAATAGTATTTTCCTCTTTTTCAAGAGCAGCATACTATGGTTGAAAACCAACCATGCTATTGTAAGTGTTTAACAAATTTTAGTTATTATTGATCATTACATGTTTGGAAGCAACAATAATATGGTTGGGGCTTCTTAATTGATGCATAATTTAACCATAATATGATTACCGCTGACAATAATATAGTTATATTAAACATAATATGTTTAACATTTTCTTTAAAACTAGTTTGGTCTGAGTTTAAAAATTTTAGTTAAAAAATTTTTTCTCTGGGTGTATTATAAATCAAAATCTTCGCTTGCAAAATAAGCGTTTTTTTTATTTAAAAAAAAACGCCGCCGTCCATTTAACAGCCTGGCTAATTAACTGCTTTACATTAGAAAACGTTTTAGTTTAGTAGAAACTTGAAATAAATTATTCCATCACTTCTAAAGACAATAAATCATGTCTCTGTTAAACATTGACTTATCTTCATTTCATTTATTCATCATTAATCATAAAGTTCAATTATGACATTTTGTCCTCTTAATAAATTAATGAATACTAACAAATTCCTATGCAAATACAAATAAGAAAATTCTAAGTAAATAAATAATTAAAAAACACTTAAATTAGTTTGTTTATTCATTTATACTCCTTGGCGTATTGTTGATATTAATTCAACACTTTTTTAAAGTTTATCGCTGTTCCAGTTAAACTTGTATCAAAGTTATCAAACGAGAACTTTGACTTTTTAATTAATAAATTGAATTTATTTTAAGAGTGCCTTTGCTGTTTTGCAATTAATATGGGTTTATGTCATTTGTAGATACAAATATAAGAAGATTATTTATAACAACTTAATTAGTATTCCAACGAAAAACGTAGTCTACTATTAGGTTAAAAATACGTGATATTTAAGAAATATTGACCATTTATTGTTAGACGATATGAATTTCTGAAATGAATTTTCCAGTTTTCTAGGAACAAATGGATTTTGCGCTAAAACTCTTTTTCTAAGACCAAAAACGAATTAAGCTATTTTCGGATATCCTCTTCTGAAGTGAGGCCATTTTGAGTAAGAGCGGATGAGGCAAAACATTTCAAGCACTATTTTTTAAATAGTTTTTATTAAAAATTCTCGCAACAGAGGCATGTTCTAATGATATATTTCGGCTTCATGTAAAGTCGCATATTTATGGTATTTTTGGCCAATTGTCGCTTTATGTATTTAGCACTTCATCGATAAGGTCTGATACAGGCTCTTGTATAATCGGCTGGTCCAATTTAAGCAGCACGAACCACCATCTGGTTTCACCAAATACAAATCCTTACCTATACGCCATGGCGCTCCGTTGATATTTGGCTTCAGACTTAATTCGGCTGTTTGTGCCGAACAATTTATTGCGCTTTATGTTGTCGTAGTAGTTCCATTTCTAATCGCCAGTGATACTGCGATGCAAAGTTGACTTTCTTTAAATGCGGTTCAATCAGCATTTTAGGCATGTGAAGACGGCTTTTAACGACTCTACGCTTTAGGTCGCGTGGTACCGATTTTCTTTACTCTTAAATAATTTATTTTACTTCGAAATTTGTTAAACTTTTTGAAATTACTGGTTGAGCTTGCAAGTTCTTTATAAGTCAACCAACAATATTTTTTAACTTGTGCCTCCAATTCTTCAACGAAGATTTTTAGCAGATCTGTAGTGCGATACACTATGCCTTTTAAAACCACAATTGTTTCGTTTAAAAATGTTAACCACAAAATTAACCATTTTGCTAACACCAACATTTTTGGTGTGGATAAATCCGCTTAGAAAAGTGTTTATTTATAGTCCATAAATAATATGAATTTGAGGTATTTAGCCTTCAATTTATCGACTTCTTGCCACATACCAATTTTCCGTGGTGCTTCTTATTTATTTATCCTAAAGCCAAACATTTGACTTAAATAAAATTGAAAAATTAAAAAAAAAATAATTTAATTAAAATTTAATAAATAAAATAATAAAATAAAATATTTAATAAGTAATTTCAATTTTTGGGAATACAAAATTTTAATTTCAAAAGATTTTGTTATTCGTGCTTTATTCCCAGTTTTTATTATTGATAAAAACACTTGTTTTTCTTAACCTACTTACAACTACAATTAATGTTGAGAGAATTTCAACTAATTGTAGTGGGGAATGTAAGATGAGATAAACCCACTGTTTATTGTTGATGTGTTTTGTTTAAACTTTGATATTGTTACAAGTAGAACTGTTGCTTATAAGTCTTATACGTTTAACAGTTTTATTTGGTTTAATATCTTTAGTTTTTCTAAAATCTTTATGGATGAAGTTTCCTGATGATCTGGCCTAAGCAACCAGTGAAATGCGCATAGGAATAGCTTATCCCATCAACAATAAATTCCAAGTGTTTTTATCAATAATAAAAACTGGGAATTAAGCACGAATAACAAAATCTTTTGAAATTATTATTAATAAAACAATAAAAATAAGTAACGCTTTACGCACTTTTGCATAATTGTTTTGTTTTTTTTTTCTTCTTTGTTATTTTATCCTATTTTGATGTTTCTCCTCTATCAATTTGAATAGAGAGAAATATAAAACTTTTTACCGTGGTTATAAATAAGTTAGGTAATGACATAGTGGTTAGTGCAAACATCAAAATGTGTGATTAAAGTAAACACTTTTTAAAGTGTTAAACGTTAGTGAATTTGCACTACTGGGCAGGTTTTCTCTTCCTTGTGAAAATCGCTACTTCCAAACTGCAGAAGCCATCTCATTTAAATTTTTGAAACATACATATGTGAAATAAGCTTTGGTGAGATATCAAAGTGAACGTACTCCACTTTTTTTTAAATTAAACAAGTAAATCAAAACTTCCAGCAAATCTTTTAAATGATTCAAACCAAGAGAAAAATCGTTTTTTTTAAGGAAATAGTGTCCTTTAAAAAATAACTTAAAATTAATAACAGATGTTTAATTTCCAAAATGCCATAAAAGTTACTACCCTAGAGGGAAGTGAACTGACACTTAAGTAGTCCCGTGATAGGTCTTTGGTGGTAGAGACCGGTTCTAGTTTAAACACTTTCTATGAATTAGACCTATCAATTTTACATGGGGTTGTCATTGGAGGGGGTCAATTGACACCATTTGACCAGTCACAAATCTATTCTCAATGGACGTGTTTAGTGACAGTTACTACAATGTAGTATTATTTCAATAAAACAAGACGTAGAATTGAATTCAAGAAACAAATTTTAGAAAGACCAAAAAATATTGTCATACCTCCGGTAAAGACTGTTCTGTAATTCATTACTTTTTCTACCTTTTTGTTCTGCATAAATTAGTTACATGATTGGTTCTCCTTTCACTGGTCGTGAGTTCTTTCTTTTTGTACCTGTTCTATTTTCACAACTCCCAGGACCAGTCTGTTGGACCAATTGACACAAATTTCCCTTAGGGTAACGACACAAACAACAAAAAATTAATGCTATCTGTTGCTTAATTGCAATGTTTTGTCTAAAACTATTTAAATTTGTGTATTTTTAGATTTAAAAAAACTAAAAGTTGCTGCCTTTATTCTGTATAATTTCTTTAGTTATATTATTTGTCTATTTTTTCTTTCTTTTTTTTTTAATTTTATTCATATACATATTTTTTTTTTCTTTTTATATTTGTGGTATCTAAACCAAAAACAAAGTATTTCCAATTATTTTCTTAAATATTTACTAAATTTCAAAAAAAATCAATTTCCATGAAAATTTTAATTTTCATCATTTAAAATGAAATTACGGCCCCTAAAAATAATTAAACTTTAAACGTGACGAATTTTACCATGAAATGTTGCTTTGTTCTATGGTTTTTCACAATCATTTAAACAGTTTAATTAAATGTACACAAAAATATGGATTAAAAAAGTGCCACCAAATTTAATAATTTTGAAAAAATGAGCTTTACGACGAAAAATTTACCTTTTCGAAATTATTAAGTTTAGTGACACTTTTATAACACTATATGACAAAATCTTTTGAAACTATATGACAAAGTCAAACAAAAATAAGACCTAGTTAAGCTTATAGGAATAGGGATTAGATCTCATGGATGGTATCATGGGTCGATACCATATTCGAGGTAAGACTCGAACCATTATGGTTAGATTGTTCTACCATTTTTTGAATATGGTCTCTATAAATACATTCATTTTATACAAACGTTTGTACGCGGAGAAAGCGTATGTTTCCAGATTTCATTAAGAAATAGCTGCTGGACTCGTTTCCTTCAAAAATATACGGTCTGTAATGCGACAATCTGCTCAAATTCTCGAAGAGCCTTTATCATTACAGGCTAACACATCAAAACACATCAGGAATAGAACTATTCATCAAGTTGCTGATGTTCGATTCGATGGTGCCGATCGGTCTTCTGTTTCGGTGGACAGAAAAGCCAAACAACGTGCAAACATTGCAAGAAATCTGACACCCAAGTCGTTTGATCTAAATACGACCCTCACTTATGCATTCAGATTAAAAAAAATTGTCTTTGGGACTACCAACACCGCAAAGTTATATGTATATAAACTTTTTTGTTCCTTTGTCTTAATAAAACTTTTTCTATAAATTAAATTCACCGTTGATATTTTTGTACATGTAAAAAGGCAAGACCGTCTATAGACAGTATTTAATATTTTTCACCTGGTGTCCGTCCAGAATGTTTTTTCACCTGAAAGTTAAAACTTATGTTTGTTTTGATTATATCTACTTGCAAAAAAAAATATGAGGTTCATCTGATCATTTTTACGACTTTGCCGGTTAGAGGGTTAAAAAGATAATTTTGTCATTTGTAGAAATTCGATTGCACATCCATAATCGAAAGTTATCGATAAAAAAAGATCTCTTGGGACATTGTGAACTTAACAATTTTTAACTTTTTGCACTGATTTGGAAGACCTACACGTTGTTTAATGGAGGAGCAAAGAGGGTTTTAAAGCACATTTAATTAAAAAATTAAACCATTTTAGATGGGGCAAAAAAATTAAAAATAAAAAAAATTTTAATTTCAAAACATTTTGTTATTCGTGCTTAATTCCCAGTTTTTATTCTTGATAAAAACACTTGAAATTTATTGTTGATGGGATAAACTATTCCTATGCTTTTGTAAGTTGTTGTTGTTTTTATTTTGTTTTTCTTAACCTACTTACAACTACAATTAATGTTGAGAGAATTTTAACTAATTGTAGTGGGGAATGTAAGATGAGATAAAACCACTGTTTATTGTTGATGTGTTTTGTTTAAACTTTGATATTATTACAAGTAGGACTGTTGCTATAAGTCTTATGCGTTTAACAGTTTTATTTGGTTTAATATCTTTAGTTTTTCGAAAATCTTTATGGATGAAGTTTCGTGATGATCTGGCCTAAGCAACCAGTGAAATGCGCATAGGAATAGCTTATCCCATCAACAATAAATTTCAAATGTTTTTATCAAGAATAAAAACTGGGAATTAAGCACGAATAACAAAATCTTTTGAAATTAAAATTTTGTATTCCCAAAAATTGAAATTACTTTTTGATAAAAAATTTAAATTTTTTTTTAATTTGTTGTCTTTCTCTTGTAGCACAACTTTTTAAGTTGAAATTGAGAAAATCCAAATTAATATTCAGAAAAATGACTTGATGTTGAGAAAATACAAATTGATTATAAGAAATCGAAATTGATATTGAGAAAATACAAATTGATATTAAGAATTTCAAATTAATATTGAGTATATACAAATTGATAATAAGAAATCGAAATTGATATCGAGAACATACAAATTGATATTAAGATATTAAAATATTAATCCAAATTGATGTTCTCAACATGCAAATTGGAATTGTGAAAATACAAATTAATATTCTGTAAATATAAATTAAAGTTAAGATAAAACAAATTAATATTGAGATTTTTTTTTGTAATATTTGTAATATTTAAATAATTTCATTCAAAGTGGGAAATAAATAATTTGGATTGACGAAACAAATACAATTTGCTCTGCAGAAGAACTCTTGGCTGGTCCAGGAAAGGCTCAATAGCTACAATACAATCAATCCACCTAATGGGTGGAATATCATCCTCTGGAGTTATTCTTATGACGAGAAAACGAGGATTATTCAAATTGCAAGACACAAGAGAGTGGTAAACAGCTTAATGAATCGTTGGAAGCCTATTACAAGATTATGTTGTAGTGTGTGATAATGCATCATGTCATAGCCAAATGGAAATAATTTTTGAAAATTCATCAGCAACTCCATATAGCCCAATGTTAAATCCAATTGAGTTTATATAGTCCAAAATAAAAACACACACAAAAACCCACCTAAATACACCAAATGTCTGTCCTCCTGATGTTTGCGAACAAAGACTTATTAATTAAGAAGTTATTATCGACGAAGATAGGTCTTTTATAGCCACAGTTGACTGTGCAAGAACAGTACAGCAATCCACAACATTTTAACAAAGGGCAATAGAATGGGAGAATATCCCAGCAAAAACTTACATTGCAAAGTAATGAGTTAAAAAGCTAATATAACGACTCTTCACTACTTATACATTGGCATTTTAACTCATTATTTTAACACGGTGATGTCATTGGAGGCAAGTACTTACCACCCTCGCTTACAAATGGGGAGTTAAATAAGTCATTACCACATTCGCTTACAAATAGGGACTTAAATAAGTTATTACTCCGATGTCACCAAAATTACAACTAACATGTCATGACTTTAAAAAAACTTTTTTTTTATTATTTTTTATCTATTTTTTCTTATTTTATTTTACTTTACTTTATGTTTTTTTTTTCTATTTTTTCTTATTTTATTTTACTTTGTTTTATTTTTTATTTTTTTTTCTGTCTCTGGCGGAATTCGATCGCGCAACCTCGGTGCTGATAGACTAGCTCACTACCAGCTATAATAAAAAAAAAACAAATTGTAAGAACAAATATTTTAAATCAATTTGTATTAGATTTGAAAAAACTTCAACCGTAGATGCATTTTATTACGAATGAATTATAAATTTCGTTAATCAACTCATACACAAGTACTTAGGTATCAGATTATATGTCAGCCATTACCAAACTACTTCTATGTAATGCAGATGGTATGAAGTAGTCATTGAAAAGTAAGTTGTTCAGTAATGGCAAGTCATTACCAAATTTTTGCTGGGATGCTTGTTGGCGACTAACTTTTTATACATATCGAGCAAAATAATAGCAAAAATTATGTCACCAACAAGATTTTAGATTTTTGTTTTTTGATGAAAATCGATCATTTTCGATCATTTGCCTCATCTCTAAAAATCTTATATCTCTGGGAAGTACCGTTGCGAAATAAGAACAAAAGTAATTTCAAACGAAACCCTAGACTTGGAGCAAAAATATTTAAAAAAAACCTTCCCCTGTAAAATTTTATTTTTGTTGGTTACAACATTTTTGCTATTAGGGCTCGATATGTTCATATACTGGATTTTCAAATATTTTTCATTATTTATTTTTAAACTCATAATTTTCTTTGGCTAATACTAATAAAACTTTGTGTTTATATCTCATTATTAATTTGGTTTTTTTTAATATTAACTTGAGTTTTCTTAATTCCAATTTGTATTTTCTCAACATTAATAAGTTTTTCTCAATATTAATTTGTATTTTTTCAATTTCAACTTACAAAGGTGAAGTATTTTATTTTAAAAAAATGTGCAAATTGTACCAAAAATATTAAAGTCGGTTGTAAATGGGCTAAGAAAAATTTTTTTTTGCAAAGTTCACCATTTTTAAAGCGCAATTTTTTAAACTAAAGTCTATTTTCATTTTTACTGCAAAATTCTCTTAACAACAACTTGTCCTTTTGCCGGCATAAATTTCTGAACAAAAATTTACATCACTTTGATGGCAAATTCTATCTTAACAAATTTTTTTCGGCATTTTGCTTACAAAAATTTTGGCAAGAAATTAAGGCAAAATATAAAAAAAATGTTCGACTTTTTAAGGTTTTCTTTAATGTTTTGTCATGTTAGTGGCAAAATATGTCTTAACAAAAATTGTTCATAATTTTGACAGCAAAATTTTAATAAGAGTTTATTTTAATTTTGACGGCAAAATTTGTGGCAAAAGTTTTTGAAGAAAAACAAATTCTCATTAAAATTTTGGCATAAGTTAAGATGAAAATTTTTCTAATTTCAAAATTTTCAAATTTGTCGTTATTTTAGAAAATCAAACAATTTTAGTTAAAAATAACTCAAACTGACATACATACATATGTCTTCATTAATGAAAAATTAATTTAGAATAAAATGGGTTGGTTTTCTTAATCAAATATTAAACAAACTATTTAAATAACAAAACATGTGTCAACTGGGCAGAAATTTTGTCATTAATTAACGGAAACAATTTTTAATAACAAATCGCTAAATTTTGGTGTTATAAGAAGAGAATCACTAACATCTAATTTCAAGCCTTTTAAAACAAAAATAATTTTTCAGTCATTTAATTTGATTAAAATAATAAACACAATAATTAAGCGAAATCG
The DNA here is from genome assembly GCA_930367215.1 of Pollenia angustigena. Taxonomy (NCBI): domain Eukaryota; kingdom Metazoa; phylum Arthropoda; class Insecta; order Diptera; family Polleniidae; genus Pollenia; species Pollenia angustigena. The sequence continues at coordinate 16,281,145 of OV884056.1, forward strand.
TCTGACACAGAAAACGAGTTCAATTTTAAACCAAAGAAATTTAATTTTAAAAAAATTAGATGAAAATTTTAACAAAAAAGTCTTTGAATTGTTCAAGTCGGAATTCAAAACTACCATGGAAAAGATACTTAATTTCTAAGACTGCAGCGAAATTACGGCATTTAACAGGCAGGTATATCACACATTACCTATCTGATCGAAATTTCAATTACATGCGTATTTTGCTTATTTCAAAAATTAAAACGAAATATTTTTCGCAATGACCGTTCTAAGTGGAATTGATACTTTCAATGATTTTTTTTTAATAAAAATGTTGATAAAACTAAGTCAAAATTAAAAATTAAGTAGTATTTTTGATTATTACATTGATTTCATAAGCATTAAATTCACGTTTTTAAACAAACATTTTAATATAATAAGCTTGTTGAAATAAAAAAAAACAAACTGATATATTTTTCAATCGAATTATTAATGTGTTAGCAAAAACTTATGAGGAAGAACAAATTAAAGCGGTGGCAACGCAAAAAATGAGCAAAACCATGTTTTTCCAGCACAAAATTGGCCATACTAGATTTAAAAGCAGAGGATTTTAAAAATTTTGGGAATAAAAAAAATCGTCCGGAATTAGGTTCTTGAGATTTCGGATGATTTTGTCTAATCCAAATCGAACGCTATGACGAAGATGGAATCAAAACCATTCCGATCGGAATGGGTTACTGCCTAAGTTGTGTTTTAATTTCATGGAATAATTTAGCCTCTGATTATTTATTTTGAATTTTTTGCTTAGGGAAACCAGCCTTGATTTTGATTCAATATTCGCCGGAAATTATCTCACATCCAAAAGTACAGTCGCATTTAGGCGCAGGTTCACGAAACTACAAGACGTTAAGGATTAAATATAAAATATACAGCTTAAGACGGCGCTTGTAGTAACGATAAGAACCTTGTCATGAAACTGTGTGTTTTATGAACTGTTAAAGTTAAAGATTGTATAATAAAATTTTTTGAAAATGTTCACGGTGTTTTAACGGAAACAGCATGTGTTTAAAGGTTGGCTAGCAAGGCCAACAATTCTATTGTTAACTAAAAAATAACTAAAATAAAACTCATAGTTTTATTAAGTTGAATTTCTCCAGAAATCAGTTGTTTGTTTTAATACAAAATGTTGAAGTTGTTGCAATTTCAATTCGTTATTATTATGATAAATTTTAAAAGAATCCTTAAAATAATGAAACATTTTTCTATTAATTTTCTTTCACTTGCAAAAAAATAATAATTTGTAATTTTCTGACATTTTCTTGGAATTAATTAAATTTTATATAATTTACAATATTCTTAATTTTCTATTATGTTGCTTAACAATGTATTGTATTTTAGTATTTTATTGTTGTTGCATAAACTGCACTTGACAGTCTTCAATAGAGTTAATCATAAGCTGAAACGTCGGTATAAAAATTCAATTTAGTTCCTAGAGTTGAATGGCATTTAATATGATTTCAGAGTATTTGTTGACTTTAACTTTGTTAAGTGTGAGGTCATGTTAAATATTTAATTAACACTTCTTTTTGAATTTTACAAAAAAAATTTAAAGACAAATTTATTGTAAACATTTTGATAAACCAATCAAGTCGAGAGCTTTATACTTAGAGTATATATTTCTTTGTTTCTTAAATCTACTTAAACAACAAATATATTAAGATACATCTTTAATCCTTAATTCATCGCCAGTAAGTATCCTTCTGAATAATATTTGTTGATTTATTGTTAGTGATTAATTGTTGTCGTTGGTCAAAATGAATTTATTAATTATTATCGGTCATTAAGCCATTTGATGGAAATATAATAATTGAATAGATATTTTCTTAATGTCAGTTCATTAATATTAATCATATTTTAGAAGCAAAGTAGAGTAAAAGATTCACAGGATTTTAACAGGAATAATTGGTAAAAGAAAAAGGAAATAAAGCATTGTTTTTGAGATGAAAGGACAAAAAGAGTAAGGATAGAAAAAGTCAGAGGAAGCTGAAATAAATAGTTTGTTAAAACAGGGAAACCATAAATATGCAATTGCATGTTTTCCTTGTGCGACCAATGAAGGCAGAAACAATATATTTATCCGTTTAGAAGTAGCTTTCCCTCACCAATAAATTTCAGTGCATTAATCAAATATGGAAAATTGAAATTTAGCACGTCATACGGAAATCTTTTTTAAAATGAATTTGTATTCCTGGGGAATAAATTTGAGAATATACCCAGCAAATAAAATTGGACCACCTGATCCATTTTGATAAAATACTCCATGGACTGGTCCGATGTAATGCAAGCATGGACCATGTCATTGTTAAAAAGTGTTTGTAGTGAGACGAAATGTCTTCGTATTTTAACGACGTGCTTTCGTTTTAAAACGACTTCAAAACTAATCCTCTTGAGTATACCATGGAGTAGTTTTAAAACTACTCCTTAGTAGTCCAAAGGCGGGTTATATGGTCCTCTCCTAGGACATCGTAATGTTAAATATACCATGTTTTTTCTATACGTTTGGGTTACTTTTGGACTAGTCCTGGTCCCTTGTGGGCTACTCTTAACACGCGTGTTTGGACTGGTCCTATTATTTGCAGGGTATCTATCCGTTTTAGAGCTTTGAATATTGCCATCGATTTGTAAGTGCATATTTTATTACCGTTTGCAGCAATTTTTTGCATACATAAGTTAAAAAAGCCTTTTTGCAGCATTTTATAAGTTTATAGTGCATATTTTGACTTTTTGAGGCATATTTTGATGCAAAGCTGTCGCAGCAAATCGAAATTTTTTTTTTTTTTTTTTTTTTTTTTTATTTTGAAATTCTGGTTACAAATAGGTATGCAAACTATACATCGATGTATCGGCAATACATCGGCATCAAAACTTTCCTTTATTTAAATTTTGTTAATAATATTTTAACCATTTTTAATTTTTTCAACCAAACCCTTATTTTAAATATATAAAAAGTGTATTTCCAAGCATAGCAGTACAAAGAAGGCACTTACATATCGTCCCCTTAATAAAACAATAGTGTATAATTCTTTGGGGGTTTTGAGAAAATCGTGTTAAAAGTTTTTGTCAAATCGGATGTCTATTTAAACCTCATTATCGCGGTAAATAAAAATTCTTCATACTGGATTTTTCGACGAATACATAATACCGTTTCTTGTGTTTAAATTGATCAATTTTTTTTATTCTACGCATCCTTTAAGACCATTATTATGTCATTCAAAGTGCAAGTCCTCCATATAGGCTATTTTATTTTTTATATGTATATTTTTTTTTTTTTTTTTTGTTTATTTTTTATGGTATACGCTGTTTTATTCAATAATTTTACGCCATTTTTATTAAAATATTTGATCTCAAAAATATCAATTTGTAACATTATAAAACAGTGATTAATTCATAGATTCAACGGCACATATTCATTACATTCCAATTTGGGTTAATTTAAAAAAAAATTATGAGAAATTAAGGTATACATTGCGTAAATCAAAAATAACTAGAAGTTCATTCGTCTTCTTTCTCTTCCTATGCTACATCTGGCTCATCTAAACAATTTCGCTTCTTTCCACCTTGTAAGTTAAAGAAAAATGACTGCGAGCCACGAGGAATTACATTCTTCTGGCACAAATTTTGGAGATCATGCAGCTTTCGATGTTCGGAATGAAACTATTTCTCAAACAATAGTGTATATTATTATAAGCTATTTTATGAGTTAAAGTTTTCATAAATTGAATTTTTTTTCTACAGACTAAAATGGAGTATAATGCCTATACACTATTATTCTTTTAACAATTTTGGAGTAGCAATTTCAAGTAAAATAGCGCATATGAGCTTACACACTTATTGAAGGAAAATTTTGAACAAGAAATTATACACTATTTTTTCCAACGACATTTTGACCCACTTTTTGGAAGTAGAATTTGACGAAATTTTGACCAGACATAAAATTAATGATGGAGATTCTAAATATGCAATAAAAAAATAATGGTGTATATGCGTATACACTATTGTTTTTTTGAGGGGACGATATGTAGCTGCATACTTTGCATTGCAAAGCTATATGTAATAAGGAGTAGCCCATATTATAATCTGGAATAACGTAAAAACAATTTTGGAGACTGTGCAAGTGTGAAGACCCAACGTCAAATCATATTGTACTTAAGAAAACTTTTTGTTAAGTTTTATTAATCTGTAATTTGCTTAGACAATGTGTGAAACTGATTACACTTTCTGTACGGAATCAAATGTTTTAAATTTGTTTTTGTATTTTTAAATGCATTCGACAGGTTTTTTGTTAATTTTTAACGGAAGCTTAAGCAGTTTTATGCATATTATAGTTGGGCCTTAAGATTTTCAGTAGCAAAGAAGAATTTGAGCAGTCCGTAGGTATAACTGCAAAGTAGTTTCAGTAATATCGTATTATTAGTTAAATATATCGTATTATTTAGCGATGTTTTTTAGTATCGATGCTTATCGTGGAAACTTCGACGTTTTTAAACATCGATGTTTTTAGAACGTTGTTGCATCCCTAGTTACAAGTGGTTTTCTGTTTAAAATGTCTATCTATATACCTTCCAAACGTGTTGCTTAACTTTGCCCCTCTATATTAAATTTTTACTCTAAAATTGTAAGACGACGCAGGTTGTCAGTAAAGAAAAATTTTACATATAAGAAAAAATTAAGGAAAAAGCAATTATTTAAGTTTTTTGTGATGAGTGTTAAACATGAAAAATTTGGACAAATCTGTGTATACCGATCGACTCAGAATCAATTTAAAGTGCTGTTTGTGCCCCGGTAGGCTAGCTGGTAGTGAGATAGTCTATCAGCGCCGGGGTTGCGGGTTCGATTCCCGCCAGAGACTCTGGTTTCTTCCTGCAGGCAAGCGAACAGCTTCGCGGGATAAGCTTAGGGAATAAAAAAAAACTAGGTCCATTCATTCGTATGGCTGGTTCTCTGTCTATGTTAACCTTTTGCGAAAAGTACAAGTTGCAACTTTGTAGAAAATTTTATTTAATTTGGTAAAAACATTTTTATTGTTGACGAAGTCTATGTAACAGCTGAGAATAAGTCAATAATTTTACATATTCCCCATAAAAACTCTTTTCCAAATTAGACTCTATCAGCCGTATTCATAACAAAATGTTAGCCACCGTTTGTACGCTACGAACAACGAGCTGCTAACTAGAATGCCGATTAAGCTAAGCAGCTTGTTGGCACAGAGTTAATTCATAACGAATTTTTCTCCATCTGCCAACTTTTAATAAATCAACTCTGAATTTTTATGATGCCACATTGTATTACTCAAAAATGCAACTCGTTTGCATTAAACATCGCTGGCTTGTCATTTTTTTGTAATTTTTTTTTTGTTTTTTTCTCCACATATAACAATTTTAAAGGGTTTTAAATTAAAATAAAAAAAGGTATAAAAATAAAATAAAATAAAATAATATAAAATAAAACAGTAATATTTTAAATAAAACCAACTTAATTGTTTAACATTAAACAGCTGTTTTTCACAAGTTGGCAGCTCGTTAACAAGAGTTTAGCAAGTCGTTAGCCAGAGTTTGGTAAGTGTATTATAAATAAACTTTGTGCTAACTTCATGCCAAATTTTCATTATGAATACGGCTGTATGTGTCCGCAAACCATCTTATTATGTTGGTATTTAGATTGATTTCGCCTCAAAAATATTTTACTGCAAATTAAATTATTTTCGAATCGATTCACATTTTACGAAAGCTCCCATCTATAAACAGCTTTAAATTCCTTTTAAATGTTAACATTAATAAACAATTGAACGACCCTTCCTAAAATCCCTTTAAAACAAAAAACCTCATATCCCAGTAAAAACTTCGCTTACTTTTTTAAAATGAATACCTTCCTCTACTCATTATTTAGTAGCTTTCTTCTATAACAACTTTTATAGCTACTTCTATAACTACTTCTACTTCTTCGTTCAATTTGGGACATCCCTTGTAAAATTCATCGGTTCTTTCTGCAGAATTGTAAGTAGTGCTTTTAGATTTTTCTGATTACTAAACACATTATTTTGTAGACGAAGTTTTGACTGGGATTTATGTTAATATCTAAATAATATACGGAACAACAGCTCTTATTTAAATTTTAACGTCATAGCATGACTTTGTTTTTGTAAGCCCATGACTGCCCTTCGTTTCCAAATAGGGTGAAATCTAGAAAATTCGTCTGTTAATACTATGGTGCATGGGCTTTTATTTAATATAACTTTAGCATTGTTTTATGCAAATATCATTATATTGCTGAACATTTTCTTTTCAAATGAGCAATTTTTGATTTTTCAATGCGCATAAAACACATTTTTAGGGCATATTTCTCGTTTTCCTGGTTATAACCATCTTAAGAATTAATTCTTTTTTATCGATGTAAATTCTTTTTTAAAAAAGTCGATATAAGTAAGAAAGTATTTGCATGGAATAAATGGCCAAATATGGGCCGATTCCAATAAAATTAAGTAAGATGATTTAAATTGCAATGAAATGAACTTTGAACAAATTTAATCTAAATAGTAGTATAATAAGATAGTTTATGGGCACAAAGACGTTATACCGGAAAGAAATTTGTATGGAGCTTAAGTGAAGTTATGGACTGATTTTCAATAGTCTTGGACTCGTGACAATTAGAACCTGTAAACCATGCACACAAAGTTTTCCTGGACAGCTAGCCGGCTGGCCGGACGGGCGAATGGATATCGTTAGATCGCTTCAAAAAATTATAATAAGTCTATCGGTATACTTAAAGGTGGGTCTATGACCAAATGTCAAATTGCCTTACAAGCATCAGCACAAGCGCATAATAATCTCTCTCCACTATTCTGGTTTGGGTATAAAAAAAATATAAATTGGAATGCAACTAAATTAAACCAGCATAAGAATTTATATAAAATAGAAAAAAAAACTAAACTAGAACTGAACGATAACTGAACTAGAACTAACCTAGAACTGATATAGCTCTGAAGTAGAGCTTAAAGGAACTGCAAATTAACTGAATTTGAGCCGGAACTGCACAATAACAGAACAGAAGTTTATCTGATATTTCTATGTCTCAGTGCTTGACAAATTCAACCATGGAGAGGTACACAATTAATCAGCGCGCTTAGATTCTTGAAGCCTTTTACGAACATGGGCGTTTAAGTCAAAATGCATTTCGCGCACTTCGTGATTTTTTTTTTTGGGCAGCATAATTCACCAAATGTATCCACAATCAGGAGTATTGTGCGCAAATTTCAGCAAACTGGGTCTGTATAAAATGTGAAAACACTTGTGCATGCAAGCCCAGGGCAGGCGGCGTTATCGGGCCGTACTTCTTCAAAAATGAGGTTGGCCAATCAGTTACCGTGAATGGTGTCCGCTATCGCGAGATGATAAAGGACTTCTTGTAGCCAGAAATTAAGGATATGGACCTGGGCGATATGTGGCTCCAATATGATAACGTTACTTGCCACACAGCCAACATTCAATTGCCGTGTTATCTCACGTCATGGCGATGTTAACTGGCCGTCATGATAATGTATTTTGAAACCGCTGAACGTCAGTAAACCTAGAACAATTCAAGAGCTAAAGGATGAGATAATTCGGCACATTAACGACATTGTACCTCAATTATGTCTCAGGTCAACAGATCTCAATTACATTAATGTGCTGTTTTCAGAACACAATTGATAGAACTCGTAGTAAAATTTATATTGAAAACACTAAAAAACTGAGTAATTTTCATATAAATTTTACTATACGTTCAGTAACTTGTGTTTTGCTACAGTCACACTTATTAAATATTTGACCAAATAAGCGTGACCACTACATTTGTTAATAGTTAGTGAAATTTAGCACAAAATAAACTAATTATACTACAAGATATAAACGGGTTTTTGTTAGATGTGGTATTATATCGAAATATGTGTTTAATTAAAGGAAATTATTATTTAGTTTGCTTGTTGGTCCCGTTTTTTTTTCGTAGATTATTTTACAAATGTGACCGTACCTTAAGAATAACAACAATGATGTTTTTAATCTTTCCATCAATATAATACGCTTAAATAGGGTAAAAACTTGAAGACAATTTCTTACTATTTTTTCTTTTAGTGTTTCCATAAGTATTTTTTTCTTTCCTTTTTTTTGGAAACTACAATACGAACAAAAAAAAAGACAGAAAAAGAAAAAATATAATACTCTTTTGCAATTAAGTAAATTGTTTGTCTGTTCACATCATGGCAAAGTTCAATGGTGCAGACTTTTTTTCATTTAATTTTGTTTTTTCGTTTCCTTTGGCCCCAGTCTACGTTTATGTTTCATTTGTGTTGAGGGCATAATTGTAATTAATACTTTAACATTTAACTTTTGTAAAGGAGAGAAAAAGGTAAAGAAAGAAGCCTCTGGGTTCCACAATTTGATGATTTTTTAAGTTGCAGTAGTTTTAAATTATTGCCAAGTAGTTGAGAGCAATTTGCAATTTGAAAAATCATTTAAGAATTTCAACAATAAAAACTAAAAGAAATTTTTTTTATGACTTTGATAACTGAAAAAAGAACTCATTTATTTTTCTTCCTTTTTAAAATGACTTTAAGCTAAAAGTAATGCAAATTTCTCTTTGATTGGTAACAATACAGTCTGATACGTTTATTGTTCATTAAGTTAATTGAACACTCACTCAAGTCAATTAAAATAAATGAATTTAAGTTTTAAAAAGAATGTAAAATTTTATACAAATTGTCCACAGCAACTGCCAAAAAAAATCAGCTTCTTCTCTGCCGAGACTTGCACATTTTTGTTAATAAATTTGTGCCTGGTTTATTTTCGGAGTTTGTGCTACTTTACGTTTACATTAAAGCCATGTATACCATTTATATTCTTGCTGACGGGCTAAGAAAAATTTATTGTTTAAAACGAATATTTTATTAAAGTTTAATTGCCTTCCATTTTGCGGCCATTGCACGCGTTAAAGACTCAAAGGCGTGTGATTAACATTAATTCCAGAAATTTTTATAAATTTTTGGTAAATGCCAAGTGAAATAAATTAAGAATATTTCATTAATTTAATTATAAAGAAAAAATGTCCACGTAAAAAATAAATTGCTTTATGCAAATATTCCAGAAGGGTTGAAATTTGTGGGTATTTATAGTGGTCCCACAGAAAGGTAAAACGCAAGTGAAAATTAGTTGTATTAATTTTCACTTTGCTCTACTTTAATATTCTTTAAACTAACAAGTTTTCTTAGAAAAGCTTTAAGCCTTAGCGCTATTTAAAATTCTAATAAAATTTAACGTTAGTATTGCCTCTGGTGTTACTTCAAAGTTATTACGCAGCATTAAGAGTTTTCCATACGGTATTTCCTGGGACGAAAACAAAAAAATATTTTCCCACTTTCTCAACAAATTTAATGAATTTATGTGCAGAGCAGCTGCATAAAAAATTGTTGGACTACATTCTAAAAATGCGGCTAATAAATAGTGGTGCAATCAAAATGCACGATACTTATTGTAAATAAAACAAAAAGTTTTCACAGAATTTTCTTAATATTTTTTATTACGATAGAAGGATGTGTGACCAAATGTCGGCCATATGATCGCCACGGCTTCGATGGCACACCTCTATCCGTTAGTCCTTATTTTCAATGACTCTGAGACATAATTAAGGTTAAATGTCGTTAATGTGCCGAATTATCTCATCCTTTAGCTCTTGAATTATTCTTGGCTTATTGACGTACACTTTTTCTTTTAAATATCCCCAAAGAAAGAAGTTCAGCGGTTTCAAAACACATGATCGTGACGGCCAATTAACATCGCCACGATGTAAGATAACACGCCATTGAATTTCTCGTGCAAAAGAGCCATGGTTTCGTTGGCTGTTTTGCAAGTGGCACCATCCTGTTGGAACCTCATGGCGCCCAGCTCCATATCCTCAATTTCTTGCCACAAGAAGACCGTTACCATCTCGCGATAGTGAACACCATTCACGGCAACTGCTTGGCCGTCCACATTTTCAAATAAGTACGGCCCGATGACGCCGTCAGCCAATAAAACACACCAAATAGTCACTCTTTATGGATGCATCTGCTTTTTTAATAATCCCTCGTGGATTTTCATATGCCCAAATTCGGCAATTCTGCTTGTTAACGAATCCACTGCGGTTAAAGTGTTCCCGGTCGCTGACGATGATTCTCTTTGTAAATTAAGCGTATTGACGATGCTTAATTGGTGAGTAGGCTTTGAACCTTGTAAGGGTGTAAATTCAAATCTTTATTCAAAATTCGCATCAGTGATGTCCGTGAGATGTTCAATTGTTTTCCACGACGACGAGTCGAGGTTCTTCTGCCACACAACCACGAACAACAGTTATGTTCTACTCAAAACGAACTGAGCGAGCATGCACAGATTTTTTCACATTTTCTACAGACCCGGTTTGCGCACAATTTTTTCCGATTGTGGACTCATTTGGTCGATTATGCTGACCAAAAAAGCACGAAGTGATTTCGGGCGGTTTGATCGGTCATTTTGATTTGAACAAGAATTTTCGTAAATTGGTTTAACAATCAACAATGTTCCTCTCCATGGTTGACTCTGTCAAACACTGAAACATAGAAATCTTAAATAAAGTTGATCAAAAAACTTGACGTTAAGGTGTGACTCACAATAAACATCGTGCATTATGTTTGGACCACCCTTTATAACTATTTGGGTTTAATGTAAATGCAGTTGTCTCTCGTATAAAAAACTGAAATTTTTTATTTTATTAGTTATATTTAATTAATTGTTAAGCTTATTAACATTTTTCGAATTTATTCTATGAGTTAAATTTCAGTTATGTATTTTATAAAGCTTTTTTGTAATAGTTCTTACCTTCAATTTTCCAGAAATTACTGAAATTTAACTCATAGAATAAATTCGAAAAATTAAAAATGTTGAATATAATATAAAGTAACCTTCGGAAGGAAATAATTCCCAGTTACTGTTAAGCTTATTTAGTAAATCCCATTAATTCTTCTTGGTTTTAAGTTCAAATAAATTAAATTATATTTAGCATCATTTTGCAATAAACGGTAATTCCCTGGAATTTAAAAAACAAACCCCGCTTCCACGGGAAATGATTAAAGGGAAAAGAAAAACTCTAGCAGCATTAAACTTATTAATAATTTACATTTGTCAAGCATTTTTTCTTAGTTACAAACTTTATTTATAAGCGATTCATCTGATTAATTTTGAAAGTCTTACGGCTATTTTCACCAAGTTCGGTTAAAACGAACTTTCAATTGAAGTTCTGGTTACCAATATGTTTTGACAGATATAACCGATAGTTAATTATAACCGAACTTGGTGAAAATGGGCGTTAAAAAAACTATTTTTTATGTTTTCATTTAATTATAAATAACTTTGGTTCGTTAATTGTTAATAGTTTTTCCGAAAATTAATCTTATTACTTGTATTAGAAAGAGAAGCGATGTATAAAATTAAAAATAAGTTTAACAAAGTAACATTTTACAAGTATTTAAGAAAACAATGATAAAACTTTAAATAACACAGAAATTCAGTTTGCTAAACAAAATAAAAATAAAAAGAAAATGTTTGCAATTTTCTACCAGTTAAACATGCAAAAACTTTTAATGATTCTCTTAGAAAATGCTTAAATAGAAAAACTTTTAATGGCTTCAAGAAATGCATTGCAGATAAAGACAAGAAATGATAAATTTAAATTTCTGAAATAAGTGGGCAATTTAAATTGCAGTCATTTAAAAGAAGTTAGAAAGGTGTATAAAAGCAGCCGTCATATTAATAAAGTAAAAAGATTATACTTAATCTTTGCAAGTCATCCCGAGCTGTAACACGATTACAAAAGTATGTAACCAAGTAAACCCACCAGATATAAGGCTTCGGCATCAGATCAAAGTCAGTAAATTCAAACTAAAATAACAAGCAAAATATTTTTATAAAAAAACTCATGTCCACAAAAAAGTTGTATACCCATACCATAAAAGGGTGGTTATAAAACGTTTTCCTAGACCCACCTCAAAGTATACCGATCGACTCAGACTCGCTTTTTGAGTTGATCTTACGTTGTCCGTTCATACGTTCGGCTGGCTGTCCATGTTAACTTTGTGCGCAAAGTACAGGTAGCAATTATGGAGATAGTTTGATGAAATTTAGTACTAAGATTCTAATTGGCACAAGGACAAAGTACTTTAGAGATAATCGGTTCATAATTACTCATAGCCCCCTTTGTGATCATTATTGTTATTATGGTGGTATTTAGATTGAATTTGGTCCAAACTTATTCTTTTGCCATCATAATCATCTAACCAAATTTTATTACTTCCATACTTCATCATACAAATGCAACTCTCGAAAAAAGCTTTTAATGCCGGAACTTTAACATGTGTCTTAACAATTCTGATTTTTAGTTGAACTGTTAATATTTAATTTTTGATATTTTTAGTCATGCTTCATCAAATTTAATTTTCATTAAATTATTTTTACTGAAGGAAGGAATTTTTACAACATGAAATTTTATTAACATTAATTGATAATTTTCTAATCTAATCCGGATTGAATTAACGTGTTTCAAGAAATGAAGGAGCGAGTAGTCACATTTTTCATTTTGGTTTTAAGAAAATGATAGAAAGAAATGACCGAAATAAAGTTTTCGGTCATTTCGTTTTATTATTTTCTAAACACCAAAATGAAGAATGTGACTACTCGCTCATTCATTTCTTTTAGGGTAGTGACTGAATATAAAATTCACTTAAAATGATAACAAAACAAAAATCATGTGAAAAAAAGTTGCTAGTTTTTTTTTTTAAATTAGTAATGATAACAAAAAAATTATAAATGATAAAAATAGCCAAGTAAATCGCCAGTTACATCAGAAATCGCCAAAAAAGTCGCCGGTCGCCAAATGGAAAATCCCATCGCCAAACACGTTTCAAAATCGCCACGTTTGGCGAGAAATCGCCATATCTGACAGCCCTGCTGGTGGTTCGAAATTTGCTGTAATCATCATTTTTCGATTTATTTACATGTTGCCTTTTTTTCTTCTGGTTTTCGTATTATTTCTTTCAAGAATATGTCTTGAAAACCTGAGCCTCATAACATCATTTTCTGCTGGCGGGTCCATGATTGCCCATGGCTCACAAATAGGGTACACTCTTGAAATTTTGTTTTTAAATACTGTGGTGTAGGGTATCATATGGTTGGGCTTGACAAAGATTCATTTAATTTTTTCTATAACTAAAAGTTGAATAAATTTGTATATTTCCTCTTATATATAAATGCTTTAAGTATCAGATTTCAATATCGATTTTCAAATCGAAACTTCTGTATAGTTTTTCCAGCGGCCATACACTTTAAATCTTAAGTAAACCAGAAATACAATTATGACATGATCTTTTTTACAGCAAACCGACTCAGGAGAATGAGTGGCTCTCCAGCGATACATTTCAATTACAGTATTAAAGGCAAGCTCGTTGTTTAGTCCCTGCGGTTTTGGTTTAATCCTTTAGTATTTGTGTTTTAGAATCACAGGTGTGACAAATTATTTTGTGGTAAATTAACTTGCGTTTTATGTTTTTCTATTGCTGTTGAGTTTTTTTGTATTTTCCTTTTTTGTTTTTCTCTGTTCATCACTTCATGCCACTGGGCCATTTACGTTTATATTATTTTTTTCAGTTAAAGTTTTGCTATATTTTTATTTGCTAATGTAACATTGGTTTCCTTGCAGCAACAAAACAGAGAGAAAGAACGGAAATGGAAAAATTTATATTGTTTTGAATTATATTATTAGTATAGTTTCTATTACCAAAAACGACCACATTCAGAAACTTAAATTTTTGTGAACATACCGCAGTTAAAAACAAATAAAGCGTTAAATAAAGGACTTCTGTGTAAATAATAAACACAAAATCCAAATCAACTGACCAACACTCTGCTTTTAAATTAAACACAATACACACACATATTTATATACAAATTTATCTTTATAAGTGTTTGTAAAAAATGTTTTTTTTTTTTTTTTTTTGATAATGTATGTAAAAGTTTTGGTTTTCTGGTTGGCTGCATGTTTGGTCGTTCATTGGGTATTTGTGTAAAATGCAAATAATTAACTTGTAAGAGCTAAAGCACATGCAAAATTTTACACGCATTTCAAAACACACACACGCCTACATATCCCTGCAAGCTTTTGCTTTCGCGGAATTTTAGAAAAAGAGTCGTCATTTCATTAAAATTATCGCTGTTAAATGTTTTATGTATAAACATTAGGGTGACCGTTATTTCCTTTTTTTTTGATTTCTTATATTCTCCCCCCCCCAAATCGGTTCAGTTTTATGTAAAAAAAAATACAAAAAAATTTCGTAGCGATAAGTTGTGTTTTAGGGGGGGCGTCCGCCCCTCAAAGTTTGCCATCAAGCCATTTATTCAAATGTAATTTGTTTGCATATGACTATCTCTTAAAAACAACATTTTACAAGAACATGATATATGGCAATATTTTAGCTCTTCTAGTCAACAACATTAGCCTTGAAGAAAGTTTTTTGCTAAAATTAATATTTAAGAAAATAATTAAGAAAATAACAACAAAATTCCAAACATTTTATATACGTTTTATATATATAAAAGAGGGATTTAATGTCAAGTGAACTAATTTTGAAATCGATGTCTTTCGATTTGGATGAAATTTGCACCAACGTTAGTCCTATTGAATAGTAGTTTAGACACAAATTTTCAACAAGATCGGTCAAAAAGTTTCTGAGTTTGGGAGGGTCAAAGTTTGAAATTTTGGCCATACAGGTGTTCTTTCACATCCATGTAACTTATTACCAATTGGGGTTAGCAAAATTTGTCCCAAGCAGCTTAGATAGCTATTTGATCAATCTTTAAAAAAAAAATTTTTTTGTTTTTTTTTGAATTTTTTAAAATTTTTTTTTTAAATTTACAACTTGGCAAAAAAAAAAAAAAAAAAAAGTTTTAAATATAAAAAAAAATATGTTAAAAAATTTTTTAAAAAAACCAAAAAAATTTTTTTAAAAAGATTGATTAAATCTCCATACAACTAACGACCACGCTAATAAACATACATATACACATTAGGGAAACAACTTTTTTACAATTTTTGAAAATATCAAAATGGCCCTATCCATATCATGTAGTGCACAAAAAAACAATAAGAACTGGATCCTTAGATTTTCGATATCGTTAAAAAATGTTCCGCGTCAAATACAATTAAGTTTGGGATCAGATTTACACCTACACCATAAACAGTTTATAAGTTGTTTATGGTGATAAACTAGTTTGTGCAACTTATTTATCCATACAAATCATAAACAGGTTTGTAACAAGCTTTTGAGATAAACTAAATAGTTACAAACAACCGATTTTTGCTAATGCAACTTATGCATATGAATTCGCTTCAGAGTAGATAAACAATTACAATACATTAAAACAGGAATATCAGCAAAACGAGAACCGGCTATTTGTTGGATATTTTAATTGGCGTGATGATACGCAATATTTACATATATGAACTAGGAAAGGCTTACTATATACTATATGGAGCACAGTAAAATTCCATGTTTAAACTTTAAAACTATACCACCGATTAGTAATGCTAGATGGATTTCTAGAGCAATTCTTGCAATTCTAGCTAACATACTATTTCCAAAATATCGTAGCAAATTATATGATATATAGGAATTTATATGTGGCCCTTGGTACAAGATTTGGTTTTCAGACCATTGTTACAATAAAAATGACTTCGAAGCCTAAAACAAATCATTATCGGGCTTTACTAATGCTCAGAAATGCTTTCTAAGACATTGGGTGAAATATAAATTTTCCATCGAGAAGGCCGTGGGAGAATCGCGACGATTTATCTTTAAGATTTGAAGAACGGCACAATAAAAACTCTTCCATAACGTCCTTTTTTTAGAAGTGTCCAAAATGTCTCTTTCATTTTTATTAACACCATAACAGCCGTCCCTAAACAAAAGCGGCACGTATTTTCCATCTGTCAAAAATTTTTATGCCCATACAATTTCCATGAAGCATGCCTCAATAAAGCGCCGTCAACGCTTTGAAATTGAAAGATATGGTTTGACAGAGAGTTTAATAGTAAAGTTGACCGCTATTGTTAAAAACTAATCACCCTTATTCTACGATTCAATTCGGATCAAAATGTTTTCCGTTTGACAAGTTTGGTGTTCTGCGTTCCGTTTCAATGTTTTTCTTTCGATTGAATGTTTTCTGTTCTTCGATTTCTTGTTCATTTCGTTTAAAACTGTGTAAAACCAAATGTAAGAAAAATGAAAAACATTAGTTTTTTTTCAATTATTAATTTTTTTTTTTTTTTAGTACTAAAATTTAAAAGCTTTGTTTAAATAAAATTATTGCAGTTCCAAAACAAGAACAGAATCAAGAAACTCTGGCAAATTAATTAATATAATATTTCATTATAAATATTTTAATACTACGAAGAATACGAAACGTCGGGAAAAATGAAATAAAAAAAATTTTAGTTAGGCCTCACCAGCTAAATATATATAAATAAATATATAAATATAAACAAAAGAAAGAGGCCAAAAATAAAGAAAAACTTATTAAATCTTGTTAATTAAAAATTTTGTATTCCCAAAAATGACTTTGATAATAAACTGGCAAGTGCACGGCCTAAAAAACTAAATTGGTAACTTGCTTTATTTTTTGATTTTCTTGCGAAACAATAAAGCAAGTTGTTTTTGTTTTCTTTGTTTCTTAACCTACTTACAACTACAATTTATGTTGGGAGAATGCCAATCAATTGTAGTGGGGAATGTAAAAAAAGATAAACTCACTGTTTATTTTTGTTGTTTAAACTTTGATATTGTTACAAGTAAAACTGGTGCTTAAAGATCTTATTCGCTTAACAGTTTTATTTGTATAATATTTTAAGTTTTTCTTAAATCTTGGAATGAAGTTTCTTGATGATCTGGCCTAAGCAACCAGTGATATGCGCATAGGAATAGCTTATCCCATCAACAATAAATTTCAGTGTTTTTTTTATCAAGAATAAAAATTGGAAATTAAGCACGTATAACAAAATCTTGTTACTTTAAAGGTTAAATTATATTTATTGCAGGTCGAAGACAAGAACATCTGCATTTCAAAAATTTATTCAATAAATTTTTAATTATAAATAGTTTAAAATTTAATTTTTTTTTTTACTTATCACTGTTTTTTGCACTTTATTTTACTTTCCATAAAATGTTTACAACATTATTATTAAGATTCTTGTATGACGTGCTAAATTCCCAATTTTTCATATTTGATAAAAACACTGAAATTTATTGTTGAGGGAAAGCTAGCTTCTATGCGCATTTCACTGGTTGCTTAGGCCAGATCATCAGGAAACCTTTTCCAAAGATTTTAGAAAAGCTAAAAATATTATACAAATAATACCCTAAAGCGAATAAGAATTTTAAACACTCGAAGTCTTACTTGTAACAATATCAAAGCTTAAACAAAACACCAACAATAAACAGTGAATTTATCTTTTCTTACATCCCCCTACAATTGGTTGGGTTCTTTCCGACTCGAATCGTAGTTGCAAGTGGGTAAAAAAAAACAAAATTAAAAAAATTGCTATTTTTCTGTTGCGGTTTCATACGTTTCATAGCAAAAATGCTTGCTTAACGATTTCGAACGTGAACATTCGCATAGAAAATTATATTTAAAACAAAAACAAAATTCTCAAATTAGTTTTTGTTTCAAATGTAATTTTCTAGGCCAACGTTATCCTCTCAAATCGATGAACAGCATGATTGTCTTTTTATTTTTTTTTTTCAATTCACTTTTTAGCTGGAATACCTTTTTTCGATTGCTGCGTAACTGAACGCGGGAAGGTGATCGAACTGCAGAATAAGGGTGAATGCCAAAATCGCACTATTTCTTGAACTCGAAAGTATATAGACGTAATCCCACAACATTTCAAGAGCTTAAAAACAACATTATCCAGCAGATATCAACCATTGACAGCAGTTTATTGAAAAACATGATTTAGAATTTTGGTACATATTTGGGGGCCTGCCGAGCCAGTAATTAATTTTTACCCGGAACCTATTTGTTAATTATTTTAATAAAATTAAATAAATATAAAATTAATATCTCAAAACAAACCCTTTTTTATTAAAATTAAAATGATACGACAATTTTTGGACACCCTTTTTTTGTTTTTGGAAAATTTGAAAGATCTTTTTTCTACCGTCCAGAAGTGGAAAAAGAGTCACGCTCACTTAATTTGGTCTTTAAAAAACGTTCCAAATACTGTCTGGGTTCTCTCTCTCCTCTAGTTTGCTTTCAGATTTCCCACGGACAAATGGAAAATGATATAAACCTTATTTAAAATATTCACCACATACACGCACAGTGGGTTTACACAACAACAGAAAAATAGAGATTGGTCACGCATGATAGTTTAACATTTAGTCTGTTTGAGGCCTATAAATCTTGGGCTCTTTGACCAAAAAATCAAAACTTAAAGAATATTTTGCTAAATCATTAGGCAGATTTTATTTTATGGCTGTGCTATATATAAAATGTCAAAAATTAAAATTAATTATGGACGAATTTTGGGTTTTTAAGTAAACAACATTTTCTCGACTTATACCTTAAGAGATGTTTTCAGGACCAACAATCCAAATTAGTTTTAAAATAATTCTTGTATAGCCAATAAAAATTTTTATTTTAGTAACCATAAAATAAATACTCGTTACAAAATGAAGCAGAAAAGTATTTAATTAAAAAGTTCTTAGAAATAAACTAATTCTCCAGGGAAAATTTGGTTTTACAAGTATTTAACCATAATGAGCTTTCAAACGCAAAACCACTTTAGGAAAAGTGCTCGAAATCGTTTAGATATTTGATGTTTTACCGCATTGATACCTCAAATAAACTCAATTTTATGTGGTTCGTTAGCACGTACAAGAAATGTAAGTATGTGTTTGTTTAACAATATAACTCAGTAAACATAGCAAAACAAAAAGCAATTTGCTGAAATTTTTGCAAATTTAACAGAAATTTGTATTTGCAGGACATGTTGTACAACTTTGCTATTTTTATAAAATTTTGTTAAAACTGTTGATAATATTTTCAAAAATTTTCCACTAAAGATGACTTCCAATTTGTTACTGGGCAACTAAATGTTGAATAAATTCTCAAAAAGGTAAATAATAGAATGTTTTCTTGTGCAATGAAGTGTGTATAAACTAAAAATAGAAGAGAATATTTTGCTTTTACGTAAAAAATTAAAGATTTATACACTTGTTTGATTTGGAAAGAAGATACTGTAAAGAAGAATAAGATATTACTTTACTAGCAAAAAAAGCAATTTTAGATTTTCGTTTTAGTTTTTGGTAAAAAAAAAAAAAAACTTTGCTATCTGAGAGTAGAATCGACAATGACTCCGTTTTGACACAACTTTTCAAGAGCTGGAACCCCAAATCTAGCGTGTCACCAGGGCAATACTGAAGTGGCTAGAGCCAAGCCGTTGCATAGAGATATTTTACCAAATTGCCGAGTTTCAAACAAAATATCTCAGAGAAGGTAATTCCCAAATAATCCCAATTCGGGCCAGCTCGTCTGCTTGTTTACTGGTCCATATGCGCAGGGACCCAAATGAAAGTAATGCCCAGTCAAAATAGTTATTCTTTACACTTGTTAACGAGAATTGACGTTAGTGAAATCAGAGCCACCTGGCTATCGACAAAAATACCAATTTTACCGCTAATATTCCAAAAATCATTACACTAGACTAACATTTATTGAACTTAACCAGCAGACGGGCAGTCGAAAAACGGAATGTGTATATTGTCGACATAAATCTGCTTAAAATTGCAAACAAATATTATATTATGCAAAATTGTCTACTTTCTTAAACTGTTAATATATAGAACTAGTTTAATAAATATGTACATAAGTATTGATAACAAAACAAGTAAGAGTGCTATATTCGGCTGTGCCGAATCTTTGATACCCTCCACCGACAGTTCAAATGTTTTAGGGGTAATATCTATATGATGTCTATTTATTATTAATTTATCTGTATAAAAACAGACATTCGCATTAAAATTGGTTACGGCTTAAACATATATTAAATTATTGACCGACAATCAGAAAGTTTTATGACTTTTTTTTTGCAATTTTTACTAGCTTGAGTAAAATATCATGATTCGTAATATTTTAAGCCGAACTTAAATGATTTTCAAGAGGGGAATTATTAATTATGGTTTTAGGCGTACTAAACTTCTTTTCAGGGAGTAGGGTTTGTATGGGGCCTAGGGTAAATTATAAACAGATCTTCACGAAATTTTATATTCTTGTTTCTTGTCCTACGAAACTGTGATGTACCAAATTTTGTTATGATAGCATAATTATTAACGGTTTTAGGCGTAATAAACTGTTTTCCGGAAGAAGGGTTTATATGGGGCCTAGGGTAAATTATGGACCGCTCCTCACGAAATTTCGCAGTGATATTTATTGTCCTATAAAACTATGACGAGCCAAAAAATGTTATGATAGCATAATTTTTGCGGTTTAGGCGTACTAAACTGTTTTCCGGGAGAAGGGTTTATATGGGGCCTATGGTAAATTAAAATTATGGACCGATCTTTACGAAACATTACAGTCTTATTTTAAGTCCTTTAAAACTGTGATGTACCAAATTTTGTTATGATAGCGTTATTTTTTACGGTTTTAGGCGTACTAAACTGTTTTCCGGGAGTAGGTTTTATATGGGGCCTATGGTAGATTATTGACCGATCTTCACCAAACTTAACAGTGTCATTTCTGGTCCTATTTAACTGTGACGTGCCAAAATTTGTTATGATAGCATTATTAATTAGGGATTTAGGGTTACTATACTGTTTTCCGGGAGTAGGGTTTACATGGGGCCTAGGGTAAATTATAGACGGATCTTCACGAAATTTTACAGCGCGATTTCCAGTTGACTAAAATGAATTCTTGCAAATCTTATATAAATCTGTGCATTTTTCCACCATTTATGTTAGTTTTTGTAACAAGATTATCAATTTTTGTAGGTGGTGGATCCACATTTTGATTCATAGCTCAAATCCTATTGAACCGATTTTGCTGGATTTCAATCCTAAACTGCTTAGGATAACTACAAGCAATTTGACACCAAGTTTGTTAATTTCTTTTAAGTTTTTCGAAAGTGAGCGTGTTTTCAACAGACTCAAGGACCCAGAATGTATACACTTTATGGGATCTGAGATGAATAATAAAAAAGTTTCACACGGAATGACAAGCTTAGTATACCCTCTTCACAGCTAATTGTGGTGGAGGGTATAAAAAATTCAATACACAACCCATCCTTTAACATCAATTATTCAATAAAATTAAAAATGGTTATTTGTTTTAATACTTTTGACAACGAATTAAATAACAGCAAACTGTTAGGTTCTCTATGCTTATTTTCACCTTTATTAAAATTGGGTTGAAAGAAAAATTTCTTAACTGAATAAGAACTGAACTAGAACTGAACTAGAACTAAACTAGAACTGAACTAGAACTGAACTAGAACTGAACTAGAACTGAACTAGAACTGAACTAGAACTGAACTAGAACTGAACTAGAACTGAACTAGAACTGAACTAGAACTGAACTAGAACTGAACTAGAACTGAACTAGAACTGAACTAGAACTGAACTAGAACTGAACTAGAACTGAACTAGAACTGAACCAGAACTGTACAAGAACTGAACTAGAACTGAATTAGAGCTGAACTAGAACTGAACTAGAACTGAACTAGAACTGAACTAGAACTGAACAAAAACTGAACTAGAACTGAACTAGAAGTAGAACAGAACTAGAACTGAATTAGAACTGAACTAGAACTAAACTAGAACTGAACTAGAAATGAACCAGAACTGAACTAGAACTAAACTAGAGCTGAACTAGAACTGAACTAGAACTGAACTCAACTAGAACTGAACTATAACTGAACCAGAACTGAACTAGAACTGAACTAAAACTAAACAAGAGTTTAACTAGAACTGAACTAGAATTGAACTAAAACAAAACTAAAACTGAACTAGAACTGAACTAGAACTAAACTTGAACTGAACTGGAACTGAACTAGAACAGAACACGAACTGAACTATAACTGAACTAGAAAGAAACTAAAACTAACCTGCAGCCGTATTCCGTAATTCGCTTAATCTCTATCGCTAAAAATCTATAAAGTTGATTTAGCAATTTTTTGCTACAAATGTAATTCAGTAACGTGCATTGCTAAATTTGGCAATGTAATAAAAATTTTATTTGTCGCAATTTTAGCTTTTAGTTACATCGTTAAAAATTTTTAATTTTAGCGATCGAGATTAAGCTTTAGCTAAGCGAAGTACAGTATACGGCAGCTGGACCATTACCCTAGTGGAACTTATTTAAATATTAAACTTCGACTTAACTAGAGAGAACTTAAAAAGAACTGACCTTAACTAGAACATCTGCAGGCAAACTTTAAAGCTGTGCAGATCCTACTGTAAATTGTTAAAATTTGAAAAATAAAAGTGGATTAGACTTGAATAAATTTTTTTTTATAAACATGCATATTTATCGTCTTTTGCAATAGTAATCTTTGAATTAATTGCAAAAAAACAACAATTACATGTATTTTACTGCTTTAATACATACTAAATAATAAAATATCGTACTAACATGGTTTAGAGAAATAAATCCTCACGTACGTTTACTTAAATACACGTGTGCTTTTTTTCTTAGTATGTACTGGTAAATGTGACTTTGTATTTTTATAGAACAAAATAATTTTACATTTTCCTTAAATTTGTTTTTTATTTTCTATATCTCATTGAACATTTATTAACACATGAAGCTTTCAGAAAAAAGGGAAAATGAGTGAGAAAGGGAATTAATTTCTATGCGTGAGAAAACTTTTAAAATTCAAAACTCTAATATTAAAATTATTTAAGTTATACTATGCTTTAGATACGTATCCATATGGTTACAACTTCACATACATAAGTACATAAGCATTCAAATGTATACGCAATAGCACGAACAAAAAATACCTAACAACGATTGGGTTGAGATTTTAATACTTAAATAAACAATTTTATATTTACTAAAACATTTATAACAAACATTAGCAACATACTACAGTACATGCAAAATGTTGTTGCTACAATCATTACAACACTTAACAACAACAGTGGCAACATAAAATGTTGTACGACAACAACAAATAGGATAATCGTGAATTTACCTGGGTACTTTACACGTTTTGAAAACACTCATGGTGAAATTGATGTTAAAATATTTATATGATTTTGTACTTGTTGAGGTATTTAATCAAAACCAAATATATAGTTTTATTCATACGTATGTATGCGTATGTGTATAGTTAAAAGTTAATTGTATCACTTATCCTTTCAATCACTTCATGATTTCATTCACCCTCATCCGTAGTTGTCCTCTTTAACGTTTTGTATTCTGATTTATATTTTGTGATTAATTTTGTCACGTTTATTTTTCATAAAACATTTTTCAATTACGTTTGTATTGATTTTTTTTAATTAATAAATATAAATTGGTATTTATTTTAACAATCTCATTTAACACGTTTTAAGGGCATCATTACCCACTCGTTAGATTTTCGTATGCTTTAATGGAGCACAAAACTTTTACACATATTTAAAATGATCATTAATTTATTTTTTTTTTAAGAGGTTTTTAGAACCAACGAATGAAGCACACCTCTGGCGTTTCTTACAATGAGGTAAAATTTTTGAAATAATAATAAGTAATGAAGTAGAAAATGATACGCATACGATTATAATTGTATACTTGGAGTTGGTGCAGATCTCAGTTAAAGCCATAACAAATTTAACACTAATGCACAACTTTATAGCACAAAATTCAGTTTTATAATTAATTTGCTTGAAATCGTGACATAACATTAAAAAAGCTGAAATAGTACTATGGTTAGAATGAAGGAGAAATTGTTGGTCAAAGAACTAAAATATCATAGAGTAGAACAAACTTTAAACAAACCTGGAACAAAAAATTAATATAACTAGGTAATCACTAGAATAGGATAGAGCTAGCACAGCACTAAAAAAGAACTATAACAGCAGTGGAACAAAACAAGGACAGAACTAGAAAATAACTAGTACAGAACAAAAAGAGAACAAGTTCATAATAAAAATAGAACAAGAATAGAACTATATCAGAACTAAACAAGAACTACCACAGAATAAGAGCAGGACTAAATCAGAACTAGAACATATTTATGACAGAACTAGAACAGAATTATGATAGATCTAGATTAGATCTAGATCAGAGCTAAAGTTGGCCTTAAAAAGAGCCAGATCAGATCTAGAACTGAACAGGAAGATATCTAGAACAGAGCTAGAAAAAGAATAGAATAGAACATGACTTGAACAGAACAAAAATAGAACTAGAACAGAACTAGAAAAGAACTAGACAGAATTAGAAAAGAGGTAGCACAAAACTAGAAAAGAGTTAGAACAAAATTAGATTATAAAAAGAACAGAACTAATTCTTTGTCAGAAAAGCACTGTAAAAGAACTATAACAAAACTAACACAGGACTAAAACAGAACTAGACCAGAATTACAATAGAGCTACAGCGGAAGTAGAACAGACTTGAAACAGATTTAGAACAGAACTTAAACTAAATTAGAATTAAATTGGCTCTATAATTAAATGGGTTACGAATGAGTTCGTTCGTTACAAAATTTTAAATACGAGATGACAATTTATTCTTACAGGTCCATACCACACTGACTGTTTCAATGCATGTCCTTAGAAAAACATAGAAGAGGACATGCATTAATACAGTTAGTATATTTCTTCTCACAAAGCGCCAAAATAACAGTTATTTTTAATTTTGAAACGAACGAGATTGCAACTCACCTACTTAACTTATCCTTTTTGGTAATCCTGTACACATGTTCTGTAACTTTAGTGAGAACTTCTCGCATCGAAAAGATGTGAAATAAAATATTTCTCGAAAAGTGAGAAAAAAGTGTGTCTGTAACTCATGTCGAAAACAATCAAAAGAGATTATGTCGTTACATAATAAATGTCACAACATTGCACTCGAAGCCGAAGTAACATTGCAGACGTTGAGAACGCCAGTAACACATATCGTTGACGACGACCAAAATTTACTTAAACTGAAAATTTTTCAACGACGTCGGCGAAAACACAACCGTCGGCAATACCAAATAATGTTTGTTGTTTGCAAACGGGCTTTGAAAACATTCGTATATTTTATAAAAATTTTAAAAGCAAAATGATTAAACAATAAAAAAAATGTGTCAAGAACAAAATATTATTATTATTATTCTTTTTATTTTGCATTTTTATTTTTTTTTATTGTTAAAATTTTTTCTCGCCCCAATTTTTATTCGTTCAAAGAAGGATTTTTTCTCACAAAAATGTTACAAACTTTTTCTGTAAATTGGCCAGTAATTTCCTTATGTGACAGCTAGAACCCGCTAAAAAAAAGTTATAGACAAAGTTTAGTGAGAAAAACAGCTGTTTGTCTTAATATATGGCAGGCATATTTGTTTCATTTTACACATTTCAATTGAAAAGTTTCTCCACGCGAGAGTTACAGAACATGGGTACTGTTTATTTGATTACAACAAATAAAATCAAATTATCAGGGGTGTCATGGAAATCGAAAACGTAAAACGAAAGAATTTGTCAGTGGTTTTTAATGAACTTTTAAATCTAATTTTTACAATTTTTGTTAAAATCTTCTGTTAAATAGAGCATTATTTGTATAATAATTGTCATGAAATTTTTTTATTACAGAAATCTTATTGAAAAACGACTCTTAAAATTCTTTCGTTTTACGTTTTTGATTTCCATGACACCCCTGAATAACTTCTTACGGAAATAAAATTTTAATCAACTTTTGAGAACAGAACTAGAGTAAAACTTAATCAGACCTAAAACCAAAACAGAACTATTTCATAGTTGGAAAAGAACTAGCACAGAATAGAGCTAAGGCAGAACAAGAAATAAAACAGAGTTAGAACAAGTCTAGAACGGAACTAGAACAGAATTAAATCAGGTATTGATAATAACTAGTACTGAACTAAAACTAATCTGGCTCTTTAATAAAATGTTTGACAATTTATCCTTTTTCTTGATCCTGTTTATTTTAAGTCATTCATTTCAACGATTTAAATAAAATTTCTTATACAAATTAAATTTTAATATTTTGACAAATCTTCTCTTTTAATTATTCCCATTAACGCTCTGTGCCTTAGCTCAGGAATCTGTTACAGTTTTTAATTCAATTAACGTGTTATAAGTATTAATACGGGTAAATTATAATCGCTGAAATGCGTGTAAATTACGTGTGTCATTAAACAGTTTGTTTTTCATATATTTATTTTGTGCACTCATACACTCGCACTTGCCTACGACAATGACATTCCGCTTTCACCTGGATTAAATAACAAAATGAATGTGTGGGAAAAACTTTTTTTATTGTTTGTTTAATATTATTTCTCCTATTTGTTATTTAATTGAAAATTTAATTAGTTGCAAATTGGTTTTAAGTTTTATTACTCAGCATGTTTGAAAATAAATAATAAACTATACTCTACAGTTAAACAAAAAAAATAAATGAATATCGCCGCAGGAATTGAAGAACGCTGTAACTGAAAAACATAAAATGTTCACCAGAGCCAAAAGACCTGTATGAAAGAAAGTAGAAAAAAGTTCATATAACAAAAACTATACAACTTAGGAACATGATTTTAAAAAGGTATTTCAGTTTTTTCTCGCTTTATATATTGGCTCTAAAAATTTCCTCTCAAGTCTATTATTCCCGGTGGTTCTGCGGCTTACTGCAAAGTACATTTATTTATTTATTTCTTTTTTCGATGTTCCGTACACAAGGCTTAAGTCTTATATTGCAGTATGGAACTGAGCATATGTAAATACAATAAATCGGAAATAAGAAAAAATCAGAAATTAAAAAATAACAAAATTGTATAAAATCATATTAAGTAGTTTTAAAAATAAAATAAAATTTAAAATTTAATTACGCTTTATTACATAAAATTAGCGAAATTAATTAAAACAAGCTAAAAAAAAGGAAAGTGAGAAATATGACAAAAAATATAGTTCCTGAATTGACGTGCGTTACTTATTTTTTGTGATATATAGGGGATTCCGTTCCATAGACTGATTGCGTGAATAAAGAAATGGTATTTAGAAATCAGTGTTCGATGACCAAATGCTAGAAGTCTTTTACCTCTGTCAAGTGTTGAAAAGTTTAAACGTGTGTAGAGATGCTCAGGCTGATGTGTGTATATAATTTTGTGCAGAAACAGTAAAAAACGCACTCTTAAGTAATCATCAAAAGTGATTCCGTAAAGCAAGGTAACGTAGGAAGAAATATGGTCATATCTCCTTAAACCATAGACGTACCGAACAATGTTATTAAACGCCACATTAAGTTTCCTTTTACTTCAGCTGTCACAGCTGGCAAATAATTCACAGCCATACAATAAGATGGGTATCAAGTTTGTTTTGGCAATGAGTATTCTTATTTTAATTGGAGTACAATACTGGGTTTGCCACAGATTCCTTAACATTGAAAGCGTTCGACCACATGCAAAATTAACGTGGTGAGACCAAGTGAGGGTGTTGTTAAAGTATATACCAAGATTTTTGGCAGAGTTTACAATTTTAATGGACTGGTTATTTAAAGTTAGATTAGGATTTCCCTCAAGTTTTAACGACCTCTTTTTAATAATCAAACACTTGGATTTGATAGGATTAATTGCTAGACCATTAGCGGTGGCCCACCCGTAAACACGATCTAACTCCTGATTTAAGGTCCTCACACATTCGTCAATCACAGTGTTGCTGCAACTAATATAGAGCTGAACATCGTCGATTTTTTTTTTTGCGTAAGCGAATTTTTTTTTATCATACAAATATGGGACCGGGACCAATCGACGCAGTATTTTTTTCTGATAAAAATGATGCAAAAAAACGTATTTTCGATTTTTTGTCAGTTACAGCGTTCTTTATTTCCTGCGACGATATGTTTGCGGTTTAATATGAAATCAAAAAGAATATGAAAAACCATGTACTACACACATTTTTGATATTTATAGAGCTGGAAGGACATTGTTATAACTTTTGGAAACATTCTTCTACTTTATCACTCTCCCTAATTGATGTATTCTCTCTCATTTACATATAAAAGGGAAATGTGTGAAACAAGCGTTTTTAATTATTTAAAAAATAAACAAAATTTCATGTCTAACGACAATTATCAAAACTGAACACAAAAGGATTTTTTGATAGAATAAAATATAGTGCCGTAATTCAACTCGCAAAGAGGATAAGTTAAACGTGAGAAAATGTATGTACAAGTCGTATTTGTTTACAAATGTATACACATGTAGTCACACGTACACATATGTTTCCACATTTGTATGAAGAATCTACACATTTGGCTCAACATTTGCATAAACTAATTTATATACACCCAGCGGAAAACAAAGGAGTACGAAGGCCTTTTAGAAGGCCTCACATCATATCTTTTTTACACACGTCGTTCTCGCTTCTTCAGCAGGTCCATTAGAATATTAACGGGATCAAAAAACCAATTATTTTGCTTGTGCAAAAAAAAATACAAAACATGTTACTCCTTCTCTACTCCCTTCTCATAAAAGCGAATGAGGAATGTATATCTTATATTTTATCCGAAAGAGCCGAGGCATTCTATGAGGCCTTCTTTAACAGTTAGACAAGAATTGTAATTTAATTAAAAGATCTATTAAGCAAACCTTTAAAAAGGCCTGAAGAAAGAAGGTCTTCTGAATTTTCCCGCTGGGCATTTATACAATTTTCCTACATTTATAATAAATGTGTGTGTATTTTTCTTTTTCTACCTAGCTTAAATTTACACGCATGTGTTTCCGGTCTGATTGTGCCAGGTATCCATCACAAACAAAAAGGACACTTTACTAACATTGTCATGTTTTGAGCATAACTCAAAGTCAACAAATTCTATTATGAAATTCCATGTGGATTCCGTGCAAGATTCTTATAAAGATACATACACTTAGAAAATTTTTTCGCATATTTTAATACAACATTTTTAACTTTCTTATAGAATAGATCATTGTGAGTGTAATTCTGCTAACCTGAACAAAATATAACTATGTAACTGACATTGTCAAACTAAAGCAGGATTTCTTATTGCTTGGGCTATTGTCTAGGCACAACAAAATCAATTTCACAAAGCTAGTTTTTCTTTTCACTAAGTATTCAATCGTTCGTATTGGTTGACGTACGTTTCGTGTTTTGTTTCACTGTCAAACATCTTCAGTTTAGTCTATAATTTAACCATGAATCGTCTTACAAACGAACAACGCAAATTATTGAATTTATTATCACAATGCGTGCTCTGTTAAGAAAGTTCATCGCGCGCTTTTCCCATTTTATGGTCAGTGTATTCGACCCACTCAAGCGGCTATTCGGTACGTTAATAAGCAGAATTGTCGATTTTGGAATGAAGATCAGCCAGAAGCATTGCAATAGCTACCAATGCATCCAGAAAAAGTCACAGTTTGGTGCGGTTTATGGGCTGGTGGCATCATTGGACCGTACTTCTTCAAAGATGATGCGAATCGTAACGTAACTGTGAATGATGAGTGCTACCGTGAGATGATATCCAACTTTTTATGCCAAAAAAGCAAGAGTTTGACTTGCATGACATATGGTTTCAACAAGACGGTGCCACATGCCACACAGCACGCTTAACAATGGACTTATTGAGAGGCGATCTCGGTGAACATTTTATTTCACGTTCGGGACTGGTCAATTGGCCGCCTAGATCGTGCGATTTAACGTCTTTAGACTATTTTTTGTGGGGCTATTTTAAAGCTCATGTCTAAACACACATGCCCGCTTCAATTGACGCATTGGAAGACAACATTGAAGCATTTATTCATGAGATACCGGCCGAAATGTTGCAAAGAGTGTACTAAATTGGACTAAGCGGATGGACCATTTGAGGCGCAGTCACGGTCAACATTTGCATGAAATAATCTTCAAACATAAAATTATATTGACCGTACTATCGTTTCAAATAATGATTTCATGCATTTTTCTTAATTTTATTTGTTTTTTTAACTTTTCTATAGCTCTTAAAAAATCACCCGATATTTGTATACTGTCATAAAATTGTTGTTGATATTTTTATATCCACCACCATCTTTATAAGTGAATATACTAAGTTTATCATTCCGTATGAAACTTTTTTATTATTCATCTCAGACCCCATAAGGTATATATACCTAGCCCCTTGAGTAATTCGACTTACCCATGTCGGTCTGTCTGTCTGTCCGTCTGTTGAATGAACGCACACTTTTGAAAAACTTAAACGAAACGAACAATATTGGTGTCAAATTGTTTCTAGTTATCCCAAAGTTAGGAAAATTGAGCAAAATTGGTTCAGGAAAACATGAGTTATGAATCCAAATGTGGAACAACACATTGTGTTGTTGCCGTAACCATGCCGTGCGGATATAACACTTTTAATTGTTTAAAATAAAAAATATAGTTTATCTTGTTAAGCCATTTTTAGGCATTGTTTAGCAATTTTTAGGGGTGAAGGGTCGGTCACACAGGAAATAAGATAATATTTTTATGTTATTTTATAGAATTAATTACATAAAATACTATTGCCATTAGTAGAACTTTAATTTTGCAAATTGGATATATTGAACTTTAAACTATAATTTTTTCAGATGTGATTCATCAAAGTAAGATTTCAAACAGAGTCTACCTCTTTTGTGCGTGTCACCTATCAATCAAACAAATGTTGAATTATGTATTCAGATTTTGAAGGATATTTTAATTTATTTTAATAAAGAAGGGCAATTTGTTAAATGTTCGTTTGTAGTGGTTGATTGATTTTTTACGCCCTGTTTGAATTTTTTTTTTGTGTCTTTATGCACGAATCACTTGACAAATCTTCAAATTAAAAATATTCTTAAAGTTTTGTATACTGTTTTTTTTTTTTTTTTTCTTTTTTGATGATGATGATGAAATAAATGTCTTAACATTTTTCAGGACACGAACAGTAAAATTTCATTCGTTTATTTAAATGAAATTTTAATACAAATTTTTGTATACTAAAAATTTTAGGAAATAGAACTTGGTACGTATTTCCTAAAATTTACAACTTGGTGTTTCCTTACATTTTTGTAATACAAAAATTAATGAAAAATGTTATCCAGACATTTCATCATCACCAAAATATTAAAAACAGTATAAAAATATCCATATAAGAAAATTTTTAATTTGAATTTTTTTAATTATAAAAAAAAAGATTTATAATATTTAAATACTAGTTTCTTTTGCAATTGCTCGTTTTCTAGAACTTCGGAAACTATTCCAGAATGATATTAACTTTGTCAGTTATTAAAAAAAAAAAAACAAGTATTTAGAGTCATTGAAATTGAAGTGCCATTATGCAGGGTGAAGCTAATTTATTGTTCTAGAAAATTTAGTAACAACAAGTAAGAGAGCTATATTCAGCTATGCCGAAACTTATATACCCTTCACTACGGTGCGATAAAATACTGTTCATTAGATATAACAAACCTATTTTCTGCCAAGACCACATCTCAATGCTCGCTCACATTTTGTGGTATGTTGTGTATTGATGACCAAAATGCTTATACCTAATTTAGAAACCTTGGCTCTTTCCATTCTCCAGGTAAACATAAAAAAGTAAAAAACAACAAGTGATTAATTAATTAAATTAGAGGCAGCCGCGATTTTCTGCTCATATCTCAGCCATTTATGGATCAATCACGCAGAATTTCAATAGCAAATAATTCCGGACTATATGTCACACAAACTTATAGCTAGTTAGTCTTCATCATATCTGGGATCTTCGGAAAATCCATTTCAACGGACACAGAGATTTCTCTTTACTTAAAGTTTAAATCACAACTATGGGCCTATGTCTTTGAACTACAAAATAAAAATTTAAGTAACATAATTCTGAAAAAAAAAATTTTATTTTAAACATTTTTTCTTAAAAAAGGCTGATTTAACGCCATAAAAAGGAGTCGTCTATGCAACGCATTATTATTGGCTGTGAAAAATTGATCCATTACGACAATTAAAAGCACCAGACACATATATGAAGCTTGGTGAAGCCGAATACACTACGTGACAAAATTTCAACAAAGTCATGACCAAATAAATCTGACAGCTAATCATTATGTAAAATTTTCCGCTGAATCCGAATATGAAGTCAGAATTGTCAAAAGTAGAACAGTTTTTGAGATATTCCAAAATAACCGTTATTTGTGTTTTTAAAAAAGATGATACCCTGCAAATAATAGGACCAGTCCAAACACGCGTGTAAAGAGTAGTCCACAAGGGACCAGGACTAGTCCAAAATTAACCCAAACGTATGGAAAAAACCTGGTCTATTTAACATTACGATGTCCTAGGAGAGGACCATATAACCCACCTTTGGACCACTAAGGAGTTGTTTTAAAACTACTCCATGGTATACACAAGAGGATTAGTTTCGAACGAAAGCACGTCGTTAAAAAACGAAAACATGTCGTCGCACTACAAACACTTTTTAACAATGACATGGTCCATGCTTGCATTACATCGGACCAGTCCATGGAGTAGTCCATTTTTTCAAAATGGAGCAGGTGGTCCAATTTTATTTGCAGGGTAGTAATGAAACAAAAACTTTCAATCCACTTTCAATCAACGTTGTTATTGTTATTATGGACAACTTAATCTCATATTTACGCTCTTAATTGAGTAAAAAACATAGTTTTTTAATACAAAAACTACACTGCCCCGGTAGACTAGCTGGTAGCGAGCTAGTCTATCAGCACCGAGGTTGCGCGATCGAATCCCGCCAAAGACAGAAAAAAAAAAATTAAGTAAAATAAAATAAAATAAGAAAAATAAAAAAAAATAATTAAAAAAATTAAAAAAAAATAAGAAATTTTTTACTTTATTGAAAGTATTCATCCAATGAATAATATTCATAGATCTAATGTAATGTTATATTAAATCCTTTTAATGAAACAGGTTTCATCGATCCAACGAAGCGCTGCATAGGTTCCTTTTTAATGCAATTTTTCATGGGATGAATGTCAAAATTCATTGGTATTGCGAAGAAAATTCTTTCAGTGTACCAAGTATCTTTTTATTTTAATTGATGCATAATTAGAATTCGCTCGATTCACAGAAAAAAAAAGAAAATCGACTTTTATTAAACAATTCGTTCAGGCAATTAAATTTTTTACTTAATTAGCCCCTGCAAAAGAATTGATCATATCATTTAACGGATTTGTATTTTCAACTCATGCCACACAAATATAGTCAGTTAAAAAATTAATTGCATAAATAAAAAAATACAACATATACACAAACATTTAAATTTTTATTAAAAAAATTAATTACAGCAAACAAACAATTAATTGAAAAAATTCTTTACAAAAATTTTTTCTTTGTGCGTTATTGGCTCAAAAAATTAACTAATCTAATTATGTTTAGCAACATTCAAATTGACAGATTTTTCAAAGTTTAAAAAGTTCTGGATCAGTTAGCCCCCAAATCAGTTTAAGGGTTAATCTCCATTTTTGTTCTGTTTTGTCTTCGCATTTTCATAAAAATCAGCACAAAAAATACAATATTTCGCTATCTTTCTTTTAGGAATTCCAAATATGGGCATTTCCGTCAAAAGGTCCACCGTGACCAATAGTTTAAAAGTTATTAAAAGCTGATTATTTTACTATATTGTTAAAGAGAAATATTTAAATTTTACTAATTTTATAAATTTACCCATAAATTTGTTCACTTAGATGAACAATCAGACTGCAAAGTTATGCAAACGTAATTTCTAATATGTGAGAATGTTTTATTGTATGTTTTCTTTAATTTTTATCTCTCTTAAAAGACGTGATATTTGATAAAAATTATTCCAAAAAAATGTTCTTACATGGTCTGTATTCTAAGGAAGAGTTCAAAGAGAAATATGTTATTCGGCTTTACGATATATTTTTATTTGGTCATTATTCAGTTAAGTTATTATGGAAAAAAATTCATGTTCGAAATGTAACGTATCGACCCACGTATCGACTCAGATTTTGGCTTAAAATATAGAACATACAGAAGATTTTGAAATCAAACCAAGACATTTTAATGTTACATTGCTACGTAAAATTCTGAAGGTAGTTTGACTAAAAAATTGTGCCAGGTTCCGTTGAATTACGCCTTTTTATACATGGCCAAAAAAAACTACTTCTGTTTCCTTCACGTTCGAACCGCTACTTCATTTGCCATTGTCTTTGACCTAGAATCGCGCCCTCCATAAACTTTACCATAGATAACAGTGCTTTCTTAGTGCTTGAATTTAAGGGTTAAGAAAACGTTAAAATATTTTTTGCTTAAAATGTTATTGCATTTTTGATGCGCACGACTGTCACGTTCAACACTTTGGAATTACCCAAATGTCAAAATTTGACTTTTGACCTTCATGATTTTAGGGTTAATGTTTTCCGATCTAAGTAAAACATTCAAGAATAAAAACTGGGAATTAATCACGATTAGCAAAATCTTTTGAAATTAAAAATGTTGTATTCCCAAAAATTGAAATTACTTTTTGATAATTCAGTGTATATTTAAAATTATCTGGACTAAAATATTCTGAACAGATTTTACTTATAATTCATTACAATAAGGTAATTAGGCACATTCGCCAAAATATGGCCAACAAATGAGGTTTTCCTGAAAATCGCAAAATTTAAACCGCAGGTACGGAAAAACTATGGGAAGTATTGACCGAAATAGATCCCAAAGTGATGATCAAAAAATTCTAAAATTTGTTTAACAAAGTTTATAAAAATTTCAAAATGGTGTTTTAAAAGTGCCGTTAAAAAAATTATTTTTGTTTTTTGTCATACCAGAGAAGTAGTTAGAGGCATCTTACGAAGACAAAAACTCAAAGACAAGTAAATACGGATATATTTTAAGTAAAAAGTATCTCTTATCCAAATAGTTTTTAAAATACGTTCATTTCATTCCTTCATTTCTTGTTCAAGCGGCCTGAGTCACGTTAATGACCTGGGAAAATTTAAATAACTTTAAACTTAATTTTGTCTTTTACATCTTATTTAAGCGATAGTTGCAAACACATTTCTATTCTTTAAAATTTAATTGCAAAAGTAATTTTTTAATGCAAAATTTTTACAAAAACTAAAAAAAAAAGTTTTTCAAACTTCAGCGAAGCGCTTAATTGTTATCCTCATACTTTACAAAACAATATATGTATATACAATAAATGTAACTATTCGAGTGGGAACGGCCTGTGCCATGACATTTTTTCATCCATACAATCTGGGAGCACTTTAATGTACAAACATATGTATGTATATATTTACATACTTCGCAATAAATACCTTAAGTTTCCCAAATTTCTCGTGAAAATCTTGCATTTAAATTATACACCCAATATTTGATCGCATTTTTATTTTTTGAATCTGCTTTAATAAGCCTACGAAATAATGTCTATTTCTTGGCAAAATCATTGTTGCTTCATATTTTATTATTCCAAGATGTAACTCAATTTGTTCTTCTTTTTATAATTTTTTCTCATTATTTTACTCTTCTTATTTACTCTATTCGTTCTTATTTATTATTTTTATTTCATCATTGTTATTTTGATATTGTTAGTGGATTTGTTGTTGCTGTTTTGCATGATAATTTTAAAAGCAAACAACGAAAAAGAAATGTTTAAAAAGTAAATATGTTTGGCAGAATGAAGAAGATTAATTATAAATTCTTAATGTGCCACATATTTCATGTGTACTTTTGAAATTTTTGCTTCAACTATTTACAAATGTAAGTATGTATGTAAGTAAATACTTTTATGTTTGCAAGTAATTCATTACAGCTGCACTGAATGTGTGCGTGCTTTCATCTGAATTTAAAGTTGAGAAAAATTAAAAAGTTTTATTTAAGATAAAAAATGGAAATGTCAGATCGCGTAAGCGTTAATGTTAAAACAGAGATGTAAAGGGAATTGTAAAATTAAAACTTTGTATGTAAAATGTCAGTTTTCGTGTAAAAAATTGCTTTTTGCAAAAATTGATTGCTGTATATTGTTACGAAAGTAAATTTAGTTAAGAATTTGAATAATTTATTAGTTATCTTTATAATTTAAAATATATTCTGTACAGAAGGGTAACTATTGAGGAGCCGCACAAAAGAAATGGTCCTGTTCAATGTCTAAACTGCCAGGAACTTGGCCATACTAAGGCATACTGCTACTTACCCCCTGTTTGCGTAGTATGTGGTGAATTACATGGAACAGTTCTTTGCGACAAGTCTAAGACCGACCCCAACGTAAAAAAATGTAGCAACTGTGGCGGTAATCACACTGCCAAATATAGAGGATGTCCTGTATATACTATCGTCAAGCAGTCGGACCGAAAACTAATCCCTCTCAAATGCAGGTAACAAATCACGTAAACACAAATGCAATTCAAGCCCCCCAGCCTAGTAATAACAGAACCTCTTACGCTTACGTCCTAAAATCAAACCATGAGCCAAGGCAAGGTGCCTCGCCAAGTAATGATGAAACTCAAGTTTCTAATTTAAGTCGTTTAGAAAAAACCATGGAAACATTAGTGCAAACAGTAAATAATTTTACGAACACAATGGGTAATATGATGCAGGAAATGCTTAGAATGCAATCGATGTTATTGCAAGCTGTACTTAACAAACCATGAACTGTTTAAAAATTTGTTTTTGGAACGCAAACGGCATCCGCCAACATAAAAATGAATTAGAATACTTTCTTAAAAATAAACAAATTGATGTCATGATGATTTCTGAAACTCATTTGACCTCAAGAAATACGTTTAAAATCAATGGTTATATACTATATGATACCAAGGACCCTCGAGATAGAGCTTGTGGAGGTTCTGCCATCTTAATAAAAACTCGAGTCAAACACTACATTATGTGTGATCACCGTGAAGACTATCTGCAAGCAACGACTATTTGTGTTGAGGAGCTAAATCGAAACATAGTAATTTCTTCTTTATACTCTCCACCTAGATTTTCCATATCAGGAGGCCAATATTATAAATATTATAAATCATTAGGACCCTGTTTTCTGGCCGCTGGCGATTATAACGCTAAACATACCTTCTGGGGGTCACGACTTATAACACCAAAAGGTCGTGTTTTGTTTAACACAATCTCTAAAATGGGTTTAAATGTGGTCGCGAGCGGGCAACCAACATATTGGCCTACTGATCAGCAAAAAATTCCAGATGTTATCGACTTTGGCGTGGTTAAAAACATCCCCACAGAAACGATTCATGTTGAAGCTTCCTTAGAATTATCATCCGACCACACACCTACAATTGTTACTATATCGAACCCAAATAGAATTGTATTTCCGTCAGGTTACTTAGCGACGCCAGCCACACAAATAAATTGGTTAAAATATAAAAAATATCTCAGTACCCATTGCACAGAAAATATTCCGCTCAGTACACCGGATTATGTAGATTGCTCTATTGACAATTTTGACAGTTTTCTGAAACTAGCTGTTCAACATTCCAATATTGCCCCCAAAAAAACAAAAACTATTAAAATATATTCCACAGATGTCGAGCATCTTTTGTCTGAAAAAAGAAGGGCTCGAAGAGAGTGGCAATTGCACAGATCCCCTCAACTTAAGAACTTACTTAAAGAGTGTACAAAAAGACTAAGAAAGTTTATGCAGACTAAGAAAACGGCTTCTCTGGAAAAATATCTTAAGGAACTTGATGCAACCCCACAATCAGACTACTCATTATGGCGTGCAGCTAGAAATCTCAAAAGGCCAGTTGTCTCTAAACCACCATTAAGAAACTTGAATGGAAGTTGGGCAAGAAATGATGTTGAAAAAGGAAATCTGTTTGTCAATAATTTAAAAAACGTATTTACCCCAAATATATCTCACGATATTGCGGTCGAGTTACCACCTGTTGCTGCTAGAGCAGCTGTTCCGCTAAGATTTGATATAAGAGAAATCGAAAAAGCTATTTGTGATTTAAGCCCCAAGAAGGCTCCTGGTTTTGACAAGATCAGCAACAAAATGATTTTGGAGCTACCCAGCATAGCAAAGAAAATTATTCTTTTAATTTTTAATGCTATTTTACGCCTTGAATTCTATCCTCAAAAGTGGAAGGTATCCTTAGTCACCATGATACCTAAACCTGGAAAGGATCACACAAAAGTTGAGTCATATAGGCCTATAAGCTTGCTTTCTAATATATCAAAGCTGTTTGAGAAGCTGTTAGCGTCAAAATTAACCCCAATTTTAAATGAAATAGTTGTATTCCTAACCTCTAATTCGGCTTTAGAAGAGAACACAGCACAATTGAGCAAACCCATCGTATAGTTAACGCAATAAGAAAAGCCGTTGAAGAAAAAAAATATTGTTCCCCTCTCTTCATCGATGTTTCTCAAACTTTGATAAAGTCTGGCATGAAGGCTTATTACATAAATTGAAGCTTAACTTACCAGTAAACACACACAAGCTGTTAGAAAGCTACTTAGTCGGTCGAAAGTTTATTATTAAAGAAAGTGATTATTTAAGCTCTCCTCAGCAAATTGACGCTGGGGTCCCTCAGGGAAGCATCCTGGGTCCACTTTTATACTTGATATATACCTCGGATATGCCAACAAACAACTACACACAAACTTCAACATTTGCTGATGATACAGCTTTTTTGAGCGTGCAGGAATACCGTCAAGAAACATCTTGATACCTACAGGATCATATATTTCAACTCGAACTATG
Organism: Pollenia angustigena; assembly: GCA_930367215.1. Lineage (NCBI taxonomy): Eukaryota > Metazoa > Arthropoda > Insecta > Diptera > Polleniidae > Pollenia > Pollenia angustigena. The sequence goes on from OV884056.1 coordinate 16,320,117, forward strand.
GTTAAAGCAATGGATAGAGGTCAATGAGCAAAAATGCGTACATATAACATTCACCTTGCGTCGGGAATCATGCCCCCTATTAAAATCAATAATCAAATAATACCTCAAAATTCGCATGTAAAATACCTCGGTATTCATCTTGATCGCCGTTTAACGTGGAAAAGCCATATAGAGGCAAAATTAACTCAAATGAAACTAAAAGCCATCCAAATTCATTGGCTTATTGGAAGAAACTCTGTCCTTAGTCTCGACTGCAAACTTTTTCTTTACAACTCCATCTTAAAGCCAATCTGGTGCTATGGTATTCAGTTATGTGGCACTGCCTCGGCCTCTAATATCGAAAAAATTCAAAGGCGCCAAAATAAACTACTTCGAATAATCACAGCTGCCCCTTGGTATGTTAAAAACTCAAATATTCACAGGGATCTCAATGCTCCATTAGTTAAAACTATTATTACGAAATATGCAGTAAAATACTTAAAAAGGCTCGAATTGCACCCGAACCCACTAGCACGAAATAATTTAAATGATAGCTGCCACACTCGCTTAAGAAGAAGAGACACTGCAGCACTTACCCAATTAGATGCGCGTTAAACACCTATAAAAGTGAACAGAACCCGCGATAAAGAAAATTTTTGTCTGGCACTGGCAGGACAAAAAATAACGTATTAGGTTAAGATTTGATTAATTATTGTTAGTTCATATTTAATATATGAAGATTCAATAAATAAAAAAATTAGTTATCTTGTATTGATTAGTTATTTAGTATTTGTTAGTTATTTTATTAGTTTAAAATGTTATTGTATAAGTTATGCCCGCTTCTAGTGTAAAAATCAATGTACAGATGTAAAGTTAAAAATTGTTGTGCATAATTGTACTTCAACCCCACTGTAAATACTATAAAGTTGTTATTAACGCCTAAAAGTATGCCTTAGTTTATAATGCCTAATTACTCTATTAATTCAGCCATTTAGATAGTAACTATAGATGAGTAAGTTTAATTAATAAAAAAGCCGTTAGGAGGCGAACTGTCTAGAGCCATCTACACGTCTGGGCTAGGGTAGAAATAGGATCGCAAGAGATGGCATTAGATCATTCTGTGTTCAGACTTTGTCAATAACGCTTCACGCGGAGATTGTAGTGAGTTGTGAATAAAAGCTGTAAATTACGGTCGTTAAAGTGACTAAGTTCTAAACAAAGCTGTGTAAATAATAAATTAGTGTTATTAATTAAAGTGTTGTGTTTATTTAATTTTATTAAAGGTCAATAAAGAACTCAAGAGGTTTATTATGAAGAAAATTAACCGAAAACGTTATTGAAAGGCAGTAATGTAACAATATGTAATAAGAATAAGAAGAAGCTTTTTGTGTTAAAGCTGACTATTTTGTGTATAATATGACTTTTTGTGTAAAAAAATTAACTTTCGTGTAAAAAATACTTTTTTTTGTAAAACGTCAGTTTGCATGTAAAAATAACAACTTCAGTAAAAAGTGAGTTTTTCTTTAAAAAGTCGAGATTTCTATTAAAAGTAGAGGTGTGCGCGTGAGTTGATTTAAACTTATGATCGCGAATGATCACTAGGGAAGAAAATATTATTACGCACGCTCATGCACGGGGAATTTTTTTAATCTCTCAATCACGCAATCTTTTAACAAAATGTTTGTTATCGCTCACGTATACTCAGGAGTCCCTTTAAAAGTTTCCAATCACGTAGATTTACGAAATATTAAAAAAAGTATTTTTTCATAGAACATGAAGCGCAAGTTAGTTTTACTTAATTTTTGAAAGTATTCGTAAAATTTTAACAATTTGTTCAAACTAATTTTCAATTTTTATTTAATCAATAGTTTCCAGAGAATTCGTAAGGGAGTAACAAACCGTGCATTATTTTGAAATATTAGCCACGCACACAATGTTTTGTAACCACGCATTTCAATTAATTACAATCACAAGTGAATAAAGCGACAATGTTGTGTTTTGTAGCCCAGTCTATCTAAAATAGCAAGACGGACAGATTCTGATTTTAAGTTTTACGATTTTGTTGTTGTTGTTAAATTATTCAATTATAAAAGGTTTATTAAAACAAATTTAACCATAATATAAAATTTTAATAAGCTTACTAATATATTAAATTCTTTCATTTTTTAAGAATGTGAGTCAAAAATTAAAGTGGGTGAACGATAACAAGAGGGTTAAATGTGTTGTGTACGAGTGTTAAATGTTGAAGTGACATTTTTATCTGCATTGTTTGTTTAAAAACAAAAAGAAAAATATATCTATTTGTCCGAGAGGGTGCGATTCCATACAAATTGTTGTAAATTGCATATTAACAGGTCCCAAAAGAAAACTTTAAATGTTTTAACAAAACAGAAAGTAAAAAATTTAATTTAAATAAATACAAGCAAAAAATTACGGTTTTAAAACTTTAATGATGTTTACGGAAAAAATGTGTACTTTCTGAACAGTAATAAAAGGGGTAATGGAAAAAGACTCAACTGTTTACACCCTTCTCTTAGTAGACACGTAAAAATAGAAACTTTAAACAACACATTATATTTTATTGTTAGCAAAGTTTTTACAAATAAAATTTAAGTCAAAATTGAAGAAATAAATTTTAAAGATAATTACTCTGCAATATTTTTGATATAAATCTGTGTTGGAATGATTTAAAACGTGTTGCCATGGAAATTATCTTTAGATAATTTGTCATGTTTGACTACTTTTTCTTATAAACAGGGGTTTTTACAGGACTTTTTGCTTCCCTGGAAAGAGGGTAACAACATTTTCATTTTCCGGGATTTCAGGAATTTTCACTTAACGAAAAAAATGTAAGTACATATTTGGTAATTAAAACATTTTTAGTTCTTATGCGGCCCCCACACGATGGGAATTGTTGTACAATTTAAACAAGTTGTACACAGAAAAAAAAAATATAAATTATTTTTAATTAAAAAATTTGTGATATTAATTACAAAATTAATTAAATTTGCACCAGTTAACAAATTAATAGTATCAGCTAAATATTTTTGGCACTAACATTTTCTGCAGTAATGTTGTTGATATAAGTTATCTTTTAATTCACTTGATAACATTTCTAATTAAAACTGGGGTCTAATTACCGCATACGATATCGAGCAAAATTGATCGAAATTTTTTATTTTGGTATTATGACGCTCGATATCGAATGAAATGTATCGTAATTTGAGATGATAGCATTCGATATCGAGTAACCAAAGACATTACATCTCTCTAGTTGTCATTCGATACGTCAGTGCGTATCGTATGCAGAAAAATTCGATAGTTAACTCGATATCGAATGCGGTAATTAGGCCCCTGATTTTATTTTCGATAAATAGTTAAATTGAAAGAAAATCGGCGAGAATGTTTCCTGTATACAACGAATTGGTACGTTGTGATGTGGTTGCTTATTATTCATTCAATTGTGAGCGACCAGTTGCAACGTGTGGAGGCGGCATAAGAATTAAACTTTTCACTAAATTTTGTTCAAACATATTTTCAAAAAGTATTATCATTATCAAGATCTGTATAAGATCGATTTATTTAATTTTTCTTATATTTGCAAAAGTTTATTTAATCGTGTATGCTTATAAAGAAAGAAAGTATGACTTAAAAAATTGAGTTAACTAGAAACAATTAAATATCCCGGAAAATCCCAAAAAATCCCAGTGCGGAAATCCACTGAAAAGAAACTCTGCTTATACAACTCAAAATTTCAAAAATAATTCTACAAATAAATCTTTGATTTATTACATAACTTTGTATATGTGCGTGCGTGTTTGTTTGTATGTGTTTCCTGGTAGGCTTAAACACCATTCAACATTCATCGATAGATTTCTTTGGAGTTGGCAGCTCAATTTCGAGATAAATATATATTTACAATATTTTACCACTGACTATTGTTTTTAAATATAGTTTATGTTCTGTTTTTGTTCTCTATTGATTGGATTATTATTGAGAGTTGTTAATGAATAAATATTGCTGTGATTAGAGTACTAATGAGTTTAAGGGTGCTAGGGAGAAATATAAAAAGGATATTTATAACAGAAAATTTCATTTTCAATAGGATGTTTAGGAAAAGTAGATAAAACAAAAGGATTTTTCCCCCACAGTTAATGATAAGAAACAATGACCTACATTTTGTTTTACAGCATTTTTTTAGAATATATTCAGTTAGCGGCGAAATACTTGTGTTTATTTATTTGACCGTCTCTTTGTTTAATACCATTTTAAAATTTATTGACATAGTTTTTTTATTCTACTAAAATAAAACATTTGCTTAAAATAAAGATAAGCAAAATGCTTGAACGTTATTTGGAAACTTTAGCTCTTGCCGTTCTCAAGATATGTGCCAGTGGCCACGCTTACTTCTAAAATCCTGCCAATATACAGAGGTTGTGTATTGATAACCCAGACATGAGTACCAAATTTAGACAATTTTTGTCTTAAGGTACCATATATATTAATTAATAAATTTGGATCCACGCTCACTTCTTCAAACCCACCCACACTTTTTTGAAAATTTAGCAACTTTGGCTCTTGCCTTTCTCCAGATATACAGAAAAAAAAAACAACAACATGTGATTTATGTCTTAAATTAGAAGCAGTCGTGGTTTTTGCTCATATCTCAGCGTCATGAGGACCGGTCAGGCTGAATAGCCGAAATTTACGGACTATATGTAACATAAAGGTATTACAAGCAAGTCCCCACTATATCCGGGGTCCTTAGGACGGACAGACTGACATCGTTAAATCAACTTCTCTACTCATAAGGACCCAGAATTAATTTGCCTCTGAACTTTTTGTGTAAAATTTGACTCTTGCTGTAAAAAATGGCATTATGTCAAGAAAAAAGTAATTTATTTTGAAAAAACAAACGTTGTTTTTGAATTGCAGCTAACAGATTCATTATTAAAATTATTAAAATTTAGCCGCTTACAACATTTCTCTTGAGACTAACATTTATTTTTAATTAACACAAACTATTTTTTCTAAAAAAAAAAAAAAATCCAATTTCAAAAGAAAAGGGAAAGTTAAACAAACTTTTCTTCATCATTGAAATTATTTCAAATCTTTTTTTAATTCAACATTATTTCATTCCATTTAACTTAAATAGAAGTTTGAAATACATAAATAAATACACTCGAATTAAATTTTATTGTTATTGTTAGAAAAAATAACGATAGAGAATAAGTTGTAGTATTACACAAAATTGCTTGAATATACTTCGTTTTCCCCATGGAAAACAACAGTAATAAAAAATTAAGCTGGTTGTCCTTCGCTCCAGATGTGAGTATCTGTCCAGTTTATGATCAGTGAGTGGCTGTTGTATGTCCCTTTTGCTTTAAGATTCCCATAAATTAAAGTTGAGCATGTTTTTCGTATTTCTTCTTTTGTGTTTGGAAAACATGAAAGCAAGAAAATAATATTTTGTAAACACATAAAATATTTTCTTTTTATTATTTTATATTTTCTTCAAAAGTAAAATTTGTATGAATGTGGTTGTAAGTGTCCGCTAGGAATTAAAGCAGAATTAAGATGTAGCTACATAAAATGCTGAGTAAAATAGATAAAACATAATAAATAGTAGAAATAAGCAACTAAAGCTGCTATATTCGGCTATGCCGAATCAGAAAGTTATATATATACTATTTTGTATTAATCGATTAATTGCGCGAACAATAATTCGAGGTAAAACGGTAATCGAATAATAATCGAACAATTTAATATTCTTCGGTTAATCGAACAATTTTAATTGTGTATTGTTTAACTTCCGTATTCATAAAAATATTTTTAATTTAATAAAGGTTAACAAGCTATTTGTTTTGTTTGTTTTCTCGGATAATTGAACTTAATAAGCATTTGTTAAATTTAATAATCGTTTATGAATATTGGGGTAAAAGTTTAAAAATAAAACCAAAAATTATAATTTTTAGCATAAAAATTTTATTAAAAAAGTAACAAAAAAGCATACAAATTTAAGCTAATCTTTTAAAATAATCTGTCAAAAAGATAAAACAGGGGTCTAATCACCGTATCGAATAAACTAACGATTTTTTTTGCATACGATAGAGTCAGTCTCTATCAATTTTGCTCGATATCTTATGCTTGATTAGACTCCAGTTTATGTGTTTAAGTTTCAAGCGATTTATTTCTTTTGTTTTGATGAAACTTGATTTAGAAAAGATTCGTATTTATATACGCACGTAATTTTACATGGCAGTTTTTTAAAAATTGATAAGTAGCTTCCTGAAGGAACCGAAGTAACAGGGACTATAAGATATTCTATTGAAACTTTAAATAATTTTCTAAATTGGTTTTGATTCTCAACCCAAAAAGGTAATCAATCTAGCCGACTTATCCTCTAATGGTCCTTCATTGTTTTGTCCTATGCTTGCAATAGCATTTGAATTTGCCTTTTTTTTTACAACATTACAAAAATATTTGACATTTCAGTCCCTATATAAACATGTACAAATTTCGACTTAAAGGCCTTTAATTGGCAGTAAAAAGCACTGCCAAGCAATCCCACTTGCCATTCTTGTTGTTTGTATTCATTGCTGTAATTCAGCGCGAATTAATAATAGCAAGTAAAAATTTGCGGCAAAAAACTGGTTGTGTATAGCTGCTGTAACATGTCTTCACAGCTGTATTTTAAATAATAATAATAATATCGGTATTGATATTTTTCCTATCGATATTTTTGATATTTTAAGACTATCGATAATATCGATAGTCTATCGATAGTTTCCCAGCACTACTAGGGATACTATATTATAAAAAATTGTTACTTGAAGAAAAGAAACAATTAAGAAACAATCAAAGGGTAAAAAAACAAATTTTCAATAAATCGATTAATCGTCATAAATTATTCGTTAATAGAAAATAAACAGCTTGAAATTATGCGAACAGTTTAACGTCCAAAATTATTCGATTAATCAAACTAGGATTAATCGTTTGAATACCCTAATAAATACCGTTCTTAAGAAAAAAATAAACCTTTTTTGTGTCTATTGATAACCAAGATACTTTTATCTTATAAGATAACTTGTCGTTCTCCACAAATATCCAGAAAAAAACAACAACATGGTATTTGTGGGTAAAATTGGAAGCAGTCGTGGTTTCTTGCTTATATCTTTCTTATACATTTATGCACTAATTTGAATAAATTTTAAAAGCAATTGTAAACGGAGTAAATGTTTCAATATATAAGTATAACAATTTTATTTCCCATTATTTCTGGGGTCTACGGAAAACCCATTTCAAAACACGGACAAACGGTCAGGCGGACATCGTTAAATCAACTTCGCTTTTCATAAGGACCCGGAATACTTTACGTCAATATTGTAGACGTTACAAACGGAACGACAACTTTATATGTATATACCTTTTCACATGTGGTGAAGGGTTGAAAAATAACTCATCTATCTTCTTATACCCGTTCTCGAACTCTCATATTATAGCTACTTTACTATCATCAAGTCTAAGTATTTAGAAAAAAATTCAACCTAGTCATTATAAGTTGTTGTTGTTTTTCAAACAATATATTGTATTAAATATAATTTGACCTGAGATGCATTTTCGAAAGTCTTGTGTGATAGTGTAAAACGGTCTTTAGCAGCACAAATACATTTATGATAATTTCTTTCTCAATAACATTTTAATACATTTGCTTGTATCACTTGCTGAAATATTTTTTTACATTACAGATTTTCTTTAATGTTAAGGGAAAATAATTGTATGTTTTTGTATTTTATTATTTTAATTAAATTTATTTTACAAAGTAAAACAACAACAACAAAAGTTGTAATAAATTACTGAAAGACTAAATAAAATGACTGTATTAAAATCGCTTTTATCGAAAATTGTGGTCAGCCAGTTAGGCAGTGAAGCGCATCATTGAGGTATCCCTGGCTGGCAATTCGGTGTGTGCATGAAATATCATAAATGGCATTACAAGTGGAAAAATTGATACAGGGTAATCTCTCTTTGCAGACACCTTTATTAAGCGGACACTCCATTTCAAAGGAAACTTTGTAGCCTTCCCAAGAAAGGGTGGGCAGCCCCCTTGTGTGAGCACATAATAATATAATAATCCCTTCGTTGTCCGGTCGTGTAAGATTTTACTGTATTTATTCATATTTTTGTATATATTTTTAAAATAAGTTTCATAAAAGAAAACATAAATCATTTCATTTGCTTAAGTTTCAAACCCAAAACAATGAATTACTTATTTATTATATAAAACTTGGACACAGAAAAAATTATTCCTAAATGAAATACAAAATTAAGTAAGTTGTATGAATCAAACATTGCTTTTTGGAAAAATTTTACTATTTTCGCGTGTGTTGTAAGATTCTTTTTTTATATATTTTTTTTCTTTATTTTAATATTAGAGAAATCTATTAAAGCAAAAAATTAGTAAAATACATTCAATTTATAAAGTATCAATATGCAGTCTGACACAAAGAATGCTGACGAAGGCCGTAGCGGCCCAGAAAATGCATTACATTCTGCTGGTGTCTAATAATTGTAAATTTTTCTGTACATACAATATACCTCATCGCTGTCCAGAGGAAGGCTAAGGTAAAATGTAAAAAGAAAATACAATATAATAGTCTGGTAGTGTATAAAGTCATTTCTGAAAAATTTAAGGAATAGAACTATTACAAAAGGCTTTATAAAATACATAACTGAAATTTAGCTCATAGAATAAATTCGAAAAATGAAAAATGTTGAATATAAGATTTTTAAAGAAAATTTCATACATTTTAATATGTCAATGTTTATTAAGAAACAAATGTATGAATAACATCTGATAAGATCCGGCGAATGCAAGGTGATCATAATAATTTGCATTTTAGGGCAATTTATATCCAAAAATAAAAAATAAAAAAAATGTACGTAAAGAAAACTAATTTTTTGATAGGGTCGATCCACAAATTTTTTAACATTTTCTGAATACTTCAACCATTATTATTTGCATGGTCAACCATATTGTGGTTAAATAAATTCTTCATCAAAAAGGTACAACCTAATCACGGTTTCTCATGCAAGTAAATAATAACAATAATAAATGTTCAATCTTTTTCTTTCTGTGTAATTAAGTAAATTTTAACAGGGATTTTTGTATTATAAATATTTTAAGCTTTCTAGTTGTTCTACTTTGCATCTACTCCAGTCAATTGAAAAAATCATAATTTTTAAAAAAATATTTATTCAGCTGCTTTAAGCTTCAGTTCTTTATAGAATTCTTTAAAGGAAAAAAAGAAAAAAGAAACTTATTTAGAGAAAAAAAATCTCACATATGTACATATTTATAATTTTTTAAATCTCTAAACTCTAAGCTGGGTGCCCCGCTGTGCTAATTAGCAGAGATCTACTCCATAAGTCCATAGTCCATATTGAAAACAAAAACAAATTTTTGTTTTGTATTATTGTTTTCAATATAAATATGCGAAAGAAATGTTTTGTCGACATTGTGGACATGGCAGTAAATTTTTATTGTAACATACTTATCATAAATTAACTTCTTAGCTAATTTAAAGTTTTTTTAAAATTAGCTTTCGTCCAAAATTCCTGGGTGATGTTGCTGATCAAAAGATTCTGCTGTGTAAACTGGTTCTACCGTACTATTGGCTCAAATTTCCAACTGTGTGCGTGTTGTTGTGATTAGTACTCTCACAAATGATGGCGCCTGTAAATGCCGTGCGTTTTTCAGGCAATGTTTGTTGAACACCTTTTTACAGTGGCTGAAAATCGTTTTCAATGGCCAAAACTCTGCAACTTTTGAACCGAAGGAGATATTTAAGTAAAATTTTTTTTAATTTTAATTAATTTTTTTTTTTTTTTTGAATATTTATTTTTGATTAAAGGCAGAATTAGTCTTTACTTTCCGTTCTGTTACGAATCAGCTGATTGGTTTTTGTTATTAAAAAACCTATGAAATTGATAAGTTTTTCTGTTCTGTTTCGGTTCAGTTGTTTAAATCAAAAAATTGTTAAGAATTTGTAAGTGACAGCAAAATAAATAATGAAAAATACATATTTTTATTGAAATAAACTGTTTTTTTGATTTTAAGAAATCATAAAATTTAATTTCTTCAAATTCATGTGCATTAAAGTTATTGAAATAAACAACGAACGGTGCAAAACTAATAAATTTGACATAAATGGCTGATAAGTTACTACAGAAAAAGTAACTACCACAATTTCGTAACAGAACGGCACGGAACAGAACAGAAACAGAAACAGAAAGTAAAGACTAACTGAGCCTTAAAATATTTTCTACATATGTAAATAAAAAAAACCTTTTAAAAATAAAAGCAATAGATTTTATAGCTTTTGTAACAAGGTGAGTTTCTGCTTATTATTATTTTTACTAATACAATGTCCGTCTTAGATCTAATGAATTATAGTTACTGATCATTTAATTGAAAGATTGATTGCTCTGTGTTATTTCTGTTCTTTAGTAGTTTTTTTTTTACTTCTTCATCTAAATCCCGATGTTCCATTTTCCATTGATTTCGAATGCTGGAGAGGAACGGATCTGACGTTGCCAATAATATATTAAATAGATCTTCATTCGTGGAATTTCGTGAAATTTTTCTAGTATTTATTTATTTAATTATTTATTTAAGAAAAAAAATTGTAATTTCTACAACAAAACATCAGTCTTAGGCCCGTTTTCACAACTTACCGATAGCTAAAGGAAGGATTTTATCGGCCGTATAAAAAGTGTTCCATTATTACAACTTTAGTTTTACCTACCAGGTAGGATAAACCTTAATTTACTTAATCGTTCACTTAAGGTTAAAGTAAAGTTTTAACAATGGAACACTTTTTATAATGTCGGTTAAAGTCTACTTTAAGCTATCGGTAAGTTGTGAAAACGGGCCTTAAACAGTAGAAATCTTATTATGTTATTTTGGAAAATTAAAAATAATAAACTTAAGTCTAGGTATGGTTATTACAAAATTGATATAGATAAAATTATTGTAATTAAACCAAACAAATAAATAAATAATGAAAAACTACATGTCAAAATAACATAAATACATTTATAAAAAATCAAAAAATATTGAACTATAGAACTATACCGAACTATAAACAAACTTGTTGACTACGAATAATATTTAAATATTTCTTCCTTAAATTGTAACGCATTGCTGATTTCCTTTATTGTAGGAGTAGTAATATTATTCCAAAGACGTATTGCAAATATGAAAAATTGCCATTCAGATATTAATGTGTGATGTCTGATTTGAATTAAATTTCTATTTCTTCTGAGTCGACTAAATTTTAAACGGTTAAAAAGATGACCTGGCTCACGGTGGTTATAATTTTGTGAAGAGTATCTCTTCTTATTTTCATTAAATCTTCAAAAAGTACCCCGAATATTTTTTTAGAATAAGGTGTAATACTCATGTAAGTACCATTTATGTTATAATTTCTGATCCCGTAAACGTACCTTGCAATGTTGCTATATGTGACGTTCAATTTAGATTTACTGGTTTCAACACAACTTGCAAAAATCTCACATCCGTAGGTTAAAATTGGTATCAAATATGTTTTAGCAAGTAATAAGCGTATTTTCAATGGGGTGCAATATTGAGTAGGCCATAGGGTTCTTAGCATCGAATATGTTTTACCACAGGCAGCTATGACGTGATCAGACCAGGTTAGAGTGTTATTAAAAATTACACCAAGATTTTTTGCTTTATCTACGATTTCAATCCGTTGGTTTTTAATAAAAATGTTGGGATTATCAATAATTTTCTGTGTTCTTTTACGTATTGCAATGCATTTCGATTTGGTAGGATTTAAACTTAACCCGTTAACATCAGCCCAATGTGAAACCCGTTGTAAATCTTGCTTAAGTCTTGCAGTACATTCATCTAAGTTCCCTTTTTTGTTACTTATGTACAATTGTACGTCATCGGCATACATTCGAATGTTGCAATGGAGCAACTGTTCAGGAAGATCGTTTGCGTAAATGGAGAAAAGGAGAGGACCTAGAATGGATCCCTGGGGAACACCCCTGACAACAGGAAGAACATTTGAGATAGTTGAAGGACTAGTTTCAACACACTGGACACGATCTTTAAGATATGAATCAATCAATCTAATGGATGTTGAAGAAAAATTCATAATTTTCTCCAGTTTTTGAATAAGTATTGTGTGGTCAACGGTATCAAAAGCCTTTGAATGATCCAACAGTACTAAATATGCAACGCACCCATCGTCAATTTCCTTTCTAAGATCTTCTGCTACATCAGTTAGAGCAGTAATACAGCTATTCGGGCCAAACGAAAGCCAGATTGTTGATCGGTCAATAATTTACTATCATTTATATAATTGGTTATCTGTTTATGTAAAAGTTTCTCGAAAGCCTTTGAGAGATAAGGTAATATAGCTATAGGCCGATATTCAGTGGATGATTTTGGTATTGGAATAATTTTTGCCTGTTTCCATTATTGAAAATATGAGTGATAAATGGTAGTAGTGACGGAGGAATAATTTTAAGGAAAGCGGGGTGTATACTATGAATTCCTGTAGCTTTAGATTTAATGGAAAGGCAGCTTTCGAGAACATCCAACTGGCTAACACACTCAAAATTGAACGGGTTAGATGGGAGATTGGTTGCATGAAAATTGATATAATGGGTATGATCTGCTTGAGGCATGGGTATATTAACAAAGTTTTAATTTAATTCATAAGGATCCGATATACTATCATCCTGCTTATTCTTATCCTTCACGATTCCAATTTCCCTAATAGTTTTCCAAGTATTTTTAGTACTAACCGAATTCATTAACTTTTCAGAGTAGTATTTATATTTTGCGTTTTTAATGGTTTTGGTCACGATTTTTCTAGCATTGCGATAATTTTCGTGTAGGTTATCAGTTTCAAAGCGTTTCCATCGAGAGTAAGCGTTCTCACGATCTACTATAAGGCGCGTTATTTCAGATGTGAACCACGGTTTCTGGCGTTTACTCATTTCCTTCGTTTGAATTGGTACTATTACGTTATACAAGCTTTTTTATTTTGTTCCAAGAAGGCCAGCTGATCATTTACCGATAGCATGTAATAAATACAACCCCAGTCTATTTTAATATACTCTTGTTCCAAAATGAGGTAATTAATCCGTCTAAAATTACGAAATTGAATAATGTTAGTAGCACTTTGAAGTGGAATGTCAAAAATCATGAATATTAGATCGTGCCTCGAAAAGCAAGATGCAGACAACTGATCATATGTTAAGATCTTTTCTGTGTTTGAGACAAAAAATAAATCAAGTAAAGTATTATTGGATGACGTAAAGTTGGCGTATTTATATTAGCAGGGACAAGATCAAATGACTTCATAACAATAGTTAAATTTGATTCAACTAGCAGATTTGAGTTGAAATCCCCAGCTATTAATATGTCATTGTGCTCTGTATAAAATCTGTAATCCTTATTTCCTGATTATTTATTTTCTAAGTCCAATTGTATTTCAGTGCCATAGTAATTTAAATTTCCTCCTCGTTTTTGTTTCTAAAATGCTCTCCGGCAAATTCTGATTGTGTAACAATAATAACATTTTTTATATGAACTACCTGTATTCTGTTCGATCACGATCAATATTCCCTATATCATAAAATTTTTTTTGAAGGCAATAGCACATGATTTCTGTTACTTCTGCAAACATTTTTGCGAAATAAAAAATAAGTAAAAAAAAATTTTTTTTGGAGTAATTTCATTAAAATAAAAAAAGTGTTAAACAGGCGGGTCCAAAAGTACATACAGGGTTAAAGAAAACACTTTCACCTTTCTAACAGTGGTTTTACCTTCTAATATTCGTTTTGATCCGCAAAAGTTCTATTCTACTAAAGTTGAAAATTGACAGAAATATAGTAGCTTATAAATTTTTTTGGAGTAATTTCATTAAAATAAAAAAAGTGTTTAACAGACAGGTCCAAACGGGTACAAGAGTATACGCAGGTTTAAAGAAAACACTTTCGCCTTTCTAGCAGTGTTTTAACCTTCTTAATCTCTCTATTCTACTAAAGTTGAAATTTGACAAAAATATAGTAGTTTAGAGAAATATGTCTTAACATCTCAAATATAAATAACACAAAAGTCGCAAACCAACCTAGCCAAAAAGCTAGCAGGTCATTATCGCTGATAGTTTTTGTACAATGATAATTTTTTCGGATTAAATATTAAAAAAAAACACTTTTTACTGAATTAAAAAAAAAGTTGTGTTTAACAACGTAGCACAACCACAATTACCAATATTTTGAACTAATTTTTTGGCTACCTTAGTTTTAATATGTTTACTATTAAATAAAATTAAAATTTTTTAAATCGGTGACAAACAAAAATTGGACTTTTGGCCACTGAAATAAAATTTTCAGCCACTGTGCTTCGGATCACGGATTATAAGTTATTTAACTCTAAAAGTTTACAGTATATTTGACATTAACAATTTATATTTTAAGTTTAGCCAATTTCTTCCAAACTTCTAAAAAATTTTTAATTAAATTGCTGTAAATTTACAATTCCCCTTATAAAAAAAATTTTTATTAGATCAAAAAATAAAACCATTTAAAATTCAAAACTTGTATATTTATAACCTCAGTAACAGTGTAACAACAAATTCTTACAGTTTTTCATCATCCTGATTTCATAACATTTATAATTTTTTTTTTATCAAAAAGTAATTTCAATTTTTGGGAATACAAAATTTTAATTTCAAAAGATTTTGCTATTCGTGCTTAATTCCCAGTTTTTATTCTTGACAAAAACACTTGAAATTTATTGTTGATGGGATAAGCTATTCCTATGCATTTCACTGGTTGCTTAGGCCAGATCATCAGGAAAAAATTGAAATTACTTTTTGATAATAAACAGGCGAGTGCACGGCCTAAAAAACACTTAATTGACAACATCTTTTATATGTTGTTGTTGTTTTTATTTTGTTTTTCTTAACCTACTTACAACTACAATTAATGTTGAGAGAATTTCAACTAATTGTAGTGGGGAATGTAAGATGAGATAAACCCACTGTTGTTTATTGTTGATGTGTTTTGTTAAAGCTTTGATATTGTTACAAGTAAAACTGTTGCTATAAGTCTTATACGTTTAACAGTTTTATTTGGTTTAATATCTTTAGTTTTTCTAAAATCTTTATGGATGAAGTTTCCTGATGATCTGGCCTAAGCAACCAGTGAAATGCATAGGAATAGCTTATCCCATCAACAATAAATTTCAAGTGTTTTTGTCAAGAATAAAAACTGGGAATTAAGCACGAATAGCAAAATCTTTTGAAATTAAAATTTTTTTTTATTTTATAAAATTGTTAGAAGAAGAAGCACCAATTTCACATTTAACAAAATTTCCCACAGCCCGAAAAATAAAAAAAAAAAAACATTTCTTAAATTAACATGACAACATTATTCCATTATAAATAAGTATTTCTTTTATAAAATCTTAAATCCTTAAATTATAGTATCACCTTTTAACACACTTAAAGTATACTGAATAGATTTTAAAATAAAATACCTGATTTAATTAAATGCATTTATAACGATTTTTTTGTCCAATACATTATTATCAATGGATTTTCCAATATTAAATTATAAAAATATCGGAAAATTTAATTATATGGTAACTAGGAAATATTATTTTTATTTTATTATAATGGTGAATGTTTTTTTTTACATATATTCCACACTGGTTTGCTAATTGAAACATTTTATATTTAATAATGCATTATAAATAAAACACAATTACTATAAGTACCCTTCACCACATGTGAAAAGGCTATACAACAGTTTGTCATTTAGTTGTTGTTTTTATACTCTAAATATATGACCCCAAAAATGATGTACATATGTACATACCCTGGATCCTTATGAGTAGTGGAGTTAACTTACCGATGTCCGTGGGTATGTTGAGATCCAGTTTTCGAAAACTTTAGATATGATGAAACATATGTTGTTATAGATGTATTTAGTTCACATATAGTCTGGAGTTTATTGCTATTTTAATAGCAATAAATTGAGACTGTTTGGTCAGAAAATGGCGGAGATATGAGCAAAGTGACCAATTTGTTCAATAAGTGCCTTTTTAAAGTCCTGTTCTCAATAAGGGGTTTTGAATATTTGCAATTAAGAGCCAAAAATACATCATTTGTTAAATTAAAATAAAAACACAGAGATTAAAGTAAACCATAAGGAAGGGGAAGAACTTAGGCCCTAAATTTGTAAAACGCAAACGCAACGCCAAAAATTATATTGAAAGCAAAAACAAAATCGAAAATATTTCATAATTTTGTTGTTGTTTTCTATAGAAAGGTATATTGAATTTTTAAATTTTAAACGCTGCATATCTTGTGGCGTTGATAATTTTAAAACGCAGTATGTATTTCTGTAGAAAGCAACAACAAAATTTTGACACATTTTTAACATTGTTTTTGCTTTCAATGTTTTTTTTTTTGGCATTGCGTTTGCGTTTTACAAATTTAGGGCCTTAATCTACGAATCCAAGTGCGAAAAAGTAAGCGAAGTTTTTACTGGGTACAGATTTACGTCATCACTTCCAAATATGTATTTGGAAGTAATGAACGTAAATCTGTACCCAGTAAAAACTTCGCTTACTTTTTCAAAATGAATAGATTCTTTAACTCATTATTTAGTAGCTTTCCTCTTTAACTACAGCTATAACAACTTCTATAACTACTTTTTTCTGGATCTATTTAAGTAAAAATAATAATGACTTACTTTAAAATGCGTTCATTTTGGGGCATCCCTTGTAAAATTAATTGGTTCTTTCAGTAGAATTGTAAGTAGTCCCTTCATGTTTTTCGGATTACTCAACACATTATTTTGTAGGCGAAGTTTTTACTGGGTATGGAGAAAGTAAGGGGAAGGAAGCACTTAATCCACGAAATATTTTTCATACTGTTAAGCACGATGGTGGCAATGTTATGGTTTGGGGATGTATGAGTGCTAATGGAGTAGATAACCTTGTGTGTATCGAGGGAATCATGAATAAAAAAGATTATTTAAATATCCTGAAAAATAATTTGCCATAATCCGCCCAAAAATGGGCTTAGGGACTAATTTTGTTTTTATGCAAGATAATGATCCAAAGCATTCGGCCGTTACCGCAAGGGAATGGTTGCTTTATTACCCAAAAAAAGTTTTGCCTCATCCTCCCCAGAGCCCGGATTTAAATCCCATTGAGCATTTGTGGGCTAATATGAAAACAAAATTAAGAGATTACAACATATCCGGAAAATAATCCTTAAAAAACGCTCTCAAAGATATCTGGAGTTCTATTCCCCAAAAAGATACAAAAAATCTAGTCCATTCGAAACCAAGAAGACGTCTTTCTGTTAAAGAAGATAGGGGACATCATACAAAATACTGAAAACCTAAATATTATAATCTTTTTTTAAAGTTATGTTAAGTTTTTTGTCCTGTACAACTTTTTTTTTGTTAATGAGTTTGAGCTTATTTATATTTTTGTTGTTTTTTTTAACGTTAAAATATACAAAATTAAAAAGAAGTTTTATTTAAATTAAAATAAAGATCTTAAAATTTAATTCATGTGAAATAAAAGTTATTATATGGTTTTACTTTAATCTCTGTGTTTTCTTTTATTTTAATTTAACAAGTGTACAAGTTTTTTTTTTTTGCTCACTGTATATAAGTACATAAGTATTGTATTTATATACATAACGCACACTAAATCATAAACAGGTAGGGTATAAAAAATTCTGCAAAGCCGAAAATAGATTTTTTTTAAATAAACAGAAAATTACTATCTTTACTTAACATATCACAAATAAAGGGTTTGCAAAAAGTTCCGGCGAAAAAAATGCACTTTTTGTGTCAAAAGTCACTTTTTGTGTAAAAATTAAGTGTTTTGTTTATAATTTACATGAAATATTTGTTTGCTATGCAATTTCTCGAAGCTTTTTCAAAACCAACGTAATAGTCCAAGGAACATTTATTCTCATCCGTACATTGAAGACAAACGTTAAAGCTTTCGATAGCATTCCGACACTAAATTGTTTAAGGTATTTGACCTAAAAGAACATTTCACTTCATAAAATGAGAGTTTTTTGTATTTGTAGTAAAATCGAAACCACCTTGGCATATAAATACACTAGAGTGGTTCGAAAAAAAATTTTTTGTCAGTCCCCCGCTAGGATTAAAGATAATGTAAAAACAATTCCAAAAATTATTTTTTTATTTTTTTGTCACCCCTTGAAATGCCGCCCTTTTAGTGTTTGGTTCACTGTGTCGCCATTTTAAATCCGATCATAACATTTTGTATATCGATGTTCATGGCTCTGTAAGGGCTACATTTCTGTCTTTAATAGTTTTGTTATACCACGCAAACTCTAGTCATGTCTTTCAAAAGCTCGGTTTATACCCTCCCAAACACTAAATATTTTTGAACTAAAATGAAGCCGTGTTATTTTGATACAAGTTCTGTATAAAAAAAATATTAAAGACAGAAATGTAGCCCTTACAGAGCAATGAACACCGATATACAAAATGTACAAAATGTTATGATTGGACTAAAAATGGCGACACAGTGAACAAAACACTAAAAGGGCGGTATTTCTAGGCGTGGCAAAAAAATAAAAAAATAATTTTTGGAATTTTTTTTACATCATCTTTCATCCTAGGGGGGGACTGACAAAAAAAATTTTTTTCGAACCACTCTAAAATACATCATGTGCACGCACGTTTGTATGTAGACAAAGAAACTAAAGTAAAAGCAATCTGAAAGAGTGCGATGGTAACAGAAAGTTTTATAAAGATTGTTCTTTAGATATAAATGAATATATTTTGTGCCACGCCCACTTGCTCGATATCGCCCACGTTTTGTGGGATGTTGGGTATTGATAACCAATTTGGTTGTATCTAATTAACAAGAATTTGTTTGTCGTGCTTAATTCACAATTTTTATTCTTGATATAAATACTGAAATTTATTGTTAATAGGATAAGCTATTCCCATGCGCATTTCACTGGGTGCTTAGGCCAGATCGTCAGGAAGCTTTATCCAAAGATTAAACAAAAACTAAAGATATTTAACAAATAAAACTGTTAAGGGAATAAAAATTATAAGCAACCGTTTTACTTATAACAATATCAAAGTTTAAACAAAAACAACAACAATAAACAGTGAGTTTATCTTTTCTTACATTCCCCACTGCAATTGGTTGGAATTCTCCCAACATTAATTGTAGTTGTAAGTAGGTTAAGAAAAAACAAAATGAAAACAAAAACAACTTGTTTTATTGTCTTCGCAAAAACACTAAAGCAAGTTGCCAGTTTAGTTTTTTTAAGCCGTGAACTTGCTAGTTTATTATCAAAGTAATTTTTGGGAATACAAAATTTTTAATTAACAAGATTTGGTTTGTTGTGCTTATTTCCCAATTTTTATTCTGGATTAAAATACTGAAATTTATTGTTTCTTATTTGGAAACTTTGGCTTTTGCTGTTCTCCAGATATCTAGAAATCTTTAATGTCTTTTTATGCAAGGTACCACGCCCACTTCAATTATCCCAACCACATTTTTCTGAGGTTTTGAATTGATAACCAAGATGCTTTCACCTTATTTAGGAACTTTCGCTCTTGCAGTTCTCTAGTTATACAGAAACCTATAATTTCTTTGTAGGGACGTGCCACATCTACTTCTGAATGTCGAATGTTGTGTTTTCATAACCAAGATGCTTGTACCTAATATGGAAACTTTGGCTCTTACCGTTCTACAGATATGTAAACACAAAAAAAATAAAAAAAAAACAACGAGGAATTTATGGGAGGAATAAGAGGCCGTCATGGTTTTCGCTTATACCTCAGCCGTTTGTAGAACGAACAGGCTGAATTACAATAGAATAAAAAAGCGGACTATAAATGAAATAAGTCCAAAGTGTTGAACGTGACAGTCGTACGCATCAAAAATGCAATAACATTTTAAACAACAAATATTTTTACGTTCTCTTAACCCTTAAATTAAAGCACTAAGAAAGCACTGTTATCTATGCTAAAGTTTATGGAGGGCGCGACTTTAGGCCAAAGATAATCCCAAAAGAAGTAGCTGTTCGAACGAGAAAAAAAATAGAAGTAGTTTTCTTTGGCCATGTATAAAAAGGCGTAATTCAGCGGAACCTGGCACAATTTTTTAGCCAAACTACCTTGAGAATTTGACGTAGCAATGTAACATTAAAATGTCTTTGGTTTCATTCCAAAATCTTCTGTTGTTTCTATTTTTTAAGCCAAAATCTGGATCGATACGTGGCATTTCGAACGTGAAATTTTTTCCATAATAATTGAACGGAATAATGATTAAAACAAAATAAAAATTTACCGTTAATCCGAATAACATATCGTTAGCTAAAATGCGAAAAGACGTAACTAACAAAAATATAATTTTACAGGAGAAGCAAAAATTTTTGTAAAGTGAAAACTATAAACATGTCAGAAAAACATGCATTGACAAGTCGTCCATGGAATTCTTCAACCAATTTTCAAAGAAAACCATTTCATTATATCTGTGGCATTTTGACAAAACATCTTAAGTCGAGATAAGATAGAAAAAATGTTTTTAAAAGAAATTCGGTGAAAAATAGTTTTTATTAAATAATAAAATAAACCGAAATTAGAGAAAAATTTCATTTATAATACAAAATTTTAAAAACGTAAGCAAAAATGTTTTTTGAATTAAAATTCGTATGATTAACAACATTTTTCCAACTTTTTAAATTTAACATGAGATGTTTTGTCAAAATGCCACAGATATTTTCTTAGAAAAAAAAATATTTAATTACTTCGTTTTGATTACATCAAACAGGAAAAGTTGAAGTTACGTCCCTTTGTTTTTTGTTAATAAAAGCGCAATTTTTGATCGCAGAAGTGTAAAATTTTGTCAAAACTTGTAGTTTTATAGCATTCATAATAATTAATCAAAAACTCGATTTGTAATTTTTTGTTAGTTAGGTCTTTTTGCATTTTAGCTAACGATATTGATCTTTGAACTCTTCCTTAGATTACAGACCATGTAAGAACATTTTTTTGGAATAATTTTTATCAAATATCACCTCTTTTCAGGAAGATAAATATTAAAGAAAACATACAATAAAACATTCTCAAAAATAAAAAATTACGTTTGCACAACTTTGCAGTCTGATTGTTCATTTAAGTGAACAAATTTATGGGTAAAAATTTATAAAATAAGTTGAATCTAAATATTTCTCTATAACAATATCGTAAAATAATCAGCTTTTAATAACTTTTAAATTATCGGTCACGGTGGACCTTTTGACGGATATGCGCATATATGTATGTATATATCGAATACCCATTATTATCTGTGGACTTCAGCGGACTCACGGACAGACGGAAGGACGCATGAATATCGTGATTTGAACTTCTCTTCTCATAAGGATTCAGAATATAAATATATTTTGTAGGGTGTGAAGTCAATATTTTGGAGATAAGAGGCGAAAGGACATAGTTATAATACACCCTTTTAACTTCGAGGAACGTTATAAAAAGAAACGAAACTTTGCTTGCAAAGAAAGTTACTAATATTAAGAATTTGGGTGTTGCGATTATCGAGGAGTAGGGTTTACCTAAGGTTGCGTTTAGTCTGTATTTTTGTGTCTGGTTTTTTTTTTCTTTGTTAAATATAGAATCCTTTGCGATAAATTACAAATTTTTCGTAAATAAAGTCTTTTGTTTTAATTGACAATTCACCATATAAGATGGCACCCTGTATCTATTTATATTTGTAAATTTAACATGACAAAATATGTTTGTAAAAGTGTATTTGCAGTTTAATTTAATTTTCAAATAACCACAATTAAATTTAATTTTTCACATTCACAATAACACTAGGGTCGAATGCAAAAAAAATGCTAAAATTGATTTATCATATCAAATTGAAATTGACTTAAATTAAATGTTTAAATTGAACAAAACAATAGAACTGTGGTGCGATTCACTAACTTTTAACGATCCGACAATCGTAATGTTTGTCGACATAAATATTCGCTTGCAGTAACGATAGTGTGATTCTGTAACTTTTTTTTAACGATAGTAAACAGCTGTATTTTTGTAACATCTCTGTCTTAAAAATGGTAAATAAAAACGAAAAGCACAAAAGAGAATAAAATAAAAACAAATGAAATTGTTCTTAACCCCCTGTGTTACACATGTTTTTGCGTTCAAAATGCATTGAAAAAGGTCTGGCCAGACTCATGAGTAAGACGAGAGGTTAATTTATGGTTTTTATATTTTTTTTTTGTGAATTTTACATTAAGAATTTTGTTTTTGTTCATACATATGTATACATCTGAATATATATGTTTGTATGTATATAAGCAATTTTAAACATAAAATCATTTTATCGATTAAATAAACACAACCTAAATTATTGTCGCTAAAATAACGACAAAAAAATTGCTTAAAGTAACAGCTGATTTTAAACGACAGCGAATATCGTTAAAAATTTTACTGAATAGCATATTCGATAAATTTTCGTTATATTTATTTTAACGATTCGATTATCGTTATAAAAGTTAGTGAATCGCACTACTGAAATGATTTAAATTATCGAAATTTTATGTTACCAACAAGTTGCATGAATTTTCGTATTCGCATAAATTACTGAAACCAGAAATTCTTAATGGTGCTTTGTAGAATTTTAGAATTTGAAGAATGGTGTCAATTTGCAGAATTTCTAGCATTTTTGGTCTTAATTTTTAATAAATTTTGTGTCCCACTGTTGTAAAACGTTTATAATTATATGTTATATTAACAGCTTCATAAGCATATTCAATTAAAAATAATAAATAAAATCAAACTATTACGATTGACTTATAGAAAACAATTAACACACTGTCGCACACGTGTTCCATTCAAAATATTGTAAATAATATTACAATAAAATACAAGGAGTAACAAAAAATACATACTAATGGAAACGCCTTGAAACATACATATGTACGCTCACATAATAACAACCGTCATATGTATGCGTAAGACCCTGTAGCTTTGATAGTGCCAACGTACTTCTGGTTTAAGATTACCTTGCACTCAATAGTGGTTTATCGGCTAATGCTACCATTTTAATCTTCAGTACCCATGTTCTGCAACTTTAGTGAGAACATTTTCGCATCGAAAATATGTGAAACAAAATATTCCATTGTTTCTCGAAAACTAATAAAAAAGTGTGTCTGTAACTCATGTCGAAAACTATCAAAAGAGATTACGTCGTTACGTTATAAATATCATAACTTCGCACTCGAAGCCGATGTGACATTGCAGACCTTGAGAACACCAGTAACACATATTGTTGACGGCGACTAAAATTTACTAAAATTGAAAATTTTTCAACGACGGCGGCGAAAATACAATCGTCGGCTATACCAAATAATGTAAAGTGCGACTTTAATATTTGTTGTTTGCAAACGAGCTTTAAAAACATTCTTATATCTTATGTAAATGTTAAAAGCAAAATAATGAAACAATAAAAAATGTGACAAGAACAAAATATTGTTATTATTATCCTTTGTATTTTACATTTTTAATTATTTTTTGGAGTTAAATTTTTTTTTCCGTGCCCCTTTTTTATTCGTGAGTGTATTTGACAGTTCAAAGCGGGAACGTTACTTACAAAAATATTACAGACACACTTTTTCTGTAAATTGGCGAGCAATTTCCTTACGTGACAGCTAGTACTCGCCAAAAAAAAGTTACAGACACAGTTTAGTGAGAAAAAGAG
This sequence comes from Pollenia angustigena, assembly GCA_930367215.1. Lineage (NCBI taxonomy): Eukaryota > Metazoa > Arthropoda > Insecta > Diptera > Polleniidae > Pollenia > Pollenia angustigena. Next base: position 16,343,932 of record OV884056.1, read on the forward strand.
CTGTGTGTCTTAATATATGGCATTTTTGTTTCATTTCATAGATTATGTTTTCTTTTTAATGCAAAAGGTTAGTAATTGTCGCTATCATACAGTTATCTATCACAGATTACTAAGGAATGAGAAAAGTATGCAAATCATTTTTTTAAGCTGCTTTCTTACTGGTCACAGTCAGTTAATTGTCTAATAGTAACTAGGAAATTATTTTGTTCTCCTTTAAACTTCAGAATTGTAGGGTTTGCATTAAAACTTTTTAATTATGTGTGGGCTGTTCTAGGCCGGAGTATTTTTATATATCTATACATTTGGATTACAAATGTTAGTTGTGTTGCTACTTGTGTTATGCTTTAACAAATGTTTAAATTTAATTAATAAATTGTAAAAATATATTTTGCTTTTCAGATTGAATACATCTATGTTTGTTTACTTTTGCATGATAGTGTTTTGGTTTTAAAACTTTTTAATTGGACTAGAATGAAAAACCAATTATATTTTTTAGTTAAATTTAATAAAATTTAATTCGCTTGTTATAGAGAAGTTTTGAAGTGATTTATTGACTAACGATTAATAATATGACGAAATTCAGCTGTAAACTAAACGCTACTGGTGAACAAATTGCATCTAATTTTGCATATGCGACTTTCTTGGAGTTTCTGAAATTACCTAAGTAAATTTTCGAGATTATAATAATTTTAAGATTTTTTTCAGAGTAAAAAGCTGGTCAGCTGAGAGGACTCCGCATTACTTATCTAGATACTTACAGTCACATCTTTTTGAATTAGTGTTTAAAAATTCGTTTACGATATTATTTAACACGTTGAGTGCCAACTACGAGATAACTCGTAGATTGATTTCCCTTCCAGGAAGCCAACTACGAGTTATCTCGTACTATCTAAAACTGCCTTTTTTTTGTGTAGTTATGAGTAAAACCGTATTACATCAGTGCTAGTATCGATAAATGGCTTCTGGGAAAAGAAAAAAGTTATTTTTGGCTTGCGTGAGCTGAACATTTATTAAAAAAAAAAATTTTATGGAAAAATTCATTCAATATAATGGAAAAATTAACTTAAATAGAAGAAATATAGTAATATTTTATTATTTGTGGTAGTTTTTAAAACAATTTTCCAGACAGAGGGCTGGCTTCTCTTCACAGGCTGGACAGAAGTAACGCGTTTCTCGGCGTTTTTTTGCTTGGGTACATATACAACATGGCTTTGTCGGACGTTGTTTTTTTCCCTTGGTGGTAAACACTCTAAATAATGGTGCTCTTGAGTGCCCCGGTAGGCTAGCTGGTAGCGAGCTAGTCTATCAGCGCCGAGGTTGCGGGTTCGATTCCCGCCAGATACTCTGGTTTCTTTCCTGCAGACAAGCATAGAGCTTCGCGGGATTAGCTTAATAAAACAGTTTTAAAGTAATACAGTGCGAGCTCGATTTTCTTAACTCGAAAAAATCTGGCCTGTTGCATTCACCAAAAATTTGAAAAAAAAAAAAACGAATTCTTCTCTGAACTTTATCAGTTTTATTTTAGATGAAGTTACTTTTTGAAAAATTCTGTGAGCATTTTGTATATATATCTCTATAATATGTGGCGAAACCTTTTTGGGCATTTGATCTGATCGGTCCATGCCAGACATTCCATTATTGTAATCTCGAACTATATTCGGTTTCATAGAAAGTTTTCCATTGCGATTGGGCACCTCTACCATTTCAACAGTATGCATGTTTGAAATGGTAAGGACTTCTCGTTTGTCTTTCCATTTGCATACAGAAATAGGACCATTTTGCTGCCAAAAATACTCCCTTTTTTCAGTTAACGATTTACCACATCTCTGGGGTTTCCTTTTCTGTTACTTCGCAGGGTTCCACACACATAAGTTGTTCGTGTATATAACAGTTTTGTAAGACTAACTGAATTATAAAAATTATCCATGTAAAGCGCGTAGCCTTTTTTGAGATAGTCCTCAAGTAAATGTAAAACAACGTCAGCAGTGTGACCTAGGTTATTGGTAGTTTCCTGAGTTTTTACGCTGTAAATTGATATTTTTATTACAAGACCGTCGGACTCAAATAGTTCATATAGTTTGATGCCATATTTGTGTTTTTTATTTTTTATGTATTGGCGGAAAATCAATCTTCCCCGCCATAGCATCATGGATTCGTCAATACAAATATTTTTACTTGGTACATAGTTTTCACGCATAACATTGTTGAAATGATTTAGGATTGGTCTCACCTTGCATAATGTGTCGGTAGATGCGTTTGAGTTATCAACCAAATGAAAATAACGAAGCAGCAACTGGAATCGATTTCGGCTCATATGTGAGCGCCAAAAGTTTACATTATATAGCTTGTTTGTGCTCCAGTAATGTTCTATTGTTGGAAAAGTACAAGGTCCCATTTGCAATAAAAGTGCAATAAAAACTTTCATCTCTACAACATTAACGTCTTGCCAATTTGATAACCTTTCGGATTTTTTTACAGCATTTTGATTCCCATTTTCCCATTTCCAAATTTCTTGCGCAGCATATAAATTAGTTTGTTCTACCAGTAACGCAAGAAACTCACCCGAAAAAAATAAATCCACCAGCGTTCGTACTGAAAAATTTGTTGTATCTAATTTCACACCAACATTTTCTTCAAAAAGAAATAAATCAGGATTGTGTTGAACTTCTGTCCACAAATCATCATTCTCATTTGACGTCGTTGCTTGGAGATCATCGTCATTATCATCAGGTTCGGACCGGTCTTCAGGTTCATCATCACTACCACTTGTATAATCAGAAGGCTCATAAATGTCGTTACTATGATCGCTGAAAATTCCGTCATATTCTGAATAACTTAGATTTGCGTTGTACTCAATTTCACTTTGATTCAGTGACCTTTTCTTATACATTATGGGTTCTTGATAATTATAACAATAAATTTAGAGAATGTTTATAAATCTAAAAAGAAAGAAAATATTAATAAAATTATAATAAATTATAATAACTATAAAACAAAATATTATAGGAAGCAAAAATTATGTTTTTTAGGAGAAAAAGGACCTACGAATTAACTCGTTTTTGGCTTCTGCGTAGCGATTTCTGTCACAGAAGCCAATTACGAGATAATTCGTAGGTCCTTTTTCTCCTAAAATAAACATCATATTTGCTTTTTCATGATACCTATCATCTAGAAATAAAGTTTTTAGTAATATAATGTGAAAAAATCAAAATGTAATTTTTGGCCAGTTTTCTGAAAATGGCCTTGGCAGTCGACGTGTTAATTTCTGAATTGATGAAACCATATATAAAATTATCATACAGAATCTAAACAGTTTTTAAAACAAAGTGCAATGTTATTACGTAGGAAATGATCGGAGATGGGAAGAATGCATTAAATCTGCTTATTTATTGACCAAATCAATGAAAATGCTAGTTCAATGAATTACCACATACTTAATCACATTTAATGCACAAGAAGACTATAGTTTAAATTACTTAAGGGAAATTTGGGAAATGTAAGAGTATATAAACTCACTTTTTTTTGTTGTTGTTTTTGTTTAAGTTTTGATATTGTGTTTCCTGACGATCTGGCCTAAGCAACCAGTGAAATGCGCATAGGAATAGCTTATCCCATCAACAATAAATTTTCAGTGTTTTTATCAAGAATAAAAATTGGGAATTGAGCACGACAAACAAAATCTTGTAAATTATATATTTTGTATTCCCAAAAAATTACTTTGATAGGAAATTTTTGTTGCAAACCATCTGCTGTTAACTAATCTTATTAAAATCTGACAAATCGTTCTTAAGTCATGATGAAATGTATTAGCAAAACCGCCTTATTTCGGGCGTTATATAAGTTAACACCATAATAAAGAATAAATAAAATAAGCATTTGTCCACCGATTTTCATAATATATGGCTTTTTATTTGTTATGTGCCTGGCTTTCTGGCAAGTGATAAAAATGTAAAATATCATTCTCAAAACAAAAAATTGCCTATTTTGCATGAAAACAAAAATGTATCGTCAGTAGTTTCTGAATTCCACGAAACTGTTGATAATAAAAAAAAAAATTATTGGGATGACCGAAAAGAAGTTTTATTTCTAAAAATTTGTTTGTTTTGATTATAATCAGACAAATCGTTCTCAATTTAAGATAATTTGTAGTGTTATAACCGCCCTATAACCGAAACGGAATCCTGATCGCATACTTTTTCAGTTCGAAAGAAATTTTTTCTAATTCTTTCAGTCAATATTCAGTAAAAACTTCGCCTACTTTTTTAAAATGAATAGCTTCATTCACTCATTATTTAGTAGCTTTCTTCAATAACAACTTCTATAGCTACTTCTATAACTACTTATTTTTCAGGTGTATGTAGGTAAACAATAATGACTTACATTATAATGTATTCATTTTGGGACATCCTTTGTAAAATTCATTGTTTCTTTCAGTAGAATTGGGAGAAGTATTTTTACTATTCCCTGATTACTTAACACATTTTTTTGTAGGCGAAGTTTTTACTGGGTACTGAACGAATCGAAAGTATTTTTTCAGTGTTATAAAAACCTAAATAAATGCCATAATAAGATTCCATGTATGCATATGAGACACTGAAATAATACGTTTATTAAATTTAAAATTAAGTTTTCGAGCAATAATAGTAAATAACGTACCCCTTGTGCCGGTTGAAGTGAAACAGACCAGAATCTCTAGCCGCCTTGTTGGCCAAGGCTTTACGACATCCTTGAAGACGGATGCACGACAATGTTAATTCCTGCAAAAAATGTGAGGGACAACCAGAACAAATCATTAACGACATTTTCGAACAAATGGCGCGAGAATCGTGCACGACACAAAGAAAGACATTGTCGCTCTTCATGTCGTGTATAGTTGTCGATAGAGGACACCTTACAAACGCTGTCGCTTCTACTGTCGTATATAGACGTTGATATAAGATATTTTACAAGACAATGTCGGTCATGTTTTCGTGGAGAGGATTGTATAAAACACAACTTGGAAGACAATGTCGGTCAAGTCGTCGTTTATAAACTTCTTTAGAAGACAGTGCAGTAGACAATGTCGAGTATTTTGTCTTCCACGACATTTTCTTCAAAATTGTCTTTCAAAAATCCTAAGTGTCCACTATCATGTCGTGTAAAAATCGTTGACATCAATGTCGTCGAAGGCAGTTTTGCCAACTGGCCGGGAATCGAACCAGCAACCCTCACAACAATACCAACTAGCATACCCTTTTATAATTTAAGTTCCACTTTATTTTTCTTTTTTTATTAACTTGAGTTGAAATGCGCTAAGGAATGGCTTATCCCATCAACAATCAACTTCAGTGTTTTTATCAAGAATAAAAATTGGGAACTAAGCACGAATAACAAAATCTTTTATTTTATATGTTTTCTGAAAACGTGAAAAGTGCCGAAAACTAGAAACCCTAGTGCAGTACTTTCCTTTAGATTTAAAAAAAAATTAAACAATATTCACAAAAATTATTTTGCTAAAGGCCATAATGAATTCATATGAACATCATTTGTTTTGTAATGTAAAAAAAAAAAAAAAAAATAAATTTACAAAAAAAAATAAATAAATTAAAAACTTAATTTTTGCTACAATATTTTGTGTGGTCAGAAAACTTTGTGCATTTGCAATAAAAAAAATTGAAAACAGCTGTATTATACAAACTCAGTAAATTTAAAAACATTTGTTTGAACCTTTAAATGTTTTGCTTTTTTTATTTTGTCGGCTAACAACTCATATCCATACAAACTTTATGGTTTATAAAATTCTCTTTTTGTGTAGTCTTCTTCTTTTAAAGCCATAAAGCAAATTAAAAAATAGTTGCAAAGAAGTACTAGTTATTTTATTGTGGTGACGAGTTTATATGGAGTGCCCACTTTACGGAATTTTCGCTGGGCGTTTGAGAGAAAGTTTTTAAGGATGTTTTAACTAAAATCTAGGAATATAAAAAAACCAAACTTAAAGAGCTTTAAATATCTTAATTGTTTAACTCTTACATATTTTTTCTTGGGAATGCTAAAGCCCTTATGACACTACATTTTTTTTTTTTTTTTTTTTCATTAATTGATACAGAATTGAGAGAAAGAAACAGTAAATGCTAGAAAGAGCAAACTATAAAAAATGTAAACAAAGTTTTTTCGTTTTTTTTCACTTGTAATGGTTTTGTTTCAGGGATGGCGTTGAGGATTTTTAAAATTGTACTAACAACCTTTAAAAATTGTACCTAATTGTACTTAAAGATTATTTTAGTTGAAATTAATTTTATTTATGTTCTTAAAAAAACACCACAAAAAGGTATCAACAAAAATGAACAATTGAAACAACTTAGCCATCCCTGTTCTGTTGATTTTATTAAATGCTGCCAACTGTTTGTTTATGAGAAACCTAAAACCAATAAGCGGTAAATCGCTTAATTTGCCCATAAACCGCTGATTCAGCAACACTTTTAATATTTGAAGCTTGAAATGCCAATTTTAAGTTGAACAATTTTACATTTATTTTGACATAACTTAATTTGTTATCGATAACTTTAGTAAAATGTTTGACAGCTTGCCAATTATCTTAATACAGCTGAACCCTTCGCAATTGGTAAATTTTTCTATTACTTTATATTTGCACTGTTCAATGTAGTGTCTTAAGGGCTTAAAGGTATCTTTTAATATTACGAAAAAACATGCCTTAAACGTAATTTTGTTTGAACTAGGATCTTAAACATTTTGTTTGGCACATTTCTTATGGGTTTTTCTTAGAAAATTAATTTTGTAAAAAGTTCATCGCCAATAATGGCCGGATTGAGCAAATGATTCACTTCGTGCTTTTATCATTCTGAAAAAAGTATTTTGATATTAATTGGGAGGAGAAAATTTTACATTAATTTGTATATGCATAAAAGGTTTGAAGATGATCGTAATAAGAAAACGATTTCACTAGATTTTCCAAAAGCATCAGATTTGGTGACGAACAGGTGTATCTATGAACTTATAAGGTGGCGGTGAAAGCCCAGCTGATTTTAGCAGAAGTTTGCTCTGGCTTAAAACAGAAACTTTTTTTTATTGTATAGATGTAATTTTTGCAGTATTGCTGTCCACTGTTAAAAAAAAGTTTGATCAGCAAAAAAATACACGTTTAAATAAGAAGCAAAACATATTACGAGGAAGTTTAATTAAATTTCTTGTTTTGTTCTTTTTTTTAGAGGAAATTTCTAAAAAAAAAGTTTCTCCTCAAATTTTACTTAAACTCGAAAAGGAATCGATATTAACAATGTCTTATAAATTGCTTAAAATTGCGCGAAAAAAATGACGAAAACAGAAATGTTTTCATGATATCTGGCACTAGGGATACCAGTATTAGTACAGCCACTTCGAGGCTGATGGATGTGGTACATACCAAAATCTCTGCAAATAAGGTATTTTAGATAATAATTTAGAAAGCTGTAATTTGCTATTAATCTTGGTTTGAAGTTCAGGCTGCTTACGGATGTCCCTAAAGGGTAGTTTACACGATCACACAAGGCGTACGTATTTTGAGGAAAATAGTACCCTGATTAAATCAGTTGTTATTCTTTTTTGAAAACTTGCAAGCATTAATTAGATCAGGGAAGTAATTTCGTCAATATACATGCGACCTGTTTTTCCGTCTAAGCCCGCCGTTGTTATAAAGGGTGTTTTTTGCGACACTCTAACTTTGAGTTTGCATCACTGCTTTATTTAGCACCAATTTAACAGCTGATAGTTTGAAATTGTTGAAATTTTTAATCAAAATAATTCGGCGAATTGGCTGAAGCACAAATTGATATTGGTTTTGAATTGCAATTCAAAATTTTATTTTCCAATGAAATTAGCAGAATTGTCGCATTTGGAATGAAGAGAATCCACAAGCTTTTGTCGAAACACCATTAAATCCACAGCAAATAACTGTTTGGTGGGCTTTATGGGCTGGCGAAGTCCTTGGTCTATATGTCATTAAAAACGATGATGATCAGAATGCGAAAAGTTGGCGTTCCAGATTGCGCCTTTTACGCACCAACCGTGACGGTCACATGGCAGAAATCATATTTGAACATTAATTTCATTTAATTTTCTTTCCAATTAAGCCCGTTTCATTGATATTAAAAATATATTTCCTTGTTTTATTATGATTTAAGCTTGTGTCACTCTATCAAAAACACCCTTTACAACAGAAACTGCTTTGCATGATCCAGAAAGTCATATACTAGAATTAGTCTTTGGATGTATGTGTTCACTCTCGCTGGCGTAAGTAGACTCTTATAACTTTTAAGATAAAGCTGTAATGGCAGGTACACACGTTTATCTTAATAATTTCTGTACACGTCCTGTCCCACCTTGAAAACTGTATATGGGTCTTATAGAGCATCATCTAATGCTTGCCGTTCCACTTTCGGGGAAAATTGGTGCTAACAATACCCGAGGCCCTCTTATACAACTGGAACCATAAGCTTGCACGAGCTTCTAAGGGAAGCTCCTTTCCTGTTGGTGTAATTAATTTTAATTCCCAGTTTAAGGGTTATAAAAAATAAGTTCTTAAAAAAGGAGAATATGTGAACTAGGTTTGAATATAATTTCTTTTTTGCAGAAAATTTTTAAAATTTTTTTAAATAAATAACACATAATGTTGGACCTCTTCTTAACCTTAAAAAAATATTCATTTAATAAAATTCTAATACCATACTTTTTTGAATCAATAAATATTTTAAAAGTGTAGCTTCCTTCCTCTTATGTAAATTTTAAACAAATTTGAAATAAAATTATATTTTTATATATTAAATTAAAATTGCCAAAAAATGGAATAAAAAAGCAATTTAAATTTTCAATACAACTTTAGTTTTATGACCAAAAACTGTTACAAAATATGAAAACAAAGAAATAATAAAAATAAATATTTAAATTGAAGCGTTGAAGTCTTCACTAGAATGTCCTGCTAAAGTAAATGTACGCATTAATACACTTCCACGCACACAAACTTACCAAATCCATTTGCCGTTGGACACACAAAATGTCCTTTGATAACTCTATTCGTATCTAAGTGTATGTGTGTGTGTTCAATATTTATATAACTGTTTGGGTAAGAGATTGTTTATGTTAGTGCGTGTGTTTTAAAGGATGTTTGTAAACAAATATTATGTCCGCATAATAATATTTATAAAAGATAGTAAATGCTTGTTTGTTTGTGTATGCGTATGTGTGTGTAAAAGTTGTAAGCTCATTTAATACACACACGCACTCAGCATTTGTGCACTTTACACATGCATACATCACATGCCAAACAAATAACACCAGCAGTCAGTGGCAACAGCATCAGTAAGACCACTGAATAGACAGACAACCCGAAAAAATGCAGGACATTTGCAAAATATTCAGATCATGGGGCGTGACAGATAAAAAAGTAGAGAGAAAAACTACAACGGAATTCTAAAATACATTTCGCACTTGTTCAACAATAGTGTATTAACTCAAAATTTTTATTTTTTCACTTTTTGGAAAATATTGAAATGGTATATTCATATCTAAACCAGTGTTCGAAAATAAACACTAACAGCCTGTTCATGGACTTCGAACGTCATCGTTAAACAGGCAGTAAATATCGCTCCTTTGTGTTCGATTTGTGGAAAACATAAACGCTAATAGTGTTTGTGTACAAAATCATTATAAAACAAAACATTTGTCATCTTTCGAATACCAAAACATTTAGTAAAAAAAACCAAACATTTTTCACAAAAACAAAATACACATGCGAAAAAAGAAACAAAAAGCCAGCAAAATAATTTTACACAAACAAAACATATACAAACACAAGCTGTTCGTGGTGCGGTCGTTGCCAAAATTTTTTGTTTGTTCATTGCTTTATTAATGTTGAAAAAAAACATTAGAACATTACAATTAAGTCTGCTTTCACACGTTTCATCTTTTGATGCTGAACTCTAATGTTTTGGGTGAGAGAAGAAAGAAGAAAGGGGGTTAGCAGGGAGATGCCTGTACTCGGTCAGTACGCTTTGTGTTTTTATTCGTTGGTATATGCACAACGATGGCTGCATGTTATTTTTTTCTTTTCTTTTTCTTTTTGGTTCGCTATTAATAAAATTGTTGTTATTTTGAACCGAAAAGAGTTGAAACCGATTGCTGCGTGTGATTATATTGGCATCTTTAAAAGGGAATTGGAAAGAAGTTGAGCATCAAAAGATGAAACGTGTAAATTTAGACTAATTGTTTGTCTTCAGCAACGATAATCACGCTATGCCCCCGGGGGCCGAGCACTTTTCGTGAATTTCACACACACAGCACGAAGATTAACGAAACAATTGTAAAAAGCCATAATTTCATTCAGTTGTATCACAGAGTATACAGAGGCGTCACGAGACAGAAAATATTGTGTTTTTTCTGCCTTTTTCTTCGAAAGCTGCCGTTTTTGCGTTTTTTGTTTTGATTATGCAATTTGTGTTGATAGTAGCGGCCTGTTTTTACGCATTGTCACTTCACTAACAAAAACGTTTTCTTTCTCTTTCTTCGAAAGCTGCCCTCGCACATGATTTAGGCATTTTTCATACGTCACTTTTTTCATCTCTGTATACTTTGTGGTTGTATGCTAGCTTTTAAACAAGCTGGTCGCCGTCGCTTTTGCTGTTGAAAAACAAAAACAAAACACATATGTAGTTAATGTCTCAAACGAGAAAATTTCTTTTCCAGTGCCCATGTTCTGTAACTCTTGCGTCGAGTAAGTTTTCGATTGAAATGTGTGAAATCAAACAAAAATGCCATAAATTTAAACAAACAGCTGTTTTTCTCTCTTAACGGTGTCTGTAACTTTTTTGGCGAGTACAAGCTGTCACGTAAGGAAATTACTCGACAATTTACAGAAAAAGTGTGTCTGTAACATTTTGGTGAGAAAAGTTCCCGCTTTGAACTGTCAAATAAACTCACGAATAAAAATGGGGCGAGAAAAAATTTTAACACTAAAAAACAATTAAAAATTGTTTTATTATTTTGCTTTTAACATTTTAATAAAATATACGAATGTCTTCAAAGCTCGTTTGCAAACAACAAACATTAAAGTCGCTCTTTACACAATTTGGTATAGCCGACGGTTGTATTTTCGCCGCCGTCGTTGAAAAATTTTAAATTTGTGGTAAATTTTGGCCGCCGTCAACGATATGTGCTACTGGCGTTCTGAACGTCTGCAATGTCACATCGGCTTCGAGTGCAATATTATGACATTTATAACGTAACGACGTAATCTCTTTTGATAGTTTTCGACATGAGTTACAGACACACTTTTTTCTCACTTTTCGAGAAACGATGGATTTTTGTTTCACATCTTTTCGATGCAAGAAGTTCTCACTAAAGTTACAGAACATGGGTACAGAATTGGTGTTTCATTGCACACAATATGCATTCACCACTACATACACATTTTTAACTGTCTCTCTTTGTGATGACCGCTGGTCTAAAGTATAACTACAATTGTTCTGTTTTTTAACAAAGAACAGAACACTATATAATGTTCGGCTCTTTCTTGAAAATAGTTACGAACTGTATTCAGGGTTGTGTTCGTCTACACAATCACTAAAAAAATAAATATATCGTTCTTGGGTATGCGAGCCGAACGTTAAATAATGAACTTTTTATTTTCGAATACTGGTCTAAACGCTGTAAAAATATCGTGCTTATAATAATGTTTATAATAAAGCGCTTGATTCAAAAATAATTTTTTCAAAAAATTTTAATACTTAATTAAAATAAATTAGCCAACCACTTTTTCTGAACATTTTAAGTTAACACAGTTTTGTTAAACAAGTGCGATATGTAAATATTTTAAAAGCAAGTTTGTTTTTTTGCGTTTTAAATTTTTAAATTTTTTTAAGTTGTTGTCGTTGTCTTCAAAAACAAACAGACAGAGAGCAACAATAGAAAAAGAAAGACCATGATAACGTCAGAATGGTCGTCCAAAAAGAAAACAAAGCACTGTTAGAAAAAAGTCAAAAATAATAATAATCAAATTTGAAATTACTAACCAACTTTGTTTTGGCCAATATGAGGGGACTGATTGTGTGTTGCTTATTGTGCCACAAAATATTCTAATATTTTCACTGGCTTTATTTCGTTTCAAAAACAAACAAAAAAAAATTATAAAACTTCTTTTATTTAAAACTCATGCCAATTTATGCAATGGGAAAAACCGAACTAAAGAATTTACAACTTTTTTTTACACACTGCAAAATGAAAGTTAAAATATATAAAAAGAAGTAAGTGTGCTATATTGGGCTGTGTCGAACCTCTGATACCCTTCACCGACATAAAGAATATATTCAGAGATTTTTCGAGAGTAACGTTTGTGTGGGGACTATAGTAAATTTTGGCCTGATCTTCCTGATTTATAACTCTTATCGTATTGAACCGATTTTGCTGGATTTTAATCCCAAGCTCTTTAGGAGAACTAGGAAAAATTTTTACATCAATATTGTTCTTCTATTTTGAGTTTATCAAAAATCAGCGGGATTTCAACAGACGTGCGGAAAGACGGGCCTGGGTAAATCGACTTAGAATTACACAAGGACTCAAAAAATACTTTGTGGGGTCCTAGATGAATATCAAAAAAGTCATTTCGTTTGTTATCTTTACATTATTAATCTTAGACCCTATAAAATATATATGTTCGCAGCGGTAAATATTGAAAGGACCGCAAGTGGGATGATTTTTTGAAGGCCTCCTTTCTCCTTTCTTAAAGATCCGCTTCATGTGATATCCTGCCTTCAGAAATATGCCTTCTAGAAGATATAAATTTCTTTTTGAAAGACCTTCCAAAATATTCAATACACATACGCTTCTCCCTTTTTTAAGAAGGAAGGAAAGGAAGTTATTCAAGTTTTTTATTTATTTTTTTTATTTTTTAATGACCTTCCTTACTTCCTTCTTTGGGAAGGGAACGAAGTTGTTAGTAAAGGGAGTGTAAAAGGGCTTGCTCCTAATGACAAGCTGTGTGAAAAATAAATAAGTTTGGAATACGGCGAGGAGGGCTTGGGTCCGCTAAATAAGGCCTCTTTACTCATTTTTATTACCGCTGGGTATATTCTGGGTATTTATGAGTTACGAAGTTGATTTAGTGATTTACCTCTGACCATCCGTTAAATTAGTTTTTTCGACGGCCCCAGATATGATGGGGACTAGGTTGTTTTATACTTTTGTCACAAATAGCCCACGTCAAGAATAAAGTACAAACTTTTTTTACTTAAACTAATCCCGCGAAGCTCTACGCTTGTTCGCAGGAGACCAAAGTAGACATTGGCAACTGAAAAATCCCTATTGATATTTCGACTGACTGCATAAAATGTCTTAAGAATTTTACCAAATCAAAGATCGACTCATGGAAAATATGTTCCCAAACATTACTCAAAATAACTTTGGGAAGCGGCCACAGAGTTCAATAGCTCGGTTGGATAGTTGAAGACTTCGTCCTGGTTAATAAAATAATCCATCATTTCGCCTTCAATTTCATTTTAAATCTTAAAAATTAATTTGTTGGCATCTTTTTATTTATATTGATATCACAAAAAAAAATTGTTGAAATTTTTACAGAACAACGTTTGTCGGGTCAGCTAGTAAAATAATATATTTTAAAAACCATTTACCCTGAAAAATAAACTTAAATTTTTATGTTTTATTTTCCCAACCATGACTCCCTCTTTATACCATCGATATTCTTTTCTCCTTTTTGTTTGCTCTTCGTGTTATTTTTTTCTTTAATAACAATCAATTTCGTAGACGACTTTTGTCTTCAATTCAGTTTGGTTTCAGTCTGTTGGTGTAAGCGTTAGAAAAAAAGAGTTTTATTTTTTCTTGTTTTTATTTGTTTCATTGAGCTCGTTCATTGTAATTCCTGCCACAAAAGAATTTTAAGAAATGTTACTGTATGGTGAATATATGGTAGAGTTTGCTTAAGTACCCAGCAGTTCTGACAGTGATATACTTAATCTACTTGGTCCTCATCAGTATTATGGAACATTTGCTGCAAATCTCTCTTACAATTAAATTTTGCTTTCGAGAATTAAGAAAAATTTTACGGCTTCTCTTTTTCTTCTTCTTCTTTTCAACAACAAACTCACCCCAATTTCCCTTTTCATCAACAAACTCAAATGTTTCGCAGCAAATGTTTCATAGGGAAAGGAACTAGCTGACTGTGCATCAAATTGAAATATTTTAAACTATTTCTTAGGCTTACCTTCTCTTTTTATAAAACGACAAAAATTTTGCGAAAAAACAAAGTTTTTTTTAGTGTACTCCATTTCTTTATCGAGTAAGCTAGAGAAGAAAAAATTATTACGTTATTCGAAAACTGTTTGGTATAAAACAACTTACTCTAATGCCCCATTTTCAGTATAGTATTTAAATCAATATTAAGTTAATTTTCATAACAAACTCAAATCGTATTTTAAACAGATTGGTTCTTTGAGTTTTATTTGAAAAGTCTTATTTAATTAAGATAAAAGTATGGTAGCACTACTAAATACAAAAAAAATATATAACAAAGTGTATTTATTTACAAGGTGTTCTGAAAAAACAGCTGACTGTTACTGCTTTGCCTGTTGTTGTTGTATTCTTGTGATATTGAGGCCACCTTGCTAAAATATTACAATGGAAACTTAAGTTGAAGTTAAGTGTACCACATCGGTGACTTAAGTTTCACTTAAGGTTTTAGTGAAGAAGAGAATTTTGTATTTAAAGCGATTTTAAAAATAAATGTGTTTTAATATCAATCCTGAAAATTGGCCTTGATATAAATAAGTTTTCCACTCAAAAATAAGTTTTTCATGCCTGTCATTTTCTTTGATGCTATTCAAACCGAAGCTAAGACTTTTTTTGTATGAACAGAGTAAAGGGGTATTTGTGTTATATTTATCCCCTTCATAAAAAATCTCTCTATATCTCTCTTTAAGACATTTACGGCTTCAGTTATAAACCTGTTTTATTATAAATCGTTAAAACAGGGGTTAAACGTTTAAATAATTCTCTTACTCAAAAGTAAATCTTTTATCTCTTTGGTATGCTTGACTGATCGTAAGTTGCGAGTAAATTCGTTCAGCTAACAATAGTCAAACCAAGAACTGTCCATTTACGATAGACAAAGCGTCAATTGGTTTTTTAATTGAAAAAATGTCCAACTTTTTCTTTGTATCGCTCACTAACCCTAATCCTGCTTGTTCAGAAATATTCGAAACGAAAACTGATCTTGTGCAGTCTCCTTTAAAGACAATTAATCATTGACAACATATCCAACTTAAAAATAAGTTTTTCAGTTTTTGGCATTTTCTATTGACTTAAAGGCGGTGGTAAATTCTCTAGAAAAAGGAGTTTGAACCAAAGGAAAGAACTGCAGTAACTAACATTGAAAACATTCATTGAAATAAGGCGTGCGACTTGTCAAATGGTTGCTGAAAGGTTTCACCCCCTACAATGACAACCCCATATAAAAGTGAAAGGTCCCATTCATATTAAGTGTTTGAACTAACAACGTTCTCTACCACCAAAGAGACTATTACGAGACTGCTTAAGTTTCAGTTCACCTCCCTCTAGGAATATAAAAAAAAATTCAATTGGCCTCAATTTATGACACACAATTGTTAAAAAAATTCTCCCTTAAAAAAAACTCTTAGCTTTTCGCTGTTGCTTACTGGCCCTAAGTAGCTATTAAATTCTCCAGTTCAGTAATTTTTCACCGATCTGCGGGACTTTTTATATGTTAGTGTTGTCTTAGTTGTTTGTTTATTTTATGTCTATGCATGTGTGACTATTTGTTTGTGTATTTTAGTATAAAACACTCTTCTCATATATTAGGATCAAAAGAGATATAATTGAAAGGCGTCTTTAAGACGCCATTGCTCGCGACTGTGATTATTTAAATGTTAAAGTAGTTGTAATACTTTATAAAGCAAAAAACAAAAACAAAACTAAAAAAAACATTTGTATTATTATAACGAGGTTAGTACTGAAAGGCCAACTATGATGAAATAAGTATTTAGAAAAAAGATGCTTTAATAGCAACTTTCAATGCAAAATGTAGTTTTGAAAGAATCTTATAACAAATCTAAAAACTTTAGAGTTTTAAGAACTAACTAAGTTACCAGTTTTAGAAAATTAATTGCAAGTTATTCCAAAGCTGTCAAAAAAAATTGCTTTGTAATGTATAATTGATTCGTTTGCATTTCATAAGAAAATCTAGTGATTTTCTGGAGATTGCAACAGTCTAGCAGAGGAATAATTAGGATATGACCAATTGCCTGCATTATCTTTTCCTCCGTAGGTTAACTGTTTGTGTCTCAAGGTAACAACTTCATCATGTATCCCTAACATATAAATATACATACATACATAACGCCTCATACATTCTGGTCAGTTAAAGAAAGTTAATCACAGAGAAGTGCCCGATGTTGAGGTAAGAATTTTAATTTAACAATTTTACCGATGGTATTAAATGCTTAAATTGCGGCGAATTAAGTTTTTATGGCGCTGCCAAATCTAACAATGCAGGATACAGTATTGCATTCGTAGCCAAAAATCGCTAAATCAACTTTTTAAATATTTAGCGATAGAGATTTAGCTTTAGCGAATTACAGAATACGGCCACTGGTCCTGGCTGGGAGGACTACTAGTATTTTAAAATGAGTTTTTGTGACTACCGCACAAAATTACACTAACGAACCCCTGGGCCAGGGCGGGACTACTTTTATATGTATGGTGTATTATGGCTATTGCAGGAACATTTTGTTGTCAAAAAAAATCAGGGTTGTGCTGGAAATCGAAAACGTAAAACGCAAGAATTTTTTAAATCGTTTTTTAATAGGATTCCTGTAATAAAATAATTTTATGAAAAATATTATTCAAAAATATCTTTATTAAACAGAATTTCATTACCAAAATTTTAAAAATTAAATTAAAATTGAATTAAAAACTACTTTCAAATTCTTGCGTTTTACGTTTTCGATTTCCAGCACACCCCTGTATAATTCTTCGAAAAAAAGTGAAGAAAGAATTCTTATGTGTTGCGTATACAATAGGGGATGGCCAGGCCAGGCCCAGGAGGATACAATATGCACAACACTTGTAATTGGCCAACTGCCACGCCCACGGTGTTTAAATTTACACTTTTTTCTCATTTTCTAGTAAAAAACAATTTGATTAAGAAATATGTACATTAATTTTCGTTCTAATATACACTGCGCATCATCAGGTTAGCGCCCACGCTTTCACTAACAGTTAATGTTAAATAGTATCTGAACGAATCGAAATACAGCCTTACAGTAGTTATACAGAAAACTCCTATAATTTCTCTTTAAAATAAAACAACAATCACTGCTGTTACACTCATGATAATGTTTAAATATATTTTTTACAAAAACTACATACAAATAAACATAGTGACAACTGGATAATTTCAATTTAATTGGTATTTTAAGCCACTATATAGCTTTTTAATACTTATATATTATTTTTTTCACAGGTTTAAATCTAATTAGTAATGTGTGGTGCCGCCTTTGTTCGAAATTACTTCGAAAATTCGGTTAGGAATTGAATTGTATAGTTGCTCAATGTAATTCAACGAAATGGTGGACTAAGCATGTTTAATGCCTTCGATTAATTCGGCTTTTGTGCTATATTGTTTTCCAGACTCGTACACTTTCCTAGCCAGCCATCCCCAGACGTTCTCGATGATATTTAGGTCGGGCGAGTATGGTGGCCATTCAAGGAGCTTAACTTGTTGGCTTTGTATCCACGATTTTACGGATCGGGCTGTGTGGATTGGTGCATTATCGTGCTGGAAATGCCACTTAACATTTTCAAATAAGTTTTGAAAGTGGGGAAAAGCCGTTTTCAAAACGCTTATGTAGTTATCCGCATTCATACGCGTTGTTAAAAACTGCAGCTTACACCCGGCTGTGCAGGCGGTCTAAAAAATTTTCCTCCTTACGTAGGTCATGAAAATAGTAATTATATCCATCAGACAACGTAATGCCACTGAGTAGACCACGTCATGTGCGTTCGAACGAAAGCTAAGCGCATTTCCTTTCTAATCATATTAAGTGGTGTTTTTTTCGCCTCTGTAGGTATGCAGCTTTCCTAATCACTCTTTGAACTGTTGACAAGCTCGCTTTAATACCACTTTTTTCTCTGATTTTTGCCGACGACTCGTGCGAATTTGAAGCTTGCCTCAGTATGGCTCGCTTGTCTGCTTGGGAAACCACCCAATTGTTACCGCCTTTAAATTTTTTCCATAGTGTTCCTTATTTTTAAGAAAATTTGACAAAGTTTTTCTATGCCTTCCAGTTTTTGCAGCAATTTTATGGAAGGATAATCCAGAATCATAGTAAGCTTCAATCTTCGCTCTTTCTTCCAAAGATAAAATAGTTCCCTTTCCAATTTTATGGTTTTATTTAAAGTCAAACACTTGTTAAATTTACATAAAAAATTTGGTAACCGTGATTGCCATAACAAGCGAGATAACTAAAAATCCGTATGGATGCGCTAATCTGATGATGCAAAATATTTGTCGAAAATAAAACAAAATAGTAAGTTATTACTTATAAGTTATAACGGTTATAACGGTTCTTTTATCAAGGTTTAATTTCTTGTAAGAGAGATCAAACATAATAAATGCAAAACCAAAACAAAAATTACGAATTTCGGTGCAATAGGAAAAAAGATAAAAGCAAAAAACAAAAGTACGCTAACCTGATGGCGGGCAGTGTATTTAATAATTATATGGATAAAAAATGGCAAAAGTCAGATAATGCCACTGAATGGTTAATGCATTATGCAAGAAGAGTATTTAATTCTTGCTCGACCTTAAAATAGGACATTTTTATGGAAAAAATATGGGGTATTTGGACCACCAAAACAACTCCTTAACTGATATCTAAGAGTTTAACGAAACCCAACTACAGTTAAGTTCTTTTTTATAATTTTCTCTAAGCTTAAACCTTCAAAACACTTTTGTTAACTTTGCATCTTTTTTTATTATCACTTTTCAGACTGCCATCGTAGAATTAATTACATTATTTCTTGTTAGTCAAAAGAAATATTGTAGATATATAGATAAATATTCACACACACATTCTTAAATGTGCTGAGCAACTTTTTAACAGTTTTATTTGAACAGAGAAAAACATTAGACTGGTTTGATTGATGATGATTTTCTTCCCTCCCCCTGGCTGTCTCTCTCTCTCTCTCTCTCTCTCTCTCTCACTCTCGCTGTCTTACTCCGTCTTTTTTCAAAAACAATTATTAACTTTTACAAACCATCTAAATAAGATGATTGACCATACCATTTTTATGTATTTTAAAGTGTTTCCAGTAGGCATGACTTCTAACTAAATTTTTATTCTCCCGCATTCCGTAAATGATTTATTTTGTTATAAACACAATAAAAAAGTTTTTTCTTTTTATTGTATAGAATTGTCACATGTTTGTTGCAGACAATAAGGACTATTTAAACTAGTTTTTACATGTAGTTGGGGTTTTGGTAATAGAGTTTTATGGTTTGTTTAAATTGGGGTGATCGTAAATTTTTATTTATAAAATCAAAGTTAAACATGTTAGTGGTAGGCCGGATGGATTTTGGCGATTTAAAATTTCAATAAACATTTACGACTGGCGGCTTAATGTTTAAAGGAAACA
This sequence comes from Pollenia angustigena, assembly GCA_930367215.1. Classification (NCBI taxonomy): domain Eukaryota; kingdom Metazoa; phylum Arthropoda; class Insecta; order Diptera; family Polleniidae; genus Pollenia; species Pollenia angustigena. The sequence goes on from OV884056.1 coordinate 16,363,624, forward strand.
CAACTTTATTTTAATAACCCAGTGGCACTGTTTTTTTTTTTTTTTTTTTTTTTTTTTTTGCTTAACGTAGCCCGGTTTTGTAAAAATAAAACTATATTATTTTTTATGTAAAGTAGGAATTTTTTTTATTAAATTTTCTGATACATATTTAGTTAGGGCTTGAGTTCATCAAATTTAATTTTCATTAAATTATTGTTACTGAAGAAAGGAATTTTACAACATGCAATTTTTATTAAAATTTATTGAAATTTTTATTCTTGGCTTGGTTTCAAGAATAACCATATTCTCATCATCAAAATTCTTTGCGTTCTACCATTTGCAAAATTTTTTTGTAATGTGACTTTATATATCTGTATCATTTTGAAAAAAAAAAAACATCTTAAGTCGAGCTAAGATGGAAAACAGTTGAAAAAAACTCGGTGGAAAAAATCATTTTTATCAAATAATAAATTTTATTAATAATACAAAATTTTAAAAACGTAAACAAAAATGTTTTTTGACTGAAAATTCGTATGATTAAAAACATTTTTTTTTTAAGTTTTTAAATTTCACTCAAGATGTTTTGTCAAAATGCCACAGATATGTACATAACGAAATATTTTTAAATAAAAAGCAAACTTCCCAGCCAGCAAAATAATCCGACGTCGTTCAGATATCTGAGGGAAACGTCGGCAAAAAGTCGGAATCGTATACGAATTCTGTCAGATTTCTGACCCAAAAACGTATGGAGTGGTTGACACGAATTCTGACAGACATGTCGTGGGAAATTTTGGTTTTTTGTTGGCATTTCTGATAGATATCTAACAGAAATCTAATTAAAAAGGCATGGGAAGTTCTGATGTGTTAGCCGATATTTTTTTGCTTTCGAACTGATAGCTGAAAGAAATAATTTTATTGCAAAATATGTACATAAATATAAGTTTTACACGTACGTACCTTTTTTATGCTTTTTATCTTGAACAAATAAAATAAAATTAAAATTATTTCCAACTGAATGACAATTGTCATTATTTTAAAAAAATAATAAGTTTCTTTAGACAAATCTGAATGAATTCCGTCGGAATTCTATTGGACATATCAGTACATAAATTCCCCCCGATATATCCATGCGAAATCGATCAAAAATCGGCCAGAATATTCAATGTCTGACAGAAATCTGAACGAAATCGCTAAGAATGAAGTCAGACATTTTCACGAAATATCTGATTCCGAAAATTTCGGAGTATTTTGCTGGCTGGGTTGGTTTAATAAAAACTGACCTCAGTATTTGTGAAAAAATTTACTTAATACATTATAGTATAAACACAACTGGGACGAACGACGAACTTCGCATAGTACGTCAAATGAGACACAATCACCTTTATTGTGTTTGGCGTATTCAAAATACACCTACGACTGTTTGGTAATAGATTAAAGGGACAAAGTTCACGTTCTCTTTAATCTATTACCGAACAGTCGTAGGCGTATTTCAAAACACAATAAGGGTGTATATGTGCGTGAATTCCAGGTATTAATGTGACTTGAATTTTTTCTTTAATTTATAAAAGTAAATACCTTGGACGCTAGATTATATAGACATTTTTATCCATTTTCTTCTTTTTAACTAGCAATAAATATTATTAAAATTTCTTTGTTATTTATTTTTTTGTTATCAAATCAAATCATAGGTTGACCATTAGGGTGCTTACAAGAAATCAATGTTAGATTTTGCATCGGAACAACCCCCTAATATGTGCCAATAGGATAGAAAATTCGATGCGCATAAATTAAGGAAAAACAGCGATTTTTCACTAAAATTCGTATTTCTTTGTCTTTATAACCGAAACCATTCGTTCTATGAACCTGAGTCGAGTCCAGTTTTATAGGAAATTGTATTCTTATTAATTTTGATGTTAATAGTTTTGTTCCTTATACAAATAAATAAAGAGATATTTAGCATTAATTAAGGACAAAGAAATACGAATTTAAGTGAAAAATTGCTGTTTCCCCATATTTTATGCTTAATGAGACACGTGTTGGCATTATCAAATTGGGCTTAAACTTTGTCAATAGGATTTTCTAGGCTATTGGCACATTTTAGAGGGTGGCCCCAAAAGATAGCCCCTAAAAAAACATTACCATATACTTTGTACCCCCCTATTGACCATATTTAAAAAAACAAAAAAAAACATAAAAAAAACAATTAATTGGATGTGTTCTAGAATCCAAATCCACTCCAAAGTGGTTTACTTAGCCACTTTTGGTGTAAGCAAACTCAAATTCGTTTTTGGGTTTCTTTAAAATTTTGCAATTTTTCGCGAATTTCTGCCATGTTCGCGAATTGTTCCTGTAAGTTGTCGGATTCTTTACAGCTTTAAAGATTTATAATAAATAGTAGACTTTGATATCATTCCGCTGTTAGCTAATTTGTGCGAATTTCCGCTAATTTAGCCATTTTTAACGAATTTTTGCCATTCCTAATAGTCTAAGGGACTTTTGATCAATTTTATGGGTTCTTTGAAAAATAAACAATGTTCGCGAATTTTCGCTATTTTTGCAAACTTGTTTATTCTATTATCGGATATTTTGATTTTTTTACTGATTTAGCGATTTCAAATAAATTTTTGCGTTTGTTTCACTTTTGCAATTTTGCGAATTTTAGCCAAGCGATACAAGCGATTTTTATCTGCAAGGGTTGTGCGTAGGAAATAGAAATAAACCTATCGCAGTGTTCGTTACGCAGGCCGAATACGTAATGAGTGTGTGTATTTTCATTAATACCAATGTGTTCTATTTCTGACGACGAATATTCGTTGCGAATAATTCGTCGTTCGTCCCAGTTGTGTTTCTAGCATTAGTGAGGGGAACACGTCAGTTTATGTTAGTTTGATATATAAATAGTCAATTCTTGTGTTAAAGCTACTTTGGTTTAAAAACAGTGTTGCCAATTTACCTATTTAAGCCATTTTTGCTTATTATAAATAGTTAAAATAGTTATGTACTGCAGAAATTTTCTTAATTACTATTATGAATTACATTTTATAGATGATTCTGAGTGCTTGAGTAATTTTAAGTCAATTTAGCCATGTCCATCTGTCTGTCCGTTTGTTCAAATCGGGCTCACTTTCGAATGACTCAAAATAAAAGAACAATAATGGTATCAATTTATTTTTAGTTCTCCTTTGTCCGTTGGGATTGAAATCCAAAAAAATCGGTTTATTTATATAAGAACTATGAATCAAAATGTAGAACCACCACCCGAAAAAAAATAATTTTGTTGCACTTTAGTTGGATCACCCGTTAGATAATGTAAAGATCTCATATAGGGCCCAGCCTGAAATATTCTAACTGTAGGTGAAGGGTATGTCATATAACTTTTGGTTTCAAATCGAACATTCTTGTTAAGAAAATCAAAAATTGGTTGCTGTGAATTAAATATCAACTCTTGTGTAAAATATCCCTTTTCATGTAAATTGAGCATTAAATTTATACATTTAATAACATTTATAGTAAATGGTAAACAAATCCTGCTTGAAATATAATATATTTGTACAAGTTATTAAAAATTAGCTTTGTACACATAAATTTACAGTTGGCGTGATTTCGGTTTGATTTTTCTTAATAAAGTTGTAAACGGCTTTAACAAAAACAACCTGCCCTAATGACTGCATGTCGTGCAAATTATAAAGTGTTTTTGGTCATAAAATTAAATTGGCTTAAATAAATTACCAACTGTTTAAAAACTTTAAAAAAAAAACACCACATTCATCTTTTATGTTTATTTTTTTACACATTTAAAGACCGAGATTGCTTTAAATGCTGTCAAAATTAAATTAAAACTTAGATTGTTATACAATGATTTAATTGTATTTATAATAATTTATTCAACAAAACTATTTTCTTTTGTAACGGCAGTTTTGTATAAAATAAATGAACCATTTATTATAAATGTTTAATATATTTTTTCATTGTAATTTATTACAATAAAATGAACGACAAAAGAAAAAGGGAACAAAATCGTTCGTTCTCTTTAATTATTGTTTAATCTCATTATGCATTATTAATGTTATTTTGTCCTAGATAAAAGTATTAAAATAATAAAAAAAATCAATAAGAATATATTAAATTTTTTTATTAAAAAAAAGTAGAATAAAATACAATTACTATTTTACAATATTTAATCGAGTATCATGTTGCCGAGCACAATAGACTGCGTGAATAAAATTCCATTAATTGAAAGTAATAAATCAATCACACATTAACACAATTTCATGCACATTCACACATTCATAACATGAGTATTTGTTCAGCATGTGTATAATATTTACACATCCGTTCATATAATTTTAAGTACTTGACATGAATATTCTCTTTACATGAATGTTGTAGCTGACTTAATTTGTTTTACATTTTTTCCTGTTGTTGCTATTCATGTTTTACCAGCATGTTCCAAGTTTCAGGGTCGATTTTGTAACTTTTACAAAAACACTTTTTAAGCGTCTATAGTTTTCATTCAGTTTCAATAAATAATTCAAGGTTTTATGGAGAATAGAGTATATAATGGGGGATTTTTTAGCTATTATCTTTTTGGCAACACTGGTTTAAACAGCTGACGCACGTATCGTGTTTTGTTTCACTGTCAAACATCTTCAGTTTGGTCTATAATTTAACCATGAATCGTCTTACAAACGAACAACGCTTGCAAATTATTGAATTTTATTATCAAAATGGGTGCTCTGTTAAGAAAGTTCATCGCGCGCTTCTTCCATTTCATGGTCTGTTTTATCGACCCACTGAAGCGGCTATTCGGGCTATTGTGACTTAATTTCGCACCAAATTTACATTGTTGAACATTAAACCACCAACACGCTTACGTAGAGTGCGAAGTGAAGAAAATATCGCAGCTGTATCGGCCAGTGTTAATGATGACCATCAATTATCGATTCGTTGCCGTTCGCTGCAATTTGGCCTCTGTTACTCAACAACGTTAGATGATATCCAACGGTGCCACATGCCACACAGCACGCTTAACAATGGACTTATTGAGAGGCGAGTTCGGTGAACATTTTATATCACGTTCGGGACCGGTCAATTGGCTGCCTAGATCGTGTGATCTAACGCCTTTAGACAATTTTTTGTTGGGCTATGTTAAAGCTCATGTCTAAACACACATGCCCTCTTCAATTGATGCATTGGAAGACAACATTGAAGCATTTTTTCATGAGATATCGGCCGAAATGTTGGAAAGAGTATGCCAAAATTTGACATTGCGGTTTTACCATTTGAGGCGCAGTCACGGTCAACATTTGCATGAAATAATCTTCAAACATTAAATTATATGGACCGTACTATCGATTCAAATAAAGATTTCATGAATTTGTCTGAATTTATGTGTTTTTTTTTAACTTTCCTATAGCTCTTAAAAAATCACCCATTATGTATGTATATAGAGTATAAAAAAAAAATTTCCGATTAAGATTAAATTTTTATGTGATAAAAAAAAATAATAATTTTGTGTAATAGTTGTGATTTTTATGCAAGAAATGTAACTTTTTTTTAATGGATGTGAGATTTTGAGTAAAAAGTCTTTACCCCCTACCTCCCCTTGTTGTTTTAAAAAAACTGCATAGCTCATGTGTCCATATAAATATGTTTCTATCTATGATACAAATTTCATTAACAGAAATTTCCTCGTGGCTCTACGATTCGGCCCGTTTTCAATAGGTCTTGTGCCAATAAGAACCTATGTCCCAAATTTGATCAAATTATCTCCAAAATTGTGGCCAGTTCTTTGCGCACAAGGTTACATGGACAGCCAGCCAGCCGGATGGACATCGTTAGTTCGACTCAGAAAGTGATTTCAAGTCGATCGGTATACTTTATGGTGGTCTAGGGCCAATATTTTAAGGTGTTACACTCATCAGCGCAAATGCACTATTGTGGTGTGGGTATAAAAATAATTTTTAGTAAAATACGTACGTAAAACAATGTCGCATACTTTGCAGATATTAAAATATCAAATCGTTATGTCAAAAGTTTCATATGAAATAATCAATGTTGCTCAACATTTTTTAAAATCAAGCAAACATCAGTTTATTGCAATTTTTTTTTACAATTTAAAATACAAAACTTGTTTTTGCATGATTGAATCCAAGAATTATTCCGTTATTGACAGAATTTCATTTAGTTTAATTGTCTATGATTAGGCATATCATCGGAAAATCAAAAATGCAAGTACAAAATTAAATTTTTTTAAATTTTAGTGATATTATGTTTTCGTCCAGCTTTTTGATTGCAAGGTACAAATTTGTAAAAAATAATTTATTGCCGTTTTATTTAGTGAGAGTGCAATGTTGATTTAAGTCAACCTTTATTGTACTAACCCCATCTATGGTTTTTGCTTACATTCAAAAATAATGTTGCATACTTGCAGGATAGATAACATTGATACATGACAAAATTTTCGTGTGAAATAATCAATGTTGCTCAACATTTTTCGCAGGTTCGAACAGAGTACTAGGCTTTAAGCCTGGTACTCTGTTCAACATTTCACGTGAAATGCTGTCAAAACGCATATGAAAAAAACTTGTGCGGAATATCTATGAAATAATGTTGATAGAGTTGTACTCTGTTCATTTTATGAAAAAGTTCCGAAATGTTTCTGGCAACATTTTTTTACAACTGCGAAATAAAGTAAGCTGCACTTATTTCACGTGGAATTTTAAGCAAAAGCAAAAAAGGATGAACTGATTATTTAATAAGAAATAAAAAATTAATATAACACAACCGGTAACAGTTTTTATCCATATTTACTTTCTTTTTTATTAAATTTTTTATTAAAAAAAATTATTTTATAAAATACATGTGGGGTTTGTTTACATACGCAAAACAATGTCGCATACTTTGAATGAATAAAATCGGCAAATTGTACAAACTCGCATGATAGGTAACATCGATACATGTCAAAATTTTCGTGTGAAATAATAAATGTTGCTCAACATTTTTCATAAATTTGAACAGAGTACTAGGCTTTATTAACGTCTAAAGGAATCGACAAAATATGTGTGATACATTGTCGTTTAGACTTGTTTATAACATCACGTTTTCCAATAAACTAAGATGCCTAAGTCTGCTTTCACACGTTTCATTTTTTGATGCTCAACTCTTATGTTTTTAGGTGAGAGAAGAAAGAAGAAAGGGGGTTAGTACAGAGATGCCTGTACTCGGTCAGTACGCTTTGTGGTTTTATTCGTTGGTATAAGCACAGCGATGGCTGCATGTAATTTTTTTCTTTTCTTTTTCTCTTTGATTCGCTGTTAATAAAATTGTTGTTGTATTGAACCGAAAAAAGTTGAAACCGATTGCTGCGTGTGATTATGTTGGCATCTTTAAAAGGGAATTGAAAAGAATTTGAGCATCAAAAGATGAAACGTGTAAATTTAGACAAATGGAGATGATTCAACTTAAATTTAAAAATCCTCTTTCATTCCTTTATTTATTTGTGTTACAAACTCTTTTTATCTCTGATTTTTTTCTCTCTCAAATGTTGCCAGTTACTTGACCCTCAACATCTTTAACAAAGATTTGTTCCAATTTCAACACTTAATCGTGTCGGTGGCGTCTTTGTGTGTGTTTGCCTATGTAACTTAACTGTGTTGACAATAAATTTCTACATCAAGCGATATTGCATCTGTATTTGGCCATTTATGTTGACGTCATGTTGCAAATAGGAGTTAATAATAATTGTTTATAATTGAAACATTTTCATTACTCTCAATTCGATAATATGAATCTAGGTGAAATTTATTTTTCTTTTCAACATGAGCTCAAATGTTGTAGAACGACTATACTCATGTTTGAATATAAAGTTAAATAAAGATTTTAGCATGTTGTTATTCCAAGCAACACATTCGTGAACCAAAATATGCAATATGTTTCTAATGCAAAAATAATAAAATACAGTTCGTCAGCTCATTATTGGTTTGACCTACCCACCATTAAAAAAAAAAATTTGTTACGTTTTGAATCTAAAACCAGTTTCACGAAATTTTTTAATGTTTTCTGATATATTAAGCATTAATTTTGGCTCCATATCAATTATTTTAAAGTTTATTACGTATTATTTTGCTCTACAACCCACTGTTTGGCGAATGCTGCAAATTCCTCATACAAAAACGTACAAAATAAATTTCACTCTTGGTTTACTTCATTGCCTTAAGGAAAAAAGGAGTTAAAGCGAAAGCAAAATAAAACAAGAAAATAAATTTTACTTTTGCTTCGTTTATTGTCGTAGAAGAAAAAAATTAGTAAATATTATAAATATTAACAACTCAATACACAACAGTCGTTAAACGTTTGCAGCACAGAAAGCTTACTTTTATAAATAAATTTAGAGAATTGGCGTATGCGGCACAAAACAATTTTTTTCACTTTTTATAAAATACCATTAACTTCTAAAGTCGTTTAAGAACGTTCACAAAAATTTTAATTTTTCTTTAAAAAATATGCCAGAAGCAGTTGTGTAAATACAATTCTATCGGGTATATTTTCAGAAAACTTTATGTAAACCTTTTTTGTCGTTTTCTCCACTACGACTTTTTGGCATATGCGCCAAACCAGTAATGACCTGAAGAGTTGTTTGGAAAGAAACGTATTAAAAGAAATTCAATCATTTTAATTTTTTTTCTCACAAGAATTCCCTGCAACTTGTTGCTTAGCGAGAAACGCAATGTATAGAAACATTGTTAATGAACATACAATTTTTGTTCATTAAGTTTTTGTTTGCCTTCTTCACCATCTTGACGTATAAAAGTTTTCCCTACTTTCTGTAGCTAAGCTCTGTATAGATATTTCTAAAATTGTACGTATACGTTTTTTATTGGCAACACGTAGATTTCGTGCTGAAGGCAACCTAAATTTGCATAAATAGTCTGATAACGTTTCAATTCAATGTTGCAATTCACTTGCTTGTACTTTTTATGTTGACAGTTAAAAACTTTGTATTTTTAATTACTTTTTTCAGTATTTTTCTACTTTGTAGTTAAATTAAAATATTCTCTTTAAGTCAATCTGGACCATGTGTTTTTCCCTTACATTTTTATTTGAAGCTATTTTAGTTGATATTGTAGAATGTAGTTTATAATTGCAAATTATCCATTTTATTAATAATTATAAAATATAATCAAAATTCCTTTACAATAAAGAATTTTTAGGATAAATTATGCAAAAATTAATTTTTTATTACAAATTTGAATTTTTTTTATTTAAAAATTTACTTTTTGTGTCATAAATAAGTATATGAGGGTAATGAAAAGTATAGGTTTTTGTGCAAACAGTCAAACTTTTAGAGTAAATAACACTGTGCAACAAAAAAACCAACCTCAATTTATTTATAATTTATATTTATTAACCCTCTAACTCTCATTAAGTGGCCATTTTTTAACTTCCACACAAAAATATACTAAAACGGTACTTTAGAGGGTTTAAATGTACTACAAATATTTTCTACATCAATTTTCAAAGACCAAAAAATCATGCAATGTATGTAAAACAGGTTTTCGAAATGCTGGCCCTTGAAATTTTTGAATTTTTCGAAAGCCGGTTTTACATACATTGCACGATTTTTTGATCTTAGATGACCCCTCAATAAATAGAAATAAATAATAAATTTAAAATGAGTGTTAGAGGGTTAATATCGTCGCAGGAATTAAAGAACGCTGTAACTGACAAAAAATCTAAAATACGTTTTTTGCATCATTTTTATCAGAAAAAAATACTGCGTTCAAAACCCTTTGGGAAATTTGATCCACTACTAGTCTGCTTTAATTTCACACTGCTTTATGATTTATTTTTTGCTGAAAAAAGTGATGTAAAAAAACTAAATATTTAAGTACCTTAAGCTCAAGAGAAACTATTCGCATATAAGTAAATATAAAAGAATATATGCAATGGACGAATTTTTAAGATTCGATTAACTGTGGGAACACAATTGAATTACGCATGAACGTAAGATACTTACGGCGAGACGTAGCTACATTTTCAAAACTTATAATTTAAGATATAGGGCGCACTATTTTAAAATTAAGCAGTTCTAAACAAACGTTTTTTGTGCAAAAAGTGATTTTTTTTTGCTGACAAAAGTGGTGTAAAAGTTTTGTGTTTGTGTTAAAAAGGGGTTTTTTTTTGTAAAAATGTAACACTTCGTGTAAAAAGTGAGTTTTTGCAATATTTTCCAAAGAGTAGCTCTTTCTGAACTTGTAACAAAAAAAATATTAAAGTTATAAAATTATCTATATATAAATCGGCTAAGGCAAAACAGTTAAGAACACTTTCCTCCTCTGTATGTCAACCAATTTGAACAAAATATACACAATTTAAGAGGTATTTACTCAAAGAAGTGCACAATGTATATTTTATTAAAATCTGTTCAATAATTTCAGAGTTATAAGCGTTCAAAATTGTTACTAACACAAATGCAAAATAAATAAATAAAAATTTATTTTCAATTATCAAATAATAAAAAGTTAGGGTAATCGATTATTCGACATTTTTCAGAAACCGGTTTTCGAATATTTCGACTATATAAATCAGACCAGGCAAAACTGTTAAGAACGCTTTCTTCCTTTGTTTGTCAACCGAAGCTCTGTGGGGAGAAAAAGAGGAGAAATATGGGAAACTAAATTTCTTTTTTTTTTTTACTTTTCTGTGCTTCATGTGATAATTTTTAAATTTTCTATAATATAGAACTTAGAAACATAATATTATAGCTGTAGGATCCTGAGTGTTAAGGACATCCAATCAATTCAAGTGTTCGTAAATAGGTGAGTGATAACCTAAAAGATAAAAAATGCTGGTATTTTTTGTTTTTCATCTGGAATTTTTTGAATTTTCGTTAATATTCGACCTATAAAGATAAACTTGTACATTAAACTGGGTGAATAAGAACATGTAAGGGGAGCTTTTTGGTACTTTTTCGTTCTACATCTGGTACTTTGATTAATTTTCGTTAGTATTAGACATAGAAACATAAAATTAAACGTGCAACGTCCTGAGTGGATGACAATATATAGAGGAGACTTTTTGATACTTTTTTGTTTTTCAATTGGTATTTTTTATACTGAACTTACAAAATTAAATTACTCACGTAGAAGATTAAATATGAACCGGAGGTTGGTCCCCCGCCAAATCGATCCACTTTGAAGGAAAAAATAAATGCTCGAAACAAATAAATTCATATATACTTAGATTAATTATGTTTTCTTCATATTTACAAAAAAAAAATCATGGTGGAATTTTGACCATAAGGCGAACACTAGTATGAATAAATATAATTGAATATGTTAAAATGATATTTTATTCCTTTTTAATTTTGTGAAAATAATTTTACAAGGTTTTTTTTAGTTTTCAGCCTTCCATTTTAAAACTTGTACCGATTTTGTAGCTATTGAAAACTTTTAGCATTCAAAATTACTCTACAACACAATATAATTAGAATTGTAAATAAAATTCTTCAGTCATGTTCTTACTTTTTTGTATTTTTTACAAAATTTTCATTACGTATTTTTGCTTCACTTGCACAGTTTGTTGTGCTGCAGTTAAAATTAAACTTAAATTAGTTTTCGTTATTTGCAACATGTTGCTATTTAAAAATTTGCATACTGTTTCAGTTTTCTTTTACACTTAAGTAACACAGAAAGAAAAAACCTCATACTAAATTAAAGTTTCCACTTACTTTTATTTAGTATGAATCGTACTTAAAACTAAATGTACGAATAACACTAAAGGCTAGTTTACACTGTTGTACTTTGTATTCAAACATGCCCAAAACTCAAGTACTATGTAAATGTGTGAATGCAATGTGTTTCGAAATGAAAAGTATTACGAGAAAAAAACTTCACATCGCAAATGACTTCATCGTTTTTTGAAATTTTGTTTAAGAATACAAATAATTTAATGAAAATTAAATTTGATGAACATAAGCCTGATTAAAATATTAAATTAGGATTAAAAACCATAAATAGTTTAACAAAATAACCACAAGACTAATTAACATTCCTTTTCATTTGATCCGGTTTGCATTTTAACTAAAGCCTGTTCATGTGTGTTAGTGTGAATGCAAACTGTAATGTTAAATTAAACTTTTCCATAGTCGCAACAAAACTCATGAGATTTCTATCTAACAAAGTATTATTAAATACGTTAGACTTGTGTGAGGTTGTAAACTAGCCTTAAGTAGTACATTAAACAATTCTAGATGGGATTACTTTCTAACACCTTGAGCTTTGCGTTCGTGCATATATGTATGTTTGTAAAAGTTTGTTGTATTTTAAAATAACAACAACAGCCCTAAAAAAGTATTTAAAAGCGATTTGCTTGTTTTGTGTACGTTCTTTTGCAAACAAAGGGGGGAATACAGCTAAAGTAAAACAAACAGGTTTTACGGTTAAAATTATTCTCTCTCTGGTTCTCTGGGGCAAGTGTTAAGGTTAGAATCAATCTTGTTTTGTAATTATTTAAAGTACAAATTCGGGATTAGATTAACTTAGAAATTCTAGGATCAAGAACAGTAAGAAATTAATTTGTATCTCTATCTTACTTTAGTCAATCCTGTTTTGGGATTATTTCAAGTACGTGCCTGAAGCAAGCAATCTGTATTTCATTTAAAGAAATTAAACTTAAAGCTAAGATCCCACTATCGGCGCAATGTACCAATTTTTGGCGTGTTTCATGTGCCGATAGTGTGAACGGTCAAAATGTTTTAATATGCGACAATCTGTGCCGAAATTGTGCTGACTGTGGGCAATCAAAATTAACCTAGATGCGCCGATAATGTGAACACTATTTTGCACAATGTGGAGCAATCAAATTGTTTAATATGTACCGATTTTTATCGGCCACTTGTGTGCCGATCACAGTCGCCAATCAGCGCCGATACAAGGGATGGCAAAACGAAATTTTTAAATTGCACAAACTGGCTACTAAAATTTTACTTTTTTGAGCTTAATTGTACTAAAATTACATTTGTTTTATCTATTATTTATGAATTAAAACGTTAAAAAGTACATTTGTACTACTAAATGAAAAAAAAAACAATTCGCTTTAACCAAAACATTGCAGTTGTATCGATGTTGCCATCCCTGATTTGTTAACATCTGTTTACAAAACAACAATTACAAAAAAAAAGAGCAAGTGCAGTAAGTTTGAATGAAATTGAATATATTTTTTATTATACATACATATATTAATATATTATTTAAAATTGTTAGGAAGCATAATTTAATATTCGGACGGAGAATTTTGCGAATTTCTAAAGTAAAATTATGTCTGCCAACAAATAAATAAACAAAAACATTTGATTTAATTTGCCCAAATAGCACGATAGTGTGACCGCATTGTACCGATTATTGTCGCAATTGAGTTTTGGCCGATATGAACCGAAAAAAATTGTCACAATGTGCGACGATAATGGGACCACCCAAGAATAAATTGTGCAATGTTTTTAAATGTGCGCCGATATAGCACGATAAAAATCGTCACAGATTGTGCTATTTGAGCCGATAGTGGGATCTTAGCTTAATGTTCTTTTGATACACCTTTGGCTTGATTTAAGAACGAACGTATTGATTTTTATTTGCAGTGTACGGACTAACTTTTATTGCCTTGAGAATGTGTGTGTGTGTGTGTATGAGTGCGTATGAGTCGACACTCTACGACACACTATGGCTGAGTATATGTAAGAGTGAATAAATGTGAGAGCTTAAGAATACGAGTGCAGCAAAGAATTAAATTTAAAAGTTTAAGATTTTGTTTATAAATAAATTATTTTAATATTACAATATTTTTAACTTTTTAAATGTTTTTGCTAAAAGTTGATGGAGTGTTTTTGTCTTGCTTGTGTTTTATTTTTGCGTTTAACTGAAATTGCAACTTAAAAATTAAAGCAAAAAAATTCAACAAGTCAAAAAAGTTTTCTCTGGCCTGTTAAAATATGCATGATGATAATCATATTGTCAATGTTGTTGTGAACAAATTGTCTATTCGTTTCTTAAAAATCGCCAATTTAGGTAAGTAAACAAAGTTTTCGATTTAAATTCAAATTTGTGGCTTTTAAGTTTATAAAATTTTATATATATTTTTTTTTTTTTTTATTAAAATTTTTTGTTTTAGTAATATTTTTTATGATTGGCGAGACTTTAGGATGAAATCAGTTTAAATTTAAAGAAGATATTTTTTTTTAATTTTGTCTGTTTTAGTTTTATTAAGAAATTATGCGTGTGCTCCAGCATAAGTTTAACTTTTGACAACGTTGCTACGTCGCGACCCCAGTAAAAACTTCGCTTACTTTTTCAAAATTAATAGCTTCTCTTACTCATTATTTAGTAGCTTTCTTCTAAACTGCTTGTTAACCCACTTCTATAACTACTTATTTCTGGATGTATGTAGGTTTAAAAAAATAATGACTTACTTTTGAATGCGTTTATTTTGGGACATCCCTTGTAAAATTCATTGGTTCTTTCAGTAGAATTGTAAGTAGTGCTTTTAAGTTTTTCTGATTACTTAACACATTATTTTGTAGGCGAAGTTTTTACTGGGATGTAAGCTACTACTTTCATACTGTGTAATCGTGTTCCCACTGTCAAACGAACCTTTAAAATTCATCCATTACGTATTATCTCTTATACTTATATGCGAATATTTTTCCTTGAGCTGAAGGTATTTAAATATTTATTTTTTTCTTCATTTCTTATTTTAATAAGACAAGGCAAGAAGAGTAAAAAATATTGTTACTTTATGTAATGCAGATTTTTACTGCATTAAAAAAACAGGCCACCGCAGTTGCACGCAGGATAAAGAATGCCTTAAAAATAAAACGAAAATCATACATTTACCAACCAACCATGAAATATAAAATCTCGTATGGGTATTAAGAATTTCACAGAAATATGCCAAAAACTTTAAAAGTACTTTGTTTTATTCTCCGCAAATTCCAAACCTACCACATTTATTCACCCCACTATGGCTTAAATCGAAAAAAGAATTAAAATAATGTCCATCAAATGACGAAATAATGAATCTTTGAAACAAGTGAAAACGAAAAAAAAAAAAATCAGAGACATTTCCGCAAATCCATACGAAACATGAATGAAAGAAACCGTAATCATACTGTGATTAATTGTAAAAATCGTTAAGGAGAAACTCATATTAATTGTAACTGAATGACTAAACCGCTTTGTCCCTTGTAGAAATTTCAGAAATAAATACAAATTTTAAGTTGTACATATCAAAGAGATTTCGTTTCATTACTTAAAATTGACATGAAGTAGCAATATAATAATAGCACCCATTAGGGTGACCGTTAAAATCAAAAGTTGGATTTATTTAGGTCTTACTCGCCAATTTGGTGGGTATTGATAAAAAAACAACTCCAAAAAATTTTTAGGACGATCGGCGAAGGCTTAGCCGTCCCTCAAGCCCGCCAAAGTTTGAGAAAAATCGTAAAGTCCGACTTGTATGACTTATATTTAGGAAAATGTTAATTTTACATAAAAATCGTTTTCTAAGAAGTTGTTGTTAGTAAAGTTTCCAACAACTTTTGCCTCAACAAGTTTTCTCTAAAACTCATATTGAACAAAACCTAATTAAAATTAAAAGTTAACAGCAGCATTGATGCGAATTTTTTCTTTAGAACTGCTTGTTCTTACACACGTCAATTCAGCTTTAATATTTGTGTTTGTGTGCGTTTGCTTAAAAAAAATAGTCAAACCCATATCCTTTGTTTCTAACGTACCACGGTTGATAAAGTTTGTGCAATTGTACTTTTTTGCTACAAAAAAAAGCCAAAAAGTACGGTGGTACCACCGTGACTCATTTGGTACTATTTCCAAATTTTTCAAACCTAAATATTTATAATTGATATAAAATGGCAACTCGTATTTACTGTCCAATGAATATAAACTGATTTCAGTCTTTGGTGCAAATGGTTTTGCCAAAGTGCAAATGCAGAATTTCATAGCGTTTTTATGAAATCTGAAATAAACTCTGTGCATGTTGTTGTTGGATTTAACAAAACAGCTATGATATTTTGCATTTGCTCTTTGCAAGACCATTTGCACCAAACACTAAACTTCGCTATTTTGAATAGATTTTTGCACTTAATCATTGGACGATTGCATATGCCACATTCTAAATCAAGTATCAGCGGCAGCATATAAGGCTTCATGGCAAAATATTATAAAAACAATGGAACGAAATAGACCGTATGTACCAATGGTTTCAAGTGTAACCGAAACAAAAGTCTTTTTCTTTTATAAAAAAAAAAAATATTTATTACTATTGGGGTCGAAAAAGTACGATTGTAGAAGTTCGTAAGTACGATATTGGTTTTCTGATTTATCATCCCTGTAACATACCTGCATGCTTTCTTTATTCTTTAAGGGGGCTCTCAAATAAAATTGTCAACACAGACTAGAAATATATTGAAGAAAAAGCCCAAGATTGCCCTCAGTTGGGTCAAAAGTATGACCAACCTCACATAATTTGTTTTATCCCCATTGCCAAAAAAAAATTTGGTAAAACGCCAGGTGCCCGGCTGGTCGTTTTTTTTTTTTTAAATAAATACTAAAAATGTTTTTCAACAAAACTTATTCATAGAAAATGCGTTTCTTTAATGAATTAAAAATTAGATTTTTTAGTGGCTTTTTCGATATTTTAAGTTTATTTTGTTTAATAAGAGATAAAGAAAAACTTGTGAACAAATTTTCTACAAAATTAATATTTTCTAAGTTATTAAACATAAAAGTCAGATTTCATGTAAAATTATAATTTTTCTCAAACTTTGGTGGGCCGTCCCCTTAGCATTCGCCGATCGTCCTAAACATTTTTGAGTTGTTTTTTATTAATACCCACCAAATTGGCTAGTGAGATCTAAATAAATCCAACTTTTGATTTTAACGGGCACCCTAGGGTACCACCGTACTTTTTGGCTTTGAATTGTATCAAAAAAGTACAATTGCACCAACTTTATCAACCGTGGTACGTTAGAAACAAATGATATGCGTTGACTATTTAAGCAAACGCGCACAAACACAAATATTAATGCTGAATTGACGTGTGTAAGAAAAAACAGTTCTAAAGAAACAATTCGCATCAATATATATATGTGTTCCTCTCACTCCCATTGGAGCATAGGGCGCCCAAAATTAGCGATTCGTTAGCAATTTGTGATTCGGGAAAGTGGGCTGCTAACCCTCGTCCCCTAGATTGGTGATAGGGCTGCTATCTACGTGTCCAATCCCACGATGCAACCATGTTTCAGCGGTCATCGCCTACTTTCCTGAGACGTCCTTTCGACCATTCAGGATACATGGTTGTGGCGCCTTCTAACTCTGGCTAGCCTTAAAGCGGATGCTACAAAGCCATCGCATCAATGCTGCTGTTTACTTTTTTTTAATTAGGTTTTGTTCAATATGAGTTTTAGAGAAAACTTGTTAAGGCAAAAGTTGTTGGAAACTTTACTAACAACAACTTCTTAGAAAACGGTTTTTATGTAAAACTAATATTTTCCTAAATATAAGTCATACAAGTCGGACTTTATGATTTTTCTCAAACTTTGGCGGGCTTGAGGGACGGCATAGCCTTCGCCGATCGTCCTAAAGAATTTTTTGAGTTGTTTTTTTATCAATACCCACCGAATTGGGGGGTTAGAGCATGGAAAAATAGAAAAAAAATTTGATCCATACAGTTAACGACCACCCTAAGCAGACATATTTTGAAACCACAAATTTATAGAGTTGTTTGATTGTTGTTTGCCTTGATTTTACAGATCACAGTACACTACACTTTTTTTATTTTTAGTTTTAATACCCACACCACAATAGTGGAAGGGTATTATGCATTTGTGCTGATGTGTGTAACGCCTTAAAATAGTGGTCCTCGACCCACCTTAAAGTATACCGATCTACTGAGAATCACTTTCTGAGTCGAACTAACGATGTCCGTCCGGCTGGCTGGCTGGCTGTCCATGTAACCTTGTGCGCAAAGTACAGGTCGCAATTTTGGAGATAATTTAATAAAATTTTGGACGTAGGTTCTTATTGGCACAAGGACCAAACCTGTTGAAAATGGTTCGAATCGTAGGACCACGAGGGAAGATACGGGGAAATTTCTTCCTCTCAGAAACTATCAAACCGATTTTCATGAAATTTAAAACATAGATAGAACCATAACTATAGGGACACATTTGCTATACAGTTTTTAAAAAATAGGACCACAAGGGGAGGCAGGGGGCAATTTCTGCATCTCAAAAACTTTCAAACCGATTTTAATGAAGATAAATCCATATTTACATGGACACATAAGCATGATGTGTTTTTACATACTGTGGTGTAGGGTATCCTATGGTCGGGCTTGACCGACTATACTTTCTTACTTGTTTTTTTATTTAAAAATGTTTGGCAGAAGTTTTTACACAAAATTAAAAGAATATTGGATAATAAAGAATTATAGCCGTGTCCTATTAATTAGCAAATTTCATTAAAGTTAATTTTTGTTTTACCTTGTAAAAACTTCGCTTACTTTTCAAAATGAATTGCTTCTTTCACTCATTATTTAGTAGCTTTCTTTTAAAACTACTTCTTCAACAACTTCTATAACTACTCTTTTCTGGATGTTTGTAGGTAAAAAAAATAAGGACTTAGTTTTGAATGTGTTCAAATTTGGACTTCCCTTGTAAAATTCATTGGTTCTTTCAGTGGAATTGTAACTAGTGCTTTTATGTTTTTCTGATTACTCAACGAACTATTTTGTAGCCGAAGTTTTTACTGAGTATGTAGAAAACCGAAAAATATATTTTTTAAAACAAAATTTAAATAAATTTCTTGCTTTACTTTAATTATGTAATCGAATATTTATCATTAATTTTTTGTTGTTCTCTAAAGATAAACCAAGCATTATGATCCTGTTTGAAACTTTTTGTATACAAATGTGCACGCAGGTGTAAAGAGTTTAGAAAAATTTATTGTTCTTTTATTGTTCTAGTAATTCTAGTTTTAACATGGCTATTAAATATTCTATGGCAAACCAATATAACAATTTCTATGCTGTGCATTTCGTTTTATATAAACAAAAAAACCATTTTATTTTCCTATTTCTGGGGTTCAGCTTAGTTACACTAGACCTTACATTCAAATATTTTTAAACACATCTAACAAACTATTTTGTTGAATAAAAGTTTATGAAAATTTAAAAGCTCTACGCATATTTAAACAACAAGAAAGGAAAATTCTCAAATGCATGAATGCTGGTATGAACATGAAGTTGCACTTGACATGGTCATAAAACCAAATCCCAACAACAACCGCTACAACATCCACAGTAACAACATGAACATAAGCGGCAAATCATGTTGTAGCAACTATACACATTTTACAAATGCAGCCAATGCCACGGCAACAGTCGTTCGTACTGGTATTAGAAGTTAATGAATAAAATGAGTACTCAATGCATTAATGCCATTTACTCAAAACTGAGTTTGCATACACAATCCAAGAAACAGTGGGATTGACAGCATCAAATTTGCAAAAAAAACTTAATTTTAACTTTATTATGCACGAGACGTTGTTTTACCAAAAGGCGTGCAAGGCATACACTGAAAGAATTATTTACTTAATATGGCTTGAATCAGGAAAATTGCATGATTCTGGTCCAAGCCAAAAACTACTCATTTTAAATATATGTGTGGCTTGGTTTAAGCAAAATGTTTCTTTATTTAAGAATATTTTACTCAATTCGAACATAATAAGTTAAAATCAAGAAATTAATTTTAGATTTTAGATTTTTTTTTTTTTAAGAAGCAAATTGATTACTCTAGAAAATAAACTTCTTTCCGTGTATTTCGACATGATTTTAGTCATCAGATATTTTCTTCGTTATACGACAGAGTCTTTAGTATAAGAGTTAGAGGATAGTACCTAGTGTTAAGTACAAACTAAAAGTTGTATTTATAAATGCAAGACGGGATTAGTTTAAGAAAAAGAAAAAATCGTCTTAGTGCCCCGGTAGGCAAGTTGGTGGTTTGATTCCCGCCAAAGAATCTAGCCTCCTACAGACAAGCGTAAAGCTTTGCGGGACTAGAATAAGAAAAAAGGATTAGCTTTAGTCTATTTTGATATAAAATATTGTTTTAAGTTTAATATATAGTCTTGAGTGTAAGAAGTTCTTTTAAATAAAAAAGGATTTTAATTAGAAGACTATCTTATGTATAAGATGTTGATATACGACATAGTCGTTAGTATAAGACATACATTATATTTAAAGAACTTATTTAATAATAAAAGCTAAAATTTAAGTATAAGAAGTAAAGTTTAACACAAGCAATATATTTTTTATAAGACATTATTATAAAGAGTTTCACTATCATAATCTTTACAGCGGCCCACTGTTAACGTCTAGCTTAGCTTGTTACTAAAATCTTATTACACATGAACACACTTCTACATTTCACATAATAGCTGCATAACGTTGTTCAAAGTACGCTTTAGACGTAAAGTGAAAGTGCACATTTAACGCAAAAAAAAAATTTAAGTTTTATTTCAAATCGTGAATTAAAAACGCAGTCAACTCAACTCGTAGTAGTCATTCAGTAAACAAGTAATTACAAAATCGAAAAAAACAGAACTGGAAAGGAAAGAACTGGCATTTAAATGTTTTGCAGTTGGAGTCAAACTCAGGAATTCATCTTTTGCTCAACATACGTCATCTAAACAAATACATATTTACATGACCTCACATATACTTGCGCAAAATGTATGTCTTATTCTAAAATCCTGTTGAATAAAATTTTTAATTCAACAACATTTTTATATAAAACATAGAAAATCTAAAACAGCCATAAAATACTGGTAGATGGTGCTCCTGTTACAGATAAAAAGTATGTCATTACAAATCACGTTTAACTAAATATTTTGGTCCTTCTTGCAGTTGTTAGTACCTGAAACTTATGCGAGCAAAAATAAAGCTACCGAAAGTTTTGCAGACGTTGACTAACCATTTTTTGCTGTATGAAATTTTGTATAAGGCGCCTTAAATTAAATAAAATAATACAAGGATTTTTTTAGTAAACTTATTTCTAAATTAAACACAAAACCCACTGAATACTGCGACGGGTTAATTAAAATGAATCAAATGCAGAAGAGTTTGTATAGCACAATATAAAAATTCCAAGAAAAGCAGATTTGAAATACCTTTTAAAATGTTAAAAAAGTAAAATTTTTAATAGTTAAATTACAATTCATTAAATTATTGTTTATGAAGGGATTTTACAACATGAAAATTAATTAAAATTGTAATTGATAATTTTTCATTCTTGTCTGCAGCTGGGGCTCGATGATGATGAACTATAGCCTAATTATAAATATTATAATTTGGATTAAAAACCATAAATAGTTCAACAAAATAACCACAATACTAATTATTGTTAAATTACAACTTATTATCAAAGTAATTTTTGGGAATACAAAATTTTAATTTAAAAGATTTTGTTATTAGTGCTTAATTCCCAATTTTTATTCTTGTCAAAAACACTGAAATTTATTGTTGATGGGATAAGCTATTCCTATGCGCATTTCACTGGTTGCTTAGGCCAGATCGTCAAGAAACTTCATCCAAAGATTTTAGAAAAACCAAAGATATTAAACCAAATAAAACTGTTAGGCGTTTAAGAATTAAATGCATTAGTTCTACTTGTAACAATATCAAAACGTTTAAACAAAAACAGCCGTATTTCGGTACTCGATTTTTGTCGGTATTACCGGTATTTCGGTATCGGCAACACCAGTATTGGAATCCCTATCTCCACTACAATTGGTTGAAATTCTTCCAACATTAATTGTAGTTGTAAGTAGGTTAAGAAAAAACAAAATAAAAACAAAAACAACCTGCTTAAATAATAATAAAAATTACTTTGATAAAAAACAGGTTGTTTTTATTTTGTTTTTTCTTAACCTACTTACAACTACAATTAATGTTGGAAGAATTCCATCCAATTGTAGTGGGGAATGTAAGAAAAGATAAACTCACTGTTTATTGTTGATGTTTTTGTTTAAACTTTGAAATTATTACAAGTAGAATTGTTGTATTTAATTCTTAAACGCTTAACAGATTTATTTGGTTTAATATCTTTAGTTTTTCTAAAATCTTTGGGTGAAGTTTCCTGACGATCTGGACTAAGCAACAAGTGAAATGCGCATAGGAATAGCTTATCCCATCAACAATTAATTTCAGTGTTTTTATCAAGAATAAAGCACGAATAACAAAATCTTTTAAGTTAAATTACAACTTTATAAAAAACCTAGTCTTATATTAATGACACTACGCTTCATACTAAAGACTAAATCTTATTCTAAGAACTATGTCTTACAATAAATACTACGTTCCTTACTAAAATCTACATCTTATACTTAAAATTACGTATTATACTAAATACTACATCTTATACTTAAAATTACGTATTATACTAAATACTACATCTTATACCTAGGACTACGTCTAATACTTAAGATAACATTTTATACTAAATACAACGTTATTTACTTAAGACTACGTCTTATACAAAACACAAAGTTTTTTACTTAAGACTACGTCTTATACAAAACACAACGTTTCTTACTTAGTACTACGTCCTCTTCTAAAGACTACGTCCTCTACTAAAGACTACGTCCTCTACTTAAGACTACGTCTTATACTAAACACTACGTCCTATACTAAGTACTACGTTTTATACTAAGGACTACGTCTTATTCTAAAGACTACGTCTTATACTAAAGACTACGTTTTATGCTTAAGACTACTACTTATACTAAAGACTACGTTTTATACTAAAAACTACGTCTTATACTAAAGACTACGTTTTATACAAAAGACTACGTCTTATTCTAAAGACTACGTCTTATACTAAAGACTACGTTGTATACTAAAGACTAAGTCTTATACTAAAGACTACGTTTTATACTAAAGACAACGTCTTATTCAAAACGCTACGCCTTATACTACACTCAAAATATTATGTAGTTACATTCAAACGAAAATTAATTTTAAACAAATTAAAATTCATTTAGAGTGCTATATTCGGCTGTGCCGAATCTTTGATTTCTCCACCGACAGTTCGAATGTTGAAGGAGTAATATCTGTATGACGTTATTATTATCTTAAACTGTAACGATATGTTAATAATTATGGTTTTAGGCGACTAAACTGTTTTCCGGTAGTAGGGTTTATATGGGGCCTAGGGTAAATTATGGACCGATCTTCACGAAATTTCACAGTATCATTTATAGTCCTATAAAACTGTGACGAGTCAAAATTTGTTATGATTGCATTATTTTTTACGGTTTTAGGCGTACTAAACTGTTTTCCGGTAGTAGGGTTTATATGGGACCTAAGGTAAAATTATTAGTGTTATTTCTAGTCCTAAAAAACTCTGACGTACCAAACTGGAGTAGTGTTTATATGGCGTACTAAACTGGAGTAGTGTTTATATGGGGCTTAGGGTAAATTATGGACGGATCTTCACGAAATTTAACAGCGTGATTTCCAATCAAATAAAACAAATTTTTGCAAAATCTTATCTCATTCCGTTCGTTGTTCCAGCATTTATGTTATTTTTTGTAACAAAATTATCTATTTTTTTAGATGGTGGTTCCACATTTTTATTCATAGCTCTGGTCCTACTGAACCGATTTTGCTGGATTTCAATCCCAAACTGCTTAGGATAACTACAAGCAATTTGGAATAAAGTTTGTTCATTTCTTTTGAGTTGTTCGAAAGTGAGCGTGTTTTCAACAGACGGAGAGACGGTCAGACAGACAGACAGACAGACAGACAGACAGACGGACATGGTTAAATCGACTTAGAATTACTGAAGGACCCAGAATATATGTACTTTATGGGGTCTGAGATGAATAATAAAAAAGTTTCACACGGAATGACAAACTTAATATACCCTCTTCACAACTAATTGTGGTGGAGGGTATAAAAACGGATCATTTACATTTCATTTAAAATAAATGATTTTTAAATTTTTTATTTATTTAACAGCATATTCCTTAAAATTGAATAGTTTTTACTTTAATAAAATACATTTTAACCGAAAAAAATAAAACTACATAACAAAATAAATACGAAAAAATATTATTTTTTGGTAGTTTGTTTTTTGAATAACAAATATAAATGTTAAAAAATAAAATTATTTGTAATAACTATTCTTATACTACGTCTTCTGAAGCAACATTTCTGATATATTCCCCATCTTCCTGCCTATTTCACATTCCCCCCCCCCCCCCCCCCCCCCCCCTAATTTAAAATAATAATTTCTTGTTTGAATCTTTTTAATGTTTTAACTTTGCTGCACTACAATTGTGTAATTTTCAACTTTGCCCCAGGTTTATGCCCACTTGAGCTCTGTGACAACATAATTTTGTATCAACTGCAATTTCAATTTTTCATTCATTTATTTGAATTCTCCATAAATGTCATTTTGCCTTCGGTGCCGTTATGTAAACGGTATAATTTAATTAATTATATATATTCTCTTGTTTGTATGACGCTCGTTTGTTAACATAACAATATCCTTTCTTAAATAAATAGTATATTTAAATAGTAAAAGATAGTTTTTTAATTAAGTAAATATTTTTTCTGATTTATATTTTTCAAGTGCTCTGACAACATTTTGCTACAAGCCCATTTTGCGTTTTCGCTTGATAAATATTAATTTTTAATAAAGAAATTTTTTTAAATTTAAGTAAATGGGGGATGACAACAAGACGAAAAAGAATAGTAAAATGTGGTGTTTTTTTTTCTTGCGAAGGCGTGGTACAAGAAAATTAGGGGGAGTGGGTAAATAATTGTACCGCATATAGAATTTTCTTTTGTTAAATTTTAACATACATTTGCAAAAAAGAAGCAAGCATATAACTACACCGTTTCCTTAAAAAGTTCTATTAAAATGATTTCATTTTTAATGTTTCCCCTTTCTACTCCTTTGAGAAATGTTGAAAGTTTTATTTACCAGTTTCCTTAAATTGATGTCGTTAATTGTGTCTGTTGATCTTGTTAATGGCAACATTTTGAAGGTCTTATGAAAAAAAATTGCTTTTTTTTCGTACAATATACAATCAGTTAAAATTGCAGCAACATCTAGGTTGTTGTGTATTTGGGTGTGCTGCTGTTACAATTGGTTGAAATGACATAGAGGTGTCTTTTTATGGCAATGAAAATTAAATTTCAACGAATTTTCTCATAAAATTCAGTTAATGCGACAACATGACCACCATGATCTCATACAAGAGAACTAAACACACACAAACTCCTAGTTACACCCATAAAATCTCTTTAAAACCCACTGTGACAAAATTACGACAACAACAAAAGTACAGCAGCCACAAAATCTTCAATGTTAACAATACTGTACCACAATATACCAATTTACAGCAAAAATTCTACACGTTCGTGCAACAAGAACCAACAACAACAAGCAGCAACATAACAAAACAAGGGAACACAAATTGGAAGTACAGACAAAATAACAAGCGAAAGGATGTACTCGGAACAATTAAATTCAATGCACAATTATTTGCTAGAAAAAAGGAAACCTTTCAACTTGCACCACCACAAAAATTAAAAACAAGGTAAAAAAAAATGGATAATAAACTATTTTAAGGTAAAAGGGTATAATAATAATGATGTTGCTGGTTTTGATACTGCTTTTAATATATTTTTAATGTCATGCTTAATGTACGTGTGTCTTCTGTGCTTAAAATTACCACCAACTCAAAGTTACACACCAACACATAAGCCGACTTGTAAGTTACCTTCTTCCACTGTAGAACAAAAAGACACTTGAAGAAATAATTTGATAAAAAGGGAAATTTATAGAAAAAAATTGGTGTTTATTACAATTTCTTAATTAGTTTTTTTCCAAACCTAAACATTTTGTACGTAACCCTTAGTCTAGACGAGCAATTTGTTTGGCAATTATTGCCGTAGCAACTATCAAATTCTAGTCCCAACACTAGATATTAACGTGTGGACTGCATAAATATGTATTTGAACACATGTTCAGCAACATATGTTATAATATATTGCTGAGCAATTATCTTTTAACACAAGCTGTCAAAATCAATTATCAGTTACAAAAAAGGAAAAATTTTAAACTTAAAACATAAAATTTAAATACAAAATTTACAAATTAATAATAAAACAAGTTAGAGTGCTATATTCGGCTGTGCCGAATCTTTGATACCCTCCACCGACAGTTCGAAGGTTTAAGGAGTAATATCTGTATGATGTTATTATTATCTTAAACTGTGACGATTTGTTATTAATTATGGATTTAGGCGACTAAACTGTTTTCCGGTAGTAGGGTTTATATGGGGCCTAGGGTAAATTATGGACCGATCTTCACGAAATTTCACAGTCTTTTTCCCAGTTTTATAAAACTTTGATGTACCAAATTTTGTTATGATAGCATTATTTTTTACGGATTTAGGAGTACTAAACTGTTTTCCGGGAGTAAGGTTTATATGGGGCCCAGGGTAAGTTATGGACCGATCTTCACGAAATAACACAATTTTATTTCTTGCCCAATAAAACTTTGATGTACCAAATTTTGTTATGATAGCATTATTTTTTACGTTTTTAGGCGTACTAAGTTGTTTTCCGGGAGTAAAGTTTATATGGGGCCTATGGTAAATTATGAACCGATCTTCACGAAATTTCAAAGATTTATTTTTAGTTCTATAAAACTTTGATGTACAAAATTTTGTTATGATAGCAATATTTTTTACGTTTTTAGGCGTACTAAGTTGTTTTCCGGAAGTAGGTTTTATATGGGGCCTATGGTAAATTATGGACCGATCTTCACGAAACTTAACAGTTTAATTTCTAGTCCTATGTAACTGTGACGTGCCAAAATTTGTAATGATAGCATTGTTAGTTAGGGTTTTAGGCTTAATATACTGTTTTCCGGGAGTAGGGCTTATATGGGGCCTAGGGTAAATTATTGACGGATCTTCACGAAATTTCACAGCGTGATTTCCAGTTGAATAAAACGAATTGTTGCAAAATCTTATATCATTCTGTGCATTTTTCCACCATTTATGTTAGTTTTTGTAACAAAATTATCAATTTTTTTTAGGTGGTGGTTCCACATTTTGATTCATAGCTCAGATCCTATTGAACCGATTTTGCTGAATTTCAATCCCAAACTGCTTAGGATAACTACAAGCAATTTGACACCAAGTTTATTTCTATTGAGTTTTTCGAAAGTGAGCGTGTTTTCAACAGACGAACAGACGGACAGACGGACAGACGGACAGACGGACAGACAGACGGACATGGCTAAATCGACTTAAAATTACTCAAGGACCCAGAATATATATACTTTATAGGGTCTGAGATGAATAGTAAAAAAGTTTCACACGGAATGACAAACTGAATATACCCTCTTCACAACTAAATGTGGTGGAGGGTATAAAAATAATTAAAAATAAATTGGTTTCCAAAGAAAATTTAAGTATTTATGTATTTACATACAAATTCATGTTTTGTGTTTAGACATACGTTTACTCCACTCTGAAAAAAATGTTAAACATAGACCATTTCTGTGACGTCATTCTGCCGACGTTATTGCTTATGTTAACAAATACAAATTGCTCGTATAGACAGATAGGTAAAACTAATATATTTTTGGAAATATTTCTATTGAAAATAAGAAAAATTCATTTATTTAATTATTTAAAAATAGGTAACGTAAGATTTCTAATGTTTAGGGTGAAAGCTTGATGACTGTTCTCGATTGTTTTGACGTTAGTTTGGTTTGCCAACACTACGGAAAACGGAACTAAAAAAATTATATATTTTTTAAGCTTAATTGGTGCGGCTGAGCCCCAACCCTAGCAGTCATTTATTTTTTTGAGATATTCGTCAAAATCTTGTTTTTCTGGAGTTGTATTAGATATTTCCAAAAATCTCAAGAATTGAAGCCCAGCCGCGAATAACGTTGTAAACGCCACATTTTGCAAAAACTGTTTTTTAGCAGATAACCGTTAACTTTACTCTCTTACACAGTTTAAACATCAAATCAACCAAAACTATGCACCTTAACGCCTTCAAATTGGCATACAAAGTGCCAGCCAGTGGAAGAACATTGCAGGTTACTAACAAAATAATGAAACCGAAATGGGTTTGCAGTGCGGAATAATGTTTTAAAAGCCTTTTGCATAAAATTTTTTATTATCATTATTTTTATTATGTACTAGAAAAAAAATTTTTTAAAACAGATAATGCAGCCTGTCAAAAATACGTTTTTTTTTTGCTCTCCTGGAAAATTATTATTTTGTAACTTAAAACGTTATTCGCGGCTGTGCTTCAATTGTTCATCTGAATTGTACAAAATTTTAACATAAATATGTTTTTCTTCTTTCAGCCCATTTTAATAGTGTGTTGACAAGGTAAAAATTAACTGAGTCACAGGTTTATAGATTAGCCTTGGTAAACAGTTTAAAATTTGTAATTTAGTTTAATTTATCGTGAATAGACGCAGCAACCAGTGTTAATTGGCATATAACAATACCTCAACTGAAAGGCACCGTGTTGCACACAACTGTTTTCAGTAGGATTGTGCTACATGTCGAACAACAGGTGATACAATTGATAAACTGAAATAAACATTTGGAGAACGAAAAAATTCACGAAATATACCTGTTTATCCGATTTAACCCATTAAGGCCCTGCGTTGCGTTTTCGCAACGTTCCTTAAACCTGCCCTCAGGCATTTTGTTGTTACGTGATATTGTTATAAAGCACAGGGAAATAAAATTTAACTTTATATCTAATCGACCTGTTTTTTGATTTGTATCATACATAAGTTTTTTTTATAAAAATTTTTAATTGAAATTTTTAATTTTTCCTGTTTTTTTGGGTACTTTTGGAAAAAGATTAAAAAAGAGTAATATATAACAAACCTATCTGAAACTTCTGAAGCAGGGAGCTAACATACGAGCAATATTATTTCTTCTGAAAAATCCAATCATCGTAGACATTTGAGACTTTTTTTATGATTGGATACATCCGTGATGCGAAAACGCAACACTGGGCCTAAACCATATACAAATTACATAAAATTATCAAATAAAATATATTTATTCAATCACTTGCTATTTAGAACAACATAATAAAACATGTATACATGTAAATTATAAGTTGTTGTTATTACGCAGTAGGTAAATTCTCTATGTCAAGTGTGTTATTTTCCTAAAGGGAAGCGTTATTTTGGGGGTAGAGACCGATTCTAGTTCTAACAGTTTATATGAATAAGACCTATCACTTTTACATGGGGTTGTCATTGGTTAATTGACACCATTTGACCAGTCACACATCTATTCTCAATGAACGTGTTTAGTGTGAGTTATAACAATGTAAGATTATTTCGATACAATGTAGTATGTACCGTAGTTCATTACTTTTTTTTACCTTCTTGTTCTTTATATACCAGTTAGATGATTGCTTCTCCTTTCACTGGTCATGAGTTCTATCTTTTTGAACTTGTTCTATTTTCATAAATCCAGGAACAATTGACACAAATTTCCAGCAGGGTTACTTCAATAGCTACAGTAATAGAAAACTGAACTTATCCTCTCCCAGGATATTAAAGAAAAACCAGTTAGAGTGCTATATTTGGCTATGACAAATATTTGATACCATCCACTGACAGCTAGGATATTTCAGGAGTGGGCATTATATTGAACCTGTGGTAAATTATGAACCGATCTTTATCATATACAACTGTGACAGAACAAAATTGATAACAATAGATAAAGTGTTTTTCGAGAGTGGGCTTTATATGGGTCCTATGGTAAATTATGGACCGATCAATTTACAAATGTGAAAAAAGTGACGTAGCAGTGCACCCAAAGTGCCTTGGAGCATATCATAATTGAATTAAAAATAAAATGTAAATGAATATCTTTTTTTAATTTTTTTTTTCCTTAAGACGTGAATAAAATATTTTAATTTAAAATTTTTACAGATCCGCTTAATTTGTATATTGCTAAGGCCCAACGTTGAGTTTTCGCAACGGGGGTTATCTGGGCTCCCACGCATCCGATTTGCCCAAAAAATATTTAGGTATAAACAATCAAATTGTAAAAGTTTCATCATTATAGCTCAATGTGATCATGGCTCGGGCCTTAATGGGTTAAAAAGATTAGATTATTTTCTCCAAGAGTATGACCCGATAGTCTTGTTGGTTGTGAGGTAGTTAGTAATTCCCACTAGAAACTCTAGTCTGTATAACTTCAACGGGCTGAAGATCTGTGTTACTCTTTATTGGTTAATTAATTAATTATATTTGCAACTCTTAATAAATCTTATATATAAATACGGGAACAATTTTTTTGTGGTTGATTTTAAAGTATCTTATCGTCCACTGATTTTAATGAAACATATATCGTTTTAGAGGAATTTGTGAGTAGATATCCACAATATATTTTTTTCTTAATTTTTTGAATTAAAGTGTTTGAAAAGCGTTTAAATTTATCTTACAGACATACGTACAAAGTTGAGTGAATAGTGCATTTTTGCTGTTCTCTTAAAATGTGTACGTTTATGTTGTATAACGCGCAGGTTTTCTTGAAAATAAAGGCGAATGATCGAATTTCGGCCACCGGGCGATCCTAGTAAATTTAAAATCGGAAGACGACGAGCACTTTTAAGCGGTTTTTTGCACCATATTGCCGAAATACACCCTGATTAACTGCTAAGGGTGCACAAAAGGCTTGAAGCAGCTTTATTTCTTTTTAGTTAAAAATGGAACGCAAGAAGCAATTGTAATATTTAATTTTGCAAAAACAACAAGTGCATAAAAGGGTTAAAAGTTTACGATTTATAATTTGTTTTTAAATAAAGTTTTTCTCTTTACTATTAAGCTAAATCACTTCAATTATTTTAAAAGGAATCCTTATAAGATTTACGATGGATAAATATTAGTTGTTTATTTGCCTGTACTCCGATTCTGTTTCCATTTCTATTTATATCAAAGGTAATTTCAATCAATTAATTTTGTTGATTTAGGTCGTTATGCAATAGACTTCGAATTCAATAACAAACGAACTGAAGGTTGAATTGCGTTTAATTCTGAAGATAATGAGATAACATTTTCTAGATTGAAATTTTCAAATGGATTGTAAATATGTTTTCAAAATGTTTGTGGTTAAATAAATCATCTGAATAATCACTTTGATCATAATGTTTATAATGATGGTTAATGGATGAATTGAGTTTTGTATTATTTTATTAACTTAAAACGGGTTCCAATTAAAATTAATTAATTTAGGAATTATTAACAAAAATGCACTTAAATTTATTTACAATATAAATAACAAATATAATACAGAATTGTGTTGTTAAAAGGAATTAACCCTATAAGAAATGCATAACCAAAACTAAAAAAATTACTAATACACTTGCAACAATTTTACATTAGTTGTTCTACTTTAACATATATGTTAGAATAGTACAACTAACATTTTCAAAATAATGCCAATATTTGAATATATTTTTGTCATACGCGTGTAAAAATTTGTGAATTTCTTAAATTTAATATTTGCGATTGGTATTAAAGAAAAAAATCAATTAAATTAAATTTATAATTTGTAACTAAAGTAGTGAGATAAAAAAATTACTATAAAAAAAGTGACACCGATATAAAGATGTAATCAGAATGCTAGTGGTAGAGGGCGTACTGATGGCGGCTTCAGAGGACGTGGTGCTGGATTATCAGGAAACAACAGAGGTATGTGCGAAAAGGTAGTTTTGAAAGGAGTGCTCGTTCAACAGGTAGTTACCATTCGGGTGGTGGCATTGGCCAGGATAATCGTTTAAGATTTGGTGCAGTTATTTAAGGAACAAAAAGAATTATTGAAAATCCTGATGGCTTTTCAAGTATGTATTTTTGCACACAAATTGTTTAACAAAATAAAATGTCTTTTTAAGATCTTTTTAAGATCCAGACCCATGCAAGAAGTGGAACGTTAAAGAGCAACCACAGAAATAATGGTACGTGGTATTTACTTTACTGAAATCAAATTTCCTGACTGTAATGCATTAATGAACTTCGATTATATTTTTTTAATAAAAAATTAATTTAAAATGAAAATTAAAAAAAAGTATTTTTTTATAAAGGTTAGTACTTAACAATTTTTAAGTTATAAATAACTAGTTAGGACTAACTAGTTAGCATTAACCACTATTTTGGTTATCATTGACTAATAAAAAGCAGGAGAATAAGCAGTTAAGATATATGTTCGTAGTCGAGTGGAATTCATTAGTTAGAAAGAAAGGCAAAATCACATGTACACAAGAGTTTCGGTTAGTTTTTTTTCATTTTGCTCTTAATAAACTAATAGAAACTTTAACCAATATATTGGTCAACACTACCGGTCATATAACTAGTAAAATGACCGGTAGTCTTCTTGTAGGGAATATTAATTAAATATATTCTAACAAATTCTTGATTCATTTAATAATTTTAAAGACAACCTTTTACATATTCTTGTTTCATTAAATTAGAAAAAGAACTAAGCGATATTGGAAGAAATAATACCGGTACTCTTATACAAAATAAAATATATGCATTATAATACGAAATATTTAAATGTCTAGGTCTTATACTAAAAAAACCTCTTGTACTTAAGAAAACTACTTAGACTTAGGCCTACGTGTTATAAGAATTCGCCTTATACTAAATAATACTATTTATTCTAAAGACAACGTCTTATACTAAAGACTGCGTCTTACATTAAAGACTACATCTTATACTAAAGACTACGCCTTATACTAAAGACAACGTCTAATACTTAAGACTACGTCTTTTACTTAACAATACGTTTTATTCTAAGAACTACGTCTTATATTAAAAAAAAATCTTATACAAAAGACTACGTCTTAAACAAAAGACTACGTCTTAAACAAAAGAACACGTCTTATGCAAATGACTACTTCTTATACAAGAGACTACGTCTTATGCTAAAGACTACGTCTTATACTAAAGACTACGTCTTATACTAAAGACTACGTCTTATACTAAAGACTACGTCTTATACTAAAGACTACGTCTTATACTAAAGACTACGTCTTATACTAAATACTACGTCTTATACTAAAGACTACGTCTTATACTAAACACTACGTCTTATACTAAAGACTACGTCTTATACTAAAGACTACGTATTATACTAAAGACTACGTCTTATATTTAAGACGTCTTCTTATACTAAATATGTACAACGTCTTTTACTTAAGAATACGTCTAATACTTAATACTACGTCTTATACTTAATACTACGTTCTATACTAAAGACAACGTTTTATACTAAAGCCTACGTCTTATACTAGAGACTGCGTCTTGTACTAAAGACTATCGGTTTTATTTATAAAAAATAAGACAGGTTGATAAAAGCTTTATGAAACGGATTTTCTAAGGAAATTTGTTTAATAAACCCTCTATAAACCTGTTTTATTTTTTATAAATAAGGCGGTATGTCTTTTACTAAAGACAACGTTTAATACTAAGGACTACGTCTTTTACTTAAGACAACGTTTAATACTAAGGACTACGTCTTATACTAAAGACTACGTCCTATACTAAACACTACGTTTTTACTAAAGACTTCGTCTTATACTAAAGAATTTATCTTATACTAAAGAGTACTTTTAAACTAAAGACTACGTTTTATTCTTAAGAATAGTTGTGATACTTAATATTGTGTCTTATACTAAAGGCTTCGGGTTTTACTACATCTTCTACTTATGTCGTCTTATACTAAAGTCTTGTGGCTAGAGACTTAAAACTTTGTTTTATATTAAATTATGTTTTAGACTAAGGTCTTGTATCTTAGACTACAAAATTATTCGTATACTTAAAATTGCTAGAAATTTATTTTTTTTTTATTATTTTTCCAAGTGTATGTTTTTGCATTGTCTTTTTTCTTTTGTCCCGATTATTTTCAGTGGCATTTGTTCCAATTTTTTCTCTTGTTTCATTTTGAATCTAGGCCAAAAATTGACAATAACTGTTGTTCGGTCCTCTTCCAGTGTTTTACAAAAATGTTAATGATGGTTGAATTTCCACCATAATTTCATTAACAACAGCACAATTGTGTCTGTGCACTCAGTATGAGTGTTAAAAATGACTAAAGTTCTTTTCTCCAAATTTACATGCTTAACAATTTTGGCCCAAATACAATTTGCGGATCTACGCAACAGCAGCGTACAGGTAAAACAATGAAAATATTTTCGAATTTTTTTCATAGGCTTTTGTCTGCCAAAGTTCAAAAAACATTTCAGTTTATACAAAAATAGAAAAACGTTGAATATGACAATTAATGGTACTTCATTTAAATTCCATTGACGCGCAAATTTGTTTTTGAGACAAAGAAAAAAAATAAGAGCTAAAAAAAGCGTTTAAATTGAAATGAAAAAAGTAAAATTTTTTGTTCGTTTCAACTTCTTTGGAAAAGAGGGTAAAATAAATTAAAATTAATATTTGAGGTGCCGCCGTACAAAACGGAATTTTTCGCATATTTTGACATATTGGTGTTTTGGTATTTTTACAGTTGAAATTTGCAAGAAAAGTAAGTAAAAGAACATGGGATCTTTTTCATAGTATTGGCAATTTTTTCGTGTAGTTGAATTTTTTGCTTTAATTCATGTATCAATAAAACTTCAAATAAATTAAACAAAAACTGATTTGAAAATTACCTAAATTAAATTTTTTGTCTATTTATAAATTATTTTATTGCTACTGAGAGTCATTACAATCGATCTAAGGGCTATAATAAGCATGAGTTTGCTTAACCCTTAAGTGTGTACTTGGTCCAGGCATTTTTTGACTTTTTTCCAGTTTTTTTTCATAGATTTTCTAAATATATTAGAGCAAAACTGTATGTATTTGGGCTTGGCAAAATATTCTATTTGACAACAAAATGTTCATGCTACAGCCATAAAACTCCATACATATAAAAGGTTTGTTAGTGTGAGTGTTTTCTATAGCCACAGAAAAATTCATTTAAAATACAAGTGGTCCCAGCCAGGCCCAGGTGGCAGTTTGTGCCACACAAATTAGGTGTTTGCTTAAAAGTTAAGCAACTATGCGAATACGTGTAAATCTTATGTGACAAATGATTTTAAACTTAATGAAAGTTTTTGTTAAGTTTTATTAAACTGTTATTTGCTTAAGAAGAGTGCGAAACTGGAGGGTTACCGCATATTTCGATTCGAAAGAAATAATTTTTGAGTTCGAACAATTTGTACTGTGTATAACGATTTTCGTACTTATTGTTTCGAATGAACGAAAGTTTTTTATACCTTTTCGAAAACAAAAAGTCCCTTTTGAGACGGTTACTCTCTATTACGAAAACAAGCGTCAGTTATGTAAAAAGTGTTGGGAAATAGTTCGAAAGCTATTTTGTTAGTGACAAAGTGCAAATGACAAAGTTCAAGATAAATAAAAGTGTAAAATAAGCAAATTAAACCTAATAATGTTAGGTTTATTATAAAATAAATGTTTACATATGTTATTTTTGAAAATATTTTAATATTTGTGGCCTTGAAATTTTAAAAAAATTCGAAATACGCGGTAGCCCATTCGCACATTCCGTACGAATGTTTTTTTTGTTTGTTTTTGTTTTCTTTAATGAATTTGACAGGCTTTTCGTTAATTTTAAACAATAACTTAAGCTAGCTTATGCTTATAATGTTTGAGCCTTAACTCTTATCGTTTTTTTTAAAGCAGCCTTAACAATGCCAAAATTTTTTTCGATGTACAATAAATTTGCTGTTGCAAGCCGTAATTTAAGTTATCGGCATCAATAAAATTGAGATTGATCTTTACAATAATGTAAATTTTATGACAGGTAAACGAAGCAAAGAGCTAATGGATTTTAAGATATCGCACTGGTTCCTTCAAAGAGAGTCAACCGAAAATGTTTGAATCGATGTACAGTGGTCATAAATACGCATTGTAAAAAGCTTAGATCAATTTCTCTAGTATTTTGCCAAAAAAAAAAAAAAAAAAAATACATGTAGCATAAGACAACATATGAGGAGGTCCATAACAAAATGCAACAATTCCACTTTTTAAGTTGAATGTTTTTGTTTTGCTGAATTATATTGTACACACTAAAATCCTTATAGTAATTTTTTTAACGAATTTATTTACTTTGAGTCGGATTAAAACGCAACTATTTCACATGCATACAAACGTCGAACTAGCTTAAATTCATCTTTGCCTTTTGTTCATTTATCCAAAAATTGCAAAAGTGGAATTGTTCCGTTTTGTTATGTAGCTCCTCATATAAAAAGAAACCCGTTTTTTGTCTCTACTGAAAATTTATAAATTTTGAGAAACCAGTGCGATTTAAGGCCAGAAAACACATTGACTTAAGTTTTTGATATGCAAAACGTTAAAATGTTGCCAAAACGTCCTATTCAAGTAGTTGATATCCAATATCCATAATTTTAACTTTTTTCTAAAAGAAATTTTTTCTTAACGTACTTTCCCAGTAAAAAAAATTCGAGTTTTTTGAAGCATTTAAGAGAAAAAGCGCATAATCGAGCACTTCAATAAGAGAGCTCTAATACAGCAGTAAATGGAAAAGAGTAAAATATACAAAAAAGCTGCTATTTTAGTGCTGACAACGAAGAAGGTTTTAAAGCGAAAAAAATTAAAAAATATTATGGCTTACGAAAGTGATAAAAAATGGCATTTAAACAAGTAAAAGCAAAACATTAATGAATATGTTTATGTAGTTAGCCCTTAAAAAAGATCTTTAGGAGTGCTTTGTTTGCATGTTAAAAGAAGCGCTTATTTTCAGTAGAAAATAGTCCTCCAAACCGGGATAACCCCATACAAAAATCAGGCATCCTATCGGCAGGTTTGAAGCGATTTGAGGTATGAATTCATACATAACACCTGCTCCTTTTGGAGCACATTTTTGCTTTTGTTTTTTGTTTTACCAAAACGTACTTTATCAGAAATAAAATTGGTTTGAAATCAAATATTCTTAACTTAAATGTGGTGACACAATACAAGCTACCTATACGATGCCTGGGCGATAATGATATGATATGAGAAGATGTCCAGTTCAGGCAGTCGTTTACTACATACTCTACCTTTTCGATTAGTTGCCTAAAAACTATGCCTGTCTTGCTTCCAAATGATCATATGCAAGAGGCAACTTATTTTAAAATAAAATAAATTCCGATTTGAAGAAACTTCTTTTAAGTTTTCTTTAAATTAATTCATTATTTAAACCTAATTTAATATACAATCTTAAATTAAGTCTAATATTAAAACTTTGCAGTTCTAATTAAACTTTATTGTCTTTTTAGATATGCTGTTAAGCTTTCAAAAGCTTTTAGTAACAAAATTAGCAATAAATGAATGTCTTCGTTTAAACATATTTTGGCTTAAAATATGCGTTTTCGAGTATAATTCTTGTTTCCAGTGGCTGTGCGAAACGAAGTGTAAGAGAAGGCAGCTCTTAGGAATATATACTAAATTGCAGATACAGACCCAAATACATTAAGAATACAACACAAAAGATATTAAATAGTTGCTTATGCACAGTTTTGTATCGCATAAATAGTTTCAAGGCATTTTATGGAAACAGTTAATATTCCGCAGAAGTAGAGTTTTTTCCCCGATATTTCCGGGGAAATCAAATTGTTTTTGATTCTCTTTTTTTTGAGCATAAAAGAAACATCTACAATATTTCCTCTTACTTTTAATTTTTTACCACCGGACGATTATATTAACAAATATTTTCAGAGTTTACAACAATTCTATGATCTGTTTTCAGAAAAATCTGGAATGTTTTCTTTATACACATTTATGTAGTGAAATAATTTTCAAAGAGCTTTAAAAAATATTTTGGTAAGAGGATAAAAGAAATTAAACATGAAAACTAAATTTTTTGTTTTTTATTACTGGTAATCAATAATAAATGCGTTAATCGTAGCGTTTGCTGTTTTGCTGCGTTGAGGAGTTTGCCATTCTGTGTGAAACTTTTTTATAATTCTTCTCAGAACCAATAAGAGCCCATATTCTGAGTACCTGATGACTTTTAAGTTGTTTTAGCCATGTCCATCTGTCTGTCCGTCTGTTAAAACACACTCACTTTCGAAAAACTCAAAAGAAAATTTTTTCTAGTAGTCTCAAGCAGTTTGAGATTGAAATCCAGCAAAAAAGGGAATTCCCATAACTCTAAAAAATTCAAAATGAAAATTCGGGGCAAAAAAAACCCTAATCAGCAGCATTATCCAACGAAAATGAATGTTGCTTCAGTGAGCATTTAAAAGACACTTAATGTTGCATGTTTAAAACACATTTTGTAATCATACCACAAATGGCTGATGTACGGATGGATAGATAGAAATCATAAAAATGGTTTAAATGTTAGTTACTTTTCAACTCACTAGCTTTTCCTTCCCTTCGCTCCATTTGGAATATTTTTTAATGTTTGGTTTTTAAAGAGATTACCTTTCTTTTGTTTGGTACACAAAAGCAGTAAAAGAAATAGACCAAGAAAAATA
This sequence comes from Pollenia angustigena, assembly GCA_930367215.1. Classification (NCBI taxonomy): domain Eukaryota; kingdom Metazoa; phylum Arthropoda; class Insecta; order Diptera; family Polleniidae; genus Pollenia; species Pollenia angustigena. The sequence goes on from OV884056.1 coordinate 16,402,246, forward strand.
ATCGGTTAAAAAGAATTCATGGTAAATAAGATTTTAGAAAAACAAAATTTGCAGTTTTAAAAAAATTACATAAAAGAAAGACAGTTAAGTAGGGAAAAAAATTTTTTTCTAAACGTTAAAAATGAAAAAAAAATAAAAAAAACAAGAAAAATCTCAAAAATGATTTTGTTTCAAAAAGATATTTAAATTTAAGAATAAACTATACAACTTTTAACATAAATAGGCTTTTAATATTAAGGCAAATCTCTTTAACAAAAAAAAACTTTTTTTATCTTAATTCAAAATTCATGCAAAATTCTAATTTTTGTAAAAAAAAAATATATAAAAAAAAATTTCTGTATAAAAAAGACTTTATTTTTGCATGCAAGACAGAGGTTTTGTTAAAATATTTTTTTTTTTATTTTAAAATTAGTTGATAGTACGTGTGTATGTATATTCAGTTCTTATAAACATTTCCTAAAAACATCTTATACTGCATATAAATCTTGTATTTATACTAAATATATCTATTACCAACTTGATTTAACGTATGGCAAGAGTCAACTAAAGGCTTGTTATTTCAGTTGCCATTTTGTTAACATATTGGCAAACACAAGCTTGTAGTTGCTACTAAAATTTTTTAAAGTAAAGAAGGCGGCAAAGAAAAAAAATTAAAAAAAAAAATGTTAACTCGATAAGAGTTTGAAATTCTAATCCATGAAATAGAAAATAATTGTCAAATTGCTCGTGGTGTTCTATCTTTTTGGGGCAACAAAAGCCAACACTGGAGCTTCATAGAAGCGTAACGCAGAAAAATTAAACAGTTTGCAACGAGTGTGGATACATTAAAAGGCAAAATTAACGAAAAAAAACTGTAGCACAATAAAAAAGGTGTATACTACCGGCCAAGAACCACCAGAGGAAATAAAATAGGCCTACAGAAGTAATCAAATTTTTTTAATTTTCTTATAATTTAATGGGTGGCATTGATATTAAGGAATCGGATACTCTTGATGTTCTGGGCATGAGAATACAGTGCGATGTCCGCTGGAATAAACACGTTTTTAAAGTGTCGAAAGAGACATTCAAGTGTTTAGGTTTTTTAAAACGGTGCAAGACTTACTTCAATTCCTCCGATCTCCTTACTATCTATACCACCTATATCCGACCGAAGGTGGAATACAACTCCCATATATGGGCAGGGGCTTCAAAGTCTATTTTGAACCTTCTGGACCGTGTACAAAGGAGGGCGGTGAAGCTCATCAATGACAGTAGGGTATCCAACTCTATTGACTCATTGGGGCATCGTCGGAATGTGGGTTGTGTGACACTTTTCTATCGATATTACCATGGGAGGTGTTCCACTGAGATAAGTGAAACTCGCTCATCCAGTGGATCACATCCGTTTGTAGTCGATTGTCCTGTGTTTCGCACAACGCATTATAGAGAAAATTCGTTTTTCAGTCGAACTATCCGTATTTGGAATAAACTTCCCGCAGAGGTCTTTCCCGGTACTTATAATTTATTAAGATTCAAGTCAAATGTCCACAAACACTATTCCCTCTTTCCTCCTTCCCAAACCTTATTTTCCCGATCAACACAATGCACTGCATATATAGGGGGCATCCCCTGAGTGTTGGTTTATCGTTAAAAAAAAAAAAAAAAAATTTAACATTTTCATTTACTTTGAATCACTTTTTTGTTCGTCTCTTTCAATTTGGTTTGTTTTTTTTCAAGGTTTCGTTATAACGTGCTAAATTCCCATTTCATACTATTGACAAACTGAAGTTTATTGTTGATGGGTTAAGCTATTCCTATGCGCATTTCACTGGTTGCTTAGGCCAGATCGTCAGGAAACTTCATCCAAAGATTTAAGAAAAACTCTAGATATTATACAAATAAAACTGTTAAGTGAATAAGAACTATAAGCCCCAGTTTTACTTGCAACAATATCAAAGCTTAAACAAAAACAACAACAATAAACAGCGAGTTTATCATTTTCGTTGCCAAACTGTCAAAATAACATTATCGATTACTTTTTGGCAACTATACAAATTTAAATACTAAATACAATATTTGACACTAAGAAATCTTTTGTGCAAAAGAAAACGTCTTATACGGATAACGTCTAATACTAAACATAGCTTTAAGACAACTTCTTATACTAAAAACAAAGAAGACGTCGAGTACTTAACGCACCAACGACAACGACCTATATTAAACAAAACGTCTTAAGACAAGTAAGAGCGCTATATTCGACTGTGCCGCATCTTTGATACCCTCCACCGACAAATATTTCAGAAGTGGGCTCTATATGATATCTATATATTATTACGAAAGTAACTTTAGTTAAGAATTAAATTAATTTATTGGTTATCTTGTATTGATAAGTTATTTAGTATATGTAATGGTGTTTTCTTTTCTACAAAAAATGTGACATTTTATTTAAAAAAAAAATGCAATTTGGAGTCTGTTTCTTAAAAAGTTTGCTCGAAAAGGGTGGCGTGTTATATTCTAAAAAACTCACCCTTTTTTGGAAGCAAAATTTTATGAAACAGACACCAAATTGCATTTTTTTAAATAAAATGTCACACTTTTTTGTAGAAAAGAAAACACCATTAGTTATTTTTTTAGTTTAAGGTGTTATTGTTTTAGTAATGCACACTTCTAGTGTAAAAATCAAAGTACAGATATAATTTTAAAATTGTTTTGCATAATTGTACTTCAAAGCCACTGTAAAAAATTTAATTTTCGTTATGGATAACTTAATTTATTGAAACACCTAAAAGAATACCTTAGTTTATGATGCATAATAACTCAATTAATTCAGCCATATAGTTAATGCACAATGTAAATAACTATAGATGCATAAGTTTAATTAACAAAATAGACGTTACGGGTCGTACGTTCTAGAGACATGTAGACGTCAGAGCTCGAACATACTATGGTCATTTGCCCGTCTGGACTAGAGTATAAATAGAATCGCAAAATATGGCATACGATTATTCTTAGTTCAGACTTTGTGAAGATAAGATTGCATCTCGCGGAGAATATTATAAACATTGAAGTGTTAATAAATAAGTGTAATAAATTAAAATGTTTGTTTCATTTAAATTGCAACTAACGAACTCGAAACGGTTTATTATAAAGGAAATAAACCAAAACATTATTGAAGGGCAGTAACCTAACAATATAATTATTTCATCTTTATAAAACAGACGTCAGCGTTAAAATAGGTTGCGGTTTAGACCTGTATTAAATTATTGACTGACAATCAGAAAGTGTTATGCCTTTTTAGCATTTTCAACTAGTTTGAGTAAAATATCATGATTCGTAACAGTTTAAGCCAAACTTAAATGATTTTCAGGAGGGAAATTTATATTGGAGCCATGAAACATTATGGACCAATCAAAACATACATTTAAATAAATTTCAATATAGCGGTGAAATTAGTTTAAGCGATTACAGTGAATTTCAGAAGACTGCATAATATGGGATCTAAGGTAAATTATAGATCATATATAACAAACAAAAATTGCATGACAATTTTAGTGGCCATATGGAGCTAAGTCGAAAAAATGTTAGCGCCATATCTATATCTGCGATGATTTTAGGCGTATTCAATTAATTATCCAGAGTGGGTGCTTTATATGGGGCCTATCGTAAATTATGCACGATCTGCCCGAAATTTTACAGTGTGATTTATCTATGTATATAAAAATAAGTTGCATTGTGTTAGTAATTGATGTTCTCTGAAATGCGTGAACCATAAAGTTCACGTGGAAGGTGACGTCAATACCAAGGTTTTTATGTATCAACGGTCTTCAAATGAGTATTGGTTCTTGAGTTATAGCCACTTTAGTGAGCACTGCATTCATTCCGAAACATGTATTTATATTACTATACAAATATCAACAAAATGCCCTCCATTTTGAACTCCTCCGAAACGGCTTGACCGATTTCTATGAAATTTTGTATGTGTATTTGTTAGGTATGAGGATAGGTCGTAGTGTATATTTTATATCGCTAGAATGCGCAAAATATTGCAATAGGGGTAAAAGCTCCCACTCATCAATCTTCTAAACTAATCAACCGGTTTTCTTAACATTTGGCATGCAGACAATGTAACATCTGAAAGAGAATAAGGAATAGGGTGTGAAATAGGGTAAGAGGGCTAAAAGCTCCTCCTCCCTATATCTTCGTAACTAATCAACCGATTTTTTTTTTTTGAAATTTCGCAGGCAAATACTGTTACAGTTAGAAAGAACTTTAGCCTATAGTTTTTATTATCTAGCGCGTGAAATAAAGCAAGAGGGGTAAAAGCTCCCCTTCCCTCTATCTTCTTAACTAATCAACCGGTTTTAGTAAATTTAGGCATGCATACACTGTAACATCGAAAAGAGGACAGGGCATTAAATAGGGCAAGAGGGGTAACAACTCCGCCTCCTTATATCTTCTTAGCTTATCAATTTATTTTCTTGAAATTGGGCAGGCAAATAGTGTAACATCTGGAAAGAAATTAAGCCTATAATTTTTTCTTAAAATTTGGCTAGTAGACACTGTTACATCTGAAAGAAATAAGTTATCTGGCATAACAACGTTTGCCGGGCCAGTTCTGATACCATTATTAATTACGGTTTTAGGCGCGCTAATCTGTTTTCCGGGAGTAGGGTTTATATGGGGCCTAGTGAAAATTATGGATGGATCTTCAAGAAATTTAACTGTGTTATTTCCAGTCGAAAAAAATTTATTTTTGCAAAATCTTATATCGTACCCTGCATTATTCCACCACATATATGTTAGTTTTTGTAACAAACTTATCAATTTTTTTAGGGTGGTAGTTCCACATTTTGATTGATAGCTCTGATCCTACTGAACAGATTTTACTGCATTGCAATCCAGAACTGCTAAGCTATAAGCAAATTGACACTAAGTTTGTTCATTTCTTTTAAGTTTTTTAACAGACGAACAGACAGACTGACATTGCTAATTCGACTTTGAATTCGGAATAAAAACTAAGTATACCCTTTTCACAACTAATTGTTGTGGAGGGTATAATAAGGGCAAAGATTTATACTTAAGGCAATTTTTACACTAAAGCAATTATTTTCTACTAAAGAAAACATTTTATTATAATTACGATTAAACAACGTTTTATACCAACGAAACCGTCTGGTACTAAATGGAAATGTTTTATACTAAAGTTCTTTTTATAATACTAAATTTCTTTCTGTTTCTCTATTACCCTACTCGATTATTCGTACATGTGTTTGATCTATATTTTGGATTTTTTTAACTAGATATTCAAACTAACTCACTGGCGGCAATGTACTGATTTTGTTTAATTCTAGACGTGCATTAAGCCTGTCTTTTTATAACCTTCACCACAGGTGGAAATGGTATATATATGCAAGTTTATCATTTCATTTGTAATTTCTAAAATAATGATTTTATAAAAAATAAGCTGGGTCCTTATGAGTAGCAAAGTTGATTTAACGATGTCAGCCTGTCTGTTTGTTAGTTGAAATGGGTTTTCCAAAAACCCAAGATATAATGAAAGTAGGTAGTTAGACATTTATATCACATAAAGTCCACATTTTTATTTAGTTTCAATATTCAGCTTGATTGGTCATCACATGGTTTAGAAATGAGCAACAAGCCACAATTGCCACTAATTTTACCTTTAAATCCCTGGTTGTTGTTTTTTATTTTGTTTTGTTTATCAGACAACTACCGAAAAATGTGAATGGGAGTAGAAAGTTAGGCATGGCACAAAAAAGATTAACTTATATTAAAAAAAAGGTATTAATATGACATTCTGTTTGTATCGCACCATGGTGAAGAGTTTATAAGATTCGTCATAGCCGAATATAGCTCCCTTACTTGTTTTACTTTAGAAATTTTTTCCCCAATCTTCTCTCCATTTTTTTTTTTTTTTTATAAACATGCCCGAGTTTTGAAAAAGCCCTTAATTAAGTTTGCGCGAATGCATTTTAAATGGCAAACTTTTACAAATGGGTAAAAAATGTTATTAATTTTTAGCGCGGTAAACGAAACTTTGTCGATTAACTCAGGTATAATGGATAAGTTTAATGTGCAACTTTTATGAATTTAATAAACAGTTACAGTTGTTTTATATAGTTGCTGTTATTGGTTAAAGCTTTTGGTGTTGTAGTTTTTTGTTGTTCTACTATCAGGCGTTTTCCTTATTAAAGTGCTGGTTGTTGTTCGGCCTTCACTGCATAATGGAGAAAATAAGCGAAATTAATGGCAATTTGTAGCAAGGAAGTTTTGCTTTTCAAAATTTAACTGTTCATTTTTGTTCTTTTTTTTCTATAGGTAGTCATTTTTACGGCATTTTGCCTTATATTTTGCATGTTTTAAATCTCTTTAGTAATCAACTGTTTTTTAAATTTTTTTTGCTAGTAAAAATAATCATTTTTAACCCAATTAAAAGTAGACGTTTAAAACGAGCAGAAAGTATAAAATTACAAAATTCAAAAAGTTTAAAACAATTTTTTTTTGGGTATTTTAGACTATAAAATAGTTAATTTTGGTAAATATTCAAAATTTTTTAATCAATAACAACCCAATAAAAAATTTTATCATTTTGCGAAGCACTAATGGTACATTTAAAAAAATAAGCGCAGAATTATGCGCTACGCAATAAGACATACAGAAATGCAGTAAAGTAAGTGAAAGAGCTCTCAACAACTTTAATAAAAAAAAAAATAACATTTAAAGTGCTACGGCATTCCCTTACTACGAAGCAGGTTTGCAAGGGAGAGCATCAAAAATAACTGTAAAAAAACATTGAGTGTATTAAGCTGATCGTTACATTCAACAATTTTTATAAGCGCTGAATAATGTGCTTATTGTGTCAAAAATGTATTGCTTCAAAGTGGGAACTCGGCATATAAAATTCATGTCTTCCGTAAGCGCTATGGTAAGCGAAACTTTTATGTTTCTCCCTTACAAACCTGCTTCGTTGGAAGCTCCATTTTTTATGGGAAGCATTTGAAAAAAACCTTGATGACGTATGAGTAATCTTTATTTCTTAATTACTATTAACTATACGCTTATATACTTTAGTAAATTTGATTCCATTTATTTTACATAGCATTTACACGTGAAAGTAAATTTCTTGAAAGTCGCAATACACTCACACTTTTTGACTAACACACACATAATTTTGGTACTTTCAGCCAATCGGCTGTTTCTTCGATTTGTCGTTTATAACACGCATACTCTACGTGCAAGAAAGTATTATCACGTGTAAAGGCCAGGTTACTCAGCCATGTTCTGAAAGTCGATTTCGAGTGCAATTGAAAATGTACAAACTTTCAACGATCCTATAAAAATATAAAAATATTCAGTTAAATATACGTCATGCTTTAAGTACCACTTATATGTAGTAGAAAAACTCCAAAAATCATGAAATACTATGTTGATTTAAAAGAAAATATCGAACTGGGGCTATATCTGGCAATCGTGATCGAAAACTTCTTCAGTCGATACTAATAGAATTAAAATATTTTTTTCAGTGTAGTAAATTATTTATTTGCGCTTTTCATCAGTGTAAAAAATAATTTCGATTCGTTCAGTACTGACTGAAAGAATGACAAACAGAATTGCTTTGGCATTGAAAAAGAATTCGATTACGACTGCCAGAATTAACCCTCTGAAAATTTTCATTGATTTTAATTTTATTCGATTTCAATTTTAATTTCCCAGTAAAAACTTCGCCTACAAAATAATGTGTTAAGTAATCAGAAAAACTTAAAAGCACTACTTACAATTCTATTGAAAGAACCAATGAATTTTACAAGGGATGTCCCAAAATGAACGCATTTAAAAGTAAGTCATTATTTTTTTACATACATACATTCAGAAATAAGTAGTTACAGAAGTTGTTATAGAAGCAGTTAAAGAAGAAAGCTACTAAATAATGAGTGAGAGAAGCTATTCATTTTGAAAAAGTAAGTGAAGTTTTTACTGGGTTAGGATTTAATAAAAAAAATTTATTTCAAACCAACTTTTGTACTTTAATTTAAATGTTTTTGGGCTATTTGCTTTTACATCAACATTTTGTCTTTATTTTTACTCATCTTATTTAATTTTATACTATTTTCTTTTATCTTAATTTTTTTTAGAAATTTTGATTTTAATTGAATGTTTACTAAGAGGGAGTTTACACGGAGTCTTTTCAGACATGTCTGCTTTTGACATTCTCTTTTGAACATGCTTCCAAAAACCTATTGTCTTTTCACTATGTGTTTCCAAACATGTCTGTTTTCATGTATAATAGTCTAATATACATATACATACAAATTAAAAACATGGAAATTCATATTAACAAACATGAAAACTCATTTCATGTCTGTTTGGCAACCCCTCTTTCTTCTCTACCCCGATCGCCTACAAATAAAACAAACGTGTTTGTTAGACATGTCTGAATAGACACCGTGTAAACTCCCTCTAACTTTGTCATTTCTAGTGTCATATTTTTATTGTTCATTTCAGACCCCATAAAGCATATATATTCTGGCTGGTAAAATAGTTCTAAGCCTCAAACCGTTACAAATAATGCTATTGTTACAAAATTTGGTACGTAATAGTTTTGTTATACTATAAATCATACATTACGTTAAATGTGAGGTTTTTTTGTAAACAAATTTAACTGGTTTTGTTCAAGAATTTGCTTTCTTAGACTGAAATTTTAATTTGTTTTTTGTCTACTGGAGTATGACTTTTTGTGTCAAAAATGAAACATTTTGGTTAAAAATTTAACTTTTTAGTTAAAAAGTGTGACTTTTAAATTTGCTTTTTTAGTCTAGAATTTGTATTTTTTTTTTTTTTTTGTACACAAAGTTTTTTCTGTGTCAAATGTGTGACTGTTTGTATGAAAAGTGTGACTTTTTGTATAAAAAATGTCCCCTTTTGTATAAAAAGTATTACGTTTTGTGACGTGTGACTTTTTGGTCAAAAAGTTTGACTTTTTGTATAAAAAGTGTGACCTTTAGTGTAAAAAGAGTATTTTTTGTGTAGAAGGTCAGTTTTTGTGAGAAAAGATAATAGTGTTTACTTCAAAGATCACTCCAGCATTTATTGTCCTCTTAAAGTTTTGTAGATTAAATCATTTCAACTTTCATGGCTTTATTTATTTTGTTAAAAATATCACGGCAGGAAATTTCACTAGTGAATCTGTACTGGTGACTTATAATACTCCAAAAAATATTATTTACTAACAGTGTTACCAATTTAACATTTTTCACGCTAGATCAATAATTTTTTAAAGTCATTTGGCATGAAAAAAAAACTGATTTAGCATGTAGCATTCTTTCCAGCATTATTTAAAATTCCTAGCATTTTTTGTTTAATACAAAAATTAAAGAAAAAACGGAAGATTCCAGCATTGAATTAGATCTAAAAAATACAACAATGTAAATGCTCATTAATGTGTCACTGAAACAAAAATCAAAAAAGGAGAACATTTTAAAAAATTTGTAAAATCCTATTCACAAAATTGGGGCAAGCCCCTAAAGTTAAAAGAATGGATGAAAGAAACAGATGACTTAGAAAATACATTTTTCAATTACTGCAAATGCGATATTGTCTAAAATTAGCGACCTGGAACAACAAGCACAAAAAAAAGAAAGCACAAAGTGTTACGGGCATTACTAAAAACAAATCTATTATTTTCTAAAGAATTTGTTACAAAGTTCCGCTGAGGCAATATTAAGTTTATGTGCTGTGCATAGTTCTATTGCACCTGTCTAGTATCTGACAGACATTTATTAGAGGATATTTGAAAGATCCTAGTTGAATCTGAAGGACAATATGCAGCATATTATAAAAAAATTTTTGGCCTTTACTTCAATGAAGATCTGTCTATATTTTTCATATAAATTTTTTAGCATTTATTCTGCTTATTTTTTAACAAAATCCATGGTAGAATAATACAAGGTATAGTCATTAGAAATTTTGTTCTCAATTAGAAAACCCATAGAATGTCAAATTTATTTCAAACAAAAGAAAATGCCAAAGAGTAAAATAAATTTTAAAATTAAAATAAAAAAAATTTCTAAAATAATTTTTTAAATCCGACAAAAAATGACTTAAAAATGTTGCATATGCAATTGTTTTTTTGAACAAAAAAAGTACAATTTTATACATGTCCCGAAAATAAAACGAAATTGTGGAGTGATTCATGCGGTGTTGATAAAAAAAACATTCAAAAATCTGTATGTTTAATTTTAAAAACACAGATTGTTTTATCTGAATCAAAAACCAAAACGTGCCCGTTTGATACCCTGTGCTAAACCATCTGTCATTCCTGTAAAAGGAATAGATGAATTTCTGATATATGCTTATGTATATTATTTTTTTTTTTAAATAAACAAAATTTTTCTGTAAGTCATTCGGTAATTTGTTTTATTTTTTATTCTATTTCTATTTTGCATGGGTAAAAAATTGACAACTCTCTCTAATGAACCTACCTGGTACTTATTATATCATTACAAAATCTAGTATTTTTCCTCAATAAGTTTTGGCAACGCTGTTTACTATAGACATTTAACATCTGCGTGTCCTTATAAATCTACTACTGACGTTGGTACAATTGACTTGGTAGTTCTTTTGGGAATAAATGTAGACACTGGAACCAGAGAAGCACTAGTATATTTAAGTAAATCTACACAGAAAAAATAATTTTTCAAATTCAAACAAAAAATTTGTAGAATCAAAAACTTTTTTGTCTGAAATCGGTCCTATAAACAAATTTGCATATTCAAACAATTTATTTGCATTTTGTTTATTGAAAAAAAACACTGATTTTTTCAAACAAATAATTTAACTGAATCAAACAAAAAGTTTACTGAAATTTATATACTAAATTTCAAAAAAAAAAAAAGTTTTTGCACAAGCAATGACGCGACGCGCACACAAGTAAGCACTGTATGAGAAGATGACGGCAGAGCAGAGCCGCCGGCTGGCTTTGAGACACATTTTTTTTTTTTGGAATAATTTTTGAACGAAGTCTTATTTATACACACAATGTTTTTCTTTATCACTCTCTGTTGCTGTATCCTTTCCTTTGCTTAAGAAGAAATGTAACCAAAAACGGCAGCGGACCGACTCGATATGTTTTTCGTCATCATTATATTTTTGTATTTGATGTATTTAACCAAACCGTTTTAAAAAATTGAATACGGGATTTTGTTTCTTGTAATGTTGTCTCTGCTATTGTTTTTCTTATAGTTGCTCTTTTTTAAAGCGTCCAAAAATAGACTGTGTGTGATTTTTGTTGTAATTCTTATATTTCACATAAAGAAGTATTGCCTACGATCAAATAAAAAAATGAAAAAAGACGACAACATTAAAGTGCGTTAAATATTTCATACAAAATTATGAAAACTTGACACCAATAACGCGTTTATTACATTTTTGAAGAGTTGTCCACATTTTTGTTGGTTAAATAAAAATCAAACAAAAATATTGTTTGAATCAGTAAAAAAATTTATAGAAATTAAAAAAATTTTCAAACAATCGTTTGTTTGAAAATAATTCGGCAATAATTTTTTCTGTGTAGTCTACACTTTTGGATCGAACACGAATTCATAACAATCTTTTTTAATAATTTCTTCAACTTTTATAGGAATTATTCTTCTTAGTTATTATTGATAACAATTTTTTCGTTTTAAGGCCAAATGTAGTGTAGCGTTGACACTTCGTTTACAATTTCACCAAAATTGTTGACAAAACTGGTGACTTGAAGACACTTAAACCCAGGCTCCCTTCAGGGATGTTTTTGTTTTTTATTTGTCGTTCATGTGTGGTGTTTGTATTTGCTGATTCAAATATTTGTTTTGATTAATGTGGGTGTGAATATTTAAACAAGGATTTGCAGGAGCGTGTTAGTTCTTTACATAAATAATTTTTTAGTAATAATCTGCGTTTTTGTTTAAACGAAAACGTTTACAATAATTAAATATTCTATTGTGACATTTTAAAGCAAAATAATCCAAAATTAAACAAACAAAAGAACGTGACTAATAAATACAGTTTGTCAAGAAAATATTTCGTCATGGTGAAAACTGCATGTTTTGTGACTTAATCATAAAAAAGAAGATATTTTTGCGTTGTTTAGTTAGTTCTTTTATTTAATCGGTTTATCTATTTATTTAAAAAAACAAACAACAGCAGCAGGAGTTATACTTAAAGATCCACCTTATTTTTTATATTAATTTAGTACGTAAAAATAATTTCTTGACAACAAAATTTTAGCGTTGTTTTTCTCTTTTATCTTATTTCTTTATCTTTATTTTTAGTTTCTTTCCTTTGCCGTTATGCGTTAGTTAATATTTGGATAAAAATGAATAAATACAAAAAATTAAAGTAAAAATTAAATAGATGTGTTTTGTTTAAGCTTTGTTATTTTGTTACAAGTAGGATTTGGAGTGTTTAAAATTCTCATTCGCTTAAAGGTTTTATTTGTTTAATATTTTTAGCTTTTCTTAGCCTAAGCAACCGGTGAAATGCTCATAGAAACCAGCTTTCCCTCAACAATAAGTTCCAGTGCATTTGTCAAAAATAAAAAATTGGGAATTTAGCACGTCATACAAAAATCTTATTAACAAAACTTTTTCTGCTATACAAAACAAGTAAGAAAGTATAGTCGGTCAAGCCCGACCATATGATACCCTACACCACAGTATTAAAAAACACATCATGCTTATATGTCCATATAAATATGGTTTTATCTATGTTCATAAAACTCATTAAAATCGGTTTAAAAGTTTGTGAGGGGCAGAAATTGCCCCCTACCTCCCCTTGTGGTCATATTTTTGAAAAACTGTATAGCTTATGTGTCCATATAGACATGGATCTCTCTATGTTTTGAATTTCATTAAAATCGGTTTGGGAGGCAGAAATTGGCCCTATCTCCCCTCCTGGTCCTATTTTTTAAAAAATACATCCCTTTTGTGTCCATGAAGATTTGGTAATATGTAAGTTTTAAATTTCATTAAAATCGGTTTGATAGTTTCTGAGAGGAAGAAATTTCCCCCTATCTTCCCTCGTGATCCTACGATTGGGCCCATTTTCAATAGGCTTGGTCCTTGTGTCAATAAGAACCTATGTTTTTAATTTTATCAATTTATTCCCAAAATTGCGACCTGTACTTTGCGGACGGACATCGTTAGTTCGACTCAGAAAGTGATTCTGAGTCGATCGGTATACTTTAAGGTGGGTCTAGGACCAATATTTTAAGGCGTTACACACATCAGCACAAATGCATAATACCCTCTCCACTATTGTGGTGTGGGTATAAATACTTTCTTGACATACTGTGCATACATTTTCATTAAATTTTAAAACGTGGTAAAAAAAAATCCAACAGACAGATAAAAGCAAATGTTTTATATGTTTGGTTTACAGAATATATTTTTAATATATTTTCCACATGCATAGTTGCGAACTATTTGAAAAAAAAAACAATGTTTTATTTCAAAGCCATTTTATTGATATCAAATGAAGCATTTTATTTTGTTTACTCTTTCTTACTTTAAATTTAATATTGTGTTGAAACTTTATTTTTAATAACAGTCTAGTGGTGAAATTATGGACGTCAATTTGACTTCCCTTTCCCTTTTTTGAAGTTTCTTTTTACAAATCAACATATAAATAATTTGCTCAAGTTAAAAAAACAAATCCTAAACCATCTCTCCTCATCGTTAACCAAGAAAATAAAGGCCGGAAAAGAAAAATATTATTTTTCATGACAAAAACAAAAAACTTAAGCAAAAGCAACTTGTAAAAACACCAAAAATGGTAAAAACTAAGACCATAATAAGGTTTGAATTTGCTATTTACGTCGCTTGTTTTCTGTTTTTCCTCATCGTTTTTAAAGGCATTTATTTAACATTGTATTATTAAACTATAAAAAATGCGACACGGGATACTTTTCTTGTGAACACCCTTTATTGTTTTGGGTTATTTATCCTGCTAAAACATAAGAACTGTAGAAAAACAACCAAACAAATTAAAAGAAAATTCGTGTACAAAACATTAAGAAAATTTTAATGTTTCTAAGTACTAAATTCAGCTGAAAGTTTTACAGCCTCGCCCACAATTTCCATCGACAAATTAAGTGAGCGACAGCAAGTCACTTGTAATCGTTCTCTTTAGTGGCCCACTAACTATCGACTTGTCGGCCGACCATTTATTTATTGTCAAATGATTGTATTCCACATCAGCAATTTCACAAATAAAACGATAGTTTGAAAACAAAAATCGGCAAAACATATAAATAAGTAAAGTCGGTGAAGCCCAGTATTTAGAGACAACTTTTCGAGAGTGGAGACCCTCATTTAATAAACATTAGTCGATTGGAGTTGTTTTCAATGGTTCACACTTCGTCGGCTTAATATGCAAACCTGCTAACTCCCTTTCAGCAAATTTTGCAGGAGAGACAAAAAACTTTTTTTATATCATATTTGCAGCCTGAAAGAAAAACCAAAAACATAGTTGGTTGTACACACTTCAAGAGTCAAATTAATGAAAAAATACATGCTGGTCGACGAGGCGTATTTTTCTCCACCACAATGCACCAAAATCTCAATTTACTTAAAAAGTGAATTTGACAGGTTTGCATATTAAGCCGACGATAAGTAAAGTCATCAAAATTCATTACAATTGGTTGGATAGTGCGCACAAAGGCCCTTTTAAGGTTCAAAGTAAACAAAGAACCTTTTTGTGTAAAAAGCGGACTTTTTCGTGTAAAAGGCTTGTTTTTTTTAGAAAACCCAAAATTGTTACAAGTAAAACTGGGGCTTATAATTCTTATTCATTTAACAGTTTTATTTGTATAATATCTTTAGTTTTTCTAAAATCTTTGGATGAAGTTTCCTGACGATCTGGTGCAAGCAATCATTGAATTGCGCATGGGAATAGCTTATTCCATCAACAATAAATTTCAGTTTATCAATAGTGTGAAATGGGAATTTAGTGCATTTAAACGAAACCTTGTTAATAAATTCATTGTAGTTTGATTTGGGGTGGTTTCTTTTCATACGAGTTTTGCCGTACCTTTTAATTAGAAAAGTGTTTAGTTTTTTGCAAACTAGTGCTTTTTCTCGTACACGCAAAGAAAAAAACTGTTTAAATTTGGTCACCTCAAAAAAAACTAATACATATTATTGTCACTGGCAGCCATATTATGGTTAAATTAGTCCTCCATCACATCAAGAAGCCACAACCATAATGATTGTCTTCGAACATGTTATGGTTAACCTTTATGTGTTTTTAATAAAAATTAAAAACGTCAGTCAAACAATTTTAGGTTTTTGGTAGCTTCCTAAAATCTTGTCTTACGCAGATTTAAACGTTAGTGATGTAAAAATAATTATTTCGTAGGTGCTAAAGAAATGTTTTTTAAAATGATCATCTCTTGGCCGGTAGTCTACATTTGTAGTCACTATGTGGTTTGTATGCAAACAAGCTTTATTTGTTGCTTATTACATTTGCACACATTGTTTTTTTTTTTTTTTTTTTTTTTTTGCTAAAAATAGAATTCTTTGCATCACGTGTATGCTGATAGCGCATCAAAGTAATAACATTTCATCGAAAATAATAGAGCAAATACAAAGTGTACGTTACTTTTATGATTTTACATTGTTTTGTTTTTTTATCCTTTGTATTGCAAAAATTAGTCAAAATCTCGATTCAAACAAATACTTCGATTTATTCGTTTTGATAGCCAGCGTACTAGAGCTACTCGACTACTGGAAGATAAAGCAGCAACAATCTCAACCATTTGGAACCAAATGAACCAAAATCTTAGCAGATATTATAACAATAGTTTGGGACAATTTTTTCACATCGTTAAATTTGGGTAAATATTTATTGTCCAAAGGTCTTGCAATTCCTGGTACGGTTCGCCAAAATAAAACCTTTTTACCCAACGAAATGAAAGCTGACCGTTAACGACTAAATGCTGTCAGCATATTCTTCAAATCGCAAAGCATTGAGATGGCCATTGGCAATGTTTTTCAACTTGCTAGATATATCTGCCTTAGCTACTTTATATCATCTATATAGAAAATAATAGCCATATTCAGCAAACAGACAAACGCAGAAAGTTCTTGAGAAGTTTGGCAAAACAGATGTTTGTGCCAGCAATTATAAAACGGTAAAAAATTCCAAGGGTAATAGGCTACACTCCAACACGCCTCGTAATCGGAATGGCGCTAGGGCACTCGCCAATTTCAACTTCTTCCGCTTCAGCTTCTTATCAATTTCCCGATACATATGAGGATAAGCTGCCAAAACATCCTGTACGATGTCAGGCATGTAAAATTGGAAATCGCAAAAACACACGAAAGATATGCAGTTGGTGTAAGAAACCGGTGTGCGATGCACATTCCAAAACTAACGTATTTTGAAAATGCTGCTCTATAAATAAAACATAAATGCTTAAAATAGGTTTGCTCAAGCTTTCCTTTACCTACATAAATGAAATATAAATAAAATAAAGTAAAATAAATATAACCATTTTTTTCTTGTTTATAAGGATAAAGTAGTGCAAAAATAATGTTACTACAAATGTAGTCTTCCGACCGCCCACGTAAGTTTTCGATCCCGAGCACATAAAGGTTAATAATAACTAAAATATATTTAACACTCAAAATAGCATGGTTGTTTTCTTACCATAAAATGGTTATCTTCAAAAAGAGAAAAATACAATTTTTAAATTTAAAAAAAAAAAATTATCGTCGTATTTAACCATAACATGTTTAGGACAACCATTATATGGTTGTAGCTTCTTGATGGAGGACTTATCAAACATAATATATTTAAAATTTTCTATAAAAATAGTTTTGTTGGAGGGGACCATACTAAAACATGTTTGTTCTCCGGGTTTTATAATATTCTTGTTTATTATTTGCTGGATCTTTGTTTTTTGTTTTGTTTACTTTTTTACAGATAATAACAGAAGACAGAAAATATCTACGCAGCAAAGGAAAATGCTTGCTAGATATATGGAAAATGGCAGAAATGAAAGTTAAAGTTTGTTAAAGTATTCTCGTTCTTACCGAAAGAAATTTATATGAAAAAGAAACTTAAAAACTACATAAGTACAAAAAAGTATATGTAACCGAGGTATTAAGTAGCAGTATTTAAGTTTGTGTTAAAAGAATTTTTTTGTTTTTTCTTATTTCTTTTTATCTTTTGGTCAAAAAATGTTGTAGAAAAGGCATCCACTTAATGTGTAAGTGAATAAAAAAGAACAGAGGAACGTTCATAAACAAGGATGTATCAGTGCATGTGCTCGTAGAATAAAATCAAATGGTGCTTTATATTTATAACACTACTGCTATCTAATGTTATCCAACCACTCATTTATTCACTTATTCATCGGTTATGGCCATGACCATGGTAATATGCTACTTAGTAAATTAACAATAAATCTGTAAGCTTTCTACGCTCTGCCATTTATCCATTTACTTAGTTCTGTTTTGTTTAGAGGCTTATGTTATTTTGTTCGTTTTTTGTACGAATATTGTGTGAATTTTATGGAGACCCCAACAGCAACAACAATCATTATCACCATTATCATTAAATATTACCAGCCAGTAACTGGCCATATTACTTAATGCTAAATGAATACGTATTTAATTTCTCCTAAAACACTTCCAACACAAAAACTACCCAGCCCACTTCAAATCACATAACAATGAAGCGCATTGTGTTTGGCCTACTTTCTTTTGTAGTTGTATTTGTTGTACACATTTTCAAATAACAAAGCCAAATTATAAGAAAGTTTGTGGTCTGTGATAAGAACTGTAGGGAAGAGGACAACGAATTTATACCAACTGAAACTTTTTTGCAAGAACTAAAAATTTAATCGAAACCAGTTCCATAACATATTAAGGAATTTTTTATACAATTTTAAACGTGTTTATAAATCAGTTATCAATATGGATCAGTAAAGTTATCAATGACTTTTTTATGGGAAACTTATCGAAAACCTGAATAAAGAAAAGTTCAAATATCGATAACTTTTCTATTTAAAAGTAAAACTATCAAAAATTTTTATATAGAACAATTAATTTATCGATCACTTTTTTTGTAGAAAAGTGAAGTTATCGATTACTTTTTTAGAAAAAGTCAAGCTATCAAGTTATCGAAAACTTTACAATATAAAACTAAAGATATCGATAATTTTTCATAAATAAAACAAAATTATCGATTAATTTCTTATAGAAAAAAAATTTCTTATTGAAAAATAGAGTAATCGATAAATTTTGTTTTTGGAAAGATAAAGTTATATTCAATATAGATGTAATGGTATGTATAACTATAAAAAGAAGAGTAAAGCAATCGAAAACTATGCTTTAGTAGATTAAAGTGTTTGATAACATTTTTTATACAAGGTTTTCCAAAAGTCACCAGCGGTTTGAAAGTTTTCGTTTATATTTTTTTCAGATTATATAAATAACACTTGAAGAATAAATAATGGGGGAGATTCACAACTGAACAAAGCACCAGAATTTTATTATTTTTATTATTCTTGGAATTTGGTTAATCCATATTTTGTTATGAGGTGACCATTGAGGTGAAAATGGGCCTCATCGTTCATTATTCGCTATTAACTTTGTGTCTAAATAATTGAATGCTGACTTTCAAAATAAAATTGACAAACTTTGGTTCTTTGGTTTGTTCTGAGTATCTCCATTGTAAATTTCCCATGTGTTTCAAAGTTAATTCTAAAAAGAAAGATCGATATTTGGCTATTGACTGCCAGCTGCCGAGTATCTCCATTGTAAATTTCCCATGTGTTTCAAAGTTAATTCTGAAAAGAAAGATCGATATTTGGCTATTGACTGCCAGCTGTCATCAATTGCGGTAAGTGTTAAACGGCAAAGACCTCTGAAGAGCTAGTGAGAGGCGCAATAACCAGCTAATCAAAGAACCAAAGTTTGTCAATTATATTTTAAAGTCAGCACTCAGTTATTCAGACACAAAGTTAATAGCGAAAAATTAACGATGAAGCCCATTTTCACCTCAATGGTCACCTCATAACAAGTATGGGTTAACCAAAATCCAAGAAACATTTTTGAACATAAAATTAAGTAACTTAGATGCACAGTATGGTGTGGATTAACTTCTGAAAAGATCATTGGACCATATTTTTTCCAAACCGACGAACAAGTTGTGGTTAATGTGAATGATTTTCCATACCAGGTATTCATTGAAAACTTTCAAAGGCCCTTGGTAAGGGACAATCCGCAATTGTGGTTCCAATAAGATGGAGCTACAGCTCACACAGCTCGTCCAGCTATGTCTTCTTATTGGCGGTCATGGCGTTACTTATGAGTAACTTTGTAAGTTTTCGGATGAAAGATCTATTAACAGAAAAGTGCGCACGAATTTTGTATATGATGGTGGTTTAGTAAGTTTACTAATGTAGACTTTTTTTTTGCTGCTTTACCGAATAAGAGCATAAGGACATTCAAAATTTTTCAACCGATTTCAAAAATATAAATTTTAAGACGTTAACGGCCTTATTTATTAAAAATATTTAAGCTGATGAGATCCCCAACGCAATATTTTTTCTTAACTCTTTTTATCACCATATTATTTGTTAAAAACCCAGACGGCGCTAAGTTCAAAAGACAATTGATTCCCTTTTTATCATTAAAATTAATGAAAAAACTTTTGTAAAAAGAAATTTTCCATTATTGAAAATATTTAGAAAGAAAGTTCTTCTTCCACATGACTTCATTAAAAGGTGTAAATACATCAACTATTTCACATTTGAAAACAATTTTTTTTACATCACACAGTGTACTTTTTTCTTGGTTAAGTGATCAGAAATACGAAAAACATGAAAATATTTTGCCAAATATATTTTTCAATTAAATATTGGTTCGAAAGTAGAGAGTTCTGTATTTAAGAAATGATTGATTTAAAGTGTAAAACGATTTTAAGACTAAAAGAATATTTAAAGAATTTGCCCCCTTATGCAAAAAAAAGAAGTTAAAATTCAGGTTAGTTAACCAACACATTAAGCCCAGCAAAAGTGAAGAGGATTTTATGTGTTGGTTAACTAATGTGAACTTTAGTGTAATTTTTAATATTCTTTCGGCCTAAAATTCGTTCAACACTTAAAATCAATATAAATATTTTTTTATCAAACTGCTGTTACTGTTGTTGTTATAGTGATTCAGTTTGATCATATTAATGGCCTGCATTCAAAAATAGTAACACCCAAAATCGACTTTGCATACAAAATTAAATTTTAGTGTTATTTTTGAAGGCGTTATTTAAATATTTTGATATTTAATTTTTTTGCACTCCACTATGAATAATATTAAGAATAAAAGCCAATAAATCAAATAGAAAAATGTTCACCCCTTTAAAAATTATAGAATTTTGATCACTTTAACTCTCCAAACAGTACACTGTGTATCACAACAAAGACAATACTTTTCATATTCGGTCTTTATGGTAATTTCTTTAATTATTTTCCCTTTTTGCAATAAACAAAGAAATTACAAACAATTGCTCACATTTTTAAAAAACAAGAATTTAATTAAGAAAAAACTCATTTCTTTGGCATCTGAAGCGAAAGTAAATGTGAGTGCTTTTATATTTTTATACAAATTAAATAGTGATACCCTGCTTAACGCCTTTTTCTTGAATTAAACAAAAACTTTTTTAATAAATTCACTTTTACTTCATGTGTGGTATGTGAGTTTCACTGTATTTAATGAGTGTTTAAGTGAAAGTATGTGTGCAAGTATGTGTATTATTGTGCAAGTATAAGAGTATTAGCACACATATTTTATCAACTGACTAACTGACTTTAATGCCGCACTTAGCAGAAACATAATATTCAATTATGCCGCAACAACTATAACGCCTTAAACAAAACAACAAAAAGAAAGGAAAAAGAAGACGCAACAATAATGGTAAAAACGATAATGATCAAAATTATCAACACAAAAGCTGTAGCTTCTTTCCTTTTTTGTAGTCGTAAAAGCAGAAACATCTACATCTTCATAACAATATAAAAGTGAATGATGAAGCATAACCACCAAAAAATAAAGAAGACTGGTAACAGAGCAAAAACAGTGAAAGATAGTGCTTTTTATTAAATACGACTACGATAAAATGTTCTGCAACTGCCGCAAACAGGGCTTTGAAGTATGTATATGTATTTTACCACTCTTTAAATATTTGGGAATTTCACTTACATACGGAAAGAATGACAGAAATATTTTATACAAGTTTCAATATGGGCAACACTTAAACAGAAAAGTTATCGAAAGCCCTGCTTTTTTCAAAAATTTATCAATTACTTTATTGTCTCATAGAAAATCTATCGATAACTTGACTTTTTTATAAAAAAAATATTGTTAGTTACCTAAGATTTTACTAGAAAACTTTACCTTTTCATACAAAAGTTACTGATTTCTTCAATTTTTCATGGAAAAATTATCGATAACTTTACTTATCATAACATAGCTATTGATAACTATACTTTTCCATAAAAAAAAATAACCCTTAATTTTACTTTTCAATAGAAAAGTTATCAATAACTTTACTTTTCCATAAAGAAAATTTTAAATAACTCCAAAAAAAAAACAATTTGTTGCGTTCGAAGCCAGTATAATTTTTATAATTGTTTACTTTCTCAAGAAAAATGAGGGTATCGAAATATTGAAAATATATAATACCTGGCCCTATTTGCGATTATAACGTAGGTGACAAAATTTTACAGAGAAGGTTTTTTTAAAAATTTTTCTAAAGCAATGCAATACTATATTTGGATTTATATGGGCTTTTTCTTCGCAACGGTACAAATTCAAAGTCTATGAACTTGTTTGTCATTGTAACGAGTACTATTTGCAACAATAAAACAAAATTTCAATAAATTTTCGCTTACGATATAATCGCAAATAGGGCTCGATATTATATTTCAATACTTCGATATCCTCTTTTTTCTTGAGAATGATAACCGAAGGCTTATCGAAATTTAATAATATAATGTTGGCCTCGAGATTAACAATATTGTTTAATTTTTTTTTATATAGGAAGGTCGAACAAGTACCAAATTACCATATTACAATTATTAAGCTTTACCTTCTTATACAAAAGTTATCGATAGCTTTACTTTAAAAAATTATCGATAATCTTACTTTTTGATCAAAAAGGTATCGATAACTTTACTTTTAAATGGAAAAATTATAGATAACTTTATTTTATTATAAATTAATGTACTTTTGGATTGAAAAAGTTATCGAAGACTTCTCTTTAAAAAAAGGGTTATTAATAAATTAACTTTTTAATAAAAAAACTATCGATTAATTTATTTTTAATAAACAAAATATCGAAACTTAACTGATTCTTAAAAAGTTATCGGTTTCTTTACTGTTCCATAAAAATTAATGTATAGCTTTTTTCTTCTACGCAAAAAATAACAATCATTCAAATTTCTTTATAGAAAAGTTATCGAATCCTGTAATTTTCTATATAAAATTAATCAATAACTTAACTTTTTCGAACTAAAATTATCGATAACTTAACTTTTTTTAGAAAAGTTATCGATTACTTAAGTTTTTCTTAGAAAAACCTATCGAGAACTTCAGATTTCCCTAGAATAGATATAAATAACTTAACTTTTTTAATACAAAATGTTATCATTAACCTTTTTCATATAAAAGTCAAAGATAACTTAGGCTTGCCATAGAAAAGTAATCGATAGCTTTAGTTTTTTACTTAAAAGTTATCGATAATTGGATTCTCCGTTCAAGATATTCTATTTAAAATATTTTAATATTATTTTAAATAAATTTTTTCGAGGTGAGTATCGTATGATTTATATTTAATAGTGTAAACTAAATAATCATACGCTCTGTTATCTATAAATCACTAAAGAAGAGAATTTGCATCAAAGTTGTGTTCTTCATATTCTTAGTTACCCTGTTAAATATTCCAATTATTTCATTTGGTGTTCATTGAACATTTTCTCTCCCTTCATTTCATTTTATATATTTTGTTTTTTGGTTTTCCTTTTGTTGGGAACGAAAAGGTTGATAGACAACCAAAGACTGTTAAATTAAAACAAAAACCTTATTTTTTTGCAAACTACACTGTTAGGAATATTTTAAATAAAATTGTAATGTTTATAAGCATTTTGGAGGGCATGTGTTTAAAATTTAAATATGAAAATTGCACAAGATTTTTAAAAAATTTCAAAACTTTTATTGTAAACATTATTACAAGCTCTTGTCTCTTTAGTTGCCTTTAACAATAAAATTCATACACAGAACCACAAAAACATTAAAGCAGAAAAAATAAAATGTGTATATTTACATTTAAGTGTAGTTGTGTATGCATATGTATAGTAAAGTATGCAGTACACCCATTTGGACAGAATGCCGTTGACGACATCGTCGTCAATGATATATGCACGACTTGTTCCCTATAGTTAAGGGTTTCTTTAAGAAAAGTTCGAGGAAATTGCCGTGTACGACAGTATCAGCGACATTGTCTTTTATCAAACTCTATTTGGGACAGTATAAAAGCCTTTTGACTTAGAAGTTGTCTTGTATAAAAAGCTGAATGGTTTTTAACACTCGGTTTGCTTAAAATTCTCACATTCTTTTTTGTTTATTGTTGATTCAAATACCCGCACACAATTTATGCTACACTTTCAATAGAAGAATTGGCATATTAAAGTCTTATATATAACATGAAAAAGAAATAAAACAAGACAAATAAAATTGTGGAAAAATTGTCCGAAATAAATATGTAATAATCTAATAATTGTTATCTTGGACGACAAAATAGACTACATTGTTATGTCCAAAATATTCAACAAAAGAAGAATTATTGTCTAGGGCCTTCAAAACCACCAAGAAGATTTGGATTTCGCCGATGACATTTGCCTCATTTCACACAAATTCAGCGACCCTGCAAGAAAATCTAAGAAATGGTTAAAGATGTATTTATTCATTTTTTAATTTTGCTGGACAAATACCCCTTTCATAATTATATTATGTTAATCTTATACCAGTCTTAGTAAGAGGCAATCAATTCTAATGTACTGTACAGATGGTCTCAAAATATTTAAGTGTGAAAATGATTACGATCGACAACTTTTACTACAGTACGCTATTGAAAAACTTTCTCAAATAATCTAATGGAGAAAAATATTTAAAAAATTTAAACTTAGGACATTCTATCGAATAAAAGATTATCGTTATTATGTTATTAGAACAATACTGCAAAAATATACAATAATACTGATCTGAGCTTTTTCACAAAAAAAAATAAAAAATTGTCTCTAATTACCAAATTTATACCAAATTCATAAAAATTGTAAAAATTTTATATTTTGAATATTATTAAAGTAATTTTTGGGAATACAAAATTTTAATTTTAAAGATTTAACTCACGGTTTATTGTTGATGTTTTTGAATGAACTTTGATATTGTTCCAAGTAGAACTGTTGCACATAATTCTTAAATGCTTAACAGTTTTATTTGGTTTAATATCTTTAGTTTTTCTTAAATCTTTGGATGAAGTTTCCTGACGATCTGGCCTAAGCAACCAGTGAAATGCGCATAGGAATAGCTTATCCCATCAACAATAAATTTCAGTGTTTTTATCAAGAATAAAAATTGGGAATTCAGCACGAATAAAAAAATAGTCTTTTAAATTAAATATTTTGAATATTTTTTTTTAATAAATGATATTATTAATTTAAATTAAAAAAATGATCAAAAAACTTTCCCTTTTCAAGCAATGTGTTGATTGATTTTTACAAATTCCAACAACAATTTCACAAATTTAATTTATTTTATTTTAAACGATTTAATTTTTTGTTAGTTTATTACTATTTTAATTCAAGATTTATTTCAAAACAACTAAAATGTTAATAAAATCAAAATTATATTTTTAATTTTCTTTCAACAAAAAAAAAAAAAAATAATTGATCCAATTAACACATTTATTAAATTTAAATACTTTTTAAATAATTCTTTTAATTGATAAAAGCTACGAATAATTTTTTCTGTGTTGTAAGATCACAGGCTTGATTTTCTTGATCACATTGCTTTAACTGTCAACAAGGCTAATGGCATTCTTGTCTTAATGAAACTGTGATCAAAAAAATTTTCTGATCCATATATTACTAAGCAACTCTGTACTTCTATAATTCTTCCCATTCCTGATTTTGTATCTTTTGTATGGAATGCTAAATATTCCATTTATGTAAGTCGTATAGAATCGGTGCAAAAGCAGATTCTGACTTTTTGTTTACCGCAATATCTCAATGGACTTTCCCTTATTAAGCTACCAACCTTAAGAAGCCGTCGTGGAATGCAGGGGATGTTGATTCCCAGTTCCTATTCATTATTGTGTTCCAATAAATCAGCCTAGGAACTTTGAGCTGATCAGTCTTAATAACTATAGATCTATTTACGCTTACACTCCTTTCGTCGACCTTGTGAAAACTTTTTTTTTTTTTTTTTTTTGTTAGAGCCAGCACTCAGGGGATGACCCATACCAAAATAGGTAATGGAAATAAACTGTATCATATTATATATCTGGCGAAAAGCAATGAGGTATGTTATGAAAAGAAAAGTTATTTTGTACTTAAAGTGGGATGAAATCTGGCAGGACCTTAATTACTTGGGACAACCGTTACAATTTTGATGCTTGGCGCTGTTTAATTGAATTTCATCTATCTTTAGAAACTACAATTTTCTTTAACTTCCAGAAAAATGTACTGCTGTGAAAAAATTAAATCATTAAAATTCACAATAGTCTATTATTACCTAATGCGCGTTTAACCCGACATAACAGGCGCCTTTTATATTTTCTAAGTCTATCAAATGTCTGCATTTTCATTGCACACATATTGACATACATTCCACCCACATATAAGTAATTCTCTTACAATTGCTATCTTCACAAACGAATGTATGTGAACGTTATAATTACCTCTACCACTATCTTGCCCTAATTTATGCATGTTTGTCTAAAAATAAAGTTAGTGTGTCATGTATACAGTCTTTTATCATGACTGTGCGTGTCCTAAAGTGGCAAAACAAAATGCGCCAAGAGGCTTAGTAACTAATTAACGACTCTTTCTTTTTAAAAAGTTTTGTTTTAAACGTTTTAACAGATATAATTTGCGTTTAGACGTCCTAAAATTGCACGTTCCAATGCAGACAACATTTGTTTTGTTACAGGAATTTATAAAGAAAGTAATAAAATAAATACACAACTTTCGCAAAAAATACATATTTTATTAAAATTTCTTGCTCGCTTAGACACGTAAGTCAGTACACATACCACCCTGCCATGCTGCTGGTTAGAAGACAATATTTTACTTAACTGCACATTCTAAACTGGCGGCATCAGATGTTACCAAAAGAAAACATTCGGATTCCCAGACAAGTCCAACAATTAAAAAAGTTGGAGTTTATATAACAGTTGGTTGCAAGTTTATTGACTTTTGGTCACCAGCCTTGTTTATTTGTTTGTTCTCAACATTCTTCTCCAACCCAGTAAAAAAAAACAATCTTTTGGATTTGTTTATGCAAAATTCTTAGAGAAAGATTTTGTGGATACAAAGACTACAGCATCAAATTGACTTAAAAGTTTTCTTGTTAGCGTCTAATTGCTTTTAAATATAATCAGAACAGCAATAAGGGGGAAATGAAAATTAATATGGAGCATTCCCTTAAAAAGGAGATATCTGAACAGTTTTCTAAATTAATTTTTTATATACTTTTTGGACTTCATAGTAAGATTAAAAATTTTAACAATTAGATCACATTTTTTTAATTACCGTTAATTTTTTTTAAATAAGCAACAAGTAATCTATACCATATAAGGTCGCTGTCACTATTGTTTACTAGATAGAAACTAAATTTCTCAATAAGTTTCAAAAACCCGTGTTATTTATGTGTCAAACTTGGAAATTTTTGAAAAAATTGTGTCTGCATTACCACTAGAATTTTTATTCAACCCAAACAATTTCAAATGTTGGTTGACTAGAACCATCCCACATATGACAGGATATGTTTACTTCTTTTTTCAAAATTTCATGAATTATCTAAGAATTTTATTTCTAGGGCAGTTATGTTATATACATATGTACATACTTTTTTAAAAGTTTCGTAAGCAGCCCCTTTTTAGAATAAAATCCCTATTAATTGGGATCTGACGTAGGGTTAAAGGCTAGTATGTAGACTTTTCAAAACTACTATGTTAAAAGGTGGTCCAACCAAACAAAACGATGTTATATTTTTTATTATGATAGAAAGAAATATGACAGTTATTTGTGAAACAAAATATCGGCCAAATGCTCGTCACGGCTTCGGTGACATACCTCTATCCGAAGGTCCATATTTTCGACGACTCTGAGACATAATTGAGGTTCAAAGTCGTAAATGTGCCGAATAATCTCATCCTTTAGGTCTTGAATTGTTCTTGGCTTATTGACGTACATTTTTTGTTTTAAATATTCCCAAAGATAGAAGTCCAACGGTGTCAAATCATATAATCGTGGCGGCCAATTAACATCGCCACGACGTTATATAACACGGCCATTGAATTTCTCGCGCAAAGGAGCGAATGTTTCGTTGGCTGTGTGGCAAGTGGCACCATCCTGTTGGAACCATATATCGTCCAGGTCCATGTTCTCAATTTCTGGCATCGAGAAGTCCAACCTCATTTCCGAAGAAGTACGACACGATGACGCCGCCAGCCCAAACCGGCATTCTTTGTGGATGCATCGGCTTTTCACAAATCGCTCTTAGATTCTAATTTGGCCAAATACGGCAATTCTGCTTGTAAACGAATCCACTGAGGGGAAAGTGTGTGTCATAAAGTGCACGAAATGCATTTTGATTTGAACGCTCATTTTCGTAAATTTCTTCAACAATCTTAACGCACTGCTAAATTGTATACCTCTCCATGATTGAATTTGTCAAACACTAAATTAAACAAATTAAAGTGTCATTATTTGCATTATTTTGAACCATCCTTTACTTGTCAGCTTTAATGTCCTGGTCTAACGCGGCAGTCTTTTATTTTTTTGACTTTTGAAATGTTGTTATCAAAACCAAGAAGCTTTTATTAATTTTATATTTATAATGCGGTGGATCTTTTTTCTTTTCATTAATCAAAAAAAAAAACAAAATTGCGCAATCAGCCGTACAAAAAAATTTCTACCAGAGTACCGAAACGTTCACTCATTTTTCAGTCATGAGCGAGCGTGAAAAATTTAAAATTTTACTGCTTTTTCACATTCATGAGGGTGAGGAAAAAATATATTTTGAATTTCCTCATTCATGAAAAATGAGCAAACAAAAAAATTCATATGTGAATTTCTCAGATATGAAAAATTTAAAAAAATTCACATTCAAATTCCTCATAATGAAAAAAACGCGATTTGCCCGACCATTAACAGCGGGAAAATGAAGTAGTAGAGAGGCCTTATAGAAGGCCTTTTTGCCGATAAAAAGTTTTCCAGTCGCATTCCAACTGTATTTCTAATTCACACAGAGTGTCATTTAAGACCAAAGCGTTACCTTCTCGCATCTAAAGTCTTCTGAAAGGCCTTCAAAAAATAATTTAGAATTAAGAACAAAGTTGTATCCAGTGTATTTCGCGACCTTAGGACAACAAGGTTCTGTCTTACATGCTGTTTAGGTGCATATAGAACCTTGTTGTCCTAACGTCGCAAATTGTTGTTGCTACTAACGCGAAGTTAGTAAATTAATAACTTAACTTGCTACACATTCTAACATAACTGCTAATAAAACTATTTCGATAGGCCTTACCTCAGAAAAGATAATTTGAATTTGTAAAATATTTCATAAAACCCATTCTAAAAGACCTTTTCGAAAAAGGCAGAGCGGAATAAGTAAAAGTGTATTAAATCTCTAGTTGTAAACCTTCTTTAAGACCTGAAAAGTCAAAGTGCTCGCAATTTTTCCCGCTATGCAGCACGATAGCCTGTGTGTGCTTTGTAAAATTATTTGTTGGCTGGTAAAGTAAAATGTGTTTTGATTTTGTAAAAAATTTGTTGATGCCTCTAAAAGGGTCCGTTTTTTTTCGAAAAAGGCAGAGCGGAATAAGTAAAAGTGTATTAAATCTCTAGTTGTAAACCTTCTTTAAGGCCTGAAAAGTCAAAGTGCGCGCAATTTTTCCCGCTATGCAGCACGATAGCCAGTGTGTGCTTTGTAAAATTATTTGTTGGCTGGTAAAGTAAAATGTGTTTTGATTTTGTAAAAAATTTGTTGATGCCTCTAAAAGGGTCCGTTTTTTTTTTTTTTTTTTTTTTTTTTTTTTTGTTTAAAAGACATAAAAGCAAAAATAATTGAAAAAAATTACTACCTGCAAGAACTGAAGACAACTGAAGATGAAGTCTTGTGAAAATATTTTGTTTCTGGACCAAGCGCAACGGTGCTTAAAACACTACATTGAACTTTCAAAAACTGGCATAATTTGGCGCGAAACCATAAAATAACATTAATGCAACAATAAAACAAAAATGTTCTTACCCATCAACTATACTTACTGTCGCTTTGTTTGTGGCGAAACAAGACTTTGTTAGTGTTTTCCAAATATCTTTACCAACGTAAGAAAAGTGTTTTTAGCAATAAAACCCCATCGTCGCGATTGGAACAGAAACCAAAATATTTTTACAAACATAAAATACCAACAACTTCTTGTGTCTATTTTTTTCTAAATAATTTCTGCATAAAGGTACGTCTTTTTAACGAAAGAAAAAGTGACCCTTTTTAAAGGCACCAAAGAATTGTTTACACAAAAAAAACATATCGCTAGCTTATATGCAAAACATTTTAAATTGATTTGTTTTGTTAATTACGATTCACATTACATATTTTTATAAAATTTTTAACTGCTACCTAAAAAAATATCCAAGTTATTTACAAAATTAAAAATTACGTTTCATCAAAAACGTAATGGGACCACAAAATTTCTTCATCATATAAAAAGTTTATAATACAAAAGAAATATTTTAAAGAGATTAAAATACTTTTTTTTATAATGAAAAAGATAGCTTTTTAAAATCAATTCATAGCTAAATTGAATAAAGTACATTTTTTAGTTTAAACCACTAATTACACAATAGCACATTTTTCAACTTCATAATCTTGAACCAATTGACACTCCCAAAATCTGAAAGCTTATAATGGTAGAAGAAAAACGCTAGCTGGGTTTTGAATTATTAGCTAAGGTTTTTGTTTAATTCATGTTTGAAAATTTCAACTGGGGGTGCATTTTAGTACAATTTTCAAAAAACATGTATTGATTCTTAAGTCTATATCTCGTGAACTATTCCAGATATCGCTTGTCTCTCTTCGGCATATTTTAAGCTCTTCATCAGATCTAAAAATTTTACCTTTAGATAAAATCAAAAAAACAACAACATCTTACTCAAAACAGCAAAACTGTCAAAAAATTTAGAAAAATTGTTGATTTTAAACGTAAAGAATGAAAAATGAGGACACTTCAAATCTTTTTAAATGTAAATTAAACTTTTTTTGAAAACATGTTCCCGAACGTTTCGCTTGCACATCTGTTTTAGGCAAAAAAAAAAAAAAAAAATGCACAAAAAATAAATAAAAATTTTAAGAGATTAGTAAAGAAGTACATTACCGGCTTTAATTTTTTGGTCATTGAGTCTTATCAAACTATATCAAAAGTCAAAAAATTTGCATTGTTTTGATTGCACGTTCGAATTAAATAAATTTGGGGAATTTTAATAGTACGGCACACATTGTAGAAAAAAGTTGATATGGAAAAGTGTTGGCAGCTGAACTTGCTTTGCTACGTTTGTGGTATTTATGTTCCGAAACGTTCAATGAAAACACAAAATACAAATTTTACTGCTGAATTAAGAAATAGGTACCTCTTATATTATTCTGACCAGTTGGACTTATTCGATTGTTATATGCTTAAGTCATTCCAAGCAATCGTTGTGACCATGACATTAAAACTTCACTTTTTAAATAATCATTTGGCAGAGTTCGAAAAACAATTGCCTACAGAATCTGATGAGCAAGGTGAACGCTTCCACCAAGTAACCTTCCCGATGGCAAAATGGTTCAAAGGGGGAAAAAAAATAGAAAATAAAAAGTATTTTCATACGAAAATAAAACAAGCGAAACGGTCGGAAACTTGTTTTCAGATAATGAGACTAGCTCCGAAAGCGACGACTAAAGTTTAATATATATTTAAAAAGATTTGAAGTGTCCTTATTTTTCATTCTTTACGTTTAAAATTATCAAAAAAATCAAGTTTTTTTAACAGTTTTGCTGTTTTGAGTAAGATGTTGTTGTTTTTTTTTTTTTTTTATTTTATCTTAAGGTAAAATTTTTAGATCTGATTAAGAGCTAAAAATTTTCCGAAGAGAAACAAGCAATATCTCGAATAGTTCACGAGATATAGACTTAAGAATCAGTACATGTTTTTTAAAAATTGTACTAAAATCCACCCCCCGTCGAAAATTTCAAACTTGAATTAAACAAAAACCTTAGCTAATAGTTCAAACCCCAGCTAGGGTCATCATAAGCTTTCAGATTTTGGGGGTCTCTATTGGTTCAAGATTTTAGTGCTACACTGTGTTATTAGTAATTAAAATCAATAAAAAATTATACGTAATAGGTATATTATAATATCTATAATAATATAAATTCTCCACTTTGTTAAATGCAGTACTGCCTGCGCTGCATCAGAAAAGAAAACTAATTTTACCACGTAGACGCAAACCAAATGATGCTGCATACTAATCGTGTGATTATCATATACATATATTCTATTTTTCCGGTAATTTTACACAAATATTAAATTATTTAATATTTTAAATGTTAGTTTCACTTAGTACTAATATACTTTCGTTGATGATACGTCTTTTTGTTTCTGAAAATTACAAATTTATATAACGTAACACACTCAACTTAATAAAAATAATATTTTTTTCTCAAGAATATATCGGTTAAAGTTCTTTTAATTTGTTTTCAATAATTTTTTCCTACAAAAAATCCAACAGACACTTTGGCTGGTTGCCTATACCAAAAATATTTTACACAAACAAATACACACACAGGCAATTCGAGCTGTGGTCATGCAAACTGTCGAACAACAACAACACTACAAGTGAGGATCGTTTTTAAAACTTTTTTTTCCTCATTCTTTATGACTGAAGAAAGGCAAAATTGGATTTTTCCTAAAAAACATGAATGAATTTGGCTGTGAATGACTGTGAAAAAAAGTTATATATTTTACGTTTTTCAATTATGAAAAAAATTCAAGAACGGTTGAATACGAGCGATCACATATGAATTTCTCTGAACTCTGATTTCTACTGCGCATCTTTGTCATCATAGTATGCAAATGAGTGTTTGTTGTAAAAATGTTGTTGGGATAAGTCAAAACCTGAGCAGTATATAATATAAAGGGTGGTTAAATTTCAAGGGCCGATGTTGATTTTGAATAAAACACGAACTATTTAGGAAATTATTGTAATTTTATTTTATTATGATATATTGGTATTACTCAATTATGCATGGAACAAAATATCGGCCAAATGGGCGCCGCGACCACGGCGGCACACCTCCATCCGATGGTCCAAATTTTCGATGACCCTGAGGCATAATGGAGGTTCTATGCCGCTCTTGAATTGTTGCTGGCTTATCGACGTACACCTTTTCTTTCAAATAACCCCAAAGAAAAAAGTCCAACGGTGTCAAATCACATAATCTTGGCGGCCAATTGACATCGCCATTACGTGAGATAACACGGCCATTGAATTTGTTGCGCAAAAGAGCCATTGTTTCGTTAGCTGTGTGGCAAGTGGCACCGTCCTGCTGAAACCACATATCGTCCACATCCATATCTTCCAATTCGGGCCATAAAAAGTTCGTTATCATCTCACGATAGCGAACACCAGTCACAGTAACTGCCTGACCGGCCTCATTTTGGAAAAAATACGGCCCGATGATGCCGCCAGCCCATAAACCGCACCAAATAGTCACTCTTTGTGGGTGCATTGGTTTTTCGACAATCACTCTAGGATTCTCATTCGCCCAAATGCGGCAATTCTGTTTATTGACGAATCCACTGAGGTGAAAATGTGCCTCATCACTGAAGATGAAGTGCACGATATGCATTTTGATTTGAACGCCCATTTTCATAATAAGTCTGGATAACTTTAACACGTTGTTGGATTGTGTATCTCTCCATGGTTCAAATTGAGTAAGTCTGAAATAGAGAAATGTCAAATAAAATTCGGAAAAAAACTTGGCGTTTAGGTGTGGTTCACATTCAACATCGGCCCTTACAATTTAACCACCCTTTAATCAAAAAACACATTGTTTGAAATTTTTTTGATAATTTTTTTAATTATCATTTTAAAATTTAAATTTAAATTTTTAGTACTCTATACAATCAACAAATTGTTTACTTGATTCTATGAATTTGAAACGAATTTGGTGATTAGAGACAATTTAAAATTTTTCTCTGTAAGGAAATTTACATTATGTTGTTTCCTTGCGAAAATCTTTATTTGACGAACGTTGTGAGTCTTTTGCTCTACTTCCCTTAGAGACCTTGCCTACAGGATATTTTTTCTGATAGGACTGATGGTAGTCGGAAATATTTTTGTCGCTGCAGGAATCACGTTAAATCTATTATTAGGCAAATAAAGATCCTCTTTAATTTGTGAAAATTAAAACGAGCAGGATATTTTGTTACTCCCTAAAAGTAATGGAATCGATGATAATGATGACAAATTTGATAACGTTAATAATTACTATTTTTTCAATCAAATAGTCTAATTTTTGCCAACAAACCTCTAAAATGCTAATCTGGTAATGAGGTGAATTTGTAAAATTGTTATATTTTATAATAAAATTTTAAAGAAAAACATATAACAATAGCATAATTATAAGGTCAGTTCAAGATTGCTTTTAATTTCTTCCGGTTGAACGGTCCGAAATATTTTCGGTCTTTTAAGTCATTCGGTGTTAAATTTGATGCTTTTAGGCAGAAGTTTATCAGAATATTGATGCCAATAATTGAAATTTATATTCTATATTTAGTGAATACTTTATGGACAACATCGAATTTCCGCTTATTTTAGAAGACTGCGAATATAGTTTCCATAAGTAAAAATAAATCAGCAATTGGGTCTGACGATTTTCAGCTCATATCCATTCTTCATGCTCTATATAAAATTGAAGAGCATGTTAAGAAGATTCAAGTTTTAAAAACATATTGAGCATAGTCATTTGCTTTATAACTGTAAATCTTGTATTATAACTAATATAAGTACTACCTCTTTGCTGGTTGGCTTGAAACATAATATTCGGAATAATTTATCTAACGCATTTTACTATCATTATACTTCCCAAGGATTTCGATGGGGAAGATCATCCTCTATTAGTTAAAAAATTTGAAAGATATAACAAATTTTTTTTCTGCTTGCAAGTAAAAATTTGAATAACATTTTCAAACAATTTTCAATAAAAAGCTTTTTGCAATAAATTTAAAAAAAAGCTCTTGTAATGAAAATCATTTCACTAAAACTATTTTTAACAAAAATCGTCTTACAAAAAGAATTTTTACTTTAAATTTCACTAACAATTTGCTAATGGTGTTCACCAAACATCAATTTGTTAAAAAATTCAAGTTTAAAGATTTTTCCTACAAATTTGTTCGTTTGCAAAATTTTGGCTTAATCTTTAAAAATTTTATCAGCAGTTTTAAGTGTTTAAAATTCGTTTTGCATTTTACGGCTTAAATTTTTTCATATATTTTGTTTCCAATTTATTTCCAATAAACTTATTGACATATTCATTTGCCGTTTCTTTTAAATAAAATCCACCTTAAATTCCAATCAATTGACTTTTTACAGCATTTTCACATTTTGGTAACAACAACACTTTTCTTTCAATTGTTATTTATTTTATTTATAAACCAATCACTGAGTAAAAGCACCATTATGGCGCTTATGTTTCTTTAAGGCCCGTTTTCACAACTAACCGATAGCTTAAAGTAGACTTCAAGCTCCCTTATAAAAAGTGTTCCAGTATTAAAACTCTACTTTAATCTAAACTGAGCGATAAAGTAAATTAAGATTCATCCCACCTGGTAGGTAAAAGTAAAATTGCAATAGTGGAACACTTTTTATACGGCCGGTAAAATTCTACCTTTAGCTATCGGTAAGTTGTGAAAACGGGCCTTAAAAAGTGTATGTGATATTTATTTTGTACTTTTACTTTTACTTTCACTTTAACTTCTCTTTTTGTTAAGATACAAATTGAAATCATCTTAGTGGCAATCATGTTTAAAGGTTTGTGTGTGTTCTTAAGTAAAAATTAGCTTTGTAGTTGCTCATGTGTGTCCAATGACGAATTATTTTTTGAGAAATATGTGGCATATAGGTACATGTTAAATGTTCTACATTTTTGTCCTCGTTTGCACAAAAAATACAACTGTTTTTAATATCTCTTGTAAATATGTTGCATGAAAAACATGTAAACATTTTGCATATTTTACCCTCACGTTTATATAAGTTGTTCAAACTGGTGAATAAAATACTAAAAAACATGCAAACATGTTGCATATTTTACCCTTACTTTTGTTTAAGGTGTTCACACTGCTCTTATTACAACTGAGGAACTTACTTTTCGATTTGTTCAACCAAGAATTTGTTTTTATACCCTCCACCACAATTAGTTGTGAAGGGGGGTGCATAAATAAGCCTTTTTTCATATGAATGGGAGATAAAGCCGTCATGGCCTAAGCTCACATTAGCAATATTTGAAAATGGCTTTATCTCTCATTTCAGTTCCGGAGACACTAAAGTTAAGTATTGAAATCTGGCCTCGCATACTTAAGTTTTTCTGCGTAGCGGACTGCGGCCGTGCTTAGGGGTTTTTTCCTCCAGTAGGACGCGGCAGGTGGCTGAATAAAGTTTTCCTGCGTGCGTCACAAGAATAAAAAAACGAAAAAAGGATTTTTCCCTTTTACAGAATTTGTACACCATGCATAACAATATTCTGGAAAAATATGGCTTTATCTCTCATTTGCGAAAAATAATATGGCTGTATCTCTCATTTCGCAAAATTTTAAATATGACCTTACCTCTCAATGATTGGGCAATAAGGCCATTATGGCATTATCTCTCATTCAATTGAGCAATAAAGCCATCATGGCCTTATCTTACATGGTTTTTAAGCACCCCCGTTATGAAGAGGGAATACTAAGTTTGTCATTCCATGTGAAACTTTTTTATTATTTATCTCAGACTCCATAAAGTATATATATTCTGGGTCCTTGAGTAATTCTAAGTCGGTTTAGCCATGTCCGTCTGTTTGTCTGTCTCACCGTCTGTCCGTCTGTTGAAAACACGCGCACTTTCGAAAAACTCAATAGAAATAAACTTGGTGTAAATTGCTTGTAGTTATCCTAAGCAGTTTGGGATTGAAATCCAGCAAAATCGGTGTAGTAGGATCAGAGCTATGAATCAAAATGTGGAACCACCACCTAAAAAAAATTTATAATTTTGTTACAAAAACTAGCATAAATGGTGAAACAATGCACGGAATGATATAAGATTTTGCAAAAATTTGTTATATTCGACTGGAAATCGCGCTGTGAAGATCTGTCCATAATTTACCCCACGCCCCATAAAAACCCTACTCCCGGAAAACAGTTAAGTTCGCCTTAAACCACAATTAACAATGCTATCATAATAGACATTTGCGTGTCAGAGTTTTATAGGAGGAGCAATGACACTGTGCAATTTCGTTAAGATCGGTCCATAATTTACCCCAAGCACCATATAAACCCTACTCCCGGAAAAGAGTTAAGTACGCCTAAAACCGTAAAAAAATAATGCTATCATTAAAAATTTTGGCTCGTCACAGTTTCATAGGACTAGAAATGACACTGTGAAATTTTGTGAAGATCGGTCCATAATTTACTTTAGGCTCTATATAAACCCTACTTCCAGTTTAGTAAGACTTAAACCGTAAAAAATAATGCTATCATAACAAAATTTGGTACATCACAGTTTTATATGACAAGAAATCACAATAATAAATCACGTGATGATCTGTCCATAGTTTACTATACGCCTAAAACCGTAGCAGATATAGATATTGCGGTAAAATTTCTTCCAACCAAGCTTCATATGGCCAGAAAAAATGTTATGTAATTTTGTGATATACGGTTCGTAATAAACCTTATATCCATTTTAAGCAGCCTTCTGAAATTCACGGCAAACGCTTAAACTAATTTCACCGCTACATTGGTTCATATCTTACCATGGCTCCAATATAAATTCCCCTCCTTAAAATCGTTTAAGTTCGGCTTAAACTATTACGAATCATGAAATTTTACTCAAGTTATTTAAAATTGCTAAAAAAAAAGCATAAAACCAATTTTAATGCAGATGTCTATTTTTATAAATTTAAATTAAAAATGAATAGACATCATATAGATATTACTCCTAAAACATTCGAACTGTCGGTGGAGGGTATCAAATATTCGGTTCAGCCGAATATAGCACTCTAACTTGTTTTTATTTAATAATACATTCCACCATTAATTTCCAGAAAATTTTGCTTAAGCGCAAAATATAAAAAATATTATTTATCGTTTTAATTCTTTGTATGCAGAAACCGCTAAAATAGTTTTAAAAATCGCTTATATAGTAACATTAATAAATAAAGTATAATAGTTTCAAATAAAAGCAGATACATAATTTTTGTCAATTAAAGTTGTAAAACACTTGGATTGATTAAAGGTGACATTGAAAAGTGTTTGATGTACATAGTGTAACATAATTTTCTCAGAAAAGAAATCGTCTTAAATATCCTATATGTATGCTATAATTTTTTAATTTGCTTGCATTTTAGCTCTTGTGTGAGTAACAAAGAACAGGCAGCGAAAACCACAACAATCATAGCATTAAATAAAAAAACAAATACAACAAATAGCTTGAGTAAGTGGAGGAAAAACATACATTAATTACTACATGTACTAAATGCTAATCTAAAAGACTACTGAAACCAAATGAAACCGAATGAGCAGAAGGAGTAGCATCATCGTGGTCATCAGCAGCCTGATTCAAACAGTTTCAGTTTCTTTTTCATTTAATTTTTGTTAATTTGCCAATTATATGTGATTAAAACGACAACATGTAATTGTTAGCACATCGTGTTCGGTTAATTCTTTGTTTCTGTTGCTGTCTGGCTTGATAATGCTGCAGCAGCTGATTTATTTAAATGATGTTGTAGAACGATTTATTCAGTTGTATTTGAATGATTTTTTGCCAATTTTCTTATAGTTAAATGTTTGATTACACTGTGCAACAAAAAAAATCAGCCTCAATACTTGCAACGCGAAATGAAACTAGACTATTGGTAGAGCAAATCTGCCAAATGGTTTTAAAAAGTTAACTTGAGTTCCAGAAACATCGGCCCCTAAAGTTTTTGAATTTTTTGAAAAAACGTTAGGTATAAGTTAAAAAATAACAAGTAAGAAAGTATAGTTGGCCCAGCCCGACCATATGATACCCTTCACCACAGTATTTAAAAACAAATCATGCTTATGTGTCCATATAAATATGGATTTATCTTTGTTTATAAACTTCATTAAAATTAGTTTGAAAGTGTGTGAGAGGCAGAAATCGTCCCAACCTCCCCTTGTGGTCCTATTTTTGGAAAACTGTATAGCTTATGTGTCAATTTCATTAAAATCGGTTTGAGAGGCAGAAATTTACCCAATCTCCCCTCGTGGTCCTATTTTTTAAAATGTGCATTCATTTTGTGTCCATATAGATATGGTCCTATCTATGTTTTATATATCATTAAAATTGGTTTAATAGTTTCTGAGAGGAAGTAATTTCCCCAATCTTCCCTCGTAGTGCAACGATTCAACCCATTTTCAATGGAATTGGTCCTTGTGCCAATAAGAACCTATGACCCGAATTTTATCAAATTATCTGCAAAATTGCGACCTGTACTTTGCAAACAAGGTTAAATGAACAGCCAGTCGGACGGACATCGTTAGTTTGACTCAGAATCACTTTCTGAGTCGATCAGTATACTTTAACGACCAATATTTTAAGGTGTTACACACATCAGCACAAATGCATAATACCCTCTCCACTATTGTGGTGTGGGTATAAATATACTTAATGTACTTCTGAGCTAAAATACTATTTCAGATGTCTTCATTAGAATTGTATGGCGATTATTTTCTTAGCATATATTTACTCTCTAACACTTATTTTAAGGGGCCATTTGTGTGCTTTCTTAACTTCCAGACAAAAGTATAATAAAACCGCACTTGAGAGTGTTAAAATATAATATTTTATGCATCAAATTTCACTAGCGGCCTTCTAAGACCAAAACATCGTGCAACGGATTTTCGAAATTCCGGGCCTTGAAATTTTTACACGATTTTTTGGTCTTATAAGACCCCTAAGTTAAGAAATGTTAAATTTTTTTTTGTTTTCAAGAAGAGCTATTGCGAAAATTATTTAATAAAAATTTTTTTTTCATTAAAATGATTTTTAGTTAAAAGCTTCATGATAATATGCTTTTCTGTAAGAAAACTTTTAACAAAAAAAGTTTGTTTTCATTGCTTTAAATTGTAGATGATGCGCCTTTTTGTTTTACGGAAATTCCTCAATATAAGTAAAGTTTTGAATTAACCCAAGAACTTAACTTTTTTTCCCTACCCAACATTGAATTATATCCACACAATAAATATTTTAATTAATGATGTGGAAATTAAGTGAAAACAAATAAAAACTTACAGAAAAAAATAAGTTTAGTTTGAAATAATTCATCTGTGCAAATGTATACACTTAATTAGATAAAAGTAAAGGTCAAACGTGGAGGCTACAACAATTTAACTTTTTTTTTAAGTTATTGAAAGTTTTATTTATAAATCAAGTATTTTTAAAATTGAAAAAATATGTAACAAAATATTTCTTGAATACGCAAATGTTAATACAAAAAATATCGCTGTTTCTGTTGTAGAGAAATATTCAAATATGAAAAAATGCTGCCCTACACACTGTCATAGGCTGCATCTAGATGGAGAAACGGAGGTTCTTCCAGTCCAGGAACATAACACCAATCTGACTTTGTAAGACCTTCTGGCATAACGCTGGAAAAGTGCTGCCACAATTTAAACATGACACAGTTGGATACAGTCCCGAAAAATTACCGAAAAAAACTTTGAGTATACGAGCAGAGCATATGAAGTTATGAGAAGGATTCTTTAGGTCATATCTTACAAACAGCAGCTTTGAAAGACATTCATAGGGAGGCCACCACAATATCAAGTTACCGCATGCCTGTCGCATGAATATTGTGCTGTCTATCACACAAACAAAAAACCCCTGCCGCGGAAAACGCGGGTTACTCTGGAAAAATTTAAATTAGGACGGATAATTAAGCCCAACGCCTGCTTATCCTACATAGACGTTTTCATACTTTATGTATGCCAGCATGTTTTCAGGGTCCCCATGATATGCCTACACTTTAAACTGTTTATATCACCCTACTTTACTCAGTCTAATGGATATATCGCACATTTGCTGCAAGACAGGCATAACTCAAAAAATGAAATTTTGGAGTTAGAGATGCAGATTTGTTCGCTTTGTTTTTCTTTATATTGTGTATTAAATTCATCTTTAAATCTTTCATACTTTCCAAGTTTGAAGAGAATGTGTCTTCTTTTTTTCTAAGTAGTTAGAGCAAATCAAAAACTTTAAATGCGTTTATCTCGAAATGGATTTTTTTGAGTTATGCCGGTCTTGCAGCAAATGAGCGATATGTACTAGTCTAGTAGAAAAAGCACAATCTCTACGGATGAACATCAATGCAAAACCCCCAGATTAAAAAGTTAAAAACTAAAGGTTTTAAAACTACAACAGCAACAACAAATAATTATTATATATACCCATAGGTTAGTTATTCAAATTCTTTACTACCAGTTACAGAGACGATTTACGACAGTGTCTATGGTTCATCACAAAACTTTGACACTTCCAGTAGTATTAGCTAAAATATAACTTGTATTATTACTTTGCTTACAAATAGGCGTATTACAATAAACTCTGTATAATTTATTCAACTAATTATAACATGTTTCAAGAACACTTTAAATCCATTAGATCAAGTAAATGGCTCATAAAACATTTTAATTATCATTATTATGTTATTTCAAATAAATAAATTTAATTCCCTGTTTTATATTCAATTTTTAAATAAAAAATTCCATAATACGAGTACGCCGTTAAACATTACTCGTTTAAATCTATTGTCGTACTATGTTTTTTTTTCAAAATGCGGCCATAATTTATGTAAATAAAATCATTGATCCATAAATGGATTTATGAAATTAAAGTTAAACTCTAGTGATTAAATTCCTAAAAATTTAATTTTAATTAGTGATGATGTTTATAATAACAATAAAAGCAACAAAATGAAAGAGAATAGTACATTGTTAGTATGAAGAAGGAAAATAAATGATTGCTGTATTCAATATTTGGTTTTTTCGTGGTTTTAATTAAAACAATACTCGTAGAACGAAAACAAACACACAGCCACACATACATACACACAATTGAATAAACGACATTGTTGTCAAAATGAAATGTACGCTTTTCAACAGACGCCTTAAAATATTCTATGAAATTTAAAACAGAATATACTCTATAAGTAATTACTTACACTGCCCTACAGTTCGTTCGCTTAGAAATAAACTGCTACTCGACTTTGTTCTTTTTTTCCGAATTTTATTTGACATTTCTCTATTTCAGACTTACTCAATTTGAACCATGGAGAGATACACAATCCAACAACGTGTTAAAGTTATCCAGACTTATTATGAAAATGGGCGTTCAAATCAAAATGCATATCGTGCACTTCGTGATTTTTTTGGTCAATTTGATCGTCCAAATGTGCGTACAATCGCAAAAATCGTGGAAAAATTCGAGCAAACCAAGTCTGTAGAAGATGTGAGAACACCAGTGCATGCTCGTACAGCTCGTACTGCAGAAAATATTGCTGCTGTTCGCGATAGTGTCGCTGAAGAGCCGTCCACCTCAACTCGTCGTCGTGCCCAACAATTGCACCTCTCACGCTCGTCGTTGATGAACATTATGCATAAAGACTTGCATTTACACGCTTACAAGGTGCAATTGGCTCAAGAACTAAAGGCTCTTGAATGGTGGCAAGAAATGGCAACAGTGGATGATCAATTTGCGAAGAAAATCATCTTCAGTGAT
Organism: Pollenia angustigena; assembly: GCA_930367215.1. Classification (NCBI taxonomy): domain Eukaryota; kingdom Metazoa; phylum Arthropoda; class Insecta; order Diptera; family Polleniidae; genus Pollenia; species Pollenia angustigena. The sequence goes on from OV884056.1 coordinate 16,444,598, forward strand.
GAGGCACATTTTCACCTCAGTGGATTCGTCAATAAACAGAATTGCCGCATTTGGGCGAATGAGAATCCAAGAGTGATTGTCGAAAAACCAATGCACCCACAAAGAGTGACTGTTTGGTGCGGTTTATGGGCTGGCGGCATCATCGGGCCGTATTTTTTCCAAAATGAGGCCGGTCAGGCAGTTACTGTGAATGGTGTTCGCTATCGTGAGATGATAACGAACTTTTTATGGCCCGAATTGGAAGATATGGATGTGGACGATATGTGGTTTCAGCAGGACGGTGCCACTTGCCACACAGCTAACGAAACAATGGCTCTTTTGCGCAACAAATTCAATGGCCGTGTTATCTCACGTAATGGCGATGTCAATTGGCCGCCAAGATCATGTGATTTGACACCGTTGGACTTTTTTCTTTGGGGTTATTTGAAAGAAAAGGTGTACGTCGATAAGCCAGCAACAATTCAAGAGCTAAAGGATGAGATAATTCGGCACATTAACGGCATAGAACCTCCATTATGCCTCAGGGTCATCGAAAATTTGGACCATCGGATGGAGGTGTGCCGCCGTGGTCGCGGCGCCCATTTGGCCGATATTTTGTTCCACACATAATTGAGTAATACCAATATATCATAATAAAATAAAATTACAATAATTTCCTAAATAGTTTGTGTTTATTCAAAATCAACATCGGCCCTTGAAACTTAGAACTAGTTATTTCAACAGTTTCCGGAAATCCACCCATGTAAGATAAATTGGAAGCATTTTCTTACAATTTTGACATTAATTCCATGTAAAATTGCATTATAAAGGAACATACGCAGCGCTTAGTTGGATCAATGAAACCTGCTTCATTAAAATTTATTCAATGAATCTTGTTGTATAAAATAATTAAATATTTAATTTTTCACTTAACAGTTAAATATTTTTTTAGGGAAACTATCTACATACGATGTTAGTAATTGAACTCCTCCGAAACGGCTTAGCCGATTTTTATGAAATTGTGTATGTGTATTTGTTAGGTTTGCCAAATAGAGGGCGTTAAATGGGGCAAAAGAGCTAAAAGCTCTCCCTCCCTATATCTTCTTAACTTATCAACCGGTTTTCTTAAAATTTGGCATAGAGGCACAGTAAGATCTGAAAGAAAATGGGAAAAAGGGCAAAAGGGGTAAAAGCTCCCCCTGCCTATATGCTCTTAACTATTCAACCGATTTTCTTGAAATTTGGCAGGCAAATAGTGTAACATCTGGAATCAACTATAGCCTATAATTTTAATTATTTAGGGCGTGAAATAAGGCAAGAGGGCTAAAAGCCCCCTGCGCTATATCTTCTCAACTTATCAACCGATTTTCCAAAAATTTCACACGCAGAAACTGTTACTTCTGAAACGAAATAGGGAATAGGTCGTGAAATAAGACAGAAAGGGTAAAAGCTCCCCCTTCCTTTTTCCTCTTAAATAATCAACCGATTTCCTTGAAATTTGGCATTCAGACACTGTAACATCTGGAAGGAAATAGAGAATAGAGCGTGAAATTGGGCAAAAGGGTTTAAAACTTCCCTTCCCTATAACTTCTTACTCGACTGGTGTTCTTAATATTTGGCATGCATACCTGCCTACATCTTTAGGAAATACGTTATATGGCAAAACAATGTTTGCCGCGTCAGCTAGTGATTTTATTTTTTTTATATGTTCCCAATTAAAATGTTTTGTTTAACTTGTACAAATTAAAGTTTTTATAAGTCCAGTGAAATTTTTGACGTACTTACGATATTCAATGAAGCGATTTTAACGAAAAAACTTTTTTTATAACAATAAATTTCAGTGTTTTTATCAAGAATAAAAATTGGGAATTAAGCACGAGAAACAAAATCTTGTAAATTAACCGCGAAATTTCCTTAAGACAATGATAATTTTCTTTTTACCAATGAAAACTCTTTATGAAAATGATTTATTAAATATTTGAAGCATTTTCTTTACAGTGAAGTGAAAACTATTTCTTTGGAATTTGTTTAGTTATATCTGCAATTTGTTAAAATATGAAGTGAAACATGGAGTGTCCAAGCTGTTTGTTTACATTAAATAAGTTCTAGAAATGTTTAAGGAAATCTGCAATGCAGTTTACATTATCATTCATGCGGGATAAGTAACATAAAAAATATTATATATTTTTTATTTAAATGATTTTAAGTGAGCATTTTTATTAGTTCTACGCGTTCTTATAAGGAGCATAGGGCCTTATGTGATGTGAGTAGTTAATGAGGCTTCTGTTTTTTTTTTTCTGAAATTAGGGCTGCCAGAATGGTCTCCAGGCGTGCACGCAAAGAAAAAACATGGTTGTGGTAAACATATTCTAAGAGCAACATATTATGATAAGATTCATGATTGTAGTCACCATATTAAGATAATTATTGAATCATATTATGACTAAATATACTCGTAATATGACATCATAATATTTTTCCCTTAATCATATTATTATTCTGTTAATCATACTAAGTTAAGAAGTTATCATATTATTGTCATGTTGATCATAATAAGTTAAAAAGCAATCATATTATTATCATGTTAATCATAATAAGCTAAGAAATTAATCATATTATTGTCATGTTAATCATAATAAGCCAAGAAGTAATCATATTATCATCAGGTTAATCATAATAAATTAAGAAGCAATCAAACTGTCAAAAAAATATAAAAAATAAATAAAAAAAATTTTGATCGATTTTTTATTTTGTGGCTTTTTATAATTTTTTTTAATGTCAATTAAATACCGGAGTTCAATATAAGACTTGCAAAAGAACAAATGCAAAATCTGTGGTTTTCATGGGCCACCTCGTATGTCCTTTCCGATTTTGAGATATTGCATAATTTAAAACGCTCTTAACATGTTTCTAAAAATAAGATGGATCAATTCCGATTTTTTAACGTAGTGATAAAGTTTAAAATGGGCAATACCTAGCCCATAGTTTGATCTAGAATGGTTTTTCGGCTTTCCTGAAAATTTTGTTTTAAGACATACGCGGTTGCCCATGAAAACCACAGAAATATCGTATCACTTTTATAAAATACAACGAAATCTCTGTGTGTTTTGTTGTTGAATTTTACAAATAACGACGAAATTTTGCATTTGCACTATTAAATCACTAACACTAAATAAACTCCGCTAATATTTTAATTTTTTTAGTTTCTTTTAACTTATTTTTTAATAGGAATTTATCTTTAAATTAATAAACCGCTCACATATATAATAAACGACACAACTGATTCCTAATTATTTTAAAATGGCGCTGACATAATATTATTAGAGTAAAAATAGTTTGATTGCATCTTAAACATAATATGATAAATGTATCGAAAATTATCGTGTTATGGCTATTAGATATCATGATATGATTGTGAGTAATATAATATGTTTTGAAAGTTATCATAATTTAGTTGTTAGAAAAATAATTATTTTTCGAATTGCGATCAACATATATGTATATGTTTACAGTTTTTCGAATTGCGATCAACATATATATGTTTACAGTAACTATAATATTGTTGATATTTAATAAAAAATATCAATTATTTGTGTACGACAACAATATATTGTTACATTAAACATAGTGTTGTTGCCGTAACCATGCCCAACCATATTTTTTCTCTGCATGATCTGGCAGCAAAACCATATGTCAAGTTAATATGCAAGATTCAACGCCCGTACAAGGGAACAGGTGGTTTTAGTTGGTGGCTATTAGTTAACTGGAGACGCCAACTGCTCTCCTTGGCATTCTAGCTGTCGTAGGAACTCACAATTTGTTAGAAGTCCGTCGCTACCCTCAAATACTGTTATTGAAGAAAATTTGAGACAAAATCGTTTTCTATACAACAATTTTTATTAAAACGAATTAAAGTGCAAATTTTTCTAGTAAAACCATTTTTAGCGAAATGCTATTCAACGCAATGATTTTAAGTAAAAAAAACTTTAAGTGGAAAGATTTTTATTGAAAAAAAACGATTTATATATATTTACTAGCTGACCCAACAGACGTTGTCCTGTCCAAATTAGGAAAAATGTTTGCGTTCGATTTTTAAAATCCGTTAAAAGGATACGAATATTTGAAAGAAAAATTTGTCAAATCGATGGAGCCGTTTTCTTATTTTAGGTAATTCGAAAAAAGTGGGCGAGGCAAAATTTAATTTTCGTATAAATCTAAGTTGGACCATGGCGATAATTTTAAAGAAAAAATCGTCCAAATTATATAGAAGTCATAGGTAGTGCAATATGAAAATTCGATTTTGCCACGCCCCTCCGCCCGCATACCGAAAATCAAATATCAGACTTCACAGTGTCACCCGCCTGAATATAATGAAGATTCCCTGAAAATTTCATCAAAATTGGCCCAACCGTTTTGGAGTCCATACGTTACATACATACAGACATACACATATCCTATTTTATATACATAGATTGGCTACTCAAAATCACTCTCATCAGAAACATAACTCTTTTACTCTCTCTTGTTTTTTTATTTACCACGCGACATACTTTTTCTCACTTCGCGTGCACTGAGGAAACTGGTTGCTATTTTTTTGTTGCAAAAAGTTTGCACTTGTTCTATTTTTTTATAATTGAAAAAGAACCTTAACAGCTACTGCTTTTGGAAGTTTATTCAAAATATAAAAAATTTGCTTCCTAGAATTTTTTTAATCCACATCGCACAATTGTGTACGCTGAGTCCGAAAGGGCTAAAGTATCGCAAAGGCCAATTTTAAAGACACTTGATCGCTTAAAAGACTACAACGGGCCTCACTTCATATAACTTGGAATCATAAAGATGGATAGTCTGCTGTATAATTGATCCCATAACATGTGATATTTTCTAGCTCCAAAGCGCTTTCCTTTAATTTTGGCTTGAAGAATTGTGTGCAATATTCGATATTTAGTTTTTCGCCTACATACATATGATCATACAAAGTTTTTAATGATTCTTGATTATCTTTCAATATTTACAACAAGACTGGTTAGAGCCTTCTCGACGTGACATTTGATTTACCTCAAGCTGTCCCATTGGTCAGTTAGTAGTACTCCAAGATACCTGAAACTTTGTCCTCTTTCGATACAGGATTTACTGTTTACCATTACTTAGCGTTGAGAAAAGATTTTGACTTTAAAACAGAAGAAAGTGACAAATAGTTTGCAACAACATTTACGTCGGCTCAGTAAAGCATAAATTTTTATAAAAAACAAAAAAAATGGTGTTTCTTCAATGGCCATTGCCCATATTATGCCACAAAAGCATAATCAACGGATCCTTTTATAAATAATACGTTGATTATAAAATGGTTGCATAATTTAAAAAGCACATTTTGTCCACTAAAAAGCGAAGTGACAATAGGGTTTTTAATAGATATGTAACATAATTACTCTAAAATGTCAACGATGGCATCTGTTAATAGAAGTTGATATCTTAATTGATCGTTGTCCTCGCAAAGTGCCACTAAAGGTACATAAAGAAACAATTGGCTCATAAAGATGGTAAAGTATTAATTAAGTTCTTTATATTAAAAAATGTAGGTCACTGTCTTCTTGAAAATGTACCAGCAAAATCACTAAATACTGCTACCCAATGAACTCATGGGTATTCTCCCTCTCCCTTTCCCATTTGCTATCTTAAATAAACAAATGCTCTTACAAAAACAATTAAAACTAACCATCATCATCGTCCTTATCATTTGTTAAGATAACGGTATATTTACATACATTTACAGTTACACTTACTTACATTCATCCGTTCATTCATTCATTCACTCATTTATTTATTCATCCTTTCCCCTCAACACGCTTTGCATTGTATCATTCTGCCAGTTATTTTTTGTTTGCATGTGTGTTTAACTATTTGTTAAGTATGAGTGAGTGAAAATGTGTGTTTGTGGGAGGATTTTTCTTTTGTTTTTCTGTTTTTGGCATTAGAGGAATACGACAAAATCGTTGAATTACCTGCTTAATTTTGTTAAACTTGTTCTTAAAGTTTGTTTGTTTAAACCACAAGCTCATTTGTGTTGAGGTTTTATAATTTCTGTCGGTTCTTTCTGTTCTTTATTTTGTTCCGTTTTCAAATTAGTTAAAAAAAATACATAAAAAAACAAACAAATTCAAGAAAGCAAAACTGAAAAAAAGGATTCAATGATGTTAATCCACTGGTGTTGTCATTTTTATACCGTGGTTTTTGTTTAAGCTGCCCTCCATTATATAAATATTTTGTTGTTTGAGGGTGTGTGCAGGACTACCCGTTAACTGGCATGAGTGGCTAAGAATACCAAGTGTTTTAATTTCAACATTAAATGACATCTGTTTAAAGAGATGTTTGCTAAAGTTTGTCATTAACATTTCCTACCAACTCAACCACTCAACTCAGCACCACTTACACATTTTTAAATTAGTGAGCTTTTAACAAAAAATTTTATATACTTGGCCATTATCCTGGCATTACACTGTAGAAAAATAAACAACCGCACAAGTACACGGTGTTGTTTTCTTTTGTCTTCAGTCGGCGTTTTAACCGTTTTTACGACTCTTACCTTTTTTATCACCTTTTCCAGGGTGTTTGAGGGTAATAAAAAAATCTACGGTCGATTATTTTAATCACAAAATCATGAGATTTCTTCAAATGACTATTTCGATATAGTCTTTGCTTGAATTTGTCGTTGTTTTTGGTTTTTATTAATAAAAAAAAAAGATTTGCTTCAAATCTTTTGTTACGTTTTGTCATTTTCAGTTTATCTTTTAAAGCGAAATAATAATGAAAAAAAACGATTAGAATATTCCCACTAAACCCGATAAGAAACTTGGTGTTAAGTTTTAAGGTAGAGTTTATTAGATTATTAAGGAAATAAAGTTATATAAACTAAAAGGGGTATTTATTATGGTAACAACAAAGCTTTATTAATTTAAATTTTGCAAAAAAGAAGGGAAAATTTTAGTTTTACTATTTAAAGGAATTTATTTTTTTATAAATTTGCCTTAAAAAGGGTGGTCCAACCATAATGCACGATGATAATTGTGAGTCACACCTTAAAACCTTAAATGTCAACTTAATTTGACATTTCTTTGTTTAAGAGTTTGACAAGTTCAACAATGGAGAGGAACACAATTGAGCAGCACGTTAAGGAGCATATAGACGACATGTTTTTGTCATCTGACATGTCAAATTTCCCACTGCAAAACACATACATGTCGTATGTTACCTTTTTAACTTTGCTTCTGTAAAAGTCAGACGCAAAGTCATCTGACAAAATTTCAATTAGAGCGTGCTCTATTTTCTTCTGACAAACCATCTGACATCAGAAATCTATGCCGGGAAGAAACTGGCAGCGGCGTCAACTATTGACGGAATCATTAGCCGGCTGAAGTTAATATTTTACAATACCAAGATATGTATGCTCATCTCACCATTGAATATAATTTATGTAAATATAAACATAAAACCAGTTTAATTATAAAATTCTAAATTGGTATCTTTAAAATAAAAGAAAAAAATGTTAAGATGGCTAAATTATTTTACGGCGCAAATAAATATTTTCGTGGCGGCAGCAAGCTATTTTGAAACCGAGAACTACTTTGGTTTCTGCAAAACAGAGACAATGTCAGAAGCAAATTACATGTACGTTTGTGACCGAATATTATAAACCTTATGTAAAACAGCAATTTTGACAGACATGAACAATTACATGTGACTTGAAAATTTGACATGTCAGATGACAAATACATGTCGTGTACGGGCGCCTTTAAGAATGTTGAAGCCTTTAACGAAAATGGGCGTTTAAATCATTTAAATCTTGTGCACTTAGTGATTTTTTTTTCAACATAATCGACCAAATATGTCCACAATCGTAAGAATCGTACTCAAATTTCAGCAAATCGGGTGTGTAGCAAATGTGAAAACACCTGTGCATGCACGCCCAGGGCAGGCGACATCATCGGTTCGTACTTCTTTGAAAATAAGGTCGGCAAAGAAGTTACCGTTCGCTAATGCCAGAACAAAACGGAATTCTTGTGGCCTGAAACTGCGGATATGGACCTGGACGATATGCGGTTTCAAAATGGATGGTGCTCCTTGATACACAGCTAGCGAAATAATGGCCCTTTTGCGCAAGAAATTCAATGGCCGTGTTATCTCACATCATAGTGATGTTAATTGGCCGTCAATATCTAGTGATTTGACACCTTTGGACTTTTTTCTTTTGGAATATTTAAAAGAAAAAAGGAAGTAAAGTACAACATGTAAATGAATTAAAATAAATATTCATTCAAAACAAATTTCGATCCACCAAAGTTAAAATACCATTTGGTTTAAAGATTGCTGTTTGATTATTGACTGCCAGCCGTCGTCAATGGCGGTGAGTGGTAAACGACAAAGATTTCTAAGAAGATAGTGTAGTTACCAAAAAAACAAGTCAAATCAACCTCTTCGTGAACGTGGGTTCGATACCAGCAGCAGTCAATAATGAAAAAATTATCAATAAATTTTAATTAATTTTATGTTATAAAATGACTTTTTTCATTAACTTTAGCCTGATTAAAATATCAAAATATTGATTAGAAAAAGTGTACGTCAATTAGCCAAAAACAATTCAAGAGCTAAAGGATTGTTCGGCACATTAACGACATTGAACCTCAATTTAAGGGTCATAGATGGAGTCATTGAAAAAATGGACCATTGGATAGAGGTTTTAATACACTGCCTCTCACCAGAAAACGACATTAATTATATATACATATTTCATCTTATAAAAAAGATTTTTAAAACAGACCATAGTAAAAAGAAGTTCGTTTTAAATAATTTTAATCAAACTCAAACTAAAGGCTTTCTCTATTCAACATAGATTTTCGGTTAGATTTCATTAAATTGCAACGATATTTTGCATTTGTTATTTTGCAAGTCATATACTAAGCTCCGCTATTGTCATCTAATTTGTCCAAAATGGGAAGAAAGCAATCTTTGTCAAATGGAAAAATCGGAAAAGCAAAAGTAAAAAGAAATGTGGTCTTAATATTAGCCAAATAGCAAATAAAACTGGTCGAAGTCGTTCTGTGGTCAACCCATCCTGTTACGGAAAAAAATATGACAGGCAGGTACTTCTGCCGTTCTTTCTGCAGCAGATAAAATCATTATCATTAGAAATGCGGCGAACACTCAGGAATCTGCAGCAAATAGTTGAGGCAAAAAATACATATTTAGGTGAGCTTAGCAACTTTAAAGCGGGTGATAAAAAAACCACCAACCTTAAACGGCTAACAAATAAAAAAAAAACACCTCTTAACCCAGCTAAAATAGAAAATAGTTTACCTTTTGGTCGGAATCTTATAACTTGGGGGGTAACAGTGGTACCTAGTGGTCTTTTTCAACCCAAAAAATTTATTTAAGTGGGATCAGACGGCTACAGATACTATTTTCGTAGGAAGGAGATTTATTTTAGCCGTCATAATATTTGTGCCGGAAGCGTATTGTTTTTGGAAGCAATTTCGTGCTATGGAACTGCGGAATTACCGTTTAAAGCTCAAAAATTAATGCTGATTCGAACATAACTTTTTCAAAAAGGATATTTTCCAATATTTTAGGATATTATCATGGACATACCAACATATAAATGCACCCATTTATACTGAAAATGGTGAAAAGAAATGAATAAAAGAGAAAAATCTTAATTTACTCGATTGGTTACCAAACTCCGCAGACTTGAGTATAATAGAAAATATTTAGGGATTGTCAACGAGAAAAGTGTATAAGTCTGGGAGGCAATAGTAAACGAAACCTTGTTAATTAATTTTTGAGTCCCAAGAAAAACTTTGAACACATGACTTAATTTAAGTGGCTTGAAGGTCCAAATTGACAGTTATTTGTTAGCTAATAGCAATGGTTTAATCAAAAAATATTATTTACAGCTTTTTGTCAACCATTAGTTTTAAACTATCAAATGTTATTGATAAAAATTAAAAAATTGTACACACACGCTTCTACGTATATTCTTTTTGTTTAGCAGTAACACTGCTACTTTTTTAATTTTCTACAGCATTTCGGTGTTTTTTTTTATCTTTAGAATAATAAAAATGTAAAGAAAAACACTGCTACCAACATTGAAATTTGGTAGTTTGATAGAGTTACCATTTCTTGCACTGATACAAATTTTGAGTTAACCCATATACAGTAAATCAGTGTTCGAAAATCAACAGTACATTATATAGCGTTCGGCTCACACACCCAAGAGCGATATCAACTTTTTTACTGATTGTGTAGACGAACACAACCCCCCAGCGGTAAATATTGAAAGGACCGCAAGTGGCACCTTTTTTAAAGGCCTCTATACTCCTTTCTAAAAGATTCGCTTCGCATGATATCCTGCCTTCAGAAGCATGCCTTCTAGAAGGTATAAACTTCTTTTTAAAAGACCTTCTGAAATATTCAGTACACATTCGCTACTCCCTTCTTTGAGAACGGAGAAAGGAAAGTGTTCAGTTTTATTTACTTTTTATTTTTAGTGATCTTCCTTACTCTCTTCTTTGGGAAGGGATCGAAGTTGTTTTTACAGGAAGTGTGGAAGGCCTTGCGCCCAATGGCAACCTGAGTAAAAACTAAATAAGTATAGAATGCGACGAGAAGGGCTTCTGACTGCTAGTGACTGCTAAATAAGGCCTTCTATTAGGCCTCTTTACTCATTCTAGTTACCGCTGGGCCTTAATACCGTTCGTAACTATTTTCATTAAAGAGTCGAACATTATATACTGTTCTGTTCTTCGTTAAAAAAAAAAACAGAACAATTGTAGTGATACTGTAGAAAAACATTATATTTAAATGTTCTATAACAACAAACAAAAAATTTATAACCTCAACGACCTCAAGCCGAATCAAATATTAACCACATAATCAAAAAATATGAATTTGTATTAAAGTAATTTTTTGGGAATACAAAATTTAAATTTAAGAGATTTTGTTAGTCGTGTTTTATTCCCAATTTCATTTTGTTTTCTCTTAACCTTCTTACAACTACAATTATTGTTGGAAGAATTCCAATCAATTGTAGTGGGGAATGTAAGAAGAGATAAACTCTTCTTGATGTTTTTGTTTAAACTCTGATATTGTTGCAAATAGAAGTGTTGTTTATAATTCTTATACGCTTTAAAGTTTTATTTGGTTAAATAAATTTAGTTTTTCTAAAATCTTGTTGGATGATGATTTCCTGACGATCTGGCCTAATTGATTGTATTCAAATGCGCAAGTGACGTAAGAAACTTATCCTATAATTACTTCTTGGGTCTGAAAACCCTTAACATAAATTTTTTGCCGACTTAGGTAAAATCGTCTGAGAATTATTTTAAACAAACGTTTATAGTAATTCTCAGACGTAATAAGATTCCTTCATTGCCCTGAAATAACATTGAAACTGGATTTTATTACTTTAAGTTGCCTAGCAATGTAAGAACTTTTGATTTTTTGAAATAAACAGAATGATGCCAAACACAATCGAGTGAAGTTTAGTAATTAAATCCCGGATTAAAGAGGAAAACTTAAATACGTTACTCGCATAGGAATCGCTTATCACATCAATAATAAATTTCAGTGTTTCTATCAAAAATAAAAATTGGGAATTAAGCACGACTTACAAAATCTTTTAATAATAATTTGTTTATTGTTTAATTAAAAAAGTATAAAAATAAACATTTGGGTTATTCACAGAAAGCTGGTTATCAGGTTAAATGTTTATTTAGTTATTTTTAACAAAAAAAAAAAAAAAAATACATTTATTTACATATTTTTCTAAAGCATTTTTTTGCTGTTAATAAACATAAATACACAACCATATAACCTGCCTTCCGTGAACAACTCAACTTTTTTCCACTTTATAGATGATGTCGTGTTTAAATGAGCCAGATTTAAAGTTATTATTTTAATATTTCTTAATTTAACAACAAAAAAAGTATCAATTTTATTTACGTTTCTATCTTAATACTTGTCACCTGTTATTCTGAGTAATTCTGTTTCATTATCTGATTTAACTCTTGAAATTTCATGAAACAAATTTAGTGTATTACCCTTGGCCTTATTTCATTTATGTTAGGCCCTTAAATCCTAAATGTGTAAATTTATAGCTTCCGATAATCATTATAACTTTTGGCAATGATTGAAAAAACTTTAAAATAAACATATTAATTCGATAAAATTTCACGTTTGAATGCTTGTTGGTTGCATTGATTTTATAAAATTTATAAAATGTTGAATTTCTCGTGTTGCTGCGGGGCAGTTGAGGTTGTGTTTAATTCTCTAGATGAGTTCACATGAATATGGCTGGCTTTGTAACCGACGTTCTCACAAAAGTTTTTAGCAATTTTAAAATGATTAAATGATATGCTTTAGCAATATTTTGTTGTGAATATGTAGATTTTTTATTTTTTTTGGTCTTTATAACTAGTTTTAAATTCGAATAAAAATATACATCCAAACAAATTAAAGTAATTAAAAACCATATCTAATTAAATTGTTAACTAGTTGGTAATAAAATTTAATAAAAAATTTCCTATTAAAAATACAACATTTCCAATTTAAATTTTTTTTTTTGTTATTCTTTAATTAGGCTTGAGTTCATCAAATTTAATTTTCATAAAATTGTTTTTACTGAGGAAGGAATTTAACAACTTGGAATTTTTATTAAAATTTATTGATAATTTTTCTTTGCTGAGCTGGGATTTGAACCCTGGTTAATCTTTACATGTTTCAAGAAACACCACTTTCTATCGTCAGAAGATCTTTGAGTTCTACCCACTGCACCACTGCGGTGCCCGTTAGACCAACAGTCAAACATCAATCTTTAACCAGTAGTACTGGTGGTTCGAAATTTGCTGTTATTATCACTTAAATTTCAAATTACATGTTGCCTGCTTTTTGCTCTGTTTTTTCGTATTCTTTCTGTCAAGACTTTGTCTTGAAAACCTGAATACATTTGTTTATTATGTTTTTCTGTCCACTTTCGTCGACATTTTATTTGTACAAATGTAAACATAAGAGCTTGTGCCACAGCTATTAAAGAATATAGCCTAATTAAAGAATATCAAAAAAAAAAAATTAAAATTAACAGTTCAACTAAAAATCAAAACCATTTCCAATTTATTTGGTTCATGTCAGTGTTTGCACCAAAGAGAACATAGGGAGAAATCACAAAATTTCTAAAAAAAAAAAAAAAGTATTAGAAAGCTATTCGATTCATTGTTTCCGAGTTAAACTACTGAATATTATAATTCTAGACAAAAAATAAACCCACAAATGAATGGTGTTCCAAATTTAAAAATGTTCTTGTCTTAATTTCTAAGACAAGATTTTCGGCGGTGCGCAAAATGACCCCAGGAAATATGGCCCCAAAAGTAAAATGCAAAACGGCCATAAAATTTGACATGAGACACAACAACACGCAATTTTGGCGAATTTTTTTTTTTTTTTTTTGTTTTTTTGGGGTTATTTTTAATTCTTTCGTTAGGGTGTTTTTGCATTTTAAGTGGAATGAAAAATGACCCCAATATCAAGGAATGAAAAATAGCCCCAAATAAAATCACAATTTTTACTTTGGGGCTATTTTTCGTCTACTAATAAAAAATGCAAATTTTAAGAAATGAAAAATCACCCCAAACATTTTTACACAAATTTCATAAAATTCTATGTAAAAGTTTCTAGGGATAGTATTAAAAACAAGAAAATCCTTGCCGGTTATGCAGAGATGCTTTAGTTATCGAAGCCGGTGTTTGTTATGCCATAGAGGAAAAAATCACTGAGCCCGGCCGAAGTCCGGCTATTAAGAGAAGCTTTACTGAGCGAAGCCAGAGTTCGTTTTACCATAGAAAAGAAAGTCCTTTCACCCGGCCGAAGCCCGGCTATGTACAGAAGCTTTAGTTAGCGAAGCCAGTATTCGTTATACCATAGAAAAGAAAATCCTTGCGCAAGGCCGCAGGCCGTCTATAACGTAAAGCTTTAGTAAGCAAATCCAATTTTCGTTATACCATAGGGAAAAAAATCCTTGCGCATGGCCGAAAGCGCAACCATGCTATCAATCGTACGATTTTAAAAACCAAAACTGTAGAATTATCCGGATTTTTAAAATCGGGATTCAAAATTTATGATTTTTAGTTTAGGGCATATGAACTCCACCGAAAATGTTTAATGTAGCTTTGTTGTGTTCTTTTTTGGGGTTCAATTCAATCAATTCATTAAACATTTTTAGCTGAAGAATAATGAAGAATAACCCCAAATTTAGAATCATATTTCATTTTATTTTTAGGGTTATTTTTAATTTTTTTTGGGGGTAATTTTTCATTAAAAAAATGGGGTCATATTGCATTATGAAAAATAGCCCCAAATTTGGGGTAAATTTTCATTTATTTTTTTGGGGCCATTTTTCCTGGGGCCATATTTCGCAGCGCCTCGATTTTCGCTATCAGTTTTGTGCATAGAGGAACTGGCATTAAGTTTTGTAGGCAAAAGGCGAATCATGCCCTTTTGCACACTTCGCATGCAGAACTTTAAGGTAATCTCTATTTGCCTTAACAACCTTCGTAATGAAAATCCATTTTCATGAACATTTTATAATATTTTTATTTCCAGTCGAAAATTGTCAAAAAAAAAAAACAAATTAGTCTCATTTTTAGTAAATAAATAGCCGCACGGAATTTTTCCCTTTCACACTTTGTAATTCCCGGGGAAAATTTTTACTATTCTTGACAATGAAGAAAATACACTCAATTCACATGACGTCGTCGTTTTTTCTTGATTCTCTTTCGAAGCAACTTCCAAAATCACTTTACGTTCATACGATGATTTTTGGTTACATGTTTCTTTTTGATTTACAGTAGGGCCTTGATTATCCGTAATTCATAAACCGGCACATCAATCACATTTAAATTACCTCTATTATTCCATTACCGCTGTTATCCAAAATTATAAGCATATAATCCTATTTTTCATTAACTTTTGAACAATCAAAAAAAAAAAAATTAGGCAAACGAATAAAGAGAATTTCCTAACGTACGGCAAACATGTTCTGTTTGTTAAGTATCACAAAATAGAGGTAAATCACAAGTGAGTTAAAAACCATTATCAGCTTAAACATATGCAAAGTCAAAATATCACACTTGAATAAAAAGCACAGCTTGATTAAATGAAAATGAAGTCCAATCATCCCAAAATCGTAAAATCAGGTCCAGAAAATGAGCACTTAAGTCAAAACAAAGCCTAATTAATATCAGAAAGGTAACTGAATAGTTTTAAACGAAACGCATTATTGGAATCAGAGAATATCCGAAGATCAACAGGCAGATAATTCCAGTTCCTAGCAATCCTAACAGTAAAGGATCTTTCAAAAATACTACATCTAATCCTAGGGATAATTATTTAAGGGTTTCTAATAGATAATAACTCTGTAAAAAAGAAAAAGGCCTAAAAACTCTTTAACATGCTCAGAAATATGAATTCTCATACGAACATTATAAACGTAACGCACTATAGTGTTAACAATACGTTTTAATTTAGCTGAAATAAACGTCAAAGTGCCGGAAACTACCTCAAGTCCATAATAAATATGTGGCATTAAAAGTGCATAGGCCAACCTATATCTTACACAACATGGCAAGTATAAGTTACAAGAAGAAATTCTACGCAAAACTCCTAATACTCTTCCGTACACGTGATTTACATGATTTTCAAAAGTAATTTTATTATCCAGATATACACCCAAACACTTTAGGTTGTCAACAAAGGCAATTCTCTGGTTTGTTTTTTTCTAAAGTTGGGTTTGATTCCTGTACATTTTTGTTCTAACGACAAGTCCATCCATCTATTTATTCAGTCAACAATTATTCGGTCAGTCATCCATTTATTTGGCATTTGTTTTTTTTAACAGTTCCTGCAGGAATTTAGTTTTGTACATGACTCAAGTGTATTGGTATATGCGTCTGTATGTGTCTTCCTCACATTTTGTAATTTGTTCATTGGTTTGTTTTTGAATTCCTTTTAAAAGCCCTTAAAATTATTTTGTTGTTAAAACTTTTCTTTTTGTATTGTTTACAATTTATAAAAAATATTATTTCTTCTTTCTTGTGGCTTAAAGGAAAACTCAAGAATCATTTGTTTTAGTTTCTAGCAGGTTTCATCACATGTAATTTTGTGACAGGAATTTTAAGAAAAATAACAAAATAACAAATTCGGTTATTGCTTTTAAACAGAAAAGCTGTTTTTAAAAAATATAAAGCCTTATTCCATAAAACACAACGCAATGCCTTAAATTTCATTGAAAGCAAAAATAAATTCAGAAATATTTATAATTTTGTTGTTGCTTTCTATAGAAATTCATAAGGAAAATTTTAAAACATAATATAAATTTCTATACACAGAAAAATTTATTAGTAGTTTTTTTATCAATTAAAAAAATTATTGTAAAAGTGTTAAAACTTAATTAATGTGATAATTGAATCAATTATTTTTTTTTTTTTTTTTTGTTGAACGAAAATTAAAAATATAATTTTGATTTAATAAACATTTTAGTTGTTTTAAAATAAATTTTTAAGTAAAATAATAATCAAATAACAAAAAATTATTTCATTTAAAATAAAATAATTTAAACTTGTGAAATTGTTTTTGGAAATTGTGAAAATCAATCAACACATTGTTTGAAACGGCAAAGTTTTTTAATAATTTTTTTAATTAAAATTAAAAATATCATTTATTGAAAAAAAAAATATTAAAAACATTAAATTTTTACAATTTTTAGTAATCAATATAATCATTTTGGCAATAGGTGCAAATGGGTTGCTTGATTCTCTGAATTTGGTATAAAATTGGTGATTAGAGAAAGTTTTTAATTTTTTCTGTGTAGAAAGTTTGAAACTAATAAAACCCCAAATAATTAATTCTGTTTTAGCAAACTCCAGAACTTTTATTTGAACTTCAATAAATTTTAAATATGCATTTATTTTGCCAAAAAAAGGAAAATTGTTCTTGGTTTTCGCTTGGAAAATAAGATATATGCATATATAGCAAGAATTTCGGAAAACGCATATCATGTCGTGCTGTATATTTGAGCAATTCAATTTTTTCTAACAAAAATATGTGACGAGGGAAAGGTTTTCAATGAAAGTTAAAGACCTTTTCCCACCATTTGCCCAAATACTTATTTAGAAAAAGATTGCGTTAATCGAAAGTGGACCATTAAACACAAGCAATTTAAGAAAAAAAATTATTTTCATATATTCAATTATGTCAGCTAAATAATGTTTTGCTTATTTTTTTATTTTTTTTTTTTTTTTTTTTTTTTTGAACACTGATTTTAAAAGTTAATTTTAATACAAAAATACTTTTAAGCATATTTATCTGTTTTTTTTTTAGCTTCCTTACTTCTTATTGTTTTTGCGTATATGAAATTTTTCGCTGCTTACAATAGAAAAAATTTAAGATATTTATGAATCAATTATTTATTTCAAATAAGCGCTACACAGTGGGCTCCACTACACAAATAGGAGTAATTAATATGTTTCTTTCGGAAAATTAAAAGAAGACTTAAAGCTTTTTATGAAATTTATTTGCAACCAACCAGATGTCGAAGTCAAAGTAAGATACGGGGATAGAAATATAAGAAATTGAAGCAAAACAATTTAGAAAACCGCAGTTGAAACAAGAAACTGTCGAACAAAAAACGATAATTTGTATACAACTTTTCGCTTTTTGAGTTGGAATGGCATCGACTGTTAACATTTTATGAATAGAAAGTAAAAGCAATAGTTTTTTTTTTGCCAATGACAAATGAAGACGTTGAAGAAATGGCAGATTTTCTGCTTTGACTGCAGTTTTTTAAACGCTGAATTTTAGTATAAAGAAATTTCATTTTGCAAAAAAGTTTTGGATTTGCTTTAAACCTAATTTTTTAACGTGGTACTTAAGTTTGGATGCGACCAAATTAATACAGTGATATTGGCCATCACTGTTTGATAAGGATAATGCCAATGATAAGGGACCTAAGCTATAATAACAACTGTAGGAGTTGTCAGAATGAAAGAAAGAAAAAGACGATACTTTAATTTCTAGGCTAATAACTCTATCTATACATGATTCTAGGATAAGGCATTTTGGGAAACCAGAATTACTCTTTTTAAAGTAGTTCTTAAAGGTAAATTTTTTTAGATGGGAATCGAAATGCTTGGAGGCTGCGGTGACGTCTATGGAGTAATCCGCTTCTAACAGGGGCTCAAAGTATCACAAAGAGCTCGCTTTGAGGACCCGGTAAAGCCATCCTCTTATCGTCAGCCCATTAAACATAACGAAACCTCAGAATCAAAGAACGGAAACTAAAACCTGAAAAAATTTATTTCAAATCACCCAGTTTTACAACCTTTAAAGAAAAAAGTCTGACAAATATCGTGGTGAGATAAAGTTTTATAGCTTTTTCCTTAAAGAAAAAATTAAAAAAAAACTATAGTTTAGATTTAAAATTAAAAAATGAAATGAGCAATTAACTAGACATTTTAATATATCACTTAATACTTACCCTGCATATATGTGTATGGGCATTTCCAGCGAGAAGTCTACTTTTTGTAACATAACACCAGCAAGCAAATAAGCTTGTATTTTAGTTCCATGTTGTGCAAATTTTATTTATCCCTTTTGTTACAAAATGTAGAGCTAGTTGCGTTTGACACCAAAATATATCGGGTGATTTTTTTAGAGCTAAAGGAAAGTTTAAAAAAAAAACACATAAAATTCAGAATCGAATTTGAATCGATAGTACGGTCCATATAATTTAATGTTTGAAGATTATCTCATACAAATGTTGACCGTTTTGGCATACTCTTTCCAACACTTCGGCCGGTATCTCATGAATAAATGCTTCAATGTTGTCTTCCAATGCGTCAATTGAAGCGGACATGTGTGTATAGACATGAGCTTTAACATAGCCCCACAAAAAATAGTCTAAATACGTTAAATCGCACGATCTAGGCGGCCAATTGACCGGTCCCGAACGTGAAATAAAATGTTCACCGAACTCGCCTCTCAATAAGTCCATTGTTAAGCGTGCTGTGTGGCATGTGGCACCGTCTTGTTGAAACCACATGTCATGCAAGTCAAGCTCTTGCATTTTGGGCAAAAAAATGTTGGATATAATCTCACGGTAGCGCTCACTATTCAAAGTTACGTTACGATTCGCATCATCTTTGAAGAAGTAAAGTCCAATGATGCCACCGGCCCATAAACCAGTGTTTAAACCAGTGTTGCCAAAAAGATAATAGATAAAAAATCACCCGATAGAAAATTACATTATACGTTTGTATAAAATAAAATTCGAATTATCGATAAAATGGAATTTCTTTTTTGTATTCTAATAAGAATTAAGAAATTTTCTAGAGTAGAAAACTGTCAGCTCTTATAAAAATTTTGCTAAATAAAAATGAATAATGACTAATGAAAAAATGGCTTTATTAAATGGGTAAATTGGCAACACTTTTTTCAAAACAAAGGCACTTTTTCATGAAAACTCACTTCATTGTGTACACACATATAAAAATTAAAAAAAATCCTACTTAAAATAAAAATTTCGAATTACAAAATAGTTTATTTTCCATTAATGATGAAACAGAACTTCAAGCAAAAATTTTAAAGCCCATAATTAAAACGTCGGCAGTAACTTCAAATTCTCTCTCATTTCTTTCGTTTTCTTTTGTTCTTATTTTTCTTTGTTTACAAAATGTATGAAACTGAATGGAAGTATGGTAGCATTGTTAAGAGAATAACTGTCTATATGTGAGAGCATTAGAAAAAACGTCCTCAAAATAAAATTGATTTTATTTCTCGACCGCATTCTCTGGCATAATTTTATGTCAAACTGTATGAAAAACATCGTTCAGCCCCAGTTCTGTTTCATCATTTAAGCTAAAAAAAAAAGCAGTTTCACTTAGCTATTAAAATAAAGTTGTGTTTCCCTTGAACATTAAGCCGCCAGTCGTAAATGTTAATTGAAACTTTAAATCGCCAAAAATCCATCTGACCAACCGCCAACATGTTTAACTTTGATTTTATTAATAAATATTTACGATCTCCCTAATTTAAACAAACCATAAAACTCTATTACCAAAACCCCACCTACATGTAAAAACTAGTTTACATAGTCCTTATTGTCTGCAACACACATATGACAATTCTATACAATAGAAAGAAAAAACTGTTTTATTGTGTTTATATCAAAATATGAGCCGTTTATTTTGAAAGTGGCATAAGTCACTTTTTCAAAAAAATCGAGTTAATAATAAATAATAAATAATAATAATAAATAATAACAATAATAATAATAATAAATACTGAGAAAAATATCATTATCATGATATATCAAATACAAGTGAATCTTCTCGAAAGTTAGCATCCATATTTTTAAACGTGTTAAAACGCAAACCCTTAAATATCTCGACTTAAAAACAAAATGACTTATGCCACTTTCAAAATAAACGGCTCATATGTAAATCATTTAGGGAATGCGGGAGAATAAAAAGTTATGATTGAAAAACTTATTTAAATGGTGTGTAAAAGTTAGTAATTGTTTTTGTTTTTAGAAAAAG
This sequence comes from Pollenia angustigena, assembly GCA_930367215.1. NCBI lineage: Eukaryota > Metazoa > Arthropoda > Insecta > Diptera > Polleniidae > Pollenia > Pollenia angustigena. Next base: position 16,465,213 of record OV884056.1, read on the forward strand.
ACAGAGTAGGAGGCAAATGGAACAAAATCATCATCAATCAATGCTGTCTAATGTTCTTCTCTATTCTAATAAAACTATTTAAAAGTATCCAAACATATTTAAAAACGTCTGCGAATATTTATCTTTAAGTCAAGAATATTTATTTAGACTAACAAGAAATAATAAATAATGTTATTATTTCTACGAAGGCAGGATGAAAAATGACTCAATAAAATATGCAAAGTAAAAAATTGGTTTGAAGGTTTTAGCTGAGAGTAATAAATAAGCTAAATTACCTTTAGATCAATAAAACATAAAAAAATCCTTAAACTCTTACATCGTATCATTAATTAATTATCAAATTTAATAGTTTGGAATTAAAAGCATTTAATAAAAAATTTTAAATTAAAAATATGTTCTACAAACTGTTCCTTTGTTAACAGGGAGATCGTGATTAGAAGAAAAGAAGTAAATGTTAAGATTTTTTTAAATTTAAACAAAAATTAAGACAAAGACCAGAGTAATGAAAACTGCTTTTGCTTTTAGATAAAAGTATTTTATTTATGCCCGTTTTCACAACTTACCGATAGCTAAAAGTAGACTTAAACCGGCCTTATAAAAAGTGTTCCATCATTAAAACTTAACTTTAACCAAAAGTGAGATATAAAGTAAATTAGGGTTCATCCTACCTGGTAGGTTAAAGTAAAGTTGTAATAATAAAAACTTTTTATACGGCCGATAAAATCCTACCTTTAGCTATCGGTTAGTTTTGAAAACGGGCCTTAGTTTTACATGTCTTTTTTTTATTTTGGTGCCACTGTTCTGTTCAAAAATTTTTTTAAATAATTATAATCCTCTTTATTGGTTTAGCTAAAGGACATATTTTTTGTATTAATAATTAAATAAAAAATTTTATAAATCAATTTTATATATTCAATTATTCTAAGGCCCTGAATTTGTAAAACGCAACGCAATCCCAAAAATAACATTGAAAGCAAAAACAATGTCAAAAATTTTTCAAAATTTTGTTGTTGCTTTCTACAGAAATACATATTGCCAAGGCCCATCTATCTGGTCTGCTTACTTGTACAAAAACAAAAAACGATTCTCTTTAGTTGTCAAAAATTTACTACCACATATACAAAGCAAAAGGAAAAAACGTGTATGTGTGGCATACCATAAACGTAAACAAACGTTTACATGCACATGGTAGCAAAATGTAAACAACTTTTGACAACTAAAAAGAACATCAGCAATGATCATCAGGCTTCTTGCGCAGACCTTTTCAATGGGCCTTGCATATTGCGTTTAAAAATTATCAACGCCACAAGATATGCAGCGTTTAAAATTTAAAAATTCAATATTCATTTCTATAGAAAACAACAACAAAATTATGAAATATTTTCGATTTTGTTTTTGCTTTCAATATAATTTTTGGCGTTGCTTTTGCGTTTTACAAATTTAGGGCCTAAATATTTTCAATTTTCTTTTTATTATTCATTCATAAAAATATTTATAGACAAGTTTAATTAAACTTTTTGTTAAACAAAAAATTTAATTTTATTTGTCCTTTAGTATTTGGCAGGTGTTTGATTATTTGTTTAAATAACGCCTAAAGCTAGGCAATATTATTCAATTAAAAAGGAATTAAATGCTTCGGAAAACAACTGAAATGTTAAACTAATAAAAGAAAAGCTCTTGTCAACTTTAATGCAAATAGGAATAGAAAAATACTAATCCCTTTTAAATAGCTTTTATATAAATAAGTATTATCTATTAAAGAAATATTTCTAACTAATTCAATTGTTATTAATTTTGTTTAAAAGATTTCTTAAACGATTTTTTCAAATGTCTGCAAAAAAATTTTTTGTTTACCAAAAATATTAAAATAAAAACCATATAAATGACAGAAAAGAACAACATATAAATTATTGATTTCATTCTTTAATATGTTTAACATTTTATATGCCACAAATTGGCAACCTCTCACAATTTATAATCAATTCGCATGCATGCATACACACAAATGTTGTCTACATATATGTATCACTCTACAAACAAATAACTCTTATTCGTGTAGTTTATTTATTACCGTTTGCTGTGAGATTTTTGGTTTTGCTCATTTACTTCGCAAAACACACACACACATGCACACATACAATAAAGTGATGGGAGAAAACATAAACAAATAAATTATAAAAATTAAAATAATCAGCAACAGCAAAAAATTAATATCAATATTGTAAAAGCCAATAATCGAAAAATATCGTTAATAAATTATAATACGAAACGACAAAACAGTGAAGACGAAAAAGTAAAAAAAAAAATTATGGTACTATTTGGTAGAAAATACATGTTTGTAGAAATATCTTTTTTCGAAAGAGAGCAACTTTTTGTTTGTAAAAAAGGTTAATCCCTTGAAACAAAAGAATTCGTTTATAAAAAAAAATCTTTCTTGCAAAATGGTACTTTTGTAGTTGTTGTATAATGATATTCTTTAACATAGTTTTTAACAATTGCCATATAAATGTAATGTTTTTAAACAATTTTCTCACTACAATCGAAATTTATATTAACTCTATGTATATAATCATCATTTGTAGTAGAGAAGACTTTTTTGAAAATCACTATCTAATCCTTATTAACAATACTCGAGAGCTCGTTTGCTAAGGTGGCATGTCATAACGTCCAGTGTCATAGTGTCCGCGGAAAACAGTGCCACAGTGTCGATGGACTTTATGACACTTTTAAAAGTGTCATAATGTCCATCAGAGTGTCAAAATGTCCACAACATGCTTACAAACTCGAAAGCAAAGCCGGCCTTTGGCCGAGCGCAAGGATTTTCTCCTCTTTGATAAAACAAGTACCGGCTTCCCTAACTATAGCTTCTCTGTATAGCCAGCCGGTCTTTGTTATACCATAGAGTAGAAAAACCTTGCGCGCGGCCGAAGGCAGTCTATGCCGGTATTTGTTACAACATAGGGAAAAAATTCCTTGCGCCCAAAAGTGTTTCTGTTATATACTTAATATATGCACCCAGAGAAAAAAAACAAATCCATTTTTAAACATTTTTTAACCATATTATGTTTAATTTCACCAAATTATTGTCACCGACAACCATATTATGGTTAAATAAGTTTCTCTAAAAATAGTTTTGTTGATCGTGACCATAATAAAACGTGTTTTTCTCTGCGTGTATGTAGATCTTTTTTTTTTTGTATTTAACGTTTTTAGTAATTATGGACCTTATGACATTTTTAAAAATGACATAATGTGCATTTGCAAAGTGTCTTATACTCACGGACATTATGACATTTTCAAAAGTGCCACAGTGTCCATGGACACTATGACACTGGACGTTATGACATGCCACCGTTTGCTAACTATGGTTTATTATAGATTAAGTTTGTGCAATATAGTATTGTTGAACTAATAAACGTTTAAAAAAAATAATTATATTCTTTAATGTAGCAAAAGGTACCTTTTCTTCAAAATAGTACCAAAATAAATTTTTTTTTAATTAAGAGTTGTTTTCTGTTCAAATAATAATTTTTGCTAGAAATAAATTTTTTTTTTTGTAAAATGTTTTTTTTTTTTGTGGAAAGAATACATTTTCTTTAAAATTTACATTTAGCTTAGCACACGCTTCGTCCTACGTGAACTCATATTGCTCGAGTTCGTTTTCAACCGAATTTCTCCATGTTTTGCTTGGACGACCATGTTTCCTTAAACCTTAGAAATTTCTTCTTGGTGCCATTCCGATGGTATTTCTGGAACCTTTTCTCAGAGTGTGGCTTATCCTTATTTTTTCTTCTTCAAAGTTAATGATTGCGTAAAGTGTCAGTCCAAAATATATTATTTATTATTCGAAGGCATTTATTTAAAAAAAAAATTATTTTCTTTGTAGTTCTTATGAATACAAAGCATGTTTGACAACCATAAAGTCAAATGTATTTCACTCACGCGTTTAATATCCTCAGTTTGGTTTGCTTGGATATTTGTGTTGAGCGACAAACCGAGTAAGTTTTCCAAATTCTGCTCTTGCACTGTTGATTATATTGGCTATGTCGTCTTTTTCAAAAGCTTTCAATGTCTGTAAGAATCCTTCCTGGTGCCGGAAGAACACCTGCCGTGCACTCTGGTTAAAATATTGAACGTGTATGGGAGAGCGTGCAGCATAGCCTGTCAACATCAACCAGGAGGCGTTCGACACAACTGGTACTATCAAAAAGAGCACGTATGTGCAAAGCAGAAAATGCACATAATTTTTCAAAGCTTATTGCAAAAAATTCTCTGTATTTAAAAAAAAAAATTATAATAATCGCATCAATAAAAAAGTTATTAACCATTTAAACCTTATTGCTCATTCTGCTCTACCCGAATGTTGTAAGCAGTTGTTATTAATTCTCAAAGCCTTTATATTTGTGGCATTGATCTTTATGCTGACTTCTTCGCTTATGAAATGAAAAATATTGTACGGTTTTTTTGTAAAGCATGTGTCACAAGTTAAAACCTGATATTTATAAACTTATGGTGTGAATGCAAAATCAGCTGCCTTTAGTTTTAATGTTTAAAGCAGGCATTTACCTAACGTGTGAAAACACTATTAAGTTCATTTAAAATTTTGAAGTTAATAAAAATTTTATTAAGACACCTAATAGTTTCTTTTTGATTTTGTATTTTGTGCGTAATTTAAGAACTAATAACGTCTTCGCCTTGCAACTTTCAACAAGCAAGCGATAAAAAGTTTAAAGCTATTATATTGACAATTGACCTTAACATAAAAAGGTCTACTTAATGTCGTACTACTATACTATGTATGTATTTCTTTCTTTTTGGTGAAAGGTTTTAAAATTTCTAAAATAGCCATTGATCGTTTGTGAGGATTAATCAAGAAGTGACAGAGTAACAGTGGACAAAATTTCAAACTTCTTTATATATGTGATGATTTTTTGCAATTTTGCTCTTTATTTTTTTATTTAAACCAAACAATAAAATGTTTTCCAGGACCCAGATCGGTGCAAAAATGGCAAAGTAACAGAAGATTAATTGAATTAACTTACTTTTCGATTTGTATAAAATCAAAGAAAAACACAAAAAATAAATATGCAAAGCTAAATTTTTAGTAACAATAAATATTAAAAATAGCTTAAAACTATTAAATTTCCATTTGGGTTAATGTATTAAATCTTCTGTAGCTTTGTCATTTTTGAACCAATCTATGTTTTGTTGGGCGCAAAATGTTTCTGTTAAAATAATCTAATGTCGCATGCAATAAAACATTCAAGTTTTTTAGTCATTGGTTTAAAAAAAAAATAACTTTAAAAGAGCAAAAATAAACAAAATTATCAAATTTTTAGTTAATTAGTTAGAACTTTTGTCCACTGTTACTCTGTCATTTCTTGACTAATCTTCACAAACGACCCATGGTTATTTTAGTATTTTATTTATCTTAGACTAAAAAAAGAAATAGATAGTCCGTTTAAAATTTTTGAAGAAATTGCATTTACGTCACATCATCTTTTTTAAAAACACAAATAACGGAAATATCTCAAAAACTGTTCTACTTTTAACAATTCTGACTTCTCATTCGGATTCAGCGGACAATTTTACATAAAGATTAGGTGTCAGATTCATTTGGTCACGACTTTGTTGGAAATTTGTGAACCAGTGTATTTAAATGAAAATAAATATTACTCATACGTATACGACGCTCTCAAAAGTATGCTATTAAAAAATAAGTGTTTTTATTAGAAAACACGTTGTATACTTAATATTATTGCTCTAAAATATATTAGTTATACGAAATGTGATACTGCCGATTATATATACAAAGTAGCCTAATTACTTGTAGCGTAAACTAAATTTCTTCAGATCAAAGGGGAAAAAGGTAACCAGTATCCAACATCTCGCTGAGCAATCTAAGAAACACTTTTCAATTCACACAATTAGTCTCTGGAACCATTTACCTCATAACTTTCAAATAACAAGCAATGAAAAGCACTTTAAATGTGAGATTTTCAAGTATTTTTCCTAACAAAGATGATATAATTTTATTTATATTTATATATACATATATAATTAAACCTAATAGACACTTTCTGTGATTTTTATTTTAATACTGTGTAAAAATTTATAAAACAAACATTTAAATTTATTTTTTGTTAAAAATTTGATATGTTTTTCTGTCATTAATTGTATAATTTATTCTCTATAATAATTTTTTATCAAGGCGAATTTAAATGAAAATAAATATTACTCATACGTATACGACGCTCTCAAAAGTATGCTATTAAAAAGTAAGTGTTTTCATTAGAAAACACGTCGTATACTTAATATTATTGCTCTAAAATATATTATTACTACCCTTGTGTCAAAATGGTATACCGTCCTGTTGGTTCTGGGGAATCTTAACTAAATTCTATAATTTACGATTAAAATTGTGAAATTTAAAACTTTTTTAAGTTATAACATTTCAAAAAAACACAATTTAATATAATAACAAAATCAAATATTAGTTTGAATTTTTGACACAAGGTTAAAATATTTTACAGTGTTGTAAAACGTTTTCAAAATAAGACCACCTTGTATGGATTCACCTTGATTTTTTATTTAATTGAAACTATGTATGTATGTACGTATGTATTTATTAACAATATTTCCCCAGTGCTGTTAAACAGACTCGGTCTTGTAGCATTGGCGTGCTAAAAAGAAAATAAATAAATACCGAAAATAGTAAAGGAATGTTTACACTTCTTCACAAGTTGTAGATTTCGAAACAGCTTTTGATGTGGTACAAAGAGCCGAAAAACTGATCAACATCAATCAAAAGTTATTCAATGGATCTGAGATATCAGCCCTTCACAATGTCATATGTAGCAACACTTTCATAATAAATGCTGGCGTACAACATAGTTGACCTCTTTTAACATTATTTTGTACAATAATGCTTGATGAAATAAGAGAAATGTGTTTTCTTAAGCGGGGCTTTACATGGACAATCATCTCGAAAACTTAAAATTTAATAAAAAAGTTTTTTTGTTAAAATGGTTCGATATCATCGTATTTTTTTATTTATTTAATTTCTTTTTTTCTTGCTTTTTTTAGCTTACAAAGCACTTGTCCATTTCTGGTTAAATGGCTACTTCAATAAGTAAAATTGCTGTATTTGGAGCCATAGGGACAATTTTTTTCAAAAAATTAGTCTAAAATTTGACTGATTAAATCGAAGTTGTAACTCGCAGCAGACAAATTCCGGTAAACATATTTAAAAAATAAGTGCTACGAAGATATCTACCAGATAGAGTTTAACGCGGGAAAGAATTCCCTGGAATCCATTTTTTTAAATTAATCATGGGAAATTTATCAAAAATTAATTATCAAGGTTTCGTTATTATGTGCTAAATTCCCATTTCATACTATTGACAAACTGAAGTTTATTGTTGATGGGATAAGCTATTCCTATGCGCGTTTCACTGGTTGCTTAGGCCAGATCGTCAGGAAACTTCATCCAAAGATTTTAGAAAAACTAAAGATATTATACAAAAAAAACTGTTAAGTGAATAAGAATTATAAGCCCCAGTTTTACTTGCAACAATATCAAAGCTTAAACAAAAACAACAACAATAAACAGTGAGTTTATCTTTTCTTACAATCCCGACCACAATTGGTTGATTTTTTGTCAACTCTAAATGTATTTGTAAGTGAGTAATGAAAAAACAAAAATAAAACAAATTTCTTTATTTTATTTTGCCAGTTCAGTTTTATTTACACTGCCACATGCATATTAGTTAACAGAGTTGTTCTTGGTTTTGCTTTAAAGAAAATTAATTTTACCAAGTTGCTATCAATAATAACTACTAAATACCCTGCAAATAATAGGACCAGTCCAAACACGCGTGTAAAGAGTAGTCCACAAGGGACCAGGACTAGTCCAAAACTAACTTAAACGTATGGAAAAAACCTCGTCTATTTAACATTACGATGTCTTGGGAGAGGACCATATAACCCACCTTTGGACCACTAAGGAGTAGTTTTAAAACTTCTCCTTGGTGTACACAAGAGGATTAGTTTTGAAGTCGTTTAAAAACGAAAGCATGTCGTTAAAAAACGAAGACATGTCGTCTCACTACAAACACTTTTTAAAAATGACATGGTCCATGCTTGCATAACATCGGACCAGTCCATGGAGTAGTCCATTTTATCAAAATGGATCAGGTGGTCCAATTTTATTTGCAGGGTATTAATAAGTTTTAATAATACGTGATCTCAAAAAAAATGTACATATGAATGTAACAATTTATTTGGTTTGCTGTGGAACTAATAAAGCAAATTTTGTTTGGTTGTATATGTCTAGAACTCATTTAATGAAATCATTGTTTTATTCAAAGAATCCCGAGATTCCCGGGATTTTTTTGTTTCGCTTCCCGGAAACTGAAAAAGTCCGGGAAATTAGAAACCCTACTACCAGATTATAAGAAGGAAAAATGTATTCTAACAATATTTCTGTCTTGTATAATTTTAAGTTCTCATAAAGCTTTTAAAGAAAGAAAAAAATTTTAAGAATGTAATTACTTTGTGCAAAAATCCTGTTGTTAACCATTGGATATTGTTCTATTATTCACTGTAAAAATCTTTCAGCAACTTCCAAAATAACAAAATATTGAATGAAATATTTCCCAACTCAAACTTCACTTTTACTTCTTGATTCTCCTTGCATGTTTGTGCGTTTGTGAATGTGTATTGCAAATATTGCTGTAATTCCTTAAAGTTAATTAAAGTTGAGAGCCCCTCTTTTGTTGGACGTATTTTCTTTCTTTTTTTGTACACCCTATTCGCTATAAACCAAACCGACTCCTGTTCTCTTCCAGTTCATCTTATCAAAATGGTAAAACGTCTCTACCAGTTGCATTCCGACTACTAACAACAACAATTAATCATACGCACAGGTGGCAGGTGGCTTGTGGTTTTAAACGATAAAACAGGAAACTTTTATTAGATGAAAACAAACCTAAAGGATCAGAAGGGGAGAAAAAACGGAAAGAGATAATTTATTGAAAATCATCAAAAAAAAAATATAAAATACCAAGTACTGGGTGAATAGGGATAAAAATAATGGATTTTGTTGTCTCTGTCAGGTGTTGTTTTTGTTGGGTTCGTAAAAAATACTCAAAATTTCAAATTATATTTCTCTTCATATTTCTCTAAAAGGCATTTAATTCGCTTTTTTCAAATTTTGGTAGACTTAAAAAACTTTTTGGGTTACTTTTCTAAGCGGCATTAATTCAAAGAGACAATTATTCAGAAAACCAATTTAAGATACAAAAATTTAATTATAAAAAAGATTTAAGTGGAATTTGTATAACTAACACTGTGCTACCATAAAAATTCATAGAACTTAACCTTTTTAAAAGAGTTTAAGGCGGATCTAGAAAAATTTACAAATTCAGAAACAAACAAAAACAGTTAAATCTTTAAATAAAACGCTAATATTGAAATATTAATACGAAAATAACTCAAAATTGGTAGAAATTCCTTAATTGTAGTCACATTTGTAACAAAAAAGCAGTTATTCTGGAATTTACACTAGAAATTATTAGTAAAATCGAAAAAAAAAAAATTTAAAAACGCCAAAATTAAAAATATCAAATATCTAATAAAAACATTTGGAAATCAAGTTTTCTAAAAAAAATGAGGTTAAAAAACTCGCTCAAATCGTCAAAATGAAAATAAAAACGTAAAAATTTAAAAAAATTCTCTATTTAAATATCCAAGTACAGGACGTGCAGCACTTTTGCTACTTGGTAAGCACCATCAGATCGACTGGAGGCTTTCCTAATGATGTCTCGTGCGCACCATAAAAGCTCGGCAAGATATCAGACAACTTAGCACAGTGTGAAAATCACCATCAATCTCCACCCGTACTAAGACAACAATCATCAATTCTTTTTTTTTTTTTTTTTTTTTTTAATTCCCTATGCTAATCCCCGCGAAGCTTGACGCTTGTCTGCAGGAAAGAAACCAGAGTCTCTGGCGGGAATCGAACCCGCAACCCCGGGGTTGATGGACTAGCTCACTACTAGCTAGCCTACCGGGGCACCCAAATGTGAAATGTGAAGTCTGTGCTCCTTTTTGGCTGTGAAACGTTAGATATGGCTGCTAAAGACATATTCACTTTGCAAGTTGTTCCAAACAAATGCCTTAGAACATTACTAAAAATCGACTGATCCAACAGGATATCGAACACACGCCACTGGGCATACACACATCAAAGCCAAATACACTCTTAAGTTTTGAGAAGGAAATGGATATGGATTGTTCAGGCATTACGAAGACCATCAGGAAATGTAGCCGGCAATTCGATTGATTGGTACCCGCAAGGTAGTGGAAGAAGAGGACGGTCTGCTCACACTTGGCGAAGGCAGTTAGACAAACAGGCTTCGCGAGCAGGAACAAGTTGGAATGAAATTAAGAGCCCAGCATAAAACAGAAATGATTGGAAATCTTTTGTTAAGGCCCTATGCTCCTTAAGGGAACTAAAGAAATTCATATACATTTCATACATACATATACAAATGCATTTAGAAAACTGCAAGTTAAAGGAGAAAACCGCTATTTTTCAAAAACAAAAAAATACTAAAGAAGTCACAGAAAATCTTGAAAAGTAATCCCACTATCATGAATAATATCTTAAATTACAATATATAAGAAAATTTAAACTTTTGTCATTATATATTAACAACTATTGAGTTTTTATCATCTTCTCAACAAAAGTATAAAGATCCATTATAAAGATCCCAGAGGCAGGCTAATCGTAAAACAGCAAAAGAAAAACTGAGTTCAGTGATGGTCACCTTATTGCCTGGAATGCATTGGTTTCAGTCTGCCATTCAGGCTAATTAAGTGTCCACCTTCTCACTCTAGCTGCAGTCAAACTTTTGCCTCAACCAAATTACCAGGAGTTACTTGGTGTGAACCGGAATTGCTGAGCTGCTTGGGAAATTCAGAAAAAAGAGTTGCTTCTTGTCATTCTTAAATGGATACCAATGCGCCTCTTTGAAACAGCTATTCCCCAACTTACTCAGGCTGTAAATATTATATTGAAAAATATCTAAAATTAAATTTTGTTGCGCAGTGTAATTCACTAACAATTTTTTAATTAATCATGAATTAAACTTAATGAAATTGTTATGTGTTACCTTCGAAATACTTCTTTAACACTTTGTTACACTAAAAATACATACAATAACTAAAATGAAAAATGTCACAATTCGATTTGGAATTTCTTAGAAATTGTTTTTAAACACGTGTTAAATTCCCAGAAACTATTTAATAAAGTTTTTGCAAAATCCCAAAAAAATTGTGTGTTTTTGTTCAAGTGGTCGTGGCTGTGGCAAATGCTGTAATTTAAGTCTTAATGGAATTTTATGCTTTAAATTATATTAAAATATTTTAAGAAGAAAACGAGTCAATAAGACAAAAGTTGTTAAGAAAACACAAAAACATAAAAACATGATTAATTAAATTTGTAGATATTTAAATACGTCATTACAACATTTTTCAACAAAAAATTTTAAAACTTCTGGCCGCAAATTCCATACACAACAAAAATGATCAATAGTTTTTTATCAATTAAAAAAATTTAAAGAAAATTTCGTATATAATTTTGATTTAACAAACAGTTTAGTTGTTTTAAAATAAATTTTGAGTTATTATTATTATTATTTATTTGTTTAATCTTAAAGAATATAATTCTAAGAAAAAATTTAATTTGTGAGCACTAGCAACGTTGGCCATCAGCTCTGAATTCTAATATTAATTAATTAACAAAAAATTTTGATTTTTTTTAATTAAAATAAAAAATATCAATTACTGAAATGAAAATATTCACAATTTAAAATATCCTTTATTTACAGAATCACAAATAACGAGTGTAATTAAGTTTAGTTAAGTTAAGTTTAAAAAATAAGAAAGCACCAGGTGCTGATGAACAAATAATTATAATTTATGTATTAAAAAATTTCCACAAAATGGTATTAGGCTTCTTACGTCAATAATTAATTCTTGTCAAAAAAACCTTATAAGCCCAACAATAGCCCTCTTTCTTACCGCCCTATAAGCCTTTCACCAGCAATCAGTAAAGTATTTGAAAAAATTATAAAAGATAAATTAACCACCTTTATTAACGATAATGACATAGTCCCTCCGCAACAGTTTGGCTTCAGGAGCAGCCTAATTACGTCCCATGCAATATTAAGAATCAAGAACATATTCAAGTCGAATTTTAATTCGAAATTTAATTTCTTCGGGTATGATCATATTAGAAGTAAAAGCTGCATTCGACTCAGTTTGGAACGATGCTCTTCCTTTAAAAATGGGTAATGCCAACTTTCCAACACAATTAGGCCCTAATTTTGTAAAACGCAACGCAATGCCAAAAATAACATTGAAAGCAAAAACAATGTTTAAAATGTTTCGTAATTTTATTGTTGTTTTCTACATGAATTTTTAAATTTTAAACGCTGCATATCTTGGGGCTTTGATTATTTTAAAGCGCAATATGTATTTTGGCGTTGCGCTTGCGTTTTTTTTTTAGGGCCTTAATTAAAATTAATTAAAATAATAAAAAGTTTTTTCTTAAAAATCGGGAATTTAAAGTGCATTAGGGAACATTTTCCTCAAATAAAGTCACAGCCTGTGCTGGTTGTCCACAAAGCTCCTGTCTCTCACCCATTTTATATAACACTAGCTTAACCCGGTGCGCTTCGTTACACTGCTTTAACCACTTCTTAAGTTGCGAGATATTTAATATATGCAGCCTATGGGAGGTATTTCCCATTGCACCTACCCGCTTTATTTTTATTTTCAAAAGTGTTGTATACCATAAGAGTGACTTCTACAAAGTTTGAACATTCTTACTATAACAGTTCTAAAGATATGCGATATTAAACATTGTCATCCTATGGGGGGTTAAACTTCCCCCGCTGCAATTTGATTTCAATTTTGGGCCTCAGAATATCCTACTACCAAAAGTTCAGCAAAATGCGTGCAGCGGCTCTTATTAATATTTCTATCTATGAGGGGTACTGCACCTGCTCTGTCTACCCCGCCCATTTTTAATTTAAATTTAAGGTATGCAATAATAGTAGCTTCAACCACGATTGAAGACTCTCCCTTTAATAGTCCTTCATTTGAGCTATATTTAATATATGCATCCTATGGGAGGTATTTACCCCCTGCGCCTACCCGCTTTATTTTTGTTTTCAATAGTGTAGTATACCATAAGAGTAACTTCTTCAAAGTTTGAACATTCTCACTATAACAGTTCTTAAGATATGCGATATTTAATATTGGCATCCAATTGTTCTGCCTCTATCGAAAAAATAAGTAGCCTATTTTATTTTAAGGGCTCACGTGATGTTACTGTAAAAATTTCAGGAAAATCGGTTTAGTAGTTTAGGAGTCTACAAGCCAACAAACAAACAAACAAACATACAAACGTTTTTCACTTTTATATATATATATTAGACTGGTCGCAATTTTTTTTTTTATTTAATTGTTTGCGCTGCTTTAAATGCAGACATATAAAAAACAACATTGCAAACAAAACAAGCTATAAATGATTAAAATCTGTAAACAACTTTTGATTTTATGTATTCACAAAAGACGAAAAATTTTAATTAATTTAAGAATTTTATTAAACCGCCATATAAGTTTTTCGTCTTTTGTGAATACATAAGATCAAAAGTTGTTAACAGATTTTAATCATTTATAGCTTGTTTTGTTGGAAATGTTGTTTTTTATATGACTGTATAAAATTAGAAGCATAGCTGCATATTTCAATTCCGAAATTTTAATAAAAAAATTATTTTTTTTCCAGAAAAAAAATTACGTTTCTAAAACGACTGCGCATATAAGAAAAACGTTTTACCTTTCTTAAAGTAAATTTTATTGCGGAATTTCGGTTTTTTTTAGTTTTTCAATAAGCTAAAGCGTTTTTGAGTTACGCGAACATATGTTGTGCAACCTCCTAAAAAAACGGCTAGCACCACTGGATTCAGCGACCCCGAATTAGGTTAAAAATCTTTCATCGTATCATACTAAGATTTTTAACAGCAAATACTTTAATCTATCTATACAATATATAATTTCTTAGTATGTCAGGATGTTTGCATGTATGTCCTATTCTTTCCGCAACTTTCTGAAGCCATCTGATGACATAGGATGCTGAAATTTGGCACACTTGAAGTACTTTCTCTGCGGAAGATCGTAACGAAGCCATATTTTTGATTTTCGGCTTTTTAACTAGTATATATATATCTGATAGAAGATATGTTTTTTTTATAATATGGGGAACTTTGGGCCCCACCGTCGGATTGACCTGAAAACTTAGATCATGATTTCTTACACCAAACCTCATATTTTAAGCAGCGCAAACAATTAAATTTAAAAAAAAAAAATCCCATACAAGATGCGACCAGTCTAATATATATGGGCATTTCCGCCAAAAGGTCCACCGTGACCAAAAATTTAAAAGTTATTAAAAGCTGATTATTTTACGATATTGTTATAGAGAAACATTTATATTTTACTAGTTTTATAAATTTACTCATAAATTTTTTCACTTAGATGAACAATCAGACTGCAACGTTGCGCAAACGTAATTTCTTATTTTTGAGAATGTTTTATAGTATGTTTTCTTTAACATTTATCTTTCTTAAAAAAGGTGATATTTGATAAAAATTATTCCAAAAAAATTTTCTTACATGGTCTGTAATCTAAAGAGAAATATGTTATTCGGATTAACGGTAAATTTTTATTTTGTTTTAATCATTATTCAGTTCAATTATTATGGAAAAAATTTCACGTTCGAAATGTCACGTATCGACCCAGATTTTGGCTTAAAAAAAAGAAAATACAGAAGATTTTGGAATCAAACCAAAACATTTTAATATTACATTGCTACGTAAAATTCTGAAAGTAGTTTGACTAAAAAATTGTGCCAGGTTTCGCTGAATTACGCCTTTTTATACATGGCCACAAAAACTACTTCTGTTTTTTTTCACGTTCGAACCGCTACTTCTTTTGCCATTATCTTTGACCTAGAATCGCGCCCTTCATAAACTTTACCATAGGTAACAGTGCTTTCTTAGTGCTTGAATTTAAGGGTTAAGAAAACGTAAAAATATTTTTTGCTTAAAATGTTATTGCATTTTTGATGCGTACGCCTGTCACGTTCAACACTTTGGAATTACCCATAAGTATATAGATCTACACTTCTGATTTCCTAGTTCTTCTTGGCTCTAATACATCCACATTTGCTGACAATAAAGCTTAATTATGCTTAAGAGAGTTAGCAGAGGATATAATTAACAATCTTCAATCATCGTTAGAAATTGTGTGGAATTATTTCACTAAATAGAAAATTACTCTTAACTGTTTAAAAAGTATATTAAACCAGGAAAAGAAAAGAGAGTTATACCCCACAACGATGTCTACGATTACAATTACCTGATATTCCTTGGGAATCAAAAGTTAAATATCTTTGCGTAATATTGGACCCAAAACTGTATTTAAAGAACATATTTCATATACTGCCAACAAAAATGACAGAGTAACAAGAATCTTATATTACTTTATTAATAGAAAATCAAAACTTATCTGTGAAAATATAATTATAAAGCTGAAAGTTATATTTCACTCAATAATGTTTTATGATGCTCAATTCTGGGCAAATATAGCAAATACCCACATAAATAATCTACAAATAACACAAAATAAGTTACTGAAAATGATGTACAACTTCCCGTGGCACTTTGCAACTTGCAGACTGCATACCATAGGCAATATCGAAATGGTAGATGAAAAATAACGACGACTTAAATGCAGTTTTGACCAAAGATGTCAGTTATCGCAATATCAGCATATCAACAATATGGTATCACATGTGGATTAGTTTAGATTAGACAGAGAAAGAGAGAGAAAGACAGAGAGAGAAACCTATCTCAGCTGACAAAAATACCTTACTCTTTGAATGTGTTAGTAATAAATGTTCCCTGTAGCTAAATTCGTAATCAGTAAGGTTTTGGACTATTTTATAACCAGTTGTAAGGCGTCGAAAAATGTGAAAGATGATAAAATTTCGACTGCACAGCTTTCTTCATAGCGCTGTTTGTTGTATAAACAACAACAACAACACTACAAAAGTTACCTCAAAACCCATTTACTAATTAATTATTGTAGGAACAACAACAAGTGTACAAACCTAGATAAAAAAAAAAACAATTTACTTCCCTGTTGTAGAAATAACAACTTTACAAAAAGAAAAACTAACAATTTTTGGTTGGCTTTAGAGTCGACAAATTACTTTTATGTTTAAAAGATAATAAAAAGTAGAAAAATTCCCGTATTCTTTTCGCTAAAGTAATTAAGTTAAATACATACAATTTACAAAGTTAAGTGATGACGAAAACCATATCGAGACATTCTGCTAGTTTCTTAAATTTCTGTAAACAAAGCGGAATTCAACAAAAGTAAAACAAAAGTGTTAGTGCCTAGAATTATTCTTAAATCAATAATTACTCTATAAAGCAATAATAAAGTAGGAAAAAAATATTGAGGGTAGTTGTCAAATTTAGTTTGGTTTTTGTAGTACTTATACTGTAAATAAAGCATCAAGATTGGAACTATTTCCGAAATGCATACAAATAAACTATTTGGTTTCCTATGACAACACAAGTGCAACTAGTTTAAAGTATATTTCTAACTAGATAGTAGTTACTTTGTCAGCAGGGTAATTGCAAGCAAAATTCTTTTTCTCTCTGATGCGTACACCTGTATGAATTAGGCTTGAGTTTTTAGTAGAAGCTTCCAACGTACAATTTTAAATTATTTTACAGCTAAATCTTGCATTGGATAAGGTCAAATAATGCTAAAAATTGTTTTAAAAA
Organism: Pollenia angustigena; assembly: GCA_930367215.1. Classification (NCBI taxonomy): domain Eukaryota; kingdom Metazoa; phylum Arthropoda; class Insecta; order Diptera; family Polleniidae; genus Pollenia; species Pollenia angustigena. The sequence continues at coordinate 16,482,141 of OV884056.1, forward strand.
AAGCTAAAAATTAGTTCTTAAATTTGTTTAAAGATTTTGTTAAAAATTCAATACCATGAAATTTTATTTGAAGCTAACTACGTTTAAAAGACTTTTTTTTTACAAAATTTAAATAAAATGGAATTTTTAACAAGAAGGTAGATTTTGGTAAAACATCAGATACAATTATCATTCAATTTAAGCCACATTTTCAAAATGTACTTTTTTGATGTTTATCAAACTTTTTAAATCTGTGATTTTTTTCTATTTTACAAAATTAAAACTTTTTTGAAATGTAGTATATGTAAGTAGCTTCCAAACCGTGTACTTAATTTATTATTATCCGGACACAGTTCCCTTTGGCCAGTAGAAAACTGACTTTTATTTATAGAGTATATATTAGCAGGGTTGCACTGCAAGAAAACAATAATTTCTAATTTCTTAAATGACACAGACCAACGTCGAGAAACTCTATTTTGGATCGTAGAAACTAGTAGCCTTATCCTTATAAAAAGGGCAGATAAGGAGTCTAAGGTACAATACAAATTTAAAAACGCTGTATCCCCTATGTTGACCTAATTTTCGACTTAATACGCAATGTTTTTAAAAAATATATTTTTTCAAGGTCTGAGAGTTAGAAACAAATTCATATGAATAAAAAAAGTTAATAATTTTATAAAGAACGCAAGCTATTTGTATGGAGGTAAATATGTGCATGTTTTGTAGCTTAGATTTTACAAGCACAAACATGCGAACACAAATATTAACTATTAAGATTAAAAGGAATTATTTATTTTCTATTTATGGCAGGTACTTTTTGCTTCGTTTTTGTTGTAAATTTTAATTTGTTCATGCATACCGAAAAAACTGTGCTGCCATCAGTGCGTATGAGCAACTTTTTTAACACTTATACGTAGAAATGCAAATACATACATACGAGTAGGCGAGTTTGAAAAACTCGTTCGTTACAAAATTAAAAATACGAGATGACAAATGGTTCTCACGGTTCTTTTGGTGCTTTATGAGAAAAAATATACTGATTGAATCAATGCATGTCCTTGGAAAAATATGAAAGAGGATGTGTGCTGGAATTCACAAGACATATATTTTTAACAAAAATAAGTTCCTGATAAAAAATAAAAACAGTATTTACATCTTATTTTGAAACCCCCGGGCAGCGCCGGGGCTAAACACCAAGCAAGATTAAACATTTATTTATATTTGTGGTACTCACAATATCGTTGGTGATGATCTTTAAGCGCTTAAAATAAAAAAACTTTAACTTATAAAATTTTTTTATACCAATTTAAATTTGAAACATTTGTGACTGATTAAATACAAATGAAGTACAAAAATGCTGCATTTTCACCACGTACGTGACATTGCAAAAGCATCCAAAATAATTCAAAAAATACACCACTAATCGAACTCAAAGATATCTGGTCGTACCAAATGGATATTGTTTATTGTTGTTGTAACATTATAACAGTCTTAAAATAAATCAGAGATAGTCAGCTTAAACTTTTTTTGCTCTTTAAAAATGTTTATAATCTATAAGTATTTTTGTTAATAAAACTTAAGCGTTTTTTTCGTTATAAAAAAAAAGGTTTCAAGGGTGTTAATTTTTTAAGTTTTCGTTGATATTCTTATGGAAATGATCATATGTTTGAAGAAGAACTGACATATGCAGCCATGTGCAAAAAATTATAGCATTATTCGATACAGTTATGTTTTGCGCCACCTAGTATAACTTTAAATCGGTGAAATTTTACATGCGATACAAATATTACGTTGTGATTTTTTTCAATATTTTATTTCCTTTGCAATTTGGTGTAGGTGCTTTTTTGTTTTTTGAATAATTTTTTAATCATAGTAATTATTGTGATTGTTGTACAACTTAAATAAATATTAGCAGCAAACAATTATAAAAGTACCACTACAAAAAGGTCTTACATCTCAAATATGGCAACTTGAATGAAATTTTGTTTAGATAGGAAAGAATTTTTTACTCTAACAAAACCTCAAAAGTTAAAAAAAAAAACACACAACAAAAAAAACACATTCAGAAAAATGCATGAAGTCTTTATTTGAATTGATAGTACGGTCCATATAATTTAATGTTTGAAGATTATTTCATGCAAATGTTGACCGTGACTGCGCCTCAAATCGTCCATCCGCTTAGTCCAATTTTGGCATACTCTTTCCAACATTTCGGCCGGTATCTCATGAATAAATGCTTCAGTGTTGGCTTCTAATGCGTATATTGAAGCGGGCATGTGTGTATAGACATGAGCTTTAACATAGCCCCACAAAAGATAGTCTAAAGGCGTTAAATCGCACGATCTAGGCGGCCAATTGAACGGTTCCGAACGTGAAATAAAATGTTAACCGAACTCGCCTCTCAATAAGTCCATTGTTAAGCGTGCTGTGTGGCATGTGGCACCGTCTGGTTGAAACCTCATGTCAGTCTAGTCAAGCTCTTGCATTTTGGGCAAAACAGGTTGTATATTATCTCACGGTAGCGCTCACCATTGACAGTTACGTTACGATTCGCATCATCTTTGAAGAAGTACGGTCCAATGATGGCACCAGCCCATAAACCGCACCAAACTGTGACTTTTTCTGGATTCATTGGCAGCTCTTGCAATGCTTCTGGCTTATCTTCACTCCATAATCGACAATTCTGCTTATTAACGTACCGAATAGCCGCTTCAGTGGGTCGATTTAACTGACCATAAAATGGAAGAAGCGCGCGATTAACTTTCTTAACAGAGCACGCATTTTGATAATAAAATTCAATAATTTGCATGCGTTGGTTGTTTGTAAGACGATTCATGGTTAAAGTATAGACCAAACTGATGATGTTTGACAGTGAAACAAAACACGAAACGTGCGTCAGCTGTTTAAACCAGTGTTGCCAAAAAGATAATAGCTAAAAAAGATACCACAGAAAATTATAAATAAAATTGTTTCAGAATTCCTTTAAAAATTTAGCGCGTAGTAAAAACAAAAACTTAAATTTAAATGTGACAAACCTAGTGATAGAGCCATTTATCCTTGCCAGCCACATGGGGTGAATAAAAAAAGGGGATTCACACGCATTTAATAATAAACAAAAAAAAAAAGGTTTTATTATTGCTATTGGCTTTTTTAGGATTAAGAAAGTATGACATTATGGTTAAATATATAATTTTTTTGTTTCAAAATCTTCTTGTTTTTTAAGGGCCCTTCCATGTTTTCAAAGATAAAAAAAAAAGAAAACGAAGTTGTTCGTACAAAATATTTCGTAACAAGTTTATTTTATGTTGAAGTAAAAAAAACTTTACTGACAACCAGAAAAAACTATACGTGTGATAGAATTTAAGTTTTTTAATTGTTGCTAAAAAAAATTTTTCAAAAATTGTTTTATGGGGTCTTGCAGGTAAAATAAAGAAGGTATCAAGTTACGCAAACATATATATCGTAAGCTAAAATGCAACAAGGCGTAACTTAAAAATCCAGTTATTAATACGATTTCCGTATTAAGTGCTAAATTCCCAATTTTTTTTTTGATTGATTATTTTGAATGCCATTAAAATATATGTATGTCTTGCCAAAATTTTTCACTTCTGGGATAAAAAAAAGGTGCTTTTATTAACAAAAAACAAAGGCAATTAACTAAAAGTGTATTTATTTGATAAATGCAAAACCATGTAATAAGACACCTTTTTTCTAACGAAATAACATGAAATAGTTTTCTTTGAAAATTGTTTGAAGAAGTCCATAGATGTTTTATCAATGTATTTTTTTCTAACATGTTTATAGATTTAATTTTATAAGTTACAAAGTTATAAGTATAAGTTTTTTGCTTTCTAAAAAGTGTTTAGAACTAAATAGATTTCGAACGTACTTTTCATAAATCCCAGCAAAAACTTATGCTACTTCGGGATCAATAATTTAAGGTTAAATTCTATTTTCCTTGTTATGAATTCCTCGCATAGAAGCTCTGTTTAAGAGATCAGAAATATACTTATTTTACGCTTTGAAAACAAAGTAAGCATTGGGCAATTTTTTAAAAAAACTTTTTATATACCTAAAATATATTTTTTTTTTTCGAAAAAGAGGGTTAGAGTTTTATATACAATTGAATCATTTATTTCGAAAAGATAAAAATATAAAAGGTTATATACCAAACGTGAAAAATAAAGCTCGACTTTCATCTCCATTGGTCCCTGGGTTACCTCAAGACGGGATAGGTCACTATCCCAAAAAGTTTGAAAGCAAATTAGATGTGTTTTATTTGCTTGCAATGAAAGAAATGCTTAAAAGCATTATGCATTAAAACAATTTTCTTGAAATTTTAAACCTGTAAACCGCCGCGGTACTCGATTGAGTACAATATTTATTATTTTGTTTAAACTTTCTTTTGAAAGGTACTTTTTGCAAAAAGGTACTTGTAAAAATATACTTTTTGTGAAAAGATACTTTTAGTTTTTGCAGAACAGTACTTTCTGTTAAAAGTTATTTCTTCTAAAAAGGTACTTGTTATGTAAAGGTACTTCTTGTAAAAAGGTACTTTTTATATAAAGGTACTTCTTGTAAAAAGGTACTTTTTATATAAAGGTACTTTTAATTTACTTATGAAACTTGAACAAGAAATTTGTGAACTTTAAGAGGAGAAAAGAAATACGTTTGAAATTACAAGAGAACAACTTACAGAGAAAAAGGCGATTGATTTATGGAACCGTTGGAATATTTTGTTGTAGTTATAGAAGAAAGCTTCTAAATAATAAGTGAAAGATGCAATTTATTTTGAAAAAGTAAGCAAAGTTTTTACTGAGTATGAACAAACACTAAGAAGAATCACACAAAGGAAAGTTTGGCAAACTTCTGCTATTAAAGAGACAAAAACTTAAGGTTAAATTAAGCAGCAGGTGGTTTATTTGTAAGACAGAGGCAAATATACCGGACTAACTGCAGTGGGAAAAGATGATTTTGCGTAATCGAAATGCACCGTGGACCATAATTTTCCTATAACGATGAATTTGTGCTAGTAGTTGTTATATTTATGAAGTATAATTATCATCTTTAATATCATTATGTTGATTCCAACTCATGCTCCATGGAAATAAATATTTTCTTTACAGCCTTTTGTAACCTGAAAGATAAGAGGTTTATATACTTTTGCATACTTAATGTGAAAACTTAAATGGAAAACCTTATAATCTTATTATATTATATTATAAGTTTATTCATATTGAAAATACTTCTTATTAATTTATGATTGCGGTGAAATTGTAACAACGTACGCCTCATGGATTTTAAAAGAAAAAATATCTGAAATGAGTTTCTATATTTGTTTTCCATGAAATAAATATTGAATAAAATGATGTCGGATTAAAATGTTTTTATTTGATGAATAAAAAATTCAATGGAAGGAATTAAATAAATGAGAACTTTTTTTATTTTTCTTCTATATACAATTAATAAAGGCACGTGCAATAAGATAAAGGACACTCATTATTTGTTTAAATGAAACGGAAGTTGAGTAAAAATTAAGTAAGTTTGTTTTAATCGAGGAAGAAATTATGCTTTTGTGTGTACATTTTCACATTTGCAAATATGCACACAAACATTATAATTTTTATTAAGAATAAAGGAAAATTAATTGAAACAATTAAAACAATTGTTTGAAACAGCATTACTTGATTTAATTAAAAAAATGCTTGTAAAATATTTCCTGTGTAATTTAAAACGTATAACCAAATCATTATTCAAGACATACATACTATACAATAACAATAATAACAAAGTTTACAAAAATTTAATTGTTGTTATCGATATTATTGTTGTTTGTGGTGATTATTAGTAATTTACTGTTTTTAGTCAACTCAAAAACCGCATTTTATTAAGCGTATTAAAAAAAAACTTTATAACATTTTTATTAGTGTTGCGGCGAATATTCGGATTCGCATTAGAATTTGCGAACTATTGGCTTAATAAAGTATTCGTAAGCGTATGGAAATATTTAGAGCGAATATATATCATATAATGGGTATATCAATAACATCTGAAAATTTTTCTAGATAATAAATAGCAACACACGTCAAAACACGAAAATACTTATAGCCAAACATCAAAAAGCTAATTTAAATAACGATTCTCCGCGCGCTACTCTTAATAGTGATTAAGCATTAAAACTTATGTTTAAAAAAAAAATGTTCATAACTTGGCTCAACTTTCGCAAACATTTCCTTGATTATTCGCTTTTGCATTCGCTTAAGACACATTTGCCACACCCCTAATACAAAAACAAAAAATAAATAAAAATAGAAATAATTAACAAACCAAACTTTTGGTAAATACTCGTATTTATAAATATTGTTTCGTCAATAATAATTTACAAACAGAACATGCAGTAAAAGATTGAATGAAAGCACAAATTAATGAATGACTTGTTGAGTGGCAGAAGGATTGGCAGACTGAAATTTAGTTATCAACAACAACCTAAATTTTTTTTGTAACGATTAAAGTTTTTATCATAAAATAAATATTTAACATATACAGACTCAAAGTAGTATGTAACAATAAAATGTGAACATCCATCAAACTGTTTAAATATTTGTTGATATAAAATATTTATGTATACCACAATAGTTCTTTTAAATGAGTTTATGTTTTATCGTCGTTATCGTAAGTGAGAGACGGAAAGAAAACTAGAAGCAGAGAATAAATAAAAATCTAACCAAACATTTTTAATTGCCGACGTTGTCGTTAGACTTTACGTTAATAAGACTTTGCATAAACAAGTAAATATTGTTTATTTAAATTTATAGGAAAAGTAGTTTGTTTGTTGTTCACTCTCAAGGGAAATAAAATAAATTAAACAAAACAAAAAACATGAATACACACAATCTTTGCATAAATACATGAATTTTCATGTACATGCTTGTTTAGTGTACACGTTAAGAAAAAAACCCAAGGCCTTCTCTTTTCTATAACTTCTCCAAAGATCTTCATTTTCCTTTTAAGCTTTTTAATTTAAAATTTTACTTTGCCTTCTTAAGCCTTCATGGGGACTATTCGTATGCGTCTAAAAAAGCACCAGCTTTTTGAACTTTTGGAGAATTTGGGTGCAGTCAATATCACAAAATTGTCTAGGGCTTAAAGTTGGAAGACTTCCTAAGATCGCATGATTTTAGAATCTTGTTAGGGCTGTAGCTAAAATCTTAGTACCAGGCGACTGGTTTTTGCTGGTAAACTAATTTTTCCCGCATTAAAAGTTAATGTTCCGTATGCTGGCTGATGTCCTTGAGAGCGGTTTTATTTAAGAGAAGCTTCTTTGTAGAAGAAATATAGTTAGCTCAAACACCGTAACAGATAAAGGTCTGGAAAGTTGTGAATGTGTTGGTGTTTTACGGTGCCGTTAGAGGACGCATTGTACGCACTCAGTGTTGTGAGCACTCTGAGACAGGTTGAAGACTTGATGACGGCTCATTTGGGTCCTTATAGTCCCCTTGTCCTTGTAGTAATTTTGTCCTTATAGTCCCTGTGTGGTAAAGACAGTTACATACACGTTAATCTTGAACACCATCAGCCTTCTTGCGGACGGATACAATTTCGTTTTTAAAGATTCACTCGAATTTGTAATATAGGTAAATCTTAATGTTTCTAAATGTCTTCCAACAGGTTCTCTTCACAAGAAGATTTTGTGAAAACTTTTTAAAATTAGAACAAAATAAGAAGAAGCATTAAAAAAGGACTCGTTACTTCTCTTGTTATACCATTCACCGAAGATATAGTTTCTCACTCCGTTTGTTATTCCCACCAAATTAATCCTAGACCCTACAAATTATATATAGTCTGGATCCTTTTGAGAAGAGAAGTTCAAATCCCGTTGACCATCTGTCCGTTTGTCTGTTAAAATGGATTTTCCGAGGATCACAGTTATGATGGGGAATGGGTTGGTATATAATTAAATCAGATATGCTCATTTAGTTTTCTATTGAAATTCAGCCAGATCGTTCCATAAAAGATGTGAACAAAAAACCAGGACTGCCTCTAATAAACCCTTGTTGTTGTTAGTTTTTATTTATTTTTTTTCTGTGTATCTGTTGAACGACAATTAGGTAAACAACATCCGACAAAATGTGGCAGGGATTGGGAAGTGGGCGTGGCACAAAATAGATTTTTTCAGATCTAAAGAATGGTTGTTATATAATTTTCAGCTCTTACCGCACAGTGGTGAAGCGTATATAAGATTCGGCTTAGCCGAATTTAGCACTTTTACTTGTTTTTCCTCTAGTTACATTTTAAACTTTTACTTAAAAAAAGATGCATCACTCAAAACATCATGTATGTGAATTCATGTTTCCTATTTATGTTTGATTGTGCGTAAGTATAAGTAAAACGTTTTTAAGTACATGAGTGTATATGTGATATAGATATTCTGTTTGTATGCAAACATTGTTAAAAGTCTACGTTATAAACTTGAATAATGTAGCAGACTAATGCACGTAGCATCACTTGCAACAGTCACAATACAACAATAAAAATAGACAATGAATCAGATGTTTTTGGGTACAGTAAGCAACAAAAGTAATGAACTGAAATATACGGTCATAAAACGATCGTGGTTTTTGTGATCGTTTAAAATTTGTATTTATACTTACCCAGTAAAAACTTCGCTTATTTTTTCAAAACGAATAGCTTCTTTAACTCACTATTTAGTAGCTTTCTTCTACTTACTTTTAAATACGTTCATTTTGGGACATGCCTTGTAAAATTCATTGGTTCTTTCAGTAAAATTGTAAGTAGTGCTCTTATGTTTTTCTAATTACTCAACACGAAGTTTTTACTGGGTATATACATATTTGAGATATTATGACAACCAAACTGTCAAGGGGCATGGCTACATATCAATCTGATTTATCAAATTTACGTTCAACACATACATATGTGTTGGTAGTATATTTAAGCGCTAATTGTCAAAATGCCACTAGTACAATTAATTGAACAAGGGGTACTAGTGCTGACGGGGTTAGTAGTCTTATATAAAAATACTAGTGCTTATGAGTACTAATACTTGATGTAGTACAAGGGCACCACTTTTAAACTGATAGAATTTTTGTGTAACAAAACTTAAATTCGAGTATTATTTGTATTTTGATACTACTTCTTAAAGTTGATTCCCAAATCATCTATTTATGCCATTTTTATTATAAAAAACTTTTAAAATGCAAATTTCTTACTTTTTCTATAAACAAAAACTAGTTACAAACTGGTTCTTAAGCAACCAATGTGGTCCAAGTGAACTAGTGCACGTCTGGAACCAATAGAACTAGTGAGTAGAATAGAACAAGTGATTTCCAAGCAAACTCAATGCTTATTTGAGAATTAAGATGGTCTAGAAAAGTTTGCAGTTCAGAACCAGTACTAGTTTAACCTCCTTCAGGGTTAGCAAAGCAAAACATGAAATTGAGGCCATCAAACTTAATTTAAAAGTTATTGAAAAAATAAATTAAATTGGATTTTGTTTTATCGGAAAATATTGTATTATTTGTCAAATAATAAAATTTCAATAAACAAATTTGTAAATTAAATTTGTTTCATTCATTTTTAAACAAAACATAAATAAAATTTGAAGAAACAATGTACGAGCACACTCATCAAGCTGGCGTCAAATTTGTATTAAAAGTTTTTTGATTTTCATCAAACTCACATCAAACCGTGCGTGTGAGTTTTTGTTTATTACGAACTCAATAACAGAAAATTGAGTTTGATGAATCAGTTTGATGTGTGGCCATGCCGCTTTTAAACAAGTAGGAAGCTTTTCGTATTTATGTCGTTTGCGAAAATCGTTCTTTTAAAAAAAAACTGAATTGTGTTGTTTTTTTTTTTAATTAACGGTGAATTACAATTTTGCTTAATAGACAACAAATAATAAAATTCGGCGGAAATTCACCAATCAATGTTAATTTTACTGTTTTTCAACAATCATTAATTTATTTGTTTGTCTCATGACCTCTAAAAATAATTCAATGTTTCCTTATAGAACTCTGTCGGGTGCAAGAAGTACTGCCCGTCTAAAAGGGGTGTTCGCTTAAGAAAGATGTCTGTTTTTTGGATCACACTGTATTTGTATGTTTTTAATATTTCCCCATTTTTCTCAATTTTATTTTTTTTGTGTATTCTGTCTATAACATTTGTCTTCTGTTCAAATTTGTAATAAAATTTCAATAAGAAACGACAACACATGATACTTTAACAACAATTTCCACTCGAAACAACCAACCAACAATACGATAACTGCCACCAGTAGAACCTACAGTCTATGATGATGGTGCCGATGCCGCTTCTGCCAAATATTCAGTCAGATGCAATTGCAATATTTTTTCGTTTTTTGCTACTGAATTTTTGATTTCAATTTTCTCTTGAATTTTTTTTTTTTTTTTTTGCATTTGTGTTAACAATAATAAACATGAAGAGCAAGCAACAAACAACAGGCAGCAAACCACTTCAACAAAGCCATTATTTATGTAAAACATTAACAGTGGGCTCAAAAGGAAAAGTTAACAAAAAAGTTTGGAAGGGAAAAATTCGTACTAAAAATTGTTGGAAAATTTTACATTAATTTCTTAAACCTTTTTACTTCTGTTCAACTTCCCTTTCGTCCCACTGTCCTTTATACACAATAAATATATGTATAAACAAACATAATTGTAGGTAGTTTTACTTTACATTATCAGTAACGACAACAAGCAAAATTGGGGAAAAATAATATGAATTTAACTACAATATAAATAACACAACAATAAGAAAGTACAAAAAAAACATCGTAGAAAATAATAATTTATAATGGAGAAATATTTTAAGGAAATAATTAATAATTTAAATAAATTTGTTGTTTTATTTCTTGTTGTTGTGTGAATGTTCGAAAAATTTTGTATATAAAATTTCTTGTACATGAGTGTTTACATAACCAAAGAAACATAAATAAAAACATTATTAAAGAAACATCACTTATAATTGGCAATTGTTAGGGGTATTCAGCTTTTAAGATATGTAAAAGAGGATTTTTTTCCCCAAATTTTTAGTAAAATATTTTATTTAATTAGTATTTAAAACATCATTTAAAGTTTAGTTATTTTTAAATAAAAAGATTTTGTTTGTCGTGCGTAATTCCCAATTCTTATTCTTGATAAAAACACTGAAATTTATTGTTGATGGGATAAGCTATTCCTACACAGAAAAAATTATTTTTCTAGAATTTTTGTCTGAAATCGGTCCTATAAACAAATTCGCATATTCAAACAATTTATTTGCATTTTGTTTTTTCAAAAAACACAGATTTTTTGAAACAAATAATTTAACTGAGCCAAACAAAAAGTTTACTGAAATTCATATAAATATCAAACAAATAATTTTGCTGAGTCAAACAAAAAAGTTTTTGCACAAGCAATGACGCGCACACAAGCAAGCACTGTTGGAGAAGATGAAGCAGAGCAGAGCGGCCGGCCGGCTGGCTTTGAAACACATTTTTTTGTTGGAATAATTTTTGAACGAAGTCTTATTTATACTCGCAAAGTTTATCTTCATCGCGCACTGTTGCTGTTTCCTTTCCTTTGCTAAAGAAGAAGAGATGTAACCAAAAACGGCGGCAGACCGACTCAATATGTTTTTCGTCTTCATTCTATTTTTGTATTTGATGTATTTAAGCAAACAATTTGAAAAAATTGAATACGGGATTTTGTTGATTTTTACGAACTTTGAATCCAACCAAAAATTTATTTTGTTTAAAGTGTCCAAAAATATACTGTATGTGTTTTTTGTTGTAGTTCTTTATTTCACATAAAGAAGTGTTGCTTACGATCAAATAAAAAAAATGCAAAACACCGACAACATTAAGGAGCGTTAAATATTTCATACAAAATTATGAAAACTAGAAACCAATAACGCGTATATTATATTTTTGAATAGTTGTCAACATTTTTGTTGTTTAAATAAAAATCAAACAAAAGTATTAATTGAATCAGTAAAAAAATTTGTAGAAATTAAAAAAAATTTTCAAACAAGCGTTTGTTTGAAAATAATTCGGCAATAATTTTTTCTGTGTAAGCGCATTTCACTCGCTGCTTAGGCCAATTAAAGATATTATACAAATAAAATTGTTAAGCGAATAAGAATTATAAGCACCTGCTTTATTTGTAACCAGGGCTGACAGATGAATTTGTGAGGAAATCGTCAGTTTCCTGAGAAATAATAAAAAAATCATCTTTATCGTTTCGAAAAATCGTCAAAAAAAATCGGACAATTAAAATATAGTTTTTTTAAAAAATTTTTGTTTGATTTTAATAAAAAAAAAAATATATTCAAACAAAAACATATTAACTTCATACCCAGCTAGCATTTTAAATCGTCGATGACAGCATTTTTTAATCCCAGAAGATTCCTCACACGGGAAAAACTGTAACACAAGTGAGATTCTTCCATAGCACAGCGAAAGAAGCTTCTTCAATCGTTGTGGGAATCGTTTAAGACGTGGGTAAAGATAATCTAACGAGCCTTTAATGTCAAGAATCGTATGAGATTTATGTAGATAGTCGTAAAAGGATCATTCGACGATGGTTTGACGAATGATAAACAAAGTGTAACCAGTGTTGGACAAAATATATGATTTGCGGTACTTAAAATACAAAATATTGCTGGTCATGTATTTAAATTACAAAATATAAAATACTTTTTTATTGTACGTATTTCAAATTCAAAATACTTCCACATCATGTGCATGTAGGTATTTATAATACGAAATACACATTTTTCTCAAACCAAAAAATACATTAGATAAAACTAATTAACAAAACAATTGTTTCCTCTCATAAATGTCAGATTTTTGAACGTAGCATCAGACAAACAGTTTCTTGTTGGAGAATAAATAAAACCTGCTGAAGAAAAAATTCTTTCTACAGGTCCTGATGAGCACAAAATTGTATTAAATTTTATGAATTCTATTTTTATATTTGAATAGCTGTCAAGAGTGATAATGTCTTTGCTCTTGACAATTCTAAATTTGATGTTCTAGATTCACCATCATCCCTATCTACGAAAACAACAATATCATCGTCTTCTTTACTGGTGCTTCTACTTTTGATATTTCTAGGTGTCATTTTAAGTTTTTTGTAAATTGCAAGTTTTGGATTCTTTGCCATTCCTTCTTATGTATTTAAAATACGAAATACAAAATACTTGCTGGAGATGTATTTTAAATACAAAATACTTGCACGTCATATATTTGCAATACAAATACAAAATACTTATTTCAAATAATGCGTATCCCTAAGTGTAACATTGTTGTTTTTGTACTCTGAAAATAATCAAAGATTTTTTTAAGACTTGCATACCTACACGTACCTTAAAAAGCGACACGCGTTAACTAGTTTTTGAATAGAGCGACCTGAACGCTTTGCAATTGGAAAAACCTATTTTGACAGCTCGTTTAAAAGTGAAGTTTGCCGCTTTTGTTAATTAATACTGGCAATTAGCGATTTTTTTTTTTTTGTCAACCTAGCGTTTTTATCTCTCAAAAAATCGTCAAAATGACGATAAATCGTCAACTCTGGCAGCCCTGCTTTTAACAATAACAAAGCTTAAACAAAAAAAAACAAAAATAAACAGTGAGTTTATATATTAATAAAATTTAATGAAATTTCGAATTTTAAAAACAATTTAAATGCCGAACAATTCTGCATCACTTACTCCAAAATTAAAATTTTTGAGTTATATACTATTGAGTTCCCTACAAGAATAGTGACGGTCATTTGACCTATCATATGACCGACATTGCTGATACAGATGTCGGTCATCGCGTAGAACAAAGTTTCTATCATTTTCTTAACGCCAACGTGAAAAAAATGACCTGAACTTTTGTGTACGTGTGATTTTGCATCCTTCTTTAGCCTATGAATTTTGTGGTAGATAAAACATATATCTGATCTGTTTACTCTTATACTCTTTACATATCAGTATTGATGTATAAACCGGACACAGCTGACTAGTCAGTACTGATGCATATACCGGTCCCAGCTGACTAGTCAGTACTGATGCTATATTCGACACTACTGACGTATTTTTAGCTTAAATAAAACACGATTAATTTTATTAAATTCTCACACATATTTTTGTTTTTTATTTAAAATAAAATTCAATATTTGTTCGTTTTACAAAATAAATTAAATAAATAAATAATTATTTTTTTGTCCTATGTGGTAATTTAAATTTTATAAAGCTTTTTTGCAATGGTCCCAACTTCAATATTTCACTTGGGTTTTGCTTAAGTCAACCTTTGGTTAGCATTGATGCTATAGATAAGTACATATACTAAGGAATGATCCTATACACTGCCAGAATATCTCATAGTTTCATTAGAATCATTCCTAAGTATATGTTTACATCTATAGCATCAATGTTTACCAAAGGTTGGCTTTAGCAAAAACCAAGTGAAATATTTAAAGAATGGGAATATTGCAAAAAGGCTTAATAAAACAGGGACCGATACAGTTATTCCTCCTTTCATAAACGTCAGTGATAACAGTTTTTTTTATTAAATATTAGACGTTGCTCGTAACCAATAGTTTTATTAAAAAGTTATTGGTTTTTGCAAAACGTTTGGCTAGATCAAACACCATTTAACTGTTTTTAAATATCATTGTACAATTCTGCTACATATTGTATCCATTCGAAACGTTTGCAGTGTTTAGTTTTTACTAAAAACTTCTTGGACAATTTGTTAAACCATAAAGAGTGTCTGTTTCCTCACAATTGTAAAGAGCACACACTAAAGAGGTTACTGTGCGATCAAGAAGTGCTAGATTTGTGTTTTTCGCTACAATTTGCAAAATACTGTAAAATACAAAAAAAAGACGACTTAATTTTGTTTAAAAACAAATTTTCATGATAACATACCTCTGAATATCGTATAACCAACTCTGGCTCCTTATAACCAAATCAAGTTGACTGCTGTACGTATTCGTTTACACCATTCACTGCAGGTGGAAGAATTAACACGGAAAAATGTTTTCGCCTCTAATCATAATATGACGATTATCCAACTGAACATCGGGATGAGCCTCTTCATTGAGAATACTTTCAGCACCGCCAGCAGGAGCCAAACCAATTAATTCCCAGTAATCTACATGCAATTCGTGTCCACCTGGTGCATAAAACAAATAAATGAGTTTCTACAATATTGTTCACGAAACGAAACTTACCGATTTGCCTTCTGGCACAGGTTTTAGTGTACCAAATATTGTAAAAATCCGTAATGTAAATAAAAAATTAAACCTTTGCCTTGACGTCTTAAACGATGTGTCCATCCATAGATTTTAACGTTTCTGTTAATTTTCGACACATTCAAATATGCAGCTGGCCAACTGGGATCTTCGGATATGAGTATTTTTGGCTTCATCCAAATTTTGTTTAGGCTTTTCCGCATCTTCAGCTTCGCGTTTTTCTTTTTCGCATTTTTTTAACTTACTTACCCAAATCCTTTGGATTTTCTTTATTTATTTTAATAATTTAATAATTATTAAAATATTTTGCAGTATTTTATATAAACAATTCACAAATTTTCATAAATATTAGCCAGTATGTATAACAAAAATTTAAAAAAAAAAATTGGCATTTTTGTGGTGTTTTCAGTTGTTCTACTCTAACATATATGTTAGAGTGGTACAACTAATGTAAAATTGTTGCAAGTGTGTTAGTAAATTTTTTTTTTTTTAGTTTAGGTCATCCATTTCTTGTAGGGTTGTTACAATTGACGTCAATGAGCGAGCCATATTCTAAAATTAAGTTATTTTAATCAAAACCATTACAATTTGTAAATTAAATAGTTAAACAAGTCCAAGCTATCTTCTGTTTAAAAGTTTGTTGTAAATTCGAAAAATCTGCCTTTTTGAATATGTTTAAAGTTTAAACTAAAAATAAAGAAGATGCTTGAGAAAATTGTATTCACAAACAAATTTTTCAAGAAATTAAGTTAAAATTTTAGAATTTTTAAGTATATTTCAAAACCTCGAGAAAATTCAAAGTTAAGGCTCAAGTTTAAAACACTAACTGCCCTGCCCGATCAATAACTTCAACATCCTACATATCGAAAATATTTTTAAAACTGAGTATTTTCCAAGAAATTTTCTGTGTGAACGAACAAAGTTAGAAATCGTTATTATTTAATGGTCGTTTTTCTAATGTGTTGTTTCCAGGTGACAGGCAATCGATTGTGTTGTAAAATTTATATGAAAAGCACTCGAAAACTAAAGAAATTCTATTTTGTTAATAAGTAAAATTTAATAAAACAGTGTTGCTTTGCGAAATTAAAAATAGAATCACTAAAAAGTGCAACAACTGCACAAGAAAAATCTTTTCATTTTATTTAAAGAAAACTTAGCAAGTTTGGCAAGAAAGTTTTAATTCATATTCAAAAAATATACATTAAAATGCAGAGTTAAAGTGTAGACATAAGTTTGACATTGTTAACTTAAACTGAAAAAAAACTTTTAATGATGAAAAAATGCTAATTGGGTTAAAACGAATCTTTTAAACTTTTGGCAGAGGATAAAATTGAATTCAATTAAAAAGGAGATAAATATTAAAGATAAGATATTAAAATTTTTTAAATTAAAATAGTTTTCTTGAAGTTCTAGTATCTCTTTTAAATAACTTTACTAAAAATACTTTTCTATATGTGACAAGTCGTCTAATAAAGTGAAATTTACATTGATTTACTATAGAGAGTGTTTCAAAAAAAAAAAAATCAATGCTCAGCGATGCTTGTGCATCTTTTTCAATTCATATTGTTCTTTTCTGTTTGTGTATTTATTTTCTCTTCGTTTTTCTTGAACAACATCAAGATTATGAACAACAACAAACAGCAACCGACTTTTAACAAAAATAATTATTCAGTTTTTTTTAACCTTTTGATCTTGGTCATAATTTTTCCTGCGTTAAATTTTACACAAACGACGACACAAACAATAAAACGGTAAAAAAGGGAAAAAGAAAATAATTTATAGTAAAACAATAACTGCCAAGTTGCAAATTGTTTTTCAACCTTTTTATAGTTTACAATAGAGGCAACATTAACAACAACAAACAGCACACACACTCACAACATTTAATTGGATGTGTGAAAAGTTCTTATGTATACAGAAAAGTGTGTGAAAAAGGATATTGTGGTGTTTGCGCTCGCTCCCAGCGGGAAATAGAAGGAGTACGGAGGCATTCTAGAGGGCCTCTGTACTACTCCTTTTGGATATAGAATGCCTGCTCGCTTCATTCCATACTCTTATCTTTTGTGCATACGTTTTCATTGCGGACTAGGCCTTCCGCTTTCGCTGCTTTAGCAGTAACATAAGAATGGTAACGGGATCAAAAAAATAATTGTTTTGCTTGTTCAAAAAAAAAAACAATACAAAAATGTTACCCCTTCTCTACGTCCTTATCATACAGAACGAAGATATTATAGACTACTGCTTTAGAATTTCCGCTCTTGGTAGAAAATTTCATTTGAGTGACCAGGCTATAATAAAGTATACCCGTGACGGTTTAAAGCACCGAGATCTCCAAGTGGCAATTGCAGCAATCCGGTTTTCGTCATTGCGGGAAATGCGGGAAACGTTCTCAGAATATTTACGTAATATGCCATCAAAAAGCAGTAATGTACCAGCTTATGGAACCAAAGGTGACTCCTCCGTAACACAGATAAAATCCGAAACGGTCGAAGCGGTCAAAAAGAGTGACATGTGTTATAACTGTTTTGAGGAAGGCCACTTTGCATCAAGCTGTCCGAAACCCCAACGACGTCCACGTTGTGTAGATTGCCAAAAGGTTCACCGTCGGAATGAACCACAAAACTGCGGCAGAAAAACTCAAAATATTCGAAGCGTTGAGTCGCATGACGATATATTTATGCGCAATATACGGTTGAACGGCGTTGAACTCGTTGCGTTTGTTGACACCGGTAGTCAGTGTAACATGGTTCGAAAATCGGTTGTTGAAAAAACGTCGTGCGAATTAAAGCCTTGTTCGTTGGTAATAAAGGGAATATGCGGTGGTGTACGAAAACTTGATAATTTTATAGAAGCAGAGTTTGAAGTGGATAACGTTAAAATTGAAACGATTTTTTATGTTGCGGATGAAAATCTACTGGATGCCGATGTTCTAATTGGACAGAATATCTTTGTGGAGAAAAAGGTGAGAGGTGTAGTGGACAGTGGCCATTTTCGTTTTGAGAGTATTAGTGAAAACCAGGAGGCTTTGCAAGCTGGAATAATGATTGGTGAGGTTAAAAGTGAAACAAAGACAGCATTGGTGGGCTTAATAACTTGTTTTAAGGATGTGTTTGCCGAGGACTTGAGTCAAATCGGTAAGACGGATATGGTAGAATTAAAAATAGTATTAGACACTGGCAAACCAATCGCACAGGCCCCTTACAGAATTCCAGAACCAAAAAAACAAGTAATTGACAAAATGATAGAAGACCTATTAAAAAATGATATAATAACACCATCAGAATCAGAATACGCCAGTCCGATAGTGCTTGTAAAGAAAAAAGATGGAAGTGATAGATTTTGTGTTGACTATCGGATGCTAAACCGCCACATGACTAAACAGATTCACCCAATGCCAAACATAGAAGAAAGATTGCAAGTGGCAATGCAGTACAAAATATTTTCAGCGCTAGATTTAAACAGTGGTTACTACCAAATACCCATTGAACCACAAAGTAGAAAGTACACAGCATTTGTCACAACAGACGGTATATACGAGTTTAAAAGAATGCCATTCGGGCTTAAAAATGCTCCTATTGCCTTCCAACGTTTAATGGCCAAGTTAAAGGATCGTACTGAACCTGGAGATATGATTCATTATATGGATGATATACTCGTCGGTGCAGAAACTGAACCTGAGATGCTCGAAAAACTGAAACGCGTGTTTGAGGTACTTCGAGAGTTTAAGCTTACTTTAAACCCAAGCAAATGCGGATTTTTCAAACGCACCGTTACATTTCTAGGTCACCAGTTAACTCAAGATTAGAAATTATGAAAACTAGAAACCAATAACGCGTATATTATATTTTTGAATAGTTGTCAACATTTTTGTTGTTTAAATAAAAATCAAACAAAAGTATTAATTGAATCAGTAAAAAAATTTGTAGAAATTAAAAAAAATTTTCAAACAAGCGTTTGTTTGAAAATAATTCGGCAATAATTTTTTCTGTGTAAGCGCATTTCACTCGCTGCTTAGGCCAATTAAAGATATTATACAAATAAAATTGTTAAGCGAATAAGAATTATAAGCACCTGCTTTATTTGTAACCAGGGCTGACAGATGAATTTGTGAGGAAATCGTCAGTTTCCTGAGAAATAATAAAAAAATCATCTTTATCGTTTCGAAAAATCGTCAAAAAAAATCGGACAATTAAAATATAGTTTTTTTAAAAAATTTTTGTTTGATTTTAATAAAAAAAAAAATATATTCAAACAAAAACATATTAACTTCATACCCAGCTAGCATTTTCAATCGTCGATGACAGCATTTTTTAATCCCAGAAGATTCCTCACACGGGAAAAACTGTAACACAAGTGAGATTCTTCCATAGCACAGCGAAAGAAGCTTCTTCAATCGTTGTGGGAATCGTTTAAGACGTGGGTAAAGATAATCTAACGAGCCTTTAATGTCAAGAATCGTATGAGATTTATGTAGATAGTCGTAAAAGGATCATTCGACGATGGTTTGACGAATGATAAACAAAGTGTAACCAGTGTTGGACAAAATATATGATTTGCGGTACTTAAAATACAAAATATTGCTGGTCATGTATTTAAATTACAAAATATAAAATACTTTTTTATTGTACGTATTTCAAATTCAAAATACTTCCACATCATGTGCATGTAGGTATTTATAATACGAAATACACATTTTTCTCAAACCAAAAAATACATTAGATAAAACTAATTAACAAAACAATTGTTTCCTTTCATAAATGTCAGATTTTTGAACGTAGCATCAGACAAACAGTTTCTTGTTGGAGAATAAATAAAACCTGCTGAAGAAAAAATTCTTTCTACAGGTCCTGATGAGCACAAAATTGTATTAAATTTTATGAATTCTATTTTTATATTTGAATAGCTGTCAAGAGTGATAATGTCTTTGCTCTTGACAATTCTAAATTTGATGTTCTAGATTCACCATCATCCCTATCTACGAAAACAACAATATCATCGTCTTCTTTACTGGTGCTTCTACTTTTGATATTTCTAGGTGTCATTTTAAGTTTTTTGTAAATTGCAAGTTTTGGATTCTTTGCCATTCCTTCTTATGTATTTAAAATACGAAATACAAAATACTTGCTGGAGATGTATTTTAAATACAAAATACTTGCACGTCATATATTTGCAATACAAATACAAAATACTTATTTCAAATAATGCGTATCCCTAAGTGTAACATTGTTGTTTTTGTACTCTGAAAATAATCAAAGATTTTTTTAAGACTTGCATACCTACACGTACCTTAAAAAGCGACACGCGTTAACTAGTTTTTGAATAGAGCGACCTGAACGCTTTGCAATTGGAAAAACCTATTTTGACAGCTCGTTTAAAAGTGAAGTTTGCCGCTTTTGTTAATTAATACTGGCAATTAGCGATTTTTTTTTTTTTGTCAACCTAGCGTTTTTATCTCTCAAAAAATCGTCAAAATGACGATAAATCGTCAACTCTGGCAGCCCTGCTTTTAACAATAACAAAGCTTAAACAAAAAAAAACAAAAATAAACAGTGAGTTTATATATTAATAAAATTTAATGAAATTTCGAATTTTAAAAACAATTTAAATGCCGAACAATTCTGCATCACTTACTCCAAAATTAAAATTTTTGAGTTATATACTATTGAGTTCCCTACAAGAATAGTGACGGTCATTTGACCTATCATATGACCGACATTGCTGATACAGATGTCGGTCATCGCGTAGAACAAAGTTTCTATCATTTTCTTAACGCCAACGTGAAAAAAATGACCTGAACTTTTGTGTACGTGTGATTTTGCATCCTTCTTTAGCCTATGAATTTTGTGGTAGATAAAACATATATCTGATCTGTTTACTCTTATACTCTTTACATATCAGTATTGATGTATAAACCGGACACAGCTGACTAGTCAGTACTGATGCATATACCGGTCCCAGCTGACTAGTCAGTACTGATGCTATATTCGACACTACTGACGTATTTTTAGCTTAAATAAAACACGATTAATTTTATTAAATTCTCACACATATTTTTGTTTTTTATTTAAAATAAAATTCAATATTTGTTCGTTTTACAAAATAAATTAAATAAATAAATAATTATTTTTTTGTCCTATGTGGTAATTTAAATTTTATAAAGCTTTTTTGCAATGGTCCCAACTTCAATATTTCACTTGGGTTTTGCTTAAGTCAACCTTTGGTTAGCATTGATGCTATAGATAAGTACATATACTAAGGAATGATCCTATACACTGCCAGAATATCTCATAGTTTCATTAGAATCATTCCTAAGTATATGTTTACATCTATAGCATCAATGTTTACCAAAGGTTGGCTTTAGCAAAAACCAAGTGAAATATTTAAAGAATGGGAATATTGCAAAAAGGCTTAATAAAACAGGGACCGATACAGTTATTCCTCCTTTCATAAACGTCAGTGATAACAGTTTTTTTTATTAAATATTAGACGTTGCTCGTAACCAATAGTTTTATTAAAAAGTTATTGGTTTTTGCAAAACGTTTGGCTAGATCAAACACCATTTAACTGTTTTTAAATATCATTGTACAATTCTGCTACATATTGTATCCATTCGAAACGTTTGCAGTGTTTAGTTTTTACTAAAAACTTCTTGGACAATTTGTTAAACCATAAAGAGTGTCTGTTTCCTCACAATTGTAAAGAGCACACACTAAAGAGGTTACTGTGCGATCAAGAAGTGCTAGATTTGTGTTTTTCGCTACAATTTGCAAAATACTGTAAAATACAAAAAAAAGACGACTTAATTTTGTTTAAAAACAAATTTTCATGATAACATACCTCTGAATATCGTATAACCAACTCTGGCTCCTTATAACCAAATCAAGTTGACTGCTGTACGTATTCGTTTACACCATTCACTGCAGGTGGAAGAATTAACACGGAAAAATGTTTTCGCCTCTAATCATAATATGACGATTATCCAACTGAACATCGGGATGAGCCTCTTCATTGAGAATACTTTCAGCACCACCAGCAGGAGCCAAACCAATTAATTCCCAGTAATCTACATGCAATTCGTGTCCACCTGGTGCATAAAACAAATAAATGAGTTTCTACAATATTGTTCACGAAACGAAACTTACCGATTTGCCTTCTGGCACAGGTTTTAGTGTACCAAATATTGTAAAAATCCGTAATGTAAATAAAAAATTAAACCTTTGCCTTGACGTCTTAAACGATGTGTCCATCCATAGATTTTAACGTTTCTGTTAATTTTCGACACATTCAAATATGCAGCTGGCCAACTGGGATCTTCGGATATGAGTATTTTTGGCTTCATCCAAATTTTGTTTAGGCTTTTCCGCATCTTCAGCTTCGCGTTTTTCTTTTTCGCATTTTTTTAACTTACTTACCCAAATCCTTTGGATTTTCTTTATTTATTTTAATAATTTAATAATTATTAAAATATTTTGCAGTATTTTATATAAACAATTCACAAATTTTCATAAATATTAGCCAGTATGTATAACAAAAATTTAAAAAAAAAAATTGGCATTTTTGTGGTGTTTTCAGTTGTTCTACTCTAACATATATGTTAGAGTGGTACAACTAATGTAAAATTGTTGCAAGTGTGTTAGTAAATTTTTTTTTTTTTAGTTTAGGTCATCCATTTCTTGTAGGGTTGTTACAATTGACGTCAATGAGCGAGCCATATTCTAAAATTAAGTTATTTTAATCAAAACCATTACAATTTGTAAATTAAATAGTTAAACAAGTCCAAGCTATCTTCTGTTTAAAAGTTTGTTGTAAATTCGAAAAATCTGCCTTTTTGAATATGTTTAAAGTTTAAACTAAAAATAAAGAAGATGCTTGAGAAAATTGTATTCACAAACAAATTTTTCAAGAAATTAAGTTAAAATTTTAGAATTTTTAAGTATATTTCAAAACCTCGAGAAAATTCAAAGTTAAGGCTCAAGTTTAAAACACTAACTGCCCTGCCCGATCAATAACTTCAACATCCTACATATCGAAAATATTTTTAAAACTGAGTATTTTCCAAGAAATTTTCTGTGTGAACGAACAAAGTTAGAAATCGTTATTATTTAATGGTCGTTTTTCTAATGTGTTGTTTCCAGGTGACAGGCAATCGATTGTGTTGTAAAATTTATATGAAAAGCACTCGAAAACTAAAGAAATTCTATTTTGTTAATAAGTAAAATTTAATAAAACAGTGTTGCTTTGCGAAATTAAAAATAGAATCACTAAAAAGTGCAACAACTGCACAAGAAAAATCTTTTCATTTTATTTAAAGAAAACTTAGCAAGTTTGGCAAGAAAGTTTTAATTCATATTCAAAAAATATACATTAAAATGCAGAGTTAAAGTGTAGACATAAGTTTGACATTGTTAACTTAAACTGAAAAAAAACTTTTAATGATGAAAAAATGCTAATTGGGTTAAAACGAATCTTTTAAACTTTTGGCAGAGGATAAAATTGAATTCAATTAAAAAGGAGATAAATATTAAAGATAAGATATTAAAATTTTTTAAATTAAAATAGTTTTCTTGAAGTTCTAGTATCTCTTTTAAATAACTTTACTAAAAATACTTTTCTATATGTGACAAGTCGTCTAATAAAGTGAAATTTACATTGATTTACTATAGAGAGTGTTTCAAAAAAAAAAAAATCAATGCTCAGCGATGCTTGTGCATCTTTTTCAATTCATATTGTTCTTTTCTGTTTGTGTATTTATTTTCTCTTCGTTTTTCTTGAACAACATCAAGATTATGAACAACAACAAACAGCAACCGACTTTTAACAAAAATAATTATTCAGTTTTTTTTAACCTTTTGATCTTGGTCATAATTTTTCCTGCGTTAAATTTTACACAAACGACGACACAAACAATAAAACGGTAAAAAAGGGAAAAAGAAAATAATTTATAGTAAAACAATAACTGCCAAGTTGCAAATTGTTTTTCAACCTTTTTATAGTTTACAATAGAGGCAACATTAACAACAACAAACAGCACACACACTCACAACATTTAATTGGATGTGTGAAAAGTTCTTATGTATACAGAAAAGTGTGTGAAAAAGGATATTGTGGTGTTTGCGCTCGCTCCCAGCGGGAAATAGAAGGAGTACGGAGGCATTCTAGAGGGCCTCTGTACTACTCCTTTTGGATATAGAATGCCTGCTCGCTTCATTCCATACTCTTATCTTTTGTGCATACGTTTTCATTGCGGACTAGGCCTTCCGCTTTCGCTGCTTTAGCAGTAACATAAGAATGGTAACGGGATCAAAAAAATAATTGTTTTGCTTGTTCAAAAAAAAAAACAATACAAAAATGTTACCCCTTCTCTACGTCCTTATCATACAGAACGAAGATATTATAGACTACTGCTTTAGAATTTCCGCTCTTGGTAGAAAATTTCATTTGAGTGACCAGGCTATAATAAAGTATACCCGTGACGGTTTAAAGCACCGAGATCTCCAAGTGGCAATTGCAGCAATCCGGTTTTCGTCATTGCGGGAAATGCGGGAAACGTTCTCAGAATATTTACGTAATATGCCATCAAAAAGCAGTAATGTACCAGCTTATGGAACCAAAGGTGACTCCTCCGTAACACAGATAAAATCCGAAACGGTCGAAGCGGTCAAAAAGAGTGACATGTGTTATAACTGTTTTGAGGAAGGCCACTTTGCATCAAGCTGTCCGAAACCCCAACGACGTCCACGTTGTGTAGATTGCCAAAAGGTTCACCGTCGGAATGAACCACAAAACTGCGGCAGAAAAACTCAAAATATTCGAAGCGTTGAGTCGCATGACGATATATTTATGCGCAATATACGGTTGAACGGCGTTGAACTCGTTGCGTTTGTTGACACCGGTAGTCAGTGTAACATGGTTCGAAAATCGGTTGTTGAAAAAACGTCGTGCGAATTAAAGCCTTGTTCGTTGGTAATAAAGGGAATATGCGGTGGTGTACGAAAACTTGATAATTTTATAGAAGCAGAGTTTGAAGTGGATAACGTTAAAATTGAAACGATTTTTTATGTTGCGGATGAAAATCTACTGGATGCCGATGTTCTAATTGGACAGAATATCTTTGTGGAGAAAAAGGTGAGAGGTGTAGTGGACAGTGGCCATTTTCGTTTTGAGAGTATTAGTGAAAACCAGGAGGCTTTGCAAGCTGGAATAATGATTGGTGAGGTTAAAAGTGAAACAAAGACAGCATTGGTGGGCTTAATAACTTGTTTTAAGGATGTGTTTGCCGAGGACTTGAGTCAAATCGGTAAGACGGATATGGTAGAATTAAAAATAGTATTAGACACTGGCAAACCAATCGCACAGGCCCCTTACAGAATTCCAGAACCAAAAAAACAAGTAATTGACAAAATGATAGAAGACCTATTAAAAAATGATATAATAACACCATCAGAATCAGAATACGCCAGTCCGATAGTGCTTGTAAAGAAAAAAGATGGAAGTGATAGATTTTGTGTTGACTATCGGATGCTAAACCGCCACATGACTAAACAGATTCACCCAATGCCAAACATAGAAGAAAGATTGCAAGTGGCAATGCAGTACAAAATATTTTCAGCGCTAGATTTAAACAGTGGTTACTACCAAATACCCATTGAACCACAAAGTAGAAAGTACACAGCATTTGTCACAACAGACGGTATATACGAGTTTAAAAGAATGCCATTCGGGCTTAAAAATGCTCCTATTGCCTTCCAACGTTTAATGGCCAAGTTAAAGGATCGTACTGAACCTGGAGATATGATTCATTATATGGATGATATACTCGTCGGTGCAGAAACTGAACCTGAGATGCTCGAAAAACTGAAACGCGTGTTTGAGGTACTTCGAGAGTTTAAGCTTACTTTAAACCCAAGCAAATGCGGATTTTTCAAACGCACCGTTACATTTCTAGGTCACCAGTTAACTCAAGATGGTTTAAAACCCGGCAGCGTGAAAACAAGTGCAATCATTAATTTTAAAACTCCAGAAAATATTTCGGATGTTCGCCGAGTTTTAGGTTTAAGCGGCTATTTTCGAAAATTTGTTCCAGCATATGCAGTAATATCCGAGCCGTTACGAAAACTATTACGAAAATGCGAGCCATTCATCTGGGGTGAAAGTCAAGGCATAGCATTTCAGGAATTAAAAAACGCGTTAATAACAGAACCAGTCTTAACCTCATATGATGTAAATGCTCAACATCAGTTGGATACTGACGCGAGCTCGATTGGAATTGCAGCAAGCGAATGTGCAATGTGTATCTTATCGTTTATACGAAAGAGCCGAGGCATTATTTTTGCAGTTAGATAAAAAAATAATAATTGAATCAGAAAAAAATTTTTAAGCAGAGCCCTGTTTCTCAAAACTACAAGTAAAATTTATTTGAAACAAAAATTGTAAAATTTTTGCTTTTTAACGTTTTTTACTTGTAGATTTGTAAATTGAAGCTTTGAGAAACAGGGCCCAGGTCTTTCAAAAGGCCTGAAGTAAGAAGGTCTTTTGAGTTTTTCCGCTGGGCTATTATAAGAAAATGTTAGTGTTTGTGTGCGTGTGCGTGTGTCTGTGTCTGGGTTAGTATATTGCTTACAAATATAGACAATGCACATCTTAACTTTTATTTAATTTCTTTATTTATGGCAAAATATTGTTCCACCAGCTACTTTTGCAAATATTCCGTTTCTACTTCTCTCTTTGGCTCCAGTTTCATTTTTTGTTTTTTCTTTCTTATTTATATATAAAATATGATTTTTTATAAGTTTGTGATAATGTTGTGCAATCCTATTTTATTTATACTCTCACTGAAGGCGTCAGGAAGATATGGAGGGTTCGAAGCTGAACCGAACCAAGTCATAAAATAAAATGCATATGTGTATTTTTAAAACTGGTGTGAAATTCTTCACAATGTTTAACTTTATCGAGTTCTGTAACGGACTAAATCAAAAAGTTTTTCGTTCCAAAGGTAACGGTAATAAACCCATGTCAATGGCTCCAGAAATTAATGGAAATTCACTTACTCAAACTCAAAATATTATCGAATATTCATTTTTGACTTGGTTCGCTTCAGCTCTGAGCCCTCCATATATGCGTACATACTGCTGTAGACATAGAGACCCCAGCAAGCATTTTTTGCTGATATTTAATTATTCAATCGGGAACGTTTATAATAATTAAGGCAACAAAAAAAGCACAAAAAATACAGTTTGAAGCTTTAAAAAAAAAGCATTTAAAAACATGAAAATAAGCTGTTCAAATTAAAAAAAATCAATTTAAATTTATGAATATTATTTTTGTCAAGCTAATAGGGCCTAAATTTCTTCAATGTAAATAAAATTCAATTTTTAATTACAATATTTTGTTCCCGACGTTTCGTCGATTGTTTGTCGACTTTTTCAAGGGATTGTCTATTTAAAAATTATAAAAACAATAAAATAAATACAATAATGTACCACATAAACATTAAAGACTTACAAAATGAAAAATTTAATCACATTAAAAAGTTTTAGTTGTACTCAGGATCATACAAATATAAAAATTAATTTTAATATTTAAAAAAAAACATTTACTTTAAACTTTAAATATATTACAGCTTAAGTAATGGCAACAATATAGCTCGCATTTATTTTGTTCGTGTCTTCCTTCAAATTCATTGTTCTATTAATTTGTTGTTGGATTCTTAGGCTTTCAATTGTGTACCTCTTTCTTTCTTTATTTTCTTTATCTAGAATTTTTACATCATCGAACCTAATTGTGTGACCAGTATGTAGGATGTGTTGTGCTAGTGCTGTTGTCTCTTTTCTCCGCATTATGTCCATCTTGTGTTCTCCCATTCTTGTCTCCAGTGTACGTTTTGTTGTTCCTATATAAATTAGCTCGCATGGCTGTTTGTCATTTCCTTTACATTGTAATTCGTATACAATGTTGCTTTGTTTTTGTTTATTAATTGGCGCCTTAACTCTAAAAAAAATTGTACTTAATGTCAAATTGGGTTTGTATGCAAAACAGATGTTATTTGTTTTTATTGACGACCGTATATTATTATTATCGGTTAACCCAGGTATGTATTTTACACTGTAAAATTTGTTCTCTTCTTTTTCTATGTTTGCAGATTTGTTGTGGTTATTTTTGTCCTTATCCAATTGTTTAATCGTATTGTTTATCAATGCACGCAAAGAAAAAACATGGTTGATACAATCAGAATCGCAAAATATCATTAATGTTTGTGGTTATGATTGTGTCAAACACGTCTTAAGTAACAATATATGTTCAGACATAATGTTATAGCTAATTATTGTCTCAAACATATTATTATGTTCAGAAGAAAAACGCAAACGATTATTCAAACCATGTTTATATATTTGGAAACACCATGCAATATGTCTATTTTAACATGTTATATGATTGTCACAATAAAACCAATAAAATATTTAATATCAAGAATATATTTTTTTATTAAAAACACATACATATATAATTCAAATACATACATCTAAAGTATATACATATATTAAATAATAACGTTAAATACATAAATTTAGCACTTGTAAAAATAAAGTAAAGACAAACTTACTTTTTTTCTATTATAAAATCCACTATTTTAATACACTCTGGGACAGCAATTAAAATACTTTCCAAGACGGCTTCAATGTTGTAGGTTTTCTTTCCTGTAAGAAAGGCAACGTTATTGCATATTTATACTTGATTATAATTTTATATAAATAACATACCTGTTCCAATAAACTAATTTATGTTGTAAGTTTTGCATCGCAGCATGGCCTTTTTCTCCCCGAAAAACTTCTTAATTATTTTGTAATCATTCATGATTGCCGATTTACTTATGCTCGCGGACGGAAGAACATTTTTTTCTTTATAAACACACACTGTTGGTTTTAACAATAAATGTTTGCTCATTTAGAGAATGTATTTTAAAGCAAACAAAAATTATGGTATTAAACATACCTTTTGTGTGCAACTTATATTATGATTTTATTTGTATAATTGAAAATATATTTATTATAGTAGCAAACATTTCACATAATTTAATATGTTTAGGTGTAAAACACCATATAATATTATTATAGTGATTTTAAAAATGTTAAGGACAAAAAATATTTTTTCAAGTTATATTAGGACTATAATAAAATTATTAGGGTAAACATATAAGGCAAATATGAATAAAAATGGTCGTAGGGATCACTCAGTAATCATGTTTTTTCTCTGCGTGTGTAGATGTGAGTTTGGTAGGGTAATGTGTTTGTTTTTATTATGAAATTGTGTATCACTTATTTTGTATTCCCTAGAAATAAATTTTTTTGCTGTGTTAATAATTTGATTTTTGGGTTGTGTAGCGTGGTAATTCATTAACCTTCCTGAAGATGTTTCTTTAGTGTACCAATCAAACAGGATCTTATTATTTTTGCGTATAATTTTTGAGTCTAAATACGCGATTTCTCCGTTTTTCTCAATCTCAGTAGTAAATTGTATTTTAGGGTGTTGTTTGTTAAGAATTGACAGAATTGTGTCCTTGTCTTCTATGCGAGTTATCGCCAAAATGTCATCTACATATTTGGCGATATATTTAATGTAAATATTTTTATTTTCTAGTTCAGTAATTGCATCGTCAAGTAGGTTGTCAAGTATGATATCCGCTATAGTGGGTGATAGTGGGTTCCCCATTGGCATACCAAAGATTTGAGTATAAATATTTTCACCAAACATAAAATAATTATTGTCATTTAGACAAAATTTGAATTCTGAATTCTTAAAAATTGTGAGCTGGACATCTTAGTATGATTTTTAATAATACTCCATTTTTTCATAATTGTGTTTATTGCCGTCTGAATTGGGATGTTCGTGAATAGTGAAATCACGTCAAACGATATCATAGTTTCATTATTGTTAATTTTCACGCCGCTCAGTTGTTCCTTTACCCGTAGCGAATTTTTAACATTATATTTGTCAGAAATTATGACTCTAAGAATATTACCAACGTATTTTGATAATTGGTAACATGGTATTTGAACTGACGACACTTTTTTTTTTATTTTCCACTTAATACATTGAAACAGAAAAATATAAGTTAATGCAATAAATTTTCTTTTCGAAAAGAAAACTATGTCTTTTTGGAGTCAGTAAGTTCGTGTACATAGAAAAAGTTCTTCCTACGTATACAGATGTTTAGGGAGCATATTAAAAATTGAGTATTTGCTCTTAGGTATATTTTATACGATTGGACTCACAATTTCGGTGTTCAAGGTCCATAACTTTATTCACTTGGGAATATTTGGTTCCGAAAATCACTTTCAATCCAATATATACAGAGAAATTCTTAATAGCTTCAACTATATTTAAAAAGCAAAAAAACCATAACTATACCAAAAACGTTTCTTTATGCAAAAACTATATTGGTAAAAAGACGTTTCAGAAAGAGTATTATTGTATGAAGTGACTGTGTAACTGAGGAATTCGATCGTTAGAATACAGCTATGGAATTTTCGAGAGAAAATAACAAGCAAATAATAAAATAAGTGATAAAAAGGCTTAATACTAGCATTCAAGCGAAGCGTATAGCGTATATGTTTATACAAATATCAGGTGTATTTTTTTTAAATTTCCGTGAGATAAAAAGGATTGCTTTCAAACTTCAACCCAATCCCTGCGTGAACTTTTTTAACAATCCGAAAAAATTATCATATTTTTTTTAATAACTTTTAATGTTATTCAGGACTATAATATGCCGTTTTTGATATTCGCAAAAAGTGTGAAAAAGTTATAGCCCTAATCTAAATATGTTTTAAATTTCATTAAAATTGGTTTGATAGTGGGCACAAAAACCCTATTCTGGAAAGCAGCATGAATGGGGGACATATGAAGTTATGGGCCGATCCGCCCTTGTGCCATTAAGAACCTACTATGCATGTACCAAATTTCATTAAATTATCTTTAAAATTATGACATGTACATTGCACACAAGGTTACGTATCAAGCCAGCCGGACGGACATCGTTAGATCGACTCAAGGACCAGTATTTTAATGTATTACGCACATCAGCACAAATATAAATATTATATGCATAATAAGATCTTAAGAGTGTTTTGGATTTTGCCGATTTGAATAAAAACAATTGTGATTTTTATCAAAGTCCCAATATGAAACGTTTGCTGCGAAGTATTTAAGTTTATTGATGAAAGGGGAAAGACGAATGGCAAAGTGTTATTTGTTTCATGTAAAAGCAGTTTTTGTAAGTTTGTTATTGAAGGAAAGAGAGAAAGCAGAGAAAATGACTCAACACGAATGCAGTTTCAACAGAAAATTTAAAAAAAAATTTTCAGCAAATGTTTCATAATGTGGATGAGAACAAATCGGCAATTTTATAAAAGACAAAAGAAATATCGTAAAATATTAATTTCAGTACATAAAATCGTAGTATTAGCATTTTTCCTTAACCTTTAAGAACTTGAAATTTGAACTTTAAAATTAAATTAATTCTATATAATGCAGTTACCATGCTAATACATTATAAGGAACTTAGACTGTAATTAAAACGAATTTTTATAGAACATTTCTTAAAAGCTTATTTTATCCATATTATCCCTTTTAAAGTTTTCGTAAATTTTAAAAGTCGTCTTTTTAATCTAATGACCTTAATGTTGCCCATTTAAAACATTTCTGCTCTCTTTTCATTTTGGATCGTTAATCAAATCTTAAGCAAAGTCGTTTTCAACCAAAAATAAAAATGTTCATTTATAAGAGCAAATGCTTAGCTAAATGCTCGCTGGGCTGACTATTTTGTATGCAGGTACATGTGTGCGTTGTTATTATAACGGTATCTTATGCTTTGTTATTACTTTCGAATAGAAAAAAAAAACAAAAATACCTTTTTGCAAGGTTTCTTGTGTCGAGATACAATATTTTTTGTAATTGTGTAGATATATGTCTAATTGAATATAAGGGAAAACAAGCACAAAAGGTGGAGACTTTATCAAATGGGTTTGCGATTTTCAGGTGCACTTTATAAGTGAATGACTAATGAAAAAAATATTATAGGATTTGTGGTTAAATCAGTTTAAAAGTGTAACACAAGTCTAAAATTTGTTGAAATGCAAGCCTGACTTGATAAGTTGTTATTGTTTTTAGAAACTTTCCGTCAAAAAACTTAAGACTTGTATTATAGAGTGAAACTGCTTTAAGTGATAAAAAATGGAAAGGAAGTTTAAATTTCCTAAAACAACAAAAAAATATATAATTTATTATTAATGGTTCTCAGTCATTTTTTTTCGAATTCAACATAACCATTTAAAATAACGAATTTAAAACAAAAATAAGCAAATATGAAGTTTTGAACATAATGTACGTATCGACAGCTTAATTCTAAAACATGCAAGTTGAAAAGTTACTTTTGCAGAAGAATCTTAAAAAAGATGCTTTGCAGGATAATATTAATGCTAAGTACTTTTTTGTAAATAACTTTAAATTAGATTAGGCAAAATTTGACAAAGTTTTAGTTAGACAATAAAAAATTCAAAACCTAAAAAAATTTAAAACATGCTAAGTCGACAAACCAAGATTTGGAATTCAGCCCTCGATATTAAATTTCATGTTTAAATGTTAGCGGCATGTCATTGTTTATTAACCTTCAAAGAAAGTGTTTTTACATAGCACAGTGCAAGAAAATTCGGGTCATCGCCGCCAGCATCCCCAGTAAAAATGTTGTTTACCGGAAAGCAGCTTTGTAAGGGAGAGAAGCATAACACCCCCATTACAAACCTGCTTGCGAGAGGTATGAATTTAATATGGTTTATTCGCACAAGGTGTGCTTCCCTTTTTTCTAAAAGAAAACAACAATTTGATGACTGATTGCGTTATAAAAAAATGATCGATCGTTAAACCATTTTAAAATCATTGCAATAAATGGTGGTTAAATTTTAAGGGCCGCTGTTGAGTGTGAACCACACCTAGCGACAAGTTTTTTTCTGTATTTCATTTGACATTTCTCAGTTACAGACTTACTCAATTTGAACCATGGAAAGTTACACAATCGAGCAACGCGTTTAAGTTATTCGGACTTATTATGAAAATAGGCGTCCAAATCGAATGAATATCGTGCAATTCGAGATTTGTTCGGTCAATTTAATCGTCCAAATGTGTTTACAATCGGAAAAATCGTGCAAAAATTTGGGCAGATCGAGTCTGTAGGAGATGTGAAAACATGCTCGTACAGCTCACACTGCAGAAAATATAGCTGCTTAAGCGATAATGTGGCTGAAGAGCCGTGCACTTCTCACGCTTGTCGTTGATGAACATTATGCATAAGGACTTGCATTTACTTCTTCCAAACGCATTTTCAAAACATTCAAAAACTTCAAGGGCCGAAATTTCGAAAATCCGAGCTAACTTTTCCCAACATTTTAGCAGATTTGCTCAGCCAGTATTCTAGTTTCATTTCACATTGCAACTATTGAGGCTGGTGTTTTTTTTTTTTTTTTTTTTTGTACAGTGTAATTAGTCGTAAATCATATTATACCATATTAAACATATCACTGTGTCAAGATTATACTTTCTTTTATATACCATCCACCACAATTAGTTGTAAAGAGGGTATACTAAGTTTGTCATTCCGTGTGAAACTTTTTAATTATTCATCTCAGACCCTATAAAGTATATATATTCTGGGTCCTCGAGTAATTCTAAGTCCATTTAGCCATGTCCGTGTGTCCGTCTGTTGAAAACACGCTCACTTTCGAAAAACTCAAAAGAAATAAAAAAACTTGGTGTCAATTGAATCCAGCAAAATCGCTTCGGTAGGATCAGAGCTGTGAATCAAAATGTGGAACCACCACCTTAAAAAAAATTAATAATTTTGTTACAAAAAGTAGCATAAACGGTGGAAAAAGAATGATATGAGATTTGGCAAAAATTCGTTCCATTCGACTGGAAATCACGCTGTAAGATTTCTCGAAGATCTGTCCATAATTTACCCTAGGCCCCATATAAGCCCTACTCCCGGAAAACAGTATAGAACGTCTAAAACCCTAATTAATAACGCTATCATTACAGATGTTTACATTTCACAGTTTTATAGGACTAGAAATAAAACAGGAAAATTTCGTGAAGATCGGTCCATAATTTACCATCGGCCCCATATAAACCCTACTACCGGCAAACAGTCAAGTGCGCCTAAAATCATAATTAAAAATGCTATTATAACAAAATTTGGTACATCACAGTTTTATATTACTAAAAACCACACTAATAAATTTCGTGGTGATCGGTCCATTATTTACTATAGACCTCATATAAGCCCACTCTGGTAAAATAATTAAATACGCCTAAAAGCGTAGCAGATAAAGATATTGCGGTAAACTTTCTTCCAACTTAGATTCATATGGCAAAAAAAAAAATTTAAGCAATTTTGTGATATACGGTCCATAATAACCCTTAGATCCATTTAAAGCAACCTTCTGAAATTCACTGCAAACGCTAAAACTAATTTCTCCGCTGTATTGAAATTTATGTCCTTCAATACCAGCAATCACTTTGCATCATTTTGGGATGATTGGTTCATAGCTTACCATGGCTCCAACATAAATTCCATTCCTGAAAATCGTTTAAGTTCGGTTTAAACTATTACGAATCCTGATTTTTTACTCAAGCTAGTTAAAATTGCTATAAAAAAAAAAGTCATAAAACTTTCTGATTGTCACTCAACTATTTAATATATGTCTAAACCTCAACCAATTTTAATGCAGATGTCTGTTTTTTTAAGTTAAATTAATAATAAATAGACATCATATGGCTACTACTCTTAAAACATTCGAACTGTCGGTGGAGGGTATCAAAGATTCGGCACAGCCGCATATTCCTGCTATGAAAACATATTTAGCATATTTTTCATAGTTTCGTCTTAACAAGACGTTGTTATCTATTTTAACATATTTAAGTCTTTTTACATATTTTATTCTTTTTGCATATTTTAAAATTCTTTAATGTTTTGCCACTCGTTTAGCTAACGTTATTATCTACTATTAATCATTTTCAAAAATGACACAAAAAACTCCTTTGCAAACATTTTTCTTGTCTTGTAGTCAATTCTCTACCGAAAAAAAAACAAATACTTCAAATATGTCAACGTTTTATAGTCCCTTAAGGAATTTCAGTTAATTGGCGTGAATTGGCCAAAACGAATGAACAACAAAAATGTACACAAAGTACACTTAAAAAATAAAAGGAAGGAAACAAGTATTTTTAACTTCCCCTCATCTTTGCATAACAAATACTCCTACAATAGCAAAAATGTGGAAAAAAAATGTGAGCGTTTGTATGTTTAAGCAAAGATAGTTGCATGCATGTCTGCGAGTCAGCAGTCTGAGGTGGAAGTGGCACTTTTAACGCTGAACTCTGAACACTGTGCAGTGAAAATTATATGCGTTTAAGCAAACGGAAGGCCAGTATTAAAGTTTTTCTTTCCTTTGGTTTTTTTTTTTTTTTTTCTTTGTCTTAAAGAAAGCAAAATAATATGAAACTGTAAAGAATGGAAAAAAATGATAAATTATCGTAGTTTTGTTTACAAGCGAACCAGCCAGCTCAAGTGGCAGTACCAGTGCACGTCTTTTGTAATAAACACAAAAATATTCCTTAGACATCAAAAGTCCATACGTTGCTTACAAAAGTATTTTTAATATACGACCAGATAATGCCGTACATTTATTAACTTACCAAAAGATTTTCGTGTAATAATTCAAAAGTTTGGCTAAATTAATTGTATGACATGGCCTACATCAGCTTAAATTCCTCTTGTACTTGTTTAACATTTACTCTAATTTTAATCCAGTATTTTAAATTCAACCAGCTTGAATTGATTATGACTGATGATTTCTATTTGTTGAATTTATAATTTGAATTTCGTTCTTAACAATTAATTACAGTTTTTTACACAGCCTCCCTGATGTCATCAAATTGTTGCTACCAGCAACAAAAAACTGTTACGTTTTCGCATTAATTCATATTCTCGCACATCTTAGAAACAGGCGTGGCAATTTTACACACGTGACAGCAAACTTTCTATAAATTCAATTGAATACTAAATGAAGGCAAAACTCGTCTTAAAACTGAAACGTTAAACTATCTAACAAATATTATCCGGACTCAGAAAAACGCTTTTATTTGTCCAAAGTTATTTTCGGGAATACAAAGTTTATTATTAATACGATATCCGTATGACGTGCTAAATTCACAATTTTTCATGTTTGATAAATACACTGAAATTAATTGTTGAGGGAAAGCTAGCTTCTATGCGCATTTCACTGGTTGCTAAGGCCAGCTCATCAGGAAACCTTTTCCAAAGATTTTAGATTTTTAGATTTTACTTGTAACAATATCAAAGCTTAAACAAAACACCAACAATAAACAGTGAGTTTATCTTTTCTTACATCCCCCTATAATTGGTTGAGTTCTTTCCGACTCGAATTGTAGTTGTAAGTGGGTTTTTTTCCTTTAAAAGAAAACTTTTTTTTGGTTTCAAATAGACCGTAAAAGTGTGAAACAAAAGCTTTTAAAGTTGTAGGGTGCTTTTCCTTTGGCTTTAAACAGAATTTTATGCGTAAATTTTATAGCGTGGGGCGTGTTAACTAGCAGCAGTCCATCCAGAAAATAATGGTTTTGCCACACGAGGAAGTTTCACTTTGCAATCATGATTTATAGTTTTTAATTTAATGTAAACACGAATTGTAATGCAACCAAGAAACCACAACCAACCAACAAGTCAACTTTGTAAGTTGCAGTAAGAACAAGGCTACAAACTAAAACATGATTCTTTTACCCCATTTTTTTTTTATTTTTATTTATTTATAATCCTTGTTGAGCCTGATGGTGTTGTATAGTTTAAAGGATTTTCATCGGAGAACATTTAAAGGGAAAAACTAAGTTTGTTAAAGCGTTTGTAACCGTTTTTAAACAATATTGACGTTTTACGCCTACTTTTTAGAGCGAGGCTTACGCTGAGAATGTCTTAAGTTAAAAGTAAATCTTTAAAAATTGCTATTTTTGTTTCAGCTCATTTCTTTTTTTTATCATATTTATCTTAGTCCACAATATAGGCCCCAGCAAAATATCTTTTACCGTTTAAATAAGAAAAACAAGATATGGAACATAAAAATTGAGACATTATCAATTATTTACGTTAACGGTAATTAAATTTTTTTTTAATTTCACCAAAGGCAGCAGCAGAGGGGGCTTTACCTTGCAAAATACTTATTTATGTTTATGACTTACAAAACAAAATGCTCACACTTGCAGGAACAGCCTGCTAAACACATTTAACGTCTCCTTTTATTTTTAAGAATTAATGCTAAAGTTTATGTTTCCTTCAGAAAAAAATATTCATGGTGTATGCAAATTAAAATGTACAACAACAATTAAAATATATCACAGGGTGGCAATGAAATGAAATAAACACATGCTCTTTCACTCGCACATACACACATGCGTACCTATACACCCAGCGTGAAAAGGAAGGATTATGGAGGCCTTCTATAAGGCCTCTTTACTACTTCGGCTCCATTCCATAATCATATCTTTTTTGCACACATTGTCATTGCGGAGTAGACCTGCCGCTTTTCCTTCTTTCGCACAACCCAGCGCGAAAATGAGGAATTAACGTATA
Organism: Pollenia angustigena; assembly: GCA_930367215.1. NCBI lineage: Eukaryota > Metazoa > Arthropoda > Insecta > Diptera > Polleniidae > Pollenia > Pollenia angustigena. The sequence continues at coordinate 16,520,076 of OV884056.1, forward strand.
TTCCCAAACTTGCAGAACAAGGAATGAATTGTTTCGTATTCGTGAGTTTTATTCGTGTTTTTCTATTACATATTTTCTTACACAGAAAATATGAAAAACCAATTTCAATTAACGTATTTGTTAGAAATTTGTACTATTAATTAAATTCTGTACTGATTTTCCGCCAGCAAACAAATTTATCATATCAATTAACACGTTTGTAAGTTTGAGCTTTTCTTGCTGTTCAGTTTCAATCAATTGGTTTAATTGAAATGTGACCACCAGCAAAAGAGGCTAAATAAAACGTAAACACAAATTAAAATTTATTTTTCAATCAACACAGTTAATTGAAACAATTAAAAAATTGTTTGAAAATTTTAAATATATTAAAGTTTGTGTGTATGTTTTCATATTTGCAATATACACAAACATTAAAATTTTTATTTTCAATTAAGGCGAATTAATTGGAACAATTAAAAAAATTCTTTGAAATAGCACTATTGAATTAATTGAAAAAATTTTGGTGAAAATTTTTTCTGTGTGAGTTTAATTGAAATGTGACCACCAGCAAAAGAGGCTTCATAAAACGTAAACACAAATCAAAATATTTTTCTCAAACAACGTAGTTAATTGAAACAATTAAAAAATTTTTTGAATCTTTAAAATATTTTAAAGTTCGTGTGTATGTTTTCATATTTGCAATATACACAAACATTAAAATTTTTATTTTCAATTAAGGCGAATTAATTGGAACAATTAAAAAAATTGTTTGAAATAGCATTATTGAATTAATTGAAAAAATTTTAGTGAAAATGTTTTCTGTATAATGAAAATCCGTTATTTGTTGCTGTGTTTATGTTGTATACTAATTTTTATTATCAATGATTCATTCGCAGGATACATTAAAATAATTAATTACACACATTTTCCGTGTTAAGGATTATGAATTTTGGAAGCATATATTATACAAGATATGTATTACTTTCTCGATTCCTATTGATTGTATTTTCCCGCTGGGATAAGAAAAGTAACGGGATCAAAAAACAAAATTATTTTGCTCTTGCTTGTGCAAAAAAAAAAACAGTCCAAAAATGTTACTCGTTCTCTACTCCCTTCTCATATCTTTTAAATGAAAGAGAGGCCTTTAATAAGGCCTGAAGTAAGAAGGTCTTCTTTGTTATCCCGCTGGGCAAAAGTATAAATACACAGATACAAACCCACATACAAGCACAACTGTATTACTAATAAAACAAACAAAAAAAAAAACGCTTTCTAGTCCCTTAGTAAAATGCCTTTAAGTTTTCTTCTTTCAAGAAAACAATTTATGGCGTTTTTCTCTGTGTGTGAGTGTAAATATACAGGTATTCAAATATATTAAAATGTCATTTACTAAACACCTATACAAATATTTAAATACAAGCACACATGCTGTTTTAATATGAGGTAAAAGATAATATATGTGTTTGGGTGCAAAAAAATTAAATTATTTTATGCCGCTCCTTTTTTATAGAGATCAAACTAGATTGTGGTTGTTGTTATAAACTAAAAAGATTTTCGCCGGATGCTCGTTTATTTGTCATACAGACTAGTAAAAGCAAATATAATCTAGAAGTTAATCAACGTGTCATAAAACACTTTAAATGTCAACCGTTATAAGGACTCACACGCACTTTAAGTAAATCCTGTACAAGGAACATCATTAATATAGCATAATACTTAAAAAGGTCTTAAAAAAAAACTTAAGTAAAAACGATTTCTGTTAAAAACAAGGTTGTCTGATAAAAAAAAAGGATTAATATTAATAAAAAATTTACTTTTTACTTCCAAATTCATAACAAAATATTTGTTGCTCAAGTACTTATTTTAGTACTTAAATGATTTCAATTTAAAAAGTACATTTCATTTCAATTACAATTTTTGATAATGAAAATATTAAACGAAAACCCTTTTTTTGGTTTTTGCTAGCACAGATTGAAAAAATGAAAAAGAAATCTTATCTGAAAAGGTTTTGCTTGGTACTTTATGTAGAAATTTAACTCAATTCCCTTAAAGTACTTTCAGTCGGAAAACTTCTTTTTATTAAAATATGCAATAAAGGGAAAAAATTAAATGTTGTTAAATTATTTCTTTTGGTAAAAAATAAAATCTTCTTTCTGAAGAAGATGAGACAAAAAAAATATTTTTTGTTTAGGGTTTTTGCCGTAAGGTTGTTAATCAGGTTCTTTTTCTTTGTTTTTTTTTTAGTTCTGGCTTACAAATATTGGCTTTCTCTGTCAAAAAAAGAAATCTGATCTAAAATGGTTTTGCTTGGTACTTTTTGTAGACAATTAATTCGAAGTACTTTCAGTCAGGAAAGTTCTTCTTATTAAAATATGCATAAATAAACACTTACTTAGGTAAAAAAATTCTTTTTTCTGAAAATGATGAGACAAAAGAAATATATATTTTGTGCAAAAGGTACTTTTTGTAAATAGGTAGCTTTTGGTAGAAAGGTAGTTTTGGCGAAAAGGGTTAGTTTTGTTAAAAAGATACTTTTTTTAAGTTAATAAGAAACTTTTTTGAACAAAGTACTTTTTGAAAAAAGTACTTTTTGTTCAGAAAGTAGTTTTAGTGGAAAAGGATTTTTTTTTTTTTTTTAAATAATAGTTTTTATTTTGTGCAACAGGTACTTCTTTGCAAAAAGGTTTTTTATTAAAATGTTATTTTTGTGAAAAAGGTACTTTTTGTTATGAAGCTACTTTTTGAGATATGTTAGTTTTTGTTAAAAAATTTACGTTTTGCGCAATGTTATTTTCTGTTAAAACTGTACTTTTTGTAAACAAAAGTACTTTGGTACAACAGGTATTTTTTTGGCAAAGTTTTTTGTGAAAAAGTACTTTTTGTTATGAAGGTGCTTTTTGTGAAAAGTTAGTTTTGTTAAAAAGGTAGTTTTGGTAAAAAATTTACGTTTTGCGCAATGTTAGTTTTTGTTAAAAAGGAACTTTTTGTAAACAAAAGGACTTTTGGTAAAACAGGTATTTTTTTTTTTTTTTTTTTTTGTAAAAGCTTTTGTGCAAATATATTTGTTATTCTCGTGCAAAAATAGTACTCCCTTGTTAAAAAAGGTAAATTTTTTTTTATAAAAAAGGTCATACAACTTTTTGCACTTCCCTCCTACTTTCTTAACATTTTACTTTATATCATAAAATACAAAATACGCGTTATTAATAGTAAAACACACCAAAACATTTGTTTGGAGATAAAGGACACAATATACCCAAAACGAACAACGAAAAAATGGAATACAAAAATAAAGAAAAATGGAAATAATCGCCACCATCTAAACTCAAAGAATACGATACAATTAACAGATAACAAAGGAAAATGTCTATCAAACATTTTTATAGTTTTAATTATAAATCAAAATCTTAAACAAAGTATGACTGCCTGTCAATCCATCCAAAATAGTTTGTTTAAGTGTAAGCCTGTCTTGTTTTTGAAGACTTTTTTAAGCATTGTTCAAGAGAAAAAATTTCATTGGTTTTCAAAGGCACTTCAATTTGATTTATATGCCAATATGATAGCCTGCCAATGGATACATTGTGACTGGCAGACTGATAACATGAAAGTGGGAGTTAGTGTCACAATGTCATTTGTTTGGTAATTTTTGTTATTATATTCCATTTTTATGTTCTTTTTGTTTTTAGAGATTCACTTTGGATCACTTAAATTTCTAATGCATTCTTATCTTTTCTGGTTGCTTCTCCACAAGACAACAGTTTTAAAAGGATATATGTACATATGTTTTAGTATATTCCTTTAGGGCACGATACGAAAAAAAGTTTGTAGTTTAAAGATATTTACATCCGTTTAGCATTCATCAAAAAAATTTTTTGTTTCTTTTCAGTTTTATTGAAAAAATTTTGTATTTAAAGCTTTTTCTATAAAAAAATCGTATAAGAGTTTTTTCGTTGTACCGAAAAAATCGTATAACAGTTTTTCGAAAATAATTGCTTTTATGAGAATTTTCTATAGAATGGTATAGGAGTGTTTTCTGTAGAAAAAAAATTTGGAAACTATATAAGAGTTTTTTTAATGGAAAAAATTATTCTGTAGAGGAAACAACCCCATTTTCAGCATTTTGTGACGACAGTCTTTTCATATTTAAAGAGATAAACATTTTTGTTAGATTTTCTTTGTATCTGTGCTAGGGTATTCATTTAACCGGGCTTTTGATTTATTCGGTTAATTGCTCGATTAATTAACCGGGCTTTTTGTTTAATCGATTAATAATCGGTTAATTTTGTTATTGATCGGTTAACCGATTAATAAAGTATTTTTTATAAATAGTGTAATTTCAATGAATAAAAATTAAAAATTATTTATTATTTGCAGTTACATATTAGTTAAAAAAAAAACAAACAATGACATAACAATACGTTAACTAAAACAAACAAAAAATAATTATTCATATTTGATTAATACATATTCGGCCACGTTTTGTTAATCAAAATCACGTGAAATTGAAATCGATGGAGCTTTTTAATTCAATTCTTTTTTGATGATCGTAGCTTTTCCGGATTTCAAAAGAAGTTTTGGTAAAGACGTGTGGTCCTCAAAGTATGAGGTAATGCAAAAGAAATATTTTTATTAGTTTTAAACACAAGATAGATAAAAAAAAATTTGTAAGATCATTTTATTAGTAATTTAAATACTTTAAGATCTTATAAAATAACCTTTTAGATAAATAATTTGGTTAAAATGTATTGATAAATTTTGACTTGGAAAAATTTCTTTCACTTATCGTAGACGTGGAGAAATCGAAAGCAACCCATAATACAGAATATCTAAATTCTAAGTTTTTTTCTGGATTTCTCTAAACATATAAAATCTTTCATTATACCATTTAAATCCTGTTTTATTTTTAAAAATTTTTAACACTTCTAATTGTTTGGGTTAATTCTGTTGTTGCGTTACCATCTGTTTTTTAAAAAAAGTATTTGTAGAAGGAAATACATATATTGTATAAAAAAATAATTCTAAACACAACTTTTGGTGCACTTTGGCAACTTTTTTGGAGAATTTTTGTACACTCACAATATTCTCTACGTAAAATTAACTGAAATTGTTATATTAAATAAATGAAAATTAAGTTAAAAACCGGTCTACTTATTTTTCATTTATTTTTAACGAAAAGTACATTTAATATTTACTGTCAAAAATTCAACTCCATGTTCCGTAAAAACAAATTAATTTTCAGTTATTTTACATAAATTAACTATCAAAAAATTAACTACATATTCCGTAAAAAACAACGGAATATTCAGTTAGTTAATAAAAAAAAAACTATCAAAAAATTAACGGAATATTCCGTAAAAACAAAGAAATATTCAGTTAATTTATGAAGTTAAGTATTTTTTGTTTACTCCAGAAAACAATTTTTAAAAAACCAGACAGACACCTGTCCGCTTGTTGTCTAATGAGAGAGAGAAATAATATTATTATTAACTTACCCTGTTACACACGTTTGTTTTGCATTTGCTGTACTGGCCACGTTGTTTACAGAAGAACTCTCAATTATAAGACACCAGCAGCATGAATGATATGGCTTCGTAATTATTTTACTTTTAAAATTTGATGTATTTAACTAAATTATTTTAACAAATAGTAAATGGGAATTGCTTACACAAAACAAGCAATTGATTTTTTATACATAAGTGAACATTTATTTTTGGTAGTTAAATTATATAAAATAACTGAATGTTCATTTATTTTTACGGAATATGTAGTTAATTTTTTGACAGTAAAAATTAAATAAACTTGTCGTTGCTTTAAATTACATTTTTATTTAATTGAACGTAAAGAAGAATTTAACTCAATCAACGGACAATATCAACTGCAACTGAAAATTCGTATTAATTTGCACTTAGTTTTTTGAATAACTGTTGGAATCAGTTAAAAATTAATTTGCTTGGAATTTTAAATATTTATTTATTTAAAAATTACTGAACGGAATATTTCTTAAATAAATTACAGTCCGTTACTGTAATAATATTGTGAGTGTACGGATAACGTCGTAAAATTGTTCATCGTTGCACTGTATAATGTTTTTAAGAAAGCGTGGTGCTTTGCAACCGACGTTTTGGAACTCACCCATTATTTAAAACACAAAAAATAAGGTTTAATACTACTAAAAATTATAATTTTTGTTACAACGGTTAATCGACTGAAATTAACCGGTTTAATCGTTAAATGAAAAAAGCCAACTTTAAATTAACCGATCAGTTAATCGGGTAGTAATTAATGAATTAATGAATACCCTAATCTGTGCTGTATTCCCTCAGTATTCATAGTTATATCTGTTTATGATATTTCTTTTGGCTTTTGATTGAAGAGAGAAACATAAAACTGGGCAAAGGAAGACTTTAAAAAAAGACTATTTATTAACATTCATTTTAATATTCATTACGACGACTACAACTGGACTTACAATTGCTATGTTTATTTCTTATACATCATGTTATTTCATCTTATAAATACTACATATACACACACACTCATATATCTTAATTATAATACAAACGTTAAAAGTGTGTTTTTGAACGCAAACAAGTTGGAGGACAAAACTCATTGAGTATAATTTGTAACTGACAGTATCTCTTTCCCAAGTTTGATTTATTTCTTGTTTAGCCATCCATATACAATTACAAAAACATCGAGGATACCTCCATGTATGTGTGTGTGTATTTAATACAGACAACAACAGGAAGGAAGTATTTCGAAATATGCTTTTTTGCTATTTTTCTATCAAATTCCTTTTTCTTTAAAAATTTCTTATCTCTAGAAACGTATTTACGGAAAGAAACAAAGGAACAAAAATGCTGAAGAGCCTTAAGGTCCTTTAAAAGAATTTTAATTTCTTTTAATTTTTCTTTTCCATAACAACTTTGTGTTTGCCTTGTTTAGCAAAAATAAAAACTAAGCCCATTAAATCATTTTGTCTAAAATTATGTGGCTTTTGTTTTATTAAATTAAAATGTTTCTCTCACTTTGCTTTCAGTTTCCATCAGTAGATAATCAATCATTGAATTGCATTAAATAAATTCCGCTTTAATGTCAGCTGCATATTTTCCCTCAGTTATCCGGTTCTGTTTCATTTCTCACATTAAGGCTCTTTTATGTTGTGTGCGTGTTATAATTATAATAAAATATGGTAAATGTTGCACGTTTTGTACTTCTTTACAGTGAGAGAATTTACTAAAACGAATAAATCATGAATATCAGTAAAAAGTGTATGCAGTGGTGTGCCAACAACATCAAGTATAAAAGCTTTTTCCATGAAAAAATATTTCTATACAATTATCTATGTCTCTAGAAATTATATTTAGAATAAATTTCACCGTAGAAACAATAGGGTCTAAGGGATTTTTTCTTAAAATAAAATGTACAACAAAGTTTTTCCATTCAAAACACTGTGTATTCGAGTGAAAAGAAGAAACTGCAAATAACAGTTTTTTATTTCTAAAGAAAAGATTACAAATTTGTTTTTCTATAAAAAAAATACTAAGATAAAGTCTTATTTCTATAGAAAATATTTTTTTACTCGTCACCACCAGTAGTGTAGTAGTGTAACAAAACCACTTAAAGGGGTTGGTAACTTAATTGAAAATGTGTAGCCTTTCAATTACTTGGGATGTTGCTTTTCACTTTTCCCATATGGTCTGGCAATCAAACAAAATCTCACAAAAAAACAAGTTGAGAATATTTAACTATAGTTAATCGGTCAAATCGGTTCCTCCTCATGGATGTACTAAATCGAGCCAAATAAAGTCCAGACTTTTGTCAATCAGTATCTAAAACAAATCCTACAGATCTTCCAGCCAAATCGAATATTAGATATGACACTGTAGCAACACTGTAGCTGATTGAACAGGAAATAAGAAGAGGTTAATTGTCATGGATCGGTCATACACTTAGTCGTCCAGCGACGGAAATCGCAAGAATTGTCCTCGAATATATATTTCAATTGATATAAAATTTTGATAGTCACCGTGTTTGCATTTAAACTCCTCCAAAACGGCTTGGCCGATTTTTATAAAATTTTGTGTGTGTATTTGTTAGGTATGGGAATAGGTCGTAGAGTATATTTTATATCGCTAGAGGGCGTAAAATAGGGCAAATATCTCCTATATCTTCTTGACTTATCAACCATTTTGTCTTAAATTTGGCAGGCAAATAGTATAACATCTGGAAGGAACTATAGCCTATAATTTTAATGATTTAGGGCGGGAAATAGGGCAAGAGAGGTATAAGCTCGCACTCCCTACATAAAAGAAAGAGCTTTTCTATTAAAATAGTTTTGTGTAAAATTGTGTAATTTTAGATTTTAAGGCAATCGAGCTTTTCTAGCAAAATTTGCTATACAAATTTAGGCCCTCAATTTGTAAAACGCAAACGCAATGCCAAAAATAACATTGAAAGCAAAAACAATGTCAAAAATTTGTCAAAATATTGTAGTTGCTTTCTGCAGAAATACATATTCACCCCTATCGTGAATAAAAATTCCTTTGGAGTTTTTTCCCTTTCCCCATTTTTAGAATAGAACTGCATAGGAAAAATTGAAAAAGGGAAAAAACTCCCAAGGAATTTTTATTCACGATAGGGTTGATTGCGTTTTAAAATTATCGACGCCACAAGATATGCAGCGTTTAAAATTTAAAACTTTCAATATACATTTCTATAGAAAACAACAACAAAATTATAAAATGTTTTCGATTTTGTTTTTGCTTTCAATATAATTTTTGGCGTTGCGTTTGTGTTTTACAAATTTAGGGCCTTAAAATACTTTAAGGACAGTACACAGTAAAAACTTCGCCTACTTTTTCAAAATGAATAGCTTTCTTATATAACTACATCTATAACAACTTCCATAACTACTTTTTTCTGGATGTATGCAGGTAAAGAAAATAATGACTTACTTTTTAATGCGTTCATTTTGGGATATCCCTTGTAAAATTCATTGGTTCTTTTAGTATAATTGTAAGTAGTGCTCTTATGTTTTTCTGATTACTCAACACATTATTTTGTAGGCGAAGTTTTAACTGGGTACTTTATATTTATTTACAAAAAAAAAACTGTCCTCGAGCTCGATTAATTGTTATTTATTTAAAATTGGAAAGATCGAAAAATAGAAACTTTCATAGGTTTACTAAAGAAATAAAAAATTGTGTGCCTTTATTTTCTATGAATTTTTATAAAGCTTTTTAGAAAATAAATTTCATCTATTAAAATTTTGAAAAAAGTTAAAAAAAATCTTTCAGTGTTTTTTGAATTTACATCAATTTGTGTAATAGTAAACTTTATTTTTTTTATTCATTTAAATAAAGTTATAGATATGTTGATCTATATATAATATTTTATATCATATAATATAAATTACACTAGGTAAAATATATGAAGGGAGTAATATACATACACTGAGACAGCGAAACATTTTTATCAAAAAAGATGTATAAATAGATGTACATTACGCTCATTTACTTCAATAGTGCTATCATTCAAAAAAATCCATTTCGAAATAAACGCGTTTTAGAAAAAAAAGGACACATTCTCTTCAAACGGAAAACTATATAAATGAATTTTATACACAATCAGGTATGTGATGGAAATCGAGCTTAAAAACGAAACGATTTGAAACCGAAAATATTGTTTTCAGTATCTTTTAAAATGGATTTAAAATACATAATCCTTTTATTTTCGGCCTTTATACTTTTAAATTAAATATAATATACGTTAACTGAATGTGCATTCTGAACGAAAATTGAAGACTATAATTCAGAAATGGATTTTAAAATCCCTCGAAATTCATCACACCTTTTAAAAACGTTCGTTTTGAAATCGATCGATTTTCATCACATACCTGAATATAAAGAAAACTAACTCCAAAATTAAATTTTTTTTAATTATATCACTTTTAAAGTAAATGAGCGATATGTATGAATATTATTAAATGAATAAGCAAATATCCATTCAGATTCGGGCACAATAACTGCAATTGTACGTGAAATAATGGGAACAAACTTAAAAAACATACAAAATACACGCAACAAAAAAACAATTATATAGAAATGCATCATCATTTATCAGCCAAAGATGAATTTTAAAATTACAAATATGTAAAATAAATTTTTATGGCAAATTGCTTTAAATGCAAATGTCGAAAAATGTTGCAGCTTTTGGGTAACGAAAATGTAGCACAACCAATAGAAAATTATTAGTCATTAAATAAAATAAATTCAATATGTACCTACAATGAAGTCATTTATTTTATTTTAAAAATAATATATATAATTTTAATTTTTGAGGTTTTGGTTAAATGGAACACAAAAATTTTGCTAATGTGATTTTATTGAAAATTGAAAAATATGTGAAATAGAAAAAAAAAATCGATATACTTACATGTTGATTACTTCTAAATAACTGTTTTAAGTAAACACATAACCAATAAAAACTGAAAAAAAAATAGAAGTATTTTTTATAGCCAATACAAATAACGCAAAACCATTATTATTATTATTTTTTTTTTTTTTTACTTGACTTTTTCTATTTTAATATAGTTTATTTTTAGAAAAATATCATGTTCTTTCCCCCACTCATCAATAAACTCAGAATTTCGCAAAGAAAACTTAAAAGCTTGCAAAGCTTATTATCCTAAAAAACAAAACAATATATGGCGCAATTTTCTATTGAATACATGTAAAAGTACACGAAATTACCGCACACATGTGCGTATTGTACAATGTTGTAAACGTATTAAAAAAATTTTAATTTTGATTTTATCCAATATTTTGTGCCAACTACACAGAAAAACATATTGCCGAATAATTAGTATTGTGGTTATTTTGTTGAACTATTTATGGTTTTTAATCCAAATTTTTAATATTTTTAATTAGGCTTAAGTTCATGAAATATAATTTTCATTAAATTATTCTTATGAAGAAAGGAATTTTACAACATGAAAATCAATTAAAATTGTTATTGATAATCTTTCATTATTGACGTGGCTCGGGCTCGAACCCTGGCCGGCAGGTTACCATGACATGTTTCGATCGCAACCACTCGATCTCCTCAGATGGATTTGCCGTCTTACACTCGCAGCCATCGACGACTGCTGACGTCAATAGTCAAACATCAATCCTTAAACCAAATTGTATTTTAACACTTGGTAGATCGAAATTTGCTTTCCTGAATGATTATCCATTTTAATTGATTTTACATGTTTTTTTCTTACTTCTGTTTTTTCGTACTTTTGTCAAGAATTTTTCTTGAAGTCCAAGTAAATTTTTTTGTTTTTTTCATTTTGTCTTTCTCTTTTCTGTTGACATAGAGCTCGTGCCTTAGCTTTAACAATAATTAGTATTATGGTTATTTTGTTGAACTAGTTATGGTTTTAATCCAAATTTTTAATATTTTTAATTAGGCTTAAGTTCATGAAATTTAATTTTCATTAAATTATTCTTATGAAGAAAGGAATTTTACAACATGAAAATCAATTAAAATTGTTATTGATAATCTTTCATTCTTGACGTGGCTCGGGCTCGAACGCTTGTCTGAAAATTTTTTTAATTTCTATAAATTTTTTTTACTGATTCAAACAATATTTTTGTTTGATTTTTATTTAACCAACAAAAATGTGCACAGAAAAAATTATTGCTGAATTATTTTCAAACAAACGCTTGTCTGAAAATTTTTTTAATTTCTATAAATTTTTTTTACTGATTCAAACAATATTTTTGTTTGATTTTTATTTAACCAACAAAAATGTGGACAACTCTTCAAAAATATAATAAAAGCGTTATTGGTGTCAAGTTTTCATAATTTTGTATGAAATATTTAACGCTCTTTAATGTTGTCGTCTTTTTGCATTTTTTTATTTGATCGTAAGCAACACTTCTTTATGTGAAATATAAGAACAACAACAAAAAACTCACACAGTCTATTTTTGGACGCTTTAAAAAAGTGCAACTATAAGAAAAACAATAGCAGAAACAACATTACAAGAAACAAAATCCCGTATTCAATTTTTAAAAACTGTTTGGTTAAATACATCAAATACAAAAATAGAATGATGACGAAAAACAGATCGAGTCGGTCTGCTGCCGTTTTTGGTAATATTTCTTCTTTAGCAAAGGAAAGGATACAGCAACGGAGAGTGATAAAGAAAAACATTGTGTTGTATTGTGTGTATAAATAAGACTTCGTTCAAAAATTATTCCAACAAAAAAAATGTGTCTCAAAGCCAGCCGGCAGCTCTGCTCTTGCCGTCATCTTCTCATACAGTGCTTACTTGTGTCCGCGTCGCATCATTGCTTATGCAAAAACTTTTTTTTTAGTTTGAAATTTAGTATATGAATTTCAGTAAACTTTTTTTTTTTATTCAGTTAAATTATTTGTTTGAAAAAATCAGTGTTTTTTTCAATAAACAAAATGCAAATAAATTGTTTGAATATGCAAATTTCAGACAAAAAATTGTTTGATTCTACAAATTTTTTGTTTGAATTGGAAAAATAATTTTTTCTGTGCAGTAATATGCAGAGAAGACAAAAAAAAGCAATACTCAATACTTTGACAGCAAAAAGAACTTATAAAAAAAAAGCACAAAAAATTTTTTATTCTAATTCTTCTACATCATCAAAATTATTACAATATCCAATATACTATGCTAATGTGGGCTTTTATGTTTTCAAATTTTAATTTTCTACGTCGATCTGTTAAAAGCGTTTTGTATAAAGAGAAGCTTCTTTCTACATCAACGGAGGTTGACGGTGCATATTTAAATTTGAGAACTTCATTAGAGGACAAACTTTTTACATATTCATCTTTTGGAATAGTACCAGACTCCAAAATATATTTTATTTCCAAAAACTGCCGATTTCCGGGGTTTCTTTTAATATTTTCTCAAATTTATATTTATATTTTTGGTCCTCGATCTTGCTTAGTCCGTCAAAAACTGTCGATAAAGCATTAGTGCACTCTGAAATTAATTAGCCCGCAGTTTGCAATTTTTGTATAGCAACCAAAATGTTTGCAAAATTGTATTTTAGAAATGCAAGTGGAGAACTTAGTTCGAAGTTTTCAAATATTTTTTTTTTTTTGATTGCACAATTGAGTCGGCATCTTGACTGTCAAGTTCTAAACCAACGGCTTTAACTTTTTCAAGATGTTCAGCGTACCCAGTAAAAACTTTGCCTACTAAATAATGTGTTGAGTAATCAGAAAAACATGAAGGCACTACTTACAATTCTACTGAAAGAACCAATGAATTTTACAAGGCATGTCCCAAAATGCTACTCGTTTTGAAAAAGTAAGCGAAGTTGTTACTGGGTAGTACATTGCCGCTTCTAACCAAGTAGACCAACGAGTTGGGCATGGAGACGGTGGAAGTAAAACATTAGGATGCAACAACTTTCAAGTTCTTTTTAATACACTCTTAATCCATTTTATATCAATTTCTTATAGAATTCTGTTTAATAGACAAATATTTGTCATAAAATTCTTTTACTACAAAAATCATATTAAAAAACGAATTTTAAATTCTTGCGTTTTCGATTTCCAGAACACCTCTGATAAATAGTTATATTTACCTTTAAGAAAATATTTTTCAAAGTTTGTTCGAATGAATTCAGCTAATCGATGGACACCATGTGCAAAACATGTTAAATGAAGCATTTTCGGATACATTGCCTTTAGAGAAGATACTCTCCACTTAGCATATATGCAGCTGCATCCGTTACTACAAGTAACACTTTGTTATATTTTATGCCTAAATACTGAAAATTAATATCAAATCTTAACTCGATTTCTTTTAACGAGTAACGAATCATTACAAAATGCTGCAATAGATGCGCTATTTGCCGTTTCAAGTACTTGCATGTTCAATAAAAAGGATTTATTGTCTTTGAGTTCTTTTAAGACTCCAAAAATAAAATTTGCAACATATCTCTGTTCGCTGTCCGTAGTTTCATCTACAGAAATCCATATATATTTGTCTTTGGCTGCTTGACGCATTTTTTATAGATTCCCTATACAATTCTGATATTTTTTTCTGGCGAATGCAAGTTTCAGACGGAACCGACATTTGAGAATATTTCTCAATAAAATTTTTGAAACTGGGAGAACTAACTTTTTTTTTTTGGTATATTGGATTCTAACAATGCCTTACAAAGATCCTTTTGAAATGTTTTGGCAGTTGGAGTCACTGGATGTTCCGTTATTAGTTTCTGTGGATGGTTCTCTTGTGTAGAAGACGCCAATTGGTGTATACCACATCTTATATGTTGATCCACATTAGACTTCTTCGAAAAATTTATTTTGCAGCAGCATATATTGCAAAAGAGCCAATTTTCTCCAACTCTTTCATATGTTTTTACCATTTTTAATAATAAATTTCTATTACTTTTCTCGATCGGCATTTTTTAAATTTTTTTTATCTATTTCTATTTTTAACAGCCTACTATGATTTCAGTTGATTTATTTTAAAATGAAAACAGAGTTGCAAAATGGTAGTAACATACGAAGTTTTTAGTACAAAAATGGGAAGTTTAAACAAAAAAAAACAACACCAGAAGCAAAAAACAGCAGGTTTTATAAAAAACAGCTATAAAAATAAAAAAGTATTGTAGTCTTCTCTGGTAATATGATATACACACAGCCAATTTAACTGTATGGTATCCATTATTGAACAATAATACTGCAAATGTAAGGATGCCTTCAGATATAATTTATATAGTCATTTCCTCAGAATGGTCAACCAGGATGCAAAAATAAAATGTTGATATTCATCTCTTTTATTGTTTATTATTATAAAAATAAAGTCTATGTTTTTATTATAGAATGGTTTTATAGCATATTTCAGCTGTTTGACTTCTAAAGACATTTTTATATAATTATTTTACATGCAAAAATTATGTGATGCGTGCACTATTCTTTATAATCTCTCCATTACAATCAATTGTTAATTGAGTATTAAGTTTTTTGTCTAGGAAATTTTAAGATATTTATGGGAAAATGCATGGTGATAATAATAAAAAAAGACATATGAAAAAACGTTCGCGACCGGTACTTAACCCATTAAGGCCCGAGCCATGATCCCGTTGAGTTATAATGACGAAACTTTTAAAATTTTATTGTTTATACCTAAATAAGAAAGAAAACAAATTTTGGGCAAATCGGATACGTGGGAGCCTAGATAACGCCCGTTGCGAAAACGCAACGTTGGGCCTTAACGATATAAAAATTAAGCGCATTTTCAAACATTTTAAATTAAAATTTTTTATTCACGTCTTTAGGAAAAAAAAATTAAAAAAGATATTCATATACATTTCATTTTTAATTCAATTATGATATGTTCCAAAGCACTTTGGGTGCACTGCTACGTCACATTTCTCACGTTTGTAATTGATTGGTTCATTATTTACCATAGGCCCCATATAAAGCCCATTCTCGAAAAACACTTTAGTAGTATAAAACCATAACAAATAATTCTATTGAAATAAATTTTGTTCTGTCACAGTTTTATAATGACTAGAAATCACACTGTCAACTTTCCTAAAGATCGGTTCATTATTTACCACAGGTCCACTCCTGAAATATCCTAGCTGTCAGTGGATGGCATAGCCCAATATAGCACTCTTACTGGTTTTTCTTTAATATCCTGAGAGAGGATAATTTCACATTAATTGTTTGATTTTCTCTTATTGTACCTATTGAATAACCCCGGGGGAAATAAATTATAGTACATTCTTCACCGATGGTGTGAAACTTTTTTTTTTTGGGACTTTCTAAAATTTGATTCTTAAATCTAGTTCTAGGGACTTGTTTTATTGACATAAAACTACATTGTATCGAAATAATCTAACATTGTTATAACTAACACTAAACACGTTCATTGAGAATAGATGTAAGACTGGTCAAATAGTGTCAATTGACCAATGACAACCCCATGTTAAAGTGATATTTCTTATCTTATCACCAAAGACCTATCACGGGACTACTTTGGTGTAAGTTCGCTTTCCTTTAGGAAAATAACACACTTTGGCCATAAGAAAAAAAAAGGAATATATTCTGCGAAATATCCTGCATTTTAAAAATTGGAAATTAGTTTGAAAAAGGTGAAAAAATTATCGAAAATTTCAAAACACATAAATAACAACAACTTATAATTCACATACATACATGTTTTTATTGTGCTGTTTTAACCCATCGGTAAATATTGAAAGGACCGCAAGTGGCAGGCCTTTTTGAAGGCCTCTATACTCCTTTCTAAAAGATTCGCTTCGCATGATATCCTGCCTTCAGCAGTATGCCTTCTAGAAGGTATAAACTTCTTTTTAAAAGACCTTCTGAAATATTCAGTACACATTCGCTACTGCCTTCTTTGAGAAGGGAGAAAGGAAGGTGTTCAGTTTTATTTACTTTTTATTTTAAGTGACCTTCCTTAGTCCCTTCTTTGGGAAGGGATCGAAGTTGTTTTTAAAGGAAGAGTGGAAGGCCTTGCGCCCAATGACAACTTGTGTAAAAAATAAATAAGTATGGAATGCGGTGAGAAGGGCTTCTGACTGCTTGTGACTGCTAAATAAGGCCTTCTATTAGGCCTCTTTACTCATTCTAGTTACCGCTGGGAAATAGCAAGTGATTGTATAAATATGTTTGTATTTGAAAATTGTATGTAATTTGTATATCGTTTAGGCCCAGTGTTGCGTTTTCGCATCACGGATATATACAATCACAAAAAAAGTCTCAAATGTCTACGATGATTGGATTTTTCAGTAGAAATAATAATGTTTGTATGTTAGCAACCTCCTTCAGAAGTTTCAGATAGGTATATTATATATTACTTTATTTTTTTAAACTTTTTTCAAAAGTACCCAAAAAACAGGAAAAATTAAAAATTTAGATTAAAAATTTTTATAAAAAAAACTTATGTATGATACAAATCCAAAAACAGGTCGATTAGATATTTAGTTAAATTTTATTTCACTGTGCTGTATAACACTATCACGTAACAACAAAATGCCTGAGGGGAGGTTTAAGTGAACGTTGCGAAAACGCAACGCAGGGCCTTAATGGGTTAACCCAATTAAACAAAAACCATTACAGATATTTTATTGTGTAAATACTGGACGGAGACCTACCTACCTACATTAATAAACTTTTGAAATAAATTAATCGCTTTGAATATTCCGTTCCACTAGGCAAATTTTTTACATTTCACTACTGTTAGCCAAAGTTGACTTCTATGTTGCGTACGTTCGTGACCACATGTTTATAACTATCATTATGAAAACTTAAACTCGATGAAATCCATCTTTTTCACTTAACATAGAGCTACCTAAATATTATTGAATGGCATAAAAAATTCTTGGAAAAGTTTGTTTGCTTCGAAAGAAGTGCTTCCTCAAGCACACTTTTGTTAAATTCATAGTTTATATCTTAATTAGGAACAAAATGAAACAATGCTACAAATAAAACATTAAATTTTTAATATTTCTGTGGAATTCAAATAAATGAATTTCGTTTTACATATAAAATATCGAATAAAATTAAATAATCACTCGCTTTTACCGCATTTAATTACATTAATAGATTCTGGTTTTTTTATATTTCATTCAATGTCGATGCCTTTACCACAGCTGTCATTTAACTGTGACATAAATATACGGCCGGTAATAATGTTACAATAAACAACGACAACAACAACTAATTTAAATAAATTAAACCAGTTAAGAGGAGATGAATTTGATTTAAATGCGTATTTTCTAAATAATTTAATCAACATTTGTTATTTTCCATTAATTTTTGTCATCGTCATCGTTTCATTTTTGCGATTTGTAATCAAACTACTAATTTGTAATTGATTGTTTGTCTGTATGTCTGTCCGTCCGTCCGTCCGTCCGTCCGTCTGCCCATTTGTCCATTTAAGTTTTTGTCCTATTTAAGTTGTAACTGCGTTGAGTATCAAGCGAATAAAATGGGATGTGCCATATCATTTAAATGTGTTTTTTTTTTAATCTGCGCAATCTATAATATAGATTCTATATAGTGGCTAACAAGGCTCTTTTGCTTTTTATCACATCATCCTCTAAAATGTTTATTCACAAACATTAACAAAATTATAACGCACTTAGAAATACTCATGCATATAGACACGATCCACATACACATTCCGACACATATAATTTGTATTGCTGACATTTTGAACGATGAAGAAGAGTAGAATGAAATGTGGTTTCTAGTCAAAGCAACTGAACTGTTTGTTTTTTCTAAATTATCTGCATATTTTTTTAATAAAGATAATGGTTTTAATGGTCGTTAAAAAGTAGTAGAGTGTTTTGAATTGCCCGCAAATATGAGAGGCATTATAATGATTAATAACGAAATGGATACCGAATTAAACTATTAAAATTATAGTTTGTACTATGCATATAATTGTATTGATATATTTAAGTTAATAGAACTGGAATGCCACAAAAAAAAAATCATAATTATTGGCGATGACAAATGGAACCATTACGACAAACCAGGCTCACAAAGAGCAACCACAACTTAATGAAAAAT
Organism: Pollenia angustigena; assembly: GCA_930367215.1. NCBI lineage: Eukaryota > Metazoa > Arthropoda > Insecta > Diptera > Polleniidae > Pollenia > Pollenia angustigena. The sequence continues at coordinate 16,538,649 of OV884056.1, forward strand.
AAAATTAAATTTATTTAAGCTACAATAGTTTTGAGTTTTCCCTGGTGAAGTTCTCTTTTTTTATCATTTTGAAGAATATATACACATTTGATTTTTACGTCTATTTGTTTTTTTTATCAACGTTTTGCAATTATGAATAAAAGAGTTCAGTGTAGTGTTTAATGAGCATTCATCAGTTTTGAGTATTTTTTTTTAAATGAACTAAAACCAGTGATGGGCAACGTACTTATTGTTTGCAATAAGTATCTCAAAACTATGTTTAATAACAATTAGTATTGTGGATATATTATTTAACTGTTTATGGTGTTTAATCCAAATTTAATTACATTTAATTAGGCTAAAGATCCTCAAATTAAAATTAAATTTTTATTAAATTATTTTTATGAAGAAAGGAATTTTGCAACATGATAATTTTTTATTCTTGACTGAACTGGGATTCGAACCCAGGTTTTCATAGACAGGTTGCACATATATGTTTTGATTGTAACCACACAATCTCTTCAGAAGGTTTTGCCATTTAACACTCACCGCCATTAACGTCGTCTGGCAGTCAATAGTCAAACATCATTCTTTAAATTCTTATTTGCTTAACCGTTTTATTTGTAAATATTTTCATTTTTCTAAAATCTTTTGATGAAGTTTCCTGATGACCTGCATCGGATTAGCTTGTCCCATCAACAATAAATGTCAGTGTTTTTATCAAGAATAAAACTTGGGAATTAAGCACGACAAACAAAATTTTGTTAATTAAAAATTTTGTGTCCCCAAAAATTACTCTGAAACCAAATGGTTTTTTAACCTTTAAATATTTTTTAATTTTAAACAAATTTTCGTCTTAAGAATCAAAGAAACTTACAAGGTTTGTATATGAGTTTCGGCCAAGTTTCGTTTTTAAATTTTTTATATACAAAATTTATGTCAACCGCTGCTTTAAAGTTTTAACGACAATCAAAGGGTAAACTATTGAAGGGCTTTGTACATCTAAATTTTCAACCAGCTATAATTTTTTTTTTTTTTGTGTTTTCTCATTTAAATATTTTTTTTTTTCATATTTTTATTGCAAAACATGTAATAGTTTCATCTACATGCTCTGTATGGAGGTTAAATGTATTCTAATGGGATTCATGTGGATATTTAAATAATAAATACATATAAATAATAAAACAGTATCCATACATACATTTACTAGATACTGAATAAAAAAGATACATATTTCTGTTCACGTGTGAAAGATTATCGGGATGTACAAATGATTGAATGAAAAGTTGGTTGAATGGTTAGTTGGTTGGTTCGAAGGACCATATAAATGGTATGAATGTTTTAAACCAAAATGTATTAAATAATGCATGTAAATACTCAAGCCATAATGATTTATACAAATGTATTTTTTTTCTCTGTTTGTAAATATATGTAAATATGGATGCTTTTTCTGCTATTTCATATCTGTCTATAAATGAGTTTTAAATACAGTGCAAGAAGAAAGGAAAGTTGCCTAATAGATTAAAAATGTAAAGGTTATGCAGAATACAAAATTTTCTTTTCAAAGCTTTAATACAAACTTTCTTTTAATAGAGATCAAATTAAATTTTTATTTTAGTTGTTTATTACAAAAGTAAAGAATCACCTTGTGATCATACTACCAAATAATGTGATATTTGCATACAACATTTTAAAAAAATTTCTAAAATTGGTTTGTTTTGATTTAAATGTATCTGGCCCATTTTCTGGCCAATTTAATCATTTTTATAACAAAGTTTTAGTTTTTAAATTTTTCTATTTTCATATTTTATGTAAATTTTTGTTTTTGTTTTTTCTACTCTGGGATTTTAACATTTTACTATAAATGTTTTTTGCTCTAATCAAATTATTATGGTAATTTTTGTTTTTTTTTTTAAGTTCTAGTTATTTTCGCATAAAAGGCAAATTTTTGTTGAAAAGGCTTTTTCAACGTTTTTCCAAGAACAATGAAGAATAGTATTCATTTTTATTTAAAAAAAAAACAACGAAAATAAAAGAAACACTTAAATAAATTTGTTTATTTGTAGATAAAAATAATGATGTTTTTATTTTAACTGGATTACCTTTTCCTTTATTCTTATTTTTTTTATTTGCTTCAATTACATTTCCAGTAAATCTATATGAAATTGTAACTCTATGATGGTCCCTTGCAAATGTTTTGTCTGGACTAAATTGATTAATTTTCTACAATTCCAAATAATGGCCAGCTAGAGAGAATTGCAGCAGAGATAGATACGGGTGAGTAACTATTCACAGTAAAAGAAAAAAAAAATACCAGCAAATAAATGTGAAATAAAATGAGAATTAAAGCCTAAATATGGCATCATGATTAACTGCCATTTTAATTGAAACAAGCAAACATTTGCTAAAATAGCAATATTTTCATTACCTTGTTAAGTTTTTAAGTTTTAAAGGGTTTTTTTTTTTTTTGAGTTTTCCTCTTTCTAAACAATATTATGCTGACTTTATCAAATATTTAAAATATGTAAATTGAAATTAATTAAAAAGAGGTTATTGACCAGGGATGATAATGTTAGTGCAATTGTACTTTTTTTAGTACTATTTGCATTGCAAAAGTACTGAAGTACTTCAATGCCATATTAAGTACAATTTAAAAATTTCCAAATATCAGAATAATTGCCAAAGGCATATTGTCTATACAACACTCGTCGGCGAATATGGAAAGGGGTTTTTCGTACCAAAATATGAGCCGTTTATTTTGAAAGTGGCATTAGTCACTTTTTCAAACAAAATCGAGTTATTAATAAATATAATAATAAATAATAATAATAAATACTGAGAAAAATATCATTATCATGATGTATCAAATACGAGTGAATCTTCTCGAAAGTTAGCATCCATATTTTTAAACGTGTTAAAACGCAAACCCTTAAATATCTCGACTTAAAAACCGAAATGGCTTATGCCACTTTCAAAATAAACGGCTCATATGATAAAAACAAAGCAAAGAAACCGCCTTTTTGTGATTATTGCATCGAATTTAATTCAGACAAAAGATTTACTACTGTCTTTTGTGAATCTTGTTGCTATAAATAAACGAAAACTTTTAAGCTTGAATTCTTAAAGTATGGTGAAACGGGGTGTAGTGCGGTACTACATGTTGTGACTTGTTGTACAATTCGATAAAGTTGTAAAACCATTCGTTACGTTAGAGGTGTGGTGGGTCATCAATTTTATTTGAGCTTTAAAATTGGTACGTGTGATGGCGATTTTTTCTTTCGTTTTTCATTTTTATTCCGAATTTTGAAAGCAACAGCGTGCGAAGTGTACAATATTTTAGAAAACTAATACGAAATTCCAATGCACAATTTTAGTAAAAAATATAAAAACTACCGGAACTATTATTTATTTTCTTTTCTTGCCCCTCTTCTTACTCCACTTCTTTTATCACCACTAGTGCTAAAAAATCAGTACTCATGTTAACTCTATTAAACTAATTTCTTAATAAAGCTTAATGAAAAATTGGTTAAAAAATTGTAGCATGTGCTGCTATCGATCAACTGGTCTATTCAACTCAATTGTACGACCAGTTACAACATGTAGGGGCCGCATAAGGGCCCTTAGGCAATATCTTTTGGGCTTATTACTGGGTTATTACGTATTTATACCCTGATCCACGCCCTATGCTCCAGTGTGAGTTAGAGGAATATAAAAAAACACCCTGTTCCACTATCAACTCTAAAAAAGCCATATAAAAAAGCATCGTCTAAATAATGTATTACGTATTAGCTAAATGTTTTTTTTTTTTTTTTGTTAATTGCCAAAGGTGTATTTCAAATACGTATGTATAAAAGTGTAGTAACAGGGAATTTTAATGTACATGTGTTCGTACATTTTCAGTTATTTTTATAATAAAACTTGTAAAAAATATTTTTGGTACAATAAAGGTCAAAAAAGTACAATTTTTCACTTAATTAAGTACAATTTAGAAAATGTCCTTTATCATCCCTGTTATTGACCCTTTTAGAGCTTAGTCCTGACCAAGCGATATGATGATATGTGTAGGTACAAAATGACAAAGGGTAGTTAGTTTGCTTAAAAGACAAAGTAAATACTTAACAATTTAATTTTCTTAGGACTTGCTTAAATATGCAAATAAAAATTTGTAGGTCTTTTTTTGAAAGTTAACAAAATTAAGGCTTAATTCTATGAAACTTTAAATACCACGTCATGTTGTGTACAGTGTGGCACACATCATAATATACACGGAAAGAATTATTTACTAAATATGGCTTGAAACAAGAATTATTCTTGTCCAAGCCAAAAATTACTTATTGTGAATATATCGGCACCTTTGCGCGAAATTAACGTGTGTTACAAAAACTTAACTTTACAGGAGAGCCATTTTTCTACTTTTCTCTGCTATCACTTGCAATATCAAAATGAAAATATACATTCAATTTTTGGTGCAACAAAGTGGAATTCGCCTACAACATTTTGTCAGGTGACGTCTCTTTGAATGTAGAACAAGATTGCATCAAAAACACAATTTCCAAAAAATTGGCATATACGTTAATTTCGCGCAAAAGGGTCGATATGTGTGGCTTGTTTTAAGCAAAATGTGTCTTTATTTAAGAAAATCTTACTTACATACAAAATAAGTTAAAGTCCAGAAATGTGAAAAAAACTTTTACCGTGTAAATTTTTTCAACAAACTCTACCATTGTGAAGAGGGATTTATGCGTTTGTGCAGATGTGTGTCACACTTAAATTTGTTAGTCAAAGAACCACGGTATAGTGTACCCATCACCTCAGAACCATTTTTTGAATCGTTCTAACGATGTCCGTCCATCCGTTGGCTGGCTGGCAGTCCATGTAAATCTTGTGCGCAAAGTACAGGTAGTTATCATTTGGCGTTAGGCAAAAAGGTCCGAAGTCAGGAACTGCAGTTTTTCGTAATGTTAAATTGAAAAATATTTATTTGGTGTACTTTATTTATTTATTTCTTTAGTCTATGGAAAAATCCTTACAGACTATTACGAATTGTAAATTTTAGTAAATATAAAATAAAAGCTTAAGCAATTACTTATATTCAAAGCGATTAGTTTAACGAATTAAAGTATGATATTATATCACTCTTTATGAGTTTAATGTTTTTGTTAAAGTCAATATATTTATATAACTTGTTGAAATCATCACAGACTCTACGAAATTGATCAAACTGAACAAAGTTTGTTGTATAATATTTAATACTCAGAATGCTATAATATCTTGATAGACGAACAGGTACGTTAAGGCTAATTTTTCCCAGAAGGTATTGAGAATTGACTCTTCCGTTTATTAGCTTAAGTAGAGAAAGAGCATTTTACATTTTCCGACGACTTCTTAAAGTTGGTAACTTGATAAGTGCCAGACGGTTAACATAGGATGGTAACCTTAAGTGAGGGTCCCAACCCAATCCGCGAAGACAGAATTATAAAAACTGGATTTGAACTGACTCGATATTGTTAGAGTGAATTGAGTACTGTGGATCCCATATCGCCGATCCATATTTAAGAATCGGTCGAACCAAAGTAGTAAACTGTTGCTTGGTAACATAAGGATCTGAAAACTCTTTAGACCACCTTTTTATAAACGCAAGGACACCAGTAGCTTTGTTAGTACTTAACGTGCTGTGATTCTTGAAATCCAACTTTTTGTCAAAATGTACTCCTAAATCATTGATGGAATCAACCAATTTAAGTAAAGAAGCATTCATATTATATAGGCCATTATTTGGTGACGTTCTAGAGAATATCATATATTTAAATTTTTTTACATTTAGTTCCATTAAGTTATCAGTACACCAAGATGTCAAGTAATTCATATAATTTTGCAGAAGTATTTGTTGATCAATGTTGTTAAATGTTGTAGACGTTTTAACATCTTCTGCATACATCAGTGTGTTGGAATTTTTCAAAACAGAAGCAAGATCATTTATAAATAGATTAAATAAGAGAGGCCCAAGATGGCTGCCCTGAGGCACTCCAGATAATACATCTATGTAGTTAGAATACGTGTTACGGAGCCTTACACATTGCTTACTGCTAAATCCTAATCGATTAAGCTTATGAGCTTATGTAATTTATGATTTACTTTATCGAATGCTTTACTAAAATCAATGTAAATGACGTCGGTTTGTTTGCCAGCTATAAATCCTTCGGTAACTAAAGTTGTAAGTTCTAGAAGATTTGTGATTGTTTATCGTGATTTAGAGAATCCATGTTGGAATGGAGATAAAACAGATAACGCCTGATGTGATAGTGTATCATATAAAAGTTTTCCAAACAGTTTTGGTATAACACTAAGTTGAGCAATTCCTCTGTTATTTGAGATATCAGCTTTTGAGCCAGGTTTAAATAGAGGTATAATAAACAATTCCTAAATAGTTGGAAAATGCCCAAGTTTAAGTGATTTATTGAAAATATATGTTAACGAAGTACTTAATAAATGATGGTAATGCTTTAAAATACTACTAGGAACCAAATCAGGTCCTTGAACATACGACAGTTTCAAGTTTTTCATATACTTTGTGACAGTTAGATGATCTATTACGGCTATATTAAAGTTATTGGATTCAGGGATAGAGTATGAATACTGATCATTCGAATTAAATGTAGATGATGAGTAAAATGACGCACAAAAATCAGCAAACAAATTACTTATTTAATTATCATCAGACGATTCAATGTCACCAAACTTCATAATGGTAGAAAAATCAGCTGCTCGTCGTTTAGAGCTAACAAATTTATAAAATGATTTTTAAATTATTTTTTACTTTATTTAAATAGACATTATAAGCTATTTAATCAGCGATAGTATATTCGATCGTGCTTAGGAATATTTGGAAAAATTTATTGTTGAGCTGTTTATTTTAAAATTTTTATGCAGTTTATTTCTTTTTTTATTTTAAGTCTTGTAAGATATTTTGTGTTCTAAGGCGGACCATGATAACAAATTGGTTTTACCAAAGGCACTGAATACGAAAATCATTGATAAAGAAGTTGGAAAAATTTCATAACACAACGGTCCAAATCATCGCCAAAAACGTGTAATTCATCTAACCAGTCAATTAATGACAATTAAAAATGAAGTTTGCTGTAATCGGTTGATTTAAAACGAAACATTTTCTGTCGTTGAGTTTTTTTATTCTGTTGAATAGGAGATTGATATAAAAAGTGGATCTCAATAGTTGCGTGATATTGATTAGGGTGATCGATCGAATAGTATTCGACCGGTTTTAACCGGTTATTTTAGTTTTTCCCAAGTCGAATATTTTAAAAAGTCCATTTTTCGAATATCGAATAAACCGGTTATTTTAATAAAATAAACCGGATATATTATTAATGTATAATTTATATACGATTTCCTTGCTTTTGTTATAAATGTACCCGTCATTGAAGTATTTTTCTAATTGAATATTTGGCAAACTTAAACTTTTAATAAAGAATGTCAATACAAAATGTAACAAAAGTCCAAAAAACATTATGCGCAATGTAAATACAAATCGCTTATTTAAGCGTTGCAAAGGTTCTTCAACGTCAAGACTTATAAATCACTTTTAATAAGTCTACAATCTTGACATAAATATATGCCAAGTAAAACATGACTCTGTTCCAAGTAGTTTTTATGAGACTGGAAATAATACTTTACTAAAATATGCTGCCAATAATGAATGAAAATCTCTTCAGAAGTTCTAGCATATCCTCATGATTAAAACTACACCATACCGGCGAAATCAACGATATGGAAAAATTCTTCAGTTTTATTTATTAAATTACCAAGAACTTAAAACAAAATTGAAGGAATCAAACAATCTCATGGAAGGGTTTAAATAGTGATCGACGATTTGACAGATATGTCATACAAAAAGCATGTTCATAATGCTGAAACAAAAAAAAGAATTGAAAAATATAATCCTGGATAAGAGGTTTTGTTTGCAACTTTTCAAAAATATTGCTCAAGTTTACTGATTCGTATAGACATGCTTAACCATCAACAAATTAACTCATTTAAAATAAATTTCTGCACAGAAAAAATTATTAGTAATTTTTTATCAATTAAAAAAATTATTTAAAAAGTATTTAAACTTAATTAATGTAATAATTGTTTTGTTGAACGAATATTAAAAATATAATTTTGATTTAATTAACATTTTAGTTGTTTTGAAATTAATTTTGAATTAAAATAATAATCAAATATCAAAAAATTATTTCATTCAAAATAAAATAATTTTAACTTGTGTAATTGTTGTTGGAATTGTCAAAATCAATCAACACATTGTTTAAAACGGCAAAGTTTTTTTGATCATTTTTTTAATTAAAATTAAAAATATCATTTATTGAAAAAAAAATCTTCAAAATATAAAATTTTTACAATTTTTAGTAATCAATATAATCATTTTGGTAATAGGTGCAAAATCAACAAATGGATTGCTTGATTCTATGAATTTGGTATAAATTGGTGATTAGAGAAAATTTTTAATTTTTTCTGTGTGTGAATATCTCAAATAATAAATTTATTAAATTCTTTAATTTTTTAAAACCAAAGTTTTTCAAAATGTATACAGCTATGTTCACACCTATTAAATATTTGATGTCCTACACCTAACCACTAATTTTCTTAAAGAATTGTTTGCTTTTGCAAAACGTTTGTCTAGAGCAAACATTATTTAACGGTTTCTTAACTACATTATTCATAAGTACAATTATCATATTTGACATAAAGTTTAGCAAATAAATAGAAATTGTTAAAAATAAAGCCTAAGTTTAATCAATTTGGCGGCATGAAATAACCCCCCAAAATATAACCCCCCAAAAAAATAATGAAATAACCCCCCAAAAGTTTGTACAGAGAACAACAAAAACGATTTTTGGGGGGTTATTTCATTTTCTTTGGGGAGTTATTTCATTTTTTTAATTGGGGTATTATTTCATATGAAATTAGCCCCCAAAAAATCATTATGAAATAAAGCCCCAAAATATTTTTTGTGCACAGAGAAAACAGATTCATGATCACAACCGAATTTGGCGCCAATCGAATTTGTTAGTTGCATGTACTATCACACAATTCGGTTCCAATTACTGAAAATTTCGTTGCATAATGGTTTGATAGCAACATTTGAATTTTAGTACACTATCAGTCATAACAACAGATATTGTTAGTTGTTAGTATGATTATTAGAAACAAAATTGTGCTTATACCCGAATAAATGATAGGTGCAACTGAATTAACACATAATTGGTGTTCATAACAAGAGATTTGATTGTCGTTATCAATATATTTTTTCTAACCGGTCAAATGTAGCCCATAAGGGGCAAGGACTTGTCCAAAGGTAATCTCAATGAACGGAAAAAATGGGTTATTTTACAGTACAATGTCCTAGGGCAGGACCATATAACCCAGCTTGCATTACAAAGGGGAAGTCTTAAAACTACTCCAAGGTATACTCCAGAGGACTAGCTTTGAAATCGTTTCAAAACGAAAACATGTCGTTAAAAAACGAAGACATGTCGTTTCACTGCAAACTCTTTTTAATAATGACATGGTCCATACTTGCACTACATTGGACCAGTCCAGGATCAAAATGGATCAAGAAGTCCAATATAATTTGCAGGGTATAACAAATAATACATACATTCATACATACATATGTATGTACGTGTATATGTTCATACCTATAAGAATACGTAAATTACTTACCCCTATTTATTAAGTTTTTCACATTTTCCATTTTTGACCGCAAATATATTTTTTAAATATAATATTAAAAATTAATTTAATCTATCAAATGTTTTGACAGAAAATTTAGTAAGCAATTGGGGCTTTTAACTACTTTTTGGTTGTGAATTCCAAATAATTATATTTTCATTTGTTGTACTCGAATTGAATCTATTCCAACAATCAATAATTAGCTGCTATAAATGAATTATCATTTATATTACAAAATTTATTGACGAAAGCCAATTATTGATTGCAATAACCAATATTCAGTATTGCCCAATATTAAATTCGGTTGTGATTCTAACCATTTGTACTAATTTTTAGAACTTAATTAAATTAGTTATCATAACTAATAAAATAATTGAAGGAATCATATTTCAGTTGGAACATCATTTTTATAATTAAGAGAATTAAAAATCAGTTAGAACTATACATTTTTGAATAGTTGCAATAATAAATCATGTTACTTGATCAATATTTTTTTACTGCAACCGTTTCCCAACCAATTTGTTTTCTGTGTGTGGGATTATTTCATTTTCAAATTTATAATGAAAACGTTTTTGGGCGCAAGGATTTATCCACTTTGGTATACAGAACACCGACTTCAATAAATAAAGCTACTCTGCATTACCGGCCTTCGGCCGGGCGCAATGACTTTTTCGTCTATGTTATAACAAACACCGGCTTCGCTAACTAAAGCTTCTCTGCGTAGCCGGGTCGAGTCGGTAATATTAAACTATAGCGGAGAAAATCCTGGCGCAATGCAGAGACGCTTTAGTTAGCGAAGCCGGTGTTTGTTATACCACAGAGGAAAAAGTCATTGCGCCCGGCCGAAGGCCTGCTATGCAGAAAAGCCTTGGTTGCCGAAGCTTGTGTTTGGTATATCATATCATGATATCTATCGCGTGATTCTTTAAAGCAAAATTTCAGAAATTGGGGTTTTATTTCATATGAAACAAGCCCCCAAAAATTAGGGAATTATTTCATTTATGTTTGGGGGCTAATTTCATTTTCAAAATTGGGGCTTTATTGCATATGAAATATGGCCCCACGCTTTGGGGGGTTATTTCATTATTTTTTTGGGGGGTTATATTTTGGGGGGTTATTTCATGCCCCCAATCAATTTACTGGTCGCGATTTTTTTTGTCTTATCGTCAAATATTTGTTAAGTCTAAACATACCTTAAGTCATATCTATGTATTTTGTAAGTTCCTTGCCTTCGTGAATTGTTTTGTTTTTATTAAAATTAACTTTTTATTTCAAAAAATAATTTAATTTTTGTATTTTTATGTATTCGCATTAAAACCGGTTAACCGGTTATTTTTAAAATAATTAACCGAAAACCGGTTTTTTAAAAATAGCAACTATTCGAAATATTCGAAAACCGGTTATTGAAAAAAGTCGAATAATCGATCACCCTAATATTGATCAAAGACTTTTTTCTGAAGAGCAGATGATTTCGATTAGAAACATTAGTGATAGACTTAAGTTATTGATACCAAACGAAAGAGAAAACAATTTAATTAAAGCTAATAAAAAACTCATATTTTTTTTTTTCTTACACGAAAATTATTATATATTATTTTCTAAAGTAATCAATTTAGTCTCTTCATACAAAAAAATATAATTTCTTGATTTCAACTTATTTTGTTCCTATTTAGTAAAAATTTTCTTAAATACAGACACATCTTGCTTAAACCGAGCCTCACATATGTTTAGAATATAGAACCATGCAAAATTATCTTAATTCAATCAATATTTAGTAAATAATTCTTTTCGTGTAACCTTTTATAACAGAATCTTTTTTTTTTTTTTTTGCAGAGGCTGATACACTAAAAGGAAACACGAATATTGTTGCAGGGTTATGTCGCATGAACATTAAACATGTTTATTTTCTATTTAATATTTTTCCCTAAATTTTATCATATTTTGTTACGTTTTTTTATTATTTTTTGGCTGTAAGTACAAAGTAAGTAAAAAGTTTTTCTTCTTGTAAAACTAGAGATTTTTTTTCGTGTAGTTTTTCCATACCTTGAAAATTGTCGTTTGTTTGAAATTGTAGTGCCTGTAATTTAAAGTGAAATTTTTAAAAAATCTCTAAATATTAACAAATTTTCTTCTAAAATTTTTATTTTTTATATTATCAGTTTTGACATTTTATTAATGCTAAATTGGTGGTATTTGGCGATTATTAATCAACTCAGAAGTTTTTTAAGACTTTTGTCGTTTGCTTTATGAAATTGATGATGATTCTTGTGAAAATTAGAGGAAGTTTACACGGTGTCTATTCAGACGTGTCTAACAAACACGTTTGTTTTGCTTGTAGGCGATCGGGGTAGAGAAGAAAGAGGGGTTGCCAAACAAACATGAAATGAGTTTTCATGTTTGTTTATATGAATTTCCATGTTTTAAATTTGTATGTATATGTATTTAAGACTATTATACATGAACACATACATGTTTGGAAAGACATCGTGAAAAGACAATAGGTTTTTGGAAGCATGTTCAAAAGAGAATGTCAAAAGCAGACATGTCTGAAAAGACTCCGTGTAAACTCCCTCTTAGAAGCATTTTCTAAATCTAAAAAATTCCTGGAAAATAAATAGAAATTTCTTCGATAAAATTGTGAATTTTTAAAATATATGAGCCAACATTTGTCAGTTCATTTTTATTTATTTATTGCTGAAATGTTTTAAAATTAATCTACATATTTTTTTAAGAACATTTTTTTTCTTCTTGTAATTTTTCAATTTAATTGTTCTCAATATCAAATAAAGGAAAACTCGTAATAAATCTGGTCTCATATAAATCTTTTACCATGATTTATTATCTTAAAACTTGTTGACAAAATAAGTTTTTTATATTTCATTCCAAAAATTTGTCATTTATTCTTTAATTTGTTTGATGTACAATATTTTTTGGTCAAATGATTTAAAATGTCAGATCAGTTAAAAATACAAAAAACTTTCGTAATACATAATTGTACAACATGTTAAGAGCGTTCATAAGTTTTTCTTTTATGAATTGTTATTTAAAGCAGCAACAAGAAAATAAAAAGAAAATATATACTTGTCGTAAAATAGATTTATTTTCTTAAGTTTCTTGTTGTCCATCATATTTTTATATTCCTCCTCGCACTTTCTTCTACAATTTTCTTCATTCTTTTCTAAAGTTTGTCAGTCACTTTGTCTTTTGGTCTTTGATTCGCTTCATTTTGTTATGATTGTACTTGTTTTTACTTTTCTTGCTGTACATGTTGCTGTGGAGTTGTTTATGTTGCTGTATTGCAGGAAACATATTAATTTGTTGTTGTTGTTGTTGTTGCGTTTGTTGCCAACCATCATACATTTGCATGTGTTGACAAATAGAAAGCCATAAATCCTACTTGTTATTTGCTCTTCTCTCTACCAAACGGTACTTAACATCAGCGATGGGACTTAAAAATTTTAATTTTTGCCAAAATTGTAAAGAAAACAGGCCAAGTTGAAAGAAGAGTGGGAAGTTCTTTTATTAAAGAAATAAGACTTTGAAAGTTTGGTTCAATTTGGCTTTTATGTATATTTTAATTCATGTTCTAATTAATATGTAGATGCTTTTAAAGACAAAGTTGTTTTAACGCTAAAAATCAGAAAAATATCTGGCTTTAGGGTTGATTATGCATTAATCGTTCATATTTAAATTTTATAAAAAGTATTTACATTTCACTACTTAAATCAAATAAGTACTTGTACATAACGAGCTGTACGTATGAATTATGTATCGTTACCTGAAACGCAAAAGGTCCAAACAACCCGAAAATTTTATACTGACTTTTTATTGTTTCTGATGTATTGCATCAAAAAAAATGTTCACAAAAAATGTTGGAAAAATTATCGATCATACTAATAAAAAATAATAGGCCCTCTCTGCAAAATATGCTATTAAAAACGCTAAAAGACCTTATTAATAATTTGCGCAATATTCGACATTGTTAATTGATGAAACAACTAGTAGGTTTTACAAAAAAAAAAAAAAAATTATAAACAATTTAAGCCAATGTATCAATTTTAAATAGTTTTTTGCTTCTCCTGTAGAATTTACAAAATGCTAGATAGGGCCTTTAACGTTTTAGGTGACGATATGCATGTATTATCTGTGTAATAAAATATGTATTATTTGCTTTAAATTCGGAATTGATACAATTAAGGATAAATTTTTCATTTATTTATTTTATTTATTTACATAAATTTGTTCAATTAATACACAGAAAAAAACACTCAGTTTAATCAAGTTTTTTACGATTACTTTAAGTACGAGTCGTACTCCAAAATTCAAGAGCGAATAACACTAAAACGTTCTCAAACCAATCCTAAATGGGATAACATCCGAAAATCTTGAAATAAGTTTAAAATTCTTAAGTCAATCCATGGTAGAATAATACATGGTATAGTCATTAGAAATTTTGTTCTCAGTTAGAAACCCCATAGAATGTCAAATTTATTTCAAACAAAAGAAAATGCCAAAAAGTAAAATACATTAAAAAAAAATTCAAACAAAAATTTGAAAATTAAAATAAAAAAAAGTTACTTACATAATTTTTTAAATCAGACAAAAAAATTTAGAAAAAATGTTGCATATGCAATTGTTCTTTTGAACAAAAAAAGATCAATTTTATACATGTCCCGAAAATAAAACGAAATTGTGGAGTGATTCATGCGGTGTTGATAAAAAAAAAACATTCAAAAATTTGTATGTTTCATTTTGAAAACACAATTTTTTTTCTGAATCAAAAACCAAAACGTGCCCGTTTGATGCGCTGTGCTATACCATCTGTCATTGATGTAAAAGTAATAGACGAATTTCCGGTAAAATTTTCTTTAATCATTTGTGTCCTTTACAATATTACTTTTTTTTACATAAATAAACAAAATGTTTTTCTATATCATTCACTAATTTTTATTTTTTATTCTATTTCTCTTGTTTGACATTACATGGGTAAACAAATTGACAACTCTCTCTAATGAACCTAACTGGTACTTATTATACCATGAAATCAATCAAAGAAATTTTTGGAAATACAAAATTATTTAATTTAACAGATTTTGTTATTCGCGCTTAATTCCCAATTTTTATTCTTGATAAAAACACTGAAATTTATTGTTGATGGGATAAGCTATTCCTATGCGCATTTCACTGGTTGCTTAGGCCAGATCGTCAGGAAACTTCATCCATAAAGATTTTAGAAAAACTAAAGCTATTAAACCAAATAAAACTGTAAAACGTATAAGAATTATAACAATATCAAAGTTTAAACAAAAAATCAACAATAAGCAGTGAGTTTATCTCTTCTTACATTTCCCACTACAATTGATTGGAATTTTTCCAACATAAATTGTAGTTAAAAGTAGGTTAAGAAAAAACAAAATAAAAACAAAAACAACTTGCAAAATCAAGTAAAAAAAAGATTAAACTATTCGTTGGTAGTGCTGCTCTGAGAGTAAAATTGCAAAGTTAAGGTTTTAATCTCATAAAACTTATTAGTCTCATCGAATGACGTTTAAAGATCTCTAAAAATTGCAATTTTTCGAATAATTTTTATGCAAATGAACATAAAAATTAAAAAAATAGTTTAAATGATATATGTAATGACTTATAATTACGTCCTTTAGGACTTCTCCATGAATTGTGAATCAAAATTGCATTACCTCTAAAATTGTAGAACAAACAAAAAATTGCTATAATTTTTTTATTTTTATAGCCAGTGTGCACAAAAAAGTACATTCTATATATTATTTGATCCACTTGATTAAAGCTTAAAATAAAAATGAATTTCATACCCATTGCAGGAAGGATAACAATATCCTGGGGATTTTTTCATTAAATATGAGTTATTTTACCTTCTTCTTAACAAATTTTAAGATAATGGACTGTTTTTTTTTTTAATTTAAACACGTTTCCGGAAAAAACTGCTAAACTTTACAAAAAAAAATCAAGTTTTCAATCCGCATTATCAAAAAATCCGTTTTTTTTAAAAATTTGTTTTCATAATTGTAATTATCGCCAAAATATTTAACAGATTTTGTGGATCGTGTATAAAATTGAATACTTATCATTTTTAAAAATTTAAAATTTTATTAACCTATAGTCGAAACTTAATCGCTATAAAAGACCTTAAAATTATATATTTTGTTAAGCTATTTTTAGTTATTTACACTTTTTATATGCAGTCACGGTGAAATGGACTTCGAGAGCTTTAAAATTTGGTGGTGGAAAAACCTAAAACAATGTATTTGTACATAATTAATATATAGAATTTTGTTTATAATTTTCCCGGTGCTATTTTATTTCAATTTTGGGGTTCAGAAGATCAAACTACAAAAAGTTCAACAAAATGAGTGCTCTAAATTATATTTCTATCTATGAGGGGTACTGCTACTCCTCTGTCTACCCCGCCCATTTTAAATTGAAATTTAAAGATTGCCATAATAGTTGCTTTAACCACGTTTGAAGACTCTCCCTTTAATAGTTCTTCATTTGAGCGATATTTAATATATGCATCCTATGGGAGGTATTTCCCCCCTGCGCCTTCCCGCTTTATTTTTATTTTCAATAGTGTAGTATACCATAAGAGTGACTTCTACAAAGTTTGGACATTCTCACTATAACAGTTCTTAAGATATGCGATATTAAACATTGGCGCCCTTAGGGGGAACCACTTCCCCCGCTGCTATGTTATTTAAATTTTTGGGGCTCAGAAGATCCTACTACGAAAAGTTCAACAAAATGCGTGCAGTGGCTCTTATTAATATTTCTACCTATGAGGGGTACTGCTCGTCCTCTGTCTACCCCGCCCATTTTTATATTGCAATTTATAGTTAACTATAATAGTAGCTTTAACCACGTTTGCAGGCTCCCCCTTTTATAGTTCTTCAGTTGAGCGATATTTAATATATGCATCCTATGGGAGGTATTCCCCCCCCCCCTGCGACTACTTGCTTTATTTTTATTTCCGATAGTGTAGTATACCATAAGAGTTACTTCTGCAAAATTTGAACATTCTCACTATATCAGTTCTTAAGATATGCGATATTAAACATTGGCGCCCTATGGGGGAACCACTTCCCCCGCTGCTATTTTATTTTCATTTTGGAGCTCAGAAGATCCTACTTCAAAAAGTTCAACAAAATGCGTACAGCGGCTCTTAAGATATGCGATATTTGATATTGGCATCCAATGGGGGGTACCAATTCCCCTGCCCCTATCGAAATAATAAGTAGTAGGGCTCACGTGATGTTACTGTAAAAATTTCAGAAAAATCGGTTCAGTAGTTTCGGAGTCTATAAGCCAACAAACAAACAAACAAACAAACAAACAAACAAACAAACATACAAACATTTTTCATTTTTCATTTTTATCTATATAGATTCTTATTCTCTTCTTCAAGATCTATCCCTCAGCTAAATTTCAAGTATTAATAAAACTATACGCATTTATATTTTAACTTACACAATAGAACACACAATTCATTTTAGACAAACTCCTTAATATCTCAAAACACGAAATTTACATTTTATTGATATATTTCATGTTTAACCATGAGTAACCCTCCGGCTTACGCATGTTTTGATTTTCTATACACATTGAAAAAAGGTCTGGCCAGGCTGATGTGTACCACGAAGGGTTAACAAGTAAATTTGAACTCTTGCTACTCATTTAGTTTATATTTTTGGTTAAATATGTACATTAGATTTTTAAATGATAAAGTGTTTTATCATTCTGTAAGGTGTAAAACGGGTAAGTAAATCAATCATAATAATTTTTTCTTTGCAATTTCTTTTTTGGTTTTTTTTTTCAAGCACGAATTCGGGAAAAACTTTACTTTATAATACAAGAATCAAACGCATTCTGAGATTGATTCAATATAAGCTTTACTTAAATCAATTTCATTTTCGGATTATTTCAAGTTCGTCGGGATTGTATATGGATAATTTAAGTATTTGATTGACTTTTCTTTTGAGTGTAAAGCTAAGAATAATCAAACGCATGTTGAACTTTTTAAACCCTTCACCGGAGGTAAAAGGGGTTTTATTATTTCTACCCTATACCCTATAACGTAGTTATTTATGCTTACGAGAAGAGATTTGATTTAGTTTAAATGCTACAAAATGCTAAACCTTCTATAAAAAAAAAAACAAAAAAAAACATTGTTGCGTCTTAAAGAAGTATGTATTTCCCAATGTTGTACTTTAACAAGGCTGTAAAGTAGTGCTAAAGTAGCGATTTTTAAGTCTTTTTTAGCAAAGCTAATGGACAAAAATATATGTATACCTAAAATGGCCTTAAAAAGAGCCAAAGGGCCGTATGACCAAGCAACATTCAATAGCATAAAAAATGGCCCAATTGTGCGAAAAAAGCCCATCACTGCTTAATACTACTGTACTTTGTTCTTTTTTGTAACACCCCATACTCCCACTCGATTTTACAATAACATACTTTTACTTATACAATTACTTTGAATATTTACATTAGAGTGAGGCTCTGTCTCTTGTCCTGCTCTCAAATTCAATTGAGTTTTATTATCATTTGTTCGCACTTTGAAGAGCATGGACAACAGCAGCAACAACAAAAACAACATTCATCTAATGAAAAAGGAAAACAGTGTGACAAGACAAAGCAAAAAATGAGCAAGAAAAAAATGTTAAGATATTGTTTTTTTTCTATTTTAAAATTGAGTTTGGTCAAGTCTTAAGTAAAACAAGATACTTTCTACCCCTCTTCACTTGTAAGTAAATAGAGTGTGTAATTTAAGTAATGGAACAAAATTGACAGTTAGACGTTCTTTTGTTTTAAAAGCAAAGGCGATCAGACAAATGACAGCTCTTATTTTTTCTGTTTTCTTTTTGTTTTCCTTAATACATACAAACGTCCTATGAAGAAATATAAATTTCTTTAATGTTTGTATTTGCATATAAAGTCAACTTAAATCTATTGGCGTAATAAATCAATGAAGAAAATTGCTTTAAATAAATATTTAAAATTGAAAAATATCAAATAGAAAGGGAAGAAGGAAATAAAAAGAAATCAATTTGATGCAAAAGAAAAAGTTGAAAAAGTTTAAATTTTTTAAACATTTGTTTCAATGAAAATACTTGTAAAACAAAGCAGGAAAAAGAAGTCAAAGAAAACTGCAATAAACACAGTTTAAATATACTCTTTCATATAAAAACTGTGTTGAATTTTTGGTACTCCTTTTTCCTTAATTTGAAGTACTAACCAGTATGGAAAATAATTTGAATTGGTTAAGTAATTACATCGATATCGAGTTTTAAACAGGGTTGCGCAGTATTACGCGAAAACAGTTTGTTTGGGTCGTTTGAAAATAAAAACCTCACCCACAAAACCGATTTTCTAAAATCCCTGCTGTTTTGTAAGTTTGTAAGAAACATCAAAAAAAAAATTTAAATTTGTGTTAAGAATGTGAAAATTATTAAAAAAAACGAGTGTACCCTATTTAGGACCCATGGGCAAGTAGACCCGCCAAAACAAAATTATGTAATTGATGTTAAAATCCATATAAAAGATCTTTGTGCCAATTATTATAAAGATTTCTTTATCAACATACATATATGATATTTGTTTGCCTTTAAGTGATTTTAGGACGGGGGCTTATGTATATGGGACCTGTCGTTGATTTTGAATCTACACGCAAAGAAAAAACCTGGTTGTGGTAAACATATTCTAAGAGCAACATATTATGATAAGAATTATGATTGTAGTCACCATATTAAGATTATTATTGAATAATATTATGATTAAATATACTCGTACTATTACATCATAATATTTTTCCCTTAAACATATTATTATTCTTCAGTTTATTTTTCTTTTATAAGCTAATAAGACCTAATGATGTTGATGTAAATAAAAAAACAATTTTATTTCATTTCACCCGACGTTTCGTCACTTTTTTGGTGACTTTTTCAAGGGTCGTCTATTTAAATAAAAATAATAAAAGGATAACATTAATACAAAAATATTTTTTCACAACAAGCAAACACAACTTACAAAAATATATATTATTTTACATTAAAAACATCGACAAGTTTATAATAAAATTACACTGCACAAACATATTTAACAAAAACAGTAAAGCACAACTTAAAGTTATTATCACAGAAATAATTATATTGCGGTTCTATAACAGGCACTAATATTGTCAACATCTTCATTGTGGTTCATTGTTTTCATTATGTGTTGTTGTATTCTTAAGCTTTCTATCGTATATCTCTTTCTCTCCCCTCGTTCAAAATCCAACACTCTCACTTGTTCTGTTTTAAAGGAGTGAGATGTAGAAATCATGTGTTGCGATAATGCACTTGTTTCTCTTCTCTTTAATATATCATTTTGATGTTCTCCTATTCTCTTTTCAAGGGAGCGCTTTGTTGTTCCTATATAAATTAAGTCACAGTTCTGATCGTCCCTTCCGTTACACTTTACTTCGTAAACAACATTACTTTGTTGTAGTTTTTCTATTGGCGCCTTTACTCTTGAAAATATTGCACTTAAAGTTGTATTTGGTTTGTATGCAAAGTTTATTTGTTCTGATTTTATTGTTGTCCTTATGTGTCTATTATCCGTCAAGCCAGGTATGTATTTTACACTGTAAAATTGTTTGCCTTTTTCAGGGTTGTCATCATTATTAATGTTTTTGCTTTGTTCATGTTTTAGTGTATCGTTGATAAGTGTATTTATTAATTTTTTAGGGAAACTATTGCTACATAAAATTTCTGAGATTTTGTCGATATTTTTGTTATGATATTGCGGGTCGCTTATATTTAATACTCTTGATATAAAATTTTTTGCTGTATTGATTATCTGGTTTTTGGGTTGTGTCGCGTTGTAATTCATTATTCTGCCAGATGAAGTTTCCTTTGCGTACCAGTCAAACTTAATCACATCTTGCTGTCTACGTAGTCTAATATCGAGGTACGCAATTTCACAATTTTTCTCAAGTTCTACTGTAAATTTAATTTTGGGGTGGTGACTATTGAAGGTGTTCAGAATAATATCTTTGTCTTTGATGTTGATTATGGCTAATATATCGTCTACATACTTTATTATGTATTTTATGTGAATATTTTTATTTCTAAGTTCCGTGATTGCATCGTCAAGTAAGGTGTCAAGTACTATATCTGCTATAGTAGGCGAAAGAGGATTGCCCATTGGCATGCCGAAGATCTGGTTATAGACCTTTTCTTCATACACAAAGTAGTTATTGTCCGTTTAGCAGAATTGGAGGATTTGCAGAAATTTGGAACTAGGGATTTTTGTAAATTCTTTAATTTTGTCCCATTTTTTCATTATATTTTTAATTGCCGTATAGACTGGGATATTTGTAAAAAGCGAAATAACATCAAAAGATACTAAGACTTCATTTTCGTTGAGCTGCATAGTCTCTAATTGTGTTTTCACCTGCGTAGAATTCTTTACATTATATTTATCCGAAATGATATGCTTTAGTATTTGACCCACGTATTTTGAAAGACTATAGCAAGGGACTTGTATTGAGGACACGATAGGTCGAAGAGGTGTTCCAGGTTTGTGGATTTTTGGCAATCCATATATCCTAGGTGCCGTTGCCGCAGAACATAATAGTTTGCGTTTTTGCCAAGAGTCAATGTAGTTTCCCCTATATAGTTCTGCAATAATATTGTTATTCTCCCGCTGCAGTTTAGTCGTGGGATCTGACCTAACAGATCGATATGTATTTTTGTCATCTAAAAGTTTGTTCATTTTTTCTTTATATTCGTTCCTGTACATGATTACTGTTTTATTGCCCTTATCTGGCTGTATAATTATGATGTCCTTATGTTTGTTAATAAATTTCCTCGTTTTTTCAAAAACTGTAATAATAAATTTTTCCTTTGGCGTATTTACAAATTTACGTTTAAAGTTGGTTACCATGTTCGCCAATTTTGTTCTAGCTACCTCTTTTTCTTTGTCTACGTTTTCCATTCCCTGAATACATTGTTCCACGTCTGCAATGATGTGAACTGAGGAGAAATTTCTTTTATCAACTGGTAAAGAGAATTTTTTCCCTAGGGATAACATCCATTTACATTCATCTGGAAAAATTGTCCTAGTTCTATTTTCAAACCAATGGTCATTAAAAATCAAACCATGAAGTTTGAAGTGTTTTTCTTTCAGTGTATTCAGTTTTTTTATTTGTACCTCTTTCACATTTTTCGTTATGTGTTTTGTTCTATCTGTTTGTTTAATAAAAAAGTTTTTATAATCATCTTCCGTGATCATGTGTTCAATACCAGCTCTTAATTGAAAAATTTTGCGTTTAATAAGTTTAATATTTGTATTTGTTTGTGAAACTTCTAGGTGTAAAATCTTTTTGTGAAAATTATATTCAATTTTCTCTAGTGATTTTCTTATTGTTTCACATTAAAACAGCCGGTTTACCTGATTTGTTGTGTTCTTAGTGTGATTTGGTATTATTCCATAACTTCTGCACGAAAGTATGAATTTTAGTCGTTGTTGTTGTTGTGTAAGTCTTTTTGTCTCGTTGCAATATTCCTTCATAGTTCTGCACGTCTCGTTGTCGTATTTAAATGCTATGTGTTTAAAGTAGCCCTTCATGTTTTATTCGTGTTGTAGTTGTTGTTGCTGATGTTCCTTTTATTTAATTTGTTTAAGTAGATTATTTCGGCAAGCTTTCCGATAACAATTTATTCGTATTTATTTCTTTGGCCAATTGATTATTAATTTTCAGTTTATTTTTCTTTTATAAGCTAATAAGACCTAATGATGTTGATGTAAATAAAAAAACAATTTTATTTCATTTCACCCGACGTTTCGTCACTTTTTTGGTGACTTTTTCAAGGGTCGTCTATTTAAATAAAAATAATAAAAGGATAACATTAATACAAAAATATTTTTTCACAACAAGCAAACACAACTTACAAAAATATATATTATTTTACATTAAAAACATCGACAGGTTTATAATAAAATTACACTGCACAAACATATTTAACAAAAACAGTAAAGCACAACTTAAAGTTATTATCACAGAAATAATTATATTGCGGTTCTATAACAGGCACTAATATTGTCAACATCTTCATTGTGGTTCATTGTTTTCATTATGTGTTGTTGTATTCTTAAGCTTTCTATCGTATATCTCTTTCTCTCCCCTCGTTCAAAATCCAACACTCTCACTTGTTCTGTTTTAAAGGAGTGAGATGTAGAAATCATGTGTTGCGATAATGCACTTGTTTCTCTTCTCTTTAATATATCATTTTGATGTTCTCCTATCTTCTCTTTTCAAGGGAGCGCTTTGTTGTTCCTATATAAATTAAGTCACAGTTCTGATCGTCCCTTCCGTTACACTTTACTTCGTAAACAACATTACTTTGTTGTAGTTTTTCTATTGGCGCCCTTACTCTTGAAAATATTCTGTTAATCATACTAAGTTAAGGAGTAATCAAATTATTGTCATGTTAATCATAATAAGCTAAGAAGTAATCATATTATCATCATGTTAATCATAATAAATTTAGAAGCAATCATATTATGATACAGCACCTTTCATAGCTGTCATAAAAAAAAAAAATAAATTTAAATATTTTTGAATTGATTTTTTGTTTTGTGGCTTTTTACAATTTTTCTTAATGTTAATCAAATAGCGGAGTTCAATATAAGGCTTGCAAAAGAGCAAATGAAAAATCTGTGGTTTTCATGGGCAACCGCGTGTGTCCATTTTTTCGATTTAAGATGTTGATGCCATATTGCCTAATTTTGAATGCTCTTTACATTTTTTTGAAAAAAGATGGATCAATTCCGATTTTTTAACGTAATGACAAAGTTTAAAAGTGCAGTACCTAGCCCATAGTTTGATCTAGAATGGGTTTCAGCTTTCCTGAAAATTTGTTTTAAGACATACGCGGTTGCCCATGAAAACCACAGAAATATCGTAGCACTTTCATAAAATAAAACGAAATCTCTTTGTGTTTTGTTGTTGGATTTTACAAATAACGACGACATTTAGCATTTGCACTATTAAATCACTAACACTGAATGAACTCCGCTAATATTTTAATTTTTTTAGTTTCTTTAAACTTATTTTTTTTTAGGAATTTATCTTTTAATTAATAAACAGCTCACATATAAAATAAACGACAAAACTGATTCCAAATTATTTTACAAATGGCGCTAACATAATATGATTAGAGTAAAAATAGTTTGATTGCATCTTTAACATAATATGATAAATGTATAAAAAGTTATAATGTTATGGCTATTAAATATCATGATATGGTTGTGAGAAATATAATATGTTTAGAAAGTTATCATAATTAAGTTGTTAGAAAAATAATTATTTTTCGGTCAACAATACTTAAATTCATAATTGCGATAAACATTGATATGTTTACAGTAACTATAATATTGTTGATATTAATTAAAAATAACAATTATTTGTGTACGACAACAATATATTGTTACATTAAACATAGTGTTGTTATCGTAACCATGCCCAACCATATTTTTTCTCTGCGTGTACCGGGACAACATTTTGACATGGCATAGTAGCTTTCTTAAAAGTCATTATAGCCAGTTCTTATGTTGACCCACAGACGTCTTGTGGAGACAGGCTCATCTGTATGCATGTGGGGTATAGCTTTTGAGAAATCAGACACTCTTGATGTTCTGGGCATGAAAATTCAATGTGATGTTCGTTGGAACCAATATGTTTTTCAAGTGACAAAAAAAAGCATTCAAATGTCTTGGTTTCTTAAAACGGTGCTGGAACTTTTTCACTCCGTCTGATCTCCTTATTTTTGTACCGCCAATATCCGACTGAAAATGAAATAAAACTCCCATTTCTGAGCAGGGGCTTCAAAGTCTATGTTAAGGCTTCTAGATCAGTTGCAAAGGAGTGCGTTGAAGCTCATCAATAACAGTGGGGTATTCAGCTCTATTGACTCATTGGAGCATCGTCGGAATGTGGCTTGTGCGTCATTGTTCTATCTATATAACCACATTTACATGCATGCCCGTAGTACTCGCAGCAGATCACATTTGGATTTTTAAAAATTCAAGTTAAATTTCAGGTGACACTACTCCCTCTCTCCTTCTTTTCATAACTCATTTTCCTAGTATCAACACAATGCGTTGCACTAGTAGGGGGCATCCCCCCCTCAGCGCAAGTTAACGAGTCTAAATTGTTAGGCAATTTAAAAAGTTTATATAATAAATTCTCGTACAATTTTTGACGGTTCATGTGCAAGGCCATAAAAATGAAGAGTTTGCATAGATTGTGAGACTTTTAAGCGATGAAATGGAAACTGCTACTGATTTCATAAAAGATTTGTTGCCCTGCTTAAAATGGAAAGCCCGCGGGATTTCAATATTACCAAAACATTTTCGAGTACGGGAACGAGTATATCAAATCAATCGATATAAATCAATTTTTCGTTTATATTAAATCGATTTTAAACCCTATAGAATATTAGTCTTAATTGTTTTTTTTTATATATGGTTTGCATAGCAAAAACAGTTTCACCTATTGGAAATTTTCGACTCAATTTTAATCGATTAAAAAAATTATATGATGGTCTACCAGGATGTAAAAATAAAATGTTGATTATCATCGTCTTTTATTGTGCGCAAAAACACACGACTAAGCCGTCAGGCGGTCGTAAACCAAGCTTGGTGCAGGGTTCTTCGAAACCAGGTACCTCTAAGGCTTCCCAGGTCCGGACGGGAGAAAAACCTGTCAAAACCCCTTCCTCGGGTGCTGGCTTGACGGTACAGACTCAGTCTGCCAGAAATCCAGTTTCCCATGTGCCGAAACCTGTGCAAAGAGAGCACACGAAGAATGATTCGATGCTCTCTGATGCACCTCCCTTAGCCTCTACGGCACCTACCAAAAAACCCCAAAGGCACATAAATGCATCTAAACGGGCCTTCACAACCAGGCGCTCCGCCTACAAAATCATTGGCCGACTTGGTGAAAAACCGGTTGGTGAGCTCACTGAGCAGGAGAAAACTTCTCTTCAGTGGGCAAAAACCCATATTGAGGGTTTAAAACGTGGACCTCCCTCTGCAGAGGAAGGCAATCCTGAACGGAAGCCAACCGAAGCAGCGCCTAAACGGCAACGGTCAGGGGAGGACACACTTCCTGGGACTAAACGGTCCAAATATACGCCTCAACGGCCGCAAAACAGGTCGTACAAAGATGTGGCTAAAGACCACCTCATTTGGGCGATCATTGACCGCAACGCCAGTGACGGCACCATTTCATCCAAGAACTGGAAGCTGGTTGTCGTCGCACTTAGTAGGGCGTTCCTTAATGTCTTAAGGGGTAACCCTGGACCACCACCACAATGTGAAGATGCCGGCTGGTATCAAGGTCACATTAAACTGATAGCGTGTGCAGATGAGCGTTCAGCGCTGCTGTACAAGGCTGCCGTGGAGTCCCTGGGGGAAGTTTGGCAGGGCGCTAAGATTGAGGCAATACCTCTGGCCGATGTACCGCAAAGGCCCAGATCTATTGCCAAGATCCCCGCTGAGCCATCCGACCCCAAGGAGATCCTGGAAATTATACAGATCAGTAACCCCCAGCTACCCACACAGGACTGGAAAGTAGTGAGGGTTTCTGAATCTGTTGAAGAGTCCAGGAAGGCCACTGTTATAATAAACAGTGACTCTCTGCCGTCACTTCGGAAGACACAGGGGAAGATATTCTATGGATTTGGAACTATCTTCCTCCGAGTCTACAAAGGTGATGACAGAGGGAAGCCTCAAGCTCCGGTGACTACCACAACAGCAACAGCATCAACGGAGCATATGGAAGACGATTCCGCTACGTCATCGGCCAATGAAGACACCCAATCGGTCAGTGGACTTGTGGGTGACTTCTTTGGCAAGATGGAAGTGGCGGACGATGAGGACATCCTTCTGGAATCGGACGACGACCCAGAGGATGCCAACGTCACAGTCGTCCATAGCGATGAACTATGATGAAGGTTACACAAATCAACCTTCATCACTCTAAAGCGGCGTCAGCTGCCCTTCTCCTCCGATTGGCTTCAGGCACGGAGGAGCTTATATGTATCCAAGAACCATTGTTGTATAGAGACAGGGTTTGCGGACTCAGTTTAGACGGCTATAGTACTCTGTACGCAGCCGATCAAGGTAAGACCAGGGCTTGCGTTATGGTCAAAAACATCCTTAAAGCTTTCATTCTTTCTGATTTTAGCGATAAGGACACCTGCACTGTCGCAGTAGAATGCAGAACCAGAACAGTTTGGTTCATGAGCTGCTACATGGCACACGATCAGGGTGCTAATCCACCAAACTCCACAACCAGGAAGGCGATGTCGTATGCCAGCAGGCGCAACATCCCCCTAATAATATGTGCTGATGCTAATGCACATCATACCATCTGGGGAAGCTCGGATGTCAATCCACGAGGTGAGTCGCTTTTGGACTTCATAGTAGAAAATGAACTAACAGTAGTTAATAGGGGTAGTGAGCCCACCTTTATTGTAACTAACAGAAGGGAGGTTCTTGATGTTACGCTTATTAGTGATAAGTTCGCGGATATGATTAGCGATTGGAATGTGTCAAAGGACTGTTCCCTCTCTGATCACATGTATATTGATTTCAATTTCTCCTTTAGAGTTGATTCAGCTAAACCCTACACGAATAGAAGAAGGACCAACTGGTCTATCTATGCGAGTGTACTCGAGGACAAGCTGCCTATGGGCCCGGTTCTCATAGACAGTGTGTCCATGCTCGACTCCGCAGTGGAGTCTTTGACTGGTGTCTTAATTGAGGCAACGAACGAATCCTGTAAAAGAATCGACAGGAAGGGCAAAGCTAAGCCCATATGGTGGAATGCGGAGATTGCTGAAAAACGCAAAGAAAGCAGGAAACTCTTTAATGAGGCAAAACGTAATGGTGTTTGGAACAGTTACAAGTCCTCAGTAAATGGATTCAAAAATCTTATAAGGAAGGCCAAGAGACAGTCATGGAGGAATTTCTGCAGCGACGTGGAAAACTCCTCGGAGACAAGTCGGCTACGTAAGATTTTATCCTCTAAACCAGCTATTCCATCGTATATACGGAAGATGGACGGATCCTGGACCACAAACAGTCGGGACTCCCTTGAGGTCCTGATGAATACACACTTCCCAGGTTGCACTGATGATGTGCCTAGGGAGGTAACATTTACTGGCACTCGGGATATCTCTAATATTCCGATAACTCGCCATCGTGTGGAATGGGCGGTCAAAAGCTTCCATCCCTTTAAATCTCCAGGTCCGGATGGCATTATCCCAGCGGATCTACAAAAGAACCTGAGAATATTGATGCCATGGCTCTTGGCAATTTTTAGAGCCTGCCTGAGTCTCTCATATGTCCCATTAACTTGGACAACATATAAGATCGTCTTCATCCCCAAGAGTGGGAAGACATCTCACACTATGGCTAAGGACTTTAGACCAATTAGTCTATCCTCCTTTCTACTGAAAACACTGGAGAGGATTTTGGATAGTCATATTAGATCATCGTTAGGACACAATTCCTTGTCACTGGCTCAACACGCCTACACGAAGGGAAGGTCCACGGAAACTGCGCTTCACTCATTGGTGGGCCACATAGAGAGATCCCTGCACTACAAGGAATTTGCCTTAGTTGCATTCCTAGATATTGAGGGCGCTTTCAACAACGTTGAACCTGAATCGGTTATTAACGCAATGAGACATTTGGAAATCGACCCGGCGATTATTCAATTTGTCAGCAGTATCCTGCACTTCAGGCGTATTGAATCCAACTTGGGCGCCTCGAACATCTCCAAGGTTGCGACTAGGGGCACCCCGCAAGGCGGTGTACTCTCACCATTACTTTGGAATCTGAATATGAATACCCTACTCAGGGCCATGGAAAGGACGTGCTGCAGAACGGTTGCTTATGCGGATGACGTTGCAGTTGGGGCTCTGGGTAAAGATCCCAGACTATTGTCTGAACTAATGGAGTCCGCATTGGACGTCCTAACAAAATGGTGCCAGGGATGTGGACTGGATGTAAATCCTTCCAAAACGGAACTGGTACTTTTCATAAGGAGATACAAAATTCCCAAATTTGATACCCCGAGGATAAAGGGGATCTCGCTGGAACTGTCTGACAGCGCCAAGTATCTTGGGCTAATATTGGACAGCAAACTGAACTGGAGGATGAACACCATTTCCAGGACTAATAAGGCGGCAACTGCATTATATTGCTGCAAAGGGGCCATTGGCCTAAACTGGGGAATTAACCCGAGAAATGTATATTGGCTATACGAATGTGTCATTAAACCCATTCTATTCTACGGGGCAGCTGTTTGGTGGCCGGCACTCGAAGTGAAGAGTCATCAAATTAGGTTTGAACGTACAATGAGAATGGTGGCGATAGCGGTAACAGGTGCCATTAGAACAACCCCCTCTAAGGCACTGTTTACGATTTTAAACTGGTTACCACCAGACATTTTGGCGAAAAGTTTAGCTGCGAACGCGGCGGTAAGACTAAGGGCCACCGGAGCATGGAGGGATTACAATATCGGACATGCTAATATTCTGAACGAAATTAATTGGAACATGGATGTTGATTATGTCACACCCGAGCCAATCTTTGATCCTGGCTTCACGGTAAGCATTTTGGATAATGTGGTTCACTATGATGACCTACAAATTCCCGCGAACGCGATTCAAATTTTCACGGACGGGTCTAAAACACTGTGTGGTGTCGGTTCTGGCATATACTCCGAGCAGCTAAACTGGAGCATTCCTATAAGGCTGCCGGACCACTGCAGTGTCATCCAGGCCGAGATAATGGCCATCTACACAGCCGCGAGACGCATCCGGTACGGTGATATATCTGGAAGGGATATTCACATTATTACCGACAGCAAGGCGGCCATAAGATCCCTGGAGAATGTGTTCATCACATCGAGAATTGTCCGAGAATGCCGGATGTCTCTGGAGGAGATAGCGAGACATTCACTGGTCACCCTTAATTGGGTCCCCGGACACAGGGACATACCGGGGAACTGCATGGCGGATTCGTTGGCGTATGCAGGTACCACCTTGAATCGAGACGGCTCGATATATAATGTAGGTGTTTCACTCCCAAGGAGTAAGCAACTCATTGCGCACAAGTTTCATATCATCGCCAGTCAGAGGTGGCTCGTTGAAACTACCTGTGGGGAAACCAGGAAAATCTGGCCCATCATAGATGAAAAAAGGACACGGCGGGCATTACAGCTGTCCAGACATCATCTTAGAAACCTGATTGCGGTTATAACCGGCCATTGGCCCATTGGGAGGCACGCCCAGAGGCTGGGGCTCCCTTACAATGACTTATGTAGAAGTTGCGGCGAGGAGGAGGAGGAAGAGTCAACGGAACATCTTCTCTGTAATTGCCCGGCATTCGGAGATCTAAGACTCAAAATGTTTGGTCGAAGAGCCCTTGGGGACAAAACTTGTCTCTCTGATGTTGATGTAAACAGGATCCACTCCTTTACTGAATCGACCGGATGGCTGCGTGGGAGCACTAGCAGCCAGACAACATAGGACCCATGGGAGACGGTGTGACATGGTAACACAACGGGAACTAATTAATGGACCCACGTGAGCTGTGCTTGATCACGGCTGCCAATGGAACCTAACCTAACCTATCGTCTTTTATTGTTTATTATTAAAAAATAAATCTATGTTCTTATAAAAGAATGGTTTCCTAGCATTTCTGAACTGTTTCACAAGATGAAATTGGTCTGGAAACTGGAAAATTTTATAATTTCCTGTATTTTCTACTTCTAAAGACATTTTTGTATACTTATTTTACATGCAAGAAATATGTTATGTTTACACTCTTTTTTCATAATCTCTCAATTACAATCAATTGTTAAAGGAGCGTTAAGTTTTTTTGTTAAGGAAATTTGAAGACATTTATGGTAAAATGCATGGTGATAATAATAAAAAAACATATGGAAAAATCGTACGTTCGCGATCCGTACGTTCGCGACCGGTACATAAGCCAATTAAATAAAAACCAAGAGAGATATTTTATTTTATAAATACTGGATGGAGCCCTACATTAATAAACATTTAAAATAAATTAATCACTTTTGAATATTCCGTTCCATTGCGCAGATTTTTACATTTCACTACTGTCAGCCGAAGTTGACTTCTATTTTGCGTACGTTCGTGACCACACGTTTTTAACTCTTATAATGAAAACTTGAACTCGATGAAATCCATCTTTTGTACTAAACATAGAGCTACCCAAATGCTTTCGAATTGCAAAAAAAAATGCTAGGAAAAGTTTTGTTTTCTATATTATTTGTACATCAAAAGCGTACGAACGTACGTTCGTGACCCCAGGAAATGCCCATATTTTAAAAAAAATCGGCTAAAAGTTTCCCATAATAATTGTATTCTTTGTCTTGTTCTCAATGTTTCCAAAAATTCACTTAGATTTCATTTTATCACGTAGTCAGACATTTATTAAGCAAACAAAAGTTCTTTTTTCTGGCCATTACGAGTTCCCTTTTAGTTGTCTTTTTATTTTTCCCCTTTACTCAGTCATATTGTACAAATTAAATTATTAATGTAAATACCTTTCTTTTTGTTTAAGATTATTGTTATAGACGAAATCAGCCGTGTACTTTAAACAATTATAGTTGATAAATATTGAACAGTTTTGTCAGGCGTATGATTAATATTTAATTTTAATAATGACATTAAAATGACAAGAAAAAAAGGAGAAGTAAAAAATAATTGCTAGTTACCTTAACTATAGGCCATTGCAATAAGTTTTATATTTTAGTTGTTTCTTGGCACAATAATTAAGCTCAATTTAAGGTTATTTGAAAAGGTGCCGCCCACAAGGGTACAATATTAATATTATTATTTTTATAATAAAACAAACTTGCGACACAGTAGACGGCGGGCTTGTGCAACGAACTGGTTTTGTCACAACTTTTGGTTTCTGATAAGACGGAAATTACTATAATTTAAACAATTTTTTTTTAAATTCTACTTTGTTAACAATAATTATACCTAATTCAGAATTAAAATTATAGTTTGTTGCGTGCTACGAAATATTTAACGTCTGAACGTATAAATTGTTATCAATGTGTTTAAATTATGAATGATTTGCATTATTAAATAAAATAAAATATTGTTACAAAATAATATTTATCTAATACTACATTTACACCTACGCCAAATCTAGTACTTACGAGATTTCGAGCCAAATCTAGTTGTTTTTTGACTAGATTTCCCATTAGGTTTTTTTCCCGGGAATTTCCGCTTTCCCGGGATTTTTCATGCGGGATCCCGGGAAATAAAAAATTCAAAGTTTAAGAAAACAGCTATTTATACTTTGAAATTTAGTTTTCTATTCTCTTAAAATAAGTATCTGTGGATGGGTTGTCGATTAGATCAATTACAAGAAGTGAGTACATACGCAAATCAATGTCTCCTGATGCAATAAATCTACTTAAAGCAGAATAGGCAGTTCAACAGTTGATAATAAATAAATTTAGTGAAGTGAAAAGTTAATAAAGAATATTAATTCAAAATAAGATGCAGGTAGTAAAGTTTAATTGTCCATGGACAAGTCTTAAAAATAGCAGATACCTAAACATATAGCTCCTTTATTGTAACATAGTCATATCTACAAAAACAAATGAACTTGGCAAAATGCGATTAAAGTTTTCAAAATGTACCGATTTAAAGATATATTTTGCTATAACTTCGGTTCAGTTTGAGATAAAATACGAGAAGATATGAAGGAACACTTTGCTTAAATAACTTACATTTCTTGATTTTTTGAGATATGACTATGTTGCAATGAAGGAGCGATATGTTTATTAGGTGATAAACACAAATTTTTTTAAATTTGTGTTGGTTTATATACCCTTGAAGTGCGGGGAAACCGAAATAAAAAAAAATTTGGAAACTGGTGTAATATACTCAACATACAATTTGAAAAACACATTGTTCTAAAGATTACAGATAGACCTAATGAAATGAAAAGGTTTGTAAGAGGTTGATGCTATTTTTTGCATGAACCTTGACATACATTTGAGTGATATAGACGTTGTTTATAAAAAAAATGCTTCTTATTGTGAATCAAAAGCCTTCTACAACGGTGCACTTTTAACTATTTATCCAACCTCGGTAAAAAAAATTAACGAATTTTTTCGGAAACATGGTAATTAGTAAATAAAATAATCAATTTACTTTTTGACGACTTACTAAGCGCTTTGAGGGCCATTATTACAACTTGAAGTTAGCTAAAGTTAAGATTAAATTGACAGATAATAATGTGTTATCTGTCAAAAAGCGTCTGTTAACTGTCGGATAACAGCTAACGCCAAGTTGTAATAATGGCCCTGAGTGTGTCAGAAAGTTATTTCCTAAGCCGTTAAAAAATGTTAATATATTTATTTAAAATATTTTATCTATTTTATGAATTAACTTTTTGATATCATATCTTGAGTACCTTAATTTGTTTGTTTTTATTATTGTTTTATGAACTAAATTGTTATGTTTATCTTAATTTTTTATCTTGTATCTAGAGCATAATAATAATACGGAATTTACATATAAAACCGTAAGGTAATAATAATTCAAGTTCCTCTTTTAATCTTCATTTAATTTTGTAGTATTTAAGGATTTCTTTTATTTACTTTTTAAACAAGTTACCTTACGTTTTTTTATAAAATTTTTTTTTTATTATTTAAAAACAAATTTACTGTGTATTATTTATATGGAGCGGGATCCCGGAATCCCGGGAAATTCCAAAAAATTTCCCGCTTTCCCGGGAATCGAAAAACTCCGGGAAAAAAACTCTATTTCCCATACAAAACAAAATCTACTAGTACTTAATGATGCAACTATGGTTTTTTCAATAAAGCACTAAAAAAAGCTTCCCTGCCCAAGAAAAAATTACATTTAAAAAAAAGACAAAACAAAAATTGTTAAAAAAAAATTAAAAAGTTTAATAA
The DNA here is from genome assembly GCA_930367215.1 of Pollenia angustigena. Lineage (NCBI taxonomy): Eukaryota > Metazoa > Arthropoda > Insecta > Diptera > Polleniidae > Pollenia > Pollenia angustigena. The sequence goes on from OV884056.1 coordinate 16,572,439, forward strand.
CAACTGTAAAAATATAAAAAAGATAAATAAATTAATAAAAGGTAATTCAAATTTTTAAATGTATATTTCTCTTTGTGTTTATATATGTAATGAAAAAACTTTTAGTAAGTTGTTTTGTTATAAAAACAAAATCTCGCTAATGTCAAAAAAGTATAATGTAAACGCACTAGATTTCGAAGAAGATTTTAAATCAAATCTACAAGATTTTCGGAATGTAAATGTAGTATAAGAATTATTTATAAAATTAGTTATAAGTTATATTGTAAGTTATACATACTTTAACGTCGTATTAGTTTAAAATTGTAATGAATAATTGTATGTCAAGTCTAATGTATGGAACTTTCTAGTAATTGTAATATAATATTTGTAACACCCAAAGGTAGACTTTAGATTTAGATGTACAAAAGTTTTCTTAATATAATTAGAACAGAAAGTTCTGAAAGCGACTAGAAATGGCTATAAACTATAAATTCAGGCTGACTCATTTATGTTTAGTTTAGTTTTTTAGACATTAAACAACATTATTATTTAGTTCAATGATTATTTCCTAAATTTATTTAGTTCAATAAAGTTTGTTAAGTTAAATAAGTGTGTAAATTTACTTTGATTTGCAACTTAAAAATCTCAAATCTTTATTATAAACGGAATAAACCGGAACGAGTTTTATAAAATAAAAACGTAACTATATAAAGAATTAATAAGATTAAACTATTGATCTAAAAGAATAAAAAAATTTTCTACTAAATTGTAATTTTAAATAAGTGTCCAAACTAATTTGGACCCTTTTAAAACAATCAATATTTTTAAGTTTCTTAATAATCATACTTGTATTAGCCGCGTCAAAAACCGCTAATATAAAACAGCATTTGAATTCACAACATTTAAATTTAGTACTTATAAGGAAAAGTGGTTCGAATATTAAACTTACTGTTTCAATTCTATGAATGCGAAGTGTAATGAAATTTGAAATTAAATCGAAGCGAAGCGAACACTTATCTTTCTGAACTCTTGTCAACCACTTACTGTACCACATAATATTCTATATCAGTGATAACCACACCATAGACTCGCGAGCCAGTCAATAATCGTATTTTTCACACAGACACGGTCGGCAATTCACATGTACATATATTGCAACTTTGTTCGTTTCAAAACATCAGACTATCATCAGTCTCTGCGACCGCACACAAACATATAATATCTTTATGTGCGTGCGTTCGGGGCTTTCTTAGTTCGGGGCTTGGTTATCACTGTTCTATATTATAAAATAAAACATTTAAATTTGGAAAAAAAAAAAGGAAACCCATCTATGGGGATACCTTTTAAAAGATTATCCAGGTGAGCATCTCAGTTCCCTACATTTTACGAGTAAGAAAAAAGAATCTAACCATATTTTCTTTTATCTCCCCACACCCCTTTAATTATAATAACTTCCATGGAGTTGTTATAACTAAAATTCTTTTTAAAGATTGAACGCCGCAGACGTTACGTGCCCCTACCCGACGTGCCATCTTAAAGAGAAATTATTATTGTCAACCTAAGAAATAATACAGTAAGATTCTTTTAAAACAAATTTTATGGAAATATAAAAGCAACCTCCGTATTCATAACGGTTATTTAATTTAACAAACGTTTATTAAGGATAATTTTCATAGTAAATTTGTTCTTTAAACCTTAATTAAATTTAAAAGTTTTTTATGAATGCAGGCACAAATTTTCAATAACATTTATTAAAATTTTGTTATATATTTCTTTTTTTCAAAGGAATTTAATTCAATTACACCTACTACCAGTGTTCGAAAATAAACAGAACATATGTTAACGCTCGGCTCACACACCCAATAACGATATCTATTTTGTTTTGTGTTTGTGTACACGACCACAGCCGTTAATACCGTTCATAGCTATTTTCAAGAAAGAGCCGAACATTATATCGAGCCCTTATAGCAAAAAAGATGTTACCAACAAAAATAAAATTTAACAGGAGAAGGTTTTTTTTTAATATTTTTGCTTCAAGTCTAGGGTTTAGTTTGAATTTGCTTTTGCTCTTATTTCGTAATGGTGCTTCCCAGAGATATGAGATTTTTAGAGATGATGCAAATGATCAAAAATGATCGATTTTCATCAAAAAACAAAAATCTAAAATGTTGTTGGTTATAGTGTTCTGTTCTTTGTTAAAAAACAGAACAGTTGTAGTGTTACTGTGGACATTATATTATTATTATTATTATTATATTTTAATGTTCTATAATTTTTAGCACGAAGTTAAATTATCTTGCTGGCCTTTTGTTTTTTGTTTTTTTCTTTCGTATGTGTATTTTGTTTCTTTGTAAAAAATGTTTGGTTTTTTAACCAGCCAAAAGGGACGAACATTAATGAGCTGAACCGAACACAATGCAGCTTATGGTTTCAAAAAAAACCCGAACGGAATTAAATGTTCTCAACTTTTTGTTGAGTTGGATAAGAACAGTATTATTTTTGTGTTCGAAAGATGACTAACAGGGAAACGTAATTTTTGTAATGATTTTCTACACAAACACTATAAGCGTTTGTGGTTTCCACAAATCTACCGAACCGAAAATTTGATAGCGATGTTTATTTTAGAACCCTGCTTCTACTAGGAGCCGTAAATGAGCGAACACATCGCTCATTTACTTCAATAGTGGCATAACTCAAAAAAATCCATTTCGAGATAAACGCGTTTAAATTAGTTCTATGCACATAGGAAAAAATAACGACAAATTCTATTTAAACAAGTAAAGTATAAAAAGATATTAAGATGAATTTTTTACACAATATAAAGAAAAACATAGCGAACAATTCCGCATCAATAACTTCAAAAATTCAGTTTTTGATTTATGTCACTTTTGAAGAACATAAATGAGTGTTATGAAATCATATGTGTCAAACCATATTGAACTAAAGGAATAATTTTGTCAAGTTTTATGAAACTGTCATCTGCATAAGCAAAGTGCTAAACTGATCGCACATTCCATATAAAATCAGATGTTGTTGTTTTTTAAAATGCACTTGCGTGACTTTTGACAGTAGCATAAGCTTGCTCATGCATATTATAGTTGGGCCTTAAGGGTATTTAAAAATCAATTATATATTTAACAAATTTTTAAAAAAAAAAAAACTTTTTATTTTATAACAATAATCCTTTTATTTATTTATATATTTAATTAAATATTTTGCCAAAACTTTTAAATAATAAATATTTAATTTTAAAAACAAAAATTCAACCAAAACTCCAATTTGAATAAGAACTCTTGTGAACAAACTCGTACATGTCAAATGAAGAGTAAACATGTAAGTTGATATAGATTTTACTAAACAAAAACCCTGCAGGAAATTGCACTAGTGAATCTATACTGATTCACTATTGACACAGTCACCAGTACTAGTGGCTTATTATACCCCAGGCAATGCTATTTACAATGGACATTTAACATGTGCGTGTCATTGGAAATCTACTACTGATGTTGGTACTACTGACTAAGTAGTTCCTTTGGGAACATATCGATACCTTCCCGCAAGAATATATTAAGCGACATTTCTAAAACTGTGTAGGAAACGAAAAAAACGTCTCATTTAGTTGTTTATTTGTATATTTTATTGAAAGGAACATATTTGGAAATCGATTTTCAGAATACAAAACTTGACATCATTGCAAAGCCAAAATTTTAGTCAGATAAAAAGTTTTTGTCGCTTAGTACATTTTCGTGGTCAAGACATTGGCGCTTGATACAATGGTAAATGGCGCTTAAAACATTGACATGGACACACAAAATAAAGGTTTGAAATAAATTGTGCCGTTTAATTCATTTGTTATTTTTTATGTTAAACAATACAATAAATCAAAATCTATATAAAAAGTAACAAAACATTTATTTCAAAACAAAAATTCTAAAATTACACTTAGAGATCAAAACGGAAATTTTTTAGGTTACACTACGTGACAATTTTTTGACCAAATGAATTTGACACTTAGTCTTTGTGTAAAATTTTCCGCTGAATCCGAATATGAAGTCAGAATTGTCAAAAGTAGAACAGTTTTTGAAATATTCCAAAATAACCGTTGTTTTTGTTTTTAAAAAAGATGCTGTGACTGAAATGCAAATATCCAAAAATTAAATTTTAGCCTATTTCAATACGAACATTTTGTGCCCAATAGGATCCAGATCGGTGCAAAAACGACAAAGTTACAGAAGATTAATTGAATTAACCCGCAACAAATAAATATACAAAGCTAAATTTTTATTAACAAAAATTGCTTGAAATGATTGAATTTCTATGTGTGTTAATTTACTAAATCTTTTGTAGCTTTGTCACTTTTCTACCAATCTATGTCTTGTTGGGCTCAAAATGTTCATATTAAAATAATCTAATGTCGCACAGTGTCGTGTTTTCATATAACGAGCGGCCATAAATAGAACCCGTTATTGTAAAGAGTTGAAATTTGGCACAAATGTTTTAATTGATAAAAGATAACAAAATTTAAAATTTCTAAATTTTCGGAGCAAGGATTCATGTCCTTCCCATATATCCTGAAAATAAAAAATGTCATAAAAGATAGACAAAGAGTTCAAACTTCATGAAATTTCGTATAGTTATTGGACTTGATACACCAAATTTGATTGATCAAATTTTATCCAAATCGGAACATGGACACGCCTAGCTGAAAAATGTCCTTTTTAATAAAATTCAAAACAGTAATAAAATAAAAATGTATTTGTTTCTTTTTCCACTTTAGTCTTAAATTTCTTTTCCAAAAAATTAATTATTTCAGTATGGGCTGCTCTGTAAGAATTATGTTTGTTTGTCAAATATTGAAAATTCTCTAATTTGTACCTTTGATGACACTGAAAAAATGAAAAAAGTTAAATTTTCGCAACGTTTCGCAAATGTCACATACTTTTTTATAATATAAATACTTGAATTAATATTATACTAAATTATAAAAAAAGGAGTTTTTATAGTTTTCTTTCAATTGCCAGGTTAACTTGCAAGTTGTAAATAATTATTACTTTCTTTTGTTCACATTCAGAACAACGGTAAAACACATACATATGATAGCTAAATGGATAAAAAAGTGCCTTACCATATTTTAGTAATATCACACTATAATATAAATGTAAATATTGCCGGCTTTATCGACAATTTATATCATATTAACCCTTTAGCATATTCGCACTATTTTAAATTTTTCTTTGCATGCTGCACATTCACCTAAAACATTCATATTTGATTAGCTCTAACTTTAGTATATATTAACATATTTTAAAACTTATTTTTGATTATTGTTATTTGAAATCTATTTAATAAAACTGCATCAATCAAATTCTTAAATTATAAAAAATATTATTTTCATATATAGAGAAAATCCAATTATGGAAATTAAAAAAATGGCTAATGGCATTTAATAAAAGACACTTTTACTAATAAGCGTAAACAAATCCCCATTTGCACTCTAATAGTATATCATTTTTTAAATCAAAATTATGTAAATCCAAAATACTTTTTGCAGTTATATTTAAAATGCTTTGGAGGGGAACTTCTGCGGATTTTTCTGTAGCAACAATATCATCAGGTATAAAATTTTTCTTTGCATTAGCAATACAGTAATATGACGGAAAACAATTTTTATGAACGGAATTTACAACAGACCTCATCATTTTATATTGTCGATATGAAAGGTTCATATCAATGTATAAAGCCAAAGCTTTTTCTACAGAAATTGTTTTTTCTATACAGGGATCAACCTTTGTTGCTGCTTTCTTAATTGCCTCCGCAGAGTTGGCTGAAATTAATTTTTGTACCTTTCTTCTTTGTGACCTACTCGCAGCATTCACAATACAGTAACTAATTTAAAAAAATACAAACATCACTCAAATTTACTCCGTGTATTGGCAAATCGGTATTTAGCCAGTCACCGAACTCACACTCGAACCGGTCCCTTTTTCGGTTGCAATCGGACCACATCCGCTTTAATTTTGAATTTAAATTACATATCGTTGGTCTCATATAGAAAGGCCCTAACTCACATAAATGCAACTTTACAGTAGAAGGCAAAAACATAATAGAAATTGTATGTATCTTAATGTAAAATGGCTTCTTCAATTGCTTGTTAAACTGATATTTTTGATGCTATTGAATTAAATTTTTGTGACGAGGTGTATTTGTGGGAAATGTATTGGAATCACTAAAAAACTCAATTTCGAAAAAAATCGAGTTAGGGCCTTTCTACATGAGACCGACGATATATATTTTTCGAACGTCTTTCGCTTCCAAAGATTTCCCTATTCGAGCTCCCACAATTCCTAATAATTTTTAACTACATTTTTGTTTTCCTTTAACTCAATCCAAGAATTAAAAAAGTCTCGCATTTTCATTTGAATCGACACTAAAAAAATAAGAATTATTTAAATTGGCGCACTTAAGCGCAGCTAAATTTTTATTTTTATAAATTAGCATACTTTTTGTTATAAAATGAAACAAAATTTATCCCGGTAATACTTGAAAATTATTTTTTATTCACTATTATATGTTTGCTTATCACAACAAGTTTTGTTTTGTTTTATTAATATCATTCTAATTATCGACATATGTAATTAAAATTAACGTTTATATACTTAAAACATAATACAACAACTAATCTAGTACAAATTTTTTTTATTTGCCAACTAAATTCAATTATTTAACCCTATGAAGTACATGCTCATTTTTATTCCTTTTTTATACAAAATTGCAGTTATTTCAAACCACAACTTTGAAGAGCCATATCTTTAGAAAAAATTATTATTTCAATCTAATTTTTTTTACGCTTATTAGTAAAAGTATCTTTTATTAAATGCCATTAGCCATTTTTTTAATTTCCATAATTGGATTTTTCTATTTATGGCCACGCTCAGAAAACTGTGTGTCGCAAGCAAAAAAAACATTAGGATTTTTAAATCATTGGTTTAAAAAATAACTTGAAAAGAGCAAAATTGAACAAAATCATAAAATTTTCAATAAAGCTTAAACTTTTGTCCCCTGTAACTCTGTCATTTCTTGACTAATCTTCACAAGCAATCCATGGTTATTTTAGAAATTTAATTACCTTTTACTTAAAATAAAGAAATACATAATCCGTTTAAAATTTTTGAAGATATTCGCATTTCTGTCACATCATCTTTTTTAAAAACACAAATAACGGTTATTTTGGAATATCTAAAAAACTGTTCTACTTTTGACAATTCTGACTTCATATTCGGATTCAGCGGACAATTTTACATTAGCTGTCAGATTCATTTGGTCACGACTTTGTTGAAATTTTGTCACGTAGTGTTATTAATATTCATTTTGATTGTCAGACAAATCATCTGCTTCGACTGTCTCTTCCAATTCGTCTTCTTCCTCACCAAATGTATTTTTTATAATATCCTCGTATTATTGTATGTATCGTTCAGGAATGAACTTTCTTTTGAGCAGACTCTCTAAATCCTTTCGTTTCGGGCCTGATACTGGCTGTTTTTAAGAATAGAAAAATTTTTTAAACTCAAGGACAATCATAATCTATAGTGTTATAAGCGACAAAAATGGAACAAAATTTAGTTGGATGAATGTGCTAAGCGACAATTTCGGTTAAACTAAGCGACATCTAACAAAATTTTTGTTTGGACGTTTTGTTGCTTACGACAAGGGAGCAACTTTATTCCAATGAGAAAACTTGACGGTTGATACAATTTTGGGCAGCGAAACCCAAGTCAAAATGTGGCGCTTAACTTCTAGTATAGTTCCACATCAAAAAGTCATTTTCGAAAAAAGTGTCGCTTAATACATAATTGCGGGAAGGTATCGATATGTAGACATTGGAACCAGAGAATCGCTACACCATTTTTCATTGAAATTGAGAAAATTCCAAATGAAATCGAGAATTTCAATTTGAAATTGAGAAAATTCCAATTGAAATTGAGAATATCAATTTGAAATTAAGAAAATTCCAAATGAAATTGAGAATTTCAATTTGAAATTGAGAAAATTCCAAATGAAATTGGGAAGTTTAATTTTGAAATTGAAAAAATTCCAAATGAAATTGAGAAATTTGAATTTTTCATTGATAAAATTTAAATATCTATATAATTTTTATTATATTCATTCAACAAACATGCATAACTAACAAGGATCGAAAAAAATTAAACTAAATAAAAATCGCAATATTATTGACCAACAGGCATCCAGATTCTCATGCCACAGTCGGCTACAAGTTATTTTTGACAACTCTCCAGCTACGCTCCTGCGATTGGTCAAAAATAAAAACAACGATGAATGTACCGGTAGAAACAACGATGAATGTACCGAACTTAATTCCCACCCATGTAGGAGAACTGAGGCTTGTCTTTTTAGAACAGATGATTAATGCTTCTAAGACATGTATAACTACTGGAGATTGAAGTAGAGCCATACAGCATACTTCATCGTTTTACCAATCTGCTCTGGATCTGGAAGATATGCCTGTTGGTCAATAATACTGCGATTTGTATTTATTTTCATATTTTTCGATCCTTGTTAGATATGCATGTTTGTTGAATGAATATAATAAAAATTATATAGATATTTAAATTTTATCAATGAAAAATTAAAATTTCTCAATTTCATTTGGAATTTTCTCAATTTCAAATTGAAATTCTCAATTTCCTTTGGAATTTTCTCAATATCAAATTGAATTTCTCATTTTCAATTGGAATTATCTCAATATCAAATTGAAATTCTCAATTTCATTTGGAATTTTCTCAATTTCATATTGAATTTTCTCATTTTAAATGAAAAATGGTGTAGTACATTTTAGTTAAAGTAGTCTACACCTTTTGTAAGAATACGAAATCATAACAATCTTTTTTTATTATTTCTTCAACTTTTATAGGAATTGTACTTCTCACTTGTTATTGATAAAATCTTTTTCGTATTAAAGCCCAATACAGGGACAAAACCAAAGATTTTTTAACCAAAAATAAATCCATTAAAAAAACTTAAACTAAATAAAATTTTTATTTAAAATTTCCTGTCTCCTCAAGTTTGTCTTTTCTCTGTTCTGTTAAGTCAAATAAATTTTATTTATTTTATTTTATTCTATAACGAAATTTTCTTTTTATTAAAGACTTAAATTCCATATCAAATATTTATGCAATGCATGCATAAATGAACTTAAAGAACATATCGAAATATTTTTTTGTATTTATGGTATTTTTAGAATTTATATTTGTATATTATTTTATGGTTATTGTTGGTTTTTTACTCTGCAATATTATTGAATTTGTTCTTTAATATTTTCTGACACTTTAGAGAATTTTACTCCGTTTATATTGAAGTGCTTCAAAAAAGTATTTTGGCAAATAAAAGGAATTCCACGGAAAACAACAAAACTTTAGTTTTACGCTACAGTCGAAGTAGATTCAATACAAAAAATTGTCAGATTAAATACAAAATAATTTTAACTGACGTGATAACGAAGAGGCATTGATGAACTACCAGTTTAAAAGAGACAGATTGTTTTTATTGAAAAATGTTTAAGCAAAAAAACATAATTTTGAGTAAAGAGTAATAGTGCATTTACACCTACGCAATAAACAGGTTATAAGTTGTTTCTGATGATAAACTAGTTTGAGAAAATTGCTTATCCATACAAATTATAAACACCCTACAAGAACCATTCGCTCATTCATTTCTTGTAGGGACGTTTGTAACTAGCTTTTGAGATAAACTACCCTACAAGAGTAGAAACCTTTTTCATTTTGGTGTTAAGAAAATGATAGAAAGAAATGACCGAAATAAAGTTTTCGGTCACATTCGGTCATTTCTTTCTATCATTTTCTTAACACCAAAATTCAAAGTGTGACTACTCACTCGCTCATTCATTACTAGTTTGAAAATAACAAGTGTAAGTGCACTAAAATATTTTGTGACAAAGGACCTTCCTGTAAAAAAGTTTGTTTTTGTGTGAAAAGCAGAGCTATGGAGCCGTCAAAAAATAGTTCTTACTCCGACTTCAACCGCTGAAATTTTTCAAGTCCGACTCCGACTCCTACTCTAACATTGATGCTAAATGTATATGAGACTGGTTATTATTTGACTTTAAGCTCTTTTTTAAATGCAAGAAAACTATTCTGTAAAATATCAAATCGATACTTTAAATACTGCATTGCGAATTTCGAAGAATACAAATTCGAATAATATGAAAATTTATTTTTTTAAATTTTTATGCCGAAAAATGTTAGACCCAGCACTGGGAAAAATTTAAATTTGTTTCATTTAGTTACATCTACCCAACAATAGTTTAGATAACAGTAATATGCGTTTGTTCTGATGTTTGTTACACCTTAAAATATGGCTCTTAGACCCACCTAAAAGTAGACCAATCGACTCAGAATGACTTTCTAAGTCGATCAAACTATGTCTGTCCGTCCGGCTGGCTGGCTATATAAAAAATTGTTCTTAAAGTACTACAGGTCGCAATTTTGGAGACAATTAGACGAAATTCGGTACATAGCTTAAAAATAGCCGCAATTGGGCCATAAGTTCAGATAGCCTCCACACACGCTTATTTCCGGGATAGAGAGCATGTAATCGTAAACCATCTTATTATTTTTGTATTCGTAATAAATTTGGTGCAAACTTACTTTATTGCAATATGTATAATCATCTAGCTAATTTTATAGGAATTGGTTCCATATAAATACAGCTTCCGAACTTCTGACACAAAATTTGGCGAGAGTAACTTTGACATAAGGGCATTTCCGTCAAAAAGTCCACCGTGACCGATAATTTAATTTATCGTATTATTTTACGATATTGTTATAGAGAAATATTTAGATTTTACTAATCTTATAAATTTACTCATAAATTTGTTCACTTAGATGAACAATCGGACTGCAAAGTTCTGCAAACGTAATTTCTTATTTGTGAGAATGTTTTATTGTATGTTTTCTTTAAAATTATCTTTCTTAAAAGAGGTGATATTTGATAAAAATTTTTCCAAAAAAATTTTCTTAGATGGTCTGTAATCTAAGGAAGAGTTCAAAGAGAAATATGCTATTCGGATTAACGGTAAATTTTTATTTTGTTTAAATCATTATTCAGTTAAATAATTATGGAAAAAATTTTACATTCGAAATGTCACGTATCGACCCAGATTTTGGCTTAAAAAAAGAAAATACAGAAGATTTTGGAATCAAACCAAGACATTTTAATGTTACATTGCTACGTAAAATTCTGAAAGTAGTCTGACTAAAAAAGGTTCCGCTGAATTACGCCTTTTTATACATGGCCAAAAAAACTACTTCTGTTTTTTTCACGTTCGAACCGCTATTTATTTTCCCATTACCTTTGACCTAGAATCGCGTCCTCCATAAACTTTAGCATAGATAACAGTGCTTTCTTAGTGCTATTATTTAAAGGTTAAGAAAACGTAAAAATATTTTTTGCTTAAAATATTATTGCATTTTTCATGCGTACGACTGTCACGTTCAACACTTTGGAATTACCCATAAGTATTTTTTTTCGAAGCCCTTAAGGCTAGTTTACACGGTAATACAATGTATTATAACATTGCAAAAAATTATGTAGGGTGTATGTTTTTTTCTGTACCTCATCACAGCAAAGGTGTATTTTAACAGCATATATTGAAAGTATCATTTTTATACAATTACAAAAACAACTAAAATAAGCTCAGCAAATTTTCATGTTGTTCTTGTATAAATTATTACTTTTGATTTTACTTATACCATTTGTGTAAACATGAAATATTCTTACAGCAAACTTCTATTTTTTTCTTTTAAAAACGAAGAGAATTTCATATTATTTTGACGCTACAAAGCCGTAATACACTGTATTACCGTGTAAACTAGCCTTTAGTGTTTACACCTACAACACAAGCGACTGAGTATGACATTTGTGGTCGCATAATATTTCTAAAGGCAAGTTTACACTATTATACTTTGTATTAATACATGTCAAAAACTCAAGTAATATGACAAAGTGTGTTAGTGTGAAAACAATCTCAGTAAAAAATGTGCTCCAAAAGGAACAGGTTTTTCGTATGAATTCATACCTCAAAGTGCTTCAAACCTGCTGATGGGATGCCTGATTTTTGTATGGGTTGTTCCCGGTTTGGAGGACTATTTTCTGCTGACAATAAGCGCTTCTTTTAACATGCAAACAAAGCGCTCCTAAAGTGCTTTTTTAAGGGAAAACTATATTTACATATTCATTAATGTTGTTCTTTTACTTGTTTAAATGCCTTTTTTCAATCATTTTCGTAAACCATAATATATTATTATTTTCTTTTTTTTTTTGCTTTAAAACATTCTTCGTTGTCAGCACCAAAAAGGCAGCTTTTTGTATGTTTTATTCTTTATTATTTTCTGCTTGATAAGAGCTCTCTAATTGAAGCGCTTGATTATGCGCTTTTTCTCTGTAGTGCTTCAAAATACCCAAATTTTTTTTTACTGGGATGTGTCACGAAAATGACAAGTATTATGAAAAAAGTTTGACATCCCAAACGACTTCATAGTTTTTTGAAAATTTTCTAAGCAATGATACTTTTCATGTGATCAGGGTTGCATTTTATTTCATATGCGAGTGTTTATACTTTGTGTTATGGTGTGAACACAAACTGTTGTGTTAAATAAGATTTTTTGACAGTCGCAACAAAACTCAATAGATTTCTATCTCACAATGTATTATGGAATACGTAAGACTTGTGAGATAGTAAAAACTAGCCTTTAGTGGGCTGCAAATTTGTATGAAAACTGTTACGTTATTAGTCGCTTGCATTGTCCATCGGCCTGAAAATTCTTAGTGGGCTGCAAAATGAAAATGCAAGCAAAAATAAAAGGCTGTAAAATAAAAATGCAAGCGAACGATAGCGGTAGACATTGGTTGCCAGACAGTTAATTTCTTTCTGGCGGACCCATCATTGTGTATGCGTATACTCCCGAAAATTGGTATTTTATCTTATTATGTGGTGTAGGGCATCATATGGTCGGGCTGGACTGACTATACTTTTTACTTGTTTTTGTAGAAAAAAATTGTGTAACAAGTCAGTTTAATGTGTACAAAATTAAATTTTTGTGTAAAAAAGTAACTTTTTGCGTCCTTAACTTTTTCTTACATACATATGTAATACTAAATATTACATAATCTCTTTCCTTTTGGCACCTTTTACTAGTTACCTTTAACCATACACTGAAAAAAATTTCTTCACAGATCCAATGAAATTTACATTAAAATTCAACCTATGTAACCTTTCATAGGATTAATGAAATGTTTCATAAAATCAATGAAAATTTTGCATTAGTTTAATGACAAACGTTTATTTTATCCATTTTTTCAATGAGGATTCATAAAATCAATGAAAATTTTGTCATTGAATTTATTAATCCTTCATTAATCCAATGAAAGGTTACATAGCTTGAATTTTAACGTAAATTTCATTGGATCTGTGAAGAAAATTTTTTCAGTGTAGTTAAACCAACAACCTAAAAAGACCACTCTCCCCTGTTACTCAAGAGTAATTTTAACAAGACAATTACACACACCTCTTACTTACCTTGAAGCTAAAAATAAATAATAAAGACAATTTTTTTTAATGTTTCATTCAACATTTTTCTTCTTTATTTATTAGACTTTTTTGTTTTTTAATTTTTTTCAATTTTTTGTTATTTTTATTATTAATTTAAATTTGATTTAAATTATTGTTGTTGTTTTAATTATTATTTCTTAATGCTGTTGCTTTTTTTCCTTATTATTTCTTATAATCAGTTTTGTTTTTGGTTTTTTTTTTATTTTTTTTTTTACCTAAAAGACAAGTACAAAAATACTTAAATGCTAAAGACGGAAAAAATTAAATAAAGAACACAAAAAAAGTCCGAAACAATAATGAAAATAAATTAAAAACCTGATAAAAGTATTTACAATTAACACTTTAACTATTTACATTTACATAAGAGTACGTGTATGAAGGTGTGTATGTATGTGTGTGTGGTTTTAAGAGAATATGAGTGTCCTTCCAAGTGTCAGTGCGAATGTGTAGATTTGTGCGAGTAAGAAGAAACTTTCTTCAGAAGAAAAATTTACCATTTGCTATTTAATTTTCGTGGAATTTTTTTTTTTAATTGTTTGTGCTTTTTAAGAGCTCAAACACTTGATTATAAATAAAGGGCTTTTAAAATAAAATGTTAAATAAATTTATTAAAGGGAAGTAAAGCCTTTTAAATAACTACATATGTTTATATATTATGACAATATTTAAAGGAACATTTTTTTCGTATTTTTGTATCTTCTTTCAGCTGTTAGAACTTTTTTTATTCTCTTTTTACTTAAAACTATTTAAATATTTCGTCCCTTGGCTATACTTCCCTTCTTGTTTAAATATAATGCTAATGTGTGCAACTGCACAGTGATGTCAAATTACAAAAAGTGCTAATAAGTATATATCTTTATATATATCAAATTCTTTTTCTAATTCACTTGTTAAACACAAATCATTTTATTAAAAAATTGGTTTGTGTCTCAGATAACTTATACAGCCTTTTTGAAGGTAAACATTAGAAATTTATTTTCAGTTAGTCATTGAAGGAAAAATTGGCTGCAACCAAAAATAGCTCATGCTAAAATTGGTGGCAATACTACAACAAGTACAACAACAAAATAACAACAATGTATTTTTATTGCTGATTTAGTTGGTTAATACGTCAAAAACACAAACAACTTTTGACATTACTTTACCTTATTAAGAAAAAAAGTAGCTCAGCTGAGTTTTCGACGCCACCTCTAAAGTGAACTGGCCTTGGTTGCAAAAAAAGTTTTTCATTTTGCATTGAAAAAGTTGAATTTTATATTACCTGCAGATTGTCTCATTAAAGGAAACGGTAAGCAACTACCATACTACGATATTTAGGAGTGAATTTTTAAAGTAGCAAAATAAGCAAGCACCAGTTGTTGTCTTTATATCTGTACTTTACTGGGTGAATGAATAGTTTACGAAGTTTGCCTAATTATACATCAACAATATTTATATTTCATTTATTAAGCTAGTTGAATATTTATTAACACTTGTTTCTAAATTAACGCCACCGTAAAAAAAAACTTTAAAAAGGCTAAAAGCTATTTGTTGACTTATTGCTTTATTTGTTTGGCCATAAACAACCTTTTTGCTATTTTAGTATTTCCGTTCTTAGACAAACGCAAATTATCTTTTTATATTTGTTTTTACTTACTCACACATATACACTCTTACGCACACACATTCACACAAACATACGTACATTTTCAAGTATTATGCTATTTTATACATATTCTTAATATTAGAAATAAGTCGAAAAAATATTGTTTAGTTTCATAATAAAACTCAGCATGAGTTTTTTTTTTTTTTTTTTGTTTTGTTATTTGTTTTTCTTGTAGTGCTTTTTCTTCTTCTAAAAAAAAAGGAAAATAAAAACATGAGCATTTTTTTTTAACTACAAACATTTTCCAAGCTTTTTTGCTCTTGCTAGTAAAAGTCAACAGTAGTTAGTTATGGTAGTGCTAGTAGGTTGTAGTCGTAGTTGTAGTAGTTTAAGCAACAGCAGCAGTTCTAATGTTAGCCACTCTAAGCAATTAGTAAACACACGTACACATACTTAAAATTGGTTGTTTCTAATGGCAGGACAAGAAGTTTGCAAAAATATTAAAAAGGACCCTCGCATATACAAACATACGGGCTTGTATTAAACAAAAGAGTTATGAATAGTAAAAGCTTGTTTTTTTTTCTTTTGTAATTTAATAACATTATAAAATTGAACATAGAAGACATACCCAACAGTTCCGAAACAATTCTGTATTTAACATGCTAACGAGCAATCGGTTAGGACAATTTACACTTGATTTACTATGGCATTAGTCCACTTTGTAACCGTTCGAAAGTTGTGTGAATAAAGAAAGTGATAATTAAATCTTCTTAATGCAAAAACGACAGTATTCAGCCTTATTACGGTTCTCGTTCTCATTCTCGCTATACACAACATGTGTTCTTTAATCTTCTGCCAAAAACGACTTAGGCTGGGTTTTTGAGATCTCAGTTAAACTAGGTTTAGTTAATCTGAAAATTGATTTGTGCCGCCAATACCAAGTTTTAAAACAAAATGTTGCCGGAACAGCGCAGTCTTGCTTAAAATGTGGGTCTTTAATGAAATAATAGAACAAAAAATCAAATTTCACCGGAAAATCCGAGTTGCAGAGAACGTTAAACTAAGTTTAAACTTAATCCCCATCTCAAAAACCCGTCCTTAGTCATTAACGAGAACGAGAACTGTAATAAGGCTATTCGTAAAAGCATAGGAACTTTTCGCGAAAAGAACTTTTTTAGTGAAACTTGTTTTTTTTTAAATATTTTGTGTCAAAGTACTATTTGTGAAATAGATACTTTTTGTAAAAAAGCTGGTCTTTTCTGTTTAAGGACTTTTTGTAAAAAAGATACTTTTTATAAAGAAAAAGGGTTTTTGTAAAAAAGGGGCTTTGGGGTATAAACGGTATTTTTCCTAAAAAGGTAATTTTTGTGAAAAAACCCACTTTTTGGAATAATGGTCTTTTTGTAAGCAAATTTTTCTTTTTGAAACAAAAAGATTTCTTTGTGAAAAATATGAATTTTTTGTAAAAAAAAAGGCTGCAAGCAAAATGACCATAAGCACGGTGGTCGCCCAAAGCAATGTGTGAAAAATTGCCCAAAAAAATCGTCTAAAATAAAAATGGAAATTACAGGTATATCCAAAAATGGTGAAAAAGGCCCAAAAAAATTAAAAACTTTGTTTTACAATTTTTATTTAATAATTCTGACAAAGCAGTTTTAAACAAACAATCTTAATTGGATTGGGATCATATACCCGAAACCTTAAATCCCGAATTCGAATATCCCGAATTTATAAATTTCGAATTTTTAAAGCTTAAGTAACACCATTTACCATTTTCGTTTTTTTTTTTTAAACGACTTTATTGGCAACACTTGCATCATCTTCTAATATGTCATGGTCACATAAGGAACCGTTACGATTTTATAGCAAAAACAATTTTATCTTTGCCTGCTATGACAAACACCGCCATCGCAAACTAAAGCATTTTGCATAGCCGGTCTTCGTCCACATACAAATTTTCTCATCCATGGCAGAACAAACTTTTGCCATCTTCTTCAATTCCACCCACCTTTTTACCAGATGTTTTACTTTGATATTCAAGATACTTGTACCAAATCGGTAAACTGAAGCTGTTGCCGTTCTCCAGATATACGGAAACCATCTTGTCTTTGTAGGGAAGGTGCCACGCCCACTTTTCCAACAACACCCACTTTTAGAATGATTTTGTGTATTGACACCACAGCCATGTGTACATAATTTGACAAGTGCCCTGGTAGGCTAGCTGGTAGTGAGCTAGTCTATCAACGCCGGGGTTGCGGGTTCGATTCCCGCCAGAGACTCTGGTTCCTGCAGACAAGCGTAGAGCCTCGCGGGATTAGCTTAGGGAATTAAAAAAAAGTGTTTTTCCTGCCATTCTAAACATATAAAAAAATCTGTGTGTGCTACGCCCACTTTTCCAATCCCGCCTACTTTTTGCCAGATTTCAAGCATTGACATCGAATCTATTTGTAACAAATTTGGAAACATTTACTGCTGCGGCTCCCCAAATATATATTTTGTATTTTACAAGGAGGTTCCACTCCCCATATATTATAACCAATTTGTTTGCACCAAAATTGGAGACTTAAGCTATTGACGTTCTCCACATCTACAGTATTCTATAAAGCCTTTATATATGATGTGCCACGCCCACTAAAAATTTCAAAATATATGTAGTCTCTAATCTTCCCGGAGGTTTACCGAATATCGCGATCTGGTAAGCGACAAACAACAAATATTTATTTTGATACATTTGAAGATAAGTTACCTTAAAGGCTTAATTCCAGAACTGTAGGGTATTTCTTACACTTAAGCCATCTTGTTGTATAAATTTTATATGTAGGTGTTTTCATTTAATTTTTTTAACTGCTTGATTTTGTAGTCCTTTTTCTATCGTTGAGTTGTGGTTGCATTTGAATCTTATTAATAATTTAATGGATACGATTTTTAGCTACAAGATTCCTTTTCTTACTAGATTCCTTTCTTTAACTTACAGATAAAACAATAAAACTATTATGCCAGTCTCTATTGCTCCTTGTTGTATTTGTTCGGGTTATTTCCTCATTTTGTTGTACATAAACAGTTGGAAGCAGGAAAGGTTAAGGCTTAAGTATAATGGATTATTTACACAGCTTTAGATAATCTACAAAAGGAAATAGGTGTAATGATTTTTATACATGTAGATAAGTATGGATACACAAGTATTAAGTAAAACATAAGTAGCAAACATCAGATAAATTAACATATCTTTAACTAATAATTAACAAATATAATAGATAAAATACTTAATATAAACATATCTAGAGCAGAGTGGGATGGCATTCAAAGAGAGATTTCAAAAGAGAAAATCGTATGTTTAATCTAGTGTAAAATAAAATATGAAGTTGCACAGAAAAAACTATTTTTCCAATTCAAAAAAAAAAAAAAAACATTTTAAGAACCACAAAATTTTTATTTTAAATCCGTTTTAATATCAAATTCGCATATATTGAATGTATTTTGCATTTAGTTTATTGGAAAAAAAATTGGATTTTTGCGAAAGATGCGGAAGGCACACTTACCTACAGTGATGATGAAGAGCAGAAGAAAAGTTGGGAGGTAACACTATATCGCTCTGTAAAGTGTGATAAAAGTCAGTTAGCAGGCTTAGAGTCAATGTTTCACCACTCACTTTTACCATGTTTCCTGAAGAAGAACTCTAAATAAAGTGAACTTTACAGTGTATTTTGAGGAAAATACAACATTGTCATGATAAGTTGTTATGGTTTTTTAATTTTCATAGAATAATTAGATCAGAGATGCATTTTCATCAAAATACGTTAGACTTGTGTGGTAGTCTAAAACGTCACCAGCGGAATATATTATATTTTATATTATGTATACATATGTATATATACTTTCTACTTTTACTTTGAAAATTGATATATTTAACTTAATAATTTAAACAAAATAAGAGTGGTCCAAACATCGTACACGATGCTAACTGAAAGTCACACTTTAACGTCAAGATTTTTGCCCAACTCAATTTGACATTTCTTTGTTTCTATGTTTGACAAATTCCACCATGGAAAGGTAGACAATAGAGTAGCGTGTCAATATGGTTAAAGCCTTTTACAAAAATTTGCGTTACATTTTTCCCCCTAAACAATTCCCGCGAAGCTCTACACTTGTCTGCAGCAGACCAGAATCGAACCCGCAGCCCAGCAATGATAGACTAGCTAACTACCGGCTAGCCTACCGGGGCACCCAAAATGCATTCGTGCCCTTCGCAAATTTCAGCAAACAGAGTCTGTAGGAAATGTGAAAACACCTGTTTAATACGGTTTACGGGCTGGCGGCGTCATCGGGTACTTCTTTGAAAATGAGTTCGACCAAGCAGTTACCTTGAATGGTGTTCGCTGTCGCCAACATGATGGTGACACCAGCACCAGCTCTTTTGCGCGAGAAATTCAATTGCTGTGTTATTTCACGTCATGGCGATGTTAATTGGACGCTACGGTCTGTGATTTGACACCGTTGGACTTCTTTTTTTGGGGATATTTATTTGTTTCATAATTAATTGTCATAGATCCTTCTATAATAATCAAAAATATTAATATAATTCTCTGAAAAATATATTGTTTTATTTGCAACTAGCTGGCCGCCCCGGCTTCACTCGGTAGCTGATTACTAATGACCGATGGAGCCGTTTTCTGATTTTAGATAAATCGAAAAAAGTGGACGTCAAAGTGGGCGGGGCAATATTTTCTTTCCGTAAAAACCTTTGTTGGACCATGGCGAGCATTTTAAAGAAAAAATCGTCCAAATAGAAAAAGTGGGCGTAAAAGAAGGCCTAGTAAATTTTTCTTTCGATGAAAACTTAAAATGGATTAAAACGAACATTTGAAGAAAAAAATTAGTCAAATCGATGAAGCCGTTTTCTGATTTCATGTAAATCGAAAAAAGTAAGCGGGGCAAAATGTTCTTTAAGTACAAACCTAAGTTGGACCATGGAGATCATTTCAAAGACAAAATCGTCCAAATCGGTCAAGCCGTTCTCAAGTTATGCGATCAGCAACACACAACATTTCATTTTTATTATACAGAAGTTTAACATTGTCTACCCTTTAGCACATGGGAATTTTTTTGCTTATAGGATTGTTGTTGTTGCTTATATACACGCAAATACTTCGTTTGTAACCTAATATTGTAGTGTTGTTGTTGTTCCTACAACAAACGTCGTCATGATATTTTTCATTTTATCATAAAAACATTTAATAAAATTTCAAGCCAGACATTTTTTTTTCAGTTTTTTAGCAATAATTCTTTCTGTGTTCAATTACTTTGCTTTGTTGGATTTACTTAAAACAAAAAAAAAAAAAAAAAAAATTTCCTCTTTTGTGTCCCAACGTGCCTTATTTAGCCACTCGTAGTGTAACATGCGGTTAATTTATTACTACTGCTAGTCTATTTATTCTTTTGTATGTGACTTTGTTTCTCTAAATAGTTAAAGTTCTCCAACTTACCTTCAAACTATAAAGTTCAGCCTCTCAAAAGGATTTGCACATACACAAACACACATTATTTTCATTTTATGAGTGTTCATGTGAATGAGTGTCTGTGTTTGTATTCATTTTACTATTAATTAACATTTCCACTACTACAACTACAGCAAAATCATCCTTATTATCATTCGTTTTGTTAAAATTTGCTGCTGGGCTTGTTTGTTGTTATTGTTGTTGTTGCTGCTGTTTGTTCTACTACTGGCTGGCGGTGGTTAAATGTAATTTATTTAATAATTATTGTAGGACTAGAAGAGAGTGTGGTGATAAAGCAGACTATAGTTGATGCATGTAGTTTCATTTAATGACTCGTTCTAAGATCTAAATAAATAAAGAGAGTAGAGAAGATATAATAAAACAAAAATAAAAAGTAAATAAATAATGCAATTTTTTATTCAATTAAAAAATCGCACGAACTGTAGGGTTAAAAATCTGTTAAAATTTAATAGAAAATGTCCGTATTTTTTAAAAAACTTCAATTAAAGAATGTTTTCACAAGTGTTCAACAAAGGTATGACAATCATTATACCAACCCTTGTCTTTTTTCCCAAAATTTACCCTTAAGTTATGTAAAGATTCTTAAAGTTAGGATAAATGTCCCCCATGGTTTGTTTCCTTGTTGATGTCACACTCACTGCCTGTCACAAACAGAACTTCAGTTATTCTACCCTCCTCTTTAATGTAAAGGGTGTTGAAGCTTAACACTTTTTCTTGTTTAATATTTTATTTGTTTTTATGAAGTCATAAAAGCGTTTAAATGTCAGTATACGACACCTTTTTAATAAGATTTATTTTGTGTCTGTCTATTTTGATTTAATATAAATTTTTTAGGTGAAAAATTTGTCTAAATGATAAAAAATCAATACATTAAAAACATTTGTGAACTTGAAATGAATAATAACCTGCTTAACAATTTTTTTAAGGAATAATCAATACAGTTTTATTTAAAAAAAAAAAAAAAAAACACTTAAAATCTCGTTTTTTAAGCAGTTTCCAACAAATAATGTTTGATTAGAGTAACCACTAGGGTGTTCAAACGATTAACCGTCGTTCGATTAGTCGAATTGTTTTGGGCGATTAACTGTTCGAATAATTTAAAATTAATTATTTTCGACTAACCAATAATTCGAATAACTATGTCGATTAATCGAAAATTTGTTTTTTCACAGTATTAGTTTTTTTTTTTTCTTTTATGTAAAAAACAAGCCGGTACGTTTTAAATACCCTTCTATTGTTTTTTAACTCAGGAACATTTCCTTCGAGGAACATTTTTTTAAAATAAAGTACAAAGACTGGGGTCTAATCACCGCATACGATATCGAGCAAGTTGATCGAAATTATGTATTTTGGTATCATGAAACACGATATCGAATAAAATGTATTGAATTTGAAATAATAGCATTTATCGAGTTTTCATTCGATACGTCAGTGTCTACCGTATGCAAAAACAATCGATAGTTTTTTCGATACGATGCGGTGATTTGACCCCTGAATTCAAAGAGCTTGGAAATAATTTATTTTTAAGAATGTTTAGTAAAGACTTTTAGCACAATGATTCGAATGTTTTTTTTTTTTTTGTTTTTTTTTTTGCGACGAATAAAAACAACCTTCTCCAGAGCTTAACATGACTATTAAAAGTATTAAAATTGCTTAAAATAAAATCAATAAGAGATTTAAGTGGTATAATGGAACACTTCCAATTTTTAGAAAGAGAACAGAGAATTTGTATACACTTTATAACGTTTTACTTTCAATCCCTCCAATGCAACAATAAGTGAAAGAATCTTTTCTCAATCAAGTTTCATAAAAACAAAAGAAAGAAATTGTTTGAAACATGTAAATCTAAGCTCTTTTCAAAAAATTTTTAAGTTTTTTTAAGTTTTCCTCTTTCATTACATGGAGTTACTTTTATTAATGCAACCATTGCGGTTCTCCACTCTTGTAACAGTTTGGTTGTCTTTGATAAATTCACATTGCCATTCTCAACTCAACTGGCAGTTCGCTATTCAGATGTGTATCTGTTTGTTTCGTGGTATTGCCGTTTTCAACTTTGTAATAGTTTGGTCGACAAAAATGTTAAATACACACAACTGCTAAGAAGTAGTTGTGTTATTGACAGTTAAAATTTATTTTTTTTAAATTCGGTGAAAATCGAAACCAAAATGGAGAAATCGTCCGTAGTCATTATTGTAAATTTTCGGTTTTTTTTTAAAAAGCTTTTATTAGTTCGAAAACAAAAACGAAAGCTCAATTTGAGGGGCTTGTCCAGTTTATTTAGAGAAACTTAGAAATTGTTCGCGGAAAACACAAAAGTTTGGTATGATGAAAAATTCATGTAAGGAGTTATGGAAAGAGTTTATAGTGGAGTGAAATAGTTGGGGACCCCGACGAAAACTTTTTTTAAACACTTATAATCTTCTTAATCTAATAATAATATTTTTGGCACAGGTTTGGATACACTACAAGGCAAGTGTAAAGAAAAAACTTGCAAGAAATAAAAGAAACACTCAAGCGACAGCCCTCCCTATCACATGAAGTTCCATTAAATAGCCTTGAGAATACTGTTTCGCAGCTCTTGTATTGCATGTCCGGCCAAGTATTTGGTGTTGAAAATATTCCACCATCAAGAGACAATTTTACTCAGTCAGTTGAACCAATAATACAACCAGTAGATTGCCCAATAGCTACCCCAACCAGAAGAAGAATTCATAAGGCACAATAAAGTTTCGTTGCTTTTTAGAAGTTCTTACTTGGCACTGGGAAGTTCAAGAGGGTTGGAAACATCACGAATTTGTCTTCTTGTACGTAGCGCATCTTGTAACGTGGTTTTGTCGTTGGCTGGGGTAACTCAGTTATGTCCAAGGTCAACTTACGGAATCCACGAACCTTAAGTGAAAACACGAGTATTTTTCCCTTTTCAGGGCTATTACAATCTTTATCTTTATTCAATGATTTCCTAATAATTTTACAATACTTCGTTTACTCGATTAAATCACAAGCAGCACGGCAAACAGGCGGGTATACGGCGGATCCTTTTCGGTAGATGTATGCGGTTCGGAGTCGGTTGAGGAAGCTGGTTCGGATCTTTTGGGTACTCGGCAGTACGGCGGCAGCTCGTTCTTAGCAGCTGATATTTTGTATAAATTTATTCTTATAACTACTGGTACTAATACTACAATGTTGCTTAAGGCTTAACTAGGTACTTATTTTAATAAAGGGCGATCGCAGTCGCTGTATCGAAACTAATAACCGAAGTCACAGTATTGAAACTGACACCCGAAGGCGCAGTACCAAACTAGCACCCGAAGGTGTAGTAACTTAACAGGCGGCCGGAGTCGCTGTATCGAAACTAATGACCGAAGTCACAGTATTGAAACTGACACCCGAAGGCGCAGTACCAAACTAGCACCCGAAGGTGTAGTAACTTAACAGGCGGCCGGAGTCGCTGTATCGAAACTAATGACCGAAGTCACAGTATTGAAACTGACACCCGAAGGCGCAGTACCAAACTAGCACCCGAAGGTGTAGTAACTTAACAGACGGCCGAAGTCGCTGTATCGAAACTGATGACCGAAGTCACAGTATTGAAACTGACACCCGAAGGCGCAGTACCAAACTAGCACCCGAAGGTGTAGTAACTTAACAGACGGCCGAAGTCGCTGTATCGAAACTGATGACCGAAGTCACAGTATTGAAACTGACACCCGAAGGCGCAGTACCAAACTAGCACCCGAAGGTGTAGTAACTTAACAGACGGCCGAAGTCGCTGTATCGAAACTGATGACCGAAGTCACAGTATTGAAACTGACACCCGAAGGCGCAGTACCAAACTAGCACCCGAAGGTGTAGTAACTTAACAGACGGCCGAAGTCGCTGTATCGAAACTGATGACCGAAGTCACAGTATTGAAACTGACACCCGAAGGCGCAGTACCAAACTAGCACCCGAAGGTGTAGTAACTTAACAGACGGCCGAAGTCGCTGTATCGAAACTGATGACCGAAGTCACAGTATTGAAACTGACACCCGAAGGCGCAGTACCAAACTAGCACCCGAAGGTGCAGTAACTTAACAGACGGCCGAAGTCGCTGTATCGAAACTAATGACCGAAGTCACAGTATTGAAACTGACACCCGAAGGCGCAGTACCAAACTAACCCCCGAAGGTGTAGTAACTTAACAGACGGCCGAAGTCGCTGTATCGAAACTGATGACCGAAGTCACAGTATGAAACTGAAACCCGTAGGCGTCAGTAGTCTAACAGATGACTAAGTCACTGTGCAAGGCAACACCCGAAGTGAATTCAAGTGTCGGCGACCGTCGTGCAGAAGGCGGGGACTAAGTCGACTTTAATATGGCAAGATCGTTGGTGCAATGAAATCGCCCCGATGACATCTCAACCTCGAGTACTTATCTAACATTATTTATAAACTAAATGAGACTTCTCATTCTAAATATTTATATTGGTAGGTAGAATTAACATTAGGGGGTTTCATAAGCTTGTATACTGTATTAAGGGGTTTCATAAATGATCATAGGAGTTAATTTTCTTAAGATAGTTTTAATATATTATCAGTTACCTGTGTAAGGTTAGTGTAAAATATGTTAATAGGTATGTAAAGTAGATTTAAGGGAATGTAAATCTACGTTACATTTCCCCCCTTGTTTGTAGAGGGAGTGGCTACGGTGAATGAACCTGAATGATCTTTATGTATGGGCGAGTTTTCGGTCCAGGGGACCCACACTACCATTACGGTAAAATTAACCTCTCCATACGGAAAGGCTCAGCCCTTAAAGAAATGCTGTTCTACAGCTTTATTTTAATTAGAATTAATAAAAATAGACTATAAAAAAAAAATAAATAAAAAAAAAGACATAATTAAATCTAAATATGCTGTTCTACAGCTTAGAAGGTAATAAAATAACAAAATGAGCGAGAAAAAAAAAAAACCGGGTCTGCTATTCTACAGCTTTATACTAATAACTTAACCTAATTTAAACTTAAAACTAGTTGAAGTTGATTTTCTTCTCCCAATGAAGGCAACGAAGCCTAGCGCAGTTCTTGGTGAGAAAGGTCACCTTGACCGGGGGCCGGACAGCACGACGGATGACAAATTGAAGATGCTTCACGTAGTGTGCGGGCTGGCGTATATGAATACCCTTCCAAATCTCGTCCTCGGTAAACGCTCGGTTTTTAAATTTTAGCACCCGGCTGGCCTGGTGGCGTTTCTTCTGTATTCTTGGTGTGGCTGCTCCTTGGCTCGTGCTCGGTAGTGTTGGTTGAGCGGCTGGTGTTGATTGGCGTTGTGGTGGCCGGCTACTGGTGATTGGCTCCGATTTTACTGGTGGCGGTGGCGGCGCGATGGCATGACATCTATCAAGCCCCATAGGGGGGGTGGCTGGTAACATCACCATTCTTTTTGGTTCGTTACTGCCACAGCGAACCAGAGGCGGTGGGAGAATGTTGCAGATAGGTGGTCGAATTGGTATGTCGCTAAGTATCCGTGGTCGAGCCTCTGCAGGTGGCTTGTATGGTAGAGGCTTCTTTGCCACCTCTTTGTTGTGTGTGATACGTTGTGGAGTTGTTCTTTTCCGCTCCATTACTGCACTAATGATTTCATGCTAAAAACTTGGATACTTATTTATCCCGACTTATCAACTCAATGAGAATTCCAAAAGCATGGTCAAGGTGACCCACCATTTAATGAAACTTCTGTAAACATGGTGAAGGTAACTCACCATTTGGTGAAGTGGGTTGAATATTAGTGGTTGATGACTGAGCTGGGATGAGTTACGGTCTGGGTTGTGGCTCTACTAAGTGGTGAATTATGATTAGGTTGAGGACTCAGCTTAGGGGAAGGTAAATCGATTTCGATTTTGTAACCAAAAAAAAATCGAGGTTTTGTAATCGAATTTACGTATGCAATTCAATACTGAAATCAAGTATTGGGTTTTTTTTTTTTTTTTTTTTTTTTTTTTTTTTTAAATCGTTTTGTTTTTATCAAGAACCGTTTTCTTTTTTTTTCCTCTTTTTTTTTTTTTTTTTTTTTTATTTTGTTTAAAAAAAAATATTTATGGTGCAAGTTTAAAAAAAAAATCTACCTTTTACAAAAAAATAAAAAAAATTCTAAATATTGTTTGGGAAAAAAAAAAAACCCGTCAAAAAAAATTAAATAAAGTTGTTGAAATAAAATGTTTTCCTGAAAACATAAAATAGAGTTTTTAAAATAAAACTTTTTTTTTCCCTCTTCTTTTTCTTTTTTTTTTCTCCTTTTTTTTTTTTCTTTTTTTTTTTTGGTACAGGCGGGGGCTGTGACCTGGTGGCACTTATGTTTTTCTTTCCGTATGTGGTTTTAAATCTTGTACGTGCGATCTAACTGGCTTGTTATTCTGGTCATTCAGCTCAAAGATGTTAGACGCCAGTTTCTTGGTGACGGTATATGGGCCGGAATATTTCTGGGCTAATTTTTGGTTGAAGTTATTAGCCGCTGAGGACAGCTGTCGGTCTCGTTTCCATACCTTTTCGCCAATCTTCGGCTCCCAAAAACGTCTCCGGAGGTCATAATATTTTGCGTGGCGTTGGTTGGCCTCCTTTCGACGCTTCGTGACCTCACCCCATAATTCACGCATATTTTTCTCGACCTGCTTCTCGGGTGGACGGTCGGCAAGGCATTTTATATCTGCAGGGCTGTTCGGGTTCCTGCCGTAAATAATCTCTGCTGGCGTGAACGACGTCACCTCGCTAACGGCTGTATTTATGGCAAAAGCGATTTCGGGTAATCGGCGATCCCAGTGTCGATGATCGGAACCGGTTTGTTGGGCTATCATTGTCTTAATGGTTCGGTTTGCCCTTTCCGTCGGGTTCTCGTGTGGTGAGTAGGGGGCGGTGGTGCAATGTGTGATACCATGTTCTGTTAAGAGATCCTGCACCATGCGACTCGTAAATTGTACCCCATTGTCTGTGAGAAATATTCGTGGACAGCCGAATCTATAAATTACCCTTCCCCTAATGGCCTTCACAACACCCTTAGCCACGGCTTGTCGGGAGGGAATTAATTCGACCCATTTGCTGAATACATCGATAATAACCAGTAGTACCGTATTTCCGATGGTGGAGCGAGGTAGAGGCCCTATGAAGTCGGCGGCCACGATTTCCCATGGAGCTTCACAACTCATTGATTTCATTAAACCAGCAGGCAGCCTTTGTTCTGGCTTATAGCGGGCGCAAACCCCACACGACCGAACATATTGCAGAGCATCACGGTATAGTCCTGGCCAATAATGTTTCTCCTTTACCCTGCGGTAGGTTTTAAATATCCCCAGGTGGCCAGCCTCAGGTGAATCGTGGCAATACTGGAGGATTTGTATGCGGCCCTCCGGTGGCACACACAGCTTCCATTCGGGCCGCGGGTCCAACGCAGAAGTTCTTGGGATATGCTTATAGAGGTGTTGTTCGATGATTCGGAAGTCGGGATATTTCGCCCCATCGTACTGGACTGATTGAACCATGCGGTCGTACCAGTTCGGTGATGTTGTTGCCATTACCTGCTGTTGTTGCAACGGGGCCCTTGACAAAGCATCGGCTACCACGTTTGAAGTCCCCTTCCGGTATTCGATATTGAAGTCGTATTGTTGCAGTTCTAAGGCCCAACGGGCGAGCCGACCCGAGGGGTTCTGTAACGTGTGTAACCACTTTAGCGAGTGATGGTCGGTGATCACCGTGAAGTGGTACCCCTCCAAGTATGGTCTCATCTTACGGATCCCGTAGAGAATTGCTAGACATTCTTGCTCCGTAGTTGAGTATTTTTTCTCGAGTTCGGTTAACGTTCGGCTGGCGTAGGCGATCACATGCTCCATCTCGGAATGGCGCTGAAATAACACGACCCCTAACCCTTCCTTGCTGGCATCTGTCTGCAAGAAAAAGGGTCGTTCAAAGTTTGGGCATCCTAGTACTGGCGAGTTCGTGAGGGCGGTTTTAAGGTTAGCGAAGGCCCGATCCTGCTCTTCTCCCCATACCCATTTTTGGTGTTTTCTCAGTAGGCGGTTCAGCGGAGCTACTAGGTCTGAGAAATTCGGCACAAAGCGCCGATACCATGAGGCCACGCCGAGTATTCGACGCAGTTCCTTGAGGTTCGTTGGAGCTGGGATGAGTTGAATGGCTTCGATCTTATCTGGGTCGGTCCGGATGCCATCGGAAGTAACTAGGTGGCCGAGGTAGCGTAGACTGGTTCGGACGAACTCGCATTTCTCGAAATTTAATTTCATCTGGGCCCGTATGAGT
Organism: Pollenia angustigena; assembly: GCA_930367215.1. NCBI lineage: Eukaryota > Metazoa > Arthropoda > Insecta > Diptera > Polleniidae > Pollenia > Pollenia angustigena. The sequence continues at coordinate 16,601,446 of OV884056.1, forward strand.
CGAGTAAATACTGCTTTTAGGGTCAGGAGGTGTTCCCTAAACGTCCTTCCCAGTATGATTATATCATCCAGGTAGACGAATACAAGAGGGTACAAGTCGGTCCCTATGATTTGGTCCAGGGTACGTTGGAAGGTAGCCGGGGCGGAGTGCAGCCCGAAGGGCATAACTTTCCACTGGAAAAGTCCCCTACCGGGAACAGTGAACGCGGTGTAAGGTTTGGACGTATGTTCGAGGGGGATCTGCCAGTACCCATTCTTCAGGTCCAAGGAGGAGATGAACTTGGCCTCCCGTAACTGGTCGAGAATGGCATTGATTTGCGGGAGTGGGTATGCGTCAGGTTCACTGGCGGCATTGAGCTGCCGATAATCTATGCACATCCTCCAATCACCTTGCTTCTTCCGGGCTAGTACTATCGGTGAACTGTATGCACTTCGGGATGGTTCGATGCGCCCCTCACGTAGTAGCTTGTCTACCTCCTCGTTAATTACCCTCATCATAGCGGGGTTTCGCGGCATATATCGTTGCTTGATGGGCTTATGATGGCGAAGACGAATCTCGTGCCTACCGACGTTGCATAACCCTGTTGTCGACTCAAATTTTCCAGCGTAACTTTGGAGAAGACTTCCCAGGTCCTTGTTTTCCTCCTCGGTTAAGAAATCCCGGGTGGTCAGGGCATGTAAGGGTCGATGGCCGGGGGAATCTTGTTCCATACTCCCTGGGTTGGATATTCTCTCGCCGTGTAACCGCAGCTCGATACGCAAGGTATTCAAGAAGTCCATCCCGAGTATCATTTTTTCGGCCAGGGTTTCAATAACTGACACCGGCAAAGATACTGTAGTTTCCTTATACCCGATGGGGACGTTAAATACCTCCAGTGAGGTTGCGAGGGATTGATCGGCCATCTGAACCGCCCCTAGAGTGCTGACCGGAGTGGCGTTCAGGGTTATCAGGTGTTGCTTCAGGTATTTTCCGATATAGGTACGGGAGGACCCGGTGTCGACTAGTGCCGCGACCTGCAGGCCGTGTATGGTTACGGGCACAAAGTACCGGTTTTCATTGGTTGGCGGGTCGTATGCTGGGGAAGACCTAACACTCCTCTGACACCCACATGCCCGTGAAAGTACACCCTCGCGACCACAATACGAACAGAATAGGTAACCGGGCGAGCTACAAACCATTCGCTTATGACCCGACCCCTTGCACTTCCAGCAACTTGTCGCTCGGTTGTACCCAGGACTCGATATCATGTGTGAGGTTTGGGGCCGTTCTTCCCGCTTGAGGGCTTCGTATTCATCTGTCATACTGATTAGCTCATCTAAGCTGCTGAAATCGCTTCGACGAACATAATGTCGGTATTCGGTGCGGAGGCCATCGTAGACTCGATCTAGATGGTTTTGCTTTCGTAGGATTGGATGTCGTCTGGCAAGACTCAGCATGCTAAGCACATAATCTTTAGCCCGTTCTCGGTTGTTCTGTTTTCGGTTGTAAAAATTCTGCTCTAGGTGCGATAGATATCGCGGGGGTAGGAAGAATTTCTCTATTTCCTGTCGAAATTGTTGCCACGTGTTCAGGGTGCCCTTTTTCACCCTAAACCACTTGAGTGCATTGCCGGTTAACATGCCTAGCATGAAGGGGAGCAGGTGGTTAAGGGGTATTTGATGACATTCCGACAGCTCCTCGAGGCGTTCCAGAAACTCTATTAAATCGTTTTCTCCGGAAAACTTCAAGTCCCACTTGTGGGCGATGTTCATTATTTCAAGCTCGGAAATCTGGGTACGAACAGGCTGTGGGGGCACCGACACCGTGAGTTCGTTGTCGGGTATAATGTTTCGTTCACCTGAGGTCACCTCGTTTTCCAACTCCCGTAGGAGATTTTCAGAGGAGGCCCTCAGCCGTTTGGTGCGGATGGTTTCAGCCAGCTGCTTACGAAGGTGTGCCACAGTGAACCCGATTGTCGGTATACCGAAGTTCCCGCATTGCTCGATCAGTTGTTCCTTGTGTAAAAGGTATATCCATCCAACCGAATCAGTGTTTAGTCGATTACTCGTAGATGCGTTATCCTGCTTGCCGTGTTGGTAATTGCGGGACGATTCCTCCTCGATGGCGGCGGTGGGGTCTTTCTCGCGTTGCGATTTAGAATCGTGTCCCTGCTCGGGCGCCATTTGTAACGTGGTTTTGTCGTTGGCTGGGGTAACTCAGTTATGTCCAAGGTCAACTTACGGAATCCACGAACCTTAAGTGAAAACACGAGTATTTTTCCCTTTTCAGGGCTATTACAATCTTTATCTTTATTCAATGATTTCCTAATAATTTTACAATACTTCGTTTACTCGATTAAATCACAAGCAGCACGGCAAACAGGCGGGTATACGGCGGATCCTTTTCGGTAGATGTATGCGGTTCGGAGTCGGTTGAGGAAGCTGGTTCGGATCTTTTGGGTACTCGGCAGTACGGCGGCAGCTCGTTCTTAGCAGCTGATATTTTGTATAAATTTATTCTTATAACTACTGGTACTAATACTACAATGTTGCTTAAGGCTTAACTAGGTACTTATTTTAATAAAGGGCGATCGCAGTCGCGGTATCGAAACTAATAACCGAAGTCACAGTATTGAAACTGACACCCGAAGGCGCAGTACCAAACTAGCACCCGAAGGTGTAGTAACTTAACAGGCGGCCGGAGTCGCTGTATCGAAACTAATGACCGAAGTCACAGTATTGAAACTGACACCCGAAGGCGCAGTACCAAACTAGCACCCGAAGGTGTAGTAACTTAACAGGCGGCCGGAGTCGCTGTATCGAAACTAATGACCGAAGTCACAGTATTGAAACTGACACCCGAAGGCGCAGTACCAAACTAGCACCCGAAGGTGTAGTAACTTAACAGACGGCCGAAGTCGCTGTATCGAAACTGATGACCGAAGTCACAGTATTGAAACTGACACCCGAAGGCGCAGTACCAAACTAGCACCCGAAGGTGTAGTAACTTAACAGACGGCCGAAGTCGCTGTATCGAAACTGATGACCGAAGTCACAGTATTGAAACTGACACCCGAAGGCGCAGTACCAAACTAGCACCCGAAGGTGTAGTAACTTAACAGACGGCCGAAGTCGCTGTATCGAAACTGATGACCGAAGTCACAGTATTGAAACTGACACCCGAAGGCGCAGTACCAAACTAGCACCCGAAGGTGTAGTAACTTAACAGACGGCCGAAGTCGCTGTATCGAAACTGATGACCGAAGTCACAGTATTGAAACTGACACCCGAAGGCGCAGTACCAAACTAGCACCCGAAGGTGTAGTAACTTAACAGACGGCCGAAGTCGCTGTATCGAAACTGATGACCGAAGTCACAGTATTGAAACTGACACCCGAAGGCGCAGTACCAAACTAGCACCCGAAGGTGCAGTAACTTAACAGACGGCCGAAGTCGCTGTATCGAAACTAATGACCGAAGTCACAGTATTGAAACTGACACCCGAAGGCGCAGTACCAAACTAACCCCCGAAGGTGTAGTAACTTAACAGACGGCCGAAGTCGCTGTATCGAAACTGATGACCGAAGTCACAGTATGAAACTGAAACCCGTAGGCGTCAGTAGTCTAACAGATGACTAAGTCACTGTGCAAGGCAACACCCGAAGTGAATTCAAGTGTCGGCGACCGTCGTGCAGAAGGCGGGGACTAAGTCGACTTTAATATGGCAAGATCGTTGGTGCAATGAAATCGCCCCGATGACATCTCAACCTCGAGTACTTATCTAACATTATTTATAAACTAAATGAGACTTCTCATTCTAAATATTTATATTGGTAGGTAGAATTAACATTAGGGGGTTTCATAAGCTTGTATACTGTATTAAGGGGTTTCATAAATGATCATAGGAGTTAATTTTCTTAAGATAGTTTTAATATATTATCAGTTACCTGTGTAAGGTTAGTGTAAAATATGTTAATAGGTATGTAAAGTAGATTTAAGGGAATGTAAATCTACGTTACAATCTATACAAAAGTTTTCCTTTTCATCATCATAAAATAAATCGACACTAATATCAATTATAAATACTTTTTATTCAACACAACAATTAAAAATACTTTTAGTTTAAAAAATTATTTAATTTTATAAAATTTTCACCTGTCAAACGTTATATTTAAAGTTGGCAAATCGATATTTTAAGTTGGCAACTTTATAGCAAACTCAACTAAAAACAGTTGGGTATCACAATACCTAAAAAGAGCTTGGTTGTGCATAAGTTGGGTTGACTCCAACACGACCAAACTAAGTTGAGTGGAGAACCGCGATAGGGGCTAAAAAATATAATTTTTGGTCTTATTTTTAAACTTCTGAACTAGACAAAATTGAAATTATTCGATTTACCGAATAATGTTAAATTATTATCATTCGATTAAATTTTATCTAGAATAATTATTCGCGCGATTATTCGATTAATACAAAACATCGATTAATTGAAAACTCTAGTAACCACATTTTACAAAAAACTTCAGATTTTACAGAACAAAATCTCTTTTTATACGAATTTACAGTTTTTTACTATCTCAGCAATATTTCGCAAAGTTAAGCTAAATTTTGTTTATGGTCTTTAGTACTTCTTTGGTTTCTCCTTTAGCAACGTTTTAAATCTATTAAACATTTGTTTTTTTTTTTTTTTTTTTTGTTGAATATGTACTTACATAGAAGAAGGTTAGTATCAGTAAAAGGCTACGTGGTATGTGCAGTCGTGACGCTAACTCATGTTGCATGGCGGCATGTTTTTCACTATTGATGATATGTACAAAAACACTGTCGCTATCTGGAGGAGAAATGAATAAAAGAAGATAACAAAACACACACATTAGCACTAAAAGTTTAAAGCAAAACGCAACAGATACCAAACTATGTAAACTTGAATACTTTCCCAACTGAAATTCATCTTCATCTATCACCCAACTTACTTGAATTGTCTGCCGCACACGTATAATTCCCCGAATCGGTGTGTGTTACACGTGAAATTACTAAATTGCTGGTTTTCATTTGTTGTTCCGATACGACACGTATGCCACCCCGTGTTGAGTCGTTGATTAGTTCACTGTCTTTAAACCACAACATATGAGTGTAGGGACCGGGAGCTTGCGGTGCAATGCAGGTTAAATTAATGTCACTGCCACTTTGCACGAACAGTTCACGGTTGGCTAGAATTTGTGCTTTGGAAGCTGGTTAGAGGAGAAATGATAGCAGGCAAAGTTTATTTATGTTGACATTTTAAACAGGAAAAGATTTTCAGTTTCGCAATACTTACTAACTACCATTAATTTGTAGGCTTGACTTATTTTTGGTTCTACCGACACTTGACACTCGTACACGCCAGCATCTCGCGGCTGCACTGACACTATTTTCAAGACCCATTCGTCCGAGTTGTCTATGTGTCGTGCTAGAAACCTTTGGTCGTTGGTGTAGGTCATAATGCCTATTGTAAGAATGTGTAGGTCACGTTTTCGTATCCACGATACCGCCCGGTCGCCCAGGTTTTTCACACGACAGTGTAGACGTGCTGTTGTGCCTACCGCTGCTATGACGTCTCGTTCTGTTGAGTTATCAAACTCGGGATGTGTATTGTCGTAACTGTCTAAGATCATGTTGTTATTGTGATTGAAATCGTGCAGGGTATCGTTTGTGGGCATTTTTAAGGCTGAAATAAAAAGCATAAACAAAAAAAAATGTACAAATTTTATAACTTTAATACAAAATAACTCCACTACCAAGTTTGGGTGTTAAATAATATATGAAATAAATGAATTGCTATTTAGTTACAAGTTTTATTAAAATTCTTAATTTATTGACAAAATATGTTTTTTGGGAATACAAAATTTTCAATTTACAAGATTTTGTGTGTCGTGAATTCCCTGAATTTATTTTTACATTTGCTTCTTGTTAAGACAATCAAGAAAAAATCTTTATTATTAATTTGTATTCAAAGCAGCTGACAGTGTTTGAAGTATTAAAAAGCAAGCATACATAATTTGACTGCCCCAAAACACTTATTTTTAAAATATTTTAGTTTTCGAATAATTTCGTCTAAAATAACAGGAAACGAAAAATTATTTAACTAATTCGCAAGAACAAAAAAAAACATTTCTACCATTTACTGCTGGCTGTGAGCTTTTTTATTAATGCCTAAGTTTTTCTAAAATTAAAGAAAACAATTTAAATAAATACCGTTTAATATATAAATAAATTTATGTTGTGCCATGCCCACTTACATGCCGCCCACATATAACGATACTCAGAAAGAAATATTTGATATATCGGACCGATACAAATATTACATTTAAATTCAAGGTCAAATTAACCTTTTGCGGGAGCAATTCAATGGTCATGTCGTGGCGATGTTAATTGGCCGCCACGGTCATGTGATTTGACACCGTTGGACTTCCTTCTTTGGGGATATATATATATAAAGAAAAAGTGTACGTGAATAAGCCAAGAACAATTCAAGATCTAAATAATGAAATAACTCGGCACATTTACGCCATTGAACCTCAATTATGACTCAGAGTCATTGAGAATATGAACCTTCCGATAGAGGTATGCCACCGAAGCTGTTTTTATTTTTTTTACTATGAACATCGTGCGTTTTGGTTAGCCCACCCTTGACCTTAATACCATATAATGTTTTGCATACTTATTTATGGTTTTTTTTTTTATGTTCTTTAGAATCGTAGTTAAGAGATTTTCCTCTTATCACTTAAAGTTCACAAGATTTAGAAGCTTTTTATATTAAAAATTGTGCAGAGTTTTTCAAAGAAAAATACTTTTTAAAAGTTTTAGATTTAAACACAGTTAAGAAACTTTAAATATTTAAAATACTTTTCAAGAAAAGTTTGACAAAAGTTATTTTGACTTTTAATTTAATGTTTGTTATTTTTTGGTTGCAATGCATTATTATTTATAATATCTTAATTTATTTAAAATCATTATAAACTACTAAAATTTCAATTTAAATCCCATTTGTGACACAAGTGGCTTTTAAAAGTGAGTTTTGCAATGTTATCAAAACCCTTGAGGGTAAAATTTACTTAACCACTCATTTCAAACCAAATCACACCTTCCATTTTATTACAATTCGTTCGCTATGAGTTATGGTAAATGGTACTTGTGTATATTTTGCTTTACTAAAAGGGCTATTAAAACAAACAAGAGAATATTAAAAGCTCTTGTAATACCTCCTCAACTCCCCTGGTCGACAGGCTGGTGAAATAAGGAAGTCAACTTTTATACACCAAAGACCTATTCACTGTACTCCACTCATTCATTTTACTCTTGGGTAATTTTTTACAGATTTCATAAAAATAAAATTGTCGGTCTGTCCGTCAGTCGGTAGTCGGATTTTTTTTTTTTTTTTTTTTTTTGCTTGTTTGTTTGAACAACGGCAAGTTTATTGTTTGAACTACGAAAATTAAGTGGTTTTAAATTACAAATTCAAGTCTTGGGTCAGACATTTTACAATCATGTTTTACGTTTCATTTTATAAATTTTTTTATTTTCTGTTTAACTATAAAGAGTTTTAAACAACATAAAATGTTTGTAAAAGTGTTGTGAGTAAATAATGTCTGGCTTTTAATGTAGAATAAAACTTATTGAAAAAACATCTTATGACACAAATTTTTTTTCTTCTTTCCCCTTGAGAGTAAAAACTTTTTCAGCCCACGTAATTTTTTTTTTTTTTTATTTTTATGCCGTTTTGAAGCCAAAAAAAACGCAAAAGCAAAAAAATCCTTTAACAAAAAATTACATGACCACAAACCAACCATCCAAATTAAAAAAAAACGAAAAAAAAAATTTACAAGCAACAAATTTTTGATGAACAACTAAACAAAAAACTTGAAATTTAAAAAAAAATGTGTCTTTTTATGGCATCCTACAACAAACAAGTGTTGCCAGTTTTACGAACGTATAAACTGGTAACACAAATATTTTTGTGGTGATTGGTTTGTGGGTTGTTTGTTTCGTCCTAGGAAATAAAGTTCCACAAATAACAAAAACAACAAAATAAAGAAAACTTTTGTCACTTTTAACCCCTTCATTTGTTTTAGCACTTCAATTTTTTTCCTTTTTAATATTTTTTTTTTCATTATGGTTTTTGAATAAAATTGATTGCATTGAAGTACCAAAAATCCAACTGCCAATGAAAAAGGTATAGAAAAAAGCACATCATCAGCAGTAATTTCAGAAATTAAATTGTTGCCTTTTTTTTGTGGGAAATCGATTGGCTACGTGTCATAAGGTCAAACTAAAAAAATTAAAAATTTTGGGTTGGCAATCATTGTAGATATTTTTGAAGTATCTCACAACAACAGTAACAAATAAATCGTTGTCTCAAATAAATGCACTCTGACACAAAAAATTAAAGCAAGTAACAACAAAAGCTTTAGTTTGAAGCACACTTTATATGTTCTAAAGGGTTTATATTTGTTTAGTTTTAGGTACAGTGGGTAAAACCGAATTGGTAACTGCTAAACATGATGCAATATTAATATAGTGCAGTATGCCTTATATGAGCTTGTTATTAATAGAGCAAAAATAAAGATTACGCTCATCAAACTATCTCCTCTAAACTCGATAGATAAAAGCATTCTTTTTCATTGTCTTCACAATATTTCAAACAACCAATATTTATTATAATTGATCAATCCTTATATACATGGAGTATACATTAATGACAACCTAAAGTCGCTCATGCACATTCAATATCTCTCAAATAAACTGCGTAAATCGGCGGCATGAAATAACACCCCACGAAATAAGCCCCCAAAAAGCTTATGAAAAAAATTGTTGGGGCTTATTTAATATGAGAGGCTTAAGCACAAGGGGTTTAAGTGCTTTTTTCTAAAATTGAGTTTACATATGGAAATATATGTATAGTTTGGAGAAGTTGTTCAGAGCACAAGAGGTGAATGTAGGATTTTCATCCGGACACTAGATATGGTGAACAATTCAAGCACTTGACATCAAAATACCTGTTTCGCTTGGAGCACCGCTTTTATCTCATATGCAACATATTGCAGATCCCTACAACAAACACAACACAAAATACTTCTTAAAAACAAGCATCACAAGCAACAACAACTACAAACAGAATCCATATATACTAAAACAAACAATACACAAAATAAATCAAACAACAATTTACATATAGAAAATTCCAGAAACGACAACAAAAATATCAACACTAACAACACGTAAACATCGTAAAAAACTGCAGCTGAAACCAAAAACTGACGAACTAAAATGCACGCCAACAACACAAATATCATCAACATTAGTACAACAACTATTTACATTTACAATAACAATACGATCACCTAAATACACAAAAAGTGTAATATAATACCAACTGCAACAAGATAATTAACTACAATACAAACAACACTTAAAATACACTCAACAATTGCTCAAACAACAACCAAAACGTGTAAAACAACACACTAGTAATAAACAATTCACTCGTTAACAATACCCAAGGTGACAACAACCTACTTATTGACAACAACACACACGTGAATAGCGATCAATACCTTAACTCACAAACAACAATACACAAATCAACAACACTCACGTTATCAACAACACATATGCAAACAACACCACACCAGTTAGCAACTATTCAAACATAACCAACAACCATGTTTATGACAACCCACATGCTTACAACAAAATGCGCTTTGACAACCATATAACAACAATACTTACGCTTACTACAACAAGCACAACAACAATATACACTTAAACAACACATGTTATATACCCCGAATACTAATGCGAAAAACTTTAGAAACAACAATAAAAATCCCAACATACACTACAACAATAATAAGGAAATTGAAGGGCAGACAGGCGAAGCTTAATGGCGAGGGGTTGAAGAAGTAGTGTGTGTAGTTCACGGCTATCTGTTATAGATATTTTTCGTGTTTCTTTTCCATTTTTCGCAGTTTTCGTGTTGCTGCTTCTTCATATCAATTTTCTCATCACCGTCAATAGCGAAAAAGAAACGAGTGATTTCTGTCTGTCTATTAATTTTGCGACTGTGAAAGGCTTAGGTAAGTTCAAAAGGGAATAAGAAAAATGTCTGCCTTTAAATTTCAACATTGTACAAGCGGACTAACACACATACATCAGGGGCCTAATTCTGGCCGTCGTGATCGAGTACTTTCTCGATTCGAAGGCAATTTTATGGGCCATGTCACAGAGTACAATTCCGCTCGGAATGATTCCGTTCGGAATTGAAGAAAACATATTTGTTTGTTGATGGAAAGTGTATTTTGATAGTTTTCTGGCCTTTCAGATACAGACAACTCCCATACCGTTCATGAAAACAAAAATGGTTTCATTCCGAAACATTTTTTCGTCATTTTCTGAAGCACCAAAATACGGAATGAATTCCGTTTCCGAACGGAATTGTACTCTGTGACATGGCTGAATATCTTATTATTTCAGTCAATACTGAACGAATTGGAATTATTTTTTCAGTATAAGTCATAATACTGAAAAAATAATTTCGATTCGTTCAGTATCGACTCCAAGAATTCGAAATTAAATTGCTTTCAAATCGAGAAAGAACTCGATCACGACTGCCAGAATTAGGCCTCAGAACCCTGCAGCTAAGATCGAGAATTAAGACTAGTTTATTACTAACTATACAACAACGACTACAACAACGAAAAAGTTGATGAAATTTCGACTGCACAGCTTTATACGTGACGACGTTTGTTGTGGAAACAACCACAACACTACAAATGTAGGTAAAAAACGAGATACATACTGATTTGTTGTGTTAACAACAAAAACACTACAAAAAGAACAACACATATAGGCATTTCCACAGAATGGTCTACCAGGATGAAAAAATAAAATGTTGATAATCATCGTCTTTTATTGTTTATTATTAGAAAAAAAGTATATGTTCTCATAAAAGAATAGTTTCCTAGCATATTAGAGCTGTTCTACTTGAGGAAATTGGGCTGGAAACTGGAAAATGTTATAATTTCCTGTATTTTCTACTTCTAAAGACATTTTTATATACTTATTTTACATGCAAAATATATGTTATGTTTACAATCTTTCTTCATCATCTCTCCATTACAATCAATTGTAAAAGGAGTATTAAGTTTTTTTGTTAAGGAAATTTGAAGACATTTATGGTAAAATGCATGGTGATAATAATAAAAAAAACATATGGAAAAATCGTACGTTTGCGATCCGTACGTTCGCGACCGGTACATAAGCCAATTAAACAAAAACCAAGAGAGATATTTTATTTCTAAATACTGGCTGGAGACCTACATTAATACACTTTTAAAATAAATTTATCACTTTTGAAAATTCCGTTTCATTACGCAGATTTTTACATATCACTACTGTCAGCCGAAGTTGACTTCTGTTTTGCGTACGTTCGTGACCACACGTTTGTAACTCTTATTATGAAAACTTAAACTCGATGAAATCCATTTTTGTACTAAACATAGAGCTACCTAAATGCTATCAAATTGCAAAAAAAAATGCTAGAAAAAGTTTTGTTTTCTATATTATTTGTACATCAAAAGCGTACGAACGTACTTTCGTGACCCCAGGAAATGCCCATATTTGTTTAGTAAGATTTAAATCTTAGCAAACAAATTGTTATATTAAATGCATTAATAAAAACAACTTCTAGTTAATATCTAGTTCAGTTTTTGTTAGTTCTTGTTCAGTTTTAATTCACTTTATATTCTCTTATTTGTTTTCCTTTATTTTTTCTTTTTTAATAAATTACTACATTTAAGTATTATCCCTGTTTGTCCTTTTTTTCTCAACAATTTTATCATGACCATGACCACTGTTTCGAGTATAAAGAGCTTTAGAAACTAAATTAAATCAAATATAAAAAAGTATTGTAAATGCTTGTAAAACAAGATGTATTTACAAATCCTCCAACAACTTGTTATCCTTTCGGTTTTACTGTAAGTAGTGGATTTACTTTTGTTGTAAGTTTTGTTATTTCAGTTCTCGGTTGGCTTTATTTTATAGTAAAAAATAATGAAAAATAAAACCATTACAAATACACAGACTGAAAGGAACTCTCTTATACATCTACACAACCAAATTCAGATCTCATATAAAACAACGACAAATAATTTGCAAAATGTAACAAAAACTACTCGAAATGAAAAAGTTTTATTGATGTGTCAGAAATCCGACAAACATGATGAGGTTGCTGATTATTGTTGTTCTTCTTTTTTCTATTGCTTCTGCCACTTGAAAATGTTTTTTTTCTTGTTGCTTTGATAATTTTGCAGTCTAGAATGGCTTAAAATGATAAACAAATGTTGATGATGATGATGTAAATATTGATTGAGTGCTGTAGTTATTTTCTAATGTTTATTGGTGTTGCTGTTGGTAAAATGAAATATTGCCATAAACTATAATAAGAACTAGTATTAAGTAGAGCATCAGAATTTATTTATACGTTCACTCATCACATCGGGCAAACAATCAATATGGCAGCAACAAAAATAATACAATCATAATAAATGACAATGAAGGAGATTGTAGTGGGGTAAAACTCAGCACTTAAAGAACACAAAGATTAATTTTTACTGCATCAAAATTATTTAATAAAAAAAAAACAATAAAACTTAAAATAATAGTTTGATGTCTTTTCTTTTTTTGTAGTTTTTCCTGTTGAGCGGATGATTTTTTTGTCATTTAATTAAAAGTTCTTTTATGTTGGTTTAATTGTATTAAATATTTGAGGACTGATATGTTTTTTTTAGATTTTAGGAAAAATAAAAATTAGAAAGGCTCAAATTTTCTCCAAACTTCTTTCTCAGCACACGATTTCGAAGAAACTTTTATTTCATAATAATGCTTGGACTTGTCTTTTATGTAGCAAAGTCGATCCTATTGAGGTAGTTTTCGACCGCTTTTTCGTACATTTCTGGCGGCAACTCGGCGATAACTTAAGGAATATTGGTTTTCAAACGCTCCAACTTTAGTCCAACGGCGTTTAATCTTATGAAGTCGCCAAAACATAAAATTATGTGTTCTGGAAACTTACCATGCAAAAAAGCCAAAACCGTCTTGTTCAACACCCAGAGAAAAAACATGTTTAATTATGGTTACCTCCAATAATACAATTTTTAAAGAAAATTTTCAACATATTATGTTTAGTGTAACCATATTATTGTCACCGACAACCATGTTATGGTTGAATTCGTCTGCCATCAAGAAGCCACAACCATATTATGGTTGCCTCCGAATATGTTATGGTAAAAAAATAACTAAAACATGTTTAACACTTATAATAGCATGGTTGGTTTTCAACCATAGCATTATTGTAAATTTTGAAACAAAATATAGTCATATTCAACCATAACATGCTTAGAGGCAACCATAATATGGTTGTGGCTTCTTGATGAAGGATGAATTCAACCATAATATGGTTGTCGATGACAATAATATGGTTAAATGAAACATAATATGCTTAAAATTTCCTTTAAAAATTGTATTGGTATCCTGCGTGTAGCCACATTTCGTCCGTTTAGTTGGCGAAAAAAGTCGATTATTAAACGGCAATTTCACAAACAGAAGCGATATTTTTGACAATTCGCACATTGCGATGTTGCACAGCCCTGTCCACATCTGTAACGCTTCCAGTCTCTTTTAATTTCTTTATAATCTTGCCTTATATTGCATAGCAGGTTGATTGTGGTCTTATAATCACCCCCCGGAATGCTCGAAAAGTGGCCACACCCAGAGAAAAAACATGTTTAAATATGGTCACCTCCAACCAAACTATTTTTAAAAACAATTTTAAACATATTTTGTTTAATATAACCATATTATTGTCAGCGGTAACCATATTATGGTTAAATTAGGCCTCCATCAAGAATCCCCAACCATATTATTGTTGTCTCCAAACATGGTATGATCAATATTTACTAAAATCTGTTTAAAACTAACAATAGCATGGTTGGTTTTCAATCATAGTATGTTGCTCTTGTGGGTTCTTGATGGAGGACTAATTTAACCATGATATGGTTGTCGCTGACAATTATGTGGTTATATTAACCATAATATGTTTAAAATTTTCATTAAAAATAGTTTGGTTGGAGGTGACCATATTTAAACATGTTTTTTCTCTACGTGCATGATTGAAACACCACTTTTTTAGTAAGTTTTAACTATTTAAAAGAATTCTTCGGTTGTTAAACGATCCACATTCGTAAATGGCAAACCTTTCACTAAAAAAATTCACTTCAGATGTCAGATATTTAACAGCTGGCAGCCCTGTCAGACCGGTGGGATTTAAAATTAACAACAGTTTTTGAAAAGTGACCAAAAAGTATTATCATTTTTTTACAATCCTGACAATCTTCACTTTTATCAAAAAACCTTTTTGCAATTTATTTAGGGATACTCCCTAATAAACCTTAGACTGTGGGTGTTATGAGTGTAAAAAAATAAGCATGAGAAATATTTGTGTGCGCTTGTGTGTATCTGTGCAACTTTCTAGTTTATTTGTTTTCTATAACGTTTCGTGAGAATTATTTTTGCTATAAAAGTATTTGTGATAAAATCACCAACGTGTTTTAAAAACTTTTCTTTCATTTAAAAAATAACATAATTTTAATTGCAAAATTTTCTAGCAGAGATTGTTTTAAAAAATTTAATTCTTAAGAAATTTATATAAAAAAGTGTCTGTCCAAGGCGAATTCATACAAGGTGGTCTTATTTTGAAAACGTTTTACAACACTGTTAAACATTTTAACGTTGTGTCAAAAATTCAAAGAAATATTTGATTTTGTTTTTATATTAAATTGTGTTTGTTTGAAATTTTATAACTTAAAAAAGTTTTAAATTTCACAATTTTAATAGAAAATTAAAGAATTTAGTTAAGATTCCCCAGAACCAACAGGACGGTATACCATTTTGACACAAGGTTAGTAATCAGCTGTTGCTTACGAAGCAAGATAAGTTCACCTTGTATAAATTCGCCTTGTTTCTGTCCTTAGTATACAAAATACATTAAGTAACTGAAGAAAATTTATAAAGATTTTTGATTATTTTGAACAATTTTCTTAATTAATATGTTTGTAAATTGTCATATAACAATTTGTATTTTTTTTTGTCGAAATTTAATTTGTACAATTTCATAGTCACAAATAATTTTGTGTCAAATAGTTTCAAACACAAAATAGAACAAATATCATTGGTTCAAAATCTTTAAAGGATAAAAGGATATTCGATTACTGAGAAGCTCAATTAATCTACAGTGTAAGTAAAGGTATTATTTAATTATTCGGGTCTTTTATACATTCAAATATAACCAACAATGGGCCTTAAAATTTGTTTTGTGGTGATGTCGGAACTTCCTAGTGCATTCAGGGATAAGTATGTTGCTGAAATATATTATAATCAGGGAAACCAGAAATCAGCTTTAAAAAAGCGCTTTTTGCGCATTAAATATGCAAAAACTTAAAAATATGCCCTAAAACTGTTATAAATATGCGAAAAAAAATTTTAAATTGCTAATTTTAAAACAAAACATTCAACAATTTATTAACAGTTCCATTTAAAAAAAACATCCTAAAATTGTAAACAGTAAAGCACAAACCCAAAGTATTTACAGACGAATATTTGAGATTTTTGGGGCGGATTTAATCTAAATACCAACATAATAAAATGGTTAACGGACACAGAGTCTTTTTTGGAAAGAAGTTTTTACGGGGAATATGTGAAATTATAGACCGATTCTCACCATTTACAAAGACTTCGTCCTTAGTACAATTAAAATGTATTACTTTGCGCACAAGGTTACCATTGACAGATAACTTTAAAAAGTGTTGGAGAAATTGAAGCAACACGTTGGCTTACAGACATATATCTAAAACAGAATTTCGCAAAAAAAATAAAAAATTTTATTTATTGCGAATGCTCTGTAAGCAGCAAAAAAAACTAAAATGTATCAAAATATGCCTTAAAAAGGCAAAATATGCGCTATAAACTTAAAAAAAAAATGCTGCAAAAAAGCTCTTTGAACTAAATTATGCAAAAACAAATGTTACAAACGGTAAAATATGTAAAAATATTCCCTAACAAATCGATGACAAAATACATTAAAAGCTCTAAAACGGCTAAACATATCGACCCCTGACCGCGAAAATAGCGTAAGCGCCAAAAATCAAATTTCACAGGAGAGAGCTTATTTTTATGTCATATACATTTTGTGTGAAATTTGTCGCTTACAATAAAATTGTTCTTGCTAAAAAATCGTAACGGTGCCATTACATTTTAGCAGATGATGCAAGTGTTGTCAATAAAGTCATTTATTAAAAAAAAACGGAAATTGAAAATCATGTCGCTTACGTTATTTTCGTGGTTAGGGCTCGATATAGTTTCTGCCTTCATTGGTCGTACCAGGAAAAATATGCAATTGCATATTTATGGTTTCCCTGGTTATACTGTTATTTGTAATGTGACTTGAAATTAATAAAAGCATCTCTTAAATGCAATTAATTTTTCAAATTAATTAGCAATAAAATATTTTGTATGACAAGCTCCAAATAAAAATTAATGTTTAATTTTTAACAAATATTTTATTTAATATAACAAGCTCATTGTAAAAAATATTTGTTGAGTTTCAGCAACTTTAATTAACCCATTAAGGACGGATGGGTATTTAAATACCCAAAAATAGAGCCTTCTTAGAAAAATTCTGGCCAACTTCAGATAAGAGATATCGGAAATTGGTTTTTATAGATAGATAAAGAAAGGATAAGACTACTTAAACAAATTTTTGAAATTAAATTTTGCCCCCTTTAATTGGGTAAGTTAGCGGCTTACAAGTTAGCAATTTTTAATATTTGGAAAAAGTAAACGACAACGGCTCTGGAAAATTGGGAGAGTGGAAAATCGGAAAACCCTCTTGGTGACTTATAGCCTTAGGTGTGCTCTGCTTTAAAAAAAAATATTAGCAAATTTGGGCCAATAACGTTGACCACAGGTTTGATTCAATGACATGGGTATTTAAATACCCACTTCGCTGTCAGAGGGTTCAAAACACATAGTTTTTTTTTAATTTTTGGCAAGTAAAAATGCGATGTCTTATGTAAAATGGACTTCTTATTAGTAAAAAATAAAGAAATTATTATCACAACTGTGGTCGATTATTGAGATAATTTAAAATTTTTAATGTTTTTTGGGACACCAGCATGAAAATGTGCAAAACAAGAACTTTGGGTGTAACTAAAATTTGCATTTTGTACAACCAAACTCAGTTTTGCTTCACATTGTCCCAAACGGCCAAGCTGAATAATATGGCTTATCATATGGTCAAAGCTCTCCATGCGCTTTGCCATTTCGTGTGCATTTGTGACAACTTTTTCTCTTACACCATTGCTTCAAGAACGCTCACATGAAATAAAATTGACTCATGATTGGAGATAATTCAGGTTTTCTTAGCATGCAGTGTAAATTCCTGGCATACACCATAGCAGCATCCAAAGCATAAGTAAGAAGGCCTCGGCTCTTTCGTATAAAATATAAAACATTCCACATTCCCTTGTATGACAACAGAGAAGAGAAGGAGTAAAATTTTTTGTTATATCTTTTCGCACAAGCAATTCTTATGTAACTGCAAAAGAAGCGAGAGCAATGACAACGTGTGTAAAAAGATATGAGAGTGGAATAAAGCGAGCAAGCCTTGTAAACGGCCAATGTTGAATGTGAACCTCACCTTATTATGGTTTATTATTAATATGGGCGTTCAAATCAAAATGCACATCGTGCACTTCGTGATTCAGTGATGAGGCACATTTTCACCTCAGTGGATTCGGCAATAAACAGAGTTGCCGCATTTGGGCGAATGATAATACAAGAGTGATTGTCGAAAAACCAATGCGATTCCAAGAGTGACTGTTTGGTGCGGCTTATGGGCTGGCGGCATCATCGGGCCGTATTTTTTCCAAAATGACGCCGGTCTGGCAGTTACTGTGAATGGTATTCGCTATCGTGAGATGATAACGAAATTGTTATTGCGCGAATTGGAAGATATGGATGTGGACGATATGTGCTTTCAACAGGACGGTGCCATACAGCTAACGAAACAATGGCTCTTTTGCGCAACGAATTAAATTGCCGTGTTATCTCACGTGGTGGCGATGTCAATTGGCCGCCAAGATCATTTGATTTGACACCGTTGGTCTTCTTTTTTGGGGTTATTTGACAGAAAAGGTGTACGTCGATAAGTAAGCAACAATTCAAGATGAACGAGATAATTCGGCCCATTAACGGCATAGAATCTTAATTATGCCTCAGCGTCATCGAACATTTAGACCATCGGATGGAGGTGTAGCGCCGAGGTCGCAGCGGCCATTTGGCCGATATTTTGTTCCATACATGATGGAACCATACCAATATTTTCATAATAAAAATAAATGACAATAATTTCCTAAATAATTGGTGTTTTATTCAAAATCATCATCGGCCCTTAAAATTTAACCATCCTTTTCATTGAAAACATGGAATACCAAGGCCCTCTAGAAGGCATCCGTACTTCTTCCTTTTCCCGCTGGGACAGATTCAACGTACATAGTGAAATAAGCACACAACACACTCATCAGTGCATGCAATAAATGAATTTTTTAACTTTTGGTTTCCAAAAAATCTTGTGTTTTAGAACTCTTTAAGAGCGAAGTGGGTAGAAAAATACCCATGGTCTAGGGGCCAAGGTTTGACAGGTAAAGATAAAAAATAAACGCAATGTCAATATAAATGCCCATAATAGCAAATGTGGTAAATTTCATCAAAATCGTAGCACGAAATCGGGGTTCAGTCTTTAATGGGTTAACAAAATTTTTAATTATATTTACAAATTTGGTTGTTGGTACCTTTTCAATTAAAAAGTTATTGGCATTGACGAATTTGGTATTCAATATGACATTTGATTTGTCGTAATTTTTTCTGTGTAATTATAATTTTTATTGAAAGTGTATCACTTTTTTGGTAAAGCTTTATCAATATCGTGTCGATATCAGAAGTGTGTTTATAAGAAATATGCAGAGAAAAAAAGTCAAAATACTTAAAACTTTTAATTTAATTTTCACCGAAATATAATGTAATTTTCGACAAATATTAAATGAAATGTTTTTAATCATTTTTCGCAAAATTTCCATTACAGCTTTATACACAATCAAAGCAACAATTTTGTTGTATTTCATATATTTTCCTTTTATTTTTCAAACAAAAATGTAACTAAAGTTTTTTTAAAAAGTTGAGTCCACAAGAACTTCAGCAACAATTTGTATAAAAGTATTTCTGATGTTTAAAATAATTTAATTATATTGTACAAAATGTTCCAACAAATAATAATAAATACGTAATATTGTTCTGGGCGAAACTTGCAAACGGTTTCTTTATTTAAAATATGTGTGGTCGCGAAAAAAGTTTTTGCTCTACTATGAACACCATTAAAAATGTTGCTGCCTATTGTGAACAAAGCTTAAAGGATAAAAATGCTAAATACGCCAAATGAAAACACTAAACAGAATATGTTTGCTTTAAATTCAATCCTGCTTTGGTGCAAATTTTTGTGTCAGTAGCAACATTTATAAAGAAGTTATGGCATTTAAAGCAATATTCGGGAGTAGTTTTTGTGTGTGAGCTGTGGCAAAATTTAATTAGATTCCAATAAAAGTTGGTAAGATTATAAAGATTGCAATCAAATAAGTTTGAACCAAATTTAACAATAATACCAACATAATAAGATAGTTTATGGGCACGAATACTCTATTCCCGATAGAATCTTGTATGGGAGCTATGAATATATCCTTGTGGCAATAAGAACCCATGTACAAAATTTGATCAAATTATTGCAATTTTGCGAAATGAACGTTGCGCAAAAAGATTACATGGACAGCCAGTATGCCGGATAGACGAACGGACATCGTTATATCGAGTTAGAAAGTGATTCCGAGTCCTTCCGTATACTAGTCTAAGAGTAATATTTCAAGATGTTACAAACATCAACACAAATACAAAATACCATGTCCATAATTTTGGTGTGGGCATACAAAAGATACCCACTTTTGGACTTCAATAGTTGCAAAATTGAAGCCTTTTTTAACTTTTACGAAAAACATAAGCCAAGAATTTTGAAAACTAAATAAAATTCTTCAAAACTGTTTGAAATTTTTAATGGCCTACCATTCATATGGACAAATTTTACAAAGTTTTAAAAGTTCGGGTTCATTTAAGCCTCAAGTGCATTTAATCTCCATTTTTACAATATTTTGTATGCGCTAGATTTACAGTATATGTTTTCCAGTTTCAAAAAGCAATCGGCTCAAAAGACAAAATTTTTAAAAATTTTAAAATGGAGTTTTATTTTTTTTATTTTTTGTTTCTAGTCAAACCTGCGAATAGATTAAATGTATTTTACAAAGCCTACGAAACTAATTTACAAGTAAACACGGGTATATTTAAGGTAAAAATTAGCTCTTATTCAAATGTTTCTCAAAATATTTTTAATTTTTGTTCCCACCACATTTCTTGTTCAAGTGGCCTGAGACGCGTTAATGGCCTTGGGAAATTTTAATACCCTTAACATTTGTTAACCAAATTATGTCTTTTATATCTCATTAGAACGATAATTACATACACAATTTGATTCTTTTCCATTAAAGTTAAATTTAATTTGTCATACTTTAAGAAAAAAAAAGACAGAAGAAACCCCCAAATTGTTGCTCCCATTGTGAATAGAGATTTTTTCTAAAAAAAAACTTTAAATAGTCTGTACCTTAAAAACAAATAAGAATAATTTAATAAATGACTTAAAAATAATGGTTCGTTGCAGGAAATACAAAAAAAAAAACCTTAAAAAATTAAAAAAATACCTTTGATTAAATTTATTAACTTTAATTTGTTAAAATTTGTAAACAACATTTTCATAATTATTTTCTTTTAAAACACTCAAAAGTTCAACTTAATACATCTGTGTTAAAACAAATTAAAATTTACATTGAATTAATATCACTCATACGTCTTATACTGATGAAAACTCAATTATCACTAAATTACAGCATTTTCTTCTAATTCCCCATTTCAGTATTCACATTTTATTAACACTTAATTAAATTTGCCTTTAATTCAACAACTTCATTACTGCTGACACTTCTGGTATTGTCATTCCTTCCTCCTTTCAACATCCCAATACTGTAACACATCTTGTTACAACAATAGAATTGTATCTTTGTATACGAGATAAAAGAAAATCTCTTACACAGATACAAAAGTGAGATTTCTAGTAAAGAAAAATTAACAGATACATTTTAAATTAAAACAGCAAAAACTTTATAACTGTGTATGAAAGTGTCTGTATCAGTATCTTTTAAACAGCTGCCGAAGCATCAAACCTGCCAAGAAATAACAATGCAAGGCTTCAAAAGAAATATATCTTTGTGTTCTCTTAACCCATCAAACATTGAGAATTTTCTTTGATATCAAGACGAAAAAAGTCTTTTAATTTTAAATTTCTTCATTGGGAAATCAAAGAGATAAAATAACAACCGATTGGTAAAATTAATAAAAAAAAACTGCAACCAAATGTTAATTAAACTTCGAAATGTATTGAGAACGAGGCCTGGGCCCTGTTTCTCAAAAGTACAAATTACAAATCTACAAGTAAAATATATTTGAAACAAAAATTGTAAAATTGTTGCCTTGATATCAATTTATTTATGTTCTCTTTATTGTATATTACATATTAAATAAGATATTATATTCCATCTTAATAAAAAGGGTGGTCCATAATGTACGATTAACGTCAAGTTTTTTGCCTAACTTAATTTAGCAATTCTTTGTTTCAGTGTTTAACAAATTCAACCATGAAGAGGTAGACAATTGAGCAGAGCGTTAAGATCGTGAAGCCTTTTACGAAAAAAGGCGTTCAAATCAAAATGGATTTCGTGTGTACTTCGTGATTTTTTGGTCAGCATAACACAGGGCAACACGAAAAAAATAACCATATACGGACACCACTACGTGATAAAAGACCAAAAAAAAGACTCGTGTCTCCCAGTTTTGCCCAAAGTCATGCACTTTTTTTATGGGCCCCCAAAGACTTGGGGCCTCGGTGGCATTTTTGCAAAATAGTGATCATTTTCTCAGGCTCATATCAAGAATAAAAATTAGGAATTAAGCACGAATAACAAAATCTTTTAAACGGGGGCGTGCTTAAATACCATGTGAGATAAGGCCATGATGGCTTTATCTATCCTTCAATAGGGAGATAAAGGCTTTTTTTTTTTTTGAATGGTAGATAAAGCCATCATGGCCTTAGCTCACATTAGCAATATTAGAAAATGGCTTTATCTCTCATTTCAGTTCCGGAGACACTAAAGTTAAGTATTGGAATCTGGCTTCGCATACTAAAGTTTTTCTCAGTGGCGGCCTGCTTAGGGGTTTTTCCTCCAGTAGGACGCGGCAGGTGGCTTCGCTGAATAAAGTTTTCCTGTGTGCGTCACAAGAATGAAAAATGTTTTTCAATGATAACTTAGGATTTTCCCTTTTACAGAAAGTTTATACCATGCATAACAATATTCTGAAAATATATGGCTTTATCTCTCATTTGCGAAAAAAAAATATTGCTCTATCTCTCATTTCGCAAAATGTTAAATACAACATTACCTCTATGATTGGGCCATTTTGGCTTTATCTCGCATTCCATTGAGCAATAAAGCCATCATGGCCTTATCTCACATAGTTTGAAAGCACCCCCCCCCCCCACCCCCCTTTCAACACAGGATGGTTGGTTGAACATACAGAAGTAAATGGTGACTTTACGAACATGTGATTTAAAATTAAGCCAAGAACATGTGATTGAAAAATAAGCCAAGAACAACGAAGCCGTGGCGCACATTTGTGCGATATTTTGTTTCACACATAATTGTCATAGATCATTTTATAATAATAAAAAATATTAAGCTAATTCTCTGGAAAATTGTTTATTTTATTTACAATTGAGATCGTGCGTTTTGGTTGGACCACCCTTTACCAAGCAATAGTAACGTAAGTCTTCAACCGGTTGTAGTAAAATAGACCAGTAGCTCTGGCAGAATTTGATCCTCACTCTTATAGACTTACTCACTACCAACTCTAGTCCAACATAAATATATTTGAAAATATGACTCACAACAAAAATCAAATGTGTGTATAAACGATGTGTTAGGTACTGTTTGTTCATCACACAATTTAAGTAGTGTTGTGATAGTACAAGAATTCAAAGAAACATACTCCATGAGGTACCTGTTTCCTTCAAAACCTTACAACGGAGCTAAAAGTGTTGGTCTATACTCCTTGTATTTGAAAATTACCAAGTAAAGTCTGTGAGAATTTGTGATGATTACTTGTGTATCGCCTACAAAGAAATTGTGTTGCTTACTTGTGTGATGTATGTGGCGAATGGAGAAAAGTATTTTTTTTTTAAGAAAAGTTGTTGCAATATTATGAAAGAAATTAACAAACCAAATATTTTATCCATAAATATACAAAACTTGCTTAAAAAAATGTGTATATTTTTTGTTCCCACTTGCACTTTTGTGTGTATTATCCATTCCCTTATTAAT
Organism: Pollenia angustigena; assembly: GCA_930367215.1. NCBI lineage: Eukaryota > Metazoa > Arthropoda > Insecta > Diptera > Polleniidae > Pollenia > Pollenia angustigena. The sequence goes on from OV884056.1 coordinate 16,625,102, forward strand.
TTTTGCGAGTATTTTTCTACCCGCATTTTCACTAAAGCAAATCATTTGTTTTTTGCTTCCACATGTGCACACTTCTCTTCAGTATTTCTTTGTGACAGTGACACTACAGTATAGAGTTGGAAAAATTTTCAATTATTTGACTGTGAAATCAAATGGAATTACCAACATGCCGACCGGCGGTATCTCCGTATCAAATTACAGAATCAATATCGAATTAAATTTGTGACTGAAGTCGAAGCTGAATTATGCTCAAATTCTGACAAGTTTTGTCTCTAAGGGTCCAAGTTCAAGTCTTAGATCTCCGAATAATGTTTAATTTTTAAATATTAATCGAACCAAGTAAAAAGGCTATATTCGCCTTGCCGGATCTTTTATTTTCTTCGCCATAATATTGAAAGGAAAATTTAGGTATTTCTTTATAATTATGACATTTATGAGCCGATTTTTACTACAAATATTCTATTAAATTTTTGTTTTTTGGGTAAATGTTGAAAAATAAATTTAATTAACGTTAATGGGTAAAACTTAGCGTTGTAGGTTAAAAGATAGAGGCAGTCGTAGTATTTTGCAGATATCTCAGCAATTTGTAGAGCGAACTGTCTGAAATTTAAAAGCAAACTATTCCGGACTATATGCAATTTAAAAATATAACGAACTAGTCCTAAACATATCTAGGGTCTTCGGAAAACCCAGTTCAACATACCAACAGAGTTTAATCAACTCCACTACTCATAAAAATCCACAATATGTATACTTTATAGGGTCTTTAATCAATATTGTCAAAATAACGATCTGAGTGACTAACTTTTATAGAAAACGATCTTCCATATGTAGTGAAGGTTATAAGAAACTTAAAAAAATGTTGAAGAGGTTTAAGAATTTCATTAAAAATCAAACCATATTTCAAATAATTGACTTTATGTTCGCTGGGATGTTATTCTCATATGTACCGGTATGTTTTCCAAGGAAAATTCTTTAAAAATACTTCTACACAATACAGCACATAACAATCTCATTTAGTACTCTCAATCCTTGTACAGAAAAGATATCTATGTCAAGCAAAATAATATACATGACAGCAAATCCAACAAACAACGTTAAATTAAATTTGGTGTTAATAAGTTTTAAATAAAAAAAAACGAACAACATGAATAAGCAGAGGATTTACCCTTGATAGAAAAAGGCAAACACACACAAAGATCGGGTGTCTTTTTAGTTGCATGAGAACTTTCGATATCGATAACTATGGTTTGACAGCTGAGCATGTCAAACTGTGTGGACATTTTTGTTCAGTTAGGCTTGGCAAGTCATCATGAATCGTTAAACGCTAGAACAACGCTTCCAAATTGCGGAAATTTAATTTGGAAAAAAATAAATCTGTTCGCAAAGTTCATAGAGCATTTCGTTCATTTTGCAAGGCTCATTTCTGGTCAAGCAAAATTACTGCATTTGGAAGGCAATCCTCAAGCCGTCAACAAATCACCATTTCGTCCATTAAAATTGACTGTTTAGTGCGGTTTACATGCTCTTTAGAAATGATAAAGGAGCTGCTTTTAAGGTAAATATCGAGCTTTATGAGGCCTCTGGATAATCTGGATTGGGTTATGGTGACAACCAGCAACTCTTGAACCATTGGAAGCCAATATTCAAGCCACCACTGATCCAGATTCATTGGAAAAATTAGTCAAAAAAGGACTCATCGACATATTTCGGAAGTTATATTTTAAAAAATAAGTGCCATAAAATTATCCATCATTTAAAAAAAAAAAACAATTTATTCCAAAAACATTTTTGTCTTATATTATCATTTTCAGTTCCCATGTAGCTAAAAAAACACCTTTTATGTGCACATATAAACAACAATAAGACACGGTTTATTTTCAAATCATATACACACATGTGACCACATTTGTAAACTTGGCGTTATAAAGGATCAAGGTATTTGGTTTGTCAAAATAAAACAAAAACGAATGAGATGGAGATAGAGATAGAGATAGAGAAAAACAACAGCTATTTTACTACATGTAAACAAAAGTCCATCTGTTTTTCCTATTTTTAAGTTAAGAACTCATAACCACATCCTCATCAGCATCATCATTATTTCCATTTCATCCTCATTATTCTTATCTTATTAAGTTTTTTATCATGTCTTTAGAGTCATAAACAAAAGACCCTTAAAAAATTTCCAGGTTGGTTATTCTTCTTTATCGAATCGCATATGATCACGTTTATGAGAGCTTAAATAAATGCTGGGGAATTTATAACTTTATAATAGAAAGTAAGATAATAAAAGAATAAAGAGATTTTTTGGATTAAACACATGATATTTTTTTGCGCTTCATCTATTATAAGGAACGACATTTAATTTGAAAACATTTAAACATTCACATAAAGGAAAAATTAGTCCTGTTTTGTAAATGTATAGACATGAGAATAAAAGAACAATTATTTTTAAATTTTATTAAAATTCGCTATTAAAGTTATGGTTCATATCACAAATTCATATCACATATCACAAATTTGAGATTCTAAACACTAAAGGATTTACTGAATATAACAAAAAGTGCACAAACACTATGCATTAAATATCAGAAATATTTTTATTGAAAAACTCCGAATATTAAATTAATTTTGCGTTCCTGGTCACAGCGAAATTCAAGAAAATGACGAAACGCAGAATTACTTACAATGATAACAAAACAAAAATCATCTGACAAAAAGTTCCCAGATTTTATTTAAATTATTTAGAAGTACCCAGGAAAAACTTTTTGATTTTTAGTAATAGGTGGTAGTTATTTCATACCTTACCTGGTAAGTAGTTGTCATTACAATTGTCATTTTTCTGAAAACTTCAATGAGTACTTACTAGTAATGACCTCAGCAACTACTTATTACTTCTGTTATTTTCACTACTGAATATTTGCTTACTGGTAACGTACTCAATAACTACTTATTAGGTCTATTAACTAGGGATTTTTTGGTTTCTGGCAAGTTTATTGTAAGTACTTACAATTCAACTTAGTAGTAGTTAAATAATAACTAGGTACTTTTTGACTTCTAGTAAGTGTATTTTGTAAGTACTGAATTCTTTGGACACCTCGAACAAAAATAAGAAGTTATTCAGCCGAAAAATAAGTAGTGTTTATTTTCTCCAACATTATTTGCTTACTTACAAAAAATTACAAACTGGCAAAAAAAATCGCTGAAATAATATAATTTGCAAAGTAAATCGCCAGTAATATCAAATATCGGCAACAAAAAAAAAGTCGCCAGTCGCCAAATGGAAAATCCCAACGCCAAATACGTTTCACAATCGCAACGTTTGGCGAGAAATTGCCATATCTGACAGAACTGGTCCCAGAGGATTTTTGGTGAAAAGGCACTTCTTCGCTGGGAATTTGGCAAGACAGATTTGGTCAAGATGTGGGTACAAATCTAAGCTCTTCTTAGAATAAATACACACTTTAAAAATAATTTTGTTTGCTGTGACAAATTAATACCATCTTCTCAAATGCTAACATTTTTTTTAACACAAACAACATGTTCAACAAAATTGCATTGGCTGATGAATCAGAAGAATTTTTTTTTTCCTTGAATAAAATAATTTTAGATTTTGTTTTCAATATCAAAGAATTAATACTCCAACTCGAGGTCATTAAGAAAAGGTCGAATAAAAAACCAACTTTTATTTGTTTTTAATAAATTTTAAATTTAATAAAAAATGCCTTAATATTTTTATCAAACAACAATTTTATTGAATTACTTATAGTCTAGGTTATTTAAATTGGTGCATTGAAATGTCAACAACAATGGAAAACTGCAACTTTTTATTTATTTCTCTTCGGCTTTCCCCAACCTTATAATTTTTGGTGGGTTATGCTAATTGATGCAATATAACGTTCAGAGTGTGTGTATGTTTTTTTATGTATACAATTACACAATTACCCAGAGGAAGAACTGTAAATATATAATTTTTTGTACTTAGACCGGTACTGAACGTACCGCATCTTCGTTGCCCATTATCCAGTGTAGCCACTTTCTAAGTAATTACCCGAATTTGGTATAGTTTTTATTGTCGTGGGTAGAGCGTGGGTACACGCAGAGAAAAAATATGGTTGGGCATGGTTACGGCAACAACACTTTGTTTAATGTAACAATATATTGTTGTCGTAAACAAATAATTGATATTTTTTATTAAATATCAACAATTTTATAGTTACTGTAAACATATATATGTTGATCGCAATTATAAATTTGAGTATTGTTGATCGAAAAATAATTATTTTTCTAGCAACTAAATTATAACTTTCAAAACATATTATGTTACTCACAACCATATCATGATATTTAATAGCCATAACATGATAACTTTCTATACATTTATCATATTTATGTTTAAGATGCAATCAAACTAATTTTACTCTAATCATATTATGTTAGCGCCATTTGTAAAATAATTTGGAATCAGTTTTGTCGTTTATTTTATATGTGAGCTGTTTATTAATTTAAAGATAAATTCCTGTAAAAAAACAAGTTTAAAGAAACTAAAAAAATTAAAATATTAGCGGAGTTCATTCAGTATTAGTGATTTAATAGTGTAAATGCAAAATGTCGTCGCTATTTGTAAAATCCAACAACAAAACACACAGAGATTTCGTTATATTTCATAAAAGTGATAAGATCTTTCTGTGGTTTTCATGGGCAACCGCGTATGTCTTAAAACAAATTTTTCAGGAGAGCCGAAAACCCATTCTAGTTCAAACTATGGGCTAGGTATTGCACATTTTAAACTTTGTCACTACGTTAAAAAATCGAAATTGATCCATCGTTTTCAAAACATTTTTAGAAACATGTAAAGAGCCTTTTAAATTATGCAATATCTCAAAATCGGAAAGGGCATACGCGGTGGCCCATGAAAACCACAGATTTTGCATTTGTTCTTTTCCAATCCTTCTATTGAACTCCGCTATTTAATTTACATAAAGAAAAATTATAAAAAGCCACAAAATAAAAAATCGATAAAAAATAAAAAATCGATAAAAAAATTTTTATTTATTTTATATTTTTTTGACAGTTTGATTGCTTCTTAATTTATTATGATTAACCTGATGATAATATGATTAATTTCTTAGCTTATTATGATTAACATGATAATAACATGATTGCTTCTTAATTTATTATGATTAACATGACAGTAATTTGATTACTTCTTAACTTAGTATGATTAACAGAATAATAATATGATTAAGGGAAAAATATTATGATGTAATAGTACGTGTATATTTCGTCATAATATGATTCAATAATAATCTTAATATGGTGACTACAATCATGAATCTTATCATAATATGTTGCTCTTAGAATATGTTTACCACAACCATGTTTTTTCTTTGCGTGTAATTTCTCTTAGGTGTAATTCAGGTGTTATGTGAAATTCTTACTTCAGATATCCGAATAAAATCAAGATTCGATTTCAGTGATGACATTTATTTCTTTTTAAATATTGTTGATAAAAAATGCACAGTCTTCTGAACCAAAGTATCAGTTTGGTAATAAATGTCGTAAGATGGACTCTTAGATTTGAAATATGATGACTATCATAGTGATTTAGTTTCTCAAGCTACAAACTAGCCTGAGGGTAGAAATTTTTCGAATATTCCAACACATAATTAATTTTATGTGTGTCTGGAAACTTTCAAATGCTTTTGTTTGAAGATTATTTAACGCCCTTAGCAGTTGTAAAACTGAATAACGAAAGGGACAGTTGTATAAAACCCTGCTGGCATTTAGTATATTAAATATGGTATAAAGGGTATTATTTAAGACCATGAAACTTAAAATGGTAGAAAACACAGAACAGATGAATTTTAATCGTAGATTAATACACGGCATTTCCATTTACAACTGATTTAAAAAATTAGGCACCGCGCCTGTCCTTGACGAAACGCATTGCAGACGACCAATTTTGTTTCTCTTTTTCGAGCATTGCCGGCTACGTGTCACGAATAAAATGAACAATGTTGTTCTCCAAGACGTCAATAGTTGCTGGTTTATAAACATAAACCATTGACTTCACAGGCCTACGGAAAAGTTAATTTGGATAATTTGGTGGCGTTGTGCAGGCATGAAAGCTAACCTTTCGTAAGCTCTTTCGGGCCTACAAACGCCCATTACAAAGGAATCACTGAGCATTCCTTAGATACATGCAAACAAATTTGGAAGTTAAGTTCATTATTTTAGGAGTTTTTTTAATTTATAAAATAAAATAAAATTGTTTTATTAATTGTTTTTAAGTCTTTATTTTAATGTTAATTTATTTTAAATTACAATAAGAATGTTAACATTTTGACTAATATTGATTTTCTTTTATTGGGTTATTGTTTCTGTGTAAATGTCCTTAATTAAATAAAACTTCAATTTTATATCAGGTGTAATTTCATTTAAATCGGGTTATTTTGCTTCATCTCAAGTGTAATTTTAAATATTGCTGGTGGTAACACTGCCATTATCCCAATTTGTATCTTAATTTTTTTAAATCAAACTATGCGATGATAGTCCATCAAATTGTCGTTCTTTTAGGACGGGTTTTTGAGATGGGGATTAAGTTTAAACTTAGTTTAACGTTCTCTGCAACTCGGATTTTTCTGGTGAAATGTGATTTTTTTTTATTATTTCATTAAAGACCCACGTTTTAAGCAAGACTGCGCTGTTCCGGCAACATTTTGTATACAAACTTGGTATTGGCGGCACCAATCAGTTTTTAGATTAACTAAACCTAGTTTAACTAAGAGCTCAAAAGCCCAGCCTTAATGTTTGTTTTTTTTTTTAAATTAGCTTTATTTTTTTTAATCCAGTTTTTTATTATATTGTCTTCATCATTTAAAAAAGAAATTAAACTAAACAGAATTTTTGTAATAGAATGATTTTTATTTAAATAATTTTATTTTCTACCAAAAATTTAAACTAAAGTTTGTTCACAATCAGAGCAACAATTTCGTTTTTTCTTCTATATTTTGTCTTCCCAATGTATTTCATATATTTTCCTTTCATTTTTAGAACAAAAATGTAACTAAAATTTTTTTAAAAATGTAACTAAAGTTGATTCTACTTTAACATCAGCAACAATTTGTATAAAATTGTTTCTGAAGTTTAAAATAATTTTATTTAGTTTTGAATGAAAATTTTAACATAATGTTGTAAATATTAATAAATGCATAATATTGTTGTGGCTAAAATTTGCAAACGGTTTCTTAATGCAAAATGTGTGTGGTTGCAAAAGAAATTGTTGCTCTATTATGAAAACCAAGTGAAAATGTTTTTTTGATTGTGAACGAAGCTTAAAAATGCATTTTTATTATTTAAATTATATTCAATACAAAAATCCAAATAATTTAAATTTAAATACATATGGGTAATTCCATGTCAAAACGACCAAGAGTGGGACACGACTCCTTCCGATTTTAATAAAATTAAGTGAGAAGGTTCCTTTTATCTTATTAGGAACATATATGAACGAAAAAAAATTTTAAAATTTGTTTTTCGAAAGTTATGTCATATTCAAAATGCCATAATTTCGGAGAATTAACCGAATGTGTTGAGCTTATTTCTTCAATATCTCGAAAGCTACTTGACATACGAAGATGATTTTGATGTCATTTTAAAGAGGATACTTGGGGCTACAAACCATTAATTGAAAAACAAATTTTTTTTCGAAAAATGTAATATCTGCAAAATGTTAAATTTTAAAAACGGACCAACTCAAAAACCTATTTTTTTATTTGGCTGATTTTTTTTTTTGTATAATACCTCAAACTGTTCTTTAAAAATCCTGAAACTTTGAAGGAGGTGTTTTTTTTCTATTTTAAGATATGATTTTTTTCCCTTCGCAACCCTTAAAAAAATAATATTAAAATAGAATTTTAATATTGTAATTTTGAGCAATAAGTACACTGTGCTAGTTGCAAACAACAGACCAGCCGCGCATCTGGCATTTTACCCTAATTGGGGACGCTGAATCCAGTGGTGCTAACCGGTTTTTTAGGTTAGCTCTTGTTTTCAAGATATATCGTTATTTCGAAAATGTAAGAGGTTGCACAGCATATATTCGCGTAACTCAAAAACGGTTTAGTTTATTGAAATAACTAAAAAAAACGAAATTCGGCAATAAAAAATAAAGTGGGGCTGGTCATACATTTGACCCATCTAGGAGCATCCTTCGCGCTGCAGGAGCCAAATTAAAGAATTTTATTAAGCCGCAATATTTGTATGGTACAGCGCGTAGGATGCTCCTAGATGGGTCAACTGTATGACCAGCCCCACTTTATTTTTTATTGCCGAATTTCGGTTTTTTTAGTTATTTCAATAAACTAAACCGTTTTTGAGTTACGCGAATATATGCTGTGCAACCTCTTACATTTTCGAAATAACGATATATCTTGTAAACAAGAGCTAACCTAAAAAACCGGTTAGCACCACTGGATTCAGCGTCCCCAATTAGGGTAAAATGCCAGGTGCGCGGCTGGTCTGTTGTTTGCAACTAGCACAGTGTACTTATTGCTCAATATTACAATATTAAAATTCTATTTTAATATTATTTTTTTAAGGGTTGCGAAAGGAAAAAAATCATATCTTAAAAAAGAAAAAAAACACCTCCTTCAAAGTTTCAGGATTTTTAAAGAACAGTTTGAGGTATTATACAAAAAAAAATCAGCGAAATAAAAAAATAGGTTTTTGAGTTGGTCCGTTTTTAAAATTTAACATTTTGCAGATATTACATTTTTCGAAAAAAAAATTGTTTTTCAATTAATGGTTTGTAGCCCCAAGTATTCTCTTTAAAATGACATCAAAATCATCTTCGTATGTCAAGTAGCTTTCGAGATATTGAAGAAATAAGCTCAACACATTCGGCTAATTCTCCGAAATTATGACATTTTGAATATGACATAACTTTCGAAAAACAAATTTTAAAAATTTTTTTCGTTCATATATGTTCCTAATAAGATAAAAGGAACCTTCTCACCAAATTTTATTAAAATCGGAAGGGCTCGTGTCCCACTCTTGGTTGTTTTGACATGGAATTACCCATATATGTTATGTTTAAAATATTTTATTTATAAAAAATTTTATTTGAACATAAATGAACATGTGTATCAGAATTTCATTCGATATTAAAAAACACTAACTATAAACCCAACGTTTAGCTTAGATTTTGCCAGCAACATTTAATTTTCTGTCTTCAATTGTATGCCAAAACGTGCTGTCATTAAAGATCAATATAAAAGGTGTGTTTATTAACTAACAATTGTTACGAATTTTAAACAATTGTTACCGGAAAGTGTTCTTTAACCGAAAAAAGAGAGTAAAAAAATTTATATATATAAAAATTCTTGCAAATTTTTACTGATCAAATTTTAACTTGCAAGAATTTTTGCAACAGCTGCTTCATTATTCAAAGTTTTAAAATTAAAAATTACTCAATAATATAAAATATATATTTTACATAAACTAAGTAATAACTACCATGGGCAAAAAGCTCAAAACTAAACAAAACAAGTTGGAGTGCTATATTCGGCTGTGCCAAATCTTTGATACCCTCCACCGACACTTCGAATGTTTTAGGACTAATATCTGTATGATGTCTATTTATTATTATAATCTTTGTAAAAACAGACATATGCATTAAAATTTGTGGCGGTTTAGACTTATATAAAATTATTGATCGACAATCAGAATCAATTCTAAAAAGTTTGAGTAGAATATCAGTTTAAGGTGAACTTAAATGATTTTCAAGAGAACAAATTATATAAAAGCCATGTTAAGCTATGAACCAATCATCCCAAATTCTGCAGAACGATTTCTGGTATTAAAAAACATAAATTTCAATACAGCGGTGCAATTAGTTTAAGCGTTTGCAGTAAATTTCAAAAGGCTGCTAAAATGGAATCTAAGGAAAATTATGGACCGTATATCACAAAATTGCATAACATTTTTTCTGGCCATATGAAGCTAAACTGGAAGAAAGTTTACCGCGTATTTAATTTTTTTACCAGAGTGGGCTTTATATGAGGCCTATGGTAAGCTATGCATCGATCTTCACCAAATTTCACAGTGTCATTTCTAGTTCTATAAAACTGTGATGAATCAATTTTTGTTATGATAGCATTCTTTTTTACGTTTTTAGGCTTAGTACGCTGATTTCCGGGAGTAAGGTTTATATGGGGCCTAGAGTAAATTATGAACTGATCTTCACGAAATTTCACAGTCTTATTTCTAGTCTTGTAAAACTTATATGTTCCAAATTTTGTTATGATAGCAGTATTTTTTACGTATTTAGGTTTACTAAGCTGTTTTCCGGGCGTAAGGTTTATATGGCGCCTATGGTAAAAGATGGACCGTTCTTCACAAAATTTTAAAGTCTTATTTCTCGTTCAATAAAACTGTGATGTACCAAATTTTGTTATGATAGCATTCTTTTTTACGATTTTTGGCGTACTAAGCTGTTTTCCGGGAGTTAGGTTTATATGGGGCCTATGGTAAAATATGGACCGACCTTCACGAAATTTCACAGTCTTATTTTTAGTTCCAAAAAATTTTGATGTACCAAATTTTGTTATGATAGCATTATTTTTTACGGATTTAGGTGTACTAAACTGTTTTCTGGAAGTAGGTTTTATATGGGGCCTATGGTAAATTATGGACCGATCTTCACGAAACTTAACAGTTTCATTTCTTGTCCTATTTAACTGTGACGTGCCAAAATTTGTTATGATAGCATTGTTAGTTAGGGTTTTAGGCTTACTATACTGTTTTCCAGGAGTAGGGCTTATATGGGGCCTAGGGTAAAACATGGACGGCTCTTCAAGATATTTTACAGCGTGATTTTCAGTTAAAAAAAACGAACTGTTGCGAAATCTTATATCATTCTGTGCATTTTTCCACCATTTATGTTGGAACCGATTTTGCTGGATTTCAATCCCAAACTGCTTAGGATAACTACAAGCAATTTGACACCAAGTTTGTTTATTTCTTTTGAGTTTTTCGAAAGTGAGCGTTTTCAACAGATGGACAGACGGACAGACGGACAGACAGACATGGCTAAATCGACTTAAAATTACTCAAGGACCCAGAATATCTATACTTTATAGGGTCTGAGATGAATAATAAAAAAGTTTCACACGGAATGACAAACTTAATATACCCTCTTCACAACTAATTGTGGTGGAGGGTATAAAAAACTTAGAGCTGGATACTGGACTCTGTAATTGGGTTAAAAATTTTGAAAATTTTAAGATTTCAAATTTTATACTTAAGCAATAATAAAGAAAAAAGCAATTATATTCGTATAATTGTGCTGGTGTGTCTTATACATAGAAATCTAGACCCAGCTTTTAATAGACGAATCGACTCAGAATCACTTTGAAAAGAAATCTAACAATGTCCATCCGTCCGTCTGGCTGGTTGTCTATCCATGTTTACTTTTGGCGCAAATTACAAGTTGTAATTTTGTAGATAATTTAATAAAATTTGGTAAATACGGTAAAATTGGTCTTCATTTGCACACAGCCCCTATACAAAGTTCTTACCGATATAGACTCTTTGTGTCCATAAACCATTCAATTGTGTTCGTAGTTTGATTAAATTTGCCCCAAAAATATTTTGCTGCGAATTTGCACAAAAAAAATTCAAAATTGGCTCTAATCACCAAATTCATAGAATCAAGCAACCCATTTGTTGATTTTGCACCTATACCCAAAATGATTATATAAATTACAAAAATTTTAAAAATTAAAAATTGTAAATATTTTTATTTAAATAAATGAAGCACAGCCTCGAATAACGTTTTAAGTTACAAAATAATAATTTTTCAGGAGACCAAAAAACGTTTTTTGACAGGCAGGATTATTTGTTTTAAAAAAACGTTTTTTTCTATTATTAAAAATAATGATAATAAAAACTTTTATGAAAAAGGCATTAAAACATTATTCCGCACTGAAAGACCATTTCGGTTACATCATTAGCTTGACAAAAATAATATTCAGTAACTTACAACTTTCTTCCACTGGCTGCCACTTTGAATGCCATTTTGAAGACGTTAAGGCGATTAATTTTTGGTGATTTGATGTTTAAACTGTGTAAGAGAGTTAGGTTGACGGTTATCCGCTAAAAAACAGTTTTTGCAAAATGTGGCGTTTACAACGTTATTCGCGGCTGTGCTTCAAATGGTAATTTTAATTAAAAAAATTGTCAAAAAGCTTTGCCGTTTCAAACAATGTGTTAATTGATTTAGTTAAATATAGCTCAGCTTTTGACAATTCCCAACAACAATTCGAATTTATTCTATGAGCTAAATTTCAGTTATGTATTTTATAAAGCTTTTTTGTAATAGTTCTATTCCTACAATTTTTCAGAAATGACTTTATACACTACCAGACTATTATATTGTATTTTCTTTTTACATTCGAAAAAATGTTGAATATAATATAAAAGTTACCTTCGGAAGGAAATAATTCCCAGTTTCTATTTGTTAAAATAGTTGAGTTAAATACATTCAATTTATAAAGTAACACTATCCAGTGAGACACAAAGAATGCTGACGACGGCCGTAGCGGGCCAGAAAATGCATTACATTCTGCTGGTGTCTAATAATTGTAAATTTTTCTGTACATTCAATATACCTCATTGCTTTCCAACGGAAGGCTAAGGTAAAATGTAAAAAGAAAATACAATATAATAGTCTGGTAGTGTATAAAGTCATTTCTGAAAAATTGTAGGAATAGAACTATTACAAAAAAGCTTTATAAAATACATAACTGAAATTTAGCTCATAGAATAAATTCGAAAAAATGAAAAATGTTGAATTTAATATAAAAGTTACCTTCGGAAGGAAATAATTCCCAGTTTCTATTTAAATAATATTATTTTAAAAGAAAAACTCCATTAGGATTTTTTGCTATTTAAATCAAATTTTAATTCAAAATTTAATTTAAAACCACTAATTTAATGTTCTTGCAACAACAAAAAATAATTGACTCAATTATCACATTAATCAAATTGAAATACTTTTTAAACTATTTTTTTTTAATTGATAAAAAAAAATACTAATAATTTTTTCTGTGTAATTATTTTTGGAATCGGTTTACATTTCAACATTGCTGTCATTCGTAAACAGTTTAACTTCGTTTAAAAAATATAAATATTAAATTGAGTGACCGTCCCTAAAATCTCTTTAAGACAGAAAATCTTATAAACATCGTGGTTCTAGATAATATTCGACGCAAATAACTCTTGTATGAATTTTAAACTGAAAGCATAACTTTGTTTTTGGTGAGCCAATGAAAATCATGGGATCAGACGATGTCCGTTAGCCTGTTGAAATAGGCTTATCAAAGGCCACAGATATAACGGAGGCTTGGTTCTTATATATTTCTGTTACATCTGCTGCGTTAAATTAAGCCAGTTCGGTCAATAAATTGCTGAGATATGAGACGGGTGTTCAATTAATCGGGTTTTATTTTTGTTCGATTAAACGATAAATCGATATTTGGCATTTTTAGCTTATTCGATTAAACGAATAAAATTTTGATATTAATCATTTAATCGAATAATTCTAATTCCAAAAAAAAATCATAAATTACGAGATTTTTTTTTCGATAGTTTTCGAAAAAATTAATACTTGAGTAAATAAGCATTATTTTTTAAATAAAACTTGTCAATATGGCTCCAAATTGTTGCTTCACTTTCGGGCACTCAGATTTTAAGTGTCAATATAACAATATCCTGTGTAAGTGTTAAATTAGTGAAGTTGTTGAAAAACATTTACGTTAATACATTTTTGGACACCTGTTAACTTTAGCTTTATTAGATGTATCCTTCGTGCAATACTATTAGGTCAAACTAACTCTAAACAGAGAAACTCATGAACTATTTTGTTAAAAAAATACGGGCGTGTAATAGAAATCGTAATGAAGTGGATTTAAAATCGAGCAAATTTTAAAAAGGCCCGTGTAATGAAAGTTCATAGAAATATTATATTTATATATATTTTCAAGAACAACAAATGCATCACTGCGCTGCAAATGAAAATTTAAGTGCCCTAAAATACTTTGCTTAAGCAGATGACGCACAACCAAGTTTAAAATACGGAGTGGAGAAATGGCTCCCGCCAAAAAATATCAACAGCAAACTTAAATTGGCAGTGCAAAGCAATGTTTGGTTGTATGATGCACTGCAGTGATGCATTTACGAACAGGCCCTTTGTAAATCGAAATTAGCAATTTAAAATTATTCGAACACTTTATCGTCTAAAATTGTTCGATTAATCGAACAAGAATTAATCGACTGAACACCATAGTATATACTTTCTGGCTCCTTATGAGTAGTGAAGTTGATTTAACAATGTCCGTCTGTCTATTGAAACGGGCTTTCCAAAGACCCCAGATATAATGGGGACCTGGTTGTTTTATATTTCTGTTACATCTGCTCCGTTAAATTAAGCCCGATCGGTCTGGCTTACCCATCACCGAAAGTAACCGAAATTTGTATGTTAGTTTTTTATTTGTTGTAAGACTTTTTTGCGTCTTTTCACACACAACAAATACATACATGTACAGCGCAGTGGACTTTACGATGTCCGACTTAACTTAAAATGGATTAAAACGAACATTTGAAAGAAAAATTATTATTATGTATGAAAATTTTGTTTTCTTTTTTTATTTTTGTACTAGCTGGCCGCTCCGGCTTCGCTCGGTACTTGATTACTAATGGTCGATGGAGCCATTTTCTGATTTTAGGTAAATCGAAAAAAGTGGGCTGGGCAATATTTTCTTTCCGTAAAAACCTAAGTTGGACCATGGCGATAATTTTAAAGAAAATCGTCCAAATGGGTCAAATAAATAGAAAAAGTGGGCGTGAAAGTAGGCGTGGTAAATTTTTCTTTCGATGAAAACTTAAAATGGATTAAAACGAACATTTAAAAGAAAAATTACTGAAATCGATGGAGTGGTTTTCTGATTTAAGGTAAATCGAAAAGTGGGCGGGGCAAAATTTTCTTTCCGTACAAACCTAAGTTGGAAAATGGCGAACATTCTAAAGGAAAAGTCGTCCAAAACTGTCAAACCGTTCTCAAATTATGCGCTTATTAAAAGTGGGAGTAAAAGAAGGCATGGCAAATTTTTCTTTCGATGAAAACTTAAAACGTATTAACACGAACATTTGAAACAAAAATTTGTCAAATCCATGAAACCGTAAAAGTGGGCGGGGCAAAAAAATCGTCCAAACCGGTCAAGCCGTTCTCAAGTTATGCGAACAGTAACACACAAAATTTCAATTTTATTATATATAATTTAAAAAAAAATTACATTTAAACAAAATAATATAGAACCATATCCTCACAATATGATTAAATCGTTAAATACTATTTTTTAAAATAAGCCATTCTTGGTTTTTTGGGGGATATTTTCAACAATTATTAGGGCATAACTTTAAGTTTTTATTCCATATTTAGAGCACAAAAGCATTTTTTTAGAGCAAATTTCCGGTTTCTCTAGTAATTGTAGGTATAGTAAATAAATTCTTAACCCCTTTGGAATATACATTAATATCTTTTGTAAAATATCGTCACCTAAAATCCAAAAGGCCCTCTCTAGCATTTTGAAAATTTTACAGGAGAAGCAAAAAACTATTTTAAATCGTAAATTAATGCATTGGCTTAAACTGTTGATAACACTGGATTACAGCCAAAAATTACCAAGAACGTCACGTGCCTAGATAAGTTAATTTTGACCTCCTGAACACGAAAAACGCTGTAATTTTTTTTTTAAATACGTTAAAACTGATGGTTTAAAAAAAGGCGGAATTTAATATGGGATGAAAATATTGTCGTTCCACAAAATCCTTAATAAAACCTTTATTTTTCATCCGATTAAAACGTTGGTAATCAAATATACTATTTGGTTAAAATATAAAACATTCCAGATATTTAACATAACGTAGAAAAAAAACGAAATAAAAATGAAAAATTTTGAAAAAAACGTAAAAAATAGGCAAATTTCGAACTTTGAGGTGCCATAACTCAGCCAATTCTTATCAGATAAAAATTTTTAGCATATCGACGGAAAAGGCATTCAATTACCTCTCCAACGATATGCCATTTATCTCGAGCAGACTTTTCGGTTGGGCTCCACAAGGGTTTGAGTGGGACCATACACCGAAAAACACAAAAGTACCGTTATCTAAAAAACTGTACTTTTGAAAAAAAAATTACAGCGTTTTTCGTGTTCAGGAGGTCAAAATTAACTTATCTAGGCACGTGGCGTTCTTAGTAATTTTCCAAATTAAAAATTTGTAAAGCAGTGTAATTTGTTTGTCTTTTGTTTTTCTTGCAATACCTACCAGCTAGGGAATGGTAAATCGATTTCGATTCCAATCGAAAATCGATTTTGTGGTAAAAAAAAATCGATTTTTTGCAATCGAATTTACGTATGCGATTTTATACTGAAATCGATTATTGGGCTTTTAAAATCGATTTTTTTATTTTATCAAAATGTTGGCAACTTTTAATCTTAATTAAATCGATAAATTATGGGCATGCACAATAAAACGTATTTTTTTTTTGTCCGTACATACGTCTGTAGGTATGCTAATGCAGTTTTCCCAGTTAAAAGTTGTAATTTTACGTATTTTCCTATTAGTATCCTTAATATACTTCCAAGTTTAATATAAGGGCTCCGTGAGCGATATTTAAATCTAGTTATAAGCAGAGTGAAAAAACAAAAAGTATGTAATTTATCCTAACAAATACGAAACTAATTTATCCTAACAAATACGAAATTAATTTATGTGACAGGCCTGATTGTCTACAGAAGAACACAATTTTAATATGTAAAATGTACATGTACTTGTTCCTCTAAAGGAGATCTCAAAATTTACACATTTTCACTTTTTGCAGGAAAATTAGAAAAAGTAGTCATATCTACACACTGTAAAAATCTCAGTTCAATTTAACTAGTAGTTTTCTAAAAAAAAAAGTCGATCGAAAAATCAAAAATCGATTTTGGTATCAACTTACCATTCCCTACTACCAGCTGTTATGACAATTGACAATGTTGTATATTATGCAAACTGCTGTTAGTCATTTTAGCGTTAACCATAGAATATTTTGTAGATGGGGCCTTTTGTTTTTTGCTAATAAATTATGGTCGAAAGATTCAAATATCGTTTGTAGACATTTGTGTTGACATCAGAATCAATGAAAAATCGAATTCAAAAGTTTGGTTAGTTAGGGCGTTTTAGGTAACGATATTTAGGATTAAATAAAGGTTGACAAGTCAAATCTTCTACAAGAATTTTATTAAATAAGCGTTTTTTTTATTTAAAAACTCATTAATGAATACGGCGATGGAAGTTTTATTTGACTCAGTAATTTGTTTTTTCATTGCCATTAAAATCCTAAAAAAAAATTTCAGAATTCCTAAAATTTTAATTTTGAAAATTTTTCAAAACACCTTTAGGGTTATTATTAAATAGTTACCCCCGTATTCATAAACGATTATTTCATTTATCAAACGCTTATTAAGTATAATTTTCAAAGTAAATTTATTCTTTAAACCTTTATTAAATTTAGAAATTATTTATGAATACAGGTATTAAACTTTTATATTCATTGAAAGCTTTAAACTTAAGTTTCTCGTAGCCTTGTGTTATTCAGTTTTTAAGTGACGAACATAGTTAAAGTTAAAAGTTTATGTGTTTTTACACCTACCTTGTACTAAATAACGTGTCCTTTCTATATGTGTCGTTAATCCAAAAATAAACAGCATCGTCAAATATTCCAGCAACATTTCATGTGAATATTTTCACACAAAAACAAAAGAAATAAATTATATAAAATTTATTATGCACAACCACATACAACATATAAAACAAGTCCAATTACAAAAATATTAGGCGAATGATGCTTTCTAATTTAAGTTTATACACAGATGCTGTTGCTGTTGTAGCACAATTCGAAATGTATGTTTGTATAGGTGGAACTATGACGGCAACGTCATTGACATCGTAGGCAACATTAACATAAACAACGATAATGATGATGGCAAAGGTGATGTTGTATTACACACAAACATACACACACACACAATGTCAAGAACTAGTCATACAAAAAAACATAAAACATGGAAACGGAAATGTGATTCACAGAAACACTTTGCTTTTTAAATGTGTAAGTGATGCTTAAGTTTTCACTGTGTGTTTGTTGTTATTGTTGTTTTATGCGACAGTCTTAATCCTTTGAAACCAAGAAATGTTTTTTTATTTATTTATTTTTTGGAAATTAATCAACCGAATCAATAACAACACATTTATAATTTGTACACAAAGCATTAATTTCGTTCAAATTGATTAGATTTGGGTCTTTAAAAACGAATTCTGACTGTTTAACTGGCGTAAAAATGTTCATAATTCGATTTTCTTTCTAACTTTTAACTTTTTATATTCTTTTTTTTACACGACTTGTCACAAATTCACTGGGTTATTCAAATTTAATGTGGCATCTAGCGCCTAAAAGGCTGTTATAAAAACTTAAATTTTTTTTATCTTGATTCTCTTTATCTGTTTTTTTTTCTTGTAAATTTATTTTTGGGTTTAGTATGTTTTTTTTTTAAGAAAACTTTTCCCTCTTGTTACTCACACTCCAATTAAAACAATAACAATACATTTCAAAGTTGACAGACAGCTGCACACAATTCAGATAATTATCCATGAAATACAAATTTTGATTCTCAAAGACAACTGAGTTATTACACACTGGGAACAAAAAAAAAATTTCTTTTCAATTTTCTTGCTTCCTTTGTAGTTAATTTTTTAGCACAACCATTATTTTTTACAATTCCCCTGGTTTAGAAAAAAACTTTTCTTTTATTTTTATTTTTTGTTTTAATTTAAGTTCACTATTAATACCACCATAATTTTAAAACACAGTGGGGAAGGGAAAGATTAAAGCAGAAGAAGCCGTCAAAATTCAACACGAAAATTAGGTTTTCACAAAAACAAAAAGAAATTAAGTGACTTTATTTTTTGCGGAAATTGTTGTTGTCTTGGCAAAAGGAGGATGATGGTGATGTTGTTGTTGATGTTGCTGCTGCTGATGAGGAGTATCGTAGAACTTTAATTTTTTGTTCATGCTGCATCATGTTTTTTTAGCAAAACACATAAACAAATATTTACCCAACAATAAATCAATTATTTATTAAATAATTAAATCCACAAAATCTTTTAAAGTAAAATTTTTTTATGAAGATTTATTTTTTTTTTTTTCTTTTAATTTTTCTCAGAAATAACGTTACACCCTACGGTACCGTTAACGATTTAACGATTAAAAACGATTTAAGACTCAAACTCTTTTTCACAATATTCGGTTTTTCACCATTTGTGTGCTTTGTGTTGTAGGAGTTTGAAATATTTGACTAACGTTTGAACCGCTTAATAAAAATTTCAATGACCTATTGTGAGCACGTATATTTAACTACTGAATGTTGGTTGGCATAAGAAAAGGATTTCTATGTTGTCTAAGGACTATTGTTTTTCCAACTCCACTTTAAGCGGCGCATGTCCGTAAAAGACACATGAGAGTCACAAGCCTAAAGAGAGTGTGGTAAAACACTTCTAGGTCATATACATTTTTAAAAGGAAACATTGATGCTAAACATTGTTTCAAAGCATAGGGCCAACTTTCCGTAAAGTTATATGTAACAAAAAACAAGATCCTAACTAAAACAGGACTAAAATTTTTTAACATTTATTACAAAAAAAAAATCACTTGTTACACAAAAAAAAAACTTTTTACACAAACAATTATTTTTAAAGCCTACATAGTTCTCTTTGTTCAAATTTGTGAAAAATGTCGAGCAACATTGACACACAAAGTCGGTGTTAATAAAAAAAGGTCAGCTTTTGCAAAATAGACAAAAAGTCGTAATTTACGCATACACACAGAAAAAATACCGATGTTAAATTAACATGGCGAAATGTTGATTGAAAATCATAGTAAATTTCTGCAAAAGTATGGCTTTTATTTAAATTTATCATTATTTCATATTTATTTTAAATGAAAAATATTAAAATCACCTCAAATCTCGTTTATTTAATATTATTCACTGTTAAAATAACTTTGTGCAATATTGAATCCATAAAAACCTGTTTTATATTACAATCAAAAGTTTATCTTGTTAAATTAACATGCATACATACTTAAGTATGTACATTTTTTTATTTTCATATTTAAAATATGTTATAAAAAGAAGACAATTCCCTTATTTTTATACCCTCCACCACAATTAGTTGTGAAGAGGGTATATTAAGTTTGTCATTCCGTGTGAAACTTTTTTATTATTCATCTCAGACCCTATAAAGTATATATATTCTGGGTCCTTGAGTAATTTTAAGTCGATTTAGCCATGTCCGTCTGTCTGTCCGTCTGTCCGTCTGTTGAAAACACGCTCACTTTCGAAAAACTCAAAAGAAATAAACAAACTTGATGTCAAATTGCTTGTAGTTATCCTAAGTAGTTTGGGATTGAAATCCAGGAAAATCGGTTCAATAGGATCTGAGCTATGAATCAAAATGTGGAACCACAACCTAAAAAAAATTGATCATTTTGTTACAAAAACTAACATAAATGGTGGAAAAATGCACAGAATGATATAAGATTTCGCAACAGTTCGTTTTATTTAACTGGAAATCACGCTGTAAAATATCTTGAAGATCCGTCTATGATTTACCCTAGGCCCCATATAAGCCCTACTCCCGGAAAACAGTATAGTAAGCCTAAAACCCTAACTAACAATGCTATCATAACAAATTTTGGCACGTCACAGTTAAATAAGACTAGAAATGAAACTGTTAAGTTTCGTGGAGATCGGTCCATAATTTATCATAGGCCCCATATAAAACCTATTTCCAGCAAACAGTTTAGTACGCCTAAATCCGTAAAAAATAGTGCTATCATAACAAAATTTGGTACTTCAAAATTTTTTGGAACTAAAAATAAGACTGTGAAATTTCGTGAAGATCGGTCCATAATATACCATAGGCCCCATATAAACCTTACTCCCGGAAAACAGCTTAGTACGCCTAATAACGTAAAAAAGAATGCTATCATAACAAAATTTGGTACATCACAGTTTTATTGAATGAGAAATAAGACTTTAAAATTTTGTGAAGAACGGTCCATCATTTACCATAGGCCCCATATAAACCTTACTCCCGGAAAACAGCTTAGTAAGCCTAAATACGTAAAAAATAATGCTATCATAACAAAATTTGGAACATATAAGTTTTACAGGACTAGAAATAAGACTGTGAAATTTCGTGAAGATCAGTTCATAATTTACCCTAGGCCCCATTTAAACCTTACTCCCGGAAAACAGCTTAGTACGCCTAAAATCGTAAAAAATAACGCTATCATAACAAAATTTTATACATCACAGTTTTATAGAACTAGAAATGACACTGCGAAATTTGGTGAAGATCGGTGCATAGCTTACCATAGGCCTCATATAAAGCCCACTCTGGTAAAATAATTAAATACGCAGTAAACTTTCTTCCAGTTTAGCTTCATATGGCAAGAAAAAATGTTATACTAATTGCACCGCTGCACAGAGGGGTGAAATCGCAAAAAATGGAGATTAATTAAACTACTTATCCAATTTTAAAAATTCTTTCACTATTTGAATGCTACGTTACCACTGAGTGACATATGCTACACATCTTTTGGAAAAGTGGGCGGTGCCACTCCCCCTATTAAAAATCGCTCTAGCTGCCATAGCAATAGACCGATTGCCATGAAACTTTGACCTGCTAATAGTTCTTGGATATACTTGGTTATGATTGGATAAAGGGGCGTGGCACCGCCCATATAACCTGAAACTTAGAACGGATATATCTCATGAACCATCAAAGGTATGAAGATAAGATTTGGTTTATATCTTGATCTAACAGTATGAATTATATCCAAGGTGGAATAGGGTGGTGCCACGCCCCCTTTTAAAAATAGCTCTGGCTCAGTCGGATTTTTTTTTTTTGTTTTTTGAAAAAAAAAGAAATAAAATTTTTCCATAGTAATCAATTTATTTTTAATATAATTACGTAAACGAATTGGGAATTATTCTATCATATTTGTAACTAAATTCGGGACTCAAAGCAGATATTTAAATTGTTCGATTGTGTACGGATGTGTCTGGTGATAGCTTGTATACATTTATTATAAGGCATGTGTTTTTGACCTGCTATTTTAAAAAATATGCCCGTCGTCATCTGTATCATAATTTGTGCCTTCTGGTGCCACGTTCGTCAAAACTGAAGGCGAAACTAGTAGATCTACTACAGATTTTGGAAGTTGGTGGAATTTTTTTTTGGGCAATTGTGTTTTACCAGATAGGATTGGATCTGAACTTAGTAGGAACCTATTTAATATGTCTTGATTGCAATCCTACCGACTTCATTTGCGAGAAAAATGTTCTCTGAAGTTTTTAAAATCTTTGTTTCGGGCTTCATGGGCTTCCTCAGACAGTTCACCGATCGATAATAGCGCGTGCGAAATGATACTGGGCCATGTATTAAAAACTTATGCAAGGTTGGAGGCATGTTTAACCACTGATACTTCTGAATACCGCTCGATATTGTGAACAAAAACTCTATATTTTTCTAACAAAATTTTTGTAACACACAGTTGCCAATTGTATACAAAAACAACAATAATAACAACGAAAACGAAGACAAAGCAAACAAAAGATAGAACTGGTGTTCTTTGCTTGAGTGACTATTTTCACAATTAATTAATTTAAAAAATTTCGCGCAAAAACGCGCAACATGTTATTACTGAATATAAAAGCCTAGGAACTGTAGTTTCTTAACAAATTAATATTATAACGCCAACTTACACCATTCATATTTAAATATCCACGAATATTTTGAAAATAGCCAAAATGGAGACATATTTTAAAAAAAATTTTAAAAATACTTCTACACAACTTTTGTTAAAACAATTATTTTTAAAACAACGCTAAAATACCTGAGGTTGAAGATTCCATAGTAAAAGTATTACTTTTGACTTGCAAAAACTATATATTAATCGTCGAAATATACCGAATTTCAATTTACACTATTGTGCGCGAATAACTCAAAAATTACTTAACTTTAATACAATGCAGCTTGACAAGTAAACATCATATGACATTGAAATTTTCAGTAGTGATGTAGAATTTTATATACTGTAATCGGTTACTAAATATTTTTCAAAAAAACAAACTTTCATTTTTCAATTAATATCCATTTTTTACGATTTCACCCCTCTGTGCGCTGTATTGAAATTTATGTTTTTTAATACCAGAAATCGTTCTGCAGAATTTGGGATGATTGGTTCATAGCTTTCCATGGCTTTTATATAATTTGTTCTCTTGAAAATCATTTAAGTTCATCTTAAACTGAAATTCTACTCAAACTTTTTAAAATTGATTCTGATTGTCGATCAATAATTTTATATAGGTCTAAACCGCAACAAATTTTAATGCAGATGTCTGTTTTTACAAAGATTATAATAATAATTAGACATCATACAGATATTAGTCCTTAAACATTCGAAGTGTCGGTGGAGGGTATCGAAGATTCGGCACAGCCGAATATAGCACTCTAACTTGTTTTAATTAAAATTATTAAGTTAAATAGTACATCAAGTTTTCAAAGTAGAAAAATGATGACGAAAACCATATCGGACCATTCTGCTGATGCTTCTGTTAACAAAGGGGAATACAAAATTAGAGAAAAGCGTTTTGAATTATTCGTAAATAAATACATATGTTGTGTCTCAAGCTTCTTCACGCTGTTATATCACACTCAAACAAATTTGATTCTGCATTAAATTCACATTGTTTCAACTTGAAATAACTTTCATTCAACGTCATTTATTGCAATGTTAAATTAACATGAATTATAGTTATTTTAAAAGAAAAAAATGTTGTTCGCAAGTTGTTGTTAAATCATGTTAAATTAACATGAAGTAACAAAGAAGCAAAATCACTACCGAAAACAGTTAAATCAACCTCGTTTTCGACGATTTTACATTGATTTTTTTTCTGTGTGTAGAGGTGTATATTGTGTATGATACGAGAACGAGTAGTTTAGTATTATTTATCCCATTTAAAATAAAACTATTATTATTTAAATTTTCTGTTTATGCCAAAAAGCATCCCTTCTTTAATTTAGTCTGTTTTGAATTAATTGATATTTTTGCAGATGGCTCTTCACTCTTACGATAAACGCTTATTAATAATTAATAAGCCTTATCTTTTATTTAGCTCAGCTTCAGTTTGAACAAAGACTGACAAAACTCACGCACACAAAAAAAAAAAAAGTTTTATTGTCCACTCCCCTACAAACAATTTCCATCGCCGAATCTTCGCCCGCGAATCACCGGCAAGTTGTCTAACATCGCCGCGATGCATCGCGTGGAAGCTAAATGCGAATCGCGAAAACGCTCGCATGTGTCATACAAGCGTACCGCGATTCGCGTGAACATCGTGTGCCGCGTGGTTGACACATGCGAACGTTTTCGCGATTCGCCAGAGGATCGCATTTATCTTCCACGCGATGCATCGCTGCGATGTTAGACAATTCGCCGTCGATTCGCGGGCGATGATTCGGCGATGAAATTTGTTTTCAGGGATATATTAAATATTATTTAAATGAATTACAATAACACACCTTTCACAAATCACTTGCTCAACCGGAATGACAATTTTGCTAACTGCCCTTGAAACCAAATATTTATTTTCCCGTTACAAAACAACAAGAAAAAAAATTCTATTGAAAGTTATAAAAAAACACTGATGATTGCCGCTACTTGTGTGCGCTCGCATATTCATCGCCGTTAGCGATTCGTATTCCCTGAGAAGGATCGCGTAATCATCGCCAAACAAGCAATCGCCAAAAAATTTCAAAAATGTTTGAAGGGTCATCATCCTAACAGTGTCACTTTTTTTGCAACTGTCACATTG
The DNA here is from genome assembly GCA_930367215.1 of Pollenia angustigena. Classification (NCBI taxonomy): domain Eukaryota; kingdom Metazoa; phylum Arthropoda; class Insecta; order Diptera; family Polleniidae; genus Pollenia; species Pollenia angustigena. The sequence goes on from OV884056.1 coordinate 16,650,148, forward strand.
CATCTTTTTATGATGAAATGAATTTTTTAGGCTGCCGCTGTTGCTTATTTAAGTTTATTAAAATCTCTGCTTTGATAAGAGCAAAAATTTAATATTTTTCTCTTGACTTATATCTAATTCCTTTAGGATTTGAAGCTCGTTATGTTCTTAGTTAGGGCATTAAAATATTTAAACGGACGCCATTTTTATGGTGAATGAATGATGGTGAATGAATTGGTGTGAATTATATTAAAAACATAAAATTGGCTCGATTTTTTTTGTTTTAATATTAGTTTACGAACATTGAATCCTGCTCAGTAACAGCAGCCATAAGTCAACATTTCTACACGCATATACATAAATGCAGATACAGAAAGGGAAATCAAAATTTAAATATTCCTAAATTGATAAACAAACACACACACACACCAACTCTTAGGCCCGTTTTCACAACTTACCGATAGCTTAAGGTAGGATTTTATCGGCTGTATAAAAAGTGTTCCATTATAACAATTTTACTTTTACCTACCAGGTAGGATAAACCTTTATTTACTTTATCGCTCACTTTAGGTTAAAGTAAAGTTTTAATAAAGGAACACTTTTTATAAGGCCGGTTAAAGTCTACTTTAAGCTATCGGTAAGTTGTGAAAACGGGCCTTAGTTTAGTAAACAGACACACTGCTAGTAGCCCATGTGAATACCCTGCAGCTAAAATCGTTACAAGTAAGGTTTTGGGCTAGTTTTATACTAGTTGTTAGGCGTCGAAATATAAGAGAGAGGATAAAATTTCGACTGCACAGCTTTTTATAAGACACCTTTTATTGTAGAAACAACAACAGATCTACAAAAGTAGGTAAAACGATTTACTGGTTGTTAGTTGGAACAACAAGAACACTACAGAAATACTTAGATAAAAGACAATTTACTTGTTTGTTGTAGAAAAAACAACAACACTTCAATAAGAAAAACTTACATTTTTGGTTGGTTTAGAGTTGAGAAATTATTTTTCATGTTTAAAAATAAATAAAAAGGAAAATTCCCGAATTTTTTTTTTTTTTTTTTTTTTTTTTTGAATGATTGAATTAAATACATCATCATACATCACATTTAAAATTCAGAATGATGATAAAAACCATATCGGGGCTTTCTGCTGCTTTCTTATAATTGAGAGAACCTTCTGTAAACAAAAGTTGAAACATGGACAGGAAAATAAATAATATATAATATCGAGCTCTAATAGCAAAAATGATGTAACCAATAATATTTTAGATTTTTGTTTTCTGATGAAAATCGATGATTTTTGATCATTTGCGTCGTCTCTAAAAATCCCATATCTCTGGGAAGTATCAATATGAAATAAAAGCAAAAGCAATTTCAAACCAAACCCTAGACTTAAAGCAAAAATATTTAAAAAAAATCAAAAGTGCAACTAGTTTAAACTAAAAACTAACTTGCATATTTCCAGCTTAATACTAGTAACTTTATCTGCAGGGTACTTTTAGACATGTTCAACAAACACAGACTGATTCAATGACAATAATTCAAAGTATGCTTTTGGGCCTTAAAATAAAAAATAAAAAAACGTGCCATGTGACTTCGATTTCAATTTATTCAATTCATTTCAAATGGTTTCTTCTTAGTTTGTATGCTTTTGTTGTAGTTGCCGTTGTCATTATTATTGTTCGGTTCGATTCAGTTCAATTGAGTTGAGTTGTGTTGACTCCAATTTTGTCTCTTCACTTTCTCTATGGTTGACCAAAAGTTGTTGCCGTTATTGTTGTTGCCAATACTTTTCTAAATGCTTTCTCATCTTTATCTATTTCAATCTCCTTATCAATTTTGTATGCAAACAATGTCCAAATTGAAGTGGTAAACAATGCAAAATTCAAACATTCTCTACCACTTCTACGACCGATATCTTTCCATCCCTATAAACGGCATTATCATCATCATCATCGTTATCGTCAGCAGAATAATTTGTAAGTAGTAAAACAATGTATTGGATTGTTGTGAAGGTAAGTGTTTAAGCTTGTATGTGTGGTAGAAACTTAGGTCATATATATTTTAGGGACATAACCAATAAATCACAGTGGGCCCAACTAAAAACTAACTTAAAGAGAAAATTAAGAACATTTTTAAGAAGAATTTTAAATTATTTTTCTTTTAAAGAGACTTCCTTGAAATGAAAATATTTAAATAAAAAAAAAAATTTTTTCTTCTTAGTCTTTCTTGAATACCAATTTTTTATGAAGATTTTATTTTTTCTTGAATTTTGTTTTAAAGGTCAATATGGGCATTTCCGTTTAAAGGTCCACCGTGACCGAAAATTTAAAAGTTATTAAAAGCTGATTATTTTACGATATTGTTATAGAGAGATAATTAGATTTTACTAATTTTATAAATTTACCCATAAATTTGTTCACTTAGATGAACAATCAGACTGCAAAGTTGTGCAAAGGTAATTTCTTATTTTTGAGAATGTTTTATTGTATGTTTTCTTTATATTTATCTTCCTTAAAAGAGGTGATATTTGATAAAAATTGTTCAAAAAAAAATTTCTTAGATGGTCTGTAATCTAAGGAAGAGTTTAACGAGAAATATGTTATTTGGATTGACGGTAAATTTTTATTTTATTTTGATCATTATTCAGTTAAATAATTACGGAAAAAATTTCACGTTCCAAATGGCACGTATCGAGCCAGATTTTGGCTTAAAAAAAAAATTAAATACAGAAGTTTTGGGAACCTAACCAAAACATTTTAATGTTACATTGCTACGTAGAATTGACTAAAAAATTTTGCCAGGTTTCGCTGAATTACGCCTTTTTATACATGGTCTCAAGAACTACTGCTGTTTTTTCACGTTCGAACCGCTATTTCTTTTGCAATTATCTTTGACCTAGAATCGCGCCCTCCATAAACCTTAGCATAGATAACAGTGCTTTCTAAGTACTAAAATTTAAGGGTTAAGAGAACGTAAAAATATTTTTTTTTTTCAAATGTTATTGCATTTTTGATGCGTACGACTGTCACGTTCAACACATTGGAATTACCCATATTCGTTTAACCCTTTCGCTACATTGTAACCATATGGATACACTCAACTGTGGAGGCATCAGACAATCTCCAGGTCAAAGAATTGGCTTAGATTGCGGCACGTTATTGTTTTTTAAGATCTTATGAATTATTTTTAATGAAAAACTCTTGGATTTTTGCAAAATTGAGAAAAGTATAGCATTTTTAAAAAAACGTTTTTATATATAAAATTTTTTTTTAAAAATAAATTTTTTTTTATTTCAAATAACATACATATATATGACCATGTTTAAAAAAAAAACACATCCAACATAAAGAAAAAGGTTTATTTTAACTTTTTGCATCAATAGTTCTTTGTTTTAAGCCGGAAAAAAGCTGTGCAGAATTTTTAAGCATAGTATGTATCCATATGGATACAAACGCAAGTTATGGTGTTGAATTATATACACACAACGGATATAAAATAATTTTAAGTTTGATGCTGCTGAGTGGTTTTTATATGGGGCCTTTTGCAAATTATTGACCGATCATCACGAAATTTATAAGTGTGGTTTCTAGCCTTATAAAACTGTGAATTAATAAATTTTGTTCTGATAGCATTATTTATTAAGGTTTTATGCGTTATATACTGTTTTCCGGGATTATGGCTTATATGGGTCTATAAGTAAATTATGGTCCGATCTTCGCGAAAATTTACGGCATGGTTTCCGCTCGAATAAAACGAATTTTTGCAAAATCTTTTAGAATTCCGTGCATTATTCCGTTATTTATGTTAGTTTTTTTAACAAAATTTCTTTACCATAACCGAAAGATGTATCCATATGGATACAGTCAAAAAAACACATTTAGGGTGCATTTTTTTCAAAAGTGAGTATTGATTGTTGTTATTAGGGCCAATTATAATACAAATCCAAAAAATTGGATTTTTTTAATTAACCCAGTAAAAACTTGTACCGAAAGGGTTAAGGTACTGTCATTAAAAGATCCCTGTCTAAAAATACTTCTGTGAAAAGTTCATTATTGCAACAGATAATTTAAGACACTGTTTATTTTTTAAATATTTACCCCCGTATTCATAAACGATTATAAATTTGTTCTTCAAGCCTTTAATAATTTTGTGATTACAGGCATTAAACTTTTCTTTTCTTAAAATATATATTTAATTTCAAGCGTGGCCACAATATTTATAAGCGATTATTAAATTTATCAAACTTTAATAAGTAAAATTTTCATAGAAAATTTGTTTTGTAAACCTTTATTTAAATAAAAATATTTTTATGAATACGGCAGTAAAACTAAAGAAGCCATTTTAATTGATAGGTTATTTTTAATGTCATTTCTTAAAAGCAGGGCTGGCAAAAACCTGGGTTTTTTAAAAAAACCCAACCGAGTGGGTTTTATAGGGTTTAATTGGGTTACATTGGGTTTTTTTGGTTTTATTGTTTTTCGTGTAATGGTATAATAATTGGTCTAAGCAATGTTGGCAACTCAGCTCTTTTCGGTATAGATTTAGCAAGAAAATCTTCAATATTTTTTTTTTATGGCATCATCATCAAATGCATGGATGGTTAAAAGAAAAGCTAGGCTTAAATAAGTCCTTACATATATGTATGCCTCAACTGCCAAGTGATTGCTTTTTGAACTTTTATGCCCAAATAAGATCGGAATATATAAATTAATTTGACAATGACATTCATAGAATTTTAAATAACGTTCAGTTGTATAAAGAAGCTTTGAATCTCCAACAAATGTTACTCAAAGTTCAAAAATATCTAAATGCTGTACAAAGCGACTCTCCTACAATTGCAACTGCCACTGATGTAATTTGTTGAACAATGATATACTACTGTCAAAACGGAATTTTGTTGAAACGCGTACTTACTCCAATTCATTATTTGGCGAATGTGATGCATCCCGAATATGCATATAAGAATGAATGTATACAAACTAGAGTTTGCTAAAAACCGTTAAAAATGTGAAACCGCGGTTTCGGTTTAAAATGATTAAAACCAGTCAATTTCGGTTTCGGGTTTGAAAATATCAAAGTTAAACTTCATACATAAACATATATATTTTTTTATTTGTTTCAATGCAGGTACTTTTATTAACACTGGTATACCTGGACCTGGTATTTTTTTTGACTTTTTCCATTTTTTTATATACTTAGTTAGCCCCCTTTCACACTCGGCAACTTACTTGTACAGACTTTGTTGTTGTCGGCAAGTAACTTGCGCAAGTCACTTGCCGAGTGTGAAAGGGGGCTTAGTATAGAACGAAACATTATGTATTCCTCAATCAAAGTGCTTTTTACAAGAAAATGATAAAAAAAAGTGTAAACGCCGTGGACATCGCAATTGTCCCAAGGTCAAAAAGCATACGCATCACATAAGAATTCTTTCTTTACAGTTTTTTCGAAGAATTATTTCACTTGCCGACAAAATGTTCCGGTTATAGCATGCTATAGCCATAAAACTCCTTACATATAAAAGTAGTCCCAGCCTTGCCAAAGGGTTCGTTATTGTGAGTTTTTTCAATAGCCACAAAAACTCAATACAAAATACTAGTGGTTCCAGCCAGGCTTAGGTGGTAGTTTTTTTAATTTTAAGAATTTTGAATTGTTGCATGCTGTTATGTATAAAGTTTTTGTATATGTCTATTTCCAAAAAAACGTCAACCACAAAAAATAGAAAAAAAAATTTTTCTTTTCAAGATTTATTTAGAGAATTGCTTATATTTTTTTTTAAATATATGCGTATAAATTAATTGATTCGAAAGAAAACGATAAATGGTAAACGAAGTACTTCAACTTTTAGCATTTTATAAAAATCCAAATTTTTAATATTTTTAATCAGGCTTAAAATCATCAAATTTAATTTTTCATTAAATTATTTTTATGAAGAAAGGAATTTTTCAACATGAAAATTAATTAAAATTGTTATTGATAATTTTTCATTCTTGACTGACCTGAGATTCGAACACAGGCGGCAGGCCTGAGATTCGAACCCAGGGGGCTGGTTACCCTGACATGTTTCGATCATAACCACTTGATCTCTTCAGAGGGATTTGCCGTCTTACACTCACTGCCATCGATGACATCTGACGTCAATAGTCAAACATCAATCCTTAAACCAAATTGAATTTTTAACCTTTGGTAGATCGAAATTTGCTTTTGAATGATTATCCATTTTAATTTATTTTACATGTTCTTCCTTTACTTCTGTTTTTTCGTACTTTTTGTCAAGAATTTTTCTTGAAGTCCAAAGTACATTTTTGTTTTTTCCATTTTGTCATTCTTTTTCCTGTTGACCTTTTTCAGCACAACTTGAAGGACAAATGTACACATAGAGCTCGTGCCTTAGCTTTAAAAATAATCAGTATTGTGTCAGTCGAGAATGAAAAATTATCAATAACAATTTTAATTAATTTTCATGAAGTAAAATTCCTTTCTTTATAAAAATAATTTAATGAAAAATTAAATTTGATGAACTTAAGCCTGATTAAAAATATTAAAAATTTGGATTTCTTATAAAATGTGTAAAAGTTTATTTTCATAAAGTTAAATAACTCAGTCAATTACTTATCTATTTTTAAACCCAAATATGCGTTGTAATCGTAAATAAACGTACTTTTTGAATAAATTCAATAGTATTATAGGTTCTAAATAAAATAATGTATAAAAACTTCACCAAAGTTGAAGATTTTTTGAAAAATCTTCAAAATTTGTGTTTGCTTGACAATAACACCAAAATTTCTCAAGTTTTCTTAGATTTGTTATACATCATTCGAAAGATCTCAGTTTCTTCTTTCCAAATCTAGTAAGAAATTGAAAATCGGATCATTATCAACAAAATAACAGGCTAAAAAGTGCGAAAAGGTACAAAAACCGGTTTTTTAACCGTAAAACCGGATTTTGGAGGTGTCCGGCATATTTCACTATTGGAATCTTGTTTTACTCAACAAGCCCTATAAGAAAAATAATATCCGGTCCCAGGTTTTTCTATTTCATTCAATTTTGTAACACTGTGTTATCTATTTCCATTAAAGACGTAATAATAAGATGACAGGCTGGCTGTTTTACTTTATTTGACACGACAAATATGTACAAAATCACACTTTTAAATTATAATAAAGACATTCAACATGAGTTCAATTTTCTATTTTCCTTTTTTGCTATCTAAAAAATCAGAACTGAACAACAATGGTCAAAAGTTTAAAATTTTTAACAGCAAACTTTTACGATTTTTTGGCTTCAGTAATAAATTGCCCTGCTTGTACAGCATCAATAGAAAACATTTTTCCCCCTTATTGTTTAATATAGAATAACCATAGAAATCGTCTTGGATTGGAAAAAGCATTAGCTCTTGTTAAAATGTATCAACATTTAAAATCTGAGCCACTTTTTATGTATAGGATTTTAACTTCAATTTCGGCCTTTCCAAAATCAAATTCAGGTTTTTAAAAAACAAATTCAGAATTTTCGTAATCCAATTGAGTATTTTACGAATCATATCCCGCATTTTTCAAATCTCATTCATTTTAAAAAGCCTGATTTTGAATTTTTAAATGAATTTTCAGTTAAATACCTTTAAGTGGTATACTATCTATGTTTCAATTAATAAATAGAGAAAAGCCCACTAACGTTAAATCAACATACAGAGAACTGGGCATATAAACACTTTGTATGCATTTTATAATCATTATACCCACACCACAATAGTGCAGAGGGTATTATGCATTTGTGCTGATGTGTGTAACGCATTAAAATATTGGTCATAGACCCACCTTAAAGTATACCGATCGACTCAGAAAGTGATTCTAACGATGTCCGTCCGACTGGCTGGCAGGCTGGCTGGCTGTCCATGCAACCTTGTGCGCAAAGTACAGGTCGCAATTTTGGAGATAATTTGATAAAATTTGGCATATAGGTTCTTATTGGCACCAAGCCTATTGAAAATGGGCCGAATTGTAGGACCATGGGGGAAGATAGGGGGAAATTTCTGCCTCTCAGAAACTATCAAGCCGATTTTAATGAAATTTAAAAAATAGATAGAAACATATTTTTATGGACACAAATGGTATGCATTTTTAAAAAATAGGACTGCGAGGGAGATAGGGGCAATTTCTGCCTCTCAAAACGATTTTAATGAAATTTAAAACATAGATAGATCTATATTTATATGGACACATAAGCTAGACAGTTTTTCAAAAATAGGACCACAAGGGGAGGTAGGGGGTAATATTTGTCTCTCACGAACTTTCAAACCGATTATATAAAATTTAAAAGCACAGATAAATCCATATTTATATGGACATATAAGCATGATGTGTTTTTAACACTGTGGTGTAGGGTATCATAAGGTCGGGTTTGGCCGACTATACTTTCTTACTTGTTTTCTTTTATTTTTCTGTAAAAAAAATTTTCAAATTATACTATCTTTGAATAAATGAATATAAAGAAAAAAACCCACTTGGGTTTTTTAAAACAAAATACCCATTAAAACCCGGCTGGGTTTTTCTGGGTTACCCAGTGGGCAGCAAACCCTGCTTAAAAGGTACTTTTTAGAAAAATTATCTTTTGTTTACAAAATAGAAGTTTTTATGGAAACATCAATTAAAAAAAAATAACTGAGTTTACTTGAAAAAGCCATTTCTCGTTTAAACTAACATTTAACAACTGTTTAGTAACTGCTGTATACTTTTCTTAGAAAAAATTCATGAAGAGCAATTTTTTGTACATGAGAAAGGTACGTTTTTCCTAGAAGAGTACTTTCTGATTAAAAATGTTCATTTAAATTAAAAATTTTTCCTTAACAATAAGTTGAAAAGAATAAAATTTTTACAATAAAAAGTAAGTTTTTCTAAAAAAATTTTCTTACCCCGTCCCACTGTTAATATTAACGGCTTTTAGTAGGAAAACATCAATAGAATAAATACGAGCATAAAAGGAAAGCAATCTTATAAAATATGCATTAAATGTCGTAGACAAAAGTGGTAAACGACCAATTCCTTTAAATACCAATACGTATGCACGAGAAAACATACATATAGATACAGAATTACAGACAAGAGATAACTGGGTCCATCTACATTCGTGTTCTCAAACAAAAAAAAACCATTCATATAATTCGTGCGATAGAATCTTTGTGGCTTTTAATGGTATTTGATTCTTTCAACACTCCTTTTTTTTCGTTGCCCCTCAGATATCTAAACGAAAGTTTGTAGAAAGAAAAAATAAAATCAAAAATGAATTGAAAAGGAAATTACCTTGAATACATTAAACAAGTACTTTTACAAATTTTCTGCATTTATACAAATCCAAAAAAAAAAATGAGAGAATATCTTTCTACAAGTTTTACATTTTTCTTTTGGCTGGAGACTTTTTATTGCCACTGCTGCATAAAATTTCCTAAAATAATAATTTGATCATAAATAATAAATCAAAAGAAACTTTCAAAATCAATAGTCTGTTTGCAATTCAATTAATGCAAAAATAAAAAAAAAGCTTGGTAAAATGACATAGACCTTTCAACGAAATTGTAAGCTTTTGTCTGTTAGAATAAATTTAGAGTGGAGAAAAGAATATTGTTAGCTTTAAGGATAAAAATTGAAAAAGGATATGGTAATAAGTTGCAAGTTTAAGACAATAAAAACTTTTATTTTATTTATTGAAATTGCATAAAACCTTTTTTTTTTTTTTGTTTTTGTTTAAAAACATTTTTCTGATTATTTTTAATAAAAAAACTTTTTCAGCTTGTAGATAAAAACTTGAGAATATTCATATTTTTTATAAAAGGTCTTTCTCTAGAAAATCATTTTATTATTTATTTTTTTTTTTTTAATAAACATTTTTAACGTTTTACAAAAAATATTACGTTTTTTTATATTTTCTCAAAACTTTGACAAGTGCATTTTTTCAAAATGTTCTTATTTAAAAACGTTTTCATTATACTTGTGAATGTTTTAATTAAAAAAGCGATTTTCACACACTTTTAATTGAGTTTTTTTTTAACAAAAAGCTTTAATTTTATATATATTTATACTAGTGTTTGGGGTCCGGGATAAAATTTCCGGGAATTCCCGGGAAATTTTTTTATTTTTCCCGGGAAATCCGGGAATTTCATAAAAAAGCAATTTTACATAAAAAACGTTTATTTTAATTTAATTTAATTTTGTTTTTTTTTTTATTTATAAAAAATATTTTAAACAAAACTTCAGTTGCTCAAAGTGATTTGTTTTATTTTTTTTACTCGCAGAAATAGATTTTTGCTTTGATACGCGTTTTAAATTTAAATTGTTGACATTACTGTAAAAAGACAAAAAAAAACAGCAGTTTACAAACATCAAATATTTTTAAATGTAATTCCAAGGCGAAATTAAATTTTTTGAAAACAAATAATTACATTTTGGATTCGGCTATATCGAAAAGTTGTATAAAAATATATGCAGAAAATATATATAGACGACTTTTTATGAGCTGTTCTTCAGATGCTGAAGAATCTAGTAGTGATGGTGATATCACAGAAATTCGAGTTGATGCTACTTTCAAAAAAAAAAATTGGAAAATGCTATCACTAATGCGAAAGCAACGCCAAAATATCAGAAAATTAATAATCTAAACTGCTTTAAAAAAAAGTTTAATATGTATGAAGTAAGCAATAATTGAACAAGGAATATGTATTGAAAACCTGAATAATGCTCTTTTAACTATAAAACCAACTTCGGTGGAAAGTGAAAGGGTTTTTTCTCTTGCTGTTCACTTTGGAACGAAGTAGAGAAATAGAATGACCAGTGACTTTCTCAACGCATTAGTAGTTTTAAAAACCACATTTTTAAAAAACTAAAAACTAATATAATTATACATATACATATACATATATATATATATATATATATATATATATATATATATATATATATATATATATATATATATATATATATATATATATATATGTATGTTATTTTTTTAAATTTGGTAATAAAGATCTCTAGTTTTTTTAATTTTTAATTGTGTTTTTTGTGTTTTGTATATTTAATTAGTTTTACACAAGCCAATTTGTGATACACATATTGTTCATTTTTAATAAAACTGTTTTAAATATAAATTTTGTTACATTTGAATGACTTTTTTATGATTTTTTTTTTGATAGTAAAAATTTCCCGGGATTTCCGGTATTCCCGGGAAATAAAAATTTTGTTTCCCGTTTCCCGGGAAATGAAAAAGTCCGGGAATTCCCAAACACTAATTTATACCCACACCACAATAGTGGAGAGGGTATTATGCATTTGTGCTGATGTGTGTAACACCTTAAAATATTGGTCCTAGACCCACCTTAAAGTATACCGATCGACTCAGAATCACTTTCTTAGTCGAACTAACGATGTCCGTCCGGCTGGCTGGCTGGCCGGCTGTCTGGCTTTCTATGTAACCTTGTGCGCAAAGTACAGGTCGCAATTTTGGAGATAATTTGATAAAATTTGGGACATAGGACCAAGCCTATTGGACCAAATCGTAGGCTTACGAGGGAAGATAGGGGGAAATTTTTACCTCTCAGAAACTAGCAAACCGATTTTAATGAAATTTAAAACATAAATAGAACCATATCTATATGGAGACAAAAGGTATACATTTTTTAAAAAATAGGAGCACGAGGGGAGATAGGATAAATGTATGCCTCTCAAACCAATTTTAATGAAATTTTAACCATAGATACCTGCATATGTATACGGACACATAAGCTATACAGTTTTTCAAAAATAGGACCACAAGGGAAGGCTGGGTGCAATTTCTGCCTCTCACAAACTTTCGAATCAATTTTAATGAAGTTTATAAACATAGATAAATCCATGTTTATATGGACACATAAGCATGTTTTGTTTTTAAATACTGTGGTGTAGGGTATCATATAGCCGGGCTTGTTTTTATATATTTTGATATTTGAGTTTCTCTTTTCTAAAAAGAAATTATATTTTCTGCAAAACAATTTCTTTGTTTGTAAAATGTTTTTAATGTTTTTTTTTTCTTTTAATAAAAAATTGGGTTGTTCCCAAAAGGCGAATTATCAGGATTTATACGTTTGTAGTTGTATTAAAAGCAACAAAATATTGTTACGAAATTAGATTTATGTAAGAATTATTTTTAGTTTTAGTTACCTTGTAAGTTATTACTTTTAAGTGGTATTTGTTTGAAATTGTTATGAACTCCACTGTATGGAAAATTCTAGTAATTGCAATACAATATTTGTTACGCCTAAAGATAGACTTTAGATTTTATACATCTAAATTTAAGGTCTATCTTAAGGCGTAACAAATATTTTACAAAAAATAACGTACAGTGGCGTTCTTGTATAATTTACAAGATAACTTGTTACTAAAACTATAGATAATTCTTAGATAAATCTAATTTTGTAACAATCTTATTTCTTAAGTATAATTTTAAATTGCTGGAAATTAGGGATTTGGAAGACTCGTATTTTAAAATGTCTTGAATATTTTCTTAAGTCATCAGTAATGCAGCTTTTGTTAAAGTATTCAATTGATTATGGTTGTCAGTCTTTATAAGTCAGTTGGCTTAATGTTTAAACTGAAAGCTGAGTGCCTGCGCACGCTTTTCTTTATTTAAGGCACGCTCGTCAACAAAGTTAGCTAAATAAGAAAATCTTTTTAATAAATCAGATAAATATTTTTGATTTTAATGATTTAGAAATATATGAGTCGTTCAGTGGATAAAGGGAATGAGTCCAAAAATTTGAAATGGAGAAAAACAACAGAACAGTTGACGTTGACCTTAAAACTAGTTGTTACAATAAAACTCAAAACTAAAATTGCAAAATTAATTATTAGGGCTTCTTTTACAATTTGTAAATATATAATGTTAGTATGTTAGTGTATGTGTTCACAAAACCTGTTAATACGATACAAATACATTTTTATTGATAAGAGTTTCAGAGGAAAAAGGGAATAAGTCCACCAAATTTTTTGTGGTTAAAATCGATAGCGTAAAAATTCAAATTAATTATGTTTTGACTTTGAGCATTCGTTCGGAAATAAAAAGAAAAAATATCCATCTAAATATTGGCTTACCCTGCGGCCACACGGTCAAGTTGTTCTTGATAGACTTTTACATATACTGCTTGTCAAAATTTACATAAATTGAAAGCTGTGACGTAGGCTGCATTAAATTTTTGAGCAATTTACTTTCAAGACGTCATCAAGAAAACAAATTATAAAGATAAACGAAAAATTTGCTCACTTACCTTGAAATCAGCTGTTTTCTTGAACGTAAATTGAAACACTCACTGACAAGAGAATTTTAAAGGCAAGTTAGTATCAACTTTTAAAAGTATGAGTGTATTGGTAAAAAAGTGTGAGTGTATTAAAACTTGATAGGCAAAACTTGATCGTGTAACCCTCAAGTTACCTCGCGTAGTGTTTAAATTGAATTAGTATATTTTGGAAAGAGTACATTTGTTATAATTTGGCAAAAAAGGCTGCAGCTAATTTTTTAGTTCAGTGCATTCGCTCAGTTTTATTTTTAATGAAGTTAAAAAAATAATATAAAACATTTCTTTTTAAAACAAAAATTGACTAAAAAAAATTTCTTCTTTTTAAATGAATCGTAAGTATAACAAATTTAACAAAATAATATGTCTTCTTCAGAATAATCTTCCTGACTTGATACTGTTTTCAAGTTTTTATAGAAAGTATGGTACACGGGAGGGATATATTTTAATAAATCAATTATATCCTTTTTCTTTTCTTTTGTTATAGCTCTAGTTTGAGGATACAGTAGACCTTGACTCACGCTATTAAATAACATTACTTTACCTTTCTTTCTTATGTTTATATTTTCAAATCCAAAATTTTTATCTATATTATTTTTATATTGTATTACCCATGGTTTCGATCTATCTAGTTCGATCCACCTCATTTGGAGCCAGTTTACCGGTTTTACCGCGGTGTTGGTTTTGCGATTGCAAACGTTATTTTCCAAAGATTTTGTAGAGAAAAAATCAAAACTGGTAATTTTAACCACTCGAAACTGTTCCTTTATTTTGCATGTTGACCACAAAACAATCCGATCGTGCGTATCAGCAAACATTTTTATATATTTGACCAAACAAGATGCGATATCTTGCGAGCCTCTTGAGCCCTCAGTTTCTGGCCAAACAAACATGGCTCTAGCATTGTTTTGAAACTCATGGAAAGCAAAGTTAACAAGTGATTAATGCAATATAAATGCAAGCGTGGACTTATTCCCTTTTTCCACTAAAAATAAAAATTTTGTGTTTCGTACAAAAAAATGTTTTGTCTTTAAAAGGGGGTTAACGTTGAAATTTGACAACAAAATTTTTACCATACATTGTTAGTCATAAAAGGAAGTGTATCCACGCTAAATCTCAAAAACGCCAAAAATGGACTCATTCCCTTTATACACTGAACGACTCATATCGAGCCCTAGCCGCAAAAATAGCTTATGCGACATCAGTTTTAATTTTCGTTTTTTTTTTTTTTTTTAATAAATGCATTTATTGGCAACACTCTCTTCTAAAATGTCATGGTCACATAAGTTAGCGTAACCATTTTATTGCAAAAACAATTTTAGCTTAAGTGCCAACCTTCATACAAAATTTTTGTAAAACATAAAAAAAAAATTCTCCAGAAAATTTGTGTGGTTGTCGCTTAAGCTATTTTGCGGTAAGGGCTCGATATATGAGTTTAAGTCAAATTTAAACCTTATTTGTTTTGAAACTTCAATATAAAATGACTGACGATTTTTCTTTAATACATAAGTGCATACATATAATTAAATTTCAAATGGAACTTGTTTTAAATCTAAAAGCGGAGTTTGAGCTTAGACTCCTAGTTAAATTTTTTCTATAGCTAAAAAGTATTCGAGTTTGAAAATTCAAAACTGCTTTCAGAGATGGGCTGTTCTTATCTTTATTAGTGAATTAAGTACTTTTTTACCAATATTAATTCGTTCTGTTCCACGTTCTATAAGCTTTAATAATTTGGACAAAAATTTAACAAAATAATACTGGTAACGTAGATTTTTCAGAAGTTACGAAAAACTTAGCAAACGTTACCAAACGGCATCGGTGATATTAATGCATGTTGCTTTTTGCTCTCTTGAGTTTTCTAAGTATGAGCACGAAGTTTTTGCTTTTCTTGTTATACAATTTTTATAAATTTTATTAGTATTTAGTGGAACATCTTAATATATTTATGGTCTTTAGGATAAAAATATACCAAAATAAACTTTTAAAGTCAACATGTATGAAATATTTTGGCAATTGTCCTTTTCCAAAACCATTCCTTTGTCATCTGTCTACAATCTGTATTAATGTATTATAAATATGCCACTTTGTTTCATAGCGATTTGTCATAAATGAGTTTCCAAGCAATTTATTATTGAAGAAATTGATGTTGTACATACTTATTTAAAATTTGGCTCCGATAGAGTTCACCACTGTACCTTTCAATTAAATATTTTACATGTCATCGTATCTTTATAGCCTTTTGCTGAAATGTTTCGCCAACCATATGCACAAAATTTCCTATTCTTTTATTCTTTAAAGGGAAAAAAATTAAGAAAAGGTCAATTTTTTGTTGTTGTTTATAAAAAGTATGCTTAAAGGGAAAATTTTGTGTGCATAGGTATAAAGATATTTTTATGGGTGGATTTGTAGAAAAGTGGTTATAAAAATAACAACAAAAAAACATGTATGAATACATAAAGCAACAAATATAAAGTAATCTTTGGTCACACTTAGCAAATATTTAATATCCCACAAGTAACCACTAGTTTTATTTAACAATTATTTAACATTGAAAAACGTTTGCTAGTTCAAACACCATTTAACCGTGTGCACAGAAGAAAATAAAAATTGATTTCAATTAAAATATTAGTGATATTAATTAAAAATTAATTAAATTTGCACCAGTAAACAAATTACTAATAACAATTATATATATATATATATATATATATATATATATATATATATATATATATATATATATATATATATATATATATATATATATATATATATATATATATATATATATGTATACGCTTAATTCACTTGATTAAATTATTAATTAAAACTGATTTTATTTTTGATTAATGGTTTAATTGAAAAAAATGGGGAATATTCTTTCTGAGCTTAAATCACATTCTTATTTGATCTTTTCAGAAACTAAGTTTGTTTATCAGAAAAAAAGTACATTATTTTTTCTTATCAAATATTTGTTAAGTGTGAACATACCTTAACATTGTTACATGACAGTCAGTCAGCCAGCCAGCCAGGCATAAAATTTCAGTCAACTCAATATGTAAAATTTCTTGTCTTGTCTGTCGCAGCAATTTTAGAAAAAGCATAAAAATGTTTCCTTTTTTTCTTATTTTTCTTTTGCAATTTTATGACAAGACAACAATTTAGTTTCGAGTATTTTTTAAGTCAAGATTTTGTTTTTTCACAGGAGATTTCAAATAAGCCTTCAAGTGTATCAAAGTGTTGACTGGCCATTTATTTTTCCAGCTGTGTGTTTTTTTTTTTTTTTTGTCGTTGCTGACATCTGTTGGAGTTAGAGTATCATCTGTTTATGAGAATTGCAAATTACATTTTATTTCCGGTATTTGTAACGCTTGAATAAACAAAATGACGCACAGATAACGGAAACAGTTTAAATAAAATAGAAAAACATCACAAAATCAAAAACAGTAAAAGGTTTTTATTTCTGTTTCTGATAAGAAAAAAAAGGGAGTTAACCCCCTACCAACACAAATTCATTTGCCTTCTTGCAGCATGTACTTTTTCTTCTTTTCTTGGTCTTAAATGTTTCTACTAAAATTTTTTTTTCCTTGTTGCTTTACAACTTTTCGTGCTTTTTTGTGAAATCAGAAAGAATCACCACTTTCCTGAAAGAAGGACATTCCAAGTGCTTTAAAAATGTATGTACAAATTAATTTATTTCCTTTTTTTTTTTTTTTGATTTTTTTTCTTATCCTTTTCTCCTCGAGTAAAGTATATTTTTTGGTTTTTAATTCACAAGATAGATACAGTATATTAACGAAAATTCATTATTTTCCAGTCTAGGATTTTGTAAAAAGGAAAAAGAAAAAAAATAATATTTTACAAATTGTTCTTATAATCGTATCTAACGATGCAGTGCAAAGTTTAATAAAGATAATTTGCAAAAGTCTAATAAAGATAATTTGCAAGAAAATACAAGGAAGCTAATTTTGGTCTTGTTAAATAGTATGTTTAAAAAGGCATACTAACGGCAAATTTCCCTAGACATCTACGGAATCCGGGGTTCACCAATCAAAAACTAATTTGCCCAATGAAAATTTGTTATATATGTGGAATGCATACGCGAGTACAAGTGTGTCCACTATCAATGTTAAACGTTTGAAACTACAAACCAAATACTTATAATACACGGATAGAAAAGGCGTAATAACGCTGATGTATTTTTACATCAGTACTAACAAGTGTCTTCGTTTTTGACCCCATGACACTTTTCATCATGGTGATGTCAACCTTAGCATCACTTGGCCAAATGAAATTATGTCATCAATGGGATGACACATCGGCAGCACAGAAATTACGAATATGTCATCAGTGCGATGACACAGTAACATCGGAGAAATAACATATTAGCATCAATTTAATGACAGTTTGTCATTAAGTCAAAGTTATTGTAATTAACTTAAGTCACGTTTGTTGAATTACGACCTTTGTTAACATCAGAACTCTCAATAATAAGACACCAACACCATGCCCCATATGGTTTCCGTAATAATTCTACTTTAAAAAGTTGATGTATTTAACTAAATAATTTATAAAAAAATAGAATATAGGAATTTTTGCTTCTTATAATACATTGTCATCATGAAAATAATGTTAATAATATACAAAATGTGACATCGAATTGATGTCACTATAATCATAAAATAGATGACACGTAAAAAATTACAAAATTGTACGAAGACGTTAGTCATTGGATTAATGGTACTTTTTGCATCATCGATGTCATTTGTAGTAACATTGATGTCACAATTCTGATGTTAGGGCATCATCAATATGAAGATGCATTTTTCTATCAGTGTATAAGCTCTCACAAAATAAGATCTACGCCAACACAAAACCCTTGTACCCACGAGTTTTTATGAAACAAGAAAAATTGGTATTGTTACGTTTTTCCTTTAATAAACGCGTTTGAGTTCTTTTAATTGCAAATTCAAATTAATGCACACACTTATTCAACTTAACAAACTATATTGAAATTAATTATTTTGTTCACAAAATTTTATCCAATGCATATTGTTATTTACGAACAGAACCGTTTAATGTCTCAAAACAAACTAAACTAACATTTACAAAGCAGCCTGTATTTATAGTCACCACAGGAAGTAGTTGTAGACTAGTAGATTCAAGAATCTTTTATTCGAATCCAGACCATTCGGTTCGAATCCGAAATTCTACAACTAGCAGATTCAAGAACCTTCTAGTGGATTCTAGAACATTCTGTTCGAATTCGAGATTCTATAATTTAATCTTAGTTCTAAAATAAAGTATAGCAAATAATAATTCAAACTAATACGACATTAATAATAATAATAATACAAGACAACTTATAACTAAAACTACAAATAATTCTTAGATAAAGCTTATTACGTAACAATATATTCGGCTTTACCGAATCTTTTATACCCTTCACCTGCAATTAGAATATTTTAGAAGTGGGCTTTAAATGGAATCTATAAATTAATAACCAATCTTCTTAAAAATAACAGCAGTATTAAAATTGGTTGCTGCTTAGACCTGTGTTAAATTATTGGCCAACAATAAGAAATGTTTTTACATATAATTCTAGTTATAAAAATCTTAATTAAAACTAAATAACATATCATGATTCGTAGCAGTTTTAGCCGTACTTTAATAAATTTAAGGAGGAGAATTTGTATTGGATCCATTGTAAACTATGGACCAATCATCACAAAATTCTGTATGTAGAGTGATTTCTTGTATTAAAAACCCTAATGCCACCGTATCACTATTCCACTAAACCCTGGGTAAACCAGACCTGGTCTTCGTGCAGCCCCCTCCAGTATTGGTCCACCCAATGGGCCCTATCAGGTATAAGTATATTAAAATTCAAATCCAATACCGGACTAGGCAGCGTATGAATGCCAACCAGGGCTGCCAGATAAATTTGAGAGAAAATCGTAAATTTTCTGAGAAAAATAAAAAAATCGTCCTTCACGTTTTGAAAAATCGGACAACTTAAAATTTAGTTTTTTTTAAACAATGTTTCTTCGATTTTTATAAAAAAAAAAACACTCAAACAAAAACAAAAAATTACTTCATACTCAGCTATCATTTTTAATCGTATTAGAGATACTGAAAGTCTCATGAAGAGCGTCTTTGATGAACGCATTTTTTAATCGTAGAAGATTCCTCACAGGGTAAAAACTGTAACACGACTGAGATTCTTACATAGCACAGCGAAAGAGGCTTCTTTAATCGTTATGGGAATCCTTTAAGACGTGGGTAAAGATTATCTAACGAGTCTTTCATGTCAAGACTCGTATGAGACACAAATATGATTTATACAGAGAGTCGTAAGAAGTTAATTCGATGATGGTTTGACGAAAGATAAACAAAGTGCAACATTGTTGTTTTTGTACTCTGAAAAATAATCATTTAAAAATATTTTTAAGACTACCATATTTACAACGTACCTAAACAAAATCGGCAGGCGTTTTCTTGTTTATGAATAGAGCGGCCTCAATGCTTTGCAATTGGAAAAACCGCTATTGTTAATTAATAATGGCAATGTAGATATTTTTTGGTCAATCTTTCGTTTTTTTCTCTATTTTTATTTATAATTTATGGGTTTTATTAAACAAGAAAGCTACCACTACTGCTCGTAACACAACGTTGACGCTCTTGCGAAAGAAAACGTTCCGCGTTCAGCTCTTGTTAAGGTACGGCTGTTAAACATTCCAAGATAAAAAACGAACTGTGGAGACTAAATAATCGTCACTTTTTAGAAAAAAAAAAGCGCAAATCGGCACTTTGCTAATTTCCGAACAAAAAATCGTCAAAATGACAATAAATCGGCAAATCTGGCAGCCTTAATGCCAACGAAAACAAAAAAATCGTTCCTAAAAATTCGGATCAGCATATGACCGGCAAAGTCACCTGTCCTGAACTCATCTGTAAACGGCATCCCTAAAGACCTTCCTCTGTACAACACAGGAATATGCAGGATACCCTCTTAAGCCATAGTGGGAAAGGGCTTCACGGCGCCCGTGATTGATACGCAGGTAAAGCGATAAACCTTATCAAGTTTTACTCCAGTTTTAACTCCTTAAGTCCTAGTCCACCATGTAAAGATTGGTCTTATTATCGTTATAAAGGGCAGTAAATCATTCTAGGCTTCAACCCCCACCTCCTCCCGAAGAATTAGGAGGCATATATTTAAGGCGACCAGTACCCATGTTCTGTAACTTTAGTGGGAACTTCTTGCATCGAAAAGATGTGAAACAAAATATTCCATCGTTTCTCGAAAAGTGAGAAAAATCTGTGTCTGTAACTCCTGTCGAAAACTATGTAAAGAGATTACGTCGTTACGTTATAAATGTCATAATATTACACTCGAAGCCGATGTGACATTGTAGACGTTCAGAACGCCAGTAAGGGGCATAATAAACCACACAAAATGCTTGGCAAATACACACGTCGTTTCCGTTTCGGGTTTGCCAATAAACAACACAAATATTATCCGTACAAACAATAATTTTAATTTTTGTTTTGTTTTCAATGAATGCAGATGCCAATAGTGCTGCGGATATTTTGTTGCTTTTTGCTTAAAACAGAAATGAAATTATAAAATAAAGGCAAAAAATTTAAAGTTAAAACTGAATTAAACAACGAGCTGTTTTGTGGCAAGCAATACTGGTAAAAAAAATAAATTTAAGATTAAAAATTAATTGAATACATTTAGCATTAGACTCCACAAAATGTTTGACAAATATCCAACATGTCTGCCAAATATTAAAAAAATTTAATATTTCTGCAAACATTGCTCCAAATGTTTGTCCAAATAGCAAACACCCCAATTAACAACACAAAATGTTTGTACAAACGCAAAAATTTGACACGTTTGCCAAGCCATTTGTGAGGTTTATTATGGCCTTAACACATATCGTTGACGGCGACCAAAATTTACTAAAATTTTACATTTTTCAACGACGGCGGCGAAAATACAACCGTCGGCTATACCAAATTGTGTAATGCGACTTTAATGTTTGTTGTTTGCAAACGAGCTTTGAAGACATTCGTATATTTTATTAAAATGTTAAAAGCAAAATAATAAAGCAATGAAAAATGTGCCAAGAACAAAATATTATTATTATTATTCTTTGCACTTTGCATTTTTAATTGTTTTTTAGTGTTAAAATTTTTTCTCGCCCCATTTTTTTCGTGAGTTCATTTGACAGTTCAAAGCGGGAACTTTTCTCACCAATATGTTACAGACACACTTTTTCTGTAAATTGGCGAGTAATTTCCTTACGTGACAGCTTGTACTCGCCAAAAAAGTTACAGACACAGTTAAGCGAGCAATACAGCCGTTTGTTTCAATTTATGGCATTTTTGTTTCATTTCACACATTTCAATCGAAAACTTTCTCGACGCGATAGTTACAGAATATGGGCACAGATTTTGAAAATAAAAATAGAGAACAAAAAGAAAAAATAAAAATGAATTTTTAAAAGTTTATTAAAAACAATATGTGTATATTATCTTTAAAAGAAACTCAACAAAAAGGTTAAACAAAATATAAGATCAGTTCAATATAAATTAAAATAAATTAATCTTTTTAAATAAGCAATTTATGATTTCCTTGTGAGGAAAATTTAGATAGAACAGTCTATCTTCTGTCATTGTTGATCTGAGCCATGTTTTTATTCGACGAAGGGTAGGAAATGACCTCCCGCACGTAGCATTACTGACGAGCATTGAAACGAAAATTTGAATAATTTTTCTTAGGTTTGGGTAGATATCTTCATCACAGTTTTTTAAAGCATCTACAACGTTATCTGATAGATCAGGCTCAAGTTTAGATGTTAGTAGTTGTTTATCTCTTTTATCAAATATAATCAGCTCATCAGCTAGTTATGGGTTAAAAGTTTTGTATCTGTATATGACTTGATTAAACTTTGAGGTAGAAGTTTAAGTATGTTGAATACATTTAGGATATCTATTGGGAAAGGTGTTTTGAGATCTTCATAAATAAATTAAATAAGAGGAATGTAACCTACAACTCGGTAGTAATCTTCAACATTTTGGATGTTATTATTTCGTTCAAATCTTGTCTTTTCGATTGGAACCTCGATTTGAACGCAAATAACTTAAACTTTTTCAAAAATCGCTTTGAATTGTTCTTTAGCTTTATTTCGGTTCTCTTCAAGCCTCATGATTAAAGTTTTGATAAGGCTTGATTCTTTTTAAAGATCTATATCGTGCTTTTGTAAAATGATACTAAGCGGCTGTGTTACAATATGTTAATATGTTTATTCCGCAAATAAATGCAAAAGTACTAAGTGAGTTCCTTAATATAAAGGTAGAGATACTACCATTCCACTTAGATATTTTTTCCAAAGCTTCTACTATTTGATGTACACTCGTTGCAAAATGTAAAATTGAGTCGTTACGGTCCACCCATCTTGTCTCGCATTATGTAGAGAGTTTGGCTTTAAATACTTTGCTAAAACTGTGTTTCGCTTGGGATGTTTATATTAAAAACTGTTGTCGTTTCTTTAACAAATGATACAACTGTTTGTATTTATGGCACTTGATTGCTTTTAGAAATCGGCGCCTGCTCATGTAGCATGTAGTTTTTCTTTAATTTGAGTCTTGAAGTGTGTCAAATCAACTATATTTTTGGTTTTCCTCTCAAGCAGCAAATAGGAAAAATAAAAAGTTTTTGCTTTAAAATTTGTTGAAACGGTGTAAACAGGTTTGCATATTAAGCCGACGATATATAGAAATTTACATTAACTTAAGTTAAATAAGTTAAAAAAAAAAAGAAACTTAAAAATTCATTGCACTAGTTTATTTAAAATTGTATACTGCAAGTGTATGAGAGTTTAGTGGGAGTATGAATAGAACAAGCATGGCACGACATTTTCCATAAGATTTGACAGAAAAAGCCTGTGACCGCGGTGAAATAAAATTTTTTTTAATTTATAAAAGTAAAAGCAAATATTGGTCATGCTTTTAAAAATAAAAAGGACAAAGATGACAGATTAAGAAAATAGATGATTAAAATAGATGATTGTCCTCTAAAAAAGAGCACGTATGGTCACCATGCATGGGATGTCTGAGCGTTCCAGTTGAGTGTTTTATTCACAACGATCACCAAGTATTAAACATCGCTAGAAAATCCGATAACCGTAGCAGTCAAGGCACGCCAGTGAAACATTTATGTTGAGACGGTCCTCGCCCTAGGGAAGTGGTAGATCGACTCTTCGAAACCTTGTTCGGGCTTAAATACGAAAATGTTTGGATGGTTTACAGTATAATAATTTTGCAAGAACTTTTCTAAGTTCTTCTTTTACCAGAGAAATCTCTAAATCACTATGGATGTTTTAATTTCTTAAACACCACTTCGCTCCGGATTGCTAGCCGTTCCCCGTTATTGGAAACCATATGCCCAAATCGGTTTTAAAAGGATTTTATACAGGATGCCTTGCTAGTCCAGGCCAAGTTTAGATTTGCTATCACTTATTAACCAGTGAAGTCTCGAGGCTGTTAACATTAAATAAAGTCTGTTGGTTTCTATATTTCGACGCCAAATGTACAGCAAAGTATTTATTTCACAAAATCAGACTGGGGTAGTGCAAAATTATTAAGTGTCACGTAAGCTAACCAAAATCAGTTAATAGGCTTACATATATTTATTTCAGTCTATAGAAAATAAAAATATTTCATCAAAATCGATATAAAGGATGGTACAATTTTAAGGGCTGATGTTGATTTTGAATAAAACACAAATTATTTAGTAAATTAGTAAATATTGGTATGGTTCAATTATGTATGGAACAAAATATCGGCCAAATGGCCGCCGCAACCTCGGCGGCACATCTCCATCCGATGGTCCACATTTTTGATGACGCTGACGCATAATTGAGGTTCTATGCCGTAATAGTGCCGAATTATCTTATCCTTTACCTTATCGACGTATACCTTTTCTTTCAAATAAACCCAAAGATAGAAGTCCAACGGCGTCAAATCACATTATCTTGGCGGCTAATTGGCATCGCCACCACGTGAGATAACACGGCCATTGAATTTGTGGCGCAAAAGAACCATGTAGCAAGTGGCACCGTCCTTTTGGAACTACAAAAAGTTCATTTTCATTTCACGATAGCGAACACCATTTACAGTAACTGCCTGACCGGCCTCATTTTGAAAAAAATACGGCCCGATACGATACGCCAGCCCATAAACCGCACCAAACAGTCACTCTTTGCGTTTGCATTGGTTTTTCGACAATCACTCTTGGATTATCATTCGCCCAAATGCGGCAATTCTGCTTATTGACGAATCCACTGAGCTGAAAATGTGCCTCATCACTGAGTCACGAAGTGCACGATATGCATTTTTATTTGAACGTCCATATTCATTTTAAGCCTGAATAACTTTAACGCGTTGCTCGATTTTGTATCTTTCCATGGTTTAAATTGAGTTAGTCTGAAATTGAGAAATTTCAAGTGAAATGCTGAAAAAACCTGACTTTTAGGCGTGGCTCACATTCAACATCGGCCCTTAAAATGTAAACACCCTTTACATTAAAAACTAAGGATGTCTTTCGGTTGACGTTTTAAAGATCTACCCATTGCTGGATAAAAAAGCACCCAATTTTTTTATATATATTATTTCATATGTTGTTACAAGGGCAAAAACGATCCCTCATTTATTAATTTTTAATTTTAATCCATAGATGATAAATATCTAATAACTTAATAAAATGAAGCTTTTCCTTTCATATGGAATAAATTTAAGTTCATAAACCTTCTTTAAGTAAAAAAAGAGCTTTAAGTTAATAAAAAAAAAACCAGTGGGATTATTACGATTTTGTAAAACATCTAATAATAGTATTGTATTTTAAGCAAGAGATAATAATTGTAAATTTATACAACAATCTTTTCATTGTCCATGTTCCTCAATGAAAGACTCCCACACCTTATTTCCTCTAAAGCCTTTAAGGCCGAATAACCGTTTTAAAAAATATTTTGTTATACATGGCGATTTTTGTTTTTGTTTTTGTCTTTACTTCCACCATTTGCTGGGGTTTTCTCTTGTACGACAACCTTTGGTTTTGTTTTTCATTTTCTGTTTTATGTTGCCTCTGAGTGTTGCAAAACAGTAATAAATTGTGTGTTCGCTTAATTAACCAACCTCAAATCTGTCATGATTCCACGTTGCGGGCTGTCGTTTATTATATCCTCCACTGCTCGTTGTGAAGAGGGTATACTAAGTTTTTCATTTCGTGTGAAACATTTTTAATATTCATCTAAGATCCCATAAAGTATATTAGTACATTCTAGGTCCTTGAGTAATTTTGAGTCGATTTAGCTGTGTTCTTCTGTCCGTCTTTTGAAAACACGTGCATTTGAGATTAAAATCCTACTAAGGATAAGAGTTATGAATGAAAATGTGGAACCACCATCCAAAAAAATCGATAATTTTGTTACAAAAACTAGCATAAATAGCGGTGGAATTTAAATATTGGTAAAATATTTTGCACAGATTCGTTCTATATGACTTGAACTCATACCACACATTTTCGTGAAGACCACTATCGAAAAAACCTCTAGTACGCCTAAAATAATAAATTTTGATATGTCAACCTTAAAAATTTCGTAAAGATCGGTTCATAATTTACAATAGGCCCCATATAAAAGTTTCTTTCGGTTAACCATTTAGTGCGTGTAAAACCGAAGCGAATAATGCAGTTGTAAAAAATTCAATCTCTGACAGTTTTATAAGAATAAAAATTAACACTGTTAGATTTTGTGAAGATCGGCCCATAATTTTAAGTAGATCCCATATAAAGCCCACTCCGGAGATATTCCAACTGTCTGTGAAGGGCATCAAAAATTCAGCACAGCCGAGTATAGCATTCTTACTTATTCGTTCTTCGTTTTGTTGCCTTTATTTTATGTTTTCTGCTTCACTGGAATTTTTTTCAACAACAGTGTCAAGAAGCAAAAGTTTTAAAGGGATGTGGAGAAAAGCCAATGGATATCAAATTGTTATACCTGAAATGGTACATGGTAAAATCTGGAAAATTTCGGTTTTTTATTTATATTTTTTTTTTTTTTTTTTTTTGTTTTTGCTTAAAGTTTACAGGTGTGGAACAGATTAACATGAGCAGCTATCCTGGGGTCGTACATCATGGTGGATCTTATTCACATTAGTTACAAGCAATGCGTTTACGATACGCCCCCGAGTATGAGAGAAACCAACACATCCAGGTAGCGATTTTAGTGATTTTAGATTTTACACTCGTTTCTTGTTTAGGAGCTCTAGCTATCTTACCTCCGCTCCTTTTAAAATAAATGTTAGCAGCATCTAGTGAGTAGCAACAGCACCTATCCATAACCCTCCCTCAGGTCTTATTCTCCCACAAACGATTTAAAATCAGCTCTTTAGTGGGATTTTCAGGATATCCCTTTCTGCGATTTGGATAGTAAGCCAAACTCCCACGTAATCCCTGAAAGTATCCCAAACAGGCTAAACTTCCGCAAAGATAATCTCCCTGAAAGACAGTGAGTATTTCTCACAAAAAGCATGTCAAAGAATCCTCAATCAATAATCAATCCGGTGCCTTGTTACCCGGGTCTACTGACACCAGATCACTGGTCAGCCTTGATCGCAAGAAATGGTGAAGATCTCTTGAGCTCTGTCGTATTTGGATATATGCCGAATCCCGAAATTGACTGGATCTGGTTATGCCCCGGAAGATGTTAAACCAACAGGTAAAATATCCCTGCATCCTCGGAAGAGAAAATTTATAAAATTGCCATATCTTTAATACAAACAAAACTAACTAAGGCCCGTTTTCACAACTTACCGATAGCTTAAAGTAGACTTTAAACGGCCTTATAAAAACTGTTCCATTATTAAAACTTTACTTTTACCAAAAGTGAGCGATAAAGTAAGTTAAGGTCCATCCTACTTGGTAGGTAAAATTAAAGTTGCAATAATGGAACAGGTTTTATACGTCCGATAAAATCCTACCTTTAGCTATCGGTAAGTTGTGAAAACGGGCCTAAATGTTGCAGATGATTAGGCGATAACTTATAAGTTTAAGATTAATCTACATTGACGCCTTTGCATATGCATTTGTTTTGTTTTTTAATTTTGTAAAAACTGTTATGACGTTTTCCTTAATTTTAATTTTACTATTATGATTTGTAACACCTTTTTCGGGGGGAAAAAAATAAGAAATACGAGAAAAATTTAACGCATGGTTTATAAAAGTTAATTTTAATCATTAACATAAATTTTAATAAGACACTTTTTCAACATCCAATGTTAAATTAATATTAACGCCTTTGTGTATGCAACAGTTTTAAAATTTGGCGTTTAAATAAACGCTGTTGTATTTCTATCATTTAAAATAGACTTTTTGGGATTCTAAACAAACAATTTATTTTAAATGTAAACGTTTAGTTAAATAAAAAAATATTTCATTCTTAATAGCTTAAGGGCATAATAAACCACACAAATTGCTTGGCAAACATGTCAAAATTGTGGTGTTTGCTGCTTGGACAAAGATTTGAAGCAATGTTTGTAGAAATAATAAAAAAATTTCATATTTAGCAGACATCTTGGATATTTTTCAAACTTTTTGTGGCGTCTAAAGCTAAATGTATTAATTTTAGCGAAAACTTAGCAGAGTGAAGTCGTTGAAAGGAAGTATTAAAATATTTTTAAATAGTAAATTAATTTTTTTAGCAGTATTGCTTGCCACAACAACAGCTCGTTGTTTATATCACGTTTTATTTTTAATGCTTTGCCTTTATTTTTTATTTCTTCTCCGTTTTAGGCAAAAAGCAACAAAATTGCCGCAGCACTATCAGCATCTGTATTTATTGAAAACAAAACAAAAATGAAAATTATTGTTTGTAAGGAAAATATTTGTGTTCTTTATTGTCAAACAACAAACGGAAACAATGTGTGTGTTTGCCAAGCATTTTGTGTGGTTTATTATGCCCTTTAGTTAATTTAAACTGACCGCTCAAGTTACGCAACACTTTTTGAAAATGTTATTTTTAAAATTTGTTTAAACTATTTTAAATTTTTATGTAAGTATCCCAGTAAAAACTTCGCCTACAAAATAAAGTGTTGATTAATCAGAAAAACATAAGAGCACTACTTACAATTCTACTGAAGGAACCAATGAATTTTACAAGGCGTGTCCCAAAATGAACGCATTTAAAAGTCAGTCATTATTTTTTACTTAAATACATCCAGAAAAAAGGAGTTATAGAAGTTGTTATAGATGTAGTTAAAGAAGAAAGCTACAAAATAATGAGTTGAAGAAGCTATTCATTTTGAAAAAGTAGGCGAAGTTTTTACTGGGATATTCACTTTATTACTTAAGATTTTGTTCAGTGTACAAATTAGTTAAAAATGTTATATAGATTATAGGAAAGCAACAGCATGACTTTCAACAGCAGTTCACATGAAGTCAAGAACAGAAATGAACCAAAAAAAATATAAAAACAGAAACTGACGAACAAAAACATTCAAAAAAAAGAGAAACCGACAACAGCAAAAGCAACAAGGACAAATTGTATGCGACTAAAAAGTCAGTCACAATAAGTGAAACAGTAATTATAGAATACAAATTAATGATGTTGCAAGTACATTTACACATACATCGAGACATCAGCACACAGACACGCAAGGATATACAAAAGAAGAGATACGCAGTTGTATCAATTTTACAAACAACATTTGCAAATTTATAAATATCTGCAGATAAATTTAATGGTTAAATGAGTAAAAACATTCAAGAAAATCATAAGGACTTATTAAAGGATAAACACAAACATACACTCAGAGCGGCATCATCTTCTTCAGCAATGAATAAATTTAATGTTAATGTGATGCGTATAAAAACGGCTAAAAGTTGAGCAGCGCGCTGCGGAAAGAGACTTAAACAGAAACGTAAATTGAAATGGTTTTTAAATTGTTATGCATTGCGTTTAACTTAACAGACACTGATGAAAATTATGAAGGATATGACACACACACATATAAAATATTTAATACATAGCAACATTTATACATATAATGTATAGGCATGAGTAACATCCCTGCAGGAAACCAGGGATCAAGTTTATCTTCACTTCTGTCGATTATTTTTGTGACACACACTTTTGTCTGCCTGTGAGAAAAAAGACAGTTTAGTTTAACACTAGAATATGCGAAAAAAGTCTTTAATATTTTTTTTATTGATTAAACATTATACTTAAAGAACTGATTAAATTATAACTTATTTCCTTAATATGATTAGTGAGAAAGTCAAGTCGATAAGTTTTAATGTACTAGTGAATCTCTCGTTCCAATAACGCTATATAGTCCCACAAGAACTTCCTTGTCAACAGTTTTAAGGTCTTTAGTTTATTTTCAATAACAAGCACAAAGCACTATCTAGTCTACAGTTGGTCAGTAGCACTGGTGACAAAGTTACCAATACCGTTTCTCTATTTGACATTTCCTACAGGGATGTGTTGTATATAATTTGAGTGTGAAATAAACATATGTACACATGAATTTAAAAATATCCTGCTCTAAAATATTCCTCAATTAGTAACGTTGACAAATGTTTATTTTGTTTCTTAATACTTTTTTAGATTCTTTTGGAGGAGATTAATAAACAAGATATCATACCCCCATTATTTCTTTCTGATATTCAAACACACACAAACCAACTTTTACTCATCCTGTTCAAACGCACCCATTTGTGTAATTATCAAGTTTATGATGTATGTGTGTGTATTTATAATGGTTTTTTATTAAAACCACAAAAAAGTATTCATATTTGCTTAAGTAACCATGATATAGAAAACACACTCGCTGTTTTTACACTCAAAAAATCAAGTTTAATTCTTAATATATATTTTGAATTTTTATTTATACATTAAATAAAAAGGAAAATAACACATTAAGAATAGTTTTTACTTTCTTAATAGAATATTATTATAGAACATGATGTATTCCTACACAAGATCTTTCTACCGGAGTTTTGGTCTGTCAAATCTCCTTTTAGCAGGAGCATCTTCATTCATTCTTACAACATGATCATAATCTACATAGTCACTGTAATTTAATACGCTTAACTAGGTTAATGACGATATTATACGTCGACGCAGATTGGTTCATAGATTACTCGAAGAAAATTTCATTCGAATACTTCTGCTATCTCAAGAACCCGTGCTGCAGATCCATATAACACACAGAAAAAAATATCTCAAGAAAATTTTTAACAACATTTGTTAAAAATAAAATTTTAGGTCAACTTTTAAATTGATTCAATGAAAAAATTTATCAAAATTACACTTTGCAAAATAGCACTCAGTAAAACATATTTAACAGTGTTGCCAATTTAGCCATTTAGTGGCTAGATTAAGCCATTTTTTACACTGTTTAGCCATTAAAAAATGAGTTTAGCCATTAGCCATTTTTTTAACCATTTTTCAAATTGTTTAGCCATAAAATTTTTTTTGCCGTTTTTCTTTTAAAAGAATAATTTTTATTTTGTTATAAAAATTTATAAAAGTAAAATAAACATTTTGAACAATTAAAACGCCTTTAATTTAAATCACAACTTTTACATATGTTGAAAATCGCTATAAACTATGACGCTGAAACATCTTTCAAAATAAAGGAACAGTATTTCACTATTAAACTTATAAAATCGATCAAACCAAACATCGCCGCTATAAACTATGACTATAAACTATGACGCTGAAACATCTTTCAAAATAAAGGAACAGTATTTCACTATTAAACTTATAAAATCGATCAAACCAAACATCGCCGGTACTTTATGGTTGCAAGTATTTCAATAAAGGGATGCAGGCGGTAACAAAATTTTTTAGAAATTTCAGAATTGAATATAAAGTTGCTTCCATGGTCTAATGCTGAAGTAGAGAGGCTGTTTAGCCAAGTAAACACCGTTAAAAGTAATTTGAGAAATAGGTTACATTAAGCAACCGTTAATTTCATTTTATCAGTTAGGTAAATATTTTTACCATAACAATACAATATTTATACCACCACCAGAATAGTGGAGAGGGTACTATGCGTTTGTGCTGATGTCTGTAACACCTTAAAATATTGGTCCTTAGCCCACCTTTACGTATACCGATTGACTCAGAATCACTTTTTGAGTCGAATTAACGATGTTTTTCCGGCTGGCTGGCTGTCCATGTAAACCTTGTGCGCAAAGTACTGGTCGCAATTTAGAGATTATTTTATAAAATTTGGTACAAAGGTTCTAATGTGGTGTAGGGTATCATAAAGTCGGGTTTAACCGACTATACTTTCTTACTTATTTTTTATTGTAGATCTGGACTTAAAAGGTTGGGTAAATGTTGTCGTGATTATGATTTACCTTCAAATTATTTAAAACTTATGATTATTTGAAACTAATGAGTGAGTGATTCCTATGGGATGAACAATAACGACATCGAATTTTTCGATGATTTAATTTTTTAATATTAATTTATTTTAATATTAATTTACGCTTATTCTTATTTAACAAATTGATCTTAACTCACAATTTCTTTGTAAACAACTTTAAATTAATTATTTCTGTTTTTTTATTGAATTTTAATGTGTTTTTATTTAAAAAAGCTTTTAGCCATTTTTTAGCCCATTTTTAGCCATTTTTCCCCGTCAATTTAGCCATTTTTGGTCACCAAGTTTTGGCAACACTGATATTTAATAATGAAATAAACAAATATTTTTTCATATTAAAAAACATTTTTTTTGAATTAAATTAAAGACAGTATTTTGTCCATTTTGTAACCCTGAATAATTAATGTTTGTCGAATCGACGAATCTCATTTACTTTTTAATATATAACTTCTTAATGATGCCGAAAGCTTGTATTGAGTTGACGTACGCTGGATCCCCTTTATTATACCCACACATCAATAGTGAAGAGGGTATTATGCATTTGTGCTGATGTGTGTAACGCCTTAAAATATTATACTAATAAACTAAGGACATCCGTCCGGCTGGCAGGCTGGCTGGTCGGCGAACTGACTGTCCATGTAAACTTGTGCGCAAAGCACAGGTTGCAGTTTTGGAGATCATTTGATCAAATTTGACACATATATTCTTATTGGCACAAGGACCAAGCCTATTGAAAATGGGCCGAATCGTAGGACCACAAGGGAAGATAAGGGGAAATTTCTTCCTCTCAGAAACTATCAAACCGATATAAATGAAATTTAAAACAAAGATAGAACCATATCTATATGGACACAAAAGGCATGCATTTGTTAAAAAATAGGTAGATAGATAGATAGATCTATATCTATATGGACCCATAACCTATACTTTTTTCAAAAATAGGACCACAAGGGGAGGTAGGGGCAAATTCTGCCTCTCACAAACTTTCAAGCCGATTTTAATGAAGTTTATAAACATAGATAAATCCATATTTATATGGACACATGAGCATAATGTGTTTGTAGATACTGTGGTACTGGGTATCATTGGTCGGGCTTGACCGATTATACTTTCTTACTTGTTTTTAAAGTTGAAATTAAGAGGTGTGTACTCGTCGAAACGACGAAGAGCAAGTTTAGTGTAAGTTTTTGTGTCTATTTTTTGTAATTATACAAATAAAACTTAAGTTTTTCCAAAGTCTTTGGAAAAAGGTTTCCCGAGAAATTAAATTATCTCCCCACAATAAATTTTAGTGTATTTATCATAGATGGGGGTAGTGCACTCATTTTGCAGTTTCAACTCACAGTTTGTGATAGTGCAAAAACATTGCAATCATTTTGTTGATGTTGTAGAAAAAACGCCATAACAGTGTAATTGTTATGGTTACACATTGGCAAAAGACTGAGCTGTCATTGTCAAGTGTTGAAAAAATATGGTAAAGTCGGTAGAAAAGGGAGGGGAGGGAGCGCGTTCGACGGTCAATTGTGGCGCGCGCGGCAGACCCGCCACAACATGTTTACAAACTCCAAAGCATAGCCGGCCTTCGGCCGGGCGCAAGGTTATTCTGCTCTATGGGATAACAAAGACCGGCTTCGCTAACTAAAGCTTCTCTGCATAGCTGGCCTTTGGCCGGGCGCAAGGATTTTCTCCTCTATGGTATAACATAGACCGGCTTCGCTAACTAAAGCTTCTCTGGATAGCCGGCCTTCGGCCGTGTGCAAGAATTTTCTCCTCTATGGTATAACTAAGTTCGGATTCGCTAACTAAAGCTTCTCTGCATAGCCGGCATTTAGCCGCCCAATAAAAAATTTTATCATTTTGCGAAGCACTAAAGGTACATTTAAAAAAATAAGCGCACAATTATGCGCTACGCAATAAGACATACAGAAATGCAGTAAAGTAAGTGAAAGAACTCTCAACAACATTTATAAAAAAAATAACATTTCAAGTGCTACGGCATTCCCTTACTACGAAGCAGGTTTGTAAGGGAGAATACTAAAAAATAACTGTATCTAAACATTCATTGTGTAAATATGATCGTTACATCCAACAATGTTTATGTGCGCTGAATAATCCGCTTTATGTATCAAAAATGTATTGCTTCAAAGTGGGAACTCGCCATATAAAATTCATGTCTTCCGTAAGCGCAATGGTAAGCGAAACCCTTATGTTTCTCCCTTACAAACCTGCTTCGTTGGAAGCTCCATTTTTTATTGGGCGGGCGCAAGGATTTTCTGCTATATGGTTTAACAAAGACCAGCTTCGCTAACTAAAGCTTCTCTGCGTAGTCGGCCTTCGTTCGGAAACAAAGCAGATTTTAGAAGCTTTACTAAGCGAAACCGGTACTCGTTATACCATAAAGGAGAAAATTATTGTGCCCGCCCAAAGGCCGGCTATACAGAGAAGCTTTAGTTACCGAAGCCGGTATTTGTTATACTATAGAGGAGAAAATCCTTGCGCCTGGCCGAAGGCCGGCTATGCAGAGAAGGTTTAGTTAGCGAAGTCGTTTTTTATTATACCATAGAGGAGAAAATCCTTGCGCCCAAAAGTGTTTTTGTTCTATTTTTAATATATACACCCAGAGAAAAAACAACAAAACAATTTTTAAATAAAT
This sequence comes from Pollenia angustigena, assembly GCA_930367215.1. Lineage (NCBI taxonomy): Eukaryota > Metazoa > Arthropoda > Insecta > Diptera > Polleniidae > Pollenia > Pollenia angustigena. Next base: position 16,684,560 of record OV884056.1, read on the forward strand.
TAGAATTATATTAAAAGAAAAAATTTTAAATGAGAAATAAGGTCATTGTTGCTTTATTTCACTCCTAACATGGAAATAAAGCCATATGACTTTATTTTTAAATGCAGTGAGAAATAAGGACTCACTCGTTTTCGAGGATTTTACATTTGATTTTTTCCCTGAGTGTTTGCAAAATCCAAAAATCATAAATTGAGGGGACTCCGTGCGTTCCTATTCGTTTTGGAGCAGCGATGACGATGATAATGTTTTGTTGCTGTCTTTGGTTTTTGTGATCAGCCAAAACTCGAAACACTGTTGGTGATGCAAATGGTAGTGGAAAATTGAGAGCGTACAAGACGATGATGATGCTGATACATGTAGACAATCACAAAAATTTATGATATCTGCCATTTGTACATTTTCATGAATTCATTTAATAAATATGTATGTATGTATATGACGACTAAATAAATAAAAACAATATTTGCCAACAGACAAAAAACAAACAAATAAAAAAAAGGGGCGAAAACAACAAAATTGTTTTAACCAAATGTCAAGATACCATATAACAGCCATGACACAACACACATCACGTCACATCATATTCAGACGAGTCGTATGAATATGAAAAGTGAATAAATGAAAAGAAAGCAGTTGGGCTACCCCAATACTCCCCCATTTCTCATGGGTCTTTTGTTTTAATGTTATTTTTCTACATATATTGTAACTTATATGATGAAAGTCAAGTTGCCTTAAACAACGTCATAAGCTTCAATTTACGAGCGGATTAACAGAATTTATGTCATATTGTTTCGTTAACAACGTTTAATGTTCAAGCATAAACACAGTGATTTTTAATATTGTATAAACAGGCAGAATTTTGTTTCCTTTCCATTTGTTTTTTTTTTATGCTAAAACATATTTTGTAACAAATATCTATAATAATGTACATGAATACATATTTACATATTTATTGTTTTATTTAGGGTGTTTTGTTTTTCAGCATGAGAACTTAAAATGATAACACAAGACAGAAATGTTGTAGGAATGAAATTTTTTATTATTTTTTAAATATAATTTCCAGCTTGTGTCCTCCGCAGCTTGAGTTACATGGTCCATACGATAAGTTAAATTTTTAAATACTATTTCCAATAAATCTGGCCGTATGGTTGCAATGGTGGCTTGATTATTGGCTTCTAAAGAGTGGCTGGTTTGTCGGTGTAAGCTAATAGCTTAATGTAATCCCATAAACAGTAATCTATATTCGTTAAATCTTACGAACGAGGAGGCCAGTAAACAGGACCACTTCTGGAAATAAAGTTGTCACTAATTTGATTTTACAATAAATCGATTGTTAAGGGCGATGTATGGCAAGCTCCACCGTCTTGTTGGAACCAAATATCGTTGATGTTTAGCTGAATAATTTTTGGAAACAATAACTCAGTCAGCATGGCTCGATAGTGCTCGCCATTCGCAAAAACGGCAGCGTCTTGCTCATTTCGAAAAAAAATAAGGAATGATGATACCGGCAATGTTTAAACCGTACCAGGCAGTGAATATTAAGGGGTGTCAAAGTGATTTGTTAACGGCTTAGGGGTTGTCTTTGTTTTATAAAACGGCATAACGGCTTATTGACGTAGCCATTTAACCAGAAATGAGCTTTAAAATATATAGACGAAGTGCTCTATGAAGTTAGCGAACAGATTTTTTTTTTCTTTCAAAGTAAATTTCCACAATTTGGAAGTTTTGTTTTAGCGTTAAACGATTTATAATAAAATGCTTAACCTTACTGGCCAGAAATGGCAACACAGTTTGGCATTCTCAGCAGTCAACCATAGTGATCGATATCGAAAATTCTAATGCAGCTAAAAAAAAACACCCACTATATTTTAGTATGTGTACTTAAAGTATCACAGTATATTTTTTTTATTTTTATAGAAGTATGTGAGAGTATTTAAAAGGATTTCAAAAGTATGTTTGATGGTCTTTTTATTTCATCTGACTTTTTGCAATAAATTATAAGAATAAACAAGCGAAAACAAATATTATTTTTTATTACAAGTAGGCAAATTGCCGAAAGTGATAAAGTTCAACGAATTTCATTACTTAGGAAAAAAGTTTCTTTTTTTTAGATTTTTTTAAAAACAAATGTGTACAAAGTTAAAAAATAACACGCAGGCTCTGTAAGAATTTATAATTAATTTGTTTAATTACAAAACATATCAATATACATACATACTACATAAATAAATAAATATTAGGTTTGTCCCAATTTAACGAACGAATAAACTGTTGCAACAATTTCGTCTATCACAGTTTTATAAGTTTGACAGCTTTGCTGGTCATCAATTTGCGATATTCGGACATTTAGATGGTCAAAATTTATGAGAAAGGACCAAAAAATTAAAATTTCTCCTAAACGATACTAACAACAAATCGATATATATCGATTTCTAGACGTGACCCAGCGAAACGCCGGAACACGTTTAGTATTTTCTTTTTGATCGATATGACTTTTCCTGGTAAGCACAACGCCGTCGATGCTTAAAAAAATTTAGTCATCCGTTGGGAACGAAAGATAAGTCTTATGGCCTGTTCGTCGAAGTCGAAAGAAGTCATCGTTCGCTTAGCTAACATTTAAAACAAAAACAAATTATAAAATCTTGTTTTTGTTTTATATGTAAGTTAAGCTAACAAAATCTTCGTTCGAAATCGACGGAATGTAAAACGTGCGTTGAGTTTCTACGTTTGTGGACAAATAAAAAAAGGAATAGATTTAGGTACGCAAACCGTTATGGTCTGGGGTGAACCGGTGAAGCACCACAGTGACTGTTATTTTTATTAGGTTACCATAACTGTCATTAACCGTAACAGTCAAGCCAAACATAAATATCCATTCTTGCAAACGGTCGGATATAGACGTGTTTTATCCCTAAAATATCATCTGAAACTCAAGCTGATGTACCAGAGGAGGAGCCTATCGATCGTATGATAATACCTATGTTACATATAAGAGTGCCGAAAATATAAAAGGGAAAATTTTTAACGGGTCACAGAATGATCGTTAATAAAAGGTTAAAATTGTACAGACATTTATACAGAGGTTGGGAAAACGTCATGGAATGAGTTTGTTTGGTGTGCTCAAAATTTTTTAGGAAATAATAAAAGTACTGACTGTAACTGACTGATGGGGTAGGAATACTCAGGAGAGACTCAAAAGGGGTCTCAATGCTTACTATGCTTGCAGATCATCGATAGGTAGGAGCTGGGGACTCCGGCCGTCAGTGGTGGGATGGCTGTACACTTCGGTGGTTAGATCCATTCTTACGTATGGATGCTGTGTTTGGTGGGAGTCATTGAGATTGGCAAGTTGTAGGAACCTTCTTTCTAAGGCTCAGAGGTGTGCTTCAATTGGAATGACAGGTGCCTTGAGAAGTACTCCTCAGGCTGCCCTGGATGTCATTCTACATCTTCTGCCCATTGAGCAGTATGTGATGCGAATGGCGGCCAGGAGCATTCTTAGACTAAGGGAGTTAGGACTTACGAGGAATGACACTCAGGGTCACTCACGGATCCTGGGTGAGATTGAGGCTGGAGGTCTGGAGGGCCGTGGAACTGATGAGGGACAACATTGATAGGGGCTCGGAGGTCACTTTATATGTGGACAGCCAGGCGGCTCTTATGGCCGTAAGGGGCTGTTATGTGAACTCCAGGCTGGTTGATGAGTGTAGGAGGGCTCTGAGGGGAGCCTTAGGGGAGTATCTGCTAAGGTTATGCTGGGTGCCGGGTCATTGCGACATAGGCGGCAATGAGATTGCTGATGAGTTGGCAAGACAGGGCTCAGAGATGGAGGATCCTGACTGTGTGGAGGCGGTTAGGCCTCCATTGGGCTTCTATTTTGGTAGAATTAGGGAATGGATACTGAGCGTGACCAATCGGGCCTGGGGGAGCCGAACGGATTGTCGGGTATCACGGACACTGTGGCCGGTGCTTAGGAAGTCCGATTCGGTGTCGCTGTTGGGCAGGAGCAGGGTCTGCGTTAGGACCATGATAGGAATTATCACGGGCCACTGTATGATAGGCAGGATGGCGGTGAGGATGGGATCCGACTTGTCGGATATATGCAGGTTGTGCGAGGACCCTGAGGAGTTGAAGTCAGTTGAGCACTTTCTGTGCCACTGTCCCAGGTTGCAGGGTAGCAGGTTGAGGTGGCTGGGCAGTAGATTCGTGGGCGAATTAGGGGATGTCTCGGGTTGCGGACTCGAGAATCTGATAGGATTCGTAATGGGGATGGCCTGGCTGCGCGAGGGGAGACTGGGTGCTAACCGCACGTAGGGCGGATTTGGTTTAAGTGGGATTTCTCTCGGGGTTGGTACTTTACCTTCTTTTCATTCCTTTCTTTTCTACCTATCTTTCGGATCTGTCTTATGCTTTTGCTGCTTATTTCACCTACTTTATACCTTCTTAGCTATCTCTAATTAAGGCGTCACAATGGACCATATTGGTCTCTGGGTGAAGGTGTGAAGGAAACTTCACACCGGCCTTTCTACCTACCTACCTACCTACCTAACTGACTGACAAAAAAACGGACAACTGACAGGTCACTTGCAAAGACTTGGATGTAATATGAGCATCAAGGTTCACTTTCTTCACAACCACCTGGACTATTTTCCCGCCAATCTATGGGATCTAAGTAAAAAACAGAGCGAGAGATTCTACCAGGACCTTCATACGATGGAGGAACGCTATCAAGGCCACTGAAACGGACACATTATTGCTGATTATTGTTGGAGCATTCAGCACAGCTCCCTGCCTTTAATTTCAGAAAGGAAATCATATAAGATAAAGTGATTTTAAAGGGTTAACCCTTTATAGCCCAATGTGACATATTTGTATCAAACCAAATATATCAATCTTAGAAATATAGTATCAATGTTTTGGCGATTAAAATCGTTGTAACACTATAGCAACACATTATTAAAGATCTAGGTACACAACAAGCTCTAAGACGGCTATAGACTGCGCCACTATTGATATTCGAAGCTTTGAAGTTTGGCAAACGCATCTTTTAATATATGTGACAGTTTCAGTTGTCTATCGATGAAAAAATCGATCTTGACTTTTTTGGTGATTCTTAAAAATGACAATATGCTCTTTCTAATGCAGAAAACCGCAGTTTTCTACCTGCATTACTTTTGTCATAAGTAAGCTTTAAATACACCTTGGATAAGAAACAATTTAACTTGTTAACTTCAAAATTGTTTTTCTCCAAAACTCATTTTTCCCCATAGGTCCCAAAGTATATTTATTACAATTACATGCAAGTGATCAGCTGTTTAGTTGTTTATATTCTCGATGGTGTCAAAATTTGCTTACATTTTTAGTGCGCCATGATTTTTTTTTTTTTTTTTTTGTTTTGTGTATGTTTGGCTGTTTGACAGTATCAAGAGTTTTTACACAAACAAAATGAATGTTGTTTTTTTCATTGTTGATTTGTTGTAGACTTGCATGTACTTGGTATAAATATACTTTGATAGGTCCCTTTTAACTGAAACTGGCACATAAAATGTTTATTTTTAATTTTTAAAAAGACTTGTGTGTCATCTCTTTTTAAAAAAAGAGGATACAGAAATTTCAGTCAAAGATTTGAAACCATCCTTCACTATTAGGTAAATATCATGTAACATAACCCGATCATCAGACATGCTTTCGTGCAATGTTATCATTTGAAAATTTTGATATAAAATTAAATTTTAAGTAAAAACGACAAATATGGCGTGTGCAATAAATAGAATTTATATGGAAAATTTTTTTCTTAAAATTTCAACGGAATCGAGTCCCATAAATTCACGAAATTATGCTTGATTTCCGTTGTGATTCAAAGAGGTATAAGTCGAAATATAGTAAATTATCCGACTACAGCATGCATCGCAAAGTAATGACATTTTCTCAATAGCCAATTGTTATAAAATTTTCTAATACATTCTTAAAGTTTTATTGCAATTAAAAAAAAAGAATATTTTTGATTTCCCATAAGAAAAAAATGTTCCACCATTTTTTTTTTTTTTTTTTTTTTGAAAATTTAGCACAGAAAATATTATGATTTTCTGGCGACCAAATCATTTCGTCTACATACTTTACGTCTTTACACGCCATTCCTCAGCACTAGTCTTCTATAGCCATTCCTCTTAAACATATGAAGAATATTTTTTGACATAAAAATCTCTCTTCCTGTTAGCAGGATTATTAGAAATATTATCATTTGTTATATATAAATTAAAGAGACATACATGTAAGTCGTATATTTGTACGTACCAATTTGTAAGAAGCCATTACTAAAAGTCTTTATCTTAAATTTACGTCTGGAACAAAATAAATGACTCCTCCTCGTAAACATTAAATTAACTTAAGTAAAAAAAAGTAAAATAAAAAAACCATAAAATATAATAAAAAGGATCAAATAAAATTTAGTACTTAACAACAACATTATTAACAAAAAAAATCACAAGCAACTACAAAACCGTAGTCAATAAGTTAAACAAAAGTCAATAAATTGAGCGGAAACATATTCCATGTGGTGCGACTAAAATAGTTAATTAATCACTTTAAAATATGATAAATAGTGATAAATATTCTGGCTTAAAAAGTAATTATTAAATTAATATTTATTATCATTTATTACCAAAGGACTTTAAGGAAAATTAACGTTAAAATTATAAAATAAAAACAAATAAGAGATTTCGTTACTTAATTATGGCACCACTTTGGTGTATAAAGATAATTATTGTAGCTGATAATGAGGTATTTGACCCATATTGATAAGCTGGATACTTAAATTTATGACGTATTAGATCGACAGCAATTTTTTTTAAAGTTTTACACTCAATTTTCATGAGGGCTTTTACGACGTCGTGTTTTCTTGCTTCTCTTTTGAAGCAACTTCCAGAATCCTTTTGCGTTCATACGATGATTTTTGGTTGCATGTCTTTTTTTATTTACAGTAACCCCTTGATTATCCGTAAGTCGCTTAAGAGGCAGCATAATTTTTTTAGAAAACAGAGTTCTTCCGGCACTACCTATGTTATCCTAAATTATTAACAATTTATTCTTTTTTTTTACTTTTGAAGAATCAACAAAATTTAAATAAACGAAGAAAGAGAATTTCCCAACGCACTAGAACCATGTTCTGTCAAAATTTTTCTCAACATTAAATGTTTACATAATAATACCCCAATAAAAAATGGAGCTTCCACCGAAGCAGGTTTGTAAGGGAGAAACATAAACGTTTCGCTTACCATTGCGCTTACGGAAGACATGAATTTTATATGGCGAGTTCCCACTTTGAAGCAATTCATTTTTGACACATAAAGCGCATATAAAAATTTTTGTATGTAACGGTAACGATCAGTCTTCCACACTGAATGTTTTGATACAGTTATTTTTTAGTATTCTCCCTTACAAACCTGCTTCGTAGTAAGGGAATGCCGTAGCACTTGAAATGTTATTTTTTTTTTATTTTTATAAAAGTTGTTGAGAGTTCTTTCACTTACTTAACTGCATTTCTGTATGTCTTATTGCGTAGCGCATAATTGTGCGCTTTTTTTTAATGTAATATTAGTGCTTCGCAAAATGATGAATTTTTTTATTGGGACATTATATTTTTACATAAAATAAAAAACACACAAAAAAAATTTACAACCAAGAATACTGCCGGTCCCGCCTATTACCGATAAGCAAGGTCTGACAGTTTTTTCAACCTCACACCTTAAAGTAAGAAGAAGAATAAAACGTAACAAGAAAAAGTAAAAAGATAAATATAAAAACGACATGAAAAACAAAAATCGAGACTTGTTTGTTACCCATCTTTCTCACCGTTCGCGGCCAAACAAAAAAGTCCCCGTGTAAATTCAGTGTTAAAGAAGCTCTAGTCAACTTAGAACCAATTCCAAAAAAGTTTTGTGAATTTTTTTTTATTTTGTTATTCACTGAGCTTTTTTGTCTTATTAGTATTTTTTTTGTTTTTAACGTTTTACATCGTTTAAGTATTATTTTGTTTTATAAATCTTATTCACTGTCTCGATTATAAAACTCTTCACTGTGGACTAGAGCGGTTTTTGGAAATAGTTAATTTTTAAGAGCTATAGAAATTGATTCTCCCACGCAAATGGCCATTTTCTCATTAGGCGATTATCTTTTATCCCAACGAAAAACTGCACATTAAAGAAAATTTGGTTTTCTCAATGTCTTATTTGCTTCGATTTAATCGCAAAGCTAACCGGCACTCATCTGCCAATTATTTATTTTCCTTTTATTTGTCGTACAGATAAATTCAATCAGCTGACTCCCATCTTTTACATGTATTTTGAGTGGCGTTGCCAGCTAAAAACTTTGTTTTTTGTTGGTATGTATATTGAGAAACCCAAAATCGTTAACGGACAGTTTATCGGTCCAATAAATTTATGTTGACATTAAGTAGCAGACAGTTTGTCGATACATTGAGAAAATGGCCATAAAGAGCATTGGTTTCATAACATAAATTTTACAATTAATTAATTCTCTTAGTTATTGTTGAAAGTTCTTCCCTGGAAAGAAATTATTTTAGTTGATACACCTGTTGCTGAGCTGACAATCTTTGGTCGGGTGTGACCCGGGTCGTACTTTAATATTCCCAGGTAACCCCTGTATGAAAATGGAGATACATTCCACGAAATATAAACTGGTACCAAAAAAGGGGTAAAGTTCCATAAAAAAAGGCCGCCGAATTATACAAAATACAGAACTGGTCTACGTCGCAACTCGCCATTTAACATCTCGCCACCTGTCAATACAGAGTCGCATACATGCCACCCGATCCCACATACATTTTCTTTTTAAAATACCACTTTATTATCAGAGAAGATGCTTTTCCTAATTTTCGCTATCACACCTCCGACCGTAATCACAGTATCCGGCGCCCAGACGCTGTTCTCCCGTGACAACAGATAATAAAAATGATTCGTCCCTATTGGACATCGATAGTAGAGACATGGTTCCCCCGCCATCCATGCAGAACTCCAATTGCCCAGCAATACAGTATTCAGTATTCGTGGTTTATCTGTCATTAGCAACCCTACAAATCCAGTGAAACCCATAAGGTAGTGTCAAATATAGTAAGCCCTAACTTACACCAGTATATTAACGTGCCCTCGAACCCATATGATCCAAAAGTCCAACTGTTCAGACATCTCGTTTAGAGATGAGTAAAAGTCAAGGGCGGCTGTCCTCGTTCTCAGACAAGCACAGTCGGCACAGCCAGTCTGAGCCAGTCTGCAGCTTCCTTGATTGTTTCTAATCACCAGATTCATAGAATCAAGCAAACAATGTTTTGATTTTGCACCCAGCACCAATTGATTACTTAAAATTGAAAATTGTGAATTGAAAAAAATTTCAATAAATGGTATCAAAGGTTTTCTTGGGAGCCAAAAAATTTTTAATTAATAAGATATAGTTTTAATGTGCTTGATTCCCTATTCTTACTATTGATAAACTAAAATTTATTGTTGGTGGGATAAGCTATTCCTATGCGCATTTCACTGGTGGCTTAGGCCAGATCATCTCGAAACTTCATCCAAAGTTTTAGAAAAGCTAACGATATTATTCAAATAAAACTGTTAAGCGAATAGAAGTTATAAATACTCAAAAGTCTTACCCGTAATGATATCAAAGCTTTAACAAAACACCAACAACAAACAGTGAGTTTGCCTTTTCTTACAATCCCGACTACAATTGGTAAATTGTTTGACAACTCTAAAGCTGAAGGTCCACACCACGCGTTTATGCATAGATGCGTATGATACTTTTTGTGTATTTGATGTGTTTCTAAATTCAAGTTACATGCAATGCGTTTAATGCGACAAATTGTTTTTTTTTTTTTTATTAGCTGTTGTGAGAATATTTTTATTAAATAAAAACAATTTTGGCAAAAATGGAGAGTGTTATTGATATTTTAATAGAATTTATTTAAAAGAATTCAAAGCGGAGTAAGCTTTTATTATAGAAACATTCGTGATTTTTCACGGTATCAATAAGTTTCCAACTCATGGCATTTGTAAAAAAAATAATAAACACAACAAAGATGACACTTAGAAGATAAAAGTAATCGACAACTAGAACGGCAAATTTTGTTCGTGGTAAAATTTTGCTAAACATTAATTTTAATGTATTTTATTCTTTAAAGGTTATACAATCTTTATTACGAAAGCTGTTTCTCTTATTAAAAACCTTTTTTTATGCAAAAAAAAAAAAAAAAGGAAAGTCATCCACCACACAAACAAATTTATCGCTAACATTGAAAATAAAATATGATTTGTCATCCATGGCCATCAATAACAGCAGACTTTTTCACCACACATGCGACGGATACAAAAGTAGAAAATAAACCTACTTTCATGGCTTGATGCGTGTATGCATTCTCTCTGCATTTTGGTGTGCAACGTATCATCAGTGTTGCCAATTTAGACACTTAGTGGCTAGTTTAAGCCATTATTCACCCTGTTTAGCCATTAGCCATTTTTTAAGCCAATTTTTAACTTGTTTAGCCATAAATATTTTTGCCGTTTTTCTTTAAAAAGAATAATTTTTAATTTATTATAAAAATTTATAAAAGTAAAATAAACATTTTGAACAATTAAAACGCCTTTAATTTAAATCACAACTTTTACAAATGTTGAAAATCGCTATAAACTATGACGCTGAAACATCTTTCAAAATAAAGGAACAGTATTCCACTACTAAATTTATAAAATCGATCAACACAAACATCGCTGTTTCTTGCAAGTATTTCAATAAAGTGATGCTGGCGGTAACAAAATTGTTTTAGAAATTTCAGAATTGAGTTTAAGGTTGCTCTCACTTCCATGGTCTAATGCTGAAGTAGAGAGGGTATTTAGCCAAGTAAACATCGTTAAAAGTAATTTGAGAAATAGGTTACATTAAGCAACCGTTAATTCGATTTTATCAATTAGGTAAATATTTTTACCATAACAATACAATATTTATACCACCATCACAATAGTGGAGAGGGTACTATGCGTTTGTGCTGATGTCTGTAACACCTTAAAATATTGGTCTTTAGCCCACCTTTACGTATACCGATTAACTCACAATCACTTTCTGAGTCGAATTAACGATGTTTGTCCGGCTGGCTGGCTGTCCATGTAAACCTTGTGCGCAAAGTCCTGGTCGCAATTTAGAGATTATTTGATAAAATTTGGTACAAAGGTTCTAATGTGGTGTAGGGTATCATAAAGTCGGTTTTAACCGTCTATACTTTCTTACTTGTTTTTTTTTTGTAGATCTGGACTCAAAAGGTTGGGTTAATGTTGTCGTGATTATGATTGACCTTTAAATTATTTAAAGCTTATGATTATTTGAAACTAATGAGTGAGTGATTCCTATGAGATGAACAATAACGACATCGAATTTTTCGATGATTTAATTTTTTAATATTAATTTATTTTAATATTAATTTACGTTTATTCTTATTTAACAAATTGATCTTAACTCACAATTTCATCGTAAACAACTTTAAATTAATTATTTCTGTTTTGTTAATGGATTTTAATGCGTTTTTATTTAAAAAAGCTTTAAGCCATTTTTTAGCCCATTTGAAGCAATTTTTTAGCCATTTTTTTCCGTAAATTTAGCCGTTTTTGGTCACCAAGTTTTGGCAACACTGCTTATCATGTACAATTACACTGATTCAACTTTTTTGTCAAATGCATAAAAAGGACAGACGCATAAACGCATGGTGTCGACCTTCAGCTTAATGGTATTTGTAAGGGAAAAAGAAAAACAAATTACTTTATTCCATTGTTGCCAGTTCAGTTTTCTGCACTGCCACCTGCATATTTGCTATCAAAAATTTTCTTGGGGGTCAACAAATTTCGTTAATAAGATTTAGTTTTAATTTGTTTAATTCCCATAGTTTGGTATTTTTATTTTATATTTTAAATAAAAAATTATCAAAAAACCTTGCCATTTCAGACAAAGTGTTAATTGATTTAATTAAATATAGCTCAGGTTTTGACAATTCCCAACAACAATTCTAAAAGATTAAATTTTTTTATTTTAAGCGAAAAAAGCAATTAGGATTTTTTTGTGAAATTCAACATTTTTAATTTTTCGAATTTATTCTATGAGCTAAATTTCAGTTATGTATTTTATAAAATTTAAGGAATAGAACTATTACAAAAAGCTTTATAAACTACATAACTGAAATTTAAAGTAACCTTCGGAAGGAAATAATTCCCAGTTTAGATTTTTTGTTAATTTATTATTATTTTGATTAAAAATTTATTTCAAAACAACACAGAAAAAAATAAAAATTGATTTCAATTAAAAAATTTGTGATATTAATTAAAAAATTAATTAAATTTGCACCAGTAAACAAATTAATAGTATCAATTAAACCAGTTAATAGCATTAATTAAACGTTTAATTTACTTGATTAAACGTTTAATTCACTTGATTAAATTTTTAATTTAAACTGATTTTATTTTTGATTAATGCTTTAATTGGTGAAAAATTTTGGAGACTTTTTTCTGTGAACTTAAATGGTAATCAAAATAATTGATTCAATTATCACATTTCTAAATTTTAAATTCTTTTCAAGAAATTTTTTTTAATTGATAAAAAAAACTTATGAATATGTTTTCTGTGCATGCATATTTCGAGTGATAATTTGTATGGGTGCTAGGCGAAACCTTAGACCGGTTTGTATCAATTTTAATTGGTATGCTTTAAGGGTCTAAGAAGTACCAGACCAAACACAAATTTAATACCATTTTAAATTAATTTTAATACTTAAAATGCTTTGTGATATTAATTAAAAAATTAATTAAATTTGCACCAGTAAACAAATTAATAGTATCAATTAAACTAGTTAATAGCATTAATTAAACGTTTAGTTTACTTGATTAAACGTTTAATTCACTTGATTAAATTTTTAATTAAAACTGATTTTATTTTTGATTAATGCTTTAATTGGTGAAAAATTTTGGAGACTTTTTTCTGTGAACTTAAATGGTAATCAAAATAATTGATTCAATTATCACATTTCAAAATTTTAAATACTTTTCAAGCAATTTTTGTTAATTGATAAAAAAAACTTATGAATATGTTTTCTGTGCATGCATATTTCGAGTGATAATTTGTATGGGTGCTAGGCGAAACCTTAGACCGGTTTGTATCAATTTTAATTGGTATGCTTTAAGGGTCTTAGAAGTACCAGACCAAACACAAATTTAATACCATTTTAAATTAATTTTAATACTTAAAATGCTTTGTGATATTAATTAAAAAATTAATTAAATTTGCACCAGTAAACAAATTAATAGTATCAATTAAACCAGTTAATAGCATTAATTAAACGTTTAATTTACTTGATTAAACGTTTAATTCACTTGATTAAATTTTTAATTAAAACTGATTTTATTTTTGATTAATGCTTTAATTGGTGAAAAATGTTGGAGACTTTTTTCTGTGAACTTAAATGGTAATCAAAATAATTGATTCAATTATCACATTTCTAAATTTTAAATACTTTTCAAGCAATTTTTTTCAATTGATAAAAAACTTCTGAATATGTTTTCTGTGCATGCATATTTCGAGTGATAATTTGTATGGGTGCTAGGCGAAACCTTAGACCGGTTTGTATCAATTTTAATTGGTATGCTTTAAGGGTCTAGGAATATTTGTTAAAGTTAGAAGTACCAGACCAAACACAAATTTAATACCATTTTAAATTAATTTTAATACTTAAAATGCTTTCGACTACTTACTGCTAAAGTTATTTTAGAAATTTTGTCAAGCATTTAAAATTGTTTTAATAAAAATAAATATCAATTTAAATTTTTTCAATTCTTCCTTTTCTCTTTTAAATTCTTAATAACAAATTTTGTAAAATGTATTCGTGCATATTTCGAAAAAAAGGCTTTCTTTAAAATGCTCACAATATTTTACTTTTCCAATTAACTTTGAGTTTCAACAAAAGGTCCTGTAATATCCTGTTAAGATCATACATACAAATTTGAACTATTAAACACTATTTTAAAATGACTTTTCTCTACATACACTCACACACACACGCAGCTACGTATGAAGCAAAATGTTTTATGAGTTTGGGTTTTAGTATTTCCTGTATAAGACCATGTCCTGTTTTTTGTATATGCATCTGCATAAGTACTTTTAAGGATAAGTTGATAGAGTTGGCAAAGAATAATTTAAAATGCTGTATTATTTAGTAGAAAACATACATTTTAAAATCTTTACATATAATATTTTTTTGTTCTGAAAATTTAAAGTCTTATGTATGCAAACATTTTGCATACTCTTACCTTTGATCCTGTAAATTTCCATATACATGTATGAGATAGTAAAAGACTATTTATTGAAGATATTTAAACTGGCCTGCGATAGGATGTGTTAAAAGAAAAATTAATATTTGTCTTAGTTTTAAGAATCTTACAGTTGAAAATTTTTAAAAAGGATTATAACTGGTGACACTTAAGACTCTTAAGTAAAGCAAGAGGGAATTAAATGTCTTTAATAGTATATGAACATAATACATATGATGAGTGTATGTTGCTGACAGATCTTATACAACAAGATGAGACATGGGGACTCAACCTTGAAATTGTTTGTTTTTTTTTTTTTTAATAGAAACACATCTCTCTCCTTGACGTCTGTTGACTACAACAAAATGCCCTCAATAAAAGCCCCTTTTATTCCAAGTTCCTAAGAAATATTGCGTAAATCGTTTACTGCTGCTAAAATATGAGACTTCAGTAAAATAAATGTTTAAAAGATTGTTAATGTTCTATGAACATGAAATATAAAACTTTTTATTTTGACATAAAACTAAACCATTTCATATTTTAAAAATTTATTACAATAAATAAAAACCAAAAAAAAATAAATAACCAACAATAGAAAAATGGAGATTCCTTTTTCTAAAGAAACGGACAACTGCTTGTTTGAACATAAGAGTATTAAAAAAACTTCTAAAAAATAAATGTTTAAGTCGAAAAGTTTTTCCTTCTGAAATATAAAGTACTCAGTAGTAAATAAACTAAGAGAAAGGATTATTTGTCCATTTGGCAGACCATTAAATTAATCTTAATTGATAGAATTCTTGAGGGCAAAAATAAAAATAATTAAAATTTGTTGCGATAATTAATTTAAAATTGTAGTTGAAAAGAATGGTTTTTATTATAATGTTTAAAAATGTTTTTAAGTAGAAATAAAAAAAAAAAAGTTAAACCTTATTGAATTTTTATATTTCTACTTGCTGACCCGGTCCGCGTTGCTGGTCCTAAGCAAAAATTTAAATTGAGCTTTTAACGAAATTTACGGCCTTTAAATAAAAATCCATGGAATACAAGTTTTTTTACAGAATAACTTACATATACATAGTGTAGATATGGGCTCAATCAAAAAAGGAAAGCATGTATTTAAGGCAAATTGGAAATTATATTTATTTATTACTTCGTCTTAAGCCCAGACGATAGGCAATGTTTTTTGGTTTTGTGTTTAGTGTAAAAACATATAAATCTTTTGGCTTGCCAACTCGGGAGCAAGCCACATAGAACTGGCCGTTTAAGCCAGCAATAGTCAATGATAGGCCTTGTCCTTTGCTGATGGTAATAGCAAAGGCAAGACGCAAAGGGAATTGGAACCGCTTGAATTGGAATGGTAAATCGTTGGAAATCATCGGAATTCGTGGATTTCGAATGTTTACAAATTTTGATATTGGAACATTATAACATAGGTTTTTCTTTAAATATCTTCGGAACTACATAACCGATTTAAGAGTTTGATATTTCGTTTTGATAGACATGACAACGGCTTTCAAAAAAAAAAATAAAAAAAAATAAAATAAAAAAATAAAAAAAAATAAATATATATATGTATTAGAGCGACTCACCAAAAAAAGTGCTCGATGTACCCTCCTAAAAATTAACCTTGGACTTTTTTAAGATGACATTTTAAATATTTCGGCTCCAGCTTTGACCTCTCGTGAGCTGGACCAGTTTGAAAAAGGGTATATTTTTGCATGTTTTGTTAATTTGAGAATCTGTTTCCTTACTAACATATACAAATTGGGTATCATAAGAAAGGTTTTTGTAAGGCGCGTCTAACTGTATATACAATTGGTCCAAGGACGATCATCCATGTCCTTTTTTTAAGGACTTTCTGTAAAAAAAACGGCTTTTGAATTTTTTGTTCGGGGTTGTTTGTAAAAAAATGCCAAATTAACATATTTTAATCTTTAGTCGATTTAATTAAATACGTGTAACCCTTCGTTTTAAATAGGGCAATATGGGTATGAAACTGTTTGTTTTGCCAAGTACATCATTTTTGCATGTAAATAATATAGATTTTGGCAAATTAGATTCATTTTACACCGTGCTCTGGAGTATATATAAATGCAATTTTTTAGTAACTCTAATATGATAGCGGATTTAGTTTCTAGATCATGTATGGATGAAAATAGGACTAAAGAAAGAAAAAAAGAAATGATCCACGACTAAAGAAAGAACAAAAGAAATTATCCACGACTTATTGGCGACTTATTTTTTTCGCAAATTAAAAAAAAATTAAGTCGTGGATAATTTCTTTTTTTCTTTCTTTAGTCGTATTTTCATCCATACATGATCTAGAAACTAAATCCGCTATCATATTAGAGTTACTAAAAAATTGCATTTTTATATATTCGAGAGCACCGTGTAAAATGCATCTTATTTGCAAAAATCCATATTATTTACATTCAAAGATGATGTACTTGGCAAAAGAAAAAATTTGATACCCATATTGCCCTATTTTAAACGAAGGGTTACCAACCCATTGCATTTTTGTCAAAACGCGAACTAGCACGAACTTCGAAAAAAGCTGAGACACGTATTCAATTAAATCGACTAAATATTAAAATATGTTAATTTGGCATTTTTATTACAAACAACCCCGAACAAAAAATTCAAAAACCGTTTTTTTTTTACAGAAAGTCCTTAAAAAAAGGACATGGATGATCGTCCTTGGACAAATTGTATATACAGTTGGACGCGCCTTAGAAAAACCTTTCTTACGATACCCAATTTGTATATGTTAGAAAGGAAACAGATTCTCAAATTAACAAAACATGCAAAAATATACCCTTTTTCAAACTGGTCCAGCTCACAAGAGGTCAAAGCTGGAGCCGAAATATTTAAAATGTCATCTTAAAAAAGTCCAAGGTTCATTTTTAGGAGGGTACATCGAGCACGAATTGTGCTTCCGTACAACTTGAGTCGCTCTAATATGTATATGGGTAATTCCATGTCAAAACGACCAAGAGTGGGACACGACCCCGTCCGATTTTAATGAAATTTGGTGAGAAGGTTCCTTTTATCTTATTAGGAACATATGTATATGAACGAAAAAAATTTTTAAAATTTGTTTTTCGAAAGTTATGTCATATTCAAAATGTCATAATATCGCAGAATAAGCCGAATGTGTTGAGGTTATTTCTTCAATATCTCGAAAACTACTTGACATATGATGATGATTTTGATGTCATTTAAAGAGAATACTTGGCGCTACAAACCATAAATTGAAAAAAAAATTTTTTTTGAAAAATGTAATATCTGCAAAATGTTAAATTTTAAAAACGGACTAAGTCAAAAACTTATTTTTTTATTTGGCTGAATTTTTTTTTGTATAATATGTACCTCAAACTGTTCTTTAACAATCCTGAAACTTTGAAGGAGGTGTTTTTTTTTTGTTTTTTAAGATATGATTTTTTTCCTTGCGCAACCCTTAAAAAAAAATTATTAAAATAGAATTTTAATATTGTTATTTTGAGCAATAAGTGCACTGTGCAAGTTGCAAAAAACAGACGAGCCGCGCACCTGGCATTTTACCCTAATTTGGGACGCTGAATCCAGTGGTACTAACCGTTTTTTAGGTTAGCTCGCGTTTTCAAGATATAGGTACCCTTATTTCGAAAATGTAATAGGCTGCACAGCATATACATATTCGCGTAACTCAAAAACGGTTTAGTTTATTGAAATAACAAAAAAAACCTAAATTCGGCAATAAATAATAAAGTGGGGTTGGTCATACATTTGACCCATCTAGGAGCATCCTACGCGCTGTACCATACAAATATTGCGGCTTAATAAAATTCTTTAATTTGGCCCCTGCAGCGCGTAGGATGCTCCTAGATGGGTCAAATGTATGACCAACTCCACTTTATTATTTATTGCCGAATTTAGGTTTTTTTTTGTTATTTCAATAAACTAAACCGTTTTTGAGTTACGCGAATATGTATATGCTGTGCAGCCTATTACATTTTCGAAATAAGGGTATATCTTGAAAACGCGAGCTAACCTAAAAAAACGGTTAGTACCACTGGATTCAGCGTCCCAAATTAGGGTAAAATGCCAGGTGCGCGGCTCGTCTGTTTTTTGCAACTTGCACAGTGTACTTATTGCTCAAAATAACAATATTAAAATTCTATTTTAATAATTTTTTTTAAGGGTTGCGCAAGGAAAAAAATCATATCTTAAAAAAGAAAAAAAACACCTCCTTCAAAGTTTCAGGATTCTTAAAGAACAGTTTGAGGTATTATACAAAAAAAATTCAGCCAAATAAAAAAATAGGTTTTTGACTTAGTCCGTTTTTAAAATTTAACATTTTGCAGATATTACATTTTTCAAAAAAATTTTTTTTTTTCAATTTATGGTTTGTAGCGCCAAGTATTCTCTTTAAAATGACATCAAAATCATCATCATATGTCAAGTAGTTTTCGAGATATTGAAGAAATAAGCTCAACACATTCGGCTAATTCTGCGAAATTATGACATTTTGAATATGACATAACTTTCGAAAAACAAATTTAAAAAATTTTTTCGTTCATATATGTTCCTAATAACATAAAAGGAACCTTCTCACCAAATTTCATTAAAATCGGAAGGGGTCGTGTCCCACTCTTGGTCGTTTTGACATGGAATTACCCATATGTCATTGGTGGTGCAATATGAAAATTGGATTTTGCCACGCCCCTTCGCCCGCAGACCGAAAATC
The DNA here is from genome assembly GCA_930367215.1 of Pollenia angustigena. Lineage (NCBI taxonomy): Eukaryota > Metazoa > Arthropoda > Insecta > Diptera > Polleniidae > Pollenia > Pollenia angustigena. Next base: position 16,703,640 of record OV884056.1, read on the forward strand.
AAAAATCAGACTTCACAGTGTCACACGCCGGAATATTCTGAAGATTCCCTGAAAATTTCATCAAAATCGTTTTATGGTGTTTTCTTTTCTAAAAAATAATGATGTATTATATTGTGTAATATATTTATTAGGTTACACGAACCCTTACAAAGTGATACATTTTTCTAAATAACAATGGAACAAAATAATAGCTACGTTTTACACTCAACATTAATGTGTATTTAGCGTGTTAAATATTGAATGCAAAGTTTGTACTAAAAGCGATATTCACCACGCGTGTAGCAATTTTCAACATTAAATTTTCTTACAATTCCAATAAGCGTTAACAGCACTGATTTTCAATAATTAATGTCAGCTGTTGTTAACTCCACGTCTACAACTGACATGATTTGCTGTTATACCATCATGTTATAAAAGGGTTGTTAAAACATTTGCATTAACAACCGTGTTATAACATGAGAAAACATCTAACATGATGAGTCTATACTTAACACTAACATCATTTTAGTGTTAATGTTAAGCATTTCATGTCAGTTGTAGACTGTATGTAAACATTTTGCGACAAAAAAATATAATAAAAGTAAAACAAACGAAAAAAAAAGTTTTTATATCCATCCCAATATAACTAAAAATCACAATATAACGCAAATTGTTCGCAAACACAAGAAAAACAAGCTAGAGTGCTATATTCGGCTGTGCCGAATCTTTGATACCCTCCACCGACAGTTCGAATGTTTAAGGAGTAATATCTGTATGATGTTATTATTATCTTAAACTGTGACGATTTGTTATTAATTATGGATTTAGGCGACTAAACTGTTTTCCGGTAGTAGGGTTTGTATGGGGCCTAGGGTAAATTATGGACCGATCTTCACGAAATTTCACAGTCTTTTTCCCAGTTCTATAAAACTTTGATGTACCAAATTTTGTTATGATAGCATTATATTTTACGGATTTAGGCGTACTAAACTGTTTTCCGGGAGTAGGGTTTATATGGGGCCCAGGGTAAATTATGGACCGATCTTCACGAAATTACACAGTTTTATTTCTTGTCCCATAAAACTTTGATGTACCTAATTTTGTTATGATAGCATTATTTTTTACGTTTTTAGGCGTACTAAGTTGTTTACCGGGAGTAAAGTTTATATGGGGCCTATGGTAAATTATGAACCGATCTTCACGAAAATTCAAAGATTTATTTTTAGTTCTATAAAACTTTGATGTACCAAATTTTGTTATGATAGCATTATTTTTTACGTTTTTAGGCGTACTAAGTTGTTTTCCGGAAGTAGGTTTTATATGGGGCCTATGGTAAATTATGGACCGATCTTCACGAAACTTAACAGTTAAATTTCTAGTCCTATGTAACCTGTGACTTGCCAAAATTTGTAATGATAGCATTGTTAGTTAGGGTTTTAGGCTTAATATACTGATTTCCGGGAGTAGGGCTTATATGGGGCCTAGGGTAAATTATTGACGGATCTTCACGAAATTTCACAGCGTGATTTCCAGTTGAATAAAACGAATTGTTGCGAAATCTTATATCATTCTGTGCATTTTTCCACCATTTATGTTAGATTTTGTAACAAAATTATCAATTTTTTTTAGGTGGTGGTTCCACATTTTAATTCATAGCTCAGATCCTATTGAACCGATTTTGCTGAATTTCAATCCCAAACTGCTTAGGATAACTACAAGCAATTTGACACCAAGTTTGTTGATTTCTTTTGAGTTTTTCGAAAGTGAGCGTCTTTTCAACAGACGGACAGACGGACAGACGAGCAGACAGACGGACATGGCTAAATCGACTTAAAATTACTCAAGGACCCAGAATATATATACTTTATACGGTCTGAGATGAATAGTAAAAAAGTTTCACACGGAATGACAAACTGAATATACCCTCTTCACAACTAATTGTGGTGGAGGGTATAAAAAATACTTGCTTGCATAAAAAAGTACTTTACGCAGATGCAAAAAAAGGCATTATCTCACACTCAGTTATAACTGCGGGTAAGAAATGGAACAAATTTGCCATTTATTATTGCAACATGTTTAGAAAGGACAACGACAACTTCTCACATTTTTGCATATATTTTTAGAATGGAACAAAAACCCGCACGAATTGTAGCATATATGGAACATTATTGTCAGAAAAGAAAACACCATTAGAGTCCATACGTTACATACATACATACACACATCCTATTTTACATATACAGATTTGCAGGTATTTTATCAAAAAATTTTTTTTAATAGAAAAAATAAGAACATTTAAAAAAAATTTTTTAAGAAACGCATTTCATAAAAAAAAACATTTAAAAAAAATTTTGCCTCCCCCTAGATTTTATCCTAGCTACGCCCATGTATTCGTGTATTGTCATCGGGAATATGTATGCCTGCAAAGTTTCATCCATTTGCATTGAGTAAAAGGCGGTCAAAAAAGCATTTTACAAAAAAAAAAATTTTGCCACCCCCCTAGATTTTATCCCGGCTACGCCCATGTATTCGTGTACTGTCATCGGGAATATGTATGCCTGCAAAGTTTCATCCATTTTCATTGAGTATAAGGCGGTTAAATTAACGTTACAAGATTTGATTTTCCGAAGTGAAGCTAAAGAAAAGGTTTTAAAAAAATTTGCACCCCCCCCCCCCCTAGATTTTATCCTGGCTACGCCCATGTATTCGTGTACTGTCATCGGGAATATCTATGCCTGCAAAGTTTTATCCATTTGCATTGAGTAAAAGGCGGTCAAAAAAGCATTTTACAAAAAAAAAATTTTTTGCCACCCCCCTAGATTTTATCCCGGCTACACCCATGTATTCGTATATTGTCATCGGGAATATGTATGCCTGCAAAGTTTCATCCATTTGCATTGAGTATAAGGCGGTTAAATTTACGTTCAAAGATTTGATTTTCCGAAGTGAAGCTAAAGAAAAGGGTTTAAAAAGGAACTTATTGATGGAATACAGAGACCTGCGCCGTGGGATTTCACCGGCGGCGGCGGCTGACGCAAAAAAATGCTCGGCGGCGGCTTGCTCCGGCTGTTAGCCGATGTGGCTGTCAGCCGATGGGATATGAATATTAAAATTATATGTATGTACATTTGTGTAAACATATTTGCATGTGTTTATATTAAAACAAACAATTTAATCCATTTTTTATATAACACAGAAAAAAATATTGCCGAATTATTTTCAAACAAACGCTTGTTTGAAAATCATTTTAATTTCTATAAATTTTTTTACTGACTCAAACAATATTTTTGTTTGATTTTTATTTAACCAACAAAAATGTGGACAACTCTTCAAAAATATAATAAACGCGTTATTGGTGTCAAGTTTTCATAATTTTTTATGAAATATTTAACGCTCTTTAATGTTGTCGTCTTTTTGCATTTTTTTATTTGATCGTAACCTAGGGTTTACACTTGCAAGTGCAAGTTCGAAAAACTCAATACACTCACACATTTTTACTAACACCATCACATTTTTCGTACTTGCAGCCCAACTTGCAAGAGAATTTGCTTGCAAGTGAATTTTTGACACTTGCAGTAAGTAAAATGACAAATGAAGAAACAGTGTTACCATGGATGACTTTTGTATCAATTTACTAGTACTTAGTAATATAAAAGTTATGTTTATAGCGGATTTTCTGTGTATTTATAAAAAATAACACGTAAAAAAGAGAACAACTATACAACACCCCATCTCAATGGTAATTTTATCATAAATTTCAAGCATTTTGAAAAAAAAATTGTTAATGAAAATAATTTCTCAGTAATATTATGAAATCGCCACTACGGCAATACTGGAGTCAGAAATTTTATAAAATAAACATAATTTTTTCATCAAGATGGACCGAAAATTAAATAAAGAAGGAATTATTTAATTTGTTTTGTTATAACTTGTTAATATTTTTAACATGGTAATGTTGTTAAACCAAAAAACAAAGTTTTTTTTATAGGAAGTTTTCGCTTCGAGAACATTTGAAAAATGAACTTACAACTGACTGTGTAAACACTCAAGCTACTTGCAAGACTTTCGGCTTTTTCTTCGACTTTTTCGTTGATAATACGTATATACTACTTGCAAGTAATTACTTGCATGTGTAAAGGCAGGGTAAGCAACACTTCTTTTTGTGAAATATAAGAACAACAACAAAAAACACACACAGTCTATTTTTGGACGCTTTAAAAAAGTGCAACTATAAGAAAAACAATAGCAGAAACAACATTACAAGAAACAAAATCCCGTATTCAATTTTTTAAAACTGTTTGGTTAAATACATCAAATACAAAAATAGAATGATGACAAAAAACATATCGAGTCGGTCTGCTGTCGTTTTTGGTTACATTTCTTCTTTAACAAAGAAAAAACATTGTGTTGTGCGTATAAATAAGACTTCGTTCAAAAATTATTCCAACAAAAAAAATGTGTCTCAAAGCCAGCCGGCGGCTCTGCTCTGCCGTCATCTTCTCATACAGTGCTTACTTGTGTGCGCTTCATTGCTTGTGAAAAAACTTGTTTTTTTTTTTTTTTTGAAATTTAGTATATGAATTTCATTAAACTTTTTGTTTGATTCAGTTAAATTATTTGTTTGAAAAAATCAGTGTTTTTTTCAATAAACAAAATTCAAATAAATTGTTTGAATATGCGAATTTGTTTTTAGGACCGATTTCAGACAAAAAATTGTTTGATTCTACAAATTTTTTGTTTGAATTGGAAAAATAATTTTTTTTGTGTATGTATAATTCACTACTCATGGCATAAAAATATGTTTTTGTTTAAACAAGAATCACATGTTTTCAATGACACAGGAAATCAAACATTAATTGAATAATTAGCTATTCCAGAATACAAAATTTTAAATTTTTACATATAAAACACAACATCTTTTTTTAGGACTACTATTTATCTTTGTTCAGCTTGAAAACGGTCTCTTAAAAAAGGACAAAATGTTGTAAAGTGACACACCAAAATTTCGACCACATTGAAGGGTAGTTGAAGGTGTTGACCGCGTAAACGAATACCTCATTAGTGACGCAAAGAAACATATTGGCGTTTTATTCTTAAATTCATTTTTCTTGTTAAGCATAAATCTGAACGAAATCTGAATTGAACTTGCTGATCTCGGCAACCGTATCGCTGGAATCAGTTTCAACTGTAATTTTGTTATTCTCACAGATATTTATTTAATTTTGAATTGCAGCCAAATAGTATATAGTTTTAAAAACAATAAACACTTAAGGCTGGTTAACAAAAGTGATTTCGTTAAATTTTTACAGAGTTAAAACTTTTCGGCGGGAAAATACACAGAATAGTTATCACAAAAAATAATCAACGATTGCACCAGTGTTCACTCATTTTCCTATAAGTCGTTATTTTAAAAATTTTAATGAAATTTTGGTGCTTTATAAACAAGAAACTAAGAGTTCCACTTTTTAAGAATAGAAAAACAAAAAAAAAATGTGCCAAGGTGTTAAAAAAATAGAATAAAAATTATTTACAAAGTAATCGGTGGCTAAGCTGCAGCCGATTTTTAGCCGAAGAAATTTCGGCGGCGGTGGCTACAAATATTTTCATCGGCGGCTGGCTAACAGCCGGCTAAGCCGCTTCGGCGCAGGTCTCTGATGGAATATTATTATACCCTCCACCACAATTAGTTGTGCAGAGGGTATATTCAGTTTGTCATTCCGTGTGAAAATTTTTTACTATTCATCTCAGACCCTATAAAGTATATATATTCTGGGTCCTTGAGTAATTTTAAGTCGATTTAGCCATGTCCGTCTGTCTGTCCGTCTGTCCGTCTGTTGAAAACACGCTCACTTTCGAAAAACTCAAAAGAAATCAACAAACTTGGTGTCAAATTTCTTGTAGTTATCCTGAGCAGTTTGGGATTGAAATTCAGCAAAATCGGTTCAATAGGATCTGAGCTATGAATCAAAATGTGGAACCACCACCTAAAAAAAATTGATAATTTTGTTACAAAAACTAACATAAATGGTGGAAAAATGCACAGAATGATATAAGATTTCGCAACAATTCGTTTTATTCAACTGGAAATCACGCTGTGAAATTTCGTGAAGATCCGTCAATAATTTACCCTAGGCCCCATATAAGCCCTACTCCCGGAAAAGAGTATATTAAGCCTAAAACCCTAACTAACAATGCTATCATTACAAATTTTGGCAAGTCACAGTTACATAGGACAAGAAATTAAACTGTTAAGTTTCGTGGAGATCGGTCCATAATTTACCATAGGCCCCATATTAAACCTACTTTCGGAAAACAACTTAGTACGCCTAAAAACGTAAAAAATAATGCTATCATAACAAAATTTGGTACATCAAAGTTTTATAGAACTAAAAATAAATCTTTGAAATTTCGTGAAGATCGGTCCATAATTTACCCTAGGCCCCATATAAACCCTACTACCGGAAAACAGTTTAGTCGCCTAAATCCATAATTAATAACAAATCGTCACAGTTTAAGATAATAATAACATCATACAGATATTACTCCTTAAACATTCGAACTGTCGGTGGAGGGTATCAAAGATTCGGCACAGCCGAATATAGCACTCTAACTTGTTTTTAATTTGAGTATTTTTGAAACAAACATAATAACTTTCCTAAAAATAGTTTTACTATACTGATAGAATCTTTATTTTGATGATGCACTAGCATCAAAATTGCAACATCAATGTTATTACAAGTGGCATCAATGATGCAAATAGTGACATCAATCCAGTGACGAATGTCATTATAATATTTTGCTATATTTTAAGCGTCATCTATGCTTTGACAACAGTGACATAAATTCGATGTCACATTTGGTGTATTAATTATCATTATTTTCACCTTTAAAAGGTACAAGTTCCCATATTCTTTATTTAAATTATTTAGTTTTTTAAGTAAAAAGATTCGAAAATACATCGCACATGCTGTTGGTGTCTTATAATTCAGATTTCTTCTGCACACAGAAAAAAATTGATGTTAAATCGTCAAAAACAAGGTTGATTTTACCGTTTTCGGAAGTGATTTTGCTTCTTTGTTACTTCATGTTAATTTAACATGATTTTTCAATAACTTGCGAACATTTTTTTTCTTTTAAAATAACTAAAATTCATGTTAATTTAACATTGTAGTAAAGTTAGAGCAAAATGTCATTTATATTAAAATAACAATCTGAATCACATTGAATGAAAGTTATTTCAAGTTGAAACAACGTGAATTTCATGTAGAATCAAATTGGTTGGAGTGTGATATAACAGTGAGAAGAAGCTTCAGACACAACATATGCATTTATACAAGAATAATTCAAAACACTGAACTCTGTAACATCCCTCCGGGAAATTTGTGTCAATTGGTCCAACAGACTGGTCCTGGGAGTTGTGAAAATAGAACAGGTACAAAAAGAAATAACTCGTGACCAGTGAAAGGAGAACCAATCATGTAACTGGTTTATTAATAACAAAAAGGTAGAAAAAGTAATGAATTACAGTGCAGTCTTCACCGGTGGTATGACTCACTTTTTGGGACTTTCTAAAATTTGGTTCTTAAATTTAGTTCTAGGACTTGTTTTACTGAAAAAAATACTACATGGTATTGAAATAATACTACATTATAGTAACTGTAACTAAACACGTCCATTTAGAATAGATGTGTGACTGGTCAAATGATGTCAATTGACCCCCTCCAATGACAACCCCATGTAAAAGTGATAGGTCTTATTCATGGAAAGTGTGAGAACTAGAACCGGTCTCTACAACCAAAGACCTATCACAAGACTACTTTGGTGTCTGTTCGCTTACCTCTAGGGATATGTTTCACTTATTTTGTATTCCCCTTTGTTAACAGAAGTTAACAGAATCGCCCTATATGGTTTTCGTCATCATTCTACATTGAAAAATTGATGTACTATTTAACTTTATAATATAAATTAAAAGAATACGGGAATTTTCTTCTTCTTATAACATATTTTAAACATGAAATTAAAAAAATTTATGTGGTTTTTTTATATTTGGCCAATTTGTATTTATGGTGTTGTTTTTAACTATACAAAACAAGTAAAACAGGTTTTTATGGATTCAATATTGAACAATGTTATTTTAACAGTGAATAATATTAAATAAACGTGATTTAAGGTTATGTTATTATTTTAGTTGGCCAGTTTTAAAATTTTAAGTAATTTTCCTATTTTTAAGCTTGTTAGGCCTGGAGCTTCAATGTAAATAAAATATCAATTTTATTACAGTTTTTTCCAACGTTTCGTAGATATTTTTCAACTTCTTCAGGGGGTGTAAATGTTTTTGATTATATTACATTTTTAAATATTTTATTTGTAAAAACAAAAAACAATTAACAATAATAATTTTCAACCACATCTCTTTCTAGTATCACAGTGAAAAAAAAAAGAAAGAGATGTGGTTGAAAATTATTATTGTTAATTGTTTTTTGTTTTTACAAATAAAATATTTAAAAATGTAATATAATCAAAAAAATTTACACCCCCTGAAGAAGTAGAAAAATACTCTACGAAACTTTGGGAAAAACTGTAATAAAATTGATGTTTTATTTACATTGAAGCTCCAGGCCTAACAAGCTTAAAAATAGGAAAATTATTTAAGGTTATTTTAATATTTTTCATTTAAAATTAATATGAAATAATGATAAGTTTATATAAAGGCCATACTTTTGCAGAAATTTACTATGATTCAACATTTCGCCATGTTAATTTAACATTGGTATTTTTGTTCTGTGTGTGTAAACAAAAGGTGGAAATACAACAAAAGTGAAACAAACATGTATAACGGGTAAGTAAATAATAATATTCGTTGTCTTTGACTTATCTCAATCACAATGACTCAATTTAATGACAGTTTCTCCGATGCTACTGAGTCATCGCACTGATGACATGGTTTATTAAACTTTTTCCAATTTGTCATTTCTGTGATACCGATGTGTCATCCGATTGATGACACAATTTCAATTTTTGACCTTGATGACAATTTGAAAATTTTCCAGTATTATTTTCTTCTAAGGAATTACGAACTACATTATAAGAAATATTTTTTCTCAAGATAACTTTACTAAATTGTCCACAGTTTGGTAGGTGTCGGCCAAAAATGGTGAAAAAATATATTGTTACGAAAGTAACTTTAGTTAAGAATTAGTTGTAATTATTATTTATCTTGTATTAATTAGTTGTTTTGTATTCATAAGTAATTTTATTATTGTTATTAAAAATTGTTAAAATTAAGTACACTTCAATCCCAATGTGCGTACAGAAAGCCCTGGAAATGACCGTTAAAAAAGCTTTAGTATAAGTGGTGACATTATGTAAACATAAGAGCCGCCATAAATCATAATGGACGTTAGAGTGGTGAATAAGTAAAGCCTTAAACCTTCGAAAAACACTTCGAATCTTCTAGATGGCTGAATTACAGTATAAATACTTGCGGTAGCTAGCATCAAAAAACAGTATTAGTTCAGACTTTGTCAAGAGTACTATAAACATTGAAGTGTGTTGATTACAATAGTGAGTTGTAAATAAAAGCTGTAAATTTCGGTTGTTAAAGTGACTAAGTTCTTAATTAATAAGTGTTATACATTAAAGTGTTGTGTTTATTTGAATTGCAATAAAAGAACTCGAAACGGTTAATTATAAAGGAAATAAACCAAAACACTTTTGAAACGCAGTAAAGTAACAATATAGAAAAAAAAAAAATTTTCGACATTTCAGCAGTTTTGAATCGCTATATGCATTATTTGCGGATTTCTTTGTCCTACTTTATTTCTCCTAGTCTCTAGCAACAATTGTGGATAAATCTGACAAGAAAACAAAATTCGGCACAGCCGAATACAGCACTCTGACTTGTTTTTAAACTCAACTGCCTTTAAGTCTTAAAAAATTGTCATTTTTAAATTTCTAATGTGTGTACATTTATTATTACATTCAATAAGTGACAGCAAAATTATACTTTTTTGCAATTACAACCCCTAATTGATTTTGCCAAACAATTGCAATTAGTTTTAAATAACTGCTAATAGGCTTTAATTACGTATGTATTTGCATTTTTAATTGACACGCTTAACATTAGCGGCTGGAACGAAATTTTAATACTTTACACCATTAAAAAATAAACATTTGAAGAAAAAACTTCTATATGTAACTCATTTTTTTTTTTTTCTTCATTACACCTTTTGGAATCATATTGTTTCCACGACACACCTTCATCTTACACTTAATTTTACTTAATTAAGCTCTTTAACTTAATTTAACTTAAGAAAAACGATCAATGCTATACATTTGTATGTAAAATCCTTTTTTCCTATAACTTCTAACGTATAACTTCTTAATCTCCTTTTCGGAAATAACTAACCACGATTTTATACGGTGCAAAAACATACTTTTAAATATGTAGAACTACGAATAGTGAATAATGCAGTCAGGGGAATTTATAAAAAAATCTTTATTTATATTTTTTTGTGCACAAATAAATACTTTGCAAATACATCTGACATTTCCTCCGTCCCTCTCTCACCACAATCTCATACATTTACAATCAGCTGTCAATTTGTAAATTTCTTGAGAGCTGCAATTAATTTTGTAAACATGCAATAAAAATTCGTTTGGGTTGGTTTACCCCTGTTTTTATGCAACAAAATTTTACTTACACTTCTCTCACACTCTAATAAAGAGATTCCATTATTTCTGACACCCATACACACACAAATTATACAGTGGGTTAATGTTTTTTACCACTTGGTGTGTGTGCGTGTGTGTGTGTGGTCAGTTTCATTTCTCATATGCACACACGCATACCCCGGTTCACACTCTCTAGCAGATATTTTATTGTTATTGTTTTTATTATTGTTCATTTTTGTTGCTACAACAATATTAAAAGTACTGTAAATTAAAAAAAGAGATTTATGCAACACTTTACCACTTGAGCAAAAAATTTGAACAATTTTATTGAATTTATAAAAGTTTTTTTACTTAATAATTATTTTTGTATTGCATGCAGGTTGTTGTTCTTGTGTTATTTAATGAATGTGTGTTGAAGGAATTTCAATAGTGCAACGAATAAATAAATGATTGGGTATTAGGATGGTCTCAAAGCTAAATAAAATTTCGTTTTATTTTTAATATAAGCTTTTTTTGTATTACCACACAGGGCAAAACACCAAAATTTTGCAGATTTCTCTCCATTGCTTTTGGGCAAATTAAGAGTGCTGATTACGATGGTATAGTTTTTGAAAAGAATTTTTCAGTTTTCTCTAGTTTCAAGACATTTACTATTTGCATAATTTACACCATCTTTTGTATTATTCGCTTAATATTTCACGAACGACCCTACAAACCTTTAAATGTTTTCTGGATTATTAATCTACACAAAAATCTTTTTCATTTGTAGATTAGAGTCGCATTGGTGGGTTTATCAGCACATCTAACTTTTATTGTAAGGAAGTTGAAAATTTTCCCAAATGTTAAAATTTTTCCCTTATTTTGCAGTGTATGCACAGACTAGACATTTCAACGAACTATCTTCAGTAAACAAATTTCAGATCGAAATATTTAGAAAACAACTTCGCATTTTAGTTCAAAAAATATTTTCTCTACACATAAAAATAAAATAGTTTTACAAAATTTTTTAACAGAGTAAATGTGAATACGTAGAAAAGGTTCAAGTATATAATCACCTTAAACGATAAAAAATCTGTCTGGATTATTTGTACAACGCCTTTGCTTTGTAGCCCAAATGTTATTAATAGATTTTGGCATATTTTTTCACTCAGCTCAAAATCACTCTAGTTTTATGTCACGTACGAAATGCATGTTTCGCATATTTTTACACTCGCCTTCAAATCAATTTTGTTTGATATCACGTACGACATTAAGATTTTCGTATATTCTTACAATCAACTCAAAATCACTTCCGTTTTATGTCACGTACGAAATGCAGATTTTCGCATAATTTTGCACTCATCTCAAAAACACTTTCGTTTTATGACACGTACGCTATGCACCTATTTTTATATGATATTATAGGCAACAAGGTTCCGTGATTTTTTTTACATAAAGTTCCCTCTAAATAAAACAAAACGATAAAATTATTTTCTAGTTATCACCATTATTGTACGATCTCTATCTCTCTGAAGACGTAACATGTCACGTACGATGACATTTAGATGCCCAAATGCAACTATATCTTTAAAACTATAGCTAGTAGAGAAAAACTAATGACGCCATCGCACTGTGTTGCGTCTTCATATAACGAGTAGCCAAAAATACAAAAGGTTATGGCAGAGCGAAGAAATTTTGTGCAGGTGCTTAAAAAGATTGATAAAAAAAGTTGTAAATTTTTTATGTAACTGCAAAAGTATTCGGATCCTTCCCATATATCCTTAAATTAAACAAATTTAAAACATTTCTGTGAAGAATAATTAAAAATATTAAATCAAAATTAAATTTAAACTTGTTCGTATAAAACTTATCAAAGACTATAATAAAGAGCTGTTACAAAGTTTCTGCAAGAGCCTTTCGATTGTACTTTTTAAAATAAGCCTAATTTAAGCCTTTAAAAAACGGTTTAAAAAAATATTTTCACGAAACAACAATAAATTTAATAAAAAAAAAATACTAAAAGCTACACATATTCTTAATAAAAAATGATTTAACAAGCTTAATAAAAGCTTTTTGAAATAAGTTTGATAAAAGAATTAAATAAAAGCTTTTCACATAAAGCTTGACAAAAGTTGCATGAAAGCTTTTTACATTAAGCTTGAAAAAGTTTAATAGAATGCTTAATAAAAGCTTTTTGAAATAAGCTTGATAAAAGAATTAAATAAAAGCTTTTCACATAAAGCTTGACAAAAGTTGCATAAAAGCTTTTTAAATTAAGCTTGAAAGAGTTTAATTGAAAGGTTGACAAGCTAGTTTGTAATAAGCTTGATCAAAGTTGTTTAAAAATTTTAAATAAAAGCTCTTCAAATACAGACTAATACAAGTTTTAAAAAACTTTTCACATAAAGCTTGAAAAAACTTTTTTAGAAAGCTTGACAAAAGCTAAGCTTATAAATCATTAGAAAAGCTATATAGGAAAACCCTAATAAAGTTTTCTCCAAATTACTAAAAAAAAAGCTTTTTAGAAATAAGTTAAAAAAGCTTCGTACAAATTTTTAACAAAAACTTTCACAAGAGTTTAAAGAAAAAAGCTCTTAGAAAACAAATAAATTAGGAAAACTTAGGTTAAGGTTTAAGAAAAAGCTCAAGAAAAAAGTTTAACTATTTTTCAATTGATTAACAAACTTTTTACGAAATCCCAAGCTTGAATTTTTTCATTTTTTGAACCGTCTTATTGGGTATGTTTATTTGTTTTTTTTTTTTTATTTTAATTGGTTTAGATTGCAAAACTGGTAGATAAATAGGAAAAAAAGCATAAAAAAAATTATTCGGGCCACACAGGATATTTTAATTTATAAACTTATGTTTTTTTTTTTTTTTTTGTTTTTGTTTCGGACATCACTTGCAGTTTATGTTGACTGTTGGTTTATTAATCCCAAGTTGCTAAAACTTCTTATATAAAAAAATTTAAGTCTTTACAGAGTTTTGTAGCAGCAATTAAAAATTTTTGTTTTTGCTTTTAAGTTTAAATTATCAGGATAGATGACTACAACAGATACTCATAAGAACATTTTGTATGTAAAAATTTAAATTTCTAGGAAAACACTCCAACAACTTATTTATTTTCGAAGTTTGACTTTGAAATTTTTAATTTGATATTCTAGTTAAAAGTTAGCCGTATGAGATTCCTATTTTACTCTGTTTTCAAAAATACTAGTTTAATTATATTACGAACGAAAAAACTTATGTTTGTTTCACAATACAACTTTAGCCTCAATGGCTCTTTCAATGCGATTTTTATAACAAAATGGCAATTGCAGGCGCTTACACACAGAAACATTTTTCTTTCATTAAGAAAGTAGAAAAAAATATTGAATGAAACAGCAACAAGAATATGAAGAGAAAGACCCCTTTCACACTCGGCAAGCTACTTGCGCAAGTCTCTTGCGCAATTCTTGGTTTGTAGTCGTTAGCTCGGGGTAAAGAAAAAAAAAATTTTGTACAGACTTTGTTGTTGTCGGCAAGTAACATGCCGCGTGTGAAAGGGGTCAAACAGTTTTTTTTAACCGTTTATGTTTTTTTTTCGTTTGCAAAAATCTATTTTTCATATGAGAAATCCAAAATTTCTTTAATCGTTTATTACTCTCTGCTGGTAAATGAAAAGATTGCGGACAGTAGCAGCTGTTGCAAGTTAAATAAGTCATTAAACACACATTCATTGAAAACTTTTAACAAATACAAATCACAGATGTTGAAAGAAAAGCAAAAGTCCAGTACTGCCAGTAACTATTTACGACAAGGAACAAAACGAAAAAGGAAACCAAGAATATACATGTGTTTGCAAAAGGGATACAAGGATTTAGTCATGGATTTATTTTAACAAAAAATCTGAAAAAACACACACACAAGGAATATGCGATTAAAAAAATCACCAAAACTAAAATAAACCACAAGCGATTTAGCAAATTAAAATTAATGAAATTAACTTGTTAAAAGAACTACTGGCAGCAATAGCAGCAGCAACAACAACAATTTAGCAAAGATATTGATTTAATTTTAAAAAACTATTTTTAGTTTAGTTTAACAACAAGTACATAAGCCGTGGTCTGTGATGAAATTTAAGTACATATTGCTATTTAATAAGTATAATAGTTGTTAAAGCAAAAAGGGTTGTAACTTCTAAAGATTTATCGTGTTAATTTCTTAGTGTGCAAACGCTTTTGGTTAAGCAAGTGGTTCTAAGTGTGGAAGAGAATTGTTAAAAATAAATTACTAATTAATTTTTTAAAATTTTAAATAGATTTTTTGGGCATTTCAAATATTTTAGTAACCTCAATTAGCGATTTAGAGCGATCGATGCAGAAACTCTTTATTTCTTGGTACAGGTTCATAGTTGCTGGCGCTACGTCGCGACATGTACACTAAAAATTTGCTTATCTTACTAAAACTACAAAACAAATCAATAACCACTTTACATCGAAATAAGCTGCCAGCAAACTGCAGCAAAATCGCTCAAATCATCGTGAGAATATCGCCCAACAAATTTCCACACAAATTTTGGGTTATTAAGCTTAAGAAATATAAGCATTTTTTTGACCGATTTTTTGTTATTTTTGGATAATAATTCTATTTAAGAAAAAATGTTTTTCCAGACTGTTACGACCTTCATGAGTATCCATTCTGTTTTACTTATTTATACTACTACTCTAACTACTAATTATTTTTATGAAGAAAGGAATTTTACATTAGTTTAAATTTATTAAAATTTATTAACAATTTTTCATTCTTGACTGCCGCGGGAATCGAACTATGGCACGAGCACAATGCTTACATTTGTCTTTCAAATTGTGCTGAAAAAAGTCAACAGGAAAAAGACAAACAAAATTAAAAACAGAAAACTGTACTTTGGACTTTGGACTTCAAGAAGAATTCTTGACAAAAATTACAAAAAAACAGAAGTAAGGAAGAGCATGTAAGTCAATTAAAAATAGATAATTATTTAAAGAAAATTTCGATATACCAAAGGTTAAATACAATTTGGTGTAAAGATGGAAGTTTGACTATTGACTGCCAAAAGTCAACAATGGTTGAGAGTATTAAACGGCAAAACCCTCCGAGGAGATTGAGTGGTTACAATTGTAACATGTAAGGGCAACCTGTCCGTGCAAGCCTGAGTTCGAGCCCCGTGGCAGTCAAGAATGAAAAATGATCAATAAATTTTAATTAATTTCATGTTGTAAAATTCGTTTCTTCATAAAAATTATTTAATGAAAATTAAATTTGATGAACTTTAAGCTTCGGTCGCAATAGGCAGCAACATTTTCACC
Source organism: Pollenia angustigena (assembly GCA_930367215.1). Lineage (NCBI taxonomy): Eukaryota > Metazoa > Arthropoda > Insecta > Diptera > Polleniidae > Pollenia > Pollenia angustigena. The sequence continues at coordinate 16,719,599 of OV884056.1, forward strand.
GGTGTTCATAATGGAGCAACAATTTTTTTCGCAACCATTCATATTTTCAATTAAGAAAACGTTTTCAAATTTTTCCCACAACAATATTACATATTTGATTTTTAAAACATTTTATTAAAATATTCACTCAAAACTAAATAAAATTATTTTAAATGTCATTTAAATTTTCATACAAACTGTTGCTAAAATAAAAGTAGACCCTACTTTAAAAAAAAAAAAAAACTTAACCCATTAAGGCCCTGCGTAGCGTTTTCGCAACGTTCACTTAAACCTCCCCTCAGGCATTTTGTTGTTACGTGATAGTGTTATAAAGCACAGTGAAATAAAATTTAACTAAATATCTTATCGACCTGTTTTTGGATTTGTATCATACATAAGTTTGTTTTTATAAAAATTTTTAATCTAAATTTTTAATTTTTCCTGTTTTTTGGGTACTTTTGAAAAAAGTTTAAAAAAATAAAGTAATATATAATATACATATCTGAAAATTCTGAAGGAGGTAGCTAACATACGAACATTATTATTTCTACTGAAAAATCCAATCATCGTAGACATTTGAGACTTTTTTTATAATTGTATATATCCGTGATGCGAAAACGCAACACTGGGCCTAAACGATATACAAATTACATACAATTTTCAAATACAAACATATTTATACAATCACTTGCTATTTAAAACAGCATAATAAAAACATGTATGTATGTTTATTTTAAGTTGTTGTTATTTATGTGTTTTGAAATTTTCGATAATTTTTTCACCTTTTTCAAACTAATTTCCAATTTTTAAAATGCAGGATATTTCGCGGAATATATTCCTTTTTTTTCTTATGCCCAAAGTGTGTTATTTTCCTAAAGGAAAGCAAACTTACACCAAAGTAGTCCCGTGATAGGTCTTTGGTGATAAGATAAGAAATATCACTTTAACATGGGGTTGTCATTGGTCAATTGACACTATTTAACCAGTCTAACATCTATTCTCAATGAACGTGTTTAGTGTTAGTTATAACAATGTTAGATTATTTCGATACAATGTAGTATGTCAATAAAACAAGTCCCCAGAACTAGATTTAAGAATCAAATTTTAGAAAGTCCCAAAAAAATGTGTCACACCATCCGTGAAGAATGTACTGTAATTCATTAGTTTTTTACCTTTTTCTTAATATACCAGTTAGATGATAAGTTCTCCTTGTTCTAATTTCACAAATCCCAGGACCAGGCTGTTGGAACAATTGACACAAATTTCCCCCAGGGTTCTTCAATAGGTACAATAGAGAAAATCAAACAAGTAATGTGAAATTATCCTCTCCCAGGATATTATCTTTTTGAACTTGTTCTATTTTCACAAATCCCGGGACCAGTCTGGTGGAACAATTGACCATTCACTGACAGCTAGGATATTTCAGGAGTGGGCATTATATTGGACCTGTGGTAAATTATGAACCGATCTTTACGAAAGTTGACAGTGTGATTTCTAGTCAGTATAAAACTGTGACAGAACAAAATTTATTACAATGGAATTATTTGTTATGGTTTTATACTACTAAAGTGTTTTTCGAGAATGGGCTTTATATGGGGCCTATGGTAAATAATGGACCAATCAATTACAAACGTAAGAAATGTGACGTAGCAGTGCACCCAAAGTGCTTTGGAACATATCATAATTGAATTAAAAATGAAATGTATATGAATATCTTTTTTAATTTTTTTTTTTCCTATAGACGTGAATAAATAATTTTAATTTAAAATGTTTGCAAATGCGCTTAATTTTTACATCGTTAAGGCCCAACGTTGCGTTTTCGCAACGGGGGTTATCTGGGCTCCCACGTATCCGATTTGCCCAAAATTTGTTTTCTTTCTTATTTAGGTATAAACAATAAAATTTTAAAAGTTTCGTCATTATAACTCAACGGGATCATGGCTCGGGCCTTAATGGGTTAAGTTACATTTTTGTTTGAAAAATGAAAGGAAAATACATGAACTACTTTGGGAAGAAATAAGATCGAAGAAAAAGCGAAATTGTTGCTGCCATTGTGAACGAACCTTTAGCATAATTAAAATATCAAATTTGGATTAAAACCCGTAAACAGTTCAAGAAAATAACCACAATACTAGTTATTACTAACTACTAATACTAACTAAAAAACAAAAATAGTTTGTTTGTTACCATTGCGAGGACCATATTAAGTCTTTTTTTTAACCATGGAGGGTTACTCTTAATTTTAGCACATTAAGGTTACTCTTCGTTAAATCGACAATATTTTTTAAAAAATAAATTCTATCGAAACGATCTTAAAACCAAAAAATAAACAAAAATATGTTTTAGCTAAGCGGTTTATTAATAAAATAATAACAATTAATTAAAAAAACATATGACCCCGAGCCTGAGTATTTATTTCTTTGAGATAAAAACAAAAAATGTTTTCTTTTTAAAATTCGATACGAATTTGAACTCTTGTTTGTTAAACAACAAAAACTAAAAAGGACAAAAATTACAAAAATTCTTATTCAGCCTTTAAAGATTATCATAGATAATTTAGTTATTAGCCTTTTTTTTACGCATAAGATACAACATTTTTGACGGATTCTTGTCGATTATGAATTTTATTTTAAATTTTTTCCTTTATTTAGGTCTGCAAGGTAGGTGTCTCGAATCTGTCTCTTATATAGGGATCCACCGTACTGTCGTCGGTTTTGGGTTTTCCATCTTTATAAAACATATTGTTAGTATATATGACGTCGCTGTGGTCACAACTTATATTTGAAATTCCAAAAAAATATACAAAAACTTACACAAAAGTTACTCTTCGTCGTTGCGACGAGTACCTCTGAATTTCAACTGTAAAAAAATAAGGATCCAGCGTACTTCCACTACAAGCTTTCGGCATCAGCAAACGTTGTTGACAAAAAGGGCGTTAGAGTCTGAACGCAATGTAACGATAGTTTATTGCAGTGCGGTTTTTCATACGATTTTGAAGCTTTCGGCATCAGCAAACGTTGTTGACAAAAAGGGCGTTAGAGTCTGAACGAAATGTAACGATAATTTATTGCAGTGCGGTTTTTCATACGATTTTGAAGCTTTCGGCATCAGCAAACGTTGTTGACAAAAAGGGCGTTAGAGTCTGAACGCAATGTAACGATAATTTATTGCAGTGCTGTTTTTCATACGATTTTGTTGCCATAGTTTTTGAATAATTCACAACATTATTGAAAACAAACAACATGATAAAAATGTGTGCACAAAGAAATTACTAAAAATTTAAACAAAAAATTACAATTATTTCCGTCGCCGTCTTCCGTTGTATTATGTTTATTTTTTTTTTCTCCCGCAACGAGAAATCGCACCGCACCGCAAACATTGTGTTAAGACTCTTATTTGAACATTCATACAAAAAGTTATATGATAAAATGTAAATGAGCTTCGTCGATACGACGAAAAGGAACCATCCAGGGAAACCATCCATGTTTTTCTCTGCGTGTACTCTTGAAATAAATCTATTTCTTAATAAAATTTTTTCCAGGTATTATTTTAAATTCGCTTTAGATTTCTCTGTTCACTAGAGTGCATTATCTATTTGTTATTTGTTTGAATGCACTTTTACAAAACTTTTTTTTTTTTTGAGATTTATTTTTCATGGTTTGTCAGAGCATCCTTGGTTAACTTTAATCACTATCTGTAAATATTTTCTTTAAAAAGTTATTAACTGATTTATAGCATGGAAATACACGTGTTTCCAAAATAAAAAGAACCCCAGTTAATTACTTCTTAAAGAAGACAATGCGAAACAAACGAAATTGTATGACGCCATTTGTTTAACAGTCACAGGATAAACTTTAGGAAAGTTTTTTTTTTAATTTTAAGTAGAATTACAAGCATTTTGGTTACACAGTGGGACATAGAATTGTTATGGCAAACACAAATTTTCTAACTGAATGCTTTAATATGTGCCGGTTCACACACGTCAAGTTTGACTCGTCAAGTCTTGAGTTTTTAGGAGAGAAGGGAAAAGACAATGCCATTTCATTTCATCTCTCTCCTAAAAGCTCAAGACTTGACGAGTCAAACTTGACGTGTGTGAACCGGCACTATGTTAAACTTTAAGAGAGAAAAAAAACACTGTTTTCAGAAAAAGCTAAACGACCAATAGAACTAGTTGAATAAAATGTTATTCCTTTTATATAAAATGCTAAACTATAGGCTCAATAATTATGATAATTATTTTAAATCAAAAAGAGCTGCTTCTCTTTTATATCCACGTCTTTAAACTTAATATTAAACAAGTGGTCACTTTAAAAATTTGTATTGAAAATACAAAGTTTTTTTTCTAAATTTGGTTGTGGAAAATTATATTGTTTCTTAAAGATGAAGCAATATCGGAAGAAGCAGGAAAACAAATTAAAGCTTTTAAATTGTTAAAGTAAGACTCAATTTCAAGTAGAGGAAAATATTAAAAATATCCTCAAAAAGCAATAACGTTTTTATGTAAATGAGCCCTTAAGTCCGCGAAGCATTATTATATTTAAGTAATAGAGCAAGTCCTCTTAACAACTTAAAGGCAGTAGCAATAAAATATAAGTCAGCACCACCAACTAGTGTTGCCAGCGTTCAACTGCTTAGTGCAGCTGGGCATCTTCACCCCAATCACAGAAGTAACCTTAAGGGTATCAATGCAGAAAAATTACTCTTCTCCATTACAACATAAAACTTATGATTTTTTCAATACTAATAAACAGAGGTCCAAAATAAACATTATATACTGTACTTTAGTGTTCTGTACGGTAGAAATATGGAAAACAAAAAAGTTAACAGTGCCTGTGTAGTTAATACATTTAAAAAAGTTTCTCCATTGTGATCTTCGAACACAAGAAATATACTGTACTTAACTTACTCAACATAAAGATGAGAACATTTCATTGCGTTCGGGTTTTCGTAAAAAATCAAAAACTTCATTGTGTTAGGCTCAGTTCGTTCGTTTCAGTTGTGCTCAGCGCCCTTTTGGCTGATAAAGACAACAAAAATGTTTAGCAAAAACAAAATACTTAGCGTTACATAAAACGCCAAATGCCCTAAATAACAAAAAATTCAAAACCAACGTTTTTACAAATTCCGATGTATCTTATCAAAGTACATCGGAATTTGTAAAAAAGTCGGGTTATTTAATAGATTTTTTTAAATCAAAATTAATTATTAATGAAAATATTCAAATATTTTTAAAATAATGAAAAAAGAAAACTGTTGTAACTTCATATATTCAATTAAACATGTCATTATATCAGTGAAAACAAAATAAATTTCTCCAATACAAAATATTTATTACTGGAAAATATTTTCTACCTGGAACTAAAGTAAAAATTATTTTTTAATTAAATTTTTAGCAATTTTTATGTTTCATAGTATCAATGAAAAACTCCCTTCCGATATCGAAATTGTGATTTTACCTAAAAATTAGTACATAACACTGGTTTACAGCCAAAAAATACCAAGAACGCCACATGCCTAGATAAGTTAATTGGGACCTCCTGAACACGAAAAACGCTGTAATTTTTTTTCGGTGTTTTTCGGTGTATGTTCCCACTTAAACCCTTGTGGAGCCCAACCGAAAAGTCCGATCGAAACAAGTCGTTGGAAAGATAATCGAATGTTTTTTCCGTTGATATGCTGAAAATTTCTATCTGATAAAAAATGGCTGAGTTATGGCACAATAATATGATGAAAAAATCGGATGAAAAATAAAGTTTTTATTAAGGATTTTGTGGAACGACAATATTTTCATCTCATATTAAATTTCGTTTTTTTTTTAAATAGGTTAAAACTGATGGATTTAAAAAACACGGAATTTTATTTTTCTTTATTTTTCATCCGATTTTTTCATCGTATTATTGTGCCATAACTCAGCCATTTTTATTTTTTATCCGACTTTTTTCAAATTACGCTTAAAATGTTGGTCATTAAATATACTATTTGGTTAAAACATAAAACATTCCAGATATTTAATATAACGTAGAAAAAAACGAAATAAAAATGAAAAATTTTGAAAAAAACGTAAAAAATAGGCAAATTTTAAACTTTGATGTGCCATAACTCAGCCATTTCTTATCAGACAGAAATTTTCAGCATATCGCCGGAAAAGAAATTGGACTTTTCGGTTGGGCTCCATAAGGGTTTGATTGGGACCATACACCGAAAAACACAAAAGAACCGTTATCTAAAAAACTGTACTAAGGAAAAAACAAGTAAAAGTGCTATATTCGGCTGTGCCGAATCTTATATACCCTTCACCATTGTGGGAGCAGAATACAGAGCAACTAGACAAAAACTAAATAATTTTTACATATGTATACATACATATTAACAATATGTACTTTAAACTTCATTATAAATTAAATTTAAAAAGCGAAAACTGGTAAATATTTTTTTTAAATCGTTTTTAGAACATAAAAAAAAAAAAATTTAAAAAAAAAATTTTATTTTTCGAAAAAATTAGAGGTAGTCTTGGTTTTTTGCTCATAACCCAGCCATTTTTTAACCGATTTGACAGATTTATATACCGACGTGTTAAAGAAGAAATTTACCATTTTCTTGAGTTATAAAGCTTGGACTCGGTGAGATCAATGGTTCCCGAAAGTGGGTATTTAAAAAAAAAAACAATTTAATTTTGGTCATAACTTTTTTGTATCTGAACCGATTTTCCCGAGTTGCTCTATTAAAAATTTCCGATATTTTGGTATATAAGTCATATCCATAGGACATATGGCAGCCCTAAAATTTAGGTTTTTATACAATTTTTATTTTTTTTTTGTACGGGAGGTACCACGCCCACTTCTTCAATCCCGCCCACATTTTTTAGGATGGTGTGTATTGGTAACCTAAATGTGTGTACCTAATTTGGAAACTTTGGCTTGTGCCGTTCCCCAGATATACAGCAAAAAGTAATAAAAATACAAAAACCACAAGGGATTTTTGGGAAAAATTAGAGGTAGTCGTGGTTTTTTGCTCATATCTCAGCCATTTGTGGACCGATCTTTCCGAATTTCAATAGCAAACAATTCCGGACCATATGTGACATAAATGTATAATAACCTGGCCTCCATCATATCCGGGGTCTTCGGAAAATCCATTTCAACGGACAGACGAACAGACGGACATGGTTAAATCAACTTCGCTTTTCATAAGGACCCAGAATATATATACTTTATAGGGTGTAGGATCAATATTGTAGAAATTACAAACGGTATGATAAACTTATATATACCCTTTTCCACCTGAGGTGAAGGGTATAAAAATTACAGCGTTTTTCGTGTTCAGGAGGCACCAATTAACTTATCTAGGCATGTGGCATTCTTGGTACTTTTCCAAACTTAAAATTTGTAAATACATTCAAAAACAAACACCGAGAAGGACAAAACAAGAGCAACAAATTCTCACATTCTTTTTTCTTTAATTGTTAATTTAATAACCAGTATAAGGGAAAGAATGCTGATGAAGGTCGTCGCGTGCTGGAAAATTAATTAAATGCAACTTTCGTGAAGGTAAGCTTATAAAATTAGAACATTACATCAAGTAGCAGGAATATAAAAACGTTATAAAAATCCTTTTTCTTCATGATGTGCAACAGGAATAACAAAAACGAAATATGATTCACAACAGCAACTCACAACCCGAATTTTTAAAATAGCTGAAATAAATACCCATTATACACATTAAACTAATTTAAGGCTTTCATAAAAACTACGAAATTTAGTAATTAATTTAATAGAAACTGGGAATTATTTCCTTCCGAAGGTTACTTTATATTATATTCAACATTTTTTTTTTCGAATTTATTCTATGAGCTAAATTTCAGTTATGTATTTTATAAAGCTTTTTTGTAATAGTTCTATTCCTTAAATTTTTCAAAAATGACTTCATACACTTCCAGACTATTATATTGTATTTTCTTGTTACATTTTATCTTTGCTTTCCTTTGTAAAGCAATGAGGTATATTTTATGTACAGAAAAATTTACAATTATTAGACACCAGCAGAATGTAATGCATTTTCTGGCCCGCTACGGCCTTCGTCAGCATTCTTTGTGTCACACTGGATAGTGATACTTTATAAATTGAATGTATTTAACTCAACTATTTTAACAAATAGAAACTGGGAATTATTTCCTTCCGAAGGTTACTTTATATTATATTCAAAATTTTTTTTCTGGGTACATAAAATATACCCATTGCTTTCCAAAGGAAAGCTAAGGTAAAATGTAACAAGAAAATACAATATAATAGTCTGGTAGTGTATGAAGTCATTTCTGAAAAATTGAAGGAATAGAACTATTACAAAAAAGCTTTTTAAAATACACAACTGAGAAATTTAGCTCATAGAATAAATTCGAAAAAAAATAAAAAAAATGTTGAATGTAATTAATTTAAGGAATTTATGTCATTGAAATAATTAAAAATTTCAATGGTTTACAAAAAAAAATGCCTTAAAACTTTTGACTCTTCATAATTTTGTTAATTAAATGTTTCATTAATGAAAGTCTTCGTAAAGTTTCTTGCACTAAGACTTTTCAACGATTTTATGAAACCTTTCACTAACAGGGGCTAATAAAACATTATTCATTAAGCCAATGCAGCGTTACACACACAGAAAGAATTTTCTTCACAGATCCAATGGATTTTGACATTAAGCCAATTAAAAACTACATTAAAAGTCAACCTGTGTAAGCCTTCATTGGAATTATGAAGAATGTTACATAAGCCCCCCGTTAATGAAATATTTCATAAAATCAATGAAAATTTTGCATTATTTTGATGTCAAACGTTTAAAGGAATTATTTTAATATTTGAATGGAATTTTTAATTTATTTTTTCCATTTTTTCAATGAATGTTTAGAGTTGTTGTGATTCTTATTTTATTTATAATTATTTTGTTTAACAATCTTATCTTGTTTTCATTGTTTAAGTGAGATTTATCATGGAAAGTATGGATTTTTCATTAACTTAAAAATATTTAAATATTTAAATTTTAATCTTAAAAAACCTATTGAAATTATGTATAACAATAAGTTGAATCTTTCATTTGAGGGGCTTAGAGCACAAGGGGTTTAAGTGCCTTTTTCAAAAATTGAGGTTACATATGGAATTATAGGTATAGTTCGGAGAAGTTGTTCAGAGCACAAGAGGTGAATGTAGGATTCTCATCCGGACGCTAGATATGGTGAACAATTCAAGCAATTGACATTAAAATACCTGCTTCGCTTGAGGCACAAGCGAAACAACTGATTTTGTCTCATTATTTAACATAAGTCACTTGAACCCCTTGTGCTTTAAGCCCCTCATTTGAAAGATATATTAAATTGCCATTAATTTAATTGAAAATGTAAACGAAATAACGTAAATCAATTTCGTAGTGTAAATGTGATTGTTTCATTATATCGATACCTTCCCGCAAGAATGTATTAAGCAACATTTCTAAAATTGTGTAGGAAACGAAAAAAACGTCTCATTTAGTTTTTTATTTGTATATTTTATTGAAAGGAACATATTTGCAAAACCAAAATTTTAGTCAGATAAAAAGTTGTTGTCGCTTAGTACATTTTCGTGGTCAAGACATTGGCGCTTGATACAATGGTAAATGGCACTTAAAACATTGACATGGACACAAAAAATAAAGGTTTGAAATAAATTGTGTCGTTTAATTCATTTCTTATTTTTTCTGTTAAACAATACAATAAATCAAAATCTATATAAAAGTATCGTTCAGGAATAAACTTTCTTTTGAGCAGACCCTCTAAATCCTTTCGTTTCGGGCCTGATACTGGCAGTTTTGAAGAATAGAAAAATTTTTTTTATCTCAAGGACAATCATAATCTATACTGTTATAAGCGACAAAAATGGATCAAGTTTTAGCTGGATGAGTGTGCTAAGCAATTTCGGTTAAACTTAGCGACATCTAACAAAATTTTTGTGTGGACCTTTTGTTGCTCACGACAATTACATTTTTAAAAATGTGGCTTAGCATAATTTCTTTGGCGGATAATACAAATTTCAGGGAACTACTTCATTCCAATGAAAAAACTTGACGGTTGATACAATGTTATTTTCTCTCTAGTTTCCTTTGCATCCATGATAGGGCAGCGAAACCCAAGCCAAAATGTGGCGCTTAACTTCTAGTATAGTTCAACATCAAAAAGTCATTTTTGAAAAAATTGTCGCTTAATACATTCTTGCGGGAAGGTATCGATATTTGTAAAATTTCATTCCGGTAAAGAAAATTGATTCACTAGATTTATAAAGCAAAATTCTTTCAGTGTAGGCTGAATTTAATGCAGTTTCTCATTGGATTAATGTCGTAATCCATTAGACCTGCAAAGAAAATTCTTCCAGTGTAGTTGAAAATAACAAAAAAAAAACTTCGTTTCCTTTAACAATTTCATCTTTAACAAACTGATTTTTAGCCCACTTTAAAACTTTGTTAAAAAATTAAACACACACACAAACACATTTAACCCGGAACAACGACAACAATATAAACAACAAAGAAAATAGTTAATATTTTAATGCATTTTTCCATATATGCCATTAATTTTTACCATCTAATATCCTGATTGTGTGTGATACATTGTATAAACATTCCTTCACTTATCATTCACTCCCTGACGTTCCTTTACATGCTCACAAACTATTATGCTTTCTGTCTCTCTCCTTATCTTTCGTATGCATGTGTGAGTCTGCATACCTACGATGTGAATGGAAAGCGATTGAAAGTTGTATCAACTTTTATTGAAGCGTAAAAAGATTTATTGAACGATGAAGTTGATTTTTGCTAATTTTTTTCCTTTTTTCTATAGATTTTTTTTTTTTTTTTTTTGTAAATTTCTTTATTATTTTGCTCAATTTAGTTTTTGTGTGCAGAAAACATTGAGTTATGTAGTAGTTGTTGTACAGCCCCTGCCTTTTGTCATCTATTCAAGGCTGAAAGATAATTTGAGTGCCGGTAGCTCTTTTAGTTCGTCTTGTTCCTTTTCCTGCAGCTACTTCTTGTCGTCTTGTGGGCTTCTGTTGGGGATGTGCTTGAATTTTCGTTACACCTTGTGCGGTTGCACTTGTCTCATTATATTTCCAAAAGGCACAACATGTTAAATATATAAATTCTATTATATTGACCACATTAAGACCCATAAACAGACCCAATGTGTTGCTAAAGGAAGCCAATTTATCTTCGGCCTGTCTAATGGCCTGGCGTCTTTTACAACTTTTGGGAAAATTTAAAAATACAAAATCCAATGAAAATACATTTTGCAGGGCTTTCTCAGGATTTTTGCTTCAAAAAGAAGAAGAAGTCAAAGGTAGAAAAAAGGAATTACAATTTTATTTAAATTTGAATTAATCAAAGGATGTCTTTGTGTTCTTTGCCAATTGATTCCTGTTTTAAATAAGGTTATCTTTAAGAAATTCTTCGATAAATTAATGTGTCAATTATGAGTGGCAACCGAACTTCAGTGCATTGTCATATAAAAAAGAACAAGCCAGAGTGCTTTATTCGGCTGTGCCGAATCTCTGATACCCTTTACCAAAAGCTCGAATATTTCAGGAGTAGGATTTATATGGGATCTATTAATTTTAACCCAATCTGTATTAAAAGTATTAATATTAATATCATAATACATTTCCGACATACTATTAGGCGTAAAGTGGGGGATTTTATATTCGATCTATTGTAATTTATGGATCGTTTATCACAAATTTCGGTAGGTTGATTTATAGTTTTAAAACATACCTAAATTATATCACATTTCATTACAGAAATTCAAAATTTTAAGCAGTTTATGAGTCATAAAGTGCTTTTCGGAAGGGCGCTTTGTATCGGGCCTATGCTAAATTATGGATCGATCATCACACAAAATTTGACAGAGTTATTTTTAATCTTATAAATCTGTGACAGATTAAATTCTATTACAATAGCATTATTCGTTGCGGTCTTAGGTAAACTAAAGTTTTTTCGAAGTCGAGCGCAGTGATTTCTAGTCTTATAAAACGGTGACAGACAAAATTTTAATACATTAGCATCGTTTCTTACGCTTTTACACGTTCTTTAAACTAATTCTCTTATTTTAGGCCATATTTTTGTCTCTCAAAAATGCTGTGACATCTTAAGTAGAGGCTATAAAGACTGAACATAAATTTATCGGTTAATAGCAATATCTCTACTGTTAAACGTTTTTAATACGTACGTGGAATTGCATCCATTTGCTAAACTTATAAGTCAAGTGGTTGCTCTGTGGTAATTTTATCCATTTTGTTAACCAGAAAAAGACAAAATTAAACAAAAAACGTACTTATTTAAAGCTTTTGGCATCTCTTTCCTTACAAAATCTATACAGCAAGAAAAACTTTATTGTTTATTATTGGCAAGTGAAATCGCACTTTGGCCACTCAACAAAAATTCGGTTGCCATGCAATATTGACTCACGAAAATTCTATTAAACTATGTATATTGAAGTTTTTTTGTTTCTTAAATAAGATTTTGTTATGATGTATATATATTCGTTCCTTTTGCTCCTGCAAGGAGCATAGGTCCGCTGTTATGATGTGCTTAATTCTAAATCTTTAGTCTTGATAAACACACTGAAATTCATTGTTGGAGGATAAGCTAGTTCCTATGCGTATTTCACTGGTTGCTAAGGCCAGATCATCAGGAAACCGTTTTCCAAAGACACTGGAAAATTAATGATATTACAAATATGTTCCACTATTAAGTTGACTGTTCCACTCAAGTCTTATTTGCATCGATTTTATCTTTTCTTACATTCCCGACTACAATTGGTTGGCTTTACCCGACTTAAAGGACCGGTTTGTCGATTTCGAACGAAGACTTCGTTCGCTTAAATTACATTTAAAACAAAAACAAATTATAAAATATTGTTTTTGTTTTACATGTTAGTTATGCGAACGCATTCATTCGATATCGACGAACAGGCCAAAAGTTTTTTGTAGATTTTTACCTGTAATAAACAGTTTCCACAACATACTCAGAATCTGTGCAACCAGGATAACATTTCTCAGCAAGCTCCATCGGCATAGATCTGGGATTAATAAAACCATTTTGCTCCAAACATAATAGTTGTAAAAGATTACAAAATTTTGCTAAAAAGAAAAAACGAAAATAAAACTGATAGTTAAACATCCACCCAAATGAAAAAAAAAACAAGTTAGAGGAGTTCGGCTATGCCGAAGTTTTGATGCAATCCGCCAGTGTAGCCTAAACTTATTAAGGAAAAAATACTAGATTTTTTTAAAAAAAATATGCTAAAAAATGCTAAATAAAGGCTAGAACAAATGCTAAAAAAAATTGTATGAAAAATGTAGAATGATCTTCATTAAAGTAAGAGCCAGAGAAAGCCAATAAGTTATATTTTTAATACTTATAACCTATTCATACGCCACAGAGCACGAGTACAGGCAGGTATGACTACCAATAAGTATGAGCATGAATAAGTTTGTATATCGACCGGTATGAGTGTGAACAAACACGCATGCTTATGGGTAATCCTTTGAATGCGTATGAGTAAAGGCATGCATCGTAAGTATCGACAAGTAACTTCAACATTTTGTATGGTTATTTTAAAGCAAGCAGTGTTGCCACGACATAAAAATGTATGTTAAAGTTATATTAAAACATAAATATTTGCTATCAAATTAAAATAATGCTTCTAAAGCTATAATAAATTATAATCTATTTTACGAAAGAGGTTTTTTATAAAAATAATTAAATAAGGAGGCTATCAACTATTTTGGGATCTTTTCTGTTTCTTTTCTTATGTTTCCAGCTAAAGAGAAATCTTAATCTAAAGCTGCGCTGCAGGCAGGAAATTTCATAAAATTTTTGATTCTTATTAAGACAACCGTGGATACCTTGTGGAGTTGTTTTTCCACCATAGCATGATGTCGAAGTCTTCAGCAATCGATTGACTTCAGCAATTAAATTTTTAACCATTTTTTAACGTCTTAAAAATGCAACTGACAACAGATAAACTACTCAAACTCATAATATAAATGAATGTTTTTACCTGTGATATCTCATTTCTTAACTGCCAATATGAATATTCGATTTTTTTTTTTTTTTTTTTGGATTACGGTAACTTTTTCTCTTTTTATTAAGAACGATTAAAATAACACGACGTATTTTAATTTGCATCCATTTAGTCATTTTTTTAGATTTTCTTAAATAAGAACGCAAATCTTTATATCACAGAAATTTTTTTAAAGTCAATAATCGTTTTTCAATAAAATTTTGTTGAATTGTACTCAAACGATTTTGAAAAAACGTATTTATTTGTGATTCAGCAATTTGGAAAAAACAATTCTGGCAACATTTATGAAAAATTTTAACAAAAAAAAAAAAAATGTTTGAAGTCAATGCAAGGCGAATTTATAAAGGTGACCGCATCATGAGATAGAGTTATGCTAGCTATCCCTTTTTATTGAAAAATACTATGTATTTTGTTTTTGTAAAAAGTCAGAGTGAATGTCAAAAATATTTGTTGAAAATACACAATTGCTTAAGAAACTCCTCAATTACAAATTATTTGTGGCTCCACGTATTCCTTACTCATTTTTAATTTCTTGTGTTTATATTTTTTCACTTTTTTTTGTTTAATATTATTTAAATAAGTTTTTTTTAACTATTTAAATTTTTATTGAATTTTAAATTTGAATTAATTTTTTTACAAAATGTAAACAAAGCTTGACATTCAGTTTACACACAAAAAAATAAGCAATAAACAGATGATTGGAAAATGTCACCTTTTTGAATTCGCCTTGAGTCAATGCTATAACTATGGGTGTGTCTGAATATGTGCGAGCAATGAACATGAATGAAATCAAATGCGCATGGATATACACAAGTATGAGAATAAACAGATACGAGTACGCACAGGTATTGAAAATTGTCGATATGTGCTAGAGTACTTTAATTTTTTTCATACCCATTGGCTTTCTCTGGTAAGAGCCAATAAAATTTTTAATAATATGCTGCATATTGTCCTTCAGGTTCATCGAAGATCTGGGGATTTGCCTTTAATAAAGGTTTGTCAGATAGTTGGCAGGTGCAATTGAACTATGCACAGCAAATAAGCTTAATGTCGCCTCTGCTGAAGATTGTAACAAAGTCTTTAGAAAGGGATAGGATTGTTTTAAGTTATGCCCGTAACACTTTTGTGCTTTTTTTATTTCTGCGTGTTGCTCCAGGCCACTAATTTTAGACAATATCGCATTTGCAATAATTGCAAAGGGGTTTTTTCTAAGTCATCTGTTTCTTCGCCTATTCTTTTTACTTTAGGTGCTTGCCCCAATCTGAATAGTGTTTACTTTATATGGGACCTATTGTTAATTTTTGACCTACCAGCACAAAATATTTTCATAGCAAATTATCGTAAAATATTGTCGCCCAAAAATATGTCAATATCAGCATTTAGAAGGAAGTAATGGCATTTAAAGTTATTTTCAGGAGTTGTATTTGAATGGGAGCTATTCCAATCGAATTTAGTAAGATGATTAAGATTGCAGTAAACTAAATTGGGTCAAATCAAATCTTAAGATTAATAAAATGATAATATTTATGTGCACAAAGGCTTTATTTCGGAAAGAAGCTTGCATAGGAGCTATGTGCAGTTATGAACCATTTTTTGAAGGTTTGGTCCTTGTGACAATTGGAATCTATGTACCAAGTTTCCTTTTCCTGCGTACCTGCTAGCCGGGCGGACGGACATCATTAGACCGATTCAAAAAGTGATTCTAAGTCGACCAATATTTGAAGGCGTTACAAGCATCTACCTGCACAAACGGATTTTATTGTGATGTGGGTTTTAGTATAAAGCACTTTATTTATGTTTTACCTTCCGATTTTGGTCCGTTTATATTAACACAGTTGCAAGACTGCTTCTGCCCTTCAAGAAACCATTCGGTAATACAAGTAGTGTGACTCCTTAACTCATAAATTTTACCTTTCCTCGACGACGTTAGATTCGATTGTTCACAACCCAAAGTATCAGGAGGTAAATCTGTTAAACTATCATCATTAATGATGGGCACAATACTGAATTCCAAACTTAGAGTTGTGTCTTTTTCTCCTGTTTCAAATCTGGGTAGTGGATCTATAGTTTCCGGTATATCGCGGGCATTTAAAATAAAAATCTTGCAAATAAAAAAAATTACAAAAAATTAATAGGTTTATTTAAACTTAGGCAAAAGCATAGACCTACACTTGCCGCCTTCGTAAAATTCACGTGCAAGCGAAAAGGTTCTCTAAAAATTTCCAATTGTTTTAACTTGTTTTCTTTTTTTGCCCTAAAACTTTAGAGAGAATTAGTTTTAAATTAAATTTTTCTATTATTTATGATCCTCATGCTTTTCTTACTTTTCCCCATGCAGCGAATTGAATAGGAAACATTTGCCCAGCATTGTCTGGATTTCAAGGAATTCGGCACAGCAGTCAAATGGGTTGTCTAGCCAATGACACTTAACAAAAAATTCCTTACAACTCGAATGAATCTGTAAGAAAGAAATTGTATGTTAAAAGCAACTTCTTGTATTGACACATTTTGTTAATTTTTTTGTTAAAAATCGCAACTTTTTTTGAACAATTCTAGATTTTCTGTAAAACGTTCGAATTCTGATGCAAGAGATGTGACTATTTCTAAAAAAAACTTTTTCTTGTTTTTTATAAAAAATATTTTACTTTGTTTAAAAAGATGTGACTTTATTTATAAAAATACAAAAACATATGTAAATTTTTTGTTAAAAAATTATTTAAAAGAAATAAGCATGGCGTTTTGTTTAAAAAGTGTATTTTTTACTAAAATATTTTGCCTTTTGTTTTAAATATATGACTTTTTCTTAAATTTTAGCTTTTTGTTTAAAAAGTGTATATTTTGTTTTAAAACACGTGACTTTTTTTAAAAAACGCGTGACTTTTTATTAAAAAAAAAGTTCAACTATTTGTTTAAGAAGTGTGTCTTTTGTTAAAAAAGTGTGACTTTTGTTTAAAAAGTGTGACTTTTATTTAAAAATTATGACTTTTGCTTAAAAGGTGTATAAGGTGTAAGTTGTTGTTTGAAAAGGTTGACTTTTTTTAAAAAAAAAGTGTGTATTTTTGTTTAAGAAGTGGGCGCTGCGAAATATGGCCCCAGGAAATATGGCCCCAAAAAAATAAATGAATAAATTGACCCTAAATTTGGGGCTATTTTTCATAATGCAATATGGCCCCATTTTTTTAATGAAAAATTACCCCAAAAAAATTAAAAATAACCCTAAAAATAATATGAAATATGACACTCAATTTAGGGTTATTCTCATTATGAAAAATCACCTCAAAATTTATAATGAATTTGAACCCCAAAAAAGAACACAAAGAAAATTACATTAAACATTTTCGGTGAAGTTCATATGCCCGAAACTATAAATCACAAATTAAGAATCCCGATTTCAAAATCCGGATAATTATACAGTTTTGGTTTTAAAAATCGTACGATTGATAGCATGGTTGGGCTTTCGGCCATGCGCAAGGATTTTTTTCTCTATGGTATATCGAAAACTGGCATAGCTTACTAAAGCTTCACGTTATAGACCCAAGGATTTTCTCTTCTATGGTACATATAACGAATACTGGCTTCGCTAACTAAAGCTTCTCTATATAGCCGGGCTTCGGTCGGGTGAAAGGATTTTTTTCTCTATGGTATAACGAACACTGGCTTCGCTCACTAAAGCTTCACTACATAGCCTGCCTTCGGCCGGGCGCAAGGATTTTCTTTTCTATGGTATAACGAACTCTGGCTTCGCTCAGTTAAGCTTCTCTTATTAGCCGGCCTTCGGCCGGGCACAATGATTTTTTCCTTTATGGTATAACAAACACCGGCTTCGCTAACTAAAGCATCTCTGCATAACCGGCAAGGATTTTCTCTACTTTGGTATAAGAATTCGGGTTTTTTATACTATCCCTAGAAACTTTTACATAGAATTTAATAAAATTTGCATTTTTAATAAGTAGACTGAAAAGTAAAAATTGTGATTTTATTTTTCATTCCACTTAAAATGCAAAAACACCCTTACGAAAAAATTAAAAATAACCCCAAAAAAAACAATAAAATTGCGCCAAAATTGCGTGTTGTTGTGTCTCATATAAAATTTTGGGGCTGTTTTTCATTTTACTTTTGGTGCCATATTTCCTGGGGTCATTTTGCGCACCGCCTAAGAAGTGTGACTTTTGTTTAAATGGGTGAGTTTTTGTTTAACTTTTGTGACTTTTGCATACAAATTTTGACTTATCTTTAAAACAGTAGGACTTTTTCATAAAAATTTTGACTTTTCATTAAAAAAAAAATGTGACTATTTGTTTAAGAAGTGTGACTTTTGTTTAAAAAGTGTAAATAATTGTTTAAAAAGAGAGTCTTTTTATTTAAGAAGTGTGAGTTTTTGTTTAAAAAGTGTGACTTTCGCATAAAAATTTTGAATTATCTTAAAAAAAGTGCGACTTTTTCATACAAATTTTGACTTTTTGTTTAAAATGTTTGACTTTTGCTCAAAAAGTATCACTTTTTGTTTAAAAAGGGTGACTTTTGCTCATAAATGTTGACTTTTTGTTTAAAAAGTGTGACTTTTGCTTACAAAATGTTACTTTTTGTTAAAAAAAAAAACTGTGACTATTTGTTGAAAAAGTGTGATACTTTGTAAGCGGATGTTTTTTTCATTCCTTTATTTTTTTTTTTTTTTTTTGTAACAAAATAACTATTTTGTGAACTATTAATTTTGTGTAAAAAGTGTGACAATTTGTGCAAAAAGTGTGACTTCATTTATGCAAAGTGTGAATTTTTGTGTAGAAAATATAAGCAGTGTGACTTCTTGAATTGAAATAGCAACCTTTGGTACAACGCGAATTCATACAAGGTGGTCTTATTTTGAAAACGTTTTACAACACTGTTAAATATTTTAACGTTGTGTCAAAAATTCAAAGAAATATTTAATTTTGTGTTTGTTTGAAATTTAATAACTTAAAAAAGTTTTAAATTTCACAATTTTAATCGAAAATTAAAGAATTTAGTTAAGATTCCCCAGAACCAACAGAACGGTATACCATTTTGACACAAGGTTAGTAATCAACTGTTGCTTACGAAGCAAGATAAGTTCACCTTGTGTAAATTCGCCTTGCTTTGGTATAAAAATTATGATTTTTATATAAAAAAAAATAATTTTTTTGTAAGTTATTTATTATTTTTCTTACATTCTTTATTAGTTTATTGTAATCATAGTTTTGTAAATCCTCTTGCAAGTCCGGTGGCAAAGTCTTCGTGTAATTGAGAAAATCTTCAAATTGATTTTTACGATAAAGATTTTGAAAAGTTAGCATATGCACAAAATGTTTAAGTTCATCATTCGAACTTAAAGTAGGAAATTGTTTATAAAGTGAACTAAAATCATTTAATTATTAATAATGCAAAGAGTAGTTCTCACATTTCCTTACCCAATCAACACATTTTCAACTCTAATTAAAGTTTCCTCATCATTTTCGACACCTATTTGACAAACGCCCAAGGAAGGGAAATCCAATACATTTGCTTCATATTCCTCATCAACTATACGAAACACATTTCGTGAGTAATTGCTCATGTAACTTAGGGTTAAAGTGAAACCAAGTGAACTGCCCACAATAAAAATCACATACCAAATACAACGTTCACTAGAATGATAACTGAAGCCAGGGAACTGAAGGAACGAAGGAAAAACTTACTTTATCTTCTTACTCACTTTGGCTTCACCAGATACTGCGAACCAATTATGCAACCCTTTTGGCAATATTCGATAAATCCCTGGTACACTGCTATCTGCAATCTAGAAAAAAAGCTCAAAATCCAACGACAACACATATTGCATCCTTAATCCTTTTTTGGAAAGAGAAATTGTTGGCTGTAAAATAAATTTTAGCTGCAAAAGTGCAAAAAGAAGAGCAAAAAGCAACATAAAGTAAAAAATTAGTAAAGTTACATGTCAGTATAAATAATGTATTGTTGTTTGCCACCAAATGTTGCAGTTACTGTATGAAAAATGTGCAAAATGCACTTTAGAAAAAATACAAAGTACAAAAATAAATAAACTAATCTAGCATATCAGAAGAGTAAGACTTAGCGAACCCTTTTTTGCCCGAGCAGCTGCTGCAGTTAAAATAAAACATAAAATTTACTCAAACACCGCCAGACAAACTTGTAAAACCTCTCATACCTCTGCGTTTACACGTACTTTTATTTACGAAAAATTATTTGAAATTCTACGCTTGATTTACGTTCAAAACTTGACATTATATTTGCCGAAATGCATACCACCCAACAAATACTTTTCAAAAATGTACGTAAAACTTTTCGTAAAAAATATAAATGACTACCAGAACGCGCAGCACCAACGAACCACTCATCAAATAACAACAACAAAAAAGTATTTCAATTTAAAATTCGTGCGTTATGTTGTGTTTAGATGAAAGTTTGAATCGTTTCAACTTTATTTTTCCGCGAGTTATATTTTATTATTGTTTGCTACGAACTGTACGTGCCGTCGATAAAACATCAACAACATTGTAGCAACCTGTGAGTACTACACCAGCTAGATATTTGCTGCAACGACTACTTACTTCTAACACTCTCTTACACGTACGCATCAACAAATAAGTTTTACAAATCGTATTTATACGTTCTTGTCTGCACGATGAAAGTGTATTGGACATGCTACAGTTAACAAAAAAGCATTTGTTTTGTTAATAGGCTTGCAACAATTTCAACAGATATATTCAAATATATGGGCATTTCTTTCTAAAGGTCTACCGTGACCGAAATTTTAAAAGCATATTTTTTTATGATTTTGTTATCGAGAAATATTTAGATTTTACAAATTTTATAAATTCCTTCATAAATTCGTTCAGGAAGTCAAGCAAGCAGACTGCAAAGTTGTACAAACGTAATTTCTTATTTGTGAGAATGTTTTATTGTATGTTTTCTTTAATATTATCTCCCTTAAAAGAGGTGATATTTGATAAAAATTATTCCAAAAAAATTTTCTTACATGGTCTGTAATCTAAGGAAGAGTTCAAAGAGAAATGTGTTATTCGGATTAACGGTAAATTTTTATTTTGTTTTAATCATTATTCAGTTCAATTATTATGGAAAAAATTTCACGTTTGAAATGTCACGTATCAACCCAGATT
Source organism: Pollenia angustigena (assembly GCA_930367215.1). NCBI lineage: Eukaryota > Metazoa > Arthropoda > Insecta > Diptera > Polleniidae > Pollenia > Pollenia angustigena. Next base: position 16,740,830 of record OV884056.1, read on the forward strand.
TTGGCTTAAAAATCTTTCTTGTCGAAAATTACAATATGTATTCAAAGCTTAATCCTAATTCTTATTTGTATTTGTTAGCTGTTACCAATGTAACCGCTAATTAATTGCAATCAAGTGTCCCAAAAACCTGCTAGGCTCAAAGTGTCGGATCTTTTCAGCCTCCGGTGACCTTCGAACTTTATTAGATCCCGAGCGAGGTAGTTGGGATGGGCCATTAGTTTATCTATGTATTTGACTGAATACTTTTTAATTTCTTTCTGGATGGTAGCGATGTTAAGATCTCTGTGGATATTGTCATTATGTATATACCATGGGGCGCAGACAATTTGCCGTTATATCCTAGACTGTCTTCTTTGTAGCTTCTGGATGTTTGATGCGCATGCAGAACCCCATAATTGGATGTCATATGTCCATATTGGTTTTATGATAGACTTGTATAAGAGAACTTTGTTGTCTAAGGATAAATTTGAGTTTCGACCGATTAGCCAATGAAGTTGAGCTGCTTTAAGTTTCATAGCCGTTATTTTCGTTTCAATATGACGAGACCAGGTCAGGCGTCTATCTATATGAATTCCCAAAGATTTAAAATGGCTTTCTACCGGAACAGTGATGTTGTATATTTTAACAGCAGGGAACGTTTGTCTTCTGAGCGTAAAAGTTAAGTGACAATGTAACATTTTTTTCATGTTACATTGCTACGTAAAATTCTGAAATTAGTTGGACTAAAAAGATGTGCCAGGTTTCGCTGAATTACGCCTTTTTATACATGGCCAAAATACTACTTCTATTTTTTTCACGTTCGAACCGCTACTTTGTATGCCATTATCTTTAACCTAGAATCGTCCCCTCCATAAACTTAAGCATAGATCTAAGTGTTATTATTTAAGAGTTAAGAAAACGTAAGAATATTTGTTGTTTAAAATGTTATTGCATTTTTGATGCGTACGACTGTCACGTTCAACACTTTGGAATTACCCATATGTCACTAAAATTTAGGGTAGTTCTATTTTATAAAAAATAACCTTGCAATTTTAATTCAAAAAGTTAAATTTATAAAGAAGAAAAGTAGAAAGTTATATAGAAGATTTAGACTGTAGTCATATGCTCGAAACATAAAATCCCGAAATCTTAATCTCGAATTACAAAATCACGAATTTAGTTTCAAAATCCCGAATTTCAAAATCCTGAATTTTTAAATCCCGAATCTCACACACTTTTCAACAATTTTAATTCAACTTTATTAACTGAGACACATGGTCTTTGCTATGGACACTTTTTATTTCACTTAAATTGCAAAATCATACCAAACAAAAGAATACAAAAAATACCCTTAAATTTCATGTTTTGGGGCCATTCCTTATTTAGTACTTTGGAATCATATTTCCTGGAGTCACATTTCGCAACGCCTTTTAAGACTTTTGAATGTTAAAGTGTGCTTAAAATTCTACCTAGTTACGAATTTGTTCTGCTTTACTTCAATTACTGCACACAGTAGTGGCAAAACAGTTTCATTTATTTGGATCTTAATCTAAATTGAAAGCAATCCACTGCTCTATAGTTGCACTTTAAATTGGGTAAAAAAACAGTAAAAGGTAAAAAAAAATAACTCCAATAGAAATGTGCTTGAAATCAAAATAATGCATCTAGACAATGAAATTATATAATTAACTGGTTGCATTTTCTCTAAAAAGTCATATAAATTAAAAAACACGATAGATCTAAAAACAAGCAATTTGGAATAAAAACAACTAAAAATTTTTTTTATTTAAAAAAAGTTTCATTAAATTTTAATATTTTTAATCAGGCTAAAGTTTATGAAATTAAATTTTCATTAAATAATTTTTATGAAGAAACGAATTTTACAACATCAAATTAATTAAAACTTATTAATAATTTTTCAAAATATTTAAATTTAAAAATAGTTTAATAAAAATTTAATTAATTAATATTTTTAGCCCAATTAAAAGTATTATAATTTTGATTAAAAACCATGACAGTTCAATAAAACAACACCATACATACTTATTATTGTTTAAAATTTAAATAATAAAATCGTTTTAAATTAAAAGTATTGGAATCTATAGACTCCATTTTTAAATAACTTACCAAAGTCTTTGGTAAGTAAAACAAACCCCTCTACAATATTCCTTAGCATTTACTTAGCAAATACACAAAGCCCTGACGGATCTTATCTGCACGAAATATCTAACAAATATTCAAAAAGCAAGAATTTCTATTTATTTTTACTACAAATGAAAATCCTTTAATTTGCTGTATTTCATGATATTTTTTATATTAAAGACAAAAAACTCAGAGCAAAAAATAAATTTACTAAAAAAAAAACGTAGTGTTATTTTTAACTCTACATAAAAACATCTACAACAATGTTACCTCATTAACATTTGCAGCAAAAGCAACAACAATTGTTGCAAAAACTGCCACAAAAAGTTAAATAAACCCGAAAAAGACATAATAAACGCTAAAATACTGATTCTACTTTTTTATTCAATGTTCAAACCTAAATAGACTTAACAAAAATATTTAATGCAAAATCCAATAGTTAGAGTTAAGTTCTTTACTTAAAGCAGTATGTAAAGGAGGGAAATCTTAAGAACAAAAAAAAGAGTAACATTTAAATCAAAAAAAAAAATAAATTTACACAAATGGTGTTTTTTTTACAAAAAAAAATTCCACCTTGTTAAAAAAAATGTCTTGCCAACATTCCAATAATGCAATGATTTGACGTTTTTTTTTTAACAATTTTATAACACCGAGGCCACTTAAATTTTATATCGGGTGATTTTTTAAGAGCTAAAGAAAGTTAAAAAAAGAACACATAAAACTCAGAAAAATGCATGAAATCTTTATTTGAATCGATAGTACGGTCCATATAATTTAATGTTTGAAGATCATTTCATGCAAATGTTGACCGTGACTGCGCCTCAAATGGTCCATCCGCTTAGTCCAATTTTGGCCGGTATCTCATGAATAAATGCTTCAAAGATGTCTTACAATGCGTCAATTGAAGCGGGCATGTGTGTATAGACATAAGCTTTAACATAGCCCCACAAAAAATAATCTAAAGGCGTTTAATCGCACGATCTAGGCGGCCAATTGACCGGTCCCGAACGTGCAATGAAATGTTCACCGAACTTGCCTCTCAATAAGTCCATTGTTAAGCGTGCTGTGTGGCATGTGGCACCGTCTCGTTGAAACCACATGTCATGCAAGTCAAGATCTTGCATTTTGGGCGAAAAAAAGTTGGATATCATCTCACGTTGTTGACTAACAGAGGCTCAATTGCTGCGAACGGGGACGAATCAATTATTGATGGTCATCATTAACACTGGCCGATACAGTTGCGATATTTTCTTCACTTCGCACTCTACGTAAGCGTGTTGGTGGTTTAATGTCCAACAATGTTAATTTGGTGCGAAATTTAGTCACAATAGCCCGAATAGCCGCTTCAGTGCGCCGATTAAACTGACCATAAAATGGAAGAAGCGCGCGATGAACTTTCTAAACAGAGCACGCATTTTGATAATAAAATTTAATAATTTGCAAGCGTTGTTCGTTCGTAAGACGATTCATGGTTAAATTATAGACCACATTGAAGATGTTTGACAGTGAAACAAAACACGAAACGTGCGTCAGCTGTTTAAACCAGTGTTGCCAAAAAGATAATATCTAAAAAATCACCCGATACTACTGACAATCTCCTGTGTAAGGCTTTCTTTTTTTTTTTTTTTTTTGCTCTATAATAATAGATAAAATAACTATTAAAATTTTAAATATTTACAGTTAGAGGCGATTTTTTCCCAATTTCGTCTGGTCATTATCAACACTGTCGATTTATACGGGGCGTAAAGTGCAATGCCTTATGCCATTAGTAAGGGTTAGTTCTTTAGAATTAAACAAGCCACCATTTTAGAGAGCAAAGCATTTCTAAGAAACGAATACCAAATTGCATTTTTTTAAATAAAATATCACATTTTTTTGAAGAAAAGAAAAAACTCCAAAAGAGTCATACAATTTTAGCACAATTTTTTTACGCACTCTTTTATCAAACTTTTTACACAAAAAATCATATTTTGTACAAAAAGGTTTTTTATAAAAACTCACTGTTTACGTCTAAACTGAAGGCAACGGTGTTTCCAGCCCTGCGGTCTATTTTAGATAAACTTTGACATCCCGAGGCGCCACTATCATCAAATAGTTTATTTTAAGATCATTTTTTAATTTTTTGTGTATTTTTCGTAAAGTTTTTTTTATATTAATTTTGAGAAAAAGAAGCTGTTCTAGAAGAATTATTCCGCATTCATTGTGTAACCGCCATCACAAAAAGTAGTTTTTTTTCGAGGAAAATTTAGAGTTTTAAAAGTTGAATAAAACCTTAGTTTTATAACGTATTAGAGCGAATAAGGAAAGTGTTTTCATTTGGGAAAAACCCCATTTTTATTTGTAAAAAATCAAATTTTGCGACTTAATCTTTCTTTTTCCCAGTTTTTGTTGCTACTCTTGGGTCCAACAACAAGTCCTTGGACATTTGGTGTCACTGCAGTCCAGCCAGTTCCACCCCTTACTACATATCCGCTGAGGAACGTATTGACGTTTTTACTCACTATTTTTAAGGAAAATTAAATTTTTACAAAAAAAAAATTAAATTTTTACCAGTTTTCGAAAATAAACGAAACGTTATTTAGGGTACGGCTCACACATCCAGAAACGATATCTTTTTTGTTAAGTGTTTGTGTATACGAACTAGAGTTTTTCTTTTCCCGGACTTTTTCATTTTCCGGGAAAGCGGGATTTATTTTTCAATTTCCCGACATCACGGGAATTCCCGCTCAATACAAATCGATGCAAAATATTACTTTATTTAATTTATTTGAACAAATAACATATCCTGAGATCAATTAAATAAGTTTATAAATGCATTTAACTTTTTTATTTCAGTTTCAAAAAGAAAAAAGTGTTTAATGTTCAAAAGTACACATTATTCTGTAGGATTTTTGAGGAAGTTATAGCAAAATGACTTCTTGATTATCTTTTTTCAATGTGCTTTTGCACTATTAAAAACTTCCTATCTGTGACATTAGAAGTGTTTAGGAATAAACACTTAAAAACTATAGCCGCAGAGAACTAATGATTATGTATATTAAATTCGGAGTAAATTTCCAAATGCCACCTTTAAAGTTTTAAATTGTTCTCCAATTCAACTCAACTCAGTTGAGTTGTAATTTCTTAATTTTTGTATTATGGTTTACAACTTTACTACATTGCGGTGAACCAACACATAACAAAAATTACAACTGATCAAAACCAGTTGTCTTAATTACAACTCAACTGAGTTGAGTTGTGAACCGAAATAGGGGCCAAATTATTACAAAATGTTTCTTAAAAATTAGGGTTTTAGTTCAGAATAAGAATTTACATAATCGTTTGAAAGCCTATGTCTATTTTTATCAAGAAGATTTCAATGGGAAAACACATTTCCTTTCTACGGATGTTTGCTGTTAAATCTTGTAATTCCTTTAAAAAAAATAAAATTTCTTCGAATCGAATAAGCGTTTTCTTTATTAATAACTTTTGTCATCATCTCTTTCAGAATCTAATCCGAAAAATCTTTTATGCAGCTGCTCTTCATATAAAATTATAAAATTTTTTGAAGCAACTGCCCAGGCAGAAATTACGACTTTTCTAAATATTATGTACCGCCACAACCCAGTCAAAACAAAATTGTGACTCTACCAAAAATATGGTACCATCACAACACTGTAGATACAAAATTACAACCTAAGTTTTTAATAACGTTTTAAATTTAGATTCAACACCGGTACAACACCTTAAATACAAATATAAGACTTTAGTTTTTAAAGTCGTATTTACCATAAAACTATACCGCTACAACACTTAATATACAAGAATAAAACCATTATTTCCTAATACCGTGTTTATAATTAGGGAATTCACATGGTGGCTCAGAGTCATAAGTCATAAAGTCATAATTGAAAAAATTTTACATATGTGAGTAGCATATTGTATTTTCTAAATCATAAGTCATAAAAACGTCAAATCAACGTCAGAGCAAAAAATAAAAATATATAAAAATGCCGGCAAGAAACGAAAAAGATAAAACTTTTACGGTTTTGTGTGAAAAGTTTGCATCCGACATACTTATGGCTGAAACAAGTAAGAATTTAATTGTTTGTTTTTTTTTAAATAAAAAAGTTTATTTCTAGGCGATGAAGAAGAGGAAGACGATATTTATGAAAATTTTTGTATTTACTAAGAAGATTAATATTATCAAAACAGAAGAATAATAAAATACAAAACGGTAAAAACAGCTGACACTGAACATACTACATAGTACACATGAAAAACAGACAACCTCAGTTTGTATTGTCTTAAAATATATAATAAACATGAAAGATACCAACAACATATTTACAACTGTGGTAAAGTTTTAGCACATACGATAAATACAACACAATAGTACACCATGTGAATTCCCTAAATAATTCTATACTGCTACAACGCTGTATATACAAAAATGTAGTCTTATTTATTTAATAGTGTCGTATTAAAATGAAAACACAAAAACTATTTTAGGTTAGAAAATATACAAATTTTGGCTTGTTTATTTAGCGAATTTATATTTGTAACAATATTGAAAATAAGAGTCGGAAGACGGTTGTGACTACGTTGCAAATTCGTGAATCCAACATTGTTAATTTAAATTTACAGTACTGTGACAGCACTAAAAAGAAGAGTCGAAAGACGCACATTTGGCGTTATCATTTTAATATTGTGACAACATTGTAAATTTGGTAAATGGTTACGTTGTATTGATGTTGATAGTACCCCCTGCAACGTCGGCACAGCGTCGTGGTGATTGTCTTTTTCTGCCTGGGTGGGAACAACTTTTTTCCGTTTTTATAAAATAAATCTAAACAAATTAAAAATTCTGTACATTTTCACTCTTCTTTTTCGAAATTTCAGAGCATTAAACACTAAAGCTTGCCTTACTTGCATTTGGCAAAAGTGTCTTAGTTTTTTGTTATGTAAAATTGAAAAATATTTTTTTGGTGTATTTTTCCTAACTTAGAGGCCACACGGCCTTTCAATTCCTTTCAATTTGCAATACACTCTCACTTTTTGTAAGTACAAGTGTTTAAGTACACTTACACCTTTTAAATTGACCACGAGATGGCTTTCAATTTCACCTTTCCATTTGTTTGGCAATTTTACTTTCAATTAAACAGCTGATAACATGTTTTTCTTTATAAATTGTTGTTTTGATGACATCTTGAAAGTAAATTGCTTACAAATTGAGTGCAGTCTACGTCACAGCTTTCAATTTATGTAAATTTTGACAAACAGTATATGTAAAAGACTATCAAGAACAAATTGAACGTGTGGCTGCAAGGTAAAAGAAGATGGTAACGATTAAAAGTAGTTGTGTTAGTCTAAAGAGATTTAAACCAAACAAAAGAGAAAAAAAATTAATTAAAGCCAATCAAAAACCCAAAATGCATTTTTTGACTTAAGACCTTTTTTCTTAACGGCTTAGATCCAATTCATGACACAATTTAATTACAATTTGTAATTTGTTCAGCAGTAAAGTTGCCATAATTAAAAAAAAATAAATCCCGGGAATTCCCGCACAAATTTCTCTGGATTTTTTTTCCCGAAAAATGTGCGGGATCCCGGGATTTTTGTCCCAGGAAATCCCGTATGAAAAACGGCTGTAGGAAATATCGCCCAAAGAAAAATGGCCCAAAAAAAAAAATGAAAAATCGCCCAAATGAAGAATCGCCCAAGCGAACATGAAAAATTACCCAAAAAGGTAAATATGAAATTTTGCCCAAAAAAAACGAAAAAGGGCCCAAAAAGAAAATGAAAAATGACCCAAAAAGCATAAACGAATTTTTTCCCAAAAAATAAAAAAAAAAATTACTAAATTTGCAAAAAGTGTTTATTATTCATATAAATTTAGGTGACATGTCATAACGTCCAGTGTCGTAGTGTCCTTGGACACTTTTAAAGTGTCATAATGTCCATCGAAGACGAGGGCGAGGACGTTATGACACTTTGCAACGTCCGCAACTTAACTTATAATCAAAAATGTCTAATTTTTTTTTTAAAATACCGTTAAAATTTCAAGTGATTTTTTTAAAGATACTTATTTAACCATAATATGGTTGTCGGTGACAATGATTTGGTTAAATTAAACATAATATGGATAAAATATTTTTATAGCTCTTACTCCGGATGTATATATTAAATATATATATCCAAAATAAGGATTTCATCTTCTATGGTATAACAAATACTGGCTTCGCTAACTAAAGCTTCTCTGTATAGCCGGCCTTCGGCCGGGCGCAAGGATTTTCTCCTCTATGGTACAACAAAGACCGGCTTCGCTAACTAAAGCTTCTCTGTATAGCCGGCCTTCGGCCGGGCGCAAGGATTTTCTCCTTTATGGTCTAACAAAAACCGGTTTCGCTAAGTAAAACTTCGAAAAACTGCCTTGTTTCCGAACAAGGCCGACTACGCAGAGAAGCTTTAGTTAGCGAAGCCGGTGTTTGTTATACCATAGAGGAGAAAATCCTTGCGCCCGGCCGAAGGCCGCCTATACAGAGAAGCTTTAGTTAGCGAAGCCGGTCTTTGTTATACCATAGAGGAGAAAATCCTTGCGCCCGGCCGAAGGCCGGCGATACAGAGAAGCTTTAGTTAGCGAAGCCAGTATTTGTTATACCATAGAAGAGAAAATCCTTATTTTCGATATATATGTATATATTTAATATATACACCCAGAGAAAAAAGCTACAAAACCATTTTTAAAAAAATTCTACCGATATTATGTTTAATTTAACCAAATCATTGTCGCCGACAACCATATAATGGTTAAATTAGTTTCTTGAAAAATAGTTTTGTTGTTTGCAACCATAATAAAACATGGTTTTCTCTGCTGTAAGATTATGGTAGAATTTTAAAAATAGCCCATTTTTTTTGGGCCATTTTTCATACAACATTTTTGGGTGATTTTTCATAATGAAAAATCACCCAAATTTTAAAAACGAAAAATCACCCAACAATAACGATAAATAGCCCAAAAATTTTGGGCCATTTTTCATATGAAATCAGGCCCAATTTTACATGCAATTTTTTTGGGCGATTTTTCATTTTTTTTTTTGGGCGATTTTTCTTTGGGCGATATTTCCTACAGCCATGAAAAACACTTTTACGAACACAACCCTTAATACCGTTCGTAATTATTTTTAAGAATGTAACGAACATTATTTAGTGTTCTGTTCTTCGTTATAAAACAGAACAATTGTAGTGTTTCTGTTGACATACATTATATTTTAATGTTCTATAGTGTTTCTTTTTTACATTCATAAAGAAATGAACAAACAAAAAATTTTTAAAAACGACCACAGTACGAATAGCTTGTGTGTGTATTGTGCACATGTATTGGTCGAGTAACATTCTTTGGTTTGTTTTTTGTTTTATCTTTTTTAAACAATTTTAGATTTGTGACAGTCGCAACAAAACACTTTAGATTTTTATCTGACAAAGTCTTATGGAATACGTTAGACTTGTGTGATAGTGTAAACTAGCCTTAAGCACAACTGAAACTAACGAACATTAATGTGCTGAATCAAACACAACAAAGTTTGTTGATTTTAAAAAACAGAAAGAAATTAAATGTTCTCATCTTTTTGTTGAGTTGGATAAGAACAGTATTATTTTTGTGTTCGAAAGATGACAAACAGGGAAACGTTATTTTTTTAATGATTTTCTACACAAATACTATTAGCGTTTGTGTTTTCCACAAATCTGCCGAGCCAAACACTAAGAAGCGATATTTAGTATTTATTTTCGAGCACTGCTTTTTACACAAAAATATACTTTTAACGCAAAAATAAACTTTAACGAATCAAGTAACTTTTCATATAAATGAAAATCGTTAAGCACACAAATTCAAACGAACTTTTCATATTACAAGAAGCACCACTTTACACAAAAATGCCCATATTTATATAAAGTTGCTTCTTCTTTAAAGAATTCTGTAGTCTTAAGCTCTGCCCAATGAATTTTTCATTAAATCCTGTGTAAAAACAAGCAAATCAAAACTACATCAACAAAAAAGTTGGGAACGTAATAGTTGTCGTGTTTTTCCTCATTTGGTTCTATTTGTATTAAAACTCGTACTGATATTTTTGCCGTTGTTTTACAGCAACTGAAAAAAAGGAAACTTTTTCTGCAGCATTCTATTAAATTTATTTTATATACAGCAGAACAAAAAGTAACCCAGAAAAAAAGAGTCATTAAAAACTCACGAAAATAGTTTTTTTCATTGCTAGAAAAAAAACGTTTTCAACAGTTCAAACCCCATGTTCACCACATTTTACCTACAAAACATTTTTCTCATTAACCGGGCAGGCAGACTGTCTGTTAAACCAACTGCCTGTTTGGCATTTAGTAACGGTAAGTATGCCCATCAGGGTGTTCTGCGGAACTATCAGTGCATGCCCTTTAAGGCTGCTTAAGCTTTTCATTCATTTCGCTGCTTCTCCTCTTTAAAACTCCACCATAAAGGAGCATTGAATTAAACCAAAATGTATTTACTTTTCTCTTTTTTTTTTTTTTTTGTTTTTTTGTATTACCAGGTTTTGGCTTGAATTTAAAAAAAAAACATTTTACAAGTTAAATAAACGGTGGTAATTGTAAATTTGTTACCTCTCATTTCTCGTTTACAAATCAATTCTTCCCCTAAAAGCAAAAAACCGCCAAAATAACGTTTAAATGAATTTTTGCTTGGTGGGAGGGCAGAAATGGCAGCATTTACTACATTAATCATTTTTCATAGTCAGGTGTAAACGCAGCCACGCTTGTCATTTGGTGTTTGGCGAAATATAGCTGTTATGGACACCTCATGTCAGTTGAGCTGAGTTGCAAAATGTTTTTTGGATAGTTTTTACATTTCTGTTGAGATTTAGAGAGTCGTTTAAAATGCATTTCAAACAAACTTTTTTGATTGAAAATTTTTAAGAAATCTCTACATAATATGAAACAAAAAAGGGGAAAAATTTGTATATAAAGATTTAATTTTGTTAACACCGATATTTTTTGTGATAAATGGAAATTGTTTGATAAACCTTTTGATCTATTGTATGCGATAACAAATTTTATTTAAAAAAAAACTGTTTATGAAAAGACAGGCTCTCTGTATAAAATTCCAACGTTTATGTAAACTGAGGCATTGCACATAAAATGAAAATTTTTGTGGAAAATGTGTACGAAATCAGAATTTCTGCTTACAAATGTAGTTTTTGTGCATTAAAGATGAAATTAAACTTTTTACAAGGTGTGGTGTAAAATGTGTTGTTTTGTGTGCGAGAGGTGTAACTTTTTTATGTAAAAACTTTTAATTTTTGTTTAAAACATGTTATTTGTTGTGTAAAAAATTTTATATTTTGTGTAAAAGCGTAAATTTTTGTGTAAAAACTTTAATTTGTTTTGTAAAAACTGTTTCTTTTTTTTGTAGAAACTGTAACTTTATTTGCAAAAAGCGAAATTTTTTGTATGAAATGTGTGACATTTTGTAGATTTGTATCTTTTTGTGTAAAAGGTGTAACTTGTTTTGTCAGAAGTGTAAATGTTTGTGTATAAAATGTAACTTTTTGTGTAAAAATTTTAACTTTTTGTGTAAAAAGTGTAACCTTTTGTGTAAAAGTGTAACCTTTTGTGTAAAAGTGTAACCTTTTGGGAAAAAAATGTAACCATTCGATTTTTTGTAAGAGTGTAACTTTTTGTGTAAAAAGTGTAACCTTTTGTTTAAAAGTGTAACCTTTTGTGTAAAGCGTATAACCTTTCGATTTTTTTGTAAAAAGTATATCTTTTTGTATAAAAAGTGTAATTTTTTGTGGAAAAGGTGTAAAATTTAGGTAAAAAGTGTAACTTTTTGTGTCAAAAGCGTAACTTTTTTGAAAGATGTGTAACGTTTTAGATAAGAAGTGTAACTTTTTGTGTAAAGAGTGTAACCTTTTGTGTAAAAAGTGTAACCTTTTATGTGTCGAAAGTGTATCTTTTTGTGTAAAAAGTGTATTATTTTGTGTAAAGAGTGTAATTTATTGAGTAAAAAGTGAATATTTTGCGTAAAAAGTGTAGCTTTTTATGTAAAAAGTGTAATTTTTTGTGTCAAATTTTAAATTTTTGTGTAAAAATTTTAATTTTTTGTTTAAAAAGTGTAACTTTTTTTAAAAAAATTGTAACTTTTCGTGAAAAAAGTTTTTATCAATAATAAAAATTGGGAATTAAGCACGAAATTTTAAATAAAAATTTTGTATTCCCAAAAATTATTTTGATAATAAACTGGCAGTGCACGGCCTGAAAAAACTTAACTGGAAACATGCTTTTGAAATTTGTTTCTGTTTTCATTTTGTTTTTCTTAACCTACTTACAACTACAATTAATGTTGGAAGAATTTCAATCAATTGTAGTGGGGAATGTAAGGAGAGCTAAACTCACTGTTGATTGTTGATGTTTTTGTTTAATTGTTACAAGTAGAACTGTTGCTTATAATTCTTAAACGCTTAAAAGTTTTATTTGGTTTAATATCTTTAGTTTTTCTAAAATCTTTATGGATGAAATTTCCTGACGATCTGGCCTAAGCAACCAGTGAAATGCGCATACGACTAGCTTATCCCATCAACAATTAATTTCAGTGTTTTTATCAAGAATAAAAATTGGGAATTAAGCACGAATAACAAAACCTTTTAAATAATAAAAAAAAAAAAATTTGTATTCCCAAAAATTATTTTGATAAAAAACTTTTAGGCCCGTTTTCACAACTTACCGATAGCTAAAGGTAGGATTTTATCGGCCGTATAAAAAGTGTTCCATTGTTACAACTTCATTTTTACCTACCAGGTTGGATGAACCTTAATTTACTTTATCGCTCATATTAGGTAAAAGTAAAGTTTTAAAAGTGGAACACTTTTTATAAGGCCGTTTAAAGTCTACTTTTAGCTATCGGTAAGTTGTGAAAACAGGCCTTAATATAAAAGCTAAGTTTTTAAGCCGGTTTCTGTATGTAAAAATTATAAATTATAAAAGTAAAAAGAACCAACAATTTTATTTTAAATTTTTTTAAACAAAAAGATTAATGAACATCCTTAAATGAGTTTATCTAAACTTTAAAATCTAATAATTCTTTGGAGTCCACCAAATAAATTTTAATTTCCTTAAGCTCAAAAGAAATTTCCCCAAGTATAAAGCAGGGCAAGAAAAATTTCTAACTTTGACTCCATCCGTTGAAATTTTTTAAGTACGACTCTGACTCCGACTTCAACTTCGACTCCTACTATAGCCTTGATACTTAATGTATAAGAGGCTGGTCGTTATTAGACTTAACACTCTTTTTCTAAAGCAGTACTTTTTAAATAGTTTGATAAAGCAAAAAATGATTCTGTAAACATTTCAAATCGATATTTCATTTCTAAGACGTACCGCATTGAGCTTTAAAATAGCTATAACATAAGTAAAGTAGACTGGTCCAAGGCGAATTCAACAAGGTAAACTCTTTAGAACATCTGTTCGTCAGCTGTATTATCCGAGTTGTCAATAAATTGTATTTTTTAATTTATTTTGTTTTTTATTTAAAAAAATTTTGATTGTGTTAATTTGTGAAATTTTATGACAAAAAAATTAATTGTGGCTTAATTCTAGTTAACCAACGCAGTTCCAAGTAAAAAAAAACAAAGGGGAATAGAAAATGAAAAAATAGCAAGAAAAAATAAAATGGCACAATTCTCGGAAACGCTTAGTTTCCGAGTCATAGATCTCTTAAGTCTTCATATAAATTTGCGGTTTCCCACTACATATCTGAACCTATATAGCTAATATTGGTATAATTTAAGAGCTTTTATTTAAAAATTCTTAATCCATAAAGGAGCGGCGATGAGTTTGCGAAAATATTATAGTAAGCACATCAATTGCTATGCGAAGAACCTGTATTTTGCAAAGTCGGTGTTTGTTATACCATAGATGAGAAAATCCTTGCGCCCAACCGAAGGCCGGCTGTGTGGAGAAGGTTTATTAAGTGAAGCTGGGGTTTATTTGATTAAATTTTTAATTCCTAGTGCACTTCCGTGACGTTTTGATAAAAATGTTTGTTAAAACTGTATTAGGAGGTAAAGAGTTAAAAAGTTTACAATAAATTTTAAATTTTCAGAAAGATATGTTAAAAAGCTTTCAAAAGACACTAATAATGGCCACATACGTTTACAAATGTAGTGGAAAATCGCAAATTCATATGAAAACTTCAGAAGTCCATTACTCTGAAACTATGCGTTTTGTAGAATTTTACCATGAAATTTGTTCTTCTTATTTTGCAATTTTCTATTCCTCTCTCCTTTTTTGTTGGAGCTGCGTTGGTAAGCTACATTTGTTTCTAATTTGTATGCATATGCTGGGTCCTTGAGCAATTTTTAGTCTATTTAGCCATGTTCGACTGTTCAAAACACTCTCACTTTCGAAAAAACTCAAAATAAAAGAACAATTTTTGTGTAAAATTCTTTCCACTTCTCCTAAGCATTTCTGAATTGAGCTCCAACACTATTGGTTTAGTTGGAAACGAGTCAAAAACCCCAATGTGAAACATCGTGCCTTAAAAGTTTATACACACTTTGATTAAAAAAAACTAATTTAAATGCATGGCAGAATGCACCCTTAACATTAAATCTTCAAAAACACAGAATACATTAAATTTTGTTTAGATCGGTTCATAAACACACAACTTTAAATATAAAAAAATCAATAAAAAATTTTATTGTTTACTTTTTATTCACACTTTTTGTAAACAACTATTTTGACAACTCGGATATGTTACACTAACAAAATGCCTGTTATTTTTGTTAGAGTTGTAATTGTTGTAGCGACGAGTTTACATACCTTGTTGAATTCGCCTTGGACTGGTCCTTATTTTCTGACTTAAAAAATTTTTTATTAATTTTTATATTTTTAAAAACATAAGAAAATTTTGTATGGCGAAAAATATTGGAGTCGGAGTCGCGAGTTTTTGTGGGTACTTCGACTGCGATTCCGGTACAAAAATCTCTGACTCCGACTCCACAGCTCTGGTGTATATTATTTTTTACAAGACAAAAGAAAACTTTTTCAAAAACAGTTTTTTTGAATTAGTTATTTATTAATATAATCAATTAACCAAATCAAAAAGAGATTAAGAACAAAAGTTGTCTTAGAAATTTATTGTTGGTTTTTCATTTTCTTTCATTTGCCTTTTACTTGTTGCCATGTCAATGATGACAATCAAAATACAAGAAAACAACAAAATCAGCATGTGTTTCATAGAATTTGAAAAACAAAAGAAAAAGTACCAAAATAAAAAAATCAAACATCCAACAACAATTTAAATTAGGCGGGTAAAGTACACATGTAAAATACTTAAGTTAAGTTTTAAAGTCTTAACTTGAGATAAAATTCAACGAATGGAGGGGAATTTGCAGTTGAAAAGGTAATTTTTATAGCAAGCGTGAAAGATTATAATTGCTTTAAAACAGTACTTGCAAGCTTATGAAGAAGTAATTTTTTAAAGGTAAGAAAAGAACAACTATTTTTGTCTTTAACAATTGTAATTTTTTGTATAGAATGTGTGACTTTTTGTATTCAAGCAGTTTTTTTCTAAAGAAAAGTTACTTGTGTGAAAAAAAGACTTAAAATGGCATTTAATCATATACCTTTTTATTCGAAAAATGTATCTTCTTCAAAATATTTTTTTAAAAAATGCTACTATAAAACAGTCTTTTTTAAAACAGTTTCTTTTATATAATTAAAAGCGTTAATTTAAAAAAGGTACGTTTAAAGTTAAGTACTTTTTAAAATTATCTACAAGCAGCCTTATTAAAAAGTACCGTAAATAAAAAAACTCTATAAAACAATTTAAGTAAATTCTTTTAAAAAAAAATACATTAAGAAAAGTATTAAATCTAATTTTATTAGTCTATTTTTCCCCAAAGGGCGTATAAGACCCTTTTGGCAAAAAAAAAACTAATTTAAAACGATTATCTAAGCTTTAAGCCTTTATTTCATACTTCATGACCTTCCAACTAACAAGCACAAAGATATAACCTTTTTTTGAAAAAAAAAGAAAAAAAATGCAAAATCTTTTTGTCTTCTTTTTGGCCAATAAAAATGGTTACACCTCATCAATTTTTCCATGGCCATAAACTCATACAAACATTTATGATTTTATATTAAACCAATTCACACACTCAGTGTCAGCCCAAGAATATTCCTATTCAAATATGTACTCAGGCACACATACACACTGACTCACACATTCAAACTTACTTACACACTGATCATTTTAAACAATAGAAGTAACGGAAATGGCCATTGGCAGAATTTTTATTGCTTAAAAGCGCAATCATATGAAAACGTGTTATGTTCCCATTGTGCATATACGAACATTGTATTTGTATGAGTTTGTGTGGATTGTTTGTTTGCTTGACAAACAAAGTTTTTTTGTTTGTGCAGTTGTTTATTTTTTTATACCTACACCACAATAGTAGAGAGGGTATTATGCATTTGTGATGATGTGTATTGCACCTTAAAATATTGGTCTTAGACCCACCTTAAAGTTTACCGATCGACTATGAATCACTTTCTGAGTTGATCTAACGATGTTCGTGCTGCAGGCTGGCTGGCAGGCTGCCAGTCCATGTAACCTTGTGCGCAAAGCACAGGTCGCAATTTTGGAGATAATTTAATAAAATTTGGCACTTAGGTGCATATTGGCCCAAGAACCAAGCCTACCACGAGGGGAGATAGGGGGCAATTTCTGCATCTCAGAAACTATTAAACCGATTTTAATGAAATTTAAAGCTTATATAGATCCATTATGTGTCCATTGTACGGACACATAAGCTATGCATTTTTATAAAAATAGGACCACGAGGGGAGAGGGGGCCATTTTTTCCTCTTAGAAACTATCAAACCGATTTTAATAAAATTTAAAACATAGATAGATCCCTATTCATATAGCCATACACTCTCGAAAATTTGTTTTTAAATACTGTGGTGTAGGGTATCATATAGTCGGGCTTGACCGAGTATACTTTGTTACTTGTTTTCTAAAGTTGTTGTTTTAATTCTTGTGCTTCAATTAATACATTGTTTGTTGTTAAAGGTTTGTGCATGTGTATTATTGAACTTTCATCTCTATGGGTAAATTTTTCCCTGGGTTTCTTTAAATCAAATATGTACCAGGAAAACAATCTAGAACAAGCAAGAATATATAATCGGTAAAGCCCGACTATTTGATACCCTTCGACACAGTAGATAAAGAAAACTTTTCTAGATTTTAACCTTTCTGAGACCCATAGCTAAGCCCAGCAAAGCAGCATCGTGATCGGTTAAGATTCGTAAAAGAGTGAAAACTTTTGTGTTATGGCAATATTTTTTTGTTTAATAGTTAAAACATGGCATAATGCACAACAAAAAAGAGTGATTCCCGAATTCTATTTGTTAAAATTGTTAAGTTAAATACATTAAACTTTCCAAGTAGAATGATGAAAAAAAGCATAAATTGAGAGTACTTATGTAGCCAATGAAAGGATATACAGGAAAAGTAAGTGAATGAAAACAGGAAGAAGATATATGAAAGAGAATAACTGCATCTCTAGCTAATAAATATTGGCGCTCCTTCTTTCCCTTTATTTTCACTGCAGCTAAGTGCGGCTCTTAATAAAGCAGAAAACAAGTAGAAAATATTGATGGAAAGGAAAAAAGTTTAATAGTTACTTTATTTGTTTTTTATGAAAGACTGATTCAGGGTTTAAAAAACTACAGTCGCAATTAAAGAAAACACCAAAATTTGTGTACAACTTTTCGCTCTTTGAGTTGGTTAGACAGCGACTGTTTACATTTAATGAATCAGAAGTAAAAGCATCACATTTTTTGGTCAATTTTTACCCGCTTACAACTACAACTCGAGTCGGAAAGAACCCAACCAATTGTAGGGGGATGTAAGAAAAGATAAACTCACTGTTTATTGCTGGTGTTTTGTTTAAGCTTTGATATTGTTACAAGTAAGACTTAGAGTGTTTAAAATTCTTATTCGGCTTAGGGTTTTATTTGTTTAATATTTTTGGCTTTTCTACAATCTTTGGAAAAGGTTTCCCGATGAGCTGGCCTAAGCAATCAGTGAAATGCGCATAGAAGCTAGCTTTCCCTCAACTATAAATTTCAGTGTATTTATCAAATATGAAAAATTGGGAATTTAGCACGTCATACAGAAATCGTATTAATGACAAATGAAGAAGTTAAGGAGAGGCAGTTTTTCTTCTTTGACTTTTTTAAACACTGAATTGATTATTTCAAGAAAAAAAATTATTATTTTGTATTTGATTTTTACGATTGTTTGTGTTTAAATTTACAAATCTTTTGGTATGTCCTGTTTAAAACTGAATCGGAAATTTATTTTTATTTCTGTTAACTCTAATGTAGGGTATTAGATATTCGGGCTTGACTGACTATTCTCTCTAACTTGTTTATCTTTTTCATAACGTTACGACTTAATATGGGAAATGTATGTTGTGGAAACAAATTTAACAAAGTGGCATAAAGTTTTAATGAGCCTTTTGATTTTTTGTTAACATTTTTGGGTTACCCATGTTTGGATTAAAAAAAAAGGTTGACAAGAAATGTAAAATTGAATGAGATGTGTGTTTAATCCTAAATAATAGGATTTTTTTCAACAAGAAGACAAAATAAAATTTATTTGGGTGTTGCTAATAAATTTTAAGTTAGTTGTTTTTCAAGTTATGCAAATAAGAAAATTTAAATAAATTTTAAGCTGATTAATTTTAAATTTTAATTAAAAGAAAATAAAGTTAGAAAATCTCTTTAATTTTTCGATTCGACTTCAATGCGACTCTTTGTCTTAGGAAAACAGCAAGACTTGATATTTTGTTGGCAAAGGGGGTAGAACATAACAAACATACTCACTCAGCGTGCCTTTCTTTACCCTTTTCCTACAAACATTTTAAATTAAGACTGTTTTCTTTAGCTCAAAATGTAATAAGGAAAATCTAGTTTTTTTTTAATTCCCCTTAATTTCATCAAATTAAATTTTCATTAAATTATTTTTATGAAGAACGGAATTTTACAACATGAAAGTTAATCAAAATTGTTATTGATAATCTTTCATTCTTGACCGTGGCCGGGGCCGGCAAGTTACCATGACATGTTTCGATCGCAACCACTCGATCTCCTCAGATGGATTTGCCGTCTTACACTCGCAGCCATCGACGACTGCTGACGTCAATAGTCAAACATCAATCCTTAAACCAGATTGTATTTTAACCTTTGGTAGATCGAAATTTGCTTTCTTGAATGATTATCCATTTTAATTGATTTTACACGTTTTCCCTTACTTCTGTTTTCTCGTACTTTTTGTCAATAATTCTTCTTGAAGTCCAAAGTACATTTTTTGTCTTTCTTTTCTCTGTTGACCTTTTTCAACACAACTTGAAGGACAAATGTAACACTAAAAATATTAAAAATTTGGATTAAAAACCATAAATAGTTCAACAAAATAACCACAATACCAATTATTAATTTCCCTTAATTTTGAAATTTTATTTGAGATTTTTTTAATCAAAATTTTGATTTTTATTTTTAAATCAAATTTAAATTTCATTAAATTATTTCAATGAAGGAAGAAATTTTACAACATGAAATTAATTGACTGAACGAGGGATTGAAACATAATAAACAAATGTACTCAGGTATGCAAGACAAAGTCATGACAGAAAGAGTACCTCTGCCGTGGTGCAGAGGGTAGAATGCAAAGAATTCTGATGATGAGAATGTGGTTATTCTCGAAACTTAAATTCAACCCGAATTCGAGCCTCAGCTCAGCCAAGCATAAAAAAATTATCAATAAATTTTAATAAATTTCATGTTGTAAAATTCCTTCCTTCACTAAAAATAATTTAATGAAAATTTAATTTGATGATATCACAATTTCAGTTGTAAAATTTTTTTAAAATTAAAGATTATTCCTAAATTGGCGTTTTTATCTTTCTTGTGATTTTGTATTAATAATAATTTCAAACCTCCCTCGTAGGTTATATTTCGAACAATAAACAAATTTACAAGTTTTTATACCTGCCATAGCTGTCATTTTAATTGGTTTTTTTATAGACATATTCCCAAAATGCTCTGAAAAAACTAAAATCGTTTTTATGATCAACTAAAATATAAAAAAAAAACTATAAATTTTACATTGTACTTTCTTTCATACATAATTAATGGACAAATCAATTTTTATTTTAAACCTAAAATTTATACTCGTATTTTATCATTTTAACACAAACAATTTAATTTAAACTGCTGCACTTTGACCAGCAAAAACTTTTTAATTTACATTGAACAAAAAGCATAGAAATATACAGTAAAACTCGATTTTAACGAATCGAAAGAACCAAGAATTAAAGTCTTGATAACTTTTTGATACCCTGTTTGGAAGTTAAACGTGTTCCGGGAACATGTGGTAATCGGGCGGGTAAAGGAGTAGACTGTACGACGATTAAGGTAAACCTTTTCAGCCATTTTCAAAAAAGTTGTAAGTTTTATTTTTATGTCACACTAGTTATCATACTTTTTTATGAGCGCACATGATTTTTTTGCAATTCGTTCGACTGAACCGGTGAATCACCGGTTTTAGGGAAATTTATTGAACACACAAACCATATGTGTAAAAGATACGTCATTTGTAAGAATCCCTCTAGATATATACAAATAAACATAGTTCACGGCATCGAAAAAAATGTCCCAAAATAAATGCAATGAGTCCCAAAATGGAAAAAAGAAGTTTATCTCAAAAAAAAAAAAAAAATAAATAATTCCCAAATCAAAAATGAAGAAAATCCCAATTTTTGGGCATTATTTCTTAACAAAATAGTCCCCAAAGAAAAAAATTAAAAACCTCCCAAAAACAGACCATCGGAAAGCAATTAAATTAGGCAAAAAAAAAAATAAAAGAACTCCTAGATAAAATGAATATTATATCCAAAAATTGTGAAAAAAGGCCCAACAAATAATGAAAAATTTTATTTTCAAATTTTTATTTAATAATCCTTTCACATTCATTTTAAACATACAAAGTTATTTGGGTTAGGGTCATAAACCCAAAACTTAAAATCCCGAATTTCAAAATTTTAAAGTCAGAACCGCAACCTTAAACTTCTCTACAAAGCCGGTATGTGGCCGGGCCCAAGAATTTACTACTCTGTGATATAAATTACAGCGGCTTTGCTAATTAAAGCTTCTTAATCTGACTTTGAACCTGTCTTTGCAGAGAAGTTTTGGTTAGTGATGCCGTTGATTGTTATATTTATGTAAGTATGTTTGTATAAAACGACGCTGTGCAATAAAGCCATTAAATATGGATTGAGAAATGAGGCCATATGGCTTTATTTCCATGTAATGAGTTTATTTCTATGCTTTGGAGTTTGTAAACATGTTGTGGCGGGCCCGCCACGTGCGCCACAATTGCCCGCCGGACGCGCTCCCTCCCCTCCCCCTTCCATCTACTGTACCATATTTTTTCAACACTTGACACAATGGCAACTCATTCTTTTGGCAATTTGTAACCATAACAATTACACTGTTATGGCGTTATTTCCACTTTGGTTACTAAGCGATTATGGTGTTATTGCACTTGGATGGTGCAATAACACCATTCATTGAAAAATAAGGCCATATGGCTTTATTTCCTATGGCTGTATTGCACGGGCCCGTATAAAACTACTTTGTACTTGAATATTTGCATGTCTGACAAATGCAAATTGTGGTTAATCGAACAATTTATAGTTTTCTGTGCAAAGGGTAAAACTGCAAAGAATTCTGATGACAAGAACGTAAGTGTGCTTGAAACATATAAATTCGGCCCGAGTTCAAGCCCCCCATTACAGTGAAGAAAACTTTTCAATAAAAATTTTAATTTATTTTATGTTGTAAAATTCCTTCCTTCATTAAAATAATTTAATGAATATGAAATTTATGGTGTTTTCTTTTCTACAAAAAATGTCACATTTTATTTAAAAAAATGCAATTTGGTGTTCGTTTCTTAGAAATGCTTTGCTCTTTAAAAGGGCAGCGTGTTTTATTCTAAAAAAAGTTGCTTTGCACTTTACGCCCCGTATAAATCGAGAGTGTTGATAACGCCCTGTGAAAAGATGGCTTCTGTTTATATGTATATAGGGTTACCAAACGAAGTTGGGAAAAAATCGCCTCCAATCAGGACAGTAAAAGTTTTAAGTTTTAATAGTTTTTTTCATTATTTTATATATATTTTATTTTATTTTATATATATAAACTTATGATTGTGTTTGGAAGCAATTAATTTTTAAGAAACTTAATTCGGCAGGATTACGTGGAAACATGGCAGCTTTCATTTCAAATTTTTAAACGAGCGAGAGTTTTGCTGCATGG
The DNA here is from genome assembly GCA_930367215.1 of Pollenia angustigena. Lineage (NCBI taxonomy): Eukaryota > Metazoa > Arthropoda > Insecta > Diptera > Polleniidae > Pollenia > Pollenia angustigena. The sequence continues at coordinate 16,763,363 of OV884056.1, forward strand.
TTGGAAACACAGCATCAAGTTATCATCTTCTTGAAAATGGCGTACCCCAGGGGTCCGTATTAAGCGTTACTCTTTTTCTGCTGGCAATAGATGATATCTTAAATAACTGTCATAAAGATGTAAAGGCCTTATTGTATGCCGACGACCTTGTTATTTACTGTTCTGGTAAAAAAGTCTCTGCTATAGTGAATAAACTTCAAACAACTATTAAAAAACTGGAAATATGGAATGATACAAGCGGCTTCCAATTTAATGATGAAAAGACAGTAGCAATTAAATTTTCCAGACGTTATAAAGTGGTATCCAACAACACAGCTTTGAAACTATATGGTAAAGATATTAAATTCGTTGACAATCATAATTTTTTAGGATTAATTCTTGACAAAAAACTTACATTTAAGAGCCACATTCGGAACATTAGGGCTAGGGCTAACTCCAAACTAAATTTAATTAAAATGCTAAGATGCTCTCAATACGGATCTGATCCAAAAACCCTTCTTAAAATATTATGCTCTATTGTACTTCCAACTTTAGACTACGCGTCAATAATATATTCATCTGCCATTAATTCAGACTTAAAAACATTGGAACCTATCCTTAACACGGGAATAAGGTTTTATATTATAGCCTTTAGAACTAGTCCAGCTAAAAGCCTACAAATAATAGCCTCATGCCCACCCCTTTACTTGAGAAGATTAAAGTTGTTGCTTAACTACACACTTAAAATATTTTCTTTACAAAACCACCCGATGTACGATAAAAATCTCTGATATGAGAAAAATTGATCAATTTCACCTTAAATCAATGTGCAAAAAATATATTCCTTTTTACGTAACGGCTCATCAAGAGTTCAACAAAGTTATTTCAAAATATGCCATAAATATAAATGCTATAGAGAACATAACGTACTCTCATATGGTACCCTGGTGCTTCTCAAATATTAATATAGAGTTCTCCCTTGCATATACAAATAAACGGGATATGACCTCTTTTGAAATTAAACAGAAATTTTTGGAATTAATTAACATCAAATACTCAAATCATGGTCAGTTTTTTACCGATGGTTCTGTTATGAATGAGAAAGCTGGTTTCGCAGTTTTTGGTAAGAATATTGCCATATCCAAACCTATTCATAATTTTTCCTCTATATATACTAGCGAATTATTGGCAATAAAAACATGTCTCAAAATACTTAAAAACATTTCTCAAAAAACACTTATTATAACCGGCAGTAAAAGTGCCCAGGAAGGACTACAAGATTCATTTAGTAACAACATGATTATACAACAAATAAGAATGTTTATAACATCCCTACCTAAACAAGAAATTACATTTCTATGAGTTCCGAGCCAACTTAATATAGGTGGAAACGAAAAAGTTGATCAGCTTGCCAAAAATTCATTGAAAAGCAGGATATCTACCGAATATACCTTTCAATATTCAGATTATAGGCAATACATTGGAAAATATATATTTGACACATGGAATGATCTATGGAAGGATAATAACGAAACTAAACTATTTATCAATATTTTGGCGCCCTATGCTCCAATGGGAGTTAGAGGAACACATATATATATAAACTATTTAAAATTCAAAGAAACATATCGCACAAATTAATAGTACCCAATATATCCAAAACAGACTTTATTAAGTTAAATAGACTCAAAATAGGTCAATGTTTTTTCTCACATAAACATATTATTGAAAAGACACAGCCCCCAGTTTGTGAATGCGGGCAAACACTAACCATCTCTCACATATTTAATGAATGCAGTCTACTGCATAACAAACGTTTAAAATATAACATAAATAACATTAATATCCTTCAAAAAGAAAATGAATTTAAAAAAATAAAAAAATGTATGACTGAAATAAATATTTATAAGTCGATTTAAATCTAAAATAATGTAATATGTACATACATATGTATATTAGAATAGAATATGTCTTATGTGAAATTAATTGGCCTATATAACCTAACTGTTGGGGCCTTTATAATACCAAATAAATAAATATATATATAAAACAAAAGAAAGCATTACATTGTTAATGGTAGGATGTCCGTTAGGGTGGTTACAAGAAATCAATGTTAGATTTTCCATCGGCGCAACCCCCTAATATGTGCTAATAGCATAAAAAATGCGATTGACAAAGTTTCAGCTTAATCGGATAACGCTAACATGTGCCTCATTGGAAATATATTAAGGAAAAACAGCGATTTTTCACTAAAATTCGTATTTCCTTGCCTTTATAACCGAAACCATTCATTCTAGGAACCTAAGTAGAGTCTTGTTTTATAGTAAATTTTATTTTTATTAATTTTGATATTGATAGTTTTGTTCCTTATACCAATAGATAACGTGATATTTAGCATTAATTAAGGACAAAGAAATACGAATTTTAGTGAAAAATCACTGTTTTTCCCTAAGTTATGCTCAATGAGGCACGTGTTGGCGTTATCCGACTAAGCTTAAACTTTGTCAATCGGATTTTCTAGGCTTTTGGCACATTTAAGACGGGAGCACCAAAAGATAGCCCCCAAAAAAAATTTACCATATCTTGTAACGACCCTAATAGGGTGGTTACCAGAAATCAATGCTGGATTTTCCGTCGGGGCACACCAATAATATGTGCCAATAGGATAGAAAATTCGATTGACGAAGTTTCAGCCCAATCGGATAACGCTAACATGTGTCTCATTCAGCATTAATTAAGAAAAACAGCGATTTTTCACTAAAATTAGTATTTTTTTATCTTTATAACCGAAACCATTCATTCTAGGAACCTGTGTCGAGTCTTGTTTTATAGGAAATTTTATTCTTATTAATTTTGATTTTTATAGTTTTGGTCCTTATACCAATAGATAAAGAGATATTTAGCATTAAATAATGACAAAGAAATACGATTTTTCACTAAAATTTGTATTTCTTTGTCCCTAAGTAATGCTAAATATCTCTTTATCTATTGGTATAAGGAACAAACCTATAAAATCAAAATTAATAAGAATAAAATTTCCTATAAAACTAGACTCGACACAGGTTCCTAGAATGAATAGTTTCGGTTATAAAGATAAAAAAATACGAATTTTAGTGAAAAATCGCTGTTTTTCTTAATTAATGCTGAATGAGACACATGTTAGCGTTATCCGATTGGGCTGAAACTTCGTCAATCGAATTTTCTATTCTACTGGCACATATTAGGGGTGTGCCCCGACGGAAAATCCAGCATTGATTTCTGGTAACCACCCTATTAGGGTCGTTACAAGATATGGTAAATTTTTTTTGGGGGCTATCTTTTGGTGCTCCCGTCTTAAATGTGCCAAAAGCCTAGAAAATCCGATTGACAAAGTTTAAGCCCAATCGGATAACGCCAACACGTGCCTCATTGAGCATAAATTAGGGAAAAACAGTGATTTTTCACTAAAATTCGTATTTCTTTGTCCTTAATTAATGCTAAATATCACTTTATATATTGGTATAAGGAACAAAACTATCAATATCAAAATTAATAAGAATAAAATTTCCTAAAAAACCAGACTCTACTTAGGTTCCTAGAATGAATGGTTTCGGTTATAAAGGCAAGGAAATAAGAATTTTAGTGAAAAATCGCCGTTTTTCCTTAATTTATTCTCAATGAGGCACATGTTATCGTTATCTGATTAAGCTGAAACTTTGCCAATCGCATTTTTTATGCTATTTGCACATATTAGGGGGTTGCGCCGATGGAAAATCTAACATTGGTTTCTTGTAACCACCCTAATGTCCGTGATATAAAATTTAAATGATTCGGTGTTATATTATTTTTGAAAAAAAACGTCAAATCAAGAAATCGTAAAAACTTGATGTTAATAAATCGTCAATCTGGCAAAGGTATTTTCTTTTTTACATATTTTATGAAAAGCAAACAAACTAAAGAAATTGGAATTTGGTCATTTATAAAATGTCAATCTATTAACAAATTTGGGTTTATGTATATTTTTTATGTTTTTTTTTTTGTCAGCTGTTAAAAACAGGGCGATCCAATTTTGTGTTTTGTTCTCGTCAAATAAAAAATTGCAGTATTACATGTTCGGCAAGACATTTTACACATAAATTTTAAAATGTGGTATTTTTTTGTAGAAAAGAAAACACCATAAATAAACTTATGCCTAATTTGTGGTAAAAGAAACAAATGGAAAATGTTAAAAATTTTTGGAAATAATAAAATAAATGAAATAACTCCCACAAAAAATTAAATAGCTTCCTCGGCAAGTCAAATAACAAGGAAAAACAATATAAAATGAAATAAAGGGTGATTTTTTAAGAGCTATAGGAAAGTTTAAAAAAAACACATAAAATTCAGAAAAATGCATGAAATCTTTATTTGAATCAGTAGTACGGTCCATATAATTTAATGTTTGAAGATTATTTCATGCAAATGTTGACCGTGATTGTGCCTCAAATGGTCCATCCGCTTAGTACAATTTTGGCATACTCTTTCCAACATTTCGGCCGGTATTTCATGAATAAATGCTTCAGTGTTGTCTTCCAATGCGTCAATTGAAGCGGGCATGTGTGTATAGACATGAGCTTTAACATAGCCCCACAAAAAAATAGTCTAAAGGCGTTAAATCGCACGATCTAGGCGGCCAATTGACCGGTCCCGAACGCGAAATAAAATGTTCACCGAACTCGCTTCTCAATAAGTCAATTGTTAAGCGTGCTGTGTGGCATGTGGCACCGTCTTGTTGAAACCACATGTCATGCAAGTGAAGCTCTTGCATTTTGGGCAAACAAAAGTTGGATATTTTTTTAATTTTTTTTTTTATTATTAATTTCCTAACCTAATCCCGCGACGCTCTTCGCTTGTCTGCAGGAAAGAAACCAGAGTCTCTGGCGGGAATCGAACCCGCAACCCCGGCGCTGATAGACTAGCTCACTACCAGCTAGCCTACCGGGGCACTCAATCATCTCACGGTAGCGCTCACCATTCACAGTTACGTTACGATTCGCATCATCTTTGAAGAAGTACGGTCCAATGATGCCACCAGCCCATAATTGTGACTTTTTCTGGATGCATTGGTAGCTCTTGCAATGCTCCTGGCTGATCTTCCCTCCAAAATCGACAATTCTGCTTATTAACGTACCCATTGAGCCAAAAATGAGCTGGAAGAAGCGCGTGATGAACTGTCTTAACAGAACACGCATTTTGATAATAAAATTCAATAATTTGCAAGCGTTGTTCGTTTGTAAGACGATTCATGGTTAAATTATAGACCAAACTGAAGATGTTTGACAGTGAAGCAAAACACGAAACGTCAGCTGTTTAAACCAGTGTTGCCAAAAAGATTATAGCTAAAAATCACCCGATAGTTCCCATGTTCATTTTTTTGGACGCATTTCATTTGGGTATTATTTCATTATAAAATAAAAAAGCAAAACCATGACATGACAAAAAAAACCTAAATAAAACCGAGAGGGGTGGAGCTATTTCATAATGAAATGACTCCTAAACTTTTATAAAAAATTTTTAGGCCCAATTTAATTTTTTCTTTGGACTTTTTGCACATGGGACTTATGTCGCGGAGCCCTAGTTCGCTATATTATCCATTGCGACTGGATAGCCGGCGTTTGTCATAGCCGTGTTTTACAGTAGCTCAGAAAGAGTTTTTGAATTAGTTGTTTCTTTTTTTCTTTTTTTTTTGTCCATTTTATTCTCCAGCGCAGAAAACTAATAAAATTATAATAAATGTGAATTTTTGTTAATGAGGTGTATGTGATAATCGTGTGAAATGATAAGTGAAATTTTAAAACTTTTTTTTCTCTCTTTTTGGTTGTTAAGTTGCTTTCTCTTTGTCTTATGTAATGTCTGTCCGTCCGTACTGCTTAATGGAGTTTTATAACTTATTTTGTGAAAATAGTTTTTCTTTCGTTACTGAATTTGGTTTTTATTATTAGTTTTTCCAATTCTTTTAGCTCCATTTTGCTTCTTTTTCTATTTTTATTGCCAATAATGAAAAACTTTATTATTTTCCTGTCCCGCCTTCCTGCATTTTGATTTTTTGCTAAATTACTCCATGTGGAAACAAAGAAAGGAGAAACAAGTTATAGAATTTTAAACTGAAACTGAAACTATAACAATGATATCATTTTGTTCTTGCTCATAATATTATTATTCCTCCTTGTTTTTCTTTCTTGTTAGTTAAATGTTTTAAGTGAAATAAAAATTCAAATAGTTGCTATAAAAGAATCGCTTTTTACATTTTAAACAATTTAAGAAAAACAAAAGAAATCAAATTTTAGTCAGATAAACGGGGAAGACAACCTCAAAAGATAAAAAAATAAGAAACTTAAATTGGCCAAGATAATAGACAGCGACTACGAAGCGGAAGTACAATACAGGAAAATTATAATATTGAAAAACACATTTTAACAAAATGTACTTTAAATGTAAAATAGTTTCTTTTTTCAAGCAAAACAAAGGTACATTTCTGTGTTAACAACGGCTTCGTATCAATTCAATTTTTCTGGAAATAATTTTTTTCTTCTAAAATTTAAATAATGGGAAAAAGCGAGTTAGTGCTTAAAAAAAACTTATAAAAAAGTTAAATCGATTTTCGTTACTTGAATTTGCATCGCGCTTGAAAGGACTTTAAAACACTTTCAAAGAAAAGTACTAAAAATTAATATTTTAAAAGGACTTTAAAATACTTTAAAGAAAAGTACTAAAAATTAATATTTTAAAAGGACTTTAAAATACTTTAAAGAAAAGTAATAAAAATTAATATTTTAAAAGGACTTTAAAATACTTTAAAAAAAAGTACTTCAAATTAATATTTTAAAGAAAAGTACCCAGAAATACTTTAAGGAAAAATACTTTAAAGCAGTTACAGCCAACAACGCATACATCGATAATTGAGTTAGTGTAAGATAGCTTTGAAAGCTCTTTTTTCAAAGTTCTACACCGAAAAAAGTGAAGTAGTTTTTTCAGATATTTTTTTTTATTTATTCTCCGTCATAAATTTGTATACGTAAGAGATCCGAAATATGCGTATCCGATAAATTATGGCGGTATTTATTTAATATAAGTTTTAAATATGAAAAAGAAGTTTCGCAGTTATAGGTGGAACCAAATATTGAGTACAATTTGTATATTTCATTTTTTAATTTGGGATACTTTTCGGGATCGCCGTCATTGGTTTATAAAACAATAATAAAAAAACAATTGTTCCCAAGCTTTATTAAATATAGTTTTTTTAGAGTACATGTTGCTCATCGTTGTTTTTTTTACAAAAAAAAAACAGTAAGCTTTGTTGTGTGATTGCTTGTTGTACTCGTGTCGGTGTGAAAGCACAAAAGCTCTTTTGTAAAAGGTTGCCCATTGGGCATATGAGCTGGTGGTAGCTGCTTTAAAGTGACTTTTAAAAATGTACCTTTTAAAAAGTACTTTTTAAAAAGAACCTTTTAAAAAAGTACATTTTAAAAAGTGCCTTTTAAAAAAGTACATTTTAAAAAAGTACCTTTTAAAAAAGTACATTTTAAAAAAGTAACTTTCAAAAAAGTACCTTTTAAAAAAGTACCTTTTAAAAAACTACCTTTTACAAAGTACCTTTTAAAAAACTACCTTTTAAAAAGTAACTTTTACAAAAAATAACTTTTAAAAACTACATTTTAAAAAAATACCTTTTAAAAAATCACCTTTAAAAAAGTACCTATTAAAAAGCACCTTTTAAAAATGCACCTTTTAAAAATGCACCTTTTAAAAAGTACCTTTTAAGAAAGAACTTTTCAATTGACGTATCTTTAACTATCTAAAAAACAATTCAAAAAGCATACCTTCTAAAGCTTGTATCTCTTAATAAAATACGCTTTGGAAAAAAGTCATTTTAAGAAAGTTAATTTGAAAAAAGTACCTTGTAAAAGATACAAGTAGTATTTCCTAATTAAGGGATCTCTAGGAAAGTTAAATTTAAAAAAAATCAGTTTTGAAAAAATCTCTTTCAAGAGAAATTTAACTGCCTTTTGTAGGGTAAGCTAATAAAAATAAAAAACATTTACTCCCTCTGGATACAAAACTACACAGCAACTTTTCCAAAAAAAACTTACACTGCAAAAAATTTTTGAAATTGCGTTTTAGCGGATTAAAGGTTTTCAAACTTAAACACACTCACACAAACTCTCATGCTCATTTTGGTAAATTTAACGAAAAATTTATTATCATTGAATTGAATTTTTATTAAAACTATAGACCATAATCTGGTGTTTTAAAAATGATTTATTAATTGTTTGTTTGCTTATTTGTTGGTGTTTTTTCTCTGGTTTAGTTCTATTAATTTATTTTTTTGTTATTTGCCCGTTTTTATTGCTCTCAAATCCATTTATTATTAATGTTTTTATTTGCTGTTGTTTGTATGTGTGTGTTTTTAGGTTTTTCGCAATAGAATTTATACAATAAATTTTCTGTACATGTATGTGGGTCAATAAATTAAAATTAAATTGCAATAAATAAAAAGAAAAATCTATAAATAATTTTAGCTGAGAGTTGGATAAATAGAGAGTTTTTAAAGAGTGTTAATCTACAAATTACTATTAAACACAATATAATTCACAATAAAGTAATAAAAATTTTTTGTTTATTATTTGGATTTCTTATTCCTAAAATTTCTTTGGGTGTAAAGCAGAAATTTAAATGCAAATTAAATGTGAGCATTTACATTCTAAAAAAAACCAACAAACACAGCAGAAGAGTGAGAGTAAGAGAAACCCTTTAGGGAAATGAGTCAAATAAAAACAAAAACAAAATTAAACAAAAAAAAACAGCAAAATATAAATTCAGATACTAACAACAACAAACTTATACTTGAGTATTGGTAAACAGTTGACATTAAAGGATTTGCTAAATTGAAAAATTTTCTTTAATGTTTCATTTGAATACAAAAAATCCTCAAGTGCACACATCCATACAAACATACTTCTAAGATCATTTGAATGTTTGAGATTTCAAATAATACTTTTTTCCACAGATGTGGTAGATGTCTCTATTAACAATTGTTTTGATAAGAACAATAATAATAAAAATAGCTACGTAACAATATGTGTGTTCATTAACAGAAAATTTTTGCTTATTTTCAATAATTGTTACTATTAAGTGGTCCCGTACTCGAAAAACTTGCAACGAGAGAGTGAAAAATGGCAGTAAAATATGAGAGAAAAAAAATTTGTTGAAAATTTCTGATATTAGAATTATTGTTTACGAAACAAAAGTAATTTTCATAATTTTTAAATTAAAATTTTTCAATAGCATAAAATATTTAAATTGCTAAAAATTTTAGAACAAAATTCTTGCGTAAATAGTTCAAAACAATTGAATTTATAAAGAAATAATACCTTGCTAGTTTTTGCTTATAAAGCGTTCATTTACCTTTTTTATTTTTTTTTTTGGGCAATTGGAAAATAAATTTTGTAAATGTTTCATTTACTCTCTCATTGTTCTGCTTGTAAAGTAAAAGAACACACCTAATATTACAAGAATATTTTGGAAACTGGTTTTAAATTATTTTTTTTAGAAATTTCAACACAATAAATTTTAAAAATATTAAAAGAAAACCCACTCAGTTTTAAAAATCATTACCATATAAAATTCTTTATGAACTTTCATACTGTTCTCAAAACAAGAAAATTCGACGCGAGTTCAATTGGGGGGTGCTTTTTTACCATGTGAGGTAAGGTCATAATGGCTTTATCTCTCATTCAATAGGGAGATAGAGCCATTTTTTTTATTTGAATGGGAGATAAAGCCATCATGGTCTTAGCTTACATTAGCAGTACAAGAAAATGGCTTTATCTCTCATTTCGGTTCCGGAGACACTAAAGTAAAGTATAGAAATCTGGCTTCGCATACTAAAGTTTTTGTGCGTGACGGCCTGCGGCCGTGCTTAGGGATTTTTCCTCCAGTAGGACGCGGCAGGTGGCTTCGCTGCATAAAGTTTTCCTGTGTGCGTCGCAAGAATAAAAAATGTTTTTCAATGATAACTAAAGATTTTCCCTTTTACCGAATGTTTACACCATGCATAACAATATTCTAGAAAAATATGGCTTTATCGCTCATTTCCGAAAAAAATATGGCTATACCTCTGATTTCGCAAAATTTTAAATATGACCATACCTCTCAATGATTGGGCAATAAGGCCATTATGGTTTTATCTCCCATTAAATTGAGCAATAAAGCCATCATGGACTTATCTCGCAAGGTTTTAAAGGAAAAAAGTAGGCATAAAAGTGGGCGGGGCAAAATTTATTTTCGTAAGTTGGACCATGGCGATCATTAGAAAGAATCGTCCAAATCGGTCCAGCCGTTCTCAAGTTATGCGCTAAGCAACGGACAGCATTTCATTTTTATTTTTTTGAAAAGTTTTTTAAGAACTTTTTATAGCATGGAAATTAAAAAAAAAAAATTCTTCAAAAATTTCCAAAAATATGCACTTAATACCTAAATATGCAAAAATATGCATTTTCACCGAAATACGCAACAATATGCAAAAAACAAATCGATGCTATTTTAACGCAAATTTAATAATTCGGAGAGACAAGAATTTACATGGAAATCGTATCACTTTTTATCACCATGTGGTTACGATCCAACATGAGATTACGCCATATAGTAGGTGCTCATTTAAATCATTTCCACATTTGTGTAATTGTTTGAATTTTTTAAAAACAGTTCTTATATGGGAACTGCTTTATTTTCATGTTTTCCTATTTTCGAATGCTTTAAAGTAATCCAAAGAATTTTGTTGCTGCTATTAATCTCGTTGTTGTTGTTTTTATTAATGTTGCTAATGTTAACATTGTTTTCGTTGTTGTTGGTTGTGTTAAGGCTTTAACTTAATTCATGGTAGTTTCTAATCTGAAACTTATTCAATTGTTGTTGTGAAAATCAAATTTACTATTTGTTGTTTTTATTGTTGAAATGGTTTTTGTTTTTTTATTGGAATTTTTTGCTGTCACTGTTGTTTATTTCTCCTGTGCTAAGCTAGTCAGCATATGTATGTTCATATATGCTCGTTTGTATTTGTTTGTTTTTAAAAGCTTGAAAACAGTTAAAGGCGTTTACGCAATAAAACTGTACCGAAACGCACTCTCGTACGTGCTCAAGTAAAAGTTTGTTAAATATTTTTTAACATTTTGCGCATTTTTTGTTTTGTTAAACCTTAAATTGAAATTGTTGAGAAACTAAACAACAATTTAACGTTTACTATTGTACAACTAGAGCAAAACAATAAAAAACTCAGTCAACTAAAAAAAATATTTATTCAATTCTGGGGGAATATTTTTTTCTCTATTATTGTTATTGTTGCAAAAATGTGTGTGTGTGTGTGTGTGTGTGTGTACATCTGTTATGCATGTAGTCTATATATGTAAGTTTATGTGTATGTGCATGGTGTGAATTTGTTATTTTAGGGGACAGTTAAGCCTAAGAGAATTTTTTTTAACAGAAGTTTGAAAAAGAAGTTAAAACGCCTTTTCTTATTTTTGCTGACATCAACACTTTTTCTGTAGCAAATTAAACTTTATGGTTAGTTAAAGTACATGAATACATTAATATGTATGTGTGTAGCTGGTTATTTTAAAAACAATAATTCTTAGAAAATTAAGTTTAGAAAAAAAAAGAATATTTAAATAAAATCTTAAATAAACAGGCCGGTCAAAGAAATAAATTCCGTCAAAAAGCGAAAGGATTCCGTATTTTTCTTCTCCAAACACGAAAATTTAGTTTAAAGAATCTAAAACAAATGCGATCGGAACTGCAACCATGCAATAAAACCCATTTGGATAGCAATGTGTGACAGAGCTAATAATAAACAAGTAAGAATGCTATATTCGGCTGTGCCGAATCTTATATACCCTTCACCATTGTGCGAGCAGAATACAGAGCAACTAGACAAAAACTGGTAAATATTTTTTTTAATTCGTTTTTAGAATATACAAATTAAAAAAAAATTCTATTTGAAAAACCAAGATTTGAACCAGAGGACGAACAGTTTCTAAACTCAACCCCCTAGACGACTGAACCATAAACGAACGTTGTATGAATATCATTAAAATGAAATATGGCCCGAATAAGAGACAACCGGTTTTGAACTTTGCTTTTCATAAAGACCCAGAATATATATACGCTATAGGGTGTAGGATCAATATTGTAGAAATTACAAACGGAATGACAAAGTTATATATACCCTTTTTACCTTCGGTGAAGGTTATATGAAGAGTCATATTTGGGAATTCAGTATATCGGTTATAACTCAGCCATTTTTTAACCGATTGGACAGATTTATATACCGACGTGTTTAAGAAGAAATTTGCCATTTACTTGAGTTATAAAGTTTGGACTCGGGGATATCTATGGTTCCCGAAAGTGGGTATTTTAAAAAAAAAATTAATTTTGGTCATAACTTTTTTGTATCTGAACCGATTTTTCCGATATTTTGGTATATAAGTCATATCCATTGGACATATGGCAGCCCTTACATTTAGGTTTTTATACAATTTTTAATTTTTTTGTACGGGAGGTACCACGCCCACTTCTCCAATCCCGCCCACATTTTGTAGGATGATGTGTATTGGCAACCTTAATGTGTGTACCTAATTTGGAAAATCTGGCTTTTGCCGTTCCCCAGATATACAGCAAAAAGTAATAAAAATACAACAACCACAAGGGATTTTTGGGAAAAATTACAGGTAGTCGTGGTTTTTTGCTCATATCTCAGCCATTTGTGGACCGATCGTGCTGAATTTCAATAGCAAACAATTCCGGACCATATGTGACATAAATGTATAATAACCTGGCCTCCATCATATATGGGGTCTTCGGAAAACCCATTTCAACGGACAGACGGACATGGTTAAATCAACTTTGCCCCTCATAATGACCCAGAATATATATACTTCATAGGGTCTTAGATCAATATTGTAGAAATTACAAACGGAATGACAAACTTATATTTACCCTTTCTACCTTCGGTGGAGGGTATAAAAAATATAAGGCGTATGATCATTATTTGAAAAAATATTAAGACTCATACGTATGAAATTTCCAAAAATATTCGTTGAAATTTTATAAAAATTTTTTAGCAAAAGATTTCTTTGTATTAACGTTTAATTACATTAAAAAGTACGAAACTCTTATAACGAATAACACGTGTTGTCAGTGCATTCAGTGTTATCAGTGTACTACACTGAAAGAAAAATGCTTCATATATTTAATGAATCATTTTCATAAAAAAATTTTCCTTGGGTAAATGAAAATTTTCATTGTCTAAATGGAATTTCATAGTTATAATGAAATATTTTCGTTAAAATCGCTGTATTGGATTTCGTAATTACGTTAAAAATTTTCATTGGATATATGAAAACTTAAGTTTGTCCAAGTCAAACAAAAAATTTTAATTGGGAACATAAAAAAACAATATACAAACATAACGATATTCATAAATTAATACAAAATTATAGTTTCCTTAAAAAAATGTTTAATTGTTAATTAAAAAATATAAGATTTAATAATTTCATACATCTAATGTTACATGTATGCCAATAACACTGTGCTACACTCGAAAAGCACTTCTGAAATGACCTAGTGTGCGTTAAAGGTGTTGGTGAGCATGTTACGAATCCGGGCTTAAAAGTTTCAATATACCTCCAAATTCCCGAGTTATGGACCAAAGAAATTTTTTTGAGGCTGCTACTTTTAAACATTTATAACTTTTTTATTTATTAACCGATTTTTGAAATTCAAACGGTCTTGAAAAGAAAAATAATTGTTATTTTTAAATATATATACTTCTCAGTCAATATTAGCACAAATATGAATAGATTGATTCAATTATATGGAAAATTTTTAATTTTTTTTAAACTTTTAAAATTTCTACGAGACTTTTTTCCGAATTTAGTTTAAAGGCAACAAATATATTAAAGACAGTATTTTTCTGAGTAAAATGAGACGTCATTTATTAATATCGGTTGAGAAATGAGGAAGTTATAGTACTTTTTATGAGGAGCTATTTAAGATTAAAGTTATTTTATTAAATCATGCCAATCTAATCGAAACAGGTTGCCACTCTTTTGTTCGCAAAAGTACTATAACTTCCTCATATCTCAACCGATTTTAACAAATGACGTCTCATTTTACTCAGAAAAATACTGTCTTTAATATATTTGTTGCCTTTAAACTAAATTCGGAAAAAAGTCTCGTTGAAATTTAAAAAGTTTAAAAAAAATTAAAAATTTTCCATATAATTGAAAAAATCTATTCATATTTGTGCTAATATTGACTGAGAAGTATATATATTTAAAAATAACAATTATTTTGCTTTTCAAAACCGTTTGAATTTCAAAAATCGGTTAATAAATAATAAAGTTATAAAAGTTTTAAAGTAGCAGCCTCAAAAAAATTCCTTTGGTCCATAACTCGGGAATTTGGAGGTATATTGAAACTTTTAAAACCGCTTTTGTAATACACTCATCTAGACCTATAACATACACTAGGTCACTTTGAAAGTGCTTGCAAAAAAGGAAATTTTGTAGCACCGTGTAATTTATGAAATCAAAAAAACTTTTTATAAAAGCGACATATTTCAATAATTGCCTTCATAAATTTAAATTTTCATTTTGACAATAAAAATGTCATTATAGTAATGAAACAAAAACTTTCAGTCCACTTTCAATCAACGTTGTTATTGTTATTATTGACAATTTAATCTCATATTTACGCTCTTAATTGAGTAAAAAACATAGTTTTTTATCCAAAAACTACACTGCCCCAGTAGACTAGCTGGTAGTGAGCTAGTCTATCAGCACCGAGGTTGCGCGATCGAATCCCGCCAGAGACAGAAAAAAAAATAAAATAAAATAAGAAAACAAAATATATAAAAAAGGAAAAAAATTATTTTACTTTGTTGAAAGTATTCATCCAATGAATAATATTCTAATGTAATATTTCATTAAATCCTTTTAATGAAATAGGTTTCATTGATCCAACGAAGCGCTGCATAGGTTCCTTTTTAATGCAATTTTTCATGGGATTAATGTCAAATTTCGTTGGTATTGCGAAGAAAGTTTTTTCATTGTATTCAAATTTACTCTTATAGGAAATTTTGCTAAAATTTACTTTCTATAGGAAATTTTAGTAAAATTTACTTTCAATAAGAAATTTTGCTAAAATTTATTTTTTATAAGAAATTTTGCTAAAATTTACTTTCTATAGGAAGTTTTGCTAAAATTTACTTTCTATAGGAAATTTTACTAAAATTTACTTTCTATAGGAAATTTTACTAAAATTTACTTTCTATAGGAAATTTTACTAAAATTTACTTTCTAGAGGAAATTTTACTAAAATTTACTTTCTATAGGAAATTTTACTAAAAGTTACTTTCTTTAGGAAATTTGACTAAAATTAACTTTCTATAGGAAATTTTACTACAATTTACTTTCTATAGGAAATTTTACTACAACTTACTTTCTATAGGAAATTTTACTAAAATTTACTTTCTATAGGAAATTTTAGTAAAATTTACTTTCAATAAGAAATTTTGCTAAAATTTATTTTTATAAGAAATTTTGCTAAAATTTACTTTCTATAGGAAGTTTTGCTAAAATTTACTTTCTATAGGAAGTTTTGCTAAAATTTACTTTCTATAGGAAATTTTACTAAAATTTACTTTCTAGAGGAAATTTTACTAAAATTTACTTTCTATAGGAAATTTTACTAAAATTAACTTTCTATAGGAAATTTTACTAAAATTTACTTTCTATAGGAAATTTTAGTAAAATTTACTTTCAATAGGAAATTTGATAAAATTAAATCTTTACAGGAAAATTTGCTTTCTATGATAAATTTTGCTAAAATTAACTTTTTATGGGAATTTTGCTAAAATTAACTTTTTATAGGATATTTTCCTAACATTTACCTCTTATGGGAAATTTAGCTAGAATTTACTTGTTTAGGATATTTTTCTAAAATTTACTCTTTATAGGAAATTTTCCTTAGATTTATTTTGTATAGCAAATTTTGCTTAAATTTACTTTTATAGGAAATTTTGCTAAAATTTACTTTTTAAAGCAAATTTTGCTAAAATTTACTTTTTACGGGAAATTTTGCTATAATTTACTTTTTATGGGATATTTTGCTTAAATTAACTTTTTATAAGAAGTTTTGCTTAAATTTATTTTTATAGGAAATTTTGCTAAAATTTACTTTTTATAGGAAATTTTGTTAAAATTTACTTTTTATGGGAAATTTTGCTAGAATTTACTTTTTATAGGAAATGTTTCTAAAAATTCCTTTTTATAGGAAATTTTGCTAAGCTTTACTTTTTATAGGATATTTTGTTAAGTTTATTTTTTATAGGAAATTTTGCAAAAATTTACTCTTAATAGGAAATTTTGCTAAAATTTACTTTTTATAGGAAATTTTGCTAAGCTTTACTTTATATGGGAAATTTTGCTTAGATTTATATTGTATAGGAAATTTTGCTTAAATTTACTATTATAGGAAATTCTGCCAAGATTTACTTTTTAAAGGAAATTTTGCTAAAATTTACTTTTTACGGGAAATTTTGCTATAATTTACTTTTTTGGGAAGTTTTGCTTAAATTTACTTCTTATAGGAAATTTTGCCAAGCTGTACTTTTTATAGGATATTTTGTTAAGTTTATTTTTTATAGGAAATTTTGCAAAAATTTACTCTTTATAGGAACTTTTGCTAAAATTTACTTTGTATAGGAACTTTTGCTAAAATTTACTTTTTATAGGAAATTTCGCTCAAATTTACTTTATACACAATTTTTTTAAAATGTCTTCGGCTTAATGTGCAAGGAGAGACGAAAAACTTATTATATTTTATATTAGCAGCTTGAAAGGAAAACCAAAAATATAGTTGGTTTTACACACAAGACTCAAATTGAAGAAAAACTTAATGCTGGTCTACGAGGTGTATCTTTCTCTACCATACGGCATCAAAATCTCAATTTACTTAAAAAGTGGATTTAGAAGGTTTGCATATTAAGCCGACGATGTACTAGTTATATTTTTTTTATTTTCTTTTTTTTAAATATTAAAGTTATGTATATCTACTTATAGCAAATGAATAAAAATAAAGTACGATAGTGTGACCATAATGTACCGATTATTGTCTCGTTTTTGGTTTAGCATCGAAAAATATCTTCACAATTTGCTCAAAAATTAATTGTGCAATTTGTAAAAATGTGTGCATAAAGCATATAAATCTTCGTAGATTGTGCTATGTGCTCCGATAGTTTGATCTTTGCTTTATAAGATCGAGGTTGACCGACTTTACTTTCTTACTTCTTTTTGTTTTGTTGCTTTTATAAGATTGTAGTTATTTATGTGATTGAAGCAATTTTATTTCTAATTACTTTTAAATTCTTCCAATTTTTTGTACGTTTTTTTTCTAGCGATTTTGGTAAATAAGTTTTAACTTTATTTAAAATTTTGGCAACTTTTTTATTCATTTTTGCAAGTCAGTTTCTCTCGAAATATTCACAGAAGGCGTATGATTAATATTTAAATAAATAATAGCAGTCATACGTCTGAACTGCTTAAAAATGCTTATCTAGCCCCATTTCCATGCAAGAGTTTTAATATTCAGTCTAATCAATTTACCATAACTTATTTTTACAGTGCAGTTATCAATAAATAAATAAAATAAATGTCTTCTTAAGAAATTTGCTTTAATTATGGCCTACACAAGAATGTCATATCGTAAAATGCAATAATTTTTAAAATGTTTTTATATTCATATTATTCCAGTTATAACAGCAAATTAACAAACCTTATGGAGATAAACTTTGCCAATGTTTTAATTGATATATTAAAATTGATTTATGATGTTCATAAAATCCATTTAAGTTAATTTAATTTGTATTTTAGCAATTAATAAATAATATATGCAAAACGAATTGTAAACAACGTAATAAATTTTTAGTTTATATTTTGACGGCTCTGGCGATTAAAGCGATTTTTCAAATTGTTTCTTAAACTTTTCGGATATTGAATCTATTTAAATTTTTCCCGCGGTTTTGCTAAATTGGAGGAATAATAAAAATATTTTGTGACTTTTTTTAGCAAATTTTTATTTTGAGATATTTGATTTTTTGTCAGATGTGGGATTTTTTTTATCCTTTAAACGTTTTTAATTTTTAGACTGTTTCCTATTCTTAACTTTGTGAATTAAAGGTAGTCATTTTCCTATTTATTCACTCAAATGAAAAATGTATCCATCCGTACTAAAATCAATCCGAAGCGGTATTAATAGTGCGGTGAGTACGGATTGATTGATGAGATTGATTTATATAAAACTAGTATTGAATCAATCTCAAAATGCGCTTGATTAAAGAATTATAAAATTGTTTTAATCCGAATTCGTACTAGAAATAATCCGAAAATGAGATTGATTTCAGTAAAACTAAGATTGAATCAATCTCAAAATGCGCTTGACTCAAGTTATATAAAGTTGATTTTATCCCGAATTAGAAAGAAAAAGTTATTATGATTGATTTACCTTATCGTATTACACCTTACAGAATGATAAAACACCAACATCATGCCTGAAATGGTTTCTACTTTAAAAATCTTATGTACATATTTAATCAAACATATAAACTAAATGAGAGTCAAGAGTTCAAATTTACTTCCTAACCCTTTATCTGGCCCGACCTTTTTTCAATGTGTATACAAAATAAAAACATGCCTAAGTCGGAGGGTTAAACACAACGAAATGTTTAATCTTTTTTTTTACTTATTTCAAGAAATTTCGGGATTGATTTGCGAAAGTAATCCCATTAAGGATTGTTTAAAGTTCGTTTTCGTGTTTTTTTTGAGTACGACTCGTACTTAAAGTAATCATAAAAAACTTGGTTTATCCCGACTGTTTTCCTTTCTGTGTTGTTTAAAACAATGCTTTTCGCCATTTTATTTTTTTAATGTGGTAAATTTTGTATAGTTAATAGTTAAAAAGATCATCATATTTCAGTTGTATGAGCAGTTTTTAAAGTTAAAGAGTTTCTGATTAAATGCGCGATTTTTTAAGTCATTAAATTACGCGATTTTTTAACAAATATGCACTTATTTCAATTAATTTTATTTTAAGCTTTTAGTGTTTTTTATTGCATTTTTAGGTTATACTAGTAATTTAGCCATTTAGTGGCTAGATTTAGCCATTTTTCACCCTGTTTAGCCATTAAAAAATGAATTAAGCCATTAGCCATTTTTCAACTTGCTTAGCCATAAATTTTTTTGCCGTTTTTCTTTTAAAAGAATAATTTTTATTTTATTATAAAAATTTATAAAAGTAAAATAAACATTTCGAACAGTTAAAACGCCTTAAATTTAAATCACAACTTTTTGAAATGTTGAAAATCGCTATAAATTATGATGCTGAAACATCCTTCAAAATAAAGGAACAGTATTCCACTATTAAACTTATAAAATGGATCAACACAAACATCGCTGTTTCTTTCTGGTTGCAAGTATTTCAATAAAGGGATGCAGGCGGTAACAATGGTTTTAGAAATTTCAGAATTGACTATAAAGTTGCTCTCACTTCCATGGTCTAATGCTGAAGTAGAAAGGGGGTTTAACCAAGTAAACATCGTTAAAAGTAATTTGAGAAATAGGTTACATTAAGCAACCGTTAATTCGATTTTATCAATTATGTAAATATTTTTACCATAACAATACAATATTTATACCACCACCACAATAGTGGAGAGGGTACTATGCGTTTGTGCTGATGTCTGTTTCACCTTAAAATATTCGTCCTTAGCCCACCTTTATACCGATTGACTTGGAATCACTTTCTGAGTCGAATAAACGATGTTTGTCCGGCTGGCTGGCTGTTCATGTAAATCTTGTGCGCAAAGTACAGGTCGCTAGTTAGAGATTATTTGATAAAATTTGGTACAAAGGTTCTAATGTGGTGTAGGGTATCATAAAGTCGGGGGTAACCGACTATACTTTTTAACTTGTTTTTTATTGTAGATCTGGACTCAAAAGGTTGGGTAAATGTTGTCGTGATAATGATTTACCTTCAAATTATTTAAAACTTATGATTATTTGAAACTAATGAGTGAGTGATTCCTATGAGATGAACAATAACGACATCGAATTTTTCGATGATTTAATTCTTTAATATTAATTTATTTTAATATTGATTTACGTTTATTCTTATATAACAAAATAATCTTAACTCACAATTTCATCGTTAACAACTTTAAAGGATGTAGGAAATATCGCCCAAAGAAAAATGGCCCAAAAAAATAAATGAAAAATCGCCCAAAAAAATTCCATGTAAAATTGGGCTTGAATTCATATGAAAAGTGACCTAAAATTGTTGGGCTATTTTTCGTTACAATTGGATGATTTTTCGTTTTTTAAATTTGGTGATTTCTCATTCTAAAAAATCACCCAAAAATATTATATGAAAAATAGCCCATTTTTTCGGGCATACTATTTGTCTAAATCATTCATTATTACTATACGACGAATTCCTAAATGTTATTTATAGAAATAACGGGACATATTGCAAAAAGGTGGTATGTCATAACGTACAGTGACATAGTGTCCGTGGACAAACTCGAAAGCATAGCTTTTAAACTCGAAAGCATAGCTTTCAAACTCGAAAACATAGCTTTCGAACTCGAAAGCATAGCCGGCCTATGGCCGGGCGCAAGGATTTTCTCCTCTTTGATAAAAAAAAGTACCGGCTTCGCTAACTAATGGTGTTTTCTTTTCTAAAAAATAATGATGCATTATAGTTGTGTAATATATTTATTAGGTTACACGAACCCTTATAAAGTGATACATTTTTTTAAATAACAATGGAAAAGAATAATAGCTACGTTTTACACTCAACACTAATGTGTACTTAGCTGTTAAATATTGAATGCAAAGTTTGTACTTAAAGCGATATTCACCACGCTTGTAGCAATTTTCAACATAAAATTTTCTTGCAATTCCAATAAGCGTTAACAGCACTGATTTTCAATAATAAATGTCAGTTGTTGTTAAAAAAAATATAATAAAAGTAAAACAAACGAAAAACAAAAAGTTTTTATATCCATCACAATATAACTAAAAATCACAATACATATATCGCAAATTGTCCGCAAACACAAGAAAAAAAAATACTTGCTTGCATAAAAAAGTACTTTACGCAGATGCAAAAAAGGGTATTATCTCACACTCAGTTATAACTGCGGGTAAGAAATGGAACAAATTTGCCATTTATTGTTGCAACATGTTTAGAAAGGAAAACGACAACTTCTCACATTTTTGCATATATTTTTAGAATGGAACAAAAACCCGCACGAATGGTAGCATATATGGAACATTATTGTCAGAAAAGAAAACACCATAAAGCTTCTCTGAAAAGACGGCCTTCGGCCGGGGGCAAGGATTTTCTCCTCTATGGTATAACAAAAACCGGCTTCGCTAACTAAAGCTTCTCTGCCCAGCCGGCCTTCGGCCAGGCGCAAGGATTTTCTCCTCTATGGTATAACAAATACTGGCTTCGATAACTAAAGCTTATCTGCGAAGTCGGCCTTCGTTCGGAAACAAGGCAGATTTTAGAAGCTTTACTTAGCGAAACCGGTACTTGTTATACCATAAAGGAAAAAATCCTTTCGCCCGCCCAAAGGCTGTCTGCGCAGCGAAGCTTTAGCTAGCGAAGCCGGTCTTTGTTATATCATAGAGGAGAAAATCCTTGCGACCGGCCGAAGGCCGGCTATGCAGAGAAGCTTTAGTTAGCGAAGCCGGTTTTTGTTATACCATAGAGTAGAAAATCCTTGCGCCCGGCCGAAGGCCGGCTATGCCGAGACGCTTAAGTAAGCGCTGCCGGTATTTGTTACAACATAGGGGAGAAAATCCTTGCGCCCAAAAGTGTTTTCGTTATACATATGTTTAATATATGCACCCAGAGAAAAAACAACAAAACCATTTTTAAAAAAATGTTGACCATATTATGTTTAATTTAACCAAATCATTGTCACCAATAACCACATTATGGCAAAATAAGTTTCTTTAAAAATAGTTTTGTTGGTTGTGACCAAAATAAAACATGTTTTTCTCTTACATTTGTAAGCTACTAAATTTATATGAATAAAAAACACTGTTTTGCAAAATGTGTAATTTTTAATTTCTTTTTTGGGAAAAAATTCGTTTTTTCTTTTTGGGCCATTTTTCATTTTTAATTTGGGCTCTTTTTCGTTTCTTTTGG
Source organism: Pollenia angustigena (assembly GCA_930367215.1). Taxonomy (NCBI): domain Eukaryota; kingdom Metazoa; phylum Arthropoda; class Insecta; order Diptera; family Polleniidae; genus Pollenia; species Pollenia angustigena. The sequence goes on from OV884056.1 coordinate 16,785,632, forward strand.
GCAAAATTTCATATATAACTTTTTGGGTTATTTTTCATTTTCTTTTGGGCGATTCTTCATTTGGGCGATTTTTCATAATATTTTTTGGGCCATTTTTCTTTGGGCGATATTTCCTACAGCCAACTTTAAATAATTTAATTATTTTTTGTTATTGAATTTTAATGTGTTTTTATTTAAAAAAGCTTTTAGCCCATTTTTACCGATGTTTTCCGTAAATTTAGCCATTTTTGGTCACCAAATTTTGGCAACACTGCTAGTAAATGGTATCCCAAAATGGTATCCCAAAATCGAATTTGTCGCCATTTGTGTTGTAAAGTGCTGTCAACCCTTAAAACGCTAAAAAAAAAATTAAAATCTTGCGTTAAATTTGTAACACTCTTTTAACAATTTCGATATCAATTAAAATAACAATTTAAACTTGAATTAAGATCAATATCGATAGTGACCCAGCGGTAAATATTGAAAGGACCGCAAGTGGCAGGCCTTTTTGAAGGCCTCTGTACTCCTTTCTAAAAGATTCGCTTCGCATGATATCCTGCCTTCAGAAGAATGCCTTCTTCTTCTTTTTAAAAGACCTTCTGAAATATTCAGTGCACATTCGCTACTCCCTTCTTTGAGAAGGGAGAAAGGAAGGTGTTCAGTTTTATTTACTTTTTATTTTTAGTGACCTTCCTTACTCCCTTCTTTGGGAAGGGATCGAAGTTGTTTTCAAAGGAAGTGTGGAAGGCCTTGCGCCCAATGACAACCTGTGTAAAAAATAAATAAGTATGGAATGCGGCGAGAAGGGCTTCTGACTGATTGTGACTGCTATATAAGGCCTTCTATTAGGCCTCTTTACTCATTCTAGTTACCGCTGGGGATTGTCTACAATATGATTGAATTTAATACATTAAAGATAGCATTGCATACTAACAGGCTGTACATAAATACAATTTTTCAATACGATTCGTTCCTATAAATTTAAATAAGATATTGCCATTTCGGCTTATTCTAAGGCCCTTACCTAAAGATAATGTGCCGCAATTAGTGCTGGGATACTATCGATATTTTCTACTATCGATATGACTATCGACTGAATGTTTGTACTTGTGCAGAAAAACTTTAATTATTTTTTTATAAGGCAGTCCGTTGTTTTTATCACTTTATTGAATGTATGAGACGTATGTATGTATATACGCACGTTTTTTAGAAGGCAGTTCTTTAAAAATTGATAAGTACCTTTCTGAAGGAATCGAAGTAACAGGGACTATAAGATATTCCATTGCAACTTTAAAAAATAATAGCAAGAAAAAATTTGCGGCAAAAAACTGTGTGTGTATAGCTGCTGTTAGATGTCTTCATAGCTGTATTTTAAATAATAAAAATATCGATATTTGTATTTTTCCTATCGATAGTTTCGATATTTTTAGACTATCGATAATATCGATAGTCTATCGATAGTTTCCCAGCACTAGTCGCAATAAAAGACTTTCAATTTTTTAAAAAGCGGATCATATTAAAAAGCTTATAGGTGATCTTAATAGGCAATAGTTTTTAGTTATCTATTGGGAATTTTGAGCTTGCTACACTTCTTAATTCAAAATTTATTACAGCAATAAGACTATTTACTTTTTTTTCTATTACAATTATTTGTTAACCAATTAATGATTGCTTAAAAAGCCTTGTCATATAATCTTAACACTTATGAGAACAAAAAATTATTTCTTCTTTTTTTATTTCAAGCCTAAAAACGTGCTTTGATTTTAACATAAAAAATTTTTGTTACTGCTGCCAAACTCAAATCGATTATCTGAAAAAAGAAAATCTTCCAATTGCTTACACACTTTCCTTATTCGCATTCGTTTAGTCTTCAATTATTAAATAATCTTTTGGCAAATCTGTATTCTGTCTGTCCGCCTGCCTGTCGGTATATAACCCAATGTTCTTGTCAAAGTTAACTCGACAACACTTCCCTCAGGACAACCAAACAGCTGTTAAAAAATACATACACTCTCTAACAAAATCACCATTTACTCACTCTACACACTCATATTTGTACTTGTATGCTGCACTTAACACTCATTTGAACTGGCTCTGGGATTTCGGAAGAATACTGGCTTCACTACAGATGAATTTAGTTGAGTTGAGATGATTCAAATTCTGTTCTATCAGCCATCTGCGTCTTCTACGCATTTCAATTCATTTTCATGTTTCCCTAAAATGTTTCTTGTTTCCATTACCATTTGAATTTGTAAATAACATTCTTGTAATTTAATTTTTTTTTTCTGATGTTTATCTTGTGATGTTCGTTCTCTTGTTGAACGTATGACTTCATCATCATCTCCTTGAATACGGAGAGATGATGTTGAATCTAAAGCTAAAACAGAAAGTTCATATTGAGGCACTTGTGTTGGTGATAATGAAGAAATTGTACATGAATCCGGTCGTGATAATAAGGATGTTGTTGATGATGATGTTGCTGTTGCTGACACAATTGTGTCATTTTGCAAATCATCAAATATCGCATGTCCTACTCCATTGTCGGTTATTTAATCGTTTTTATAGCTTAGACGTGCTTCTCGGCTGGCTCTATATTTTTCTCTCTCTCTACGTTTGGCAAGATAAACATAGTCAGCAAGTAACTGAAAGATTCAGCTCGTTTTTTTTTTTTTTTTTTTTTTTTGGCTTGAAAATATTTTTACTGTTGATATTTTTCTTCCAATTTTTCCTTATTTTATGGAAAGCAAATGCTAAAATGATTGTACGAGTAATAGAAATAAAATTGCTTTGTTAAGCAAAAGCTGTAAGTTGCTGGGGTACAAAAACAAAACAATCATAAAAATTCTATATACCTTCGAGAAATGTGTAGTTTTGTTCGTTTGCTCCAAATTGTTTTGCTCATTCTCCTACTCGTATCCTTATAAGAGTTATAAAATTTTTGTTCTATCTAAAACTTAAACTGTTTTGGATGTTCGACATAACAACACCCTGGGCTATAGTTTTTCAAATATTAAAAAGCTTGCATGTCATCTGTCAAAAAAAAATGTCAAAACATTTTTGAGATTTTTTGCTTCTAATAGAATTAAATTGTAAAATGATGTTATTGATGTGATAAAATTTCCATACTGAAATCCAAAAAATAAGACTCGTAAGACATTTCACAAATGAGAGTTTTATAACCGGCTATGCCGAATCTTATATACCCTTGACAAAGTTGCAATAAGCAGAAAGTTATATTCAGTTGAGCAACGATTATACGTGATTAAATTAACCGGTAATACTAATTGAAAACGAATGGAAGATTTCTTTATATCATCTGATTAACCAAGGAAACCTCAATTATCCGTGATGGCAAAACATAAAATTCAGACCTGCTGGGTCCATAAGAAGCTTTTGGCATAAAATACACAGTTTAAAAAGAAGAAACAAGCCATATTTACCGATATGAATATAAACTATATAAAACAAACTTTTATGTAAAAACAAGTACAAATGTTACCTAAATTAACCGATAAAATCGATTATCCGGAACACTTCTGGACCCGACCATTCCGGATAATTGATACTCAACTGTAAATAAATACGTATATAGATGTCTTCTATTGGTATCGAAGCTATTTGTACTAAGCTTTGTAACTTTTACTACTAGTTAATATTTTGCTAAAATTTACTCTTTATAGGAAATTTTGCTAGAATTTACTTCTTATTCATTTAATTTTGCTTAAATTTACTTTTTATAGGAAATTTTGCTAGAATTTACTTTTTATAGGAAATTTTGCTAAAATTTACTCTTAACAGGAAATTTTGCTTATAATTACTTTTAATAGGAAGTTTTGCTAAAATTATTTTTTATAGGAAATTACGCTAAAATTTACTCCTAATATAAAACTTTGCTTAAAGTTACTTTTTATAGGAAATTTTGTTAAAATTTACTTTTTATTGGAAATTTTGCTAAAATTTACTTTGTGTATTTTATTTTTTTAAATTTACTTTTAATAGGAAGTTTTGTTAAAATTTTGTTTTTATAGGAAATTTTGCAAGAAATTACTTTTTATAGGAAATATTGCTTAAATTTACTTTAATAGACAATTTTGTTTATATTTACTTTTAATAGGAAGTTTTGCTAAAATTTACTTTTAAAGGATATTTTGCTAAAATTTACTCCTAATAGGAAATTTTGTTAAAAGTTACTTTTTATAGGAAATTTTTCTTAAATTTACTTTTTATAAGAAATTTTGTTAAAATTTACTTTTTATAGGAAATTTTGTTAAAATTTACTTCTAGTAGTAGTGTATAAAGTCATTTCTGAAATATTCTAAGGGAAATTATACTTGAATTTACTTTTTATAGGAAATTTTGCTAGAATTTACTTTTTATGGGAAATTTTGCTAAAATTGACTCTTATAGGAAGTTTTGTTAAAAGTTAGTTTTTATAGAAAATTTTGCAAGAATTTACTTTTTATAGGATATATTGCTAAAATTTACTCTTAATAGGAAATTTTGCTTAAATTTACTTTTAATAGGAAGTTTTGCTAAAATTTACTTTTAAAATATCTTGCAAGAATTTACTTTTTATAGGACATTTTGCTAAAATTTACTTTTTATAGGAAATTTTGCTAAAATTTACTCCTAATATAAAATTTCATATTATAGGAAGTTTTGTTAAAAGTTAGTTTTTATAGAAAATTTTGCAAGAATTTACTTTTTATAGGATATATTGCTAAAATTTACTCTTAATAGGAAATTTTGCTTAAATTTACTATTAATAGGAAGTTTTGCTAAAATTTACTTTTAAAAGGATATTTTGCAAGAATTTACTTTTTATAGGAAATTTTGTTAAAATTTACTTTTTATAGGAAATTTTGCTAAAATTTTCTTATATGGGAAATTTTACTTGAATTTACTTTTTATAGGAAATTTTGCAAGAATTTACTTTTTATGGGAAATTTTGCTAAAATTGACTCTTAATAGGATAAATTTAAATTTACTTGTTATAGGAAATTTGACTAGAATTATTTTTTAAAGAAAATTTTGCTAAAATTTACTCTTAATAGGAAATTTTGCTTAAATTTACTTTTAATAGGAAGTTTTGTTACAATTCACTTTTTCTAGGAAATTTTGTTTAAATGTGATTTTTATAGGAAATGTTGCTAAAATCTACTCTTAATAGGAAATTTTGCTTAAATTAACTTTTAAAAGGAAATTTTGTTAAAAGTTACTTTTTATAGGATAATTTACTTTTTATGGGGAATTTTGCTACAATTTACTTTTTATGGGGAATTTTGCTAGAATTTTCTTTTTATGGGGAATTTTGCTAAAATTTACTTTTTTATATACGTATTTACTTATTTTTTTGTATTTAGATGGGAAGTGTCACACCCAGTTATCCAATAACAACAAATTTTTGATGGATTTTGTGCATTTACAACCCAGTTATGTGTACCATTCTCCGGATATAAAGGAATTTATTTTGTGCCACACCAACTTCTCCAACCCAGCCCACTTTTTGTCAGATGAAACAGTTCTCCTTACCAGCCACATTTTGAAAAGTGGAAAAGGGGAAAAGGGATTTTTACTCGCTTTTAATGCTTAACAAAAAATTTAAATTTTTTTATTTCTCTTTGTTACTGCTTTTGTTATATAGGACCGAAAATGGATGACATTATGGTTAAATATATGGTTTTTCTTACTTTAAACTCTTCTTGTTATTGTAGGCGCCTAAGTTGTTGTCGTTTTATGTTGAATTTGTAATAAACCTCTCATGTCTTAAGCCTTTTTTCTTTTGGTTGAACGTTGTGGTTGTTAACAAAAGTTAAAAGTTTATAATAATTTTAAATAAAAACCACTTGTAATTTCATAAAGTGTAATAAAACCTCAACTATTTATGGGTGCGTTCTTAAAAAAACACGTGTTTATAAAAATTAAAAAAAAAGCACTCCCTCCCAAATTATAAAAAATTAAAAAAAAAAACAATGAAATAGTTTGCACAAAATATTTTGTTACAAGTTCATTTTGTGTTGAAGGAAAAATAACTTTACCGACAAACAGAAGAAATTACATGTGTGAGAGAATTTTGGTTAATTTATCGTTGCTTAAAAAAAATCAACATTTGTTTCATGGTTCTTTCAGGTGAAAAAGTAGGTTTTATGTTACGCAAACATACATACGTTTTTCATTTGGACTTAAAACTAAAAGATTCAAGGACTTTATTGCAAAATAATTGTAAAAACTACAAAAAGCTCAGAAACTAGGTAAATGGTAAAAAGGTAAATGCATCACTGCGCTGCAAATGAAAATTTAAATGCCCTTAAATACTTTGCTTAAGCAGATGACGCACAACCAAGTTTAAAATACGGAGTGGAGAAATGGCTCCCGCCAAAAAAGATCAACAGCAAACTTAAATTGGCAGTGCAAAGCAATGTTTGGTTGTATGATGCACTGCAGTGATGCATTTACGAACAGGCCCAAATACTTAAAACTGCTGCTTCCTCGGAAGCAGTAATGTATGGAAGAGTTTGGAGTAAAGCACTTACATTTCTATCAAATATTTCATAATTTTTGTTTGGAATTCCTCGCGTAGAAAATCTGCTTTAAAGATCCGAAATATGATTATTTCACGCTTTAAAAACTTACATGATTTAAGTGAACAAAGAAGAGCGTTTAAGTGTTTAAAATATTTTAATGTTTAAAAAATTTTTTTTAAGTCTAAAATATTTTTTCGGAATAATAATAAGTCATTTTAAGAATCAAAAAAGGAATGCAGTAGACGTATTTATTGCTGCGAAATCTTAAAAAAAAATTTAATGGGAAAATTTGTTAATGAGCTTGTATATGTGGTTCCAATGTAATTTTGATATCACTACAAAACCCCAGTGGGCATCGTGTGTTGCGTGCTGATGTCAAAATTTAGTCAGAGCCACACGCGCATGTGGATTTTTACATCCGTACTAAAAGTGTGGATTTTATAACAATAAATGGTTTGATTTATTCAGCGCAACTATTCCGCGCAACTATTCTAAGACCTTTTCAGGAAAATATCCTTAGCAATAAATATAAAGTGCAATTATTTTTATTTAAAAAATGTATTCTTAAAAAAATGTTGTAATTAGCCAAAAGTGGAAAAAGTTCGGAAAGTTAAATAATTTAATAAGAATTCAATCGTACAACACCTTTGAATTTGTTTTGCTCAATACTCCACATAAGAAAACCATCTTGATTTTGACACATAAAATTATATTGGATAACAACATTATATTAAACTAGATAACAAAATAATTTTACGAGCTGATTGTCATTCGATATACATAACGGCAACTTATTTTCCATATCGGGACGTTTCGTTTCTCCTTTTTTTAAACAGGGTGTATCAATACTTCTTACTTAAAAAAAGTTTCACCAATTTAGGGATTCCAAAATTAAGATAGGAAAAAAAGGCCACAAGTTCTCAAATCTCAAAATTTTAAAGTTTCTGAAAAGAAATAATTCAAAATCTAATAAAATTAAATTTTTTTTTTTTTTATGAAATCTTTTATGTACAACTCAAAGTGTCAACGTTTAAACTTGCCACACAAGCCCAAACAAAAACAATAAAATTAGATAATACAAATGGCCACACATTATGGTAGTGAAATTTAACTCCCGCATTGATAATTTCGATTAGACAACAAGTTTAAGAGGAGATTAATTAAGCCCTAAGGATATTTGGCCTAAAACTGTATTGTAAGTGAAAATTTCATTGAGTTAATTAAACAATGAGAAATTGCATTCAGTTGTCTTTTAGGAGAATACGCTTAGGAAATATGACAAATCAAATACGCAATTAATTTTTAAGAACACTGGGCAACAAAACAAAGAAATATAAACATTAAAGACTGTATGCAAAAAAAAGTTACCCAATACATTAAGCCCAGTTACTTTTGCCGGGCTTAATGTTTTGGTTAACTAATGTAAACTTTAACTTTTTTTGCATAAGGGGGTTAGTTTTTAAGTGCTTATTTAACTAAGATAAAAGTATGGTAGCACTATCAATTATCAAAACAAATAACATAAAACAACTGTTTAACCAAAATAAAGAAAGTCGTAAAATGTATTTATTTACAAGGTGGCCTCAAAAAACAGCGGACAGCCCGATATTTTTCTATTATTTTGATGAGTCTAGTAAATACGCAATTGAAACTTAAAAATACTTTACTTTGCGTTTACACATGTCACTTAGGTAATCCCAAATCGCTCATATTCTGGTAAATATATGTTTAAATACGAAAAAAGCCTAATTTGTGATGCCTTATATTTTTTAACCAAAATTATTTTTTTTTTATTTTATGAAAACTTTAAGAAATCATGAAACACCTGTATCTAGGTAAAAACATTTAAACGCTGACAAATTTGTATTTCTGACAATTCAAAGTTTTGACCAAAAATATACATATTTTTCATATGATAATCCTAAATCGCTTTAATTTAAAAAAAAGTTTTAAATATAAAAATAATCTTTTTTTTAATATTTTTAATTAGGCTTAAGTTCATCAAATTTAATTTTCATTAAATTATTTTTATGAAGGGAGGAATTTTACAACATGAAAATTAATTAAAATTGTTATTGATAATCTTTCATTCTTGACCGTGGCCGGGGCTCGAACCCTGGCCGGCAGGTTACCATGACATGTTTCGATCGCAACCACTCGATCTCCTCAGGTGGATTTGCCGTCTTACACTCGCAGCCATCGACGACTGCTGACGTCAATAGTCAAACATCAATCCTTAAACCAAATTGTATTTTAACCTTTGGTAGATCGAAATTTGAAAACATGTTAAATCAATTAAAATGGATAATCATTCAGGAAAGCAAATTTCGATCTACCAAAGGTTAAAATACAATTTGGTTTTTTTTTTTTTTGTAAATTTAAGAGGTGTACCCAAATTGGCACTACGGTCACTTTAAAATTTTTAAATATTTTTTTGACGTTATAGAAATTTCTGAAAATTTTGTTTATCAATAAGGAAAACATTTATTGAATAATGTCAAAAACTTTGTCGAAAGCCGCAAAAAATTAATTGTTCCCAAATTGGCACAGCGAGCATAAATTGGTTAAAGGTAATTGGTAGGACTTTCTGACGACATATCAGGTTTTACAAACAAAGATTAATTTGCGCACTTTTAACGTCTTGATTATGGCGAAAAACAGGGGTTTTTTAAACTTTAACCTTCGCCTTACCAAAGGTATTAACGTATGTAAGTACATCGGCTAACAACACCGAGCCGGGTGGTACTACTCATATGGCAAATTTAAGGAAATTCTAAAAAAAAAACAAGTAAGAAAGTATAGTCGATCAAGCCCGACCATATGAAACCCTACACCACAGTATTTAAACACACATCATGCTTATGTGTCCATGTAAATATGGATTTATCTATGCTTATAAACTTCATGAAAATCGGTTTGAAAGTTTGTGAGAGGCAGAAATTGCCCCTGCCTCCCCTTGTGGTGCTATTTTTTAAAACTGTATTGCTAATGTGTCCCTATAGATATGGATCTATCTATATTTTAAATTTCATTAAAATCGGTTTGAGAGGCAGAAATTGACCCTATCTCCCCTCGAAGTCCGATTTTTTTTTTAAATTTATACATTTTGTGTCCATAAAGATATGGTTCTATCTATGTTTTAAATTTCATTCAAATCGGTTTGAAAGAAATTTCCACCCATCTTCCCTCGTGGTCCTACGATTAGGCCCATTTTCAATAGGCTTGGTCCTTGTGCCAATATGTCCCAAATTTGATCAAGTTATCTCCAAAATTGCCACCTGTACTTTGCGCACAAGGTTACCCTACTTAAAACTACAAAAATGGAGATGCGACTTACTTTTTTAGGAGGGCAGTATTGGTAAGGCGAAGTTTAAGGGAATATATGCGGAAACCTGATGTAATGGAGAAATTCCGAGTACAGATACGGAGTCAGCAAAACTCAAACATTAGTGCCAGGCAGAAAAGCCAGAAGGGCTAAAATCTTTTAAATTTTTGTAAATATAAATCTTAACGAAAATAAGTTTCCTTCTGATTATTTAAAAGTTTCGAACAAAAAGTTATAACAAAGCTTAAAAAAATTTTTTTATAGCCTTTCGGGAATTGAATTTTTGTGGTCTTTAAAATTCCTAACAGAAAAAGGACTTTTTTTAAAATATATAATTTTTTTCCCCCTAAAAAGTAGGCAAATTTATAATCTGTTTAAGTTTTACCTAACAAAACACTTTTCATAACCAGATTTATTTAAAGTTTTTTAAATTTTAATTTTTTTTTTAATTTTTAAATTTTGTTAAAATAATTTGAAATAATCAAATATTTTATTCTGCCAAAAAAAAAAACGTGAGAGAGAGAGAGAGAGAGAGAGAGAGAGAGTGAGTTAGGCAGAGTAGAAACCCCAATACGTAACTATTGTCTGTGCTGCTTAAACTTCATTTCGAACAAATTTAATTTCAATTTGTGTTTGTCCCACATAAAACCACCTCATAAAAATATCGATGTCAATATAAAAAATATTTTTTACTTTCCCTCCCCCCCCCCCCCCCCCCCCCCCCCCTTCCACCATTTCTGACTTCATTATCTGCCGTTTTTTATTTCGGCAGAAATTTTATACATTATTACGTTTTCTTGTGATTGATTGCACAGAAAAACTTTTTATTACAGGAATTCTATAAAATTTTTAATATCCATGTAATCGAAATTACGGCATTAATGCTGCCAAGAAAAAAACGGAGAATATAAAAAAAAAACCAAACAGAAGTTCATCTTAGTTGGCCCAAAGACAAAAATTTTAGAAATTCAAAGGCCAAGAAAGAAAGTTCAACGAAATACGGGTTCAAGTTTTAACTAAATTGCAAAAAACTAAAAAAAAAATTTTTAATATTTACAGCAAAAACAACAACGACAAAAAAATGTTAAATATTATTTTTTCTAATATATTTTATAATAAATATTTTCTAAGTCACTTATTGCTAATTCACTGCTTTGGGCCATATTGAGACAAGTTGGTAGAAAAAAAAACACCAACATAAAAGAGACACTAGAGAGAGAGAGAGAGTGAGTGAAAATAAAGCAGATTAAGAGAAAGAAACAACATGTCAGCAGTCAGACAAACATACGTGAAACATTAGTCAACATTACAATAGGGATTTTAACTGGAAAAAAGAACAAAACTGTAAAAAAAATATAAATCGAAAAAACAAGTTAAAAAGATAATATTGGCTTTAAGCCAACTTTTCTTGTTATTATTATTAGTATATTTTTTGGCTTAAGTGAGTTACAGCAAAGCGGAAAATGGATTAAGCCAAACAAATACACTGAAAGCAAAAATACACTTGTAGTTTAAAATGTAGAATATCTTAAACTAGCAAATATCAGGCGTGTGCTACTACTTTCCCCCTTCTCGTAGTCCCATTTTTGATAACATTTGATAGCTTGTGTGTCTTTATAAATAGAGATCTATCTTTGTTTAAAATTTCATTAAAATCGGTTATATTGTTTCGGAGAGGTATAAACCCTTGTGGTCCTATTTCTCAAAAATCGCATAGCTTATGTGTCCATGTGCGAAGATTTGGCTCTTTATTTGAATATTTCATTAGGAAATTTTTGGAAGTGTATTTTCTTGTAACAGTTACCGAGTGTCTACCAAGAATTATATAAAATCTATTGACTTATATGTTTGTGTCAATACCCAACAAACATTAGTATACGAAATTTATAATTTATATACCCACACCATTGTGCATCAAATTTTGTTTCAAGAATAAAATTTGTTCCTTAACCTACTTAACCTACTTACCTACTTACAACTACAATTAATGTTGAGAGAATTTCAACTAATTGTAGTGGGGAATGTAAGATGAGATAAACCCACTGTTTATTGTTGATGTGTTTTGTTTAAACTTTGATATTATTACAAGTAGAACTGTTGCTATAAGTCTTATACGTTTAACAGTTTTATTTGGTTTAATATCTTTAGTTTTTCTAAAATCTTTATGGATGAAGTTTCCTGATGATCTGGCCTAAGCAACCAGTGAAATGCGCATAGGAAAACTGGGAATTAAGCACGAATAACAAAATCTTTTGAAATTAAAATTTTGTATTCCCAAAAATTTAAATTACTTTTTGATAATGTTCCTTAAATGTTTAAAAAAAAATTTTGGTATTAGACACAATTTTAAAATGAGAATATATTTTATTTCACACAAAAATGTTTGCTGGGTTCATATATAAATATCTAAAAAGTATGTGTGTTCGTAAATGTGCCATTATTGTTTTAAAGACCGCACGCAATGTGACAAAAGTCAGGAATTTAATTAAGCGAATAACATTCCATAAAACTTCCTAAACTTTCATAACTGTCATAAGTAAAAAAAAAAATAAAACATTGAAAACAAGTAAAAACAAGTAAAAAAGAAATAAAACATTGACAACATCTAAATGCGATAAAGACAAAAGCAACATACAATTCAAACATGTTCTATTTGATACTGGGTAGATGGACGGGGGGTGATTTAAGGCATTTGATTGCGTATTTTTGCTGATATAAAAAATAATAATATAAAAATAAGCCATAATCACAAATAATTGTGATGATAATGCGACGTATGTACAACGATTTAATTCGTTCCCTGACAATTTAATCAATTAATGAACAAACATCATAATAATAAGGAATTCGTTTTCTTTTCTTTTATTTCATCGCTTTTTTTATGTTGCTTAAGATAAAATTAATATTAAAAAAATATATTAAATTCATAATTTAATATTAAAAAAGTTTTAGTAAATTTCTAAACTTAAAGATTAAACAAAATAGGTTTAGGTATTAAAAACCTTTTTAAATAAGATTTTAGTAAAATAGTCGCTTTTTCGCCGAAATAAAAGAACTAAAAAGAAGCTTAACTTCGCGTTTAAGCGCACTTTATATGATCACAAATCAAGAGTTTAAAAAAATTTATGTAAAACAAATTAAAATCGATAAACACAAATAAGGATAATTTTTGCATTAAAGATTTAACCATACGTTTAAAGAATTCTGGTTAAAAAAATTTGGATTTTAGCTCATAAATACAATAACAAACATAATTCAAAGCTTTAAAGCCATTAAGGATGTTTTTGTTAATTTTTTTTTTTTCAAAAATTAAAGAACTTAAGATATTTTTTATGTCAAAAATGGATTTCCAAGAAGGAATGTAAACGCGTTTAAATTCATATTCGCAAGGACATGAGCAATTCAAAACTTTTAAAGAATTTTAATGCAAAAGTTAATTTTTTGTCACAATCGAAGATTTTTCAAAATTTAAAAAAACAAGAAAAAAATGTAAGTGAGCACTGATCAGTGATCAGAAACAAAACTTATATTTGTATTAAGGCAGAGAAAACAAAGCAGATTAAGAAAGAAAGCTTTATAATGAACGTTGATTGATTCATTTAACACATTCGGATCATAAAAATGGCAAATAAAATTAAAATAACTTCTAAAAAATAATTCTCACATTCTATTTTGTGAATTTCTTATGAAAAATAAGACTTGATCAACAATTTAATTAATCACAAATTTGGGTTATTTTAACGATAAAACGCATACATTTTTGCACAAAATTATATTTTGTTCACTGAATTGCCCCTTTTCTTTAAAAGTACCTTTTGTTCAAAAAAAAGGTAGTAAAAAGTAGCCTTTGCTTAAAGAAATTTCTTCCGAAGGGAAGAAGCAAACAAGTTTCATTGTACATGAGAAGGTGAATTACAAAACTCGTTGGTTACAAAATTAAAAATACGAGATGAAAATTTATTCTAACAGTTCTTGTGGCGTTTTATGAGAAGAAATATACTAATTGTATCAATGCATGTCCTCTTCCATGTTTTTTCAACGACATGCATTGATACAATCAGTATATTTCTTCTCATAAAGCATCATAATAACTGTGAGAATCATTTGTCATCTCGAATTTTTAATTTTGTAACGAACGAGTTGTGCAACTCACCTACTCACATGTTACATTGTACGAAAAAGGGCGTTTTGAAAGAAAAAGTATTTCCTGTAACAGGCAGTACCGAACTTCAAAAAATTGTCCTTTGTACAAAAAAGTATGATTTGTAAAAAGTACTTTTGGTACAAAAAAGTTCCTTTGGCTAAAAAAGTACCATGGGTAAAAAAGTACCATTTTAAATAAATTTTCACTTGCCAATAATTACTTTTGGTACAAAAAAGGGCCTTTGGAACAAAAAAGTACCAGAGGTTCAAAAGTACCTTTTCCAATTAATTTTTACTTGCCAATAAGAACTTTTGGTACAAAAAAGTACCTTTGGAACAAAAAAAACCATAGGTAAAAAAGTATCTTTTTTACTATTTTTAACTTGCCAACAAGCCCGAAGTTAACTATTGAACGAAGTGGCACAGCAAACAACGACAATCTGCTCTCTTAAAAAGAAAAAGCCAAAATTAAATGAAAAAACTTTTTCCTTTTTAATTCACGATAAAACTTATTATTAAAGTATTTTTGAAACAAATATAATCGTATAACCTTTTGTACAAAAAAATACCTTTGGTACAAAAAAAGCTTTTGTACAAAAAAGTATCTTTTGTTCAAAAAATTACCTTTTGTACAGAAACGAACCTTTGTGCAAAATTTAAACAAAAAAATAATAAAATGCCGGTACGAAAATAAACTGAACATTATTCAACGTACATCCACAAACGATATTTATTCTTTTAGTGTTTGTGTATTAGTTAACAACCCTTAATACCGTTATGTAGTGTTCTGTTTGTCGATATAAAGCAGTACACTTGTAGTGGTTTTGTAGACTTATGTACATATGTCTATTTGAATGTTCTGTAGTGTATTTTTTTACATTGATGAAGGAATGAAAAAACCAAAACTTTTAGCAACGCTTCTAATTTGCTTGAAAATTTGCTGTGTATGTTTGCTGTATATTTCCTGTTTTTGTAAAAAATATTGCTGGCTTTTTGTTTTTCATCAAAGACAAATATCGTTACCAAAAACGCAAAAGGTCCTAACTTACAACTTCACTTTTTTACAAATTCCGATGTACTTTCCATCGGAATAAAAGCACCAAAAATGGGGTAAGCACAATTTGAACAAACAAACATGAATGTGCTAAACCGAATACAACATAGTTTGTGTTTTTTTGAAAAACAGAATGCAATGAAATGCTCTCATCATTATATTGTGTTGATCTAGTACAGTATTTCTATTGTGTACAAAGATCACAAGCAGAGAAACGTTTTTTTTAAAGTATTTTTTATACAAACACTATTAGCGCTACCGTACAAAACACTAAAATACAGTATATGAATAATGGTTATTTTTGAGCTGTGCATAAAATATCATTTGTACAAAAAAGTAACTTTCGAATAAAACTCTCCTTTTGGCATAATAAATACCTTTTGTGCACAAAACAAAATTTTTTGCCGAAACATACCTCTATTGAACATAAAAGTACTTCTAAAAAGCGCATATTAAAAAATACAAGATTTTGCACAAAAAGTACTTTTTTACAAAAAAAAAATACCATTTTAGAATACATAAAAGTATTTTTTGCACAAGAAAGTACGTTGTCCACAATGCAAAACCTTTGGCACAAACTTTTTTTGGCAATAAAAAATACCTTCTGTGCTAAAAACGATTTTTGGCCAAAAAAAAGTGCCTTTTATGCTTAAAAGGACCTTTTGCACAAAAAAGTGCTTAAAAGAACATTTTCTACAAAAAAGTACCTATTAAACAAAAAATGATTTATTCTTAATAGTCCTAGTGTAGGAAGAAGGACTAGAACTACTAACAAAATGTACACCTTCTGTTAAAAAAGTACCTCCTTATGATTATATAAGCATAAAAAAATGTTTTTTAGTACCTTTTCCAAAATGATGCATGTTTTCTTTTAGCTCTATACTTTTTCCATTTAACACAATCCAACATTTTACAAGTTTGTTTTAATATTTTTTAAATTGCCGGCATCTGCTTTAGTTTGAGAGTTTGCACTTTATTCTATCATCAGCTTAATGCGATTAAACTTTAAACTAGAAAATTTACACAACAAACACAACTTAACCAATTATAAACATAAATATGTATCTTTATAGTTGCAACAGCAACTTTTTATAGCATCATGCGGCAGCAACTCAACAACAATAACTACAACAAATATAAAACCAACAACATCGTTTTGTGGCCACTTCTCAAACAAACGATTTTTATTTTCAAAGTTATATTTGTTGGAAAATTTCGAATGTTTATGCGTGAGAAAATTTTAAGCCAAAACCGGCAGGGGAGCTCAATGGGTCTTGGTTATTAAGATAAACAAGACGAATAAATTTAAAATTTTTGCAATTAAAGTTTATTTATTTATTTTGTGCCAAAAATTTGGTAAAATTTTTCTTTACCGAATTTCTCTTAATGAAATATGTTTGTATGTATCTCTGTATATTTAATGGAAACACCCATAAGTACTAAATATGTATCACTTTATACATGGCAGTCTC
Source organism: Pollenia angustigena (assembly GCA_930367215.1). Lineage (NCBI taxonomy): Eukaryota > Metazoa > Arthropoda > Insecta > Diptera > Polleniidae > Pollenia > Pollenia angustigena. The sequence goes on from OV884056.1 coordinate 16,802,129, forward strand.
CACTTGAGGTAAAAGCGCATTGTGAGAGATAACAAAAAATAGTTCCAAGTACCTTGTTATACCAATTTGAACAATCCTACACATGATAAGCCATCAAGGGAGTTTTAGAAAACAATAAAAAGAACAAGAAAAACTCCCAAAGCAATAGCAACAAAAAGATAAATTAAGGAGCTCTTCTTGGTTTATGAAAAAGAATACTAAACATAAAACCTCTTTGATGGAAAAAGAAAGAAAATTGAGTTGATTTCAGTTTTATTTTACAGTTGTTTTATTTTTTCTTTCATATTTAAATTTACAACATGGTAACCTGCTGTTTTTACTAAAGGCAGTTTCACACTATAAAACAAGTCTTAAGTATTTTAAGCAAAATACAACCCTGACATGATAAGTTGTTCTTGTATTTTTAAAATGTTCAAACAATAATGAGATCAGGAAAGCATGCTCGCCAAATGCTTAAGACTTGTATTATAGTGTGAAATGGCCTTAAAGCTGATGGTTCTGCTGCTGCAACACAGAACCCAAAATAAGCGTTTAATTTTCTAAAATGGCATGTGGAATTAAAGAAAAGTATTTTTGAAATAAACTACAAAATTTTGTTCAGTGTACAGTATAAAGTGAAACCTCCCTTAAGAGCCGCATCCAATTAAAGTTCATATTTCGTTGTTCCAAGCTGTTCGCTAGTTTTTCCATACAAAATGTATTTCAATAACCTAACGCGGACACTAAATTGAAATGTTTTTTTATCTAAATATCCCACATAAACGGACAGAAGCGTTGATATACACCCACAAGAGTTGTATTTTATTAGTAGTTCTTCCTTTTGCAACTCTGATTCATATTTGTGTTAATGCCAAGAAAATAAGTGATTCCCTTGTTTTTGTGGCAAAGAAATTGTCTTTATTTGAAAAAGTTATTTGTTTAGCTCGTGTTGTTTGCTTTAGAACTAGAAAATGGCTTTCAGAAAGCTGCAATCTTATCAGCTTGTTATAATCTTCCTAATTTTGATGCCAAGGATGATATCCCACTTGCAGCGTATGTAAATTTAAAAGAACTGTGCGGTCAATTAATTGGCTTTGACGAATTGTTAAAAGGAGATAAATGGGTCTACACTGAAGATGACGAAATTTAAATATATAATTTAAGCGCAGTGGTAGAGACTGGTCAGTCTGAAGACTCTAAAGTTGAGATACAAGTTGAAATATCTGATTCCAAAAACTCTTCTGATGAAGAATTAAAATTGCCCGTTTAAAGAATATTGCTTCTGTCGCATTTCAACACATCAAAAAGATTGAAACTCATTTTGAAATGCAACAGCTCGGTTCGATATGAGCGGCTCAATTTAGGCTCAAAATTAAAGTCCACTCCGAAAAAATGCTCTAAACAGAATATTCAGTCTACCGTTGCTTTAATGAAATGTATTATCATTTGAAATAATAAATATGTACATCCCTTATAAGCGAACATTCCATACAACCGGAAAAATCCCGATACGGTGAGGTTTCACTGTATTGTCCTTGTTGTTGCTACCGCACGCAGTAATAATAAAATTTACATTATATTAAACTTGATACTTGTGTCGTCATGTTGTTTTTAAAGCTTTCCGAGAAAAAAATGTATGAAAACTATAAGAAACAATAAAAAAGTTAAAGTTCTTTTTTTTGTTTCCTTTTTTTTTTTTTTTGCTTACATTTTTCGTCCTGCTAGTAACACTACAGGACTTGAATGTTGATACAGGACGAAGTTGTAAGAACCAGCAGCTTACACAAGTAGTTTCACTTTATATAAACCCTAAGAGTTTCTTTTCAACTACTGTCCTTTGTTCAGTTAAAGCAAGTGTTCTTAGTACTCCTTTTTACACTCTTACACACACACACACACACAAGCATACATGTTTTCAAACCAGGAAAAAGCTAAAGAAGAGCATAGTTTGATTATTATTTTAATTCACAAAAACAATGCGTCATTTAGGCGGAACCCATACCAACAAAAGACAAAGACACTTGTTTGATGCTAAACAAAAGACAAAGCCACTTGTTTGATGCTAAACCACACCTAACAAAAAGTCTTATCAAGTTTTTTTCTCGAAAGGCAACCGGTAAACAGACAGCAATGCGACAATCTTTTTCGTCTTTTTTCGTTTTTCTGACTTGTCTTAATTGTTGTGGGTTACATCATAAGAAAGCACGCAATTTCTGCAACAAAGTTCGTTTCCATCTGTTTTGTCGTACGCTGTGTCGTTGGTTATGTTGTATCAAACCAAATGTATTCTCTGCAACCAATATTTTGTCGCAGTATGTCAAAAACAGTTTTGCGATTGTTTTGTTTGGTGTGTGTTGATTTATACCCTGCAAATAATAGGACCAGTCCAAACACGCGTGTAAAGTGTAGTCCACAAGTGACCAGGACTAGTCCAAAACTAACCCAAATGTATGGAAAAAACCTGGTCTATTTAACATTACGATGTCCTAGGAGAGGACCATATAACCCACCTTTTGACCACTTAGGAGTAGTTTTAAAACTACTCCATGGTATACTCAAGAGGATTAGTTTTGAAGTCGTTTAAAAACGAAAGCATGTCGTCTCACTACAAACACATTTTAACAATGGCATGGTCCATGCTTGCATTACATCGGACCAGTCCATGGAGTAGTCAATTTTATCAAAAAAGATCAGGTGGTCCAATTTTATTTGCAGGGTATGAACTAATGTTCTCTTGTCGTATCCCAACAAACAAGGAGGTTTGATTTAAAATTGAAAATAATTTGAAATCAAACATTTTCTCAAACGTTTGATAATTATTTAAAAATCATAGCATTTTCAACAAGCAGGGGAAATTATTTTAAAATTGAAAAATGCCCTTATTTTCAACTTGCTTTCAAACGTAATTCTTAAATGTTTTTCAAATGTGGATTTGTATTATAATCCACATTTGAACATAGAACATCAATAAAAATATTTAATTTTTTTTAATTGAAATTCATTAATTATTTTAATAAACTGTGAGATAAACATTCGGCACCATAGCTAAAATATGAAATAATGGCCTTTCCGTCCTCTAATTCTTGCAAAGACGAAATAATTGGCTTCTTTTTATTTTGAGGATTATAGCACCGCGATCACACAACAAACTTATAATTTCCACTTTCCCGTTTTATGTTTCTTAATTAGTATTTTTAATCGCTGTAATAACTCACAAATATTTTTTATTTTTCACAAAAAATAAATCGTTCACTTCTAAAACACATTTAACCACGAAGTTAAAATTTTACTTGAACCGCCATTTTTAATTTGTACATTTATTTTTCGCTATAGTATTGCCGAGCTTAGTTATGATTTGAATTTAACATTTGATACCAATTTGACATCAAATTGATAAAACATTTGATGTCAAATGTTTATTTTTAAATCATTATCAATTTGAATTTAAATGTTTAAATCAAACCATTGAAAAACGTTTGAGTATTGCGTTTGATGTCAAATGATAAAGTCATTTCATATCAAAGGTTTGACTTCGTATATGTTGGGATGAGTCAAAAAAAAACAGTTTTGACTTTTGTTGGTGTGGATTCAGTCTTATTTGTTTAGTGGAAATTAACACTCTCTTTTATTTTCCGATGTTAGTTGGGCTGTTTTCTTAGAACCTTCTACTCAAGCCTTATTAGATTGCCTTCGGCGTTTGTTATCCAGGACTGCCTTTCACTGCTTTCGCTCCCAAAGTGAGACCAGCAGAAGCAAGTGAGTTAAATATGACATAATAAAAAAAAACTTGATGTACCACATTGAGATTTCCTGTGGCAGGAGGTGAAAACAATTTCAAATGTAGTAAAATAATAAAATAATATAATAAGTAAAAGTTTTTTCTTTATATTTCCATAAGACACTGGCAAAATAAGTGTGCAAATAAGTCAGTAAGTAGTTCAAGTTGTAATAATGATCGTCGTAATAGTTGGAATAGTTTTTGTGTAAAAAAAATAAGTTAAACACTTGTCTGAAATGGGAATTGAAATTAAGCCATTAAAGTAATAAAAACGTATAAAGAAGATGCTTTTTGGTAATTGAAAGGAATAATAAAAATTTTAAATTGATTCGTGCACAGAAGGTTGAGGGTAATATGAGAATAGTACTTCAAACTTAAGCAAATTAAACTGCTTTTAAAAGTGTAAAAATTATTCGAAAATAAGAAACCGATCAATAAATCGGTTAATTGATTAAATTTTATATATTTAAATACTAAGAGAACACTCTGTTACAAAATAATGAATTCCCTATTATTAAATATAAAGCAAATACACAGAAAGAAAAAACTCATAATAGATCTTAATTTTTTTCATTTACTTTTAGTATGAGTCGTGCTTAAAAATTAAAGTACGAAGGACCCTAAATTCAGCATTCGAAAACTAATCGCGGAATTTCTTAAATTATGTATAATTTTAATCAAGTTAATAAAATCTTGAAATTTTCGTTAATCATGCCACTGTATGTGCTATATGCGTGCACACGCCTGTGTTTGTAAAAGTTTGCTATTGAAAAAACAACAAAACTACAAAAGTAGGTAAAAACGGATTGCTTATTTTGTGTTAAACCAACAACAACGCTACAATACATTATTTTCATGTTTAAAAACTGAAATAAGAAGCAAAAATACCCGAATTCTATTTTTTTTAATTATTTAGTTAAATAATTAAAATTTTTAAAGTAGAATGATAACGAAAACTATATCGGGCATGCTGCTGGTGTTTAGTACTTAGGAGTTCTTCTGTAAACAAAGGGTGGTGGAGACTTTACAACACAACAAACATTGAAAAAACATGTGTTGATCCACGTGTGGTGGGTAAGTTAAGTAATATAAATAATAATATTTTCTCTCTCTGGTTCTCTGGATAAGTGTTTAGATTAGAATCCAATCAAATTCACTTTCGGATTATTTCAAGTACCAATTCGGGATAAAAACCAACTTAGGAATTCTTTAATCAAGTACAGTTTGAGATTGATTTAATATCGATTTTTCTTAAGTCAAACACGTTTTCGAATTCTTGTAAGTGCACTTAAATAATCCGTACTTTTATCAAGTAGGCTGTACTTGATTTTAGGAAATCCGTACTTATTATACTATTGACTGCATTTTGGCTTGATTTAAGTGCGGATTGAATGATTTTTCTTTTCAGTGTAGGAACCAACATTTTTTACAACATACAAAAAAGCAAAGACCACATAAATCAGAAATAAAAAAAAATTCTTAAAACTCGCAAAAATTTCAGTAACAGCATTTTAAGCAAACATTTTTTGCAATTTATCACTAAAAGTCGTAAAAACGTTTAATTAAGAAATAGATAATGATTATCATAAATAACTCTATAATCGATCATAAAAGCCCCATAACTGAAAAACGGTCCTTTAAAGAAACCCTTAAGCTGAAAAATAAATTAAATATTACTAAAAAACCATAACCATCGCAAAACCTCAAAACAAATGCCAATTTTTTTTTTCAATTTTCTAAATTCTCAAAAAAACAGTTTTGTAAATTTTCTAAAACTAAATTATTATTATGAATGTTTTTTATTCAAAAACAAGGCGTGACTTTGAATTTTTGTGGGGAGAAAAAGTAAGGAGTTCTATAAAAAAAAAAAATTACCAATTTTGCAAAAAGCAAAATATTAATGCACATACGACATTTAATATTCTACAGAATGATTAAAAGAAGTGTTCGACGCAAAAGGAGGCCATACAAGCCATTAACACCTTTTAAATATGTATGTCGTATGTAAGCCTTTGGTGTTATGCAAAAAACTGAATTTTATTGTTTGAATTTTAATTTTAATCGTATAAGAACACGTGAAAAATTACACTGTGTCACAAATTTTCAACAAAGTCGTGACCAAATGAATCTGACACCTAAGCTTTATGTAAAATTGTCCACTGAATCCGAATGTGAAGTCAGAATGGTCGAAAATAGAACAGTTTTCGAGATATAACCACAGGTCGCTCGTGTAAATTGTTCAAGAAATTACTAAGTTACATGGGACCAAAGTTCAAATTTCACAAAAATTTTAAAGATTTTTTGGAATTTTGCTCTTGTCAGCTTATTTTTAGAAACCACACAACAAAATTTTTTTTAAATATCCCACTTTTCGATTTTTACCAAATAACAAAAAAAAAAACACCAAGTAAATACACATAGCAAAATGTTTAATTACACAGTGCAACGCGAAAAAATCTAAAAGATACGTGTCTCCCAGTTTTGCCCAAAGTCATGCACTTTGTGATGGGCACCCAAAGATTTTTTTTTTTTTAAGTGTTTATTTAAAGAAAATTCCTGTTCTTAAAACTATAAATAAACAAATAGTAAATATAAAATGTTATTATACATAGTCCCATAATCGGGCTCTCAAGTATACTACTTATTAGGGTATTCATTTAATCGTGCTTTTGCTTTAATCGATTAATCGCTCGATTAATTAACCGATGTTTTGGTTTAATCGGTTAATAATCGGTTAATTTTGTTTTTGATCGGTTAACCGATTAATAATGTTTTTCTTATAAATTTAGTAATTTCAGTAAATAAAAGCGCAAAATTTTTTATTTTTTGGAGTTTGTTAGTAAAACAACAACAATAACAAAACAAACATAACATTTCTTGAACTACAACGACCAAACAAATAAATAATCCATAAATATATAATACATAATTTTTAATTAATACTGTAAGATAATTTTTTAGTTATTTCAATAGTTTAAGGAGATCTTATAAAATAATCTTTTAGAAAAACAATTTGGCTTTTATGTTAAGGATTTAAGCGATTCTTTTCATTTGTTTCGATTCAACTTCACTTGGAAAGCATTCTTTCATTTATCGTAGATGTTGGAGAAATCGAAAGTAACCCATTATATAGAATAACTAAAAATCTTCCATTATGCCATTAAAGTCCTGTTTTAATTTTTTAAAATTTTTAACACTTCTATTGGGGTTAACGTTGATTCTGTTAAAATATTGTTTGCGTTACTATCGAAAGTCTCTTCTGTTGTTAGGTCATCATATGACTCATCCTGGCAAAGCTCAGCACAGAACATTTTGCAAAAAATGTATTTCCGAATTTCTAAGTTTATTTTTGTACTGTACTTTAAAAATGAAGGAAATATCGTCCTCTTAATAAAACAATAGTGTATAATTCGATTTTTACCAAATAACAAAAAAAAAAACACCAAGTAAATACACATAGCAAAATGTTTAATTACACAGTGCAACGCGAAAAAATCTAAAAGATACGTGTCTCCCAGTTTTGCCCAAAGTCATGCACTTTGTGATGGGCACCCAAAGATTTTTTTTTTTTTTAAGTGTTTATTTAAAGAAAATTCCTGTTCTTAAAACTATAAATAAACAAATAGTAAATATAAAATGTTATTATACATAGTCCCATAATCGGGCTCTCAAGTATACTACTTATTAGGGTATTCATTTAATCGTGCTTTTGCTTTAATCGATTAATCGCTCGATTAATTAACCGATGTTTTGGTTTAATCGGTTAATAATCGGTTAATTTTGTTTTTGATCGGTTAACCGATTAATAATGTTTTTCTTATAAATTTAGTAATTTCAGTAAATAAAAGCGCAAAATTTTTTATTTTTTGGAGTTTGTTAGTAAAACAACAACAATAACAAAACAAACATAACATTTCTTGAACTACAACGACCAAACAAATAAATAATCCATAAATATATAATACATAATTTTTAATTAATACTGTAAGATAATTTTTTAGTTATTTCAATAGTTTAAGGAGATCTTATAAAATAATCTTTTAGAAAAACAATTTGGCTTTTATGTTAAGGATTTAAGCGATTCTTTTCATTTGTTTCGATTCAACTTCACTTGGAAAGCATTCTTTCATTTATCGTAGATGTTGGAGAAATCGAAAGTAACCCATTATATAGAATAACTAAAAATCTTCCATTATGCCATTAAAGTCCTGTTTTAATTTTTTAAAATTTTTAACACTTCTATTGGGGTTAACGTTGATTCTGTTAAAATATTGTTTGCGTTACTATCGAAAGTCTCTTCTGTTGTTAGGTCATCATATGACTCATCCTGGCAAAGCTCAGCACAGAACATTTTGCAAAAAATTTATTTCCGAATTTCTAAGTTTATTTTTGTACTGTACTTTAAAAATGAAGGAAATATCGTCCTCTTAATAAAACAATAGTGTATAATTCTTTTGGGGTTTTGAGAAAATCGTGTTTAAAGTTTTTGTCAAATAGGATGTCTATTAAAACCTCAATATTGCGGTAAATAAACATTTTTCATATTGGATTTTTCGACGAATACATAAAGCCGTTTCTTGTCTTTTAATTGACCAATTTTTTTTATTCTACACATCCTTTAAGACCATAATTATGTCATTCAAAGTGCAAGTCCTCCATGTAGGCTATTTTATTTTTTATATGTATATTTTTTTTTTTTTTTGTTTATTTTGTATGGTATACGCTGTTTTATTCAATAATTTTACGGCATTTTTATTAAAATATTTGATCTCAAAAATATCAATTTGTACACACAGAAAAAAATACCAATGTTAAAATAACATTGCGAAATGTTGATTGAGAATCATGGTAAATTTCTGCAAAAGTATGCCCTTTATTTAAATTTATCATTATTTCATATTAATTTTAAATGAAAAATATTAAAATAATCTTAAATCACGTTTATTTAATATTATTCACTGTTAAAATAACATTCTTCAATATTGAATCCATAAAAACCTGTTTTATATTTAAATCAAAAGTTTATCTTGTTAAATTAACATGCATACACACTTAAGTATGTACATTTTTTTATTTTCATGTTTAAAATATGTTATAAAAAGAAGACAAAACCCGTATTCTTTTAATTAAAATTATTTAGTTAAATAGTACATCAAGTTTTCAAAGTAGAATGATGACGAAAACGATATCGGGCCATTCTGCTGATGCTTCTGTTAACAAAGGAGATACAAAATAAGTGAAACATGTGTCACAGTGGTAAGTGTTTTAAATTATTCTTAAATAAATGCATATGTTGTCTTCACACTGTTATATCAACTCCAACCAATTTGATTCTACATGAAATTCACGTTGTTTCAACTTTAAATAACTTTCATTCAACGTGATTCGGATTGTTATTTCAATATTAATTACATTTTGCTCTAACTTTACTGCAATGTTAAATTAACAAGAATTATAGTTATTTTAAAAGAAAAAAATGTTGAAACAACAATGAAGCAAAATCACTACTGAAAAATGTAAAATCAACCTTGTTTTGAACGAATTTACATTGATTTTTTTCTGTGTGTAACATTATAAACAAAAAATTATGACAAATTAAGGTATACATTGCGTAAATCAAAAATATATAGAAGTTCATTCGTCTTCTTTCTCTTCCTCTGCTTCATCTGGTTCATCTAAACAATCTCGCTTCTTTCCACCTTGTAAGTTATAAAAAAAATGACTTCGAGCCACGACGAATTACATTCTTCTTGCACAAATTTTGGAGATCGATGGTCGGAATAAAACTATTTCTCAAACAATAGTGTATATTATTATAAGCTATTTTATGAGTTAAAGTTTTCATAAATTCAATTTTTTTTCTACAGACTAAAATGGAGTATAATGCGTTTACACTATTATTCTTTTAACAATTTTGGAGTGGCAATTTCAAGTAAAATAGCGAATATGAGCTTACACACTTATTGAAGGAAAATTTGAACAAGAAATTATACACTATTTTTTCCAACGACATTTTGACCCACTTTTTGGAAGTAGAATTTGACGAAATTTTGACCATATGCAATAAAAAAATAATGGTGTACATGCGTACACACTATTGTTTTATTGAGGGGACGATATATTGTATGAAAAAATATTTTCTAATCACATAACTTATGTGTATGAGATGAAACAAATAATTAAAAAAATAATATTATGACACTACAAAAAAATTAAAAATTTTGTTACATCGATTAATCGGTTAACCGAATGAAATTAACCGTTTTAATAGCCAATTTTAAATTAACCGATCAGTTAATCGGGTAGTAATTAATCGGTTAACCGTTAATCGTTAATGAATACCCTACTACTTATACATGACAATTTTAATATTTTTTTAGAATTAAATATACGAATGTTTTATATGCATAAGTATACTTAATATAATACAATGTAACAAAAAATTTCAAAAAAAAAAGTTACTTCTTTATTTATATAATAAAAAGTTCTGTCAAGGGATAAAAGTTGGAAGGGGAGATTTTAATTAAGCCACCAAAATTTTCTTTTATTTATGTTTGGCAAAATGTTTTTGTCGTCTGAATTAATACTTGTATCAAACCTAGTATTATCAAGAGTGATTTGATTGCAATTAATGGCTTTGTTATTGGCTCTTCTATATATAGGTTTTTATTCTCAAATTAACGCTTTTTCGATTCAAATTCAAATTTTTTTAAATCAAACTCAATTTTTTTCAAAGTAATTTCAATTTTATTCAAAACAAATTAAATTATTTTGAACACAAATTAAACTTTTTACAAATCATATTGAATAATTTTCATTTCAAATTAATTTTTTTTCATTTTAAATTAAATTTTTTTAAATTCAATTAATTTTTTTTTTAATTAAAAGCAAAATACTTAAAAATAATTTTTATTTTTACAATATTAAATTTAGAATAAGCTTCTATTACTTGCTATATAAAGTTTTCAATATAGGGTTCTTTAGTTGCAGCTAATGACAAATTCATAGTCATATCAAAATAATAATAGTTGCAATCTGAAGGTGTTACGGATTCTACTGATCGGTTAATTATGGTGACCAAGTCCATGTTACTCTCTGGATCAGCTAGCATATTACGAGCACAGAGTTTAGTTTTTGAGAAAACTTTTTCAATTGGGTTTAGCATAGGGAAATATGGAGAAAGAAAAACTAAAATATGACCGGACTCAGCAAGCACCTGTGATGTTGGATTCAGTTAATTTATCGAATAATTCTTCAAGGAAAGATGTGAAAATATTGGTATTTACCGAGGAATTGGCAATTACTTTTTTATGTACAATTCCATGTATGTTCTTAGCTGCAATATGGGAAACATTGCTCCGGTATTTACTTTGGTGTTTTTATTATTGTACTGGAAAATATTTTCCAGTATTATAAATAACACAATAATAGAAAAGGAATCACGAATAAAAGAAGAAAAAAAAACAGGTTTTTAAATTTTTCCATATTGAATTCGTGGAAAAATTAATTTGAAGTGAAAAAAATTGAATTGGAAAAAAATAAAATTTAATTCAAAAAGAAAAAAATTGAATTTGAAATTAAAAAAAAATAATATGTGTCGAAAATAATTTAATTTGTTCCGAATAAAATTGAAGTTGCTTTGAAAAAAATTGGGTTTGATTTTTAAAAAATTTAAATTGAACGGAAAAAGTATGAATTTGAGAGTAAAAACCTATATATATCGCACTTGTTCAACAATACTGTATTAACTCATAATTTTAAAATTTTCAGTAGAAGCAAAAGAATTTTTAATTTAATATGAAAGGCATAGGAAAAAATATTTTTAAATCAACCATTTCTTTACAAAAAAGAGGACCAAATAGCTCGATATTTTTACAGTGGGTAGATATGAATAATGCCTGTCGACTATTACCAAAAAGTGAAAAACTAAAAGTTTTTAGTTAATACAGTATTGTTGAATAGGTGCGATATGGTCAAATATAGGTGTGTCTATTTCATTTTGGATAAATCCTTTACTGTCGAGGTATACGAAAGCCTCAGGAGGTACATATTCACTTTGAAGGATTTTAGATATATATTCTTCGTCACTGTAGTATGGAGCCATAATTAAATTATTTTCATAGCATTGAGAGCTTTTTGCAATATAATTTCTAATTATATGAATAATAATAATAATAATAATAAAATTATCTATTCTACCTATTTTTGCAGCATTGTATAATTTTTGATTTGATATGTATTTTATATACCCAATAAAAAATGGAGCTTCCAACGAAGCAGGTTTGTAAGGGAGAAACATAATCGTTTCGCTTACGATTGCGTATACAGAACGCATGAATTTTATATGGCGAGTTCCCACTTTGAAGCAATACATTTTTGACACATAAAGCGCATTATTCAGCGCATATAAAAGTTGTTGGATGTAACAATAAGCCTTACACACTGAATGTTTTGATACAGTTATTTTTTAGTATTCTCCCTTACAAACCTGCTTCGTAGTAAGGGAATGCCGTAGCACTTGAAATGTTATTTTTTTTATAAAAGCTGTTAAGAGTTCTTTCACTTACTTTACTGCATTTCTGTATGTTTTATAGCGTTGCGCATATTTGTGCGCTTATTCTTTTAAATGTACAATTAGTGCTTCGCAAAATGATAAAATTTTTTATTGGGTAGTCACTATTTGGAGATCTATACAGCGCTGTGCATGATCTTAGACACTTTCTTTCAAACACTCGAATTTTCTCCATATATATGATGGGGAAATGTTAAACCATATCTGGCAACCGTATGTTATAATAGGTCTAATAAGTGATTGATACAGAAGGACTTTAACTTTAGGATTGATGTATTGTGAATAAAACAGCTTTTTGTACATGAAACCCGCATTTCTTGCTTTAATTATTTGCTCATATCTTGCAATCCGTACTCTCTGAAGCAAAGTTGTAGCACTTGTCATAAAGAACAAAAATTGTGAACAAGTCGAGAGGCGCGGATTACATAAAGATTAGGTGTCGAATACATTTGGTCAAAAAACTGTCACAAAGTGTTATTTTTTATAAAGATCATTGAAATAAAAATTTTAATTGCATTTAAAAAAAAAAAAAAATAAAAATTATTGAAAATATGATATCGTATGTAGAGTTTTGCGACTGAGTGTATATATTAGAGCGACTCACCAAAAAAAGTACTCGATGTACCCTCCTAAGAATGAACCTTGGACTTTTAAAAGATGACATTTTAAATATTTCGGCTCCAGCTATGACCTCTCGTGAGCTGGACCAGATTTGAAAAAGGGTATATTTTTGCATGTTTTGTTAATTTAAGAATCTGTTTCCTTACCAACATATACAAATTGGGTATCGTAAGAAAGGTTTTTTTAACGCGCGTCCAACCGTATATACAATTTTTCCAAGGACGATCATCCATGTCCTTTCTTTAAGGATTTTCTGTAAAAAAACGGTTTTTGAATTTTTTTGTTCGGGGTTGTTTGTAATAAAAGTGCCAAATTAACATATTTTAAGCTGTTGTCGATTTAATTAAATACGTGTCTCAGTTTTTTTTTTTTGAAATTCGTGCTAGTTCGCGTTTTGACAAAAATGTAATGGGGAGGTAACCCTTCATTTTATATAGGGCAATATGGGTATCAAATTTTTTCTTTTGCCAAGTACATCATCTTTGCATGTAAATAATTTAGATTTGTGCAAATTAGATGTATTTTACACGGTGCTCTGGAATATATATAAATGCAATTTTGTTGTAACTCTGGCATTTTTAATGGTGTAAGAGCTACTGGGAGTCTCATGAAGAGCGTCTTTGATCGTCGATTCTTCCATAGCACAGCGAAAGACGCTTCTTCAATCGTAGGAATCTTTAAAGAGGTGGGTAAAGATTTTCTAACGAGTCTTTCATGTCAAGAATCATATGAGACTCAAGTATATATTATCTAAGAACCCGTAAAATGTTCGCCGTATAATTGTTGGAAACGTGATTTATACAGGATGTCATAAAAGATTCATTCGATGATGGTTTGACGAAAGATAAACAATGTGTATCATTGTTATTTTTGTGCTCTGATAATATATCATTTAAAGATTTTCTTAAGACTTGCATATAACAGCCGTACATGCACGCGTTTTCTAGTTTTCAAAATGTGACATGGCCATAAAATTTGCATGACAGCGCGTTTAATAGTAAAGTTGGCCGTTCTTGTTAATTAATAATGGCAATTTAGTTACGTATATTTTAGTCAATCTAGAGTTTTTATCACCATTTTCATTTATAATATGTTGGTTTTATTAAACAAGAAAGTTATCACAACTGTTTGTGACACAATATTGACGCTCTTGTTTAGGAATGGCATGTCAGCGTAAAAGATAAGCGAAAGAAAACGTTCCACCTTTTAAACATTTTAAAATAAAAAAAACAATCGTGTCAGAAAATTTAATGCTTTATTTAAATTGACTTAAACAGACTTTGGAGACTGAAAAAATTGTCTCTTTTTAGAAAAAAAAAATCAGCAAATCGGAACTTATTTCGAAACAAAAAATCGGCAAAATGACGATAAATCGTTAAATCTGGCAGCCCTGATTATCGCCAATTAAACTTAAAACCATGCAAATCCAAAATAAATATAAGAATTAAAATCGCTAAAATTAAAAACATCATTAGTTTTATAGAACATTCCGCGAAACTGGTTCTTTACTTGCGATAACGAATGTTCACGAGAGTATAAAATATAATCATGGACGCCAAATCACAAGGAATTTTATGGCAATCATTTGCTCTCGAAAAATTTTCGAAGTATGTCACGTATGACACACATCTCTAATAAACTTTAAGCTACAAGTGTAACTTAATTCTTTCAAATCACATGAAAATCGCTTTTTAGCAAGAAGAAAGATTTCTTATTGAGTGTCTCCCGTGATTTATCTTCTAATTTTTATTGAAATATTTCGTTACCGAGAGTGCGTGTTTAGAAATAATTGTAAATGCGTTTGAAGGCATTCGTGATCACAGGTTTGTTTCTTTTTATAATTTTTACGTGCGTACCCAACAGTTTTTCTCAGCCAAAAAATAAAAACTATCTGACACAAATGTAGCTTTTAAGGAACGTTTTAGTTGTACCCATAATTATTGTTGAAGCAATTGCTTTGTTTTTTATACAATTATACAATTGCTTCTTTATCTTTTTTGTTGCTTTTAATAATTGGAAAATGTTCTTTAATTTTTTCCGACAACAACTTGTAGGTAACTACCAATGAGTGATTTTAACACTTCTATCAAACTTTACAATAACACAAAACCTGTACTTTAATAATATTAATTATAAAACTTACGACTAGGGTTTCTAATCAAAGAAAATTTTCCGGGAATTCCTAGGAATTTTATTTTTAAAACTTCGATTTGAAATATATGGAAATATATTGAAGACAAATTTTGATTCAAAAGAAATGGAAATTAAATCGAAAATTACAATTAAAGTTAAGTTTTTCAAAGACTTTTGAATGGAAACCTGATTTTCGAAATAATAATAAACACATTTTATTATTGTCCAAAACTTTTTTAAGAATCTTACTTAAATCACATGACTTCGAGTATAACACATAACCCAGTAAAACCAATATAATGTGTTGACTAATCCGAAAAACATAAAAGCACTACTTATAGTTTTACTGAAAGAACTAATAAATTTTACAAGGGATGTCCAAAAAAAAGTTGTTATAAAGGGTGATTTTTTAAGAGCTATAGGAAAGTTAAAAAAAGAAACATATAAAATTCAGAAAAATGCATGAAATCTTTATTTGAATCGATAGTACGGTCCATATTATTTAATGTTTGAAGATTATTTCATGCAAATGTCCGCTTAGTCCAATTTTGGCATACTCTTTCCAACATTTCGGCCGGTATCTCATGAATAAATGCTTCCAATGCGTCAACTGAAGCGGGAATGTGTGTATAGACATGAGCTTTAACATAGCCCCACAAAAAATAGTCCAAAGGCGTTAAATCGCAAGATCCGACCTCTCAATAAGTCCATTGTTAACCGTGCTTTGTGGCCGTCTTCTTGAAACCACATGTCATGCAAGTCAAGCTCTTGCATTTTGGGCAAAAAAAAGTTGGATTGCATCTATCAATCACAGTTACGTTACGATTCGCATCATCTTTGAAGAAGTATGGTCCAATGATGAAACCAGCCCATAAACCGCACCAAACTGTGACTTTTTCTGGATGCATTGGTAGCTCTTGCTTCAAATTGATCTTGATCTTCACTCCAAAATCGACAATTCTGCTTATTAACGTACCCATTGAGCCAAAAATGAGCTGACCATAAAATGGAAGAAGCGCGCGATGAACTTTCTTAACAGACCACGCATTTTGATAATAAAATTAAATAATTTGCAAGCGTTGTTCGTTTGTAAGACGATTCATCGTTAAATTATAGACCAAACTGATGATATTTGACAGTGAAACAAAACACGAAACGTGCGTCAGCTGTTTAAACCAGTGTTGCCAAAAAGATAATAGTTAAAAAATCACCCGATAGAAGTAGTTATAGCAGAAAGCTTCTAAATAACGAGTGAAAGAAGCTATTAATTGTGAAAAAGTAAGCGAAGTTTTTATTGTGAAACGAGTAAAAATGACTAACAAAATAAAAAATATTTATTTTCTTTCCCGAAAATAAAGAACCCTTTTTACAGCCCTTACCAGCCGTCCCCCTAACCATCTGTCAGTCTGCCTGTCTGTTGCACTGATGACTATATAAAAATTCAACTTGGAATTTTCTAACGGAAATTAATCTTGTTGACCGGATGTTAAATTTAAAAACGCTAAAAAAAATTGCAACAACTTTGAGGTAACTCAACAGCGACAGAGAGAGAGAATGAAAGATAAACGGACAATGGAAAAGAACATTTACTATAAATTTTTCTTGTTACATTTAATTTTTCTTCAGCTGCTTTCATGGCCTGATGCTGGCATGTTTATTTAAGAACAACCGGAATTGGTTGAAAAAAGACGAAAATAAGTTATTTTTTTCGCTAATAAAAATTTTTCCCTAACGAGCAAAACACAGTAGGAAAATAAATTTTACTATCATATTATTTACTACTAATTGAAAATGTTTGTTAATTTTAGTAAATGCGCAAGGAAAAAGGCGAATTCATAAATAAAACAACACAATTTACATGCAGCAGAAAAGTTAACCTCAAAGTGTGACTAATAAATATGATATTAAAAAAAAAGAAAGGATGCTACATTTGGCTATGCCGAATCTTATATACTTTTCACCATAGTGCGATAAGAATAGAAATTTATATAAACACCGTTATCAAGATATATATAAATCTAGTTTGTACCACGCCTACTTCTTCGACTACGCCCACATTTTGTCGGATGCTTGTATATAATTTGGCAACTTTAGCTCTTTCAGTTTCCCAGGTATACAGAAATCTGTACTGTCTCTAAAGGGAAGCTCCACGCCCACTTCTCTTTTTCCGGCCATTTTTTAGACAGGTAGTGCAGTGCATTGATAACCATGAGAACCAAATTTTAACAATTTTTCATTTACCGTTATTTAGATATATGCCATGCCTACATCGACACCTCCGCCCACATTTTGTGGAATGTTGTCTAATGATAACCAAGATTCGTGTGCCTAATTTGGAAACTTTGGCTCTTTCCGTTCTCCAGATATAGATATACAGCAAAAAAAGGGACTTTTGAGTAAAGTTAGCGTTTTTGCTCATAGCTTGGCCATTTGTGGACCGATCAGGCGGAATTTCAGTAGCAAAATTTAAGGGAGTATAAGTGACAGAAATATATTCCAACCAAGTTGCAATCATTTCTCGGGTGTTCGGGAAACCAACAGACAGACAGACAGACAGACATCGTAAAATCCACTTCCATCATAAGCACCCAGAATACATATACTTTAAAGGGTCTAAGATCAATATTATAGAAATGGAATTAAAAACTTATTTATAGTCTTTCTATCTGTGGTGAAGGGTGTAACAAGTATTTTATAAATTTCCTTTGTGTATTTAAGTTTTTCTATTTGAAACCCGATTTTAAAACGAGCACATGACATTGAGTTTTTGTAACTTGGTAATGACTACAAAACTTTGTGACATAATTAAGGACCTTGTCATACATTTTGTTCCTTTTTTCTTTTTTCGCATTTTTGCAATAATAACAATTAAAGTATTTTCTTTACTTAATGACATTTTCTTCAATGTATCTAACAGTACATTGAAAAGAAGAATAAAATAGAAACATCAGCAGCAAAATACAAGTTTGATAATTCAAAAGTATTTCTTTTTTTTAATCTGCAGTCAGTTAGTCAGTAAGTCAGTCATTTAGTCAGTAGCTTTATTTAATTCGCTTAAGTATTTAGTAAGTATGTGATGATTATGAGGATTATTCTTTAAAAGGAATGAACACAAATAAGAAAAAAAAAGAGGGAAAACTTAAGTATTTTCTTTCAAAATTATCTTCAAGTTTTGTTGTCAACATAAAGTTGGCTAATTAGTAACAACATTCTCAACAACATTTTGTTGCACAGCGCCGTTTTCATCGTCGATGTTCTGTGAAAGATAACATTAATGAAATCATGAGCATTCATTAAAAAGGTCAAAGAACTAGAACTTGTTGTAAATATCTTCATTTAAAGTGTCATCTACCTACCAAAGAACCCAATGTGCACATTTACAGAGTCACAACAACTGCTACCCACCACTGCTAACAACTATTTACAATTTTAACTGAGGCTGTCAACACCACAAGCAACAAACACTTCCCTTAAAAACGAGGGTAAATAAAAAAGTTTTTTAAAACAAAAACCGAATTCTAAAAAGAAATAAAACATTTAAATTTTTTAATATAATAATTTTTTAATAATGGGTTCGGCTTCCAGCGCAGTCAAGAATGAAAATTATCAATAATGTTGTTAAATTCCTTTCTTCATAAAAATAATTAAATGAAAATATAATTCAATGAACAATATCCTGATTAAAATATCAAAAAAAAAATTTAATATATTTAAATTAAATAGTTGTACATATTTGAAAATGTGTAAATTTCCTTCCCAAACCCCCCTCGTAGACACTTAATGATAATTAAAAAATGCATTTAAATACATTTAGCGACAAACATCAGTAAAATGAAGAAAACAACAAAAAAAAGAGCAGTAGAAAATAAAACCATTTTCAAAACAAAACACTAAAAAGAACCATTTACACAAATCTTAAGAAACTGTGAAAAAAGTCATTAAAATAATACCATTTTGCCACAGTAAAACTAAACCGCGGCACATTGTAAAAATGTTGTGTTGCTAATTTTATAACTGGAAAAAGCAAAACTTAGGGGTATTAAATCTCTTTAAAAGACTTAGAATAATATTCGCAAAACAGCTAAAAGGAGTTATTTGCTAAAAAGTTTTGAAAAGGACATTCGGTGACTTGAAAAAAATCCCAAATTAATAATTAAAATTCAAAATTTTTAATTTTGCTCTTTTTACCAAAATAGTTTATTATGAGTATTTCTTTTTTTTAATAAATGATATTTTTAATTTTAATTAAAAAATTATCAAAAAACTTTGCTGTTTCAACCAATGTGTTAATTGATTTAATTAAATACAGCTCAGGTTTTAACAACAATTCTACAAGCTTTAATTATTTTATTTTAAACGAAAAAATTTTTGTTATTTAATAAATATTTTAATTAAAAACCTTTATCAAAACAAAAATAAATCAAAATTATATTTTTTAATTTTGTTTCAACAAAAAAAAATAATTGATTCAATTATCACATTAATTAAATTGAAATACTTTTAAAACAGTTTATTCATTGATAAATAACAACTGATAATATTTCTGTGAAGTTGGAAAACGAGGAAATTTTGTGTACAAACTTCTGACCTTTTGTGGATTAAGGTTCTTTATATAGGGCCATGTCACAGAGTACAATTCCGTTCGGAATGATTCCGTTCGGAATTGAAGAAAACATATTTGTTTGTTGATGGAAAGTGTATTTTGATAGTTTTCTCGCCTTTCAGATACAGACAACTCCCATACCGTTCATGAAAACAAAAATGGTTTCATTCCGAAACATTTTTTCGTCATTTTCTGAAGCACCAAAATACGGAATTAATTCCGTTTCCGAACGGAAATGTACTCTGTTATTTATTTTTCTTCGTGTCTTTTTCAGAGTATTAAACATTGAACGATGTCCGTCTGGCTGGCTGGCTGGCTGTCTATTTAACCTTGTGCGCAAAGTACAGCACACTCAAAATATTATGTAGTTAATTTCAAACGAAAATTCTTTTTAAGCAAATAAAAATTCATTTAAAAAACGGATCATTTACATTTCATTTAAAACAAATGATTTTTACATTCATTTTTTTATTTATTGAACATCATATTCGTTAAAATTGAATAGTTTTTTCTTTTAAAAAATATATTTTAACCGACAAAAATTAAACTACATAAAAAAATTAAAACGAAAAAACATTAGTTTTTGGTAGTTTGTTTTTTTAATAACAAACATAAATGTTCAAAAATAAAATATTTTGTAAAATAACTATATTTTTATTAAATTTTAACAGTACGGAAAACGAATTTTTTAGCCCACAATTAGTTACTGTTATAATTTTATGAGTGTATTATTAAAATGCGTGCTCTGTTAAGAAAGTTCATCGCGCGCTTCTTCCATTTGATGGTCAGCTCATTTTTGGCTCAATGGCTACGCTAATAAGCAGAATTGTCGATTTTGGAGTGAAGATCAGCCAGAAGCATTGCAAGAGCTACCAATGCATCCAGCAATAGTCACAGTTTGGTGCGGTTTATGGGCTGGTGGCATCATTGGACCGTACTTCTTCAAAGATGATGCGAATCGTAACGTAACTGTGATTAGCAGTGGAAAAGCGCTGGCGATTTACATTGATGGTAAATACTTAAAAAGTCGTATGTTTCTATGCTTGCAGGCGCCAAACGTAATGCTGACATATATCCATCATATAAGATTACACAGCGGAACAAAATTGAACTTTTTTTGTGTTGATTAACAATTGAATGTTATTTTTAAGGTTATTTGGGACGCTGAATTTTTTATTTGTTTGAATTGTGGAAAAATAAAATTTTTTTTTATTTAAATTTTTATTTTTTTCCCCCTCAACGATATCTCTGAAACTACTGGCCAATTTAATTTAAAACCAATGTAAGCACGGCCTTAAGATAACATCGTTGACGAATTTTGAATTTTTTTGAACTGAATATGGTGACCCATTTTTAAGTTATGCCAACATATGTAGCGGAAAAGTCTTAATTTTGGCCATAATTGTATATCTCGAAAAGTCGAGCAGTGCATATTTGGATTCTGCGTCCCAAATTCAGTTCTAAATCACCAAAAACCTTATTCCCTTGTATTATGAAATGATTTTGTAGGTTGTATGTCAAATAATTTTGTATGGAAAGTGCCGCATCAACGCAATCAAATCCGTCAATTTTTGGCATAAGGTCGTGCCATACCAAGTCATTTTTTCGTACAAATTTGTATCCTTGTACTTGATGATGTACTTATAAAAAAGAGTTATGAGTTGTTTCGCTCTAAATTTGTCATTGGGACCACTGTGTTACTGGCTAAATTATTTTGAAACCGTTGCGCAGATTTAAAAATATTATAAACACGACTTAAAGACAATTATGTCAGGTTATTTGGCGTTGCTTATAATAAAATTTGATACCCCCTCCTTAAGTTATAAAAAAATCGTCGGGACAGCTTCTTCAAAAACCGCAAATTTAAAAAAAAAACTAAAATAATCTATCCATAGAATTTTAAATTTCGACTGTTTTTGTAGTAGGAGGACCAAAACACAGTAAAAAAAACTATAGGGGTCATCAAAGGTCATGACAAAAAATCTAATTTGTTGCATAGTTTAATTATAGGTCTGATACAAACTTTAATTAAAATCAAATATTTCTACACTTCATTAAAACTAAAAAAAGTCTACATTTGCAACATGTTGCTGGATACAAAAAAGGCCTTCTTAAACGTGACTTTTTACTAAAATTAAAACAAGAATTTTTTTTTATTTTAAAAACATACTCCTGCTTATATTTTAAATGAAACTTTTAAAACACACATCAACACTCTCCAATTATTTATCCGCACGTTGCTCAAATTAAAATTATCAATGGACCGATTTAATTATTTTTAATTTCAGTTGCGCTTAGACGTTGCAGTACTACTCAGGATGAATAGATTTGAGTTCATGTAAGAGCTCGTATTATAATACTTGACAACTGCACAAAAACGAATACGTACACTGAAGGTAAAATGTTTCAACAGAAACATACAAATACACTAATGCAAAAATAGAAAAGGCAAAAAGTTTTGTAAGTCACTTGTATCACGATGACGCTGATGATGACGATGATGACGACTTTAAAGAAAATCACAATGTGAAACATGGAAAATGTAATTAGCAAGAAAATGAAAGGAACGAGTAACTTGTACCTTTAAGAAAATTAGGGATGAGAATATGTACGTATGTGTGAGAAGTGTTTTTAATACCATTTGCTGTTAGCAAAATTTTTTTTATGCTTTTATGAGGATGTCATACATGTGTGTTTGGTGTAGTTTTTTGTGGGTGTTTTGTCGTGTAAGTGTATGTGTGGGTGTGTAAACAATTTGCAATTGGTTACAAACAACCGTGACAACAAACAATTGTCTTACATTTCATTATTAAACCCACACAAGACTTAAGATTAAAATTGTTAAGCATATTTCCCTATTTCGATGTATTTTATTCACAAAGTAACTACAAATTTATTGTTTGCATAAGAAAAGCGCTGTAATTAAAATGTAGTTTTCGGTGGAAATCGAAGAAAGTTACTGCACAAGAGCACAATGGGGCTAAAAATAAAAATGGATGAACATTTGAGATTTTAGTTAGTCAAAATTTTATTTTACTTTAAATCAGGTTCAAGTTTATAAATTTCAATTATGATTTAATTATTTTTCATGTTGTTAAATTCCTCCCTTTATTAAAATATTTGAATGAAAATTGAGTTTGATCCTGATTTAAAATAAAATTAAATGTGGATTAAAACCGCAAAGCAGTACGATTAACTACAAATGAACTACATAATTAATTTTGATTTAAAAAAAAAAAATTCTAAAAAAGTAGAATTTATAAGAGATTACTTCTCTTAAAAAGTATTTTTTTAAAAGTACTTTTTTTTAAAAGTACTTTTTTTTAAAAGTAATTTTTTTAAGTACTTTTTTAATAGTATGTACTTTTTTTAAAAGTATTTTTTTAAAAGTATTTTTAAAAGTACTTTTTTTAAAAGTATTTTTAAAAGTACTTTTTTTTAAAAGTATTTTTTTAGAAGTACTTTTTTTAAAAGTATTTTTTTAAAAGTACTTTTTTAAAAATATTTTTTTAAAAGTGCCTTTTTAAAAGTATTTTTTTAAAAATACTTTTTTTTAAATATTTTTTTAAACTTTTTTTAAAAGTATTTTTTTAAAAGCACTTTTTAAAAGTATTTTCTTAAAAAAACTTTTTTTAAAAGTTTTTTTTTTAAAGTACTTTTTAAAAAAAAATGGCTCTTTCTACAAAAAAGTTATTCTGAAGCAGTGAAAAGTGCGATCTCTTATGGAGATTTAACTATTTTTAATTAATTGATGAAAGCAATGAAAAAAGTTTGACTTTCTTTTAAAAACGGGGTTAACTTTTTATAAAAAAATTTATTTAATTCCTTTTTTTTGCCCAAATGACCTTTTACTTAGAAATGCTTATAAAATTTAATTAAATAAAAATACATGGCTTTTTATTACAAAAAAAAAAACGCTAAAATTCTTTAAAAAAAATTACTTTTTGAAAACAAAAAAAAATGAGATGGGGACTATTTTTGTTAGAAAAGACAAAGTCTTGGCAAAAAGTACAACAAACAGAAGTTAGGAAAAAAATGGAAAAAAATTAAAAATAGATAATCTTCACAACAAATTTCGATCTACCAAAAAAAAAGATTGATGTTTGACTGTGGACTGCCAGCCTGCAAAGATTTCTGATGATGGAAATGTAGTTTATCTCGAAACATGTTAGTTCGACCCGATTAGATTCCCCGCTTTGGTCAAGAATAAAATTATTAAAAAAAATTTTTATTCATTTCATGTTTCATGCAATGCCCTATATGCGACTTCCCTATATGCTACTTCCCATCCTCTTGGAAGACCTCTACAATTGTTATGATCCCTAAGCCAGGAAAAGACGCTAGTCAAATTACGTCGTACAGACCAATCAGCCTACTATCAATATTATCAAAGCTATTCGAAAAAATATTCCTTTTAAGTATAACTCCCTATCTTAATGAACACGCAGTTATTCCAGACAACCGAACAAGTGCATAGAATTGCTACCCAAATTAGATCAGCGTTTGAGAGAGAGGAATATTGCTCAGCATTTCCCAAGCATTCGACAAAGTTTGGCATGATGGGCTGATCTTTAAAATAACACGAATGCTTCCACAAAACACTCTCAAACTCCTTGAGATCAAAAAACCAATACTCCCCCACCAAAAAAATATCTGCTGGTGTCCCTCAAGGCAGCATATTAGGTCCGTTACTGTATATAATATATACTTCTACGTTTGCAGACGACACAGCATTTATTAGTGTTAATCAGGACCCAAAATTTTCATCGCAGCATTTATAGTCCCACATCAATGAACTAGAAGCCTGGCTAGAAAAATGGAAAATAAAGGTTAACCCGGCTAAATGTGTTCACTAAACTTTCACGCTCAGAAGACAAACGTGCCCTGCTGTAAAAATAAATAACATCACTGTTCCGATAGAAAGCCATGTTAAATAGACGCCTGACCTGGTCTCGTCATATTGAAGCGAAAATAACGGCTATGGAACTTAAAGCAGCTCAACTACATTGGCTAATCGGTCGAAACTCAAACTTATCCTTATACAACAAAGTGCTCTTTTACAAGTCTATCATAAAACCAATATAGATATATGGCATCCAATTATGGGGTACTGAATGCGCATCAAACATCCAGAAGCAACAAAGAAGACAGTCTAGGATATTACGGCAAATTGTCTGCGCCCCATGGTACATTCGTAATGAGATTATCCACAGAGATCTTAACAACGCTACCATCCAGGAATAAATTAAAAAGTATTCAGTCAAATACATAGATAAACTAATGGCCCATCCCAACTACCTCGCTCGGGATCTAATAAAGTTTGAAGGTCACCGGAGGCTGAAAAGATCCGACACTTTGAGCCTAGCAGGTTTTTTGGACACTTGAATGCAATTAATTAGCGGTTACATTGGTAACGGCTAACAAATACAAATAAGAATTGGGATTAAGCTTTGAATCAGTGTTCGAAAATAAACAGTACATTATTTAACGTTCGGCTCACACACCCAGGAACGATATCTATTTTTTTAGTGATTGTGTAGACCTTCACAATCCTTAATACCGTTCGTAACTATTTTCTTCGTTAAAAAGCAGAACAATTGTAGTGATACTGTAGACAAACATTATATTTTAATGTTCTATAATGTTTTTTTCGTGTGTGTATTTTATTTTTGTAAAAAATTTTTGGTTTTTTTTACCAGCCAAAAGGGACGAACATTAACGAGCATTAACCGAACACATTGAAGATTGTGGGTTTTCAAAAAAAAAAAAACCGAACGGAATTAAATGTTCACATGTTTTGTTGAGTTTGATAAAAACAGTAATATTTTTGTGTTCGAATAATGACTAACAGGGAAACGTTATTTTTTTAATGATTTTCTACACAAACACTATTAGCGTTTGTGTTTTCCACAAATCTACCGAACCGAACATTAAGAAACGATATTTAGTGTTTATTTTCGAACACTACTTTGAATACATATTGTTATTTTCGACAAGAAAGATCCCTTCCTTCACTAATTTAATTGAATAACTTAATGAAAATTAAAAACATAAAATTTTGTTCTGATTTTCTATAAATAGAGTGACTGTTTGTGAAAACAAAAGTAAAGTTATGTGAAAAAGTTAGGTCTACAGAAAATTTTTTGTAGAAAAAGTAATTTTTTGACAAAAAATTTGTCTTGGTTTTATTAACACTGCGAGCATTTACCGCAAAAATTGCTTAAGCGACATAATTTTAATATCAATTTTTTTTATTAATGAGTTAATTGGCAAAACTCGCACCATCTCCTAAAATGTCATGGTCACATAAGAAACCGTTACGATTTTAAAGCAAAAACAATTAAAGCTTAAGCGACAACCTTCATACAAAATTTTTATGAAATAAATAAAAAAAAAACCTTCTCCTGTAAAATTGTGTTTTTGTCGCTTAAGCTTTTTTGTGGTAAAAGCTCGACTCAATGAAATTAAAATACAATGCAAAATTTATCCTTTAAATTAATTTAAGCTTTCTACTCTAATAATATTTATCAAAGTTTGTATTCTCAATTCTACCTTGAAAATGTCTCAGTGTATCTTTTTCATTTTCAACATGTGTGTATTTCATTAACAATATCATTTGAAGCAAAAATGCACACAACTTGTGGTATTTTCTCTTCTTTATCAGTTTTTCCTCCTCCTTTTTCCCAATAGTGATGGCAGTTTACTGAAAGTAGTTATGACAATGATGTGACATCGCACATCATTTTTGATGACAGCCATAATCGTAAATGAAATAATAATAACAATGATAATGATGATAATAATAATGTGATAAACGTACTGGTTACAATAAAAGTTTATATGTTCGTGTATTAGTATTAGTTAGTCAATGTATAAATTTATATTTCTGCATAAAATGAGCAAATTGATCTAATATGGTATTTTAAGATAGGAAAAAAATGTCCAACAATAAATTCTCTAACAATAAAGGGGAGAAAACGTGAATATAAAAAACATATAAAAATTTTAACGAGGAATGATATTTATTAGGAATTGTTTTATTTACGTATTTAATTAATATTAATTTTGAGGCAAAAGAATTTTTCATAAATTGTAGGTATAAAAAAAAGAAAATTTTATTTGTAAATGTATATGAGCATTCGAGCGTATGAGTAATTTTATCTGGTTATATCTAATAAAAATTAATCATACGCAACAGTAAATTTAACTATATGACCTTTTTCAATTTTACAAAACTTTTCTATAAGCCCTCGTAAATTATATAACAACGAATATTTTTGTATTTGCTAGTTCTAATAAATAAAATCTTTAAGATATACAAAGTGATTCTTTTATTTTGTACAATCTATACATTAAATACATGCATACAATTTACACTTACACAGATAAATATTTGATAAAACACATATACAGTCAAACGAATACACCCACTCACACACATTCAACTGTAAATTGTGAACACTTGCAATGTTTACGAGCAATACGAACATTAAAGTGTTTTTTTTTTTGTGTACGCGTATGTGTGTATGTATATGAAAGTATTTTTGTAACACAAACGTTGTGCAAAAGTTAATACTATTTTCATGAACTCTAAATAGTTTTCATTCATTCACACAAAGCACGCCAATTCGAGCACACACATTCTTTATACAACATGAGCAAATAATACATGAAAAGATTGCAGTAGTTGTAGTAGTAAAAAGTATGCTTTATAACAAATAACAGCAGCAGCGCAGCAGAAGTAGTAGATATCGAAGCATGGCCATAATTTTCACTAAAATAGATTCCACTTGCGACTAGTGCAAACACACAAACTACTACTAAAAGACGTCCTACGACGACAGAGTTCTTATATTCCTGTAGTTGTGTGTTATGAATGTCATGAGAGTCATGCATTCCTTAAGTTCTTACCAAATTCTTTGCTTTACGAGCAACACGCTTAAGCTTGAGTCAAAAAGAGTCTTAACTGCATTAAAAAGGGACATTGTAGAAAAGAATTTCTTAAAAAAGAACAGATTAAAAAACAAACAAAAATCTTTTTGCGAAAAAATACCTTAAAAATAGTACTTTTGAAGAAATACAAAATTTTAAGAAAACTTATTTTTATAAATTAAAAAAAGGAACTTTTATGAAGCAACACATTTTAATCAAGAAAACCTCTTAAATACATCTTAAGAAACTACCATTTCTGAAAAAATACCTTTTAGGGTAAAGTACCTTTTAGGGTACAATATACCTAGCTTGCTCGCGGTACCATCTCTCTATTGGGGATAAATCTCCCAGCTCTCTCTTATGAAAAAAGTACTTTTTAAGGAAAATGTCTTTAACAGGGTACCAACGAACTTTTAAAATCGTACTTTTTCGGCCCCAATAGTACTTAATCATTTTTTATATTTTATTTTTAAAAACAAAAATTTAATACAACAAAAACAAAAGGTTCTTAAAATTCATTTGTACATGTAAAATGTGGGACACCCGTTTGTGGTCCAACTGGTAGCAGTTTAGGCTATGAAGCTGACCGAAGTCTTTATTCGGTACCACGGGAACCAGGGTGCCCTTGGGACCTCGGTCGCAACCAGGTTATGGGGAGGGCCCTTCGGGGGAGTAACGTGGTGGTTGTGGTTTAATACGCATATCGCGGGTAGAGCAAGTTATAGCTCGATGTGGAGTTGGACTGCAACCGGTTGCCATTTGACCATAAAATGGTAGGAGTGTTAGATAGGCTCCGCTCTTTACCGAGGGGGATGAAGTGTCCAAATGCATGTGATCGAAGTTGTTACCCTTGCTCTGGTGTCACGGCTTTGTGGCGAAGGAGGAAGGGGGCGCTGGTCAACGCATTATTTTGACCCAGTGTTGAGAGCACCGTGAGGAAGGGTCTTAGGACGACGATCACGTAAAACTGGATGAAATCTGTACATGTAAAGTATAGATAGCAAAAAATACATGATCATTAGTTATACATAATAATACGGTGGGAAAAATTTTTTCACGTCAAAAGCACATCGCGATTCTTGTTCTATAAGTCATTCAAAGAAACTTTGCCAAAAATTTGACAAAAATTAATTTCAAGCCCCAGATTTTTCAAAATAGTAATTTTTCTAAAATATTCAAGAATAGCGGCAAACAAATTGAATTTGGTCTAGCCAGACTTGTATCAAACGGTTTTTAGGGTCGAGAAACCCATTTATTTTTGATTGCGGCCAGAGAGCGTTTTCGTACACTCTGTAGAATTTATCGTGGAAAATTTACGAATATTTCTCAAAATTAAACCTCGAATTTAAAACGAAATTAAAATTTTTAAGCATTCTAAAAGTATGTGCATACGAGCATCTTGCATTTCCAAATTTATTGTGCTTACAATTTTCAATATGTACTGGAGAAACAGGAAAGGAGTAGAAAGTGTAAAATCTCCCTAAGAATAATTCGGAGTAAAGTAATAATGGAGTGGGTTCACACTGTTCCAAAATTCTCTTGATTACTTCTTGACGTGACTTCCATCTTGTTGATGAATATTTGAAAATATTATGAATTCGTTTTAAAATAATCTTGAATTGAGAGGACGTCGTCTTTACTCCTATGCAGAACTTTTGCAGAAGTGATTTCCTATATCTTTTAAAAACTTGTCAATATCATCAGAAAATGCACGCTTAAATGCTGCCACCAATGTTGCCAAAACTTGGTGACCAAAATTGGCTAAATTTGCGGGAAAAATGGCTACAAAATGGCTAAAAGCTTTTTTTAAATTAAAACACATTAAAATTCAATAACAAAACAGAAATAATTAATTTAAAGTTGTTTACGAAGAAATTGTGAGTTAAGATCAATTCGTTAAATAAGAATAAACCTAAATTAATATTAAAATAAATTAATATTAAAAAATTAAATCATCGAAAAATTCGATGTCGTTATTGTTCATCTCATAGGAATCACTCACTCATTAGTTTCAAATAATCATAAGTTTTAAATAATTTTAAAGGTAAATCATAATCACGACCACAGTTACCCAACCTTTGGAGTCCAGATCTACAATAAAAAACACGTAAAAAAATATAGTCGGTTAAACCCGACTTTATGATACCCTACACCACATTAGAACCTTTGTACCAAATTGTATCAAATAATCTCTAAATTGCGACCAGTACTTTGCGCACAAGGTTTACATGGACTGCCAGCCAGCCGGACAAACATCGTTAATTCGACTCAGAAAGTAATTCTGAGTCAATCGTTATACGTAAATTTATTTTAAGGTGTTCGCTATTGTGATGGTGGTATAAATATTGTATTGTTATGGTAAAAATATTTACCTAATTGATAAAATCGAATTAACGGTTGCTTAATGTAACCGTTTACTAAAATTACTTTTAACGATGTTTACTTGGCTAAATACCCTCTCTACTTCAGCAACTTTATAGTCAGTTCTGAAATTTCTTAAACAATTTTGTTACCGCCTGCATCCCTTTATTGAAATACTTGCAACCAGACAGAAACAGCGATGTTTGTTTTGATCGATTTTATAAATTTAATAGTGGAATACTGTTACTTTATTTTGAAAGATGTTTCAGCATCATAATTTATAGCGATTTTCAACTTTTATACAAGTTGTGACTTAAATTAAATGCGTTTTAATTGTTCAAAATGTTTATTTTACTTTTATAAATTTTTGTAATAAAATAAAAAATAATTCTTTTAAAAAAAAACCGGCAAAAAAATTTTATGGCTAAACAAGTTGAAAAATGGCTAAAAAAAAATGGCTAAACTCATTTTTTTAATGGCTAAACAGGGTGAAAAATGGCTAAATCTATCCACAAAATGGCTAAATTGGCAACTCTGGCTGCCGCTGATACTAAATTTAGAATGTGGCATAAACAATCGTTCAATGAACAACATCAAAAATCTTTTCACAATAGCGGAGTTCAGTGTTTGGTGCAAATGCATAATATCATAGCTGTTTTGTTAAATCCAACAACAAAAAATAGAGT
Source organism: Pollenia angustigena (assembly GCA_930367215.1). Lineage (NCBI taxonomy): Eukaryota > Metazoa > Arthropoda > Insecta > Diptera > Polleniidae > Pollenia > Pollenia angustigena. The sequence goes on from OV884056.1 coordinate 16,832,794, forward strand.
TTCGCTTAGATTTCATAAAAAAGTTACGACATGTTGCATTTTCACAAGACTATTTACACCAAGCACTAAACTCCGCTTATGTTCAATGAACAGTAAATACGAGTTGCCATTTTATGTCAATTATAAATATGTAGGTTTGAAAAATTTGGAAATACAGGCAAAGCTCGATATAACAAATACTCACTTTAACGAAAATCCGATATAACGAATGAGCAAATTTTTTCATTAGATACCTTAAATAACGAACGATCAACATTTGTTTGTCCCGGTTTAACGAATGGTTACATGCCGAATGTGCTTTTTTTTTTGTTACAAAGTAATACAACACGTAGATTAGTTTTAAGCATAATAAAAGAGTTTTGTTTGAAGCACAGATCACAGTTTGAAGTGTTGTGGAAGCAAGATGTTAAATAGAAAAAGAATATCATTCAGTGAAAAAAATAAAAATTTTAAAAGAATGTAAAGAGGTGTAAGTCTTTCTCTAATATCGCATAAGTATGGAATACCAGTCTTCGATTTGCACTTTAAAAAAGATGGTAAGAAAAATTGTTTACACATTTCTTTAGTGATGAGAGTATTGCAAGAAAAAGCAGTTGAAAAAAGTTTGCAAGCTTCAAACAAACAATCATTTATTACTGATTTTTCAGACAAATAATTTTTCCCAATATGTAAACACGTACTTACGTATGCAAGTTCAATAAACATGAATATAATAAAATAAATGTAGTTAATTTTGTATTTAAAAAAAAGTTCGGTATTACGAATCTCTCAGTTTAACGAAAGGGACTGACATTATATCATTCGTTACAGCGGGCTTTGCCTGTAGTACCAAATGAGTCACGGGGGTACCAGCGTTCTTTTTAGTCTTGAATTTTATCAAAAAAAGTACAATCGTACCCACTTTATCAACCCTGGTCTTTTAAAAAACTACTTTTTGAGCAAGAGCGCTTTTTAAGGGAAAGTTTCCTTTAAAAAAAAACTATACTTTTAGAAAAATTACCTTTTAAGACAGTTCTTTAAAAGTGCTAAGACAAAAAAGTCCTTTTGCTTGTTTTTTTTAAATACATGTTGCGTTTTTGTCCAAAAATTAAAAGGCTTTTGTACCAAAATAAAGTACTTAATATTTAAAATTTTATTTTTTCTTTTTTTTCAAAATTTGTATACAAAGTTTTCTCTGTGTTTGACAAAATTTTAATAACTTAATGATCAAGTTTGTGCAATTTATATTTTTCTCAAGTTCTTTTACTTGAATTTGTTGTTTTTGCGAACAAAGTAATCAACTCTGCGAAGTTGCTTAGAGATAAACAGGTTCTTATTGATGGCATTTAAAGCGTTATTCCTCTAGAGCAGTTACAGCCAAGAACGCATACATCGATACTTGAGTTAGTGTTAGATAGCTTTGAAAGCTCTTTCATGAGCTGGCGGTAACTGCTCTAGAGAATATTATTTTAAACTAACAATACATTTTTTTGTAAGTTTATAAAGCTGGTTGCCTGTGAATATTAATATTAAATTTACCTTAAATTCACTTTAACACCTTCTTTCCCCTCGCCTACAAAAATTTAAAGTCATATGGAAACCAAAGTCATGAGTAGGTTTTCATTTCATTTGGAATAAACTTTTGAATAAAATAAAAAAAAAAGTCAAAAGTTTTGTGATTTAGGATTAGATGATTTTTTCAAACTAAAGATTTTTTAATGAAAGTGTTTAAATTTATGATTTTGGTGATTTCCTTTCATTTGGCGTTGATTTAAAGTCGTTGTTTTCACAAAGCAACTATTTTTAAAAACTACAATAGTGATTTTAAAGCCCTCACCACCATTGTTGAGGGGGTATTATGCGTTATTGCTGATGTGGAACACCTTAAAATATCATCGATCCACCTTGAAGTCTTTATACCGATCGAATGCGAATTAATTTTCAAATCGATCTAGCGATGTCCGCCCGGCGGGCAGGCTGGCTGTCCATTTTAACCTAATGCACAAAGTTCAGGTGGCAATATTAAAGAGAATTACAAATGTTTGTGTTGGTAGATCCAGCCTTGACCATAAGCCTTAAATAACTGCCTGTTTTTAGAAAACGTAAGCAAGTGAGTGAGTGAGAAATTATATTGAAAACAAAAATAAAAAACGCAAATTTGTTTTTGTTTTCAATATAATTTCTCACTCACTCACTTGCTTACGTTTTCTAAAAACAGGCAGTAAGTCTCCTTTCTAAAATCGCTTTAAGACGAACAAACCTCATACAGATGTAGATAACTGGATAATAGTCGACACAAAGAACTCTTATATGAATTCTTATGGTTAAACATAATTTTGTTCTGGAGGGTCCATGATTGTCCATGGGTCCCAAATAGAATACGTTTTCTTAAATGTGTTTCTAAATACTCTGGTGTAGGGTATCATCGGACTTGAATGACTATGCTTTCTGACTTGGTTTTAAGTTTTTTTGTTTTTGTTTTTCTAATTATAAATGTTTTTGGCGATTTTTAAAATTTTCATTATATTGATATTTTTTTTCAAACTATCAGAATTTTCATAAATTTAAAGAGTTTAAGTGTAAAATTGTATTAAAGGATACCAAATTGATAAATTGAGTTGATATTTAGAAAAAAGGGTGTAACAATCAAAAACATTTTCCCTATAAATAAGTAAAAGGTCTGATACTTTTACATTTTTCGACTTAATTCCCCTTTTAACAATCACCCTCGGTTGGTTTAGTGTAAATGTCCATAAATATTAGTTAAAAGTCAACAAGGCATCTAAACTGCAGACATTAAAATTTAACTGATGTTGAATTAAGACACCGACAACACATTTTCTAAGCACATATGGAAAATTCCATATACTAACAGCAACTTGACTTTTCAAAAGGCATGTCCTGAGATTTTCGGCCATTTCCACATGCTTTAAAGAAAACAGCCAAAATTCACATTCATTCAAACTGGTATTCGAAGTAAGTTTATGCTTGAAAGTCTATTTATTCCCTAAGAGGCGAGTTGAGTTGGTTTTAATAGACTTACAGTAGTGCTCTTAACTTCAATTTCTTTGAGTAAGTAAAAGATGCATATATGTTACACACACACACACACACACACACACACACACACACACACACACACACACACACACTACAACACACATTCTCAATCACAAAGAAACCCAGCAGTAACTAGAATGAGGAAAGAGGCCTAATAGAAGGCCTTATTTAGCAGTCACAAGCAGTCAGAAGCCCTTCTCGCCGCAATCCATACTTATTTATTTTTTACCAAGTTGTCATTGGGCGCAAGGCCTTCCACACTTCCTTTAAAAACAACTTCGATCCCTTCCCAAAGAAGGGAGTAAGGAAGGTCACTAAAAATAAAAAGTAAATAAAACTGAACACCTTCCTTTCTCTCTGCCCGGCGGGCAGGCTGGCTGTCCATTTTAACCTAATGCACAAAGTTCAGGTGGCAATATTAAAGAGAATTACAAATGTTTGTGTTGGTAGATCCAGCCTTGACCATAAGCCTTAAATAACTGCCTGTTTTTAGAAAACGTAAGCAAGTGAGTGAGTGAGAAATTATATTGAAAACAAAAATAAAAAACGCAAATTTGTTTTTGTTTTCAATATAATTTCTCACTCACTCACTTGCTTACGTTTTCTAAAAACAGGCAGTAAGTCTCCTTTCTAAAATCGCTTTAAGACGAACAAACCTCATACAGATGTAGATAACTGGATAATAGTCGACACAAAGAACTCTTATATGAATTCTTATGGTTAAACATAATTTTGTTCTGGAGGGTCCATGATTGTCCATGGGTCCCAAATAGAATACGTTTTCTTAAATGTGTTTCTAAATACTCTGGTGTAGGGTATCATCGGACTTGAATGACTATGCTTTCTGACTTGGTTTTAAGTTTTTTTGTTTTTGTTTTTCTAATTATAAATGTTTTTGGCGATTTTTAAAATTTTCATTATATTGATATTTTTTTTCAAACTATCAGAATTTTCATAAATTTAAAGAGTTTAAGTGTAAAATTGTATTAAAGGATACCAAATTGATAAATTGAGTTGATATTTAGAAAAAAGGGTGTAACAATCAAAAACATTTTCCCTATAAATAAGTAAAAGGTCTGATACTTTTACATTTTTCCACTTAATTCCCCTTTTAACAATCACCCTCGGTTGGTCTAGTGTAAATGTCCATAAATATTAGTTAAAAGTCAACAAGGCATCTAAACTGCAGACATTAAAATTTAACTGATGTTGAATTAAGACACCGACAACACATTTTCTAAGCACATATGGAAAATTCCATATACTAACAGCAACTTGACTTTCCAAAAGGCATGTCCTGAGATTTTCGGCCATTTCCACATGCTTTAAAGAAAACAGCCAAAATTCACATTCATTCAAACTGGTATTCGAAGTAAGTTTATGCTTGAAAGTCTATTTATTCCCTAAGAGGCGAGTTGAGTTGGTTTTAATAGACTTACAGTAGTGCTCTTAACTTCAATTTCTTTGAGTAAGTAAAAGATGCATATATGTTACACACACACACACACACACACACACACACACACACACACACACACACTGCAACACACATTCTCAATCACAAAGAAACCCAGCAGTAACTAGAATGAGGAAAGAGGCCTAATAGAAGGCCTTATTTAGCAGTCACAAGCAGTCAGAAGCCCTTCTCGCCGCAATCCATACTTATTTATTTTTTACCAAGTTGTCATTGGGCGCAAGGCCTTCCACACTTCCTTTAAAAACAACTTCGATCCCTTCCCAAAGAAGGGAGTAAGGAAGGTCACTAAAAATAAAAAGTAAATAAAACTGAACACCTTCCTTTCTCCCTTCTCAAAGAAGGGAGTAGCGAATGTGTACTGAATATTTCAGAAGGTCTTTAAAAAAGAAGTTTATACCTTCTAGAAGGCATACTTCTGAAGGCAGGATATCATGCGAAGCGAATCTTCTAGAAAGGAGTATGGAGGCCTTCAAAAAGGCCTGCCACTTACGGTCCTGTCAATGTTTACCGCTGGGGAATATTTGGGAGTTTCATGTGTGGGTATTTAAGTGTAATTATTTATGTGTATTTTTTCTTCTTTGTGTTCTACCAAGTAACGGTTAACGTATAAACGTCCATTTTGTTTATTTGTTTAGCTCTCAGAAAAACATGTGAAAATGGGTGTATTCCTTAAGGTTTTTTTCCTTTTATCTTTGTTTTTATTGTTATGGTTCTGAGTAGTTCCCAGTGGGGACTTAATAAAATTATCTACTGATTAGATTTGTATTTTCTCCAAATATTGTTTTGCTTTAACAAGCTTTAATGAATACTTAATGCGAAAATATTGAGTTTTTGTTAATACCGAACCAAAAAAATATTTATGTTTATGGATTTTTTATGAAGCAAAGCAAAGACATCAAAATTACTGATTACAAATATGTATTTTTATATCTTTCTTTAACACAAAAGTCATTAAAATGATCTTAGGGAAACTTTTTTGTTGGAGTATTGTAAATTTTTTTGTATTTAAGTGAAAAATTTGTACTTAAAAGTCATAAAATTTAAAATTCCATTAAAAGCATTTTCCAGATAACCTTGCAACAATTTTCAATGTAGAGACAAATAAGAGAAAAAAATTATGTATTTATGCCATATGAATTTTAAAAAAACATTTGTTAATCAAACCATAATTTCATAGAAAATTACATGCACAATACTTCTTAAAATGAAAATGTTTGTTAAACGAACAGTGAGTAAAAAAACAAACATGAGCTTTAATTTGTTTCGCCTAATAAATATTTTATTGTAAGAATTAGTCACCTTTCTCAAAAAAGAATTTACAAATTGCGGAAAATAATGAAAATAATAATATACTAGTCATTTTTCTTTAAAACTTTAACTCAAATCTTGTGTTTTTAAATTCACACGAGATTTTGTGGTGGTTTGAATGTCATACCGTTTTTGAATTGCAATTGAAAACCACACCGAAACACACAAAAACGGAACACCAAAATATCACAGGTATGATTTTAAAAGGCACATGTGATTTGAAATCACGTAATTTAAGTAAAAGTTTTAAGCTTTAAACTTTTTTCTTATAAAGGGTGGTCCACTCAAAACGCACGATGCTAATTGTAAATAAAGCAATAAGTTTTCAGAGAATTATCCTAATATTCGTTTAAATATCTCAAAGAATTACAACAGTGTCCAATAACATGGTCGTGGCGGTCCATTACTATTGCCACGACGTGAGACAACACGGTCATTGAATTTATCGCGCTTATTAGCCATTGTTGCGTTGGCTGTGTGGAAAGTGCTACATATCTTCAATTGATGGCCACTAGAAGTCCGTTGTCATCTCGCGATAGCGCACACCATTCACGGTTACTGCTTGGCCGACTTCATTTTCATAAAAGTATGACCCGATGACGCTGCCAGCCCATAGACCGCACCACACAGTCACTCTTTGTGGATGCATCGGCTTTTCAACAACCACTCATGTATTCACATTTGCCCAAATGCGGCAATTCTGCTTGTAAACGAATCCACTAAAGTGAAAGTCTGCCTCGTCGCTAAAGATGATTTTTACGAAATGCATTTTTTTGTAAAATATGTTTTCGCCAGAATGTATCGCCAAAATTAAAGTTTTAAAAATCGCCAAAATAATGAAAAGATTAAGCCCCTAAATTTGTAAAACGCAAACACAACGCTAAAAATAACATTGAAAGCAAAAACAAAATCTGTCAAAATTTTTTTGTTGCTTTCTACAGAAATACATATTGCGTTTTAAAATTATCAACGCCACGAGATATGCAGCGTTTAAAATTTTAAAATTCAATATACATTTCTATAGAAAACAACAACAAAATTATGAAATATTTTCGATTTTGTTTTTGCTTTTAATATAATTTTTGCGTTGCGTTTGCGTTTTACAAATTTAGTGCCTAAATTTCATTTATTACCATTTAAAGAAAACAAAAACCAAGATTATTTACAGTTTTGGTTTTCACTGTTAAATAGAGTTTCTGCCTATTCTAAATTAAAAAGTGTGTGTTTGTTTGCTTTTCCCCAACCCTGCAGCTCGTATCATAACTTGTCACCTGACTCACTTTACCCTGTCTCTTTTGAGAAAGTTCTTTATGGCCAATCTTCCAACGACATTATAGTATAAAATAAATTTTCGTTTTTATTTAATTTTATATATTCGCTTGGAAGTGATACCGCGCCCCTTCATGTATCACTTAGAACCAGTCTAGTGTCTAGCCAGTGAAATTAAAGTGAAACTAAAGGTTAAACTCACTGATTATTGTTGTTGTTTTTGTTTAAGCTTTGATATTGTTACAAGTAAAGCTGTTGCTTATAATTCTTATACGCTTAACAGTTTTATTTGTTTAATATCTTTAGTTTTTCTAAAATCTTTGGATGAAGTTTCCTGCCGATTTGGCCTAAGCAACCAGTGAAATGCTTATAGGAATAGCTTATCCCATCAACAATAAATTTCAGTGTGTTTATCAAGAATAAAAATTGGAAATTAAGCACGACTAACAAAACCTTAATTTATTTTTAAATATTCATAAAAACATGCATATGTATAGGTAATATTAAAATAATAAAAGTTCATGGTGAACATAGGGCGTTTACAATCTGCTTCCATTTTCTACGATCCCTTGCAAGATACTTAATTTGATTCCATGATATATTAATTATCTTCCATTCTTTTGTGACAGCTTGAATAAACGTTGTGCGTGGTCTTTCAGGTCTATGATGGCCATGATGGTTCCATTGAAGTGCAGATCAGGTGATATCATATTCAGGTCTTCTCAAAATGTAGCCAATCCATGTCCATTTCAATCAAAAATCATTAAAGTAATTATAAATGTAATTTATAATTTCATATAAATTGTTGATGAAGTAGAAGTAGATGTAGAAGTACAAGTACAAGTACAAGTACAAGTACAAGTACAAGTACAAGTACAAGTACAAGTACAAGTACAAGTACAAGTACAAGTACAAGTACAAGTACAAGTACAAGTACAAGTACAAGTACAAGTACAAGTACAAGTACAAGTACAAGTACAAGTACAAGTACAAGTACAAGTACAAGTACAAGTACAAGTACAAGTACAAGTACAAGTACAAGTACAAGTACAAGTACAAGTACAAGTACAAGTACAAGTACAAGTACAAGTACAAGTACAAGTACAAGTACAAGTACAAGTACAAGTACAAGTACAAGTACAAGTACAAGTACAAGTACAAGTAGAAGTAGAAGTAGAAGTAGAAGTAGAAGTAGAAGTAGAATTAGAAGTAGAAGTACAAGTACAAGAACAAGAACAAGTACAAATACAAATACAACTACACACAGAAAAAAATACGAAATGTTGATTGAGAATCATGGTAAAATTCTGCAAAAGTATGCCCTTTATTTAAATTTATTATTATTTCATATTAATTTAAAATGAAAAATATTAAAATAACCTTAAATCACGTTTATTTAATATAATTCACTGTTAAAATAGCATTGTTCAATATTGAATCCATATAAACCTGTTTTATATTAAAATCAAAAGTTTATCTTGTTAAATTAACATGCAAACATATTTAAGTATGTACATTTTATTATTTTCAAGTTTGAAATATGTTACAAAAAGAAGACAATTCCCGTATTCTTTTAATTAAAATTATTTAGTTAAATAGTACATTAAGTTTTCAAAGTAGAATGATGACGAAAACCTTATCGGGCCATTCTGCTGATGCTTCTGTTAACAAAGGAGATACAAAATAAATGGAACATGTGTTACATTGGTAAGTGTTTTAAAATATTCTTAAATAAATGCATATGCTGTCTTCACACTGTCTTATATTACACTCCAACCAATTTGATTCTTCATGAAATTCACGTTGTTTCAACTTGAAATAACTTTCATTCAACGTGATTCGGATTGTTATTTCAATATAAATAACATTTTTCTCTAACTTTACCACAATGTTAAATTAACATGAATTACAGTTATTTTAAAAGAAAAAAATGTTGTTCGCAAGTTATTGTAAAATCATGTTAAATTAACATGAAACAACAATGAAGCAAAATGACTACTGAAAAATATAAAATCAACCTTGTTTTGAACGAACTTACATTGATTTTTTTCTGTGTGTACAAGTGCAAGTACAAGAACAAGTACAAGTTGAAGTACAAGTACAAGTACAAGTACAACTACAAGTACAAGTACAAGTACAAGTACAAGTACAAGTACAAGTACAAGTACAAGTGCAAGTACAAGTGCAAGAACAAGTACAAGAACAAATACAAGTATAAGTACAATTACAAGTACAAGAACATTCATTCGTATTCATTCGGTTAACCGTTAATCGGTAACCAAAAATTTTACCAAAGTGCACCAAAAAAGTTGTGTTTAGAATTATTTTTTTATACAATATATTTCCTTCTATAAATACATTTTTAAAATACAGTGCAAAAACAGAAATTAAGGAATTCGGAAATTAACTTTTTTGCAGAATGTTCGGTGCTGAGCTTTGCCAGGATGAGTTAGATGATGGCCTGACAACAAAAGAAACTGCCGATAGTAACGCAAAAACAGAATTACCCCAAACAATTAGAAGTGTTAAAAATTTTAAAAAATAAAACAGGATTTTAATGGCATAATGGAAGGTTTTATATGAGGGGCACAAGGGGTTTAAGTGCCTTTTTCTAAAATTGAGTTTACACATGGAATGATTGGTGAAGTTCGGAGAAGTCAGAGCACAAGAGGTGAATGTAGGATTCTCATTCGGACGCTAGATATGGTGAACAATTCAAGCACTTGACATTCAAATACCTGCTTCGCTTGGGGCACAAGCGAAACAAACGCCTTTGTCTCATTATTTAATATAAGTCACTTGAACCCCTTGTGCTCTAAGCCCCTCATATGTTAAGAGAATTCCTGAAAAAAGAGAGAATTTAGATATTCTGTATTATGGGTTGCTTTCGATTTCTCAAACATCTACGATAAGTGAAAGAATTTTTTCCAAGTAAAAATTTATCAAAACTAAAGAAAGGAGTCGCTTAAATCCCAAACGTTTTAACCAAATTAAAAATTAAGCTTAAAATCTCCGTCGATTTCAATTTTAAGTGATTTCGATTTAAAGAACGTGGCCGAATATGTATTAATTAAAAAATATGTGTTACATAATTATGAATTATTTTTTTTTTTTTTTGCTTGTTTTAGTTCAAGAATTGTTAAGTTATTGTTTTTTTTTACTACTAAACTCCAAGTAGTAAATAATTTTTAATTTGTATTCATTAAAATTACCTAATTTATAAAAAAAACTTAATTAATCGGTTAACCGACCAAAAACAAAATTAACCGATTATTAACCGATTAAACCAAAACCTCGATTAATTAATCGAGCGATTAACCGATTAAAGTTAAAGCCCGATTAAAGGAATACCCTCAACTTTTAACAAAAACTTTTGTTACATTTTTATCGAAAAATTATAGGAAAATATATGAAATATTTGCGGAAGAAATAAGATAAAACGAAACTGTTGCTGCCATTGTGAACGAAGCTTTAATCAATAATATTAAAGACATAAAATTCTAACAAACCAAAATATAATGCTGACACTATTCTGCCACAAAGGAGCAGTGAAGCAGCTAGTAACCTCTTATAGAAACAAGGAAAAGTTAAAAGTCAATATATCTAAATTTAATAACAAAGGATGTATTTATCTGACCTCATCATAAATCAATTTAGATCTCTTGAGATATGAAATTCTTAAAAACCGAAATGCTTTGCCGCCGAATAAGCCAAAGGGTCTGAACATAAAATTTTCCAGATAAAGTTACACTTTTACTTTCATTACTATTCTTTTCAGATTCTTTTGAATTCATTATGAAATATTTTTTCAACAGTTGCAGCAAAAGCAAATGAGAAGACGACCTCACTTTGCGCCTAATTAAAAAAAAAAGTTTTCCCTTATTGTTGCATTCATATTATTGCTGCGACAATACCAGACTTAACTAGAAAATGTTAAATGTTGAACTAAAGAAATGAAACAATTATGGCAACTATGTCAACCCATCAGCCAACCAACCACTCACTCCCAAGGGCTCTATTAAGATAAGGAGTCACGGCAGCCTGCAATCAAACAAGTCATTTGTTCATTAGAGTAGTGTGATGGCAACCACATGTTGTTTTGATTACTCTGATAATGAGCAGATGATGAGAATGTGAATGATGGTGAGGAAAAGAAGGTGAAGCTTGAGCTAAAGATTGTTAAAACTAAAATCTTATTTTCAAAAACAAAACAGCAAGACAATGGAAATTATGATGACTTTGGATGCGAGTGTGGCGCTAAAAAAGAACTTATGTCTCTAATTAAAAGCCAAATAAAGCGAACGTGGGAGGAAAAAGTAAAAATAGTTTTTAAACAAAAGAATATCTTTTAATTTTTTTTTCTATTTGACTGCAGGTGTGTTTTCTTTTCGCAACCGTTTTCATTTGACAAGCACACACACTTGTTCCTTTTTATACCTTTCGTTTTTATAGTAAACAAGGACTGTAGTTAAAGAAAATATGACCTGTATTTCGAGAAACAACAGTAGAAAATGTGTTTGCCGTTAATTTTCACTGCATCATTTTATTTAAACAATAAAATGTTATATTTTATACAATAAAAAATTGTTGCAAATGTGCTTTTAATGACTGTATTTGGTCATTTTAAATTATTATTTAAAATTATTTAAAAACATTTTTCGAATTTATTCTATGAGCTTAATTTCAGTTATGTATTTTATAAAGCTTTTTTGTAATAGTCCTGTTCCTTCATTTTTTCAGAAATGACTTTATACATTCTATATTTATATTCTTAGTTAAGTTAGATTACAGCATATAGCAAAAATTATACTTAAGCTGGGAGAGGACGAATATTACAAATATGGGCATTTCCGTCAAAATGTCCACCGTGACCGAAAATTTAAAAGTTATTGAAAGCTGATTATTTTACGATATTGTTATAGAGAAATATTTAGATTTTACTAATTTTAAAAATTTACCCATAAATTTGTTCACTTAGATGAACAATCAGACTGCAAAGTTGTGCAAACGTAATTTCTTATATGTGCGAATGTTTTATTGTATGTTTTTCTTAATATTATCTTCCTTAAAAGAGGTGATATTTGATAAAAATTATTCCAAAAAAATTTTCTTACATGGTCTGTAATCTAAGGAAGAGTTCAAAGAGAAATATGTTATTCGGATTAACGGTAAAATTTTTATTTTATTTTGATCATTATTCAGTTAAATTATAACGGAAAATTTTCACGTTCGAAATGTCACGTATCGACCCAGATGTTGGCTTAAAAAAAGAAAATACAGAAAATTTTGGAATCAAACCAAAGACATTTTAATGTTACATTGCTACATAAAATTCTGAAAGTAGTTTGACTAAAAGATTGTGCCAGGTTTAGCTGAATTACGCCTTTTTATACATGGCCACAAAAACTACTTCTGTTTTTTTCACGTTCGAGCCGCTACTTCTTTTGTCATTATCTTTGACCTAGAATCGCGCCCTCCATAAACTTTAGCATAAATAACAGTGCTTTCTTAGTACTATAATTTAAGGGTTAAGAAAACGTAAAAATATTTTTTGTTTAAAATGTTATTGGATTTTTGATGCGTACGACTGTCACGTTAAACACTTTGGATGGACCCATATTTAATATTCTTACGTTACTGCCTTTTCAATAACGTTTTTGGTTTATTTCCTTTATAATAAACCTTTTGAGTTCTGCTTATTACAAATAAAAATCATGTAAACAACAGCGTTTAAAAAACTGCAGTCAGAGTAGAAAAACTGCCATTTCTTCCACTTTTTCATTTGTCATTCGCCAAAAAAAAACTGTTGCTTTTACTTCTGACTTGTTAAATGTAAACAGTCGCTGTTAAACCAACTCACAAAGCGAAAAGTTGTACAGACATATTCGTTTTTTGTTCGACAGTTTTTGGTTTTTAAGCCCTGGTAAACACAATGAAAAATATTTGTTCGGTTTACAACTTTTATTTAGAACTTATTCACTTTCACAACCTTCATTTAAAGCTTCTATTCACAGCTTACTATTGTGATCTTAATACTTTAATATTTGTACTAATACGCCATCTTTTGAGTATCTATTGGCTCTAGATTCGAGCCTTAACGTCTATTATGCTTTTTAAAATTATGCAACAATGGTTATCTACATTAACATTGTGCCTATATTAAAGCTGTATTTTAGTTAAACTATTATACAAGCATCATAAAACTGAAGTATACTTTATGGCGTGACAATTATCTGACTACTCGAAAGTTGTATACAGTGAGGTTGAAATAAAAATATTTTAACCCTCTAACACTAATTTTAAGGCGTAATTTTTGTCCTTTTCTTAACTTCACCACAAAAGTATACTCAAACGACACTTTATAGGATTAACATGTTCTACAAATATTTTCTGCATCAAATTTTATTAGAGGTCCTCAAAGACCAGATCATCGTGCATTGTAAAACGGATTTTCGATATTTGGGGCATTGAAATTTTTTTATTTTTTGAAAAGGCGTTTGGTACAAGTCAAAAAAATTTACAAAATGTACTTCTGTGCTAAAAGACTATTTCAGATGTCTTTAGAAGAATTATATAGCGATTCTTTTCTTAAAATATATTAACCCTCTAACACTTATTTTAAGGGGTCACTTTTTAACTTCCACACAAAAATATACTAAAACGGCACATCAGAGGGTTAACATGTTTGACAAATATTTTCTGCATTAAAGTTCACTAGGGGTCTTCTAAGACCAAAAAAGTGTGCATTGTATGTAAAACGGATTTTCGAAATTCCGGGCCTTGAATTTTGAAATTTTATGCACAATATATTCGTCGAACATTTTAACACTCTAAAGTTTTAGTATACTTTTGTGTGGAAGTTAAAAAAATAGACAAAAATTACCTCTTAAAATGAGAGCTAGAGGGTTAATATATTCTAAGAAAAGAATATATGTCTACTGAAGACATCTAAAATCCTTTTTTAGCTCAGAAGTACATTTAGTATATTTTTTTTTCTTTTGACTTATAAAAAAACGCCTTTTCAAAATAATTCAAAAACTTTGGGGCCGATATTTCGGGAACCCGAGCTAACTTTTCAAAACCCTTTGGCAGTTTTGCTCCACCAAGAGTCTAGTTTCATTTCGCGTTGCAGGTATTGAGGCTGGCGGCGATGACCCGAATTTTGTTGCACTGTGTAGTTTATATACAGATGCAACCCAATTAAAAATAAAAATTTCTGGGAATTTTTTCCCCTTCTTTCTTTTATTCTTTTAGAAATCAATTGTAAAAATAGAAAAAGGGATAAATGCTGATTTCTTAAGAAATTGGAAGTCTAAACGACTTTTTGTCAACCTTTTTGGCCCTTAAATAAATTAATTAATGGTCCTTCGAACCGGATTTAAGCCAGTGACTTATGCATTTTTGTTTTTTTAAGTGACACTAACTGCCAATTTCACGCTGTGAATAAACGCTTACTTGTGCACAAATACATTTGAAACAAAAATAAAGTTTTTATAATTAGTTTTTGGTTTAAGAGTAGTTGTGCGAAAGAATCAAAGATACTATGAATTTTTTACAGTCTTCTATGTCCTTTTTACTTTAAATTCTTCACCAAAAGCGGTTTTATTCGTGAACTTTATACCAAAAAGTCGTTCGATGAAGATTTTCAGTTAAAAATTTTATTTTATCTTTAATAAAGTTTTAAGGAAGAGCTTGGTTAAAGATGCGAAAGTATGTTAAAGAAATTAACATTTTTATTTTTATAGTTACATTATTCTTACAAATGTAAATATTTTATTTCACAATCAAACTTTTTTTCTGGCAATTTTTAATATTTTAAGCATAAGATTTGCAAAGATAAATAGATGGAAGAAAACAGAGAAAGAGATGAAAAATGTGCTAATTGTGTGTTTAATGCACAACTTGAAGATGTTTTACGAGTCTTCAAGTTTAAATTAAATTTAAAGTTTATGTTTTTTTTTATTATTTAGTTTTGCTGTGTAGAATTGTGATTCGCTTTTTTCAGAATTTTTTTTTTTGTAAGTTGTAGCTTTGCTTGCAAGTGCATTGGGCACTTCACAACAATAGCAGCATTCACTTAAAATGAGAATGCTGCTCTGTTGCAAATAATGTATAAAAAAATAATGAATTTACAAAAAAAATTGTAAAAAAAAAGTTTGAAATGCTCTCATGCAGAAATTTGATTTTTCTGCATATTTTCTGTTGCTGTTTTTTTCCTTTTTTTTTTTTGCTCATATTTTTTGCAATTTTTAATTCAATTTAACATTTTTCACTTTGTAATATTTACATTTAGGCTTTTTTTTAATTTTTTTGCATGCTGCCCTTTTCTACTTTTATGAATATTTTTCTTGCTGCTGTTGTGTATTTTTGTGTATGTTTTTGTATTTGCAAAAATGTTTACTTTATTTTTGAACATTTTTTTAATTCCAACGAAACGAAGCGGAAGTTGCACAAACGCCATTAGGGAAAATGAATTTAATTTCACATCAACACTTAAAGTTAAATGCAATTTTACAGAAAGTATGCAAAGTATTTAGAAATTTAACAAAAATATCCCTGAGAGAGCATTAAACGAAAACCGAGAGAAAAAGAGTTTGACAAACACACTAACACACATTTTGCAGGTTAGTAATATTTAAAAAAAAGCCTAAAAGCAGTAAACTGCATCAAACTAATTGTTTTGAGAAAACATTTTGTTTTTATTCTTGGAAAAATGCAACAACAGAATAACAACATCTGCACATAAATTTAAACAACAGCGTTGCCACTTTCTAAATAATTATTCAATAGTGGATTGTTTTCGTATTCATTCAATAATTTTTGAACAATTCGCGTTTTGTGTAACTTGTGCGTAGTTTGACTTAATACAAAAATTAATTAGGTATAAAGCCTGTACTTGTTAAAATTCGCAAAAAAAGGCAGCTTAAAGTTAATATATAATAAGTTATTGTAATTGCTTTTTATATCGCTATCAACATGTATGAAAGATTTTAATCATTGAGTGTAAATTTCGGAATACTGTTTAAAAATAATGTTTCAGTCGCAGAAATATTAAAGGGTACATTTGTTTAGGGACAAGGTAAAGTTCAGAACCGATTAAGATCATTTTAAATCAAAATGAAGTGAAATTGAACGAGAATTTAATTTCAATTATTTACAAAATGGCTGTAGTTTTTCCTGTTTTCAAGAGTTGCTTTTGTAAATATAATTGGTACTCAAAGTATGATGAAGTACCTGTATATAAAATGGAATATTTTTAAGAACTTTATTTACAGGCTCGTTTTCAAAATTAACAGAACATACCCGAATTTCTTTTGTGGCAAAACATTTAACAGAACACAATTTTACAGAAGAAGGCTTTTTTATATTTTTATAAAAATTTTGTATGAAGATTGTCGCTTAAGCTAAAATAGTTTTTGCTATAAAATCGTAACGGTACCTTCTGTAACCAATTTCATTTTAGCAGATAATGCAAGTGTTGCAAATAAATTCATTTAAAAAAAGTTTTAAATGATGTCGCTTAAGCTATTTTTGCGGTAAGGGCTCGATGTTATGGAATTATTCTTTATATCGAACCCTTGCTGAAAAAAGCTTAAGCGACAAAAACACAATTTAAGAGAACAAGGCTTTTTTATATTTTGTATGACGATTGTCGCTTAAGCTAAAATGGTTTTTGCTATAAAAACGTAACGGTACTTTCTGTGACTAATTTCATTTTAGCAGATAATGCAATAGTTGCCAATAAATTAATTAAAAAAAAAATTTAAATAATATCGCTTAAGCTATTTTTGCGGTAAGGGCTTGATAATTATGGAATTATTCCTTATATCGAGCCCGCAAAAAAAGCTTAAGCAGCAAAAACAAAATTTAAGAAGAGGAGGTTTTCTTATTTTATTTCATAAAAATTTTGTATGAAGGATGGCGCTTAAGCTTAAATTGTTTTGCATTAAAATCGTAACGGTACCTTCTGTGAACATGACATTTTAGGAGATGATGGAAGTGTTGCCAATATTTATTTATTAGAAAAGACGAAAAATTAAAATGATGTCGCTCAAGCTATTTTTGCGGTTAGGGCTCGATATAATAAAATATTTTTCAAAATATAGTTTTAAATTCTCAACTTTCACAGCTTTCCATTCTGTTTTGTGGTTGTATTTTCGTAAATTTGTATAAACCCGAGGAATTTTTTTAACGATGCTTAAAATTCGATATTCAGAAGCGAATATACATATAATTTAAGTTTAGATATTTTAAATATGTTGGATTGGTTGTCATTTGGTTATTGATAGACTATTTTATGTCAAAAATACTTTAATTATAGTAAAATACCCAGCGGAAAAAATCCCAAAAGTTTTCGTCATAAATTCCCGTGATTTTTTAATATATTTTTTTACGTAGCCGTTGATTCAGCATAAGTACTAACGCAAAATACAAAATGTTCCCCAAAAAAAATTTATTTTTGTGAAATTATATTTGATTTTGAACAATTTTGACAGACAAACCGTGTTACATTTTTGTTCAGTGGGGGTAACACTAGAAAATAATCAAAATATAAACCAAAATAACTGCAGTAAAATCAAAAAATTCAAAGGGTGAGAATTATTATTAATAACGAGCTGTGTGGCCTGGTCGAGATAAAAAAAATACAAAAAGAGTTGCATAAAAATTGTCTTCCCCCTGTCCCCTAAAAGCTCTTCACAATATTTTGCACTTTACAATAATTGCTTAAGGAAAAATATACATACAATCATAATATGTACTGCAACGACAAACACAACCACATGACAAACAACTACAAGTACAAAAACAAACTTCATTGACATGCATAAACAAGATATAAATGTATTTTTAACCAGCATCCTTTTTCAATTAAAGCAGAAAAGAAAAGAAAAAAAGAGCAGAAACAAACATGTTTTTTTTGTGAATTTGTTTCTAAAATAGGCCAAACGTTGCCGCAAACGTTTAAAACTGACCCAAAATTACTAAAAGAAAAAAAATAAACATGTTTTAACATAATTAAATCACTTTGAAAGATAGAAAATTATTGTATTGGAACACAATTGAAATTTGTCAGAATTTGAACTCTACTGAACTGGTTTAAAAGTTTTAAAAATATTTGTTTAATCTTTGATATCGTTGCAAATAAGACTTTTTGAGTGTTTGCAATTCTCATTCGCTCTTTTCTTTGCTATTATCTTTGGCTTTCCCAAAATTTTTTGGAACAATGATTCCTGATAATCTTAGCTTATCCTTTAACAATAAATTTCACTGTTTTTATCAAGAATAAATATTGAAAATTAAGCGCGACATACAAAATCTTAATACTAAAAGACTTGAAAAGGTTTTAAGAAAAACTGTTCACCCTTATTAACTTCAAAAATAAATTAGTTTTTCGCTTATATCTCGATAACGCTTCTTGATTGCCATGTTCGTATTCCGCAGCCCCAATTTGTCTTAAAAACATCTTATTTTTAACGTTACGGCAAAAAATTTAAAATTTGTGAACCAGTGTTATTGTTGTTCATCTGTATAAAAAAACGAATTGATGTTCGTTGATTATTGCATCACATGAGAACGGCTGGACCGATTTGGCTACGTTTTTCTTTTGATGTTCGTAATAGTCCGAATAAGGTTTGTAGAGAAAGAAATATCTAAAATTTATATTTACCCAAATTCTCTCTATAAAAAAATAAAAAAAAATTTACCCGTACAAGTATAGCTGACCACGCAAATTTTTAAGGCCACTTTTGTCAAAATATGTGAAAACGGTATACGTCGACTACTAACGACTAGACCGATTTGGCTAATTACTTTCTTTTTTTAAATGGCCATCCGGCTTCATACGCTTGCAGTTTCCGGTGCGTCCTACATTCGCAATGACAATAAACAAATCACAAGGACAGTCATTAAAGGTAGAAGTACATAACACGCGTTTATTCGTCGACGTTTGTCGTGCGTTTAAAAGTTTTAGCGCATGAAAAATTGCAAGTTACACAACGCGCGTTACAAAAGCCATTCATGTCAGCTGTTTTTTTATTTGTTTACTTATTTGTGCATTGAAAACGGATTCGAAAGTATATCAAGATTTTTTTATTTTATTGAATTTATTCTTTTTATATAAATATTGTATGTCTTTTAAGCTCTTCAATAAGTTTTTCTTTCATGATTCACAAATTTGTCAAATTATTCTTTTTATTGTCAGCTGATTACTTGTCAAAAATACACAACGCGTTAAAAAGTTCAAAGTTAACCAACTTTCTGGCGCAAACGCGTCAAAATATTTTGCATGTAGCTTGTTCTATGAAACACGCACAAACGCGTGTTATGTACTTCTACCTTTAATATTTGTGGAATTAACCTTGAAATCCCTATTTCTCTCATGGTCAATTGTATGTTGCCTGCTCCCGTTGCAGAATACCATCGGCTTTGTTTGTTTACACGCCAGACAGCAAAACAAACAATGTCGTGTATCATAAAGCATTGCAATGAACGAAACGGTGATGTTACAGCAAACCAATAAGAAAAAAAAAAGATTGATTGCGATTTCACATGACCAAAATCTATCTACATATCGTCACCTTAAAGACGAAATAACCTATCTCCAGTTTTCAAAAGTTTACAGGAGAGGGAAAAAACGTTATAAATTTGGAACTATTTATAATATTGTAAAGAAAATTACATGTTTTGATTAAAATGAAACCAGAAATATGTATCGTTTGAAAAAATTTTGTTTTTCTAAACACAGCTTATATCAGTGTTCGAAAATAAACAGTACATTATTAAGCGTTCGGCTCACACACCGAAGAACGATATCTATTTGTTTAGTGTTTGTGTAGACATACACAAACCTTAATACCGTTCGTAACTATTTTCAAGAAAGAACCGAACATTATATAATGTTCTGTTCTTCGTTAAAAAACAGAACAATTGTAGAGGTTCTGTAGACATACATTATATTTTAATGTTCTTTAGTCCCCTTTTACAATGTGGCAAGTGGAAGGCAGACAGACGAAGTTTGTAGGTGAGGGGTTTTAGAGGTAGAGTGTGTAGTACATGACTATCTGTACTGGACATTTGTAGACATTTTTTTGCTTCTGTTTTACATTTTTCGGCATTTTCATGTTGTTGCTTCATATCATTTTTCTCACAACAATGTAATTGTAGTATCAATGCCTGTTAAATGTTCATCTCCGTCAACAGCGAAAAAGAACGAAAAGAGGAAAACAATAATTTCTGTCTGCCTATTAATTTCGCGATTGTGAAAGGTTTAGGCAAGTTCAAAAGAGAATAAGAAAAATGTCTACCTTTCAATTTCAACGTTGTAAATTGGGACATAGTTTTTTTTTTAATTACAAGTACATACAAGTTTGGGTGGCCAGATTTATTTATTTTAAAAAGCACTAAAAAAACAAGATATTTGAATGTCTCGCGGGACAAAAAGATAAAATAAAATCAAAAAGTAATTTAAATTTTTTGGAATACAAAATTTTAATTTCAAAAGATTTTGCTATTCGTGCTTAATTCCCAGTTTTTATTATTGATAAAAACACTTGAAATTTATTGTTGATGGGATAAGCTATTCCTATGCGCATTTCACTGGTTGCTTAGGCCAGATCATCAGGAAACTTCATCCATAAAGATTTTAGAAAAACTAAAGATATTAAACCAAATAAAACTGTTAAACGTATAAGACTTATAGCAACAGTTCTACTTGTAATAATATCAAAGTTTAAACAAAACACATCAACAATAAACAGTGGGCTTATCTCATCTTACATTCCCCACTACAATTAGTTGAAATTCTCTCAACATTAATTGTAGTTGTAAGTAGGTTAAGAAAAACAAAATAAAAACAACAACAACTTACAAAAGATGTTGTCAATTAAGTGTTTTTTAGGCCGTGCACTTGCCTGTTTATTATCAAAAAGTAATTTCAATTTTTGGGAATAAAAACAACAACAACTTACAAAAGATGTTGTCAATTTGGTGTTTTTTTTAGGCCGTGCACTTGCCTGTTTATTATCAAAAAGTAATTTCAATTTTTGGGAATACAAAATTTAAATTTATATATAAATTTCAAGTGTTTTTATCAATAATAAAAACTGGAAATTAAGCACGAATAGCAAAATCTTTTGAAATTATAAAATAAAATATGAAACTATACTTTAAATTATTTTTAATTTAGAAATAATTAGTAATGTTAAAAAAAGCAAATTCAAATGTTTATACAAACAAATTAAGCAGTTTAAAGTTAAAGTGAAACAAAATTATTTTTTTTAAGTATTAAATTCATTGAGTGCGTTTATTAAAAATTAGAGAAGTTTAACCAAAAGTAAAAAAGGATATAAACACACAGAAAAATATTTTGATTGAGAATCATAGTAAATTTCTGCTAAAGTATGCCCTTTATTTAATTTTATCATTATTTCATATTAATTTTAAATGAAAAATATAAAAATAACCTTAATCACGTTAATTTAATATTATTCACTGTTAAAAAAAACATTGTTCAATAATGAATTCATACAAACCTGTTTTATATTAAAATCAAAAGTGCATCTTGTTAAATTAACATGCATACATACTTAAGTATGTAAATTTTTTTATTTTCATATTTTAAATATGTTATAAAAAGAAGACAATTGCCGTATTCTTTTAATTAAAATTATTTAGTTAAATAGTACATCAATAAGTGAAACATGTGTTACAGGGCTAAGTGCTTTGAATTATTCTTAAATAAATGCATATGATATCTCTAAAGCTTCTTCACACTGTTATATCACACTAAAACCAATTTGATTCTACATGAAATTCACGTTGTTTCAACATGAAATAACTTTCATTCAACGTGTTTCGGATTGTTATTTCAATATAAATGACATTTTGCTCTAACTTTACTGCAATGTTAAATTAACATGAATTTTAGTTATTTTAAAAGAAAATAATGTTGTTCGCAAGTTATTGTAAAATCATGTTAAATTAACAATGAACCAAAATCACCACCGAAAACCGTAAAAAAAAAATCTTTTATTTTGTTTGTAGCGACTGATTTTGCCATGTTTTTTTAAATACTTTTCAGTGAGGAATTACAAGCAGAACAATATGCTGTTTTTGAAGACGAATGAGCCAATTTATAGAATCTGGACCTTGTTTAATCGGTTTTAGTCATCCGTAAAATCAACAATAAAAATACATATATATTTTTAATTAGGCTTAAGTTCATCGAATTAAATTGAGAAAAAGAAAATTTCGATCTACCAAAGGTTAAAATAAAATTTGGTTTAAGGATTGATGTTTGACTATTGATGTCAGCAGTCGTCGATGGCTGCGAGTGTAAGACGGCAAATCCATCTGATGAGATCGAGTGGTTGCGATCGAAACATGTCATGGTAACCTGCCGGCCAGGGTTCGAGCCCCGGCCACGGTCAATACTGAAAGATTATCAATAACAATTTTAATTAATTTTCATGTTGTAAAATTCCTTTCTTCATAAAAATAATTTAATGAAAATTAAATTCGATGAAGCCTAATTAAAAATATTAAAAATTTGGATTAAAAACCATAAATAGTTAAACAAAATAACCACAATACTAATTATTAAAAAAACATATATGTATCCGTCATTTATTTAATACTTCGATGCATCATAAGTACTTACCAATAGCTCAGCATTTATTTTCCCAAACTTTATTATATTGACTTTCAGATTTACTTTGCATCACTTTAGGATGCCTTTCCAAATTACCGCTGTGGGAATTTAACACTTTATTTTCGCAATTGTTCTAATTGCATAAATTTCATTATTATTGCTTATGGAATACACTCTTTGCAACAATATATTTTTTGGACGCGGCATTACGAAATTAACATAACAATTATAGCGTACGAAACTAAACAAATAATAATACTGTGCTAGAAATTGACACTTTTTATATTAGACATTATTTTAATTCGGGTACGCTGAATCCAATGGTGCTAACCGTTTTTAATGTTAGCTCTTGTTTTCGATATGTACCGTTTATTCAAAAATGAAGGAGGTTACACAGCATATATTCGCGTAACTCAAAAACGGTTAAGTTTATTAAAATTACTAAAAAACCGAAATTCCGCAATAAAATTTCCTTTAAGAATGGTAAAACGTTTTTCTAATATGCGCAGTCGTTTTGGAAACATGATCAAAATTTCGAAATTTTTGTTTTTAAAAAATGTATAAAAAAAATTGAAAGGAATGCAGCTAGGCTTCTAATTTTTTCCAGACGTATAAATAAACGTATTAAAGAAATTGCAAACAAAACAAGCCATAAATGATAAAAATCTGTTAACAACTTTTGAAGTTATTCACAAAAGTCGAAAAATTTTAATTCATTTAAGAATTTCATAAAACGCAATATTTGTATGGGAGCCCCCCTAAGAAGGGGTGATAAGGGGCAAGTATTTTTTTGAGAAAATGTTAGGGAAGAAAACTAATTGCGGTCGGTCATACACTGTATTCCCTAAGGGGCGACTCCTGGGCATTTATCGGACTTTTTCTTCAGTATATTTCTAGTCTGCATTGAAAATTTTGTATGGTAGCACCCTTAAGGAATGCAGATAAGGGGTAGGTATGTTAGAAATTATTGATTTAGATGAAAAATAAAGTGGGGTTGGACATACATTTGACCCACCTTGGGGTATCCTGCGCTCAGCAGGAGCCAAATTTAAGAATTTTATAAAACCGCCATATTTGTATGCTTGAAATTCTTTAATTTAGCCGGTACATACGTTTCCAAGACTTTTTCCATTTAATATTTTTTTTTTTTTTAATTTTCTATCACAAAATGTATTTTATTTAAAATCTCAAAAAACAGCAATAAACAAGATTTATTTTTTTGTTCATCTGGCAACGTTAAGCACATCTGAAATGAACGAACATTAATGAGCCGAACCGAACACAATGAAGTTTGTGGTTTTGAAAAAAAAACCGAACGGAATTTAATGTTCTCATCTTTTGTTGAGTTGGATGAAAACAGCATTATTTTTGTGTTCGAAAGATGACAAACAGGGAAACGTTATTTTTTTAATGAATTTCTACACAAATACTATTAGCGTTTGTGTTTTCCACAAATCTACCGAACCGAACATTAAAGAACGATATTTAGTGTTTATTTTCGAGCACTGGCTTATATTATGTCACTTAGGTTATTTGGATTTGTAAAAATCCGCAACCAAAAAACCTATCAGCAGAACTAATTAGTATGAATTAATAACAATTTATTTTTACACATGAATATTATATACATTAAAGAATAACAGATATAGTACTTAGGGCCATTATTATAACTTGGCGTTAGCTGTTATCCCCAGTTAACAGACGCTTTTTGACAGATAACACATTATTATCTGTCAATTTAATCTTAACTTTAGCTAACTTCAAGTTATAATAATGGCCCTTAATGTATGTTTAAAATACACTATGCAACAAAATTAAACTTTTATCGTGATTTTTGATGATTTATTTTTATCTTTTTTTAGTGCGTAACGGTCCTCTAGGTACAAAAAGTTTGTCATTATTTAAATTACATGCTCAAAATTTTGAACACATATGCGTTATGATAAAGGCTGACTTCATAAACGCAGTATTGCAATGCAACACTAAATGGAATAGCTTAAAAAACTCCACAACTTTTCTGTAGACAATGCTTTGAGTTCATAATTGCATGGTAACTGTATTCACTACACAACGGTTGCGAAATTTGTGCATTGTTTTTATATGTAAAGCCTTTTTAACGCATTTGTTTTTTGTGATGCTTTGCAATACTGCGTTTATGAAATCAGCCAAAGGGAATAAAAATCCATAAAAAACTCAATTTGAAATTTATGCAGATAGGTTATTAGGTCTTTAAGATGAAGATCTGTATGTATATAAATAAAACAAAATTTCATACATACAGTGATCACTCAAAAATACGTTATTTCTGTTTCTCACTTTGTTCACATATGTATTTACAATAGCTTTTCAGTAATTCACAAAACGATCACAATCAAATTTGTTGAAATTGGGACAGGACAACGTCTGTCGGGTCAGCGTATTTAATAAATAAAGAATCAATAAAAACATATTAAGAAAATAATGAAAAAAAAACTCCATTAGATTTAAGTACTCATAAAGGGTGGTTAAATTGTAAGGGCCGATGTTGAATGTGAAACACACCTAAACGCCAAGTTTTTTCCGAATTTTATTTGACATTTCTCTATTTCAGACTTACTCAATTTGAACCATGGAGAGATACATAATCCAACAACGTGTTAAAGTTATGATAAAGTGGATGATCAATTTTCGAAGAAAATCATCTTCAGTGATGAGGCACATCTTCACCTCAGTGGATTCGTCAATAAACAGAATTGCCGCATTTGGGCGAATGAGAATCCAAGAGTGATTGTCGAAAAACCAATGCACCCACAAAGAGTGACTGTTTGGTGCGGTTTATGGGCTGGCGGCATCATCGGGCCGTATTTTTTCCAAAATGAGGCCGGTCAGGCAGTTACTGTGAATGGTGGTCGCTATCGTGAGATGATAACGAACTTTTTATGGCCCGAATTGGAAGATATGGATGTGGACGATATGTGGTTTCAGCAGGACGGTGCCACTTGCCACACAGCTAACGAAACAATGGCTATTTTGCGCAACAAATTCAATGGCCGTGTTATCTCACGTAATGGCGATGTCAATTGGCCGCCAAGATCATGTGATTTGACACCGTTGGACTTTTTTCTTTGGGGT
The DNA here is from genome assembly GCA_930367215.1 of Pollenia angustigena. Classification (NCBI taxonomy): domain Eukaryota; kingdom Metazoa; phylum Arthropoda; class Insecta; order Diptera; family Polleniidae; genus Pollenia; species Pollenia angustigena. The sequence continues at coordinate 16,858,647 of OV884056.1, forward strand.
TATTTGAAAGAAAAGGTGTACGTCGATAAGCCAGCAACAATTCAAGAGCTAAAGGATGAGATAATTCGGCACATTAACGGCATAGAACCTCCATTATGCCTCAGGGTCATCGAAAATTTGGACCATCGGATGGAGGTGTGCCGCCGTGGTCGCGGCGCCCATTTGGCCGATATTTTGTTCCATACAAACATATCATAATAAAGTAAAATTACAATAATTTCCTAAATAGTTTCTGTTTTATTCAAAATCAACATCGTCCCTTGAAATTTAACCACCCTTTATATACTTAGTTTGAAATTTTAAATAGTTAAAATCAAGTTATTCGATCATGTTCTGACAATCACAAAACGCATAATAGGTATTCTGTATATCGCAAAAGCAAGAAGTCTGGCGACTTCAAATTGCAAAATTATGCTTAAGGGAACTAGAATTTTTATAAGAAACTATGCCTGATCGCAAGCTAAACGCACGAGTTTCAGAACACCATAAAATAAATCTGACGTTTAACGATTTCAATTCGTGCGATTGTCAGAACATGGCCGATTTGTTGTTTTTCTATAGAAGTAAGTCTCGCGCAAGCTTTTATATCATATAAATGGTGTAATGTCGTTATAAGTCGATAATCCAAGTTTTAAAGCAAATTTTTATTTTATTTCTTTTTAGCGCATTCAAACTAAAGCTTGTTTTTTTAAGTTTTTTTACTTAAATTTGTTTTTTTCTTTTTAATGCATGTAAATAATAGCTTCTTTTTAAAAATGAAAATTGCTTTTAATTTTTAATTATTTTCAGCAACTCCTTTCATTTGATACCCATATTGTAGGCAAGCATTAAAAACTTAGGTTGCCATATTGTATCAAGAGTAACGTCACTTTATTTTTCGAGTTATTCTTATCAAGTCCTTTCATTTGATACCCATATTGTAGAAATACATTAAAACTGGCTGACTAGGCCATGTTGTGTCATATTAGAATTAGAATGACGACATGCAGTGTAATATTTTTTGTTTATTGTCATCCAAACTGAACGTGTATACAAAATTTCAGCTCAACCGGTTGAAGATAACTGCTTCAAAATTGAGTTGCAAGATTCCACCCGAACAAACACACATTGCAAGTTAAATAAAAGCTTTTAAAAAACGACGAAAAACTCGAATTCCTTAGTTAAACTTATAAGTCAAAAACATTATTTTAAAGTAACTTAAACGATAAGAGTTCTAAAAATGGCAATTAAAGAAAACGATTTTTATGCAGCCTTTCAAGGTTTAATAAATAAAACCACATTAATTTAATTTTGTTAACAGTTTTGATTAAGCGGAAGCATGTTTTTATTTTAATTGAAATTGATTAGTCCTTTATTAATATATTGTTAATTTTCTTAACGAAAATCTATTCTATTCAATAATTATTAGCAGTTAATTTAAACCCCACCAATGTACTAATTCCAGGCTACATGTTTGCGTCCAAACCTTGGCCGGTCAGCCTCGGTCTCTGGTGTAACAACTTGCAAAGAACGTTGAGCATTTGTCTTCTGAGATTCCAAATCACGTTGAGAAGGATGACCAGGACTAGACTGCCAAGCATCCAGATTTAAATTATTAAACGTATTATATAATGGATTTATCTCATTAGATCTGGGAGACATATTATTGTCATTCGATTCATTGCAATTCCGACGCGACGAAGAGTCCACCTGATGGTGAGGTTCAGCCAGTTCAAGTGGTTTCATATTTCCATAAGCACAGTGACGAGGTGAGTCCCAAGGCGTGTTAGCAGACTCTTCCACTTGACTGTGTATAATGTTATTGGGTGTTTGATGACGTGGAGAAAATTGCACTTGTTTTGCTGCATCTGCAGACTCAACACCTTTATGACGAGGTGAATTTTCCTCTTCTTGAATTAAAATTTTTAACTTTTCACTGGAATTCTCAATGACGCGCAAATGTGTTGCACGTATTTCCAAAAGCTCTTCATGCCTTTGCATTATACTATCCATTGACATCTTTATTAAACCATGTTCTTCCATTAAAATTTGCTTTAGTTCCTGGTAACGTTCTCTATGCTCTTGCTGCCATAATTTCTCACTACTTTGCAAGCTATATTTTGCCTCCGATTCATACATCCCTTCTATTTGTCCCAACTTTTCAGTTTCTTTTACCAATTGCTGTTCCAAACGTTTTTTGAAATCATCCAGAACTTTAGGGTCTTTAGAATATTCTATAGTTCTTTCTAAAATACTTAAGCAAAGATTAATTTGGTTGCGAAATACTTGGGATCTCTTGCGTGTAAATATTTTTATTTTATTAAAATTATACGCATCTCCAAAGTCTACAGATTGACTTACGACATTATAACTTTCCTCTAATAATTCCAGTTCCTTTTCTAATACACTGATGTTGTCCTGAAGTTGCTTTTCTTTCTCTTTGAGTTCATCGGTTTCCTTCTGACGCTCTTTTAATTGTTCCAAGTGATACTCTTGCATGCAACGAATTTCACGTATTTCATTTTCTCTTATTTGTTGCCTCTCTTTTTGCAACTCTTCTGATTTATTCAACTCTTGTTGTAGCTTCAGTTGACGCTCTCTTGCGGCTTCTTGTTCCTTCTCGTGGTGTAACTGCTGATCGACCTGTTTGTCTAACCAATTCAGTTTAGCCAAAACCTCATTATCAGTCCTCGATTCAAATATCAAATTATCATCTTCCACCCCATGACGCCATTTTCCATAAAGCTTTGCCTCCAACTCCAATTTACGCCTCATTTGTTGTTGCTCTTTTAGATTGTCATCAATTTTCTCTAAAGTCTCGGTATCCAAACTTCTACGTGAATTCTTTCTTCTTTCTTTTTCCTGCAGTTCATGTTCATAGTTCTTACTTTCCATTTTTAACAGTTGTGAGAGTTTTTCTTGTCTCTCGGCCAACTTCTTTTGTTTCTCTTTTTCTTGTTTTGAGTTCTCTAGTTGTTCTTCGGCCTGCTTATAATAATCGGGTGTAGTCCAGTTTTCAAAACGAGCTGTTACTTTTCCCCAATGATCAAAGTATTTATTAACCGCTTCGGTACGCTCAATACGATTGTGTTCGGCTTCTCGTCGTCTGGCAAAAATTGCTTGTAAGTGAGCAGATTTCATGGACATTTCCAAACGCTACAGACTTTGCAGAAAAAGCTGGAGGAAGAAAAAAAAAGAGGAATATTTTTCTTGTTAATTGAAATCTTAAAAAGTCTTGAAAATAATAAAACAAATAAACAAACAAAAAATGTGTCTGCATTTAAAAAATTAAAAGTGATAAGCAGGGAAACCAGAAATATGCTCTAAAAAATGCTTTTTATGCGCATTAAATATGCAGCAAAACATCGAAAATATGCTTTTAAAAATGTTAAAAATATGCCCCATAAAAATCAACAATTGCTCATTTAAAAACAAAATGTTCAACATTTTCATTTAAAAAAAAAACAATACTGTAGTATTTATCTTTAATAAAATATTATTTATTTATTAAATTCAAAATATGAAGTGTTTAATATGAATTGGAAAAAATTAAGTATTCAAATTAAAAGTTTAAAGTTTCAAAAAAAATTTAGATATTAAATTAATAAAAAAACTCCGTCTATACGTCTTAAGCGCTCGGCGTCTTGTTCACAACTAACTCTTCTCATTACAGTTTCTCTTTACAGTCCTTTCTTATACTGTTTCATTCCCACATCTCGGCCATCCTGCGGATCTAGCTCATCTGGTGATTCATCAACCTCGTCGGGCCATGGCTTCATAAATTCCGCACATGTTGTGGTACGTCTGGGGCCTTCGCATTCACCGCATTTGATCACATCATACGTGTCGTTCTGCTTGACCTTCACAATCTGATACGGGCCCAAATACTTTGGCTGGGTCCTTTTGATAGCGACAAGATCATTAAGGTTGTATAGTCTAGGCGGTTTACGGCGTAAATCATAACTTTTCTTGTTCTCGGCTTGAACCTCAAGTATTTGTTGTTTAGCTGCTCTTCTTAGTTCACTTCTTTGATCGTCATAATCGGCTGCTAATTCTCGTTCAATAAGCTCCTTCAGTTTGATATCATCTTTGGTCTTCATTTTAGTGCCAACAAGCATTTCGAACGGGGTAGTTCCAATACTCCTGTGGTATGTCGAATTTATAATTTGCTGAACTCTTCCAATGAATCTGTACCATTTCGAGGGATCACTTATGCTGAGTTTTGACAGAACTGAGATGATAACACTGTCAAGTCTTTCGACTTGTCCGTTCGCACGCGGTAGACCTGTTGTAATAAGGATGTGGTTAATCCTCTCTTCTGAGCAATAAGTCTTAAAATCTTCACTTGTAAAAGCTGAGCCACGGTCGGATATTATCTGAATCGGGTTTCCAAAAATGGTACTCTGTGACTGTAGTCGCGAAATAGCATCCCTGGCTGATGTTGTTCTTGTCGGATACAGCCAACAAAATTTTGTAAACGAGTCAATCACTTCGAATATGTGATTATACATCTTACTAGTAGGTTCGAGTGGGCCAAGATAGTCAATATGATACGTATGTAACGGCATTGCCTCTTTGTGAAGTGGATGCAGTTCTCCTTCTTGTTTTCCTCTTTTCTTATTTATTATTATACATGGGATGCAATTAGAGATGAACTTCTGTATCTTCCCCTCCAGTTTTGGTATATAATAGTCATTTGCTATTAGTTCTTTAGTTTTTCTGGTTGAAAAATGACCCTTCTCGTGTGCCTCTTTTATAATTTGAGTGTGCATACCTTTTGGTATCACTAGCAATTCGTAATCATTCGAAAATTTATACAAGACATCTCCTTTCAAGAAGTAATCATTATACGGCGTCTTCTCCCTTAGAATATCTTTGATAGTCTTAAGATCTTCGTCCTGGTTTTGTAAACGTTTAATTTTTGAGATAAGACTGTCCTCAACGATCGCCATAATTGGATGTCTACTCAGGGCGTCCACGTGGCGCATTTGGGACCCTGGGCGATGCTCAACAACATATTCGTATTCCTGCAAAAAGAGTATCCATCGAGCGACTCTCGTACACAAATCTTTTTTGTCTAAAGTCTTAGTGAAAGCGTTGCAATCCGTCACCAGTTTGAAGTTTAAACCAATTAGATACACCCTGAACTTCTTTAATGCCTCTATGACTGCTAACACCTCCAACTCGTAACTAGTATACTCGCGTTCTTGTTCAGTCGTCTTTTTGCTCATGTAGTACACCGGATGCAGTTGATTATCGTCTGGCGACTTCTGAAGCAGTACTGCACCATAACCATCCATTGAAGCGTCAGTGTGGACCTCTGTTTCAAAATTTTGATTAAATAAGTTTAACACTGGACCACTACTTAAAATATTTTTCAGTTTGACAAACGCTGTCATCTGTTCGTGTCCAAAAACGAACTTTGTGTTCTGCTTTTTAAGGTCAGTAAGGGGTTTGGCAATAATCTAAAAGTTCGGGATAAATTTTCTAAAATAACCTGCGAGACCAAGAAATATCTCCAACTGCTTGACATTTTGAGGTACTGGATAGTTTACCATTGCAGCTGTCTTCTCGACCGACGGTGAAACCTTTTGATTCTCAATAATGTGACCAAGAAACTGAATTCTTTTCCTCAAGAAATTACATTTTTTAATGTTAATATCCAAGCCGTAATCTCTGCTGAGATCTAATACGCGTTTCAAGTTGATCAATGCTTCTTCTTCATCTTTTGCCGGGATGATGATATCATCAATGTATGGTAAAGCTATACCCTCACGGGCTAAATCACGAAATATTGCATTCACATGGCGTTGAAACACACCAGGCGAGTTCGATAGACCAAACGGAACTTTACGAAATTGGTATTGGCCATTATGCGTTACGAATGACGTATATTTTCGACTCTCCTCATTTACGGTAACATGGAAGAAACCGTTTCGTAAATCGATTGTACTGAAGATTAACGCGTTCTGCAAACGGTCGAGTTGGTCCTCAATGAGCGGGAGTGGATAACGATCTTTAACGATTACCTTATTAATTCTTCTAAAATCCACACACAGCCTTGCGGTGAAATCTTTCTTTTTGGCCAACACAATAGGGCTGCAAAACTCTGATTCCGATGATTCTATAATTCCTTCATTCAGCCATTGTTCGATCTGGTTGTCAACAATACATCTCTCTTTGATTGGGAGTCGTCTAGGATTACAAAATATAGGCTTCTCGTCCTTTAGAACTATTCGCATTTCGACGTTAGTTGTTTTGCACTTATTTGGTTTATAGTTAGAAATCATCTCTACCACCTCACGCTTAGCATACTCACTAGCCGTTTCATCAACAGTAATGCTGTTTACCTTGTCATCAACACAAACATCCATCAACATGATACTATGCACCTCTTTAGCAGCCTCATCTCTCACCTTACTTATCTTCAGGCCGTCCGGTTTAATATTTACTTCAGCAAATAAACAAAATTCGTTCCCCAGTATCACTTCGACATCAATACAGGCGTATGAAACCACATGGAATGTTAAATCGTAATTTTCCCCTTCGATACCAACATAAGCCTTAAAGTTTCCCATCGGCTTAATTTTACCGTCACCGGAGGTATTACCAAAGCCAATTAGATAAAAATCAGACTTACAAAGATCAGGTTTATTCAGCGAATTATACACTTTTTCGGTCACGACATTAAATTTGCTGCCAGTGTCAAACAAAGCCATCCAACATTGATTTGTGAAATTAACATTTACTTTCATAATGTTTTCAACAGCTAATTGCCTTACGTTTGCCTTTTGAACTTTAAGCGGGCACTCCTTTGAAATGTGGCCAAATTTGTTACAACCAAAGCATTTTATTCCCTTCTCTTTATCCTTGCAATTTTTGGATGTGTGACCCTTATCACCACAGTTATAACATAGAATAGTTTTTTCAATCTTAGCTCCCGTTTTGTTGTTGTTCGTTGTCTTAGGATCAATTTTCGTCTCATAACATTTAAGTTTTCCCTTAAAATCATCTAAGTTATTTGCGCCATACAGTATAGTTTTATTAATTGTGAGATCTTTTATTCCGTCAATAACATACTGCATCAAAGCACTATCCTCTATGTTTCCACGTGAAGCCATTTCCTTCATTCTCAGAAAATATTCGAGAACATTCTCATCTTTGTTAATTTTCCGTTCTGTTAGCGTTTTATGCAGTTGGGCACTGTTGGCCGTAGTCTTATATTCACTGATCAATACTTGCTTTAATTTAAACCACGATGTTATACCTCTCTCACTAGCAATGAATAATTTGGCCAGACCTCTGAGTGATTTTTTCGCGAATATAAATTTCTGAAATTCGTCCCAATACATTACGGCTGAAATTTCCTCAAATTCATTTATCCAAGCATCAATAGGTAGGGTGCCACTTCCATCAAATGGTCTAACTGAATGTCACGGAAATTAATTGAAAATCTTGGCATATTTAATGATGATAAGTTACACTGTTGCACTTTGTATGTTTTGTTTTGATTTAGCTTGTCGTCGTTTTCATTTACTTCTCTATTCGTATATGGTTTTGTTCTACGTACTTGGTTGTTTTTCTCATAAACATCGCCGCCGTCGTTGATATTTTTACACCCTTCATTGTTCTGCTCAAATGCTTCTTCTCTTTCACATCTGACTACTGCATTAACGTCGCCACCTTTAGCAGCATCATCTACGTCGTCGCGCACGTACACTATATTATTTGCATCGTCGCACAGTAGCGCCCGTAGAGCAAACGAGGTTGCAAAAATCAAAATTTTCATGAGCACCGACGAAGTTTTGAATAAACTCATGTTATAGGAAACTTTTCAACGATTTCAAATCTGCCACTCTTAATAATATCACATTTTTAGTTTAGAAGATATAGCCGTTCAAAGTTGACCGACTTTCGGTTTTCAAAAAAACACACAATTTTTAGTAAATTTGTTGCGATTTCAGGTGTAATATCACGAAAAATAGGTAACGAATCGCCTTATTTTTTGTTTGTATTGATTGATGCATTTATTAAATGTGTAATGATAAAAAAAAAATGAACTGTTTGCTTTGTGTTTCTCCTGGTAAATCACTATTTAAAAACTATCCGTTTTTTCACTATTTTTCAACTTTGACGGAAAATAACAAAAATCTATATTTTTCTATATTTGCCATATTTGCAAAATCTGTTCTTTGATTATTTCTTTACATAATTCAAAAATTTTATCTGCCCGTACGTGCCCGTTTGGCTTCTAGAGGTAAAAAAGGTTAAAAAGACATGGTTGCCATACTAATATTGCGGTTTAATAAAATTCTTTAATTTGGCCCCTACAGCGCGTAGCATGCTCCTAGATGGGTCAAATGTATGACCAACCCCACTTTATTATTTATTGCCGAATTTCGGTTTTTTTAGTTATTTCAATAAACTAAACCATTTTTGAGTTACGCGAATATATGCTGTGCAGCGCCTTACATTTTCGAAATAACGGTATATCTTGAAAACAAGAGCTAATTTAAAAAAACGGTTAGCACCACTGAATTCAGCGTCCCCAATTAGGGTGAAATGCCAGGTGCGCGGCATTCGAGTTATCGAGTATTCGAGTTATTCGAGTTATTGAAGAAATAAGCTCAACACATTCGGCTAATTCGGCGAAATTATGACATTTTGAGTATGACATAACTTTTGAAAAAAATCGGAAGGGGTCGTGTCCCACTCTTGGTCGTTTTGACATGGAATTACCCATATACCGAAAATACAGAAAATTGAAAAAATAAATTTAAAAAAAAAAAATTTTTTTTTTTAATTTGTTGGGTAATAATTTAGAACCCTAAAGAAAAAAAAAATAAAAACAATCTAAAAATGTAAAAATAATTTTTTTTTAGGTACCATAAAATTGATTTTTCTACTAATTTTAACTTTGATAACCCATAAGTAGGCCCCTACACAGCGTAGCACCCTTTTCAAATGCACATTTCATAGGCTGAACAGTTATCTATCATATGCTGTTTAAACTGTTCAATTACCTTATTCGGTTCAAAAGATATGATTTTTGCAACGAAAAAACTCAAATGGCGCCACTGTGCGTCGTCACAAGCGTCTGCTTCATCACTTTCATCATCATCGTTTTCGTCGTTCATCTCGTTACAACAAAACAAATTATCTTTTCGCATGTTCTTGAATATGTGCAAAAACAAGTCATCAGCGTCGTAGTTTAAAGACAAAATGTTGCAAATTGAAACCAAGTCTGCCGTACTCAAATTCTTGTTAACGTATTCTTTTTTCCTTTGAAACTACTCGTCATCTTCCTCGAAGTCAAAACCAACAAATTCTCTCAGCCTCTGCCTGTTCTGACGATCACCTTCGCCTGCAAACACTAGTTTGTGTAGAGCCACTACAACAGCACGTTTAGCAGTTGATAAGTTTTTGCGTACAGCAACTAACTCTTCTCATTACAGTTTCTCTTTACAGTCCTTTCTTATACTGTTTCATTCCCACAATACTAAAATTATAATCGGTAAAGCTGGGGTTAAGTATTTACAGACCAATTCGAAAAGAATTTAATCTGCAGTAACATATTTTTTGGGCGAATATAATCTAAATGCCAACATAATTAGATGGCTTACGTACACAAATAGTATAATTTGGAAAGAAGTTTTTATGGGGAATATATTAAACTAAAGACCGATTCTTACCATTTACATAGACTTCGTCCTTGGTAGAATTAAAATGCCTTTTCCAAATTCGATCAAATTATGTACAAAATTGCAACTTGTACTTTGCGCACAAGGTAAACATGCAAAGACAACCAGCCAGATGGACGGATGGGCATCGTTAAACAACTTTAAAAAGTGATTCTCATTCGATCGGTGTAAAATGAAAGTTTAAAATAACATTATCTTAAATGACAACCTGCTTTGTATTCATTTTAGAGTAAAAATTAAATGTGGATGGCGAAATTAAAGGAACACAACACGTTGGGTATACAGACAGATAGATGTTAACCAGAAAAACATTTTTATTTGCTGCGAAAGCTTGCAAGAGCAACCAAAAAATCGAATATGTATCAAAATATGCCTTAAAAATGCAAAATATGCGCTTAAAAATGCTGCAAAAAGGCTCTTGAAACTAAATTATGCAAAAATATGCTCCAAAAGGTAAAATATACCAAAATATGCACAAATATGCAAATCGATGCCACAATTCATAAAAAGCTCTCAAACGGATAGATATATTATTTCTCCCTGCATTGGTCGCACTAGGAAAAACATGCAATTGCATATTTGTGATTTCCCTGGTGATAAGAAAATTAAAAAAAAAACACTACTACAATACATGATAAAAATGTTCAAAATTAGGAGAGCAAAGTCTATTATACAAATAATTTCTTTGGATACAAAAGATTATTCTCGAACTTATTTCTGAATTAAACAAATCCCTTTTCGCTCAGCAAAAAAAGAACCAAAAATTAAAAGATCATTTTGATTTTTTTTTTTTTTTTTTTTTTTGCAGAAAGTAAGATTTTTTTAAGAATATTTTGTTGAACTTTGAAAAAGAGCAAAATATAATTTTCATTTATGCTCCATAAAATATTAAAATGTTTTCTACTATAAAAAGTGAAGAATTATCTTATACTGGTTTTCTTTTCTGGCAAAAATGTTTCATGCGTGCTTCCATTCCCGCGAATTTATGTTCCATTCTAAAAATACATATATGCAAAAATGTAAAAAGGAGTTATTTTCCTTTCTAAATCTGTTGCAAGATTAAATGATAAATATGTTCCATTACTTAGAGAGAGAGAGAGAAATGTGAAAAGTTTATCGTGTTTTTGACATATCGACCAACTAAGGCAACAATAAACAAACACAATGTTGTTTTTATACCCTTCACCACAGGTGTAAAAGGGTATATATAAGTTTGTCATAACGTTTGTAATTTCCACAATATTGATTTTAGACCCCATAAAGTATATATATTCTGGGTCCATATGAGAAGAGAAGTTGATTTAACGATGTCCGTCTGTCCGTCTGTCCGTCTGTCCGTCTGTCCGTCTTACGTTTGATATGTGTTTTCCGGATAATCCAGACATGATAGCGGTTAGGTTGTTTTACATTTATGTCACATATAGTCCACCATTTCTTGCTATTGAAATTCAGCAAGATCGGTCCACAAATGGCTGAGATATGATCAAAAAACCACGACTGCCTCTAATTTTTTCCAAAAATCCCTTGTTGTTGTTGTATTTTTATTGCTTTTTTCTGTATATCTGGAGAACGGCAAGAGCCAAAGTTTCCAAATTAGGTACAAACATTAAGGTTGTCAATACACACCACCCTACAAAATGTGGGCGGGATTGGAGAAGTGGGCGTGGTACCTCCCGTACAAAAAAAAGTAAAAATTGTATAAAAACCTTAATTTTAGGGCTGTCATATGTCCTATGGATATGACTTATATACCAAAATATCGGAAATTTTTAGTAGAACATATTTTATAAAGAACTCGGGAAAATCGGTTCAGATACAAAAAAGTTATGACCAAAATTAATTTTTTTTTTTTAAATACCCATTTTCGGTAGCCATGGATCTTCCCGAGTCCAAGTTTTATAACACATATAAATGGAAAATTTCTTGCTAAACACGTCGGTATATAAATCTGTCAAATCGGTTAAAAAATGGCTGAGTTATAATCAAAATACTGAAATCCCAAAAGTTACTCTTTTTTATAATTAAGTTTGTTTTTTATTTTATTTTATAATTAAGTTTGTTTTTTTTTTATAATTAAGTTTGCTTAAATATATGTACAAATATGTAGGTATATATATATATATATGCCTATAAGCCAATTTAATGGAAATATTATTTTTAAGCACATTGGTATATAAATCTGCCAAATCGGTTAAAAATGGTTAAGTTATGTGCAAAATACTCCAAAAAAGGACTAAAAACATTAACATTTTTATAAAAACTAAAATTTTAGAGCTGTATTATGACCTATTCATACGTTTTAGATATCAAAATATCGGAAATCTTTAGAAAAACTCGGAATATCGGTAAAAAAAAAAGTAATGTCAAAAATATAGTTTTTTTTTAATACCTATTTTCGTGAACCATAGAACTTCCCGACTACAAGTTTTATCACCAAAGTAAATGGTAATTTTATACTTTAAGATGTCGGCATGACCAAATACTGAAATTCGATCAAAACTTAACGTGCTATATATTAATTAAACTTTTAATATATTTAATAGCACGCAATCATGTGCAAATAATTAAATAAAACTAAACGATATATATTTTATAAAAATATACATGTATATATACATGTATTTAAATATATATATAAACTTCTGTTCTTTCCAAACCATGGTGAAGGGTATATAAGATTCGGCATAGCCGAATATAGCACTCTTACTTGTTTTACTGTTGTTTTATTTATTATAATGTTTACTGTTGTGCCTTGCAAATGGATTTATAGATTAATGTTCCACTTTAGTTAAACAAATGTTTCTTTTTTTAAGAACTTTAAATGAATCCAAATTATTTACAACAGGCGACACAAAATTGTTAAAAGTCGCTTAAGCCGTGGCGAATATCGATTATATGCTTTACATTCAATATTTCAATTTCAATTTATTTATAAAAGGTTTATATTAAATTATACTCGCTTATATTAAATTGAGTTAATTAGTGTTAAGCTTTTATTTTGAAAATCAAAATCTAAAAACCAATTTTCACTTAAATTATTAAACAATAGTTGGGACACGCTTAATCTTCAATTGCGTTAAGAGTAAAATAAAGATATTCAGTCTTATTACGGAAGTCGCTGTTGTCGTGGTCTAAGTCGAAATCGTAGTCGTTTGAAATGTTTATCATTATCATTTAATTTTCACGAAAATGAAATTTAACAACACTTACCATAATCATAACACCAGGGGCCAAATTTCGGCATTCGATATCGATTGAAATTACAATACAACTTGAATGGGCATTTCGATCGATATCGAATGCCGTAATTCTGCCCCAGTTTATTAAAACCACTGGTTTTCGACTACGACATTCATAACAACGCCGACTATTTTGTTCAATTGATATATAGAAGTGGTACAGGACCACTTTGTATGAGTGTGTGTAACACGATAAAAATATAACGCATTTATAAGGTATCATTTCTGTAGATAAAAAAACACAATTGAATTGCCAACATAAAAGAACCGCTCAAAAATCCAAGGAAGTCGGTTAATGCAGTCACTTATCAACTACATTTTTTCCATGTTATTTGTTAAAATTGTATCTCCTTCTCTTCCAAAAAACTTCAAATATATCGGCGGCTTAATATGCCAACCTGCTGAATCCACTTCTTAAGTTAATTGAGATTTTGATGCCGTGTGGTAGAGAAAGATACGATATGTAAAATGTGCTGAAAGGGAGTAAGCAGATGTAGTTTCCGGTAAGTTTTTTTTATGAAACATTTGCAAAACAGCATGAAGAAAAGATATTATTATCATAAAATTTATTTGTTTTAGTAACCAATGGCCTATTCTCCATCCGGAACTTCCATTTGTGTTTAGCTTATGTGATAATCCATCTAGGGATGAAACGATACCTCTAAGGTATCGATACTTTTACTCGATGTGGTATCGCTCGTAAAGTATCGATACCTACTTAGAATCGAAAAAAAAGTATCGATACTTAGTTACTTGTATGGGTACTTGTATCGGTTTGTATGATAAAAGAATAGAGAGCAGCATTTAAAAACGTTCTTATTAGGGCCATTATTACAACTTGAAGTTAGTTAAAGTTAAGATTAAATTGACAGATAATAATGTGTTATCTGTCAAAAAGCGTCTGTTTACTGTCGGATAACAGCTAACGCCAAGTTATAATAATGGCCCTTAGTGTTTTATTACTATACAATAAAATAAGAACTTCGACCTATTATAATTTTAGTGCAAAACGATAAGTGTAAAGATTGAGACCACTTTTAGTTACCACCTAGTACCAATTTCCTTTCGAAAAAGCTTTTTTATCTTATTAAACAAAATTTTATAGAACATGCAGGATAACAACCTTCATTCACCTTTTATTCCAAAAATCAACAATGTCACTATGAATTTATCTTAAATGTAAATATGTATTTTATTTCCTTTCAATAATTTCTCAAGCTCAAGGTCCGTTTTATATAAAGAATATTTATTTAAAATTTATCCAATATTTCGCTATCTCAATGGATAGCTTCTTCAGGGATTTTGTTGGTTTTTTTATATTTCAAACAAATTTTTTAAAAAAAGGAAATAATATTAAGAAGGTCGAAGAATTTAAGCTAAATAATTGATGTATTTTATTGTTAAATTGATAACTATATAATAAAGGGTGGTAAAACCATAATCCATGATGTTAATTGTGAGTCACACCTTTACGTCAAGTTTTTTGCGCAACTTAGATTGACCTATCTTTGTTTCAGTATTTGACAACTTCGATTATTGAGAGGTACACAATTGAGCAGCGCGTTAAGATTAATAAAGCCCTTTACGAAAATGGGCGTTCAATCAAAATGCATTTAATGCACATCAAGATTTTTTTGGTCAGTATAATCGACCAAATGTTTCCACAATCGGGAGAATTGCGCGTAAATTTCAGCAAACCGGGTCTGTAGGAAGTGGGAAAATATATGTGCATGCTCCCCAGCTAGTTCTGCGACTGGCGGCGTCTTCGAAAATGTGGTCGGCCAAGCAATTATCGTGAATGGTGTTCGCTATCGCGGGATGATAACGGACTTCATATAGCCAGAAATTGAGGAAATGGACCTAGACGATATGTGGTTTATAGGTGTGGACTAGGGATGCCAAACGGGACCAGGTTTTTTGAAACCCGGGATTCGGGATTTTTAATTCAAAAAAATGGATCCCGGGACGGATCGGGATTTTTCGAGATTTTATGTATAGAAGCCAATTTTAAAATTCATATAATTATAATTTAATGGTTATGTTTAAGAATTAAAACAAATTAATTCATGAAGAAAATTACACTCATTACAAAATAAAACTGTTTAATGTATTATTTTAAAGTAATATGGAAGTATTATGTATTTAAACTTATATTTTAAAAAGATTCTTAAACAAATTAATGACGTCAGATAATAGATACCTTATTTTATCGCAAACATATGCTGCCGGCGAAACCAATATTCGCATTCAACACTTTTGGGTGGTGTCGTAAATAAATAACTACATATATTTACTTTATTTTATCTCAATTATATATATGCAAGTATTAATGTAATAAAATAAACTTATATGTGTCAAAAGACTTTTGGTAGAACCCCCTAAAGTTGTTAACACCTTTTTGCACAACTTGCATTTTGCGTGCGCAGTTCTATTATCATCCACTTAGAAAAAAGACCCACCATCTGATTTTATTTTCGTGGTACATAATGCATTGCATGTAACATCTATTCACTTGTGGCTTTTTTCAGTTAAAAATTAAATTCATGGCCAGTATGATTAAATATTGAGTTTTTACTAAGCCCAAAATCTCGGGATTTTTATATCAAACCCCGAGATTCGGGACTTAAATTTTTAGAATAATCCCGGGTTTTCGGTATTCGGGATTGGCACTAGGGTTTACTGGTCAAACGGTTTCTTGATACCGTTACTGCTGCTCCAGCCTTGGAAAATAATCAAAAATTTAAGATTAATTTCAATACCAAAGTTAAACGATTACTTTTGACCGATACCGAGTATTTTTTTACCGATACTACTTGGTACTCGCTTGCTTAGTATCGATTACAAAAATACTTGGTACTTATATAAAAGTATCGAATATGAACTTGTATTTACTCGTATCGTTTCATCCCTAAATCCATCTCTCAGCTGGAGTCTTCGATCTTTTTCAAAATGGTCTTGCGAAAGAGCAAAACCAATTTTTTAAGCAAAAAGTTTGTGTTCTGTTTCTCACATAATCAATATGAAACTATTTAGATCGTTAAAACGAGTTTACTTTTACTTTTGGAAAATGATAACCCAACTATAATATGCATGAGCTAGCTTCAGATCCTGTCAAAATTAACAAGAAGCCCGTCAAATGCATAAAAACAAACAAAAACTAAAAAAAATCAGATTCCGTATGGAATGTGCGACAAGTTTCGCACTTTGCTTCAGCAAATTTTGTATTTGTTATTTGTAAAGGTTTCCTGATGAGCTGGCCTAAGCAACCAGTGAAATGCGCATAGAAGCTAGCTTTCCCTTAACAATAAATCTCAGTGTATTTATCAAATATGAAAAATTGGGAACTTAGCACGTCATACAGAAATCTAATTAATGAAAAAACCTATTTTAATTTAGTACCCAAAGGCAAAACTAATGGAACTTAAAAGCTTCTAGTTTGAAATTCCATCTTCCATATAAATGATTATTTCTAAACAAAGTATGTAAAAATTTAAAAGTGCTTTAGAATATCTTTTTAACGGGGTACCCACATTAGTTTAATAACTATCCATAAGGAAATTATTTAGGAAAATCCATATTTTTTCAATGAGTTTTTTTTTTTTAAATACAAGTTTCTCAAAATGCCTTCGATATAACAACGATATCAAAAATATTTTACAGTAATAAGAAATATGTTTTAATAAAAAATTTATCATTTTTACATTATTGTCCTTGCTATAAAATATTCGATGATTTTTCTCGTTAATATATGATTTTTTTTCGCCAAATGAGGATTTTCTTTACAAAGCTTCTGGCAACGCTGAACCACTGGCTTGAAAACATTTTATCAAGAGCGAATAAACGAAAGTGAGAGTTAGAGAGGCTGGTATACGCAGCAATATTGCTCTTGTTATTGATTTGCAAATTTGCAAGACAATTTTTATTTGTATTATTAATAAAACTTATAAAAAACAAAAAGTAATGAATTCAGTATTCGTACGTAATTCATTCATAACTTGAAAATCAGTTTCGTTTTATATTCATGTTTAATCTTACTCTCTCTTTTTGTGTTTTTCTCACCTTTTCATTCATTAAGTGCAATCAGTAATGAAGAAAGTGCAAAACAAAATATATCAACGATAAAAACTAACAGTAGCAAAACAAACGGCAAATACTTAGAAGACGGTAAAATTGGAATGTTTTCTTTTAAAGATAAAATTTTAAAATATGTTTTTAATATAGAAAAAGAAACAGTTGTTAAAAGATTATTTTTCAAAAAAATATAAAAAAAATAAATAAATAAAAACTCGATTATTTTACGAAAAAATAAAAACTCGATTATTTTTAATGAGAAAAGATTTATTAAAACACGTTTTCTAATTCTCATTAAAAAAAATTTGCACTGTGCTTTTTTAACAGACCCGTGATGATAAAACGTTTACACCTTAAACTAGACGCCAAACTGAAATTACATAAATAAATTTTATTGTTTTCGATTCGCTTGTTATTGTTTTAAACCGGTATCAATGAAGTGAATCACAAAGCACGTCGAATAATCCAACAACTGTAAAAAAAAACCATCGATATTAGAGAAAAGGTGCATTCCCGCGATTAGAAATATCAGTGTATCAAAAGAAAAAAATAGAACAAAAAGAAAAAGAGAGTTGGGAATAGAGAGAAAAAATCTCTGTCCAATGTTGAAGTGCAAGTTGTACAAACAGTGAGTGAAAAAAATATATTCTTATCCTTAATTTATTTAATAAAAAAATTACTTTCTAACTTAAAAGAACAGGGGTCTAATCACCGCATACGATATCGAGCAAAATTGATCGAAATTATTTAATTTGGTATCATGAAACTCGATATCGATTGAAAATTATGGAATTTGAAATAATAGCATTCGTTATAGAGTAACTCGACATTACATTTATCCAGTTTTCATTCGATACGTCAGTGTCTGTCGTATGCAAAAACATTCGATAGTTTATTCGATACGATAGTATCGAATGCGGTGATTAGACGCCAGGGGTCTAATTACCGTATACGATATCGAGCAAAATTGTTCGAAATTTTTATTTTGGTATTATGACTCTCGATATCGAATGATATGTATCGTAATTTGAGATGATAGCATTCGATATCGAGTAACCAAAGACATTACATCTCTCTAGTTTTCATTCGATACGTCAGTATCTATCGTATCCAGAAAAATACGATTGTTTACTCGAGAAGATAGCTTACTCGATATCGAATGCGGTAATTAGGCCCCAGGCCTTGAGTTTTTATGGTTTGAGCGTTTTGTACGTCATAACATAACATAAATTCTTTAACAGATGATACGTAAAAACGGAAAAATATTTTAATTATATCAGGTTCATTTGCAACGCAACGTTATTACGTATTAAAAAGTTGGAAAAGACTCATTAAAGATAACT
Source organism: Pollenia angustigena (assembly GCA_930367215.1). Taxonomy (NCBI): domain Eukaryota; kingdom Metazoa; phylum Arthropoda; class Insecta; order Diptera; family Polleniidae; genus Pollenia; species Pollenia angustigena. The sequence goes on from OV884056.1 coordinate 16,876,980, forward strand.
TCGTAAGGAAAACGGAAAAGCTGGTTCGCAACGTATACGTTAAAGTTAGAGTAACGAGGCCTTTAAAGTGTAAAACGCCATAAAAGCTTTTCTTACTTTAGATGAAGTTTTAATTTCAATTAAGACACGTAAGATATTATGGGCGGTCAATCCCGCCATAGGTTACCCCACACCATAATATTAAAAAATAAAATTTCGAAAGTGTGTCACATTTTGGACACATGGGCAATCATGGAACCGCCATGTAAAGTTCCATGTAAAGTATGAGATTTGTTTGCCTTATAGTGATTTTAGAAGGCGTTAAATAAATTCTATGGTAAAAGCTATTGTCGGTAAATTGTATGTCAATGCCAACATTTATAAGAAAGTTATGGCTTTGAAAACTATTTTCGAGAGCAGTAATTGTATGGACCAATTCCAATAAAGCTTGTTAAGATGATTTAAATTGTAATTTAATAAGTAATAACATAGTTTATGTTCACAAAGACTATTTTAGAAAGAAGCCATGTGAAAAAATGTACCGATTCTAACCATTTTCAATAGGATTCGTCCTTATGACAATTAATACGTATGTATGTATGTACCAAATTTCATCATATTCAGCCTGATTACGGTTGGCGTATGCGCCTGAGTCGTTTTTTGTAGTAGATAAAAGAACAGAGGTTGTGTGTTACTATAATCATTTACAAAATACGACCCAGGCGTAAACGCCAACGCCAACCGTAATCAGGCTGATTATCTCCAAATTTGCGCACAAGGTTACATAGACAGACAACCAGCCAACCGGCCGGCCGGACGGACGGACATCGTTAGAATCGCTTTAAAATATTTGTGAAACCTTTGTAAAAAAAAACGGAAAATGTAGATATAAACAAAAGGCTTTTAATTCTTTAGTAAGAAAAATAACTTAAATAAAAAATGCGTATTTGTAAAAAAAAAAATCGTTTATTAGGAATGTTTTTTCTCCTTCCTTTTGCTAAACAGCCAGGTTTTGTAAAGTCACGTTTATGAAGACAAACTTGCTTTCTGCTTTCACTTAAATAATTAAATAAAAAAACTGTTATAGTTCGGCAATCAATTGGGCTGTTAGAAGGTGAATCCCCCAGACCTTTAAAATAAAACAACAAAAAAAACAAGTTTTAATAACAATAATTACGGTAAAGTCAACGAATTTTATGCTTCGCGAAGTCTGATGTCATGTGTTTTTGCAAATGTGTTGATTTAATATAAATAATTTACAATAATTAATAATACAAACAGACTTAAAAATAAAACAAATATTAACAAAGTATTCTAAGCAAAAAAATAGTTCAAAGTGATTAGCAGAAACCCGGCAGACCACTCGGCCATTAATTGGCACCCAAAGTAAAAAAAAATTGAAACGAAATTTACACAAACAATTCCTGCCAACAAATAGCGAAGAAAAGTTATTTTTTAAAAGTCAAAAATTTATTTTGCTGGGATTCAAATTTTGGTTTAAAGTTGTTGTTGTTGTCTTCGATTGGTGGCTTTGATTAGCCCTCTTTCGCACCCTTTAAGTAGTTCCCCGTACTAATTAAATTTCAGAATGTCATTAATTTACACGCACATTTACACAAACTCATTCATTCCCTTTAATCGCTTGTTTTAAAAAAATTTGTACCCATGATTATTTATTATTTAGATGTTTTTTTTTAATTTCTGCGAGAAAAAAAACGCTTAAAGAGTGATTAACTTTAAAGTAATTTAAAATTGTCTGCTGACAATTGAAATCATTAAAAAATAACGATTATTGTATTTTCTCTTATTCCTATCGACATCAGAATCTAAAAAAAAAAAAAATCACAAACTTTTAATTTCTCTATTTGCTGGTCTTGATTCTTGATTGTTTAAAAAACTAACTTCAAAAAAGAAAATCTGTAAAATAAAAGCTTGAAGTTCATTAAAAAAATTAAATAACCAAAAATCATTATAATTTGAATTAACTTTACTTAAAATACAGTAAACCTCTAAAAAAAATTAAGGAAAAAAAACGGTTATTTTGGAATATCTGTTCTGAAAACTGTTCTACTTTTGACAATTCTGACTTCATATTCAGATTTAGCGGAAAATTTTACATAAAGATTAGGTGTCAAATTTATTTGATCAAAAAAAATTGTCACGTAGTGTAATTTTTGAAATTCTTAAAGAGGAAAAAAAATAGAAAAAATGTTAAAAAAAACTTTGTTGTCGAAAATCGTCAAAAAGTAAAAGAAAACTCCAAATATAAAAACGCTAATTTGCAAAAAAAATCTTACAATTGAGAAAAAAAAATTTATTTCTAAAAAAAAAACTCTAAAATAAATAAAAAATTATGAAAAACCCCCAATTTATAAACATCTATACATAAATCGGCTAATCTTCAAATCGGCAAATCTTTAAACCAATTTGAAATTCGGCCCTTTTGGGGTGTAAGCGGGTACAATCTGTATTTTGGCACTTCTTTGTCGGCCCATTTATCTTCTAAACCAAAAAACCTAGAAACTAACTGCCTGTTTTTAGAACACGAGCGTAAAAGAGACTCGTTCAATTTACATTTACAACAAAAACAAAATTTGTGTAATGGTGTAAAACGCAACGCAACGCTTAAAATTACGCTGAAAGCAAAAACCAAGTAAAAAATATTTTATAATTTTGATGTTGCTTTCTACAGAAATTCATTCATTTTTAAAAATTCATTGAAATTTAAAAATTTTAGGTGCGGGGTCCTGGGTGAATAAAAAGCTATAAGATGAAAATTGTTGGCACTTTTTTGCCCTTCAACTTATCCTTTTTGAATTTTAGTTAAAAATAGACCTAGAAACATAAAATTAAACATTTATGGATCTGATGTGAATAAGAATCTGTAAGCGTGAGCTTTTTGGTACTTTTTCGTTCTTCAACTGGTACTGTTTAAAGTTTTATTAATACTGAACCTAGAAACTTAAAATTCAACGTGCAGAGTCCAGAGTGATTAAGAAACTATATCTTAGAGAAGACTTTTTGGTACTGTTTTGTTTTTCAATTGGTACTTTCTGATTTTTTTTATATTATTAAAATTGCAAAACTAAATTAAACATTCTCGGCCTTAAGTTAAAGAGAAAAAAGACTGGGGGTTGGTCCCTCGTCAAATCGATCCACTAAGAAGAATAAAAAAGAAATTCTCGAAACATGTATAAATGATTATTGTCGAATTTCGAACAGTCGGCAAACACTAGTATAAATAAATGAGAAAAAATTTAACAAACAATCACTTAAATCATGAATTTAAAAAGTCACTAATTTCAGAAAAATCGCAAAATCGCAAAATCGAAAAAGTAATAGCTTTACCAAAAATTTCAAGAAATTAAATTTTTTTTTATTACAAATCAAATATGAAAAAGGGAAAAACAAACATGAGGTCGTGTTTAACTACAAAATTGTTATGTCATTAAAAGCACTATGTGAAAAATTGCTAATTTAAAAAAAATATTAATATTTCATTTATACACATATAAAACAAATGACGTTAATATCAAAAAATTCCCTATAAATCGATTACACAGTGCAACAAAATTCGGGTCATCGCCGCCAGCCTCAACACTTGCAACGCGAAATGAAAGTAGACTACTAGTTAAGCAAATCTGCCAAAGGGTTTTGAAAAGTTAGCTCGGGTTCCCGAAATATGGGCCCCTAAAGTTTTTGAATTTGAAAATGCGTTTGGTATAAGTCAAAAAAAGTATACTAAATGTACTTCTGAGCTAAAAAATAATTTTAGATGTCTTCGGTAGAATCGTATGGCGATTCTTTTCTTAAAATATATTAACCCTCTAACACTCTTTTTAAGGGGTAATTTTTGTCCTTTTTTTAACTATCCCACAAAAGTATACTGATGCCCATTTACACCAAGTTCGGTTAAAACTAACTATTACTTAAACTTCCGGTTACCAATATGTTTTTGACAGCTATAACTGGTGGTTAATTTTAGCTGAACTTGGTGAAATTGGCCGTAAAACGGGTTCAAATGTTCCACGAATATTTTCTGCATCAAATTTCCCTAGGGGTATTCTAAGACCAAAAAAAGAAATTCAAACATTTCAAGGTCCGAAATTTCGAAACTCCGTTTTACATACATTGCACGAACTTTGAAAATTTGGAAAAAAAAAAACATTAATCTGGCAGCTTTCAATATTTACATAAATATTCTACCAAAGGTTAAATACAATTTGGTTTAAGGACTGATGTTTGACTATTGACGTCAGCTGTCGTCGATGGCTGCGAGTGTTAAACGGTAAACCCCTCTGAAGAGATTGAGTGGTTGCAATTGAAACCTGTAAGGGTAACCTGTCCGTAAAAAAACGCATGTTGTAAAATTCCTTTCTTCATAAAAATAGTTTAATGAAAATTAAATTTGATGAAAAATTAGCCTAATTAAAAATATTAAAAATTTGGATTAAAAACCATAAATAGTTCAACAAAATAAACACAAAATTAATTATAAATTTTTAACGCTAAACAAAAAGCTTGAAAATTAAATTAAAAATGTATTAATTTACAAATAAAATAAATATTTAATAAACAACAAATATGACAAAAAGTACAAGATTATTTAAAAATAATTGAAGGTATAAAAAAATAATAATTATTATGACATTTAAAAACTCTTTGGTAGTTTGCGTTAAAACTGCAAGAACAAATTTATGGAAAGTCATTCGATGTAATTCCCTTTTTAAATGCTGAATAAAAATTAAGTGTCGCGGTTCTGCATGATCTGCAAAATATTACTTAAGGCCAGTTTACACGGTAATACAATGTATTACGACTTTGTAGAATCAAAATATTATGAAATTCTCTCCGTGTTTAAAAGAAAAAAATAAAAATCTTTTGTAAGTATAGTTCATGTTTACACGGATGGTAAAAGTAAAATCCAAAATAATAACAAAAAATCAGATGGTTGCAGTTTTAAATATTTACAAAAACAACATGAAAATTTCCTGAGTTGATTTTAGTTGTTTTTGTAATCGTATAAAAATGATATCACCTTCAATATACTCTGTTAAAATACACCTCTGGTGTGATGAGAATACATAAGTTTCTAAAATGGTTTAGAAAAAAATCATTTACCGACCGCTTGCCAGATTTTGTATCCGTATTCTCTCTTACTCAATACATTTTCCTTTTACATGATAAGATTTTTCTCATTCTACATAATCTTTCGACATGTCGTAATACATTGTATTACCGTGTAAACTGGCCTTTAACAACACCACATAAATAAAAAAAAAGTACAACTAATCAATAACACATCAATAGCAACAACAATTGTTTTCTATATAAGCAGCGGGTAACGCTAACGAATGACTATCGCTAAAAAAAAAAATTATACAAAAAAAATTATTTAAATTTCCGAGTCAGACCAGACATTTTACTTCCGAATTCACAAGTTAAAAGACTGATTATTGTTTATTCATTTACTTGCTGCTCCACTCTATAATCTACTCTACTCTCTTTAGGCGAGAGAAAGAGACTTGCAGAAGAGAGGGAGCGAGTTGTATTTTTATGATTTTTTCTTTTTTTTTTGATTTCTGGTGTTTAATTCCTTCTTTCGTTTAAACAATTGATTAGTTGTGTTCAACAAATCAAAATAATAACAATTAAAAACAAAAATGCTATAAAATAACAACTCAATGAATTAAAAAAATTATTAGAGTTTAAAATAAACAACGTTGACATTGAATTTTTTTTCTTTAAACATTTTGAAATGAAAATAAAGTTTTTATAGTACAAAAAACGCCAAAATAACAACCCGTAATTCTTGCCAAATTTAAAAAAAATAATAATTTTAACTTGAAAAAAAAATCACCTAAATAAAGTTCCTATACAAATTTCTTATCACTTAAAGAAAAAACAGAACAAGTTCCTAAACTAAAAAATAAATAAAAAAAAAACTAACAACAAAAAGTATTTTAATAAATAAGAGACCTATTATAATTAATAACAACAATTTAATTGTTTAAATAACAAAAAAAAGCAACCAAAAAAAATTCGCAAAAATTTTATAAAACAAAAAATATAAAAATGACAGCCTTCGGCTTAGTTTTATTATCAATGATGGGTAAGTCGTCTTATAATTAATTTTAAACAAATAAAATATTTAAAAATATGTTTCTAACATTTATTTTAAAAGACTGGTTTTTATTTTGACTTTTGTGCTTTGAGAGGGAACAGGCGTGATTTTGTATTTTTTATTTTTTAATGCGAAAAATGTAGCAAGGCATACAGAAGTGATAAGCCTTTCCCTATGCTTTGCCTACTAAATTCAAAATCATGCCTGTCCCAAGCAAAAAAAGTCACAATGAAAATTAAGTCTAGCAATATTTATTGCAAGACAATTTGAGGTCCCTTTAAGTTAGAGAAAAAAGCGCTTCCTTTACTTTTAAATTTAGGTTTCTATTTAAAAGGCTTTACACCGGCTTAAGGGCAGGTTTTTGAGATGTGGATTAAGTTTATACTTTGTCTACCATGGTCTGAAACTCGGATTTTTCCGGCGAAATGTGATTTTTTTATTATCATTGAAGACCAACATTTTATGCTAAACTAAGCTTATCCATCAAACGTTTGTATACAAAGTTGATAATGGCGGCACAAATCTGTTTTCAGATTAACTAAACGAAGTGTTACTAAAATCCCAAAAAAAAAACGCCAATTAAAATGAACGTTATGAAAAAAAAAAACAAAATCACTCATATAAAAAACTAAAAAAAAAAATGGGAATCCTCTAGTCCATTTCAAAATCTCTTTTAAATCTAAATTTAAATTCAATTCTCCCTTTTAAATAAATCATTTACAAAAACGAACCCAAGGCGTACTCACTAGAAGGTGAGGTAAACTCGTCAACAACACTGCTTTTGTGGTCCGATTGTCAAAAATATTGCTAGTAAAATAAAAAGTTTCTTAACATAAAAAACTGTGGTTTGTTGTTTGACAACTCGACCACCGAAAAAAAAATTATATGTTGATTTGACCCCACCTTCTAGTGAATTCGCCTTAAAGAAGCCCAAATTAAAAAATTTAAAAAAAAAATAAAAAAGTTAAAGAATAAAAACAAACAAAAAAAAGCGCCGAAGAAAAAAATATGTATAAAAAAAAAAATTACAGAAAAAAATGCACAGTATCCCTGCAAAATAATATAAGACTACCTGATCCATTTTGATCAAATGGACTACTCCCTGGACTGGTCCAATGTAATGCAAGCATGGACCATGTCATTGTTAAAAAGTGTTTGTAGTGAGACGACATGTCTTCAAAACTAATCCTCTTCAAAACTAATCCTCTTGAGTATACCATGGAGTGGTTTTAACACTACTCCTTTGTAATCCAAAGCTGGGTTATATGGTCCTGCCCTAGGACATCGTAATGTTTAATGGACCATGTTTTTTCCATACGTTTGCGTTACTTTTGGACTAGCCCAAGTCCCTTGTGAGCTACATTTTACACGCGTGTTTGGACTAGTCCTATTTTTTGCAGGGATGTCACGAAAAAATTAACTAAAATTTTAAAAATAAAAGACGCCTAATTATTAAAAAAAAAAATTATGATAAATTATGGCAAAGTGAATTGAACTTAAAAAATCGCTAAAATTATCAAAAAATGTTTAAATCCCGAAAAATGTCAAATGTAACGATATATTAAAAGTCTAAAATTTTATAAGATTAAAAATTTCCCAATTCATTAAAAATAATTTAAATAAGCAAGTAAGAAAGAATAGTCGGTTAAGCCCTGCCATTTCATACCCTACATTACAGTATTTACAAGAAAATTTTTGAGAGTTTACTCTATTTGGGACCAATTGGAAATCATGGCCCGACAAAACAAAATTATGTTGTGAGGTTAAGATTCATTGTGCTGAATATAATCTAAATAAATACGTCCATCTATAAGATTTTTTATACCCTTCACCGAAGGTAAGAGGGTATATATAACTTTGTCATTCCGTTTGTATGTTCCACAATATTGATCCTACACCCTATAAAGTATATATATTCTAAGTCCTTATGAAAAGCGAAGTTCAAATCCGGTTGTCCGTCTGTCCGTGTGTATGTTGAAATGGGTTTTCCGAAAACCCCAGAAATGATGTGGACTAGGTTGATGTATATTTATGTCACATATACTCCGTTTAAGTTTGCTATTGAAATTCAGCCAGATCGGTCCAAAATGACGGAGATATGAGCAAAAAACCACGACTACCTCTAAATTTTTCCAAAAATCCCTTGTTGTTGTTGCATTTTTTTTATTTCTGTATATCTTGAGAATGGCAACAGCCAAAGTTTCCAAATTAAGTACACATATTAAGGTTGCCAATACACACCATCCTACAAAATGTGGGCGGGATTGGAGAAGTGGGCGTGGTACCTCCCGTACAAAAAAAATTAAAAATTTTATAAAAACCTAAATTTAAGGGCTGCCATATGTCCTATGGATATGACTTATATATCAAAATATCGGAAATTTTTAGTAGAACATATTTTATAAAAAACTCGGGAAAATCGGTTCAGATACAAAAAGTTATGACCAAATTTTTTTTTTTTTAAATACCCACTTTCGGGAACCATAGATCTCCCCGAGTCCAAGCTTTATAACTAAAGTAAATGGTAAATTTCTTCTTCAACACGTCGGTATATAAATCTGCCAAATCGGTTAAAAAATGGCAGAGTTATAACCGAAATACCGAATCCCCAAAAATTACTCTTTTTATAATTAACTTTGTTAAAATATATATTAAAAAGTTTATATAAATGTTTATATATAAATATAACTTAAGTAAATGGTAAAATTCTTCCTTACAACGTCGGTATATAAAACTATCAAATCGGGTAATTTATGAGCATAATACTCCAAAAATGTGCTAAAAAACATCAAAATTTTTATAAAAACCTAAATTTTAGGGCTGCCATATGTCCTATGTATATGACTTATATATCAAAATGTCGGAAATTTGTATGAGTTATAACCGAAATACTGGGGTCTATCACCGCATACGATATCGAGCAAAATTCATCGAAATTATTTATTTTGGTATCTTGAAACTCGATATCGAATAAAATGTATTGAATTTGAAATAATAGCATTCGACATCGAGTAACTCGACATTACATTTATCGAGTTTTCATTCGATACGCCAGTGTCTATCGTATGCAAAAAAATTCAATAGTTTATTCGATACGATAGTATCGAATGCAGTGAATGCAGTGAATTCCCGAAAATTACTCTTTTATACCCTTCACCGAAGGAAAAAAGATATACACAATATTGATCCTACACCCTATAAAGTATATATATTCTGGGCCCTTATGAAAAGCGAAGTTCAAAACCGGTTGTCTCTTATTTTAAAAAAAAATATTTACCAGTTTTATTTAGTTTTTGTCTAGTTGCTCTGTATTCTGCTCGCACAATGGTGAAGGGTATATAAGATTGGGCACAGCCGAATATAGCACTCTTACTTGTTTTTATCTTAAAGTGATTTTAAGCGAGGGGGTTTATATGGGACCTATGGTCAATTTTGGATCTTGCAGCACAAAATAGCAGATATGATCACCAAACTGCATATCAATATCTATAAGGAAGTTATGGCATAAATGGTAATTGTATGGAAGCTTTGGTATAACATATTTACCAATTTTAACACAATTTGGGAAGCAGATTTAGATTACAATAAAATAAATTTGGATTAAATTTATCTAAATAACAACATAGTAGAAGCTTTATGGGCATAAAGACTCTATTTTGAAAAGAAGATTTTATAGGGGTTACGTAAAATTACGAAACAATTCTCATTATTTTCAATTGGTCCACCAGGTGTACATAAATAAAATAGAATAGATCGTAAGATGGATTCAGGAGTCGATCTAGAACAAATATTTCTATGCGTTACAAAATAAAAAATTTTTAGCAAAATAAAAAAACGCCTAAATAAGAAATTGTGTTATGAAAGGCCCTCCCTCGATTTTTTAAGAAATAGATTTTTCAAGTGATTCCAATACAAATATTTAATGCAATATTATCAAAAATAACCGGTTAACAAGCAATTTTACAAATTTTTACCAAATGGTGAACTCCGCTCAAAAAATCTTTAAAATAAGTGCAAAAATATTCTACTGCCATTTAAAAATTCCAATATTAATCAACTATTTTGATTTCTTTATTTCACTTCCTTACATTTATTTATTCCAAACATTAAATAATCAATTAATAAGTTTTGCTTTAAAAAAAAATCACGTTTTACAGTCTAGTTACAAAAAAAAATATGAATATGACAATTGAGGAGGACAAAACAAAACGCAACAATTACAACTATAAAGTTTATTGTTTTTTTTTTATTAAAAACTATACTACATAATAAAATCTACTTAGCCATTGTACTATGGTTCAGAAAACCAATTTCTTTTGCCAAAACAATTTTAGGGCGAACTTCTTAACCGATTCTTTGAAACATTCGCTACATCAAAAAAAAAAGACTAGAAAAGAGTGCAGTGCCACGCCCATTCGAAGTAAATAGTCTATTGAATCTACTTCTACCTTGCCGAATCTTATGAAACTTGGCACGCTAAAAATGCAATATTCTGATTAAAAAAATTGTTAGTGCCACGCCCGTTCAAAGGAATTCTTCTTAGTCAACTAATTCTAATTTATCGAATTTTATAAACATTGGTAAACACATTAAGCTCCGATGAAAAAGCAATATTCTAATAAGAAAAGTGGGCAGTGCCACTCCCAGTAAGAGGAATCCTTCCTTTTCATGCACTTCCACTTCACCGATTTTTTTATAGACTTTTCGTATGAGGGCGGGAAACAGTATTTTTCCGGCCCCTGGATCCGGACTTGGCTGTTAAGAATAATTCCTTCGAAATGTTCTCTTGATCTTGATTTTTTTTCTCTATTTACTTAAAAACATTTTATTTCGATGTTTAGAAATGTCTAGGGGAATGGCATTATCTCAAAAATCGAAAAAAACGCAAGAAACGAAAACTGAATTTAAATCAATCCGAATACTCCATCTCAAAAACTTCTGATAGTCTTATGCTGAAACCTGTGGCCGTATTCTGTAATTCGCTAAAGCTAAATCCCTATCGATAAAAATCTATAAATACGATTTAGCGATTTTCGGCTACGAATGCGGTACGTGCATTGCTCAATTTGGCGATGCAATAAAAATTTAAATCGCCCCGTAATTTAAACTTTTAATGTCATCGTTAAAATTTTTAAATTTTGTATTCTCTAAGGCATTTTAGCGATCGAGATTTAGATTAAGCTAAGCGAATAACAGAATACGGCTGCTGATCTAATTATTGTTTAAAACTTTTCAAAAAACAATAACAACTTATCATGACAGGGCTGTTTCCTTAAAATACGTAAGACTTGTGGGATAGTGTAAAGTACCCATTAAAGCTAGTTTACACTATCTCACTAGTCTTACGTATTCCATAATACTTTGTGAGATAAAAATCTAATGAGTTTTATTGCGCAATCTAAATTAACACGAAAAGTATTATTGTTTAGAAATTTTTAAAAAAAACCATGAAGTCGTATGGGATGTCTCACTTTTTTTCATAATACTTGTCGTTTTCGTGACACATTGCATTCACACTATCACACTTTGTCATATTACTTGAGTTTTTGACATTTATACAAACCCAGCTAGCAATTTTTAAAATTTTTAATTATATTCGAGCCTTTTTTGGCTCTTCAGCGCGATTAAAATATTAGAATATGCGCTTTTTGTCGGGAGAAAATGATACCCTACCCGCGACTCTTCTTGAAGAGTCATATATGATTCGGTTTTTATTAGTTTAAAGACTTTTTCGACTCTTTTTTAAAAGTATTTGTTATTGAATTTTAAATCAAACACTTTTAAATTATAATCGCGAGTCATTTCTGTGTCGATTTTTAAGCGTGCAAGAATTTTGTCAAATTTTAGTTTTTTTCTAAATTTTTCTGAAGCGAAAATTGTCACTGTGCAACGCATAAAACATAATTCGTTTAATGCTATGTTCAAACTTTGGTTCTTAAATGCGTCTAAGCAACTCGAAAGTGATTAAGTTCTGATCAAAATCGAGATGATTACCCATACATTAAAGTGATTTGTTAATCACTTCAAATTGACATGATTACAACTAAATCATTTCATCGATCACATGAAACGTACCCCTCACGTGTACAACCGACCATGATTTCTTCTGAATAATTTTATTTTGTCCTTAAATAATTCATACATTTTCAAAATTTCATCATGAATATCGGCATTTCCATTTTGACGTAACGTGATATTTCTACGACAAAATGTAAAAAATTAGGAGGATATTGACTTGCGTTACAAAACAAAGTAAGACTGTAAATTGAGCAAGACGTTTTGTATAAAACTTTTTTTTTGTAAGCTTTGGACTTTTATAGATTTTTAAATTTGATTGCTTGAAATTTAAAAATCTTCGCTCGTTTAAAGGTACATATGGGCATTTTTTGCGAAAAGTCTACTTTTTTTATGTTCTGGAAATCGAATACGCAAAACGCTAGAATTTGGAAGTTGTTTTTTATACACTTTTAATCTAATTTGTATAATTTTTGTTTTAAAATTCTGTTTAATAGCGAACAATTTGTATAATATTTGCCATTAAATTCTTTTATTACAGAAATCTTATAAAAAAAAACGACGTTAAAAATGCTTGCCTTTTGCGTTTTTGATTTCCAGAACACCACTGAATGTAACGCCAGTATGCAAATAAGGTTGTATTTGAGGACCATGTTTGTTACTAAATGTAGAGCTAGTTGCGCTTTACACCAAAATATAAAACAGTAAACTGTTCATATAAAAATTTTTTAAGAAACAAATTAAATTACTTCTGGCGTTACGTTACAAAAAGTAGACTTTTCGCTGGAACTACCGATATGTTTAAAATAATCTTTGGATAACTTTATTGAAATATTCTTATTCATTTTTAATATCGGGTGATTTTTTTTCTATTATCTTTTTGGCAACACTGGTTTAAACAGCTGACGCACGTTTCGTTTTTTGTTTCACTGTCAAACATCTTCAGTTTGGTCTATAATTTTACCATGAATCGTCTTACAAACGAACAACGCTTGCAAATTATTGAATTTTGTTATCAAAATGCGTGCTCTGTTCATTGCGCGCTTTTTGTGTTTAGCGACGAAGCTAATTTTTGGCTCAATGGGTACGTTAATAAGTAGAATTGTCGATTTTGCAGATCAGCCAGAAGCATTGCAAGAGCTTTCAATGCATCCAGAAAAAGTCACAGTTTGGTGCGGTTTATGGGCTGGTGGCATCTTTGGACCGTACTTCTTCAAAGTTGATGCGAATCGTAACGTAACTGTGAATGGTGAACCGTGAGATGATATCCAACTTTTTTTTGCCCAAAATGCAAGAGCTTGACTTGCATGACATGGGGTTTCAACAAGACGGTGCCACATGCCACACAGCACGCTTAACAATGGACTTATTCGGGCATGTTCTACAAATTGAAATGGAGTGGATTTAAAATCACACAAATTTTGAAAACGAGCCTGTAAAAAAAGTTCATAAAAATATTCCCTTTTATATACTTCATACTTTGAGTACCGATTATCTTTAAAAGAACCACTGTTAAAAAGAGGAAAAACTACAGTCATTTTGCAAATAATTGAGTTCAAAATTTCGTTCGATTTTAATTCCACTTCATTTCGATTTCTAGAACATGCCCGATTGAGAGGCGAGTTCGGTGAACCTTTTATTTCACGTTCGGGACCGGTCAATTGGCCGCCTAGATCGTGCGATTTAACGTCTTTAGACTCTTTTTTGAGGGGCTATGTTAAAGCTCATGTCTATACACACATGTCCGCTTCAATTGACGCATTGGAAGACAACATTGAAGCATTCATTCATGAGATACCGGCCGAAATGTTGGAAAGAATATGCCAAAATTGGACTAAGCGGATGGACCATTTGAGGCGCAGTCGCGGTCAACATTTGCATGAAATAATCTTCAAACATTAAATTATATGGACCGTACTATCGATTCAAATAAAGATTTCATGCATTTTTCTGAATTTTATGTGTTTTTTTTAAACTTTCCTATAGCTCCTAAAAAATCACCCGATACTTTAAAGAAATATAAATTTGTTGAGTTCTTTCTTAATCACTGTCAACTTAATCATCTCAATTGTAATGTGAAAGGCTTTGATTTACTTAATCAAAATTTTGCTAAAACGCGTTTAAAAGCCCAAGAGTGAACATAGCATAAGTTAAGAGTTATGCATAATCTTGAAGTAAGACCAATCTATTTCTTACAGATTGAGACGTAACATCTTACTGCTAACTATAATCGTTCTAATTGCTTTACATACAACAAAATGAAGCAGCTGATTTCCAGCGTTACTGTTACTCCCGGCTAACTGAGCCTTTACTTGTAACACATTTTTTAACAATTTTGTTCTTCACCCTTCAGAGAGTCGCAAAGCCATGTTTTTAAAATTAAAATTTTGTTTTAAAGGCCATATTTAAAAAAGTATTATGTTTTTTCCATGTTTTCTAAAAAATTAGTTGTTGGCGTTTAAGATAAAACGCGACGATATGTAGTAGAAAACAATTATACCACACAAGTGTTTTAAAATCTGTGTATACATACATACACCCTACTAACTTTAATTAATAGTATTCGTATTCGTTGTTGCGTTTTGTTATGGATCTCCTCAATTGATATGTAAGTTGTCTGTTTTCATTAAATGTAAAACTTATGAAGACAATTTGGTTGCTTTTTTAAAAAATAAATCTCTACTTAACGGTATGTTTGCAATAAAACAACTTTTGTATCTCTTAATTTTTTCAAATAAAATTTTTTTAACGGTTGTTTTTGTTGCTTTAAAGAGTAAACCCGTTACTTGATTGTAATTGTTTATCAACAAAACTTGTTAATTTTATTTAATTTCATTGTTAATGTCAAGTTTAATTAAAAATATAAAAAAAACAATGTCTAATTGAAAATTTTGTTAAATAACGTTGTCATTTTTAATATTTTTTATTAATAATACAATAAAAAAAAAAAAAACTAAATTACTCTCAAGCAGATAAAAAATTTCAAAAAAGAACCTTTTTTTCTGTTTTTTTTTTTTGTTTTTGTTCCTACCAAAATTGCCTTTATCAATAAGCAAAGTGCAATTAATTGAGTAGATTTGTATTTTAAAAAATTGTTTATTTAAAAAAAATGGTATTTAATTCAAGTATTTATTTTTGTTTACAATCTTGATAAATGTTTATAACTCCGAAAATTTATGGTATTGGGGTTTATTTCACAAAATGTATAATTGATAAAACTATTCGCTATAAATTTTGCACTTAAGAGGTTAAATTGATTGATTGGGAATATTTGGGGACTTTTTCGTAAAATTTTAAAGAAATTAAGCAAAAAAAAAGCATTTGCATGTTTAAATTCTTAAGAAAAATATTAATTTAATATAATGCAAAATTACCTGACCATTAAAATTGGAAAAAATAGATCAGAAGAAGTCGCTAAAAGTTATTTTTTATATTGAAGTTCAAGTTAAAATTGTTACATTTTGAAAAAAGATAGTTTTATTCGAAAAGTTTGAAAATTGCAGAATTTGATTCGTATTCAAAACATTAAAAAAAGATTAATGGACAGATGAATTTTAATAGCAAAATTAAACGGAGCGTATTTGACATAAATTTAGTCGTCATAATTTCTGAGGTCGTCGGAAACCCCATTTCAACAAACAGACGGACACTGTTATATAAAGGTTGTCCAGCCACAATGCACGATGTTAATTGTGAGTCACATCTTAACGTCAAGTTTTTTTGCCCAACTTAGTTTGACATTATTTCGTTCAGAGTTTGACAAGTTCAACCATGGAGAGGTACACAATTGAGCATCGCGTTAAGATTGTTAAAGCCTTTTACGGAAAAAAGCGTTCAAATCAATGAATTTCGTGCACTTCGTAACACACACACTTTCACCTCAGTGGATTCGTTAACATGCACAATTACCGCATTTGGGAAAATGAGAATCAACGAGTGAAGCCGATGCATGAGTGACTTTTTGGTTCGTTTATGGGCTGGCGGCGTCATTCCTTGAAAATTAGGTCGGCCAAGCAGTAACTGTAAATGGTGTTCGCTATCGCGAGATGATAACGGACTTCTTCTGGCCTGAAATTGAGGATATATATCTGAACGATATGTGGTTCCAACAGGATGGTGCCTCCTGCCACACAGCCAACGAAACAATGGCTCTTTTGCGAGAGAAATTCAATGACCGTGTTATTTCATTCGACACCATTTGACTTCTTTCTTTGGGGATATTTAAAAGAAAAAGTGTACGTCAATAAGCCTAGAACAATTCAATAGGTAAATGATGAGATAAGTTGGCACATTAACGACATTGAACCTCAATTATGTCTCAGTCATTGAAAATATGGACCATCGGATAGAGTTATGCCACCTAAGCCATAGGATCTTTCTATCATAATAAGAAATATTAGGATAATTCTCTGAAATCTTTTTGTATTATTTACAATTAACATCGTGCGTTTTGGTGACTTTATAGGGCCTAAGACCAATGTTGTAGATAGCACAAACGGAATGACAAACTTATATTTACCTGTCGTGAAGGGTATAACAGGTAAGAAAGTATGGTTGGTTGGTTAGTACCTTAACTTAGCTGCCTGTAACGAAACAAATAAGCATTCAAGTAGAGTCTTAGTAGAGTCTTTTGACAAGACCACAAAACTCAATAGTTCATAAATACGTAAATTAATACCTATGCATTAGTCATACAAGTTACTAGATCACAAAGGTTAAGTTCAAGAATCTAATAAGGTCGCTTAAGAGAACTTAAGGATAAGGATTTCTCTTAATTTATAAAAAAAAACGCTTAAATAAAAGAAGCTGATATAAAATAAAAAAAAAATAATTTTAGGCTTCATAGATTTCTAAAAATAATTATTGTGATTTATAACAAAATAAAAATCAAAGTTTTTCTTAGGAGTCAAAAATTCATTAACAAGCTTTCGTTTAAATGTGCTAAATTCCCAATTCATATTACATATTGATAAACTGAAATTTATTGTTGATGGGATAAGCTATTGCTATGCGCAAAAAGCTTTTGGTAAAAAAATGCATTTGGCATCACTGGAAAATTAAAACGAAATTTGTAAAAACTTGAAAATTTGCAAGACTTGAAAATTTGTAAATACTTTTTATTATTAAAAAAAAAATTGTAACGTGTAAATTCTTCACGTTTTTCCTGGGTTGTTTTTTAATAGTATTTTTTTTTTTTTAATTATTGTAGCTGAACTCGAAAACGTTTGAAGAGCTAAGTATTTAAATATGTATACATATGTTTCTATTCGATTTAAATGTAAGTAGTTTGTGAGCTCTTATCAATATTTGCATGACATATTGCAATTTGTTAACTATAATTGATTGAATAGAATTGAAAATCTTTGTAAGTTGTTTGTAGACATTTTTATATAAATTTTAAATTGAAAGAAAAGAGTTTTTGTTATTTTTGGCATTTTGAACAACAAATTAGAAATTCAAGAAGAAAATAATACAAATTTATAATTTTGTACGAAAATACCTAAATTTGTTTAAAGGGAATTTTAGGTTTTTCTTAAAGAAACGCAATCAATAGCCTGTTATGTGTAAACCGCACATAAATATAAAAAACAAACACTAAGGCCCGTTTTCACGACTTATCGATAGCTAAATGTAGGAAGTTATCTAAAAGTGAAGCATAAGGTAAAGAGAGGAACGTTCTACCTTTAACTTTTGTCGTAAGGTTTAGATTTGAGATTGCCATATTATACTCACAAATCTTGTATATATGGCAACTCCATGTATACGTATATTTTGTAAATTAACAACATGCTCGTATTTTGACAAATAAAATTTACAAAATGTTAAATTCGCGTGTACGCGGTATTTCATTAATATTTGCCATTATTTAAAAATATTTGTGCACACAAATATTTAAAATGAGAAAAGTAAAAGAAAGTACGTAGTTGCCAGTTCGTATTTTTATTTTGGCAAAAATAATCGGTATTTACTTTAGTATTGCCACATTTTTAAAAATGTTAAGTTTATTTTATACAGAAGTTTTGAAAACGAAAAATAGTTGAAGGTAACTTTATTCCTCACTAGTGCTAAAGGTACCATTAACTATTTCGATCTTTAAAGGTAAGTCGTGAAAACGGGCCTTAACCTTTAATTTTAATAACAAAATTTTTGAACAAACTTTTTTAAAAGTGTTTTAAATCAAACGAAACAGTTGAAAACAAAAATTTCCCTTAAAGACAGTAATATTGTAAAGCTTCTAATAATTTCAAACTTATGTGGTTTAAAAATCAAAAATTTCCCAGAATATTTTCACAAACTTTTTTGTTTTTCCTTTGAAAGTTCATAAATACACTAAGGACTTTCGAAAAGTTGTTTCTTTCTAAAAACCCGACAAACAAAAATTTTCCTGTTAAGAAAAATTTTTATTTAAAGCACAAAAATTAAAAAAGATAAAATTTATTTCCAAAAAAGGTTAAAAAAAAAGTAATGAAATCAAGTAACTCAGAGTCTAGATATAAAAAATTTCCCTTGAAATTTCCAAACTTTTAAAAATTATTTATTATTTTTGTTTTTTTTCAACAAAAATTTCCAATCAATCAAAAATGTTCGAAACAATAATTTGGTTAAAAAAAATGTTTATAAAATAAAATTTCCCACTAAGAGAAATTTTTATTTCGCTTTTAAAGTTAATAAAAATGGCAAAAACGAATCCCTTTAGTCCTAATAATTGTTTTGACTTAAATAAAAAAAAATCCCTAAAAATTTCCCAAATGGGAAATTTTTGTTTTTAATCCAGAAAAAAATTTAATCAGGCAATAAAGTTAAAACAAATCTTTTTTCTTAAAAAAATTAATAAAAAAATTAGCTTTAAAAGGAATTTTTATTTTAAATCTAAAAACCAAAAAAATAGGTAACGGAACAAAATGCTTTATTAAAAACTCTAATAACTAATTTGAATGGAATAAACAAAATCTTTCAAAAAAAAAAAAAAATATTTAAAATAACTAACATTTTTTTTTTTTAAAAATTCAAAATTTAAAAAAAAAAAAAAAAGTTTAAATAACCACTTAAAAAAAATTTAATTAAAACTCTAAACAACCCAACAACCAGTTGATTTTTTTTTATTATTTTATTATTAATTTCAACAAATTAGAATGTGACCAATTGAATTTACACCTGAATATGATAAAATTATAGTCAGATTAATTACAACTACTTTTGCAAATTGATTGGAATAAAACAAATGTTCAACTACTGAATATTTTTTGTTATCTTTTATTTATTTTATCGGACTCAATAAAATTACTAGTTTTTAACCATGAATCTTTAAAAAATAGCTGTTACGAAATTGCATATTGGGCGTTTCTATTAAAACCATCTTAACTCTTAAATCATTATACCGAGCGATTATGGGGAAAACTTTCATCATTTTGCAAATATGTGATAATAATGTTTTTATTAAGGGGACTTTGCAGCAAAACAGTCATAAGAAAAAAACATAATATTAATATCAATTTTTAAAGTCCCTTTTTATGTAGTAGCGAAATTCCGTACGTCTCATTTGCAATAAAACAGAAAACTAAACTAGATCTTACTAAAATCTGCAAATATTTTAATATCGCCTATTTTATTAAAGAACAAAACACCTATTTGCAGCAAAACTGCCGTAAGCCTAAAATTATAGATTCGGGTAAAATTGACTTAAATGCCATATGACATTCTGCAAATTTTCAAAACGGTATCTGTTGTAAAAAATCGTTATTTCTTTAACATTTCGAAAGGAAACTTTACGATTTTTGTTTATAGCAAAATAATTAAAATTCAAAAGTCATTTGCAACATTACAGTAATAACTAAAAAATCAAAATTTTAGGTATGATGTTAATATTCTATGTCATATTGTAAATCCTTATACCTTTCTTATTAATTCATTAGTTAGTTTTTAATGCTTATTAAAAAAACCCCAATTTAAGAGTTATGTCACTCTTACTACAAGTCTGTCTGTAATAAATTCCTAGTTAAAGATAAGATCTTTTAAATTGAAATTATATAAAATAAACGTTGCTCACTTTAGTTATTTCAACACAATGAATTCCTTCAAATTTGTATATCTATCCATTCACACAAAAAAGTCATAACTCAACATGTATTATGAGGAAAATGGGCTAAAAAAACTTACGTTATACTGCAAATCTTTGATTTTTTTTTTTTTAACTTATGTTTTCAGTGCCTTAGCTTATGTTTACGATTATCTAAATTTTAGAGTTATGACAGTCTTGCTACAAATGACAAAACTACATATTCAGGAGTCTCACACAGTTTGTGCAAAAGTGAAAATTTACGCATTTTTTAATTACGTACCGTTTTTAATTACACCATAATTAAACGAACTAAAAGCAAAAAAATTGTTTTACGTTTTCCATAGAAGGTAAAAACGTTTTACATCTCACTTTCGAACGAATTTTGTTTCTGTGACACTCCGAATTAAGTCAAACTAACTTTGAAACTTGTATTGGAAGTTTTAATATATTAACAACCAATCAATTTAAAAAAAAAATTTGGAATTTTAAAAAATATTATTTCCTCAAATGACGAGGAAGAAGAGAAAAATATGTTGTATTTTTTGGGAAGAGCCCTGCAACTCAGGACTTTATGGAGAGATTCCTGACAAACCGGTGTTTGCCCGTTTGAATGAACTTTTTAGATAGAACTTAGGTTGTTTCTTCTCTTTATTGGGAAAACGAATTTGTTGAGTTCAGCAGTGACGCCTATTGAGTAGGATGGGCATTGGCGTTGGGTATCACAAAGGGACCCAAGCGAGCGGTCTTCTCAAAGGCTGCCTGATAAATCTTACCTAGATTTCTTTTATTCCTCTTATTAAAAAATAATTGTAATCTAACCACCATATTTATAAAAAAAAATTTTTATTTTTAAAAGGTTTATTGAACAAATTTTCATAGGAAATTCGTTTCATAAACTTTTTATAAACCTTAAATGTTTTCTATGAATATGGGGAATAGACTTTAGACAATCTTACTGAAAATATGTAAACGAATTATTTATATGTTTTTTTAAAGAAGGTCGTAGACTTTTTTTAGGTTATTGTGTAAATACATTCTTAGATTAAAGCAAGATTTTGTAGAAATTATGGCAATACAGCCAATTAAACCCAATTAATTTTACAACAAAAATCCCCAGATTTTGTTTTCCAATTAATTTAAAAAAAAACATTTACTACCTTAAATCAATCATTTATTTAATTAAAATCTGTTTTAGTTAACAATTAAGTTAATAATATTTTAATCAATTCGTATTTTGTTACCAAGAAAAGGGGGTTTTCTTTTATATAAGAAAATATTTCTTTGAAAATTTCACTTATTCATGACTTAACACTAACCTGATGATAAACGTAAGTTAAAAAAAAAACCTATAAGACGGACGGAAAAACAGACAATCTGACGGTCTGCTTTTACTTTGGCAACTATTGAATCCATTAGTTAAGTCAAGTCAACAACAACCAAAAATTTTTGTTGTTATTTTTGTCTTTTAGTATTCAATTTTATTAAAAGAAAAAATCCCCTGACTGACCATGACAATTATTTATATTTTGAATGCTAGAACTTGAACTTTTAAGTATTCGAATGCGAAACTTTTACAAAAAAACAAACAAAGCGGCAAATGCAGACAGTTTTACAGTAGTTTATCTTCAATTTCTGGTAAGTTTTCATTGCCAATCTCCAATAAAATATCAATGTGCTAAAACTTAGTTCTACTAAGTAATAAAGTATAAGTCAAATAATAAACAAGGCAGAGAGTATAGTCGGTCAAGCCCGGCCATATGATACTCTACAACACAGTATTTAAAAAAAATTTTCGAACGACTGGGGCAATGAAGTTAAGATTGATGAAAAAGTTATTTCACGCAGAGAAAAAATATGGTTGAGCATGGTTACGGCAACAACAGTATGTTTAATGTAACAATATATTGTTGTCGTACACAAATAATTGTTATTTTTATTTAATATCAACAGTATTATAGTTACTGTAAACATATCAATGTTTATCGCAATTATGAATTTGAGTATTGTTGACCGAAAAATAATTATTTTTCTAACAACTTAATTATGATAACTTTCTAAACATATTATATTTCTCACAACCATATCATGATATTTAATAGCCATAACATGATAACTTTCTATACATTTATCATATTATGTTAAAGATGCAATCAAACTATTTTTACTCTAATAATATTATGTTAGCGCCATTTGTAAAGTAATTTTCAATCAGTTGTGTCGTTTTTTTTATATGTGAGCGGTGAAACAATTTAAAGATAAATTCCCATAACAAAATAAGTTTAAAGATATTAAAAAATTAAAATATTAGCGGAGTTCATTCAAGTATTAGTGATGTAATAGTGCAAATGCAAAATATCATAGTTTTTTGTAAAATCCAACAACAAAACACACAGAGATTTCGTTATATTTTATAAAAGTGCTACGATATTTCTGTGGTTTTCATGGGCAACCGCGTATGTCTTAAAACAAATTGTTCAGGAAAGCCGAAAAACCATTCTAGATCAAACTATGGGCTAGGTATTGCACATTTTAAACTTTGTCATTACGTTAAAAAATCGGAATTGAACCATCTTTTTTCAAAAAAATGTAAAGAGCGTTCAAAATTAGGCAATATGGCATCAACATTTTAAATTCGAAAAAATGGACACACGCGGTTGCCCATGAAAACCACAGATTTTTCATTTGCTCTTTTGCAAGCCTTATATTGAACTCCGCTATTTGATTAATATTAAGAAACATTGTAAAAAGCCACAAAATAAAAAATCGATTCAAAAATATTTTAATTTATTTTGTATTTTTATTACAGCTATGAAAGGTGCTATATCATAATATGATTGCTTCTAAATTTATTATGATTAACATGACAATAACTTGATTACTTCTTAACTTAGTATGATTAACAGAATAATAATATGATTAAGGGAAAAATATTATGATGTAATAGTGCGAGTATATTTAGTCATAAAATGATTCAATAATAATCTTAATATGGTGACTACAATCATAATTCTTATCATAATATGTTGCTCTTAGAATATGTTTACCAAAACCATGTTTTTTCTTTGCGTGTTGTGCGGAATATTAGTTAGATATCTTCATATATATGAAATTTATTTGCCTTTAAGTGATTTTAGGAAGGGGGTTAATATAGGACCTATGGTTAATTTTGGACCTGCCAGCACAATATTTTGTCATGACATAGAAGCTATCGTAAAAGTTATTGTCGCAAATTTTAATGTCAATACCAAAGTTTATAATGCAAGTTATGGTATTAAAAACTAATTCCAGAAGTAGTATTTATATGGGAGCTATGGTCGAATTTGGATCGATTCCAATAAAATTCGGTAAGAGATTAAGATTGCAATAAAAAACTTTGGAGAATATTTAATCTAAATACCAACATAATAAAGTGGTTTATGGGCACAAGGACTCTGTTCTGGAAAGAAGCTTGTATGGGAGACATGGACCGATTCTCACCATTTTCAATAGGTCCTGGGTCCTTATGACTATGAGAACCTATGAACAAAATTTCATCAAATTATCTTTAAAATTACAACCTGTACTTTGCGCAAAAGGTATACATGGGCAGCCAGCCGGACGGATGGACATCGTTAGATCGATTTAAAAAGTCATTCGATCGACACTAGGAACTACCAACATCGTTACCAACATCAGCACAAACGTATACTACCCTCTCCACTATTGTAGTGTAGGTATACAAAAATCAATTAAATAAAAAATTTATTTACATAGAAATTTAAACACAAGAATGGCAAATCAATGCTTACAAGAATTTTATACAGGGTGATACATATTTCGGTTACACAAGTAAAGTTAAATAAAACACCAATAAAGCTTTGATTCCGATGAAACTTTTATTTCATTGTTATGCTTGGAGCTTGCCATTGCGTACGGTTTACAAGGTCATTTAGTTACAATTCGTTCTTTTAGACAGTTTTCGACCACTTTTTCGCACATTTGGGGCGGTATCTCGGCGATAATTTGACGAATGCTGGTTTTCAAATGCTCCAACATTAGGGGATTATTCGCGTAGACACGGTCTTTGAGGTAGCCCCACAAAAAAAGTCTAACAGCGTCAAATCGCATGATCTTGGTGTCAAATTGACGTCGCTAAAACATGAAATTACGCCTTCTGGAAACTTCCTTTGCAATAAAGCCAAAATCGGTCGTATTGTATGGCTCATGGCAAAGTCTTAATGAAACCGCATATCGTCCAGTTCATTATCTTCAATTGCAGGCCAGTAAAAAATTCAGTCATCATATGGCCATATCGTTCAGAGCCGTAGAATCGAACAAGTTCGATTATACGCCACACTTTCACTAACAGAAGAGATATTTTCGACAAAGCGCACATTGCACAGGCCTGTCCACATCTGTATCGCTTCCAAGCTCTTGAAGTTTCTTTATAATCTTGCCAATTCATTGATTGCACAGTAGGTCGATTGTGACGACCATTATTACCCCGTCATGCTCGAAAAGTTGAACCATCCCTTTTGTAGATAGTGTTAAATTTTTTTACGCGCTCTTCGAATTATAAACGATACATATACATATTTGTAAATGGCAAACCTTTCACTAAATTAATATCACTTCAGATGACAGACACTGAACAGCTGACAGCATTCTCAGACCGGCGGTTGAAACCACTAAATGGATAACGCTGTATAAACGCATTTACAAGAAACATTAACTAAATAACGAAACAAGTTTTTCCGGACATTTATATTAAGTTTTATGTATTTGTTTGCTAAAACGCTTCGTATTAATTTCCTTTACCGAAAATAAAAATACCTATTAAACTGGTTAAAAAACACGTTTTCAATTTACCAAGTGTTCTGCAGTGTCCTATTGGTTGTATTTGCTATAATTGAATGAATGCCGCATTCATGACTTTGTAAATTGCTCAATGATATTTTTAAATTTAATAATAATTAGAACTGCTGGCGGGAACAGACATGAATCTGATTTGAATTTTGGGAAATGGTGTAGAATGGTGTAGTTCCTGACTTTTTTTTTATTGAAAACTCTTTTTTAAGGTATAAATTGTTATTGGTTTCAACAGCTCGTAAAACGAAATATTCTTGTGATCCTACTAAAGTAGTATAAAAGCGCAAATGGTGACTTTTGTGACGTTGTGTTTGTATGTTTGCTTCTTTTTAATACTTTGGTATATAATTCGAATTCTCATAGCATGTCCATTCTTTATATCAATCCACAATTCGCTTCAAAAACCCTGCTTTTTGTAGAACTAAAGCGGGAGATCCGTTTGGCGTTGCACACTCAGGGGAAGTAGGTGCAGCCAATACCTTAAACGTTTTTTCAAATGTTTTAAGACTTGTATTTGTTATCTGATATTTTTTAACCAA
Organism: Pollenia angustigena; assembly: GCA_930367215.1. Lineage (NCBI taxonomy): Eukaryota > Metazoa > Arthropoda > Insecta > Diptera > Polleniidae > Pollenia > Pollenia angustigena. Next base: position 16,902,544 of record OV884056.1, read on the forward strand.
TTTTTAACATTTGTTTGTGAAATAAGCGTGTTTTTAAGCACTCAGTGTTTTCTATTTATATCACTGTTACTTCTAAGACGATTAAGTTCAAATTAAATGCAAAAGTTCTTGAAACTTTAGCAAACAGTTCTTTTGTTTTTGTAACACGTGTTAAACCAATCCAAATTCACGTTACAAGAAGTGTTGAAAACACAGCTGAGCAACGTTTTTCTTACTAAAGACCACGTTATTCTTACGTTAACGACAACGTTGCCGTAACCGCGACGTTGCACACTGGGCCCAAAATCCCTTTTTTCGCGGCAAAATTTATATCTTCTCAGCTATAATAGTGAGGCATACTAAATTTAATGTGTGTAACTCTTGAAACATACTGCATAAACCTCCAGTTATACCAACAAAAATTGGAGGTATATGAGGGGGGAGACGGGTACACCCCATATAAAAAATTATTATTTTGCTTATACCTGAAAAACTACAATCGTGAGGCACACAAAATTTGATGTGAGTTACGCACAGAACTCACTTCATGAACCAACAAAATCTTGTAGGAATAGGACGGGGGAGACGGATAGCCCCATATAAATTATTTATTAGTTTTCTTATATCTGCATAACTCCAATAGTGAGTACGTACACTTAGAACAAACTGTGTGTACCAACAAAATCTTGGGGGTATAGGATGGGGGAAACGGATAGCCTCCATACAAAGCATTTATTATTTTTCTTATATCTGCGTAACTACAGTAGTGAGGCACACAAAATTTAATGTGTGTAACAAGCTGCATGTTCCAACAAAATGTTGGAGGTTTAGAAGGGAAAGTATTTATTTTTTACACTAAGTTACATGTGCGTTAAATTGATGTGCGTAACTCTTAGAACTAACGCATGTTCCAACAAAATTTTGGAGGTATAGGAGAGTGGAGACATGTACCGTACTGTTAAAATTTAAGTTTTCTCCGTTTTTGCGAATCGGTTGTGTTTTATGTTTGTTTATGTTTATTAATAATACAAAATTTTTATACAAAACGCACAATGAACAAAATTTATGAATAACAAAAATTTTGTCAAATTTTCGTATTTTAAGTATCGACCGCAACATTGACGTGTCCAAAACATAAACGTATGAGTAACAAGGCGTTAAGGCTACGTAATCGAGGCATCGTAAATCAAAGTAATACTGTTTTTGCAGACTTTGTTAATTAAAAAAAAATTAATAAGCAACAAGTTTTTATTTCTTAGCCTTATTTATTAGAAATTTAAAGTATTAATTTTTTTTTTTCAAACAAGTTATTGATTGCAAAAAAAAATTAATTAACCTTAAAAAGGTTCGAGGAAAAAACCAGCATAAAGTTTCTAGAAAATTAACAAATCATCAGTCATAAAACTGCATTATAGCCATAAAATAGAAAACCTCTCCGATTATTTTTTATTTCATAACATTTAAAAAAAGCGTGATTTAAAGTTAAATTTGGTAACCAGTTAAATAATTTTTCAACTTAAAAAAAAATTAATAACTGTTACCAATAGACTAATTAAAGATTCAAAAATAGTATATGCAAATAAAACCATAAAAGGAAACAAACGAAATCATGGTACGATTATTTTAAATTGAAGCAAACAAAAAAAAAAACACGAAAAATATGTGTAAAATTTTAAAATTAGCAATAAAATGCTTGTTAACTTACGGACTCAGCATTTACAGAGTGACGTGGTTTAGGTGCTACGTAACGGCAACTGAAAAGAAATAGAAGATATTTTGGGGTGAGCAGATTGAATGTAATCCAAAATTATAAAAAAAAGTAATAATAAATATTAAGGAAAAATATAAGCAAAAAAATTTTAGAGTGGAGGAAATTCTGGACTTACTATGGCATTTTACTAACGTGACCATTCGTTCTCTTTTTTAGAGGTCAATCATCTATTTTAACTGGCTTGCATCTATTAAATTTGTGTCCTCTTTTTGTCATCTTTATTTTTAAAAAGCATGATCAATATTTGTTTTTATTTTTATACATTAAAATAAATTTTATTTTACGACGGTCACGGTTTTTTCTGCCAAATCGTATGGAAAATGTCGTGCCATGCTTCTTCTGTTCATACTCATACTAAACTCTCATACACTTGCAGTATGAAATTTTGAAAAAGTTAGTGCAATGAATTTTTAAGTTTCGTTATTTTTTTTAACTAATTTTACTAATTTATAAGTAAATCTAAAATTTTATATAAAAATATGTAAGACCATATTTACATTATGCAATTAACGCCGCAACTTGTCGCAAGAAAACGGGGTTGAAAAAGTTGAAAAAATGCTTGAAAATATGTAAAAAATATTGAAGTCAAATAAATTTTTTATTTTTTACACAGTACAAATTGTTCGAATCCGTAAATGATTTCTTTCGAATCGAAATACGCGGTAACCCCCCTGTTCCCATGTTCTGTAACTTTAGTGAGAACTTCTCGCATCGAAAAGATGTGAAACAAAATATTCCATCGTTTCTCGAAAAGTGAGAAAAAATCGTGACTATCAACTATCAAGAGAGATTACGTCGTTCCGTTATAAATGTCATAATATTCCACTCAAAGTCGATGTGACATTACAGACGTTGAGAACGCCAGTCACACATATCGTTGACGGCGACCAAAATTTACTAAAATTTAAACATTTTCAATGACGGCGGCGAAAATACAACCGTCTGCAATACCAAATAATGTAAAGTGCGACTTTAATGTTTATTGTTTGCAAACAAGCTTTAACAACATTCGTATTTTTTTATAAAAATGTTACAAGCAAAATAATTAATTAATGGAAAAATATATTAAACACAAAATATACGGGCATGTTCTATAAAATGAAATGAAGTGCATTTCAAATCGAACAAATTTTGAAAACGAGCCTGCCAAGAAAGTTCACAAAAATATTTATTTTTATATACTTCATACTTTGATTACCAATTATCTTTACAAGAACACTCTTTAAAATAGGAATAACTGAAGTCATTTTGTAAATAATTGCAATCGAAATCTTGCTCGTTTTCAAATCCACTTCAATTCGATTTCTAGAGCATGCCCGATAGTTATTATTATTCTTAGCATTTTACATTTTTAAGATGTTTTTTAGTGTTGAAATTTTTTCTCGCACCGTTTTTTTCGTGAGTTTATATCACAGTTCAAAGCGGGAACATTCTCACAGAAATTTTACAGACACACTTTTTCTGTAAATTGGCGAGTAAGTTCCTTGCGTGACAGCTAGTACTAGCCAAAAGTGTAACAGACACAGTTAAGTGAGAAAAACAGTTTTTGTTTCAATTTATGGCATTTTCTCACATTACAATCGAAAAGTTTCTGGAAGCGAGAGTTACAGAACATGGGCACTGGTCGCATTAATCACCCTTATTGTGTTTGGCGTATTTAAGATACGCCTGCCTACGACAGTTTGGTAATAGATTAAAGAAAAAAAGTTCACGTTCTCTTTAATCTATTACCAAACAGTCGTAGGCGTATTTTAAATGCGCCAAACACAATAAGGGTGAATATCACGTAATTTTCGCACGGACAAATATCGTTAGAACAACTTATATAGTGATTCTGAGTCGATCGGTATACCAAAAAAAGGTCTAGAATCAATATTTTGATGTATTTCACACATTTAATCAGCATATAAGCATAATAACTTTTTTCAATTGCAGTGGGGGTACAAAAACACTAAAAGACTAAAATACGCACCAAAAATTCGCCATTTTTACAAAAAAGCGCTAAATTAAAATATTTTTTAATTAGATTTTATTTTAGCTAATACGGCCTAAAGTTCTGTATGTAATTAAAAACGCATTTAATCCATATTTTCCCAACGTTTCGTGAATGTTATGTTCACTTTATCAAGGGATTCGTAATAAGAGAAATTAATTTTTTATTGCATTGAACAATAATTTGTTGTAGACAAACATAAGAAACATTAAACATGAAAAATTAAATTTAACACAAATTTAAAATTATATCATAGGTTAGATATTGCAACACGGTAACTGACATTAATGTTTTGTATATATTTTTATCTAAGTGCTATTTGGAATAAAAAAATCGCTTAAATTAACAAACAAAACAAAAAAGTTATTTGCTTAAGTTAAAAAAAAAACAGTGCTCTACCTAAAGTAGGGTACAAAATTATTTTTATTAAACATTTAAATTTCATTCCCACTAAATTATTTTGATCACTGATTACAAACAACAGTGTGATTTCTACAAACAAATTATTAGTATTATTTTTAAATAATTACGGTGAAATACCGTAAACACATCGCAAACACTGAAATGTCCCTGACTTATTTATAAGCTTAAAACATTTAATTGGAATTAAAATGAAATTAGATACAATTATTTGCTGTATAAATACAAACAGCAAATGAACTTATTCCTGATTTTATCTACCACTTTTCCAGGTATAACTCACATGCAGGAGCCACAATCACGCATAATGACACGAGCACAATGGGGCGCTAGAACAGCAAAATTGGTGGAACATTTTCCAGGGCCCTCTCCATTTGTCATTATTCATCATTCGTATCAACCGGCAGCTTGTTATACCCTCGAAGACTGTAAAAGAGCCATGAAATCGATGCAGGATTATCATCAATTGGAAAGGGGTTGGAATGATATTGGCTACAGTTTTGCAATTGGAGGAGATGGCATGATTTATGTGGGTCGGGGTTTTAATGTTATCGGTGCCCATGCCCCCAAATATAATGACAAAAGTGTGGGCATTTGTTTGATAGGAGATTGGAAAAGTGAGTCTTTTTATTTTCTTCTTTTTTTCTTGAAAAAAAAAAAAACATTTTTATTTATTTAAAATTTTATTTTCAGCCGAACTACCTCCCTCTCAAATGTTAAGAGCTGCCAAGAATCTAATTGCTTTTGGTGTCGCCAAGGGCTACATTCACCCCGAATACAAATTAATGGGCCATAGACAAGTTCGTGATACCGAGTGTCCGGGTGGGCGTTTATTCGATGAAATTTCTACTTGGGATCATTTTAGTCCCAAACCCAATGACATCGAAAATGAGGTTAATTAAAAATGTTTCAGTTCAAATATCACACATTCAAATACATTTTAGTTTAGTTAGTTAATTTAAACTTTTGTAATTTAAGTAGAATATGCAGAGAAATTGTTTATATTTAATGAAATAATAAAACTTTTGGTGTATAGTTTAAATAAAATGTTGAAGAAAAAAAATCAGTTTCAGTGATGTTTGCTTATTTTTTTTTTTGTAAGAAGCATCATTTTTATGAGAACAAAATAACCCAAATTTCAAAAAAGTTTAAGTCTAAAAAATTTTAAATTTAGAAATATAATCCCAATTTCAAAATTTTTATTTTGACTTTCTGTTTGGAAGGGAGGGGGGTATGTAAAGTTATGCCTGTTCTCCCATGGATGAACTCTGCCATCTGTTGGAAGGCAAAACTTAGTTCCAAGGATGACATTGTTAAGAACTCGCTTCCCGTTTAAAAATAAAGGCACAGGAACACCGAGTCCAGTAGCTATAAAGGCGTATGGGAAGGGCTACTAATTCCCATGCTTCTCCTGCTCGCCACTTTAACAAATAAAATTAAAAAGACTAACTAAAACAGTGCACTGAAAGAAATATACTTCATAAATCTAATGAATCAATTTCATAAAATTTTTTCTTTAATCCAATCAAAAATTTCATTACAGGAATGAAATTTAACAAATATAATAAAGTAATTTCATTAACACTACGAAATTGTGTTTCGTAATTTCGTTAAAATTTTGGATTAAATTAATGACAACTTAATATCTCTTTTAAAAGAAAAATTAAACTAAATATTATACCTTATTTCAAAAGGTTTTTTTAAGATTAAAATGAACTATTACTTTAAATTTTCAAATATCAAACGATGGGCTAAAGAATTAACTGATCCTATAATAACGAAACGTTTGTATACATCATAAGTAAGGCCTATCCTGGAATACGGTTCTATTATTTGGGATCCTTATACTGATTATCACAAGAAGCGCATTGAATCTGTTCAAAAACAATTTCTTTTATTTTGTCTGGGAAATGCAACATGGAATGCAAATGTGAATCTTCTTCCATATTCTGCAAGACTGTCTTTAATCAATTTGCCGACTTTAGAAAGTAGATGCATCATGCTTAACGTTGCTTTTTTAGTAAATTTATTAAATGGTTCAATTTTTTCAGAGTTCCTGCTGAAGACAATTTAACTTCAATATACCTCTTAGATCTACTTGGAACTTCGCACCACTTCATCTACAGTGTTTTCAAACTAATTATGCAAACGCCGTAACGGCGAATTAAGAAACCAAAATTGAATTGGTTTGTATGGTATATTTGTGTCGTTTTGGTAATACAGAGGTGATGGTAATACAAATTTGTTATGATTATGTCACGTCTAATTGGACCTTTAAGGAGATTATGCAAAACTTTTAATGATTTCTACATTTTTATTGATTACCCTGTTAACGTTAATAGTTTAAAACGTAACATCATTTTTTTCTTGAATGTAAACCATTAGTTAAGTATCCTTAACAAATGTAGATTATTTTATTTGTCTGTAAGGATTTTAATCAAAAAATGAAAAAAAAAAGAAAAGAATCTTTTGTAACTTCATATTTTCCATTAAAAATGTCACTTAATCAATGAAAACAAGATAAAGTTCTCTAAGTTTAAAATATTTTCTTTCTATAACTGTTGTAAAAACGTACTCCTAATTCCATTTTTAGCGATAGACATGAAAATATATAAAAAATATTGTAAATTTTAATGTTTCGTAACATCAATAAAAAAATTGATTACGATAACGAAATACTGATTTTAGCTAAATGTTAGTAAAAGGTTCAAAAGCAAAGAGAAAGAGAAAGAAAAAACAAGATCAAACAATTCTCACATTCTTTTTTCTTTAATTGTAAATTTAAATACACAAAATTTGCGTAGTATTACAAGCCAGTAAAATGGAATAAAGGCAGATGAAGGTCATCGCAGGCTGGAAAATGAATTAAATACATTGACTAAAAGTTAAGCTTTTATGCAAGTAGAACATAATATGATGTAACAGAAATATAAAAACGAAATAAAATAAACATAACTTGACAGGAAAAAATAAAATTCACAACTCAAAACGCAAATTGAAAAAATGGCTGAAATAAATAAACATAAATATATAAAAATAACAATCATTTAACCAAAAAATACTGTTATAAAAACTACCAAATTTTATCATTATAATGAATCTATGTCATTTAAACATTTGACTCTTTATCATCTTGTTAATAAAATGTTTCATTAATGTGATGACAAATAATCAGTCTTAATAAAATTTTCTGACATTAAAATAATGAAAAATTTTCATCGATTTTATGAAATATTTTAAAATTTTTCGTTAATTCAACAAAGGGTATAGGTTGGCTTTAAATGTAATTTTTCATTGGAATAATGTAAAAATCCATTGGATCTCTGAAGAAAATTCTGTAACTTAAGTGGGAACTGCTCGCATCGAAAAGATGTGAAACAAAATATTCCATCGTTTCTCGAAAGTTGAAAAAAATGTGTCTGTAACTCATGTCGAAAACTTTCAAAAGAGATTTCGTCGTTTCGTTATAAATGTCATTATATTCCACTCGAAGCCGACGTGAAATTGCAGACGTTGAGAACGCCAATCTCACATTGCATTGACTGCGGTCAAAATGTAATTGAATAATTTTTTATGACGGCGGCGAAATTACAGTCGTCGGCTATACCAAATAATGTTAAGGGCGACTTTAATGTTTGTTGTTGTTGTTGTTGTTTTGAATATATTTTTTAGTGTAAACATTTTTTCTCGCCCCGTTTTTCGTGAGTTTATTTGACAGTTCAAAGCGGGAACTTTCTCACAAAAATTTTACAGACTTTTTCCGTAAATTGGCGAGTAATTTCCTTGCGTGACAGCTATTACTCGCCAAACATATTACAAAAGTGTCCATTTTTGATGAATAAGCCCAATAAAAAATTTTATCATTTTGCGAAGCACTTATGGTACATTTAAAAATATAAGCGCACAATTTGCGCTACGCGATAAGACATACAGAAATGCAGTAAAGTAAAGGTCCAATTAGACGTGACATAACCATAATGCTACAGCCGTAACGGCGAATTTAGAAGCCAAAATTGAATTGGTGTGTATGGTATGTTTATGTCGTTTGGTAATACAGTTTTGTTATGGTTATGTCACGTCTAATTGGACCTTAAGTGGAAGAACTCTCACCAACTTTTATAAAAAAAAAATAGCATTTCAAGTGCTATGGCATTCCCTTACTACGAAGCAGGTTTGCAAGAGAGAATACTAAAAAAATAACTGTTTCAAAACATTCAGTGTGTAAAGCTGATCGTTACATCCAGCAATTTGTATATGCGCTAAATAATGCGCTTTATGTGTCAAAAATGTATTGCTTCAAAGTGGGAACTCGCCATATAAAATTCATGTCTTCCGTAAGCGCAATGGTAAGAGAAACTTTTATGTTTCTCCCTTACAAACCTGCTTCGTTCGAAGCTCCATTTTTTATTGGGAGGTGGCAAAACAACATTAAAAGAAAAGCAATGAAGCAGGAATTCAAAAGCTTAATTAAAACAGAAAAAAATTCGAAAATATTTAAAAAAAAATTCCAATTTAACGCATATTTGTCGATTTTACAGAAATTAAAACAAAATATCGATTATTTAACGATAATTTTTTTAACAAAAAATTTCATTCAAAATAAAAAAATTATAAAAATGTAGAGACAAAATGTAGAGACAAAAAATGTAGAAACAAAAAAAAAAACCCCTGTTAGTAATAACCACAAAAAAAAAGTTTCTTATTTAATTTAGAGCACAAATTTAAAAATATTCAGCCTTATTCCGGTTGTCATTGTCGTAATCGATCAAGTCGTTTTTTGTAAAAGATTAAAGTAACACACAACCAGTGTTCTTTAATCTCTTACAAAAAACGACTTGATCGATTACGAAAACGACAACCGTAATAAGGCTGATTGTTTAATTTTAATAAAATAATCGCATTTTGAAAAAACTTATTTCAAAAAAATCGCTTAATTCAATAAAAGACCTTAAACATCTTTCTTTTTTTATGAAAAAGGAAAATATCGAAAATATTTATCAATTTTCGTTCATAAAAAGGTAGTTTATTTTTAAAAATAAAACTAATTTCGAGAAAAAATCGCTAAATTGAAAATAAGACGCAAAAAACGTTCTTTTACTGAACGAGGAAAAGCAGAAAAAAATAATAAAAATAAAATGAGCTTGGAGTAAAAAGTTAAAAATTTAAATTTTAAAGGAAATTGCTACACCGTAAGCCCTGCAACCACCACAAAACTTATTCTGTGTACGCATTTCTCTGAGTGTATCTAGTATTTTTTATTCAATCTATTACTTTTTATACCCACACCACAATAGTGGAGAGGGTATTATGCATTTGTGCTGATGTATGTAACGCCTTAAAATATTGGTCCTAGACCCACCTTAAAGTATACCGATCGACTCAGAATCACTTTCTGAGTCAAACTAACGATGTCCGTCCGGCTGGCTGGCAGGCTGGCTGGCTGGATGTCCATGTAACCTTGTGCGCAAAGTACAGGTCGCAATTTTGGAGATAATTTGATAAAATTTGGGACATAGGTTCTTATTGACTCAAGGACCAAGCCTATTGAAAATGGGCCAAATCGTAGGACCACGAGGGAAGATAGGGGGAAATTTCTTCCTCTCAGAAACTATCAAACCGATTTTAATAAAATTTAAAACTAACATTGGGGGAGGGGGGGGGGATGTATTTTTTAAAAAATATGACCACGAGGGGAGATAGGGCCAATTTCTGCCTCTCAAACCGATTTTAATGAAATTCAAAACATAGATAGATCCATATCTATATAGACACATAAGCTGTACAGTTTTTCAAAAATAGGACCACAAGGAGAGGTAGGGGGCAATTTCTGCCCCTCACAAACTTTTAACCCGATTTTAATAAGTTTTATAAACATAGATAAATCCATATTTATATGGACATATAAGCATGATGTGTTTTTTAATACTGTGGTGTAGGGTATCATATGGTCGGGCTTGACCGACTATACTTTCTTAATTGTTTCTTCATCTCCTTAGGAAACAACATAAAATCGTATTAATTAAGATGAAAAAATAAATCGTTTAAGCATAAGTATTCTCTGCGTTTCTGCACACAATTCAAACAATTGAACACTTTTATTTCATTCATACACACGAAAGAAATGTCATGTCAACTGCACTTGATGCAAGAAAAAAAGATTTAAAAAGTATTTAAAAGATTTAAAATCAAGAAAATACGTCTACATAGTACAAAAACAAATGAAAAGTTTAAAAAGTTCTAAAATTTAAAAAAAGTGTAAAACTCAAATTAAAAAAATGTTTGATATTTGTCCATTAAATTTCAAGTCACATGCAAAAGATATTTAGCAAAAAGTACAACAAAGAAAAAACTTCACAAAAAGTATCTGAAAGAAAATAGAAATAAAGCCTTAAGACAAGAACACACACATAATACGTTTTTTGTCACAATGGGATTGGATTTTTTGGATGAATGGTATTTATTACAAGGTAAGAATGGATGGCAAAGTGCTAAATATATTTTGATGCCTGATTTTGATAGTTTTCTCTCTAGTTCTGTCTTTATGTAGTCCTAGTGCAGCCAAAGCACAGGAAATTATTCTCATCATAATAAACTTTTAATTTAATGTTATCTGTCAACATTCAATTAAGGAATTAAAAGAAGATATTTTAAGCTTTTTAATTTTTTTTCTTTCCTTGAATTAAGTCTTTTTGTTCATACAAAAAAAAAATGGACTTGCATAATTGCTGAAATTGTATGTGCGGTTAACTTTCTTTATATGTACGCTACTATAGATAATTAAGGTTTATTTATAAAAGTAAAAAGTAGTTTTTCTGTTTTAGCAAAACATATTTGTTGTAAGAAAAATATACACACACCTTTTTTTAAAAATTAAAGAAAAAACCCACTCTCCACCCGGCACGCAGGAAATGCACCTCAATTTTGTTAAAGAAACGTTTGCGAATTTTAGCCATGTTCGCGATAGAAGCGATTTTTTCTTGTAAGTTTTCTGTTTCTTTATAGCTTTAACGATTTTTTTATAAACATAAGACTTTTCTATGTGCCGCTTTTAGCAAATTTTTGCGAATTTTCGATTATTTAGTAATTTGCACCGATATTTAATAATGTGAGGGGGTTTTAATCAATTGTATGGCTTGTTTGAAATATTAAAAATTTTCTCGAATTTTTGCAAAATTTTCCGAATTTTTGCAATTTTTGCGTAGCTTTGTTGTTCTTTGAGGTAATCGTCGCCGTTATAAAAATAACCCCATAAAAAGCTGCAATCAATGTTTTATTGCCTTATTCCACTATTAAGGGTGAGTTTCTTTGAATAAAACATGCTACCCTTTTAGAGGGCAAAACATATTTTTTGCTTTGCCTTTTTTTGGTCTTGAGTGCCGTGGAATTGGTACGGGGCAACATTCCTAGAGGCTCGAAGGTCACTTTATATGTGGACAGCCAGGCGGCTCTTAAGGCCATGATGGGCTGTTATGTGAACTCCAAGCTAGTGGATGATTGTAGATGAACTCTGGGAGAAATCTTAGGGGAGTATGTGTTGAGGCTTTGCTGGGTGATGACAGATGAGTTGGCGAGACTGGGCTAGGAAATTTAGGATCCTGCTTCCTTTTTGCAAAGATCAAGGAATGGCACTAATTGGATTTGGCGGAACCGTACGGACTGCCGGGTATCACTGTTGCTGGTGTTGAAGAAGTCAATCTCGGATGCGCTGCTGGGAAAGGGTAGGGCCCGTGTTAGAACCATGATAGGTATTATCACGGGCCACTGTATGATAGGCAGGATGGCGGTAAGGATGGGGTCTAACCTGACGGATTTGTGTGGGTTGTTTTCTGAGGACCCGGAGGAATTGAACAGTTAAGCAAATTTTGTGTCACTGTCCCAGGCTGAAGAACAGCAGGCTGAGGTGGCTTGGTAGTAGATTCTTAGGCGAATGGCTGCGCAACAGCATACTGGTAACGGGGTACACACAGGGCCGTTTTTGTTAAGTAGGGTTATTTTTCTTTTTGGTCTGATTTTTTGTATCTTCCACTTCTTTCTCCTTTCACTTTTTGTTTAATTTCTAACTAACTACTCGTAGAGCGTTAAAATGAACCCTAATGGTCCCTGGGTGAGGGTGTGAAGTTGACTTCGCATCAGCCTTTCAACCTAACATAACCTACTTCAGCTTTGCTTTCAACTTGCTCATAAGTAAATGTGTTTTGTGTTTTATATTTAACTTTATTTAAAAAAAAAAACTGCCACAAAGACGTTTGGTGCATGAGAGGGTTTAATAAAAAGTACATCTTTAAACAAAAAAACACCTTTTTATTAAATAAAAATATAATCAGCACACGTTTAGAACCATTTTCGTTGGATTTATCAAAGTTGTTTTTCTTACTATGTATGTATATACTCACGTTCGATTGAATAACGACTTATTCTCTTGGACTTAGTGTCAATTAGAAATATTTTTCAAAACTCCCTTTACTAAAACAACTAAGAAAGGAGAAGGGTGCCTAAAATTCGACATTTAGTCTAGCAGAAATTGTTTGAAATTTTTTTTATTTTCCTTAATTCTTTTGCGTTTTTTCGTATTTCATTTATTTACTTATTTTTCTCTCTGTGACATTTACATTGAAAAAACAAAAGAGGTCTTCTTGTGACAATTCTGTTCTCCGTCGTCTTTTTATTTTCATTATTATTACTGAAGGAATAAAAAAAATAGTTGATTTTCATTTGCTTTTGGCTGGCTTTTCCCCGTAGTTTCTTTCAAACCCACAACAAACATTTTAATTGGCCCATTTACCACCATCATCATTTAGTCTGTTTAAGGTAATTAACACATTATCATCTCGTCGTAATTAAAAAAAAATGAAAAGCGCTTAATAAGTGCAAAAAAGTCGGTACTTACAGAAGAAGTACTTCTACTTTGTTGACGTTGTCTTTTTAATTTTGAGAGGGATTTTCGCCGTAATATTTTCTTTTTCTTTGGCGAAATGGACATTTTGTATGTGGAAATCCGTAAGAGATTTATCTCTCAAATGGATATTGACAGTCCATATAGTATAGAAATTGCATGTAAGTGTATGAAAATTGAATAAATGTTTTTTTGTTGTTTTTATTTTTTTTAATTTGGTTTTCGGTCGAATTGAATTTTTTCTAGCATTTAGCCCAATCCACCCTCTTAAGTGACGGGTGTTGCATATTTTTTATGGAAAATTGTCAAATTTTTTAAAATATCCTTTTTTCATTTACAACTTTAGGAATTAATAGATATTGCTTTTATATAATGTTTTAAGGTGATCGCTTTATTATTAAAAAAAAAACAGATTATGGCAAATAGGGAAATTAAAATCTCATATTTTCAGTAATTTCTAAAAAAAAAAAAGCAGATTGGTAAATTGTCATATAAATAAAATGAAAAATAAGTATTTTTAAATACTGGCGTTGTTTTTAATTTAATGACATTTATTGTAAAAAATGTGACTCTTGCGACTTTTAATATAAAAAGTGTGACATTTATTGTTAGAAAATATCACTTTTGTGTAAAGTGTGACTTTTTCTGTTAACGGTTTAACATTTTGAGTTAAAAAGTGAGATTTGATGTAGATAGTGAATTTTTTGTGCAAAAATTATCACTTTTAATGTAAAAAGTGTGATTTTTATTGTAAGAAGAGATCCCTTTTGTGCAAAAAGTGTGAGTTATTGTGTTAAATGTTTTACTTTTTGTGTTAACAAGTGACATTTTTTTTATAAATTGTGACTTTTTGTGTTAAAGGTTTGACTTTTTGTGTTAACAAATGGCATTTTATGTAAAAAGTTTGACTTTTTGTGTAAAAACTAAAAGAAGTAAGAGTGCTAGGCGATTCCATTCTAGACAGTTTTTTACATCAATTTTCAAATCACACTATTTGATACTTTTTTCATGCCAATTTAAAATAAAATATTTATATTTTATTATATTCAACATTTTTCATTTTTCGAATTTATTCTATGAGCTAAATTTCAGTTATGTATTTTATAAAGCTTTTTTGTAATAGTTCTATTCCTACAATTTTTCAGAAATGAATAGAATAAATTCGAAAAATTAAAAATGTTGAATATAATATAAAGTTACCTTCGGAAGGAAATAATTCCCAGTTTCTATTTATATTTTATAATATAATTTTTTTAGACGCAAGCTTAAATATAAATTTGCTGTGCACTTCGAAGCATTAAGATTCATAGATTCGGCGCGAACAGAAAATTCATTGCATGTTGCACCCGTCATGGATAAAGAGCCAATTTCTTATTATTGGATTATATTTCTCTACGATGTTTGATTTGATAATCATCGTCTGATATCTCATCTTTCACAATAAAAAAAGAATAATACAATAAAAGTTTAAAAATTAACAAAGTTTTGTGTTTCTGTGGTATGATCTTATGAAAATTGTCCAATTTGGCTGCACCCGTCATGCACTTTAAAGCTCTCTCGTGATCGTTTCATATAAATTCTTGTAAATAGATAAAAATAGTATATAAAAAAATGTTACCCCTTCTAGAAATAACTTAATTGCAAATGAATCAAAGTTGTTCTTATTCGACCTTTCGAAATTTAAATAAATAAAAATTAATCAAGTTCGAGGCCAGTTAATTGCAAATGTGTTTCTTTCTATTAGTAAAAGACGTTTAAAGCGTCTAAATGTTGCACCCTTCAGAATAGAATCGCCCTGCTATATTCGGCTGTGCCCTTCACCCTCCACCGAGAGTTCGACTATTTTAGGACTCGGCTTTATATGGGATTTATAAATTAAAATCTAATTTTTATAAACTCTGAACTGAGTAACAAAATTCTTTGCGGTTTAAGGCGTTTAGACGGACTGACAGACGGACATGGCTAATTCGACAAGAAACCGGAATATACATACATATATATTTTATGGGGTCTTTGATGAATATAAAAAAAAATGTCACACGGAATGACAAAAACCACTAGTGGTGGAGGGTATACAAAAAGTCCCCTTACAAAAAAAAAACACTTTTTTAAAAATGTCACGTTTTACAAAAAATAAATCCCTATTCACGAAAAAAAACACACCACGTTTTGTTTTCAACAAAAAATCTTGTTAACGAAAATAAATAAGTTTTTTATTAAAAGGCCCTCACAAAAAAGTCACGTGTGACTAAAAGTTTTTCTATTTACGGCAAAGTTACTTACCGCTCTCATTGCATTTATTTATACCACAATAGAAAAAAAACTTTTTTACGAAATGAAGTAAAAAGAGAAGAACATTATAAAAAAAATTTCAATTTATTAAATCATTAGGAATAAGCATATGGGCATTCCCGCAAAAGGTCCACCGTGACCGAAAATTTAAAACTTATTAAAAGCTAATTATTTTACAATATTGTTATAAAGAAATATATAGATTTTACTAATTTTATAAATTTACCCATAAATTTGTTCACTAAGATGAACAATCAGACTGAAAAGTTGTGCAAACGTAATTTCTTATATGTGAGAATGTTTTATTGTATGTTTTCTTTAATAGTTATCTTTCTTAAAAGAGGTTATATTTGACAAAAATTATTCCAACAAAATTTTCTAGCATGGTCTGTTAATCTAAGGAAGAGTCCAAAGAGAAATATGTTATTTGGATTAGCGGTAAATTTTTATTTTATTTTAATCATTATTCAGTTAAATTATTATGGAAAAAATTTCACGTTCGAAATGTCACGTATCGACCCAGATTTTGGCTTAAAAAAGAAGAAAATACAGAAGATTTGGAATCAAACCAAGACATTAAAATTTTACATTGCAACGTAAAGTTCTGAAAGTAGTTTGACTAAAAAATTTTGTCAGGTTTCGCTGAATTATGCCTTTTTATACATGGCCACAAAAACTACTTCTGTATTTTTCACGTTCGAACCGCTACTTCTACCATAAACTTTAGCATAGATAACAGTGCTTTCTTAGTGCTATAATTTAAGTGTTAAGAGAGTGGAAAAATATTTTTTGTTTAAAATGTTATTGCATATTTCATGCGTACGACTGTCACGTTCAACACTTTGGAATTAACCATATGCAAAGTACAAATATTTTTTTTTTTTTTTTTTTTGTAAAGACTTATGTTAAGTGGATTTTAGTTTTACCGTCGTAGTTGTAATACAGTCTTTGATTGTATTTTTTTTTTTTTGTTTTGCCGTTTGATTTGGCTTATGAAAAATTTTTTTTGGAAAAAGTTTTATTATTAAATGGGATAAATGACACTAGATGGCGCTGTTATTTTAAAAATATTTTTTTAATTATATCTAATAGATCGTGGAGACTAAAAAAAACACATATTTTTTTTTATTTTATGTACATGTCCATTCCAGCCAGTAAATCTTATATTTCTATATAAAATTTTATTGAAATAAAAACAAAAAAAAACCTTCGAAAAAACGACCAATGAACCCCCAAAAAAATAAACAATTAATAATTTTTATCAACACAAACATTTAATTTAAACCCACACACGACAAATCATATGAAGACGACAATAACAAGACAAACAATCGAAGTGTAAGGTTAGGGGTACAGTCTCTTTTTCCTTGTTAATGAAAATTTCAAAATGCTAGAAACAAAACAAATGTGATCATCATAAAATAAACTTTTAAACAAAATTTTTAAAGAAAATTTTTCGCCAAAATTTTACACAAATTCTTTACAAGCGATTTTTCAAAACAATCAATAACACTTACTTCGGTTTCTCAGAAAATGCTGCGGATCAGGAGAAACTATCTAGACACCATTAAATTCAAATTGCAGTATGTATTTTAAAATATTTTTTGCATTGGTGAAACTTTTCTAACGGGAGAATTTTAAAGGCAAGAAGAGAGCAATATTTTTAGCAAAAATCTGTTAATCATAAATCGAAAGAGCAGAAAATCGTCCGGAGAAACTCTTAACGGAAATATAGAAAAACACACAAGATTTTCAAAAATAAATTCGAATTTCTTTTTTGAGTTTTTGGCCAAATGAAAACTTTTGCCAGCCATATTTTAACTAGTTCATTTTAGGCCGTGGAACGATATTGTCTAGATATAAATTTTGTACGTTTTAGTGCGTAAGGTCGAACACAAACATACAGCAACAACAACAACCACAAAAATATGCATATAGAAATAAATTTTCTATTTAAAAATTGAAAAAAAAAGAAAAGTGAAACAAAAAACGAAAAGTGCAAATTTTAAGAAAAAAATTTTATATTCAATAATAAAAAAAATGGAATTATAAACAATAAAACTAAAAATAATAAAAAAAAATATTCAAAATACCTTTAATTATTTTTTTTTTCTTCACATAATTTTCAAAACAACACAACAACTGTTTAAGCAAAAATAATATTGCAAATTTAAAATTTTATTCTCAATTGGTTTTTTTTAACCAATTTCGTTTTTAAGTAAAGGATTTTTACTAATATTTTTAAATTCTTTTGAAAAAAAAATTAAATATTACGTTTGTAAAATATTAATTTAATTAAATAATGTTCTATTTGAGTTCTTTATTGATTCAAAGTGGTACAATGAATTACGAATTTGAAATATATTGCGTTATAACGCCTCCATACATTTATTTTTATAGAAAAAATTTTTTATTTTTTTTTTTCAATTTTTGTCCGTTCTTCTCGCTATTTTTTATTTCGTGGATTTTTAGAGGAAAATAAACTTTTATTTTAAATTTTTGCTTGTATATATATGTATTTGTTTCTTGTTTTATTCGCCTTTATTTCAGACATTTTAGTTGGCTTTTTACTTTAAAATACACAAATAGTATTTATTGTATGTATAACAAAGAATACACTAAATGTAATACAGTTGGTGACGAAGAAAAAGTCTAGGTGTTTAATAAAATGCTAAGAAAATCGTATTTTTTATATACATAATTTCCACAAAATGAGATTATTATAAAAAGAAAAAGGCTTAACAAGCAAGTCCAAATTTTAAGCTTGTACAAACCTTTTGCGTTGTTAATTGAAGTGATGTTGACTACTTATCGAACTGTTTGCGGTAGGAATGGGCAAAAAATATCGATATATCAAAATATCGATATTTTTAAAAAGAATAATCGATATATATCGCCGATATTTAAAATACTGATATATCGATATTGAAATACGACTATCGAATTCGATATTTTTTAAAGTCAGTCTTCATTATAAACTCAAAATTTTAGACGTTTTTCAAACAATATGCGTTTTTTAAGAATTGGCATCACTGCATGCATCATATGTTTTCTATAACTAGTATGAAGATCTATAACTCCCAGTCTACAACTGACATGATTTGCTGTTATAACATAATGTTATAAAAGGGTTGTTAAAACATTTGCATTAACAACCGTGTTATAACATAATGTTATAAAAGGGTTGTTAAAACATTTGCATTAACAACCGTGTTATAACATGAGAAAACCTCTAACATGATGAGTCTATACTTAACACTAACGTCATATTAGTGTTAATGTTAAGCATTTCATGTCAGTTATAGACTGCATGTAAAGATTAGCATTTATAAGAAGAATAAGAAAAAAAAGGGGTTTGCAGACATTGCAGATTTCTAATTAAAACAGTAAAGTCAAACGAACTTGAAAAGATTTATTTTATGCGGTTTTGGAACAATATATGTGCCTATATATATTTGGAATAATAACAAGATTTGTGCATATATGTATGTATATTACATTTTTTAATTTGGTAATAGTTTCAGCAAAATACGTTCGATATATCGATACATCGATATTTTTGAAATAATATATATCGATACTCTTAAAAAATATCGATATATTTTTTCAATTTGCCCATCCCTAGTTTGCGGTGTTTAGTGCTAAATATAATTTAAGTGAAAATGTTGCCAACAAAAAGTCTGTCTTGCAGCGAAAAGAATAAAATATTTAATAAGTCTGAGTTCATACGGCTCATGTCTTATTGACAAGATTCTTCCTTTTTCTTCTTTGAACATGAATTGGCGTTCAAATGATTCATGTCATGTTGACGACATGTGCTTTTTTGAAATTGAAAACAACAACAAAATTAAACAACGAATGAAAAGGCAAAACGGCATCTGTGTACTCGTTTCTTTTCCCCTCGTCCCTCTCGCCTATAAAGTAGCAATCATGTCAATAAGACAAGAGCCGTATGAACACATACTAACTTTCAATTTCCACCAACAATAAATTTTCCTTAAGAAAATCGATTTTCTATGAGAAAACACAGGATGTTTAGAGCATATTTCTAGTTTCCCTGTTCATTAGTAATGTTTTTTAATATTCGGGCATATTATATAAATTAAAATGAAGTGGATTTAAGAACGACCAATTTTGAGCTACAGGCAATTTTGAATTTTGAGCTACAGGCAGAAAGGTTATAAAAATATTGCTTTTTTATATACTGCATACTTTGAAATACCAATTATATTACAAGAACAAAACAGATAAAATTGCAGTCATTTTGTAAATAATTGAAATCAAAATCTCGTTCGATTTCTATTCCACTTAATTTCGATTTCTAGAACATGCCTGATTGTTATAAAAAATATTTCGTGTTGATGTTGCAAGTAATATTAAAGAAATAATTTCGTTTAATCTTGTAACAAAACGCCTCTGTCGACAACCACAAAACAAATTGATTGATTTTGACATTTGTTGTAGCGTAATATTTCATAGTGGGGCGCAAATTTGTATGAGAGCTATTACAATATTGCTCGCTTCCATTGTCGACCGACTTGTCGTGCTAATAATTTTATTTAGCATGATGATATTAAAATTTTGTTAGAATCGGTACATATTTTGGGCAAAGATTTTATACAAAAATTATGTAAAAAAATACTACCACATTCAAATAAAACAGACATAATAAAATGTGTATAAGTTTCGAATATAATATTATTTGAATGTTTTACTCATAACATGAATACATTAATATTATTACTAGCAACTTTTGTTATGGAAATCGAAAACGTAAAACGCAAGAATTTTAAAGTCCTTTTTAATGTACTTTTAATCCAATTTTTATAATTTTTGTTGCAAAATTCTGTTTAATAGAGATACATATATTTGTAATGAGAATAAACATAAGTACTAATTTTACTATGTAGTATTTCTTGCACACAGTCTAACTGTTACCATATACTTGTGTGTGTTTGCATTTGCAAATTGAGTAAATAAATATTCAAAGAAAAAGAGTGAATAGAATGTGTGCCTTTGTTATGATAAAGTAAAACACAGACTACACTCTCTTTTATATTTTTACTCTTAAACTCTGTAGTATGTACTAAAGGGCTGCAAGAATACATTCATTTGTTTATTACACACAAGCATTCCAATATTCATTCAAATATTTAAATAGTTAAGTACTGGTTTACAGAGTTTAAGAGTTAAAACATAAAAGAGAGTGTAGTCTGTGTTTTACTTTATCACAACAAAGGCACACATTCTATTTACTCTTTTTCTTTGAATATTTATTTACTCAATTTTAAAATGCAAACACACACAAGTATATGGTAACAGTTACCTGTGTGCAAGAAATACTACATAGTAAAATTAGTACTTATGTTTATTCTCATTACAAATATATCTCTATCAAACAGAATTTTGCAACAAAAATTATAAAAATTGGATTAAAAGTATATTAAAAAGGACTTTAAAATTCTTGCGTTTTACGTTTTCGATTTCCATAACAAAAGTTGCTAGTAATAATATTAATGTATTCATGTTATGAGTAAAACATTCAAATAATATTATATTCGAAACTTATACACATTTTATTATGTCTGTTTTATTTGAATGTGGTAGTATTTGTTTCTGTTTAAATACAGTTGTTTTCTTTTCTCTTTTGCCTTGTGTGTTTATTCATTTGTTTTTTTAACATAAAATGTAAAGCACTGCGTACTTAAATCGTTTGTTGTACTTAACTTTACCTACTTAAAAAACAAATGAATGTATTCATATTCCTTTTAAATGTAGTCATGCAGACCTTTAGTATGTACTCTTCAAAATCACTTTTATCGACATTATTCTTTCGAAAAGGTTGATATCGATATAAAATTTGGTACAAAAAACTTTAATAAAAACTTTTATCAGGTCTGCTCTGAAAATCTTGTGGTTTCAAATCATGAACCGATTTTAAGCCACGTAGACGAATCGATGCTGTTCTGCAAATCACGCGATTTTACGGATTTCAGCGTAGTTTCAATTTTTCGAAAACATTGAAAAGCAGCTGACTTTTTAGATAAGTGCTTTAGTGGAAGCAGCTGACTTTTAAGACAAGTGCTTTGGTGTTAATATGTTTACATTCCTTAATAAAAAAAAATTAAAAGAAAAATGGATTTGACGTCAAAAGAAATTTCACAAAGTGTAAACTAACACCCATATTCATAAAAAAATATTTTTGATTTATAAAAGGTTTATTGAATTTTCATGGGAAATTTTTCCAATAAACCTTTTATAAATCAAAATTATTTTTTTATGAATATGGGGGAAAAATTAAAATTAATCTAAGGGCTAATAAATCAGTGCAAGTTAAGCTCCCTTTTTGGTTTTAAATGTGTTTAAGCCAACAAATCTATATATCAGTAAACATATAAACCATCTTAAGTGTAGGCGTTTAAACTACAAATACAGACCATATTAATTTAACAAGATTTATCGCAATGCTGCCACATGCTATTTTATTTACTACATATAATACATGGCACACTGATTTATAGTTGTTGAGTTTAAGCTACATATAAATTTAAGTTTAGTTCAACTAAACCAGCGTTTAAACATTCACTAATTTATTAGCCATTAGTATGACAAAATATTAATACAAAAACAAACGCAGTTGACAATGTTGTCATCAATGAAATTGGCTTAGATTTTGCACATTTTACTTAATTTGCACAAAAATTACTCAATTATTGATCATTTTTCAATTCTTTTGCAAAAATATTTAAACTTTGTCTTAAACAAGGAACAGGATGATATAAATTCCTTATATCTTACTTGTCATTTTCGACTATGTCACCTTTGGCAACGTCAAAAATATTTTCAAAAGCTGACTTCTAAAGTAACGGAATATTATTAGTGAAAAGTATTGCTCAAGATGCAGTTGACTTATTGTTTAAGAGGAAATAACATTTTCTTTATTTCTTGTTTGTTTCGACATATCGCACTGGTTCCTCTTAAGAGAGTCAACTTAAAAATTTTCATTTTTCACTTTTTGCAAGAAATCGATTTACAATGGTTATACCAAGGCACTGTAAAAGTCTTTAATCAACTTCCTAGCATTTTGCCAAGAAAAAGTATACCATTTTGTAGAGGAGTTTGCCTCTACTGAAAATGTATAAATTTTGAGTTAATCCCCTTTAGAGGAAGCAGTGCGATATGTGCATATATTTATGCAATCACAAGTTTTTTCTACAAAATATCCGTAATTGGATCACTAGCAATAAGGGAATGAAACATTTTTTATCAATAATACCGACTTACACAACCTTTTTCTTCGCCACCAACTGTATAAATTTCTCATTTCTGTATACAACATCACTGGGAAAATGTATGTGTCTTTTCATTCGTTTATATTTTCTACATATAAACACTAAAAACATTTTCATTTTTTTCTTTTGAATTTTCACCAAAATAAAAGCAAATCGAATAAAAAAAAAAGAAAACAAAAACCGACACCAAAAATTTTTCAAATAAACAAAAAAAAATGCGAATAACTTTGGGAAACAACAGGGATTGAGTGAAATTTTTTGCAAAAAAAAAGAAATTATAATTTTTTTTTTTTTTTTTTTTTGGAACCTTTTAACTGAAAAAAGTCTACCGCAAGGAAAATATTGTAAAAGACAACATAGTTGAAATTAAAAGAGACAGTTAAAAGAATTTTAAAATTTACAAAATTTGGCAAATGATTGTTGAATATTAAACACAGGAAGAAGAAATATTTTGTACTAACAGCACTTTGCTTTAAAGTGTGTTATGGAAATCCAAAAACTGGCTTTATAAAAGGAGTTTGTACTTTTTTAAAAAAGTACCTTTATGTTAAAGTACAATTTTGTAAAAAGTACCTTTTTGTAAAAATACAATTTTGTAAAAAGTACCTTTTTGTAAAAGTACAATTTTGTAAAAAGTACCTTTATGTAAAAGTACAATTTTGTAAAAAGTACCTTTTTATAAAAATACAATTTTGTAAAAAGTACCTTTTTATAAAAATACAATTTTGTAAAAAGTACCTTTTTATAAAAATAGAATTTTGTAAAAAGGACCTTTTTATAAAAATACAATTTTGTAAAAAGTACCTTTTTATAAAAATACAATTTTGTAAAAAATACCTTTTTATAAAAATACAATTTTGTAAAAAGTACCTTTTTGTAAAAAAGTATATAGCTTTTTTTTTAAGAAAGTATTTTTTTTGTAAAATTTATCTTTTTTGATAAAAGTACCTTTCTGGAAAAATTACCTTTTTTAAAAAAAAGAGCCTTTTTGAAAAAAGTACTTTAAAAAATCGTTTTGACTTTCAGTATGTACCTTTTGCAATTAAAATAAATTTTAAACAAAATATCTGCATTTTATTCAAATGAAATGCGATTAAACAAACAATTTTACCAAAATGTATATTTAATGCACAAAAAAGTAAACACCTTTTGTAAATTGATTACTTCTACAAAATACCGTAAGTAGAAGGATATTTTGGAAAGAAAATGTACATTTTTTGATGAGGCATTTGATTTTGCACCAGACATACAAATATGTTCCTTTTTAAAATCTTTTCTTTAGCTTCACTTCGGAAAATCAAATCTTGTAACGTTAATTTAACCGCCTTATACTCAATGCAAATGGATGAAACTTTGCAGGCATACATATTCCCGATGACAATACACGAATACATGGGCGTAGCCAGGATAAAATCTAGGGGGGGAGCAAAAAAAAATTTTTTTTTGGTAAAATGCTTTTTGATCGCCTTTTACTCAATGCAAATGGATGAAACTTTGCAGGCATACATATTCCCGATGACAGTACACGAATACATGAACGTAGCCAGGATAAAATCTAGGGGGGGCGGGCAAAATTTCTTTTTCAAGAAAAGCGTTTCTTAAAAATAATTTTTTTAAATGTTCTTATTTTATATTAACTTCTTCTTAGACAGAAATACCTTTGGATCTAAAAAGGGCCGTTCGCTAAACAAAATTGTACCGTTTTTAAAATAAAAGTTTAAAATTTCATATATCTTTGACGTTAGACAAAAATGTTTTAAGTCAAAAAAGTGTAGTTTGAGTTTTTGATTAGGTTTAAATAAATTTTTTTTCAAGCTTTAACTTTAACGCCGGTTAATAATGACTGTGAAAATTTCAGGAAAAGCCGTTTGATAGTGTCTAGGAAACAAACACTGAAACATACGCATTTTAATTTTTATATTCATATTTATTGCCCCCCTGCACCTACTTTTTTTTTTATTTTGAAAGGTTTAGTTTGCCATAAGAGTGGGTCCTACAAAGCTTGAAGATTTTTTGTCTTCAGATATACGCTACATATTTAATATTTTCGTTCTATGGGGCGCACTGCTTCTTCTCCGTCTATCACGCCCATTTGTATTTTGAAATTTATAGTTTACCATAAAAGTGGCTTTAACAATGTTGGAAGACTGTCGCTTTAAAAGTTCTTCAGTTAAAATATGCACCCTATATGGGGTATTGCTCCCCCTGCGCCTACCACCTATATTTTGAAATGTGTAGTTTATTATAAGAGTGACTCCTACCAAGTTTGATAATTTTCACTATAATAGTTCTTAAAATATGCGGTATTTGGCGTCCTATGGGGGTACGACTTCACCTGTTGCTATCTTATTAAAATTTCAGGGCTCAGAAGATCCTACTAAAAAAACGTTCAAGAAAATGTGTGGAGCGGCTCTTAAGATATGCGATACTTAATATTGGGATCCTACGGAGGGTACCACTACCCCTGCCCCTATCGAAAAAATAAGTAGCCTTTTTTATTTTCGGGACTCACGTGATGTAACAGTAAAAATTTCAGGAAAATCGGTTCAGTAGTTTAAGAGTCTATAAGCCAACAGACAAAAATTTTCATTTTTATACATCGTTACCTGAAATGCAAAAGGCTCTTACTAACCCAAATTAAAAATAGACTTTTACGATGATTCTGATGTATTGCAGCATCAAAAATGTTAGAATCTTTCGACCAAAATTTGCGAGTTTATTAGTTTAAAAGGCTCTACCTACAAACGTGTATATGGTAAACGCTAAAAGGCCTAACTAACAGTTTGCTTAATATGCAACATTGTCAATTTTCCAAACATCTGGTAGGTTTAACAAGAAAAATATCAGAAAAATAAAATAAAGGCTCAGTTAGGCGAACGTTGCTGTACAGTATCTGTACTGTATCCATCAGCTGTTCGCTTTTTGTTATATGAAAACCAATACAAAAGCTTACCGAAATGCAATGTACCGTAGTTGCAACGTACCAATCTGTATAAAATAGAATTTCATTCCGTTGTTGCTTGACATTTGTAAGACAGTGATGGACGGCTTTTATGTTACATTGAATGTGGGTAATTTTGCTCTTTTTTTTTGGTACTTTCTTCAGTATATCTATGGAATTGCGACAAAACAACTTACAATACAACATATTTCCAAATATACATATGTTTAAAATAAATAAATGAATATACACATCCAATGAAAAAGGGAAACATATGAAGACTTTAAATGGTATCAAAACCTTGTTTGGTGTATGCACATTTACAATATATGTATGCTAAAAATTTATATATGCTAAAATACAAATTTATTTATTGTAAATCTATAATATAAATATTAAACTATTAACATTTTTTACATACACAAAATACTGTTTTAATACCTTTTAAAGCACGTGGTACCTTTTCTGCACAACGGTCACCATTTGAACATTTTTGATTCCCATCACTGTGTGTTTTGTTTTATGTATACTATTGCTTTTTGTTTATGTATGGGAAAACATATGACACGTTTTTAAACGTTCTATAAGTGCACCAACGTGCTTACAGTACGTTGCGGTACATAACGGGTACAGCAACGTTCGCCTAACTGAGCCTTAATAAACAGTTTAAGTCGAATTACACTACGTGACAAAATTTCAACAAAGTCGTGACCAAATGAATCTGACAGCTAATCATTATTTAAAATTATCCGCTGAATCCGAATATGAAGTCAGAATTGTCAAAAGTAGAACAGTTTTTGAGATATTCCAAAATAACCGTTATTTGTATTTTTAAAAAAGATGATGTGACTGAAATGCAAATATCTTCAACAATTTTAAACGGGGTTTGTAATTCTTTCTTTCTAGTGAAAGGTTATAAAATTTCCAAAATAACCATGGATTGCTTGTGAAGATTGGTAAAGAAATGACAGAGTTACAGGGGACAAAAGTTCAAGCTTCATTGAAAATTTTTTGATTTTGTTCAATTTTACTCTATTCAAGTTATTTTTTTTTTTAAACCAACGATTTAAAAATCCGAATGTTTTATTGCATGCGACATTAGATTATTTTAATATGAAAAGACATAGAAATTCAATACTTTTAAGCAATTTTTAATATTACTTACTAAAAATTTAGCTTTTTATATTAATTTGTTGTGGGTTAGTTCAATTAATCATCTGTAACTTTGTCATTTTTGCACCGATCCGGATCCTATTGGGTACAAAATGTTGGTATTGAAATAGGGGTTTTTTTTTTTGGATATTTGCATTTCAGTCACAGCGACTTTTTTAAAAACACAAATAACGGTTATTTTGGAATATCTCAAAAACTGTTCTACTTTTGACAATTCTGACTTCATATTCAGATGTCAAATTCATTTGGTCAAAACGTTGTCACGTAGTGTTATCAATTTATTATTTTATAAAGTTTTTGCATCTCCTGTAAAATTTTTAAATTGTAAGATAGGTCCTTTTAAGGTTTTAGGTGAGGATATATAGAAAGTTATTCGATGATTAACGGTGTCAAACGCCGATAAATGGTCAGGTAGTACTTAAAAGTTCACGTTATTATTATCTAGATACCGTCTTATGTTTACAGACACTTCAACTGATGATGTTACGCAATTATGTTGAGTTCAAAATCCAGACTGCTTGCATGTCATCAAGTGAGTTTCGCTTAGGTATGTGGTCATTTGGGCACATAATAGTTTTTCAAAAGCTTTAAAAATAAAACTCAATATTTCGATTGGTAGATATTCTGTGTTTGATTTAGGTAACGGTATTAGTTTTGCATGCATCAATTTCTAGTGAAATGTGTTTGTTGTAATAAAAGTGTTGAAGAGATGTGTAATATAGAGCAGTATTAACAGTAAGATAATTCAGATGAATTTCGGGTGCTTGTTATCGTTATTGTTAGGGGACAAGCTGCGGTTTGGCGGACGCATGAGAACTCAAATGGATTTTGATAAGAAGAAGAATTGAAATTTGTATAAACATTCTGTATGCCCGAGACATCTCTGTTAATTTTATTTAACAACAAACACATATTTTATCAATAAAGATATGCCTTCTTTAAACAAAAAAAAAGCGCATTTAATTCAAAAATGTAACAAATAGTAATAATTATAAATATATTAAAATTTTATAAAAATAATTTATAAACTGATGATCAATCTGATTTATATCTAATATTTATAAATCTTTATAGAAACAATATTCCAACGTCATGAGTAAAAAAAAGAATATATTTATTTTCGGTATTAGTAAACAAATTTCTCTAAAAGTCTGTGCCAAAAAAAAAAAATTGTTCTTGTTTAGTTTTGTTAGTGATGCTAATATTTTAATATTCATTATCTATAAATAAAACTTAAAAATAAAATTTGAAATAAAAAATGAATTTTGTATATAAAATAAAATGTTAAGGGCCTTAAGGAAACATAAACAGTTGTTGTGCTTTAAAAATTTATATTGAAAAGAATAAAATAAATAAATTTCAAATAAAATAAAAATATTAAAGAAAAATATTCACTTTTTCTTTTGCAACCGAACAATAGAAGAACAAATTATTACAAATTTTGTAAACGACAACAAAAAAAGGCAAACAAATTCAACAATTTTGATTAATCATAAAAATAAAATTAATTAAATTAACAACGAAATAAAAAAAATTATAGTTAAACGAATAGTACAGTGAAAGTTTTGTGGTTTAAACATGTTTTAATTGTTTTGAAATTGTTTAAAATAAATTTTGGAAACATATTTAAAAAACTCATTGTGTTGAACTTAAGCTAAATTAGTGATTTAAATATTAAAATGCCTTTTGTTGCACCAAAAGCTACTAGTAGCAACGCTGCTAATCGTACCACATTTAGACCCCCATGGGTTAAAGAGGATGGAGCTCAAAGTGGCCTTAAACCCACCACTAAAACGTCTGTACCCTGGGCCAAAAAGAATACAGACGCCAAAGAACCTGAAACACCCAAGTCAAGCATATTAAAGAAACCCACACCCTCAGCGGCCACAACAAAAACGAATGCTGAACCCAGTGCCACCTTAAAAAAAACAGCAGAGTCTTTAAAGAAAACAAGTGAACCTGCTAAGAAAATAACAACCCCAGTGAAAAAGGAGCCTGAAACAGTTAAGAAACCCTTAACCAATAACACAAAGACCTTGGCGGCTAAGAAGAAAGAGCCTACTCCGCCCTCTTCAACCGAAGAAGAGGAAACCGATGAGGAGGAGGAAGAAACTGAGGAAGAAACCGAAGAAGAAACTGAAGAGGAAACCGAAGAAGAGGAGGAATCTGAAGAAGAATCAGAAGAAGAGGAATCTGCAGAGGAAGATAAATCTAAAAACACCAAAAAACCTCAAACACAGAACAGCTCCACCAACAACAAGAACAAGAACACCGCCACCCCAGCCTCGGCGACGACGACAGCTAAAAAAATTATTCCACCCAAGACACAACCACCCAAAAAAGAGGAAGAAGAAAGTGAGTTAAAACGCCGTTTCTCATTAGAAAAGCCAAAACTTAGACCGGTTGTAGTTAAACGTGACAAGTCCATGAAAAAAATCGAAGACGATGACGAGCCGGTCGAAGGTGAAACCGAAGAAGAACGCGAGCGTAGATTACGTTTTAAGTTAGAAAAACCCAAGCTACGACACGTTAAACGCGAAGAGAAACCCCTTCCTAGTAAAAGTACTGAGAATATTTTAAAAATTCGTCCCGTTTTGAAAAAAGTACCCAAAGTTGATGAGATACTCAAGGAAACGAAAGAGGAACCCAAACCCGAATTTAAAACGAAAACTTTACGTAAAACACCGTCGATAAAACGCGAACCCAGTATCAAAAATGGTAAGTTGAGGGGTTCAAACATAGAGCTAACTTCAAAAAAAAAGCTACTATTTTTTAATATTTTTACTACTATTTTTAACGAATGCTGGCAGTTATATTGATTTTTTGGATGTTTGGTATTTACAGAAGTATTTTGAGAATATTTAGGATTATGTGAACACATAATATGAAAATAATCGAACAGTTAGTTATTTTTTAAGATTTATACAAAAATTAGGAGATTTATTTTCTTGTTTTGTTGCCCTTAAGGTAGAAGTACATAACACGCGTTAGTGCGCGCGCGCTCTGTAGACTTATGTCAAGAAAAGTTACACTAGTGTGTTTTCATAGAAAAAGCTACATGCAAAATATTTTGACGCGTTTGCGCCAGAAAGTTCGTTTGCTTTGAACATTTTAAAGCGTTGTGTATTTTTGACAAGTAATCAGCTGACAATAAAAAAAATAATTTGACAAAATTGTGAATCATGAAAGAAAAACTTATTGAAGAGCTTAAAAAACATACAATATTTATATAAAAAGAATAAATTCAATAAAATAAAAAAATCTTGATATACTTTCGAATCCGTTTTCAATGCACAAATAAGTAAACAAATAAAAAAAACAGCTGACAGGAATGGCTTTTGTAACGCGCGTTGTGTAACTTGCAATTTTTCATGCGCAAAAGTTTTTAAACGCACGACAAACGTCGACGAATTAACGCGTGTTATGTACTTCTACCTTAACTTTCATACAAAAAAAAAAAAAAACGAGAGTGATTGTAAAACAAATTTTGTGCAATAATATGGCAATAATCGCAAAGCTTACACCTAAATTTTTAGCTCGTTTAACCATGGTGAAATAATACAGGTGACTAAGGCAACAAATACAACATTACAACAAAAATGAAAAATGAATTTCTGTATACGTCAAAAATTTTTTTAAACTAAAATCAAATTTTGCCGCCGAATGCGATGAAATCAATAAATTGTTAGACAATTTTTATTTCACTATTTTTACTATATTTTTTTTTTAATTTTAATTCAAATAATCAAAAACTCGAATGCAATACAACTCTAAAGAGTTCTAACACTCGTAAAACTGCTCTGAGTGGAGAAGCAGCTCGCGCTTAAGGACAAACAGGTCGTTCTTGTTTGTCTACTTTTCGTGCGTTTTACGTTGTCACCCCGCATTGGTTAATGGTTCGGCGTCGGTTAACTGAACCGAGTTACAGTTTTTGCGGTTTCAACATTAACTATATGCAATCGTTTTTAACCTCAATTTTTTAAATGTGACTGGTGGAGAACCAAGGCGAATTGACTAGAAGGTGAGGTCAACTCTACAACTACAATGTTTCTGTGGTCGGGTTGTCAAAAATATTGCTAGTAAAAAAACAGGTTTGTTTACATAAAAAACCAGTTTGTATACAAACTTTGACAAGTCGACCACCAAAAAAAAAACCACATGGTGACTTGACCCCACCTTCTAGTCAATTCGCCTTGGTGGATAACCATATATAATTCAGACGTTTTACTGGTGGAGTACCAAAGATAATACTCAGAAGTTTACTGGTGGACGAAGCAAAATCAAAAAAAAAAGTTTTATGTGGTGTTTATAGAATACGAGCGCCTTACTCGTCCGTTCAACTTACATTTAAAACAAAAACAATATTACGAAATTTGTTTTTGTTTTTAATGTAAGTTGAACGGACGAGTAAGGCGCTCGTGTTCTATAAACTGCGCATTAAATTACCAGACTTCAATCGTAGAAAAAATGCTCAAAAATTTTTTATATTTCCAAAAGTTTTTTTGTTTTGTAATTTGTACCTATAATCTAACTTCAACTGTAAATTTTTTTTGTAAATAATTCCTAAAGATGTTTTGATAGGTACTTGCTATTTTTTTTATTGGATTTTTTTAGGATTGTCTGAATGAAACAACAAATGCGAGAAAGAACAAGAAATACAATTTGATAAACAATCCCTTTTTTCTGATTGACATTTCTTAAGGTCCCATTAGCCGACCGTAAATGTAGAAATGTAAATGTAATGTAAACAGCTGATCGTTTCTGTTATATGGAAAGCAATACAAATACTTAACTGACTGTTATGTCACTTAACCGTAACGTGCCAACCTGTAGAAAATAGAATTTCATTACGAGGTTACGTGACAGTTGTAGATAGTGATGGGCTGCTTATATTTTAAATGCAATGCGGGTAAAATCACTCTTTTTGTTTGGTACTTTTTCATTTAAAATATCTGTGGACTTTTCACAAAATAAGTTACAATCCATACATATTTTCATTTATACAAATATATGCTTAGATGTATAAAATTAACAAATGTATACATATCCGTCTGGTTTTTAATGGTATCAAAACCTTGTTTAGGTGTATGCACATTTTGAAATGAATGTAAGAACATGTGTACGAATATGATATAATACATATTTGTTTTTTGTAAATCTGTAATATTAATATCAAATATTAATATATTTATTTATTTATACATGCAAGACATACAGTTTTAATACTATTTAAATCGCTTGATACTTTTTCTGCAAAGCGGTCACTATTTCAACATTTTTAATTCTCATCACTGTGTGTGTTGTTTTATGTATAATGCTTTTTTGTTTTTGGTTGTGAAAAACAGCTGACACGTTCTTACATGTTCTATAAGTGCACAAACGAGCTTACAGTACGTTACGGTACTTTACATTGCATTTAATTACATTTACGGTCGGCTA
The DNA here is from genome assembly GCA_930367215.1 of Pollenia angustigena. NCBI lineage: Eukaryota > Metazoa > Arthropoda > Insecta > Diptera > Polleniidae > Pollenia > Pollenia angustigena. The sequence continues at coordinate 16,934,737 of OV884056.1, forward strand.
AAGCGGCCTTTATGTTTATTTTTTTCTTTGACTAAAACAAAAAAAAAATGGTAAAAGCTTGGTCAGATGAAACTATTTTGTTTTTGATATGTGAAATGAAGCAGGTGTCCTTCATATGGGATTTCAATCATAAATTTTCAATTAAAGAATATACCCCGATGTAATTCGTAAAATTTTACATTATTATACATTATTTGCATTAAATTTTATTGTATATAAAAAAAAATTGTTTGTGATTCCAAAATAAAATGTAAACAAAACAAACAATATTGTCCTCATGTTTTTCCCACAAAAACCCGTCAAAAAGGCTAAAAATCGCAAAAAAAAGTTAAAAACCGCTACTTTCGATCAAAAACTAAAAAATTGGCAACAGTGCTAACAATTAATCTGGAAATGTCAATTTTAAGTTAAAAATTTTTATATTTTTTTTGACAGTATTAGATTTTTTATCGATAACACATGTATATTTGTTTGACATTTCAAGATTTTTTATGATATAATCATACTCTTTACACTTAGTCAGTTTTCCTATGCAAATATACTTGCACTGTTCTCCAATATAGAAAAAATACAAAAAATAGCAAGTATCATAACATACAGTCTACAACTGACATGAAATGCTTAACATTAACACTAAAATGATGTTAGTGTTAAGTATAGACTCATCATGTTAGAGGTTTTCTCATGTTATAACACGGTTGTTAATGCAAATGTTTTAACCACGCTTTTATAACATTATGTTATAACAACAAATCATGTCAGTTGTAGACGTGGAGTAACAGCTTAAACAAAAATGTTATGGTATAAACTAGGGTATTCATTTAACCGGGCTTTTGATTTAATCGGTTAATCGCTCGATTAATTAACCGGGGTTTTTGTTTAATCGATTAATAATCGGTTAATTTTGTTATTGATCGGTTAACCGATTCATAAAATATTTCTTATAAATAAGATAATTTCAATGATTAAAAATTATATATTATTTGCAGCTATTAGCTAAAAAAAAACAATGACATAACAAAACGTGAACTAAAACAAAAAATAATTCATAAGTCTGTAATATATATTTTTTAATTAATACATATTCGGCCACGTTTTGTAAATCGAAATCACGTGAAATTGAAATCGATGGAGCTTTTTAATTAAATTCTTTTTTAATGATCGTAGCTTTTCCTGATTTCAAAAGTAGTTTTGGTAAAGATGTGTGGTCCTCAAAGTATGAGGTAATACAAAAGAAATATTTTTATCAATTTTAAACACAAGCTAGAATTAAAAACTGTTTTGATTTCAATTTCACGTGATTTCGATTTCCAGAACAAGGCCGATTATGTATTTATTAAAAAATAAACTGTGAGATCATTTTATTAGTAATTTTTTAGATAAATAATTTGGTTAAAATGTATTTGATTAAAGCGACTCCTTTCTTTAGTTTTGGTAAATTTTGACTTGGAAAAATTCTTTCACTTATCGTAGATGTTGGAGAAATTCTCAGTTATTTTTCTGGATTTCTCTAAACCTATAAAATCTTTCATTATACCATTTAAATCCTGTTTTATTTTTTAAAATTTTTAACACTTCTAATTGTTTGGGTTAATGCTGTTGTTAAGTTACTATCGAAAAAACGTTCATTTTCGAATTCCTTAATTTCTGTTTTTGTACTGTTTTTTTAAAAAAAGTATAAAAAAATACTACTAAACACAACTTTTGGTGCACTTTGGCAACTTTTTTGGAGAATTTTGGTACGGATAAATGATGAAACAGAACTGAGTCTTCAACTTCAGGCAGTGATGTTAACTTTTATTTTTTCTTGAAAATTTTTAATAATTACTATAGTTAAATGCATCACATTACGTCTATTTTAAATGCTTAAACAATTGTTGATTTTGAAACAACCAAAAAGTTAAAAATGCAATTAATTGTATACAATGAGTTATTTAATTTTTCATATTTTACACTTATCACTGTAACATAAGCATTTGCAGAAACATAACATTCTTAACTTTTTGTATTACATTCATGAAAATCGCATCTCAAAAGTTAGGATCATAAAGCCTTCATGTATGTATGTATATGAATATCAAAAACCCAAATCTTGATATTACCGTTTTTTAAATGAAATTACCTTGCTACCTTTTGGGGCTCAAAATTACCGTAAAAAAGGGTAAGTCCCCTTTTACAATGTGGCAAGTAGAAGGCAGACAGACGAAGTTTGTTGGTGAGGGGTTGTAGAGGTAGAGTGTGTAGTACATGACTATCTGTACTGGACATTTTTTGTTTATCTTTTACACTTTTCGGCATTTTCATGTTGTTGCTTCATATCATTTTTCTCACACCAATGTAATTTTAGTATCAATGCCTGTTAAATGTTCACCTTCGTCAACAAAGAAAAAAGGAAAACAATAATTTCTGTCTGTCTATTAATTTCGCGATTGTGAAAGGTTTAGCCAAGTTCAAAAGAGAATAAGAAAAATGTCTGCCTTTCAATTTCAACGTTGTAAATTGGGACTTATTACCGTACGGTTAACATCACTGACTTCAGGCAAAAATTTCAGCAGTAACTTCAAATTCTCTCTCATTTCTTTCGTTTTCTTTTGTTCTTATTTGTCTTTGTTTACAAAATGTATGAAATTGAATGAAAGTATGGTAGCATTGTTAAGAGAATAATTGTATTTATGTGAGAGCATTAGAAAAAAAACGTCCTCAAAATAAAATTGATTTTATTTCTCGACCGCATTCTCTGGCATAATTTTATGTCAAACTGTATGAAAAACATCGTTCAGCCACAGTTCTGTTTCATCATTAACGTTGTAAAATTGTTCATCGTTGCACTGTAGAATGTATTTAAAAAAGCGAGGTGCTTTGCAACCGCCTTTTTGGAACTCAGCCATTATTTAAAACACAAAAAAATAAGGTTTAATACTACTAAAAATTATAATTTTTGTTACAACGGTTAAGCGGTTAATCGACTGAAATTAACCGGCTTAATCGTTAATCGAAAAAAGGCAATTTTAAATTAACCGATCAGTTAATCGGGTAGTAATTAATCGGTTAACCGTTTAACCGAATGAATACCCTAGTATAAACACAATGAGGACGACCGACGAACTTCTCACTGCACGTCGAACTTGTCGGCAAGAACCTATTAAATCAGGTTTTTTTTGCAAAACCAAAACGTTCGATGAACTAAGGCTTTTATTAAAGTGGTTGGTGTTTTGTTATGATCACAAAATTTGAGTTAGTTGTGATACACATTTCCACTTTACTACCAAAAAAACGCTTTCTGTATTTTTCTTTGAAAGCTGCCTCCGCAAATGATTTGGGTGTTTTTCACACTTAACTTTTTTCATCTCTGGTATACTCTGTGAGTATGACAGTGATGGAAAATTTTAAAAAATTTAGACGGTACTGACCACCAAGTAAAAGCGTACTTTTTCAACATTTTGTTACTTTTTTCAAACATATTTTTTTTTTTTTTGGAAAAAAAAACTTTAAACATAAAAAAGTAAAATACATAATTTATTTTTTGCTCCTATCTCAGCCATTTATGAACCGAGCTGGCAAAATTTCAACAGCAAAATTCTGACGAGGATATCTGACATTAAAATATACCAACAAGCATATATACTTTTGATAAGAATAAATTTTGTGTAGGCAATGTTGTCAATAGGGCTGTGCAGTCGGAACTGAGGTTATTGTACCGGAGTCGAAGTACCCACAAAAAATTCGCGACTCAGACTCCATTATTTTTCGGCATAAAAAATTTTAAAAAGCATAACAAGAAAGGAGTACTAAAACGGACATGGGGGTACCGTTTGAAAGAAAAAAATACTGAGTCACTGGAGTATGACTATGACTATTCTATTCTACAAGTCCTTAACAACTTTTCCTCTCACAAACTCCACTAATTTTTTGCCTGACTGTCAAGAAATCAAACGGAAAAATTTGTTCATTGCAACATGCATATGGGCATTTCCGTCAAAAGGTCCACCGTGACCGAAAATTTAAAAGTTATTAAAAGCTGATTATTTTACGATATTGTTATAGAGAAATATTTATATTTTACTAATTTTATAAATTTACTCATGAATTTGTTCACTTAGCTGAACAATCAGACTGCAAAGTTGTGCAAACGTAATTTCTTATTTGTGACAATGTTTTATTGTATGTTTTCTTTAATATTTATCTTTCTTAAAAGAGGCGATATTTGATAAAAATTATTCCAAAAAAAATTTTTTTGCATGGTCTGTAATCTAAGGAAGGGTTCAAAGAGAAATATGTTATTCGGATTAAAGATACATTTTTATTTTATTTTGATCATTATTCAGTTAAATTATTACGGAAAAAATTTCACGTTCGAAATGTCACGTATCGACCCAGATTTTGGCTTAAATAAAAAGAAAATACAGAAGATTTTGGAATTAAACCAAGACATTTTAATGTTACATTGCTACGTAAAATTCTGAAAGTAGTTCGACTAAAAGATTGTGCCAGGTTTCGCTGAATTACGCCTTTTTATACATGGCCAACAAAACTACTTCTGTTTTTTTCACGTTCGAACCGCTACTTCTTTTGCCATTATCTTTGACCTAGAATCGCGACCTCCATAAACTTGGGAATAGATAACAGTGCTTTCTTAGTGCTTTAATTTAAGGGTTAAGAAAACTTAAAAATTTTTTTTTGCTTAAAATGTTATTGCATTTTTGATGCGTACGACTGTCACGTTCAACACTTTGGAATTACCCATATACACTATCAAACTTCAAATAAAAATCTTTGTAAAAATAAACAGTTGTTCAGCGTAAAAAAACAATAAAATTCTTATTCGAAATTTTGGCGTGATTTTAAAAGACATTAAAAGATTAATAAAAGAGAAAGTTTTTATATTTCTTTTTTATTAAAAAAAAATTTGTTCCGATGCTGGCGGCAAATTATACAACAGCTGTTTGTGTTATTCTCTTTAAGAGTGAAAAATTGTTACGTTCGTACTTTTTCCTACTTTTTTCGTCTGTGTAAAGTATTGAATTATTTTTTACAACAAATATCTGCGATAAATTTAAAAATAAAAAATAGCACTTGAAATTTAATATTCATTTTTATCATTTTATTTTTTTTTTTTTTTTTATAAGAAAAAAATATATGTAAATGAAAATTTGTGAACAAAATTCAAATTTTTCATCACTGATTTTCTTCTAGTGCTTCTGATAAAATTAAATTTAAAATTAAATTTTATTGTTTAGTACATGTAGTTTAAAGTGATTCAATTATGTATTTTTTTTACATATCATAGCAAATTGTTCTTACACTATTATAAATTTTGATTGAATTTCGGGTCTCTTATTTTCTCGTTTTGGTGATTTGCACTGGCCGGCAAGATTGCCAGATTTAACCGTTCAAGACTTCATTTGTGGCATTTCTTAAAGACACGAGTATATGTTAACAAGTCTCAGCCTCTGAAAGTCTGGCAAGAGTGTATCAAAACTAAACTCTTCCATTTATTAAAAAAAAAATAACAGTAATTAAACAACGGGGAGGCAACTTTGCGCCACCTTGTATTTTAAAATTTCCACTGTCTATTAAAAATCTAGAATTTTTTTTATCAAGAAGACCGCAAGAAATAATTTAAAATTATTTTCATTTTATTTATTTCAACTGTTAAGTAAACCCGTTCGTGAACCTCTTTAATTCTCTTCTTTCAAATACGGCAATTTTGCTTTTTCAAAATCTTTATATTATTTCTCAAGAAAGTTTCTCTAAAATTCTTAATCAATTCAGTTTTCGAAAATTCGAATACATATTTAAATACAAATTTCATTGAAAATTAAATTAAAATGCTTTTTAACTAAATGTTCTTGACATTTTGTTTTTCCAACAAAATATGTATGTACATTAATTTTAAATACTGCGGCAATGAAAAAAAAAATTATATTTTTTTTTGTATATTCAGCGAAAATTTTGGAGATTTTCCGCAAAAGTTTCTTGTAAAATAAATGATTCTGACACGACTCCATCTTATAAAATAATAAAAGAAATATGAAAATTAACGGAAAATTAATACCTTCATAAATAAATAAAATGCACTTTTTTCTAAAAAAAAGTGTGCCGCTGCCTCAAACAAAAATATTAACGGCGTAGAAAATTTTGTTTGCTTGCTTCGAGGTCTAAACCCTTTGTTTACATTTTCAAAAATATTAAACGGATTATGTTTTTCTTTTTTTCATTGAAAGATAATAGAATTACTAATAGGCTTTTTACACTGATCAGTAGGGATGCGATTTCCATGCAAATGCATGTTTTTTGTCGATAGTCTAAAAGCGATTTCGACCAATTATTTTTCCGAATTATTAAATTTGCGTTAAAATGGCATCGATTTGTTTTTGCGTATTGTTGCATATTGAAAATGCATATTTTGATTTTAAATGCATATTTTTGCATATTTTAACATTTTTAAGTGACATATTTTTTTTTTAAATTTCCATATTATAAAAAAAAGTTCTTATCCCTACTGATCAGCATCTTACATCTACCAGCAAAAATGAAGAAAATGTGAAGCACTCGTTTTCATTGCTCACATCTAACATCTACCATCAAACAAAAATGGCATCCTTTTTGAAAAAAAAAATGTTTTTTTCAACAAGAGTGCCAAAATTTAAAAAGAAAACAAAAAAATGTATTTGAAGTTCCATTTGTTTAAAAATATAAAAAAAACATTGCAATAAAAGAGAAAACTTGACAAATGGTAACGCTGCTTTCAAACCCAATTTGTTTTTGTCAGTGATGCCACAATAATAATAGAACGTATTGCCACTTTTCTAGTGATGACACTAAAGTAATCAAAAATGTAGAATGGAATAAAATGAGATAGGAACATCTTTTAAAGAGTTAACATCTTCGCAAATTGATGGTAGATGTTAGATTGTCATCAGTGTAAAAAGGCTATAAAATAACCATGGGTCGGTTGTAAAGATTAGAAATGACAGAGTTACAGTGGTCAAGAGTTCAAACTTCATGAAAAATTTAATGATTTTTTGCAATTTTGCTCTTTTTTTTAAACCAAGCAATTAAAAATCTTGATGTTTTATTACATACGACGTTATATTATTTCAATATTAGTAATTTTATTACCTTTTACTACAAAGAAAGATATGCATAATCCGTTTAATATTTTTGAAGATATTTGCATTTAAGTCACATCATCTTTTTAAAAAACACAAATAACGGTTATTTTGGAATATCTCGAAAACCGTTTGGATGCCCGAAATATTATCATAAGAAAATAATTAAGATTTCAAATTTATTTATTTATCAACTAACGGCAAATTTCACCAAGTTCAGTTAAAATTAACTTAACTTTCACTTCCAGTTAACAATATTTTTTCACAGTTATAACTGATCGTTTATTATAACTGTACTGGGTAAATTGGCAATTTGACACAAAAATTTGCCAAAGAAATCCTTCGTGAATTAAAATCTATTTTATTTCGAGAACGCATAAACATGCTTTTAAATATACTTATTCTTCCAGCAATGCTACCAGGGTTACCGTTAGAATTTTTTGAAAAGTACCACAATAGTTCATTTTTAAAAATAAACTAGCAGAAAAAAGTCGTTTGAGCAAAAAAAGTCGTTATTTGCTTGATAATGAAATACAAAAAAAAAGTCGTTCACCTTTTTTTAACGTTTTTTTTTTAAAGCAAAGTAAAACAAAAAAACACAATTGAAACAAAACAGTCTGTTGTATTTTTTCAATTTCAGAAGCCTTTTATATTATATTCACCCTTATTCTATTTGGCGTCGGCAATAACAATGTCAATTTTAAGGCAACACCAATTCTTATCAAAGACAACATCAATTCTATGTTAAATTGGTATTTTGTAAGAGTATTATGACGCCGTTGACTATTTATCTATAATGTTAATAAAATACAGCACACATCTCTAATGTTAAATCAGCTGATTCATTTTGTTTACTGTTTTTTTTTTATAAGAAAAAAAAAATTCTGTGCTGTTTGTGCAAATTTTAAGTTAAATAAAAATTTTTTTGTAAAAACATAATGTTTAAATGAAAATTTTTTTATTACATTAAATTTTGCCAAGTGCCTAATGGATTTTTTTTAACCTTTTTAAGATCTGAAAGTTATTTTCGGCTGAATAAACTTTCTTTAAAACATGTTTGGAAATAATAGAGTCTCATTTAAAAAAGGGAACGTTTGTTCCAAACACAATATATTTGCAGCAACACTGCGTTTTTTGGACCAGGGATCGTACCAGCTCAGCGTTGGAAATTATTTCCACTTTTAACTGTCCCAGCCACAAGTTTAAAAATTTTGTCTGAGATTCTGGAAGTCATGAAGAGAGAACTTTGTCTACAATGGATAGATTAAAGTTGCATTTCTTTGAAAAGCAGCATTTCCAGGTGTAATTGGCTGTGTGGACGGAACCCACATCAAAATTTTAGCTCAAAAAAAAAAACAAGATTACCATCTCTTCTTGAATCGCAAGGGATATTTAATTTATTAGGAAAAGAGACCCTGCATAATCCTCTGGCTAGTAATGGATTTTTTACAAGCTCTTCCACTAGCTTCTCGAACTGCCACTTAGTTGTTATTTTTTTTTTTTTTAATTATATCCACAAAACATATATCAAAACACAACACAAATGAAGAAAGTATCAAAACCGCCGTAGAAATAATGATTGCAGCCAACCATAACGTAAAATTTTTAAAACACGACACAAAGCAGCACAAGACAACACTAAAAATGCCGACGACAAAATCAAGGGCAATTTAAGGCAACAGCAACGCCAATTTTTCTTAAAAAATACCAAACATATGTTAACAGTCATCGAAATATGGCAATATTGCCAACGGGAATACGAAATTGAAACAAAACATAAAAAACGGCGTTATTTACTGTTGACGACGCCAAATAGAATAAGGGTGATTAATAGCGGTTTTCACCCTTGATATATTAAAGTCCCTTGTAGACATTGTGTATCTTAGACCCCTTTCAGACTTGGCAAGTTAGTTGCGCAAGTTACTTGCCGAGTACAACAAAGTCTGTACAAATTTTTTTTCCCTTCCCCCGACCTTACCGCTCACGTCTACAAACGAAGAGTTGCGCGAGAGACTTGCCGAGTGTGAAAGGGGTCTTATTAATTTAGTTAAAGTATGTACTAAGATTTACAACACCGCAACAACAAAATTTGTAAGACGAAAATTTACTACGCTGTGGTTGAAAAATCCAACAAAACACGTTTGTTAAATAACCCAGAATAAAACAGTTGAAGAAACTATAGCGGTTTTCACCCTTTGTATTAAGTGTACAACTCTGCTTTACTTAATACGGTTTTATAATACATAGCGTGAGCGTCTTTTTCGTTAGTTTTGTAAATTAATGAAGTTGCTGAGTGAGGGAAAGAGACGGATATAGTTTCTTCAACAGTTTTATTCTGGTTTATTTAACAAACGTGTTTACTACAGCTTTTTGTTGGATTTTTCAACTACAGCGTAGTAAATTTTAGTCTTATACATTTTGTTGTTGCGGTGTTGTAAATCTTAGTACTTTAACTAAATAAATAAGATTCACAAGGTCTACAAAGGACTTTACTATCAAGGGTGAAAACCGCTTATATATGTATCTTTCCCTCACTCAGCAATTTCATTAATTTACAAAACTAACGAAAAAGACACTCACGCTTTGTGGTATAAAATCGTATTAAGTAAAGCAGAGTTGTACACTTAATTCAAAGGGTGAAAACCGCTAATGTGTTTTTCCATGTCACTGAAGATGATTGTAAAGCTGTTTACAAACACTAAAAAATACCGCTTTGACTCCATGTCTTGGTCAAGCCATTTATACTTCCGTTCCCAGTCTTTCAAATGGTATCTTAAAAAAATATTACGTTTCTTGGAAGGACCTGCGGCGATGTAAACGTAATCTTCATTCACTGTCTCGGCGGCAAAAAATAATTTTGTAAAATGAGCACTGCAAACACCACCATTTTTTATTTTAAAAAGCTAAAACAATTTTTTGAAACTTTGCGAAAAATTTCTTAAACATATTGGCCCATATTCATAGTCAAAATAAAGTCGACTTTAAGTTTAAACCGGCTTTAAATGGATGTCAACAACATTGTTTTAAAGTTTACTTTAGAAAAAGTCGACTTTATTTTTGACTATGAATATGGGCCATTGTAAACATGACAATGTTGCAAAAAAGTTATTAAATTGTTGCCAAAGGAAAAATAATTTGTGAATTACTTTTACATTTTGACGACGCGACGTTGTTTTTTTTTTTTTTTTTTTTTTTTGATAAAAATAATAAGAAAATGTATATTCATGACCCTGCAAATTATAGGACCAGTCCAAACACGCATGTAAAATATAGCCCACAGTTTTTAACAATGACAGGGTCCATGCTTGCATTACATTGGACCATTCCATGGAGTAGCCCATGTTGTCAAAATGGATCAGGAAGTCCAATATTATTTGCAGGGTAAATGCTTTTTGTGAGAAACTTTACAAAAAAAGTTAAAAATTAAAAAAGTCGCAAAAGTCGGTGATAAAAAAGTCTCACGAAAAGTCACAGACCGCTTAAAAAGGGTCAAATTGCTACTTTAGTGGGGCGAACGGTAACCCAGATTGCTACCACCCTGCAAATAATAGGACCAGTCCAAACACGCGTGTAAAATGTAGCCCACGAGGGACTAGGACTTGTCCAAAAGTAACCCAAACGTATGGAAAAAACATGGTATATTAAACAATTCGATGTCCTAGGGCAGGACCATATAACCCAGCTTTGGATAACAAAGGAGTAGTTTTAAAACTACTCCATGGTATACCCAAGAGGACTAGTTTTTAAGTCGTTAAAAAACGAAGACATGTCGGTTCACTACAAACAATTTTTAACAATGACATGGATGGTCCATGCATGTATTACATTGGACCAGTCCATGGGGTAGTCCATTTTATCAAAATGGACCAGGTAGTCCAATATTATTTGCAGGGCAATCTTTCATTAAATTTCATACATTTGTAAGCATAAAATGAAAAAGAAAAACAAATAAAAAATGAAAACAATAAAACGAGACGGGCTTTTGGAATTTGCCCGAAGTTGAAGACTCATTTCTATTTGAACACCAAATTTTTTTTAAATAGATTTCTAATTCTATTAAGTTTTATTTATGAATACGGCTGCAAATATCAAACTTTTTAGGTGAAAATGTTTGAAGATTGTTAGGAAAAATAATTTATACTCGAAATACTACTGCATATACACAACATCCAGAATATCTTAAAAAAATTTTAAAATAATTTGGAGACAATCGTTAAAGAAAAATTTCTCCAACCAACATTTTAAAATTAAGTTTGTAGCTTTCTTTTTCTTAACCCCTTTTAGTAAATTAGGAAATCGATCAACAAAGTTAATTTGCCTTTTTTAAACCAAAAATACAGCTTTAAATCAACTTGACTGCTCAAAACTACGCGTTTTTCTGCTTCATTTTGTTTTTGTTCTTCTGATTTAACTTTTTGAACATTTTTGTAAATATTTCGTGCGTTTTTTTTACGATATGCCAATACCTTAATTATGATTTTGTAAATGCTAAGTAATATTTAAGCGGTAATGTACATATTTATTATAAAGAAGTCACTTTTTGTTTTTGTTTTTCATATCATTTTGTGCGCTTAAACATTTTCTAATATAATTTTATGTTTTGTTTTTTTTTTTTTTTTGTTTGTTTTAAAATGGTACAGATGTTTTTAATTAATAACACCTAAATAATCACAAAGAAAATAGCAAAAAATAACGCAAATAGGTCATTAAAATACAATACAAAAACTTATTTATTTTTCGTTAAATACAAACATATTTTAATAATAATTTCATAGTTTATTCAGACATACCTCATTGGCAATTTTATTCTGCTCTTAAAACATAAGGTCAATTAGATCAGGCCTTCATATTGTATATATTATTGTATGATATATTATTTTAATCAGCCTTATTACGAGAGTCGTTGTCGTGGTCGAAGTCGTAGCCGTTTGAAGCTTTTTTCAATAGCGTTGCCACTTTCTGCATAGTTATTTAAAAATGGTACTGTTTAAAATACTTTAAATAGTTTTTGCGCCATTTTTTTTTTGTAGCTTTTGTTTAATTTTTAACTTTTTTGGACTAAAGTGGGGAACAGAATAGTCGCTGTAGTTCAACGTTACGAATAGCGCTGCAAGCTGTCAAAAGGTAAAAACGGCAGTTTCAAAATAGTGTCAACAGAATACGTAATTGTAGTAGTCGTTGCAGTTGAAGTTGAAGCGCAAAATTCAAAATTTTGAACTTTGTTGCGCTACAGAGCATTCGTCAGTGTCAGCTTCTAATACAACTACTTTATTCTGTTTCAGGCTTAACATATATATAAATTTCCGTCGTTCCTATAAGAAGCATAGGGCCTTAGGGACTAATATAGGGATAACAAAATATTTAGAAAAACCCTATTTTACAGCGACATTTGTATGGGGACAACGTAAATTATAAATTTATTCTTTCCATTTGAAAATTTTACAATTACATATATCTTCTTAAAACGGCGTTCTTCACTTTGATTATCGGTCGTTTGTTACGCACGATACATGGTGCAGGGTTATTAACGTATACAAAAATCGACAAAGGCAAAAGAGTTAAGAACACTTTCCTCCTCTGTTTGTCAACCGATTTGAACAAAAAATACACTATTTGAAAGGTATTTAGGCGAATTCATTTTTTAGGTGGCGTTGAAAGCACAGCTGTGCTACTTTTTTTTAAATTAGAGAGAGAGGAATGTCAAAAGTTACTTGTGTTTTTGACTTATCGGCCAACGAAAGCAGCAACAAAATACATTGTTGTGTTTTTGGTGTTGTTAATTGTTGTAGTATCGACACCACCGAAGTGTACAATATATATTTTATTGAAATCTGAGGGGTAAAAAGGGTAAAAACGGTTAAATTTGATAACCTTATATCTCCAAAACTAAGCGAGATGCAAGAAAAATTTAATACTTATCGTTTTTCATTAGAAAAATAAGCCGCCAAGTGTCGGGTACTTTTTTGAAGTTTGGTCCTTTTTGAGAGAGTAAACGGGTATAACCTGTATTTTGGAACTTCTTTCTTATCACATCATCTTTTAAGCCAATAAACATAGAAATAAAGATTATACCATATTCGTTAATTATCGAAAAATAAAAATATATATATGGTACTTTTCGAAATTTGAACGTTTAAGGGTTGAAACTCGTACCTTTTTTTTTTGGTATTTGTTTACAAGGCAGTTTTCTTTGAAATATGTATACATATTAAATTTTGAGCTCCTACTATAATATTGAAATTGTAGATACTTCAACGGGGAGAAAAAAAGTATCAAAAAGGGGATATACGGGATATACGGGATATACGGGATATTAAATATATTTATTTTACTTTTCCGTGCTGCATGTGGAAATTTTTTAGTTTTCTATAATATTCAACTTAGAAATATAAAATTTTAGGTGAATGATAAGCTATAAGCTGAAAAATGTAAGTCCGTTCTTGTTCTTCAACTGTGAATAAGAATCTGTAAGGGGGAGATTTTTTGGTACTTTTTCGTTCTAAAACTTGTACTTTTTAATTTCGTTAATATTGGACCCTGAAACATAAAATTAAACGTGCAATTTACAATTTTTCATTCTTAAACTGGTACTTTTTGAATTTTTATTAATACTGAACCTAGAAACTTAAAATTCAACATGCAGAGTCCAGAGTGATTCGAAAACTATAGGAGGAAACTTTTGGTACTTTTTTGTTTATCAATTCGTACTTGCTGATTTTTGTATATTATTGAACTTGCAAAATTAAATTAAACATTTACGGACTTGAGTAAAAGATAAAATATGGACAGGGGGTTGGTCCTTCGCCATATCGATCCAATAAAACGGAAAAAAATAAATGCTCGAAACATGTAAATTCATTTATACTTATTTTTATGTTTTCTTCATATTTGCATAAATAAATAAGGTCGAATTTCGACCACTAAGCAAACACCGGTTTTATTTATGTGCCCACAATTGTTCCTAATTTTCCCGGAATTTGTCTTTACCTGTGTGCATATTTCCCAGTTTATTTTTCTGAAGAATAATGTAAGGTTTTATTTAGAATTAATTTTTGTTTGAAGTAAAAGAATGTGTTTAATCAATCTCTCTAAGCTCAGGATCAACAACGCTGAAGTCGAGGATGTGCAATCGTTTTGCTACATAGAAAGCATCATATCCTCCACAAACGGCTCACGTTATGATATTGCATATCGCAGAGAAAATGCAAAACAGTAATTTGTTTTTAAAAACTATTAGATTTCAACAACAACAACAACGACATTCATAATAAGGCCGGATATGGGCATTTCCGTCAAAATGTCCACCGTGACCGAAAATTTAAAAGTTATTAAAAGCTGATTATTTTACAATATTGTTATAGAGAAATATTTCGATTTTACTAATATTATAAATTTACCCATAAATTTGTTCACTTAGATGAACAATCAGACTGCAAAGTTGTGCAAACGCAATTTCTTATTTGTGAGAATGTTTTATTGTATGGTTTCTTTAATATTTATCTTTCTTAAAAGAGGTGATATTTGATATAAATTATTCCAAAAAAATTTCTTACATGGTCTGTTAATCTAAGGAAGAGTTCAAAGAGAAATATGTTATTCGGATAAACGGTAAATTTTTATTTTATTTTCATCATTATTCAGTTGAATTATTACGGAAAAAATTTCACGTTCGAAATGTCACGTATCGACCCAGATTTTGGCTTAAATAAAAAGAAAATACAGAAGATTTTGGAATCAAACCAAGACATTTTAATGTTACATTGCTACGTAAAATTCTGAAAGTAGTTCGACTAAAAGATTGTGCCAGGTTTCGCTGAATTACGCCTTTTTATACAGTCACAAAAACTACTTCTGTTTTTTTCACGTTCGAACCGCTACTTCTTTTGTCATTATCTTTGACCTAGAATCGCGCCCTCCATAAACTTTAGCATAAATAACAGTGCTTTCTTATAACTATAATTTAAGGGTTAAGAAAACGTAAAAATATTTTTTGTTTAAAATGTTATTGCATTTTTGATGCGTACGACTGTCACGTTCAACACTTTGGAATTACCCATATGTAGTTATTTTACTGAAAAAAGAAACATACAAATGATATAATACCGGTGAATTGTCAATTGTCTTTTTCTTTATTATTGTTAAATTTAATTTTTCGATACTTCATTACCAAGTTCAGTTAAATCTTACTATTACTTTAACTTCCAGTTAACAGTATATTTTGACAGTTAAATTTATTATAACGTGCGATTTTCACAATACAATTGATTGAACGGGTATTGTCAACCACTTCATACATTTTTGGGTCAGAAATCTGACTGAATTCATATACGATTCCGACTTTTTTGGTGACGTTTCTCTCAGATATCTGGAAAACATCGGACTTTTTTGCTGGCTGGAAATGAGCAATTCGAGATTTAAAATGAAATTGTATTTACTGTGGATTTTAAAAAAATAAAAATTTCAAAAAGTATTTAAAACTTTAAGAAACAAGAGGAATTTTTAAAGCACAAATACAATTATTATAGATAGCTTACTGAGCTCCCTAAACAATAGCGACAAGCGTTTTTTAAACATGATAACATGATAATTCTATTCCAATACATTTTTCAATGAAACAAACGACGGGCGTAGCGATCTGTCAAAAAAAATTCAAGCCGGGTGGTGTTGAAGTCACATTCGAAAGGTTAGTTTCGTATTAAATGCATTAAAGGTTTTGACAGTTATAGAGAGGGTGCAGTTTCAATTCTATTACAATTTTCGGTTTCGATTCTGTATTCAAAAAAAATGTACATCTTTTCCATTAAATAAAACTTTCAAAAATCATTTCATCTCTCTGTTAATAATCTAGGCCTTTAAACATTAGGAGCATTTCATCTTAATAATGAAAAGAATACTAACAAATATTAAAAAGAATTAAAAATAAAATTCATTTACATCAACATTTTGCAATAATAATATTTTTACAAAAAGGAAATTATACTGTATTTGACTTACATATATGTATATTTACTTTAGTCCCAGCTCCGCCACCATTGCCATCATTGGTGCCCAAGGCTCCTCCACCACCTCCACCACCATTAGGTAAGCCAGGTGATAAGAAGGAATTGACAGAGTCAAGGAAACAAGCAATAGAAAAACTGAAGTAAGTTAAAAAGCCCTCAAAATATTAACTTTAAATAAATCCACGATTAATAATAATAAAAATTGGTAAATCATTTGTTTATACATACATACTTTTCTTTAAACCGTATTTTTATCATTTAAAAAATCTCGCCATTACTTGAGACATATACTATGCAATTAAATATTTTCAGAACGAGACCACGCCGACGACCCGATTGGTCGGAAATGATGAAGGAAGTGGAAAGTGGGAGAAAATTACGGCATGTGGATTGCAATGATAGGTACAGTATTGAAAATATTTGACTTAATTAAGAATCAGTTTATTATGTATTTCGAAATTAAATCGAATAATATTATTAACCAAGGCGAATTAACTACAGGTGGTGTCGAAACGGTATCTGACTTTGACATTTCGAGCTTATTTGTTTTGATTTGTTAGTGTATTGCTAAGAATGGTTGACATTTCGACCTATAAGCACTAACAATGCAATGCAAAAATCCCTATGTTGTTTTTGGATTGTTGTAGTTCCGACACCACCTGTAATTGAATTCGCCTTGATTATTAACAAAAATTTTAAATTATGAACAAAAATAAATGTTTTCACAATTCGCATACTAATCTGAAGTTTATAAAAGAGAGGAAGAGGAATATTTTCGCAAAAAAAACTTGCTGTATGTAAATTGGCAATTAAATAATAATTTCCCTATATTTCTCAATAATTATTTCCCTATGGCTTTTAATATTAAAAAATTTCAGATCTCAACCCATTCTCACTTGTAAATCGATGACCAAAGTGGATAATAAATTTATTTATGAAACCGAAAAGGATAATTCGCACAATAAATTATTGAAACAAATTCAGGGTGGCATTAAACTGAAACCAACACAGACAAATGATCGTAGTAAGCCCTTCATAGATGGCCTAAGGAAATTCCGTAGACAAATGACTATTGAAGAGCAGCTACAAAAGTCACAATCTAAAATCAATATGTTGGCAAGTGCTCCAGGAGCAGCAGGCGCCTCAGATGTAAGTAAATTAATAATTGCAACGTTTTTATTTAAATTATAAATAATTTACAAATTTCAGACCACCGATGGTGCTGCTCCGTCAGCCAGCTCGACACGTGCCGGTAGTATTGTTTCCGCTTTAGCTTTAGACGATACCAGTGGCGATGAATTGGATGATATTGATAAGATCCGTGACGATTTGCAAAGCACTAAGCAAATGTTGGCTTTGGAATTGCGTAATCGTGAGGCCCAAGAAAGAGCGAATAAAAAGTTATTAGCCAAAATAGCTACTTTAGAAGCTGAGCTAGAACGTGAAAAGTCTAGAGATAAAACTTTGGAATATGGTTCTAGAATTATTGTACAAACCATGGAAACAACACCTGAATCAGAAGAAGCTTTCGTTAATTCGCTGAAGAAAGAAGCTGAGGAATCAAAGAAAACAGCTAAGGAATTGGAAAACAAATATCTGAGCACCGGCGAACAATTGGATCAAGCCAAGAGTGAAATTGAAGAGCAAAAGAGACAAATACAAATGTTGGAAAGAAAGTTGGCACAAGCTTTACAGGTACAATTTTTGTGCAAAGATAATTATGTACTAAGAAAAAAGCCTAAATATTTGGCAAACGCTTATTTGCTTTAAATTATTATAATATGTTGCTTTGCTTTGCTTTATTAAAGGGCCACCAGCTTACTAATTCAACGCAATATGATTTTTGCTATGATTATGATGATCTTGACCACTCTATTTCATTTTATCATTATAATGGCAAGCATAAGGTATTATAAGAAAAAAATGTTGTACTTTATTACTAACCTTTATTATAATTATTCTGATAAATTATTATTAAGAATGTATACAAATTCAATGACAGAAAATTTAAAAAAAAAAAATTCTGGCAAAACTTTTTACAATTCATTTTAGCAGATTCGGATTAATTAAAAAAAAATTGTTCAAAATGTTAGGTTCTTACTAAAAACAAAATTTATTCAGATTTTGAGACATTTGCGTCAAGAAATTAACTCAGATTCTAACAAATTTAAGTTAAGACAATTTACTCAGGTCCTGGCAAAATTGAGTTAACTAAGTTTCTTTGCGTTAAAAAATCTTTTCAGAATGTATTTCAAATTCGAAAACAACAAATTTCGGCTGATTAGATATGATAAGTTTAAGTTATTAAAATCAACTCAAATTCCTGCAAAATTTAATTAGTAAAATAGGCTTAAGATTTAAAAAGTTTTCGTTAAGAAACTTTTATCAGACTCCTCAAATTGTTTATTAAAATTTTTTTGGTCTCTTTACATAGGGCGGCGGTTTCGATTCAAGAAGAGCAAGTGATGTTCATAATGGTCGTGATAGTTCCCCCGATTTCGATTTAGCTGAAAGTGAAAGTGATCCAGATGAGCCGGAAGAAAAGAAGGCCGAAAGACGTGAGAAACGTTTAGTCAAAGAAGTTAAGGTATTACGCAGTAAGCTCACCAAACTAAAGGTAAAAGAAGAAGCTGCCAAAAAGGAAAAAATGGCTCTCAAGGAAGCCATGAAGAAGAATCACGTTATACTAAAGTAAGTAGCTGGCTATCCCTAAGTCAAATGAGTTTTATAAGAAATCACATTTCAATGCAGAGAAGAAAATAAAAAATTCAAAAAATTGGAAAAGGAGGTACACAAAATGGCTGCTTCTATGAAAGAAGATGCCGAGGAAGATGAAGAAAATGAAGACGAAAATGATGAAGAGAAAGAAGATGGAGGGGAAGAAGAAGAATCCGAAGAGGAGTCTGAGGAAGAGTCTGACGAATCAGAGTCAGAAGAAAGTGGCAATGAATCAGAAAGTGATTCAGAAGCAGAGGTTTGTTCAAAAAAAATTGTTATGTTGGTAAACAAATAAAATTAAATTTTTTTTCTTTTATAAGGATGCCCCCAACTTAGCCAAGAAGGAAAACTTGGAACCACGCGTTAAGAAACACGAGGGACGCCTGAATGCTATGAAGAAATGTAATGTGTTATTGCAGGCCAATGTGGACAATTTACAAGATGAAATTTCCCAAGTTCGCTACAAGGCTTCTAATTTACAATCTGAGTTAGATTCTGTGCTGGCTGATTTAGGTTTTTAATTACCAAACAAACACATCCACACTTTCATACAAGCATACACATATTTATACATAGTTTTCAAAATAGAAAGTTACATTTTTTATCGATCTTTGATTGTTGTCTTATTATAAGAGAAAATTTTCTTCTTACCTTGTGTAAAATGTTCGTACAAGTTTTTAAGCCAAAATTTAAACGAAGTATATAAAATAAATAAAAAAATATCCCACAAATCACTTAAAAAACGTACACACAACTTTTTTCGTTTAAATATTTATTGTTTTTCAGTAAGCAAGAAATGTATTAATAAAATACTTGCTGCCGGCTGGTGTTCTTTGAGTTATATACTTTTTGACAACAAAGGCCCCTTCAAGGCGAATTCATGTAAACGGTGGTGTCGATACTACAACAAGTAACAACACCAAAAACACAACAATGTATTTTGTTGCTGCTTTCGTTGGCCGATATGTCAAAAACACAAGTAACTTTTGACATTCCTCTCTCTAATTTAAAAAAAAAGTAGCACAGCTGTGCTTTCAACGCCACCTGAAAAATGAATTCGCCTTGGGCCCCTTCTTGTTTATTTTTTGTGACAAAATGTACAGTAAATGATTAGCTTAGCAAAGATAACAACCAGTTTTGAAGTATACAAAATAAAGGTAAAAGGTGGTGGGCTAGCTAAACCAGCTGGTCACAGTGTGTTTGTTGTAAATTGAAATTAAAATTCTTTTGCTTATACTCAATTTACATGAGGGCTTTTACGACGTCGCTTTTTCGGCGTCTCTTTTTGTTTGGGTCAAACGGAGTAGAGAAGAAAGAAGGGTTAGCAAATGGAATCGGCTTGTGTTTTTCATGTCGTTTTTTAATATTTCTCTTTAAACTTTTTCTTGTTACGTTTTATTCTTTTTCATACTTTGAAGTGTGAGGTTGAAAATACAGCGAGACTCGATTATCGATAGCAGACAGGACCGGATGCATTCTTGATAATAAAGTTTTTTTTTGTGTGTTTCTTATTTTATGTAAATACCTATAAAATGTATTCAAATAGAATCTGAGAATTTATTTCTCATGGTGAGTAAGATTTATTACTCACTCAAAAGAAAAGACTCAAAAGAAAAGATAAATATTGGTATCAAATTGTTTCTAGTTTCCCTAAGCAGTTTGGGATTGAAATCCAGTTCGGTAGGAAACGAGTTATGAACTTGCAAGCGGAAATTTCTCCAGTAACATTTTGCAAGTTCTCTAACTTCCAACTGTCAAAAAATTCTCTTTTTTACTCTCTCGCTGCAAGAGATTTGGAGTACGCAGACAGCATTTTGCAAGATTTTGCAACATTTTGCGCAAAATATGTGTACGCACACAGACCTATAGTTTAAGAAGACTATAAATTACTTTTTAAATAATATAACATAGCTCCCATATAAATACCATTCCGGAAATATTCTAACTGTAGGTGGAGGGAATCAAAGATTTTGCACAGCTCAATTCATCATTCTAATTTATATATTTTTTTAAGTGTATGTTTTCAAAAAGCCATATAGGTATTACAAAAAAAAACAACTTCGACTTTTTGATCGATTTTGATGCACCATATCAAAATAGGTACATGTTTCTTAAAAATTTTGCACTCCTACAATTAAAAAAACCGTTTTTATCAACAAAATTTTGATAAATAATAATAACAAACACAAAAAAAAAGAAATTTGTATATTTATAATTTGCTTATCAACAGAAAGTTTGCGTTTGTTGTATCTAAATTTTTTGATTTCCCATCCAGTATCGTCGGTATCACACATTCAAACCCATTTTTACTAATACCTACTTCCATAGGGCTTGATGAAAATTTTTAATTTTTTTATTTTACAGGTTCCTGCTAAGAAAAATTCAATTATAAAAATCAATAAATCTTTAAAAAAAAATTAATAAAAATTACGAGATTTCACTGTCAGGCTTTTCGCACATATTAAAAGTGTCTAGGTATTCTAATAAAAAATTTAAACGACTTTCCAATTTTAAAAAGTATTTTCCACAAATAATTTTTAAGAAAACTTAATATAACCTAATGAAATTAAAAATTTTTTTTTTAATTTTTCTTGAAATCTAGAATGCATAAAAAAATATTTAAATGACCCTTAAAAACATAATAAGAAATCGTAGAATCTAAAAACACCTGTTCCGCTTGGCTCATTCCATTGCATTATAGTTACTGCATTTTGGTTATATGTATATATGCATGTGCATAAAGGCAATACATATGTAATTTCCCAGACACAATATACAGGATAACAATACGTAATGGTTACTAACCTTTTTATTCATACACCTGTTTCATAAAAACAGAAAGACATGCAGCAAAAGAAGTTGAAGAATTGGTAAAACATTTTAGCCTTTTAAACTCGTATTAACCCTTAAGAAAGCCCGCGCCAATAGCTCGTGTTAAATAAAAGCAAAAATACACCTGACATACCAAAACATTAACTTCGTCATAATTTAATATGTATGTAGAAAACCCGCAATTTATTAAAAATGTTTCGATTAGAGATGCCAGATGAGATTTTAAAATTTTATAACTGAAATGAATTAAATAAATTACCAAAAATTATTTTAAGAATAAAATGTAGGAAATAAAAAATATATTATACCTATACAGTAAAAAACGGAAAAAACGCAAATTCACAGAAATCTTAAAAACAAAAATCTCCATATACATACATACATATTTATGTTTTTTTTTTTAAATCAAAAAAAAATGGCTTCATTTTAAAAAATATTTGAAAAAAAGCTAAAAATAATTAAAAAAAAAATTAAACGAAAACTATTATGTATCTACACTGAAAGAAAAATGCTTCATATATTTAATGAATCATTTTCATAAAAAAAAATTCATTGGTTAAATGAAAATTTTCATTGTCTAAATGGAACTTAATAGTTATAATGAAGTATTTTCATTAAAATCGCTTTATTGGATTTCGTAATTACGTTAAAAATGTTCATTGGATATATGAAAACTTAAGTTTGTTCAAGTTAAGCAAAAAATTTTAATTGGGATCATAAAAAAACAATATACAGACATAACTATATTCTTAAATTAATACAAAATTATAGTTTCCTTAAAAAAAATGTTTAACTGTTAATTAAAAAATGCAAGATTTCATATTTTATGTAATATGCCATTAAATTTATGAAATCAAAAAGCAACATATTTCAATAATTGAAAAAAAAAAATATATTTTTAACATTCAAATAACTCTATAGTCTCAATAATTAAAAGCATAAAAATATTTCAAAAAAGCATGCCTTCATAAATTTAAATGTTCATTATGACAATGAAAAATGTCATTATAGTAATGGACAATTTATGTATGGACATATGGACAATTTTATCTCATATTTACGCTCTTAATTGAGTAATGGCAAAAAACATAGTTTTTTATTCAAAAACTACACTGCCCCGGTAGGCTAGCTGGTAGTGAACTAGTCTATCAGCCCCGAGGTTGCGGGAATCGATTCCCGCCAGAGACAGAACAAAAACTTTAATAAAATTTAATAAAAACAAAATAAAAAAAAAATTTTATTTTATTGAAAGTATTCCAATGAATAATATTCATAGATCTAATGTAATATTTCATTAAATACATTTTAATGAAACAGGTTTCATTGATCCAACGAAGCGCTGCATAGGTTCCTTTTTACTGCAATTTTTCATGGGATTAAAATCAAAATTCATTGGTATTGTGAAGAAAATTCTTTCAGTGTACAATGTAAAAAATATAAATTGATGTTTAATTACAAAATTGTGTTCAGCGGTAAGGTTAATTTTTGGCTTAAAGGGTTTGTTAATAAACAAAATTTCTTACTATAAAGTGAGACTAGCTTTACACGCTAGCGACATCATCGGACATTGTATCTTCATAAATAAAGCTGGAGCTCGCGTTTCGGCGAATGGAGATCGTTACTGCACCAAGACCAATGATTTTTTTTTTTTTTGGAAAATATGAATGACATTGATTCGGGCTAGAGTTGGTTTTAACAGGATGGCGTAACGTGTCATACGGCGATCGCAACCATAAACGTATTGAAATAAAAATTTGGCAATAAGTTGGTTTCGAGAATTATACCTGGCAATCGGCCTCCAAAGCCTCAATGAGTTCCTGTGGGGCTACTTTTATGCCGATAAACCAACAAAAATATATTAATTTATTAAAATTTTTAGTAGAAATTTGCAATCGATTATGGCTTTTAAAGGCTAGGTTAAAGGTAATGTGAAAAATAATTCAATTGAAGCCTTAGAGTTTAACATCGTTGGTGTTATTCGTGACATTGAGTCAGCAATGCTCAAAAAGTGGCTTAGCATTTAATTTTTTGGGTTTAGTTTTTACAATTTCAAGTTCTATCGGGCTTAAAAAACACCATTTAAAAAAAATTTATCATAAATTTTAAAATCTCACACATTTCCCATCAAATGATATTGGAAATCCTCGAAACATTTTAAGCTAATATTTCCTAACGTGGCAGCACTAAATTTGCTTGGAACATTTACAGCCAGGCCCACGATGTCACACGTTAAACGTTCGAATAGAAAATTACATTTAAAACAAAAACAAATTTTAGAAATAGTTTTTGTTTTAAATGTAATTTTCTATGCGAACGTTAACGTGTGACATCGTGGGCCTGGCTGTTATACTCTCAAGTCTTTCTGCCTGTTTGTAGAACGCGAGCGCAAAAGTGACTCGTTCGACTTACATTTAAAACAAAAACAATATTTCAAAATTTGTTTTTGTTTTAAATGTAAGTTAAGCGAGTCACTTTTGTGCTCGCGTTCTACAAACAGGCAGTTTGTCTTGAGTAAAAATGTTACTTGAAAAAAAAACAAACAACCACCATCGACTGACTGTTTTTCATAGCCCAGCCAGTGTGTCAGCAACAGAACACAACCAACCGGCCAGTTGTTTATTCAATACGATTATTGAATGACTTCTTGATCACCGCCAAGTCATTTTACAGTTGTAACTATTTATTTATTGGTGGTGGAAGCATTTTTGGTGTGTGTATGTGTCTGACTTTTTTAAATACTAATTTAATAATGTAATTTCATTTCGTTGAGTCAGTCTTAAAACCAACTTAAAAACGAACAAACCGTTTACTAAAAGTCTACGGCTTCAAAACAATAATCCAAGTTTATATTTATTTGATATCAATAAACTTTTTTCAGTTAAACTGTGATAAAAAAATTGCATTAATTTATTAAAGAAGAAAAAAAAGAAATAAGTTAATTGTTGATAGTTTTTATTTAATACGAGTGTTTTAAACAAAAAAAAATCATTATTATTCAAGAAGAAACCCGATAAAAAGTGTGATAATGTTTATCAAATTTTAAAAATTGTTTAATAACTTTTTTTAAAATAATTAAAATTATACTTACGTACATATAACAAAATAATTAATCATCAAAAAATTGTTTATAAAATAAAATTCGATTACAAGTCTGAATCTGCTTTGAAAGTGTCATCATAATCTTAAAGATTTAGCGATTTAAATTTGTCTTTATAAGTTGGAAATTTTGCTTAGGATATTACTAATAATTTTTAAACTTAACTACGTTTTCTTGTTAATTAATTTATATAATAAATAACTGAAATTGTGAATCAAAAAAACAGTATCTAACATGATCCAGGTGAGACACACAATAATTGTGTATGAATCATTTTAAATACACAGTGATTGATTCGTTTAGTTGACTACGAACATTCCATTTATTAATTTTATTCATTTATGCTTACTAAATATTATTTAATTAAAAATTCAAACACATTGACAAACAAAAAAAACAAATTGATTATACATAATACACTTAGAAAAATTTTGTAACAAATATGTAAAAAAAAATTGGAATAAGTCTTGTAACGTATGAATGCTGCTTGTGAATCCAGCAGCCGTATTCTGTAATTCGCTAAAGCTAAATCTCTATCGCTAAAATAGCTATATAAAGTTGATTTAGCGCTTTTTGGCTACGAATGCAATTCTGTAACGGGCATTGTTAAATTTGGCAATGGCATAAAAATTAAATTCTCCGCATTTTAGCTTTAAATGTCATTCTCAAAGGCATTTTAGCGATCGAGATTAAGCTTTAGCTAAGCGATTTACGGAATACGGCTGCAGTTCTCTTCTGTATATATGTAAATAACGTATTAAATTACGGGCTCCCACTACAATATTGAAATTTTTGGTACTTCAATGGAGAAAAAAAAAAGTATCAAAAATAGAAAACACGAAAAATAAAATTTTTTACTATGGCCCCTGCCAGAGGGAATAATAACCTTAAAATTTAAAAATGTTTGTCCACTGTGGCATATAAATATGTCTACGAAAGAAAGGGAGATGCAATTAAGGTAGCGGGTTAAATGTTAGTATGTCTGGGATCTAGGGATGAAACGATACGAGTAAATACAAGTACATATTCGATACTTTTATATAAGTACCAACTATTTTTGTAATCGATACTTAACAACCGAGTACCAAGTAGTATCGGCAAAAATATACTCGGTATCGGTCAAAAGTAATCGTTTTACATTGGAAGTGAAATTAATCTTTAATTTTTGATTATTTTCCAAAGCTGGAGCAGCTGTAACGGTATCAAGAAACCGTTTGACCAGTAAACACCTATAAACCACATATCGTCTAGGTCCATTTCCTCAATTTCTTGCTATAGCAAGTCCGTTAAGCGGCCCATACACTTGCAATATTATTTTATATGATATTCGCCATATTATTTACATTTTGACCTATATTATGCAATAAGTCGCACAATCGTTTCATTCATTCAATAAAAAGTTGAACATAACCTTTAGGCCGAGGCCACGCAATGAGCGGCTAAGCGGCTGAGCGATGATCGTCAAAAAATTAAGACATATGAAATACTACTGAAGTGGCCACGAAATGAGCGGTATGTGAGCGAATTTTTTGAGCGGCTAAGCGGCGTCGCTCAGGAATAAAACTTGTTCTAATTTTTAGTTGTTTTCTGAGCGTCAAAAAATATATATGGCAAAAGTGAATATGGAGCTTATAATTCCAACCGTACAAAGCCGACCGAATTATGGCAAGACAGATTACCAAATTTTAAATATAAAAATATGACCGAGAAATTATTTTTTTGTTTTGTCAATTTGGTTTTTTGTAACAGCAAATCAAAGGATTTCACAGACATGCGGCCGTTTTGTATTGGGTAGATTTGTATATAAATAGTTTAATTCCCCTTGATTGATTTATAGGATGAACACCGAGGCCTGTTCCTCGATTTCGATATATTTATACCCACGCCACAATAGTGGAGAGGGTATTATGCATTTGTTCTGATGTGTGTAATGCCTTAAAATATTGGTCCTAGACCCACCTTTAAGCATACCGATCGACTTAGAACCACTTTCTGAATCGAACCAACGATGTCCGTCCGGCTGGCAGGACGCAATTTTGAAGATAATTTGATAAAATTTGGGACATAGGTTCTTATTGGCCTATTGAAAATGGGCCGAATCGTAGGACCACGAGGGAAGATAGGGGGAAATTTCTGCCTCTCAGAAACTATCAAACCGATTTTAATGAAATTAAAATCATACATAGAAATATATTTATATGGACACATAAGCTATGTACTATTTCAAAAATAGGACCACAAGGGAGGTAGGGGGCAATTTTTGCTTCTCACAAACTTTCAAACCGATTTTAATGAAGTTTATAAACATAGATAAATCCATATTAATATGGACATATTAGCATGATGTGTTTATTAATACTGTGGTGTAGGGTATCATATGGTCGGGCTTGACCGACTATACTTTTTTACTTGATTATAATTTGTTTTAAATGTAAGTTAAGCGAACGAAGTCTTCGCTCGAAATCCACGAACAGGCTGGAATTTTTTTCTTCTTAAAAAACGCATTAAATTTTTATGAATACGATTTTCGCGTAATAACATTAAACAAGCCACTCTTTACAATGGCATTTTAACAACTAACCGCTCAGAAGTGACGCTCAGTAATAAGACACTTGCCGCTCAAACTTGACGCTTTGACGCTCATCGCTCAGCCGCTAGACGCTTAGCCGCTCATTGCGTGGCCTCGGCCTTAGGAATAACATAAACAGCATTGTACAATGTTGCCAACACACTTCACATTCTTTTCGTTGTGCAATAAAAATCAAAAGTCTTTTGATTGTTGCCAATACATTGTTCCACCTTCGAATATCACATACACATTGGCGATATAATTGTGCAATACGTAAAATTGAACAAATTTATTGCAAGTGTATAAGCCGCTTTATCATCTCGCGATAGCGAACACCATTCACGGTAATTGCTTGGCCGACCTCATTTTCGAAGAAATACGGCCCGATAACGCCGCGAGCCGCAGAACTAACTGGGCGTGCATGCACATATGTTTTCCCATTTTCTACAGACCCAGTTTGCTGAAATTTGCGTACAATTCTCCCAATTGTGGAAACATTTGGTCGATTATGCTGACCAAAAAAATCACGATGTGCACGAAATGCATTTTGATTGAACGCCAATTTTCGTAAAAGGCTTTAAAAATCTTAACGCGCTGCTCAATTGTGTACCTCTCAATGATAGAAGTTGTTAAATACAAAGAAAGGTCAATTTAAGTTGCGCAAAAAACTTGACATTAAGGTATGACTTACAATTAACATCGTGGATTATGGTTTTACCACCCTTTATTATACATAATTTTGACTTAGCTGTAAAATCTCCTTTGCACGATTTTTTGTGCAGATAAATCAAAAATGCAGATATATGTTAAATTTATTTAGCTGCCTTAATGAGCAGGTACGCAATTTTAGTTACCTGCATAACTAAAATAAAGTGTGATAATTACAATGACGTTCAAACAACCTGTAGTCATCTGTTATGCATTTTTCTAATGAACGAGGCAGCCAAATTTGTTACAATAACGTGGGGAACAGAATTTTCGCTGTAGTAAAACGTTAAGAATTGCGCTGCAAGCTATCAAAAGTTAAAAACGGCAGCTTCAAAGAAATGTCAACAGAATACATAGTTGTAAAAGTCGTTGCAGTTGAAACGCAAATTCGAAATTTTGAACTTAGTTGCGCTACAGAGCATTCGGCAGCTTAAGATACTACTACAACTACTTTATTCTGTTCCAGGCCTAAGATTTACTATTCCTTTCATATAATCCTGGTAAAGTTGCAGTAACCGCAAGCCAAATGCATGAGTGTAGGTACATGCAAACAAAATAAATGAATAATAATGAGGCCAAATTGACTTGTTTGCGATTTTTGTTTTTATAAACAGCTTAAATTGGATATTTATGTGAAAAAGTGGACACCATAATTTTTTATGTAAGCAGCTAACTTTCAAATTTTAAATGAAAATATTTTATAACTACCCAAAAATATGATAAATATGCAGGTATACAAAAGGCACGTAAAAAGGATTTTGAAGAATAATTACAGAAAATATGTATTTTGGATAGTTAAGTCAAAGTGCAGCTAACTTTGATTTTTTTTATGAAAATAATTTTAAAATGTCAAAAATTTTGGGCATTTATCTCAAATGTGCAGGTATAGAAAGTGCACTTAAAAAATAAATTTTTATGGAATTTTAGAGAATAATGACAAATAAGAACATTTCAAAAAAAATGTTTTAATGAACGCTTTTCTTAAAAAAGAACATTTAAAAAAAATTTTGCCCCCCCCACCCCCTAGATTTTATCCTGGCTACGCCCATGTATTCGTGTACTGTCATCGGAAATATGTATGCCTGCAAAGTTTCATCCATTTTCATTGAGTATAAGGCGGTTAAATTAACGTTACAAGATTTGATTTTCCGAAAAGAAGCTAAAGAAAAGGGTTTAAAAATATTAATTTTGTGCAGTTAGGTGAAAAGTGCACTTAAACAAAAGGCAGTTAAGTCAAAACTACTGTATATTTATCAATTTAAAAATAAAATACATATTTACATTTAAAATAAATACATAGTGACATTGTTAATTTCTGGATTAAAAGGTAAATAAAAGGTTGTTATCCTGAACGTTCTATAAACATTTTGTTTCCTAAGTTAAAAAATTTTTCGAGAGGAAATTGGTACTTGGTAGTAACTAAAAGTGGTGTCAATCTTTACAATTTTTGTTTTGCACAAAAATGTTAATGGTTTGTAGTTGTTTTTGTATTGTATAGTACTAAAACACTAATAAGAACGTTTTTAAATGCTGCTTTCCATTCTTTTATGATACAAACCGATACAAGTACCGATACAAGTATGTAAGTATCGATACTTTTTTTTCGATACTAAGTAGGTATCGATACTTTACGAGCGATACCACATTGAGTAAAAGTATCGATACCTTAGAGGTATCGTTTCATCCCAGTGGGATCACACTATGAAAGTTTTCTTTCAGAAAGTCTGAGTTTATGGGCAAGAGGAGAAAAAGGAACAGCATCTTCGCTTCCCCTCTCACCAATAAACTCAGACTTTCTGAAAGAAAACTTTCATAGTATGAACCCAGACTATTATATAAATCTGAAACAAATCCTTTATTTGGATCGTATAACCTTCGGTCGTACGAACAAAATTTCTGTGGTTTTCATTGGCAACCGCTTTAGTTAATTTTTTCGATATTAAGATATTGCATTTTCCTTAATTTTAAACGTTCTTTACATTGTTCTTAGAATTTCTGAAAAAATCAGGACCAATTCCAATTTTTTTATGTAATGACCAATTTTAAAAAGTTCAATATCAACCCAATAGTTTGATCTAGAATGTTTTTTTTTTTTGCTCTCCTGAAAATTTTGATCTTTAGACATACGCGGTAACCAATGAGAACCACAGATTTATATATTTTACGAGTTTGGAAATTTTGAAAAGCAGCGATCAGGCTTTTGTTCATAGACAAGTGATTGAACGTGTAGAAAAATTTATATGAAAAACACTAAAAAAACTGAGAGCTTTTCAGATAAATTTAACCACACGTTCAATCACTTATTAATTTTAATTAACTTTGAACAAAATAAAAAAAAATCCCTTCCAAAATACATTAAAGCCACAATTCTCAAACAAATTTCTTACCAAAAGTCAAATCTTTAAAAACGTTGTCTTTTATTTAACCACTACAAAGTATTTTAAGTTTATTATTATCTAAACAAATTATTTACTGAACGTAAATTATTTCATTATATGTTTGTATTTAAATATCATTGCAAATTTCTAAATTAACATTGTTACATTGTTTACATTTTACAGTTAAAAACCAAATAATATTGAAATCAAATCATCAAACGAACGAACAATCCGCCATTCATTGATAACCAAAGACCTCCAAATTCATTCATCCATCTACACATTTCCATATAAATTTAACCGCATTTATTAAATCATTCATAAAATTTAACAAAATGTTACATCCACATTCATTCGCACAATCAATAGCCCATATTAATGATTCTGGTACATTTGAAACTAGTTTTGAGGTTAAGTACATACAATCAACGCCGCAACGTCAAAAGAATTGCCGCCGCCACCTGACCGAATTTGATCACGAGAATTTGCGACGTTTTGTCAGAGAATTCGAAGAATTGCAGGCTTATAGTAGCAGCGCAAAATCCACACCAAAGAAATTAAAGATTTTAAGCCAAAATTTTGTCAATATTGGTAATACAAATAGCCGGAGTTTGGTACAAACACCAGTATGTCCTCGAGCAAATTTACAGGAATATTTTCAAACCCCCTCCCCATTACGTACGCCATTATCGAGTAGATCTAGTTCGCCGCTATTAGAAGAACTTAATGATATGGGCTGCAAGCCTTTGATCTGTTGTGATAATGAGGAACAGTCTCAAGAGGACAATGTTCAACTCACTTCAACTTATGATTTGGCCACTAGTTCGGCTGAGTCTAGTTTCGATTTGCATCCGCCATTGTTGCCTTCGTTCAATATAACTCCACCACCAAAACAACAACGGCAGCAGCAACAACGAAATGCTGCATATGAATTAGCTAAATTTTTACGTGGTTCATTCCACGTCAAGCGCGCAAAGATAACGCAATTACGGCGAGCACTAAGTGAGGATGAAAATTTACAAAATACCGACTTTCCCCCAGCACAAATGCGCACTTCAAAGACGAACGACATGGCTGTAACAGCAGAAAAGGCACAAAAAAAGAAAACTATATTAGAGGATACAACAAATAAGAGAGCAAGAGGAAGTACTTCAAGTATTTGTGTAAGTACATATTTGATTTTTTGTTTAATACATAATTAAAATTTTAAGGATTTTTGTTAAGGGGTTTAAAAGGTTATGACCAGGGAAACCAAAAATATATGCTCTAAAAAACATGTTTTATGCGCATTAAATATGCAGTAAAAACTGGACAATATGCCCTGAAAAATGTTAAAAATATGCCCTAAAAATTAAAATTGCTCATTTGATGACACAATATTCAACAATTTAATAACAAAATCTTAAAAAAAACCTAAAAGATATTAACATCCATATGTCATTGTCTTAAAGGGATTTTAGGTACGGTCGCTAAATTGTTAACAAATGTTAACATTTAAAAGGAATATAAAGCTAGTTAAGGACGGGAGCTTTGAGCAAATGTAAACCGATTCGAAAATAATTTAATTTGAAGTAAAATATTTTTGGCACGAATTAAATTTGAACACCATCATAATTAGATAGCTTGCATACACAAGTCTAATTTGGATCTGAAATTATAGACCGATTCTTACCATTTGCATAGACTTCGTCCATATTTGATCAAATTATCTACAAAATTGGAAATTGTACTCCGCGTACAAGGCTAACATTTACAGACAGCCAGCCAGGCGGATGGATGGTCATCGTTAGATCACTTTAAAAAGTGATTCTGAGTCAATAGGAATACTAAAAGATTGGTCTAGATACAAATCGCATAACATTTATTCTTATTGACAACCTGCTTTGTCTTACAATTTAAGAGTAAAAATTAAATGTAGATGTCGAAATTAAAGTAACAGATTTTCGAAAAAAAAAATTTTTTTTTTATTTGCTGCGAGAGCTATTGTAGGCATCTAAAAAAATTTATTATGTATCAAAATATGCATTAAAAAGGCAAAATATGCGCTATAAACCTAAAAAATGCCGCAAAAAGGCTCTTTTAACTAAAATATGCCGCAAATGGTAAAATATGCAAAAATATGCACTAACAAATCGATGCCAAAATTCATAAAAAGCTCTAAAACGGATAAATATATTATTTCTGCCTTCATTAGTCGAACAAGGAAAAACATGCAATTGCATATTTCTGGTTTCCCTGGTTATGGCAAGTAATAAATATTTTGAAGTAACACGTGTTTTAAGTTCAATTGAGATTAAAAAATTACTTTCTATTTTTAGAAGTTAAAAACTAAAATTTTTATATCATCAAAGGTTATTTTGATTTATACTAATTTACTTGAAATTGTAAAGTATCTATTTATAAAACAGTTGCAGTCGTAAATAGTTCGTTGGCTTGGAGGCCCGCTGTGGTTCGTGGCGTATAGACATGTAACTTAAAAAAAATCCCGATTACGCCGCCAACCTATTGACCCTTTATATTGAAAATTGTGCATTAGGGGTATAACCAAATTTGGCCCTAGCACTACGCGATAGCGAATATTGTGTTATTTACGAAAACAATTTGTTTGGATCGTTTGAAAATAAAAATCTCACCCAAAAAAGCGATTTTCTAAAATCCCTGAAGAAAAAAATTTAATAAACAAGTTTTAAATATTTTATTAATAAATGAAAAAAAAGGCAAAATTTCTTAATTACACTGTGATTGACATTTTTTTTAGACAAGCCGGGCAATGGCGTTTTAGCATAATTCGGGTACGCTGAATCCAATGGTGCCTACCGTTTTTTTAGGTAAGCTCTTGGTTTCGACATATACCGTTATTTCGAAAATGGAGGAGGTTGCACAACATATATTCGCGTAGCTCAAAAACGATTGAAATTACTTAAAACCCCTTTTTTGAAATCTACGAAAAATTAATATACATAATTTTTTTAATAGTTTTCAATGGACTATTCGACTATACTATGGCTATTTTGATATTTGCAAAAATGCCAATAAAGTATACCACTATTGTACATACATATGTATGTGTATACAAATAAGACGGACTCACCTTGTATGGAGCTGAAAAAAGGGGTTTTGTTACCCCTCTGAAAATAAAGCTTGATATGTTTTTTGATGATTCCCAAAATATTGTGGGTCTATCGTTGATCATCCGTGAGCTGGACCATTTTTAAAAAAGGTATTTTTTCAGACATCTGAAATGAAAGAAAGAATGAAAATAAAAATTGTTAAATATATTCCACAGTACACTTGGATAAAAAACTAAGTTACAAATAAAGATTTAGAGAAAAATTTATGGTACTGGCAAAATTAGAAAAATATAGATATAAATTTGTATTTTCTGTGATACGATAAAACCCTAACTAAATTTATTTAAAAAAATTTAAACTAATACATTACACATTTTTATCCACCCTTATATTTAACAGAGACAATACAAAAATATAAATGTAGATATAAGTACATATCGCACTTAATCAAGAAGAGGGTTTTTTAACTCAACATTTAAAAATTTTCAGTTGAAGCAAAACAATTTTATGAAAAAGAATTTTTTTAACAAGCCGTTTTATTGCCTCAAAGTAAAAAAAAACCGCACGATTTTTTTGCAGTGGGTTGATATTAGAGTTTTTTTTTCCCGGAGTTTTTCGATTCCCGGGAAAGCGGGAAATTTTTTGGAATTTCCCGGGATCCCGGGATCCCGCTCCATATAAATAATACACAGTAAATTAAATAAAAGAAATCCTTAAATACTACAAAATTAAATGAAGATTAAAAGAGGAACTTGAATTATTATTACCTTACGGTTTTATATGTAAATTCCGTATTATTATTATGCTCTAGATACAAGATAAAAAATTAAGATAAACATAACAATTTAATTCATAAAACAATAATAAAAACAAACACAAATTGAGGTACTCAAGATATGAGATCAAAAAGTTAATTCATAAAATAGATAAAACATTTTAAATAAATATATTAACATTTTTTAACGGCTTAGGAAATAACTTTCTGACACATTCAAAGCGCTTAGTAAGTCGTCAAAAAGTATATTGATTATTTTATTTACTAATTACCATGTTTCCGAAAAATTTCGTTAATTTTTTTTACCGAGGTTGGATAAATAGTTAAAAGTGCACCGTTGTAGAAGGCTTTTGATTCACAATAAGAAGCATTTTTTTTATAAACAACGTCTATATCAGTCAAATGTATGTCAAGGTTCATGCAAAAAATAGCATCAACCTCTTACAAACCTTTTCATTTCATTAGGTCTATCTGTAATCTTTAGGACAATGTGTTTTTCAAATTGTATGTTGTAGTATCTTACACGAGTTTCCAAATTTTTTTTTTATTTCGGTTTCCCCGCACTTCAAGGGTATATAAACCAACACAAATTGAAAAAAATTTGTGTTTATCACCTAATAAAAATATCATTATATCATTATATATTATATCATTGCAACATAGTCATATCTCAAAAAATCAAAAATTGTAAGTAATGTAAGCAAAGTGTTCCTCCATGCCTTCTCGTATTTTATCTGAAACTGAACCGAAGTTATAGCAAAATATATCTTTAATTCGGTACATTTTGAAAACTTTAATCGCATTTTGCCAAGTTCATTTGTTTTTGTAAAATGACTATGTTACAATAAAGGAGCTATATGTTTAGGTATCTGCTATTTTAAAGACTTGTCCATGGACAATTAAACTTTACTACCTGCATCTTATTTTGAATTAATGTTCTTTATTAACTTTTCACTTCACTAAATTTATTAATTATCAACTGTTGCACTGCCTATTCTGTTTTAAGTAAATTTATTGCATCAGGAGACATTGATTTACGTATGTACTCACTTCTTGTAATTGATCTAATCGACAACCCATCCACAGATGCTTATTTTAAGAGAATAGAAAACTAAATTTCAAAGTATAAATAGCTGTTTTCTGAAACTATGAGGAATTTTTTATTTCCCGGGATCCCGCATGAAAAATCCCGGGAAAGCGGGAAATATAATTATTGAAATTCCCGGGATTTCCCGTCCCTAGTTGATATGAATATTACGCGTCGATTTTTTTGAGTTAATACCCTCTTGTTGATCGATATGCGATATGTATAAATGAAACTTATGTGATTTTTTATTTCTGATTTAGATAATACGCTAGGAGGTCTAAAGACTGTTCAAAACTTGAGACTTTCTGCCGGAAAATGGAAATTTTGTTTTTTTGTCACACATTAAAAAAACACAGGTCTGCGATGAAAAAGTTATCAATCAAATGAAAAAATCTAATTAACCAAAGCTCTTCTGATCTTTAACTTCTTTAAAAAAAAATAAATGAGTGGAGTTATTTGTCAGATCTTTAACCAGACAAATTACTAATACACCACAAGTCAGATTTTGCTTTTCCTATTTCTTCCTATTTGCTGTACTCAGGAGTTACGTGCTGTTTCCACAATACATCTGATGGAAAGTGTAGTAAAATGTACATAAAATGAACTCGTGTTTTCATCATTCTGCTTTTGCAAATCGCAGCAGAATCGTTTTTGTTTTATGTGTGTTTTAAAATCTATAGAATATGTATTGTGAATACTATTCGCTAATACATTTTAAAAAATATGTTTTTTAATACCAACAAGGTAATTCCCCACCCGTATGTGGTTCAGAGATGTAAATTGAATTGATTCGTGAATCATTCATGCACTGAATTAGCAAATTTTGAATTACATAATTATTTTCACACAAAAAAATGGATTAAATGAAATTTGAATCAATTCATTTAAATTTGGCAAAATGAATTGCAATTCATTTTTAATTCAAATGAATTGGTAAAATGAATTGCAATTCATTTGAATTGAATTGACTTTGAATTAATTCAAATGAGTTAGAAAAAATGAATTGCAATTCATTTCTAATTCTTTTGAATGGATTTTGAATTGATAGGATTTTCGCAGCTCCCTACTAGCTCAAGTCATATTCTGCCGTTACCTGCTAATTACAGTATATTATTGGAATTTCTATTCTTATTATTTTCTATGCCTTTCGAGGATTATCTCGTACTTGGTGATATCCGAAATGAGTGTAATGCTGTCTGATATATGTAATAAAATGAGTTGGATAACAAAACGGGAGTAATGCTTCTTCACATTCACTTACAGTAGTTTATTAATTTTTTCTAACTCATTTGAATTGATTCAAAGTCAATTCAATTCAAATGAATTGGAAATGAATTGCAATTCATTTTACCAATTCATTTGCACGAAAAATTAATTGCAATTCATGTTGCTAAATTCAAATGAATTGACTTAAGTTTCATTCAATTCATTTTTTGTGTGAAAAGAATTAATTCAAAATTTAGCTAATTCGTAATGAATTAAAATCAAAAATGAATGATTCATTTACATCTCTGATATGGTTTCACAAAAAACCCGTATTTGGCCGTTTATAGCGTAGAAAGTGTTAAAAAAATTGTTTTTATGCCATAAAAAACACGAATGGAAACACATTGAATCGTAGACATGTGCTTAGTTGCACTGTGGCAACAATTGTTTATTTACAAAGTTTTGGCTCTTTTTAAACCCTATGAATGGGGGTATGCTAAGTTTGTCATTCCATGTGAAACATTTTTAAATTAACAGTTTTGATGTTAAATTTCTTTCTTTATATCTCAAATTATAAAATATTGTTTTTCGTTTGCATTAATTTAAGCAGCACAAGCGGTACAGTAGAAAAATAGTTAAAAACCTTAATGTTAAGCCACCCTAGTAAAATATTTCCTTTTTTGTTACACAAATTCGATTTATATGACTGCAAATCATATTAGGACGAGGCCACGCAATGAGCGTCTAAGCGTCAAGCGGCTGAGCGATGAGCGTCAAAGCTACAAGTTTGAGCGGCAAGTGGCTTATTACTGAGCGTCACTTCTGAGCGGTTAGTTGTTAAAATGCCATTGTAAGGAGTGGCTTGTTTAATGTTATTACGCGAATATCGTTTTCATAAAAATTTAATGCGTTTTTAAAGATTTCGAGATAAGACTTCGTTCGGTCAAGCGCGACCATATGATACCCAGCACCACAGTATTTAAAAACACATCATTCTTATGTGTCCATAGAAAAATAGGAATTTATCTATGTTTACATACTTCATTAAAATCGGGTTGAAAGTTTTTGAGAGGCAAAGATTGCCCCCTACCTCCCCTTGTGGTCCTATTTTTAAAAAACTACATAGCTTATGTGTCCATATAAATATATTTCTATGTATGATTTAAATTTCATTAAAATCGGTTTGATATTTTCTGAGAGGCAGAAATTCCCCCCCCCCCCTATCATCCCTGGTGGTCCTACTATTCGGCCCATTTTCAGTAAGCTAGATCCTTGTGCCAATAAGAACCTATGTTTATCAAATTATTTTCAAAATTGCGACCTGTACTTTGCGCACAAGGTTACATGGACAGCCAGCCAGCCAGCCGGACGGACATCGTTAGTTCGATTCAGAAAGTGATTCTTAGTCCATCGGTATACTTTAAGGTTGGTCTGGGACCAATATTTTAAGGCGTTACACACATCAACACAAATGCATAATACCCTCTCCACTATGTTGCTTGATTTATAGGATGAACACCAATCCTATAAATCAAGCAAAAGGAATTAAACCATTTATATACAAATCTACCCAATACAATATATTTATACCCACACCACAATAGTGGAGAGGGTATTATGCATTTGTGTTGACAATTGACAAAACAAAAAAAATAATTTCTCGGTCATATTTTTATTTTTTAAATTTGGTAATCTGTCTTGGGTCAGCTTTGTACGGATTAAATTATAAGCTCCATATTCACTTTTGCCAAATTTTTTTTTTTTTGACGCTCAGAAAACAACTAAAAATTAGAACAAGTTTTATTCCTGAGCAACGCCGCTTAGCCGCTCAAAAATTTCGCTTACATGCCGCTCATTTCGTGGCCACTTCTGTAATATTACATATGTTTTAATTTTTTGACGCTCATCCGCTTGACGCTTAGCCGCTCATTGCGTGGCCTCGGCCTTAGCCTACTTTGGAAAATCATTTAAAAACGACTAAGCCCGTAAAAAATAGATATTGTGGTAATATTTGATTCAATTTAGCTTTATATGGCTAGATATAACATCACGTAATTTTGTGATCATCAGTTTATTACTCAGCATATGCCCCATATAAAGCAGTCTTCCGAGCACTTTAAGACGCGTTTGACAACAAACAAAACTTATACACCTGGAATAGACTGTTCACAGGCAAAATTGCGTTAAACTACAATCTACAACACTACGACATCCTGTAAATTGGAAAAATGTGTATTTTGCTGTACTTACCAAATTATCCTCAGTTTCTTTGGGTACATAAGTTGACATCATGTGCCTTGGCCGCTTTTTTTTTTGTCCTTTCCTTTCTTATTTCTTGACCAAACTGCGTTCGGAGGTTGTGCAATTTCCTTTTAACCTCTTCTTCAGGCACGTCTATGTCATTGGATATTTCCTTTAAAGCGTTTTGTTTTTATAGTCTTTTGATGACGTGTCCCACAATTCAGGGTAAGTTTCTTGTTTTTCAATTAAAACAAGTATTTTTTCAGTACTCCAAACGAATTTACTCCCATCCATTTTCATAAACTTCTGCAAGTTTTCAAAACACTTGTAGTGGCGGGAAGTCGTGCAAGTTACTTCCAGCAAATAACAAACAGGTGTTTACACATAACTTCTGAAAGTAACTTTTGAAAGTTTGCAACTTCTGGAAGTCGACTTCTACCACGTGTTTACACGACAAAAACTTTTGGAAGTTACTTGTGCAAGTAACTTCCGGAAGAAAACTTGCTAGTGGACACACGGCTTTATAAAGATTGGCTTATAATTTATAGATCTGATATCAATATTCGAACTCTCGGTGGAAAGTAATAACGATTTAGCGGTTCTGAATATAGAACTCTTGTTACTCATAATCTTGCTCTCGCTTTTTACACTATCTGTGTTTATGTATTAACGTTTTCCAAAAAAAAATACACCTATTTCGACATCTCCAGCTATGACAAAAAAAAAACCACTGATCTCAACAAAATTTTAATGGGACTCGCCCAAATTCGTATCTTTTAGAAT
The DNA here is from genome assembly GCA_930367215.1 of Pollenia angustigena. Taxonomy (NCBI): domain Eukaryota; kingdom Metazoa; phylum Arthropoda; class Insecta; order Diptera; family Polleniidae; genus Pollenia; species Pollenia angustigena. The sequence continues at coordinate 16,974,316 of OV884056.1, forward strand.
GTCAAAATAATAAACAAAGCTTTCTCACGTTCTCATCTTGCTGTCACTTAATTGTTTTGCTTAGTTAATGTACAAACAATAAATACTAAAGGTGAATAAAGAAAGAAAGACAACAAAAAAATGCATCACATCAAACATATTTTAATAATTTTTTTTTTCTTTACATGCACATAGATACTTTTTATTGTAGATATTTTTTAAAATGTATTAGTATGTAAGTCAATTTTAAGTAAATTGGTGTTTCTCTCTCTCTCTCTTTTGTGTGTTTCACTGTTGTAAAATATCTATACTAGAGATGGTTGGTACAAATTTTGATGTTGTGAGAAAATTTCTTCAAATGAAAATTACTTTTTTATACAAATTTTACTAATAAATTCTGTAAAACTTTATTAGTTAATAAAAATTAAAAGATTTTTTAATCCAAATTTTCATATTTTAATCAGGTTAAAATTCTTTTAATTAAATTTTCATTAAATTATTTTTATGCAGAAAGGAATTTTACAACATAAAATGAATTAAATTTGTTACTCATTGTTTGCAATATTATTTTATATGATATGGCGGTTATTTCCATTTTGTCCTATATTATGCAATAAGTCGCATAATAGTTTCATTCATTCAATAAAAAGATGAACATAACCTGTAGGAATAACATAAACAGCATTGTACAATGTTGCCAACACATTTCACTTTCTTTTTGCTGTGCAATAAAAATCAAAAACCTTTTGATTGTTGCCAATATATTGTGTTACCTTCGAATATCACATACACATTGGCGATATAATTGTATAATGCGTAAAATTTAACAATTTTATTGCAAGTGTATGAGCCGCTTAAGAAGTACTTTCTTTTCTGAATTACTTTTTAAAAAATTTTATTCAAAATTAATTAACAGTTATGTAAAATTTTACTAAGTTAGTGCAAAAAAAAAAGTTTTGAGACTTGTAATCCCCGAGTTTTAAAATTTTCTAAGATAAAACATTTCAAAACTATCTGAGATTAACTAGCTGTTCTCAATATAGACTTTAACTCAATGTCTATTAAAAAAAATTATAAGCTATTTTTAAATGACCGTTCTTAAAACTGTTAAAAAAAATTTTAATTTTTATTGGATATTTTTCTAAATAGAAAAATAAAACGTTTAGTTAGCCTTACTTCTCATTCTAAATTAATCCCGTGATTCACTACACAGAAAAAAATAAAAATTGATTTTAATTAAAAAATTCTTAGTTTAAATATTATTTAAATTTGCACCAGTAAAAAAATTAATAGTATCAAATAATAATGTTTTGATATTAAGAACATTTGTGCAGTAATATTGCTGATAATGGTAAGCGTTTAATTCACTTGATTAAATTTTTAATTAAAACTAAATTTATTTTTATATTATTATTTAATTCCCATAGTTCCTAGGTGGAGCATAGGGCCTCAACAAACAAGTTTAAATTTGGTTTGTCCAATGCCAAAACCTTATTTCACGCAATGCTACTAGTCCCTCAGATTCAACAAGTCTCCTCCATGTACTAGCACGTCTTCCATTTTTTCGGCTACCCTGTGGATTCCAGTCAAGCGCTGTTCGAGCAATGTTGTCTGGGGGCTTCCCCAACGTATGCCCGATCCAATTCCATTTACGTCGTCGGATTTCGGTTTTGATTTATGGTTTAATTGAAAAAAAAATTGGCAGGAAGTTTTTCTGTGTATCCTACGATTTGTCAAAAAAAAATCGTGTGTGTAAAGTATGATAGTGTGAGCTAAAACTGAAATTGAGTGACAGATTTTTTTGACACAACTTGCAAATGTTTATTAAAATTTCATAAAATTGTAGATTCTTTGTTATCACAGTTACTTTTTTTGCATATTTATTGTGTGAAAATGTGGCATTTGATAAATTGTGTAGGATAGTGAATTCCGGCCCGGAATTCTTTCATAATATCCCAGAGTAATAACTTTTTAATGCAAATATGCCTTAAAAAAATACCAATTTTTCTGAAAGAAATGCAGTAAATAGTACTTAAAAAATAACCCCACCCTCATAGCTCCCATCCCACTTTTATAAATATGAGTATGAGTATCTCTCTAAATCTCTCTTTCTATGGGAATTTCAATTAATGAATATTTTTAATTTACTACTACAACTCGACGTACTCTACCAGTCCGCAACGTTTTAACTTGGGGAATTGAATAATGTACGAGTAAAAAATTGTGTTCGTAGTATATGATGATGAATTTTATATATGTTTGACTTGATGTTATCAACATGTTGTTGAATATTTTCTTTCATTTGCAAAATTTCAGTTGTATTTTGAGCGTTGAAGTTAAATTTTACCACACAGCGAACATGCCGAAATAGTGCGCAATCCGATTGTTTATTAAAAAAAAAAATAAAAGAATTATAATGAAAAAATTTCACAACAAAAAATGTACTGTTGGCTTAATTAATAGAAATTTGGATTTAAGAAATTTCATTTAAATTAATAAAACAAAAATATCTATCTAAATTAAAAAAAAGAAACAAATGTGCGGGCATTTGTTTTAACAAAGAAAATTTAAATTTGTTTTGAATAAATTTGAATATTTTTTGCATATGAAAAGTAAGAGCTATTTTTAAATAAAGTCAATATTAAAATTAAGTGAAAAAACTAATTTAAAATTCTTTGGTGTCTTTGAACATCATAAATAATAGTCACGTTTTCTCTTTTGCAATAAATTTATTAACTATGTACTAAGTCAAACTTCCCCCTGCCCCCCTTCTTTAAACCCTAACTCAACCGATCTCTCCAGGGAATTGAAGTATAAATGGTATGACAATTAAAATAATTACTTACGCTGATGTTTATTAATATAAAAAGACCATGACTACTTTTGAATTTCTTTTTACAAAGAAAAAAAAAAATATATACATATATTTTAAAGATTAAAGTGCAATATTGATTAGATTAAATTTAATGATTTTTTGTTTGTAAATTTAAAACAATTGTTAAAAGGCTTTAAATAAAAAATACAGCAATTTTAAATTTGTTTTTAAAATAAAACGAATACTAGAAGAAAGTGATTTTTATTTTTATACCCTCCACCACAATTAGTTGTGAAGAGGGTATATTAAGTTTGTCATTCCGTGTGAAACTTTTTTATTATTCATCTCAGACCCCATAAAGTATATATATTCTGGGTCCTTGAGTAATTCTAAGACGATTTAGCCATGTCCGTCTGTCTGTCCGTCTGTTGAAAACACGCTCACTTTCGAACAACTCAAAAGAAATGAACAAACTTGGTGCCAAATTGCTTGTAGTTATCCTAAGCAGTTTGGGATTGAAATCCAGCAAAATCGGTTCAGTAGGACAAGAGCTATGAATCAAAATGTGGAACCACCACCTAAAAAAATGATAATTTTGTTACAAAAAATAACATAAATGCTGGAACAAGGCACGGAATGAGATAAGATTTTGCAAAAATTTGTTTTATTTGGCTGGAAATCACGCTGTTAAATTTCGTGAAGATCCGTCCATAATTTACCCTAAGCCCCATATAAACACTTCTTCCGGAAAACAGTTTAGTACGCCTAAAACCGCAAAAAATAACGCTAGCGTAACAAAATTTAGTACGTCACAGTTTTATAGGACTATAAATGATAGTGCGAAATTTAGTGAAGGTCGGTACATAATTTACCCTAGGCCCCATAGAAACCCTACTGCCGGAAAACAGTTTAGTACACCTAAAACCATAATTAATAATGCTATCATAGCAGAAATTGGTACGTCACAGTTTTAAAGGACTAGAAATGACGCTGTGAAATTTCGTGATGATCGGTCCATAATTTACCCTAGGCCCCATATAAACCCTACTACCGGAAAACAGTTCAGTAGCCTAAAACCATAACTAATAACAAATCGTCACAGTTTAAGATAATAATAACTTGCTTGTTTTCTGTTTTTGTGAGTTTTACATTAAAATTGGTGGAGGGGTGATCAAAAAAACCTGGTACCTACATACATACATCTCGCCTTAATTACTGCTTTACAACTTTGATTCCATTCTCTCACATTTGTCCCTTCGCAGAAATAGATAAAGGTAAGGCCATAGGCACACCGTCAGAGGAAATAAAATTGAGAAGTTTTTCCAATAACATTACAACGAAAGGATATCCAGGCTTAACGTTCCCTTGAAAATGTTTAACTAATTTAAGTTATTTGCGTACATTAGGTCCAAACGAGGTCGCTCATTAGAAGATATAACAATATTTGGAAGGCAGAGATGAATAGTGGAGAGGGTATTATAAATTTGTGCTGATGTATGGTTACCCTAAAAAAATGGGTGCGTTCGTAAATGCATCACTGCGCTGCATCAGTGATTTCAAATCGTTATATATTTATCAATGAAGTAAATGTGGACCAAAAAATTGTGAAATACTCCACAAAAATAATTATATTTATTTTTTTATTGGCTTTAAAAAAAGTTTGCTTTTCTGATGCAGCGCAGTGATGCATTTACGAACGCAACCAATGTTTTTATTACCCTAGAGCCCCAAATCGTGTCGGTACTATTTGCGTCATTTCGATTTGCATCGCTTTTTAAAAATAGGTTAAGTCCGCTTTGCGTCGTTTTGTTTCCGATTTGCGTCGCTACATACGATTGGATTTTTTTCACTGAAGTCATAATCACAAGTGAAGAATTTTTCTATTTGCGTGTAAAAAGGCGAGTTCCCTTTTATTCTGTTAGGTAAGTTATTCTAAGCATAGTTGCATGTTGCATGGAAGTAAGAATCTAGTTCTATATGTGAAGTGCTGTGGAAAACTGAGTGCAGAGAAAAGAACATGTATTAGTTTGGAACTAAAATTGGACTTATTAAAACGTTTCAAATCGGAACCCTTGGTTAATCACAAATGAGATACTATTTTTATTAAATTTTTATATGAATATGTATATCGTTACTTTAATATAGAAAAGCCCTAACTTCCTTCTTCTGTAAAGTAAGGAAAATGTTAGTTAGGGCTATATATTAAAGTAACGATATGTAAATAAATTAATTTTTGTAATGTTTTAATGAAAATATATTTTTTTAAGTATTCCTCTAAAAAATTTTTTTTTTCTAATACATAAATATATGTATACTAGACCGGGTCGACCTCCATACAAAAAAAAAAAAGTTGTGCCAGTCACCCCCTAGAATGAAAGATATGTCAATGAAGTTTCTAAAACAGGAAAAAATTTTTTTTGGACATTTGGGGGAAGGATCCGAGATGGCATAAGTGGCGCCCAGAATTTCAGGTCGGATTGAAAAGTCACCAAAGACAAAAATGAAGCCACTATCAAGCCAAGAACAACGATATGCGATATGATAAGATCGGACTTTAAATGGCAGCGCTACATATAAAAAACCAAAAGTGCTGTATTTTGGGGCGTGGCAAAAAAAAATTTTTTCCTGTTTTAGAAACTTCATTGACATATCTTTCATTCTAGGGGGTGACTGGCACAACTTTTTTTTTCGACCCACCCTAATGTATACCCACACCACAATAGTGGAGAGGGTATTATGCATTTGGGCTGATGTGTGTAACGCCTTAAAATAGTGGTCCTATACCCACCTGAAAGTATACCGATCGACTTAGAATTACTTTCTGAGTCGAAGTAACGATGTCCGTCCGGCTGGCTGGCAGGCTGGCTGGCTGGCTGTCCATGTAACCTTGTGCGCAAAGTACAGGTCGCAATTTTGCAGATAATTTGATAAAATAGGTTCTTATTGGCACAGGGACCAAGCCTATTAAAAATGGGCCGAATCGTAGGACCACGAGAAAAAGAGAAGGGCAAATTTGTTCCCCTCAGAAACCATCAAACCGATTTTAATAAAATTTAAAACATAGATAGATCCATATTTGTACGGACACACAAGCTATGCATTTTTAAGAAAATAGGACCACGAGGGGAGATAGGGGCAATTTCTGCCTCTCAATCCGATTTTAATGAAATTTAAAACATAGATAGATCCCTATCTATATGGACACATAAGCTATACAGTTTTTCAAAAATAGGACCACAAGGGGAGGTAGGGGGCGATTTCTGCCTCTCACAAACTTTCAAACCGATTTGAATGAAGTTTGTAAACATAGATAAATCCATATTAATATGGACACATAAGCATGATGTGTTTTGCTTAATTTTTTTTTCTCATAAAAATTGCTTAAAATTTATATTTTTTAACCAATCAATAAAAAATCAGTACATTTGTATAAAAAAACGTGATTAGATTCACGTCGTTTCGGCTTGCGTCGCATTTTCCCGGTCCCCATTAACGACGCAAATGGTAGTCTAGTGTGTACCGATCGACTCAAAATCACTTTCTGAATCGATATAACTATGACTGTCCGTCCATTCACCCGGCTGGTCAGTTCGCGATTTTGAAGATAATTTGTGCCTAGCTATTTTTAAGAACAATTTTGATTTTAGTTGAACTGTTAATTTTTAGTTTTTTTTTTTTTTTTGATATTCTTTAATTAGGCTTGAGTTCATCAAATTTAATTATCATTGAACAAATTTTCACAATATTCAATAGGGTTGGTCCTTTTGTAGGAAATGCAACTTTAGAAATTGTTAAGACACATCGCATTTTTTTTTTGCTGGAGATCACATATTTGTGCTTAAGAAGCAAAATTCCGCAAAAATTAAAAAAATTCGCTTAGCCGTTTTTGTAAAAAATGTATTTTTGTACTTATAATATAACTGTTTTTGACAAATTCTTAATTTAGAAAAAAAAAATCTGCGTGGCACTTAAAAAAATATATAATAATAATGTTTCTGAATAATTAGGCAGATAACTGTAACTTTACGGTGTGGACAATTTTGAACATAAGACAATTTTATGATGCATCAATATCTACAGATCTCAAACTCGCCAACGTATTATCAGGAACAATGAGTCATGCAAGTTGTTACCCTTGTACGTGGTGTGCCGCAATTAAAACCACATATCGTATTATTAAAACCACATATCGTCCAGTTCATAATATAATTGCAGGCCAAAAAAAAAGCCGTTAGATAGGCCTAATTGCTGACAACACCCTGGAATTGAAAAATTCGTATTATCCGCCACACTTTCACTCGCAGAAGCCATATTTTCGCCTGCAGTCTTTTCAAATGTCTTAATAATCTTGCCAATTCCTTGAACATTAGGTCGATTTAACGACCATAATCACCCCATTAAGTTCGAAAAGTGTGCCACGTTTGAACCACCACTTTTATAATAAATTAAAACTATTTTTACGCGATTTTCGATTGTAAACAATATTCGTAAATGGCAAACCTTCCATAAATAAACGATACTTCAGATGACAGATATTTAATAGCTGACAGCCTTGTCAGACCGGCGGTTTTAAAATCACTAAACGGATAACCCTGATAACCCATTTTAAAAAAATTCAAACGCAGATAATACTTTTTTGTTAAAGATTTTGCAAAGTTTTTTGCTTTTCCTGCCAAAAAAAATATAAAAGTCCGTTTGCATTGAATATGACGATATGTACTTAATTTTTATCAAAAAAAAAAGAGTTTGTTAACCACTGTTTTCTCTCAAACTCATTTTAGTTCTTATTTAGATTAAACAATTTGTCAGTTAATTGCAAGTCTCGTTATTGAGGCCTAATTGATTCATTTGATTTATTTCAATCTTTACCCTTCCTGCAGTCTGACTGACAGACAAGACAGTCTTTTCATTCTATGTCTATTTATGTTCGTGTAGTTCGCACAAAATCGTTTAAGTCGGGCAGTTGGTAAGTCATCATTATTCCCAATCAACGTGATAAAAAAAGTGCATCTTTCGTTTTGTGGCTTGATTTTTAATAAATTTCGATTTAAATCTACTACATTTTCATACAATTTTTAAATTGTTCACTTCCTGCAACAACTACAACAGAAAATACTCGTATATTTATTTAAAGTTCACAAGCCAAAATGTAAAAAAACAACATAAAGAAAAACTGATCGTATTGTTAACAATTATTTATGCAAATTTGTAAATGACTGAATTTAAATTGATTTTTAATTGTCACTTTATTAAGTGCGAATATTTATTTAATACTTACTTGAACATTTAGTTCATACAAAAATTTTAAAAAAAGTTGTGGGCATGTCAAAGCAAATTTGTATTCAAAAGTAATCAATGACTAGCCATTTGTAAACAACACTTCAGATGACATGTCAGTTGTATTTAAAAGAGAAATTGTTTTCCAAAATCAATGTAGCAAATTTAGATTAGACTTTTACAAAACTTTTGAGTTTAAATGATTCATCATTTTTAAGCTAATATGTGCCCATAACTACACAAATGTTTATATTGAACATCACAAATATGATGTTCAGAAGTATTGAAATTGCAAAACTTATTTTTAAAATTAGTTTTAGAAAAACTACCATTTTTCAAAAAAGTAGGACATTTTGTGCAACAAAGAATTTTTATCTAAAATTGGGCCTTGTAAAATTTTATAAAAAAAAATGTGGCATTTTAAAAAAGATATTAATTACATTTAATGAGAAATGCAACGTTTTATGCAAACTGTGCAGTAACATGAAAAATGTAACATTTTATAAAAAAATAGCACTTAAATGTTGTATTTTATTCTCAGGTGCATGACAAAAATAATGAAAAAAAAAATTGGAATCTACTTTTAGGCCTATACCCCAGCATGAATATTTTAAAAATGAGATCAAGTCGATCAATTTGTGAAAAATGAAATGATGCAACATTTAACATTTTTTATAGTTGCTGTAACTCATTACACTCAAAATATCCACAATTTTTGTACATATAAGGTCAGATTTGGAATTCCAGAACACGAATATGAAATTTATTTACTTTTCTTTATGCGCGTTTTGGCGATATTCGTAAAAAATAAGCTTTTTTACTGCTTTCGTTTGTTGGCGAAAATATAATAACACCTTTGTTAGTGCAAAATATTACTATGGTAGATCTAGAATTGACACATATAAACCCTGTCTCCCTGAAACCACTTTAAGACGAAAAATTTCGTATTATATTAAGAATATGCGGCACAAATAACAAAATAGGGAATAGTCGGACATTTGTCTGTTTTACTTGTTTATTATATGCAAATATTACACATTTTGTTGCAACTTTTGCTTAAAAATTAGCCATTTTTGTTTTTAGGGTATGTTTTTTACAGTTTTGATGACATATTTTCAAGGTTTTACTGCATATCTATTGCGCATAAAACCCTTTTTTAGAGTATATTTCCGGTTTCCCAGCTCATAACATAATTTTGTTCTGGTAAATCCATGATTGCAAGTGCGCCTCCCAAATAGCGTACACTTTTGAAAATCTGCTTGTATATTTTTTACTTATTCATTGTGTGCAAATTTATAAAAATATTATAAAAGTTTTTACTGCATATTTAATGCGGCTGCCATGATCATTAATAAGCAATATTTATTTATAAGCATTTCTTTTAACTTTAAAAATTATTCTTTAAACATAAAAAATTATTGCCATTTTACTTTATTAATTAATACTTCATTGTACTTTGCAGACTCGATTATTTCCTGGAAATACTTCGCCATTTCGTCGAGTCTGGGAACAGTCCTCTTTACGTACGCCTCGTTCCGATAAATATGCTTTGTGTGCTAAGCAAAAAATTCCAGGCATACGTTGTTCAGCATCGATGATTGCGTCTGAAAGTAATGTCTTTAACACTACTTCGCCTGTTTCCAAACAATGTTCCATTATCACAACATCGAGTTCTAATCAAAAAATGCCTACGCGTACACAATCGGAAAAGTTAATAGCTTCACAATACAATGGCGTTAAATCGTGGTCAAGTTCCTTTGAACATTTGCTACAAGAACCTGCAGCATTGGCCACATTTGCAGAGTTTTTAAAATTGGAATTTTCTGCAGAAAACATATATTTCTGGACCAGCTGTGAACGTTATCGCAATACAGAAAATCTAAGTGATCGTCAGGTACAGGCTAAGCAAATTTTTCAAAAATATTTAGCCAATGGCTGTCGAGAACCGGTTAATTTAGACTCACATACCCGCAATCTAAGTGAGGAAATGTTAAAAAATGCCGAACGAAATCTATTTGTGGCAGCTCAAAAGCAAATTTTTCACTTAATGAAATTCGATAGTTATCAAAGATTTATACGTTCGGAATTGTATAAGAATTGCGTGCAAGCCGAGGAAAAAGATCAACCACTACCGTTTGGTGCTGAAAATTTGGATGCTCTGTTGAAAACAAACTTTTTACAAAATGCCTCACCAAAGGTAGATTTTTTTTATTTTCACTTATTAGCCAGTTCAGTAAAATAATTTAATTTATTTTTAGTTAAAAAAATCGGCCAGCAACGCTGAAGATCGCCGACGTAAAATTGTATTACCTTGGCATCGTAAAACCCGTAGTAAGTCCCGTGATCGTGTTGATCTTTTAAGTGAAGAAAATTCTAATACCAATAACGAGTCTTCCGATGGCAGTTCCAATGGCTTAAATACTCTAGTAGTACCTTCCTCTAAACTTAATCTACTATCCTCCACTCTACCTCCTCAAACCAAATCCGCGTCGGAGAACACCGATTGTCAAGCACAGCAACGTTTAAGATCCTCCCTACCTACTTCTCTAAAAGCTGTCGAAACCGGTTGTTCCTTATGCAGGGTCAAATTTTGTGATGGCGCAACCACAATAGTGCAGATAAAACCAAATGAAACCATACAACAACTGGTGGAACGGGTTTTGGAAAAACGTGGTCTTCACTATAAACTTTACGAAGTCGTCATTAAGGGTCATTCCAAAGCGATCGATTTACAAGCCTCTACCCAGGAGCTAGCCGGCGAAGAAGTAGAAATCGAACAGCGTATAACTTTTAAAATCTATTTACCCGATCCCAAAGTTATTTCCGTTAAAAGTAAACCAAAGAAATATTTACACGAAGTTGTTAAACCAATTTTACAAAAATACAACTATGACTTGGATACAGTCGATGTTTTACGTCGGGATAATCAGGAAAAAATCGATTTAAGCCGATTAGTAACAACGGCCGATGGTCTGCGTTTGCAGATTGTTGTGCATAAGAATGGAGAAGGATCAGGAAGTTTGGTAGATTATCAAAATGATAATATTTCGATGAAGTGGTTGAAGTCCAAAGAATTGGCAAATGAAATAGCGGCGCGTAGTGCCATGGGCAATAGTTTTCGCAGTAATTTGCCCAGCTCGCAAAATAATCTAGATGCAATCACTAATAGTATTTTTAATGATATTATACAAGATAAAGCAAAGCCAGTATCCAAACCGACAGATCAGTATTCAATAAAGGTGAGTTTACACACACACAAAAAAAATGTGAAATTTTCATTGGGATTGTTTTTTACGAATTCATTACCGATTTTACCATTTTGTTTTTTTTTTTTTTTTTTTTTAATTCTAGTCTGAAGAATGCGGTTCAGAAGCATCCATAATTTTTGGCACTTTAAACAGTAAAAAGGATGGCCATATAATGTCAGCGATGCGACTGAAAAACAAAAATTATGCGTCTAATAATCAACATTCCACAGAAGCCAATATGTCTTCAAATAGCTCTCAAGCTTCAATCGAATTCAATAGGCCAATTATAGCCAAATTAAAAGCAGGAGTAAAATTGCAAGTCACCGAAAGAGTGGCAGAAAAACAAGGTTTTTTATATATACACAAACTTTTAATACATTTCAAATAAAGTTTATAATTCCATTTCTTTTTAGATGAACTACTCATGAGCTTAAAATCACGCTTGGATATTCAACCTTCAGCAGGCGAATTCCTCGAAAACGACACTGAAAACGATCAAATGTCAGCCGTTAACTTACGTCGCATAAGAGCTAATTTAAGTCCAGTTAATAAGACAAATCCTCTTAACGAACGTCCGCCAAGCCTAGAAAGACCACAACCTTTTACCAGACACTCTTTAGGTAATAAGCCACAACTAAATAGAAATTCTAATGAAGCAACCAATCAAATTGAAACTGAAACTGATAATACAACTAATGCAGCTAATAAAGGACCACCACCTTTACCACCCAAACCAAAGGTTCTACCAACAAAACCCTCCAATTGGGGTTTTAATATCTCTGACCAATCGACACTCCAATAGACATTTTTATACTTATTTTACGAGTAGTATGTAATTTTAAACCAAATAATCGTTATTTTGTATATAAAAGAAAACGTTTTTTTTTAATTATGTATATTAAGATATTTTTTTTTTTTTTTTTTTTTTTTTTTTTTTTTGTCATTATTTTTTATTGAATCTTCATATATTAAATATGAACTAACAATAATTAATCAAATCTTAACCTAATACGTTATTTTATCTCTTGCCAGTGCCAGACAAAATTTTCTTCATCACGGGTTATGTTCACTTTTATAGGTGTTTATCGCTCATCTAATTGGGTAAGTGCTGCAGTGTCTCTTCTTCTTAAGCGAGTGTGGCCGCCATGATTTAAAATATTTCGAGCTAGTGGATTTGGGTGTTGTTCAAGCCTTTTTAAATATTTTATTGCATATTTTTTAATCATAGATTTCACTAATGGCACATTGAGATCCTTATGAATGTTTGAGTTTTTAACATACCAGGGAGCGGCTGTGATTTTTCGAAGAAGTTTATTTTGGCGCCTTTGAATTTTGTCGATATTAGAGGCCGAGGCAGTGCCCCATAGTTGAATACCGTAGCACCAGATAGGCTTTAAGATAGAGTTGTAAAGTAGAAGCTTGCAATCGAGACTAAGGACAGAATTTCTTCCAATAAGCCAATGAATTTGAATGGCTTTTAGTTTAATTTGAGTTAATTTTGCCTCTATATGGCATTTCCAGGTTAATCGCCGATCCAGATGTATACCGAGATATTTAACATGCGAATGTTGAGGAATTATTTGATTATTGATTGTAATAGGGGGGCAAGATTCCCGGCGCAAAGTGAATGTTATATGTACACATTTTTGCTCATTGACCATTATCCTCCATTGTCTTAACCATATTTCTAGTTGAAATATATGATGCTGTAAGTAACGCGTTGCTTCATAACGATTTTCGTGGACGCTTAGAAAAGCTGTATCGTCTGCAAATGTTGAAGTTTGTGTGTAGTTGCTTGTTGGCATGTCCGAAGTATAAATTAAGTATAATAGGGGGCCCAGGATGCTGCCTTGTGGGACTCCAGCGGCAATGGGCTGAGGTGAACTTAAGAAATTTCCTTCTTTAATAATAAATTGACGACCGACTAAGTAGCTTTCTAGCAGCTTGTGTGTGTTTGCTGGTAAATTTTGCTTCAATTTGTGTAATAAGCCTTCATGCCAGACTTTGTCAAAAGCTTGCGAAACATCGATGAAGAGTGCTGAGCAATATTTCTTTTCTTCAAATGCTTTTCTTATGACATTTACTATTCGATGAGTCTGCTCGATTGTGCTGTGTTTTCTTCTAAATCCGAACTGATGGTTTGGAATACATCTATTTTCACTTAAAATTGGTGTTAATTTTGAAACTAATAATTTCTCAAACAGCTTTGACACATTTGATAATAAGCTAATAGGTCTATAAGACTCAACTTTTGTATGATCTTTACCTGGCTTTGGTATCATGGTAACTAAGGAAACCTTCCATTTTGCAGGATAGTATTCAAGGCGTAAAATAGCATTAAAAATAAAAAGAATAATTTTCTTTGCTATGCGAGGTAGCTCCAAAAGCATTTTATTACTGATTTTATCAATACCAGGTGCCTTCTTAGTGTTTAAGTCACAAATAGCCTTTTCGATTTCTCTTATCTCAAATCTGAGGGGAATAGCTGATCTAGCATCAACAGGTGGTAACTCGACCGCAATATTGTGAGATATATTTGGTGTAAATACGTTTTTCAAATGATTTACAAACAGGTTTCCTTTTTCATTATCATTTCTTGCCCAACTACCATTCAAGTTTCTTAATGGTGGCTTAGATATAACTGGCCTTTTTAGATTTCTAGCTGCACGCCATAATGAGTAGTCAGATTGTGGAGTTGCATCAAGTTCCTTAAGATACTTTTCTAGAGAAGCCGTTTTCTGATTATGTAGCAACTTTCTTAGCCTTTTTGTGCATTCTTTTAATAAAATCTTAAGTTGCGGGGATCTGTAAAGTTGCCACTCTCTTCGAACTCTCCTTTTTTCAGTCAAGAGCCGCTCGACATCTGAAGAAAATATTTTATTATTTTTAATTTTTTTGGGGGTAACGCTGGAGTGTTGAACAGCTAGTTTAAGATAACTGTCAAAGTTAACAAGAGAGAGATCCACATTCTCCGGTGTACTAAGCGGAATATTTTCTGTGCAATGGGCACTGAGAAATTTTTTATATTTTAACCAATTTAAGATATAAATATAAAAAAAGTATTAAATACACTGAAAAACTTCTCGCCAATTTTTTTTTTCAATTAAATCATTAATTCAAAATAAAATCAGTTTTAATCAATAATTTAATCAAATGAATAAAACGTTTATCTATATCAACAACATTACTGTAGAGAATGTTGTTTATATCAAAAAATATTTGATTGATACTATTAGTCTGTAGCTGGTGCAAATTTAGTTAATTTTTTTTAATTAATTTTTGTGTTGTAAATTTTTAATTAACATCTGCGGTTCGGCCTGTTTTAGACAATGAAAACCAAATTTCGTGTGTGAAATAATTTCTCACATGAAATTTTCTTTATATTTTCTTAAAACATGCAGTTATTATTGAGTATAGGTAAGGTTAAGTTCCATGGGCAGCCATCGAGAGATAGATCACTTGGGTCCTTTATTGATGATGGTGTTACTGCAAAGTCCAACCAATTCATCTTCCTAATGAAAAGAAGAAGCGATTTAAGTTCTATCCTTGATATATCATCCAAGCAGGCAAACACCGGTTCACCCAGGTATTTTTCCCTAATGCCATTAGACTCGCGCTTAATAAGTGACTTACAATGAGCCATTGGAAATCCAACGAATTGTTTGGTCAGCCCATCTGCAAACTGATTGCCCGGGCACTCTGAGTGCCCCGGTATCCATATTAGCGTTACCCTTGAATGCTTCGCAATCTCATTCAAACACATCTGATATTCTACAGTTAACTTAGATGTCGTGTAGACACCGGTAGGGAAGCAAGGGCAGCCTTGCTGTCAGAAAAGATACTGTGGTACTCTCCAAAATATTCAAATTTTTACTTTGGGTGTGTGTGAAACGGTAGCAAAGTACTATGGTAAAAAAATATTTTCCTGTGGGGAAAAATTTTTATGTTTCTGCTGTGTGAAATGAAAGCTTTTTTGACAATATAAAATTTTGATTTTTGTGAATAATATAATTAAAATAATGAATAACTTGGAAAATATATACCATTAATAGTTAAAATTCTTTTAAAAACGAGATCGTTATCGTGTATTTTATTGCATTTGCAATTTATTACATACATATCTACATACATATATATTTTTAATTATAAGAAAACAAAATTACAACTACACCTGACATCAAGTTATTGAAGAAGAAGATTCAATAAAAGAGATTCATTAAGAAAAATATTAATTAAATTAAACACATTCGTTGCTTGTTACATATGTATAAACATACATACAAATACGTATTAATTTGTTGTTAGTTCGAGTCCGATCCCGAAGATAAAATCAAACACGATGCGTCGATATGTGGGTAATCGGTTTGTACCATTTGACCAAATACAGCTAGGAGGGACGATATCTTTTTGTAAATTTTTTTGTCCCGCTGTTTTATGTGCTGCTCTAAACCCAGTAACTCTGTACGTACTTTCAGTGTACCCATTGATGTCGAAGTTGACGGTGATGAGTCTTCAATTATATTTGAAGGCGATGACAAAGTCTCATCATCATCAAGATCGGGAAACATTACACTGCATCGACAACACCCCATCACAACTATCAATTAAAAACGGGGGGTGATCATTATCCTTTTTAGCCGCATATGCATGGATTTCATCAAAGAAGTCCCACTCCTTAGCTTCTTCAGCCATTGCCTCCTCTCCCGTTCCCTCACCAGACCGATATTTAAAAAACTTTTGTATTTTTTTATTAACGCGTTCCATTGCGTCTTGCATGAAGTTGCATCTTTTTCTTGTGCGAGGTGGCATTGAAGTTCTGCTGCAATTTTTCTGTAAAATAATAAATTGAACATTTTAAATGCAATATTAATAGTTAATGCACCTACTTACTTCCAGCCGTCATTGCTGTTTGCATTCTTGCCAGTGAACCAAAAATCTCTTTCAATACGTTTGTCCACCAATATATGACGCTCCGAATTGTTCCCTACAAAGATGCTAGCAATCATCTTTTTGCAAATATAATACAACACAATACTTACACGTAACATAATTTTTTTAAATTTTTTTCTATTTTATTTAATATTTAATAAAATTTGTCAACGTTTTTGTTTTATTTTTTAAATTTAAACTTTTAATTTCCTACTTGTCAGAATTTTTTTTGGTTGTGTCAAAAATTCTACTAGCCCCCAGGGCTAGTGAAATTTTATTCACCTCAACAGTGTCAAAACTTAACTTCCATGAGTACTTTGCTACCGTTTCACACACACCCTTTGTTTTAAAAGTTTTTATTCAGATTAGTAAAACTTGATTTTTATTTTAATTTTTCAGTAGTTAAATTTTGTTGTTGTTAATTTTGAAATCAATTGAGTCGGACGTATTTTATTTTGTGAATAACCTCACAATACGTATATCTCCCGATATGCGATGATACCTCAGCCAGTTTGCCGTCCGCCTTATAGCCGAGATCTCCGCCTGCAGAACACTACATCCATCCGGCAGACGAAAGGAAACTTTCACATCCAGTTCCTCTATGAAGAAACCTCCGCCAACCCTATCACCTTTCTTCGAATAATCAGTATAAGCCCCTAGGGTCGGTTCGTGGAATGTACCCGACAGCACATTGCAAGGCCCCGGGGTGCAATATTCCACTCCATCAGGAACAATCGAACATCTGATTATCCCGGCGTGTCCGTAGTCACGGGCCGACCAGACATGCGACGCGTTCAGCCGTGTCGCTAAGCAAAGAGCCATCTGTCTGGGCGTATTATTGAGTATAACGATTCGAATAAAAACCCTTTGGAAATACAAAATGTTAGAGGTTTAAAAAAATTTAAAAATTCGTCAACAGACATGTTCTGTTAATCGAAATCACGATTAAGTGTTTAAAGTTTATAAAAAATATTTTCTTTATACTTATATGCAGCTCATTACTTGCGGACCACTTATCTTTATCAGTACACGTCTTGAAATCATGTAATAATTAAAAAAAAAAAAATTAAAAATTATCAGTGCCATGGTTGCGGGTTCCATTCCCGTTTGAGACTCTGGTCTCCTGCAGACAAGCGTAGAGCTTCGCGGGATTAGTTTAGGGGGAAAAATGTGGAGACAAATATTTATGGTATGTACACATAGTGACTAAAGTTTAAATACACCCTTAATATTTGAAGTTTTTGGAAAACTAAAGTTTTTCCGAAAATTTGTGGTATGCAGTTTTTTCCCCTTCATTGATGATATAAAATTAAGAATAAAAAATATTGATTTAATTGAATACATAATGGTAATTTTTAAAAAAACAAAAAAAATGACGAGGACAAAAGTTTAAATACACATTGAAGTTTATCGAATTAAATACCATTTCTTCCTTTTATTTTCCCGTTATTATTACTTTTTTTGATGTCAAATTTATTATTCATCTTCCAATTGTTGCTGTTAGTAATTTTTTGTTGCATTAAATTTTAAATAGTTAATTCAACAATTTTCCTATTTCTCGATAGGATTTTCCCTCTTAAAAAATTTTAATTATGAAATTTCTTACGCCGAAATCTATCTATTTTCCTTTATCCATATTCTGCGCAAAATTTTACAATTATGCAACAAAAAATTACTAACAGCAACAATTAGAAGATGAATAATAAATTTGACATCAAAAAAAGTAATAATAACGGGAAAATAAAAGGAAGAAATGGTATTTAATTGCATACCACAAATTTTCGGAAAAACTTTAGTTTTCCAAAAACTTCAAATATTAAGGCTGTATTTAAACTTTAGTCACTATGTGTACACGGAAAAAATTATTTACTAAATCACCTGAAAATATGGGTTGAACCAAATTACATTAACACAAGGTAGACTCATTTGGGAATGTAGACATGCTGCTCTATAAAAAGAACCGATTTGTCAAAATTGTCTTCATATAAAACAATAATAATTTAACGCACACTTGTACAAATTTTGGCTCATATACACGAAATTTGACGTTTGGGTTCATGAAATGCTTAACATTAACACTAATATGACGTTACCCAGTAAAAAAAATTTGGGTTTTTTGAAGCACTACAGAGAAAAAGCGCATACTTAAGCGCTACAATTAGAGAGCTCTTATAAAGCAGTAAATGATAACGAATAAAACATACAAAAAAGCTGCTATTTTAGTGCTGACAACGAAGAGGGTTTTTAAGCGAAAATAAAATATATTATGGCTTACGAAAATGATTGAAAAAAGGCATTTAAACAAGTAAAAGCCAAACATTCATGAATATGTTAATATAGTTAGCCCTTAAAAAAGCACTCTAGGAGCGCTTTGTTTGCATGTTAAAAGAAGCGCTTATTGTCAGCAGAAAATAGTCCTCCAAACCGGGAACACCCCATACAAAAATCAGGCATCCCATCAGCAGGTTTGAAGCGATTTGAGGTATGAATTCATACAAAAAACCTGCTCTTTTTGGAGCACGTTTTTTACTGGGTAGTGGTAAGTATAGACTCATCATGTTAGAGGTTTTCTCATTTTATAACACGGTTGTTAATGCAAATGTTTTAACTACCCTTTTATAACATTATGTTATAACAGCAAATCATGTCAGTTGTAGACTTGGAGTTACTGGAGTAAACAGCTGACAAAACATATGGGCTAACGAGTCTACCTTGTGTAAATATACCTCGGGTTGAACCAAGAAAATTTTGGACCATTCTCGTCCAAGCCAAAAATTTATTGTTGTAATCATATGTATGTATGTCAGTACTGCCAGATTTGACGATTTATCGTCATTTTGACGATTTTTTGTTTAATAAAACCCACAAATTATAAATAAAAATTGAGATAAAAACGCTAGATTGATCAAAAAATAGCTAAGTTGCCATTATTAATTAACAATAGCTGCAAACTTCACTACTAAACGAGCCGTTAAAATCGGTTTTTCCAATTGCAAAGCGTTCAGGCCACTCTATTCAAAAAATAAAAAATGCGTGCCGTTTTTGTTTAGGTACGGCTGTAATATGCAAGTCTTAAGAAAATCTTTGATTATTTACAGAGTACAAAAACAACATTGTTACACTTTGTTTATCTTTCGTCAAACCATCATCAAATGAATCCTTTACGGCTCTCTTTATAAATAATATTTTTTACAATTATACGGAGAATATCTACATGAGTTAGATTATTTTTACCCACGTCTTAAGCGATTCACACAACGATTGAATAAGCGTCTTTCGCTGTGCTATGAAAGAATCTCACTAATGTTACAGTTTTTACCGTGTGAGGAATCTCCTACGATTAAAAAATGCGGTCATTAAAAAATCGAACAAAAATTAAATTTATAGTTGTCCGATTTTATTGACGATTTTTCGGAACGATAAAGACGATTTTGTTATTTTTTCTCAGGAAACTGACAATTTTCTGAGAAGTTTATCTGGCAGCCCTGATGTGTGGTTTGATTTAAACAAAAAGTTATGACTCAAATAAATAAATAAAGTGAACTAAAATTTTCTTAAATAGGTACAACTAACAATTAAATTTTCGTTGCTTATGGCCGATTTCACCAATTCCATTTATATATCAATTCATATTTAAATATAGTGTTTAGGGTTTCTAATTTCCCGGACTTTTTCTATTCCCGGGATACGAAACAACAAAAAAATCTTATTCCCGGGAATCCCGGGAATGATACAAAAAAGTAAAAAATTTGTTTTTAAAAGTTTATTAAAAACAATATGTGTATTAGGGTAAGTACTTTTTGCAATTTTTGCGAATATCAAATTCTTCATCACATAGCCGTATACCGTGAACAAATATTAAGAAATGATGTATTACTTTTTCGCGATCGTGAAGAAAGCTTCCGCGCCAACCGCGATTTTGAATTTAAATTTTTCTCCTTACTATACAAAATTAACATTTAATTACAAAATTTTAAGTATTTTCTAATAATTTCATGAATATAACAAGATCTTACCATTTGTACGGAAAAGCGCAAAAAAATCGCGACTCTATTTCGCGGTTTTTCTAAAATATATAGCATATATAAACAATAAATGTACCATATATAATGTGTATGGAAATTAAAAAAAAAATTTTTTGAAGAGCTTTAGAAATTGCATTTGGTGCGGAAGTTCAATATACATTAATCTTTTTAAATAAGCAATTTATGATTTGCTTGTGAGGCAAATTTAGACAGTACAGTCTATCTTCTGTCATTGTTGATCTGAGCCATGTTTTTACTTGAAGAAGGGGAGGAAATGAAATCCCGCTCATAGCTTTACTGACGAGCATTGAAACGAAAATTTGAAATATTTTTCTTAGATTTGGGTAGATATCTTCATCACAGCTTACTAAAGCATCTACAACGTTGTCTGATAGATCAGCCTCAAGTTTAGATCTTAGAAGGTGTTTATCTCTTTTATCATATATAATCAGCTCATCAGCTAGTTGTGGTTTTAACAGTTTTGTATCTGTATATGACTTGATTACACTTTGAGGTAGAAGTTTAGGTATGTTCTATACTTTTAGGATATCTATTGGGAAAGGTGTTTTGAAATCTTCTAATTTAAATTCAATAAGAGGAATGTCAACATTCAACGCAACTTTTCAAAAATAGCTTTAAATTGTTCTTCGGCTTTATTTCTTTCCTCTTCAAGGCACATGAATAAAGTTTTGGTAAGGCTTGATCCTTTTTGAAGATCTATACATTGCTTTTGTAAAATGATACTAAGTGGCTGTGTTACAAAAGGTATCACACTTAATATGTATATTCCGCAAATAAATTTAAAAGTACTTAGTGAGTTCCTTAATATAAAGGTAGAGATACTACCTTTCCACTCAGTTATTTTTTCCAAAGCTTCTACTATATGATGTACACTTGTTGCAAAGACGCATAATGAAGAGAGTTTGGCTCCCAAATACTTTGCTAAAACTGTTTTTCGCTTGGGATGATTATATTTAAAAGGTGTGTCGTTTCTTTAACAAATGATACAACTTTTTGTATTAATGGCACTTTATTGCTTTTAGAAATTGAGTTGTTCGATTTATGGGAATAGCAAGGCGTTTGTTTCGCATTTGTCGCTTTTCCAGAAATTTTAAACAGCTCTATTTTCTGCTGACATCAGAGGGCACCCATCTGTTCCATCTCCTATACAATTTTTTAGGTCAGGACCAAAATTTGTCAAAGCTGTAATCTTTTAAGCTATTGATGATAGTGCCTTCGCATCAATTGACACATCAACGTCATCAATATCCTTTGAAGCCTCTTCAAATGCGTTTACAATAAAGCCAATAAATTCTTCCCTTACAACTATTTGTTGTATGTTGAAATATCTTCACATAACACATAAATATATACATACATATTGCAAATACCTACTAGGGCTTTTTAATAATTCAACCGCACGCATTATCAAGTCAAACGTTTAGTCTTTGGATATAGATGGCACCTGCTAGGATTGAATGTAGAATAATAAGTAATTGAATACGGTAAACTAGATGTTTCTTTGGAAATATCTAATTAAAACTATTAGGATTAAGATATGGATACTTATTGAAAATCGTTAGAGATTCAATAAAAAAAAAAATTAAAAATACTTATTGAAAATTTCGTTAAAGATTCCATTAAAAAAAAAAAACAAAAAAAACCTTGCTGGAATTTCCAAAAATTTTGTACATAAAAAAAAATAATATTATTGGGAATTCTTGTATTATCGAAATTAACAGAACATATTTTTATAATTTATGGGGGAAATTTCCTTATTTCCCCCCCCCCCTGAATCCGCGCCTGGTGGTTATCATTAATAGCAACTTGATAAAATATTGTTGGTATTATTAAAGCATTTAAAAGCTCATCAGAGATTATATTTATAATCCTTGTTGATATGTATATTGCCTGCTTCCGAAAACGTGCTCTCGCTTCCTGCAGACGTTGGTTTTATGGTAAGATTTTTTCAGGCTTTTGTATTTTCTTTACATTTATTTTTTTTAGAATTTGTAGATGGTTCTGGTGTTGGTGCATCGTGTTCATTTTCTTTTTCAAGAAGCTTTTTAGACATTTCATCAGCAATTAAGAAGACCGTTGATTTATTGGCTTAGAAATATAGTTCGATTTGTAGGTAGTTTTTAGTAATTTATGTAAAGAATATATTTTTATTGCTCGTTTTTGATTTTAACGATGCTAACATATTAAAATTTCAAAAAATTTAATTTGAAATTCCCGAAAATTCCCAGAAAAATTTTCCCGGGATTAATTCAAAAAACATGTCCCGGGAATTCTTTCTCGCGTAGAAACTCTAATAGTTTTTCATATATGTATGTATATTTATTATTTTTTATTTCTTATACCCACACCACAATAGTGGAGAGGGTATTATGCATTTGTGCATATGTGTGTAACGCCTTAAAATATTGGTCCTATACCCACCTTAAAGTATACCGATCTTAGAATCACTTTCTGAGTCGAACTAACGATTACAACGATAACAATTTTGGAGATAATTTGATGAAATTTGTGTCATAGGTTCTTATTGGCACAAGGACCAAGCCTATTGAAAATGGGCCGAATCGTAGGACCACGAGGGAAGATTGGGGGAAATTTCTTCCTCTCAGAAACTATCAAACCGATTTCAATGA
Source organism: Pollenia angustigena (assembly GCA_930367215.1). Classification (NCBI taxonomy): domain Eukaryota; kingdom Metazoa; phylum Arthropoda; class Insecta; order Diptera; family Polleniidae; genus Pollenia; species Pollenia angustigena. Next base: position 16,997,240 of record OV884056.1, read on the forward strand.
AATTCAAAACATAAATAGAACCATATCTATATGGACAGAAAATGTATGCATTTTTTAAAAAATAGGACCACGAGGTGATATAGGGGCAATTTCTGCCTCTCAAACCGATTTTAATGGAATTTAAAACATAGATAGATCCATATCTTAATGGACACATTAGCTATACAGTTTTTCAAAAATATGACCACAAGGGATGGTAGGGGGCAATTTCTGCCTCTCACAAACTTTCAAACCGATTTTCATGAAGTTTATAAACATATTTAAATCTATATTTATATGGACACATAAGCATGATGTGTTTTTAAATACTGTGGTGTAGGGTATCATATGGTCGGGCTTGACCGACTATACTTTCTTACTTGTTTTTTACATGAATTTTAAACATAAATTGATATTTAAATAAATTGGTGAAATCGGCCATTAATTTTATATATACGAAGAAAAGTCTGAATTTTGTAAATAAAAACGTGTAGCATTAGTTATGCACAATTTTTGGGATTGATATTAAAACACATTTATGTTTAAAATCGTTTTATATACAAAATTCTTTTCTTCACTAAACACTCAAATGTAACTTAATTCATCGATGTGGTACATTTAAGTTCATTTTAAGTTTCAATTGGAAAAACTTAGCAAGGTGGTCTCAATATTAAACCAATGCAACAGCAACGGGCAAAGCAATAGCAAACAACTGTTTTTGGAGGCCACTTTTTTATACCCTCCACCACAATTAGTTGTGAAGAGGGTATACTAAGTTTGTCATTCCGTGTGAAACTTTTTTATTATTCATCTTAGACCCCATAAAGTGTATATATTCTGGGTCCTTGAGTAATTCTAAGTGGATTTAGCCATGTCCATCTGTCTGTCCGTCTGACCGTCTGTCCGTCTGTTGAAAACATGCTAACTTTCGAAAAACAAGAAATAAACAAACTTGGTGTCAAATTGCTTGTAGTTATCCTAAGCTGTTTGGGATTGAAAAAATCGGTTCAGTAGGATCAGAGCTATGAATCAAAATGTGGAACCACCACCTAAAAAAAATTGATAATTTTGTTACAAAAACTAACACAAATGGTGGAAATATGAACAGAATGATATTAGAATTTGCAAAAGTTCGTTTTATTCGACTTTAAACCACGCTCTAAAATTTCTTGAAGATCCGTCCATAATTTACCCTAGGCCCCATATAAACCCTACTCCCTACAGTTTAGTTCGCCTAAAACCATCTATATATATAAAATTGTAACGTTACTGACTGACCCACTGATTTATCATCGCACAGCCTAAACGCCTGAAGCTAATAACTTGAAATTTGGACCAGAGATTGGTCACCCTCCAAATCGATCCACTAAGACGGGATTTTTGGAAATTCAAATGTTAAGGGGGTAATAAAGGGTAAAAACGGAAAAATACGATAACCTTATATCTCCAAAACTAAAAGAGATACAATAAAAATGTAATACTTATCGTTGTTCTTTAGAAAAATAATCGGACAGGTGTCAGGTACTTTTTTGAAATTCGGCCCTTTTTGGGAGTAAACTGGTAAAACCTGAATTTTGGTACTTTTTTGATAACCCATCTATCTTTTGAACCAATAAACATAAAATCAAAGTTTATACCACATTCGAAACTTATCAAAAAAATACGAATACTAGTTTGGTACTTTTTCGAAATTCGAACATTAAAGCGGTGAAAATCGTAACTATTTTTGGTACTTTTTTACAAAACATTTTCCTCGATTCTTTGACATATTCGTACTAATTTATGGGCTCCCACTACAATACTGAAATTTTTGATACTTTAATGGGAGAAAAAAATACATAGTACCAAAAAAGGAAATACGGGAAATTTTATATTTTTGTTTAGCTTTTTGGTTCTACAACTGGAATTTTTTTAATTATCGTTAATAGTGGACCTAGAAACATAAAATTCAACATGTAATGTCCTGAGTATGAGAGAACTTTTTGGTACGTTTTGAATTTCCGTTAGTATTGGAAGTAGAAACATAAAATTCAAGATGCAGTGTCCTGAGTGGATAAGAATCTACAAGGGGAAGTTTTTGGTACTTTTTTGTCCATTAACTGGTACTTTTTGAATTTCCTTTAATATTGAACCTAGACTCATAAAATGTAGCGTGCAATGTCTTGAGTGGATGAGATTCTATAAGAGGGAACTTTTTGGTACTTTTTTATTCATTAACTGGTACTTTTTGAATTACTGATAGTATTGGACCTAGAAAGATAAAATTAAACATTCAATGTCCTGAGTGAATGAGAATCTGTAAGAGGGGGTTTGGTACTATTTTGTATTTTAGCTGGTACCTTTTCAATATCTGCATTTATTGGATCTAGAAACATAAAATTTAACATGCAAGTTTCTAAGTGAATGAGAATCTGTAAGACGGAGTTTTTGGCACTTTTTCGTTCTCTAACTGTTACTTTTTTTAAATAAACTGCTACTTTTTTTAATTTAACATTTATTTTTGTGCATTAAATCAAAAAAAAAAAAGCAAATAGGTGTCTGGTTCATTTACGAAATTCGGCCGTTTTAGGTAGTAAACGGGTGAAACCTGTATTTTGGAACTGAAAATACTGAAGTTTTTGATACTTTAATGGGGGGAAATAATAGTACCAAAAAAGGAAATACGGGAAATTTGATATTTTTCATTAGCTGTTTGGTTCTACAACTGGTATTTTTTTAATTATCGTTAATATTGGACCTTAAAACATAAGATTCAACATGCAATGTCCTGAGTGGATAAGAATCTATTGCGGAACTTGTTTGTACTTTTTTATTCATTAACAGGTACTTTTTGATTTTCCGTTAGTATTGCACCCATAAAGATAAAATTAAAAATACAAGTTTCTGAGTGAATGAGAATCTGTAAGAGGGGTTACGGTACTATTTTGTTCTTTAAGAGCGGGATTTTTACTTAGAGTTTAAACCAGGATCAATAGTAAGATTTGTTGATCTTATAATAAAATTAATCTAGCCTTAATCCTCTGTGGCGTTTTTGAGTGAAAGATTAAAGCTTTTAGCATTGCCATATGAACTAACAATACTTTAATGTATAAGTATGGCAGTTTAAAACAAATACCAAAAATTGTCATCAAATTACTGTTCTTAACGTGAAAAAGAAGAAGAAAAGGCGAGAATTTCGTATTGTGTTATATAATATTATATGTTTATAAATATATATTTATTCTTATTTGACCTTTATTTTATAATTACTTTTAATTATTTAAGCTTGAGGGTGGAATATTTAATAAAACTTTAAATAAAAAAAATAAAAAATATTTCCTTTTATAAGCTGTTCGTACTTTTGAAAGTTCTGTCGCAAGTTTAAACTTTGGGCGTTTAAACTTGGAAACAAAATGAAATAATCGACTACCCAAAAACGAATTTCAAAGATTAGTTCTAATTTAATCGCTGATCTTTATGTCAAAAACTGGCTCTAACTGGTACCTTTTTAATTTCAGCATTTATTGGTTCTAGAAACATAGTCTAGAAACGAAGTCCCTCACGCCCACCAAAGTTTTGTTCATCCTTTGACAAAAACGTACTACACTATAGGCTCCAACTGCAACATTGAAATTTTTAATACATAAATGGGGAGAAAAAAGTATCAAAAAGGATAATACGGGAAATTAACTTTCTTTCATTCGCTTTGGTGTTCTTCGAGTCGTACTTTTTGAATTTTCTATATTGAACTTAAAAGCACAAAATTATAGGTGCAAAGTCCTGTGTCAATATCAACCTATGAGATGAAAAATGTTGGAACTATTTTGCTAAAACCTATTTACATATACTTTGGCATATAAATATGCTCATGAAAGAAAAGGCCTGTTTACAAAGTAGCGGGTTAAATGCTAGAATTTAAACAAATTAAACCTAGAAAAAGAAGCTTTGGCATACAAATATGTCCACGAAGGAAGAAAAGACGCTGACGAAGTAGCGGGTTAAATGCTAGTAATAATTAATGCTGTCATAACAAATTTTGGCTCGTCACAGTTAAATAGGACTAGAAATAACACTGTGAAATTTCGTGAAGATTGGTCCATAATATACCTAGGCCCCATATAAACCCTACTCCCGGAAAACAGTTTAGTTCGCCTAAAACCATAATTAATAATGCTGTCATAACAAAGTTTGGTGCATCACAGTTTTATAGGACTATAAATAAGACTGTGAAATTTCGTGAAGATTGGTCCATAATATACCCTAGGCCCATATAAACCCTACTCCCGGAAAACAGTTTAGTTCGCCTAAAACCATAATAAATAATGCTGTCATAACAAATTTTGGCTCGTCACAGTTTAATAGGACTAGGCCCCATATAAACTCTTCTCCCGGAAAACAGTTTAGTAGGCCTAAAACCGTAAAAAATAATTCTATCATACCAAAATGTGGTACATTACAGGTTTTTAAAACTATAAATGACACTGTGAAATTTCGTGAAGATTTGTCCATAATTTACTCTAGGCCCCATATAAAACCAACTTCCGGAAAATGGTTTAGTACGCCTAAAACCGTAAAAAATAATGCTATCATAACAAAATTTGGTGCATCACAGTTTTATAGGACTAGAAAATAAGACTGTAAAATTTCGTGAAGATCGGTCCATAATTTACCCTAGGCCCCATATAAAACCTACTTCCGGAAAACAGTTAAAGGCCAGCTTACACGGTAATACATTGTATTACGACATAATGTAGAATGAGAGAAATCATATCATGTAAAAGCAAAATGCATTGAGTAAGAGAGAATACGAATACAAAATCTGACAAGCGGTCAGTAAATGGTTTTTTTCTAAATCATTTTAGAAACTTGTGTATTTTCATCACACCAGAGGTGCATTTTAACGGTGTATATTGAAGGTGGTGGCATTTTTATACAATTACAAAAACAACTAAAATCAACTCAGGAAGTTTTCATGTTGTTTTTGTAAAAATTGTAAAACTGCAACCATCTGCTTTTTTGTTATTATTTTTGATTTTACTTATACCAAGGCCCATTGAAAAGGTCTGCGCAAGAAGCCTGATGATCATTGTTTATGTTCCTTTTAGTTGTCAAAAGTTGTTTACATTTTGCTTATATGTGCATGTATACGTTTGTTTACGTTTATGGTATGCCACACATACACGTTTTTTCCTTTTGCTTTGTATATGTGGTAGTAAAGTTTTGACAACTTAAACGAATCGTTTTTTGTTTTTGTACAAGTAAGCAGACCTGATAGATGGGCCTTGACTTATACCATCCGTGTAAACATAAAGTATACTCTCAACAGACTTTTATTTTTTTCTTTTAAGCACGGAGAGAATTGCATATTATTTTGATTCTACAAAGTCGTAATACATTGTATTACCGTGTAAACTGGCCTTAAGTACGCATAAAACCGTAAAAAGTCATGCTAATATCACGTTCAAACAAATTGTGTAGAATTACTCCAAGGCCCATTTCTTAATTTGCAATTAAGCAATTTTATACAACCCAAAAAATGTTCATCAGTCACGCCCTAGAATAAAAGGTATATTTATTAAATTTGACGCACTTTAAAAAACGGTTTTGTCACGCCCTAAATTACAACTTGTTTTGCTATATAAGTATGTAGCATCGTCATTTAAAGTCCAATTTCATCGTATCGTATATCATTGTTTATGGCTAGAATATGGCTTAATTTTTGTATTTAATGCTTTTTTAATCTAACTTAAAATTCTAGAAAAATTGTTAATGGCTAGAATATGGCTTAATTTCTGTATTTAATGCTTTTTTAATCTAACTTCAAATTCTAGATGACATTTATAAAATATCCCCTCTTATGTCCAATATTTCATAACTAGAAAAGTTTTCCTTCTAGAACTTTATTATAAGTAAAGTTTTTTATATTCTCACTTTTTCCTCACGCCCTAAAATTACCCAAGTTTTTATGGCATATTCTACTGGCACTGTTTTTCCGTATTTTTTTATTTATTTCAATATCACAAATAGGACCTATTGTAACTATGTATATTTATTTAAAAAATCTTAAGTAGGACATTTGTAAAAGCAAACATAATGTTAAATATGAAACCATGGTACAGAGTTAAAACAAGAACTAAAAAATCTAAAGAAATTACTTAGTTCTAAAAATGTAAAAATACAAAATAATTTAAATGCGTAAAAATGAATGCCTCCAAACATATACATATGAGAAAAATTATAAATTGGGTAGTCGGTGTATGTAAATCTTGGAGAGACTCAACCTGGCTAGGTTATACTGTAATGGAAATTCTATAAATTAAATTGAAGCGCGGCGAGTATATTTAAAGCTATTTACACTAATATTTAGAAGGACTTTCGTGGCTCGTAAAAAAAATTAAACATCAGAGGGGAAGGATCCGAGATACCATAAATCCCATCTAGAATTTTAAGTTAGTTTAAAAAAAGCATTAAATACAAAAATTAAGCCATATTCTAGCCATTAACAATGATATACAATACGATGAAATTTGACTTTAAATGACGATGCTACATACATATATATAGCAAAAAGAGCTGTAATTTAGGGCGTAGCTTAAACAATTTTTTTTAAAGTGCTTCAAACTTAATAAATATACCTGTTTAAGAATGGGTCTTAAATAAAACACGGTTCACTTTTAGGTTTTAATCATTTAACAATTTATTTATTTAATTTTAATATTTGAATTCATTTAGTTTTAGTTACACTTTGTTTTTTTTTTTTTTTTTGTTTGTTATTGGTTTGTTTATTTATTTTACATATGTTTTTTTTTTTGTATTTTTATTCACAATTTATGTTTTGTTTCTGTATTTTTACTGTTTGTTGTTCACTGTTTAATGTTTACTGATCGACTGACTTTTATTGGTTTTTCAATATACAAAAAGGGTCACAAATTATAAAAGAAGTTTTGTACTAAATATAACGGGATATACTGAGTGCAAATCAGAGAACCTCAAAATTCACTATTTATGTTGATTTATTCATACGCTAAAATTTACAATAACTCTATACATGCAAAACAAAGTTCAACCCCAACAAACACGGAGGTTTGATTTCAAATTGAAAATGATTTGAAATCAAACGTTTTCTCAAACCACAAACGTTTGATAATGATTTGAAAATCATTTGAAAATCATAGCGTTCTCAACAAAAAGGGGAAATTATTTTCAAATTGAAAAATGCCTTTATTTTCAACTTGCTTTCAAACGTAATTCTCAAATGTTTTTCAAATGTGGATTATAATACAATGTGGAACATAAATAAAAATATTTTATTTTTTTTAATTTAAATTTATTATTTATTTAAATAAACTGTGAGATAAACATTCGGCACCATAGCTAAAAGATGAAATAATGTTCTTTTCGTCCTCTAATTCTTGGAAAGACAAACTACTTGGCTCCCTTTTATTTTGAGGATTGTCCCACCGCGATCGTTCAGCAAACTTTCTTCACTTTCCCGTTTTATTTTCCTTTTTTCGTATTTTTAATCATTGTAATTACTCACAAATAATTTTTTTTTTTCACAAGAAATAAGCTGTTCACTATGTATTTAAATTTATTTTTAATAGTAAAACACATGTAACCACAAAGTAAAAAATGTAACTTTAATCGCCATTTTTAATGATTACATTTATTTTTGGCTCAAGTATTGCCAAGTTTATTTTTGATTGGAAATAAACATTTGACATCAAATTGATAAAACATTTGATATGAAATGTTTATTTTCAAATCATTATCAATTTGAATTTAAATGTTAAATCAAACAATTGAAAAACGTTTGACTTCGTGTTTGTTGGGACGTTGGTAATTTTTACATCCTTTCGTACACATTTTATTTTTGCATTTATTCGTTTTTTATTGAAAGTGCTTTATTTGCATTTTTGTTGCTTACGCAATATAACACAACTGAGTAAATTCAAAAGAACACATTCTTATACTTTTGTTTACATTAACAACAACAATAAACCACTCGATGAGACGCTTTTTCCAAATTATCAACAATAAAAACAACAATAACAAAAATACATTGTACATACCCTGCAAATAATAGGACCAGTCCAAACACGCGTGTAAAGAGTAGTCCACAAGGGACCAGGACTAGTCCAAAAGTAACCCAAACGTATAGAAAAAACCTGGTCTATTTAACATTACGATGTCCTAGGAGAGGACCATATAACCCATCTTTGGACTACTTAGGAGTAGTTTTAAAACTACTCCATGGTATACTCAAGAGGATTAGTTTTGAAGTCGTTTAAAAACGAAAGCATGTCGTCTCACTACAAACACTTTTTAACAATGACATGGTCCATGCTTGCATTGCATCGGACCAGTCCATGGAGTAGTCCATTTTATCAAAATGGACCAGGTGGTCCAATTTTATTTGCAGGGTACCTACTACTACTACTACTGTACTTTTTAAAATGAAAAAAAAGTCTGTTTCTACCCAACAAACACGAAGTCAAACCTTTGATATGAAATGACTTTATCATTTGACATCAAACACAATTCTCAAACGTTTTTCAATTGTTTGATTTAACATTTAAATTCAAATTGATAATGATTTGAAAATAAACATTTGATAATAAATGTTTTATCAATTTGATGTCAAATGTTTTTTAAATGTTAAATATAAATCAAAAATAAGCTTGGCAGCACTTAAGCGAAAAAAGCATTAAAAATGCCGATTAAAGTTACATTTTTTACTTTGTGGTTAAAGTGAACCGTTTATTTCTTGTGAAAATTAAAATTTATTTGTGAGTCATTCCAATGATTAAGAAAGAATACAAAAAAAAAAGGAAAATAAAGCGGGAAAGTGAAGAAAATTTGTTGAACGATCGCGGAGCTACAATCCTCAAAATAAAAGGTAGCAAATGTCGTCTTTGCAAGAATTAGAGGACGGAAAGAACATTATTTCACCTTAAAGATATGGTGCCGAATGTTTATCTCACAGTTTATTTAAATAAATATTAAAATTTAAATAAAAAAAAAATAAAATATTTTTATTTACATCCCACATTGTATTATAATCCACATTTAAAAAACATTTGAGAATTACGTTTGAAAGCAAGCTGAAAATAAAAGCATTTTTCAATTTGAAAATAATTTCCCCTTTTTGTTGAGAACGCTATGATTTTCAAATGATTTTCAAATCATTATCAAACGTTTGTTGTTTTAGAAAACGTTTGATTTCAAATCATTTTCAATTTGAAATTAAACCTCCGTGTTTGTTGGGTATGGAAATTGTGTGTACCTACATATGTATGTGTGTTTAGTTTCCCTGCAAATAATAGGACCAGTCCAAACACGCGTGTAAAGAGTAGTCCACAAGGGACCAGGACTAGTCCACAAGTAACCCAAACGTATGGAAAAACCTGGTCTATTTAACATTACGATGTCCTAGGAGAGGACCATATAACCCACCTTTGGACCACTAAGGAGTAGTTTTAAAACTACTCCATGGTATATAACCCACCTTTGGACCAGTAAGGAGTAGTTTTAAAACTACTCCATGGTATACTCAAGAGGATTAGTTTTGAAGTCGTTTAAACACGAAAGCATGTCGTTAAAAAACGAAGACATGTCGTCTCACTACAAACACTTTTTAACAATGACATGGTCCATGCTTGCATTACATCGGACTAGTCCATGGAGTAGTCCATTTTATAAAAATGGGTCAGGTGGTCCAATTTTATTTGCAGGGTTGATTTCAATTTTTTTTCTTGTACTACATAGTTAATGCTGAATAAATAAATGAGTAGGATTGCTTGATTTCTGGCTTTTTTGTTTGTATTTTTTTTTCTGTACCAAAACAATCATTTTCGAACCGAACACAAAAACATCTTTATTAAAAAACGAAGCTAACGATTGTATAAATAACAAAGCACGATGTGCGTTATTTGAATGACTGCAAACCAGCAGCGAATATTTGCGGTTGAGGAAATTTCATTGTATGACCGCAAGCGAGTGTATTTGTTGCTGTTGATTAAATGCGATTTTTTTTTTCAATTGCATAAAGCTGTTCTCTGGTGCAAATGTAACAACAATTTAAATGAATAATGTTTACATATGAATATGTATATTAAAGAAAATAAAATATAACAAGTTGTTGGTAGGCAGGGTCGTCGTTGTTGGTAGGGGTCATCTCTAAACATTCCGCCCCCCATGATATGGTGAAATATTCAACTGGGCTCAAGTTCTTCAAGGGGTCCGGAAAATAAACAGCCGCATTATAGCACCTTGTTTTTTTGTTTCATCACGTAGAATGCTGGAGTACAGATGATGTTACCAGGGGGTGAACTGTATGCCATAGTATTAGATGTGAGCAAAATAGTAAACTGAGAAGAGACCATACGACCAATGCCACAAAAGTTATGTTTGTTTTTCTTGGGTGACTTTTATATTTAATTATTAAATAGCAGTACGAGTTTCGTTATGGGTCTCGTAATAATTCCATTTGTAGTTCGAATATCAACTACTCTGATATTTTTGTCAGGTCCAAGGTAGGTTTTAGTAATTCGACCTAATTTCCATTCATTAGGTGGCAGATTACTGTCTTTGATGACAACTAAATCGTCAACTTTGAGATTTTGGTGTTGATATTTCCATTTATATCGACGATGCAGCTCACTTTAATATTCTGATTTCCATCTTTCGCAGAAAGTATGGTAAATAATTTTAAGACGTCTCCATCGGTTGGCAAGGGTCAAGTTTTCGTTGCTCGAATCTTTTTCTGGTGGGGTCATGAATAAAGTACCAATAAGAAAGTGTGCAGGAGTAATCGGTGATAGATCAGTTGGGTCATCACTAGCTGGACTTAAGGGTCTGGAGTTTAGACATGATTCAATTCGGGTCAAAATTGTAGAAAACTCTTCAAATGTAAACTTCATATTTGGAGTCATTTTTCGTAAATGGGTCTTGAAGGATTTAACACCGGCTTCCCATAGTCCTCCCATGTGTGGAGTGCCAGGGGGTATAAATTTCCATTCCACGTTCTGATGACTGTAGTGATGAATTATTTGTTGTTGAAGATTTTTGACAAATTCGAGTCGATCCTTTCTTATAAATTCCGCAGCTCCAACGAAATTTGTTCCATTGTCGGAATAAATTTTAGATGGACATCACCGTCTTCCAATAAATCTGGCAAAAGAAGCTAGAAAAGCCTGAGTTGAAAAGTCACTTACTGCTTCTAAGTGTATTGCTTTGGTAGAAAAGCAGACAAAAATACACACATAGACTTTCGTAATAAGGCATGCTCGACCGGTGAAATTTCTTATGTTGAAGGGTCCAGCATAGTCTACGCCAGTGATTGTAAAGGGTCTGGAAATTGTCGTGCGTTCTGGAGGTAATGACGCCATAGTTTGTTCTTGAGTCCGCTTTTTGTATAAAATGCAAGTTTTGCAGTTACGAATAACGGTTTTTACTAGAGTTTTTAATTTGAAAATCCAAAATTCGGTTCTTATACTTCGAATCATAAGTTGGTTTCCACCATGTAAAGTTATGTTGTGAGTGAATTAATTATACTGACAATTATATGACAGTATAATTAAAAAGCGTTCATTATAGTTTAAAGATGGTGATAAAGTTAGTCTACCATTTGCTCGCATAATTCCTTTGAGGTCTAAGAAAGGATTTAGGGTTAGAAGACTACTTTTAGGTGAAAGTTTTTCTTTAAGTTGTAACTTTTTGTATTCCTCTGCATAATGAATCTTTTGGGTCAGCATAATGAGTCGTTCTTTAACGTCTTGAACTTCATTGGATGTGACTTCTGTTGAGGGAAAATTAAAGTTAATTTTGTTTTGACTAGAGTTTTTTCTCCATCGTAAGATGTAAGCTATAACTCGATATGCACGTGACAATGATGAGAAACGATTTAATGGGTCTTCATATGTCGTAGTTGTAAATACTTTAATGGATTTTGATTCTAACGTTGTTTCATTAGAAGTTTTTGGCATCGGCCATTGATGTTTTGGTAATTTTAGCCACGAGGGTCCATACCACCACAAATTATTGTTTTTCAAGTCTTCTGGTGAACATCCTCGGCTAGCGACATCAGCTGGGTTTTCTTTAGAGTCCACGTGTTGCCAGTTTTGGGTTCCGACTTTTTGTAAAATCTCAGAAACGCGGTTTCCTACAAATGAGTTCCAGCAGTTTGGAGGCTTTTTAGCCACGACTGCACTATTGTTGAGTCTGTCCAGAAATAAGCTTTTAACTTGTAGTTATAATGATTTGGTAAGATTCCAGAGGCTAAGTTTGCTAATAAGACTGATCCGCATAATTCAAGTCTTGGCAAAGTCAGTTTTTTAAGAGGTGCGACACGTGTCTTTGAGGTAAGGATAAATGTGTATACAGGTTTGTTTTCAATTTCGATTCGGGCGTAAAGTACTGCAGAATAAGCCTTTTCTGATGCGTCACTAAATCTGTATATTTCGATCACACCGTCCGGTATATATTTTATCCAGCGAGGTATTTTGAGCGAGTCAATTGATGGGCAATTTTTTACGAATTTCTGCCATCTGAGGCATGTTTGTGGCTTTAAAAAGTCGTCCCATTTTTTTTCTAACCAAATAATTTGCATTATAATTTTTGCTTCGATAATAATTGGTGATAACCAGCCGCAAGGGTCAAAGAATTTGGCGATAGAAGACAAAACCTCACGTTTGGTATACACTTTTTTGGTATCAACTTCAGAAGCAGTGAAAGTGATAGAGTCTGAAGAAATATTCCACTTTATCCCAAGGGTTTTTGCTGCTGCATTTTCTAATAAGTTTAGCCAGTCGAGTGGTAAAAGAGTTTCTTTCGGCATATCTTGAATTACTCGAGGGTCATTGGATGTCCATTTCACCAACTTAAATCCTGCTGATTCAAGTGCACGTGATAACTCCTTTCTAGATTGGATAGTGTCATCTATGTTATGACCACCTGCAAGTACGTCATCCACATACATGTTTTCCTGAAGAATTGTTGATGCCATTGGAAAAAGTGGTTTGACATCATTGGCTAGTTGAAAAAGTGTCCTTATTGCCAAGAATGGTGCACAATTTACTCCAATTGTCACTGTAAGGAGTTCAAAATCCTCAATAGGTTCATTTGGTGATTTTCAAAACAACATTCTTTGATAACGGGTTTCAGATGGGTGTACGAGTATTTAGCGATACATCTTTGTAATATCTGCATTGAATACGAAACGGAAGAATCTCCACTTGAGTAAAAGGAGCACTAGGTCCTGTTGGAGAACGGGTCCTGGATACAAGATGTCATTCAAGCTTTTCTTGTTTGATGTTGGACTAGAGGCGTTAAAAACCACCCTTAGTTTTGTGGTGAGCCTGTCTGGTTTTATTACTGCATGGTGCGGCAGGTAATAATTTGGAGTTTTTTCGATTTCTTGGGAAGAGAGTTTTCTCATGTGTCCCAACTCAAGGTATTCTAGAATGGTTTGGTCATATTGCGTCTTTATGTCAGGTCTGGTTCTGAGCATTTTCTCCATACGTAGGAATTGAGCCATCGCAATATTTCTAGAAGTACCTATTTCGTTTTCAATATTTAAGGGTAGGGTAACTAAATACCTCCCTGTTGAGTTTCTGGTTGTGGTTTTGTTGTAGTGGTTTTCGCAATAGATATCTTCGGTAGACCGCAAAATTGGTTTTGGGGTATCCTCCACCTCCCAAAAGCGTGTGAGGATTTTGTCTGCTGAGACCGTATTGCACAGTGATACTGTAGATGTGGATTGAATCGTTTGATTAACTGATCCCCCCACAATCCAGCCAAATACTGTTTTTTGTGCCAAAAGGGATCCAATAGTTTTCATGGGAGTGTCTAAGCAATAAATGGATGGGCCTAAATCGAGACCGATTAGTAAGTCTATTGGACGACTTGTTGTGAAGCAAGGGTCTGCTAATTGTAGGTTGGCAGTTTTGCTTAGATGCTTCGAGTCTAACGTTTGCGGTGGTAAATTAGGAGAAAGGGTCTTTAGGACTGGTGCCCAAACTTCTAATTTAAAACTAGGGTCCACTCGGGAACAAAGATTAAACAAGCAAGCTTTTGTTGAAATTTCTGATACGTTTTGATTCAATCCAGAAACGTGAACTAGGTTTGGTTTAGTTGGTAGTTTGAGTCGATTTTTGAACTTTTCCGAAATAAAGGTTGACTGCGATCCAGGGTCGATGATAGCTCTTGCCTCGAATCTTTGACCTTTTGTTTCAATGTGAACAACGGCAGTAAATAGCAGGGTTTCCATATCAGACCTTTTCTGAAGGGATGGTTGTGATTTTTGTAAAGTCAAGGAAGTAAGGTTAGGAATGCCTGTTCTGGAAGTGGACTGTATGTTTAATGCTTGCGCTGCGGCACTTGAGCTGGGTTGCTGTTCAGCGTTATTTTGTGGCAAACCTGTAGGCTGGGTTATCGTTGCTTTGTGTAACAAAGTGTTGTGTTTTTGCTTGCAAATTCTACAACTGAATTTACTTTGACAATCTGTCACACTGTGCTCGATTGAAAGGCAGTTGTAACATGAGTTCGTTACTCTGACTAAATGAATCCTATCGCTTACATTTTTTGCAAGAAATGAGGGACACAATCGTAGTGGATGAGACTCTTTACAGTTCTGGCAGATATAGAATGAGTCATTACGATTGCCTCTAGCAGATTTTGTGGTATTTTTTACTTGTGACCTGTTTTCAATAAATGAGGTATTGGTTTGAAGAGAGCGTAAATTTTTCCTTTGGATTGTTTGTGGTTAGGGTCCTGCTTGAAATGGGTCGATTTCGCCACTGCTGTTTTGAAATTACCAACAGATTCTAATGTTTTGAATTTATGGGTCAAAAAATTATCAAATTCTTTCCAAGTAGGCACTGATGCGCAATCATTCAATGTGTTTTCAAATTCTTCTAAAAAAAATTTAGGAAGCTTGGTTGAACATAAATAGGTCAGAATCGGGTCCCAACCTTGGGTACTAATGTTTAACTTCCCTAGAGTTTGAATACAAACATTAATGGTTCGCTGTAGTTTTTTGATAGAAGCTCCAGAATCGTTTATAACTTGTGGGAGATCAAATAGAACTTTAAGTTGTTCATTAAAGGCCTGTTTACACGGCAATACAATGTATTACGACATTGCAAAAAATTATGTAGAATGAGAAAAATCTTATTATGTAAAAGCAAAATGTATTGAGTAAGAGAGAATACGCATACAAAATCTGACAAGCGGTCGGTAAATGGTTTTTTTCTAAACCATTTTAGAAACTTATGTATTCTGATCACACCAGAGGTGTATTTTAACAGAGTATATCGAAGGTGGTAGCATTTTTATACAATTACAAAAACAACTAAAATCAACTCAGGAAATTTTCATGTTGTTTTTGTAAAAATTTAAAACTGCAACCATCTGTTTTTTTGGTATTATTTTTGATTTTACTTGTACCATCCGTGTAAACATGAATTATACTTACAAAAGATTTTTATTTTTTTCTTTTAAACCAAGGACCGGATTTTACGAACGGAAAACACAAAATTAAGGGGGTAATTTTGTTGTTCACTTCACCTTGCGTTGAGAAAATTTTCATATAAAATTTTTTGAAATTTTGAAAATTAAAAAAATTTTATATGAAAATTTTCTCAACGCAAGGTGAAGTGAACAACAAAATTACCCCCTAAATTTTATTTTTTAAATAAAAAATTTTTGTGTGTGAAAAAAAGAATATTGTTTTTTCTGTGTTTAAAATTTAAACGAAAAAGAAAAAAAACATTTTCTTTGAAAACAAAATTTATATTTTCAAAAAATAGCAAAAACTTTTTTTGTAAAAAAAAAACAAATACAAATTTTCAAAAAACTTTTTTTTTTGTTGAAAAATATTTTTTAAAACGTTTTTTTTTTAGAATTTTTTTTTCTATGTATGTATTTTTCAAAAATGAAATATGTATGTATGTATTCTCAGAAACCTCTTCATAAATTTTATTGAAATTTGTTTTGAAGAATGAAATTTTTATGACAATGCTTAAATATAATTATTTTGTTTTTGTTTTTTTATGTTTTTAAGAAAACGTTTTATTTTAAAAACTTTATTAAATGTTTTTAAGAAAACGTTTTATTTCAAAAACTTTATTTTATTTATTTTTTTCGACGGCTTTTTTTTCAAAACTATTTTAGAAATTTTTTGTTTTCTGTAAAATGTAGAATTTTTTTAAAAACATTTTCCGATCCTTGTTTTAAACACGGAGAGAATTTCATATTATTTTGATTCTACAAAGTCGTAATACATTTTATTAACTGGCCTTAACCTGCATTCTTAAATTTTCATAGCGTTCCGTAAGATTTTTCCAGGCTATATGGAATCCATCATTTGTTAAAGGGACATGAGTAATTTTTTCTCGGGCTTCGCCTCCTGTTTTTTGAGTCAAATGAAAGAGTTTTTCAACATTACTTAACTTGGGGCTTTTTATATAATAAATCCCGGAAAGTGGGCCAAGTACTATAATCCCCATAAAACGTGTCTATATCGTAGGGTGGTAACCTTATGCAAGGATTGGTATCAAGAGCTTGATTAGGGGCTTGGGCTTGAGAAAGTCTTTCCACTGCATGATATGGCTCCTTGAGCGCTTCTATTTCTGCATAAATTGTGCATGGGGTCAATCTTATAAACCTGCAAAGATGAGGAATATTTCCTTCTAATACTATCCTTATCTACTGGCTTCTTATCCGTATCTATTAGACTATCATCGTCCATACATGACTCGTATGACCTTCTAACTTTTCCCCATAAAGTGTCTAACTCAACTCGTAAAACTTCTAAGACATGGACATTATCTTCTGCTTGTGTTTCTGCGTGTAAAGCATCAAAATGCAAAAGGTCTTTCAAGCGATTGATAAATTGGGTGAGAGACATTATGTACACGGGTTACGTAAATTTTAAAATATAATGGGTCAAAAAAGTATGAGAGTCTTAACTAAAAGTAAAGCTAGTGATAAATAGATTTGCAGTAGTTTGCTTGCAATACAAATTTTATTTTTAGAAATAAATTGTTTCCCCAGATAATTGAATAATTTATAGTGTAATGGCAACTTTGTTTAAAATTAATTGCGCAGCAAAAAATATAAAACGTTCAGGGTCATACACTAATAATGTTAAAGTGTAGCTTAATTTCGTTAACTTCGATGATAAAATTTTAATTTCTCCTTTTGGTTTTATTTTCCTTTGCACTATCTTATTGGTACTTACTTGATGATTCTGCCTTACTTTCGTAGTGTTGTTGTAACTAACAGCTTCTTTGCTTAGCTGCTTGCGTCTGCGCCGACAGAGTTGTTTAACTGCATGCGTTTGAGTCAACAGAGTCTGGAATATTCTGGATTACTTTTTATTTTGCCGTTATAAATTCTTTTAAGAAATTTGGCAAATATGTATGTAATTTTTTTCTTTATTTTCTTTTTTTTCACTTATGTATGTCACAGAGTATTTTATTTCAAACTATATTTTTTGTTAAATTATTTTTATTGTGTTTATTATCCGGCTTTGAAGGACCAAAAATGTTTAAGAATGGGTCTTAAATAAAACACGGTTCACTTTTAGGTTTTAATCATTTAACAATTTATTTATTTAATTTTAATATTTGAATTCATTTAGTTTTAGTTACACTTTGTTTCTTTTTTTTTTTTTTTTTGTTTGTTATTGGTTTGTTTATTTATTTTACATATGTTTTTGTTTTTGTATTTTTATTCACAATTTATGTTTTGTTTCTGTATTTTTACGGATTGTTGTTCACTGTTTAATGTTTACTGATCGACTGACTTTTAATTGTTTTTCAATATACAATAAGGGTCACAAATTATAAAAGAAGTTTTGTACTAAATATAACGGGATATACTAAGTGCAAATGTAACAACAATTTAAATTAATAATGTTTACATATGAATATGTATATTAACATAGGGTCTTCACTTGACCATTTTTTGTCATAATAAACGTCAAACTTCATATAAAAAAAAACGCTGACAAAAATTTTAAAATTTTTTTTATATGGACTTTGACGTTTGGTATGACAAAAAATGGTCAGGTGAAGACCCCATGTAAAGAAAATAAATATAACAAGTTGTTGGTAGGCAGGGTCGTCGTTGTTGGTAGGGGTCATCTCTAAACAATACCTTTTATTCTAGGGCGTGACAGATGAACATTTTTTGGTTTATATTGGCTTCTACCTGGTTTAATGTAATATGTATGTGAAAAAGAAATTAGGGGCTTTATAATTTAGAGGCGTGTCATAAAAGTGAGCACATTAAAAGCTATGCATACTAAGTTTTAGAAGGGCTTTCTTGGCACGTGAAAAAAATTTGACATTTGGGGGAAGGATCCGAGATGGCATAAGTGTTGCCCAGAGTTTGAGCTCGGATTAAAAAGTCACCAGGCAAAAATGAAGCCACTGTCAAGTCATGACCAACGATATGCGATATGATGAGATCGGACTTTAAATGGCAGCGCTACATATAAAAAACCAAAAGTGGTGTATTTTAGGGCGTGGCAAAAAAATATTTTTCCTGTTTTAGAATTTTTTCACTTTTTTTGTTTTATATAATTTGAATAAGTTTTTTTTCAACTATTTACATTTTTATTAAATTTTAAATTTAAATTAATTTTTTCACAAAATGTAAACAAAGCTTGACATTCATTATATACACAAAAAATAAACAATAAACAGATGACTGGAAAATGTCACCTTTATGAATTCGCCTTGGTCTACACTAACCCTGCGGCCACACGATCAAGTTGTTCTTGATAGTCTTTTACATATACTGCTTGTCAAAATGTACATAAATTGAAAGCAGTGACGTAGGCTGCACTCAATTTGTAAGCAATTTACTTCCAAGATATCAACAACAACACAATTTATAAAGACAAACTTGTATTCAGCTGTTAAATTGAGAGTAATATTGCCAAACAAATGGAAAGGTGAAATTGAAAGCCATATCGTGGTCAATTTAAAAATTGTGAGTGTGTTAGTAAAAAACTGAGAGTGTATTGCAAATTGAAAGGAATTGAAAGGCAAAACTTGATCGTGTGGCCACCAAGTAAAGATAAATATCTCAGCCAGTTGGCAATAACGTCGGCAGAATAACAAAGCCATGGTACAATATTGATCGCTGTGAACAAAACAACATTTTTCAACCGCAATTAACAACTTTTTTTTTGTTTATGTAATTCAACCGCAACAAGACCATTATTGCTGAGCACGTGTATAGCAAAAAAAAACTATTAAGCTTCGTTCACAATCAAAAAAACATTTTCACTTGGTGTTCATAATACAGCAACAATTTCTTTTGTAACTACTCACATTTTGCATCAAGAAACCGTTTGCAAATTTTAGCCACAACAGTATTCTGCTTTTATTTTTATTTTTGTACACATTTTGTTAAAATTTTCATTCAAAACTATATAAAATTATTTTAAACGTCAGAAACAATTTCATACAAATTGTCGCTGAAGTTCTAGTTGACTCAACTGAAGTTACATTTTTAAAATAAATTTTAGTTACATTTTTTTTTCTAAAAATGAAAGGAAAATATATGAAATACTTTGGGAAGAAAAAAGATAGATAAAATCCAATTTGACATTAAGTACAATTTTTTCTAGAGTTAAGGCGCCAATTGATAAACAAAAACAAAGCAACATTGTATACGAATTACAATGTAAAGGAAATGACAAACAGCCATGCGAGCTAATTTATATAGGAACAACAAAACGTACACTGGAGACAAGAATGGGAGAACACAAGATGGACATAATGCGGAGAAAAGAGACAACAGCACTAGCACAACACATCCTACATACTGGTCACACAATTAGGTTCGATGATGTAAAAATTCTAGATAAAGAAAATAAAGAAAGAAAGAGGTACACAATTGAAAGCCTAAGAATCCAACAACAAATTAATAGAACAATGAATTTGAAGGAAGACACGAACAAAATAAATGCGAGCTATATTGTTGCCATTACTTAAGCTGTGATATATTTAAAGTTTAAAGTAATATGTATTTTTTATATATTTTTTAAATATTAAAATTAATTTTTATATTTGTATGATCCTGAGTACAACTAAAACTTTTTAATGTGATTAAATTTTCATTTTGTAGGTAGGTAGGTAGAAAGGCCGGTGTGAAGTTTCCTTCACACCTTCACCCAGAGACCAATATGGTCCATTGTGACGCCTTAATTAGAGATAGCCAAGAAGGCATAAGTAGGTGAAATAAGCAGCAGAAGCATAAGACAGATCCGAAAGATGGGTAGAAAAGAAAGGAAGGAAAAGAAGGTAAAGGACCAACCCCGAGAGAAATCCCTTAAACCAAATCCGCCCTACGAGCGGTTAGCACCCGGTCTCCCCTCGCGCAGCCAGGCCATCCCCATTACGAATCCTATCAGATTCTCGAGTCCGCAACCCGAGACATCCCCTAATTCGCCCAGGAATCTACTGCCCAGCCACCTCAACCTGCTACCCTGCAGCCTGGGACAGTGGCACAGAAGGTGCTCAACTGACTCCAACTCCTCAGGGTCCTCGCACAACCTGCATATATCCGACAAGTCGGATCCCATCCTCACCGCCATCCTGCCTATCATACAGTGGCCCGTGATAATTCCTATCATGGTCCTAACGCAGACCCTGCTCCTGCCCAACAGCGACACCGAATCGGACTTCCTAAGCACCGGCCACAGTGTCCGCGATACCCGACAGTCCGTTCGGCTCCCCCAGGCCCGATTGGTCACGCTCGTTATCCATTCCCTAATTCTACTAAAATAGAAGCCCAATGGAGGCCTTACCGCCTCCACACAGTCAGGATCCTCCAACTCTGAGCCCTGTCTTGCCAACTCATCAGCAATCTCGTTGCCGCCTATATCGCAATGACCCGGCACCCAGCATAACCTTAGCAGATACTCCCCTAAGGCTCCCCTCAGAGCCCTCCTACACTCATCAACCAGCTTGGAGTTCACATAACAGCCCCTTACGGCCATAAGAGCCGCCTGGCTGTCCACGTATATTGTGACCTCCGAGCCCCTATCAATGTTGTCCCTCATCAGTTCCACGGCCCTCCAGACCCCCAGAACCTCCGCCTGAAAAACACTGCAGTCGCCAGGAAGCCTATATGACCTTCTTATGTTCAGATCCTCAATGTAGACCCCTGCACCCGTGCCCCTCATCTTTGAGCCATCAGTGAAAATAGCAAATCCACCAAATAATCTGCTCCTGCCCGACCAGCTCTCCCTAGAGGGCATTATTACCTCTGGCAACCGACCAAAATCCAAACTGGTGCCAACATAATCAGTGGATCCCGGCGGTCCCAGGCAATAGCCACCAGCCTCAATCTCACCCAGGATCCGTGAGTGACCCTGAGTGTCATTCCTCGTAAGTCCTAACTCCCTCAGTCTAAGGATGCTCCTGGCCGCCATTCCCATCACATACTGCTCAATAGGCAGAAGATGTAGAATGACATCCAGGGCAGCCTGAGGAGTACTTCTCATGGCACCTGTCATGCCAATTGAAGCACACCTCTGAGCCTTAGAAAGAAGTTTTCTACGACTTGCCAATCTCAATGATTCCCACCAAACACAGCATCCATACGTAAGAATGGGTCTAACCACCGAAGTGTACAGCCATCCCACCACTGACGGCCGGAGTCCCCAGCTCCTACCTATCGATGATCTGCAAGCATAGTAAGCATTGAGACCCCTTTTGAGTCTCTCTTGAGTATTCCTACCCCATGACAGCTTGCTGTCCAGAAAAACCCCCAGATACTTAGCACTATCAGATAGTCCAAGCTCCACTCCTCCCAGTACCGGCAGTCTAAACTCCTCCACCTTGTACCTCCTAGTGAAAAGAACCAACTCCGTCTTCTCCGGGTTTACTCCCAGTCCCTTGTCACTTGCCCATGCCGCCAGTTCGCCCAGCGCCCCTTGCATGATGTCGCTAATTGTCGGCAGAAACTTGCCCGACACCAATATCACCACATCATCCGCGTAGGCTACGACCTTCTGACCCATTCTGTCAAAACGTCTCAGAACGACATTGACGGCCAAGAGCCACAATAAGGGAGAGAGAACTCCCCCCTGTGGGGTCCCTCTAGTCACCGATTTCCTTAAGCGCTCGTTTCCCCAGTCCGAGTGAATAACTCTGCTGCTAAGCATCATAGTTATCCATTCGACCAAGAACAACGGAACCCTTAGGTCAATCAGTGCCTGTCTTATGGCCTCTATCCTCAAATTGTTAAAGGCGCCCTCTATGTCAAGGAATGCCGCCAGGGTGTATTCCCTGGTTCGCAAACCCCGCTCCACATAACCAACCACATCATGCAACGCACTCTCAACAGATCTACCTAGGCGTGTTGAGCACCGCTGACGATGCCGGCGTCAATCTTCGTCCTCAGATGTAGATCAATCAGTCTTTCCAACGTCTTCAAGAGAAAAGACGACAAGCTGATTGGTCTAAAATCCTTGGGTTTAGAGTGACCGGTTCTACCCGCTTTGGGAATAAAAACTACCCTAACCTCCCTCCACCTCCTAGGAATGTACCCGTTCAGCACACATACCCTAAACAGTTCCACCAACAACAGGAGTGACGATTTCCCGATATTCTGTAACATCGCCGGAAATATACCATCTGGCCCCGCCGATTTGTAGGACCCAAAGGTATTTACCGCCCATGTTACCTTATCCAAGGTAATCATATCCCCCACCGTCTCCCTTTCCTCACCGCCTGAGCTCGAACCAGAGAAGGGGTCACCACATACAGCCTGTTCCCCCGACCCAGGATCTACACACCCCGGAAAGTGAGTCTCCATAAGCAGACAGAGAGATTCAGAGCCAGATTCCGTCCATGAGTCGTCCGATCTCTGAATAAATCCAGGGACTACAGGGTCCTTAGATAAAATTCTCCTGAACCTAGACATCTCATTCACGGATTCAACTGACTCGCTAAACTTAATCCACGAGTCCCTTTTCGCCCTTCTAATATCTCCCTTATACCTCCCGTAACTCAACCTGAAGTTACTCCAGTCCTCATCCCTGCGCGTATACTTCGCCCTATTGAACAGCCTTCTGACGGTGGACCTTTGAGTTTTCAACTCGTCTGTCCACCATCTTGGCTGTGTACGCCTGCCCGGAAAATTTAACGGACAAGATCGCTCATAGCTACTGGTCAATACCCCCGTGAAGGTGTTTACCAGTTGCTCCACACCGGCCGGAGTCGACCCCCAGTTCCGTGTAACCCTAAGGTTCCGTTGCACTAGTCCCGAAAACGAATCCCAATCCGTCCTTCTCGGATTCCTATATGGACACCTTTTCGACCTCTCAAACATTAGACTAAAGGACAGGCGACTATGATCAGAGAAGGAAAAATCCAAAGCCACCCTCCAGTCCTCCACTAATTCCCTACAGTTCGTCAATGTCATATCTATCACTGCCTCTCTATCCCTAGTTCTGAACGTTGGCGTATTCCCCCTATTACAGATAAAAAGATTGCTGGCAACAATAAAATCAAACATAGACTCACCTCTTTTGTTGATGTCGGCACTACCCCATTGGGAATGGTGTGCATTGGCGTCACATCCTAGTACCAGCCTCGAGCCGCTTCTGCCCGAGTGCTCCACCAACTCTCGCACTCCCTCACCAGGTGGATCGGCAGCTTCATATGGTAAGTATGCCGATGCCAGTGCCAGGACCGTTTTGTCCTTGGCTTCTCCTGTCACAACCGTGAGGTCTCCATTACTGAAAGAATTAGAAATCATGAATTTATGTTCAGTCTTCGCCAGTATACAAGTCCGTACCTTCTCATCAGAGCGGGATACGAACAAGGTATACCCCGTGATCTTTAATCCAACTACCCGGTTTTTGTTAATCCAGGGCTCTTGGATTAAAGCCACGTCCACATTGTTGTCAATGAGGTGGGTTACTAATTCGGTTGAGGCCGCTTCACAGTGGTGCAAGTTTATCTGCACCACTCTCAGCCTCTTAGGGTTTATCATTTTTAGGAAACCTAAATCTGATAGACCCTAACCCGAATATAGCAACCCCTCCCATTGACTTCAGTTTTTTCAGAGATTCCCGGTCTACTGCGAACCTGAAATCTCTTCCTTGGTTATCCTTGCAACCCAGTGAAGCTATCATCTTCCACTGGCCTGTAAAGAGTCCATTGTTCTGATTGGCCAGTAACCCCAGTATGACCTCCACCGGTTTTATAGGTGGAGGAATCCATACAGTGACCACCGGCCTCAATGGCAACTCAGACGCGAGTATGACGTCCAATCTGGCTTCAGGATAAGCGCTGCCACACCTGCCGATTGCAGCCTTTAAAAACTCAAAGGTTTTTTGATTGCCGCAACTGACAGTTTTGACACCTCTTATCCAGTCAGCCCCTTTGAACGATACTTCGTCCGGCCTTCCTTTGACGCTAAAGATTTCGTCGAGTAGTTTGTTTTCTAGCACCTGCCATTTCTCGACACTGATCCTTCCATCGGGATCCATACGATCAATGACAGCTGCTAGAATACCGTCCTTACTTAACGACTCCCTTAGCTTCTTTGACGTAGAGGGTTGTTCCTCTCTGGAACCAGCCCTCTTAGTGATCTCCTTTCGGGGATCCTTCCTTTTGGCCGCTGGGGATTTCTGGTCATCACCAGACCTAACTCTCTTAAAAACCCCCTTTTTGGGGGCCTTAGTAGAGCTCTGTCGGTGATCACCCGATTTCCCTGCAGATGTTGGCTGGCCTTTCTCAGTAATCCCCTTTGTGACCTCCCTTAGTGGGGGGGGGTCGGAGATTATCAAGACTTTACCAGTCCTCATCGCGCAGCTAGTAGAGGGTGGTACTTCATCAGGCTTGGTTCCCTTATCCGTGACCGTACTGTCTCGGTTTAGAGAACCAGGTGTTGATTCTGCACCCCCCTTCTTACTTCCCGTTCCATTATTGGAGGACTCATCAGCAGGGGTTACTGAGGGTTTCTTGTCCATACTGACATTTGAGCCCTCAGCAGCCCTTGCTGTGTATCCCGCAGGATAGGGAATGCCTAGGATATCACCGACAGATCCGTGGATTCGTTCGAATCTGGCAACGTTCTTCCGGTGCTTCCTCAGCAAGTGCCTATCCCGCCCATCGTGTAGTGAGGAGTCTTTCTTAGCTATCTTTTCTAGAAAGGCTAAGGAGGCCCTTACACCACTCTTGGCTTTTTCAAGACTCGTTCGGCCTTCTGATGCGACCTGTTCTGTCGCATCCTGCCGAACAATGGGTTTTGATCCACCCACTACTCCGCTCCCTATCTCGAGTGTGACCTCAGGAGCCGATGGCCCGGCCCTATGGTCCTGATCATGAGCCGAAATCATTGTTATTTCATGCTCATCATCAGATCCCAGAGCTAGACCATCGAGTCTTTCCGAGACCCCTGTTCGAGACGGGGAACCGACTGGGGGGTCGCTCGTCCCGCTTGTCTCTGTCAGTTCTGTCAATAACTGACCTTCTTGCTCAAGAATATCTCTGTAGATACTCAGCCAATCGGCGTCTGGATCTGACACCGAAACTGCCGAGTTGTCAGAGATATTCCCTGCATCGACTCTTAGAGTCGCGTCCTTGTTTTTTACAGTAAAGTTGTCCAGTTTTTTTGGTCCCACGAGTACGCCGTAAAGAAAAGGACCGTCTCGCGCAGTGACGGCTTGCACGGACTAGGCTAAGTTACAACTGACCCTTGCCATCGGCGCCAGAGGGAAGCTGTTCGCGACCAGTTTCTTTAACCACTAACCAGCCATTCAAGTCCTCGGCACTGCTATCAACCACCTTGACCTTAAAAGTGGGGGAAATGGGAAATAAAGGGGGATTGATAGGATCATAGGTAATGGGATAGGGGATGGGAGGATGGATAACCCTTAGTCGTGCTGGCCTTAAAGCAAATACCTTCCAACTTGTCCCGGCTAGAATTTGCCGACTCAAGTTACAAGACATTCACTACAGCCAAGACATTCACTACAACCATTTAAGCCACCACATCGCGGCAAGATAGTTATCCATGGTGGTGTCATTTTGTAAGTCTTTAATGTTTATGTGGTACATTATTGTATTTATTTTATTGTTTTTATAATTTTTAAATAGACAATCCCTTGAAAAAGTCGACAAACAATCGACGAAACGTCGGGAACAAAATATTGTAATTAAAAATTGAATTTTATTTACATTGAAGAAATTTAGGCCCTATTAGCTTGACAAAAATAATATTCATAAATTCATCACTCTGGCCAAAGAAACAACTACAACAATAAAAACGAAATTGTTTTTTTGATTGTGAACGTAGCCTTAGAAATTAAAGCAAACAGAAAAATTATGATAGTGTAAGATATTGTACCGAATTTAAAATCAAAAACGGTTAATTTTACAACATTCGAAATATATTTTATTATTTAGAGAGTTACTCCATATATACAATGTAATAAACATTTTCCAAAAAGTTGTTATATGAATAACATCTGTAAATTTTTGTGTTTATAAAATCTGATAAAAGATTTCGAAAGCCCTCAACCAGGGCTATAAAAGCCACCAGCTGTTACTTTCGGGAAATTAAAAGTTTATGGGGCGTTCTGTATTAAAGTCAAAAAACTCAAAAAATTTCCAAAAAGTTGTTAGTTGAATAAAATCTGTAAATTTGTGTGTTTCTAAATCTGATAAGTGAATTCGAAAGCCCTCAACCAGGGCTATAAAAGCCACCAGCTGTCACTTTCGGGAAATTAAAAGTTTAGGGGGCGTTCTGTATTAAAGTCAAAAAATTTCCAAAAACTTGTTAGTTGAATAAAATCTGTAAATTTATGTGTTTCTAAAATCTGATAAGTGAATTCAATAACAAGCAGTACAGAGAAATGAAATGTCAGATAAATTACAACTGATTTGACAGCAGATTGCTAAGCAATAATTGCTCAAGCAATAAGAAGAGCAATCATTGCGCAATGGATTGCCACTCATGGCAATATGCGGTCTATACGTCGCAAATTTTATGGAGCAATCAAATTTGACGTTTGCCGCAATAAATATTGCTACGTAGAGATCCGGGGTTACAAAATCGAAGATTGACAATTGTAAAGGCCAAAACATGGTGGAATAAGCAGGTGGCATCGTTACGGCAACAAATACAACATTACAACAGAAATGGAAATTATATCACCGTTTACGTCAAAAAATTCTTTAAACAAAAATCAAAGCGTGCCGCTGAACGTGGTGAAATAAATAAATTTTTAGCCAATTTTTATTTAAATACATGTGGTCAATATCTTATTTATTTTAATTTAAAATTATCAAAAACTATAATAAAATACAATAATCACTGCAAAAAACGTGGACTTTTTGTAAACATAAACAAAACTTTGACATAAGACAAGACAAACAATGCAAGAAAAAAAAATCGTCATCTGGCATGGTGCTGCCACCTTTATTTACCCCTATCGTGAATAAAAATTCCTTGAGAGTTTTTTTCCTTTTTCCATTTTTTCTATGTTAATTCAATTGTAAAAATGGGAAAAGGGGAAAAACTCCCAAGGAATTTTTATTCACGATAGGGGTGATTATTTCACCATGGGTCCAAATACACTGATCAAAATATTCAGTGACAATGTGTTTGTATGTGTCACACCGACGATGCTGGATGGAAAATTAAAAAATTTAGATATGACGGCGAATATTACACCCAGCACACGACAAGGGTGAACTCGCCTGCTGGACAAGCATTTGACAAGTGTATTTGGCCCAAGGTATATTTATAGCAGGTAGCCGCGAGATTACAACAATTGTACAATAAAACAAACAACAGGGCTTTTTATTGCTGTTTCGTGATGCGAACTGTCAAACAGCAAAGGGATAAGAGACAAAAAAGACAAAAGATAAAGACAAAAAACTTGTTTACTATACAAAATTTGACAGTTTGTATCACAAAACAAGCAAATAAAAAATAAACAGCTGGCTTTCCGAGACTACCTGCTATAAATATACCTAGATTTGGCCCTTATTAACTGTTTCAAGGCGAATTGTTATAGTTGTTATAGTTTAAGCTGGAGGTCCACACCACGCGTTACTCGCTTTTTCGCAGCATACGCAGTGGCAAAAAAGTAGAATCTGTGTAGTTATACGCAGCGATGCCAACTTAGTGCTTTTGGCACTATTTATGGTGCTTTTTGATGCCTCAAAACGCCAAAATTTTATCCATAGTGCCAAACTAAAAAAAAGCACTAACTTGGTGCTTTTTCAATTTTTCGTTAGTGCCTTTAGTGCTTTTTGCAATTTTTATTTTTTTTTCTACCATATTTTAAAACTACGATCAAATGGAGGATTTGATTTAGCTATTTGGGATACAATTTCGGGAAGACTTGTAAAGATTTAAGATTTCAAATGATAAAATAGGGATAAAAGAAAGTTACATTCGTTTTACCAAAAACTTTATTTACGAGGTTAGAGCTAGGCTTCCTAGCAATTTGGAAATTTTACGAAACGTTGCACTTTTTAGCGTTGACAAAATTTTTAGTAAAGATGTACACTGTTTCAAAAATAGAACATGGATTGGAAAATATAAGGAATTGTTAAAAAACATGCAGTCGGAAACCGTTAAAAAAACGCAGACTTTAAAAACAAAAAAAGAGCCGTAGCTTGGACGTGCAAAGTGTTAAATAAATTAAAAACAGCTGACAGAAAATACTTTTATAACGAGCGTTGTGTAACCTGCCATTTTACATGCGCTTAAGTTTTCCACGTATTGTGCACTTCTCTAGTGCTATTGAAAAAAGGTTTGACTAAGTATCAGAATGCAAACATGGCTGTAGGAAATATCGCCCAAAGAAAAATGGCCCAAAAAAAATATATGAAAAATCGCCCAAAAGAACATGAAAAATTACCCAAACAGTTAAATATGAAATTTTGCCCAAACAAAACGAAAAAGGGCCCAAAAAAATGGAAAATTACCCAAAAAGCAAAAACGAATTTTTTTCAAAAAAAAAAAAAAAAATTACCCAATTTGCAAAAAACCAACAAAACTATTTTTAAAGAAACTTATTTTACCAAAACAAAAACCGGCTTCGCTAACTTAAGCTGCTCTGCATAGCCGGCCTTCGGCCGGGCCAAAGGATTTTCTACTCTATGATATAACAAAAACCGGCTTCGCTAACTTAAGGTTCTCTGCATAGCCGGCCTTCGGCCGGGCCAAAGGATTTTCTCCTCTTTGGTATAACAAAGCTTCTCTGCGCAGACGGCCTTGGGCGGGCGCAAGAATTTTTTCCTTTATGGTATACCAAGTACCGGTTTCTCTAAGTAAAGCTTCTAAAATCTGCTTTGTTTCCGAACGAATGCCGACTTCGCAGAGTAGCTTTAGTTAGCGAAGCCGGTCTTTGTTATACCATAGAGGAGAAAATCCTTGCTCCCGGCCGAAGGCCGGCTGTGCACAGAAGCTTTAGTTAGCGAAGCCGGTACTTGTTTTATCAAAGAGAAGAAAATCCTTGCACCGGGCCGAAGGCCGGCTATGCTTTCGAGTTTGTAAGCATGTTGTGGACATTATGACACTCCACAAAGTGACATAACGTCCACGGACTTTATGACACTGCTCTGATGGGCATTACGACACTTAAAAGTGTCATAAAGTCCATGGACACTGTGACACTTTTTACAAATAACATGTAGGAATTCGACGTATAATGATAATTAATGATTTAGACAAATAGTATGTTAGATTTGGAAGAAATTTTAAAAATTAAAGATGGCCCGAAAAAATGGGCTATTTTTCATACATACAATATTTTTTTTATTTCAATATGAAAAATCACCAAATTTAAAAAACGAAAAATCACCCAATAACAACGAAAAATAGCCCACAAATTTTGGGTCACTTTTCATATGAATTCAGGCCCAATTTTACATGGAATTTTTTTGGGCGATTTTTCATTAATTTTTTTGGGCCATTTTTCTATGGGCGATTTTTCCTACAGCCTGCAAACATACAAGTTTTTTCTATTTTTTACCTTATGTGTGTTCTAAACTCAGAAGCGTACATATGTTAAAATAATTGGAAAATATCATAAGTCAATTGTTTTCTTAAACTTTGCACGCTTTTAATTTAGATTTATTTAAACGATAAAATATAAGGATGTTTATTAAAATATATGCTGTTATTAACTTTTATAAACAATGGTAGGTCATTGCAAATTTTTGGCAATTACCTGTTTTATGGCCAATTCATACTCCAAATGATTTGGATGATATTATTTTTATTGAAGATAATAATATGTAATACATTTAAAAATTTTTATATACAAATGTAAATATATTTTTTATTTTATCTTTAATGGAAATGGTCCCCATCAACGCCGTCGCCTTTTTTTAAATTTTGGAGGTATATAATATTCGGCACAGCCGAATACAACTTGTTTTGTGTTTAATTAAATTGTAAAAATGGCTTAGTGCTTTTTTACGCTTTTTTTTGCTCGAAATAGTGCTTTTTAGTGCTTTTTTTAAATTTAAAGTGCTTTGTGCTCTCAAAAAGTTGGCATCACTGGTTATACGTAGTAAGTTACATGAACAAAAGCGAAGGTGCCTTGAGGCGAAAAGTAGGTTAACTTTCTACTTTTGAAAGCGTCACAAGCAGCGTTCGAACAAATCAGATGATTTCGACAAATTAAATTTTATTTTTACTTGTGCTGCTGCTATGTAAAAAGCGTTGCATGTAACTTAAAACTTAGAACGTTAGTAAGGTTAGAAAAGCATGCACTGCGTGGAGGCGAAAACGCGTGGCATGGACCTCCAGCTTTAAAGTTACAGAATCCCACTACTGGTACAAGGCGAATTCATTTACATGAATTTACTTTGTACTGGTAGATCAAGGCGAATTCAACAAGGTAAACTCAACTCGTCAGCCGTTCATCAGCTGTCTCCACGGCGAATTAAAAAAAAATAGGGAAACGCCATAATATAATTTTGTTTATGTTTTGCGCCAAAATAACCGAAAAAACTGCGAATAATTAAAGTGAATTTAATAATCTCTTTTATAACCCAAACACAATTTTTATTTTGTTTTTCAATCAATTTTTGCCTTGTCAGCATTTTTGACAGCCGCCTATTAGATTGAAAAAAAAATACATGGGGCAAGGCGAATTGACTAGAAGGTGGGGTCAAGTCAACATGTGGTGTTTTTTTTCGGTGGTAGAGTTGTCAAAGTTTGTATACAAACTAGTTTTTTATGTAAACAAACCTGTTTTTTTACTAGCAATATTTTTTGACAACCCGACCACAGAAGCATTGTAGAGTTGACCTCACCTTCTAGTCAATTCGCCTTGACATGCGGCTTTTTGTAGTTGTAGAGTTGCATTTACCTTGTTAAATTCGCCTTGTGGTAGATCTTATTTGGCCCACCGTGTACTTTAAAATTGGCAACACACAATTATGTATACATAAAACAAAGCATGTGTTGCCAAACTCTACGTCAGTTTTGTGGGTTTTGTGTGGTTCAAAAATAACGACGCGCGTAATTTTATATCCAACACAAATATACTTTTTTTTGGAATAAAATATACGTTTTAATTGAAATAATGGAAACACCAAAGCGAACTTTGCGCAATTTACCTAGCACGCCATTTAAAGTACCAGCTTCACCGGGTTTAAAAAGTTTGGGTTATGGGACCGGTGTAAATGTTTACTATTTGGAACGTTCCCCGCGTCCGACCGGGCAATTACGTTCGCCCTGGGCTATTAAAAGAGTTTCTAAACGTACAAGAATTACAAACAAAGAAAATTCGAAACTTTTCAATGAGAGAATAATAAAAGAGGCAGAAATATTGGGAAAGTTAAAACATCCAAACATTATCGGCTTCCGGGCGATTAAACAAGAAAAGGACGGTGTTGATACGTTGGCTTTAGAGTGTTGTAGTACATCGTTGGGTTTGCTATTGGAAAATCGTTTTGAGGAAGACCTTGATGCTTTGCCAGCTCATCATATAAAGAAAATGATGCTTGATATTTCCAGTGCCTTAGATTACTTACATACTGATGCAAAAATTTTACATGGAGACTTAAAGTCTCACAATGTTTTGATTAATGGAGATTTCGAGATATGTAAACTTTGCGATTTTGGAGTAAGTTTACCCCTTAACGATGAAGGAGTGGTAAATTTTAAAGAAAATCCTTTATTACGCTATGTGGGCACAAATCTGTGGTGTTCTCCGGAAGTAATAGCCGAAGAAGATATTATTAACAATAAAGCTGAAATATTTAGTTTTGGTCTAATTATATACGAAACTATTACATTAGTTCCGCCACATACTTTAAATTTAAAAGACTCGGAGATTGAAATAGAGTCCGATGATGAAGAAAATAAAATGCTTAACGGAAGTAATATGCAGGAGAAACCAGGAGACTATACACTAATGGAAATGGCTTATGGCACAAGACCTTCCCTACCACATGCATTTGATTTAAGTGATGATTATAATATTGTAGTGGAGCTGTTTTACTTGTGTACAAACGCTTGTCCTGAAGATAGACCTTCAGCGAAAATTATTTATAACTCAATAGCAAAGCCCAATAAGTTTTTACCGGTCTTGGAAAATTAAACTAATATATTGTGAATAAAATTTGTATTAAATATTGATTAAAATAATTTTTTTTTTTTGTTAATAAGGGACTATTTTTTTAAATGTGGTCAATATTTGTTCTCAAGTGAATGTTTATAAGAAAATAATGTATATTAAACCCCAGTTGGCCAGATTGCCGTTGACGACATCGCGGTCAATGATGTATGCACGAATTATCCCCAGTTGTTTTCTAGAAGACAATTAACAGGAAATCGTCGTGCACGACAGTTTGAACGACGCTGTCTTATAAGTTGTCTTCTATTTAGCTTTATATGGGACAGTATGAGCGACTTTGTCTTATAAGTTGTCGTCTATTAAACTCTATGTGGGACAGTATGAGCGACACTGTCTTATAAGTTGTGTTGTATAAAAGCTATTGACTGTCAATCACTTGCTTAATTTTCTTAAAATGTTTATTCTTCTTTTTTAATTGTTGATTTCAGTGTTCAAAAATAAACACTAAATATCATTTTTTAATGTTCGGTTCGGTAGATTTGTGGAAAACACAAACGCTAATAGTGTTTGTGTAGAAAATCATTAAAAAAATAACGTTTCCCTGTTAGTCATCTTTCGAACACAAAAATATTACCGTTCGGTTTTTTTTGAAAATCCACAAACTTCAATGTGTTCGGTTCGGCTCGTTAATGTTCGTCCCTTTTGGCTGGTAAAAAAAATTTTTACAAAAACAAAATACACACGAAAAAAACATTATAGAACATTAAAATATAATGTTTCTCTACAGTATCACTACAATTGTTCTGTTTTGTAACGAAGAACCGAACATTATATACAGCCCAATTATGAATAAAAATTCCCCGGGAGTTTTTTCCCTTTTCCCATTTTTACAATTGAATTTACATAGGAAAATTGGGAGAAGGGAGAAAACTCCCGGGGAATTTTTATTCATAATTGGGCTGATAATGTTCGGTTCTTGAAAATAGTTATGAACGGTATTAAGGGTTGTGTATGTCTACACAATCACTAAAAAATAAATATCGTTCCTGGGTGTGTGAGCCGAACGTTAAATAATGTACTGTTTATTTTCGAACACTGGTTGATTTAAATACCTACAAAAAACTAAAACCGAAAATGCTGATTAAATTATTCGCGGGCTGGAAAATGGATTTCATGCAGTTAATACTTCACTGTAAACTTATGGATTGCTTATAGGAGTCGAATATAATATTTAAGCTATACTAAAAAACTGTCTGAATTAGATAACCATATAATTTTTGTCGTGGAGGTCGAAATAGACGACATTTTCATGCATGTAGTCGTTGATGATAACGCGACACTTGTTCGAAAATGTCGTTGCCGATTTGTTTCCGCTGTCCCTCACATGTCGTGCAAGAATTAACATTTTCGAGCATCCGTCTTTGAGGATGTCTTATAGACGTGGCCAACTGGGAAAGTTCACGGTCAATCGGTTTTTTTACTTAAACAACTCTTTTTTTTTAATGCAACCAAAAACTTTGTAGAATAATAAAAAATAACATTTTAAATGATGAATTTATTCTCTTATCTTTTTAAAATCAAATTATGTATGTTTAAAACATACCCTTGCTTTGTTTAAAAGAAGCACCCGCCTTTCGATTATGATTAGCCCTTGAGGATTTATTTGCCTCCTTTTTATGGCGGTTACGTAAAACTTCCTTTTCCTGGCCTTGCCCTTTGTTACGACCAACCACATCTTGAGATTGGGGCACAAAATTACCTTTCTTACCTAATTTTGCTTGACGTTTAGCCTCATAACGGGCTCTAACATCTTCAGGATTTTCACAGAAATTGTTATATTTATTGCGTTTGTTATCGGCTCGTTGATTAGAATCTTCTTCACTTTCACTGTCTTCTTCTGATTCATCAGCTACATTGGCTAACACAATCTTAAGATCTTTCGACTTAACCACACGTGTTTCACTTTCTAATAAAGCCTCATAGCTATCATCATATTCGTCATTGTACTCGTCATCATCAGAAGCTCTCTCCGAAACCAATGAATACTCCTGATAACGATGTTTAATTGCGGCCAAATCTCTTTTATCGTCCAATAGTTGTATGGCATTTTGGGGGGCATTTGGGAAACCTTTGCCTTGTTTAATAATACACTGGGGATTGTCTTGAGTCATTACATCATATTTATCACCATCATAAATATTAAAGTGTTTAACCCCAGTTTCTTTATAGACTTTATCTTGTGGATCGGGGGGTACATAGACTTCGCTATGATCTGCTTGAGCTAGATCTGGAGGCAAATTATTTTCCAGTACAGCTGCTATAGCATCTTCGCTTGATTCATAACGTGACATAAGACGCCTTATAAAACCTGTGCCTAAATGAGGTAAGCAGTCAAGAACCATAATAACATCCAATTCTAAATCACGTTCATCAGCTGTTTTAGCTTTATTATCTACATGATTTTTATATTTATCATGTTCTTGTTGCTCTGGAGCATTGACAATGTCATGGAAGTTTAAATTCTCTTGGTTTGCAATTAAATTTTGTATGTTATAAATGGTGTCTTTAGCTGTTATTTCGGCTTCCTTTTGATAACCTTGTACAACAAAGTTTGCTTTAAAAGTATCTCTAAAAAGATAATGTTTTATTCAATGAAAATTTTAAGTTTTCAGAAATAAAAACGTACAAATCTTTACAAGCCTGTTCTAAAATGTCCATATCCAAAGCCACCGGATAATGGCGTTCATAGTCTATCACAAAAGTTTGTTCCGATAGGCACTCTGTTAGTAAACCTATAAATTCTTCCGTGGGCAATGTACTGGCTTTGCTAAAATTTTAATTTTATTCAATTACTAATTGTCAAATGTTTCAAAATCAATCCTAAACTTACGGTTTCGCCAGCACTTTGTCTACATAAGAGTAAGCAATACTACGAAAAGCTTGCAGGAGCTGTATACGAGCTTGGTTAAGCCACATTAAACTTTTGGCTAACTCATTAATTAGATAAATATTTTTATATAAAAATGGCAAAGTATTGTCATAGAAATTCGCTATACTTTGACCTAACTTTATTTCGCCACATAAAGATCTAACAGCAGGGCAAACATCTAGCAGCACACTTAATGTAAAAGCACAATCCAAAGTATACAAAGCTACGTCATCAAAAGGTGTTTCACAATTATCATCGGGCAAACCACCACCTGCTCCTTCAAAACCTTCATTTTCTGTTTGTGTATGTATAGAACGAAATGCGGCGTGGAAAAAGTTTAAAGCTGCTATAAGATCCTTTTTATAATTGGGTTCAATGCTTAATAAAGTGTCAAATATTTTATGCAAAATGGCAGCATTATCGGGTATAGCATTTCCCACAGCCACCAAAAGATCAAAGAGCATGGGTACCGAAATAATATAGTTTTTGTAGATTAATTCACGCATATCATCTTTTTTCAACCATGACTCGGAGGACTCTTTAGGTGTTAATAGGCGGCAAATAATACGTAACACCAAATTGAGTAAAGTTTCATAGAGACTTTTCACATAGTCGCTTGGTTGTTCCGAACAAATGTTTACATAAAATGGTGTAGCTTTTTGAAGAAACGAAACTATGCATCCTAAAGCGGATTTTTGAAATACCATATAGGACCAAAATCTGAAAAATAAACATATTTTTTAACATTTAACTTTTTTATGTAAGTAAATCGGGCATGTTCTATAAAACGAAATGAAGTGGATTTAAAATTGAACAAATTTTTAAAACGAGCCTGTAAAGAAAGTTTATAAAAATATTCCTCTTTATATACTTCATACCTTGGGTACCAATTATCTTTTTAAGAACAATTCTTAAAAACACGGAAAACTATAGTAATTTTATAAATAATTGAAATCAAAATCTCGCTCGATTTCAATTTCACTTCATTTCGATATCTAGAATATGCCCGTATAATATGTATTTTTCGACCTTTATTATTTCAAGTATTAATAAATTGTCGAGCTTGAGGTCTTTTTTTTAATTTCAGCACTTCTTTGAGTGCTTTCTTCAGGGTTTTTTTTTCTCTTATTTTATAAATTTTCAACAATTTGTAACAAATTATATTAATCCGAGTGTTGAATACTGTTGTTTGATATGTTTATAATGTAAGAAGAAGATTGCATATTTCTGGCTAGTGAGAATATTTCTTGGATGTAGCTTAAACCACTTTGTTTTATACCGCAATATACTATTTTTCTCTGGTTTTCGAGATATACTGTTATTTTGAAAATAAAGGAGGCTGCACAACATACCAAGCCTTATATTTTAAGCAGCGCAAACAGTTAAATTTAAAAAAATCCCATACAAGATGCGACCAGTCTAGTGGTCATCCTTCTCAGCTTTGCTAAGAATTTCAGTTTACCCACTCTACAAGAAGTCCACAAACTGTTATTCCCAGAATAAAATGTAGCTGTTTTCAGAGGTCTTTTCTTGTAAGGGTATCTCGATGTTGGAATTGTAAACCTAGAGATCTTCGCTTATTTTCCCACTCAATGCATTTCGTTTAAAACTGTTGACATATTTTTCTTTTCGTTGAGCTAACTTAATTTAAGTATCTCCTTAAATTTTTTTTTGATCTTTCGTGTTAGTGCTTTTCAAATTTCAATTTAAAATGGATTCCGCTATATGTATTTACATACAAATTCTCTAAAAGCTAAATATTTTTTTTCCATCATTCTGTATGAAGTCGCTGACCCTTTCAATTTATAATTTTTTTTTTATTTTTTATGGTTATAGTTATGGCGATAAAATTCATAAGATAACTAGAAGAGTAGCTTAAGTCGACATAAGACAAAATTGTGTTATTACAATAAGAAAAGTTGTAAAATTATTTAAATTTACTTTTTTTTTTCTTTAAACATTTTTTAGCCTCTAGTAAAGGTGTTTCTAATACGATTACATACAGGATTAAAGCAAAAAAACTCCTCGAATAAAACTTTAACAAAGCTTTGGATACCTATCTGCAAACTACAAAATTCGACATAAGCTACATTTTTATATTGGCACAGATACATATGTACATAACTTAACTGGCCGCAAAAAGGAAAACATCACTACACAAAGATCTTATGCAGAAATAAGAACCGAAATTTGTATAAATTTATAATAGGTATAATTTATAATTTTAAAACTACCTATTTATAGTTCATATTTATTTAGGATTTCCAAATAAGAAATGAATTATCTCTAACACCTTTAAAATCTGTTCTAAAAAGAGTGTTTTGTTACATATCAGTTACTTACTCATGATGTTTTAAGCTCAACAAAAACTCCAAATCGTTTTTAAAATTGTCAGCTTCATGTTGCCATTCCTGTAAGGCTGCTTCAGTTTTATAAAAACCTCCGGCCACTACCAAACTTGTGTAGTTCGAAAATATAGAACGAGGCGCCCAATACTTGTCCTATGTAGTAAAATGTTTTTAATCTCGTATTATATGACTGTTATTTAGTAATTTACAAATAAAGACTTACTAAAGCGCATATATTGCGTTTAACTCCATCATCGGCTACAGTAGTGAAATATAATTCCTTCAAAGATTTGTTTTGCGGATTCTATGAATGAAATTAATGAACGTCATGCCATACCGACTTTTAGAAAGGGGACTTACCTTGAATTCCTTTTCTATATTTGTTGGCATATTTGTTTTTAATAAAAAAAATATTAAGAAATGTAATTTTTTTTAATTGAAATTTTCCAAAATTCGAAGAAAAAACATTTGTTTTTTATTTTTTACGCGTAGCTGGGATTTTTACAACTGCAATTACAACCACAGGCGACTATACTTTTGACCACAGAGTATACAGAGGCGTCACGAGACGCCTCTGTATACTCTTCTTCGAAAGTTGTCCTTTTTGTTTTGATTATGCAATTTGTGTAGATATAAGCGGCCTGTTTTTACGCATTGTCACTTCCCTAACAAAAAAGGTTTTCTTTCTCTTTCTTCGAAAGATGCCCTCGCAAATGATTTAGGCATTTTTAATACGTCACTTTTTTCATCTCTGTATACTTTGTGCTTTTGACCAAGGCGAATTAACTCCAGGTAAGCTCAACTCGTCAGCCGTTCATCAGCTGTATCCACGGCGAATTGAAAAAATGGCGAAACGTCAAAATATTGTTTTGTTTCTATACTGAAATTTTACAACAAGTCAGAAAATTGCAAAAACAAAATACATGGAGTTAATTCGCCTTGTTTTGTAGTTGTAGAGTTCCACTTACTTGGTGGCCACACGATCAAGTTTTGCCTTTCAATTGCTTTCAATTTGCAATACACTCTCACTTTTTTACTAACACACTCACACTTTTTAAATTGACCACGAGATGGCTTTCAATTTCACCTTTCCATTTGTTTGGCAATTTACTTTCAATTTAACAGCTGAGTATAAGTTTGTCTCTGTTGTTGTTGATATCTTGGAAGTAAATTGCTAACAAATTGAGTGCAGCCTACGTCACAGCTTTCAATTTATGTAAATTTTGACAAGTAGTATATGTAAAAGACTATCAAGAACAACTTGAACGTGTGGCCGCAGGGTTACCTGTTATAAATACGCCTTGAGGTAGAATCATTTGGGAGTGTATACATGCTGCCAAGGCGAATTTAAGAAGGTAAACTCAACTCGTCGGCCGTTCATCAGCTGTTTCCACAGCGAATTAACAAAAAATAGGGAAACGTTAAAATATAATTTTGCTTATGTTTTGCGCCAAAATAGCCAAATAATTTTCTTAGAAAAACCGCGAATAATTAAAGTGAATTTAATATTCTCTTTTATAACCCAAACAAAATTTTTATTTTGTTTTTCAATCAATTTTTGCCATGTCAGCATTTTTGACAGCCGCCTATTAAATTGCAAAAAAAAACATGGGGCTTTTTGTAGTTGTAGAGTTGCACTTACCTTGTTAAATTCGCCTTGTCCTATAGGATAAATAACTTTCGCATTTTAGTATGGCAGCACTTACTACTTTTTAGGCATTGCCCGATAAACTAATTTCAATTTGTTGTGAACAGCTGAATGTTGCTGCATAGACAACTCGTAAAAATACACAAATTTTAGAAAGTTAATGTTGATCTAAAAATATTTTAATATTTTATAAATTGAACTTTGTAACATTAACTTGTCATCAAATTTTTCAAAATTAAAACGAAAATAAAACTGGACAAAAGGAAGATGAGTGGCACACGCTTTGCCCGTACTGGGCGTTGTAGATTTTTAGTGTGTTTGTGTATTCTAGTTTTAATGGTAGGTATGGTGGCTATCTTCCATAGTTCACAAGTACAGCTGGACGAGACAAGAGAACAGCGTTTGCATTGCGAACAACAACAGGAAGCATTAAATGAACGTTTGACAAGTAAGTATTCG
Organism: Pollenia angustigena; assembly: GCA_930367215.1. Lineage (NCBI taxonomy): Eukaryota > Metazoa > Arthropoda > Insecta > Diptera > Polleniidae > Pollenia > Pollenia angustigena. Next base: position 17,037,169 of record OV884056.1, read on the forward strand.
AAATTGATAGAAGATAATGCAAAAAAATTTATACCTATAATTTTTTAAAGCTTTGGTAGAACAAAAATACCATTTGGAGAGGAATCAAGAGCGTGAGCGCAATGAACAATTAGAAACTAAGCGCAATTTAGAACAAAAGATTAAGGAATTGGAGGAAAAGCATCAAAAGGAACAGGTAGAACAGCAAATGCTTTTTGATAAACTAAAACAAGCACATACACTTTTACAAAGCGATACCAAACATTTAAAAGAGGAAACCCAAAAGGCCAATAAACAACAATTGGATAATATAAATGGCTTAGAAAAGAAACTGCAGTCGATTAGATCTGAACTGCAGAAAGAAAAATCCAATAAATCGGGAGAACTCATGGAATGGAGGGTAAGTATTGATTTTTTTTTTTTTTTTTTGTTATCTAATAAGCAAAGAAATATATTTAAAAATGGTTCTGGAATCCACTGCATCTCGGACGTTACAGGCTTAAGATTTCTTTTTGGTATAAATAGACAATTGAAGCACAGCCGCGAATAAAGTTGTAAACGCCACATTTTGCAAAAACGGGTTTCTTGCAGATAACCGTTAATCTTACTCTCTTACACAGTTTAAACATCAAATCAACCAAAACTATGCACCTTAACGCCTTCAAAATGGCATACAAAGTGTCAGCCAGTGGAAGAACATTGCAAGTTTCTAACAAAATGATGAAACCGAAATGATTTTGCAGTGCGGAATAATGTTTTAAAAGCTTTTTGCATAAAAGTTTTTATTATCATTATTTTTAATAATAGGAAAAAAATAATTTTTAAAACAAATAATGCTGCCTGTCAAAAAAACATTTTTTTGCTCTCCTGAAAAATTATTATTTTGTAACTTAAAACGTTATTCGCGGCTGTGCTTCAATTGTTGCCACTTATTACACCTTTATTTTCATAACTTGCAGTAAATTTCGTTTTTTGTTGTTATGACTTACATACGTACATACATATTTATTTTGAATTAATTTAAATAAATCTGATATAGATGAAGATATCTTAATAATATTCGGCTTTCTACAAAAACTCATGTACCGTTTTAAAATGTTCAACGCCACAAGTTATGAGGCGCTTGAAAATTGTAAAAGGCAATGTGAATTTCTGTAAAGAAAACAACTAAATTACAAAATATTTATGACATTGTTTTTGCTTTCAATGTAATTCTTTGGCGTTGCGTTTTAAATAATTAGGTCCTTAACCAAATTTTGTTTAATGGGGGTCCATGATTGCCCAAGGGTCCCAATAGGATATACAAGCAAACACTGCCTTTATATACCCCTACAAGAAATTAATGAGGGAGTAGTCACATTTTTTCATTTTGGTGTTAAGAAAATGATGGAAAGAAATTACCGAAATAAAGTTTTTGGTCACATTCGGTAATTTCTTTCATCATTTTCTTAACACCAAAATGAAAAATGTGACTACTCGCTCATTCATTTCTTGTAGGGTACTGTAATGTATCCCTACTAGAGTTGTCAATAATTAGCCTTTCAGCTTTGTTCGAATAATTCAAATAATTGTTTTGTTCGTTCGATCAAACGATTAAATCTGAAAAATTATTCGATTAATCGATGAGAATAACGAATAAAAAAATTTAAAAAAAAAATTACATTTTTTAAATAAGATACATCCGTCCGTTTACAACTATGGAAAATCTGTTTTTTCTCAAATCCACTATGACTTCTTATATTTTTGATGCGTACAACTTTTCATCTTAAAGGGGTTGCAGAACTTCAATCTTCAGCCAAACTTCTGCGTACAATTTTTTCTATATAACAACCGCTTTTTTTGATATCGTTGGATTATCTTATACTACATCGTTTTCAATGGTAATATTGTATCACTTATACTATGTTCACACTTGGGTATTCTTACGCGTTTAAGCAACTCGAACGCGATTAAGTTCTTATCACATCAAAATCGAGATGATTAACCATATATTGAAGTGCTTTGTTAATCACTTCAAATTGACATGATTACACCTAAATCACTTCATTTTTTTTTTATTTTTTTTTTTTCCAATGATAAAGCGGGTAGGTTTTCCACAGTGACAGGTACCGCGACCAGGTTAGGTCTATTGTACCCACTCCCCTTAGTTGGCCAAAAGACCCTCTGCTTCCCATAGGAACCCAACCAGGGCCTTTGCCGGTATTTCACCGATTCGGGACGCACACATTGTAACATGCCCCAAGTTCCTCCTTCTGGCCCATGCCAGCGCCGGGCAGTCACACAGTACATGCTCCGTCGTCTCGTCCCCGTCTAGACACAGTCTGCATTCCTGATCCTCAGCCAGGCCCATCCGATAAAGGTGGTATTTGATCGTGTGGTGACCAGTCAGATAGGCCACCAGCAGTCGCAGATCCCGTCTGCCGAGACCATCCGTCCTCATTACTTTTCCGGGAGAGATAAATTTTTTCGCCTGACGCATTCCCGGAAGCGATACCCAGTATCCCCTATGTTCGCCCAGAGCCCAGTCCTCCATGAGGGACTGGATCTCTGCCCAACTTATTCCACAGAAGGGTTCTGGACCCATCAACCGGGCGTTAGAACCGGCCCTGGCCAGCTCATCAGCCATTCCATTACCCGGGATCCCTGAGTGCCCCGGCACCCAGCAGAGCGTCACTCTGCTCCTTGTCCCCAGCTCCTGTAGCTTTTCACGGCACTCCGCCACCAGCCTCGAGGACATTCTCCAAGAAGAGAGTGCTTTAATGGCCGCTTGGCTATCTGTGAAAATCACAATACTGCCGCCAACCATTCCCCTATCAAGAATGTTGCTGCAACACACATCAATGGCGCAAATCTCGGCCTGAAAAACACCCGCTGATTCGCCCATTGCCATCGAGATTCGTGTATTAGGTCCAAAAACCCCTGCACCTACTCCGTGCTCCGATTTTGACCCGTCAGTATACCAGTGCAATTCATGGTTTCCCCCACATGGATTCCCAACACTCCAGGACCTCTCGTCCGGAATGATTGCCCTGAACCTTCTGTTGAAGACCAGTTCCATGGTCATTATGTCTGCCCTTGTACAGACAGATAGGCCAGGAGCCATGTCCATCAAGCTAGCATGCCCCTGGACCTCAGCAAGTCCCGATGTCAGCTTGATCCTAAGGAGACTGGACATAGCAGTCCTCCTTATATGGATGTGTAGTGGCAGTATGCCCACTATAACCTCCAGTGCTGCCGTGGGACATGTGCGCATCACCCCCGTCAGGGCCAGACACACCATCCGCTGCAGCTTGTTGCACCTCCTCATTGCAGTCTCCTGCCGAATCTTAGGCCAACATACCAATGATCCGTAAGTAACTATCGGTCTGACCATCGTAAAGTATAGCCATTTTACCATACTTGGACTAAAACCCCAAGTTCTCCCAAAGAAGCTCTTGCATGCCCAGAAGGCTCTTACCGCCTTCCCGAGGGTTTGATCCAAGTGCGAGTTCCAATTGAGCCGTCTGTCCAGAACAATTCCCAGATATTTGACCTCATTGGAATACTCAACCTCTATTCCGTCCACCACTAGCTTCTCAAGCCTGTAGTTATACCTCCTCGTGAACGGTATCACGACCGCCTTGTTAGGGTTGATACTCAACCCCCTTTCATGGCACCATCCAAGAACCCTATTGAGAGCACCCTGCATCACCTCCGTGATGGTGCTCTCGAACTTTCCAGTCACCACTATTGCCAGGTCGTCCGCATAGCCAATGGCCCTAAGGCCATATCCCTCGAGTTTGACCAGCAGATCATCAATCACCAGGCACCATAATAGAGGTGATAGCACCCCCCCCCCCCCTGTGGACAACCCTTAACAGCACTGATGCTGACACTAGTGTCATTCCAGGAGGCAGTGATTTTCCTTTCCCTCAACATAGCCCCGATCCAGTTGACCGTGAGCTCGTCTATCCGCTTCCGCGCCAGAGCATCCGTGATAGAACCGTAGCTCGTGTTGTCAAAGGCACCCTCCACGTCAAGAAATGCACACAATGCGATCTCCCCATTACGTTGTGCCTTTTCTATCTGCGCAACCAAATGGTGCAATGCCACCTCAGTCGACTTACCTTTTTGGTAAGCAAACTGCGTTCGGTGCAATGGTGTGGAAGCCTGCAGTTTTTCCCTGATATGCAGGTCCAGTAGCCGCTCAACAGTCTTCAGCAGAAATGATGTAAGGCTGATAGGTCTATAAGATTTCGGCTTCTCCAGCGGCCTGTTACCAGCTTTGGGAATAAATACAACCCTGACCGTACGCCAAGTAGTCGGAATGTATCCCCAGGTGAAGCTTGCCCTAAAAAGACCAATCAGCGGCCCTATTATCATATCAAGACTCTCCTGTAACAATACAGGGAAGATTCCGTCACCTCCTGGTGACTTAAATGGGCCGAACGAGCCAACTGCCCACCGTACCCTATCCTCATCGAAAATTCTACCGGCTAAGCCATTAGCCCGGCGAGTCCCCGGGATTGCCGTCTCGACGTTTGTGTGCCCAGTATCATCCACAACAGTCGAGCCCGGAAAGTGAACCCGTAGCAAGGTTTCCAAAGTCTCCCTGCGGTTTGTCGTGAAGGAACCATATGTCCTCTCCACCAGACCCACTTCATTTGAGTGTCCCTTGGTCATTACCCTGTGAAGTCTTGCCGCGCTAGGGAGGCCTGCGACACTACTGCAAAAGTTCCTCCATGAATCCCGTTTGGATTTGCGTAAGGATTTGTTATATTCTGTCAGGGCACCTTTGTACTCCTGCCAGTTTTTGGTCCGTTTTGCCCTGTTGAATAACCTCCTGATATGCCTCCGCTTCTGCTCGAGCGTTTCATTCCACCATGGAGTCCTACGGCTGGAGCTTAAGGGTCGCAATGTCGTACTCCCTCGAAAGGAGGAGAGCAATGTTTCCTCAACAAGGTTGGCTGCTAGCTCAATCTCATCAACAGACCCGATATCTGTCATTAGGAGCTCAGCCTTCCGGTTTACAAGGAACCTGAACTCATTCCAGTCCGTTCGTCTGGGATTGTAAGCGCCTGTACGCAAATCCCCCCCCCCCCCCCCCCCCCCCCCCGGTATGTCAAACCTAATATGTTGATGGTCCGACAGCGAGGCCTCATCCGTAACCCTCCAGTTACGAAATGAATCGCGCAAAGCGCCGCTTACCAGTGTAAGGTCTAATACCTCCTCCCTGATCGCATTAATAAAGGTCGGCTTGCAGCCGACATTGACTATGTCTAAGTTTGTACCTACCAGATACTCCAGTAGTAACTCACCTCTTTTGTTAATGTTGCTGCTACCCCAAACGGTGTGATGGGCATTGGCATCGCAGCCCAGGATAAGCTGCTTTCCATGCATACCGCAGTACAGCACCAGGTCCGCCACCTCTTTTGGTGGGGCTACTTCTTCTTCGCCGGGGAAATAGGCCGTCGCGACGACGATCTCCGACGACCCCCGTTCAGTGGGTATGGTCATCTGTGCTGCCACTAGATCTCTGAAAATAAAATTAGTCAATGGAGTTATGTCAACACACTGACCGATCATAAATCAGCTTACTTGATTGGGATAGTAGTCCCCGGATCTGGCCACTATTGATCCATGGCTCCTGCAAAAGCGCAAGACCGATGTTTTCTTCGGCAAAATCACTTCATTAATCACACCGAATCAATCGGTCACCATGAACGCACCCCTCACGTGTACAACTGGGGGGTTACCGCGTATTTCGATTCGAAAGAAATCATTTACGGATTCGAACAATTTGTACTGTGTATTACGATTTTCGTAATATTTGTTTCGAATAAACGGACGTTTTTCATACTTTATTGAAAACAAAAAATCACTTTCTTAAAAGCCACTTTCTATTACGAACAAAAATGGTTCATCAAATTTCCCATTTTTTAAAAAATCCAACCTCTGTCATCGTTTCGAACGATTAAGAAAATCGTAATACACAGTACAAATTGTTCGAATCCGTAAATTATTGCTTTTTCAATCTGCATTGTTGGACTGTAATCTTGATGATATGCATCTGACTTGTAATGTAGATGAGCAATTAAACATTTTAACTTATAATTTAGGAAATATACACTTTCTTGTTTCCTTAAGAAAGGTTTTCTTAGCAATTGTAGTGAGACGTGGACTAATCATCCAGAGATTCAATACAATGTTTCTCTTAGGGACCTTGCTTATAGGACCTATTTATCAGATAGAACGGATGGTAATTGGAAAGTTTTTTGTCGCTGTAGGAATCGCGTTAAATATGTTATTATAAAAATAAAATATTTGGTCAATCCTTAATAGGCATGGAATTGGTGTTAATGATGGCAATTTGGGTCACGTTGATCCTGACTATTTAAATCAGAATTTTGATGCCAATTATTGGAAACTATGTACTTCATATAGTCAATACAATATTGATAACGTCGAATTTTCCGTTATTTTGGAAGATTGCGAGGATAGTTTCTATAAGTAAAAATAACTCAACAACCCCGGGTCTGACGATTTACGGCCGATATCCATATTTATTTATTAAATTTCAGTAACCTAGCCTTTTGGCCATTACCGGCCTGTTCTATCTAAAATTGTGGAGCATCTTATGAAGATTCAACTTATAAAACATATTGATCATAATAATTTTCTACATGATTGTCAATCTGGTTTAAAAGCTAATAGGAGTACTACCTCTTAATATTCGCAATAATTTGGCTAATGAAGGTGTTTGTATTTTATTGTCATTAGACTTTACTAAGGCTTTTGATAGAGTAGATCATTATCTAATTGTTCAAAAATTGCAGATATTATAACTGTTCAAGTTCTGCTTGCAAGTTTATATCTTCATATCTTTTTGGTAGAAGTCAATTTGCTGTCAGTGGTAATCGGGCTTCTAGCTTGCTTCCAGTTCACAATGGTGTGCCTCAAGGATCGGTCCTTGGACCTTTACTTTTTATAATGTTTATTAATGATCTTTTTGATCAAATTTCTAGCAATTCGTGTCTTCCATTTTCATTTGCTGATGATGTGCAGCTTTTGTTTAAGGACACACCTGAATTTTCTGATGTATTACAAAATGTTATCAATTTTACAGTTCAATTGTTAGATAGTTGTGTTCTGGATAATACGTTTGTAGTTAATACGGTTAAAACTAAGCTATGTTGTTTGGTAAATGTAGTAGTTCTGAGTTCACTATTACTCTTAGTGGTGGTGAAATTGAGTTTGTTGATCGTCTTAGGCTGTGTTTTTGAGATCTCAGTTAAACTAGGTTTAGTCAATTGGAAAACCTATTTGTGCCATTACCAAGTTTGCATACAAAATTTTGCCGGAACAGCTTAGTTTTGCTAAAAATGTTGGTCTTTAATAAAATAATAATAAAAATAAAATTTGACTACGTAAATTGTACAATACAGATTTAATGTTGCCAACTTATGTTAAGAAACAAATAGTTCATGGGCTTATAATGCCAATTTTTTTTTATATGGATTGGAGGTGTATTCTGGAACAGTTAGCTATATTTAAAAAAAAATAAGATTGGGGTTTTAATCGAGTTATGCGATTAGTTGAGAATAAGACAGCATATCTCACCATTTGTTTTAAAATTTTTAGGTTTTCCATTTGTAGAGTTCATAAATTTTAGAAATCTTGTTCACTTTTTAAAGTCTTATAGGTTGCAAACTCTTGGGTATTTAGTTCAGTTATTTGATTTTTGTAGATCAACGCAGATCAACTTATCTGCCGTATTGGAGCGTTCTTTTTATGGTAGAGTTGCACGATCTTATAATAGGTTGCCTAACTTTTTGAAAACTTTTGGTGTTTCTGCTAACACATATAAAAGACTTTTTCTGGAACTTTCAGGAAATCAATCTTCTATATAAGTGTGTTATATTTATGTGTTTAATATGCATTAGAGGATTATATTAATGATATTTAAATCTGTGGCCGTATGGAAAAACTAGTTAACTCCACTTTTTGCGAAAATTAAGATAACACCAAAAATAGAAAGCGAGTTTCATTTACTATCACTCTGTCAGATCGAAATTTTGATATAGTTTCTCATTTAATAGTTATTTGAAAAACAAAAATCAGAAAAATATCAATTTTTATGTAAAAACTAGATAACTCCATGCATTTTTTGAAAAAACAAGTTAACTCCATAGTTTCAGAAAACAGAAAAATTAGAAGTTTTAAACTGTGTTGTCTCGAAAACTAAGAGTCAAAGAGCGATATAGAACAAATTCGGATCAAAATGTTGAGCCTAAAAATTGCAACTCTAGAGAACTCAAAGAATATATTTAGGCATTCTTTATATGCATATTACATCTTTTGTACCCGAAATCTTTCCGAGTAATAGTTTTTAGCCCATATAGATCTTCCGTACCCTATGTGGTACAGCAACTTTGAAAAATGTTTTAATATACTTATTTTTATTTGATTCTGTTGCGAAGATAATAAATAGTAAGATGTTTTTACGTACAAAAATAATAAAAACTATTTTTATCCAGTTTTTTTTTCTAAGAATAAATTTTTTGAATCTGAAAGACAAACTTTATTAAAAAATGGAGCTACCTAGTTTTTATATACGGCCACAGTTTTCTTAAAAAAGGAACAAATTAACTGCCTGGTCCATGCTGTCAAAAAGAACATTTCTTTCGTATACATATTTATATTGAAAACAAAAAGAATTTTAGTTTTCTATTATTGTTTTAAATATAAATATGCGACAGAAATGTCCTTATCGACATTGTGAGCCTGGTTGTAAATTTCTTTATTTTTAAATGAATCTAAGAAGTTCTTAGATTAATTCTTAAGCCTAGATTACACTATCTCACAAGTCTTACGTATTCCATAATACTTTGTAAGATCGAAATCTAATGAGTTTTGATGCGACTGTCAAAAAATCGAATGTAACATGACAGTTTGCGTTCACACCATCACACAAAGTATAAACACTCACACATGAAATAAAATGCAACCCTGATCCAATGAAAAGTATTATTGTTTAGAAATTTTTCAATTATGAAATTCTCTCCGTGTTTAAAATAAAAAAATAAAAATCTTTTGTAAGTATAATTCATGTTTACACGGATGGTATAAGTCAAGGTATATTTATAGCAGGTAGCCGCGAGATTAAAACAATTGTACAAAAAAACAAACAACAGGGCTTTTTATTGTTGTTTTATGATACGAACTGTCAAACAGCAAAGGGGTTGAAAAGAGACAAAAGATAAAAACAAAAAACTTGTTTACTTGTTTACTATACAACCTTGACAGTTTGTATCGCAAAACAAGCAAATAAAAAATAACCAGCTGGCTTTCCGAGACTACCTGCTATAAATATACCTTGGTATAAGTAAAATCAAAAATAATAACAAAAAAGCAGATGGTTGCAGTTTTAAATTTTTACAAAAACAACATGAAAATTTTCTGAGTTGATTTTAGTTGTTTTAGTAATTGTATAAAAATGCTACCACCTTCAATATACTCTGTTAAAATACACCTCTGGTGTGATGAGAATACATAAGTTTCTAAAATGTTTTAGAAAAAAAGCATTTACCGACCGCTTGTCAGATTTTGTATTCGTATTCTCTCTTACTCAATATGGGTGCGTTCGTAAATGCATCACTGCGCTGCATCAGTGATTTCAAATCGGTATATATTTAACAGTGAAGTACATGTGGACCAAAAAATTGTGAAATACTCCACAAAAATAATAAACATACAATAAAAAAAATTATAATTCTTTTTTATCGGCTTTAAAAAAAGTTTGCTTTTCTGATGCAGCGCAGTGATGCATTTACGAACGCACCCTAAATTTTACTTTTACATGATTAGATTTTTCTCATTCTACATCATTTTTTGCAATGTCGTAATACATTGTATTACCGTGTAAACTGGCCTTAAGCAAAATTATTTGAACAAACACAAATAATCTGAGAAGAATTAAAAAAAAAGAAACAAAAAGAAAATCGAACATATTACGGAACATTCAATACATGGAATTGTGAATATTCTAGCAATTTAGATTTGAAAACAGAATATGAATACGTATTCATATTTAATACTAATAAAATTTTAATATTATCAAATTATTTTTTTCTGCACCCTTGACGATCTTCTCAATGTTAAATGTTCATCAATAAAACTTCTCTTTAGCTTTTTCCGACTTGATTTCAATTTGTTTTCTGAAGTATTTATTTCTAAATTTACGAGTTCTTTGTCCGATTGCTCGATCACGTTTTGCTTCCTTTTATTTTCTTCCGCGCTGCCTTGTGGAATAATTTCCTCCAACTTAGTCTGTATTTGCATGAGGTCAAGGTCTGGATCTAAGTTTATGTTAGTCGGTCGCATTGTTGATTTTCTTGTGTTGATTTTTATATTTTTTGCACGCAAGTGTAACTATTACGTTTATTTTAATCAAAAACATAAAAAACAAAGTAGAAGCGTAAGACATTGTTTTTCGACTAAAAGGCTAACAACGATCTTATTACCAAGTTTAGTATACAAATTTAACGGAACACCTTTTGTTTAAAATTTTAATATGTATTAAGATAAAATTAACCACAAAGTCAGTAGCTCTTTTTCAGGTTCAACCTATGTTAAACCGATTATAACGTTAATCAACGTCGTTAAAACTGGCCAATTCATTTCATAAAATCAAGAAGGGTAAACCTTTTAATTTTGTTTATGTATAAAAACAGACAAAAACTCAGCTTATTTTTTGATATATAAGCATAAAGGGGAAAAAAATATTTTTTTGGAAAAACTGGATAACTCCATTTGTTCGTAGAAAAAACGGGTTAATTAACGTGTTGAGTCAAAAAGTTAATGTTTTTCCACAAATCATTACTTAAGTTGCCTTAATTCCGTAAAATACTAATATAATTTAAGAAAAAAAATTTTTTCGGAAAAACTAGATAACTCCATTTTTCGAAAAAACAAGATAAGTGACATTGATTTTCGGTTTTAATGTCCAAAAATCAGTTTAATGGTACCAGAAATCTTTAACTGAATCTAAAATATTGTTTTAAACTTAAAATGTGTTTTTCTCGTGTTTTCAAAAAATGGAGTTTAGTTTTTTCCATACGGCCACAGAAATATTTATTTCCGTGAAGTTTGTTGTGTAATATTTTGATTATGGACATAAAATAAATCCTTATTTGTACTCTGAGGTTAACAGATTATTAATTATTATATGACATGTTCTTATTTACAATTCATAAAATTCGAACTAAGTCTAATCCCAAATAAATATTTTTTACAAAACTTCTTCATTCCGTTCTACACCTAGCTATGTATCGCAACTGGTTAAATGATTTTCCAGTTTCAGCTGCAACTGTTCTCCTCCAGGTCGCTTTAGGTCCACACCTTGTGGGTTCCAATCCAAGGCAGAATGTGTCATTTCATCAGTTCCTTTTCTGAGAGTGTGCCCCAGCCAACCATATTTACGTTTCTGTATTTCGTTTTTAATTGGTAGTTGTCTGGTTCTATTAAGTAAATCCTCGTTTGACACAGTTTGCGCCCACCAAATTCTTAGGATATTGCGTAAACATCTATTGATGAACGTTTGCAACTTCCTGCTGAGTGCTTCGGTTAGGAACCAGGTTTCGTAACCGAACAGCAGTGTAGATTTAACACATGAGTCAAATATACGAATTTTCGTTGAATTGGTGATTGTGTTGGATCTCCAAACCTTGCTTAACATTGCAAAACTGCCCTTGGTTTTTTTTTTAATCTGTTTTGTACAGCTAGCAACGTCCCGCCATCTGTGCTAATTATGCTGCCAAGATATTCAAAACTGGTAACATCATCGATTTCTTGAGCGTTAACTGTGAATTTATCGGAATTTGTTGCGTTAACTCTCATTGCCTTCGTCTTTGATATGTTTGCCTTAACAGATATCCACTTTATATTTTTCTACTGTGTAAACTTAACTAATATATTAATTTTTGATATTTTGGAGAAATTTTTATTATTTCATTACTTATGCATATGTCATGTGTAAACACACATACATATATAGGTATGCATATATATATATATATATATATATATTAATTAATTAAGCTATCTTATCCTTTTGTAATTATATTTTAACTTTAATATAATTAAATTATTATATACATACACCTACATACTGGGGCTTCCAATCGGGGAATCCCGAATCTCGGGATTTCTGATTTTCAATCCCGGGATTTTCGGGATCCCGATTTTTTTTTAAACTTTGTATTATTTTTTACATTTTTTTTTTTTAATAATTTGTATAAATATTTATTTGTTGGTGTATTTGTTGACAAACAAAGTTTTTGTTACACCCTGCTGTTCAAAAATAAACAAAACATACCAAAACAAAAACTATGCTACCTTTCATTTGAGAAAACAATAATCACAATGTGTACAATTTATTAATAACAAAAAGTTTTGTTTTAAATATATCGATTTAATAAGTTGAAAGAATTTTTATTACATTTTCCATTTTTTTTTTTGTTGAAACTGTGCAATTGTATTTTAAAATTGTCCAAATGTGTTCCTGTACACAATTTTTTAAAATACATTTCGAATTGGTGCGATTTTTATATCAATAATCAAATATTGATAAAAAATAAGATTTTTATGTTTTTTTGTTACGTTTTTATTACATTATCTTTATGAATTGTGATCAATTATTACTTTAAGTTTGTTTAATTATATTTTTTACAAATAAATAATACCTAAGTATATGTTCATGAAATATGATTATTTACTGGAAAATTAAGTTTTTTTCACACAGTTTAAAAAGTATTTATATTTGGTAGAAAACAAATAAATCGCGAAAAATCCGGAACTTTTTCAAAAATCCCATGAATCCCGGGCTACAAAATATCCCAAAAATCCCGGGATCCCGAAATATTTTCTTTAATCCCGATCCCGGGATTCAAAAAACCCAATCCCGATTGAAAGCCCTACTACATACATTCATATATCAATTTATTTACATTTGTTTGTAGAAATTTGTAACCGATTATGGCCTTTAAAGGCTAGGTTATAGGTAATGTAAAAATAAATAAATAAAATAAAAATAAATAGATTCATAATTAGCAACAGCTTTCACAACTGTTTCCTATAAATCTATCTTTATATGTATATATTTATCATTTATTTTTTATTAGGAAAAATATAATATTGCTGAAAATGAAAACAAACGTTTGCACGATTTGTTATCAACAGACAGCCAACAACTTCACATACGCATTAAAGAACTAGAACAGACCGTTAAGGATTATCAATCCCATTGTGACTACAAGGCAATGGATAACTCTCGAAAACCAGTAGCACCTAAACCGGAAATGGGTAACCCCAGTACAAGTGAAAAATCATTTAAACATCAAGATTCAGTGAGTGAAGGCGTTTACCATATCTCAGTAAACATTTCTAATATTAAAAATAAAGAGAATAAAATGCTTAATGACGTTGGTGGGGTGACCAGTAGTAACGAACCATATAATGCTTATGTAGGTGTTATGGATAAACTAGAAAAACAACAAACTACTAAAACATCATTTGCATTACAAAATCCATTAGATACTAACAATGATATTAAGCCATTAACAGCAACACATTTTAATAGTAGTCTTATATTAAATTCGGTTGAAAATTTTCAGATTGTTCCAAAACCTATAAAACGTTTAGCCGATGAAGACCAACAGCAGCAGCAGCAAGAAAAACCAAATAGACAGTCAAGCCAGGAAAACAACAAAAATCAAGTGGCACCTCTAGGTGCACCCAAAAATAAGGGTCAGTTGTATTCTACAGTCACTTCAAAGTCCGAACAACAAGGAAAGGCAGATACGGCCATAAATGACACTTCAGCCAATGTAAGAACTGCAAGAGGTAGCAGCACTAGTAGCAGTAATTCTCCTCCTTTAGCTTTGCCTCCTAATCAACGTAAATTACCTGAAAATGTAGCTCCTATACCGGATAATTTTGAGGTTTTATTACAAAAATCCAACAATGAAAATCTTAAAAGTAATGATGACCCCTCGCAGTTAGACGATAATCTAAATCGTGATTTGAATGAGATTAAGCCAGCAAAGGCGTCCAATAATAATATGAACAATTATGATTCCGGTGCTCATGAAATCAAAGATGCTATGGCTGAAGGGGATTCAAATAATCTACAACATGATGATGACCTTAATAATTTCTTTGATAATGACCAAGAACCCAAGAACAACAAAAACAACAACAAAGATTTGAATGATGATAAGGACGATGATGTTGGCAACGATGACGATGATGGTGGATTGGGGTTAAATGCTGATAATGATGGCGGCGGAAGCATTTTGGGTGGTGCTGCGGCTGGCGATATCGCTGTCAAACACAATCAAAAGCAGCAACTGTTAGATGATAGTCTTAAAAATGAAGTAGCCGACGATCAAGGCAAAGAATTTGGTGACGGTTTACGTTTAGATGAAGGTGCTATGGAAGAGGATGATGATGGTTTGTTAAAATTTCTATAAAAATGTTTATAAAAAAGTAGTTTTTTAACAATTAATTTACAGATGATTATTCAAATCGCTCAGCTCGCAAGCAAGAGGGTCAAGCCATACGCAATTAAAAACGTTAATGGTTTAACTATTAAATTAATACCATACAGCAGCATTAAGATAAATCATGTATTGTTTTGTATGTATGTACATGTATTTTGCAGATAAATTTGGGCCGTCTCTTAGCAACAAATTGGTTTATATTTAAATGAAAAAAAAAAAAAAATATGAAAATTGCCTTAACTAGGCAATTTTTTTCTGGTCAGTTATATTGTGTTGATAAAACATGTGTGTATTTTGGAGAAACCCTAAATTTAGCTTTATACATATATGTACATACTTTGCAAAATAGATTAAGTATTTTTCTATTAGTTTTAAGTATTTTTTACATACTGCATATTTTTATTTCATTTTCATTTTGCTACATTTTTGTAATGCCATATAAATAACTTTTTCAACAGTATCACTTACATGTAATATTAATTTCATCTATTTTTTTTTTTTAATTTTACTTTTGAGTTAATTACTGTGATAAATGCGAATTTCAAAAAATAATAATTAATTTAAAACAGGGGGCTTATTCTGTATTGAAATGCTAAAGAAAGTTTGTATTCTATAAGACTTTCGTATGTATTCGCACTTGATTTCAACAAAGTTTTTTTTTTGTACAAAATATTCACCCCTATTATGAAAGTCGACGGCACCGGAACAGGGGGGTTGCCGCATATTTCGATTCGAAAGAAATAATTTACGAGTTCGAACAATTTGTACTGTTTATTATAGGGTGATCAATTAATCGGGTTTTATTTTTATTCGATTAAACGATTAATCGATATTTGGCATTTTTTAATTATTCGATTAAACGAATAAAATTTCAAAATTAATCGATTAACATAATAATTCTAAATCCAGAAATTTTATGAATTTCGAGATTTTTTCGATAATTAGTACTTAAGTAAAATTAGTAAATTAGTACTTGATGAAATAAAACTTTTTTAAATAAAACTTGTCAATGTAGCTCCAAATTGTTGCTTCACTTTCGGGCACTTAGATTTTAATATAACTTTGGATTTTTTGAAACTTTTCACTGACATTCCATTCTCTGCTATGCTTCTGCAAATAATTTCCTCTCGAGAATCGTTCGAAATATCTTGTTTAAAATATTTATCCATTAGACCACATGTAGCCCCCTTTGATTTTGTTGGTGGAGCATCTTCTTCAAGTACTTTGTTATAGTCACTTTGTAAGTGGTAAATTAGTGAAGTTTTTGAACATTTACGTTAATACATTTTGGACACCTGTTACATTTAGCATTATTAAATTTGTCCTTCGTACAATATTTTTAAACCAAACTCATTCAAAAGAGAGAAACGCATGAACTTTTTGTTAAAAAATACGGGCGTGTTATAGATATCAAAATGAAGTGGATTAAAAATCGAGCAAATTTTTAAAACGACCCTGTAATGAAAGTTTAAAAATATTCCATTTTATCTACTTCATTCTGTAAGTATTTTACTTCATTTCGATTTCCAGAACATACCCGATAAATTAATATAAATCTTTGTCGTTTTTTCTTTTGTGAAATTAATAACTAAATTCTGTTCAAAAAATGTAACACAAATATAAGCTAAATTACTCACTAAACAAGACTGTTTTTTTTTAATTCCATCGCATGCATACATTTGGTTTGTTTATTCGAATTAAAACTTTAAAAAAAATATTAATTTAACAGAAATACTTTATATTATTATTATTCGATTAATCGGTATAAATTCTTCGATTAATCCTTTAATCGAAATTAGCAATTTCAAAATATTCGAACAATTAATCGTCTAAGCTTGTTCGATTAATCGAACAAAAATTGACTGAACACCCTAGTGTATTACGATTTTCGTACTATGTATTTGTTTCGAATGAACGGAAGTTGTCTATACTTTTTCGAAAACAAAAAGTACCTTTCGTAACGCAAACTCTCTATTACGAACAATAAAAATTCCTTTCGAAACTCCAACTCTGTATTACGAAAACAAGCGTCAGTTATGTAAAAGACTTTAGGAAATTGTTCGAAAGCTATTTTGTTAGTGACAAAGTGCAAATTACAAAGTTCAAGATAAATAAAAACAAACCAATTAAACCTCATTATATTAGATTTGATATAAAATAATCGGGGACCGTAACAGTTATGCCTTTTTTCATAAAAGTCAGATTATAACTGTTATTTTTTTATTTTTATTTTTTTGAGCAAAAATAACAGTTATTTTTTGATTTTGATTTTTTTGAACAAAAATAACTGTTATTTTTTGATTTTTATTTTTTCGATCAAAAATAACAGTTATTTTTTTATTTTTATTTTTTTGAACAAAAATAACAGTTATTTTTTGATTTTTATTTTTTCGAGCAAAAATAAAAGTTATTCTCGAAATAAATGTACGTGTTTTAATAATTTAGATGACTTTAATAATTATTTGAATGTGCATAAGGAATTCCAATGATAATTACACACTAAAATAAAAATTTTAAGTCAACTAAATTATTAAATCACGTACATTTATTTAGAGAATAACTTTTATTTTTGCTTGAAAAAATAAAAATCAAAAAATAACTGTTATTTTTGTTCAAAAAAATAAAAATCAAAAAATAACTGTTATTTTTAATCCAAAAAATAAAAATCTGAAAATAACAGTTATTTTTGTTCAAAAAAATAAAAATCAAAAAATAACTGTTAAGTTTGATCGAAAATATAAAAATCAAAATTTTAAAAATCAATATATTTTATCATTGACAAGTGCATGAGGAACCATATGGTATACTTGAATCAGTTTTTCGACATTTAATTCTATATGCTTTTTTTGTTTTAAAATTCCAATATAACTGTTATTTTCGGTCCCTGAAAATAATGTTTACTCTAATGTTATTATTGAAAATGTTTTAATATTTGTGGCCTTGAAATTTTAAAAAAATATTTAAAAAATATTACAAAAATTAAAAGCAGTTGGCTTTTTCTGTTGACTATTCAAACCACACAAGGCGAATTTATTACAGGTGGTCTTAAAAGCCCTGCTGATATTAGCTAAAATAAAATCACTGTTGAATGTCAAAATTTTGTTTATTCTCTTTTAATATCTTTGTTTCTGTTTTGTTTTATTCCTGTTTTTGACATTGTACAATGATTTTACAAAAACAAATTGCTTGTGGTGTTTGTACGAGTTGGACTTGTTGTAGTACCGAGATTATCTGGGATGAATTCGCCTTGAAACCACAGGAAAATTCAATAAATTTTTATTAAAAAATTACAATTATTTCTTATTTTTGAATCAAGCTAAAAAAATAAGAAGATATAATTAAAAGGTCGAAGAAAATAGACTAAATAAAATATAATTATCGGGTGTGTTCTAGAATCCGAATCCACTCGAAAGTGGATTACTTTAGCATTTTTGGTGTTCTGCATTTCACATCCACAAGTTTTTATTCGTTTTCTATTAGAGTAGTAATGGGTTGGTGAAAGTAAAGCGAATCGACCTTTATTCTAATATCTGATAACATTTTTAACAAAAAAATAAATTCTGTTTTTAGCTTAAAGTCTTCTTTATCCAATTTAATCAAAAATATATCGTTATCTAAAACGCAAAAGGCCCTAACTAACCATAAATTTAAAATCAAATTTTTCATTGATTATGATGTAATTATAGCTCATTTTTTATGGTTTTTTATGTTATTTTCAGACAATTTGTTTTTTTTAATCGATTAAGTGATCTCAAATTAGTTTTTGGGTTTGTTTAAAATTGTTAAATTTTTCGCGAATTTTAGCCATGTTCGCAATAGAAGCGATTTGTTTCTGTAAGTTTTCTGATTCTTAACAGCTTTCACGATTTTTAATAAATAGTAGACTTTTCTATCATGCCGCTGTTAGCAAATTTTTGCGAATCTCCGCGAATTTAACAATTTTTACCGAATTTTCGCCATTCCTTATAGTCTTAGCGACTTTTAATCAATTTTATGGCTGATTTGAAATATTAAAAATTTTCGCGAATTTTTGCTATTTTTTTGTTATTTCCCGACGTTTTGTTTTTTTTGAGCGGTTTCAAATAAATTTTTGTGTTTGTTTAAAATTTTGCAATTTTTCGCGAATTTTAGCCATGTTTGCGATAGAAGCGATTTTTCCTATGAGTCTTTACAGATTTCACGCTTTTTAAAAAATATTAGATATTTCTATCATGCTGAGGTAAGCAAATTAGCGATCTTAAGTTCAACAAAAGTTTTTTCTAACATAAACTTCGAATACACAAAAACATGCGGATTTGAGAACACCAATTTATGAATTATGTGGATTTAAAAAATTTTTCGTTTTCAATTCGAGTCGAAACCTAGAACATACCTGTATGTATAATATTTTTTTCATATTGAATAGTATTTATTATTTGTTTTGGGATATTTTCGTCTATTTTGGTATTTTTATAGCAGTGCTACCAACTTTTTATCAAATTTCCCATTTGTTTATAAATACAACTCTGTCATCGTTTCGAACGAGTTACGCAGTACGATTTTACTTTTGAATCGGAAATTGCTTTCGAATAATTTTACTTTTCGAATCGAAATGCGCGGTAGCCCCCCAGAGATTGTATTTTCTTAGTCGTTTTTGACAATAATCGATTACTAATGACACTTGATATTTTTTAATGCGCTTTTAAAGTCGACGTAGAATTGCCTGTTTTAGTCGACAGGATATTTTGCCACGACTCTAATGAAAATTAAAGAAATTTTAAATTAAATGTAATTAGATGTTTTAAATAAAAAAATGCAAATTTAAAAGAAGTTATGGCCACAAATTTGGAATAATGCAAAATTGGAAACAATGTCTAAAATTTAATGGAATTCGATTAATCGGGTAAAAAATAACAAACTGTCGAAGAAAAGCATAAGTAGCGTTAAAAATTAGCTATAATGATGAAGAAGAAAATAATAGAAAAATAATTAGAGATGTGATTTGATCAGATTTTCGATAACGAGTCGACATCGAAACAACATTCTTATAGAATACCAAATTAACGGCGAAGTGATGTAGTCGTCGACTTTGTGTGACAATTGATGGCAACATCAGCTTTCATAATTGGGGGATTTACATAAATTTTTGTAAAAAAAAAAAAAAAATAAATAAATTAACTTCAATAAAGTTGCATTATTTGCCAAAAATGTCTTAAAAGGACTTATTGCTTTTTCCCATTTTTAAAAATTAAATGATTTGTGTAATTTTAAGAATAAATAACATATTTTTCACTCACATTTTTGTGCTTTGCCAGTGCTGTTTGCCGTCGAATAAATTTTGCGATTTTGACATTTGTTTTCGAATTAGAGAATACCAATTTGTCAATTTTTCGCATTTTAAATGCGAACATCGTAACACAGATTAGCAATTGTTCGCATTTATTTATTTTCGAGTTGCATTGACTTACATCGTAATTGAGAATAAGCCTTCAGGATTGTTGATATGCGTATGTTTATTAAAATGTGCCTGTTCAACACTAAATTTTTTATATAAAACGTCGAGTTTTTTTTTTCTAACTGCCTGTTTTTCAAATGTTTCAAATGTTAGTTAAACGAGCCACTTTTAAGCTCGCGTTCTAAAAATAGGCAGTAAATCATAAAAGTTTTACAATTTCTTGAGGTTTTGTTGAAGAAAGAACTTGAAAAACTGTTAAGTTCTAATTTCTTTTAATTTGTTTCCGGTTTCTAAGAAAAGAATTAAAAATTTATAAAAATTAGACGTTCTAATATCCATACATCAAATTTTTATCCGATTTCTTTATGAAAGAAAAGAACCAAAAGAAAATATACCAACAAAACTTTTTTTAAATTTAAGTACATATTACTATTTAAAAAAAATAAACATTTATTAAAAATTATTTCTATTTAATTTTTGTTCTTTTTTAAAATTACAATGAAATTAAATAAAAATTCTATATACGAAAAGAATTAATTAAAGACATTAAAAGGTATTTTTTTAAAAAATTAAACCACACATATCAAACATGTTGGACCAATTTTTTTGTTTAATTTAAAGTTTACGCCACAAAAATAAACCGTTTACTCAATCAAAAAGTTACCTCCTTGTTTTCCTAAACACTTCATCTAACCCAAGGCACTTTGATAAGGTTGTCAATTTTCTTTGTACGATGTTTTTTTTAACTTATTTATTCTAAATGTCAAACTCCATACAAAGAAAAAATGACAGCCAGCATAACTCTTTGACGCATACGACTAACTCATCAATGTGCCTTCTAATCTTACTTTAAAAATATTTTCTTATTTTTTTTTTTAAATATGAAAACCATTTTATATGAACAATTTTTAAACGCAAGATAAACGGATTTACAAAATATCCCCCTTAATGTTTCAAGCAGAAAAAATTTCTATTTAAAATAAACAAAAACATCGATGGCTTAAAAAGGCGTAACTCAATTTCTTTCCACATGTATCTTGCTTTTAAATTTTAAGGGGCTATAGTATAAAATTTGCTGCTTCTTATAAAAATGTGCATTGAAACTTTATTAATTACACTTCTAAGGATTTTATTAAATTATTTATATTCCCCAGTAACCTAACAAAACATCGAGTTGAGCCTTTTTAATTTTAAGCCATCGATATATCGAGCACTTTTTGCGATTATATCGTAGACGACACCATTAAAACTGTCGTAAGCGACAGGTACTATGAACAATTGAATCTCAGCATGCTCTTAAAAACAATCGAATACGCTATTATAATTTAAAAATAAATAAATGCATAGTATGAAACCAAATAAAGTGCTGTACTAATTAAGAAAAAAGAAATAAAACCCTCTCCCGTTAAATTTGGATTTTGTCGCTTACTATATAATCGCAAAAAGGGCTCGATATAATATATATATATATATGTATTAAAAAACATGAAGTTAATAAGTTAAATGATAAAAGTAAAAAAAAAAATTCTGCGAAATATATATTAAGAGTAATCAGTTTTTTTCTTTCTCTTTAATCACTTCTCATTGAGTATGGGCTATAATCCAGGGATGCATAAGCACCTGATCCAGTGGCAAGCGATGTTGTGGATTCAATACTAATAATTTTGAAATAAAATGTGCAGCAGCTTTTGTAACATGATCGGGCAACTTATAATCGACTTTAATGATTTTCTTATAAGTGTCATCATAATCTGTGGCCAAAAATGGAGCTCGTCCTACAAGTAATTCATAGCACAAAACACCTAAACTCCAAAGATCCACGTTTTTAGTGTGAGGTTTACCCTGTACCATTTCCGGTGGCAAATAATCTAAAGTGCCACACAAAGTTGTACGCATTGAATTGGGTTCATGAACAGACCAACCAAAATCGGCTATTTTTAAATCGCCTTTATGGCCCAGCAACAAATTCTCTGGTTTAATATCACGATGTATAACGTCACGTTCATGTAGATATTGTAAAGCCGATGCCAGTGATTTTATATAGATGGCAGATTGTCTCTCATCGAAACGTTTCAGTGGTTGAGCTTGTAAATCTTTAAATAGAGTACCTTTTGGGGCATATTCCAAGATTAGATAAATGCGTGCTTCATCATGAAAATATCCGTATAGTCTTAAAATGTGGGGATGACGCAAATGTGATTGTATTTCTATTTCACGCCTGACTTGATGTTCAACATTGGATTCATGAATTTGTTGTTTGAAAAGCACTTTAAGGGCTACAACAAACTTTGATTCTTTCTCACGAGCCAGATAGACATTGCCAAATTTACCGCGTCCCAAAGGTCGGCCAATGTCGAAATTACTCAAGGACCACACCTTTTTGGATTCTTTTTTGGGTTCTGCGAAAAAATTTAAAAAACATTGTAGTTTTATGATTTTTGAAATCTATCTATCTATAGATATGTATATAGATATATATAAAAATGAAAAATGTTTGTTTGTTTGTATGTTGGTTTATAAGACTCCTAAACTACTGAACCCAATTTCCTGAAATTTTACAGTAACATCACGTAAGCCCTAAAAATAAAATAGGGTACTTATTTTTTCGATTGGGGCAGGGGAATTGGTATTGGAATTTTTTTTTTTTTTTTAACGTTTATTTGACAAGAAATTTCTTATAATGGAGACCATAAATAAACAAATAGTAGTTAATATAACATAGTATACACTGTCCCGTGTTCGAGCACTCTAGTATAGTTGCAATCAGAAAATCTAAGTTCTTTTTAGGAATATTGAAAAATTAACTTACAGCTATTAAAATACATATGTATAATATATTTGTAATTTTTAATGTGGGAAAAACAATTGAAAAAACCACTTTAGTAATTAGATAATTAAAATGGAAAAAGTTAAGAGGGCGATTCTATTCTGACGGGTGCAACATTTAGACGCTTTAAACGTCTTTTACTAATAGAAAGAAACACATTTGCAATTAAGTTATTACTAGAAGGGGTAACATTTTTTTATATACTATTGTTATCTATTTACAAGAATTTATATGAAACGATCAAATAGCCACGAGAGAGCTTTAAAGTGCATGACGGGTGCAACCAAATCGGCCCACTTTCATAAGATCATACCACAAAAACACAAAACTCTGTTAATTTTTAAACTTTTAATGTATTTTTCTTTTTTATTGTGAAAGATGAGATATCAGACGATGATTATCAAATCAAACATCGTAGAGAAGTATAATCGAATAATGAGAAATTTTCTCTTTAAGCCATGACGGGTGCAACATTTAATGAATTTTCTGTTCGCGCCAAATCTATGAATCTTAATGATTCGAAGTGCACAGCAAATTTATATTTTAGCTTACGTCCAAAAAAATTATATTATTATAAAATATAGATATTTTACTTTAAATTGGTATTAAAAAGTGTCAAATAGTGTGATTTGAAAATTTATGTTAAAAGTTGTCTAGAATAGAATCGCCCAAGAGGTAAAAGAAAAATTTTAGCTACCATATCGGTCTAGCCACCAGTATTTTTTAATATTTAAGTTTGGCAACATGTTTTTGTCCCTCAAGTAGAGGGTTGTGTCATATCTTTTATTTGCATCTGTAATTTGTCTGCATCTTATTGCCTTGACATTGGCTCGCCTATAAATATGGTATAATACCGGAATTCCCATATTATTTTGAATATATCCCTGTTTATCTAGGTATAAAAATGCTTCCGGTGGCACATACCCATTTTTTCGAGTTACCTCGATATATTCTTCACTGACGTAGTAGGGGGCCATAACAAGGTTATTTAACCTGCATTCAAAAGTTTTTAGAATATGGTTTCTTATTAGATGAATGATGAAATTATCTATTCTACTTATTTTTGAAGCATTATATAGCCTCTTGTTAGAAACGTATTTTTTAAATTCACTATCAGATGACCTGAAGAGTGAAGTGCATGCTCTAAGGCATTTCCGTTCGAAAACTCTAATTTTTTCCATATATGATGGAGAAATATTGTACCAAATTTGGCAGCCATATGTTAATATTGGTCTAATAAGGGATTGGTATAGGATTAATTTAACCGAAGGGTTTATATATTTAGAATAAAATATTCTTCTGTACATAAAAAAAGCCTTTCTTGCCTTTGTTATTTGTAAATCTATGTGTTTGTAAAAGATATTTTTACTGTAAGTTCTCCGATTCTTTATAGCTTTAACATTTATTAATAAATATAAGACTTTTCTTTCATGCCGCTGTTAGCAAATTTTTGCGAATTTCCGTTAATTGAGCAATTTTCACCGAATTTTTGCCATTCGTTACAGTTTAAGGGACTTTACTCAATTTTATGGCTTTTTTTTAAATATTAAAAATGTTCGAGAATTTTCGCTATTTTTGCAAATGTTTCCGAATTTTCGCGATTTTGGCTCTTTGAGGCGTTCGCCTTAAATTGGACATTTTCGCGAATTTTCGCTATTTTAGGAAACTTTTCCGAACTTTCGCAATTTTCGCGTTAAATTAACTAATAAAATTTGTGACAATAACTTCTTTTAAATTTGCATTTTTTTATTTTAAGCGTTTTCAATAAATATGTTTACATTACATTTAAAACTTCTTTAACTTTCATTTGAGTCGTCTCAAAATTTCCTGTCGACTAAAAAGGGGATACTACTACTCGACGTCGACTTAAAAGCGCCTTAGAAAATATCAATTGACTTTCAATAGTGGTCGATAATTGTCAACAACGACTCAGAAAATACCATTACTGTTCAGGTGCCGTCGACTTGTGTCGACGTCGACTTTCATAATAGGGGTGATTAATTTCTGACTTTCTGCCATTTACATATATGGTTATCAATATAACTTGATAAGTCATTAATGTTTAACGTGAAGAGAATGGGTACCAAAACTGAGCCTTGGGGTACACCAGATGTAAGATGGAGTAGATTAGAGTATATATTGTTAACATCTACAAACTGAACACAATCCGTCAAATACGAATAAATCAACTTACAAGCCGTTGCGGAAAAATTAAATATTTCTCTTATCAAAATTCGGAAATTAACAGAATTAAATGCTTAAGTCAAGTCAAGTGATACTAAGGTCGCTACTCTATTATCATTCAAATGGCATCTGATGTCATCAGTTAGGCTAAGTAAAAGAGATGTAGTACTGTGGCCACGGCGAAAAGCATATTGCGAAGAAAGAATACTATTGCGAACAAATGACAATATATGATCCTTCATAATATTTTCAACCGCTTTTGACAGAGCAGGAAGAATTGAAATTGGCCTCAAGTCCTCAAAATCACGAATATTTTTTGACTTAGGGATAGGTACCAAACGAGCCGTCTTCCACGAAGAAGGAAACGCTGACGATAGGAATATGGTGTTAACATGATGGGTCAAAATAAGTTAAACATAAGGATAAATAGTTTTGAAAAAACGAATAGGAATCTTATCGACACCTATAGACTTTGATTTAACTTTACATATGGCTTCATATACATCATTTTCACTAATATGATTGAAAGAAAACAATCCATCCACAGCGTCAAAAGACCCAAAATCAATTAAATTATCATCTACTATATATGAGTTATTAACAAAAGACGGGTTAATTTCATTGACATTAAAATTACATGACCATTCACTAGTCTCAATACAACCAGATCGTTTCAACACCTTCCACACTCCAGACCCATCTAGATCAGAGAACAATCTAGCATACAATTTTATTTTCTCCTTACGAATGATATTTACAATTTTTTAAAATCAAACTTATAAAATTTAGTTGTAAAAATGGGAAATGGGAGAAAACTTTCTAGGAATTTTCATCAAAAATTGGGTTAAATATGATTTGTAAAAATTCTACAACATATTTCGTATAATCAAAAAAGAATCCCTAATTTCCTAAAATAACCAGATAATTTTATAAATCTCACCAGTCTTATTTGCATTATTGTTATTACTAGCACAAGATGTAGCAGCTTCTTTTTCTGATTTATTTTCAACATTTACTGGAGCTTCCTTTTTATGCGGTTTGGCACTGTTTTCTTTATTTAGAACTTTAGCTGTATGTGCTGTTTGTGTAGGAACAATTTCCTTTTTGGCCACAACAGTATCTATAATTCTAGTTGAAGTCAATGGCATACTACGCTGTTGAGTGGAGACAGTAGGTTTTCCAGCAGCAGCTGAATACAAGCCAGATTTCCCAGTTTCTAATGTCTAAAAATATATTTTATTGTTAAGAAAATTAACAATAATTGATTAAAGTATAAGCAAACATGCAATTTTCTTGTTATTTTTATTCAATTATTTATCAGCCCAATTATGAATACAAATTTCCCGAGAGTTTTTTCCCTTTTGTCAATTTTCCAATTCAATTTACATAGGAAAAATGGGAGAAAACTCCTGGTGAATTTTTAATCATAATTTAGCTGTATATTACCTTTTTCACAGCCATTTGCCCTGGACGCTGACTCCCGCCAATTTGACTTTTTGCATTTTGTGCTATCTGATGTTCGGTGGTTCTGGTATGATTTTCCTTGCCTCTAACTGGAATTGTTGGCTTTTTATACATTTTTCAACATAAATATTTCATAAAATACGTCGAAATAATAAAGTTTTCCAAATAAATAGAAAAACTAACATAAAATAAAAAGGGAATGCTTTAGAAAAAACTCAAACGAACCGTTTGTAAATTTAAAACAAAAGTGTGTGTGTGTTAGTGAAATGCAATGGCATATAAGTGATCCAAGGCGAATTCACTAGTAGATGAGCTAAAATAAAATGTCAAAAAATGCAACTCTGATGCATGGTCCAATTGGACCAAGGCGAATTTATATGAATTTTAATTAATTCGCATTGAATTGGACTATGCTACAAGCAGCGTTGCCAAATATGTAGATTTATCTGCATTTGCAGTTTTTCTGAACATTGGACCAGTTTTGAAGTTTTTGTAAATTGTGCAGGTTTTGCAGTTTTAACAATAAAATTTTTTTACATTCAATTTTGTTATACTATTTTGTATTTCTTAAGCTATAACCTTACCTAATGTGCTTAAAACATACTCGTATAACAGTGGCAAGCTTTAAGAGCCAAACAAACCACACAAACGGCTTGGGAAACACGCAATTTTCTTTACAAACCAACGATTATTTTCATTTTCACTCTAATTATTAAATTTAGCATTAGGTAGCGCAAACAGTTTAGAAAATATTCAACGTTTCGATTTTTCTACAAACATGTTTTAATCGCTTGTCAAATACCCAAATTAACAACGTACAAACATACAATTTTGACATGTTTGCCAAGCCGTTTGAGATGTTGTTTATTAAAATATTTTAACATAAAATAAGTATAGTTGTAGAAAACTACATAAATTTTTTGTAGAGTAAACCCTTTTTTAAATCTTGCTCTTATTTTCACGTAAACGAAGTCACTGGTAAAAGCTCGTACTTTTTTTAAAAATTAAAAATAAATGCTTAATCAAAACTTAAGCCTAATCTGATTTATAGTATTAAAACAATTCTTCAAAGTATAATTTCTATAATAAAGGGGTTTTGATTTTTGCATGCAATTTGATATTCTGTTAAGGGTCAATACACTTGTCAAATGCTTGTCCAGCAGGCGAATTCACTCGTGTACGTGTGCTGGACGTAATACTTTGACATAAACCTAGACAAACAATTCAAGAACAAAAAATCGTCATCTGGCGTAGTGCTGCCAACTGTTTATTTCACCATGGTCATATCTAAATTTTTTGATTTCCATCCAGCATAGTCGGTGTGACACATACAAACACATTTTCACTAATATTGCCACCAAGGCCCATAGGTCTGCACAAGGCCTATCCAATAGGTCTGCTTAGTTCAACAACAATACAACTATACAAAAAAAAACAGGCATTTTGTTTGTGTACAATTCCCCGCCGTTGTCAAAGTCTTACTACTACATAGGGAAAACAAAAGGAAAAATGTGATTTGTGTGCATGTATGTGTGCAAAAACTGAAAACGTAAACAAAAATACACATGTATAAGGAAAATGGAAACAACTTTTGACATCGTTGAGGAATAAACCAAGTAAACATCTGGCTTCTTGCGCAGACCTATTGGATAGACCTTGGGTCTGCACAAGAAGCCTGATGATCATTGTTTACATTCTTTTGAGCTGTCAAAAGTGGTTTACATTTTGCTTACATGTGCATGTATATGTTTGTTTACGTTTATGCTTTAAACACATTCGAGACAGCAACCCTGCAAATAAAATTGGACCACCTGATCCATTTTGATAAAATGGACTACTCCATGGACTGGTCCGATGTAATGCAAGCATGGACCATGTCGTTGTAAAAAAGTGTTTGTAGTGAGACGACATGTCTTCTTTTTTTAACGACATGCTTTCGTTTTTAAACGACTTCAAAACTAATCCTCTTCAGTATACCATGAGGTTGTTTTAAAACTACTCCTAAGAAGTCCAAAGGTGGGTTATATGGTCCTCCCCTAGGACGTCGTAATGTTAAATAGACCATGTTTTTTCCATACGTTTGGGTTACTTTTGGACTAGTCCTGGTCCCTTGTGGGCTACTCTTTACACGCGTGTTTGGACTGGTCCTATTATTTGCAGGGAAGCTATCGACTTCCATATGTCAAAAATAGAATACATGTGTGTATATGAAAATGATTATTTTCACACCGACACAGCTACATGGCTGCAGGTTGTTGTCCGTGCTTATTTTGTAGTTGTAGTCAAATTAAACTATTTTTGTCCACTACAAAACAGAAAAAGTGCTGCTAATAAAAAAATTATTTAAAGAATGAGTGCTAAAATTTTTTTTTAATTTAACAGAAAAGAATCGGCTCGAACCAAGAATATTAACTCGGCTCAACACCAAATTGATATTTATATAATTTTCTTAGCATTCTTGAAAGAAGTTCTATAGGAACATGTTTTTTGCGCCAACGCTCCTAGTTAGGGAGTTATAGGTCGTAAAAGTTGCAAAATACTTTATCCATATCTCTTTAGGTAAAAACTGAATCTATAAAATATAGGAATCATTGGAAAATGCTTCAAAATGTGTTTTACATGGCATTTAAAGCATACCGATTAACCAATTAAGAGGTAGTATTCTATACTCATACTCCGTGGCTGACATTTTTTTTTTTTTACAAAATTGGCTTTATCTTTAAATTATGTCGATATTTATTTATTTAACCCTTAGATATTTGCTTAATAAACTTTTTTTGTATTGCGGGTTTTCAGACTTGCGGAACACTGAATTAATTATGTACATATTACAACAATTAAATATGTAACAAGTACATAAATTATTACCACATATATATTTTTACTCAAACTTATAAATATATTGAGAAATTTTCCATAATACAATTTTTTAAAGCTTAATAAATATAAAATTCTATATGATGGAGTTACTTAAAATATATTTATTTTTTATAACTTTATAATAATAAAATTAATTTACATTTGAATTGTAAGAGCACTAGCATCTTAGGCCATCAGCTCTACTAAAAATATGGTTTATAAAAGCTTGAAGTATTTTTCCCTAAACATAGTCTTTTGAATTGTATTTTAAGAAAAATTTGTATAAAAATTTTGCCTCAAAACACATTTCAAACTTATTTTATTTTTTATGAATACGGCAGAGTATGTTTTAATAAATATATAACCAAAATTTTAAGTTTTGTAGAAAAATCTTTCAAGAATTATTTATTTTTGAAATTTGCTCTTAACGGAATTTTTAATACATCATGTGAAAGATATATGGAAGTAGTTTCTAATAATACCAGTACTTCTTTGATCCAGTTTTTACCTAAAATGCAGTTGTTGGGTATCACTTGCGCAGAAGTAAAGTTTAATGTTCCAAAAAACATCACTTTTAAGAAACTTGGCAGTTAATTTTGGAAACCAAAAGCTTTGAACATAAAAGAAATCGTTTTATTTTTTTTTTTGTGATGGTTTTTCTTGTAATTAATAAGAAAACTGTCAGTTGTTGGTTCAATATTTTTAATAAAATTTGACATCGTTAGTGTTGATAACATTTTTTTTATTATTTTATGTTTGCTTATTAAACTTTTGAAATTCAAACTTTGCAGTTGTGCAGTAAAAAGTATCAGCATCACAACTGCAACTGGTAATTACGCATCAGCAATGCAGTTTATATATATTTATTTATTTAATCTGCCGTTAAAATTATATTGTTTATTACTTCCAAAAACAACAAAATTATAATATTTAATATGTTTTATAATAAATTCAATTGTTTTTACGTTATAAAATGTATTATAAATAAGCATTTATATTTTTATAATCTTAAATTAAGTTTGTATAAAAGTCTGCAATTATGCATGTTTTTCATTTTATGAAATTAAAAAAAAGTGATAGTGGCTCCACTAAAATATAAACACACAGTAAAAAAACAGCTGTTTATATTTTTTCAATTGTAGCTGCCGTTACAAAAACCACAAGCAATTTGTTTTTGTAAAATCATTGTACAATGTCAAAAACAGAAATAAAACAAAACAGAAACAAAGATAATAAAAGAGAATAAACAAAATTTTGACATCGAACAGTGATTTTAGCTAATATCAGCAGGGCTTTTAAGACCACCTGTAATAAATTCGTCTTGATTTGGGCCTTTACAATTTTGGCACAAAATAAAAATTTCCACATGTGTACCATCACTCAAGGTATATTTACACAATACCAAGGCGAATGTTGAATTCGCCTTGCACAATACCTTGCCATCACTGTTGTCGCTATTTAATAGTGAATTCGCCTTGGTCATCAGTTTTAGTTGACGGCTGATTTTTTTTTGTGTCAGCGGGACTTCTGCACGGAATTTTGTGTTAAGAAAATATTGATTAAATTTAAACAAATAACCAAATGTGTTAAATAAATGTAAAATAGTCAATAAGTCAATTAAGTGTAACAAATAAGGAATAAAAAAATATAACCTACAATAACATAAATTCAAGTAAGTTGAACCTCAAAAATAATATTTAAAAAGTATGTTGTTTTATTCCATTGCAATTTTATAAATTAATACATAAGTACATATAAATTATAATGCTATTAATTGGTTGGTTTAACTTTTTTTTAAAAAAATAAAAGAAAGTACATACACATTCAAAAATAAAAATGGTTAATATAGTAAAAATAACTTTCAGATTCAAATTACGTAAATTCAAAAAGAGCTATAATATGTATGTATGATAAGGTAGGGGAGCACAGGAATATGTATCATAATAGAAGATAAAAAAGCTTGTTGCTTTTTATTCCTACAGCCTTTTCCATTTTTAAAAGGTAGCATTAAGTTTTTTTCTTATATACTTATGTATGTACCTACATAGGTAAAACAATTTATTGATTTTTTTTATATAAGGTTCATGTATCGATTAAGGTTATTACCGGTTTTATTTATATTTTCCAGCTAATAACATTTATTTGTGTGAATATCAAGTTCTTTTTTTAGTAAACTAGGTACCTATTTTGATATTAAAAAACATTAAAAATGACAGTTTGTGCATTATTGCAGACTTAATAATTCTTAATATTTTTAATTTGTTGCCAGGAACATTTTTTTTATATAAATAATTTTTATATCCATCACCGAAGGTATAGCGTATATATAAATTTGTTCTTCCGTTTGTAATTTTTACAATATTGATATTAGACCCTACAAAGTATTAACATATTGCACTATTAACACAATTTATTAACACAAAATTTATTAATTTTCAGTAGAGGCAGAAAACTGTACTGTTTAATATGCATTTTTATACTACAAGGGGGGATTTAATTGTATTTTTTTTTTGCAAAATTCTAGAGAATTTGATCTATGATCTTCACAGTGCGTAGATATGTAAACTGTACATCGATTTCTTGCAAATAGTGAAAATTGAAAAATTTTGAATTGACTATCTTTAGAGAAACCATCGCGATATGTATATTCTTGGTACTAATGAGTAGCAAAGTTTTTTTAACAATGTCTGCCTGTCTGTTGAAATTTGTCGTTTTTTGAGTTTTTCTTTATCCGTACTTTTTAACCTCTCGGGAAAGCGAGATTTAGTTTTCAATATTACAAAATATTTTATAAATAGAAATTGGGAATTATTTCCTTCCGAAGGTAACTTTATATTATATTCAACATTTTTCATTTTTTTCGAATTTATTCTATGAGCTAAATTTCAGTTATGTATTTTATAAAGCTTTTTTGTAATAGTTCTATTCCTACAATTTTTCAGGAATGACTTTATACACTACCAGACTATTATATTGTATTTTCTTTTTACATTTTACCTTAGCTTTCCGTTGGAAAGCAATGAGGTATATTGAATGTACAGAAAAATTTACAATTATTAGACACCAGCAGAATGTAATGCATTTTCTGGCCCGCTACGGCCGTCGTCAGCATTCTTTGTGTCTCACTGGATAGTGCTACTTTATAAATTGAATGTATTTAACTCAACTATTTTAACAAATAGAAATTGGGAATTATTTCCTTCCGAAGGTAACTTTATATTATATTCAACATTTTTCATTTTTTTCGAATTTATTCTATGAGCTAAATTTCAGTTATGTATTTTATAAAGCTTTTTTGTAATAGTTCTATTCCTACAATTTTTCAGAAATGACTTTATACACTACCAGACTATTATATTGTATTTTCTTTTTACATTTTACCTTAGCTTTCCGTTGGAAAGCAATGAGGTATATTGAATGTACAGAAAAATTTACAATTATTAGACACCAGCAGAATGTAATGCATTTTCTGGCCCGCTACGGCCGTCGTCAGCATTCTTTGTGTCTCACTGGATAGTGCTACTTCATAAATTGAATGTATTTAACTCAACTATTTTAACAAATAGAAATTGGGAATTATTTCCTTCCGAAGGTAACTTTATATTATATTCAACATTTTTCATTTTTTTTTTTCGAATTTATTCTATGAGCTAAATTTCAGTTATGTATTTTATAAAGCTTTTTTGTAATAGTTCTATTCCTACAATTTTTCAGAAATGACTTTATACACTACCAGACTATTATATTGTATTTTCTTTTTACATTTTACCTTAGCTTTCCGTTGGAAAGCAATGAGGTATATTGAATGTACAGAAAAATTTACAATTATTAGACACCAGCAGAATGTAATGCATTTTCTGGCCCGCTACGGCCGTCGTCAGCATTCTTTGTGTCTCACTGGATAGTGCTACTTTATAAATTGAATGTATTTAACTCAACTATTTTAACAAATAGAAATTGGGAATTATTTCCTTCCGAAGGTAACTTTATATTATATTCAACATTTTTAATTTTTTTCGAATTTATTCTATGAGCTAAATTTTAGTTATGTATTTTATAAAGCTTTTTTGTAATAGTTCTATTCCTACAATTTTTCAGAAATGACTTTATACACTACCAGACTATTATATTGTATTTTCTTTTTACATTTTACCTTAGCTTTCCGTTGGAAAGCAATGAGGTATATTGAATGTACAGAAAAATTTACAATTATTAGACACCAGCAGAATGTAATGCATTTTCTGGCCCGCTACGGCCGTCGTCAGCATTCTTTGTGTCTCACTGGATAGTGCTACTTTATAAATTGAATGTATTTAACTCAACTATTTTAACAAATAGAAATTGGGAATTATTTCCTTCCGAAGGTAACTTTATATTATATTCAACATTTTTCATTTTTTTCGAATTTATTCTATGAGCTAAATTTCAGTTATGTATTTTATAAAGCTTTTTTGTAATAGTTCTATTCCTACAATTTTTCAGAAATGACTTTATACACTACCAGACTATTATATTGTATTTTCTTTTTACATTTTACCTTAGCTTTCCGTTGGAAAGCAATGAGGTATATTGAATGTACAGAAAAATTTACAATTATTAGACACCAGCAGAATGTAATGCATTTTCTGGCCCGCTACGGCCGTCGTCAGCATTCTTTGTGTCTCACTGGATAGTGCTACTTTATAAATTGAATGTATTTAACTCAACTATTTTAACAAATAGAAATTGGGAATTATTTCCTTCCGAAGGTAACTTTATATTATATTCAACATTTTTCATTTTTTTCTTTCGAATTTATTCTATGAGCTAAATTTCAGTTATGTATTTTATAAAGCTTTTTTGTAATAGTTCTATTCCTACAATTTTTCAGAAATGACTTTATACACTACCAGACTATTATATTGTATTTTCTTTTTACATTTTACCTTAGCTTTCCGTTGGAAAGCAATGAGGTATATTGAATGTACAGAAAAATTTACAATTATTAGACACCAGCAGAATGTAATGCATTTTCTGGCCCGCTACGGCCGTCGTCAGCATTCTTTGTGTCTCACTGGATAGTGCTACTTTATAAATTGAATGTATTTAACTCAACTATTTTAACAAATAGAAATTGGGAATTATTTCCTTCCGAAGGTAACTTTATATTATATTCAACATTTTTAATTTTTTTCGAATTTATTCTATGAGCTAAATTTAAGTTATGTATTTTATAAAGCTTTTTTGTAATAGTTCTATTCCTACAATTTTTCAGAAATGACTTTATACACTACCAGACTATTATATTGTATTTTCTTTTTACATTTTACCTTAGCTTTCCGTTGGAAAGCAATGAGGTATATTGAATGTACAGAAAAATTTACAATTATTAGACACCAGCAGAATGTAATGAATTTCTGGCCCGCTACGGCCGTCGTCAGCATTCTTTGTGTCTCACTGGATAGTGCTACTTTATAAATTGAATGTATTTAACTCAACTATTTTAACAAAAAGAAATTGGGAATAATTTCCTTCCGAAGGTAACTTTATATTATATTCAACATTTTTCATTTTTTTTTCGAATTTATTCTATGAGCTAAATTTCAGTTATGTATTTTATAAAGCTTTTTTGTAATAGTTCTATTCCAACAATTTTTCAGAAATTACTTTATACACTACCAGACTATTATATTGTATTTTCTTTTTACATTTTACCTTAGCTTTCCGTTGGAAAGCAATGAGGTATATTGAATGTACAGAAAAATTTACAATTATTAGACACCAGCAGAATGTAATGCATTTTCTGGCCCGCTACGGCCGTCGTCAGCATTCTTTGTGTCTCACTGGATAGTGCTACTTTATAAATTGAATGTATTTAACTCAACTATTTTAACAAATAGAAATTGGGAATTATTTCCTTCCGAAGGTAACTTTATATTATATTCAACATTTTTCATTTTTTTCGAATTTATTCTATGAGCTAAATTTCAGTTATGTATTTTATAAAGCTTTTTTGTAATAGTTCTATTCCTACAATTTTTCAGAAATGACTTTATACACTTTTTTGAAACAGTTGATATGCAGCAAAATAAATGCTTTATATCTCAGAAACCACAAAAAATTTCGCGAAACAGATTTTGGATTTAAAAAGGTGGTATTCAAAATATATATACCCCATACCTAACTCAATTTTTTTTTTAATGGTCGGTAGGTCAAACCAATTCTGAGCTGACGATTTGTCGCAAACAAATATTTATCGTATTTTTTTTTTTTTTTTTAATTATTATAATTAAAATTTTTAAACTTTTAAAGGTCGTCGCGAACGATATTGTAAGAACTACAAATGCAACTAAATATACAATTATGTTATTATGATGGTATTTATCTTATCTTTGGTTCAAACTTATTTTATTGCAATCTAAATCATCTAACCAAATTTTATTGGAATCGGTCCAATTTTGACTTTAGCACCCATGCAAATTCTTCTCCTGAAAATAGCTCTTAATGCAATAACTTCCTTATAAATGTTGGTGTTAGCATAAAAATTGGCGAGAATAACTTTTACGGTTGGTACTATGTCATGACAAAATGTTGTGCTGATATTAAAATTAACATAGGTTTCATATTATTTCAAATTTATTCCGGAATTTATTCAGGAATTTCAAATTAAATTTTGTGAAATTTTAATAAGGGTATTCATTTCAATTTTTTTTGGTTGGAAAAATGGAAGAAATAAAAATTACACTCTTATTGACGTGAACGGGATTTTTTTTTTTTTACAAACTGTCAAAAAAAATCTGTCAAATAATTCGTGGAAGTAATTGATATTTTTCGAGATGCCGAACAAAAGTGTTAAAATTGATTATTAAATTTAAAACGAAGTGATTATTGTTATTTTCATCATAATATTCGACTACAAACAGTTACTCAAAATGGCGATTGTCTGCCAAAAAGTCGAGTATTTTATTAACTTCAGCTTCTGTAAATTTTTTTGACCCCATTTCTTTTTTTTAATTCTTTTTTAATAACTTTTTTCATTGAACACATATTTAATATGAATTGTTCTTTTTAAAAGATTAAATGAAAAATAAGTTATCTTTGAAATGTTGTAACCAAGGCGAATTCATAAAGGTGACATTTTCCAGTCATCTGTTTATTGTTTATTTTTTGTGTGTATACTGAATGTCAAGCTTTGTTTACATTTTGTGAAAAAATTAATTCAAATTTAAAATTTAATAAAAATTTAAATTGTTGAAAAAAAAAATATTTAAATTATATAAAATAAAAAAAGTGAAAAAATATTAACACAAGAAATTAAAGATGCGTAAGGAATAAGTGGAGCCACAATTAATTTGCAATTGAGGAGTTTCTTAAGCAATTGTGTATATTTTATTAACAAAAAAATTTCCTTTTTTATATGTTCAACAAATATTTTTGACATTCACTCTAACTTTTTACAAAAACAAAATACATAGTATTTTTCAATAAAAAGGGATAGCTAGCATAACTCTATCTCATGATGCGGTCACCTTTATAAATTCGCCTTGGTTGTAACCAAGGCCCATCTATCAGGTCTGCTTACTTGTACAAAAACAAAAAACGATTCTTTTTAGTTGTCAAAAATTTACTACCACATATACAAAGCAAAAGGAAAAAACGTGTATGTGTGGCATACCATAAACGTAAACAAACGTATGCATGCACATGTAAGCATAATGTAAACAACTTTTGACAACTAAAAAGAACATAAACAATGATCATCAGGCTTCTTGCGCAGACCTTTTCAATGGGCCTTGGTTGTAACTATAAAAAATAATTTTTAAAATCAGAGTTGTTCAATTCAAGAGTTTATAAAAAGAGATGCAATTTTTCGTACTTTGTATTAAAAATTAGCAATTTTTTATGAATGGCAACATCATTTCGTTTGACGTTTAAAGGGGAAAATTACATCTTTTTATCCTAACTTTTTACACTTGGTTATAGTCTGATAAAAATGTAACTTTTGGTGGAATTTTTTTTCTTGTGGTTGTTGTAACAAAAATTACATTTTTCCACTTTTCCATTTTTCCAACAAATAAAAAAACTGAAATGAATACACTTATATTTTTTTCTTTATAATCCGTAGTTGGAAAAAAATAATTTTTTTTGGATGGTTTTATAATGAACAAAATGTAATATCATTCGTGACATACCGTACGTGACAGATTTTTCTCTTATAGTATTTACATGGCATGAAATATATTTTATGTAAATATATGTATATAAAAACTTAAAACAAACAAGTAAGAAAGTAAAGTCGGTCAATATGATACCCTACACTATAATATTTAAAAAAAATTTTTTTGAGAGTGGGGCCCGTGGCCAATCAAGATCGCCAGAACAGAATTATGCTATGAGGTAAAGAATTATATAAAAGTTATTTGTGCCGAATATTGTTTAGTTATCTCAATCAATATGAGATTTGTTTGCCCCTAGCCGATTTAAGGAAGGGGGTTTATATGGGACCTATGGTTAATTTTAGACCTACCAGCACCACATTTTGTCATGACATAGTACTATCGAAGGAAGTTGTGGCACTTAAAGCTATTTTCGGGAGAAGCATTTGTATGGGAGCTATGGTCATATATGGAACGATTCCAAAAATATTTTGTAAGATGATTTTGATTGTAATGAAATAAGGTTTGACCAAATGTAAACTAAATATGTACCAACATAATAATATGATGCATTTAGTTGCATTTTAGTACTTAAAATATCATACGTGACGAGCTTTAAAAGCTTATAAAATTTTTATTATACCATTTAAAAAAAAAAAATTCCGATCAATATTTTTTGCAGCAAATATGTTGCTTTGAACTTTTATTTTGAAATATCTAAGACTTACCAATTTCATATGACAAAGATAAATGATGTTTTCGCACCACGTACGTGACATTAGCATAGCATCCATAACAAACACAAAAATATACCGCTAATCGAACTATAAATTTGTTCTTTCGTCATGGATCTTGTTCATTGTGGTTGTAACATCAATTTTAAAGTATAATTGCAATATTACCGGTATCTGCATTTAATCGGCAGAATATTAAAAATTGTCAATTGCAGTTGGGCGATTCTATTCTAGACAACTTTTAACATCAATTTTCAAATCACACTATTTGATACTTTTTTGATGCCAATTTAAAGTAAAATATCTATATTTTATAATAATATAATTTTTTTTAGACGTAAGCTTAAATATAAATTTGTTGTTGCACTTCGAAGCCTTAAGATTCATAGATTTGGCGGGTCCCTCAAGGCTTAAAGAGCAAATTTCTTATTATTGGATTATATTTCTCTATAATACAATAAAAGTTAACAGATTTTTGTGTTTTTGTGGTATGATCTTATGAAAGTTGGCCAATTTGGATGCACCCGTCATGCACTTTGAAGCTCTCTCGTGGCTATTTGATCGTTTCATATAACTTCTTGTAAATAGATAACAATAGTATATAAAAAAATGTTACCCCTTCTAGAAATAACTTAATTGCAAATGTGTTTCTTTCTGTTAGTAAAAGACGTTTAAAGCGTTTAAATGTTGCACCCGTCAGAATAGAATCGCCCAGTTACTAAAAATGAATCAATGAGAAAGTGAGTTAAAACTATTATTTTTTGCTTTTTTAAAATTGTAATAAGCTATAAGTACCCCGGCATAGTAAAGTTTGGGTATTTTTTTCCTTTCTACCATATTTGAAAAAAAGTTTCAAGCGTTTTTATTTTTTGAGTCCTGGTTGACATTCTCATGAAAATGCCTATATCATATGCATGTACATATCATATTAAAGATTTACATATTTTGAAACCCTACTTAAACACATCGAGAGTTATTTTTCAAATAGTGCTATCTGCAATTTTTCAAAAATGTGTTTTTTAAGTAACGAGTTCACTAACTGATGAGTCATCTGTCATTTAAATTTGAAAAAAAAATTTTTCCCAAAACGTTTTTTTTTTTCATAAATATTGTATTGTACTATCTACCACACAGGTTTTTTTTTTTTTTTTTTTTTTTTGTTAAAAAGTGCTATCTACATAAAAAATATTACTGCATATAAAAAGATAAAAATTGTTATTACAAAGTGGACATATTATACATCCAAGGGTTGGGAATTGTGTCTAGATTTCATAAACTAATATAATTTTAAAATTCGTTGTAGAAATTTTGCACAAAAACTTCAAAAAATTTGTTTATGAGTTTCTGTAGAAAATAATAGAAATTTTAATAAATGCAATAAAATCTTTGTTAGCTTATATTATTGATTGAAATTTAACAAGTAAATACATTTTTTAATGCTTAATACAAATCCGCTCAAAATTTTATTAAAGTTAAAAAACGAATCCCACAATTCCCAAAAAAATAGCCGAAATTTCCCAAAAATTATGTTTTTAAGAGATACAATGGCTACCAAGCACGGTTCTTAGTATTCATATCACACAATTATAATAAAAGTTGGACCACCTCAGACGAAGTCATGGCCAACATTAACATAATATTATCCAAAAAAAAAAAGACTGTTATGCGAATTTATTTGTATAATATCTTTAGTTTTTCTAAAGTGGTTGAATGAAGTTTTCTGACTGGCCTAAGCAACCAGTGAAATGCGCATAGGAATAGCTTATCCCATCAACAATAAATTTCAGTGTTTTTATCAAAAATAAAACTTGGGAATTAAGCACGACAAACAAAATATTGTTGATAATTCACAAAAAACAAGTAAGAAAGTATAGTCGGTCAAGCCCGACCATATGATACCCTACACCACAGTTTTTAAAAACACATCATGCTTATGTGTCCATGTAAATATGGATTTATCTATGTTTATAAACTTCATGAAAATCGGTTTGAAAGTTTGTGAGAGGCAGAAATTGCCCCCTGCCTCCCCTTGTGGTCATATTTTTTAAAAACTGTATAGCTAATGTGTCCCTATAGATATGGATCTATCTATGTTTTAAATTTCATTAAAATCGGTTTGAGAGGCAGAAATTGGCCCTATCTCCCCTCGAAGTCCGATTTTTTTTTAAATTTATACATTTTGTGTCCATAAAGATATGGTTCTATCTATGTTTTAAATTTCATTAAAATCGGTTTGATACTTTCTGAGAGGAAGAAATTTCCCCCTATCTTCCCTCGTGGTCCTACGATTCGGCCAATTTTCAATAGGCTTGGTCCTTGTGCCAATAAGAACCTATGACCCAAATTGTATCAAATTATCTCCAAAATTGCAACCTGTACTTTGCGCACAAGGTTACATGGACAGCCAGCCAGCCTGCCAGCCAGCCGGTCGGACATCGTTAGTTCGATTCAGAAAGTGATTCTGAGTAGATCGGTATAACTTAAGGTGGGTCTAGGATCACTATTTTAAGGCGTTACACACATCAGCACAAATGCATAATACCCTCTCCACTATTGTGGTGTGGGTATAAATATTTCAAACAAATTATGATAAATCTTATATTTCCAAAATACTAGACCAATTATAAATTATGAAGAACTCAGCAAGCGCATTTCACCAACAAATTTTTTGAAGCATCCAGCTTAAATTAAGAATTAAGGGTCGTTTTTAGTTTTTGTTATACCCGAGATGTCCTAATTTGGGAACCTATAGCACCTCTCCTAACTAAGTCTATAGACCTCAAATCCAAGACTTACTGCCTGTTCATCTATTTGCGAACGAAGACTTCGATCGCTTAACTTACATGTAAAACAAAAACAATATTTTATTATCGCAAATAGATGAACAGGCAGTTAAACTCGACTACAACTTTTTAATT
This sequence comes from Pollenia angustigena, assembly GCA_930367215.1. Lineage (NCBI taxonomy): Eukaryota > Metazoa > Arthropoda > Insecta > Diptera > Polleniidae > Pollenia > Pollenia angustigena. The sequence goes on from OV884056.1 coordinate 17,078,243, forward strand.
GTCACCTCAAACTGCATTCCGTTTATAAAATGTAGAATTATTTAAATTTTTTTTTCCAAATTGTCCACACTGTGCAGCGATCATATAAATAGAAGCGTAACCCTTACAATCTGACCCACATTCTTTTCAACTAAGCAAATGGATGCATTTCTAAAGAATTGAAGTCTGCTCTTTCGCAGGAATATCATTATGTTTATGATAATTCAAAATATGCGGATAAAGTTTAAAGCATGTATTCATAAAAATATTTTAAATTTAATAAAGGCTTGAAAACCAAATTTTCTATGAAACTTTTCCTTAATAAACGTTTATTAAATTTTATAATCATTTATGAATATGGGGTAATTATTTAATGCTTTTAAATAAAAGTAAGTTTAAAATTTTAACTAAATTTCGAGTTCTGTTAACATTAGTACGCGTTTCTTTAAACCAAGGTATATTTATAGCAGGTAGCCGCGAGATTACAACAATTGTACAATAAAACAAACAACAGTGCTTTTTATTGTTGTTATGTGATACGAACTGTCAAACAGTGAAGGGGTTGAAAAGAGACAAAAAAGACAAAAGATAAAGACAAAAAACTTGTTAACTTGTTTACTATGGAAAATTTGACAGTTTGTATCACAAAACAAGCAAATAAAAAATAACCAGCTGGCTTTCCGAGACTACCTGCTATAAATATACCTTGCTTTAAATGTTACTAGTTATTATAAAAAAAGTTCGCGAAACTTAAACTAAAGTCTCAAATAGTTTTCATTACAGCTCATTTTAATTTTTGTTCAAATAGTGCTATCTGCTTATTTCAATGTTCAAATCGATAAAATTTTAATTTGTAAATAGTGCTATCAGACAAATAAGCGCGAATATCTGGAATTAAGAAAAAAATTAACATATGTATGATTTAGACGTTGTTTTTAATAACATTGTAAAATAAAGTTTAGTTAATATTCTTAGAGTTACCGACAAAATCAGTTTTTTCGCTCTCCTGTAAAGTTGTGATTTTGCTGATAGCACTGTTTGAAAAACAACCCTCGACATATAAAATACGGCATTGCCGAATATAGCTCTCTTTCTTGTTTTTATTTTTATTATTACTAGGTACATATCGAGCCTTAATAACAAAAATGATGTAACCAACAACATTTTGTACCATGTTCACACGGACAGCAATATTCGTGTTTCGCTCTCTTATTCCTGTTTCGCGCCCCAAACATGATTGAAACGGATTGTTTCCCCATACAAAATTTTGAGAGCGAAACAGGTCGTTTCATTTTGAAACAGGCTGCGAAACAGGAAAAACTACTATCATCTCCAATTTTGATAACAGTTATCGTTAGTTTGTTTGAACTAGCTCTCAAAAAAAAATCAAAACAAAGAAAAAACTAAATAAAAATTGATGTTTAGTAAAATAAAGTGTTAATAATAACATAATGATATAAATAAAAGTATTAAATAATAATATCGAGGGTTATTTTTCAAATAGTGCTATCTGAAATTTTTCAAAAAAATTTTTTTTATAGAAACGTGTTCACTGACGGAGGGGTCATCTGTCATTTAAATTTGAAAAAAATTCCCAAAACGTTTATATTGTTATTACAAAGTAGACAAATTATACATCAAAGGGTTGGGAATTGTGTCTAGATTTCATAAACTAATATAATTTTTAAATTCGTTGTAGAAATTTTTCAAAAAACTGCAAAAAATTTTTTTATGAGTTTTTGTAAACAATATAAATTTTAATTTATCTAATAAAATCTTTGTTAGCCAATATTATTTAATGAAATTTTACAAGTAAATACATGTTTTAATGCTTAATACAAACCAGCTCAAAATTTTATTAAACTTACAAAACGAATCACACAATTCCCAAAAAAAAAACAGCCGAAAATTCCCTAAAATTAGTGTTTTTTAAAAATATAATGGCTACCAAGCACGGGTCTTAAGCGGCCCATAAACTTGCAATAATATTGTATATGATATTCGCCATATTATTTCAATTTTGTCCTATATTATGCAATAAGTCGCACAATGGTTTCATTCATTCAATAAAAAGGTGAATATAAACTATAGGAATAACATTAACAGCATTGTACAATGTTGCCAATACATTTCACTTTCTTTTCGTTGTGCAATAAAAATCCAAAGTCTTTTGATTGTTGCCAATATATTGTGCTACCATCGAATATCGCATACACATTGGCGATATAATTGTACAATACGTAAAATTGAACAATTTTATTGCAAGTGTATGAGCCGCTATAGTATTCATATATCACAATTATTATACACATATCGGGTCATACAAAGTCGAACGATTCGCCCAAAATTGGACCGTCCGAATGGACCACCTCAGACAAAGTCATGGTCAAAATTTACTTGTACATGATATTATACAAATAAAACTGTTAAGCGAATTTATTTGTATAATATCTTTTAATTTTCTAAAATCTTTGGATGAAGTTTCCTGATGATCTGGCCTATGCAACCAGTGAAATGCGTATGTTAATAGCTTATCCCATCAGCAATAAATTTCAGTGTTTTTATGAAAAATAAAAAATAGGAATTACGCACGACAAACAAAATCTTGTTGATAATTCCGAAAAACATATTTCAAATAAATTATGATGAATTTGAGTCTTATATTTCCAAAATACTGGACCAATTATGGAGTACCCGGCAAGCGCATTTCTATAAAAAATTATTTTTAGCATCCAGCTAAAATTAAGAATTAAGGATCGTTTTTAGTTTTTGTTATACCTGAGATGTCCTAATTTGGGAACCTATAGCACCTCTCCTGCTAAGACTATAGACCTCAAATCTAGGACCTAAACTCGACTACAGCTTTTTAATTTTCACCTCAAACTTCATTTCAATCGGACCAACCGTTTATAAAATATAGAATTATTTCCATTTTTTTCCAAATTTCCCACGCTGTGCAGCGATCATATACATATAAGCGAAACCCTAATAATCTGACCCACGTTCTTTTAAACTAAGCAAACGGATGCATTTCCAAAGCATTGAAGTCTGCTATTTCGCAAGAATATCATTATTTTTATGATTATTTAAAATATGTGGATAAAGTTAAATTATTTATTGCTTTTCAATAAACATTAGTGTAAAATTTTAACTTAATTTCGAGTTCAGTTAACATGATTATGCGTTTCTTTAAATTTTACTAATTATTTTAATAAAAAATCGTGTAACTTAATTAAAGTCTCAAAAAGTATTCATTACAGCTCATTTTATTTTTGTTCAAATTTTAATTTGTAAATAGTGCTATCAGACATATAAGCGCGATTATCTGGAATTAAAAAAAAATTAATATATGTATGATTTAGACGTTCATTTTTAATAACATTATAAAATAAAGTTTAGTTATTACTCCTAGAGTTATCGAAAAAATCAGTTTTTTCGCTCTCCTTCAGATAGCACTATTTGAAAAATAACCCTCGATATATTTTTAAGTTTTATTTACTTTTTTATCTATTTTAAAAAGAATCACACTAACAACATAAAAAATGAAACAAGAGCGAATCGTATGAACAGCCTGTTTGGCAATCTAGTTTCAGAGAGCGAAACCAGTGGTTTATATCGTCGTATGAACATAGCATTAGGTGCCTATTATGAACTAAATTTGATTTTCGACAGCAGTCGAATTAGCTGATCGAACGAATTTTCATTTGGTATTATGGCGCGCATTCGATAAAAATTTACTATTGTGATTTTGTTAATTCACAGTAGTACATTTTCGATCAGCTGTCACTTAAAATAAAAAATTTTTGTTTACAAATTTAAAAAATAAAATTAAAGTTAAACGTGATTACGGCGAATTATGGTTGTTTTCAAATAATTTAGCTTCAGTGGGGTTTCATCCCATTTTTTACATGCTGAACTTTGCTGCAAATCATTTGGTGAAAAAAGAATTTTGTTCCATAAGGAATATGAGCGCTTCCAGTTGCTGTTAACGACGTTGGACTTGCATAAAATGAACAAAACAGATCAAGAATATTGCATTTGGTATACGAACACCAACAAATTTACAAATAGTTACATTTTCAACAAGTTTTTTACATTTATTTGCACAGTCGAAAGCAAATTTGTTTTCGTTAAAAAATTCGATGCACAACGAAACTTTCGACAGGGCTGCCAACTGATAATACCAAATTAAGATTCGATAGTCGATGTTCGATAGCCAGCGAAAATCGTTTATCGAATGTAACTCATAATAGGGGCCTTAGATTTTTGTTTTTTGATGAAAATCGATAATTTTTGATCATTTGCATCATCTCTAAAAATCTCATATCTCTGGGAAGTACCGTTACGAAATAAGAGCAAAAGCAATTTCAAACGAAACCCTAGACTTGAAGCAAAAATATTAAAAAAAACCTTCTCCTGTAAAATTTTATTTTTGTTGGTTACATCATTTTTGCTATAAGGGCTCGATATATCTTATCAAAATTCTACACATTAATAAAGGATGGTTTTGCCCACACCAAACTGTACAGTATAAAAATAGCTGACAGCCCTGTATGTAGAGTTTTCTCGCTGTTTACTGTGCTTTTCTCCAATAGTTTGCAAAAAATTAATATTTTGAAAATTTTTTCTTTAGATATTCTTAACTACAAATTAAAATTTTTGCTGATACCTTTTCTAATTCGAGAAAAACTCAAAATAATAGGGTGTATGTAGTTTTGTCGTTAACTGTGTAATCATAGATGTACATTAGTAATGGACAAAAAATGTCGATATATCAAAATATCGATATTTTTAAAAAGAATAATCGATATATATCGCCGATATTTAAAATACCGATATATTGATGTATCGACATTGAAATACGACTATCGAATTCGATATTTTTTAAAGTCAGTCTTCATTAAAAACTCAAAATTTTAGACGTTTTTCAAACAATATGCGTTTTTTAAGAATTGGCATCACTGCATGCATCATATGTTTTTTATAACTAGTATGAAGATTAGACTGGTCGCAATTTTTTTAAATTTAATTGTTTGCGCTGCTTAAAATATGAGGTTTGGTGTAAGAAATCATGATCTAATTTTTCAGGTCAATCCGACGGTGCCTAGCCGTGCCGGGTGGGGCCCAAAGTTCCCCATATTATAAAAAAAAACATAATTTCTATCAGATCTTTATAGTTATACTACTTGAAAAGCCGAAAATCAAAAATATGGCTTCGTTACGATCTTCCGCAGAGAAAGTACTTCAAGTGTGCCAAATTTTAGCTTCCTATGTCATCAGATGGCTTCAGAAAGTTCCGGAAAGAATAGGACATACATGCAAACATCCTGACATACTAAGAATTTATATATTCTATAGATAGATAAACATATGTTCGCGCAACTCAAAAACGCTTTAGCTTATTGAAAAACTAAAAAAAACCGAAATTCCGCAATAAAATTTACTTTAAGAAAGTTAAAACTTTTTTCTTTATGTTGGCTTTGTTTTCGAGATATACCGTTATTTCGAAAATTAAGGAGGTTGCACAACATATGTTCGCGTAACTCAAAAACTCTTTAGTTTATTGAAAAACTAAAAAAAACCGAAATTCCGCAATAAAATTTACTTTAAGAAAGTTGAAACTTTTTTCTTTATGTTGGCTTTGGTTTTCGAGATATACCGTTATTTCGAAAATGAAGGAGGTTGCACAACATATGTTCGCGTAACTAAAAAACGCTTTAGTTTATTGAAAAACTAAAAAAACCGAAACTCCGCAATAAAATTTACTTTAAGAAAGGTAAAACGTTTTTCTTATATGCGCAGTCGTTTAGAAACATAATTTTTTTTTTTTGGAAAAAAAAATAATTTTTTTATTAAAATTTCGGAATTTTTGTTTTTAAAAATTCATAAAAAATTGAAAAATGCAGCTATGCTTCTAATTTTATGCAGACATTTCAAAAACAACATTGCAAACAAAACAAGCTATAAATGATTAAAATCTGTTAACAACTTTTGATTTTATGTATTCACAAAAGACGAAAAATTTAAATTAATTTAAGAATTTTATTAAACCGCCACATCTTTTGTGAATACATAAAATCAAAAGTTGTTTACAGATTTTAATCATTTATAGCTTGTTTTGTTTGCAATGTTGTTTTTTATATGACACTTGAAGTACTTTCTCTGCGGAAGATCGTAACGAAGCCATATTTTTGATTTTCGGCTTTTCAACTAGTATAACTATAAAGATCTGATAGAAAACGATGTTTTTTTTATAATATGGGGAACTTTGGGCCCCACCCGGCACGGCTAGACACCGTCGGATTGACCTGAAAAATTAGATCATGATTTCTTACACCAAACCTCATATTTTAAGCAGCGCAAACAATTAAATTTAAAAAAAAAAAATCCCATACAAGATGCGACCAGTCTAATGAAGATCTATAACTCCCAGTCTACAACTGACATGATTTGCTGTTATAACATAATGTTATAAAAATGTTGTTAAAACATTTGCATTAACAACCGTGTTATAACATGAGAAAACCTCTAACATGATGAGTCTATAGATAACACTAACGTCATATTAGTGTTAATGTTAAGCATTTCATGTCAGTTGTAGACTGTATGTAAAGATTAGCATTTATAAGAAGAATTAAGAAAAAAGTGGGGTTTGCAGACATTGCAGATTTCTAATTAAAACAGTAAAGTCAAACGAACTTGAAAAGAGTTATTTTATAAGGTTTTGGAACTATATATGTGCCTATATATATTTGGAATAATAATAAGATTTGTGCATATATGTATATTAGGGGTATAACCAATTTTTTGGCATAGTACCATGAGGTCAACCATGTCCTAGTAACCACGAAAATCATAATCTTTTGTAATTTTTCTCAAAAATGTTCACGCACCAATTGGTTTTTCTATACCAATGCAATATTGAATATTCATAATTTTATACGGTGTTTTTTATTCTTTTTTAATATTTTTTTGTTAAACAAGGTTAAAGATACGTTTTATTTTGCGGAAAAATCTCTTACCATCTCCAAATATTAATGAAATTTCATACTTGAGCTATTTTTTGTTTTAAATATACATATTATTAATTTTCTTAACCAAAAAGAAAATTAAAAATTTTCAAAACTTCATCGCGGTTGGTGCGTGAACTTTTTTGACCTTAGCGAAAAAATAAATATACGTTCCCGTAAAGTTGTTTATGCTCTATCGGACTGTGCTATGCTAATTTTGATATTTAAAAACATTGTTAAAAAGTTATATCCCTAATGTATATATATTACATTTTTTAATTTGGTTTTCATACAAAATACGTTCGATATATCGATACATCGATATTTTTGAAATAATATATACCGATACTCTTAAAAAATATCGATTATTTTTTCAATTTGTCCATCCCTAATGTACATATGTACACAAATAGTCACATGTCGCTGAATTGCTGCAACGTCGTCATAACTCAAAAATATTCACCCTTATTGTGTTTGGCGTATTTAAAATACGCCTACGACTATTTGGTAATTGATTAAAGAGAACGTGAACTTTTTCCTTTAATCTATTACCAAACTGTCGTAGGCGTATTTTAAATACGCCAAACAGAATAAGGGTGATTAGTTTTACATAAAACGACTTTAAAGCAGTGTTCGAAAATAAACACATAATTTCTTTCTTTAGTGTTCAATTCGGTAGATTTGTCGAAAACACAAACGCTAATGGTGTTTGTGTAGAAAATCAAAGTTATTTTTGGGAATACAAAAATTATAATTAACAAGATTTCTGAATGACGTGCTAAATTCCCAATTTTTCATATTAAATAAATACACTAAAATTTATTGTTGAGGGAATGCGCATTTCACTAATTGCTTAGGACAGATCATCAGAAAACCTTTTCCAAAGATTTTAGAAAAGCTATACAAATAAAACCTTAAAGCGAATAAGAATTATAAACACTCAAAATCTTACTTGTAACCAGTGTGACCAGATTTTTTAAAAATATAAAGCTAAATCATGTTTGAAATAGAGCTAAAAAAAAAGCTAAAGAAGGAAATTTAAAGCCAAAAAATAAAGCTAAATTTTTTTTATAGTTTCTTGTAGTAACTTTTAATTATTTCGATAAATTGTAAATTGATCAAACTTTGGCTTTATTTTTAACAATTTCTATGGATTTGCTTAACTTTATTTGTAAGAAGATAATTGTATAATGTAATTAAGAAACTGTATAATGATGATTGATCCAGCTAAAAGTAAATAATTTTTTTATTAAAACAAGGGACGCCAAATATTTAACTTAACTAGTAAAATTTTTACTAGCAGAAATTTTCAAGAAATTTTCAAAAAATAGTTGACGGAAGTCGTTGTCGTGATAGAAGTCGTAACCGTTTGAAATTCGTAATCACTACAACGACTATGTAAAACACATAAGTAAAAAGTTCGTCGTACATATCGCTCATTTGCTGCAAGACTGGCATAACTCAAAAAAATCCATTTCGAGATAAACGCATTTAAAGTTTTTGATTTGCTCTAACTTCTTAAAAAAAAATATGACGCATTCTCTTCAAACTGGGAAAGTATAAAAGATATAAATATGAATTAAATACACAATATAAAGAAAAACAAAGCGAACAATTCTGCATCTCTAACTCCAAAATTTAATTTTTTGAGTTATGCCGGTCTTGCAGCAAATGAGCGATATGTCGTTTGCGTCAATCATAATACAAATTTTAAAAACGACTTTATTTCGACCACGACAACAAGACTCATAAGAATGCCAAACAAGATATTTTTCGAAAATTAAAAAGAACGTAGAACGTTTTGCTAATGTAACTATAACTCCCATAAATTGATTTATTTTCGCTCTTGATGCCTGCTTATAGATGAAATTAGTATGTGGCAAATATGCTTTCATCGCTAAATGGACTATCACGTAAATCCTTTATATTAAATTTACCTATAGCGGCAGAAAAAACAGATAAATTGTAATATATCGCTAAAGTGGCTAAAAACTCTAGTGACTATAAACGAAAAGTACTGTATGCTTAAACCTTATTTTTAAATTCTCATGCAATAATCATAAAACTTACTCTAAGCTTTACTTTTGTTCAATAAATGATTTGTGGTCTTTCTTTTATCACTGAAATATGGAATAGAAATATGTATGTATGTTTTTTGTTCTTATAAATCACATAAATTTTCTGTTTATTCAAGAAATTTTTCAAAGTGTAACTTTTGACAAAAATTCTTAATTTATTTTTGGAAAAAGCGTAACTTTTGTATTCTTCCCCTCGCAGCACTGTTATGTATGTAAATGAAATCTGCAACAGCGAATTCTTCTGCTCTGTCAGACTATTACGCTTTTAACTAAATCACACATAATTTATTCGGATAAACTGTTTTATTTATTTTAAAATATAAATAAACACGAAATTGAAATTAAAAAAGGCTAGGAAAAGCTAAATGCATCGTTGAAAAAAGCTGAAAAAAGCTTAGCTAAATAAAATATTTCAAGCTAAAAAGGAAAAAATAAAGCTAAATTTAGCTCGAAAAAAGCTAATATGGTCACACTGCTTGTAACAATATCAAAGCTTACCCTACGTTTCCACATGCAAGTAATTATGTACTTGCAATTATGAAACAGCCGATTGGCTGAAAGTACAAAAATTGTGTAAATGTTAGTTAAAATGTGTGAGTGTATAGAATTTTCGAACTTGCACTTGCATGTTAAAACGGGGGGTAAACAAAACACCAACAAAAAACAGTGAGTTTATCTTTTCTTACATTCTACAATTGGTTCGCTTTTTCCGACTCGAATTGTACAACTAAAAAGAAAAAACAAAATTAAAAACAAACTGCTTCAATTGAAGCACAGCCGCGAATAACGTTGTAAACGCCACATTTTGCAAAAACTGTTTTTTTGCAGATAACCGTTGGCCTTACTCTCTTACACAGTTAAAACATCAAATCAACCGAAACTATGCACCTTAACGCCTTCAAAATGGCATACAAAGTGTCAGCCAGTGGAAGAACATTGCAAGTTACTAACAAAATGATGAAACCGAAATGGTTTTGCAGTGCGGAATAATGTTTTAAAAGCTTTTTGCATAAAAGTTTTTATTATCATTATTTTTAATAATAGGAAAAAAAATGTTTAAAACAAATAATGCTGCCTATCAAAAAACGTTTTTTTGCTCTCCTGAAAAATTATTATTTTGTAACTTAAAACGTTATTCGCGGCTGTGCTTCAATTATTGCCTTCGTAAGAAAACAACAAAAAAAACCGATTCAGTTTTGCACGGGCACATGCAAGTATATTATCAAAGTTATTTTTAAGAATACAAAATTTCTGTATGACGTGCTTAATTCCCAATTTTTCATATATGATAAATACACTGAAATTTATGTTTGTCATCTTTCGAACATAAAAATAATACTGTTTTTATCTAACTCAACAAAAGACGAGAAGAACATTTAATTTCATTCGGTTTTTTTTAAACCACAAACTCATTGTGCTCGGTTCGGCTTTTGGCTGGTAAAAAACCAAACATTTTACAAAAACAAAACATATACACAATACACACACAAGCTGTTATTGCTACGGTCGTTGCTAAAATTTTTTGTTTGTTGAAATATAATGTTTGTCTACAGTATCACTAGAATTGTTCTGTTTTTTTGACGAAGAATAGATCATCATATCATGTTCGGCTCTTTCTTGAAAATAGTTACGAACGGTTTTAAGGATTGTGTTCGTCTCAGTGTTGCCAGTGGATTTTTTGTAAAAATACCTACACATGCTAAAAAATATCCGATTTTTCCCTACACGTTAAAAAAATGTCCCCTACAAAAATCCCTACGCATTATTGTCATTAAAATAGAAGAAAAAAACATTAGTAAAAAAAATTAATTTTGTTCAAAAATGTATCATAAATAATACATATCGCGCTTGTTCAACAATACTACTAACTCAAAATTTTAAAATTTTCAGTGGAAGCAAAACAATTTGTAATTTAATATGAAAGGCATATGTAAAAGTATTTTTAAACCAAAAGGTAGACAAAATAGCTCGATATTTTTACAGTGGGTAGATATGAATAATACCAGTCGATTTCTTCCAAAAAGTGAAAAACTAAAAATGTTGGGTTAACAGTATTGTTGAATATTTGCGATATGTATGTACTTTTAAAATTTCAATTAAGTGATATCTTAGTCCCAATTCACACGTTGCAAGTCTTATTGATCAGCTTGCTACTTTATAACGAGAGTGACGAGAGGAAAAGAAACGTTGCTCTCTCACTCTCTCTCGCCTATAAGGTAGCAAGCTGATCAATAAGACTTGCAACGTGTGAATTGGCACTTACACTTACATATTAGTGTTGCCCACTTTTTAAACCATAAACAACTCTGGAAATATATTTTTAAGCGATTTTAGTGAAAAGAAAAATTTTCAACTGTTTTGGACAAGAAAATATCACTAACAAAACAAACAAAAACTCCCTACATTTTGGTGATTATAAAAAATCTGTCCGATTTTACCTACGCTTCTATTTTAGTATCAAAAATACCTATATGTAGGGATTTTCCCCTACTTCTGGCAACACTGGTTCGTCTACACAATAATTAAAAAAATAGATATCGTTCTTGGGTGTGTGAGCCGAACGCTAAATAACTGTTTATTTTGAACAATGCTTTAAAGTTTAAAAAGAAAATTTTATTCTTCTCCCAAGAGTTAAGCTTACAATAAATTTTAAGAAATATTTACAATATTCTTTAGAATGATAAACTATGCATTAGTGATCAAAGTTATTTTCGGGAATACAAAGTTCATTATTAATACGATTTCCGTATGGCGTGCTTTAGTGATATTAAGTCAAAATTTGCTTTTTTGATTTACAACGGTGTTGCACCTAGTGAGCTTTATGTAGGCATTTCGCAAAAATTTGTTGGAAAAATCAATTTTTTGTTGTTCAATTAGAAGTGTACAGAATGGAGGAAGCAAAATTTAAAAATTAAACACTTAAAGTTACTAAAAAAAACTACGAAATTTATTTATATGCATTTTATTTTAAAATTAAGCCTGGTACTCTGTTCAACATTTCACGTGAAATGCTGTCAAAATGCATATCAAAAAAACTTGTGCGGAATATCTATGAAATAATGTTGATAGAGTTGTACTCTGTTTATTTTGTGAAAAAGTTCCGAAATGTTTCTGGCAACATTTTTTTACAACTGCGAAATAATGTAAGCTGCCTTTATTTCACGTGGAATTTTAAGCAAAAGCAAAAAAGTATGAACTTAATATTAAATAAGAAATAAAAAATTAAAATAACACAACGGTAACAGTTTTTTATCCTTATTTACTTTTTTTATTTAATTTTTTATTAAAAAAAATAATTTTAGTAAAATACATGTGGCGTTTGTTTACATACATGAAACAATATAGCATACTTTGAAGGAATAAAAACGTCAAATTGTAAAAACTCGCAAGATTGGTAACATTGAGAAATGTCAAAATTTTCGTGTGGAATAATCAATGTTGCTCAACATTTTTCACAAATTTTAACAGAGTACTAGGCTTTACTTAGTAAACTTAAGTAGTCGAAAAAATGTGTACAAGTTTCTTTAAATAGTTATGTAGTATGTATATGATTAGTTAGAAGCGTTTTTAAAAATGTTTGCATTATGGTTTTAGTATATTGAAAGATGACAATCTGTATAATAAAAATGAATTGCACATTAATGAGGGCGCACACACTTATTATGCAACTTGCTTTCTTCCATCCTCTCTATACACTTTTGGCAACATACCAGCAACAGCAAAATGTTGCTCGAATGTTGACTGTATTTTCAAAACATCAATATAATGCTAGGAACACAACTGGGACGAACGACGAATTTTTGGCCGCGAATATTCGTCGACATAAATAAAACATATTTGTGTATATGAAAATACACACAATCAAGGCGTCGGCCGAAATTCGTCACACGCGGCGACTTTGCAATAGATTTATTTATATTTCATACGCCGGCGAACGACTAACAAATCAGTACCAGGTGACCATGTTGGATTTTAGTTTTCAAGTATTTTAGTATATAAAGTTACTTTTTTACTTTAATAATTGTTTTGTATTATTTTATCGCATTTAAAATAAATATACAAAGTAGATAACTACAAGAATAGTTTTTAATTGTGTTTTTGTTAATGTTTGTGTTTTTTAGTAAATTTTTTTTCATATGGTCACACTATTTCTCTCTCTTTGCACAAACAGCAAACAACTTTCTCAATTAGTTATTCGTCGTTATTGTGTTTCATACGACGAATTTACTCAGCGAATTTTTACGAAAAAATTCGTCCCAGTTGTGTTCCTAGCATAAATATGTTAATTAGAAAATATAATGCTGCCCACTAACGATGCAACATAAGAAGAAACATGAGCATGTTTCCCTTAACAAAACTAAATATGCATAAGCTACTGTCCAAAAATAACGATAAAAATTTAGAAGAATTATGGTTATTTTGTTGAACTGTTAATATTTTAATCAGGCAGAAGTACATTGAATTTAATTTTCATTAAATTATTTTTATGAAAAAAGGAGTTTTACAACATGAAATGTATTAACATTTTTTGATAACACTACGTGACAGTTTTTTGCCCAAATTAATCTGACACCTAATCTTTATGTAAAATTGTTCGGTGAATCCGAATATGAAGTCAGAATTGTCAAAAACAGTTTTTGAGATATTCCGAAATAACCGATATTTGTTTTTTTAAAAAAGATGATGTGGCTTAAATGCAAATATCTTCCAAAATTTTAAACGGATTATGTATTTCTTTCTTTTTAGTGAAAGGTTATAAGATTTCTAAGATAACCATGCTTTTTGAAAAATACCCAGGCAGAAATTACGATTCTTCTAAATATTATGTAACGCCACAACCCTGTAAATACAAAATTGTGACACTACCAAAAATATGGTACCATCACAACACTGTAGATACAAAATTACAACCTTATTTTATTACAACACTGTATATAAAAGAATTAAACCATAATTTATCATCCTAATACCGTGTTTATAATCCTAATACCGTGTTTATAATAATTCTATACCGCTACAACGATATACATATATACAAAAATTTAGTCTTATGAATTTAATAGTGTCGTATTTAAATGAAAACACAAAAACTATTTTAGGTTAGAAAATATAAAAATGTTGCTTGTTTATTTAGCGAATTTATATTTGTAACAATATTGAAAATAAGAGTCGGAAGACGGTTGTGACTATGTTGTAAATTCGTGAATCCAACATTGTAAATTTAGATTTACAGTACTGTGACAACACCAAAAAGAAGAGTCGGAAAACGCACATTTGGCGTTATCATTTTAATATTGCGACAACATTAGCGGAATTCACACCGAGCTTGTTAGTTTGTTAGTCGTTAATCGTTACTTTTTTACACGCATTTTGTTTTTGTATATTTAACGCGCTACCGTATTAACATTTAACAAATTAACGACACGGCACCCCAGATAAAATAGTTGTTAGTTGGTAACACACTTCTTACCGTCAGCAAACGTTATTTCTGTCAAAGCATGAGTAATTAAATGGTTGACAATTGTTTTTTTACACTTTCTCGTGGCATGTTTTATTTTTTTCAGAATAATAAATTGTGTCAGAATAATAAATCAGTTGTTTTACTACGAAAGTTACCAGACTAACAAAGTTTTAAAAAGGGGGTCGTTCACAGTTGGTAACTTTAACAAATTAACAAACTACCGAGTAACAAATTAACAAGTTCGGTGTGAATACCACTATTGTAAATTTGGTAAAAAAGTAGGTTGTATTGATGTTGATAGTACCTCCTGTAACGTCGGCACAGCTATTAGAGTACTCAAAAAAAGGTCGATCAACACTTATAATTAATAAATAGTGAGTTTATCTTTTCTTACGTTCCCCACTACAATTGGTTGGAATTCTCCCAACATTAATTGTAGTTGTAAGCAGGTTAAGAAAAAACAAAATTTAAATAAGTTATTTAAGTTTTTTTTAGTTAACGTTTTTATTGTTTTTTTTTTTTTTTTTGTGCATATTTTGGATTTTTTAGTGCATATTTTAATCGCATATTATTGATTTTTTAGTGCATAAAAATCTCAACGCTACTTAAAAATAAGTTTAAAAGCTAAATAGTGTTAATAAAATTTTAAATTAAAAATAATTTTATATTTAAATGTGTGTTAATTAGATTTAAATAGTAAATAAACAATATGAACAAATTGTTGTTCTTTTGATTTTTGTTTATTAAGTAATTTAACAAAAATATGTTAAAAAATACATTAAAATAGAATACATTGTGTTGACATAAAACAATTAATCTACATATTGAGATTTTACCAAACACATCGACATGGTATTCATTTTCAAATACCACTTAAGTTATGAAAATACATATGTATTAGGTTATTGACATATTTTTATATTTAATGTACAAACAAAATAAATAAATTTTCGATTGTAGATTAATTAAAGTGTTAAAATAATTGCTCTTATCTCTTTAAGGTTCATTGTAATACACAGCTTATCACTGGTTCAGATAAACAATATCTAATAATAATAAAAAAGCAATTATCAGTAAATAAAAATACTTAACATAAGTATAAACCCTTCTTAGTTATAAAAATAAAACAGGGGGGGCTACTCTCTATTGCGTTGCGATAGCAAATCTAGTGATTGGTACTCTTTAATGCGTTTGCGTATTTGTCTTTCGCATATTTTTCTTGTTTTCTTTTTGCAAATCATCACTATTTATTTTATTAAAATTTACCAATTTCAAATTTTTTACATATTTTGACATTTCTTTTAGCAGTGCCACCTTTAATTTTTAATGCCAGTACTGATTGCTTCATTTTCAAAAAATTTATTTTACGAAAGTGATATAGAGTACCAAGGTGGTATTTAGTTTTAGAATCAAAATTGTATTTGCATCGCAATAGAGTAGCCCCCCAGGTTTACAAAGGGCTTATTAAACAAATTTTCGTAGAAAATCCTTTCATAAAACTTTTATAAACCAGTTTTATTTTTTATAATTTAGGCCTTAAATGTTTAAAAACTATTAAAAAGAAAAAATTCTTTGTATGCAATATAATAAACATTTCGTAAGCTCATTATTGGTTTGACCTACCGACCATTTAAAAAAAAACTATGTTAGGTATGGGATATATATGTTTATTTTGAATACCCCCTTTCCGAATCCAAATCCGGTTTGACGAAATTTTTTATGTTTTCTGAAATATTAAGCATTAATTTTGCAGCATATCAACTATTTTAAAGTTTATTGAGTATTATTTTAGAAAAGTGGCGTATGCGGAACAAAACAATAATTTTCAATTTCAATAAAATACTATAAACTTCTAACGTTCAAAAAAATTTACATATTTTTTCAAAGCATATGCCAGAAGCAGTGGTGAAAATAAAAAAAAAATTCTATCGGATATATTTTCAGAAAACTTCTTGTAAAACTTTATTGTCGTTTTTATCCACTACGCGGCATATGCGCCAAGCCAATAATGAGCTGACGATTTATTGGCTTTTTTATTACTTGAGTAATGAAAATAAAACTGATTCTTTCTAAGTAATATAAATACGACAAGTTTACACTAGAAAACAATCGAATTAAAAAAATATTGGTAATTTCGATTTTATAGGGGCGTCACTTAAAGGTGAAACTGGGCATAGTTTATTACACATTTTGAAAATCCGCAAGGGTCTACTCCAGCCTCTTGGATTTTCATTATTTCATTCAATTTTAATCTTTAACAAAATAATCTAAATTTAGCAAAATATAAACTTACCAAGGCAGAAAAAGACAATCACCACGACGCTGTGCCGACGTTACAGGAGGTACTATCAACATCAATACAACGTACTGTTTACCAAATTTACAATGTTGTCGCAATATTAAAATGATAACGCCAAATGTGCGTCTTCCGACTCTTCTTTTTGGTGTTGTCACAGTACTGTAAATCTAAATTTACAATGTTGGATTCACGAATTTACAACGTAGTCACAACCGTCTTCCGACTCTTATTTTCAATATTGTTACAAATATAAATTCGCTAAATAAACAGGCAACATTTTTATATTTCTAACCTAAAATACTTTTTGTGTTTTCATTTTAATACGACACTATTAAATTCATAAGACTTAATTTTTGTATATATGTACATATATCGTTGTAGCGGTATAGAATTATTATTAGGAAGGTAAATTAAGGTTTAATTCTTTTATAGACAGTGTTGTAGCGGTATAGTTTTATGGTAAATACGACTTTAAAAAACTAAAGTCGTATATTTGTATTTAGGGTGTTGTACCGGTGTTGAATCTTATTTAAAAACGGTATTATTATTACTAAGGTTGTAAATTTGTATCTACAGTGTTGTGATGGTACCATATTTTTGGTAGAGTCACAATTTTGTATTTACAGGGTTTTGGCGGTACATAATATTTAGAAGAGTCGTAATTTCTGCCTGGGTAGTTACTATGTATGTTTATAAGAGGGGTCCAAAAGAATGAAAATGTATTTTAAAGTGAATTAATGACTTGTGTATACTTAATAATTTAATAAAGGTTTACAAAACATTAATTTCAAAAGATTTTATTATTCGTGCTTAATTCCCAGTTTTTATTCTTGATAAAAACACTTGAAATTTATTGTTGATGGGATAAGCTATTCCTATGCGCATTTCACTGGTTGCTTAGGCCAGATCATCAGGAAACTTCAGCCATAAAGATTTTATAAGAATTATAGCAACAGTTCTACTCGTAATAATATCAAAGTTTAAACAAAACACATCAACAATAAACAACAGTGGGTTTATCTCATCTTACATTCCCCACAAATTTTCTATACAAATTTTCCTTAACAAACGTTTGAAAAATTAAATAATCATTAATGAATACGGGGTAAGATTATAAATAATTTAAATCAAAACACTATAATATTTTTTAATATGTATTTATTAGAAAACAAGAACATGTTTTGTGTTCTTGTTTTAATTAACTATTTTTTTTATTAAATTAGTATTGTTTTTACTTATTTTAGAAATGTCAACTACACAACAAGCCCCAGCACAACAATTTTCGTAAGTATTTAATTTAGTATTATTTTGATTTACGTACGGATCGCACTTGATCAACAAGAGGGTAATACTCAAAATTTTTATTTTTTTCACTTTTAAAAATAAAATGTTATATTTCGAAGTCACGTGTAAAAGCTAGTAATTTATAAAAAAAATAAAAAAATAATAATAATAATATTGTTTTTATAATTTTTAAATAGACAATCCCTTGAAAATTTTGTATGATACAAAAAAGTACAAAATTTGTTTTTAAAAGTTTATTAAAAACAATATGTGTATATTATATTTAAAAAAAACTAAACAATAAGGTTAAATAATAAATAAGATCAGTTCAATATAAATTAAAATAAACTAATCTTTTTAAATAAGCAATTTATGATTTTCTTGTGAGGCAAATTTAGATAGTACAGTCTATCTTCTGTCATTGTTGGTCGGAGCCACGTTTTTATTCGACGAAGAGTAGGAAATGAACTCTCGCTCGTAGCATTACTGACGAGCATTGAAACGAAAATTTTAAATATGTTTCTTACTTAGGGTGGTTACCAGAAATCAATGCTGGATTTTCCGTCGGGGCACACCCCTAATATGTGCCAATAGGATAGAAAATGCGATTGATGAAGCTTCAGCCCAATCGGATAACGCTAACATGTGTCTCATTGAGCATTAATTAAGAAAAACAGCGATTTTGCAGTCAAATTCGTATTTTTTTATCTTTATAACCGAAACCATTCATTCTAGGAACCTGAGTCGAGTCTAGTTTTATAGGAAATTTTATTCTTATTTATTCTGATTTTAATAGTTTTGTTCCTTATACCAATAAATATAGAGATATTGAGCATTAAATAGGGACAAAGAAATACGATTTTCCACTAAAATTTGTATTTCTTTGTACTTATTTAATGCTAAATATCTCTATTAAAATCAAAATTAATAAGAATAAAATTTCCTATAAAACTAGACTCGACTCAGGTTCCTAGAATGAATGGTTTCGGTTATAAAGATAAAAAAATACGAATTTTAGTGAAAAATCGCTGTTTTTCTTAATTAATGCTCAATGAGACACATGTTAGCGTTATCCGATTGGGCTGAAGCTTCATCAATCGCATTTTCTATCCTATTGGCACACATTAGGGTATGCCCCGACGGAAAATCCAGCATCGATTTCTGGTAACCACCCTATTAGGGGCGTTACAAGATATGGTACATTTTTTTTGGGGGCTATCTTTTGGTGCTCCCCTCTTAAATGTGCCAAAAGTCTAGAAAATCCGATTGACAAAGTTTAAGCTTAATCGGATAACGCCAACACGTGCCTCATTGAGCATAACTTAGGGAAAAACAGTGATTTTTCACTAAAATTCGTATTTCTTTGTCCTTAATTAATGCTAAATATCACTTTATCTATTGGTATAAGGAACAAAACTATCAATATCAAAATTAATAAGAATAAAATTTCCTATAAAACAAGACTCTACTTAGGTTCCTAGAATGAATGGTTTCGGTTATAAAGGCAAGGTAATACGAATTTTAGTGAAAAATCGCTGTTCCTTAATTTATTATCAATGAGGCACATGTTAGCGTTATCCGATTAAGCTGAAACTTTGTCAATCCCATTTTTGATGCTATTGGCACATAATAGGGGGTTGCGCCGATGAAAAATCCAACATTGATTTCTTGTAACCACCCTAGTGCACATGTAACTTTATACATTTGTTTAATAAACAAGCCAAATTTTGCATAAAGTTTGTATATTTTTTCTTAACCTAAAATTGTTTTTTTATTTAAATTTTAATACGGCAATAGTAAATTAAGACTATATTTTTTATATACAGCGTTGAAGTGGTATACAATTATTGTAAATACGACATTACGAAACTTAAGTCGTTGGTTTACATCTAAATTTAAAGTCTTCTTTTAGGTATAACAAATATCTCTAAAAGTTTCTGTGGAGTTACAATACAATTGTACATAACCTTTTTTACTTAAAAATTAAACGTATAAGCAGGGAGATCATAAATATGCAATTGCATGTTTTTTCTTGTGCGACCAATGAAGGCAGAAACAATATATTTATCCGTTTTATGGCCATTTTCTCAATGTATCGACAAACTATCTGTTACTTAATGTCAACAAAAATTTATTAGACCGATAAACTGTCCGTTAACAATTTTGGGTTTCTCAATGTACCGACAAAAAACATTGTTTTCAGTTGGGAGTCAGCTGATTGAATTTATCTATACGGCAAATAAAAGGAAAATAATTAATTGGCAGATGAGGGCCGGTTAGCTTTACGACAGAACAGAAGCAAATGAGACATTGAGAAAACCAAATTTCTTTAATGTGCAGTTTTTCGTTGGAAAAAAAGATAATCGCTAAATGAGAAAACGGTCATTAGAGTTTTTTATAAATTTTAGCATCGATTTGTTAGTGCATATTTTTGCATATTTTACCGTTTGCAGCATTTTTTGCATATTTTAGTAAAAAGAGCATTTTTGCAGCATTTTTTTAATTTATTACGCATATTTTACCTTTTTGAGGCATATGTATTTTGATACTTGTTAAATTTGTTTAGATACCTACAAGAGCTTTCGTAGCAAATTCTGTTTAAAATTTCTATAATCAATTTTTACTTTATAGTTGTAAGACAAAGCAGGTTCGATGACTTCCGATTTGGATGAAGGTTAGTGCTATTGGATAGTAGTTTAGACAAAAATTTTCAACAAGATCGGTAAAAATGTTTCTGAGTTAGAGGGGTCAAAGTTTGTGATTTTGGCCATACAGGTGTTCGTTCTCATCCATGTGACTTATTGCCCATTGGTTTAAGCAAAATTTGTTCCAAATAGCTTATATATTCTATTCTAACTCAAGACGATGGTTTTTTAATTCGTCATCACTCTACTTTGCAAACCTTGATGTACTATTTAACTTAATAATTTTAATTAAAAGATTAAGGGAATTGTCTTCTTTTTATAACATATTTTAAACATGAAAATAAACAAATCTACACGCAGAGAAAATATATGGTTGGGCATGGTTACGGCAACAACACTATGTTTATTGTAACAATATATTGTTGTCGTACACAAGAAATCGTTATTTTTATTAAATATCAACAATATTATAGTTACTGTAAACATATCAATGTTTATCTTAATTATAAGTTTAAGTATTGTTGACCGAAAAATAATTATTATTCTAACAACTAAATTATGATAACTTTCAAAACATATTATGTTACTCACAACATTAAATAGCCATAACATGATAACTTTCTATACATTTATCATATTTATGTTTAAGATCAAACTATTTTTACTCTAATGATATTATGTTAGCGCCATTTGTAAAATAATTTTAAATCGGTTGTGTCGTTTTATATGTATATGTGAGCGGTTAAATTCCCATAAGAAATAATAAGTTTAAAGAAATTAAAAAAAATTACAATATAAGCGGAGTTCATTATTAGTGATGTAATATTGCAAATGCAAAATATCGTAGTTAAATCCAACAGCAAAACACACAGCGATTTCGTTTTATTTTTTTAAATATCGTATTAAAATCCAACAACAAAACAGACAGAGATTTTGTGTTATTTTATAAAAGTTTGCAAGCCTTATATTGAACTCCGCTATTTTATTTCCATTAACAAAAATTGTAAAAAGCCACAAAATAAAAAATCGATGCAAATTAATTTTTATTTATTTTGTGTTGTTATGACAGTTATGAAATGTGCTGTATCATAATATGATTGCTTCTAAATTTATTATCATTAACATGAAGATAATATGATTACTTCTTAGCTTATTATGATTAACATGTCAATAATATGATTAATTTCTTAGCTTATTATGATTGCTTCTTAACTTATTATGATTAACATGACAATAATATGATTATGTAGTTCTTAACTTATTATGATTAACAGAATAATAATATGATTAAGGGAAAAATATTATGATGTAATATTACGAATATATTTAGCCATAATATGATTCAATAATAATCTTAATATGATGACTACAATCATGACTCTTATCATAATATGTTGCTCTTAGAATATGTTTACCACAACCATGTTTTTTCTTTGCGTGTACATACTTAAGTATGTATGCATGTAAATTTAACAAGATAAACTTTTGATTTTAATATAAAACAGGTTTTTATGGATTCAATATTGCACAATGTTATTTTAACAGTGAATAATATTTAATAAACGTGATTTAAGGTTATTTCAATATTTTTCATTTAAAATTAATATACTTTTGCAAACATTTACCATGATTCTCAATCAACATTTCGCCTTGTTGTTTTAACATTGTTATCTTTTTCTGTGTGTACGATCTTTTTTATACCTTTTTTGTTTTTTTGGCTGGGGAGCCATTGAATGAGTTTTTTTTATTAGTTATAAGTAGGGTAACCAAAAAAGCAAATGCTTATTTTTTGTTTTACAAGATTGAACACGAATTCCGATCATTAAAAAACAAAGAAAATGAGCTATATTTGTTTGGGCTTTTTTTTTTTTTTTTTTTTTTTTTTGCTTATTTTGGCAACATCGGCTTTTTTGAGGTTTTTTTGCAATATCGACTTTTTAGTTATTTTTGCAATATCGGCTTTTTTTTACTGATTTTGCCAATAAAAGATAATTTTTAATTTTTTCATACGAAAAAATATATTATATAATAAATTTTTGCAAAAATCGTTATTATTGTTTTTGATGTACAACTTTTTTTTTATAAATATATACTAAAAAATCAACCCTTTTTGTACTGTAACAACTCTTGTTAAAAAAAATCGTTCAATATTTTGGTAATATTTTGTGTTTCCGTTGTAAAATATCATCCCAACAACCTATTTTACATCATGTACGTATATGCTATTATACCCACACCATAAGAGTGGAGAGGGTATTATGCATTTGTGCTGATGTGTGTAACTCCTTAAAATACTGGTACTAAAGTATACCGATCGACTCAGAATCACTTTCTGAGTCGATCTAACGATATCCGTCCGGCTAGCTGTCCACGTAACCTTGTGCGCAAAGCATAGGTCGCAATTTTGAAGATAATTTAATGAAATTGGCACAAGGGCGTATCGGTCCATAATTTTATATAGCCCCCATACAAGCTGCTTTCCGCAATAGGGGGTTTGTGCCCACTATCAAAAGGCCCCAACTCATAATTTTTCGAAATCGATATTTTTACATATTTCGATAGACCATTACTAGATACACCTCTTCCAAAAAAAATGCCGAAGATATAGCCTAAAAACGAAAAGCCCCAACTCATCTCTAAAAATGTTCTAAAGAAAAAAGCCCTAACTCATTTTTGTGAATTTTAATTAAATGCCGTTATAAATTTAGGCCCCTATTATGAGTTACATTCGATAAACGATTTTCGCTGGCTATCGAACATCGACTATCGAATGTTAATTTGGTTTTATGAGTTGGCAGCACTCTCGAAAATTTCGTTGTGCATCGAATTTTTCAACGAAACTAAATTTGCTTTCGACGGTGCAAATTAATGTTAAATTAATTAATTTGTTAAACAATAATCTTTATCAGTTTTGTTCATTTTATGGAAGTTCAACGTCGTAAACAGCAATTGGAAACGCTCATATTCCTTCTGGAACAAAATCCTTTTTTGAACAAATGATTTGCAGCAAAGTTCTGCATGTAAAAGAGTGGGATGAAACCCCACTGAAGCTAAATTATTTGAAAACAACCATAACTCCGCCGTGGTCACGTTTAACTTTAATTTTATTTTTTAAATTTGTAACCAAAATTTTTTTATTTTAAGTGACAGCTGATCGAAAATGTACTACTGTGAATTAACAAAAGCACAATAGTAAATGTTTATCGAATGCGCGCCATAATACCAAATAAAAATTCGGTCGATAAGCTAATTCGACTGCTGTCGAAAATCGAATTTGGCTCTTAATAGGCACCTTAGACTCTAAATTTTAGAGTTAAAGTGTGCAAAATAAAAAATATTAAAAGCTGAAAAACTATGGATTTTGTAAAAAAAAATACTGATACTGATGCAGAAAAAACTAAAAATACTGAACGGATTAGAAAAATTATTCCGAAGCAATTGGAATGGAAGCGAAACATTAATCAAATGAAACGAATGAAAGGTGAAGAATATTTTGGATTATCAGACAAAAGTGTTAGCCTTAAGCCTTCAAGAAAACAAGGTGAGGCCTGCAAATCGAACTATTGCAAAAAAAAAGTGCACTAAGACATTGTTCTGAGTTCAGTGATCCAACGCGAAAAGAAATGTTTACTATGTTTTGGCAGATGCCATGGAATCAGAAGCATCAATATGTCATAGGGTAGTGAACGATATGTAGATAGATCCATATTTATGTGGACACGTAAGGTATTTTTTTTTTTTAAATAGGACCACGAGGGGAGAAAGGGGTCAATTTCTGCCTATCAGAAACTACACCCTCGAAAATTTGTTTTAAATACTGTGGTATTGGGTTTCACAAGGTCAGGCTTGACCGACTATACTTTCTTACTAGATTTTTATGTTACTTTGTCTTAGAGGTACTGTAACGTAGTTTTTATAGTGTTGTATATAGTTTTTAGTTTAAGCCTTTTTGTCACCGTATTTTATTATTTGCTTATTTAAGTTCTTTTCTCTTGAAAATTTCATAGCTGTATTCTAACGATCAGTCATTTCATACAATAATACTCTTTCTGTAACGTCTTTTTACCATCACAGTTTGTAACGTCTTATTTTTTTTTTTTAAATATAGCTTTTGAATAAAGTAACGTATGTTAGTTTCCCTGCTCTCTGTGTTTGGTAAAATAACGTTTATTAATTTTTTTTTTTTTAATATAGTTTTGCTGTTAAGAGTTTCTCTGTATATATTGGAATGAAAGTGATTTGCGGAACCAAAAAATTTAAATTTCTGCAAATTTTGGGTTTTTACACGAAGTTTTAACAAAATTGGAAGCAAAAAATCTTTCATTGGTTTTCCAAGTGAATATAGTTATGGACACCGTAAGAAAAATGTCCGGCGTTCCAGAGGATATAGGACACCAAATTAATAAAAAATTTAATTCAGTTTTATTAAAAAATTAAGGATTTTCGGTACTCAAAGATATTGGGAATATTTTATTTTATATTTTGGGAGGCAAGCGGAATTGTGAGTCCAATCGTATAAAATATACTTCAGAGCAAATACTCAATTTATAATTTAGTGTAACAACGTATTAAACGAATAAATTGAAAAAAAAATTTTTTAATTGCTTTTTTTAATTTAACAGCTTATTTTCATGTTTGTAAATGCTTTTTTTAAGAGCTTAAAACTGTTTTTTAGTGCTTTTTTTGGTTGCCCTAGTTATAAGTGAAAGTATGTTTATAACTATGTATGTATTAAAATTAAATTGTATTTGTATTCAGGAATATATCCTTATAATTTAATTTAATTAAATTGTATTTGTATTCAGGAATATATCCTTATAATATCGACCCCTTTGCGCGAAATTATCGTATGTTACAAAAACCAAATTTTACAGGACATCCATTTTTCTACTTTTCTCTGCATTCGCTGGCAATATCAAAATGAAAATATACATTAAATTTTTGGAGCAACGAAGTGGAATTCGCCTACAATATTTTGTCAGGTGACGTCTCTTTGAATGTAGAACAAGATTGCATCAAAAACTCAATTTCAAAAAAATTATCATATTCCTACGATAATTTCGCGCAAAGGGGTCAATATGTTGATTGGCCTAGGAGGCTTTTATATAATACTGTAAATGAAATAAATAAATAACTAAATTAAGCTTTCTCACGGTATGTAACATACCCAACTAGCATTTTATATTCTTGATACTGTAATACCCACTAGACCGGTCCTTATTTGTTTTTTTTTTTTAATTTGTATCACGGCAAGCACTAAAAACATTTTTTTTTGGTCTCAAAAAACCACACAAAAAATTTGAGCACGATAGGACAATTTTTAGTTCTGCCTCCAAGCACTCTTTATTTTCACTTGGATTGATTTGCAATTATTGAGTCACATAATTCTTATGGTCTTTCATTTAGTCGTTAATGAAACAGCGATCCCACATGTTTCGTGGATGCCTAAATAATTTTTTTCCAACTTTACACTAATACAACTGCAATACAATTTTATCCATCTTACAAGTATTCAAAGGTGTCAGTCAGGGTTGTAAAGCACCCATCAGCTGGATGCTTTTGCCACTGCTATTGAAATTTTTAATATTTTTTCCAATAGTCAATGTTTTGTTTTTCCTTTGTGCAAAAAAGCAAATCTCCTATTTTATATATTTTTATTTTTTGACAATTGCTTTTTTTACCAGCCAGCGACAAAAATGGTCAACCACCTAAAAAGCAAAAGCTAAAAAAAAATGTTTCGCGTTTTGTTTTTTACTTTTTCCTAAAAGAAGAGCTAGTTAAAAAAGACAAACCAAAACTCATAAAGTAGACGCGATTACAAAGAATTATTACAATTAGTTTTTAGTTTTCTTGGTGGTACGGTGCCGAATTTTAACACCTTTCGAATACCTGGTGCAACTTCTCATGCTAGATGGATGTCAAAAGCTATTTATACACTTAAAATTTATTTGTTCCGTAATCAATTTAATATGACAAAAAAAAAAGCTGAACGGAATACGTAGCGTCTGTCTTTTCATAGTTTTTATTTATGTAAAAGCCTGGTTATGATGCACCAAAGCAATTGAAGCACCAAATCAAGACCTAAATTTAATAAAAATATAATTGCTTATCCTGAACAAGATATAGCTTTTGCTTTGTTACAAAAAGTAAGCAATCACTTATGATATTTGTCCGAAGAAGCAGTTGGTCTTTCATTCTTCGATCCTAATGTTAGTGTTGATATTAAGAGAAAAATGGTTAAAGCAATTAATGTTCAAGAAAATAAAGAAAAATGCAAGCGGATCATAGCTAATCCAACAAATATCCTTCAAACATATTCACAAAAAGATTTAAGCAATTTTGTAAATTCAAACACATACGCGTTCTTTGATCGCTTAGAAATTTCAAAAGAATATTTTCAAGTCGATCCATCGGATTGGAATGTCAAAACTTATCTGTAGTAAACGATGCTGCTGAAAGAGGTGCCACATTCATTACATATTATAATAATAAATTAACACACAATGAAGAAGAGAAACAATTCCTTTTTCAAGTGGTCAAAGAATATAATATGAATTATCCCACTTTTAAAAAGACTTCACTATTACACTAAATTTATATTAATATGTAATTCATAGAAATATTTTATTTTAATGTTCTTTTTTCAAATAATTTTTAATAAAATATTAAATCAGAACATTTAAAAAAATTTTTTTTAAGAAACGCTTTTCTTAAAAAAGAACATTTAAAAAAAATTTTGCCCTCCCCCTAAATTTTATCCTGGCTACGCCCATGTATTCGTGTATTGTCATCGGGAATATGCATGCCTGCAAAGCTTCATCCATAAAATATATAATATAAGGCGGTTAAATTAACGTTACAAGATTTGATTTTCCGAAGTGAAGCTAAAGAAAAGATTTTAATTTAATAAATACAAATAGTTGCTTGAGGCAGAGCTAAAAATTAACCAATCGTGGTAAACAATTTTTGTGTGCTTTTTAATACTAAATGAAATATTTTTAGCGCTTGCCCCGATATAAATTCTAGAAAATAAATTTCTTCATATATATAAGGACCGGTCTAATACCCACAATATGTTAATCCCAGGAATTAAATCACTTTTTTTCTATAGAAATGTTGACAAATTAAATTCTTTTTATTAATTTGTAATACATAATAATTAAATTAATATATAATTATAATAACATCTAGTAAAAATAATAAAAATATAATTAATTTAATAAAATTTTATCTTAATCACATTAGATCCTTTTATAGCATAACTAGTTTTACACTTAATTTATTGTAGCGGATGAAGTTTTAAGTTTTGCAAATTTTCAAATCCTTTCTTGATATAACTATGTGCAGCTGTTGGTTTTAATGCTGGTTTTTCTAAGGGTGCAATGTGAGGCAGTCCGCCATAAATTTTCCAACGCCAATTTTTTCCTAAGTCTTTTATTTGCCTTTCAATGTGGCAGATAAAAAAAGTTTTAAATTTAAAAAAATTTAAAAATAAAGGTTTTTTCAATTCAAAAGATTGATCAAATAGCTATCTAAGCTATTTGGGACAAATTTTGCTAAAACCATTAGGCAATAAATTACATGGATGAGAAAGAACACCTGTGTGGCCAAAATGTCAAACATTGACCCCCTCTAACTCAGAAACT
This sequence comes from Pollenia angustigena, assembly GCA_930367215.1. Lineage (NCBI taxonomy): Eukaryota > Metazoa > Arthropoda > Insecta > Diptera > Polleniidae > Pollenia > Pollenia angustigena. Next base: position 17,106,645 of record OV884056.1, read on the forward strand.
TTTTGACCGATCTTGTTGAAAATTTGTGTCTAAACTACTATCCAATAGGACTAACCTTGGTGCAAATTTCATCCACAAATTCGGTCACTTGACATGAAATCCCCCATATGTATTAGCTTAAATTAAGGAAAAAGCCATTAAATACTTTTTGGGTGATGTGTGTAATACATAGAAATCTGGACCAATCTTTTAGTATACCGATCGACTCCGAATCACTTTTTAAGGTGATATAACGATGCCCATCAGTCCGTCTGGCTAGTTGTCTGTCCATGTCAACCTTGTGCGCAAAGTACAAGTTGCAATCTTGTGAATAATTTTATCAAATTTGATATTTTAATTGTATTAAGAACGAAGTCTATGTAAATGGTGAGAATCGGTCTATAATTTTACATATTCCCCATTAAAACTTCTTTCCAAATTAGATTCTGTGTGTCTATAAACCATCTTATTATGTTGATATTTAGATTAAATTCGCCACAAAAATATTTTACAGCTAATTAAATTTATTTAGAATCGGTTCACATTTCCCCAAAGCTCACGTCAATAAAAAGCTTTAACTTCCTTTTAAATTTAAACATTTATAACAAATTAAGCGGCCGTCCCTAAAATCCCTTTAAGACAAAAAATCTCATATGGATGTTAATATGTGGATAATATTCGGCACAAATAACATTTGTATGAATTTACCCTCTCAACATATCTTTGTTTTTGTGAACTTATGATTGCCCATCGTTTCCAAATAGGATAAAATATCGAAAATGTAAATACTATGGTGTTTGGGCTTTACCGGTTATCATTTTAGAATTGTTTTTTTTTTATATTTTCCCATTCTAGTAGAAATCCACAAATAATTATTCCTTGGATTAGATACTTTGTATTTGAACGTTCATTTGTTATAAGAATTACGCGCTTTTGAAACATCTTACCTCTTGAACTTCGTTTGTTTTCACATACAAACAATGTTTTTCGTTTAAAACTTCTTAGACACTTGTCATTTTTTTAGACTATTTGTTTTTTTTTATATATGTACATATTTTTAACTTTTATTTACGCTTCCTTTTCTTGTTTGATATATTAAATAAAACAATTTGACGTACTACTTCTTATTGGACTACATTTCCATATTATTTTCTTTCTTTAGTCCCATTTTCATCCATACATGGTCTAGAAACTAAATCCGCTATCATATTCGCGTTACTACAAAATTGCATTTATATATATTCCAGAGCACCGTGTAAAATGCATCTAATTTGCAAAAATCTAAATTATTTACATACAAAGATGATGTACTTGGCAAAAGAAAAAATTTGGTACCCATATTGCCCTATATAAAACGAAGGGTTACCACCCCATTAAATTTTTGTCAAAACACGAACTAGCACGAATATCAAAAAAAGCTGAGACACGTATTTAATCAAATCGACTAAAGAATAAAATATGTTAATTTGGCACTTATATTACAAACAACCCCGAGCAAAAAATTCAAAAACCGCTATTTTTACAAAAAATCCTTAAAAAAGGACATGTATGATCGTCCTTGGACAAATTGTATATACAGTTGGACGCGCCTTAAATAAACCTTTCTTACGATACCCAATTTGTATATGTTGGTAAGGGAACAGATTTACAAATAAACAAAACATGCAAAAATAGACCCTTTTTCAAACTGGTCCAGCTCACGAGAGGTCAAAGCTTGAGCCGAAATATTTAAAATGTCATCTTAAAAAAGTCCAAGGTTCATTTTTAGGAGGGTACATCGAGCACGAATTTTGCTTCCATTCAACTTGAGTCGCTCTAATATATATAACACATAAAACACATAAAATTCAGAAAAATGCATGAAATTTTTATTTGAATCAGGGTTGATACAGTTGGTACAATTGTATTTTTTTTGGTACAGTTCGAAACTAAAAAGTACGCTGGTACCCCCGTGACTCATTTGGTACTATTTCCAAATTTTTTAACCCTACATATTTATAATTTATATTAAACAGCAACTTGTATTTACTGTCCAATGAATTTATTGTTGGATTTATCAAAACAGCTATGATATTTTGCATTTGCTCTTTTGCAAGACCATTTGCACCAAACACTGAATTCTTCTACTGTGAATAGATTTTTGCACTTGTAGATTAAACGATTGCTTATGCCACATTCTAAATTTATATCAGCGGCAGCATATAAGCGTGCATTTTCTGATAATATTGACAAGTTTTTAAAAGATATAGGAAACCAAACCTGCAAAAGTTCTACACTGTAGAAGAGACGAATTCATCTCAATAATATTTTCAAATATTCTTCAACAAGATGGTTGTCACATTAAGAAGTAATCAACAGAATTTTGGAATAGTGGGAGCCCACTCCATTATTATTTTACTCCGAATTATTTTGAAGGAGATTTTACAAGCGCTAAAATAAATATTATTATATTCGGAATTTCTACTCCTTTCCTGTTTCTGCAGTACATATTGAAAATTGTAAAAACAAAAAATTTCGTAATGCAATCCGAAGATGTTCGTATGCACATATTTTTAGAACGCGTATAACTTTTATTTTCTTTTAAAATTCGAGATTGAATTTTGAGAAATATTCGTAAATTTTCTTAAAAAAATTATAAAGACGCAGAGAGTGGCAATCAAAAATAAAAATTTAGGGATTTCTCGACTCTAAAAACCGCATGAAACATGTCCGGCTAGATCAAATACAATTTGTTTGCCTCTATTCTTGAATATTTTGGAAATCTAACTATTTTGAAAAATCCGGGCTCGAAATTATTTTTTGACGTATGGTTTCTTTGGCAAAGTTTCTTGGAATGACTTATAGAACAAGAATCGCGATGTGCTTTTGATGCGGACAAATTTTACTCACCTTATTATTATGTATGTATAATTTATGTACAAATGGATTTTGAGTACCTTTTGTTTTTGTTGTATTAAATTTTTGTTTTTAAAAATAAAAATTCTCATTTATCATCCCTGATTTGAATCGATAGTACGGTCCATATAATTTAATATTTGAAGATTATTTCATGCAAATGTTGACCGTGACCCAATTGCTGCGAACGGCGACGAATAGATATTTGATGGTCATCATTATCACTGGACGATACAGCTGCGATATTTTCTTCACTTCGCGCTCTACGTAAGCGTATTGGTGGTTTAATGTCCAACAATGTAAATTTGGTTCGAAATTTAGTCACAATAGCCCGAATAGCCGCTTCAGTGGGTCGATTAAACTGACCATAATATGGAAGAAGCGCGCGATGTACTTTCTTAACAGAGCACGCATTTTGATAATAAAATTCAATAATTTGCAAGCGTTGTTCGTTTGTAAGACGATTCATGGTTAAATAATAGACCAAACTGAAGATGTTTGACAGTGAAACAAAACACAAAACGTGCGTCAAAAATTCACCCGATATCTATATATATATGTCAAAAGCACATCGCGATATATACATATATATTTTAATTACATAAATTTTATTTAAAAATTACGTTCACTTACTTTGTCATCCCGATTCCAATTTGGAGAATTTTTTTTATCTTTTAAACAATTAACAACTTGAGGGAAAAAACTTTTCTAGAAATATCAACAAATATTTCAGAGCTGATTTTCAAACAAATAGTTGGCTATACTTACACTTTCCAGCAGCCGTATTCTGTAATTCGCTAAAGCTAAATCTCTATCGCTAAAAATCTAAAAAATTGATTTAGCGGTTTTTTGGCTACGAATGCAATTCTGTAAACTGCATTGCTAAATTGGGCAATGCAATACAAATTTAATTTGTCGCAATTTCAGCTTTAAGTGTCATCGCAAAAATTTTTCAATTTTGTGTTCTCTAAGGCCTTTTAGCGATCGAGATTTAGCTTTGACTAAGCGAATTACAGAATACGGCTGCAGAGTTGATATTTAAATTATTTTTGATAGCTAAAAATTCGTTTAAAATAAATCCTTTGCTAACTCTCTACGAAGCCAAAACAGTCTGCTAGTAAGCAGATCGCCGTCTGTGATGTACCTATAAGCAGTTGCTAAATTTTGGGTGTAAATACGGCCGTTTGTTTACAAATTAGAAATTTTTGAATTTTTTGGGGCATATTTTTAACAATTTTCAGGGAATATTTTCAAGTTGTTACTGCATATTTAATACGCATAAAATAGTTTTTACAGCATATTTTTGGTTTCCCTGCTTATAAGATAGAGTTATTATTAAAACTAAAAAAAATTCTTAAGGTATGTTCAGACCTAACAAATATTTGACGAAAAACTTCAACAAAAGCGTGACCAATAAATTGATCAAACTAGCTTTTTTTTAACAATTTCTATTGATTTACTTAACTTTATTTGTAAGAAGATAATTGAAGCACAGCTGTGAATAATGTTGTAAAAGCCACTTTTTGCAAAATCTGTTTTTTTTTTTGCAAATTATCATTAACATTACTCTCTTACATTGTTTAAACATGATATCATCCAAAATTATGCACCTTAACCTCTTCGAAATGCAATACAAAGAGTCAGACAGAGGTGCTTGCGTTAGGGAAAACCATTTTAAATGACATCGCGATTGTGGATATGAAACGTTTTTCCCTAAAAAAAAGTTATAAACTATAAAATTGCATGTTATTTTAAATTCAAATTTCTTTATATTTTTCATACAAGTTTTTATTATCATTAACTTTGATTATCCAAAAAAAAAAATTTTTAAATAAGTAGTCCTGCCTTTTAAAAACGTTTTTTGCGCTCCTGAAAAATAATTTTTTTGTCACTTACAACGTTATTCGCAGCTGTGCTTCAATTGTATAATGTAAATTAGGAGTTGTAAGATGATGTTTGATTTAACCAAACGTTTTGCAAAAGCAAATAAATTTTTAATAAAACTAGGGGTTACGTGTAGGACGTCAAATATTTAATAGGTGTGAACATAAGTACAAAAGCTTTTTCTTATATGTAAAATAAGATTTTGAGAATAACCTTAACGAAGGTGGCAAATTGTTCCATATGGGCAAATCCCAGAAACAGTCCACCAACCAAAAATTTTTCAAATTAATTTTTTTTAATGGAATATAAGACTAGATGTATAAATTCATTTTTATATTAAAAAATATGTATTTCAATGATCTTTAATGCAATAATTTTTACCAATTCCTACCCCACTGCTGATTTCTTAATGTAATACGTAAATTTAGCATTATTTTAGGTGATTTTTGTGCCTAAAATAGCACTTACAGCAGACTTATCAAAATATGAATTTCGTTAAAAAAAATTGTTGATATTCATTAGTTAAGAAATTAGTTTAAGAAATGCAATTTATAAAAATATAATTTGTTTTGTTAAAATAAATAATATATCATAATAAAATACTACTAGAAACACAGTAGCGTGCGTCACAAAGGGTTCACGGCTTTTGTCAAAAAATCACAACATTTTTTGGCTGCGAATAAGTGCGTTTAGAATTCTCTTATAGTCATCTTTCTAGTACATATTAATGTCACTAAATACTATATATAAGTTGAAGCTATCTTTATTGAAAGACCACAAAATTTTTATATTTCAATCAGAAAACGCGTGCGAATATAGCGTTCTTCACGCAGGATTTGCCCATATGCGACATATTCTAATTCTAAATGAACGCTTGAATACTGAAAGAATTAAAAGAATTTTTTTTAATCTATCTGCAAGTTTGTTATTTTACCTAAGTAAAAACTTTTGAAGTAAAATTTTAAACTTTTAAACAAAACTACATACGTTAAATTAAATTTTCTAAACACAAATGCAAACAATTTCTGAATTGCATTATACACTATTATTTAAAATATTTGCGCCCCAACATCGGTATATTATTTTATTTTGAAATTAATTGATTTTCGTGTATTTTTTTATATTATTAAACCGTAGGCAAATAGATTGATTACTCATTTAGAATTAGATGTTTGATAAATTGTAACACTTACAGCCTGTTCAACGATTTCGAACGTTAACGTTCGCGTAGAATATTACATTTAAAACAAAAACAAATTTTCGAATTTTGTTATTGTTTTAAATATAATTTTCTATGCGAACGATGACGTTCGACATCGTTAAACCGTAAGTTTAATTATTTAAAATGTTGTTAATTGAATTGTAAATAAAATATGTCTAGCAATTGCTGATGATCAAGTTCAAATACATTCAAAGATTTGCAAAAATTAGAAGAAAGTTTTTTGTCGTTGTTAAAATTCTTGATAACGTGCCACGACCACGGCGCAATAAATTTTTTTTTTTTTTTTGTTTTACATTGACAAGTTCATTGAGGCGCTAAATAAAAGTCAACGTAATATAACCACGCGTCTAATTCTTAAATTAAATTTTATTGCAATAAGTAATTTGTTTATTTATTTATTTTAGTTTGCTTCCTAAAATCATTAATGGTGGTATTGCCGGTATTATTGGCGTATCATGTGTGTTTCCTTTGGATTTAGTAAAAACTCGTCTGCAAAATCAACAAGTCGGTCCAAATGGCGAAAAAATGTACAAAAATATGTAAGTTTTTTTTTTAATTTAACTTTAAACATTCTAACTGCTATCATATAATTTTTTTTAAGGTTTGACTGCTTTCGCAAAACATATCGTGCCGAGGGTTACTTTGGCATGTATCGCGGTTCTGGTGTCAATATCCTTTTGATTACACCCGAGAAAGCCATTAAATTGACCGCAAACGATTACTTCCGCCATAAACTCACTACCAAGGATGGTAAGCTGCCGGTTAGCAGCCAAATGATTGCTGGTGGTTTAGCTGGAGCGTTCCAAATCGTTGTAACTACACCTATGGAACTGCTAAAAATTCAAATGCAAGATGCTGGTCGTGTTGCTGCTCAGGCTAAATTGGCTGGCAAGACGGTTGAAAAGATTTCTGCCACGAAATTAGCTTCTCAATTGTTAAAAGAAAAGGGTGTATTGGGTTTATACAAGGGTATTGGTGCTACAGGCTTAAGAGATGTCACCTTCTCTGTTGTATACTTCCCGCTATTTGCTACACTTAATGCCATGGGACCCAGACGTAATGATGGTTCTGGTGAAGCTGTGTTTTGGTAGTATTAAAAAAAATTTGTCATGTAAACATAGTTTTGATTTTTTTTTTTTTTTAATTGTAGGTGCTCTTTTCTATCTGGTTTGGCAGCTGGTTCATTTGCTGCACTATTTGTTAATCCCCTCGATGTGGTTAAAACACGTTTACAAGCAATTAAAAAAGCTGATGGTGAAAAGGAATTTAAGGGTATTATGGATTGTATAACGTAAGTGATTGAAATATGTACATATAAATATATAAAAGGGATTTTTTGAAAGTACTTTTTGTGATAAAAAATAAGTGAATTTGTGGTTAAAAAAATAAAGCAGGTATTTATTTCCTCAAGAATGGTACATATTCTTGAAATGTTGTGTATTGATTACTAATATGCTTGTATCTAATTTGAAAACTGGCTCTTTCTTGTCGCTCTCCAGATATAAAAAATCTATAATGTCTTTCTAATATAATTGCTACGCTCACTTATCCAATACCACCCATTTTCAGAGAGGTTGTGTATTGATAACCAAGATGCTTGTAGCTAATTTGGAACTTTTCCCTTGCCGTTCCCTAGATATATGAAAAAAAGAAATAAAAAACAACAACAAGAGATTTATGGATAAAAATTACAGGCAATCGTTTTTTTGCTCATGTCTCAGTTATTTATGGACCGATCTGGCAGAATTTTAATAGCAAACTTTAACAGAGTATATGATACATAAATATATAACAACCTAGTCCCCATCATTTCTGGGTACTTCTGCAAACCAATTTGCACATACACACGGATAGACGAGCATCATTAAATCAACTTTGCTACTCATATAGACCCAATATACATATAAATATATATTTGTGTGTTCTTTATAGGGTCTTAGATCAATATTGTAAAAAAAAACAAACGAAATGACAAACTTATACATACATACATATATGTATGCATACTTTTTTACCTTCGGTGAAGGGTATAAAAATGTGAGTTTGATGAGTCAAAAATATCCCTAAAAAAATATCCCATTTGTAGTTAATGAAAAAAATATTTGTTTTGATATGGTAGTTTTTCTATACCCTTCACCTAAAGTAAAAGGATATATTTTTTTATCAAAGTTATTTTCGGGAATACAAAGTTTATTATTAATACGATCTTCGTATGACGTGCTAAATTCCCAGTTTTTCATATTTGATAAATACACTGAAATTTATTGTTGAGGGAAAGCAAGCCTCTATGCGCATTTCGCCGGTTGCTTACACCAGCTCATCAGGAAACCTTTTCCAAAGATTTTAGAAAAGCCAAAAATATTAAACAAATAAAACCTTAAGCGAATAAGAGTTATAAACACTCTAAGTCTTACTTGTAACAATATCAAAGCTTAAACAAAACACCAACAATAAACAGTGAGTTTATCTTTTCTTACATCCCCCTACAATTGGTTGGGTTCTTTCCGACTCGAATTGTAGTTGTAAGGCCGGGTTTTTGAGATGTGGATTAAGTTTAAACTAAGCTTAACGTAGTCTGAAACTCGGATATTTTCGGCGAAATTATTTTTTTTTTAAATTTTTTATTAAAGACGAACATTTTAAGCAAAACAAAGCTGTTCCGTCAAAATTTTGTATACAAACTTGGTAATGGCGGCACAAATCTGTTTTCAGATTAACTAAGGGGGGTGTGCTGGAAATCGCAAACGCAAAACGCAAGAATTTGGAGGCTTTTTATAATACACTTTTAATCAAATTTTTATAATTTTTGTTATAAAATTCTGTTTAATAGAGAAATGTTTGTATAATATTTGTCATAAAATTCTTTTATTACAGAAATCTTACTAAAATACGACTTTTAAAGTTCTAGCGTTTTGCGTTTGCGATTTCCAGCACACCCCTGCATACCTAGTTTAACTGAGATCTCAAAAACCCAGCCTAAGTGGGTTAAAAGAAAAAACAAAATTAAAAAACAAACCGCTTCATTCTATTGTCTTCGTAAGAAAACAACGAACTAAACAAATTTGCCAATTCAGTTTTATGCACGGGCACATGCAATTATATTATCAAAGTTATTTTCGGGAATACAAAGTTTATTATTAATACGATCTTCGTATGACGTGCTTAATTCCCAGTTTTTCATATTTGATAAATACACTGAAATTTATTGTTGAGGGAAAGCAAGCCTCTATGCGCATTTCGCCGGTTGCTTACACCAGCTCATCAGGAAACCTTTTCCAAAGATTTTAGATAAGCCAAAAATATTAAACAAATAAAACCTTAAGCGAATAAGACTTATAAACACTCTAAGTCTTACTTGTAGCAATATCAAAGCTTAAACAAAACACCAACAATAAACAGTGAGTTTATCTTTTCTTACATCCCCCTACAATTGGTTGGGTTCTTTCCGACTCGAATTGTAGTTGTAAGTGGGTTAAAAGAAAAAACAAAATTAAAAAACAAACCGCTTCATTCTATTGTCTTCGTAAGAAAACAACGAACTAAACCAATTTGCCAATTCAGTTTTATGCACGGGCACATGCAATTATATTATCAAAGACCATATTTACATTATGCAATTAACGCCGCAACTTTCGCTTGCAACTTTTTGTGTGTTAGCAAGAGGTGTAGGGAAGAAAACGGGGTTGATAAAGTTGAAAAAATACTTGAAAAAAATTGAAATGTAAATGTGAAAAGAGTTTCGTAGTAACTACTTTAAAAGAAAATAGAAAAAAAAACTCGGCATTAATTGCATAGTCTAAATGCGGTAAAAGTTATATTTTTTATAAAGTTTCTTTTTTAACATCAAAGTCATTTTTGTGGGAATAAAAAATTTGTAATTTACAAGATTTTTTAAATCATGTACTTTTTTGAAACAGGTAAAAGGAAAATATTGTTAGAGGGATACTTAAAAAAAATTAATAAATAAAGGGCAAAATAAACCATAGAAATTGCATGACAAACATGTCGAAAGTTTACGTTTCTACAAATGTTTTGTGTTATTACTTGGGGTAATTGCTGTTTGGAAAAACTTTTGAAGCTTATTTATAGATAATATTAGAGTTTGCTAAAAACCGTTAAAATGTGAAACCGCGGTTGCGGTTTTAAAATGATTAATATAATTTTAGATTTGTATGAAGACTTTTGAGAATATCTTTTTTATTGTTGTTTTATGAAATCTTTGCAGGGTTTGATTTTTTTATAATAAATTGATCCCTTCCATTAGCTCTTTTGTAAAAAAAACTTAAAAAAATTGGAAAATGAACACGAGGAAAAAAATTAAGTCTTTTTAACCATCTTCACTACCGAATTCGTCTACAAATACAAAAACATGTCTTAAAAATCATCATATAAAAGCCGCCAAAATATCATCATCATATATATTATTTCTAAAGCACTTTTTTTTGTCGGTTGCAAATATCTCCCATTCCACCGCATCAAATTTAATGAATGATATCTCATTTTAAAGCTTATTTCTAACACTAATGACGAAAAATAATTAGAAATTGAAAAATTAATATTTTCATTGATAAAAATTATATTTTAAAATGTATTGAAGTTACGAAAATTTATATTAATTATTTTCATTTTATGTTACAAAAATGACAACTAACGGTGCGAAATATTCGCACGGGTCATCTAGTATATATTATTTCTAAAGCACTTTTTTTTGTCGGTTGCAAATATCTCCCATACCACCGCATCAAATTAAATGAATGATATCTCATTTAAAAGCTTATTTCTAACACTAATGACGAAAAATAATTAGAAATTGAAAAATTAATATTTTCATTGATAAAAATTATATTTTAAAATGTATTGAAGTTACTAAAATTTCTATTAATTATTTTCATTTTATGTTACAAAAATGACAGCTAACGGTGCGAAATATTCGCACGGGTCATCTAGTATATATTATTTCTAAAGCACTTTTTTTTTTTGTCGGTTGCAAATATCTCCCAAATTTAATGAATGATATCTCATTTTAAAGCTTATTTCTAACACTAATGACGAAAAATAATTAGAAATTGAATAATTAATATTTTCATTGATAAAAAATTTTGGTTTGTATTAAGGATTCGTACGGGCAAAAAGTTAACGATGATCATGTCATACCTCTAACATTGTATTCAAAGAAGTATTATAAAAGCATTTAAACATATGTATGTATGTATGTAAATATGTATGATATATATTATGATTTCTAATATTTTTATACTTTTAATAAAATGTATTGAAGTTACTTAAATTTCTATTAATTATTTTCATTTTATGTTACAAAAATGACAACTAACGGTGCGAAATATTCGCACGGGTCATCTAGTTGGGTATATTTCTGAAAAAGATTACTTTTAGTTTGTTTTTCTTTTAAAGTCAATAAATTGGTACTTTTTATGGAAGCCTTTCAACAATTATTATATTTTTAAGAAAGTTATTTTTCACTACTTAAGTAAAATACATAACACAATTAAATGAATTATATACAGAGTTTTTTCTTTTTTTCTACAATTCTAGTAAAACTATGAAATATGAAGGACCTACAGCGTTTTTCAAGGGTGGTTTGTGTCGTGTCATTGTCATCGCTCCTCTCTTTGGTATCGCTCAAATGGTTTATTTCTTGGGCGTTGCTGAGGGTTTGTTAGGTATGAACAAACCCAACAAGGATTAAGCATTTAAAATTTTTAAATTAATGAAACAATTTAACTGGAAACGAATGCATTTCCATTATGTGTCGTCCTTAATTTACATCGGAAAATTAAGTAATGCTAATTAAAAAATAAAATAGATGATTTGTGTTTTTAATGTATGCATGTTGTTTATATTTTGTTAAATATTTTAGGTTTTATTTATATTATGTTTTTAATTTTGGCTTAAAGTCAAAATGTTGCAATAATTCAAGTATTAAACAAAACTTTAACTGTGTATACCTAAAACTTAATATCTGTTTCATTAAAACATACAAGAATTTTTATAAAAGACAATAATCCGTTTATTAATAACCCAAAAAGTAATATTAAAAATTCTGCAAAAAGAATTTATTATAAAGAAATCATATGAAGTTTAAATAAAATATATTTAACATTTAAAAGCTTGTGTTTACTCCAGCGCTTTGTTGTTTTGTTTCTCGTTTTCAATTTAATTTGGCACAACATTGCCATGTACAATATAGATTCTTTCTATTTTAAATACAAACAAAACACAAATTTACTATGTATTCAGTGTCAAATACATATGTATGTATATAGAAATTAAATATTCATATAAAGTAAAAAAAAAAAAAATAAAAGAAACTTGTCTGCATTTTATGTGTTGTTGAATTGTTGTTAATTTAACTGATTAAAAAAGATAACCTGCCATCCTCCGATATAAAATAAAGCTACCAAGAACAGTTTTAAACTTATTTGCATTTTCTAATTTAGTGTTTTGAAAAAATAAATTAGTTCTAATTAATATTTTCATTTCTTTTTTTTAGTTAAAATAGGCCAATTTGTAGTTTATAATTTTGTGTACTTTTAAAGTAAAATCTCTTATATATTTCTTGTTGACTCAAATGTAATTCATAATTTTAAGATAAGTTGCAAACAAAAAAAGGAACAAATATATAAAAAAATGTATAAAAGAAAATTGTAAAATATTTTTTTAATCTAAAATAACTTAGGCAGAGTATTACATAAAAAAGACCCTCTACTTCTAGTCATCGGTCGACCTTAGGTAAGGTTAGTTAAGAGGGGTTGTGTGCCCTAGGGCACACTTCCACCCAGAGACTAATGCGGTCCATTGTGAGTGAAAAAGGTAGAGAAAGAGAAAAGTGAAGAAAAGAAATAAGAGGTAGATAGAATTAAGAAAGTTAGTAGGTACCACGTAGAACTATTACCCTCTCTAAAGACCCCTCAACAGAAACAACAGTTTCACAGTACATGCTCGATCGTATCTAGCTCCTCAGAATCATCGCACAATCTGAAGAAGTCCGGTATGGTATTGTCCCATTTGCCCGTAAAAGCCCTAACAGGACAATGACCCGTCAAGAACCCTATAAGTGTTCTGAGACCACCCCTATCCAATCCAAAACCATGCAGTGTCCAGGTACCCAACACAGCCTTACATTGAATACCTCCTTAAGACCATTCCTACACCGAGCGACCAGGCACGATCGCACCGTATAATTTGTCAACGCCCTTAGCGCCGCTTGACTATCGACGTAAATTGTCACCACAGATTCACCCACGATGTAATCCAGTATCACTTTCGTCGCCCTCCAGTTAGCTAGGATCTCAGCCTGGAAGACACTGCACTCATCAGAGTGTCTGAATGACCTTTTCACTTCGGTGTTCGCGATTTATACACCGGCACCAGTGCCGGTCTCCATCTTGGATCAATCCGTAAATACTGCCCACACCCCAAACAGTCCATTGGATCCACGCCAAACTTTCCTATCCGGGAACTCCAATAGGGGTGTGACACCGAAGTCCAGGGTCAAGTCCTATGATCATGCAGACCAACCTCGTACAAAATTCTCGTGTGATCATCCCGCCTAGGTCTAACCAAGGAAGACCCGTAAAGTCTAATTAAGTTCCTAGCAGCCACGCTCTTACATAATCCTCAATAGGGGACAGATATAGTAGGATGTAGGCTGCATGTGGAGTTCATTTCCTTGCACCTGTAATGCCAAGAGATGCATTCCCGTGAACCTTGCTGAGCATCTTCCTATAGCTCTCCAAGCTCAACGTATTCAACCAAACTGTGCCTCCATAGGTAAGTATAGGCCTATCCACCGATGTGTAAATCCAGTTTACCATATCCGGCCTCAGTCCCCAGTTTTAACCGATGGAGTTCCTGCATGTGTAGTAGGCATTGAGTCCCCTTCTCATCCTCTCCTGAGTATTTCTCTTCCAATAAAGTTTGCAGTTCAGAAAGTTACCAAGATACTTAGCACCCTCCGATAGAGTTAACTCGACACCATCTAGCACTGGCCCCCTAAATCCCTCTATCCTATACCCTCTGGTAAATAGCACCAGTTCAGTCTTCACAGGGTTAACACACAGTCCCTTGCCCAGCCCGAGAGTTCGCCCAGCATCACCATAATTTCCCCTATCGTGGGCAGAAATTTTCCCCTGACCAGCAGAACTATGTCATCCGCATAGGCAACAACCTTCCTGCCCATTGAATCATTGACCGCAAGCAACAGTAGAAAATATAGAACCCCCCTTGTGGTGTCCCCCTGGTAACCCTCATCCTTATCACATGATTCCCCAGGCTCGAGTTTATAATCCTACTGCTAAGCATGCAGACTATCCACTCTACCAGAAAGTCCTTAACTCCCAACTCCAACAACGAATCCCTTATCGCCTCAATCCTTATGATATTAAAGGCTAATATATCCAGAAACGCCGCGAGAGTATATTCCTTATGACTCAGACCGTGCTCAATACAACCCACCACCCAGGTCCTTGGATTAAATCCGTCGGAATCTTGGCAACTCGTTGACATTATCGATGGATACACAAAATTGCCTTCATGATAGTCGCTTTGCCCTTTTAAGATCCGCCTTTTACTTGTTGAACTGCGCCCTGTGATTGCTCCAATCCACTGGTTCTTTTGTAAGCCTATTAAACAGTCTTAAAACCATAGACCTATGAACATGAAGTTCCGTGGTCCACCATTTGGGCTGTTAACGCCTACCCGGAAATGTAACCATCCAGATCAGTCGGCAACCCATTCAATGCATTCCTCGCTATATACGTTCTTACTTTGTCCTCTGTGGACGGCACAAACAGAGTGTATCCCGCAACCTTTAATCCGCAACCCTTATTTTTATTAATCCAAGGTTCTTGGATAAGGGCTACGTCCGAGTTCTGGTGAGGAAGGTTACTAGTTCGGCTGAAGCTCGACCTTAACCTTCGTATAGAAAGCATAAAATTTTCAGAGTTGACTTCTGAGTATTATGGTCTGCACCAGTAATCTATCTGAATTATAAATGGTACTCCACCAGTAATTCTCCTGAGTTATACAAATGCGGTATTTTACCTAGTAAATTCCGGGTTTTATTTAGTTCGAAAATAAACAGAACATTATTTTGCGTTCAGAAACGATATCTATTTTTTTTAATTGTTTGTGTAGACGAACGCAACGTTTGTTTCTCTTTTTACATTGATAAAGAAATGAACAAAAAAATTTTTAGCAACGACCTCAGCACGAAGAGCTTGTGAGCGTGTTGTGTAAAATTATTTTGCTGGCATTTTGTTTTTTTTTTCGTAGGTGTATTTTGTTTCTGTAAAAAATTGTTAGTCTTTTTTTTACCAGCCAAACCCAATAAACACGGAGGTTTGATTTCAAATTGAAAATTATTTGAAATCAAACGTTTGATAATGATTTGAAAATCATAGCGTTCTCAACAAAAAGGGGAAATTATTTTCAAATTGAAAAATTACTTGCTTTCAAACGTAATTCTCAAATGTTTTATAATATTATGTGGAATATAAATAAAAATATTTTATTTTTTTAATTTAAATCTATTATTTATTTAGATAAACTTTACTGTAAATAGCGAATTTTTATAAAATTTAATATAAATAGCAAATTTTTATAAAGTTTACTTTAAATAGCAAATTTTTATAAAATTTACTATAATAATAAGAGATTTCAGGTTCGCAGTAGACTGGGAGTCTCTGAGGAAACTGAAGTCAATGGGAGGGGTTGCTATATTCGGGTTGGGGTCTATCAGATTTGGGTTTCCTAAAAATGATAAACCCTAAGAGGCTGAAAGTGGCGCAGATAAACTTGCACCACTGTGAAGCGGCCTCAACCGAATTAGTAACCCACCTCATTGATAACAACGTGGACGTGGCTTTAATCCAAGAGCCCTGGATTAACAAAAACCGGGTAGTTGGATTAAGAATCACCTTGTTCGTATCCCGCTCGGATGAGAAGGTACGAACTTGTATACTGGCGAGAAAGAGGTGAGCCTATGTTTGATTTTATTATTTCCAGCAATCTTTTTATCTGTAACAGGGGGAATATGCAAACGTTCAGAACTAGGGATAGATAAGCAGTGATAGATATAACATTGACGAACTGTAGGGAATTAGTAGAGGACTAGAGGGTGGCTTTGGATTTTTCCTTCTCTGACGATAATCGTCTGTCCTTTAGTCTAATGTTTGAGAGGTTGAAAAGGTGTACGTATAGGAATCCGAGAAGGACGGATTGGGATTCGTTTTCGGGACTGGTGCAAAGGAACCTTAGGCTTGCACGGAACTGGGGGTCGACTCCGGCCGGTGTGGAGCAACTGGTAGACACCTTCACGGGGGCGAAAAGGGACTCGTGGATTAAGTTTAGCGAGTCAGTTGAATCCGTGAATGAGATGTCTAGGTTCAGAAGAATTTTATCTAAGGACCCGGTAGTCCCTGGATTTATTCAGAGACCGGACGGCTTATGGGCGGAATCAGGCTCTAAATCTCTCTGCCTGCTTATGGAGACTCACTTTCCGGGGTGTGTGGATCCTGGGTCGGGGGAACAGGCTGTATGTGGTGACCCCTTCTCTGGTTCGGGCTCAGGCGGTGAGGAAAGGGAGACGGTGGGGGATATGATTACCTTGGATAAGGTAACATGGGCGGTAAACACCTTTGGGTCCTACAAATCGGCGGGACCAGATGGTATATTTCTGGCGATGCTACAGAATATCGGGAAATCATCACTCCTGTTGTTGGTGAAACTTTTTGGGTATGTGTGCTGAACGGGTACATTCCTAGGAGGTGGAGGGAGGTTAGGGTAGTTTTTATTCCTAAGGCGGGTAGAACCGGTCACTCTAAACCCAAGGATTTTAGACTAATCAGCTTGTCGTCTTTTCTCTTGAAGACGTTGGAAAGACTTATTGATCTACAACTGAAGACGAAGATTGACGCCGGCATCGTCAGCGGCGCTCAACACGCCTACCTTAAAGGTAGATCTGTTGAGAGTTCGTTGCATGATGTGGTTGGTTATGTGGAGCGGGGTTTGCGAACTAGGGAATATACCTTGGCGGCATTCCAGGACATAGAGGGCGCCTTTAACAACTTGAGGATAGAGGCTATAAGGCAGGCACTGGTTGACCTGCGGGTTCCGTTGTTCTTGGTCGAATGGATAACTATGATGCTTAGCAGCAGAGTTATTCACTCGGGCTGGGGAAACGAACGCTTAAGGAAATCGGTGACTAGGGGGACCCCACAGGGGAAGTTCTCTCTCCCCTATTGTGGCTCTTGACCGTCAATGTCGTTCTGAGACGTTTTGACAGAATGGGTCAGAAGGTCGTGGCCTACGCGGATGATGTAGTGATATTGGTGTCGGGCAAGTTTCTGCCGACAATTAGCGACATCATGCAAAGGGCGCTAGCCGAACTGTCGGTATGGGCAAGTGATAAGGGACTGGGAGTTAATCCGGAGAAGACAGAGTTGGTGGAGGAGTTTAGGCTACCTGTACTGGGAGGAGTGGAGCTTGGACTATCTGATAGTGCTAATTATCTGGGGGTTTTTCTGGACAGCAAGCTGTCATGGGGTAGGAATACTCAGGAGAGACTCAATGCCTACTATGCTTGCAGATCATCGATAGGTAGGAGCTGGGGACTCCGGCCGTCAGTGGTGGGATGGCTGTACACTTCGGTGGTTAGACCCATTCTTACGTATGGATGCTGTGTTTGGTGAGATTCATTGAGATTGGCTAGTCGTAGGAACCTTCTTTCTAAGGCTCAGAGGTGTGCTTCAATTGGCATGACAGGTGCCATGAGAAGTACTCCTCAGGCTGCCCTGGATGTCATTCTACATCTTCTGCCTATTGAGCAGTATGTGATGGGAATGGCGGCCAGGAGCAATCTTAGACTGAGGGAGTTAGGACTGACGAGGAATGACACGCAGGGTCGCTCACGGATCCTGTGAGATTGAGGCTGGTAGCTATTACCTGGGACCGCCGGGCTCCACTGATTATGTGAGCACCAGAGTGGATTTTGGGCGGTTGCCGGGGGTAATAATGCCCTCTAGGGAGAGCTGATCGGGCAGGAGCAGATTATTTAGGGGATTTGCTATTTTCACTGATGGCTCGTAGATGAGAGGCACGGGTGCAGGGGTCTACATTGAGGATCTGAACATTAGAAGGTCATATAGGCTTCCTGACGACTGCAGTGTTTTTCAGGCGGAGGTTCTGGGGGTCTGGAGGGCCGTGGAACTGATAAGGGACAACATTGATAGGGGCTCGGAGGTCACTATGTATGTGGACAGCCAGGCGGCTCTTATGGCCGTAAGGGGCTGTTATGTGAACTCCAAGCTGGTTGATGAGTGTTGGAGGGCTCTGGAGGGAGTCTTAGGATTTCTCTCGGGGTTGGTCCGTAACCTTCTTTTCTTTCCTACCTATCTTTTGGATCTGTCTTGTGCTTTCGCTGTTTATTTCACCTTCTTTCTACCTTCATATAGCCATCTCTAATTAAGGCGTCCATTGACCATATTGGTCTCTGGGTGAAGGTGTGAAGGATACTTCACACCGGCCTTTCTACCTACCTACCTACTAAAATAAGTCATTTCTGGACCTATCTGTCTGAATTTCTATAAACAACTTTAACGGAGTATATGTGACATAAATACATATATAGCAACCTAGTCCCCATCATTTCTGGGGTCTTCGGAAACATCATTAAATCAACATCGCTTCTCATAAGGACCCAGAATATATGGCCTAATTCCACAAAATAAATCTAGTTATGTTTGAAAAATTGGTTTCTAAAAGTTAATCAAAATTAAACAATTTTGCTATGATTTTTCTTTTGAAATCGACAATTTTTAAAAGCAGAGTAAAACATTGCACTTGATCATAAGGACGGTATAAACTCAAAATTTTTATTTTTTCACTTTTGAAAAAAATCGACACGTAATATTTAAATCCGTCCGCTTTTTTAATTTACTTTTTGGTGATAATGAAATGATACGTTTAACAATTATTTTACATACATATACAATATTCCTTTAATATTAAATTAAAAATTGTTAATACCCTCTTTGTGATAAAGTGCGATATGTATTATTTGTAAATAAATTTAATTTTATTTTGTTTATAGATACATAATAAATTTAAACACTTATTTTAATTCAAATTCATACATTGCAAACAAGTCTTTTTTAAATTATTAAGAACTTTCCTTTTTTAGAAAGATAAAAATAACTTTTATTATTTATAAAATTTTCATCAAAAAGTTAAATAGTTTATGGGTAATTCCATTTCAAAACGACCAAGAGTGGGACACGACCCTTTCCGATTTTAATGAAATTTGGTGAGAAGGTTCCTTTTATCTTATAAGGAAATTATGACATTTTGAATATGACATAACTTTCGAAAAACAAATTTTTTTTCGTTCATACATATATGTTCCTTATAAGATAAAAGGAACCTTCTCACCAAATTTCATTAAAATCGGAAGGGGTCGTGTCCCACTCTTGGTCGTTTTGACATGGAATTACCCTTATAATTTTTTTTCCAAATTTTTTATATTGTTGTATATTTTTGCTTATCACAACAACACATTTTAATAAAATTAATAAATGACAAAGTGAAGACAAAGAAAAATATTTTAAATAATATCAGCAGGATGACTAGCTGGCACACCAGTTGACCCTTCCCCTAAGGCAGCTGAAGGATCAGCAGGCATATCAGCATAACGATTACGTGACAAACGCAACAATAAAGAACGATACCATTCCAAGAGTATTGCTCGACGATACGTTATTAAACCAATTTGTAAAATTAAGAAACCAATTATGGAAACAAAATTTAAATATTCCCATTCGAGTAAGAGAGCAACCAGCCAAACTATGTAAGAACGCACACTCTCAGCTAAAACAAGATTTGCAGACGAAGAAAAACGTATAATGCATAACGAGCTGTAGCCATAAAGTAAACTGGTGATAATGAACAAGCTTATAGCCAATACAAGCCAAGAATTACTTTGTAATTGTTTTAAAACATCCATGAGATCATCAAAAACGCCGCGAGAACTATCGTTAAAGGGTATTATGGGTGTTGGCAAGAAATTCGTGCAAACACCCAGCAACATAGTAATAATAATGCCATAAAAACCTTGCCAGCCAATAGCCTGTAAAATTGGAACATTGCAAGCTTTAAAGAATTTCTCTTCGTAGACCATGCGTTCTGCCTGAAAGATTGAGGCGCATAGAATCATTAAATCTCCAGATAAAACCGCATTCGAGTTTATATGCGCCAATGAATTATTGTCATAAATGACACGCTGGATGTCAGTGGATATAATAATGATAAGGGCACATATAATAGTGACAATAGCCGACCAATGACGTCCTATTAATGTTTGATTCATGTGTATAGAACCCAGAAGACCCACGAAAATTAGAGTAGAACCTGAAATACAATAAAAAAGATTGAAATAAAAAAAACTTACGAAATGATAAGTTTGTGTTAAGTTTTAATAAATTTTAAAAATGGAAGTAGACTCTTAAATGATAAGAGAAGAATTATATGAGTATACATATATGTTAATTACAGTGGTATTAGCGAAGCAGTGATTTACTAAAAATAAAACACTTAAGGCCCAACCACAATGTGCTTAAGTTGGCTTAAGCGAATGAGCGAATACATGTAAAGGCAAACCATATTGAACTTAAGGAAACTTTTTGCTAAGTTTAATGAAACTGTCATTTGCTTAAGCAAGGTGCGAATCTAATCGTACATTCCGTACGGAATCAAATGTTTTTTTTATTTTGTTTTCTTAAATACATTTGAGAGACTTTTTGTTAATTTTTGACAGTAGGTTAAGCAAGACTATGCATCAAGGCGAATTCATTAAGGTGACATTTTCCCGTCATCTGTTTTTTGTTTATTTTTTTGTGTGTATACTGAATGTCAAGTTTTGTTTGCATTTTGTGAAAATATTAATTCAAATTTTTAATTCAACAAAAATTTAAATTCTTGAAAAATAAATAAATTTTATAAAATAAAAAAAGGGAATCTAAAAGATAAAAACAAGGAAATAAAAATGCGTAAGGATTAAGTGGAGTCACCATTAATTTGCAATAGAGGAAAAAGATTTACTTTCTAAAGCAATTGTGTATACCTATTTATATACATACATACATATTTTATAAACAAAAAAATTTTTTTTTATATTTTCAACTAATAATTTTGACATTCACTCTAACTTTTAACAAAAACAAAAAATTTTTCAAAAAAAAAAAAAAGGATAGCTAGCATAGCTCTATCTCATGATGCGGTCACCTTTATGAATTCGCCTTGCTACGCATATTACGGTTGATCGTTTAATTTGTACTAGGTACAAAATTTTTAAATTAAATTTTAAGCATTTAAACAATTTCCATATACCTATTGAATATTTTGCTTAAAATTATAATTCTTTGCAATTTTGTTAAGGGTTGAAAATGACAATTTTTAATAAGTTATTAGCAACCCTAAATTTTTTAAGAAAATTTGCAAAATTAAGTATTTTTTCATCATTTGCAACATGAGTTATATGTTGCGTAACACAAGCTCACATTTAATTTAACCTTTTCCAAATTAAATTTCTATTAGGCCACTGTGCAATGATGTAAATTAATTTTTTCTTAAGATAAATAAAACATAAAAACAATAACAAGTGATACATACTTCTTATCATTTGATAACTAGAGGCATAGGTTAAATATAAGCCCGTTAATAATAATATAGTCGATATAGCATCCAAAAAAGTCGGCAATAACATTTTCAAAGGTTTAAATTCACGATCACCACTAGTCAATAGATTTATATCCTCTGAGCCATTCTGAAATACATATTAATAATTTTACTTAAAAAACGTAAAAAAAATTCCCCAAAAATATAAAATTACATTGCGACGTCGAAGAAAAAAGAAGATTGTTTTATAAACCAAATAGCAAAGAAATTCTCCAGCAAACATACAAAATGTTAAAACTACCTGTGGATGAAAATGGAAATTTCTAAAGCATTAAATAAATCAAATGACTTTTCTTTTGCCGCTTACCGGATGTTGAAAATAACGCCAAGTACCGTCATTACACTCTCCCATCAATGTATTAGTCCATCTGGAAGAATTATAATTAAGTAATTGATTGATATTCTAATCGTACATAGATATTTTTAATGTTTTGCCCCATTTAGGAGTACTAACTTGACCAAGAGCGTATTACACGAACCGGCGATTAAAAATATTAACACTATTATATGATGCATATTGTATTCATATAAAGGATTTTTTTTTCTTTGTTCAATTGTTTTTTATTAAATTAATACGCTCCTTTTTCAGGTATTTTTCTACTTGTGAAATTGCACTAAGAAATAAATGCAAGCAAGAACAATAAACCAAATGCAAGTTGTAAACAAAATAAGCGATAACAACTTGTCAATGCTGCTAATATGTTGTAAAAGGCAAAGCGGCTGAAATGCAGTTTACGGGGCGTACGAAAAAAAAAATATGACCCAAGGCGAATTTATAAAGCAGACCATACACGATTCAATTCAATTGTCAACGGAGTCGGTTGTTGTCCAAATCAAAGCGTGTATGGCCTTGTCAGTTGATTAGTTTGACGGTTGTCGAGTTGGTTGAAGAAAAATCAAAAGATTTTGATTTTTTCAAGTTGACTACTAAGTCTTTCAATTCGATTGTACTGTGTGTGCTCAAATCTCTTGATCAGCTGTCAAAATTAATTTTTGTAGTTAAGTATTTTAAAAGATGTCTTTTATTTCATTAAATTTTAAAATAAATTCAAAATCTTTCAATTCAGTTGATGAAGTTGTCAACTGAGTTGAAAGACTCAGTTGACAACTGAATTGAACCGTGTATGGGGCGCATAACAGGTAAGTGCAACTCAAGGTCTAACCAATAGATCTGCTTAAGAAGCCAGATGTTTATTTGGTTTTTTCCTCAACGATATCAAGAGTTGTTTACATTTTCCTTATACGTGTATATTTTTGTTTACTTTTTTGGTTTTTTGCCACACATACATGCACACAAGACACATTTTTCCTTTTGTTTTGCCTATGTAGTAGTAAGATTTTGACAACGGCGAGGAATTTTACACAAACAAAATGCCTGTTGTTTTTTGTATTGTTGTATTGTTGTAGTAGTAAGCAGACCTATTGAATAGGCCTTGGTGCAACTCTACAACTACAAAAAGCCCCATGTATGCCCCATATATTTTGTTTTTGCAATTTTCTGACTTGTTGTCAAATTTCAGTACAGAAACAAAACAATATTTTGACGTTTCACCATTTTTTTAATTCGCCGTGGATACAGCTGACGAACGGCTGACGAGTTGAGTTTACCTTGTTGAATTCGCCTTGATATGACCCGAATAAGAATAAATAAAAAAAGGTGAACTCGAGAGATCAGCCGACTATTTTTTATTTATTTATTCACAATTTATGTAACATAAGCCTTTAAAGGCTTATTTCTATTGTTATTTGATTGATTTCGACAATTGATTTGTACATGGGGTCTTCACCTGACAATTTTTTTGTCATAATAAAGGTCAAAAATCATAAACGCTTACAAAAATATTATTTTTAATTATAAAGACTTTGACGTTTGGTATGACAAAAAATTGTTAAATGAAGACCCCATGTTATAAATCATGTAGATTTTTTAGAGCGAATTCGGGCGAGTCTAGTTGTTATCAAGGCGAATTCAACTACAGGTGGTGTCGGAACTACAACAATTCAAAAACAACAGAAACAACCAAGGCGAATTTACTCCAGGTAAGCTCAACTCGTCAGCCGTTCATCAGCTGTATCCACGGCGAATTAAAAAGATGGTGAAACGTCAAAATATTGTTTTGTTTCTATACTGAAATTTGACAACAAGTCAGAAAATTGCAAAAACAAAATACATGGAGTTAATTCGCCTTGTTTTGTAGTTGTAGTGTTGCACTTAAGGCCAGTTTACACGGTAATGCAATGTATTACGACATGTCGAAAGATTATGTAGAATGAGAAAAATCTTATCATGTAAAAGGAAAATGTATTGAGTAAGAGAGAATAAGGATACAAAATCTGACAAGCGGTCGGTAAATGATTTTTTTCTAAACCATTTTAGAAACTTGTGTATTCTCATCACACCAGAGGTGTATTTTAACAGAGTATATTGAAGGTGATAGCATTTTTATACGATTACAAAAACAACTAAAATCAACTCAGGAAATTTTCATGTTGTTTTTGTAAATATTTAAAACTGCAACCATCTGATTTTTTGTTATTATTTTGGATTTTACTTTTACCATCTGTGTAAACATGAACTATACTTACAAAAGATTTTTATTTTTTTCTTTTAAACACGGAGAGAATTTCATAATATTTTGATTCTACAAAGTCGTAATACATTGCATTACCGTGTAAACTGGCCTTTACCTGTTATAAATTCGCCTTGGAAACAACATACGGTTTTTTGAAAGGCGAATTCATCCCAGGTAATCTCGGTACTACAACAAGTACAACTCGTACAAAAACCACAAGCAATTTGTTTTTGTAAAATAATTGTACAATGTCAAAAACAGAAATAAAACAAAACAGAAATAAAGATAATAAAAGAGAATAACCAAAATTTTGACATTCAACAGTGATTTTAGCTAATATCAGCAGGGCTTTTAAGACCACCTGTGATAAATTCGCCTTGGTTTTTTGCATTGCATTTTTCAAGGCGAATTAACTCCAGGTAATGACAAACTTATATAAACCCTTTTCCACCTGAGGTGAAGGGTATAAAAAAGTCTATTTATATGATAATCGTTTAAATTTTTCTAAGCCAATAGTGATGTCAATATTTGTTTCCAAGCCATAATTGCGTGCAGAAACCGCTCAAACAGCTTAAAAAGTCGCTCATGAAGTCCATTAATGATGAAAGTGTAATAGTTGTAAATAAAAGCAGCTAATTGTGTTCTATTGAAATTGCACAACATGTAACACTTCCAGTGATTATAGGTAACATTAGAAAATGTTACAAGTATATACTGTAACATATTTTTTCAGAAAAGAAATCGGCATAACAAATCAAAGCAAATAAGCCCGAACTGTCAAAATCAGATGCCGTTTCGACACCACCTGTAATTAATTCGCATTGGTTGTTATGAATTTGACCTGATTGAGACTAGGTTATTTGCAAGATGAATTCTTGTCAACGGTGTAGGCACTGTACAACAAAAAAACAACATTCTATTTTTGTATTGCTTTCGACAAGGAAAAAGCACTAATTTGGTGATTTTTAAAATTTTCATTGGTGCCTTTAGTCCCAATTTACAACGTTGAAATTGAAAGGCAGACATTTTTCTTATTCTCTTTTGAACTTGCCTAAACCTTTCACAATCGCGAAATTAATAGACAGACAGAAATTATTGTTTTCCTTTTTCTTTCTTTTTCGTTGTTGACGAATATGAACATTTAACAGGCATTGATACTTAAATTACATTGGTGTGAGAAAAATGATATGAAGCAACAACATGAAAATGCCGAAAAGTGTAAAAGATAAACAAAAAATGTCCAGTACAGATAGTCATGTACTACACACTCTACCTCTACAACCCCTCACCAACAAACTTCGTCTGTCTGCCTTCTACTTGCCACATTGTAAAAGGGGACTTGGTGATTTTAAGAAATTATTACTGTTTTTAAATTTTATACTTTATTAAATTATTTAAGCTTCAGGTCATAATTCGTGCTGTGCCCATTTTATTTTACCGTCTGGTTTTTTAAGCCAAAAATAACTATTAATGTTTGACCAGTATTTTTTCGGTCAAAAAATAAGCGTTATTTTGTGGCTTATAATTTTTCAGTCAAATACATATAAAAGTAAAAATTTTACTTAAATGTTTTCAGTCAAAAATAAGAGTTATAAAAGCATTTAGCATGAACGCCAAAAAGTGTTTTGAATAATGTAAGAAGTTTACATTTTGTGCGAAATATTACAAGAGCTAAAATTATCTTTTTAAGCATTAACTCAATTAAATTAAAAATATTGTAAAATGTTTATTGTTAACGGTTTTTCTGTAACTATCATTATAAAAAAAAACATCTAGCAACTCAATTAAATCGATAACATTATTAATAAGAACGAAAAATAGCAACTCTGCTGTCAGAAAGTGTTTACAAGTTCTAATCACTAAAATGACAGTTCTAAAATAATACTTCTTCAATTTCTTGCATATTAAAAAATGTAATTATTTTACATTAACTTACAAATTTTTATTATCAAATAGCTTAGACCAATTTTACGACTATTAATTAGAGTGTTAACAAATAATTTTTGGCCTAAAACTTTTAACATATATAAGGGTGAATCAAAATTTGATAACAGATAACAGGTAAAAAGTTCTAAGCAACCGAGAATTTGTTAAAGTTCATACTGCAAAAAATATATAAATTGAATCGCCATAAAATACGACAAAACAAATGGGGTTTTTGCAACGAGTTTTATGGGCTCAAAACCAAAGAAAATCAACAGCATTGTTGCAAACTGTAACGGTTATAATAACCAGGAGCATTAAGAAACATACACAGCAAGCCAGGTAAGTCTGAGTTTTAGTTTGTGATATTTTAAAATTGTATCGTTTTAGAAATGCATTATTATGAAATTTGTTAAGAGAAAGTATTTTCTAGAAATTTGGCAGAATTGTAAATAAGCTCTTGAACATTAAGTTGAGCGATTTAAGCAATTGACAACAAAATTAAGTTGCATAACTATAATTTTTACCTCCCTCTGGTATATTTTTTATTTTTTTAGACTAGCAGAGGTAGGACGATTAGAGCAGGCTAAATCGGATGGTAAATATGAAACGGGGCAATTATTTCTACATCGAATCTTTGGTTATAGAGGAGTAGTTTTGTTTCCCTGGACGGCAAGAGTGTATGATCGTGATCTTCATAATCCTAATAAATCGAAAACAGCTTCATCATCAACTAATAGCGCTAATAATAATTTTAACACTCAAAACTCAAACAAAGGCAAAACAACTACTTTCGAATCATCTGCAAAAACAAACGATAAAGGTACAAATAAATCAAATGGTGTAGCGGCTTCTTTAAAATCACATCTCAATGATGTTGTTAGTACTTTAAATGGAAATGCTGGCTTACAGGACACTTCCAATTTAGGAAATACTACTAAAAGTGCATCAACTGAAGAGAACTCTGCCAAAACGAATGCCGCTGAAACAAATTCAACGCAAGCCGGTTCATCGGCTACACAGGAACAGTCAAATAATAATAAAGAAGTTAAAGGCAAAGTTCAAACTTTCTATCAGGTCTTAATTGATTCACGCGATTGTCCTTACATTGTAAGTATTAACATTTAAATATTTAATTTTATTAAGTGATAGAAACATTAAAATATTTTAAGCGTGCTCAAACAGAGGCTGTGACATTTTTGGGCAATCAGGACTCTAATCGTAGTTTATATGCTATACCCGGATTGGATTATGTTTCTCATGACGATATTATGCCGTATTCTTCAACCGATAAAAATCCTTTGCACCATGAACTTTTTGACAAATTCTTGAATTATGTTTCCGACAAACAACCTTCCTTTGAGGCCAAAGATACTTTGAAAACATGGCAAGAAAAGAATCATCCTTGGCTGGAATTGAGTGATGTTCATAAGGAGACTACGGAAAATATACGTGTAACTGTGATACCATTCTATATGGGTTGTCGTGAGACACCAGCATCTTCGGTGTATTGGGTTTGTGTT
The DNA here is from genome assembly GCA_930367215.1 of Pollenia angustigena. NCBI lineage: Eukaryota > Metazoa > Arthropoda > Insecta > Diptera > Polleniidae > Pollenia > Pollenia angustigena. The sequence goes on from OV884056.1 coordinate 17,134,394, forward strand.
TAAGTGTATCTAAACTTTGTTGGTTTATAACTAACAATTTTTCTTTTTTTAGTGGCGTTATTCTATACGGTTGGAAAATCTTGGTATGACAAGCGTACAATTACGCGAAAGACATTGGCGTATATTTTCTTTATCCGGTACTTTAGAAACCGTAAGAGGTCGTGGTGTTGTAGGCCAAGAACCTATTTTAAGTTCTCGTTTGCCCGCTTTTCAATACAGTAGTCATGTAAGTCTTCAGGCACCTAGTGGCCATATGTGGGGTACTTTCCGCTTGGAACGAGAAGATGGTCATATGTTTGATTGTAAGATACCACCCTTTTCTCTTGAAAGTAAACCTGAAGAATCGCCTTCAGGACAAACTAAAAAAAAGGAGTAAACTTATCAGTAGAATTTCGTAGCAAACTTATATAATTTAGTTTTAGTTCGTTATTTTATGCTGAATGAATAAGTATGTACATACATTTATGTGTTTAACGAAATTGTCCCTTAACAAATCTTTAAGTAGATAATTTAAAATAAATGATAATGAAATTTTAAAAATTTTAAGTGTTACCTAAAAAATTAAAAAACAAGTTAAAAAATTAGTTTTTATTGTTAACAACTTATTACTTTTACAGATTTATTATTGACTTAATTTTTGGGTGTGACTTTCAACTTTAATTTTGAAATTAAAAGGTTTCATATTATCACTAATGCCAAACAGGGAGAGAAGAGCATCCAACGAAGCGGTTTTAACAGCTGTATCTATATCTTCTCCAAAACCTTAAACGAAACAGAAAAATAAACAATTTGTAATTATTCTATTTCTCTATTACATTGCTGACTTCATAAACGCATTATTGCAAATCACCACTAAAAACAAATGCGCTGAAAAGCATCACAAATGTACAAATTTCGCACCCATTGTACAGTAAATACAGTCACAATGCAATAATGATTTCAAGGAATTGTCTACAGAAAAGTTGTGTAGTTTTTGAAGCTTTTCTATTTTGTGTTGAATTGCAAAACTGCGTTTATGAAGTCAGCCATTATTACCTTTTCCTATTAGTTTTTTATCGCTATAAAGTCCCACATGGTATGCGGCTAAAACAGTATTTTTGCCACAATCACCTAGAAGTCGCGGTTCAGGTACAGCAATTTTCTTTTCTTGGCAGAATTTTTTTAACAATTCTTCAGGCTGTTCTATACGCCATACGTCCAAAATATCCTTTTGATTAAGTTGTGTACATATAAAATCTCTAACAAAGAAAAAAGCTCTTTCCATGCCAGATGATTGTTCCAATGCACCGATTACAGCCAGTAATGACTGGGCCATAGACTCTTTGGATGGGGGATATTCAGCATCTAATAATAGTTCTTTCATACCCAAATGTAAAGCAATATTTGACAAGGATTCAGTACATAATACAAACGAAGCTACTGATTTTTGTCCTTCATGCGGCACATTGGGTAAAGAATACTTTAAGAATGCTTGAACATATTCCTGTGCAATATCAGCTCCTCTTTTAGCTAAATCGTTATTATTGACCATTTGCATATCTGTTCCCTCAATACCCAATTCTCGTTGCTTGGCCTCTTCTTTGGCTATATAAGACTGTTGTGTAAAAGCGGTATTTAGCAAAGACATGTTGAAATCTTCTTGCAAACGTTTACCAAATGCAAACAACTCAGCTCTATAATTCCATTCTATGAAACTTGAGCGAGAAGTAGGTGGTTGTGGACCTAATTTCTTTGCTCTTCGATTTAGTTCACGCAAAGTAGGAGCCACCCATCTTTTAACCGTTCGGTGAGGAACTTAACAAACAAAAATTTACACAAATTTACCATATTTATGAAAGAAATATCTCTGGAAGTTTTTACTCACCTTTTATATTGGTCAGTATTAAATTTTTACTAAATTGTAAAATGTTATTTGTAGATCTTAATAAAGACATTTTAATTTTCTCTTGTATGACAAAAATTGTTAACAAATTATCCACCGCATTTACACCACTACACATTAAATAACGACCAGCTGTTATGCAAGGTAGCACTGTTGCCAGAAATTTTTTCTAATAAATCTGAAAAATTGGAATAAAAAATCTGGAAAAAAATTGTTAAAATCTGCAAACTTAAAATACTTTATTTTGGGGTTTATTTTGTTTTTATTTTCGGATTCGTACAACAAACTAAAACTTAAGCCGATATCTAAAATTTTTTTGGTACATTAAAATTAAATGTTAATATATACAAAAGAGAAAAAATATATATTATATGAATGTATGTATATATATACTTAAATGTATATTCAAAAACATTGTGTATACATAGTATCATATCATCCAAGGCGAATTCATGTAAACGGTGGTGTCGAATAATTTTATACATTTATCTATTGTAAATTTCAGAAGTCATTTGTCTTAAAATTTTACTTTGAATGAGAGTATTAAAATAATTTGATTTATTTAATTTAAGGAAGTCTTTTGTGTACAAAATTCCTTCAAGCGATATTTTATCTGAACGATTTTGCTTTGTTTTATTTAAGTATATTCACTTAATATTGTTTGCACATTAGCTGATGAATGTGGCAAAGCAAATTTTTTTTTTAACCAAAAGGCACGATTATGATCTTTGCATATTAAATTTGGAAACTGTTTATAAAATTTCAAATATTGATTTAACTAAAATCTTTGGATTATACCTTTTAAAATTTTTAATTGATCTCCAAAATCCAATCTTTTAAAAAGTTAGTCACAAAGTTCAATATAAAAGTCCAATTTATAAAATATCTTCAATTTCAAAAAATCTGCAATTTGATAGCAAAAATCAGCAAGTCCAACTTCGTCATTTTTGCAACGAAAAATCAGCAAAATGCAGAGAAATCTGCACTTCTGGCAAAGCCAGCTGGTTATTTTTTATTTGCTTGTTTTGTGATACAAACTGTCAAATGTTCCATAGTAAAAAAGTTTTTTGTCTCTTTTCAACCCATTTGCTGTTTGACAGTTTATATCACATAACCACAATAAAAAGCCGTTGTTTGTTTTACTATACAATTGATGAAATCTCGCGGCTACCTGCTATAAATATACCTTGTGCCGGCTATACACTACACAAGTTCAGTGCTAAAGTCTGGCACTAAGGCGAATTCAACAAGGTAAGTGCAACTCTACAACTACAAAAAGCGCCATGTATTTTTTGCAATTTAATAGGCGGTTGTCAAAAATGCCTTGTCTGGCACTGTTCAGTGCATTTGTGTAGTGTATGACGGTGTTTTTGCTTTTTACACAGTGAACCAAGGCGAATTTATTACTGGTGGTCTTAAAAGCCATGCTGATATTAGCTAAAATCACTGTTGGATGTCAAAATTTTGTATATTCTCTTTTACTATCTTTGTTTCTGTTCTGTTTTATTTCTTTTTTTGACATTTTACAATGATTTTACAAAAACAAATTGCTTGTGGTTGTAGTACCGCGATTACCTGGGATGAATTCGCCTTGCAGTGAACTTAGTCAAAATCAAAACGATTTCGATATTTTCTCAAGTTTGTAAAGGCCCAAATACACTTGTCAATTGCTTGTCCAGCCGGCGAATTCATCGTGTACGTGTGCTTGACGTTATATTCGCCGTCATATCTAAATTTTTTGATTTTCCATTCAGCATCTTCGGTGTGACACATACAAACATATTTTCACTACTACCACAATGCTTGATGGGTATTTTGATCAATGTATTTGCGCCTTAAAACTCCACAGTGAACAAGGCGAATTTAATTCGCCTTGACAGTGAACTTGTAGAGTAAATGTTAAAAACGTTCAGTTTTGTCCCGGTTTTTTGAGAGATGACAACAAAAATGAGCACAGAATCGCCTATTTTATGGAGCATTTTTGCTGCTCTTTTAGCTCATGAAAGTTAAGTCCGACAAAATATTTACAAAAAATAAAAATATACCTTGGATCAGCTCTTTACTGTGTTTTTCGCCGTTTTAGAAGTTATGATGTTTTCTTTTCTGAGTAAAATTCTGCATTTATTCTCCCTTTTACATGTTTTTATGTTCCGTTCTGAAAAACATGTGTTATTTTAAAATTGTAAAGCGTTCTTTTCTGATGATGTTCCCTTTAAAATTAATAAAAATGCTACATGTTCAACTCTCATTTTAATTAAAGGGGCATGAGTGCAGCACTAGATCAAGGCGAATTCAGTACAAGGTGGTGGCAATTTTCGAGCCGTAAACACTAACAATGCAATACAAAAAACATCTGTTGCTTCTGTTGGCTTTGGATTGTTGTAGTCTTGACACCACCTGTAACTGAATTTACCTTGTACATTATTTTTTAATGCCGAAATTTGTGTTCTTTTGTACACGTTAAATATGAAACACTTCTTAAAAATTAGGGGAGCATTTAAAAATGTTGCCAAGTCACATGTAACACTTATGCAACACTTTTTTTTAGAAAAGAAAACGCCATTCGATTGTCAAAATTCGACAATTCAAACTTCTTACATGTCATTGTTTTTGCAGAACTGAGGTCACTTTATTGTACCAAGCAAGGCGAATTCACCTTGGTACCAAGCATGGTGAAATAAACTGGTGGCAGCACTACGCCAGATGACGATTTTTTGCTCTTGAATTGTTTGTCTAGGCTTATGTGAAAGTTTTGTTTATGTTTACAAAAAGTCCACGTTTTGTGCTGTGATTGTTGTATTTTATTAAAGTTTTTGATAATTTTAAATTAAAATAAATAAAATATTGATCATAATTAAATAAAAATTGGCTAAACATTTATTTATTTCATCACGTTCAGCGGCACGCATTGATTTTTGCCAAGGCGAATTCAACTACAGGTGGTGTCGGAACTACAACAATCCAAACAACAACAACAACAACAACAGAAACAACATACGGTTTTTTGCACTGCATGGTTAGTGCCAAGGCGAATTTATAACAGGTAAGTGCAACTCTACAACTACAAAAAGCCCCATGTATTTCCCATGTATTTTGTTTTTGCAATTTTCTGACTTGTTGTCAAATTTCAGTATAGAAACAAAACAATATTTTGACGTTTCACCATTTTTTTAATTCGCCGTGGATACAGCTGATGAACGGCTGACGAGTTGAGCTTACCTGGAGTTAATTCGCCTTGGTTAGTGCCATTAGCTCAAAATATCAACCAAGGCGAATTAACTCCAGGTAAGCTCAACTCGTCGGCCGTTCGTCAGCTGTATCCAGGGCGAATTAAAAAATGGTGAAACGTCAAAATATTGTTTTGTTTCTATACTGAAATATGACAACAAGTCAGAAAATTGCAAAAACAAAATACATGGGTCATACATGGGGCTTTTTGTAGTTGTAGAGTTGCACTTACCTGTTATAAATTCGCCTTGATACCAACCATTATTAGCAAAACACTAACATATCCAAGGCGAATTCAACAAGGTAAGTGCAACTCTACAACTACAAAAAGCCCCATGAATTTTTTTGCAATTTAATAGGCGGCTGTCAAAATGCTGACAAGGCAAAAATTTATTGAAAAACAAAATAAAAATTGTGTTTGGGTTAGAAAAGAAATTACTAAATTCACTCTAATTATTCGCAGTTTTTCTAAGAAATTTGTTTGGTTATTTTGGCGCAAGACATAAAGAAAATTATATTTTGACGTTTCCCTATTTTTTTTAATTCGCCGTGGAGACAGCTGATGGACTGCTGACGAGTTGAGTTTACCTTGTTGGATTCGCCTTGAACAAATCAAAACAAATAAACCCGCAGCAAGGTATATTTACACAAGGTAAACTCGTTAGCCCATATGTTTGTCAGCTGATTACCCCTAGTTGGAACCAAAACGTCAAATTTCGTGTATATGAGCCAAAATTTGTACATGTGTGCGTTAAATTGTTTTTGTTTTATATGAAGACAATTTTGACAACTCGGTTCCTTTTATAGAGCAGCATGTCTACACTCCCAAATGAGTCTACCTTGTGTAAATATACCTTGGCCCGAAGTGTCAAAATCAGATGCCGTTTCGATACCACCTGTAGCATGGTGGAATAAGCAGGTGGCATCGTTACGGCAACAAATACAACATTACAACAAAAACGAAAATTATATCACCGTTTACGTCAAAAAATACTTTAAACAAAAATCAAAGCGTGCCGCTGAACGTGATGAAATAAATAAATTTTTAGCCAATTTTTATTTAATTATGGTCAATATCTTATTCATTTTAATTTAAAATTAACAAAAACTTTAATAAAATGCAATAATCACAGCACAAAACGTGGACTTTTTGTAAACATAAACAAAACTTTGACATAAACCTAGACAAGGCAAGAGCAAAAAATCGTCATCTGGCGTAGTGCTGCCACCTGTTTGTTTCACCATGACCTGTAGTTAATTCGCCTTGATTTTTGCTTATACCATGTTCACACGGACAGCAATATTCGTGTTTCGCTCTCTTATTCCTGTTTCGCGCCCCAAACATGATTGAAACGACTTGTTTCCCATCAAGGCGAATTTATTACAGGTGGTCTCAAAAGCCCTGCTGATATAAGCTAAAATCACTGTTGGATGTCAAAATTTTGTTTATTCTCTTTAATTATCTTTGTTTCTGTTTTGTTTTATTTCTGTTTTTGACATTGTACAATGATTTTACAAAAACAAATTGCTTGTGGTTTTTGTACGAGTTGTACTTGTTGTAGTACCGAGATTACCTGGGATGAATTCGCCTTGTTTCCCATACAAAATTTTGTGAGCGAAACAGGTCGTTTCATTTTGAAACAGGCTGCGAAACAGGAAAAAGGTACTATTATCTCCAATTTTGATAACATTTATCGTTAGTTTATCTGAACTAGCTCTCAAAAAAAATCAAAACAAAGAAAAAAACAAAATAAAAATTGATGTTTAATAAAGTGATAATTATACCATAATAATATCAATAAAAGTGTTAAATAATATATGTTTAAGTTTTATTTACTTTTTTTTATCTATTATAAAAAAAATCACACTAACAACACAAAAAAAATGTTAAAATGAAACAGGAATGAATCGTATGAACAGCATGTTTGGCAAACTAGTTCCAAAGAGCGAAACGAGTGGTTTATAACGTCGTTTGAACATAGCATTAAAGTATTTTTTAACGTAAACGGTGATATTCACCCGTATCGTGAATAATAAGTGGAATTTTTGTTCCCATGAAATTTTCATTTCCCTCAAATGGAAAAAAGCAATCGTTAATCTCATGTGAAAAATTTTTCACGCTATCAGTTCCAGTGAATGTAAAAAAAAAAGATTAAAAAAATTAAAAATCAATGAAATTTTTGTTCAAAAATATTCAAGTATATATTTTAAAGAAAAGTTAAAATAATAAAGCAAAAAATTTAGTATTGGAGGGATAGTTTGATTACAACGTTAGGTTTTTGCACTTTTTAAATTTAATGTAGTAAAATATTTTCCAAAATTCTGCCACCAAGTCAATCGAAAGTTTCACAAATCCGCAGGCAATCTACTTGTTGCTTTGCATTTTGTTGAGCAATATATCGGTTTGTGCCTTTTTAACTTTATTAACCCATAGGCCCAGAACAGACGGTGAAACGCAACTGCAACGAAACTGCAACTTCTAGTTATTTTCGAGTTTCATTTGAGTTTGAGGGACCACACACGACGCGAGCATTTTGAGACCGATTTGAAATGCATTGGAAATCAGTTGCATTGATACCGGCGAGCAGGAAACTCGTGTTTGCGTTTCATCTGTTCTCAAAGAAAATCGAAATGATTGTGATAATTTCTTTACATTCTGGTGCAATTTAGGTTGCAGGGTGTGTGGAAAACGATTGGAACTGGTTTCAAAACAATAATTTCTAAAGGGTTTCGTTGCAGTTACGTTTTACCGTCTTTTCTGGGCCTTAATATTCGATATATAGAAGGAGCTTCTTACATACATGTTCTGTTCCCTAGCAAAAATAAAGTGAGAAAATCTAAGGGAAATGTGAACAAATTAAGGCCATGTCAGATAAAACTTCATCGCTTTGCGTGACGTTTCTAACTTTGACTGAAAAGCGTAACGCAAAAGGTATATGTCAATATAAACACTTTGACAACACTCACGCATTGTGTGTTAAAAAAAATAAGCAAAAAAAATTTATACTAGTAGATTGTCAAAGTAAGCAAAAAGATGAGAGTTGCCTAACTTTTCGCTTCGCTCTGCGTTAAAAGTACTTTATAGCCTTTTCACACTTGTCAACATTTAACATTTATCATCAATTTGCGAAAATGTTGGAATTTTCCCATAAGAAATACATAGGGCTAAAAATCAACATTTTTACAGAATGTTACTATCTCATTTTGTTCCCTTTTACATTTTTCGATTATTTTAGTGTAATCACTAGAAAAGTGGCAATAAATTAAGTTATTATTGTGGCATCACTGACAAAATGGCAGTTGCTTTGAAAGCAGCGTTACCATTTCTCAAGTTTTTCCTTTTTTGCAAGCCTTATTTTGCTTAATTTTGCTTAAATTATTAAACAAAATGAATTAGAAATACATTTTGGTGTTATCTCTTAAAATGTTGTTACTTTTGTAGAAAAAAAGTATTTAAAAAAAATAAAAGTTTTTTTTTCAGAAATGGCGACATTTTTTATTGATGTTAGATGTTTCAAGTGTGAACTCGTATTTCACTTTTTCAACATCTTCCATGCGTTCCTCCGAAATGTATGCAAGTGTACAAAGGGTATTACGTGACATCTTTCGATTAATGTATGTACACTCAAAAGATAAATCAATCCAAATGTACTCAAATCAATCCGAAGCGGGATTGATACTACGGTGGGTACGGATTTTCTTGAATCAAGTACAGAAAGATTGATTCAAGTACGGATTTTCAATCCCAAAATACTTTAATTATCCATATTCAATCCCAATTTCGTACTTGAAGTAATCAGAAAATGAGATTGATTTAAGTAAAACTAAGATTCAATCTATCTCAAAATGCGCTTGATTCAAGAATTATAAATTGTTTGATTTAAGTAAAACTAAGATTGAATCAATCTTTAAATGCGCTTGATTCAAGTATTATAAAGTTGATTTTATCTCCAATTTGTGCTTGAAAAAAAACAAAAAAGAAATTATAAAGAAAAAATTATTATGATTGATTTACTTACCCGTTTTACACATTTAAGAATGATAAAACACCAACATCATGCCCGATATGGTTTTTACTTTAAAAATCTTATGCACATATTTAACTAAAAATATAAACTAAAAGAGTGAGTCTGGCCAGACCTATGTTTAATGTGTATAGATCAGGGATTTCCATTTCTTTGCACAATCCCTGCAAATAAAATTGGACCACCTGATCCATTTTGATAAAATGGACTACTCCATGGACTGGTCTGATGTAATGCAAGCATGGACCATGTCATTGTTAAAAAGTGTTTGTAGTGAGACGACATGTCTTCGTTTTTTAAAGACATGCTTTCGTTTTTAAACGACTTCTAAACTAATCCTCTTGAGTATACCATGGAGTAGTTTTAAAACTACTCCTTAGTGGTCCAAAGGTGGGTTATATGGTCCTCTCCTAGGACATCGTAATGTTAAATAGACCAGGTTTTTTCCATACATTTGGGTTAGTTTTGGACTAGTCCTGGTCCCTTGTGGACTACTCTTTACACGCGTGTTTGGACTGGTCCTATTATTTGCAGGGCTGGTACTCACTAATACACAACCAAAAATTTTTGGAAATGCCTGGTATAGACAGCGTGGCCATTTTGGCATTTTTGCAGCTAGATTTAGCATTTTTTTTGCCTGATTTAGCTGCAAATTTTTCATTTAGCAGTTACCATTTTTTTTTTTAGCATTTTTCAACTAGATATTTAGCATTATTTAATTTAAGAATATTGAAGTAATATTTTTTGAAAATCTACCACGCGTTTTTGTTGAATGCACATACAAATCCCTACTCTTTTGCTATAGAAACTGTACAATCTTTTAAAAGACCTTTCATATCAAATTGTTTTAAAATTTGACCATTTAATTCATGTTAAGCGGATTTTTTCCCTCAATTACGATTTCAAAAAAAATTTTTGGAAACGAAAAAAATACCATAACTTTTGAAATATAAATTTAATGTCAACTTAAACAACGATTGCCAAACAATTTTCATAATTTAACAAATACTAACTTTTTTGTGTATAAAACAGTTTAAAAACTAATGAATGCAAATTAAGCGAACATTTAAAAGAAGAAATGATTGATTTCACTGTAGAAAAAATTACAACATTGGAACATCAACAGTTGATTTCTGGATAAATGTATATGGATATGGAAATGCATTAAAAGAAAATCGATTCAATGTTCTTTTAATGTTTTTAACGGGAGCATTGAGGCGACTTCATTCAGCCCATTGTCAATAGTTTCTCCGGTCATGCGGCACACCGACTGCTCTACCTTCCTTATGGACACCTTACATTCCATAAGGATTTTATTGTGAGCAACAAACTCAGCCTTAGATAAAAGCTGAAAAAAGTTTAGAAATAAGTTAAAAATTTCAAAATTATACATAAGTTTGTATATGTACTTACATTTACCTCGCAACGTTCTAATTTTAGAGCAATGCTTTCCTGGTTTGTAACCAGAGCGGCCTGGCCGTTGCTCAGGTATCCCTGATTGGCCAGTATATTGGTTTGCTTTAAGGTAAGAAAATGGATTAGCACTAAAAAAGAAAGATATTGCATTGAAAAGGCATTACTTTATACTTACATTCACTTCGACTTTTTTGAGCCGGTCTTTAATATCTTTCTGGGCTTCTAAAATGGCCTCCTGCCCCTTTAATATTTGTTGCAAAGTTGCAAGTATTTCTGAAATAAAAAAAAAACAATGTTTGGTCAAGTACGGCTTATTAATTTAGTTAATTTATTTCATTTACCTTCGTTTTTTTCTGGCTCCTTCGAGAAGGCATACATCGTTCTCGGCAATACACACTGGTTGGCTTAAAATAGACGCAATGAATATAGGTTTACAATAACAATGAATAAAAATTTTAAAATTTATATTTTCCTTACCTTCGATACGCTGAGAAAGCTCAATTGCTTCTTCAAAAATATTATCTGAATCATCCATGTGTAATTTATTTTTTTATTATATAGCAATTACGGAAATTAATATATAGTAGTAATAACATCATTATTATATTATTATACAATGATATTATTATTACTATTATTATTACTATTGTTATTATTATTGTTATTATTATTACTATTATTATTGTTATTGTTGTTATTGTTATTATTATTGTTATTTTTATTATTGTTATTATTATTTTTTTTTTTTTTTTTTTAAATGCCTTCGCACTTACAGCGACCGTCGTCAACTGCATCGAGTGGTGTTTCCACTAAAACATTCCCTCCTCATTTTCTCGTGAAGGACTTCTCTTTTTACCCACGTCTGGGTCCATCATGTTCTAAGCAAGCATGATCCTGCTGCTCAGCTTCGTTGGGACTCGCGTTGCCTCAAATATTATTATTATGCATTCGAGCATTTTTTATTGTAATTTTAATTTTTATTATTATTATTATTAGTATTATTATTACAATTGCTAATATTTTATTATTATTATTATTATTATTATTGTTATTATTATTAATATTTATTATTATTATTATTATTATTATTATTATCATTATTATTATTAATATTATCATTATTATTATTATTATTATTATTATTATTATTATTATTATTATAATTATTATTATTATTATTATTATTATTGTTATTATTATTATTATTATTATTATTATCGAGTTTAGTTTGAGTGAGTTAGTAATTAAAGTCGTCAAAAAGATTGTGCAGAAGCGGTATGAGAAGAAATTTGCTACCGTTTGGAATACAAAAATACTTAATGAGTATATCTTCCCGTCTATCGCTTATCATTTCAGTACCTAAATCGCCTCAAAAGCCTTTTTTTTCTTTTGAAAGACAATTTTGAAGATGTCTTTTTATGTTCTTTTGAATGGTTTTTTGTTTAAACTTTTTAAACTTGTTTTTTGTATGGTTTTTTGTTTTAATTTGTTTTTTTTTAAGTTTTTAAAACTTGTTTTTTATGGTTTTTTGCTTAAACTTGTTTTTTAAGTTTTTTAAACTTGTTTTTTGTTTTAATTTGTTTTTTTTTTCAAGTTTTTAAAACTTGTTTTTTTATGTTTTTTTGTTTAAATTTGTTTTTTTAAGTTTTTTAAACTAGTTTTTGTATGGTTTTTTGTTTTAAGTTTTTAAAACTTGTTTTTTGTTTTAATTTGTTTTTTTTTTCGTTTTTTAAACTTGTTTTTTATGGATTTTGCTTTATTTTTTAATTTGTTGGCACTTTTTATTTGTTTTAAAGTGAACACATGAAATTTTACATAAAAACTACCACCACGAATAAAAAATTTTCAATTTGACAATTTTATTTCAGTACGCGGGGATTTACAAAAATAAAAATGACTTTTGCATGTTAAACGGCTAAAAATGCAACTCTGCATTATACAAGTTAACATGCAGTTGTCTCTCTCATACTTATTAATTTTTTGACTTTTTTAAACAGCGTTGCCATTGCGTAATATTTTTGATTAACACACTTTTAGTTAAAAAATCCCCACAATTCCATAATATAAAAAAATCAAAATATTTGCATAAAATTTATTTAAAAAAAGTACAAAAAATACGAAAACTTAAAAAAACCTACTTTGATGATAAAAAACGTATATAAAAATGATGTCGAAGCAAGATGAAGTATAATAAATAATAAAAAAAATTTATCAAAATAATTGCACGAAGACCCCCACTATGGCAACGCCAACATCAACAAGTAATGCATTAAACACATTCAAGACAGCAGGCTACCGACTACAAGCTGTCAAAAATGGAATACATGTGTTTATATGGAAATAAATATTTTAACGACAACACGACTACATGGCTCCACAACAACCGTTGTAGCTGTGGCCAACTTATGCATTAAACACATTCAAGACAGCAGGCTACCGACTACAAGCTGTCAAAAATGGAATACATGTGTTTATATGGAAATAAATATTTTAACGACAACACGACTACATGGCTCCACAACAACCGTTGTAGCTGTGGCCAACTTAGGCTTATTTCTATTTTTTGTTGGCGACAATGAACAAGTAAGTGCTGTCAATACGATAAGTTGCACGAAATAAAACTTTTAAAACGCTAAAATTCATGAAATATAACTTTTTAAAAGTAAAGTAAGTAATTTTTTTTATTAAGTCTTCTTCTTTTTCATTTACATTGATATTCTTACATACGAATAGAATAATAACATTCTTAGAGCTATATACTTCTTACTCTAATAACATATTGAATAGATTAAGCATCATTGCTAAATTGAAATGTACATATATACAAAACATTGTATAAAATCAAAAAGGAACAAATTTGACAAGGCTTGCTTTCGGCCTTTCGATAATGTGAACAAAGCAAGTGTCTGCAAACAATATTCTTAAAACTAAATAACAGATAAACAATAATAAACGATATGTTAAATTCATTGACAAACATATATATATCACAGTATACACATACAGTTGTGTTAGACAAATAAAAAAAAAATATAATTCGAACGTACAAGAATGAAATACATACATATGTACTAGTTAAAATAAAAAAGTGTTTCTGATATTACATTAAAGTGAGTGTCAAAATGGCAATTATTGATTCTAAAATTTCATGATATGTTCCCTAGCCTCTATGTGTACCGGGAGTAGGCACCCTATAGAAGTATGGGAGATTGCAGGGATCCGAGTTGTTTTCTAATTGTCCGTGGATAATTCCAATCGGTGACAAATATTTGGAACCATTCCAGTTCGTGTTTTTTTCATGATCATGTATTTGGTTGATTAGCATGTTTTCGTGGTCTGGGAGTTTTTTAACAAATTTTTCCAACAATGACATTGCATACCTGCAGAATGGGACTATGTCCGCGTTTTTGTACACGTAACTGTTTGAATAACGTTTTACACAGTTTTCGTAATTTTTTCCAATGCACTTTCTGAGGATCATTCTTTCAAATGTTTCCAGTTCCTTGACTACTGTCGGGGATATAGTGAACCAGATAGGAAAACCATATGTGAGTACCGATCTGATTGCCACTTTATAGAGCAATAGTTTTGTATTTTTAGGAAAGTAGGCATTGTTTAGTAAACTTGTAAAAGTCCCACATATTCTTTTTGTTTTTTGTAGCAAATTTCTAGCGTGCTGATTGAATTTTAGAAGCTTGTCGAAATGGACTCCTAAATATTTTATAGAGTTTTTAAATGGTATGTTGACATCATTCAGGGAAAGATTTAGTGACTTGCTTTCAGGAACCACAAATCTCGCACATTTACCTGAGGGATTTCTTATGCAGATTGCTTCTGATTTTGCAGCGTTAATATTAATACCCCATTTCTTATAAAAAACGCTAATTTCGCCAAGGTGAAATGCGATGTCGTTTAATGCCGATATTGGAGAGATACCATGGGTGTAGATCAAGCAGTCGTCCGCATAGAGAATAGCCTTTGAGTTTTCGAGTTGATGTGGAAAATCATGAAGAAACAAGTTGAAAAGCATAGGTGCCAAAATGCTTCCTTGAGGGACGCCGCTTTCCACTGATCCAAGAGCAGAGTTGACATTATCAATGCAAACTGCAAATTTACGGTTAGAAAAAAAACTCGATATTATTTTTAAAAGAAATGGATCTGTACCAAGATTATGTAATTTGTGGAGAATGCCATTATGATAAACAGAGTCAAATGCCTTCTCTATATCTAATGATATGGCAATTGTACATGATTTTTTTCTTAAATTTTTGGTGACATCGTGATGAAATTTTAACAGGGCGTGATTCGTAGAGTGAAATCGTCTGAACCCAAATTGGAATTCTGATATTGGCTCTACAATGAATTCATTTTCAAGTTTTTCTTTAATAACAAGTTCGAACAGCTTTCCAATGTTGGACAAAAGAGAAATTGGGCGAAAATCTTCAGGCTTTTTGCTATCCTGCTTCTTTTTAATAGGTAAAATTTTGGCTTTCTTCCACTCAGCTGGGAAGTAGCCATTGTTAATGCAATTATTGAAGATTATTGTTAGTAGTTTCAGTGTAGTTTCTGGAAATTTTTTAATTAAAAAGTTTGAAACGCCATCAAAGCCAGATGACTTTTTGCTATTAATGTTGCTAATATGATTTTTGACATTGCAAACAGTTGTGAAATGAAAAGAGTCAGGATTTTCCCCAGACTGGAAGTCGTCGTCAAAAGTATAAATATGGTTGGAGAGCCCATTTACACAAGATAAAAACTGAGTCTCGACTATGTTATCAGGTCTTTCAGGTATAACTTTTTTAAAAACTGTGGTATAATGATTTTTAAATATATCACAGATTTGTTGACTATTAGTTATAACGTTGTCATTGTGGGTAATTTGGGTGCAAAATGGCGCTTTTGAGTTGCCTATTAATTGACGAACTTTCTTGAAGGCAGTAGGGCTAGGTGCTATATTTGCGAGTCTAGATTTAAAATTTTTTGCGTCTTCTATATTCACAAGCTCATTTAAAATTATTCTTAGTAGTTGTATTTGCTTTGATAAAATTTTATACTCACTACTTAGTTTATTGCCAGTTCTGTGAAAGATTTTTTTCAGGTCCTTTTGCCAAATATATTTAATTTTAAAGAAATGCTGGATGTTATCGGGATATGGTCGTTTGCGATCCTTATACACACATTTAGATGAATGGGTATCATGTATCGCGATAAGTGTGTTATTAAAATTATTAATTAGTATATCAATATCGTTGTTACTTAAGTTGCAATTTTGTTGTGGAAGAATGGCACGAGTAGCAGCTTCTAAATCTGAAGAAAATAGACTCCAATCAGTGTTTTTGTAGGATGTAAATATTTGTGGACTTTGTAGTTGTAATTGGGCCTCATTAAGATCTAGATTTAAAATTAGAGGGAAATGATCCGAGAATGTTGAAATGGATTTAATTACGTAGTTAGGATGAATTGAATTAGTTACGTTGCAGCTCAATAGAAAATGGTCTAGATAAGATGAGCCATTTGGAAACGATGGAGAAATGTCACAGATACGCTTGACTTCTAAGCAGTTATTATGTAACCAATCGCTAAGTTCCTTTCCATTGGAGTTTTCGGAATTGTCCCCCCAATTTGGACTTTTGGCATTAAGGTCACCTCCAAATATAAATCCGTCAAAATTATTGGCCAGGAGAAGAAGTTGGTTTAGGTTATCAAGAAGTTCTTGAGAAGGGTATACACAAGGGATGTATATCGAGCCTATTAGATACTTTTTACAAGTGCCGTTTTTGAATAACTCTACTTGAATAAAATTACTAGAGAGACGTGTTCCGATAAAATTTATTTTGTTGAAGTATATTGTGTCTTTAATAACTATGGCCACCCCGATAGCTGAATTGTCGTAGATAAAATTGTAACCAGGTATTTTAACCTTTTTTTGCTCCGTGTAGATGACATTCTTGAATTAGTGCAATGTCAATTTGGTTGTGGTGTAGCATGTTTGAGAGCTCGATTTGACGACTGTTGCTTATAAGGGATCGGACATTGAAAGTCATAATGTTTATTGTTCTATGGTCCATATTTAGAGTTTACTTTTTTTAGAAGCCGAATGAATTCGGATTTGGCTTCGTGTGTAGGCATGTTTTTGAATTCTGACAAGAAATTAGTTACCTGTTGCTCTAGAGGCAGCTCTTCTGGTACTAGAAAAATATTGGCTAGTTTAAGAAAATCATTAATTACTGAAGGTTTTGGCGCTGATGCCATATGACTGTCTTTACGGAATAAATCGGCAAACGATTTTCCAGGCGACTGCAATGATTGGGTTATTGTTCGGCTTACATTAGACTTTGCAATCAATTTTTCCTCTCTGGACTTACTAATGCGCTCTTTTCTAGTGTTAATGTATTTTCTGTACATAGGGCAACCTCTCCAGTTAGCTGGATGACCATTTTCTCCACAGTTTACACAATGGGGAGCGGAGCTATCTGTGTGTGTGCGTTGACACTCACCTTGAGGGTGACTCTTTTCACATTTGACGCATTTGTGCGCAGAATTACAGTTCTTGGCTATGTGTCCCCAACGTTGGCATCTGTGGCACTGGATTTCTTTTTCCTTTCTTTTAGGTTTTTCCCAGATAACTGTTTGGCTTAACAGATATTTTATATGAGAAATATCACCTAAGGACTTGCCTGGATTAAGAGTCACTAAAAAAAGTCCTGTGTCATACGCATTCTTAATAGAATATGGTGTTGTAAAGCGCGTTACCTTTGAGACGACATCTGGGACTATTTTTTCAAGGGCAGACTTTACCTCATCTATCTCGATGCCATGGTAGATTTCTCTTAATAAATAAATTTTACATAAAAACTACCACCACGAATAAAAAATTTTCAATTTGACAATTTTATTTCAGTACGCGGGGATTTACAAAAATAAAAATGACTTTTGCATGTTAAACGGCTAAAAATGCAACTCTGCATTATACAAGTTAACATGCAGTTGTCTCTCTCATACTTATTAATTTTTTGACTTTTTTAAACCGCGTTGCCATTGCGTAATATTTTTGATTAACACACTTTTAGTTAAAAAATCCCCACAATTCCATAATATAAAAAAATCAAAATATTTGCATAAAATTTATTTAAAAAAAGTACAAAAAATACGAAAACTTAAAAAAACCTACTTTGATGATAAAAAACGTATATAAAAATGATGTCGAAGCAAGATGAAGTATAATAAATAATAAAAAAAATTTACCAAAATAATTGCACGAAGACCCCCACTATGGCAACGCCAACATCAACAATTTAATATAAAATTGCTGTAAGTGTGTTAGTTTATAAGTTTTGTATGTGTTAGTTTACATCAGCCATTTCTTGTAGGGACGTTTCCACTTACATGTTTTGGGCCACAAAACTAGTTTTGCTACTTGTTTTCCTTTACATTTTTCATGTTCGAAAACTCAAACAAAAACTAGTTTTGCTCCAAAACATGTCGAAAATCATGAATACAACTTTGGGTTATCCATTATTGGTGATTGACAATTTCGAAAAAAGTGACATATTTACGAAAATATCAAGATTTAGTAAATAGGTGTATGCAACTCCCCAGCTGAATTATTTGTTTGCAGCGTAAAAATAATAAAATAATATAATAAAAAGGTAGTAAATTATGTGCTTTTATATACGTACATATATGTATATCTGTGTATTAAAAAACAAACAAGAAAATTTCATGATAAAGAAAAATATTTTTTTTCCAACACATATTTTCAAATTGATTTCGAAAATTCGAAAACCAAACCCAGTTTTACATAATGGAAACACTTTGACACGTTTTGCTCAAAACAAGTTGTTTTGCTCATAGTGGAAACATAGTATAAGGCGGAGAGTTAAACATGAAAATAATACATACATATATATTTATATGTTTTTCTTCTTGTTATGTTGTTTTTGTTGTTTCTACACACAAAAACTTGGGTTGTGTTGTTGTAATTGTACAAGGTCTATCCCAAGGTATATTTACACAAGGTAAACTCGTTGGCCCATATGTTTGTCAGCTGTTTACCCCATTTGGAACCCTAGTGTCAAAAGTTATTTATGTTGGTTCCGTTGGTTCCTTGTGCTTGTTTACATACTTATGGTTAGTGCGCACCATTTTGAATTAAAAAAGTGTAAAATTGTGAAAAACATTTTATTTTTGTGAAATTTTAATTCTTGTGATTACTAAGCAAACAAAATACATTTAAATGCATTATTTTTTGCAATAATACTTTATTTTTATGCTTGAGAATGCACAATATATTAAAAATTGTTTCAGCTTATTATTCTGAACTGCACGTATTATTTTTTTTTCAATTTGTGTTTTTATTTTAAAGGCACATTGTTGCGTTTTTTTTGACACCATGGTTCCAAATACAAAAACAATTTGGCGTGTTGTTTTTGTCTTGTTGTACTTGTTGTAGCAACGAGTTTACCTTGTGTAAATATACCTTGGTCTATCCAATAGGTCTGCTTAAGAAGCCAGATGTTTATTTGGTTTATTCCTCAACGATATCAAAAGCTGTTTACATTTTCCTTATACGTGTATATTTTTGTTTACTTTTTTGGTTTTTTGCCACACAAACATGCACACAAACCATATTTTTCCTTTTGTTTTGCCTATTATGTAGTAAGATTTTGACAACGGCGAGGAATTTTACACAAACAAAATGCCTGTTGTTTTTTGTATTGTTGTAGTAGTAAGCAGACCTATTGGATAGCTCTTGGAATTGTACAACAAATTTTGTAAAGCACACGCAAGGTATATTTCAAGGCGAATTTACTTTCAGGTGGCGTTGAAAACACAGCTGTGCTACTTTTTTCTTGCATAATTGGGTAGAGAAATGTCAAAAGTTGTTTACATTTTTTTTTTCATATTATATTAAATAACAAATTTAATTTAAGGAACCATTTGGAATTGCGCTGGAACGACAGCAACAAATTTTAAAGCGCATGACGGAGGTAATGAGTTCTCCTATAATCCCAAATAAAAAATCTTTAGAGTTTTTCCAAAAAGGTATAATAACTTCCAATAATTCCTTGGAAATGCTTCTTAGCTACGTTTCGTCAAAATTTAAAATGCAGTATGTATGCACCAAGCGCTTAAATCAAGATATACTTGAGAACTTCTTTGGGGCAATACGTAGCAAAGGAGGCTTAAATGACCACCCATCACCAAAAGATTTTAAATATCGGCTGCGAAAATATATATTAGGTATGTTATAAAAAAATTGTAATTCGTTATCTTCTTATTAATTGAGTTGTTAATTTTCAGCAAGAAACACGGAACACCTTAGCGGTACTGGCAACGTTGGTTATGACACAACAGAGTGGCTTAACAATAGCAACGAACAATTAACCGGTTTTCGGAATATGAACCATCGAAATGTCTGCCAGACCTGCTAGAATTTGACGACAGGGAACCAGAACCCGATACACTAGACGACCTAGATTTAACCCATTTTCCAGACATCGGTGCTCTTCAAGAAGATGCGTTGGAATACATATCAGGGTACATCATCCGAAAGCTTCATCTTGAAGAGCACCTATGTCAAGAAAATTCGTTTACATATGTCGATCAGTTATCGAAAGGCTTTTTAAAAAACCTGCTTGGTCATTTGTTGAAAAAATTAAAGCTCTTGAGGGAATTTTTTATAAAATAAATGGTCGTGAAATTTCAAATTCAAAATTCCTCCATGAAAGACTGCTTAAGGAAAGCGCATTTATCGAGCTCTCCGAACAAATAAAAGCTTTTTTTTTCAAGTGTCGTATTCACTTTCGTATAAGGCACTTGAATAAACGTTTAAAAGAGCAAAAACTAAAACAGAAGAAAATGGGATTCAAAAAGATGATTAAAATTAATCTTTAAGAGTCCCATTACTTTTCTGACATTATCCTTAACCCATTAACATCGCCTTTCGTTTTCAGCTCAGACCATGGTCTTACATACAGTTGCTTCGAGCGATCAAAACAACCTCTCTAATTGCACTTTAACATAATTTAAGGAATATAACATTGGTTTTAGTTTCTGGTAAATTTTCCGCCAAATTTCTAATCGTCTCGAATTTCTAATCGTTCGAATCGTCTAACTTGTAATGTTTGTTTTTTAAAATGTAGTTTTCCCAGTATTTTATTACATTGTCTTCCTAATTTTTAAAAGAAGAATTTAAAAAAAATTAATAGAAATTTTTATTTTAATTTAAATTAAATTGAAAAAATTTTTTTTAATACAGGTATAAATCTTTAATTTAAGTTGTTTTAATTTTATTTTATGAAATATTTTGTATTTAATTCAAAAAATATTTTATTTGTTATATGGTTTTTTATTTATGAATAAAATAGTTAAATTATTTTTAAATAAAATCATATTTTCCAACTTACTAAACTAGTTTAATTATTTTAATTAAAAAAAGATAGAAAGGTTGGTTAAAGGCCCAACTATAATATGCTTAAGTTGGCTTAAGCAAATGTGCGAATACATGTAAATCATATGAGTCAAACCATTTTGAACTTAAGGACACGCTTTGTTATGTTGTATGAAACTGTCATTTGCTTAAGCAAAGTGCGAAACTGATCGCACATTCCGTGCGGAACCAAATGTTTTTTGATTTTGTTTTCGTTTTTTTAAATGCTTTTGAGAAGCTTTTTGTTAATTTTTGACAGTAGGTTAAGCAAGCTTATGCATATTATAGTTGGGCCTTTAAATGTGCATTTGCTTAAGCAAATGACTGTTTCATAAAACATAACAAAGCGTGTCCTTAAGTTCAATATGGTTTGACTCATATGATTTACATGTATTCGCACATTTGCTTAAGCCAACTTAGTCATATTATAGTTGGGTCTTAAATCTTTCTCTATAAACAAAAAAAAAAAGTACATATGGTAATAGAAAATTGAAAAATTAAGAAGAAGAAATTAAATGGCAAAATTCTTATTTAAAACTTTTTAACTCTTAATAAACTCCTAATACAGTTTTTAAAAAATTTTATATTAATATTATTAATATTTGGGCGATTCACAAGCTAGTCATAATGTTATATGTCTTAAAATAATAAGAAGAACAAATACGACTGTTGCGAGCCATTCTCGATAAATTAGATTTTTACTGTGTAGTTATGACAAAACAATAAACACAGCATAAAGAGTCTTATTAATTTAGGACTTTTTTTTGTTTAAAACAACAATACTTTTTTTAAACTATTGTTAAATATTATTACGTATGACTTGATAGCACACCTTGTGAATCACCCAATTATGTTACGAAAGTGCACAAGGAAATAAAAATTGTATCAAATAAACCCCAGCTAAGCAAAGCTTCTCCGCATAGCCGGCCTTCGGCCGGGCGCAAGGATTTTCTCCTCTATGGTATAACAAACACCGGCTTCACTCACTTAGCTTTTCTGCTTTATTTTAGAATTGAAAACAAACACTTTTAACTTTTCTATTACCCTATTTACTTTTTTTTTGTTTGGAGATGCGTTGCTAAACTGGACATAAGCCTTTAAAACTTTTCCTACATGCGAAAAAATTCCTCTTTAATGGGTATTGGCTTGATATGGCCCTGTTAAAACAAGTACATTATTGACGGTGGTCCCATCTAAAATATTGCCAAACTATAATGAAGGTTTTTACTTCATGTAGTAATACTCACACGATTTTTATTAAATTGCAAACGTTTTTTTTAATACACAGATTCAAAGTGAAAAAGAAGACATTAACAAAACGTCATATTAAAAAAAAACAATAATTGTACATGAGTAAAGCTCTCATTACAAATATTTGTTGTAAATCTAAGTTGTGTTTAGGCTAACAGTGATTTGTAAATTTAAAGAAAGTGCGTAAAAAGAACACGAAAAAAAACAAAATTTTTGAATGACTTAAACTCTCATTACAAATTTTTTTTGTGTTTAGGATAACATTGATTAATTGATTAATAAAATTTTTATAAAATGTTTAAAAGTTTTTTTTTTCATGAAAAGTTAAATAACTCAGTCAACTACTTATCTATGTTTAAACCCAAATATGCGTTGTAATCGTTAATAAACGTACTTTTTGAATAAACTCAATAGTATTATAGTTTCTTAAGAAAATAATGTATAAAAACGTCACAAAATTTGTGTTTGCTCGACAATAACACCCAAGTTTCTCCAGTTTTCTTAAATAAATTATACACTGTTCGAAAGATCTCAGTTTCTTCTTTCCAAATCTAGTAAGAAATTAAAAATCGGATCATTATCAACAAAATTACAGGCTTATAAGTGCGCAAAGGTACAAAAACCGGTTTTTTACCCGTAAATCCGGATTTTGGAGGTGTCCGGTATATTTCACTATTGGAATCTTGTTTTGGTCGACAAGCCCTACAAGAAAAATAATATCCGGTCCCAGGTTTTTCTATTTCATTCAATTTTGTAACACTGTGTAATATTATGTTTCTAACTGAACAACCTAAACAAAAGCGGCAGGCGTTTTTTTAAACATGAAAATTTTATTTAAATACAATTTCAATAAAACAAACCGACATAGCGATCTGTCAAATAAGATTTATCAGCCGGGGGATTTCTAATTCGCATTCTAATGGTTTGTTTCGTTTAAATTGTATGCAAATGAGAAGTTTTGACATACAAAAAACGCTTCCGCTCTTATTTAGGTTGCTCAGTAAGTTCTATAGAAAATTTAAAAATTATCACATGAAGCACAGAAAAGTAAAAACAAGAAATTTAGTTTCCCATATTTCCCCTTTTTTCTTCCCATAGAGGTTCGGTTGACAAACAAAGGAAGAAAGCGTTCTTAACTGTTTTGCTTGGTCTGATTTATATAGTCGAAATATTCGAAACCCGGTTTCTGAAAAATGTCGAATAATCGATCACCCTAATTTTTTATTATTTGATAACTGAAAATAAATTTTTATTTATTTATTTTGCATTTGTGTTAGTAACAATTTTGAACGCTTATAACTTTGAAATTATTGAACAGATTTTAATAAAACATACATTGTGCACTTCTTTGACTAAATACCTCTTAAATTTTGTATATTTTGTTAAAATCGGTTGACATACAGAGGAGGAAAGTGTTCTTAACTGTTTTGCCTTAGCCGATTTATATATAGATAATGTATGTTTTTTAAGCTAATCAATAAGTTTTTCTTTCATGATTCATAAATTTGTTAAATTATATTATATATAAGTTTTTGTTAAGCTAATTGGGCCTAATGTATTAATGTAAATAAAAAACCTTTTTTACATGTTTCTCCCAACGTTTCGTCAATTATTTGTTGACATCTTCAGGGGTTGTAAAACTAACTAGTAATTACAACCGCTGAAGATGTCAACAAATAATTGACGAAACGTTGGGAGAAACATGTAAAAAGTTTTTTTTATTTACATTAATACATTAGGCCAAATATATATACAGCCGTATTCATAACAAAAAGTTAGCCACAGTTTGTACACTACGTACAACGAGCTGCTTACTAGAATGCCGATTAAGCTTAGCAGCTTGTTGGCACAGAGTTAATTCCAAGGCGAATTCATAAAGGTGATATTTTCGAGTCATGTGCTTATTGTTTATTTCCTTGTGTGTATACTGAATGTCAAGCGTTATTTACATTTTGTGAAAAAATTTGTTAAAATTTAAAATCAAAATACAAGAAAAAAAAAACTTATTTAAATGTAATAAAACAAAAAAAAGTAAACATAAAATTTAAACAAGAGGATTTTAAAAGGCGTAAGGTATAAGTGGGGCCACAATAAATTTCCAATACAGAAAAAATATTTACCTTCTAAAGCAATTTTGTATAGGTATTTATTTAATAAACAAACAAATTCCATTTTTTATATTTTCAACCAATAATTTTGACATTCACTCTAACTTTTACAAAAACAAAATACATAGTATTTTTTAAAAGAAAGGGATAGCTAGCATAACGCTATCTCATGATGCGGTCACCTTTATGAATTCGCCTTGGTTAATTCATAACGAACTTTCCTCCATCTGCCAACTTTTAATAAATCAACTCTGAATTTTTATAATGCCATATTGTATTACTCGAAATGCAGCACGTTTTGAATTAATCATCGCTGAATTTGTAATTTTTTTCTTTTTTTGGTTTTCCCTTCACATATAAACATTTTAAAAAGTTTTTAAAATTAAAATAAATTGGGTAAAAGACAGTTAATTAAAAAAAACCAACAAAATTGTTTGACATTAAACAGCTGTTTTTCACAAGTTGGCAAACGATTGGCAGCTCGTTAACAATAGTATAGCAAATCGTTAGCCAGAGTTTGGTTGGTGTATTATGAATAAACTTTTTGTTAACTTTATGCCAAATTTTCATTATGAATACGGCTGATAATATTTAAACAACTTGGCCAAAAAAATAACAAACATAGTTAAATTATTCTTTTTATCGGCGGCACACAACGCGTTAAAATTTTCAAAGTTAACGAACTTTCTGGCGCAAACGCGTCAAAATATTTTGCATGTAGCTTGTTCTGTGAAAATACACTAGTTTAACTTTTTTTGACAGAAGTCTACAGAGCGCGGGCGCACTAACGCGTGTTATGTACTACTACCTTCTGCGGTTGAATTTGACGTCTGCTGATATAAAAATCGGCTTAAATCTAGTTTAGGAACGCACACCCAAATAAAAAAAAAAGTACCTAGGGTGATAAAAAATTAAAAAATAAGAAGAAAAAATTAAATAAAAATATTGGCGCAATAGCTTAGTTTTCGAGTTATGGCCGTATTAAGTTTTCAAATCTATGTTGGATTTCACACTATATTTCTAAAGTTATATGGCCAAAAGTAATATTTTGTTGGTTTATTACAGTATTTCTTGCTATTCAGAAAAGTTTTAGTTAGCGAAGCCGGTGTTTGTTATACCAAAGAGGAGAAAATCCTTGCGCCCGGCCGATGGCCGGCTATGCAGAGAAGCTTTAGTTAGCGAAGCCGGTATTTGTCATACTATAGAGGAGAAAATCCTTGCGCCCGGCCGAAGGCCGGCTATGCATAGAAGCTTTAGTTAGCATGAAGTTCTTGTTTGCGACATTGGTGTTTGTTATTTTATAAAATTTGTATTACACTTTTTTTAAATAAATTATACACTCAGTACACAAAAACTGTAATGTGAGCTTAAGAGTAAAATTTTTTTAATAAATTCTATATATCCAGAAAGATCTAGTCAAAACCTTCAAAATGAGACCAATATTACCCATACAGCTTTAGAAATGTAATGGAAAATCGCACATATATATGAAAACTTAAAACGTTCATAACTCGAAAACTAAGCGTTTGCGCCAATATTTTTATTTTATTTTTTCTTCTTATTTTTCAATTTTCTATCACCCTAGGTACTTTTTTTTTATTTGGGTGTGCGTGCCTAAACTAGATTTGTTCCATAACCTCTAACATGATGAGTATATACTTAACTTGGTGGCCACACGATCAAGTTTTGCCTTTCAATTCCTTTCAATTTGCAATACACTCAGTTTTTACTAAGTGCTGGTTCACACAGGTCAAGTTTGACTCTTCAAGTCTCGAGCTTTTAGGAGAGAGGGGTAAAGGGAATGGAAAGGGGTACATACTTGACCGTACCAGTCAGTTTTGTATTTTTCTTTTCTTTTTTCATTCGTAATATAATAAAAAGCTACAAAGTTGAAGGAAAAGAAAACAAAAATTAATTTTGTGCATGAACGTGAACGCAAGTTCAAAAGAAAATTTAAATAAAACTGTTCAAGTAAACTTGACCTGTGTGAACCAGCACTAACACACTCACACTTTTAAAATTGACCACGAGATGGCTTTCAATTTCACCTTTCCATTTGTTTAGCAATTTACTTTCAATTTAACAGCTGAGTACACGTTTGTCTCTTTTGTTGTTGACATCTTGGAAGTAAATTGCTCACAAATTGAGTGCAGCCTACGTCACAGCTTTCAATTTATGTAAATTTTGACAAGCAGTATATGTAAAAGACTATCAAGAACAACTTGATTGTGTGGCCGCAGGGTAACACAAACATCATTTTAGTGTAAATGTTAAGCATTTCATGTCAGTTGTAGACTGCATGTTATCTCAGGTGGAGACTCTGTGTTATCTCTGGTATAGACGGGCAGTAAAAAAAAAAACTAAAAAAAAAGTATGGCAGCACTAGTAACTGTTTGTACAAGAAAAAAGTTGACGCCATTAGTTGTGTATATTAGCGAAAATTTAATTTATTGTGTTAAATTCAAGTAAACAATAGTTTTAATGGCTGTACAAACATATGGCGATAAGCCAGTGGCTTTCCAGTTGGAAGAGGGTGGCGAATATTACTATGTTGGTTCTGAAGTTGGAAATTATTTGAGGCTATTTCGTGGTATTTTGTACAAAAAATATCCCGGCATGACGAGAATTGTTTTGTCTAATGAAGAACGTAAACGTTTGGCAGACTCCGGTCTTAGCCCACATATATTGGCAAGTTCCGTGTCTCTGCTCAGAGCGTGTGAAGTGGATGATATAATCCAAGGAAATGATGAAAAGTAAAACGTGAAAAAGCCATGTCAGACACTTAAAAAAATGAACATTTTTTTAATTTTAGATATCGTGCCATTTCAGTAAATACATCAGATGCACCATTGCCACGTGAAAGTAAGTCAAAAAAACAACCACAATATGTGCCCACAATGCCCAACTCGAGTCACTTGGATGCTGTACCGCAGGCTACACCCATAAACCGCAACAGAGTTCATACCAAAAAGGTACGAACATTTCCAATGTGTTTTGACGATACAGATCCCACAGCTAATTTGGAAAATGCTTCACAAAAAGAGTGTTTGGTACCCATACGCTTGGATATGGAGTTGGAAGGGCAAAAATTGCGTGATACATTCACATGGAATAAAAACGAAAGTATGATTACCCCCGAACAGTTTGCTGAAGTTCTATGTGATGATTTGGACCTGAATCCCATTCCATTTGTACCAGCTATTGCTCAGGCTATACGGCAACAAATTGAAGCCTTTCCGAGTGAGCCACCGATAATTGAGGAAAGTTGCGATCAAAGAGTGATAGTAAAATTAAATATACACGTGGGAAATACCTCTTTAGTGGATCAAATTGAATGGGACATGTCGGAAAAAAATAACAATCCCGAAGAGTTTGCTATCAAGCTTTGTGCTGAATTGGGTTTGGGTGGTGAATTTGTCACAGCCATAGCATACAGTATTCGAGGTCAATTATCTTGGCATTATCGTACTTATGCCTTTAGTGAAGCTCCACTTTCTACCGTCGATGTACCCTTTCGCAACCCAAGCGATGCCGATGCTTGGGCACCATTTTTAGAGACTTTAACCGATGCCGAAATGGAAAAGAAAATTAGAGACCAAGATCGGAACACCAGACGTATGCGTCGTTTAGCTAATACCACCACCGGCTGGTAATGTATAAGTAACCCTAGTTTTTTAATTCAATATAAAGAAAGAATAGCCACTATTTTGAATAAAAAGCCTTTACTTAATAAAGTTTCGAATAAAATAAATAAAAAAACTGCATTAATTTGTAAAAGATTAAAAATATTTAATTATATAAATTATTATTTACCTTAAAAAAAAAAAAAAAAAAACAAATACATACAGTTCAACTGTCTATTATAATAAGCATTTTCCAAACATTCATTCACATTCAAGTAGTACATGCATATTTACATCTTAACTATCTGTTGTACTGTCGCCTTTATCATGATCTTGTTCACCGTCATAGAATTCATTTTTCGGTTCAACTATTTTATCTTCTTCTGCTTGGTTATTTCTAACGTCTGGATCTTCCTTTTCCTCTTTAATATTACGCAATTCCTCCATGTCTACTACGTCAGGGGGGACTTGTACCATCTGGACACTTGGCGAATGTTGACACATTTTAAGATTTTCGTAAACATGTTTGACAATTGCTTCTAAATATTGTTTAGAGTTGGCATTTTCCTGCCGGGAATTGACATCGGGATGCAGAGTAAAGTCTGGAGCAAAAAATTCCAAGTATTCCGTCATAGGCAATTCGTTAGTAATATGTTCATCTACCAACAATGAAGTTTCGTGAGTCCAACATCTAGCCACATTACGAAGTGTATAACCACCACCACCTACCACCAATGTTGGCACATTAAAACCTTTGACAAACTCTACACAAGCTCCATGTCCCCTTGTGCTTAGCGAAAAACATCCTAATCGATCACCAGCCAATGAATCTGCACCGCATTGTAGCACAATCGCCGTAGGTCTATAAAAGTCCATTACTGCCGATATTATGGGCTTAAAAACTTGGAAGTAACTTTGATCGTCTATGCCTTCTTTAAGCGGTACGTTTACGCTATAATAACGGCCCGATTCTGCACCAATTTCATACATATCTCCAGTACCCGGAAAAAAATAGTTGCCATATTTGTGAAAAGATGCTGTCATAACACGATCTGTAAGATAGAATGCCTCTTGCACGCCATCACCATGATGAACATCAATATCTATGTAGAGAACACGAGGATTATACTTTAGGAGTTCCAAAATGCCAATAACAATGTCATTGACATAGCAAAATCCTGATGCTTCAAATTTTTTGGCATGATGCAAACCACCGGACCAATTAATACAAATATCACTATGATTGTGATTGAGTTTTTGTGCTCCTTCTAAGGAGGCCCCAGTATACATGGAACAAAACTCAAATAGCCCATCAAACACAGGACAATCCTCACCCACACTAAAATGTGATAGATATTTTGTATAACCCACAGCTAAATAAGAGTTTTTGTTATTAATTAATTTATCTTATAAATATGTTACTTACAATTGCAATGAATGTTTTGAGGTGTTACTTGTTGTAGGAATTCTATATATTCCTCACTGTGGAATCTTAACATATCCTGGGCACTAGCTCTAAAAAAAAGTAATTGATCTTTTTATTTATTTCTAAAACTCTAAAGTTTTAGACTTACTTGTAAGGTCTATAAATTTTCATTTTTCTATGCAGTCCATAATTCATAACTAAGCTATGGGTCACCGATAAGCGATGCGGTTTCATTGGATGACCGGGGCCATAGTGAAAATTGCCCACATCAGGATTGTAAAAATAGGAAACACGTCTCTTACTCATTTTGTAGGACTTTGTGAATTTGGTCCCTAATTTAAGTTAAAAGATGCCTCCAGAGAAAATAGTTTGTTTTATAAACAAAATAATTACCAAAACAATAACCACAACCAATAATCGCCGAGTGAGTGAAAAATCTAATTCACGCAAACTCATCACTTAGAAAAATACATGCAAAATTTGTTACTTTATTTGGCTTAAATCTAGTTTACCGACGCAGCTCCAAATAAAAAATAAAGTACATAGGTAGATAGAAAATTAAAAAATAAGAAGAAAAAATTAAATAAAAAAGTTGGCGGAAACGCTTAGTTTTCGAGTTATGGACGTTTTAAGTTTTTATATAAAAGTGTGATTTTCCACTACATTTTTATCTTTATATGGTCAACATTGGTATCATTTTAAAGCTTTTGACTTAGCGAAGCCGGTACTTACTATCCCAAAGAGGAGCAACTCCTTGCGCCCGGCCGAAGGCCGGCTATGCAGAGTAGCTTTACTTAGCGAAGCCGGTTCTTGCTATACCATAGAGGAGAAAATCCTTGCGCCCGGCCGAAGGCCGGCTATGCAGAGTAGCTTTACTTAGCGAAGCCGGTTCTTGCTATACCATAGAGGAGAAAATCCTTGCGCCCGGCCAAAGGCCGGCTATGCAGAGAAGCTTTAGTTAGCGAAGCCGGTATTTGTCATACCAAAGAGGAGCAAATCTTTGCGCACGGCCGAAGGCCGGCTATGCAGAGAAGCTTTAGTTAGCGAAGCCGGTATTTGTCATACCAAAGAGGAGCAAATCTTTGCGCCCGGCCGAAGGCCGTCTATGCAGAGAAGCTTTACTTAGCGAAGCCGGTTTTTGCTATACCATAGAAAAGAAAATCCTTGCGCCCGGCCGAAGGCCGGCTATGCAGAGTAGTTTTACTTAGCGAAGCGGGTTCTTGCTATACCATAGATTAGAAAATCCTTGCGCCCGGCCGAAGGCCTGCTATGCAGAGAAGCTTTAGTTAGCGAAGCCGGTATTTGTCATATTAAAGAGGAGCACATCTTTGCGCCCGGCCGAAGGCCGGCTATGCAGAGAAGTTTTACTTAGCGAAGCCGGTTTTTGCTATACCATAGAGGAGAAAATCCTTACGCCCGGCCGAAGGTCGGCTATGCAGGAGTGTTTTCGTTTGCGACGCCCATGTTTATAATTTGATTACGTTTGTATTACACTTTTATTTAAATAAACTACATACTAACCTGGTGCACTTCTGTAATATTTTGATGTCAAATGCAAAAAGAATGTAATATGAGGTAAAGAGATAGTAATTTTCAAATAAATTTTGTATATCTAAAAAGATATGGTCAAAAGCTTTGAAATGATACCAATATTGGCCATATAACGATAAAAATGTAGTGGAAAATCAGACCTTTATATAAAAACTTAAAACGTCCATAACTTGAAAACTAAGCGTTTCCGCCAACTTTTTTATTTTATTTTTTCTTCTTATTTTTCAATTTTATATCACCCTGGGTACATTTTTTTTTATTTGGAGCTGCGTCGGTAAACTAGATTTGTTCCCTTTATTTAAACGCAATTTTTTTAAAAGTATATTTTAAAAAGTTATTTTATTTAGGATTTATTGAAAATTAAATATGTAAAAATGATTAGAACCACAAAGTTCATTATTTTGGAACATATATTTCGCGTCTGTTTAGTTTCTTTACTAGTATTAGGAACAGTGTTGCCAGAAGATTTTTGAAAAATACCTACGCATACTAAAAAAAATCCGATTTTTCCCTACACATTGCAAAAATTTTCCCTACAAAAATCCCTACGCGTTTTAGTCATTAAAGTATTATGCTATGTTCATACGACGTTATAAACCACTCGTTTCGCTCGTTGAAACTAGTTTGCCAAACATGCTGTTCATACGATTCATTCCTGTTTATTTTGATATTTTTTTTGTGTTGTTAGTGTGATTTTTTTTAAATAGATAAAAAAAGTAAATAAAACTTAAACATATATTATTTAACACTTTTATTGATATTATTATGTTATAATTATCACTTTATTTTATTAGACATCAATTTTTATTTTGTTTTTTTCTTTGTTTTGCTTTTTTTTTGAGAGCTAGTTCAGATAAACTAACGATAAATGTTATCAAAATTGGAGATGATAGTACATTTTTCCTGTTTCGCAGCCTGTTTCAAAATGAAACGACCTGTTTCGCTCACAAAATTTTGTATGGGAAAACAAGTCGTTTCAATCATGTTTGGGGCGCGAAACAGGAATAAGAGAGCGAAACACGAATATTGCTGTCCGTGTGAACATGGTATTAGAAAAAACAATATGTAGTTATAAAAAACTAATTTCTTTCGCATATGTTTAGTAAAGCTCTAACAATAAAAATAAGTAATAAAACTAAAAAAATTAGGTACTTTTAAATTCAATTAAAAAACAAGAGGTTTTTTGAAAAAAAAAAAAAAATTAATTTCAAAATACGTTAAACACGATAAGAATGTACCCATAAACATTTCTTAAGTTTAACAACGGTTTTAAGTAAAATTTTCATAGAAAATTTGTTTTGTAAATCTTTATAAAAAAAACATTATTTATATGATAATTTAATTTAATTATAATATAAGTTCAAAAAAAAATATATCATTTTATATACCTGAACTTCTTTTGAATTTAGGAAAAGCTGCGTTGATTTTTACAATAATTCAATTGAATATCTTCGTCGATTTCAATTTCACCTGATTTTGTTTTCCATGACATGGCCGAATATATGTATTTATTTTGAACTGAATTTTCTTAAGTGACCATTAGTATATTCGAAATTAATGCAGCCTCTTCCATGGTTTTGCATCACCATTTGCATTGGGTAAAGCAAACAAAATACGAACCAGTTTTGATAAAGTTTGAAATACAACCTTGTCATTATAGTTATTCCTTTACCATTTTTAACGAAAAGTGTTCCAGATCCATGTTTCAAAACAAATTAGTTTCACGAATATTATTTTTGTCAAGCTAATAGGGCCTAAATTTCTTCAATGTAAATAAAATTCAATTTTTAATTACAATATTTTGTTCCCGACGTTTCGTCGATTGTTTGTCGACTTTTTCATGGGATTGTCTATTTAAAAATTATAAAAACAATAAAATAAATAATGTTTATGTGGTACATTATTGTATTTATTTTATTGTTTTTATAATTTTAAAATAGACAATCCCTTGAAAAAGTTGACAAACAATCGACGAAACGTCGGGAACAAAATATTGTAATTAAAAATTGAATTTTATTACATTGAAGAAATTTAGGCCCTATTAGCTTGACAAAAATAATATTCATAAATTCATCACTCTTGCCAAAGAAACAACTACAACAATAAATTAGTTTCACAATTTCAGAAAATTAATTTTATACGATTGTTCTACACTCATACGATCATTGGGGCTGAAGTTAAATTGTTAAGACAATAGTTGAAACTTGTACTCATCTTTTTTTGTCCAAAAATATATTCTGGACTTAAGAATTCCATTTCTTTAAATGTTAAATCATTATTAAAAATACATTTTTTAGCATTTATTTCGTATACAATGCAATATGAGAAAAAATACCTACATTTTGGCGAAAATAAAAAATCTGTCCGATTTTCCCTACGCTCCTATTTAGTTACAAAAAACCCTACATGTAGGGATTTTTCCCTACTTTTGGCAACACTGATTAGGAAAATAAATACAAATGTCAAACATTTTTTAACAGTGATGGAAAATTCAATACTATAGTAATATTTTCAGTACTTCTTAATTTTAATAATACCACGGTACCCCACACAGTATTGCCAGATGATTTTGCCAAATCGGCTTTATCGATACTTCAATAAAAAAATCGGCAAATTAAAAATAACTATTTCAACTACAACTATTTCAAAAACTAACAAAACAGACCAATTCAGCATTAACTAGTGTTTATCTATACTAATATTTTACAGCTGAAAAGTTTGTATGTTCCTATGTTTGTAAGATGTAATCATCGTAACTGCCGGTCCGGGCTTAGAAGTTTCTTCAACAAAATGAAGAATTGAACCTCCTTACGGACATAGGCTATATCTCCAAAACTAAAAGAGATAGATAAAAATGTAATACTTATCGTTGTTCTTTAGAACAATTAGCGGACAGGTGCACTTTTTTGAAATTTGGCCCCTTTAGGGAGAAACGAGTTAAACCTGAGTTTTGGTACTTTTTTTGTCACCCGTCTATCTTTTTGGTTCTTTAACTGACCCTTTTTTTAATTTCCTTTAAAATGGACCTAGAAGCATTAAATTAAACATGTAATTTCCTGAGTGAATACTATAATTTGTGGTGAATACTAATCTGTAAGAGCGGCTTTTTGTTCTTTAACTGGTACTCTTTGAATTTCCATTAATATTGGACCTAGAAACATCAAATTAAGCATGCAAAGTTTGGTATTTTGTATTTCTCTAACTGGTAGATGATATGTACCTATTAAAGCAATAGTTTCTGACTCAAAAGAAAACGAGCGTCATTTTAATATGAGTACGATGTTCACCCTCCATTCCGCCTCCAGTCTATCTCCTCGCTCGACCGTCCCCTGACCGAATGCGCAAGCGACCTAGAGGGGAAATACGGAGAATTACTTCCACTCCGAAAATATCTAACCAATTTTGATGAATTTGAATAGACAAATCAGCGTAATTAAAACACACAGGGTTTATATGTTTTCCAAAGCTAGGAATATGAAGGACTGATGGGCAATTGCGAGCTTGATGAAATTTAAAAGTTATGTATGTATATCGATCTACACACAATAAACACATTATATTTCTTTATAGTTAGTTAAAAATTTATTCTGGGCGGGCAACGCCGCGGCAACGGCTAGTAAAATATAATAAAACATAAAAATCAATTAAAATAAACGTTAAACAAATAAATTGTAGTTAATTAAAAAATGTTTTTTGTACTTTTTTAAATGTATGTATTAAAAAACATTTTCATTAAAACCTTTTTAATATCAGCATCAGTTTGAATTATTAAATTATAATAATCTTTAAAAAAAGAATTACTTGCAAAGGTTCATTTTCCAGGGAATATTGAAATTGTTTTAATAAAAAATTATTTCTAAAATTTCTGGAAGAATGTGGAAACGCTCAAAATTGTAGGAAATGCAACAGCAGAATCCTGACTTTTTATATCGAAAATTTTGGACAGATTTTTTGAAATCATTAAAATGTAGGGACTTTTGAATAATGTAGCGAACATAGAATACAAATAAAATTGTTAATACGGCAACATTTATTTGCTTAATTTCTTTGAGTCGTCGCTTGCCGTCATTTCAGCTTTGATTTTAACGTTAATATGAGAAAATCGCTTTTACAAGAATGGAGGTCTTTTGAAATCAATTTTCCAGAACAATAAATACGCAATTTGTAAAAGATGGGTATCAAAAAGTTTTGAATTAAGGTCACCATAATTAAAATTTTGAATGAAGATAACTTTGAATTATCACTGCCACATGCCAATACAAATAGCGAAATGATTTTTTATATCATCACTGATGTGTTGGCGCAAAGGAAAGAAATGAGTCATAAGATTTTATCTTCAATTTGAATAATCCGCTCTTTTACAAGACGAGTGTAAAAATTGTATTACCTTCCAGTGTACCAAAACTTATTTAAATAAAAATGGTATCCTTACACCTGTACAAATTGATACGGGCAACCAATTTATTTTTCTAGTATCCAAACAAAATCCAAAAGAACATAATGTGATTTCAAGTGAATTTCTATCACTTTTTCGAATATAAATGATACACTCGTTGTGAATCCAATGAATCACATCAAATAATCATTTGTGATTTTCTGATCCCAATTTAATTGTAGTTTTTATAATAATTTTATTTTTGGTAATTAGTATTGTGGTTATTTTGTTGAACTATTTTATGGTTTTTAATCCAAATTTTTAATATTTTTAATTAGGCTTAAGTTCATGAAATTTAATTTTTTTTTTTTTTTTTTTTTTTTTTATTAAATTATTTTTATGAAGAAAGGAATTTTTACAACATGAAAATTAATTAAAATTGTTATTGATAATCTTTCATTCTTGACGTGGCTCGGGCTCGAACCCTGGCAGGCAGGTTACCATGACATGTTTCGATCGCAACCACTCGATCTCCTCAGATGGATTTGCCGTCTTACACTCGCAGCCATCGACGACTGCTGACGTCACTTGTCAAACATCAATCCTTAAACCAAATTGTATTTTAACATTTGGTAGATCGAAATTTGCTTTCCTGAATGATTATCCATCTTAATTGATTTTACATGTTTTTTCCTTTACTTCTGTTTTTTTTTTGGTATTATTTTTCAATCGTAAATTATATACATATAAGTATACTTATGTAGTTTTTGATAATATTTTAAATCATTTTTTATCGTCATATTTTTGAATTTTTTCTCTGATAAAAGCAGCACCATTATGGCTTTTGATGTTTTGAACAAATTTTATTTTAGAACCAAACAAAAGTTATCGGGTTCTCGTTTTCATTTTTTGATTTTCATTAATTGAAAACAATTTTGGGCTTCATTGATCAAGTGATAAATCAGTTTTTAATCATCAAAAGTGATCTGAGAATACTCATTTAGGTTATTTTTACAAAAAAGATCGCTGAAATGCTTGCTGGGAACAACTTTAAATAAAATGTATATACATTAATACAAATGATCTTATTTGTATTTATATTTAATCATTTAAAAGTTGTAGGGATTTTTGTAGAGACAAATCTTTTAACGCGTAGGGAAAAATAGGGATTTTTTACGGGCTGCGTAAGGAATTTTCAAAAAAGTTTATAACATCACTGGTCACATGTAATACCTATGTATATGTAAATATTAACTTACTTGTTTTATTACATTTTATTATTAGCCAACTCTGATCCGAGAACTTTCGTTGGTGATCGATTTTATAAAGGTTTTTTTCAGAATGTACTAATAAAGTAACCTCACAAGCGCAGCTTTTTTTTTTTTTTTTTTTTTAAATTTATTTTTATTATTGAATCTTTCTTATCGAAATTTACAATATGTATTCAAATCTTAATTCTACTTGTTGTTTATTAGTTGTTACCAGTGTAACCACTAACTGCTGTATTCAAATTTTAAAAATGTCTTCTAGTAAGGCTCAAAGTATCGGTTCTTTTTAGCCTCTGGTGACCTTCGAACTGAAGCAAACCCCGAGCGAGGTAGTTAGGGTGGACCATTAGTTTATCGATGTAGCTTATTGAATATTTTTTAATTTCCTCCTGGATAGTGGGGACGTTGAGATCTCTGTGGATAATTTCATTACGTATATACCATATACCATGGGGCGCAGACAATTTGTCGTAATATTCTAGACTGTCTTCTTTGAAGCTTTTGGATGTTAGATGCGCATGCAGTACCCCATAATTGGATGCCATATGTCCATATTGGTTTTATGATGGACTTGTATAGCAGAATTTTGTTGTCTAAAGACAAGTTTGAGTTTCCACCGAGAAGCCAATGTAGTTGAGCTGCTTTAAGTTTCATAGCCGTTATTTTCGCTATCTATATGAATTCCCAAGTACTTTACATGGTTTTCTACCGGAACAGTGATGTTATTTATTTTTACTGCTGGGCACGTTTGTCTTCTGAGCGTGAAAGTTAAGTGAGCACATTTAGCCGGGTTAACCTTTATTCTCCATTTTTCTAGCCATGCCTCTACTTCATTGATGTGGGACTGCAGATTTTGCGATGCGACTTTTGGGTCATGGTTAACGCTAATAAATGCTGTGTCGTCTGCAAATGTAGAGGTATGCGTGCTCAGGTTTGTTGTCATATCCGCTGTGTATATTATATATAGAAGCGGTCCTAATATGCTGCCTTGGGGAACACCAGCAGAAATTTTCTTGAGGGGGGAGTATTTATCTTGCGACCTTACTATGAATGTTCTGCCTGTTAGATAGCTCTCCAGAAGCTTGTGAGTGTTTTGAGGAAGCATTCGTGTTATTTTGATGAGTAGCCCATCATGCCAAACTTTGTCAAAAGCTTGGGAAATGTCTATAAACAGGGCTGAGCAGTATTGCTTTTTCTCAAACGCCGATCTAATAAGGGTGACAATTCTATGCACTTGTTCTATTGTACCATGTTTCGCTCTGAATCCGAACTAGTGGTCCGGGATGATGTCGTGTTCATTTAGATGAGGAGTTATCCTTAAAACGAATATTTTTTCGAAAAGCTTCGATAGGATTGACAATAAGCTTATCGGTCTGTACGACGCAACCTGGCTAGCATCTTTTCCTGGCTTGGGAATCATAACAATTATAGACCTCTTCCATGAGGATGGGAAGTATCCGACTCTTAATATAGCGTTAAAAATGAGCAGCAAGATTCTGGAAGCAGACGATGGTAGGTTTCTTATCATTGACCCTGTGATGCGGTCAGGTCCGGGAGATTTTCTAATATTCACTTTTTCTATTGCAGATTTTACTTGAGTTATGTTAAATTTTAATGGATGGTTTACCTTATCAGGAATGATTGGACGACAGGAACAAAATGTCAAGTGGTCGAATTTCGGCCACCGGGCGATCCTAAATTCAATAAATATTTTAATCTTCTTTGTTTATAAATTACTGAAATAGTTAGGTCGACGATTGCCGAAAAGAGCAACAAAGGTACGAAACAATTGCTAAAATTCGGAAAATTTACAAAAATAACGAAAATTCGCGAAAATTTTTATTATTTCAAACAAGCCGTAAAAAAATTTGCAAAAATATCGAAAATTCGCTAAAAAAAAAAAAAAAAAAAAAATATATATCAAACAATTTATTAACCATAAAATAAAATAAATAAATAAATAAAATTCAATATGCGATTTAGATTTTTTTTTGAAGGCATATACTTATGTATTTAATTTATTAATATGTCGTCAGGTGATTATTGTTTTAGCCTATAAGCCATCAAGTCGGTTTTGAGAAAAACGATTAAATAGGTTTACAGTAAATTTTCTCAAAAACTACCCGATAGATTTTTTTTAAACGCTCCTAATTGATTGCTACGTATGTTTTTATTTTTATTATTTATTTTATTTATTTATTCATGGTAATACAAATAGCCAATTGGCCAATAAAATATATTACATACAAGTAATTTCATAACTATGAGGTAAGAAATAATTCAATATACATATAAAATAAGTACAACTATGAGATTTCATTATCTAAAATAAACATATACCAACATCATGACAACCCAACCGACTCCCATACATTATAGCGAGTAAATTTAAGCAGGATAAAACAAGAGAAGTGAAAAAAACCCAAAAATGTATCAGTGATTACAAAGTTGAGCTATGTGAATTAAGAAACACACAGAGGTTACGCTTAAAGACTGCAAAAGACATGGCGAAAGAACGTAGATTTCTAGGCAAAATATTCCATAACCGTGCCGCACGTACGAAAAAAGATTGTTCATAAACCATGTTATAAATACGTGGTATAACGATTTGAGGATTTCTTACAGAAATGTTAAAAGATATCATTTGCACAACACTCGGAGGACTTTGAGTCTTTATAATATTAAAAAGATAAATTAATAACCGAAACTTTAAATAGTCCTCAAAAAAAAAGATTCAGAAAACTTTTTACGTAACCAGACACATGCGCCCTCAGCCTAAGCTTATAAACAAATCTAACAATACGGTGGACAATATGCATTATTTTCCTTCCATTGCTTAAGTTACAACCTGTGTAAACTTCAAAACAATAATTCACTTGAGACATAAGCAATGCATGTGCAATTGACTTTCTAACACTCAAAGGTAGAAACAGATTTAGATGATATAATCTCCGCAAAGTGCAACAAACTCTAGAACAAATATTATCGATATGAGGCCCAAAGGATAATTTATAATCCAAAATTACTCCAAGATACCTTAGTTGGTTTACAAATTCAATCACCGACCCACGTAATTCTATGTTCAAATCAATTGTGTATGACCTATTTAGTTTAGTTTAGCTTTAGTTTTCTCAGGATTAACTTTAAGATAATTTAAATCAATCCAATCCATCAGGTTACCTAGGTCATAATTAATTTTAGCCTGCAACGAATCCGTAAATTGATAGTCACCTACCCACAACAGCTGTATATCATCAGCAAAAGCATATGGTCTACAGTAATATAGTTCCTCAAATAAGTCATTGATATACAAAGTGAAATGGATCGGACCAATTACAGAGCCCTGAGGCACACCAGATTTGACAGACTTAATGTCAGAGACCATATCTGCTAGAGCGACAAATTGACTGCGGTTACTCAAATAAGACCAAATAAGCCGGCACACTGAAGTTGAAAATTTATACTTTTGATTCAACTTTGTAATTAACGCAAAATGATTAACCTGATCAAATGCTTTGGATAGTTCAATAGAAATCAACACAGCCAACATACCCTCATTTAGTTTACCCCTGATAGTACCTGTGAGCTCAGTCAATAATAGTCCCGTATTCCGACCACTACGAAAACCGAATTGACACTCATTAAGCAAACTCCTAG
Source organism: Pollenia angustigena (assembly GCA_930367215.1). NCBI lineage: Eukaryota > Metazoa > Arthropoda > Insecta > Diptera > Polleniidae > Pollenia > Pollenia angustigena. The sequence goes on from OV884056.1 coordinate 17,174,636, forward strand.
AATCAATCCACCTTGTGATTTGTTCCTTAATAATGTTTTCAACAACTTTAGATAACACAGGCAAAATGCTAATGGGCCTCATATTGTCGACTGCCAGAATACAACCAGTCTTAGGAATTCTAATGATACGCGATGTTTTCCAATCTTTGGGATATTTAGATGATGTTAAGATGGTGTTTACGAAGTGAAGAAGATGTCTACTAATGTAGGGAAAAATCAGTTTTAATAACTTAATATAAATACCATCAACACCCAATGCCGTAGACTTTATTTTAAATAAACTAATGCATAAATCAATTTCAGTGATATTTGAAAAAGAGAAACATTCAGTCGAACTAATAAATTGAGTAAAATCAGGTTCCATATTAGCAACATCTAGTTGACTACTAATAAAATGTTCATTAATTTCATTAACATCTAAATCAGTAGCAGTGTTTGGTGCTTCAGAAATACCAGCATTTCTTAAACTGTTCCACATTTTCTTCGTATCCCCGCAACAAAATATACGTTATACATTATCTTAAATTTCCTAATTTTGGCTTTCGTCAGATTACGTAGTTTCTTATAAATATCCCAATTTCCGTCAGTTCTATGTTCATAAAAGGCCCTTAATGCAATGTTAGTTAAGGATCTATGGTAATTGATATCACTAGAAAATCTATTTCTATTCTGAGCAAGTGGTCGCCTCACTATCCTGATCGGTATAAAGTTCAAAAGTTCATTAAAGAGAGTATTGAAAAACAATAGTTGCTCATCCGGATCGCATGTATTGTAAATTCGTGAAAAATCAGTCTGAGCTATTAGTCTAAGAATTTCTGTCATATCCGCACGACAATAGTCTCTAATACTCAAAGGACGACTTTGCGAATGGTTTACTGGTATTCGGAAGGCAGCACATAATAGACAGTGATGCGAAATAAAGGGCACCTGAAATTGTGCAGAGATACTAATTGTCAGACTATGGCTGACGAGAAAAAAATCTATTAAAGATGTGGACTGATAAAAAGCATCATAGTGAGTAGGCAGGGAATTGTGTAAGCACGAAAGACTATATCGCCCACAAAGCAATCTTAGATTCTTAGATTTAGCTGGACTGAAAAGGTCATAATTAAAGTCACCAACCACAATAATATCCCTATAACGAACAAAAATGTCACTAATAGAACGCTCAAATACACCAACAACCAATACACTGTCACCAATATCAATAAAAAGACTTTCACACGAAAAATATTCTGTACACTTAAAAATGCATTTATGTTTAATACCTTCAGCAATATATATTGCCACACCACCACCTCTAAAACCAGACGGTCTATCACTTCGACACAATGAGTAACCCGGTATACTTACAGCCTGATCTGTTCTCAACGGATCTAACCAAGTTTCAGTAACACAAATGACGTCAAGGGATGCATGCCTAATCAGCGAGATTAATTCATCAAGCTTATGTGATCTGTCAGAAGGACAAAGGCTTTGGGAGTTTATGTGAGCTACTTTAAAGTTCGCTGAATCATTAAAAAAAAAACACGTTCAATGTTACCATCACTGATAATTGGGCCGAGATTAGTATTAATCATCATATGAGATTAAAGAAATAGAATGAAGAAGTCTTAAAGCTGTCAATGTGTTGGTATATGTGATATATAATAAACTTAACATTATAGTATTAAAAGATATGCTAAAAAACATGATAGGTATAATATAGCTATATGTTAGGTAGTCTACCAAATTATTTGCACAAACGAGAAAAAATAAAAAATCATAAATTCAAGAAAATAGATAATTAATAACAATAACAATGTCAACAACTACAAAATACCAATTAATTAATAGCAGTTCCATTCACATCAGAACATTTCACGTAATCCAGCAGCTTTTCAGTACCATCCGGTAGTTTGATTTTTGCCAAAGGCATATCTCTATTGACGATCCGAACCCATGTTATTTTATTACTTTTGCGCAACATGCGACACAGTGATTTCAATATAATACCAGCTGCAGTAAGATTGTCATTCAGGTAAACTCTAGCCACAATACCAGTGCTAATAACATTTTTCAATTGAAGATTTGGGTTCTTAAAATAGGCTCTCATTAGTTCATCTCTCATGAACACATTACTAAATTTAACCAGTATAGATTTCTCCTGCTGCATATATACACAATGGCAAACATCCCTTTTTTCTACTGCTATTTTGTAGTATGAACAGATAGCCAAAACAGGGTCAAGCGGACAATTAATGCCAGAGGGTAAACCAGAAATAATAATGTCAGGCCTATTCATTAGACGTTCAACTTTGTTTTCCATTAGTTCAATTTGAGAGATTTTCACCATCGCATTTGCCTCAACGTTAACAATGTGTTCTTAAAAGTTCTTTGTTTTATTCTGGAAGTCATTAACAGCAGATGTGAGATCCGTACGCAATAAAGAAACAGACGACTGAATAAGTGAGTTCAAAGACTGCTGTTCAGAGCGCATATCAACAGCAAAGGCACTAAATCTATTCTCAAACTTTTTGTACATTTCATCAACATACTTCTTTAAAATAGAACCATCATCTTTTGGCGGGCTGATGAGGCAACGAGGACAGTTAAATCTTACATTATCATTCTTCCCCATAAGGGCATATAACCCATTTGAAATATTCGCACACACTATGTGCACCCAGAAATTACAGACTTTAGAACATTTTTGGAACACACACAACATTTTGTAGCTGGCGGCATTATAAATGTGATGAAAAAACGAGGTAATCACTGTCGAACAATATCTGGTAGTTTTATGGATGATTAAAGGAATTCCAAGTGAGAGCACACAATAAAGCATGTAATTAGACAACAATGTTTCCAGTAGTTATTTGATGCTATGTATTTGAATATACAAATGAGCCTGTGCCGAAAATTAAAGGTTATGTAGAATGTATGTTGGTATGACAATTTACTCAGTGCAATTGTTTATAAGTATTTATTAATTTTAAGGTTTTACTTAACGAAATAAATATTTCACAATGAAACAGCAACTTTAATTTATAAAAGTAGCAACTTGTTCACAATTATTTTCTTGAATTTATTTAGAAAATTAATAAAAAAAAGCGCAAATATTCAGCAGACTGCTAATAATAACTTTACTCGCTCATAGCGTTGCCAGATTTAACAAAACTTTACATTTTCATGAATTTACATGCAATAAATCCAAAGTTTTAATGGTTTTTCTAAAATAACATTTTGTCGTTTTGTGCTCCATATCAAATTTTATTTCGTGTTATGACGTTTTCTTTGACGTGGAACAAAGTAAGTCAATGGCAAAAACAATGAATTTGATAGTTAATAGAGATTTACAAGGAAAGGCTGGTATGTTTAAGAATGGTGATAATTGCTTAGCTCATTCCTATAAGCCCCGAACTACAGATCCAACATAATATGGAAAGAAAATATATGTTAGATAGCGCAAATCAATATTCAAGAATTAGTTTTGTTGTGGGCTCCTTATTCACCTCAAGCTTCACATTGTGTCCAATAAATTTTAACTATTGTAACGTGTTATTTTGACCTACGTTGTTCATTATTCGAATGGCGCAAAGCAATAGTAAAGTATAATTTTGTTATGTTTGTATGCAAAATTTGCTCCATATGCAAAAAATTGTAATATGTAGCAATATAATATTCAATAAACCTAAAAAATGTGGATGTAGACCAAAGTCGATAATAAATATCTCAGATTCTATACGAGATATCAAAAAATGGATTTTGGAATATGAAAGAGAACATTGAAGCCATATATTCTCCATTCCTAACTAATTTTTTTCAAAAATGGCGTGTAGGCTAAAACAATAATCACCTGACGATGTATTATGAAATGCCCTCGTTAAAACGCCAACTTTAGATGTGTAAATTTTCCTCAAGTTTCTCGCTGGTATATTGAATGGTAAGGAGACATTTAGACTTATAAGGAAATTGAGTATGTGAGCGTTAGGCATACAAATTTAATAAACACACGTTGTACTCTCTCAACACGAGAAATGTGAATGGAAATATATGGACTCCAGATAACTGAAACATATTTTAACTTTGATCTAACAAAATATGGGGGATGGAATTCAGAACAATTCCTTTTTTAAAAAAGCTTACGTTTTATAAGCTTTAGGAATAATATACACAATACGAGGAATTAAAGACATGAATGAATCGAAGACAACACCCAAATCAGAGCTGTAAATGATTGCAATCGATTTAATTGCAATCACATGATTTCGCTTTAATGATTGCTAATTTTTTGATTGCATTCAAAATCGTAAATGAAATCAATATGATAAAAACGATTGAATCAATTTTTTGAAATCAATTTATATATAAATTGATTGCAATCAAATTTGATTGCAATCGATTTGATTGCAATTACTTTAATTACAATCAAATCCAGTAATTGCAATCAAAGTTAAATCAGAATCAAAATCTTCGTTCTTTTCAAATGAAAAATGGCAATTTTTATTTACAAAGTTTTGTAAAATTGGTAAACATTATTTCTAATTAATTTTTTGTTTTTGACTTTTATTTTTCTGGTCAAATATAAGTGGAGGTTTGCAATAGAATCTGTTGAAATCACATTTATTGAAATCACATGATTTCAAGGGAACTTGTTGAAATCACATGATTTCAACAAAAATTTGATTGCAATCGAATTAATTGCAATTAAATTAATTGCATATAATGATTTCTAACAAAAAATGATTTCAAAATGATTGCAATCAAAAAATATTGCAATTTTGACAAGATTTCATTTTGAAATCTGAAATCATTTAGAAATCAAAGAATGAAATCAGTTTGGTTGAAATCACTTTGATTTCAATGTCAATTGATTGCAGCTTTTTACAGCTCTGACCCAAATCAAGTTTTGGTTAAAATCATTCTTAGGGCCATTATTATAACTTGGCGTTAGCTGTTATCCGACAGTTAACAGACGCTTTTTGACAGATAACACATTATTATCTGTCAATTTAATCTTAACTTTAGCTAACTTCAAGTTGTAATAATGGCCCTAAATAGGACTAAATTTCTTATAAAACGAAACATGAAAGCATTTTTCAAAGTTAAATTTTAGCTTATTAAGGTTACACCATTTAACTAGCTCTTTTTAATCACTCTGTAAATTAAATACATCAGACTCTGAATCAACCTTCAGACAAATTTTCAGATCATCAGCACATAACAGAAATTATGATGTTTTGAAACAAGAAATTATATCATTGATAAATAAATTGAAAAATAACAGCCCTATTATACATACTTCCCTGAGGTACACTAGAAGTTTAAATATAAGGCCCTTAATCACAACCTTACACTTTCTGCCAAATAAATAAGATTTTATCCAGTCTAAAAAATTAGAATGGAAGCCAAATTGCCGATGTTTTAACAAAAGAAGAGAATGAGACAATTTATCAAACGCCTTTGAAAAATCAGCGAAGATAACCTTTTATAACTATTATGCTGAATAGCATCAAGACAATATTTACTAAATACAGTTAAGTTTAATTTGATATCATTGATCTGCTGGCGAAAAAACCATGCTGGTTAGGAATTATCCACGATTTGGTAAATCAATCCAGACTATTGATTTGAATATAGAATTATGCACATCAAAATTACACATATGTATAAAAATTAAACAGATCCATTATAACATTTCAATTAACAAGGGCATATCGCTCATTTACTGCAAGACCGGCATAACTCAAAAAAAAAAATAAATTTCAAGATAAACGCATTTAAAGTTTTTTATTTGCTCTAACTACTTAGAAAAAAAGATGACACATTCTCTTCAAACTGGGAAAGTATAAAAGATATAAAGATGAAAAGAGCGATATGATGAACATTAGGTCGTGAAATATAAATAAGCAATTTTTAAATTTGAAATTTACAATTATATGGAAGAAAAACTAGATCCAATAAATTATTTAATTGATTAGCAAAATTATTAACTTGAATAAGCTCTTAGGACATTAAGCTGTCAATAAAGTTTATTTCATGAATCTGATTTACATTATAGGAGATACAACTACATTATCAGCAAATTTAGACCAAAACAGATTTCAAAGATTAAAATTACCTAATACACATAAATAATCATTAACTGCTAATTTTTCACCCAGAGTCACAATATTATTTATATGTGCATCATACAAATTATCTGGGCTTCTGGGAGGAATATAGGAAACATTTAAAAATAAATTTAAATTAACGCTAGAAATAGAAACAATTAATTATTACTTTTAATATTGATTTTTGGCCTTAATGGCTTAATATTACGTAAAAAAATTAATAAAATAAATAAATAAAACAAAATCTTATTAATGAAACTTTTTGACTTCCAAGAAAACCTTTGATAACAAATATGCAAGTGGCAGTGCAGAAAAACTGAACTGGCAACAATAAAATAAGGTAATTTGTTATCAAAGTTATTTTTGGGAATACAAAGTTTATTATAAATACGATTTTCGTATGACGTGCTAAATTCCCAATTTTTCATATTTGATAAATACACCGAAGTTTATTGTTTTTCCCTTACAACTACAATTATTGTTTATATTGTGGCTTATTTTAGACACGATTAAAAAAGGAGATGATGGCGATGATTTAATTTAATTAAATGAAAAAAAGAGAAAAGAACGAAAGGGTTTTTGTGCTAATGGCACCGTAAACCATTAGGTGTCAAAAATACAGTATTATAAAAGAGGGGAGTGCCTTATGAAAATTCCTGGCCTCTGGGGATTTTAAATAAGAAACAACGACAATTATTTTTAACTCAGTTTACTTACATAGTATTTTATTTCTTCATACTTATTTTTTGATTTGTACAATAGTGGTAAAGAGTTGTTGAGGATGTTAATGGGAAGCCGAAGGATGACTGTATGGTTTGGTAGCTCAAGAGGGACTGACTAGAATACAAAAAACCGAATTAAAGGTCCAATTAGACGTGACTTAATCATACCATCACCTCTGTATTACCAAAACGACATAAACATACCATACAAACTAATTCAATTTTGGTTTCTAGCTTCGCCGTTACATAGCGTCTTCACCTGAGAATTTTTTGTCATACCAAACGTCAAACTTCATATTAAAAAAACGCTGACAAAAATTTTCGAGTTTTTTTTATATAGACTTTGACGTTTGGTAATAGCCTTTTTACACTGATCAACATCTAACATCTACCATCAATTTGCCACCATTTTCGAAGATGTTAACATCTTTCCATAAGAAATACATAGGGCTAAAAACGAACAAATTTCAACATCTTTAAAGGATGTTCCTATCTCATTTTATTCCATTCTACATCTTTCGATTATTTTAGTGTTATCACTAGAAAAGTGGCAATAAGTTCTATTATTATTGTGGCATCACTGACAAAAAGAAGTTTGTTTTGAAAGCAGCGTTACCATTTGTCAAGTTTTATCTTTTATTGCAATGTTTTTTTGTTAAGTATTTTTTATATTTATAAACAAATTAAACTTCAAATACATTCTTAAGTTTTCTTTTTAAATTTTGGCACTTTTGTGAGAAAAAAACATTTTGAATTTAAAAAATTTTTTTTTTTCAAAAATGGTGACATTTTTGTTTGATGGTAGATGTTAGATGCGAGCAATGTAAACGAGTGTTTCACATTTTCTACATATTTGATGATAGATGTTAGATGTTGATCAGTGTAAAAAGCCTATAAGACAAAAAGTTGTCAGGTGAAGACGCTATGTTACGGCTGCTGCATTATGTTTATGTCACGTCTAATTTGAGCTTAAAACTAAAGCGGCTCATACACTTGCAATAAAATTGTTTAATTTTATGTATAGTACAATTAATCGACAATGTGAATGTGATATTCGAAGGTGGAACAATATATTGGCAACAATCAAAAGACTTTTGATTTTTATTGCAGAACGAAAAGAAAGTGAAGTGTGTTGGCAACATTGTACAATGCTGTTTATGTTATTCCTATAGGTTATTGAATGAATGAAACTATTGTGCGACTTATTGTAAAATATAGGACAAAATGGAAATAATATGGCGAATATCATATACAATAATATTGCAAGTGTATGGGCCGCTTTACTCAAACGCGGCGAATATTAATAAATAGGAAATAGTTCACAATAGTCTAACTCAGAGCCGGAAACGCTTATACAATCATGTTTTACTTTTAAAAATTAGAGTTGACAAAAAATCAACCAATTGTAGTCGGGATTGTAAGAAAATATAAACTCATGCTATGTTCATACGACGTTATAAACCACTCGTTTCGCTCGTTGAAACTAGTTTGCCAAACATGCTGTTCATACGATTCATTCCTGTTTCATTTTGACATTTTTTTTTTGTGTTGTTAGTGTGATTTTTTTTAAATAGATAAAAAAAGTAAATAAAACTTAAACATATATTATTTAACACTTTTATTGATATTATTATGTTATAATTATCACTTTATTTTATTAGACATCAGTTTTTATTTTGTTTTTTTCTTTGTTTTGCTTTTTTTTGAGAGCTAGTTCAGATAAACTAACGATAAATGTTATCAAAATTGGAGATGTTAGTACATTTTTCCTGTTTCGCAGCCTGTTTCAAAATGAAACGACCTGTTTCGCTATGGGGAAACAAGTCGTTTCAATCATGTTTGGGGCGCGAAACAGGAATAAGAGAGCGAAACACGAATATTGCTGTCCGTGTGAACATGGTATCACTGTTCGTTGATGGTGTTTTGTTCAAGCTTTGATATTATTATTACGGGTAAGACTTTTGAGTTTTTATAATTCCTATTCGCTTAACAGCTTTATTTGAATTATATCTTTAGTTTTTCTAAAATTTTTGGATTTATAGTAAGAATTTGGAATTTTGCATATTAAAACTAAATCTTAATTAACTGTTAAAATTGTTTCTAATTTTTAGGCCTGTTCTGAAAATCACGTGAACTCAAATTTTTGTGTTTCTCGGTGTGCTTTCGGCAATTGAAAATCACAAAAACGGAACATCACTCGCGTGAATTTAAAAGGCACATGTGATTTGTAATCATGTGATTTTTAGAACAGGCCTAAAAATTATAAACAATTTTAATAGCAAATTGACCAATTTTATATAAAAAATTATCGTTCTTAAGACAAGAATGTAATAGGCTTGTTTTAATCAAAAATATTTATTTTTAATACAAATTTTTCTTCATAAACATTGCAGTTTTTAATACAAAAATGCAAATTTTTAAAACAAAAAACACCTTGGTTGTATTTCATCATTGTTTTTTTTTCATATAAATTTTGTTTTTTTTTTATTTAAAAAAGATATTTTTTCACTATAGATAAGGTTCGTATGTAATTACAATTTCGTTAATATCTTTATCCAGAATCGTATTGGCGAGTACGAGAGACGTGTGTAAACTCCAGGATAAAAAGGATCAGCACATCCAACACCCCATGAAACTACACCTAATAGTACACCATTGATTTGAATGGGTCCACCGCTATCGCCTTGACAGGCATCAGTATTTCGAGCTGACCCACAAAACATCCTAAAATAGAGAATTAAAAAAATAAATGTGGGCCTTGAATAAAAAGTTTAGATGGTAAGAAATTTGTAAAGTCTGGATTAAGAACAATCAGGTTATTAAACCAAATACATACGCATTTGTTATACCCCCATGGGAGCGCAAGTTTTCGTGACATTTCTGCTGATTAACCGTAAAGACAGTGGTATATTTTAATTCCGATGTTAGCATATGATTTCCCGAACTTTGATAACCCCAACCAGATACAGTCGCCGCCATATTATCCTCGATTTTTGCTGACAATTGTGGTAGTTTAATTGAGCTCACTGGCAAATTGTAACGGTCAAATGCATTCTCGCGCACCCTTATTAAAGCCACATCAAAATTCATATTTTCAGGATTATAACTGGGATGTGAATGTATTTGCTTAACTGTTATTATTACACCTTCTCGAGAACGCCAACGACTACCCATGCGTAATGTTATATAACTTGGTCTATGCTCAATATCATGAACACAATGGGCAGCTGTTATAGCCCAATTTCCATTAAGTATAGCGGCTCCACAAATATGAATTGTTTGGCGTCTTAGAGAAAGCTGTAAAAATTGCATATTAAATAAAAAGTTGCAAAAAGAATTTTCTCAAAAGTATATAAGTGGTATTCACACCGAGCTTGTTAGTTTGTTAGTCGTTAATCTTTACTTTTTTTACTCGCATTTTGTTTTTGTATATTTAACGCGCTACCGGATTAACATTTAACAAATTAACGACACGGCACCCCAGATAAAATAGTTGTTAGTTGGTAACTCACAATCAGCTGTTGCAGTTTCTAAATAAATATAATAAAAAAGTCATTTGTGATACATTTCTTAACAAAATATTTGTGTTTTGGCAATTTTAGTGTACATTGAGAGAAATACCCTTTGTACACTTGCATACATTTCTGAAAAAAAACTTTTATTTTTTTAAAATACTTTTTTTCTACAAAAGTGCCAACATTTCAAAAGATAACACCAAAATGTATATCTAATTCATTTCGTTTAAAATTTTAGCAAAGTTAAGCAAAATAAGGCTTGCAAAAAAGGAAAAACTTGAGAAATGGTAGCGCTGCTTTCAAAGCAACTTCCATTTTGTCAGTGATGCCACAATAATAACAGAATTTATTGCCACTTTTCTAGTGATGACACTAAAAGAATCGAAAAATATAAAAGGGAACATTCTGTATAGTAGAGCTGCAAAACTATCGAATCGGCCCAATCGATAGTTTCGATAGTTAGCTCAAAACTATCGATACTATCGATAGTATCGAAAAGTTTATGTGCCATTTTGTAGACACGGTAGTTAATGAGGATGGTAAACAATGAAAAAGTTTTAACGTTTTTCAGATATAAAAATCAGCATATTGAATTTAAACTTCAGTGTCATCTATAGTTTATAATAAATATATGTAATCTTTATAAGGGGAGGATAAGAGGAAAACTCTTGTATAGATGCACTTCGTACAAGAAGACAAATTCGTGATGATTCCAACCCTCTTGAACTTGCCAGTGCCAAGTAAGAACTTCTAATAAGTAACGAAACTTTATTGTACCCGATGAGTTCTTCTTCTGGTTGGGGTAGCTATTGGCCAATATTCTGGTCGTATTATTGGTTAAACTGACTCAGTAAAATTGTCACTTGATGGTGGAATATTTTCAACACCAAATACTTGGCCGGACTTACAATACAAGAGCTGCGAAACAGTATCCTCAAGGCTATTTAATGGAACTTCTTGTGATAGCCCTCCCCCGGTCGCTTGAGTGTTTCTTTTATTGTTGGCAAGATTTTTCTTTATACTTGCCTTGTAGTGTATCCAAACCTGTGCCAAGAATATTATAATTAGATTAAGAAGATTATAAGTGTTTAAAAGAAGTTCTTGTCGTGGTCCTAGACTATATAGCTCCAACATAAACTCTTCCCATAACTGCTTAAATGCATTTTTTCATCATAAAAAACTTTAGTGTTTTCCGCGGTCAATTTTTAAGTTTCTCCAAATAAGCTAGACGAGCCTCAAATTGAGCTTTCCTTTTTATTTTCAAACTAATAAAAGTTAAAAAAAAAAAAAGTTATTACAAAAATTTATACGTACGATTTCTCCATTTTGTTTTCGATTTTCACCGAATTCAAAAATAAACTTTAACTGCCAATAACATAACTACTTCTTAGCAGTTGTGTGTATTTAACATTTTTGAGGACCAAACTTTTACAAAGTTGAAAACGGCAATTCCACGAAAAAACAGATACACAACTGAATAGCCAACTGCCTGTTGAGTTGAGAATGGCAATGTGAATTTACCAAAGACAACCAAACTGTTACAAAAGTGGAGAACCGCAATAGGGCCGTTAGTTTATATATGGTAGGTACGATTAACACTATTTTAATATGTTAATTAGTACACAATTTTGTAAAAGTAACGAAAAAGTCTATTCTTAAAGTTTCAAAGGCGATTTTTAAAAACTTACTCCTAATCCAATATAATCATCACCTTTTTGCGGTTATATTTTTGTTTAAAGTTGTAGTCCCTAAACATTCCTAATGTCAAAGATCGGAAGTAAAATTTAATTATTATTCCATATACTAATTTTAATCCAGTTTTTAGTTACTTTTAAAATTCTCCGATAGTATCGATAGTGATAAAAACTATCGATAGTGCGTCAAAAATAAAACTATCGATACTATCGATAGTACTATCGATTGTTTTGCAGCTCTACTGTATAGATGTTGAAAAATTTGGATTTTTAGCCCTATGTATTTCTTACTGCCCGTCTATACCAGAGATAATTATTGCGACATATATTGCAGTAAATGTCAAAATTATGTTATCTTTAATGTAGACAATTTATGTTGCAAATATGATTTCAAAGCATGTCCCACATTAAAAATTCTTTTAGGCAGGCAACAAAATTCTCAAACTCTTCACCATAGATAATGTAAATAATTACACTGTGCAAGAAATTAACACTTTTGTTTGTGACAAGCCGGCACATGGCGATCAAGGCGAATTCAACAAGGTAAGTGCATCTCTACAACTACAAAAAGGCCCATTTATTTTTTTTGCAATTTAATAGGCGGCTGTCAAAACTGCTGTCAAGGCAAAAATTGTTTGGGTAATAAAAGAGATTATTAAATTCACTTTAATTATTCGCAGTTTTTCTAAGAAATTTTTTCGGTTATTTTGGCGCAAAACATAAACAAAATTATATTTTGACGTTTCCCTATTTTTTCTTAATTCGCCGTGGATACAGCTGATGAACGGCTGACGAGTTGAGTTTACCTTGCTGAATTCGCCTTGAGGGCGATTTAACATAATCCGGGTACGCTGAACCCAGTGGTGCTCTCGGTTTTTTTTTAGATTGGCTCTGGTTTTCGAGATATACCGTTATTTCGAAAATGGAGGATGTTGCACAACATATATTCGCGTAACTCAAAAACGGTTTAGTTTATTGAAATAACTAAAAAACCAAAATTCCGCATTTTCCTTAATACCCTTTGTACACTTGCATACATTTCGGAGGAACGCATGGAAGATTTTAAAAATATGAAATACGCGTTCACACTTTAAACATCTAACATCAATAAAAAATGTCGCCATTTCTGAAAAAAACTTTTATTTTTTTAAAATACTTTTTTTCTACAAAAGTGCCAACATTTCAAAAGATAACACCAAAATGTATATCTAATTCATTTCGTTTTTAAGCAAAATAAGGCTTGCAAAAAAGGAAAAACTTGAGAAATGGTAACGCTGCTTTCAAAGCAACTGCCATTTTGTCAGTGATGCCACAATAATAACAGAATTTATTGCCACTTTTCTTGTGATTAGTCCCAATTTACACTAGGGACATTTCTTGCCGGACATTTTTTGAATTCTCTTTTAATCTTACCTGAAGCGTTTACATATGAAGCATTAGAAGTCAGACAGAAATTAATACTTGTATGTAAACTACGAAAAGTAAGAAAGAGAAATGAAAAAATGTCCAGTACAGATAGTCATGTACTACTCACTCTACCTTTTCGACCCCTCGCCATCAAACTTCGTCTGTCCGGCAAGAAATGTCCCTAGTGTAAATTGGGACTTACACTAAAAGAATCGAAAAATGTAAAAGGGAACAAAATAAGATAGTAACATTCTGTAAAAATTTTGATTTTTAGCCCTATGTATTTCTTATGGGAAAATTCCAACATTTTCGCAAATTGATGTTAAATGTTGACAAGAGTGAAAAGGCTATAAGGAAAGTAAATTTTTTTTTCTAATATGAGCAGTCGTTTTTGAAACATAATTTTTTTGCCAAAATTTCGAAATTTTTGTTTTCAAAAAAAAAAAAAAAAAAAATTATGTTTCAAAAACGACTGCTCATATAGAAAAAAAATTTTACTTTTCTTTAAGGAAATTTTATTGCGGAATATCGGTTTTTTTGTAATTTCAATAAACTAAACGGTTTTTGAGTTACGCGAATATATGTTGTGCAACCTCCTCAATTTTCGAAATAACGGTATATCTCGAAAACCAGAGCCAATCTAAAAAAACAGAGAGCTTCTGGATTCAGCGTACCCGAATTATGTTAAAATGCCATGTGCCCGGCTTGTCTGTTTTTTCAACTTGCATAGAGTTATTACTTATAACCTATCCTTTAAAGGCCATAATCGGTTTCAAATTTCTACTAACAAATGTCAATAAATTAATATATGAATGAATGTACATATGTGTATATAAAAATTAAAATACGAACGATTCAGAAAATTATATTAAAATATACTTTCCCCCATATTCATAAAAAACATTTCAGGTTTATAAAAGCTTCATGAAACGAATGTTCTATGAAAATTTGTTCCAATAAACCTTTTATAAATCCAAAATTTTTTTATGAATATTGGGTCTTCTTTAAACACGCATTCGCTTAATTTAAAATTTCGTTTAGTTAAATATTTAATATATTTTTTTTTTCAATAAACCTTTTATAAATCCAAAAGTTTTTTATGAATATTGGGTCTTCTTTAAACACGCATTCGCTTAATTTAAAATTTCGTTTAGTTAAATATTTAATATTTTTTTTTTTTTTTTTTGTATTTTTCAACTTACTTGAAATGGGAAATCTTCAATATTCGCATTTTTGCCATTCACGATACGATATTTGCTCGCTTCAATAAAATTAAAACGAATAAAAAAAATTAAAAAGAAATTGCAATACATTAACATCTTTATGATTCAAGTATTATTTTTAAACTACGCCAATGACATCTAATAATTTCATTGTCTTTGAGCAGATTTTAGCTTAATAAGTAACAAACATTTTAATTTTTTTTCTGTTTGTGTGTACTTTTTTTCCTTATCTAATGATATTTTAAATAAAACATAAGCAATTAATAAAAAAAAGATATTAAAAATCGTAATGAACATATTTGGGCTTCCGACAAATACAAGAAAGGTATCACAGTCATTCATTCATACTAACAGTTGATAAACCAGGTAATTTTTGTTTGATTATTTAGTCTTTTTTCAACTACTTGCATACATTCATACTTAGCCATTATTAAGTTAAATGAGATTTAAAGGGTTAAATTAGTCAAAAAATACTTTATTAAAAAATTTTAACAGTTATGTTGTATAAAAAGCTCTTTGGCTACGAAAATAAAACTTGTGCTTTTTGAAGCAAAAAAAAAAAATTATATTACACCAAAATGATGAAAACATGAAGATAGAATTTTACTATGAAATGCTGAGTTTTTGTAACTTTTGTGAATGTATTAAGTAACTATATGAATGTAAAAATATACATTTTTGTATAAAAGATGTTTTTTTTTAATATAATTGCTATGTTTAAGGGTATTCACGTCACAAGTTGCACCCTTGCAAAAACAACCACACAGACAATTAGTTGTGCGGAAATAATTGTGGTTGTTGTTATATTTTTGCACTTTTCCTTATTGCAAGGGTGCAACTTGTGACGTGAATACCACCTTTATGTTTGTTTAAGGCTAGCTAGACTTGCAAAGTTCCTTATTCAGTTTTTTCCTTGGCACAATTTTTAATAATTCGTTCAAAGTGTAAATGTAGGAAGCACCCGATTATCCGCAAAGGTCCTAAGGCAATAGCATGAAATATATTTTGGAAGAAGCCGCCCCAACAAAAAAGGCCACCACCCAAGAAAGTGAGCAACCAGGATTCAGCACCCAATATTGATATAAAATTGCCTTTCTGTAAAAAAGTATAGGAATTTCAAATTGTAAAATATTTTTTTAATTTATAATTAGGGTCTTCATTATATCGCTTAAAATTGACATTTGTGCAAATGGCCAAATTTGACAGACTTGTTTCATGAAGAACCTTTTTAATTTTTGTGTAATTTTAAACAACTAATGTCAGTTTGTAAGAAACGTCTATACAAAAATAAATTAAAAATGAAAATTCTAAAATATAAAATTAAAAGTTGAAATTTGTGATTAATGTGTGAAATTTGTTTTTAAAAATGCACAAAGAAGGCTTAAAGACTAATTTGCTCAAATCATTGCTAGAATTTATTGTTTGTGATTTATAAACACTTGGATTTTTCATTGAAAACGACGTTAAAAGCACTAAAAAATCTGTTTGTATAAATTCACAATTGAACAGCGCAAGTTTACGAGTCAAAATTGTTGGGCAAATCTACGAAGTTTGTGTAAATTAATTCTCAAACAATCCTTGGCAGTTCATTTGCGAGGGCGTACAAATGCACAGTTTGCACAGATTGCGAGACTTTTAAGCGATATCATGAAAACCCTTAATTTATTTACCAATGCATCAGTGAGTATTTGCTTAGCAACTTTATCTGGTTGGGCTAGACCGCCGCTGCCTGAGATGATCTTTGTTTCTTTTGGTTTAGTTTTTTCCTCATTTTCGAATCCAGGTGTATTTGTATCGGCCGGTAGTGCCAAGGTGATCGTAATGCCTAAATGTTTCGATTCCATAGCTATTGTTTCAGCCATACCACGCAATGCATATTTGGAAGCAGCATATGGTCCATAGCCATAAATACCAAATAGAGCAGCCTGTGATGACGTTACCACAATAATACCCTCACGATTTTTTTTCATTTTTTGCAAAACATAACGTGTACAATTGTAGGTACCCCAATAGTTAACATCCATAAGTTGGCGAGCATCTGCTACGGACACTTCTTCAAAAACGCCACATACTGCTAAACCTGCACAATTTATAAGCATATAAATATCACCAAAAGATTCTTCAATATCAGCCAAACATTTAGTAACATCATCATAGCTTGAAGACAAGTCTAAGCAGCGGTATTGGAATTTTTGTTCTGGCCTTTGGCGTATTACCTCCATAAGAGCAACAGCACCCTCTAAATAAATAAAATAAAAAAAAAAATTATTGAACGATAAAGTTTCCAGTTTAAAATACACAGTGGATCAATATATTGCCACCTCTTTATATGTACTGTGCAAAAATGTCGCCATGTAAAATAATTAGCTGATTTGACTTTAAAACAAAAAAAATCTCATTTAAAGAATATTCGAGTTAAATTTTAACAACCTACTTTGTTTTGTATGGACCATACGTACCAAAACACTAAATTCAGGAGGAGACTTGTAAGGGGGTCGGATTAAATTATTGACTAATTTGGCTCATTTATTATTTATTACTCTTTATGTCTAAGAAATATCTGCGCAAAATTTGGTCATCCTCGCTCTTATAGTACGGGCTCTTACTCTTTATCGACAATATGGAAACCTGGGCGACAACGGGATATAAAAAGTTAGATAGAAAAGCAAGAACGTGTAAAATGTATTATACCTTAAGTCTTTATTGAAATAATTGAAATAAATATATATGTACAGTATTTTACGGTTAATTGACCCTACGGTTAATTGGTTTCCACGCTTAATTGAACCACATGATCGGGCAAAAATACATATTGCATACGAAAACCATGTAAATTTCCTCGGATAATTGAACCCGGTTAATTGATTTTCCCGCTTAATTTGTTCAAAATTCATGTCATCAAAAATAAATTTCCTCTTACTTTTACCCGGTTAATTGCATTATTATTGAAAAATAATCTGGCATTTTTGCACATACATATTTGACATCATTTGTGAAAAACACTGGTTGGCATCTCTACTATGTATGTAATTGAAAACATATGTTTATTGCTAAGGAAAAACCGTGAGAAAGCGTAAGTGTTTAATTTGTATTTGACAATAACATTGGAAATTAATTTTATCTTATTGTTAATTTTTGTAGACTATGAGTGGAAAACGATACGTAACCCTTACACTTAAGGATAAGCTTACAATTTTATCTGAAGCTAAATGCAAGCAGAAGTCTGAGCTGTGCAAAAAGTATAAGTGCTCTCTTACCACATTGAATAGAATTTTGCGAAATGAGTTCGAAATAAAATCAAAAGCCTCCAAGTGCAAATTGTCAAGCAAGCGTGAACGGCATGGAAACAATATTGACGTTGAACGAGCGCTTCAAATTTAGTTCGAACAAATGCAATCATCTGGTGCAGTGATTTTAACAAACATGTTGATGGAAAAAGCGCAGCAGTTGGCTCAACAAATGAATTGTGATTTTACCCCATCAACAGGTTGGTTATGGCGCTGGCAACAGTGGCAAGGAATTAAGCTCAGAAAAATCATGGGGAGCAAAAATCTGAGAATTCAAATGCGACAGAAGATTTTTTAAGTTCAGTTGCACCAAATATATTATCAGAATATGAGGAGGCCGACATTTTCAACGCGGATGAGAGCGCTTTATTTTTCAAAGCATTGCCTCCAAAAAGCCTTTGCAAACAGGGATTCCGTAACACTGGATTCAAGTCATCTAAGGAGCGCGTAACATTACTTTTTATCTGCAATGCCACGGATGAATACAAAAAAGTTATTATAATCGGAAAGGCTAAAAACCCACGTTGCCTGAAAAATAAAGTATTGCCCTTAAAATACTATTCGAATCAAAAAGCATGGATGACAGCAGATCTATGGAGCGAAATTATACTTAATTTAGAAGAAGAAATGGCTTCACAGAAACGAAACATTGTTCTGTTTGTAGATAATGCGTCTTGCCACACATATATGTACATTTTTTCTATTATATATTAAAGTGCACATATGCGATTTGTTTTAATTCATTAGTAGTTCCAATTATGCGTGATTTCTGTAATTGAACAAACTGTTCAATTAAACGAGATTCTTGTAATTGAACGATTTGTTCAATTAAGCGGGTACCGGCTAATTGGTTCCCCGGTTAATTGAACAAAAAGTTGTGCAAATTTTGATGTGCAATTAACCGAAAAATACTGTATATGAAACTGAAATCATAATATTGGCGACGAGGAAAAAGATACTAATTGTAACACGATACAAACATAGTACAGAGTGCAAGCACCATGGATGAAAACATCAAAGTTTTGTTAGAGCAAATTCAAGCTCAACAAAGACAAAATCACCAGGATAGTATGTCATTACATCAACTAAGAGAAAGGAAACAAATTTATTCTCGAAGCACTGGCATCTAATATAAACGAGTTTTGCTATGATGTCGACCTTAACCTCATTTTCGACTCATAGTATGCGAGGTACGAAGATTTATTCGATATAGACGCAAACAAGTTAGATGACGCCGCAAAAGTTAGACTCTTGTTACGGAAAATGAATATAATCGGGTATGTTCTAGAATCCGAATCCACTCGAAAGTGGATTACTTTAGCATTTTTGGTGTTCTACATTTCACATCCACATGTTTTTATTCGTTTTCAATTAGAGTAATGAGTAGTTGGTGAAAGTAAAACGAATCAACTTTAATTATAATATGTGATAACATTTTTAACAAAAAAAAAGATCTAGTTTTTAGTTAAGAATGGCCTTTATCCAATTTAATCAAAAATATATCGTTACCTAAAACGCAAAAGGCCCTAACTAACCCAAAGTTAAATATCGACTTTTTTTTATTAATTTTGATGTAATTATAGCTCATTTTTTAACGCTTTTTATGTGATTTTCCGACAATTTGTTTTTTTCAATCGATTTAGCGATCTTGAACTAGTTTTTGGGATTGTTTCAAATTTTGCAATTTTTTGCGATAAAAGCGGTTTGTTCCTGTAAGTTTTCTGATTCTTTACAGCTTTAACGATTTATAATAAAAAGTAGACTTTGTCATCATGCCGCTGTTAGCAAATTTTTGCGAATTTCCGCTAATTTAACAATTTTTACCGAATTTTTGCCATTCCTAATAGTTTTAGGGACTTTTAATAAATTTTATGGCTTGTTTGAAATATTAAAAATTTTCGCGAATTTTCGCTATTTTTGCAAATTCTTTTGGTTACTTTCCGACATTTTGGTTTTTTAACCAATTTAGCGATTTAAAATAATTTTTTTTTTGTAATTCTTTACAGCTTTCATAAATTTTAATAAATATTTTCCGTTGCTATCATGCTGCGGTTAGCAAATTAGCGATCTTAAGTTCAACTAAAGTTTTTTCGAACAAAAATTTCAAATACACAAAAACATGCGGATTTGAGAACACAAATTTATGAATTTTGCGGATTCAAAAAATTTTTCGTTTTCAATTCGAGTCGAAACCTAGAACATACTTGAATAGTTCATAACAAATACATAAACTATATTCTCCCGAGGCATCCTAGAGATTTTAGTTTTAAAGAAACTGTGGAAAAACTAAAGCAGTTGTTTGGAAGCCAAATATCAATTTTCAATACTCGCTTCAAGTGTCTACAATTAACGAAGGAGCCACAAATGGATTTCATTACGTACACAGGTTTTGTCAATAAACAATGCGAACAGTTTAAATTGAACGATCTCACTCTAGATAAGATAAGGTGTCTGATGTTTGTGATGGGACTTAAGTCAACAGATGACTTTGAGGTTCATACAAAACTTCTAAGCAAATTAGATAGTGAAGCAAACTTCATAACCCTGGATGTGTTATCAAGAGAATGTCAAAGAATTATAAATCTAAAAACGGATACTGCTCTTATTGAAAATGCACAGGGTGAAAATCAAGTACATCGGTTACAACTGGGAAAAAACAACAAAAGCAACAACAAACCAAATTCACCGTGCTGGTTTTGTTGTGGCATGCATTATGCCCGTCTTTGCACATATAAAAATCACAAGTGTCAAGAGTGCAGCAAGCTGGGACACAAAGAGGGCTATTGTTTCAAGGTGAAAAACAATAAGAAGCCCCCTAAAACGACGTACACAACTAACAAAATGTTTCACAAACTGCTCGCAGAGCCACAGGAAATTTGCCTCTAATAGGTCAATTTAAATGCCATGTAAAATTTTTAGAAAAGGATATTGCCACAACGGGCTATGTCACACCAACTAAAAATTTAAATGTTCTTGCCATCGATTGGAAAAATACCTTACATTTAAATTACATGCCCATTGACACAATTTGTAAATCCATTAAATTTAATAAGGAAAGTATCTTTGAAGATAATAATAAATTAATGAATCTCAAAAAGAATTTTTCAGGTCTCTTTGATAGCAAAATGGGTCTGTGCAACAAAACAACAGCAAATCTGGTAGTGAAGCCAGACAAACAACCCATATTTCGACCTCCTCGGCCTGTGGCATATGCAGTTCGACATCTCGTAGAAGATGAATTACACAGACTTCAAGATGCAGGTATAATTTCTCCAGTGAACTATACGGATTGGGCAGCACCAATAGTGGTAAGAAGCTAAACTGATGGGCGCATTCGCTTATGTGCTGACTTCTCAACCGGTCTGAATGACGCACTGGAAATGCATCAATACCCCTTACCACACCCAAATGACATTTTCTCAAAAATGGTCAACGCTAAAGTATTTAGCCACATTGATTTGGCTGATGCATTTCTTCAAGTGGAAGTAAATGAACAATCTAAACATCTTTTGACTATTACACAGAAAAAATTATTGCCGAATTATTTTCAAACAAACGCTTGTTTGGAAATTTTTTTAATTTCTATAAATTTTTTTACTGATTCAAACAATATTTTTGTTTGATTTTTATTTAACCAACAAATATAAGAACAACAACAAAAAACACACACAGTCTATTTTTGGACGCTTTAAAAAAGGGCAACTATAAGAAAAACAATAGCAGAAACAACATTACAAGAAACAAAATCCCGTATTCAATTTTTTCAAACTGTTTACTTAAATACATCAAATACAAAAATATAATGATGACGAAAAACATATCGAGTCGGTCTGTCGCCGTTTTTGGGTTACATTTCTTCTTCATTAGCAAAGGAAAGGATACAGCAACAGTGAGTGATGACGAAAAACATTGTGTGTATAAAAAAAGACTTCGTTCAAAAATTATTTCAACAAAAAAATGTGTCTCAAAGCCAGCCGGCCGCTCAGCTCTCTCTCTCTCTCTCTGCCATCATCTTCTAATACAGTGCCTGCTTGTGTGCGCATCATTGCTTGTGCAAAAACTTTTTTTTTTTTGATTTTGAAATTTAGTATATGAATTTCAGTAAACTTTTTGTTTGATTCAGTTAAATTATTTGTTTGAAAAAATCAGTGTTTTTTTCAATAAACGAAATGCAAATAAATTGTTTGAATATGCGAATTTGTTTATAGGACCGATTTCAGACAAAAAATTGTTTGATTCTACAAATTTTTTGTTTGAATTGGAAAACTAATTTTTTCTGTGTAACACACACATGGGATTATACCGGTATAATCGAATGGTGTTTGGCGTTAAAATATTTACCACAATATTTCAACAGATAATGGACACAATGCTTGCAGGGTTGCAGGGCACTGCTGCGTACATAGATGATATATTTGTGTCAAATATATACAAAGTTCTTAAATGCATTGAGGAATATGGGCTCAAACTATAATTCGAAAAATGCAAATTCTCAACTCACGAAATAGTTTATTTGGGCTACAAAATCAATAAAGATGGACTAAAACCAAATCCAGCTCGGGCTCAAGCAATTTACAATATGCCGCAACCAGCAGACGTATCGGAGCTACGGTCGTTCCTCGGGGCAACCAAATTTTATGGAAAATTCGTTAGTCAAATGCACAAGCACCGAGGCCCGTTAGATGAGTTATTGAAAGCAAATACTCCATGGGAATGGAATGCAAAACGTCATAAAAGTTTCATGACACTGAAAGAAATCATAGTGTCGGACTTACTGCTGACCCATTATGATCCTAACAAAAATATCATAGTAGCTGCAGACGCATCGAATTACGGATTGGGGGCATGCATCTTCCATGAATTTGAAGATGGGTCGAGAAAGGCGATTTCACATGCATCAAGATCCCTTACAGCAGCGGAAAAATCATACAGCTAAATTGAGAAAGAGGCGCTCGCTCTTATTTTCGCAACAACAAAATTCCATTAAATGATATTTGGCAGGAAGTTAAAATTAAAAACGGACCACAAACCACTCATAGCAATTTTTGGTAAAAGGAGTGGTATAAGTGCACATCAGGAAAATCGTCTTCAAAGATGGGCAACCAAATTATTAGCATACGATTTTGAAATCGGTTTTGAATCAACTAATAGTTTTGGCTACCCAGATGTGTTATCACGCCTTATTAACAAACAATACATTAATTCAGACGAATTTGTCATCGCTTCAATACAATTTGAAAACGAAGTCAATCAAGTTCTTATTGGTAATCTCACAAAACTCCCTATAACACATAGGATGATCAAAGAACAAACAGTAAATGACCAGACTTTGCGAACAATAATAGAATATTGCCAAAATGGATGGCCAAATAACATCGACAGGTATCCAGAATTACGATCGTATTTCCAACGTAAGGATGCAATTAGCGTTATTAATGGCTGTGTTATATCGCAATCGTCTCCTAAAAGACCTTCACAAAGGCCATCCAGGAATTGAGCGAACAAAATCTATTGCTCGCAGTTATGTGTTTTGGCCTAGAATTGATCAGGATATAAAAGCCTTTGTACAAGAATGTGATCAATGTGCCTCAGCCGCAAAAATACCAACAAAAACAGCGCTTTGTCCCTGGCCTACACCTGAAAGCGTATGGGAGCGCAGTCATATAGATTACGCTGGCCCAATCGAAGGGAATTATTTCTTGGTTGTGATCGTTGCCTTTTCAAAATGGCCGGAAATAGTTCCAACTAAATCCATAACCTCTCAGCAGACAATAAACATTTTGAATGAAATATTTTCCAGACATGGGTTACCGCGCAGAATTGTTTCCGATAACGGAACGCATTTTAAAAGTGCACCGTTTCGGGAATTCACAACATCTAGAGGTATTCAGCATCTTTTCTCAAGTCCATATTACCCGATGTCAAATGGACAAGCTAAAAGATTCGTGGATACATTTAAAAGGGCATTAACGAAACTAAAAGAGGAGGGTAACATACTGGAAAACTTGCAAACCTTTCTTCAGTGTTACCGATCCACACCAAATCGATACTGCATCGATAGTAAATTGCCAGCAGAGCTTCTATATAATCGTAAAATGCGCATACACCTGGACCTTCTCTATCCACCTTCAATATCGCAAGACACCTTACATCCAAGTGATAATGTCGAACGCATGAAACAACAGTACGATAAGAAACACGGCTTTATTGAGAAAAAAATTTAGACCCGAAGATAAGGTTTATGACAGTATTTATGAACATCATAATAAATTTGTCTTTAAACCTGGTAAAATAGTAGAGCGTAGAGGTAACGTAATGTATAATGTAGTTCTGAATAACGGTAGACTGATTCGCACCCACAAAAATCAACTACGTCAAAGAAATAGCAATTATACAACATGAAGTTCCCGTAGGCTGGGCATTGGCCTAGACTACTTCCCAGAAGTTATAATGCCTGATGAACAATCAGCCGAAGAAAATAGTGAGCTTCAAGTTTGTAGCAGTAACGTACCAAAAGCCATAATACCCGACAAACCATCAGCCGTTGGAAATAGTAGACTTCAAGCTTGTAGTAGTAACGCACAAACAGTAAACTCAAACGTTGTCGGGAACTTAACACCACGAAGATCAGCTCGACAATGGAAACTTGTAGATAGGTTTAGTCCTTCAAGGAACTAACTAAGGAAGGAAGGAAGGTGTTGGCAACACTCATATAGAGTATCGACAATATGGTAACTTGGGCGACAACGGGATATAAAAAGTTAAATATATATAGGAAACTGAAATCATAATAATATGTTAATTGTCCTAGGAGGCTTTTATATATTACTGAGAATGAAATAAATATCTGTGCCAACTTTGGTCCTCCTCGCTCTTATAGTACGGGCGTATTGCGCCAAAACGTTGTCTATATCAATTTTAAGTTGTTGCCACATCAAATCGACACCAATTCAGCGTTAATTTGGTATTTCCTAAGAAGGTTGTGTCGATGTCGACTACTTATCGAAATACTTATAAAATAAAAGCTAAATTTGGTAAAAAAAAAAGCACTGACTTATCAACTGTAATATATTGTAATATATTTCTGAAATTAAGAAGGATGGAATCAAAATTCAAATTTTGATAATTCTCCTTTTAACAGTAAATCGAGTAAACATCTATTAAGTATGTACTTTTTAATCTAATTAATTTTATAAAGTACTAGCTGTTTGGTCACGGCGCTGCTCGGGATTTTCCAAATAAAAATTAAATACTGAAGATTACTTGACCTCCAGCCACAAAGCATACAGAGATGAAAAAATGACGTATGAAAAAGAACTCAATCATTTGCGAAGGCAGCTTTCGAAGAAAGAGAAAGAAAACGTTTTTTGGTAGTGAAGTGGCAATGTGTAAAAACAAGGCGCTTCTATCAACACAAATTGCGTAATCAAAACAAAACATGCAAAAAGGGCAGCTTTCGAAGAAAAGGATAGAAAAAATACAATATTTTCTGTCTCGTGACGCCTCTGTGTGATCTGTAACTGTTAATCACCGAGAAAACGTTCAAGATCTGCATCACCGCCAATAAACAGCCAGCGGACTTATCACCACGGTTATACTTAAAAGAGCTAGCACTGCAAGGCATGAGCTAACACCCACATCTAAGGGCCCCACAATCTCCATCTCAGTAGTGCAACAGAGTAACAGAAACCTTACTGCTTGAGGTTATATCAATGGTCAAAAACGGGTTTTGAATGTGGACACTAGGGCATCACATTCGATTATTAGGCCTGCCCCCGTAATTCGCTTAGCTAAAGCTAAATCTCTATCGCTAAAATGCCTTAGAGAATACAAAATTTAAAAACTTTAGTGATGACAATAAAAGCTAAAATTGCGTTGAATTAAATTGTTATGGCATTGCCAAATTAAGCAATGCACGTTACAGTACTGCATTCGTAGCCAAAAATCGCTAAATCAACTTTAAAGATTTTTAGCGATAGAGATTTAGCTTTAGCGAATTACAGAATACGGCCACTGATTTAATACAGTCCATTGAATAAATCTTTCTAGAAAAACGAAATGAAGTTAGAGATCTGAAATGGAGCAGGTAGAGTAATTAAACCATCATCTAGTTTTCGGAGATCACCAGTGGTTTTGGTGAAAAAGAAAGACGGAACTTCCAGGTTCTGCGTAGACTACAGGAAATTAATGATGTTACCAAAGAGAATAGTTACCCATAACCTAGGATTGATGACACTGGACACGTTAGCCGGAACAAAATGGGTTTCCACATTAGATCTGCAGAGCGGCTATTGGCAGGTAGAAATTGCAGACAAGGATAAAGAGAAAACGGCTTTTAGTGCAACTGATGGATTATGGCAGTTTAATGTGATGCCATTTGGACTCTGTAATGCTCTAGCTACTTTCGAGCATTTAATGGAACAGGTGTTTAAAGGTCTCCACTAAAAGGCATGCTTGGTGTACCTTGATGACATAATTGTCATCAGGAAAACATTCGAGGAACACCTGAAAAACCTCGAGGAGGTGTTGAAACGTATATCCACAGCCGGACTGAGGCTTAGTGCAAAGAAATGTTCAATGTTCCAGAAGTAAAATACCCAGGGCGTCGTGTCACATCTGACGGTATTTCAACAGACGTAGAGAAAATACGAGAGTGGATTGGCCTCGTCCGAGAAATCTACACGAGCTTCGCAGTTTTCTAGACTTATGTATATACTACAGGCGTTTTGTACCGAATTTTGCCAAAACTGCTGCGAGTTAACATGAATTGACCAAAAAGGCGCAGGCATATAATTGGCGTGAAGCGCAGGAAAAAGCATTCCAGAAGATCAAAGAATTATTGTGCACAGCCCCAATTTTGGCTTATCCAATCGCGAGGGAAATATTCGTGCTAGATTCGGTGGATTTGGAATTGGAGGACTGCTTTCCCAAGTGGTCAACAGTGTATAGAAAGTCGTAGGCGATTACATTCGAATACTTTCGAAGCCTGTATGGTAAACATTTTGATTTAAGAACAGACCATTCTGCATTCTGAGGCTCTATGCTCCTAAAAGGAACAACGGGACTAAATATATTGTTATGAAAGTAAAATTATTTAAGAATTATTTATAGTTATAAGTTATTTTGTAAGTTATAGTTTTAATGGGTGGGGTGCTTTAAAACCATGGGAGATAAGGCCATGATGGCTTTATTGCTCAATTGAATGGGAGATAAAGCCATAATGGCCTTATTGCCCAATCATTGAGAGATAATGTCATATTTAAAATTTTGCGAAATGAGAGATATAGCCATATTATTTTTTCGCAAATGAGAGATAAAACCATATTTTCTCAGAATATTGTTATGCATGGTGTAAACATTCTGTAAAAGGGAAAATCCTTAGTTATCATTGAAAAACATTTTTTTATTCTTGTGACGCACCCAGGAAAACTTTATTCAGCGAAGCCACCTGCCGTGTCCTACTGGAGGAAAAAACCCCTAAGCGCGGCGCAGGCCGCCACGCAGAAAAACTTTAGTATGCGAAGCCAGATTGCAATACTTGACTTTAGTGTTTCCGGAAGTGAAAACTATTAATCAATGTAAAATGCAAAAGTTCTTCAAAACTGAAATGGGAGATAAAGCCATTTTCTAATATCGCTAATGTGAGCTAAGGCCATGATGGCTTTATCTCCCATTCAAATGAACAAAAAAAAAAAAGACTTTATCTCCCTTTTGAATGAGAGATAAAGCCATCATGGCCTTATCTCCCATGGTTTTAAAGCACCCCACCTTTTAATGTTATATTTGTTACTTAATATTGTCACGTATAATTTTCAACACAACTGTTATTTTAAAATAATTCCTTCATGAATTTCCCAGTCATTTCTAGAAATGGTTTAAGAACATAATAAATAGTTATTACAGGGAGGTTCGGGAAAAATCTAGAAATAGTTATGAAATATAAAAAGGGGTGACTCATGAATAATAGTTTTAGTTTGTTTAGAGAAACGGTTCTGTTCGTAACTAACAATTGTGAACAAAATAATTAATTTCAATAAAGTTTGTTTAGTTGAATAAGTGTGTGTTTTTATTCGGATTTGCAATTAAAAGAACTCAAACGCGTTTATTAAAGAAAAAACGTAACAATTGGTGTCAGAAGTGAAATTGCAATAAAAAAAATCAATAAAATAAATAAGAAATAAAAAAAGAGGAGAAAATGGCAGAAAACTCCAGAAACATGGAGAAAATGGTGAAAGAAAATTCGGCTGAAAATTCAAGAAACATGGAGAAAATGGTGAAAGAAAATTATACCAAGTGAAAAACTAATAAAGAACATAAATTCAAAAAAGATGCAGGCAGTAAAGTTTAATTGTCCATTGACAAGTCTTAAAAATAGCAGATACCTAAACATATCGCACCTTTATTGCAACATAGTCATA
Organism: Pollenia angustigena; assembly: GCA_930367215.1. NCBI lineage: Eukaryota > Metazoa > Arthropoda > Insecta > Diptera > Polleniidae > Pollenia > Pollenia angustigena. Next base: position 17,202,997 of record OV884056.1, read on the forward strand.
TCTACAAGGTTAGGTTAGGTTCCATGGGCAGCCATCAAAAAGCCAGCTCACTTGGGTCCTTCAATGGTCCCTTTGTGATACCCAGCGCCAATGCCCATCCCTTAGAGCAGTTACTCAGATGGCGTCACTGCAAGTTCCAACCACTTCGTCTTCCTGGTGAAGAGAAGGACCGATTTTAGTTCCATCATTGACAGATCCCCCAAGCAGGAAAACACCGGTTCCCCAAGGTATTCTTCCCTAATGCCCCGCAATCCAGGGCAATGACAAAGGAAGTGGAGCACAGTCTCCTCTTCCTCCTCGTTCTGACAACTCCTACAGTAGTCGTTAAATTCCAGACCCATTCTTGCAGCATGAGTCCCCACCGGCCAGTGTCCAGTCAAAACCGATATCACCGTCCTAATCTGGTTCCTGTTGAAACCAAGTAGAGAGCTAGTTCTCCGTTCATCATATCCAGGCCAAAGGACCCTGGATATAAAGCAGGTGGACTCACAGGTCCACCGCATCTGCACAACTCTATACGACTCGCGCCTGATAAGTAGTTTACAGTGAGCCATTGGAAGACCAACAAATTGATCGATGAATACGTCATCCATGCGACCACCTTGTCTGGCCAGCCCATCTGCCACTAGATTACCCGGACACTCCGAGTGACCCGGTATCCATATAAGCGTTACCCTTGAATGTTTCGCAATCTCATCCAAAGACATCCGACATTCTACAGTTAACCTAGATGTCGTGTAGACACCCGCTAAGGAAGCAAGGGCAGCCTTGCTGTCAGTAAATATGCGTATATCTCCCGATATGCGATGATACCTCAGCCAGTTTGCCGCCCGCCTTATAGCCGAGATTTCCGCCTGCAGGACACTACATCCATCCGGCAGACGAAAGGAAACCTTCACATCCAGTTCCTCTATGAAGAAACCTCCGCCAACCCTCTCACCTTTCCTCGAACCATCAGTATAAACCCCTATGGTTGGTTCTCGGAAAGTATTCGACAGCACGTTGCCGTGCGCCACTTGTGTCACGAACCCCGCACCAAAGAACGCCACCGGGGTGCAGTAATCCACTCCGTCAGGGACAATCGTACCTCTGATTATCCTGGCGTGTCCATATTCACGGGTCGACCAGCCGTTCGCCGCGTGTAGCCGTGTCGCCGAGCAAAGAGCCAACTGTTTGGCCGTTATGTCCACCGGGAGCCAGTTCAATATCGTAAACAGCGCCTTCGTGGGAGTAGATCGCATTGATCCCGTGATCATCAACGCGACAAGTCTGTATACTTTCTCAAGCATCGCGCGGTGTATGCTCTTATCCAATGCAGTCCACCATACAACGACCCCATAGTACAGGGTCGGCTTTACCACAGCTTCAAAGATCCAATTGACACACCTCGGGTTCATACCCCAGTTTCTGCCGATTGCACCCCTACACGCATATATGGCAACTATTGCCTTTTCCACTCTCATCCGGACATTAAGTCCCCATGACAGTCTACTATCCAGAACCACGCCCAGATACTTGGCACTGCGAGATATCTGAAGCTCAGTTCCATTTAACCTTGGAAGTCTAAAGTCCTCGGTCCTATACTTCCTCGTAAAGAGTACCAGCTCCGTCTTAGACGGATTTACACCCAGCCCGCATGATGCACTCCAGATGCTGAGTACCTTCAAGGCAGCCTCCATACACTGGGACATTACCCCTAAATGCCTCCCTGTGATGGCCACTGCAACATCATCAGCATACGCCACTGCTTTGATCCTCATGTTGTCCATCTTTGTCAACATGGTGTTCATAGTCAGGTTCCACAATAGTGGGGATAGAACTCCCCCTTGGGGAGTACCCCTGTTCACCAGCCTTTGAACACTGGTTTCACCTATTGTAGAGCAAATGACCCTATTCCTCAGTAGATTGTCCACAAATCTACATATGCCAGCATCGATCCCCAGACTCCTCATGGACGTCACGATAGAGTCCGGGTTGACATTGTTAAAGGCCCCCTCAATATCGAGAAAGGCCACAAGTGTGTACTCCTTGAATTCGAGCGATCTCTTAATAGTTCCGACTAGAGAGTGAAGAGCCGTCTCAACAGACCTGCCCTTTGCATAGGCATGTTGAGAGGCAGAGAGTAGACCTCTTGGGATGGTCATCCTCAAGTGCACATCGATAACCCTCTCAAGAGTCTTAAGAAGAAAGGATGCAAGACTGATCGGTCTGTAGTCCTTCGGCTCGGTGTGAGAAGCCTTACCCCCTTGGGAAAAAAGACCACTCTACACAGGGTCCATTTCACAGGAAGATACGAAAATCTAGCGCATCCCCTGTATATGGCCAGCAACCAGGGTACTATCAGGGTCGAATTCCGGAATTATACCGTCCCTACCCGGAGATTTATATGGGCTGAAGCTATCGATAGCCCATTTAATCCTGTCATAGTCCATTGGAATGTACATAGGAATGGGAGTCGCCTCCCCCGCTTGATCCCGCAGGAAAGTGAGTTTCCAGGAAAGTGAGTATCAATTAACACCTCAAGTGTAATCCAACTACCATCCGATTTCCGGACGTAGGTCGGAACAACCGGGCTCGAAGCCATTATCTTACGTAAACGGTTCGTCTCAGAGGATCCTTCCACGCCGCTACAGAAGTTCCTCCAAGCAGTCCTTTTCGCTGATCTAACCAAGTTCCTAAACTTATTCAATGATGACTTGTAGTCCGCCCAGTTGCCTTGGCGCTTCGCGACATTGAACAACCTACGAATCTCGCCAGCGCAATATCAGGATCCCACCATGGTGGTCGGTTCCTACCCCTACGCACCCTTGGCTTGCACGCGAAGGAAGTCGCCAACTGCAGTGAGTTCGAAAGCAGATCCACCGCCGCGTCATATCTACAAAAACAAACGAACTTAGGAAATTTTTTTTTGAGATATGACTATGTTGCAATGAAGGAGCGATAGGTTATTAGGTGATAAACACAAATTTTTTCAATTTGTGTTGGTTTAATACCCCTGAAATGCGGGGAAACCGAAATAAAAAAAATTTTGGCAACTCGTGATACATATTTATACAATTTGAAAAACAACTTGTCCTAATGATTACAGATATACCTAATAAAATGAACAGGTTTGTTAGAGGTTGATGCTATTTTTTGCATGAACCTTGAACCTACATTTGACTGATATAGACGTTGTTCTACAACGGTGCACTTTTAACTATTTGTCCAACCTCGGTAAAAAAAGTGAACGAAATTTTTCGGAAACATGGTAATCTATCTATATATATATATATTTATATAAACTTGTAACGTTAATGACTGACTCACTGATTCATCATCGCACAGCCTAAACACCTGAAGCTAAAGACTTGAAATTTAGACCAGAGATTGGTCACTCTCCAAATCGATCCACTAAGACGGGATTTTCGGAAATTCAAATCAAAGGGTAAAAACGGGAAAATACGGTAACATTATATCTCCAAAACGAAAAGAGATACAAAAAAATGTAATAATTATCGTTGTTTTTTAGAAAAATAAGCTGACAGGTGTCTGGTACTTTTTTGAAATTCGGCACTTTTATGAAGTAAACGGGTAAAACCTGAATTTTGGTACTTTTTTGACACCCCAAATATCTTTTGAACCACATTCGAAACTTATCAAAAAAATACGAATACAAATTTGGTACTTATTCGAAATTCGAACATTTATTTTGACATACTCGTACTAAATTATGGGCTCCCACTACAATACTGAAATTTTTGAAACTTTAATGGGGGGAAAAAATAGTACCAAAAAAGGAAATTCCCGTATTTATTTTGATATTTTTGTTTAGCTTTTTGGTTCTACAATTTGTATTTTTTTAATTACATAACATAAAATTCAACATGTAATGTCCTGTGTGGAAGAGAATCTATAAGAGGGAAATTTTTAGTACTTTTTTATTCATTAACTGGTACTTTTTGAATATCCGTTAGTATTGGACCTATAAACATTAAATTTAACATGCAATGTCCTGTGTGAATGAGAATCTATAGGAGGGAAATTTTTGGTACTTTTTTATTCATTAACTGGTACTTTTTGAAGTTCGGTTAGTATCGGACCTCGAAAGATAAAATTGAACATGCAAGGTCCTGAGTGAATGGGAATCTGTAAGAGGAATCTTGTTGCGTTCTTTAACTGGTACTTTTTTTAATTTTCGTTAATATTGGTCTTATGAACAAAAAATGTTTAATTTTATGTTTCCAGGTCCAATACTAACGGAAATTCAAAAAGTACCAGCTAAAGAACAAAAAAAGTACCAAAAACTTCTCTCTTATAGATTCCTATCCACTAATTACATTGCATATTGAATTTTATGTTTCTAGTTCCAATAATAACGGAAAATCTAAAAGTGCCAGTAACAAAACAAAGAAGTACCAAAAAGCGCTTTTACATATTCTTATTCACTCAGGACCTTGAAGGTTAAATTTTATGTTCATAAGACCAATATTAACGAAAATTAAAAAAAGTACCAGAAAAAGTACCAACAAGATTCCTCTTACAGATTCCCATTCACTCAGGACCTTGCATGTTCAATTTTATCATTCGAGGTCCGATACTAACCGAACTTCAAAAAGTACCAGTTAATGAATAAAAAAGTACCAAAAATTTCCCTCTTATAGATTCTCATCTACTCAGGACATTGCATGTTCAATTTTATGTTTATAGGTCCAATACAAACAGATATTCAAAAAGTACTAGTTAATGAATAAAAAATACCAAAAATTACCCTCTTATAGATTCTTATCCACTCAGGACATTACATGTTGAATTTTATGTTTCTAGGTCCAATATTAACGATAATTAAAAAATACCAATTGAAGCACAGCCGCGAATAACGTTTTAAGTTACAAAATAATAATTTTTCAAGAGAGCAAAAAAACGTTTTTTGACAGGCAGCATTTTTTGTTTAAAAATTTTTTTTTTTTCTATTATTAAAAATAATGATAATAAAAACTTTAATGCAAAACGCTTTTAAAACATTATTCCACACTGCAAAACCATTTCGGTTTCATCATTTTGTTAGTAACTTGCAATGTTCTTCCACTGGCTGACACTTTGTACGCCATTTTGAAGGCGTTAAGGTGCATAGTTTTGGTTGATTTGATGTTTAATCTGTGTAAGAGAGTAAGATTAACGGTTATCTGCAAAAAAAAAGTTTTTGCAAAATGTGGCGTTTACAACGTTATTCGCGGCTGTGCTTCAATTGTAGAAACAAAAAGCTAAACGTAAATATCAAATTTCCCGTATTTCCTTTTTTGGTACTATTTTTTCCCCCCATTAAAGTATCAAAACATTTCAATATTGTAGTGGGAACCCATAATTTATTACGAATATGTCAAAGAATGGAGCAAAGTATATTTATACCAAGTACATGCAAGTCTACAACAAATCAACAATAAAAAAAACATTAATTTTGTTTGTGTAAAAACATTTGATACTGTCAAACAGCCAAACATAAATGATGAAACAGAACTGAGTCTTCAAATTCGCTCTAATTTCTTTCGTTTTCTTTTCTTCATATTTTTCTTTGTTTACAAAATGTATGCAATTGAATGAAAGTATGGTAGCATTGTTATGAGAATAATTGTATTTATGTGAGAGCATTAAAAAAAACGCCCTCAAAATAAATGATGAAACAGAACTGAGTCTTCAACTTCAAGCAAAAATTTTAAAGCCCATAATTAAAACGTCGGCAGTAACTTCAAATTCTCTCTCATTTCTTTCATTTTCTTTTGTTCTTATTTTTCTTTGTTTACAAAATTTATGAAATTGAATGAAAGTATGGTAGCATTGTTAAGAGAATAATTGTATTTATGTGAGAGCATTAGAAAAAACGTCCTCAAAATAAAATTGATTTGATTTCTCGACCGCATTCTCTGGCATAATTTTATGTCAAACTGTATGAAAAACATCGTTCAGCCCCAGTTCTGTTTCATCATTAAAATTGATTTTATTTCTCGACCGCATTCTCTGGCATAATTTTATGTCAAACTGCATGTAAAAAAACGTTCAGCCCCAGTTCTGTTTCATCATTAAAGAAAACAAAAAAAAAAAAATCATGGCGCACTAAAATGTAAGCAAATTTTGACACTATCGAAAATAAAACAATTGAACAGCTGATCACTTGCATGTACTTGTAATAAATATAATTTGGAATGGAGAAAATGTATTTTATTTTAGAGTCTTTTAGGACTGCGATACTAACATTTATTTTGACTCACGAATTCATAAACTAACTAATATGCTAACTTAACACGTATATATTGAGCGGAAAGGATGATTTTATGGCCAGTGCTGCTTTAATTTAGCTTGACCTATTTTTGGAAATTTTTTTTTATTATGTTGGATTTTTTTGTTACCGGCTGGGGAGCCAAAAGTGGTCCATATTGTATATGTATGTATTTTGTATTTTTATAAGTAATTTATGGAATATCCAATCAGGTGTATATACATATATACTTTGTAATATAAAATTGTTTTGGCCTATGAGGCTTATTATATTACTTTTTGGAATAAATTAATAAATGTTTGCACAAAGTACCAAAAATAGTTACAATTTTCACCCCTTATATGTTCGAATTTCGAAAAAGTACCAAATTCGTATTCGTATTTTTTTGATAAGTTTCGTATGTGGTATAAACTTTAGTTCTATGTTTGTTGTATGTGGTATAAACTTTAGTTCTATGTTTGTTGGTTCAAAAGATATTTGGGGTGTCAAAAAAGTACCCAAATTCAGGTTTTACCCGTTTACTCCCTAAAAGGGCCGAATTTCAAAAAAGTACCAGGCACCTGTCCGCTTATTTTTTAAGGAACAACGATAAGTATTACATTTTTTTGTATCTTTTTTCGTTTTGGAGATATAAGGTTACCGTATTTTCCCGTTTTTACCCCCTAAACCTTTGAATTACCAAAAATTCCATCTTAGTGGATCGATTTGGAGAGTGGCCAATCTCTGGTCTAAAATTCAAGTTTTTAGCTTCAGGCGTTTAGGCTGTGCGATGATGAATCAGTGAGTCAGTTAGTAACGTTACAATTTTATATACATAGCAGGGACCGTAACAGTTATGCCTTTTTTCATAAAAGTCAGATGAAAACAGTTATTTTTTGATTTTTATTTTTTTGAGCAAAAATAACAGTTATTATTTTTTTTTTTTTTGAAAAAATAACTGTTATTTTTTGATTTTTATTTTTTCGATCAAAAATAACAGTTACTTTTTGATTTTTATTTTTTTGAACAAATATAACAGTTATATATTGATTTTTATTTTTTCGAGCAAAAATAAAAGTTATTCTCTAAAAACAAAAAAAAAAAAATCATGGCGCACTAAAATGTAAGCAAATTTTGACACTATCGAAAATAAAACAATTGAACAGCTGATCACTTGCATGTACTTGTAATAAATATAATTTGGAATGGAGAAAATGTATTTTATTTTAGAGTCTTTTAGGACTGCGATACTAACATTTATTTTGACTCACGAATTCATAAACTAACTAATATGCTAACTTAACACGTATATATTGAGCGGAAAGGATGATTTTATGGCCAGTGCTGCTTTAATTTAGCTTGACCTATTTTTGGAAATTTTTTTTTATTATGTTGGATTTTTTTGTTACCGGCTGGGGAGCCAAAAGTGGTCCATATTGTATATGTATGTATTTTGTATTTTTATAAGTAATTTATGGAATATCCAATCAGGTGTATATACATATATACTTTGTAATATAAAATTGTTTTGGCCTATGAGGCTTATTATATTACTTTTTGGAATAAATTAATAAATGTTTGCACAAAGTACCAAAAATAGTTACAATTTTCACCCCTTATATGTTCGAATTTCGAAAAAGTACCAAATTCGTATTCGTATTTTTTTGATAAGTTTCGTATGTGGTATAAACTTTAGTTCTATGTTTGTTGTATGTGGTATAAACTTTAGTTCTATGTTTGTTGGTTCAAAAGATATTTGGGGTGTCAAAAAAGTACCCAAATTCAGGTTTTACCCGTTTACTCCCTAAAAGGGCCGAATTTCAAAAAAGTACCAGGCACCTGTCCGCTTATTTTTTAAGGAACAACGATAAGTATTACATTTTTTTGTATCTTTTTTCGTTTTGGAGATATAAGGTTACCGTATTTTCCCGTTTTTACCCCCTAAACCTTTGAATTACCAAAAATTCCATCTTAGTGGATCGATTTGGAGAGTGGCCAATCTCTGGTCTAAAATTCAAGTTTTTAGCTTCAGGCGTTTAGGCTGTGCGATGATGAATCAGTGAGTCAGTTAGTAACGTTACAATTTTATATACATAGCAGGGACCGTAACAGTTATGCCTTTTTTCATAAAAGTCAGATGAAAACAGTTATTTTTTGATTTTTATTTTTTTGAGCAAAAATAACAGTTATTATTTTTTTTTTTTTTGAAAAAATAACTGTTATTTTTTGATTTTTATTTTTTCGATCAAAAATAACAGTTACTTTTTGATTTTTATTTTTTTGAACAAATATAACAGTTATATATTGATTTTTATTTTTTCGAGCAAAAATAAAAGTTATTCTCTAAATAAATTTACGTGTTTTAATAATCTAGATGACTTTAATAATTATTTTAATGTGCATAAGGAATTCCAATGATAATTACACACTAAAATAAAAATGTTAAGTCAACTTAATTATTAAATCACGTACATTTATTTAGAGAATAACTTTTATTTTTGCTCGAAAAAATCAAAATATAACTATTATTTTTGTTCAAAAAAATAAAAATCAAAAAATAACTGTTAAAGGCTAGATTACACTATCATACTTTGTATTAATACATGTCAAAAACTCAAGTAATATGACAAAGTGTGGTAGTGTGAATGCAATGTGTCACGAAAATGACAAGTATTACGAAAAAAGTTTGACATCCCATACGACTTCATCGTTTTTTGAAAAATTTCTAAACAATAATACTTTTTATTGGATCAGGGTTGCATTTTATTTCATGTGTTAGTGTTTATACTTTGTATGATGATGTGAACACAAACTGTCATATTACATTAGATTTTTTGACAGTCGCATTAAAACTCATTAGATTTCTATCTCACAAAGTATTATGGAATACGTAAGACTTGTGAGATAGTGTAATCTAGGCTTAAGTTTGATCGAAAATATAAAAATCAAAATTATAAAAATCAATATATTATATCATTGACAAGTGCATGAGGAACAATACGGTATACTTGAATCAGTCTTTCGACATTTAATTCTATATGCTTTTTTTGTTTTAAAATTCCAATATAACTGTTATTTTCGGTGCCTGATACATAGATTGTTTTGTTTATGTTATCTTTTTAGCTTGTATCTAGAGCATAATAATACGGGATTTACATATTAAACCGTAAGGTAATAATAATTCAAGTTCCTCTTTTAATCATCAATTAGTTTTTGTAGTATTTAAGCATTTCTTTTACTTACTTTGGGTGTGTGTGAAACGGTAGCAAAGTTCTATGGTGAAATGAAATTTGTTTGTGGTAGAAAATTTTCATATTTGTGCTGTGTGAAATTGTAACATTTTTGACAACGTAAAATTTTGACATAAAGAAAAAAACAATTACTAATAGTTTTGTGAAAATGAATAAATTAAACAAAAGTTTACCAATAATCATTTCAATTTTGTTGGAAATGAGATCGTCCCAACTTTTTGATAAATTCGTTCTGATATATTAACATTTTTTACAAAAAGTGTGGGCAAAAAAGCTTATACATATTTAATTACATTGCATCTTTTATAATTCTTTTTAATTTTTTTTGCCGCTAATCCTGCTTCCATATTATTTTTTATTTTGTTTAAACAAATTTGATGAAAAAAAATAATTTTGTGGTTGTCAAAAATTTCTACACTAATGTCAAAATTTATACTAGCCCCTAGGGCTAGTGAAATTTTGTTCACCTCAATAGTGTCAAAATTTTACTTCCATGAGTACTTTGCTACCGTTTCACACACACCCTTTGTAAACAAGTTACCTTACGTTTTTTTATAAAAGTTTTTTTCATTATTTAAAAACAAATTTACTTTGTATTATTTATATGGAGTAGTGCTTGGAAACTATCGATACTATCGATAGTCTCAAACTATCGAAAAAATCGATAGAAAAAAATATCAATATCGATATTATAATTATTTTAAATATAGCTATGAAGACATGTTACAGCAGCTATACACACACAGTTTTTTGACGCAAGTTTTTACTTTATATTATTAATTCGCGCAGAATTACTGCAATGAATAGAAACAACAAGAATGGTATGGATTGCTTAGCTGTGCTTTTTTACTGCTAACTTAAGGCCTTTATGCCGAACTTTTTATATGTTTACATAGGGACTGAAATGTCAGATATTTTTATAATGTAAAAAAAAAAATTAAATAAAAATGCAATCGCAACTGCGAGAATAGGATAAAACAATGAACGACCATTAGAGGAAAAGTCCGCTTGATTGATTACCTTTTGGGTTGAGAATCTAATCCAATTTAGTACATTATCTAACGTTGCAATAAAATATCTTATAGTCCCTGTTACTTTGGTTCCTTTAGAAAGGTGCTTATCAGCATCACAGTTTTTAAAAAACATGAGCGTACATACATACGTCTCATAGGTTCAATAAACTGATAAAAACAACAAACTATAGCCTGATAAAAAACTAGTTACAGTTCTCCTACTTAAGTACAAACATTCAGTCGATAGTTATATCGATAGTGAAATCTGAACTATCGATAGTAGAAAATATTGATAGTATCCCAGCACTAATATGGAGCGGGATCCGTGATCATTGGAAATTAAAAAAAATTCCCGAAAAATTCCGGAAAAAAACTAGCGATATGCAATACTTATGTATATGAAAAAGAGAACGGCTTTGTGCAATTGCAAAAAATTGCATTTAATGAACAGCAACATTCGCTTGCGGTCATACAATCAAACTTGCGCAACCGCAAACATTCGCTGCTGGTTTGCAGTCATTCAAATAATGCACATCGTGCTTTGTTATTTATACCATCGTTAGCTTCGTTTTTTAATAAAGATGCCAGGGTTGCCATTTGAAAAATTTTTATCCGACCAAAATTGACTGCGAAACCTACCAAAATCCTTTGAAACCGACCAAATTTTTGAAATATTTCAAAACAATTATATCGTCATAAAAATGCAAAAGGGCCTATCATAATTTTTGAAAAATTTTCAGTAGCGATAGGACTGAGATAACAAAAACAGTTTTTAAGGATAGTATCAATCATGCGTAGTGTGTTAACGATATTAACCAGAAAACCCCTATGTTATAATCACAATAGCTGCCTTTTTATTAAGTTTTTATCTCTCTTTTTTTCTTAAAATGAACATAAAGCTATAAATCTACATATTATTTTTTTTTTGTATTATGCAATTATAGTAAAAACAAAAAAGTAACCCTATGTTCACACCTATTAAATATTTAACGTCCTACACGTAACCCCTAGTTTTATTTAAAGTTTATTTGCTGGTAACGTTTAACTTTAACAAAATGTATATGGGCATTTCCTGGGGTCACGAACGTACGTTCGTACGCTTTTGATGTACAAATAATATAGAAAACAAAACATTTTTTCGATTCGATTTGGGTAGCTCTATGTTTAGTGCAAAAGATGGATTTCATCGAGTTTAAGTTTTCATAATAAGAGTTATAAACGTGTGGGCTAGAACGTACGCAAATAGAAGTCAACTTTGGCTGACAGTAGTGAAATGTAAAAATTTGCGCAATGGAATCAAGTGATTAATTTATTTTAAAAGTGTATTAACCCTTTCAGTGTCAAACATAATTTGTGTCGAGATAATGGCGCTGAAGCCAGGAAAAATATTAATTTTCGTCTCTTGTAGCCCCCCTGGTTTTTAGGGAATGTCGAATATATTCGACATTGACCTTCAGAGGTGCCTATTGTTGTAACGTATATGTTTTTTTTTGTACCAAAATGAAAGAAAATATTGATTTTTTTTACCATTTATTTAAATGTTTTTGGTTAAAAAAATAATATAATACATGTACAACTGGTAATAACCACAAATTTAATATTTTATTTTGTATAAGCTATATGAACATTTTCGAAGCAATTTTAATTTCTTTTCACGCAAAGTCAAAGCTGTTGTTGGCTTCTCTTTGCAACTTTCTTTTGATAGCCGTCCTCGTTGTCGTGGCGTTTCTGCCTGCGGTACATATTTTTGTTGAGCGGCGACCAGAGTTTGAGAAACCTGTATCCGAAAATTCATAGAATATAGAATTTTTTTAGGAACACCTTGTGTGATGCAGTCTCGACGATATTCCATCCATGCAACAGTTAAAGCCAAATCAACGAAGTGCATAATGACGCGTAGTGTCCACTTGATGGTGCGAATATATATTGAATAATATTGTATCATTTGATCTAACAAACCTACTCCGCCCATACTTTCGTTGTACATTCGAACAACTTCAGGCCGCACAGTGGCTGAAAATTTTATTTCATTGGCCAAAAGTCCAATTTTGTTTGTCACCGATTTCAAAAATTTTAATTTGATTTAATAGTAAACATATTAAAACTAAGGTAGCCAAAAAATTTGGTCAAAATATTGGTAATTGTGGGTGTGACATGTTGTTAAACACAACTTTTTTTTTATTTCAGAAAAAAGTATTTTTTTTAATATTTAATCCGAAAGAAATTATCATTGCACAAAAACTATAAGCGATAATGACCTGCTTGCTTTTCTGCTAGGTTGGTAGTCTTGTTATCTTTAAAAAGGTAATATTTGCGACTGTTGTGTTATTTATATTTGAGATGCTAGGACATATTTTCTAAACTACTATATTTTTGTCAAATTTTAATTTTAGTAGAATAGAACTTTTGCGGCCCAAAAGGGACCAAGAAGGTGAAACCACTGATAAAAAGGTGAAAGTGTTTTCTTTTACCCTGTATATACTCTTGTACCCGTTTGGACCCGTCTGTTTAACACTTTTTTAATTTTAATGAAATTACTCAAAAAAAAATTTCTAAACTACTATATTTTTGTCAAATTTCAACTTTAGTACAATAGAACTTTTGCGGCCCAAAAGGGACCAAGAAGGTGAAACCAATGATAGAAAGGTGAAAGTGTTTTATTTTACCCTGTATATACTCTTGTACCCGTTTGGTACCGTCTGTTTAACACTTTTTTAATTTTAATGAAATTACTCAAAACAAATTTCTAAACTACTATATTTTTGTCAAATTTAAACTTTAGTACAATAGAACTTTTGCGGCCCAAAAGGGACCAAGAAGGTGAAACCATTGATAGAAAGGTGAAAGTGTTTTCTTTTACCCTGTATATACTCTTGTACCCGTTTGGACCCGTCTGTTTAACACTTTTTTAATTTTAATGAAATTACTCAAAAAAAAATTTCTAAACTACTATATTTTTGTCAAATTTCAACTTTAGTACAATAGAACTTTTGCGGCCCAAAAGGGACCAAGAAGGTGAAACCACTGATAGAAAAGTGAAAGTGTTTTCTTTTACCCTGTATATACTCTTGTACCCGTTTGGACCCGTCTGTTTAACACTTTTTTAATTTTAATGAAATTACTCAAAAAAAAATTTCTAAACTACTATATTTTTGTCAAATTTCAACTTTAGTACAATAGAACTTTTGCGGCCCAAAAGGGACCAAGAAGGTGAAACCACTGATAGAAAAGTGAAAGTGTTTTCTTTTACACTGTATATACTCTTGTACCCGTTTGGACCCGTCTGTTTAACACTTTTTTAATTTTAATGAAATTACTCAAAAAAAAATTTCTAAACTACTATATTTTTGTCAAATTTCAACTTTAGTACAATAGAACTTTTGCGGCCCAAAGGGACCAAGAAGGTGAAACCACTGATAGAAAGGTGAAAGTGTTTTCTTTTACCCTGTATATACTCTTGTACCCGTTTGGACCCGTCTGTTTAACACTTTTTTAATTTTAATGAAATTACTCAAAAAAAATTTCTAAACTACTATATTTTTGTCAAATTTCAACTTTAGTACAATAGAACTTTTGCGGCCCACAAGGCACCAAGAAGGTGAAACCACTGATTCAACTTTAGTACAATAGAACTTTTGCGCCCCAAAAGGGATTAAGAAGGTAAAACCACTGATAGAAAGGTAATTTTAATGAAATTACTCAGAAAAAAAATTTTTTTTTTAAATTGTTTTTTACAATTTTTTTTATTCCGCAAAAATGTTTGCAGAAGTAACAGAAATCATGAGCTATTGTCTTCAAAAAAATTTTATGATATAGGGAAAATTGATCGTGATCGAACATAATACAGGTAGTACATATAAAAAATTTTATTAATGTTACACAATCAGAAAAACGTATAGCTACCCTGATTCATACTTATCCGTTACACTACGTTCACATAAGCGTATTCTATAGTAGAATAAAGAGCTTATACACGCGTTTACGCTAAACAGGTATATTGTGACTCCCACCTTAGAAGGGCTTTTTAAATTTTGTTTGGTCTTTTTATTTTATATGTTTTTATGACTCTAATAAGAGTCCATGACCAGGTATTTTATAGCATATAAATAAAAGGATTTTAAGTTTTTTAATCCTTTTTATTCTACCAGTACTTGGTATGAAAAAAAGTATGAACAGGTTTAAAAGCAAGTGACATTCGGATGCAAACTCAGTGGATATAATATATCTGAGCAATAACAACGTTTTTCATAAACATGGAGAGCTTCAGCTATAAAGAATTGGCCGGAGAGTATTTTAGAAACAAAAACGAGGAAGATGTTAAAAATTACATTCGAAAAAAAGGAAACTTAAATTCCTATAGCACCGAAATACAATCGGACTTAGAAAATAAATTATATGTTTTCATCAAACATTTAAAACAGCGATACAGGAAAGTTGATTACAGCAAAGATAGATTTTATAAGAGCTTTGCAAACTGGTTAGAGAACGAACATTCTGTCCAGATCGCTTCAGAAACTTCAAATCAAAACACACGTGGGAGACCACAAAAATCGCTGGACAACTGTAGCGATAGATCCAAGAGGCGGAAGCTCAAGGATACAAATGAAGAAATCGGATATGAAAATATTCAAGATACTTTTCTACATCATTTGCGATCACAGAAACAATTGACAAAAGTGGATATCATTGAAAAAGTTGTTAAAGCTAGTCCATTGAGAACAAAACGGATTCTTAAAAGTATACCAACTCCAAGCGATGCAAAACAATTCACAAATGAGGAGGCATTAGCATTATTTCTGGATTTGAAATTAACAAAACAGCAATATATACAGCTCAGATTGCGTGCGATTGAAAAAGGCTCAAATCTGTATCCAGCAAATCATCACATAACATCTGCTAAAATGGACTGTTTGCCATTAAAGGACACTATTACAATCACATCAATTTCGGCAGAGGTACAACTACAATATCTACTTGATCACACATCCGAACGCTTGCTACAATCAATAACAGGAAATGAGTTAAAGAAATATGGAAACACAAAGTTAATTCTTTTTTGTAAATGGGGATGTGATGGTTCTTCCGGACAAAAACAATACAAACAAGTAGAATGTGAAAATATTTCGGACTCAGATATGTTCATGGTATCATTTGTACCATTGCGATTAAAAAAGATTTTGGAAGATTCAGAGCCTTCGACAAGTACAACGCAAACAAAGGATATTTGGAAAAATGAGACACCATCTTCTACGAAATATTGCAGACCTATAAAATTTGAATTCAAAAAAGAAACTCATGATGCCATTAATAAAGAAGTTAGTGATATCAAGGCCCAAATTGCAATGCTACAGCCATTACAGTTAGATTTAGATGGGCAGCAAATTGAAGTTAGCTACCAATTAGTGCTAACAATGATAGATGGAAAAGTAGACCAGGCTTTGACTAACACGAAGGCTGCATCCAGCTGCATCATATGCCATGCAACATCAAGCCAATTAAACCAAGTCCCGACAAAATCATTAGATAATACTGATGCATATGAATTTGGATTATCACCACTACATGCAAGAATACGACTTATGGAACACATACTTAAAATCAGTTATGATTTGGATTTCGGATCTTTAGGATCAATAAGAAACAACGAAACCAACAAGGAGTTAAGAAGTTCAAAAAGGAAACATGTTCAAGATGAATATCGCAAATTTGGGTTTATTATAGATCAGCCGAAACAAGGGTCAGGCAATACAAATGATGGCAATACCGCAAGAAGATTCTTTTCAGATCCAGAAACAGCATCTGAAATAACAGGTGTTGATTTTAACCTAATTTTTAGATTTAAAATAATCCTAGAAGTACTTGCGTGCAATGAAGAAATTGACTCTAGAAAATTTGGAGACTTTGCTAAGGAAACTGCAAAAATATATACAACCAAGTACCCATGGAGAAATATGTCTGCTACAGTTCACAAAATCCTTTATCATGGAGAAGATGTCATTAAATATCAGTTGGTGCCACTTGGAGATTTATCAGAGGAAGCTCAGGAAAAAAGGAATAAGGATTACAGATTTTATAGAGAGCAGAATACTAGAAAAATTTCACGAAATTCCACTAATGAAGATCTATTTAATATATTATTTTCAACGTCAGATCCGTTTATCTCCAGTATTCGGAATCAATGGAAAGTGGAACATCGGGATTTAGATAAAGAAGTCAAAAAACTACTTAAGAACAGAAATAACACAGAACAAAATATGGAATATTTGCAATCAATCTTTCAATTAAATTAACAATAATTATAATTCATTAGATCAAAGGCAGACATTGTATTAGTAAAAAATAATAATAAATAGAAGCTCACGTTGTTACAAAAGCTATTAAAATCTATTGCTGCTATTATTCATACATTATCCACATATGTATGAAATGTTTTAATAAATAAGAATAAATAAGTGTAAACAAATTTGAAAGCAAAAAATTGTTTATTTTTCAGCAATAATAGCAAAATTTCCAGTTGATTTTACTATTTTTTTTTTATGTTAAAATTTTTTTTATAGTAAGCATTTAATTTTTTTAGTGTCCCGTTATTACAAAAAATGTTAATGATTATTATTTAAATCAAAAAATTACATTTTTAAATAATTAAAAGAATTAAAAAAACCATATTGCACGCTAAATTAAAAAAAAAATATAAAGTGCCACTTTGACCTTAAATTCCTCAATAACTACTCAACCGATTTTAATGAAATTTAAAGTGAAGAAAGTTTGAGAATCTAACTGTCGATTAAAAAAAAATATCTCCTTCGGTTCAAAAGTTACAGATTTTTGGCCAATGAAAAACGATTTTCAGCCACTGTGGGCCGGTCAATGACTACGAAATCATTTTTATTCTTTTCCCAACGCTTGGCTTTATCTTCTTTGCTGATTCTAACGAAATTTGAGCCTAGGTTTACTGTCTTATTGTCATACCAGCGAGTGATAATAACATTTCCATCGGCACTTATACATTCAGCAGACGATCCTCATCCTTTTTGTTTCATTTCTTTTTTACTCGGTAGACGTGGGTTGGCAAATCTGTTTACTCTTATTGTTCCAGCAGCATTGATTTTGTTTTACTTTAAAATTTCAAATATTTGGTATGAAGGAAAATAGTTATCGAAGAACAGATTATGCCCAATTTCATTCCTCGGAATGCGCTGCGTTAAATGAAGTACAATAGTTGAACCAAATCCAACGTTTTTGACCCATTGTTGGTTTATTAGTGTAGACAACGAAATCGTACGGCATACCACTTTTACCACACAGAAAGAACACTTTTATTCCCCATGGACATGGTTTTGCCTTTATGTACTGCTTAGCAATGAATTTTCCTTTAAATGGAATAATTTGTTCATCAATGCATAAATTTGTTTCCAGAGGTAGTTGCATTAGACGCTTTCGGACTAGTTCAATGATCGGTGACACTTTAAAAAGTCGATCTTTGCATCCAGTTTTCCTTGTACTTATATCTACCAGATGCAAATTATTTCGTATAGCAAAGAATCGCTTACGCGTCATGTTTTCAATAAAAAAAGTTATTCCTATGGAAGAGTCGTAAAACATTGCTACTCTAGGTAATTTTAGAACGCTCATCATAATGTGATGAGCAAAAACAATACGTACTTCGTCTACCGAACATTGCTTGAACGACAGTTGTCCTGTACTTTGTGCATACTTATTTGTGTAGTGCACCGTTTGTGAAAAAAAATCATCCGTTAAATACTTATTAAAATACGAAAATGGTGTAGCAATTTCACACATATAATTGTTTTCTGACAGTGGCACAAAAGTAATGCTTCCATGATTTTCGGGTGTTCGAACAGTACGCCAACTTATACTGCTTTTAGGAGTCCATACAAGTGGAATCTTCGGAGCTGCTTCAGTATCTGGTTCAGCTTCGACTTGATCAGTGGACATAATGACCGGGCCTATATCTGCATTATCGTCGATAATCTCTTCTAACATAACGTCGTGCTCACCGGGCACAATATCCTTTGGATGCACTTGCGGGACTTCAAATATCAAGTCATCGTCATCATCTTCAATTACGTCCTCAATATCCGAATAAGCTTCCAGCATGGCCATTATCTGTTCATCATTTAATTTTTCCATTGTCTATGAAAATCCGCAAAGAAAATGTTATAAGTTCTAAATAAAAACAATATTTTGTAGTGCTTACAGATGAAAAAAATACACCCTCTTGAGGTAAATGTCGATTATATTCGACAACCGAAAAAGGTCAACAAAAGAACCTACAATTTATTTTTTCAATATTTTTATCCAGTCAAAACTTATTTAGGCATGTATCAATACTTACATTTTTTTTTTTAATATCGCCCGTTCACCGAAATTATTATTTTTTGATTCCTAAATATGACCTTTTTACATATTTTCTGAGTAGTGTACGAAAATGCGCTCGATAAAAAGAAAATAAAGTCAATGCCTACTATAATAACATTTTAAAATAGAAAAAGTATATCTCTTTCAAATAAAACAAAGAAATATAATTAACTGTACATTTTTATACAGTAAAAGGGCATAGAAACAGAGTACAACGTAATGACGAATATATTCGACAAAAACACTGAAAGGGTTAATTTAATGTAGGTCTCCATCTAGTATATACAAAATAAAATATCTCTCTTGGTTTTTGTTTAATTGGCTTATTTACCGGTGCGAACGTACGATTTTTCCATATGTTTTTTTATTATTATCACCACGCATTTTCCCATAAATGTCTTCAAATTTCCCTAACAAAAAAACTAAATACTCCTTTTACAATTGATTGAAGAAAGAGTGTAAACATAACATATTTCTTGCATGTAAAATAAGAATATAAAAATGTCTTTAGAAGAAGGAAATACAGAAAAATATAAAATTTTCCAGTTTCCAGCCCAATTTCCTCAAGTAAAACAGCTATATGCTATGAAACCATTCTATAAGAACAAAAATTTTTTTATATGTAATAATAAACAGTAAAATACGATGATAATCAACATTTTATTTTTTCATCCTGGTAGACCATTCTGGGGAAATGCCCATATTTAATAACGCTTATAAACTAGAATAATTCATTGATCGTATGCAATAACACATAAAGACCAATAATAAAATATGAATCAAAATTTATTAACTTAAGTTTGTACAATTTAAAAAAAAGTATTAAACTTTATAAGACATAGGCTGAGCACCAATACATCCTAATACCTTGCAGACAGCGTAATAAATGTATCAAAGAGTTTTACAATGCATAGTTGGCTTATTGTATACGCGTTGATAACTTGCTCTGTATTGGAATTCATCCATACTTTCTGCAAGTTCTGCGGCTCTTATACCATTGCCTTTATAAAAGTATGTTTCCAAATACAGTATCAAAGCATCCCACTGTTCTACGATTCTTACAACATCTTCCTTTAAGAAGTCCATCTTGTAAAAGAAACACCTAATACAGAACATAATTCCTGAAATTCTTTTATTTATGTTATTCTTTTAGGACTATGTGAAAAAACTTTAAATATTACCACAAAGAACCTTAATATTTTTTGCATTGCGAAGTAAGATTAACTGCCTGTTCATCTATTTCTGAACGGAGACTTCGTTCGCTTAACTTACCTTTAAAACGAAAACAAATTATACAATATTGTTTTTGTTGTACATGTAATTTAAACGAACGAACTCTACGTTCGACATCGATGAATAGGCTATAAGCTTACCAACAGTT
Source organism: Pollenia angustigena (assembly GCA_930367215.1). Classification (NCBI taxonomy): domain Eukaryota; kingdom Metazoa; phylum Arthropoda; class Insecta; order Diptera; family Polleniidae; genus Pollenia; species Pollenia angustigena. The sequence continues at coordinate 17,223,253 of OV884056.1, forward strand.
CCAGTCATGGAATATTGTTTGTTGATAAAAAGGTTTTTATAAGAAGAAAAATTTAAACTGCATCTGACTTGGTAAGCTCGAATAAGATGACAAAACTATCCTTTATAAAACTAACACCGTCAAAGTAACTTGCTCCTAACGCTATATCCATAGTTTCATCAACAATAAAAAAAATGTTTGTATGAGATTTGTTATTGTCTGCTATCCGTCCAATTTGTTAAAACCGACCATAATTAGGTTTGGCCTACCATCCGACCAAACCAAAAATATCCTACCAAATTTGGTCGGAAAAGACCATGTTCGGCAACCATGAAAGATGTTTGTGTGTTCGGTGCGACAATGATTGTTTTGGTAAAGAAAAAACAAATACAAACAAAAAAGCCAGAAATCAAGCAATCATTACTCACGAAGACATTCAGCAGTAACTACCCAACAAACACGAAGGTTTGATTTCAAATTGAAATCAAACGTTTTCTCAAACGACAAACGTTTGATAATGATTTGAAAATCATTTGAAAATCATAGCGTTCTCAACAAAAAGGGGAAATTATTTTCAAATTGAAAAATGCCTTTATTTTCAACTTGCTTTCACACGTAATTCTCAAATGTTTTTCAAATGTGGATTATAATACAATGTGGAATATAAATAAAAATATTTTTTTTTTTTTAATATAAATTTATTATTTATTTAAATAAACTGTGAGATAAACATTCGGCACCATAGCTTAAAGATTAAATAATGTCCTCTAATTCTTGGAAAGACAAACTACTTGGCTCCCTTTTATTTTGAGGATTGTAGCACCGCGATCGTTCAACAAACTTTCTTCACTTTCCCGTTTTATTTTCCTTTTTTTCGTATTTTTAATCATTGAAATTACTCACAAATAATTTTTATTTTTCACAAGAAATAAGCTGTTCACTTTATATTAAAATTTATTTTTAATAGTAAAACACATGTAACCGCAAAGTAAAAATTTAACTTTAATCGCCATTTTTAATGATTACATTTATTTTTCGCTTTAGTATTGCCAAGTTTATTTTTGATTTGATTTAACATTTGACAAACATTTGACAAACATTTGACATCAAATTGATAAAACATTTGATATCAAATGTTTATTTTCAAATCATTATCAATTTGAATTTAAATGTTAAATCAAACAATTGAAAAACGTTTGAGAATTGTGTTTGATGTCAAATGACAAAGTCATTTCATATCAAAGGTTTGACTTCGTGTTTGTTGGGTATGTATGTAATACAAGAAAAAAAAATTGAAATGAAACTAAACGCACATACATATGTATGAATGTATGTAGGTACAAACACTTTCCATAGAAACAGACTGACTTTTTTTTATCATCTTGAAAAGTAAAGTGTTCTGTATGTAGGTACAATGTATTCTTGTGATTGTTGTTAATTTTGTTGTTATTGTTGTTATTGTTGTTAATGTTAACAAAGCGTCTCATCGAGTGGCCAATGACTACTTGAATGCAAAAGTATAAGAATGTGTTCCTTTTGAATTTACACAGTTGTGTTATATTTCGTGCGCAACAAAAATGCAAATAAAGCTCGATTCACCCATGCGTTCCGAACAATATTTTTGACCGGACAATAATTTTTTTACAGAGAGTGTTCTGCAGAACGATTCACCCATCTCGGAAAATTTGTCCGGACAAACAAAGCTACCATATGGTTTACAGATGTAAACGATTATACAAAGTGGCAGCACAGTAAGGAAACTATAAACTTTTTTTATACAAGTGTGTTTAAGAAAATGGACGCAAGAAGAAAATTAATTTTATTATTTTTAATTGAATTGCATAAAATCCAAGGACCGGAAAATTTTTTTTTATTTTGTTTCTAAAAAAAATATTTATTGTGCAAGTTTAAAAAATTCTACATTTTACAGAAAATAAAAAATGTCTAAAATAGTTTTGAAAAAAAGCCGTCGAAAAAAATAAATAAAATAAAGTTTTTAAAATCAAACGTTTCCTTAAAAACATAAAATAAAGTTTTTAAAATAAAACGTTTTCTTAAAAACATAAAAAAACAAAATAATTATATTTAAGCATTGTCATAAAAATTTCATTCTTCAAAACAAATTTAAATAAAATTTATGAAGAGGTTTCTGAGAATAAATACATATTACATTTTTTAAAAATACATACATACATAGAAAAAAATTTCTAAAAAAAAAACGTTTTAAGAAATATTTTTCAACAAAAAAAAAAGTTTTTTGAAAATTTTTATTTGTTTTTTTTTACAAAAAAAGTTTTTGCTTTTTTTGAAACTAAAACAATATTCTTTTTTTCACACACAAAAATTTTTTATTTAAAAAATAAAATTTAATTTTGTGTTTTCCGTTCGTAATTTCCGGTCCTTGATAAAATCCATTTACTAGCAAAACAAATTTATCAAAAAAGGTTGAAAGTAAAAAGAATAGCAGTTAGAAAAATATTACAGAAGAGAAGAACAAACGGTGTTTTCCACCCACTTGTTCCTGAGATGCGCCTTCATTACGTGGAATCGTTTATAAATTTTCACCGTTGGACCCCAATACGTTCAATAAAATCCTTGCAATTTTGGGGTCTGATTTGCGTGGTATACCTACCTATTCGTAAACAAGGGCATATTAATTTTCGTAGATATTAAAATTTACCATTTAAAATTTACTTAAGGCCAGATTACACTATTATACTTTGTATTAATACATGTCAAAAACTCAAGTAATATGACAAAGTGTGATAGTGTGAATGCAATGTGTCACGAAAATAACAAGTATTAAGAAAAAAGTTTGACATCCCATACGACTTCATCGTTTTTTGAAAAATTTCAAAACAATAATACTTTTCATTGGATCAGGGTTGCATTTTATTTCATGTGTGAGTGTTTATACTTTGTGAGATGGTGTGAACACGAACTGTCATGTTACATTAGATTTTTTGACAGTCGCAACAAAACTCATTAGATTTCTATCTCACAAAGTATTATGGAATACGTAAGGCTTGTGAGATAGTGTAATCTAGGCTTTACGACCAATTCCAATAGATTTTTCTATTTCCGTCCACATATTTTGTTTAAGTAAGTATTTTTAATAACACTATGGAACATTTTTGGGATTATTGTCTGGGGGGTGAGAAATTCCAAGTCAGGGTGATGGTACTAGGTCAGTATAGTAAAACCCTCAAAGGGTTTGGCGTTCGTATGTGTCAGTTTTTTTTTTATAACATTTTAAATTTTTTCCTTATCTTGATGTTTTTTTGTTTAACATAACTCGAGAACCACTTGTCCGATTTTGCTAAAACAAACTCAAAAAAATTTAGAATTACAATTTCTTTAATCCGTTCATATAACGTTTTTCTTTATAATCAACAGTTTTGCCGGTAAAAATAAATTTGTGGAGAATTATAATTGATAAGTGCAAAAAAATGTTCGAGCCTGGATGTATGCAGCAGATTTTATCACAAACCTGCACTGCAATTTTTGTGACTTTTTTTAAGCGATCGGTGAAAATCGTCGGACTTTTGTTTGTTATTTGAAAGAATACACCCACATTCAGTGATGCCAACAGTAGGGGATTTCCCCTTTTCTAGGGATTTTTTTTTTCGGAAAATTTCAACCGTAGGGGACACAATTTTTTATTTTAGGGCATATTTATTTATTTATTTATTTAATCAATGGATATTATCCTTACTGACTAATAACAATATTAACTTAAAATTAATGAATAACAATATGCATTTTAAAATATACTACAAATTTACAGAATATATGTAGTACATAAAAATTTACGAATAAAGAAAAACAATAAGAAAAATCAACAAATTGTGACATAGAAATAATTGTCTACATAACCTCGAAAAAGGATCAGCAATAGCGTAATTTTCTCTAAAAAAATTTAACAAAAAGCAGATTATAGTGACGCGTATTGCGACAAGGTATATTAAATTTAGCAGACTACAGAAAATCACAACAAACATTACCATTAATAAGATTAACCATAAAAGAAACATTTAACATTGTACGACGACTTTTGAGCGATGGTAATTTTATTAATGCCAGTCTTCTAGCATAGGAAGGAAAGTTTGTCGAGTAACTCCAATGAAGATCACGTAAACAGAATAATAAAAATTGTTTTTGGACCGATTCAATACGAGAATTGTGAATGTTGTAAAATGGATCCCAAATGATTGACCCATATTCTAAGATTGGTCTAACGAGTGATACGTAAAGTTGCTTCGTTATGTATGGATCGGTGAATTTTTAACCCAGCGCTTAATAAAGCCAAGAACGCCTCGAGCTTTATTAACAGTTAATGTAATATGAGAAACAAAGTTTAATTTAGGATCCAGTAAGACTCCAATATCAACTCCAGTTGATGACCACCAAAAGCATAATAACCAGCAATACAGTTATTTCTATAAAAACGCATGCTTTTGCATTTCACAAGATTCAGCTCCATCATATTATGATTGCTCCATAAAAAGAAGTTATTAAGATCCGATTGAAGATAAAAATGATCCGAAAAAAATCCCTAGAAAAGGGGAAATCCTCTACTGTTGGCATCACTGAATGTGGGTGTATTCTTTCAAATAACAAACAAAAGTCCGACGATTTTCACCGATCGCTTAAAAAAAGTCACAAAAATTGCAGTGCAGGTTTGTGATAAAATCTGCTGCATACATCCAGGCTTGAACATTTTTTTGCACTTATCAATTATAATTCTCCACAAATTTATTTTTACCGGCAAAACTGTTGATTATAAAGAAAAACGTTATATGAACGGATTAAAGAAATTGTAATTCTAAATTCTAAATTCTTTTTTGAGTTTGTTTTAGCAAAATCGGACAAGTGGTTCTCGAGTTATGTTAAACAAAAAAAACATCAAGATAAGGAAAAAATTTAAAATGTCATAAAAAAAAACTGACACATACGAAGCCAAACCCTTTGAGGGTTTTACTATATTGACCTAGTACCATCACCCTGACTTGGAATTTCTCACCCCCCAGATTGGCTGTTGTACTGTGTAATTAGAATTGTGGTTATTTCGTTGAACTATTTATGGTTTCTAATCCAAATTCCAATATTTTCAATTAGGCTCAAGTTCATCAAATTTAATTTTCATTAATGGTGTTTTCTTTTCTACAAAAAATGTGACATTTTATTTAAAAAAATTAAATTTGGGGTCTGTTTCTTAAACATTTTTCTCCCGAAAAGGGTGGCTTGTGTTATTCCAAAAAACTCACCCTTTTTTGGAAGCAAAATTTTTATGAAACAGATACCAAATTGGCATTTTTTTAAATAAAATGTCACACTTTTTTGTAGAAAAGAAAACACCATAAATCATTTTCATGAAGAAAGGAATCTCACAACATGAAAATTAATTAAAATTGTCATCGATAAGTATTTTTATATGAACGATTGTAATTGTAACGATTGGAAAACTGGTAAATATTTTTATAAATCCTTTTTAGAACACAAAAAAAATAAAAAATAAAAAATATTTTCTTTTTAAAAACCAACACAGATGAGTTGTAATTACTTTTGATGTTTTTGTTTACCGCAATAGCAAAGTTGTATGTACCCCATAATAAAAAATTACAAATCAACTTATTTGAGTTGTGAACCGAATACTTATATTCAACAAAATAGTTTGTGCCATGTATGTGTGTTTGTTTCTTTTCTTTTATCTTTTTTGGCGAGTTTTTAAGCAGCAAAAAAACGCAAAAATTCCTAGTTTCTATTTGTTAAAATTATTTCATTAAATAGATAAAATAATAAAGAAGGGTGATAACGTTTTTATAAAATTTTTGATATTTTTTGTAAGGGAGGTACCACGCCCACTTCTGCAATCCCGCCCACATTTTATGAGATGGTGTGTATGGACAACCTAAATGTTTGTACCTAATTTGGAAACTTTGGCTCTTGCCGTTTTCTAGATATACAGAAAAAAGTAATAAAATTACAACAAGGGATTTTTGGAAAAAATTAGAGGTAGTCGTGGTTTTTTACTCATATCTCAGCCATTTTTGGACCGATCTGGCTGAATTTCAATAGCAAAATTATAATAAGAATACCTGACAGATGCATACACCAACCCAGCCCCCATCATTTCTGGGGGCTTCGGAAAACCCATTTCAACAGACAGACGGACGGACAGACGGACAACCGGATTTTCATAAGGACCCAGAATATATATACTTTATAGGGAGTAGATCAATATTGTAGACATTACAAAGTTATATATGCCCTTTTACCTTCGGTGAAGGGTATAAAAAATTTTGTCCGGACAAAAATTTTGTTCGGAACGCATGGGTGAATCGAGCTTAAAGCACTTTCAATAAAAAACGAATACATGCAAAAATCAAATGTGTACGAAACGATTTAAAAATTACCAACGTTGAACTTTGTTTTGCTAGCAAAGAGTGAATGTAAATTTGAGCGTATGAATAAATAAGAAAAATAGTGATTTTGCAGTTCTCTGATATGAATTGGTCAAAGCTTTAAAATAGCTTTAAAAATTATTATTTTCCCTATAATAAAATTAGAGCAATGCCAGCACTCAGTAATGCTCGTTGGAATATTGGCACATTTGTCTTTTATACTTATTCCGGAATATCAACTGAAATTATTTGCTATTTGTAAATTTGTACTTAGAGCGAAGTCTGGTTTTCTGATCATAAATAACACTGTGCTAGTTGAAAAAATAGACAAGCCGGGCACATGGCGTTTTAACATAACTCGGGTACGCTGAATCCAATACCGTTTTTTTAAGGTTCTTGTTTTAGAGATATACCGTTATTTCGAAAATGGTGAGGGCTGCACAACATATATTTGCGTAACTCAAAAAGGGTTTAGTTTATTGAAATTACTAAAGAAAACCGAAATATCGCAATAAAATTTTCTTTAAGAAATAAATGTGCATTCGTTAAAGATACATAATTTTTCAATACAACTCCATACTAAATACTAGTGGTTCCAGCCAGGAACAAATTAGGGGTCTACTTAAGAGTTAAAAAGGTTACATTTGTTCTTCTGAGTACCTATTTGAAATTTTAAGAATTTTGAAATACCTTGCCAATATTGCAAGCTGTTTTGGATAAAATTTTTGTATATGAAGCTCCAGTATTATGTAAAATTTGCAATTTCTTTAATTATATATTGTTAAAGTAAATCCTAAAACCAAGGTTTTTTCGGTATTTAGGCATTTAAAAAAAGTTTTGCGCTCGTGTTCTATAAACCATACATTAATAATAGTAGTGGAACATAGGCGGCCTTTGGGAGTTCCCAAATATTTCCTCCTCTGTGGTATCAAAAACTCTGGCTTCGCTAACTAAATCTTCTCTGAATAGCAGGTCTTCTATGCATAGCTATTAATATGCTTACTTAAAACTCATTTATTTTAGCAAAATCATCTCCGCTTCTTAATTTGCTAAGAATTAAATTTTATATATCCAGAAAGATACATTCAAAGGCTTTAAAATGATACGAATATTGGCCACATTAGTTCAGAAATGTAGTGGAAAATCGCATATACATATGAAAACTTCAGAGGTCCATAACTCGATAACTATGCGTTTTCGAGACTTTTTCTATATAATACTTTCTTCTCATTTTTCGATGTTCTATTACCAAATGTATTTTTTTTTTCGTTTGGACCAGCGTTGGTAAACTGGATTTAAGCCATCCATATCGCACTTTTTCCACTAAAGGGGATTAACTCATAATTTATACATTTTCAGAAGAGACAAAAAACTGTTTTCTTTTTATACCTATGAACCTACACTTATACTACAAAAGGGGATACAATTGTTTTTTGTTTTGGTAAAATATTACAGAAATTTATCTTGGATTTTTACAGTGCGTAGATATGACCACTGTACATCGATTTCTTGCAAAAAGTGAAAATTTAAAAATGTTGGGTTGACTCTCTTTAGAGGTGTAATATGCAATAAAATGATAAAAACTTACTTAACATTTTTTCATCGCGTGCTATCACTGTTACATTTGCACCCTTTAGGGCGCATTCTACTGCCAAGCATAAGCCGATTCCCTTGCTGCCTCCTGTTATAACTACATGTTTATTCACTATACTCTTGGCACGTTTTCGTGTAACAAACAAGTACACTAAAATATGTACAAATACCGCAATTCCAACATAAAGAAGAATTTCCAAATTTACCGCAGCAGTCATGTTATTTGAAGTCAGCCTGCAAGGAGTAGCACATAAATAAAAAATCAAATTAGAAATTAATTTTTTGATTTGTAATTAGAAAGTTTTTTGTTAATACAAGCTGCATAATCAACAATATAAAAAGTTTTCTTTTCTAGTTTGAGGGGTCACTAACATTCCGCCACAAAAAAACTTGTTTCATGCTTTCCAAATAGATTTTATTTAATAATAAGATAATGTAGTTTTTTTCCTATTTATGTTAGCCAAATGAAAATATATTTTTACCGTAATAATTATCAATTTAAATTTTTTTCGGGGAGAAATCGTCTTCTAGTACCAGTCAAAGCGAATTTATTATTGAATGTGTGTGGTCCAAATTAACAAACTACAATTTTGTTTATACAAAAAAAGGGATATTTGTTTAAAAACTAAATTTTTCATATGAAAAAAAGTGGATTTTTAACAAATTTTGCAATTTACTTGTAATTTTACTTGCTTTGAACAGACTTTTTTGATAACCTAGAGTTGATGTTGTTGTAGAGTTGACACCCCCTTATAACAAGGCGAATTCAAAACAGGTGAACAAGAGCAAGGCCAAGGCGAATTTATACAAGGTAAGTGCCAAGGTATATTTACACAAGGTAAACTCGTTGGCCCATATGTTTGTCAGCTGTTTACCCCATTTGGAGCCCTAGTGTCAAAAGTTATTTATGTTGGTTCCGTTGGTTCCTTGTGTTTGTTTACATACTTATGGTTAGTGCGCGCCATTTTGAATTAAAAAAGTGTAAAATTGTGAAAAACATTTTATTTTTGTGAAATTTTAATTCTTGTGATTACTAAGCAAACAAAATACATTTAAATGCATTATTTTTTGCAATAATACATTATTTTTATGCTTGATAATGCACAATATATTAAAAATTGTTTCAGCTTATTATTCTGAACTGCACGTGTTGTTTTTTTTTCCATTTGTGTTTTTATTTTAAAGGCACATTGTTGCGTTTTTTTTGACACCATGGTTCCAAATACAAAAACAATTTGGCGTGTTGTTTTTGTCTTGTTGTACTTGTTGTAGCAACGAGTTTACCTTGTGTAAATATACCTTGGTATCAGAGTTGCCAATTTAGCGCCTTTGGCGCTAGATTAAGCGCTTTTCAACTGTCGAAAAGGCGCATATTTTTTCCTTAGCGCTTTTTTTTAAAAAGAGCGCTAAATTAGCGCTTTTATTGATACCCAACATTTTTTTACTTTTATTTGCATACTTTTAATGTCAAGACACATTAAACCAAAATTTGTTTCCGTTTTGAAAATACTTTACTCTGAAAAGCATTCTATACAAGGAAAGAAGTTTATTTTCTAAAGAAATCCATTTCGTTTCTTAAAACAAGAAAATTCAAAACTAAATAACTGATTTTAACTTATTTTGTTCGTATTAAGTAAAAGTTTCTTAAATAAAGAAACATTTTCTCATGATTAAAAAAATTCACGTTTTTGGTATATGATCAAAAATTTCAAGAAGCATTTATTTAATATTAGTCTGATTTTAAAATAGAATCAAGAAGCAAAGTTTTTTTTATAAGCTAACTAGTGCTATACGTTTTTATGGAAAAATTTTAGGCTTTTCTTCTGATTTTGTAAAATAAAAAGCAAAGAAAACTTGATTTAAGCAACTATAGAATTAAAATTAATTTTTTAGCTGTATTTTAGTAAATTTTAGTTCGCTTTGAGTCACAAATTTTTGCTTATGTTTATATACAATAAGAAATTTTTGACTTGGACGAGAATAGTGCAAAATTTTCGTGGTTCAAGACATATTTTCTGGTGAATTAGTAAATAATTCTTTCCGTGTATAGTTGAAATTATATTACTTTAAGCTTCCTTAAATATCAGAAAAGGCTTTTTAAAAATATTAAAGTTTTATTAACACTGCTACGCAAAAAACTAACAAAAAGTCGATCTAGAGAACTTGATTATGTGATTTTAATTCACTTTAGCGTGCTAAATGCAAATAGTTTATTCAATCACGTGTAGTTAACATTTTGTTTACTGATTTCTTGCTTTTTTTATTCCTAATATACCTGGATTTCTGATAAATGATAAAAATACTAATTTGCATTTAAAAATATAATATAAAATATTAAATAATTATTTGTAAAATATCAATATCGTTCTCAAGTTATGATAAAATATATGTAGCACATAAATGCCTTATTTCGGTCAAAATATAAGACTAGCCCATAAAAGAACAAGACATGATAGAAACAACTGAAAACGGATTTGAATTTAGCGCAGTAGTATCTTTGTTTTTCATAAATTTTTATTTAAAACGATTTTTTTTGACGGCCAGTGTTACTAATAAAACTTGGATCTTAAACATGTCATTAACTGCCTGTTTGTAGAACGCGAGCGCAAAAGTGACTCGTTTAACTTACATTTAAAACAAAAACAAAATTTCAAAATTTGTTTTTGTTTTAAATGTAAGTTAAGCGAGTCACTTTTGTGCTCGCGTTCTACAAACAGGCAGTAAGTTTTTTATTTAAATTTTATTTAGCGCTTTTTGATTGGAGACACGGCGCTTTTTGATTATAAATAGTTCACAACCCTGCTTGGTATATATAAGTGCAACTCTACAACTACAAAGCAAGGCGAATTAACTCCATGTATTTTGTTTTTGCAATTTTCTTACTTGTTGTCAAATTTCAGTATAAAAACAAAACAATATTTTGACGTTTCATGATTTTTGTGGATACAGCTGATGAACGGCTGACGAGTTGAGTTTACCTTGCTCAAGGCGAATTCAACAAGAAATTTAAGAAGGTAAACTCAACTCGTCAGCCGCTCATAAGCGGTGAACTAACAAAAAATAGGGAAACATTTTGATGTTATGATTTTGTTTATGTTTTGCGCCAAAATAACCGAAAAAAGTTCTTATAAAAACTGAATTTAATAATCTCTTTAATAACCCAAACTAAATTTTTATTTTGTTTTTCAATGTTAAATTGCAAAAAAAAGCCCCATGTATTTTGTTTATGCCTTTTTCTGGCTTGTTGTCAAATTTCAGTATAGAAACAAAACAATATTTTGACGTTTCACCATTTTTTTAATTCGCCGTGGATACAGCTGATGAACGGCTGACGAGTTGAGCTTACCTGGAGTTAATTCGCCTCGTTTTGTAGTTGTAGAGTTGCACCAAGGCGAATTTAAGAAGGTGATCTCAACTCGTCAGCCGTTCATCAGCTGTTTCCACGGCGAATTAAAAATAATAGGGAAACGTCAAAATATAATTTTGTTTATGTTTTGCGCCAAAATAACCGAAAAAATTTCTTAGAAAAACTGCGAATAATTAAAGTGAATTTAATAATCTCTTTTATAACCCAAAAAAATTTTTATTTTGTTTTTCAATCAATTTTTGTCTTGTCAGCATGTTTGACAACCGCCTATTAAATTGCAAAAAATACATGGGGCTTTTTGTAGTTGTAGAGTTGCACTTAACTTCAAATGGTGTCAATTAACCAATGACAACCCCATGTAAAAGTGATAGGTCTTATTTATATAAACTGTTAGAATGAGAACCGGTCTCTACCCCCAAAGACCTATCACGGGACTGCTTTGGTGTAAGCTCGCTTCCCTTTAGGAAAATAACACACTTGACATAGAGAATTTACCTACTGCATAATAACAACAACTTATAATTTACAAGTATACATGTTTTATTATGTTGTTTTAAATAGCAAGTGATTGTATAAATATATTTTATTTGATGTAATTTGTATATGGCTTAGGCCCAGTGTTGCGTTTTCGCAATGATTGGATTTTTGAGTAGAAATAATAATGTTTGTATGTTAGCTATCTCTTTCAGAAGTTTCAGATAGGTATATTATATATTACTTTATTTTTTTAAACTTTTTCCAAAAGTACCCAAAAAAAAACAGGAAAAATTAAAAATTTAAATTAAAAATGTTTGTAAAAAAAACTTATGTATGATACAAATCCAAAAACAGGTCGATTAGTAATGGGCTAATCAATTGATAAAGCCATACACGCTTTGATTTGGAGAACAACCGACTCAGTTGACAATTAAATTGAATCGTGTATGAGCTGTTTTACTTTTAAATTGGAAACACAGACATAATTTTTGATTGGAAATTTGCTCCATAGCAAAAAAAAAAAAAAAAAATAGTAAATGAAGAAGGACTCTAAAATTGTGGATAGGCAATGCCAAAAGCGGCACAGAGCATACAGAGGCATCACGAGACAGAAAATATTGTATTGTTTCTGTCTTTTCTTTGAAAGCTGCCCTTTTTGCGTTTTTTGTTTTGATTATGCAATTTGTGTAGATAGTAGCGGCCTGTTTTTGCGCATTGTCACTTCACTAACAAAAAACGTTTTCTTTCTCTTTCTTCGAAAGCTGCCCTCGCAAATAATTTAGACATTTTTCATACGTCACTTTTTTCATCTCTGTATACTTTGTGTTAAGGTATAGATTTGATTTCTAGCTCATTTTTTGCAAAATGTAACATGCGGCTTATCAGGAACCACCCGCCGCAATTGCGATTTTTGTGACGATTTAGGTCAGTCAATTAGACGAGATTTTTTTCTCAGTTATCTGGCAGCTAAGTAAAAAATTTGTTTTTGTTTTTATCGAGAAAATTGCTAACGGGACGCTGTTTTGTTAAATAAATAAGTAAACATAAGCAAGGCTATATAAATAAGTTATTTCTTTTAAAAAAGATTTACGAAATGCAAATGAACTCGAATATTTCTATTGAGCGGAAAAAAGTGGACTGCAGTGTGCTACCCAAAGGATGGCAAAGGGAAGAAGTTTTACGAAAGTCTGGAATCTCAGCCGGAAAAGTTGATGTCTACTACTACAGGTAATATTAACATTGAGTAAAATAAGCATTTTAAAGTAATTAACACATAACGCACGTATAAAACACAAAAATACCTTACAATATTCACTTTTTCATTTTTAAAAAAGTGAAAACTACCACAATAATTTCTACCCTCTTTCCCATTTAATTCATTAATGATATATGTATATTTTAAACACATCATGTTTTAACCATTTTACCCTCACTGCCACTTTTCTAAACACATTCTTATATTAATGTTATAATGACGTATGTACATTGAATGATATGTCGATATGAAATAAATATTTATATGATGTTGCGGATGACAATTGCCAATGATGATGACGATGATGTAGTCCTACTGGAAAACGTATAGATAGCAAACCACAGTTGGCACGTCATTTAGGAGATGCAATAGATGTAAGCAGTTTTGATTTTCAAAAAGGCAAGTTTATACAACATCTGCCATCACCTTCCATATCATTATACCGCTGCCTACCTGGCACCACATCTATAGTTAGCAGCAACAGTGGTGTGGCTGGTAGTGGTAGTAGTGCTGCCATAAGTGTTGCTGGTGGTGGCGCTACTTCATTACCAACATTGAGTGGTGGCATTACTATAATACCATCCCATCATTCATCTGTGGGACACAATTTAAAACGCAAACACAGAATGGGATCACAAACAGCAGTTATAAATTTTCCTTCATCTTCGTCGTCTTCTACTTCAATTTCCAGTCATCATAATCTTTTAAGTTCTTGCACAACGATGACTACGACGACGACATCATCTAATTTGCCACTTAAGCAACAACAATTAGAATTCAGGTAGAGCCTTCAAATAAAAAATATTAAATAAAAGGCAAATCTGTGTTGCATGTTATTGTCAAGTGATATCCAAACTATTTGACATACGTACTTATGTATAATATTAAGTATTTTTTATAAGAAAACATATCGAATTGGCAATTTTAGGATTTTCAAATTGAAAGGAAATTTACTTGTTCCAAATTCATGTCCATTATTATAAAATTGGCATATTTAAAAATATATTATAATTTCTGTTAACATATTTTATTTGATGAAAAAATGAATTTATTGTGTCTTGCACTTGTTTTATTTATTTTTTACATTTTGAATTCTTTTTCTTGCATGCAGTTTAACATCTTTCATTGTTTAATGAAGTTACAAAGATTCGTCTTACTATTTGAAAAAAGAAAAGACATCGCTCGCCTATTTTTTATTAATAAAAAAATTTTTTTTGATATCCAAATTTTAATATGTAAACAAATTTGCTTAGAATTTTATTATTATTGTCCAAATCCGTAAGTTATAACAACTAATATAGGCCCCTGTTACGGTTTACAACTCAACTCAGTTGAGTTGTAATAAATACAACTGGTTGTGATCAGTTGTAATTTTTGTTATGTTTTTGTTCACGCAATTTAGCAAAGTTGTAGTCCATAATACAAAAATTATGAACCGTAATAGAGGCCATATAGAAAAATCTAAATTTACTTCATTATAAAAATATGTATGTAATATCAAAAGCAACTCTTGGTCATTTAAAAAAAAAACAGTGCAATCTCCCTTAAAGGACACCTTCCTTAAACGGATACCCCCTTTCGACGGACACTGTTGCATGTTCCCGGCAACGTTCTTAAAGTATTGAGTTCTTTTGATAGGACATTTCCTTTGCACGGGCACATTTCAGTGGTCCCTTCGTTGTCCTGTCGTGAGAGATTCCACTGTATATATTACAAAGCTGTTTGCCTGAATACAGTTCATTTTTGGTTTTCATACTGCTTTTCAACCCAGTTATGAATTGAATTTAAATAGGATAAAACTCCCAGAGAATTCGTATTCATAATTGGGTTGTAAATAAAATCATCTTTGTAGCTTTATAAGCCCATTGTATGTTTTTTTCTCTTTTTAAATTACAAACATGCAAATTATTTTTTTATACTTACAATTGTCACTTGCATTAACAGTCGTGCTATGCGAACAGATGTCTCTTTGGTGCCACCCATACGACAGACTGCCTCTATATTTAAACAACCCGTTACAGTGATCCGTAATCATGAAAATAGCAAAACAAAAAATGACACAAAGCAAGGAGCACAAGATAAACCGAAACAATTATTTTGGGAAAAACGTTTGGAACGTATGAGAGCTTGTCATGCAACCGGTGAGCAATTTGATGACATTGTTCTTCCTAAAAGTCTGAAACCGTTAGGGCCCAATGTTCATGAACAGACTGTAATGCAATCACTAGCCACAGCTTTACATGTACTCAATACACCCGTAACTGGCCAAACTGCTACCAAGACTGAATTTCAAAAAAACGCCACGGCTTTTATCAATCCTGACCAACCCCTAATGCAGGGTATACTTATATCAGAAGATGATATACGACGGCAAGAAGATCGTGTTACTATCGCACGAAGAAAACTACAAGAAGCTTTAAAAGCTTAATAAGAAAATAATTAAAATTAGTTATAAGTATAAACTACACATAGTATAAAGAAAAAAAATGCAATAAAAATTTAAAAGCGTTTTTAAATAAATTCATAAATAATACAGTTTTGTGTTTTTTTTTATTTTTCGAAAAATAATGAGAATAACAAACCAGCCGAAAAAAACTTGGAACTTTAAACAATATCACTATCATGGCATTACCAAAAAGCTTTTAAAACAAGGGAAATTTAAACGTGTGTGAAGATAAATATGAAAAGTTAAATATGTTTTTAAAAAATATCGCATGCGATAAAAAATATTTTAAAAAAATATCGCATGCGTATTATAAAGAAAATACGACTATTTATACGAAATTTTACAGTTTTTATGAAAAATTAATAATTTTTATTTAATATTTAAAACAAATTAGATATTTAGTTAGTCTTTTTATATTAAAATTTATGATTTTTGAAAAAATACGACTTAGAGTGAAATTCTCATGAAAGTGCTGTGTGAGGGATATGGCCACTGTGTCCAAACCCTTCGATCTCAGGGAATCAAACCTAATGGAAAATGAAGGCTATGGACAGGGCTACAATATCCTATAAGCACTTTTTCCAAATTGTATTTGTGAAAATTTTTATACATTTTTGAAAATTTGACTTAGAGTGAAATTCTCTTGAAAGTGCTGTGTGAGGGATATGGCCACTGTGTCCAAACCCTTCGATCTCAGGGAATCAAACCTAATGGAAAATGAAGGCTACGGACAGGGCTACAATATCCTATAAGCACTTTTTCCAAATTGTATTTCTGAAAATTTTTATACATTTTTGAAAATTTGACTTAGAGTGAAATTCTCTTGAAAGTGCTGTGTGAGGGATATGGCCACTGTGTCCAAACCCTTCGATCTCAGGGAATCAAACCTAATGGAAAATGAAGGCTATGGACAGGGCTACAATATCCTATAAGCACTTTTTCCAAATTGTATTTGTGAAAATTTTTATACATTTTTGAAAATTTGACTTAGAGTGAAATTCTCTTGAAAGTGCTGTGTGAGGGATATGGCCACTGTGTCCAAACCCTTCGATCTCAGGGAATCAAACCTAATGGAAAATGAAGGCTATGGACAGGGCTACAATATCCTATAAGCACTTTTTCCAAATTGTATTTGTGAAAATTTTTATACATTTTTGAAAATTTGACTTAGAGTGAAATTCTCTTGAAAGTGCTGTGTGAGGGATATGGCCACTGTGTCCAAACCCTTCGATCTCAGGGAATCAAACCTAATGGAAAATGAAGGCTACGGACAGGGCTACAATATCCTATAAGCACTTTTTCCAAATTGTATTTCTGAAAATTTTTATACATTTTTGAAAATTTGACTTAGAGTGAAATTCTCTTGAAAGTGCTGTGTGAGGGATATGGCCACTGTGTCCAAACCCTTCGATCTCAGGGAATCAAACCTAATGGAAAATGAAGGCTATGGACAGGGCTACAATATCCTATAAGCACTTTTTCCAAATTGTATTTGTGAAAATTTTTATACATTTTTGAAAATTTGACTTAGAGTGAAATTCTCTTGAAAGTGCTGTGTGAGGGATATGGCCACTGTGTCCAAACCCTTCGATCTCAGGGAATCAAACCTAATGGAAAATGAAGGCTACGGACAGGGCTACAATATCCTATAAGCACTTTTTCCAAATTGTATTTCTGAAAATTTTTATACATTTTTGAAAATTTGACTTAGAGTGAAATTCTCTTGAAAGTGCTGTGTGAGGGATATGGCCACTGTGTCCAAACCCTTCGATCTCAGGGAATCAAACCTAATGGAAAATGAAGGCTATGGACAGGGCTACAATATCCTATAAGCACTTTTTCCAAATTGTATTTGTGAAAATTTTTATACATTTTTGAAAATTTGACTTAGAGTGAAATTCTCTTGAAAGTGCTGTGTGAGGGATATGGCCACTGTGTCCAAACCCTTCGATCTCAGGGAATCAAACCTAATGGAAAATGAAGGCTATGGACAGGGCTACAATATCCTATAAGCACTTTTTCCAAATTGTATTTGTGAAAATTTTTATACATTGTTGAAAATTTGACTTAGAGTGAAATTCTCTTGAAAGTGCTGTGTGAGGGATATGGCCACTGTGTCCAAACCCTTCGATCTCAGGGAATCAAACCTAATGGAAAATGAAGGCTATGGACAGGGCTACAATATCCTATAAGCACTTTTTCCAAATTGTATTTTTGAAAATTTTTATACATTTTTGAAAATTTGACTTAGAGTGAAATTCTCTTGAAAGTGCTGTGTGAGGGATATGGCCACTGTGTCCAAACCCTTCGATCTCAGGGAATCAAACCTAATGGAAAATGAAGGCTATGGACAGGGCTACAATATCCTATAAGCACTTTTTCCAAATTGTATTTGTGAAAATTTTTATACATTTTTGAAAATTTGACTTAGAGTGAAATTCTCTTGAAAGTGCTGTGTGAGGGATATGGCCACTGTGTCCAAACCCTTCGATCTCAGGGAATCAAACCTAATGGAAAATGAAGGCTATGGACAGGGCTACAATATCCTATAAGCACTTTTTCCAAATTATATTTGTGAAAATTTTTATACATTTTTGAAAATTTGACTTAGAGTGAAATTCTCTTGAAAGTGCTGTGTGAGGGATATGGCCACTGTGTCCAAACCCTTCGATCTCAGGGAATCAAACCTAATGGAAAATGAAGGCTATGGACAGGGCTACAATATCCTATAAGCACTTTTTCCAAATTGTATTTGTGAAAATTTTTATACATTTTTGAAAATTTGACTTAGAGTGAAATTCTCTTGAAAGTGCTGTGTGAGGGATATGGCCACTGTGTCCAAACCCTTCGATCTCAGGGAATCAAACCTAATGGAAAATGAAGGCTATGGACAGGGCTACAATATCCTATAAGCACTTTTTCCAAATTGTATTTGTGAAAATTTGTATACATTTTTGAAAATTTGACTTAGAGTGAAATTCTCTTGAAAGTGCTGTGTGAGGGATATGGCCACTGTGTCCAAACCCTTCGATCTCAGGGAATCAAACCTAATGGAAAATGAAGGCTATGGACAGGGCTACAATATCCTATAAGCACTTTTTCCAAATTGTATTTGTGAAAATTTGTATACATTTTTGAAAATTTGACTTAGAGTGAAATTCTCTTGAAAGTGCTGTGTGAGGGATATGGCCACTGTGTCCAAACCCTTCGATCTCAGGGAATCAAACCTAATGGAAAATGAAGGCTATGGACAGGGCTACAATATCCTATAAGCACTTTTTCCAAATTGTATTTGTGAAAATTTTTATACATTTTTGAAAATTTGACTTAGAGTGAAATTCTCTTGAAAGTGCTGTGTGAGGGATATGGCCACTGTGTCCAAACCCTTCGATCTCAGGGAATCAAACCTAATGGAAAATGAAGGCTATGGACAGGGCTACAATATCCTATAAGCACTTTTTCCAAATTGTATTTGTGAAAATTTTTATACATTTTTGAAAATTTGACTTAGAGTGAAATTCTCTTGAAAGTGCTGTGTGAGGGATATGGCCACTGTGTCCAAACCCTTCGATCTCAGGGAATCAAACCTAATGGAAAATGAAGGCTATGGACAGGGCTACAATATCCTATAAGCACTTTTTCCAAATTGTATTTGTGAAAATTTTTATACATTTTTGAAAATTTGACTTAGAGTGAAATTCTCTTGAAAGTGCTGTGTGAGGGATATGGCCACTGTGTCCAAACCCTTCGATCTCAGGGAATCAAACCTAATGGAAAATGAAGGCTATGGACAGGGCTACAATATCCTATAAGCACTTTTTCCAAATTGTATTTGTGAAAATTTTTATACATTTTTGAAAATTTGACTTAGAGTGAAATTCTCTTGAAAGTGCTGTGTGAGGGATATGGCCACTGTGTCCAAACCCTTCGATCTCAGGGAATCAAACCTAATGGAAAATGAAGGCTATGGACAGGGCTACAATATCCTATAAGCACTTTTTCCAAATTGTATTTGTGAAAATTTTTATACATTTTTGAAAATTTGACTTAGAGTGAAATTCTCTTGAAAGTGCTGTGTGAGGGATATGGCCACTGTGTCCAAACCCTTCGATCTCAGGGAATCAAACCTAATGGAAAATGAAGGCTATGGACAGGGCTACAATATCCTATAAGCACTTTTTCCAAATTGTATTTGTGAAAATTTTTATACATTTTTGAAAATTTGACTTAGAGTGAAATTCTCTTAAAAGTGCTTATAGGATATTGTAGCCCTGTCCATAGCCTTCATTTTCCATTAGGTTTGATTCCCTGAGATCGAAGGGTTTGGACACAGTGGCCATATCCCTCACACAGCACTTTCAAGAGAATTTCACTCTAAGTCAAATTTTCAAAAATGTATAAAAATTTTCACAAATACAATTTGGAAAAAGTGCTTATAGGATATTGTAGCCCTGTCCATAGCCTTCATTTTCCATTAGGTTTGATTCCCTGAGATCGAAGGGTTTGGACACAGTGGCCATATCCCTCACACAGCACTTTCAAGAGAATTTCACTCTAAGTCAAATTTTCAAAAATGTATAAAAATTTTCACAAATACAATTTGGAAAAAGTGCTTATAGGATATTGTAGCCCTGTCCATAGCCTTCATTTTCCATTAGGTTTGATTCCCTGAGATCGAAGGGTTTGGACACAGTGGCCATATCCCTCACACAGCACTTTCAAGAGAATTTCACTCTAAGTCAAATTTTCAAAAATGTATAAAAATTTTCACAAATACAATTTGGAAAAAGTGCTTATAGGATATTGTAGCCCTGTCCATAGCCTTCATTTTCCATTAGGTTTGATTCCCTGAGATCGAAGGGTTTGGACACAGTGGCCATATCCCTCACACAGCACTTTCAAGAGAATTTCACTCTAAGTCAAATTTTCAAAAATGTATACCAATTTTCACAAATACAATTTGGAAAAAGTGCTTATAGGATATTGTAGCCCTGTCCATAGCCTTCATTTTCCATTAGGTTTGATTCCCTGAGATCGAAGGGTTTGGACACAGTGGCCATATCCCTCACACAGCACTTTCAAGAGAATTTCACTCTAAGTCAAATTTTCAAAAATGTATACAAATTTTCACAAATACAATTTGGAAAAAGTGCTTATAGGATATTGTAGCCCTGTCCATAGCCTTCATTTTCCATTAGGTTTGATTCCCTGAGATCGAAGGGTTTGGACACAGTGGCCATATCCCTCACACAGCACTTTCAAGAGAATTTCACTCTAAGTCAAATTTTCAAAAATGTATAAAAATTTTCACAAATACAATTTGGAAAAAGTGCTTATAGGATATTGTAGCCCTGTCCATAGCCTTCATTTTCCATTAGGTTTGATTCCCTGAGATCGAAGGGTTTGGACACAGTGGCCATATCCCTCACACAGCACTTTCAAGAGAATTTCACTCTAAGTCAAATTTTCAAAAATGTATAAAAATTTTCACAAATATAATTTGGAAAAAGTGCTTATAGGATATTGTAGCCCTGTCCATAGCCTTCATTTTCCATTAGGTTTGATTCCCTGAGATCGAAGGGTTTGGACACAGTGGCCATATCCCTCACACAGCACTTTCAAGAGAATTTCACTCTAAGTCAAATTTTCAAAAATGTATAAAAATTTTCACAAATACAATTTGGAAAAAGTGCTTATAGGATATTGTAGCCCTGTCCATAGCCTTCATTTTCCATTAGGTTTGATTCCCTGAGATCGAAGGGTTTGGACACAGTGGCCATATCCCTCACACAGCACTTTCAAGAGAATTTCACTCTAAGTCAAATTTTCAAAAATGTATAAAAATTTTCACAAATACAATTTGGAAAAAGTGCTTATAGGATATTGTAGCCCTGTCCATAGCCTTCATTTTCCATTAGGTTTGATTCCCTGAGATCGAAGGGTTTGGACACAGTGGCCATATCCCTCACACAGCACTTTCAAGAGAATTTCACTCTAAGTCAAATTTTCAAAAATGTATAAAAATTTTCACAAATACAATTTGGAAAAAGTGCTTATAGGATATTGTAGCCCTGTCCATAGCCTTCATTTTCCATTAGGTTTGATTCCCTGAGATCGAAGGGTTTGGACACAGTGGCCATATCCCTCACACAGCACTTTCAAGAGAATTTCACTCTAAGTCAAATTTTCAAAAATTTATAAAAATTTTCACAAATACAATTTGGAAAAAGTGCTTATAGGATATTGTAGCCCTGTCCATAGCCTTCATTTTCCATTAGGTTTGATTCCTTGAGATCGAAGGGTTTGGACACAGTGGCCATATCCCTCACACAGCACTTTCAAGAGAATTTCACTCTAAGTCAAATTTTCAAAAATGTATAAAAATTTTCACAAATACAATTTGGAAAAAGTGCTTATAGGATATTGTAGCCCTGTCCATAGCCTTCATTTTCCATTAGGTTTGGTTCCCTGAGATCGAAGGGTTTGGACACAGTGGCCATATCCCTCACACAGCACTTTCAAGAGAATTTCACTCTAAGTCAAATTTTCAAAAATGTATACAAATTTTCACAAATACAATTTGGAAAAAGTGCTTATAGGATATTGTAGCCCTGTCCATAGCCTTCGTTTTCCATTAGGTTTGATTCCCTGAGATCGAAGGGTTTGGACACAGTGGCCATATCCCTCACACAGCACTTTCAAGAGAATTTCACTCTAAGTCAAATTTTCAAAAATGTATAAAAATTTTCACAAATACAATTTGGAAAAAGTGCTTATAGGATATTGTAGCCCTGTCCATAGCCTTCATTTTCCATTAGGTTTGATTCCCTGAGATCGAAGGGTTTGGACACAGTGGCCATATCCCTCACACAGCACTTTCAAGAGAATTTCACTCTAAGTCAAATTTTCAAAAATGTATAAAAATTTTCACAAATACAATTTGGAAAAAGTGCTTATAGGATATTGTAGCCCTGTCCATAGCCTTCATTTTCCATTAGGTTTGATTCCCTGAGATCGAAGGGTTTGGACACAGTGGCCATATCCCTCACACAGCACTTTCAAGAGAATTTCACTCTAAGTCAAATTTTCAAAAATTTATAAAAATTTTCACAAATACAATTTGGAAAAAGTGCTTATAGGATATTGTAGCCCTGTCCATAGCCTTCATTTTCCATTAGGTTTGATTCCCTGAGATCGAAGGGTTTGGACACAGTGGCCATATCCCTCACACAGCACTTTCAAGAGAATTTCACTCTAAGTCAAATTTTCAAAAATGTATAAAAATTTTCACAAATACAATTTGGAAAAAGTGCTTATAGGATATTGTAGCCCTGTCCATAGCCTTCATTTTCCATTAGGTTTGATTCCCTGAGATCGAAGGGTTTGGACACAGTGGCCATATCCCTCACACAGCACTTTCAAGAGAATTTCACTCTAAGTCAAATTTTCAAAAATGTATAAAAATTTTCACAAATACAATTTGGAAAAAGTGCTTATAGGATATTGTAGCCCTGTTCATAGCCTTCATTTTCCATTAGGTTTGATTCCCTGAGATCGAAGGGTTTGGACACAGTGGCCATATCCCTCACACAGCACTTTCAAGAGAATTTCACTCTAAGTCAAATTTTCAAAAATTTATAAAAATTTTCACAAATACAATTTGGAAAAAGTGCTTATAGGATATTGTAGCCCTGTCCATAGCCTTCATTTTCCATTAGGTTTGATTCCCTGAGATCGAAGGGTTTGGACACAGTGGCCATATCCCTCACACAGCACTTTCAAGAGAATTTCACTCTAAGTCAAATTTTCAAAAATGTATAAAAATTTTCACAAATACAATTTGGAAAAAGTGCTTATAGGATATTGTAGCCCTGTCCATAGCCTTCATTTTCCATTAGGTTTGATTCCCTGAGATCGAAGGGTTTGGACACAGTGGCCATATCTCTCACACAGCACTTTCATGAGAATTTCACTCTAAGTCGTATTTTTTCAAAAATCATAAATTTTAATATAAAAAGACTAACTAAATATCTAATTTGTTTTAAATATTAAATAAAAATTATTAATTTTTCATAAAAACTGTAAAATTTCGTATAAATAGTCGTATTTTCTTTATAATACGCATGCGATATTTTTTTAAAATATTTTTTATCGCATGCGATATTTTTTAAAAACATATTTAACTTTTCATATTTATCTTCACACACGTGAAATTTAACTATATTTGGTATTGTTTTTAGCCATTTGTGTATAAAAGTTCTGTCAAATCATATTATAAAAACGATTTCTTTGAAAGAATTGTATACATAAACAATATTAATGCATAATTGAGGTAAAACTTAAAAAAAAAAACTAACAATGAAAGGCAGTTTTCTGTTTATTAGCTTTTTCAACTATACAGATTTTCAGTCCATGTCATCTTCTTCAAACTCATCATCTTCATCGTAATTTAAACCATCATAATATTGCTGAGAGTTGGAAAACTAAAATGAAATTTTTATTATTAAATAAAATGTATTTATGCATAAAAATATTTTACAAACCCGCTTTTTAAAGAAAATTTTTATAGCGGCAAAAGAGGACATAGCCACTACTGCTGCAACACCTGCTAAAATTTTTGTTTTCTTTTCAGTTTCTAGGAACTTTCGTTCTGTTGCCGTTAGCAAAGGATTATTGGGTGAGGCATCATCTTTGCTAGTATTTATCGAATTAAATGATTCCTTCTTAAAAACATCCCTTGATATCCGATTAATGAAATAAACTAAATTCTGACAGCCTTTTATGTGATTTTGTATAGGATTATTAGGAAGCGTTATTTTCGATAAAATAGACAAATATGAAAACACAATAGCATCAAATTCACTAAACTGGTCACCAAAAAACCAAACTTTGCGTCCTAGACGTTTTGATAAAATATTAATACATTTTTTGGCCACATTTGTCAGCTAATAAAAAATAAACAAAAGAGTTCCAATAGCACAATTTAAGTTATATTTAAACTTACATAATCTCCTCCGTGAAGTTCTAATTTATCATCTATATCGAAACCTCCCATAGTATAAACAATATCATAAGCTTCTTTTTGATACGAGGACGGATAATAAAAATTAAAAGGGAATGGTGTTCTTTTGGCATAGAAGGACCTGGTGATTTCAAAGTTATTCGGTTCGCCAAACATAAAATAATGATAATAAGCGTGCAAATTTGAAAACACCCAACTTGAAAACGATTCTGATAAACATTTATCTTTTGGGTTTAATTTTGCATCTACAGGATATCCCTAAAAATAAAATTTTCATTACTTTTAAATTACATATTTATTATTTTTGTTAGAAAACAGGTACTTACTTCTTTGTCTAGTAATTTTTTTATTTGACTGTAGCCCACAAACTTGTTTCTGCCAATTTCAAGATAGGGTAGTTGGCCGGCTCCGGAGCGTAGGGGATTAGAATTTGTTTCTATGGTCACGGGACATCTTGTAAACTTTACTAAGCACTAGATTTATTAAAATATCAATAATTTTACATAAAACTGCTTTATTACACATGTAATAAATAAAACTTAAATGATTTCCACTTACTAAAACGCGCAGACACTCAAAATCTATGGAAGGTAGACCCCATTCGCCTTTATACACATACAACACAGCACCTAAACGCATGTTTACTTTGAACTTTTCAACGTTATTGTTAAATCATTGGATAAACAACAATCTGTTTGTATTTACTTTATTTCCGTTTTAAATGACCAATTTTAATATAAGTTTATTTACACAATTTTGTAGTTTTATAAAATTACTACACAAGAGGGATTTCGGAAAATTGTTGAGGTTATGCTTGAAATTTATAAATGTCAAAATAAGCTTCTTCTTGCTTTCAAATTTCTTAAAAATTTAGTAAGAAATGATAACGCAATTATGTGCTGTTGTTTGTAAACAGAAAAAAATGATGTGAAAATATTTGTAAAAAATAATTATTCGTACCAAAAAAAAAATATTACGAAGTATGTTTTTAGTGAGTTATAGCAGTTCGTCTGATTCTGAAGATGAAAAATATAAAAAACAAGTGGAAAAAATAGATTATGATGCGATACAACCGCTCAAAAAAAGGTAAGGAAGGCGTGCTTACTATAAAAACTTATTTTTGTTCAGGGTTCGGATAATATATTTTAAAATTTAGAATAAGTGGTATAATTAAAAAAAAAATTAAAAACTAGCTTTTACAAGTAACTTCGTTAACGTGAAAATTTTTCCTTTAAAAAATTTAAAGAAATTTTATTTATTTTCTATTTCTATATGTATGTTAAATTATTTATAAATAACATTATAGGAATTATTACTTTTCGCATACCCAGACACATAAGCTTTGAGCTATCGATAGTGTTGAGCAACCAACATGCAACATTTCGATTCCAATCGAAAATCGATTTTGTGGTAAAAAAAATCGATTTTTTGCAATCGAATTTACGAATGCGATTTTATACTGAAATCTATTTTTGGGCTTTTAAAATCGATTTTTTTTATTTTTATCAAAATTTTGGCATTTTTTATTCTTAATTAAATCGATAAATTATGGGCATGCACAATATAACGTATTTTTTTTTGTGCGTACATACGTCTGTAGGTATGCTAATGCAGTTTTCCAAGTTTAAAGTTGTAATTTTACATATTTTCCTATTAGTATCCTTAATATACTTCCAAGTTTAATATAAGGGCTCTGTGAGCGATATTTAAATCTAGTTATAAGCAGAATGAAAAAACAAAAAGTACGTAATTTATCCTAACAAATACGAAATTACAAGGAAATGTCTCTGCATCTTTCTGGCATCAATGGCATGCAAACGTTTTTTTTTTTAACTAACTTAATAGTAACTTAGCAAAGAAACAGTCGCTACCGATCAGGAACTACTGTCATAATCCTTTGAAATACTATCGAAAAATTCAGGCTTGTCACAGAATTAAATCCGATCAAAAGTGATTTCGTTTAATGTGAAGCAAGATACGAAATCACTTCCACTTTCGATCGGAATTAATTTATGTGACAGGCCTGATTGTCTATAGAATAACACAATTTTAATATGTAAAATGTACATGTACTTGTTCCTCTAAAGGCGATCTCAAAATTTACACATTTTCACTTTTTGCAGGAAAATTAGAAAAAGTAGTCATATCTACACACTGTAAAAATCTCAGTTCAATTTATCTAGTAGTTTTCCAAAAAAATGCTGGAGTATACCCCTTTGTGATATAAGGTATGAGTTTGCAAATTTATCTTAAACGATTTTGAAATCGATTTTAAAATCGACTTTGAGGTTCGATTAATCAATTTCAAAAACCATAATAAAAAAAGTCGATCGAAAAATCGAAAATCGATTTTGGTATCCATTTACCCTTCCCTACTGTCCATATCAAAAGCAAGGCGTCTCTTAATATGTATATTCCGGCTTCAGGATCATATGTAATCTGTATAACAAATTATTTAAATGGAGAAAAGTCGCCTTAACACGAGTAAGATTCTTCCATAGCACAGCGAAAGACGATTCTTCAATCGTTGTGGGAATCGTTTAAGACGTGGGTAAAGATAACACTGCGTCACAAAATTCTAGCAAAGTCGTGACCAAATGAATCTGACATAAAATCTTGATGTAAAATTGTCCGCTGAATCCGAATATAAAAAAGAGCAAAATTGCTAAAAAATCATCAAATTTATAATGAAGTTTGAAATTTTGTGTACTATAACTCTGCCATTTAATTGTAAAAAAATTCGAGTTGACTCTCTTTAGAGGAACCAGTACCATATATGAAAACTTTAGAGGTCGATAATTCGAAAACTATGCGTTTTAGCCCCTTTTGAAACTTTATATTTTATTTTTATTTTTACATTTTCTATCATCTATTTTAACTAGCTGTCCTCTATAAAATTTGTGTCCTCTTTTATCATCTTTTTTTCATAATCTGTCATCTTTGTCCTCTTTTTTTTAAAGCATGAGCAATATTTGATTTTATTTTTATAAATTAAAATAAATTTTATTTCACGGCGATCACTGGTCTTTTCTGTCAAATCGTATGGTAAATGTCGTGCCATGCTTGTTCTGTTCATATTCCTACTGAACTCTCATACACTTGCAGTATAAAGTTTTGAATAAGTAACTCCAATGCATTTTTAAGTTTCGTTATTTTTTTAAACTAATTTTACTTAAGTTATTGTAAATTTTTATATATCGTCTGCTTAATATCCAAACCTGCTAATGTTTGAGAGGAAACAAAAAATATAGTTGATTTGACACACTTCAATACTCAAATAGCTGGTCTACGAGGCATATTTTTCTCTACCCAACGGAATCAAAATCTCAATTTACTTAAAAAATGGATTTAGCAGGTTTGCATATTAAGCCGACAATATGTTATTTTTTTAATTTACTAAAGGTATATACATAAATATGGGGATGTAAATTTGTCTGTAATATAAGTAAAAAATCTTGAAGTCAAAAATATTTTTTACTTTTTTTCTTTATGTCCTCTATTTTTATTTTCAAAATCTGGTCGCCTTACCTATGTATGTACTTTATTATTTAGAGCTCCGTCCGTAAACTCGATTTTTTCCAAAGCAATTTACTTAAAATGCAAAGAAAAAATATCTGGAAGATTGGGAATATTATTTATAATTATCTTATATATAACTACGGGAACAGTCGCTGTCGGGCAATTGCCGCGTGAACATCGTTTTTTTTTTGCTCTCTGATAGTGTGATTGTGTTTTTCAATAAGAGGAAGAACATTTTTCTTGAGTTTTTTTTTGCCTTGTTACATTTTGGTTTCATATATTTTGTTTTTTTTTTTGCCTGATAGAAGGGAAAGAATTACGATATAGTTTTCTGTAACCACCACCATGAATGGGGTTTATCCCCCGAATTACAACCGGTTTAGGGAACTAGATTCTACGGCTCGAATGAGTAAACTAAACAGAAAAAACGACTACGTCCAGATGATTTTGTTCCTTTGCCTGCAATTGCCAACAATGAACAACAACTCCCAAGATATCTAGTAGCATCGGCAATATCATCGGAACCTGAAATCGAAGCAGCTCCTCTTTCTTCATACAACGTCTTCCAAGTAGAACGTGGTCTTGATTTCATTAGCAAAGAACGTTTAGAAGTTACGGAAATGAGAAGTGGTGACCTGCTAATTAAAGTCCCGAATAGGAAAATTGCTGAACAATTTCTAAAAGTTAACTACATTGATTGCATTCCGGTCAAAATTACCCTTCACAAAACTTTAAAAACTATTCAAGGACGAATCTTCTCGAGAAAAATTATTAACATTACAGAAGAAGAATTGCTAGAATCACTTAAATCTCAGAAAGTTGTTGATATACGAAAAATGACAAAACTTGATGGTAAAACAATCATAGCAACAGGTGCAGCAGTTGTAACATTTGACCTCATATATCGTCCAGAAATACTTAAGCTAGGATGGGAGAGAGTTCCAGTCGAGGAATATATACCAAATCCGATGAAATGCCAACACTGCCAAAAGCTTGGTCATACAAAAAAAAAAACGTTGCCGTTATGTTGAAATGTGTAAGGAATGTGGCACACCAACACCTCATGAACCCTGTACCCGTAAGTACTGTGTAAACTTTCAATTGGAAACTCATCCGTCTAGTGATCCAAATTTTGCTACCTTTTGGAAGCACAAATCTGTAAATTTTTTAAGAAGTTCGAGAAGATGTACAGATCGTGAAGCTTGGGAAATCTATAACGACAATGACGTTTTAAATACACTTAAGCCTTTTTCTAGAAAAACAAAAAATGTACTAACATACGCACTAGTAATAAATGATAAACAAATAACTACACCTATTTAATCAACAATAACCAATACGGCAACAACAACAAATTCGAATTTAACAACCGCTACAATATCAACAACAACAACCTTAACAAAAATTAATGATAAAATTCCAACAATCAACACAAATACAATCTATGAACATTCTCTCTTCACTCTTATATATATATGCTATATCTAAGGCTTGGTAGAGCCGAAAATATAACTCTTACTTGTTTTTATTAAATAGTTAACTAAAGTGCCGGGCACATCCTTTTTTATTAAGATAGAGCCCCCTACTAAAATATTGTAATAGTCGGTGGAGGGTATCAAAGGCTTGGCACAGCCAAATAAAGCGGTATAACTTGTTATACTTGGATCTGATTCCTTAAACTAGATTTAAGCCGCCGTATGTTTTTGCGCTATCTTTTGTGTTCACTTACCTGATTTGAGTTGTCAATAGTTGCCCGACGAATTATAGATGTGTTGAGAAATGCCATCTCGTTGTACCAGAACACGGTTGGCATGTACATATTTTCTGTGCTGCATCCAGATTTTTTACTTCTTTCCACTTTACTTTTTTCCGCACTGTAGGCTGTTCGAAGAGATTTAATTTTTTTTTTCACCTCTTCCACAGACATTGTCATTTCAGCAGAAATTAGTTCATATGCCTTTAGCTTTAAATCATTTCGTCTATATGACGAAAGATTCATGTTCCAAAGGACTTCGTGGCTTCTATATAGTTCTATGAACCGTAAAACATCCACATTTTTATTAATTTTGTTCATAATTTTTATTTGCAGATATTATTTTATAAAAAAAGCAATCAAATTTTTAAAAACACTATTTTTTCATAAATAAAGCACATTTGCATATTTTGCAATATATTTTTTTATAAAGAAAGCGCCAAAATTAATTTGTGATCAGCTGTTAAATTGAAAGTAAAATTGTCAAGCAGATGGAAAGGTAAAATTGAAAGCCATCTCGTGGTCAATTCAAAAAGTGTGAGTGTGTTAGTAAAAAAGTGAGAGTGTATTGCAAATTGAAGGGAATTGAAAGGCAAAACTTGATCGTGTGGCTGCTTGATTTTCTTGATAGTCTTTTACATATACTGATTGTCAAAATATGCAAAAGTTGACAGCTGTGACGTAGGCTGCACGCAAGTTGAAAGCAATTTACTTTTTCAAGATGTCGTCGCCGAGGAAACAACTCAAAATGTTTTGCTATTTTCCACTTTTGATTTTTCTGCACTGTAGGCTGTTCGAAGGGACTTTATGATTTTGCTTATTAATTTTATTAATAAACATATTTCACTATTTTTTTAGGTTTTTAGTTAAAATTTTAAAATTCCCGCAACAATTTGTTAAAAAAAAAGATCTTCAGCTTTTGCCGGCAAAATATTTGTGAAAAAAAAAAAAAAAACAACTTCAAAAGATTTGTAATAAGCTGTTTTCTTGAACGAAAATTGATACACTCACTGGCAAGAGAATTTTAGAGGCAAGTTCGTATCAATTTTTAAAAGTATGAGTGTATTGGTAAAAAAGTGTGAGTGTATTAAAACTTGATAGCCAAAACTTGATCGTGTAACCCTTAAGTTATTAACAATAATAAAATGAACCAGGGTTACCGTTAGGAATTGTTGAAAAGTCGCACAAAAGGTTGTTTTATAAAAATAAAGTCGCACAAAAAAGTCGTTTCAGAAAATAAAAGTCGCACATCTTTTTTTTAACGTTTTTTATTAATAAAAAGCATAACAAAACAATTGAAATAAAAAGCTTATTGCAGAATTCATTTTTATCATATTTCATAATAATGTACATGTTTGTCCATGTTTTCATGTATAGTGAAAACATTTACTTAAGTTTAATAAATTTGTCGTATGCTGCCAAGGTCAAAGGAGTAGAATTTCTGTTTAAAAACAAGCCAAAAAAGTTAAGGTTAATATATTTTTGACAAAATTTAAGCTTGTCCAATTAAAGCCCCTTGAAAATTTTACTTTAATTCCGTTCGTTTGATCTTGGCGCAATATTTCTTTTTCTTAACATACCTACATAAATACTAATTTTTTGAAATTTTATTTCTATATTTAGAAATAAGTTCATCACAGGGAATCCAGTCTTCTATATCTTTGTCTATTAAATTTAAAGATGACAGCATTGAATTGCATGTTTTTACATTGCTTTGCTAGTGTTTACGATTCGAAAACTACAGGTGGTGCTAAGACTACAACAATCCAAAACCAACAGAAACAACAGAGGTTTTTTGCATTGCATTGCTAACACTGACAAATTAAAACAAATTGGTCCGAACTGTCAAAACTTGCCACCACCTTGAACTGAATTCGCCTCAAATACGTTGTATACATGACAAGGTTGCAAAAATGTAATAAAAGTGTTGCCAAATGAACAATAATTTATGAATTGTTTTTAAATTTTGACGAGGCTATTTTGACGAATTTTTTTTTTTTTTTTTGATACAAATAATAAGAAAATTGAATGTTTTGTAAGAATCTTAACAAAAAGGGTAAAAAGTAGCAGAAAAATTAAAATAGTCGCAAAAGTCGGTGATAAAAAAAAGTCTCACAAAAAGTCGCAGATCGCTGAAAAAGGGTCAAATTGCGACTTTAGTCGGGCGAACGGTAACACTGAAATGAACTTCACACCCATACATTGAGAAATACAAACAAATTATTATCAAGTAGGTCAAGAATCCCTCTCAACATTGAATTTTTCTGCAACAGACTTGGAAAGTCAAACTGGAATGAACATCGTAGATGAAAATTTTACCACCGACAAAGATTGCGTTGAGAATGATACGTTTTTTAATGATGATGATCTTTTAAATGATAACATACCTAAAACCATGAATGTTGATAGAAATCTTACGGAAGCTATTATTATTGATGATATAAATGTTGGTTTGGGTTTGAGAACTCCTGCCAGATCAATTAATACCATTTCAAACTCCGATATTTCCATCCAACATCGCAAATTTACAATAATTTTCCAGAGCTAACCTAGCATTTACACATGCCACTGCCAGTTCGAAAAACTCAATACACGTACACTTTTTTACTAATACACTCACATTTTTCGCAATGGCAGCTCCAGTGGCAGCAAAAATTGCATGCGAGTGGAAATTGGAACTTGCATGCCACTAAATATCAAAACTATAAGCAATGTTACCCTGTTAAAAATTTAATTCACATTTACTGGATTGTTGTCAAATTGTTATTGAAGTCTTAACTTAATAAAGAATTATTAGTATTGTGGTTATTTTATTGAACTATTTATGGTTTTTAATCCAAATTTTTAATATTTTTAATTAGGCTTAAGTTCATTAAATTTAATTTTCATTAAATTATTTTTATGAAGAAAGGAATTTTACAACATGAAAATCAATTAAAATTTATTGATAATTTTTCATTCTTGACTCAATCTGGGCTCGAACCCAGGTGTTTACGGACAGGTTACCCTGACATGTTTCGATTGCAACCACTCAATCTCCTCAGAGGGCTTGCCGTTTAACACTCGCAGCCATCGACGACTGCTGACGTCATTAGTCAAACATCAATCCTTAAACCAAATTGTATTCAACCTTTGGTAGATCGAAATTTGCTTTGAATGATTATCTATTTTAATTTATTTTAACATGTTATTCCTTTACTTCTGTTTTTTCGTACTTTTGTCAAGAATTTTTCTTGAAGTTCAAAGTACATATTTTTTGTTTTTTTTTTTTTTTTTCATTTTTTGTCTTTCTTATTCTTGTTGACCTTTTCAGCACAACTTGAAGGACAAATGCAAACATAGAGCTCGTGCCTTAGCTTTAACAATTATTAGTATTGTGGTTATTTTATTGAACTATTTATGGTTTTTAATCCAAATTTTTAATATTTTTAATTAGGCTTAAGTCCATTAAATTTAATTTTCATTAAATTATTTTTATGAAGAAAGGAATTTTACAACATGAAAATCAATTAAAATTTATTGATAATTTTTCATTCTTGACTCAATCTGGGCTCGAACCCAGGTGTTTACGGACAGGTTACCCTGACATGTTTCGATTGCAACCACTCAATCTCCTCAGAGGGCTTGCCGTTTAACACTCGCAGCCATCGACGACTGCTGACGTCATTAGTCAAACATCAATCCTTAAACCAAATTGTATTCAACCTTTGGTAGATCGAAATTTGCTTTGAATGATTATCTATTTTAATTTATTTTAACATGTTATTCCTTTACTTCTGTTTTTTCGTACTTTTGTCAAGAATTTTTCTTGAAGTTCAAAGTACATATTTTTTTGTTTTTTTTTTTCATTTTTTGTCTTTCTTATTCTTGTTGACCTTTTCAGCACAACTTGAAGGACAAATGCAAACATAGAGCTCGTGCCTCAGCTTTAACAATTATTAGTATTGTGGTTATTTTATTGAACTATTTATGGTTTTTAATCCAAATTTTTAATATTTTTAATTAGGCTTAAGTTCATTAAATTTAATTTTCATTAAATTATTTTTATGAAGAAAGGAATTTTACAACATGAAAATCAATTAAAATTTATTGAAAATTTTTCATTCTTGACTCAATCTGGGCTCGAACCCAGGTGTTTACGGACAGGTTACCCTGACATGTTTCGATTGAAACCACTCAATCTCCTCAGAGGGCTTGCAAACTCACTGTTTGTTGTTGGTGTTTTGTTTAAGCTTTGATATTGTTACAGGTAAGACTTAGAGTGTTTATAACTCTTATTCGCTTAAGGTTTTATTTGTTTAATATTTTTGGCTTTTCTAAAATCTTTGGAAAAGGTTTCCTGATGAGCTGGTGTAAGCAACCGGCGAAATGCGCATAGAGGCTTGCTTTCCCTTAACAATAAATTTCAGTGTATTTATCAAATATGAAAAACTGGGAATTTAGCACGTCATACGAAGATCGTATTAATAATAAACTTTGTATTCCCGAAAATAACTTTGATAATATAATTGCATGTGCCCGTGTATAAAACTGAATTGGCAAATTGGTTTAGTTCGTTGTTTTCTTACGAAGACAATAGAATGAAGCGGTTTGTTTTTTCTTTTAACCCACTTACAACTACAATTCGAGTCGGAAAGAACCCAACCAATTGTAGGGGGATGTAAGAAAAGATAAACTCACTGTTTATTGTTGGTGTTTTGTTTAAGCTTTGATATTGTTACAGGTAAGACTTAGAGTGTTTATAACTCTTATTCGCTTAAGGTTTTATTTGTTTAATATTTTTGGCTTTTCTAAAATCTTTGGAAAAGGTTTCCTGATGAGCTGGTGTAAGCAACCGGCGAAATGCGCGTATTTATCAAATATGAAAAACTGGGAATTAAGCACGTCATACGAAGATCGTATTAATAAAAAAAATAACATTTTACACGAAAATTTAAAAAATAAATTAATTTACTGTCAAAATACATAGGGATGAGCAATAGTTTTTTTTTTAAATATCGATAACATGTCGACACAACATATACATGCAAATTAATACCGATTTAATGTCGAGTTGACGTCGGCGTCGACTAAATGCGACGTGAGCTAAAAATTAACGACGCCGTCGACAACGAGTTTAGTAATAGAGGGGAATAATATGGTAATTTTGAACGATGGATCGCCAACCCTATTGAATACCAGAAACACATTAACATCAGTGGACGTGACTATGGCTAGTGTTGACTTTGCTCCTACTTTGGTATGGACTTGTTTGCCTATGCCTGAGGTTGGTGACCATTTCCCCATTAGGATCTCCAATAACATGGATATTATTAAAAAGCAATTTTCACCAAGATTTAATGACACCAATGCTGATTGGGAACTTTTTGGGCAAAAGGTATCCAGTATTTGTATCCATCATCCTACATCAATAAATATAAACAGAGAAGCCAGTCAAATTAAGCGCATTATTAGAAAGGTAGCTAACGAAAATATACCTTTAAATCGTAAGCCTAAGGATAAAAATAATCCTGTTTGGTTCAACTCTAATATAGCTAAACTTATTAGATCGAGGCAACTAGCTTGGAGAGATTTCAAGAGGTGTCGCAGCCAATCTAATATTTTGGAATACAGAAGACTGTGTGCTAAGGTCAAAAGAGAATGCAAAATTGCAAAAAGATAAACCTGGGATAATTTCTTAAACTCTTTGAAACCAACAATGGATGTTCGCTTTCTGTGGAGAAAAGTTGATAATTTAAGGTCTGAAAGGATGAGTAACTTCCCCAGTTTATTTATCAACAATGACAGCTTTAGCCACCCTCAGTTAATTGCAAACAAGTTTGCTGAATTCTGGACTTCAATTAGCTCAGACACAACACTGGATGCAAATGTAGTTTTGTCAAAACAAAATCTGGACATTAAAAATCTACCACAGAGTTGCGCTGAAAAAGATTTTCTCGCTAATAAAATATAAGTTTCTGAATTAGATCAAACTTTGAGAACATTAACCGGTTCTACGCCGGCACGAGACAAGATAACATATTCAATGGATCAAGAAATCTCCCTTAGAATTTAAATTGCTCTTGTGTGAACTGTATAATAGTATTTTGGCAAGAGGAGTATTTCCGCAAGATTGGAAAATGGCAACTTTGGCACCAATTCCTAAACCTGGTAAGGATCCTGGTCGCTTGGAAGGTTACCGCCCAATATCATTATTACCGGTTCTTTCCAAAGGTTTGGAAAAAATTTTGGCTAAAAGATTCTGGTAGGGTTTACATTTCAAAAATACAGCATGCATTTATACCTCGGCATGGTGTTCATAGTATATGTCATCAGATGGAAGAAGCTTTGCGAAGAAATCTTAAACAACGCAGCCAAAAAGGCCTTCGACAGGGTGGTGCTAACATTTATAATATTGGAAATGAATGAATGGGGTATTCCCAAGATTATCATGGAACTCATCAAGTCTTTTCTTTCTAATCGCAAGGTTACGGTCAGGGTCGATGGCTATTTTTCGAAAACTTATAATTTAGATAATGGTGTTCCACAAGGGTCACCACTGTCAGTGGTCTTGTTCACAGTTTACACTAATTCCTTGGCAAGGGCTATTGAAAACACTCCTGGTATAGATTACGTAGGTATTTATGCAGATAACATCTTTGCTATTGTTTCAGGTAATCAGAATGAAGTTCACACGAATGTAGCAGACCTTGATCGAAAAATCCACAAATGGGCAATAGATAGAGGCGCGGTAGTGCCAATCGATAAAGCTGAAGTACTTCATGTCTGCAGGAAAAGAGGATGTAACGATGGGAAAATTACCATCAGAAACGTTGATATTACCATTAGTGATCAAATGAGAGTATTGGGTATCCTATTTACAAAAAATTTACTATGGAACTTTCATGTAAAGTATTTGTCATCAAAATTAAGCAAAATAAACAACCTCCTAAAACTAATATGTTCACGTAAAAAGGGTCCTCATTTTAATACTGCACTCGAAATTTGCCAGTCTTTGGTAACTGGTATTTTATTACATGGTATTACAATATATGGGTGGACTATATACGGCTATAAATAACTGCTACAGAACTGCTTCTGGCTTATTAAGACCTACGCCGTTAGAAAAGCTTAGACTTGAAGCTGGGTATCAGGACTTTAAATTCGTTTTGGAAAAGAGTGCGGTTAATATGGCTTCAAGAGCTATTACAATTCCAAGTGATGGCCTCCATGAAATTTTCTGGGGTCATATTGAACCCCTGAATGCTGTACCACCCTCTGCAATTGCAGAAATCATCTCGCTTTTAAGAAGGCATAACATCTCCATTCCAGAAAAACCTTATTATAAACTAAACGCTACCACCTTTGCTAGGACCGATACGCATTTAAGTATCCACAATAAGAATGATATTAACCCAATAGTATTCCGGAAAACCCTACAGCAAAAGTTGGACAGTTTCTCTCATGAAATGATAATTTACACCAATGGTACTTTTAATAATGGTGTTACAACATATTCGGTTATTGGACAAATAAGTCAAACGCAATTTTCTACTAAGGTGGAAGCGCGTATCAGGGTTGTCAGATCGATTTTGACCTTTTTCGCCAAATTCAATGCCAAAAATCGCCAAAATCGCCAAAGCCTTTATTTTTAACTTTTTGACAATCAAATATAGATGATTTAAATTATTAAAAATATTTTTAATAAATCTTCAAAAAAATAAATTTGTTCCAAGTCGCTAAAATCCGCCAAAAATTTAAAAAAAGTCGCCATAATATATATTCTGTTTAATTTTATTTAGAACCAAGTAAAAATGATTAGTGAAGACAAAAAAATGAGCATTGCACTATTAAATAGTTAATAGTAGTCTACTAAAAGCAGCAAAGAAAGAATTTTTGTGGTTAGTATTAAACAAATATTGGGTATATGTATGTATGTAGTTGGAGTTCTATTATATATCTAAAACGCTATACACTTCAGCGCCAAAACTCCCTTTTGTCTTCTTTTTTGATTTACATTGTAAGTATATTAAAATTTTTCAACCAAGGTACACAATGTAGTATTAACATTCATATACATAATTTATAGCTCGTAAAACCACGTCAAGAACTGCATTCTACTTAGAAGGAGAGTTTTAGTGAAGTTCATTATTGAAAATCCATGTTCAACACAGTCATTACTAGTTGGATTTAGCACCATACTCCCCGTCTACAACTGACATGATTTGCTGTTATAACATGATGTTATAAAAGCGTTGCTAAAACATTTGCATTAACAACCGTGTTATAGCATGAGAAACCCTCTAACATGATGAGTCTATACTTAACACTAACATCATTTTAGTGTTAATGTTAAGCATTTCATGTCAGTTGTAGACTGCATGATATAATGAACAGCCAAAGCAAGTTATTTAAAATGGTACGTTCCTGACGTGTCCTAATAGCTATAGACTTTTGGCCAAAACTGATTTAAGTAAGATGGATTATCATCCAATTACAAACGGTCATTTTGTCCATTGTGTTTCGTAAACATCCAAAAGTACGTTACGATTCATTAATATCTTTAATAACAACGAATTTTGTTTGTGATAATAATTTGCCACATTTTATAATGGAGAAAAGTTCGTAAACTTGAAATAGGTATATTCATGCTTTATTAATTCTTTTTTATATATTGAAAATAATTTTCTTCTGGATTTTCAATATATTCATCAGTCATTTCAACATAACATAATTTATTTTCAAATACATACTGACTATAAAAGCCTAAATTTCATACATAAAAATACTAAAATAAAAATAATATAATTTTTTCGTATTGAATTTAACGAGTTTCAAAACAAATGGATGACTCACCAAAAATAGCCAACAAAATCGCCAACTATTTTAAAATATCGCCAAAAAATCGCCATGTCGCCAAATCGAAAATTAGGTCGCCAAACAAGTTTGAAAATCGCCACGTTTGGCGAGAAATCGCCACATCTGACAACCCTGGCGCGTATACCTAATAATGCTGGAGTTTTTTCGGTGGAATTAAGTGCCATAAAATCTGCAATTTCATATGCCATCGAAATGAGAGTAAAAACTATTATTTGTACGGACAGTCTAAGCGTAACTAAAGCTTTAGCCAAAAATCAAAATGGAACATACATACAACGGTGTAGTTAAATTGCCCTTTGATATCCTGAATATTTTGATATTATGGATTCCATCGCATATAGGCATTGAGGGAAACGAGTATGCGGATCATGTTGCCAAAAATGCTCAAAATCTACGGGAAATAACTGAAACTCCATGTATTCCGAATATTATTTCTTGCCAGTTTCGTAGTATACAAAAGCAACTTCATCCCACTGAGACTAGGCCCAAGTACAATTACATCCTGACTAGAAGCGATTGTGTGATGTTAACCAGACTTAGGGTTGGCAGAGCTATATTCAATACTCAACATTATTATAATCTCACGGACCCAGCACGATGTTCTCACTGTAATGTTATTTTATCCGTTCCATATATTTTGACAGAATGTCCAATTTCTAAAAGCGGCTAACACCTTGATGAGATTTTAGATTGAACAACGTGTGCAAATGTATCATCAATCAGAGTTAGCCTACGGAAACATGGTATCTCTGATGTATAACTTGGTTCAGTATTCCGAACTTTTTCTTGTTTATTTAATTTCAAAAATTTTCTACTTTTTAACTATAAATATTATAAATAGAAACTGGGAATTATTTCCTTCCGAAGGTATATATTTAAGTAAGTCTGTAAATACAAATGTAAATATTTTTTAGACATTAATTTCTTTTTGTGTGCGCATATGGTCTTGTAACCCGGCGCCTTTTGTATATTTTGTAAATTTATTTGTAAGATATATTTTAATAAATATATAAATAAATACGGGAACAATTTTTTTGTGGTTGATTTTTAAGTATCTAATCGTGCACCGATTTTAATGAAACATATATCATTTTAAAAGTGTTTGTTTGTAGATATGCACAATATATTTTTTTTCAAAATTTTTTACAATTACAGCCATTTTCACCAAGTTCGGTTATAATTAACTATCGGTTATAGCTGTCAAATTATATTGGTAACCGGAACTTTAATTTAAAGTTAGTTTTAACCGAACTTGGTGAAAATGGCCGTTAATGTGTTTGAAAAGCGTTTAAATTTATCTTGCAGACATACCTGCAGATGGTTCTTTTAAAATGTGTACGTTTTTGTTGTATAACGCACAGGTTTTCTCGAAAGCAAATGTCAAGTGTTCGAATTTCGGTCACCGGGCGATCCTAGTTATTATAATTAACTTATAGGTATTACAGAATATATTTCTAAATAATCAAAAAAAAAAAAGTTTAGTTAAAATTTATTTTCAAGCCCGACCATATGATACCCTACACCACAGTATTAAAAAACACATCATGCTTATATGTACATATAAGTATGGATTTATCTATGTTTATAAAAGTCATTACAATCGGTTTAAAAGTGTGTGAGAGGCAGAAATGACCCCCTACCTCCCCTTGTGGTCCTATTTTTGAAAAAACTGTACAGCTTATGTGTCCATATAGATATGGACCTATCTATGTTTTGAATTTCATTAGAATCGGTTTGAGATGCAGAAATTGGCCCTATCTCCCCTCGTGGTCCTATTTTTTAAAAAATGCATCCCTTTTGTGTCAATAAAGATATGGTTCTATGTATGTTTTAAATTTCATTAAAATCGGTTTGATAGTTTATTAGAGGAAGAAATTTCCCCCTATCTCCCCTCTTGGTCCTACGAATTGGCCCGTTTTCGATAGGCTTGGTCCTTGTGCCAATAAGAACCGGTGTCCTAAATTTTATCAAATTATCTCCAAAATGACGACCTGTACTTTGCGCACAAGGTTACATGGACAGCCAGCCAGCCGGACGGACATCGTTAGTTCGACTCAGAAAGTGATTCTGAGTCGATCGGTATACTTTAAGGTGGGTCTAGGACCAATATTTTAAGGCGTTACACATATCAGCACAAATGCATTATACCCTCTCCACTATTGTGGTGTGGGTATAAAAATGTACCAAAACCGTAATAGACTCAAATTCAAATAAACAAAGAAGAAAAAATAAGTAAAAATTGGTTAAAGAGTATACATAAATTTTCTAAATCGTAAAAAAGAGTTAGTAGAGTAAATCTATTTTTTTTTTGGAATAAATGAAAGAGACCACTAAATTATTTGTAATAATCGGAATATTTTTATTTAGAATCATATTACCACAAGCCAGTTCATTATTGGGAAAACGTCAAATAAAAGTGATAGAGGATGATGTTGCCGATGACCCTTCAAAACATGATGGTCGCATTAGAAGTTTTAAACATGAACGTGGTAATTGGGCTACGTATGTCTACATAGCTGCGAATTGCAACATATTTGAAGATGTACAAGAAATATGTCTTTCCCATTTAGAAGATAAAATTAGTTTTAAATCATCAAGCAAATTGCACATAAGTCTTACAAAAACTGTAGTTTTGCCTTATCATTGTATAGAATCATTTGTGGAAACATTGCAACTTGCGCTACAAACAGTAGAAAGGTACATACATATGAATATATTGGATTTTTAATTGAAAATAGTTTTAATTTTAATTGTAGTTTTACAGTGTCCTTTAATAATTTAAAGGTCTACACAAACAATGAACGTACGCGTACTTTCTTGGCTTTAAAAGTAGATGACATATATTTAAAGAAAATGTTAAATATTTTAGAGAAAGTTAACACTGTAATGAAAGATTTTA
Source organism: Pollenia angustigena (assembly GCA_930367215.1). Lineage (NCBI taxonomy): Eukaryota > Metazoa > Arthropoda > Insecta > Diptera > Polleniidae > Pollenia > Pollenia angustigena. Next base: position 17,264,826 of record OV884056.1, read on the forward strand.
AATTGGCAACATTTTATGAGGTAAAAATATGTTTTTTTATAAAAAAATCATATAATAATCATAGTTTTTTATGTTTCTAGGACCAATCCTTTCACATCAGCATTCTTTGGTGTACTGGTGATTGTGTTAGTTTAGTGGAGAATTCAATGCCAACAATTTTGGAATCTTTAAAGGAACGCTTACCTTTGCATTTTAAAATTAAAACAATTTATTGCAAAAGTGGTTTTAAAGAATTTAATTTTAAACTTAAATAGAAAATAAAATGGGTATGATTAAAATATCTATGCCTTTTTTATGCCGTTGGTTTGTTTTGCTGCCTGAACTTGTTCCTCCATGCGAGCTTCTTCCTCAATTTCTAATAAACGCTGACGTCTTCGCCCAAGAGGGGTTTTGGTCCACCAGGATTCATATGCCTCTTCCTCTTCGCGGTAAACAGGATCTCTGGTACTTGATATTAAAATGATATTGTTTTAAATTTTTAATTTTTTTTTATATTACAGTTACCATAATGCATTAATAAGTTCAACATGCGTCAAGGGTTGAGAACGCAATTGTAACTTTCGTTTACAGGTCAAAACCTCCTTTAAACAGGCATTCACTGAACCTATAGTATAGCCATCTGAAATTTTAGCCATAACACTACAATCTAAATTTGACAAACCTCCGGAATATTCACTAAATATAAATGCAAGTTAAAATAAATAAAAGAAATTACATTTTTTTTACTAAAACTTACTGTAATAAAGTTTTCCAAGCATGGGACAATGCTCCATAATCGGGTCTAGGTATATATATAAAACGGTTATAAGTTTGTTGTAAAAGTTTCTGATCAGCTTCCCAAGGTAAGTTAGATGTACCTATAAATAAAACACGGTCTTCTGGTGCGATATTCTTTATTAATTTGGGCAAATCCTTTTTTAAACGTTTGGGATCTGTACGATCAGTTTTTGGAATTTTTTTCATGAAAGGTCTCTCCGCGTCACCCATGTAAATTACAGATGGTTGTAATAAACGTGAAACTTTCAAAACCAAGTGTATCAACATAATTAAACCCGATTTTCCCGGATATTTTCCTACAATATTGGCAGGTGTCAAATCAAATAGTACAGCTCCTACCTCTGTACAAATGGCATGTAACAAAGCCTTTTTACCCGATCCCTTGGGGCCTACCAATAAAATGGAACGTATTAAAGGACATGAATTGTGTATCTGTTCCGAACCCAAAGGCAATATGCAATATTCAGTTAGTATTTGCCTTATATCTCCTGGAGAAGGGTTTGTTCCTGATCTGGCGGTTATAGATTTATCTCCTAGATATTTGCTCATGTTTGTTTCTGGATAATTTCTTATTATACCATAAGTTACTAACTCTTCATAAAGCGATTCTGTGGTACGATCAGGTGTTAAATCTTTTTCCTTTTTCTTTTTGCCTTTTTTGCCTGAGCGTCTGGTTTTCTTATTACTTTTCTTGGCTTTTTTACCAGTGGCGTTCTGATTAAGGAGAAAGTAATCGGATAGATTTCTACATATAAGTTTCATTCACTTCAAAGTTACCTGTAATAGTTCCAATTCTTGTCTCATAACATCATCGACAACTTTACGAAACTCTCTTTCCACCTCATTGTATTTTTCATTGTAAATCATATCCTCATAAGCTGTTTGACGAAAATTTTCCGACTCATCTTTATCACGCCAAATATCATTAAATCTTAAAATAAAAATTCTCAGCGCATTTTCAAATATAAATTTTTTTTATTCTTGAATAGTACCTTTCAATTTCCACCCTTATATCTGTCAGAAAATTAGACTGGCCAGGTTGTAAACCTCCATCTTCCCCAAGTTGATTGTCATTTACATTTAAATCTCCACTTCTTGCTGGTGATTTAGATTTGTCTTTGGTTTTACGTGATTCTTTGGAGGAGCGAGCCGAAGAACGACTTATTTCGCTTTCGGTACCAGGGCGACTGAAAATATGCAAAGAGCCTCCCTGATCTTCTGTGGGAAAATCTGGTAATTTTCCGGTTTTTTCATAACAATCCTTGATCCAAGAACGAAGTTCATCGGCAATATCTTCCATCATATTAGCACCATGTTTACTCTTAATTTCTTCGCGCACTAGCTCTACAGTGGACTTGTATTTTTCCATAAAAGCATTTTGAGTAACATAACGTCTTTCAAAAATCTTAAGAAATAAATACGGAAATATAAACAGTTTAATGTTTTTTTTCAATTTCTTCTTATATGGAACTTTAATCTTACCTCATTCAGTTTCTCTACTTTTTCTGCTCTTGCCTTTAAAACTTGTGATGGTGGTGGTACCATTCCAATTAAAATCATTTCATCTAGTTTACGCCTGCGTGTTTTACGTCTAGCCGCATGACCGCGCCACATTTTTTGTATTTTCATTGCCGCCATTAAACCACTATCTGTGCGATCTTTATCTTTTTCCTCAGTCTTACCTTTTTCCTTAAGCAAACGTATCTCCTTCATAAAATGGGCCCTCAGACGACCCTGGCGTGCCCTTTCGTGCATTTGTATTAAACGTATGGCTTCAATTTCCGTAATTTGTTCCATAACGGGATTTTCCTCTACCCAACCCAACTTTACCAATATATCATGCATAGTTTTATTTCTTTGATCGATTTCCTTGCGCCTTTCCCGCAGGAAATATCTAGGGATTCTGAGTTCCGTATCTATGGGCGTTAATTTTAACCGTTCTACTATTACATTATTATAACTAAATTCCATGAGATCTATATTCACTAAATCATGTTTTAGTTCAATAATCCTGCCTAAAGTTGCATCCAAAAGATTACGAATTAATTGACTTTTCTGTGGTTGTATCATCTTATCGTAAACCTCTTCAAGCCGATTGGCCAAACAAATGTACTTGAGATAAAATTCGTAAGTACTGGCCTGCATTAAGGCTTTCTTGTCCCCATATGCCAGATCACTATCGACATAAGCTGTTGCAAAGGAAGACACTGTAGTGTCTATATCCTGATTTTGTCGCACATAATCGCACAGGGCCAATAATTCTAACTCATGTTGAGCTAAATGCCAGATATCATTGTAATGGTTATTGGACATTTTTTTTCTCAATGTTTTATCTTAAGTGTTTTAAAAAAATGAAAGTGTTAAAATAGTTTTATCTTTCGAATTTGCAAACCATTTGTTACGTTGTCAAAACGCTTAATTCGGTAGCCTAGTAACGTTAAGGCAGATGGTACAAATGTATGTACATATGTACAAGATTGAAAGTACATACTGCTATTTAATAATTAAACTAAAGTTAATTAAATATGTAGTGGTTTTTTAGATGTTCTCTTATTGTATTGCTCCCTCATACTCGTGCCATATAAAAACACTTGTCTCCAGCTACATTTTTTGATAAACAATATTTTTTCAAATTTTGTTCTGTTTTATTCCTTAAACATTGTCAACGCGGATGTGGATTTTTGAAAGAATTTTGTCCCCACGCATTGTCGTTAACGCCACGCTTTTTTTCTTTTTTCATATTTACTAATATACTCGTCGCATTGAACTGAAGTGCATTAGGCTAAGAAAGTGTTTTCTTAAAAAGTACGAAATTTAAAAAAAGACAATTAAGTGAAGGGGTTTTAAGTCTGCTTTAGTAAATAATGGTGTGGAGAAGAAAACAAACAAAGCAAACAAATCCAAAAATTTTTTGTTTAAAATCATTGCTTCATAAGTTTTAATTAATTTCTTTTCAGTGTTTTTACATTTGCAATATGAACTTTTTTTTAAAAAACAATATAAAGTTGTAAATGTACTGAACGCCACTTTTAAACTTAATTTTTATTTTTGCTATTCAAATGACGTTTTTTGAAAAAAAAAATTATCTAAATAATCAAATAACAAGTTCTTGAACATCAGAGAAAGGTTTTATTTCAACCATCCTTCCAATATAAGTGACTTAATGTATTTTTGCATTGTGGCGTTTAAGACAGAAATCCTGGTATTCCTTATCAAATTTAAAAAAAATATATTGATTTTTCTCAGAGCCTAAAACTTCGTATTCTTCTTAAATCTTCCCGTAAGTCGACTACTACATCGGAAAAATTTAAGAAAATTTTTTTTAAAAAAGTCTTCGTGTACGTTTTAATTGAAATTGACCCACATGCGATTCTTTCTTGAAATTAGGGCCACTTAAATTTTATTCGTTACTTTTATATATCTTTAAAATCATAAAAAAATCGTAATTCATCAAAATTTATTAAAATCTAGCGGACCCGGCGAACTTCGCCTCGCCCTAATTTTAAGCCTTCAGATAAACTTTAGAGAATATTTAAATTTTCAAAACGTTTTTTATCAGAATGATTTTCACATTTACTGTAGAAAATTACAATGCCAAAATGACACCTGTTCGATTGCGCAAAGTCTATTTTTATTTTTCATTTGGAAAGCCATTAAGGAATTATTTCACACAAAATTTCGTACAAAAAAATCAATTTTCGATTTTTCCAATTTTCCGACTTTTGCGGACAGATTTTCCAATTTTTCCATGATTTACACTAAGAACTTTCTATTGTTTGATTTAAAAAGCCATTAAGGGATAATTTCATACAAAAACTCGATATTCGATTTTTCCAATTTTCCGACTTTTTCGGATGGATTTTCCAAAATCTTCTTCCGTAAAACATTCTTCTCGAAAATACGAACAACTGACAATCAATTTTACAGAAATCGGCCCAGTCTTTCTCATTTTATGAATTACTCAAAATTGTTTACACCATTTTTATATATTGTTACTTTAATATAGAAAAGCCCTAACTAACGTTTTCCTTACTTTACAGGAGAAGGAAAAACTTAATAAAAATTATATTCTTGTAGTCGCGATTTTTTTTTAAACGCAGTTTTTTATTAAATTCTCTAAACAATTTAATAAAAAACTGCGTTTAAAAAAATCGCAATTACAACACTACAGTTTTTATAAAGTTTTTTCCTTCTCCTGTATAGTAAGGAAAATGTTAGCTAGGGTTTTTCTATATTAAAGTAACGATATATAGATAAATAACTACAACATAAATTTAAGTACATTCTGCCCTGCAAATAATATTGGACTACTAGATCCATTTTAGATAAAATGGACTACTTGTTTTCGTTTTTTAACGACATGTCTTCGTTTTTAAACGATTTCAAAACTAATTATCTGGAGTATACGATGAAGTAGTTTCAAAACTAATGTATGAACATGGAGTAGTTTTAATACTACTCCGTTGTAATGCAAAGTTAGGTTATATGGTCCAGCCCTAGGACATCGTAATGTTAAATAGACCATGTTTTTTTCAATAAATTTTGGATACCTTTGGACTAGTCCTAGTCCCTTATGGGCTACATTTTACATGCGTGTATGGACTAGTCGTATTATTTCCCGATTGACTACAACCAAGGAACACAACTTAAGGAAGAACAAAAAGCACTCTTTTTACCCTTTTGCGTGTGTGTTTGTAATGCAGGCATGGCACATGTAATTGTTAAAAATAAGTTCGTAGTTAAACGACATGTTTACGTTTTTAAAGACGTTTTCGTTTTTAAACAATTTCAAAACTAATCTTCTGGAGTATACCATGGAGTATTAATTCATTTTCTTAAGTCTATGAAAAATCCTTACAGGCTATAACAAATTGTAAATTTTAGTAAGTATAAAAATACAAGCTTAAGCAATTACATATATTCAAAACGATTAATTGAACGAATTTAAATATGGTATGATTTTAATAGTTTTATTAAAGTCAATATATTTATATCAGGGACATAACTGTTATAACCAATATTTGAAAAAATCCTGAAATAATAATTTATCACGAATTTTTAAAACCTGCTCTCTGAATAACACAGTACAACATTTTTCAGGTGATTGATTCGGGACTCAATTTTGATAATTGCTTATGAAAATAGACCCAAAAAGAAGAACTTCTGCATCATTAGTTTGGTCATGTTAGCTCAATAAATCATTTAAAAGTTGATTTGAAGTTAGTAAGTATCGTATAGGGGAATTTGTCACTTTTAAGCTCTTGTGTTTGTCATAACTCGAGAACCACTAGTCCGAATAAGCTGAAACAAATTAAGAATTACAATTCCTTTAATTTGTTCATACAGCGTTTCGCTACATAAGCAACAGTTTCGCAGTTATAAATAAATGTATGAAGAAAAAAAATATTTTTTGCCCAAAAAAAGTTAAATTTTTTGTTTTTAATTCATAAAAAATCCAAAACGGTAATAAAAAGTGTCAAGTGCTATTACTTTCACGTAAAGTCGCATAACCTGTGAACAAAATGACACATAAATAATGAAAATCGATGAACGCGTTTTTTATTCACAATTAATTAAAGGTATGAATTTCAAAAATTTGCTTGAGATATTCACAAAATTCTTTAGAAAAAACATTGATGACATTTTTATTAATTCTTTATTTTGCATGAAAAAAAAACATTCCGATTCATATTACAGCTATTCTTACACAGAAAATATGCAATTTTTATATGCACATTTTCATTTTAGAACATTTTCATTTCTAGATCCATTATCAAAGATTTATTCCGTAATTTTAGTTGTTTCTTGAGCTCGGGAGTTCTTGCTTTCCAATCTTTACTTTGATATTGATTTCCTGTGTATCGTGAATCCCAATTACAAAGGAAGCAGAAGTATTTTGGAAAACCGCCCTTTAATACAATGCATTGTATTATGTTGACAACTTTTAGATCGAAACAAATCTTCCATTTGTGTACATTGTAGTTGATTTTCTCTAAAATTTCGTCCAATGTTTCATACGTTTCCTTCATAGTTGTGCTGAATCCCAGTGTAATGGACGGTTTTTTGTTAGTTTTGTGCAATAGCACATCCTTCAAACTTGAAACCGAACCATCAATAAATAAACGCCAGTCGCCAGCGATATAATCCATTCCCATTTTTTTCACTAATCCTGCGATATCATGGGAGTAGGTGAACGTATTTGCTTCGTCAACGAAATAAAATTTCTGAAAATCAGCTTGGCGTTGTCGGTATGATGTTGCGCTGACATTTTGCTGTGCCAGTTTTTTGCTTTTCAAAAATGATGTCAACATTTCGGAGTTTTGTTGTGATAGTCCCATCTTAGCCACAATGTAATCCATTTCGATTTGTGTTAGCGGTTGTGGTCCATTATTTTCAATATCGGGTGTCCAATCAGCATTATTCAAATTGGTCGGATTGGTGAAAACGGTTTCGGCTTGCAGCGACACAGTATCCAGACTCGGAGGTTAAGGTGTATCGGCGTTCAACTGAAAGTGTGGCAGTAAAACCAGCAATGTATTCTTTTGTTTTCAATTGTTTTCTGTTTAATCCAGGACGAGAATTTATGCATGCGTAGCACCTGGATTCATCATGTCCAGTAAGGTCTTCCACCCAAATTATAAAAGAAAACTGTCCAATTTTTGCACACTGTGCTTGGCGTAAAGTTTGCACCACTTAAATCTGCTTCATCAAAATAATGACAATACGCTGTTTTTAATTCCTCAGTAATCAATTTTTTTACGATCCAGTTGGACTCTTTTTGGGACGATATGGCCACAAACGTAACAAAAATTATCCACTTGTTATTTTCCATTTTTGGAAAATGTATTATATGTTTTGTTCTTATTCACTTTTAAAAAACGGAATAAAGTCACTTGTACTACTCGCGTTCGTCGACTCTTGTTAAATGACAAAAATCGATCAAAGAGCACCTATAAATACTACAAATATTTCAATATTTTACTGGCAGGTACTTATGAAATATGTTTTCGAAACTTTCCAAAACATGAGCACTCATAAATGTGGGTGCAATTTCTGATAAAAAAAATCAGGCAGGTAACTAACGGAAAAACCCAAATAATTAAAAAAGGGCACTTTCCTTTTTTCCTTTGCTACCGCAATCATAAAAATCAAATAACCTTTTGTTTATTACTTTTTTTTAATTCTGATAATCATAAAAAAGTCATCAATGTTTTTTCCAAAGAATTTTGTGGATATCTCGAGCTAATTTTTGAAATGCATACCTTTAATTAATTGTGAATAAAAGCTAAACGCGTTCATCGATTTTCATTATTTATGTGTCATTTTGTTCATAGGTTATGCGACTTTACGTGAAAGTAATAGGCACTTGACACTTTTTTTTACCGTTTTGGATTTTTTATTAATTAAAAATACAAAATTTAACTTTTTTTGGGCAAAAAATATTTTTTTTCTTCATACATTTATTTATAACTGCGAAACTGTTGCTTATATAGCGAAACGTTTTATGAACAAATTAAAGGAATTGCAATTCTTAATTTTTTTAAATTTGTTTCAGCTTATTCGGACTAGTGGTTCTCGAGTGATGACAAACAAAAGAGCTTAAAAGTGACAAATTACCCTATACGATACTTACTAACTTCAAATTAATTTTTAAATGATTTATTGAGCTAACATGACCAAACTAATGATGCAGAAGTTCTTCTTTTTGGGTCTACTTTCATAAGCAATTATCAGAATTGAGTCACGAAATCATGTGTTGTACTGTGTAATTGTTATAAATATCCAATATTTTTTTGGTCTTTGATAACAGTTATAGTTTGTTTTTGTTTTTTTTTTGGCTTCCATAACCATTACAAAAAATTTTAATTTTTTTAGGTCTTCCGTAACCATTACAAAAGACTTTTATTTTTTTTTTTGGTCTTCTATAACCATTATAAAAAATATCTTAAGATTTGCGAACTGTAGCGTGGTTATAGAAGACAGAAAAAATAAAAATCTTTTATAATGGTTATAGAAGACCAATAAGAATAAAAAATTTTCATAATGGTTACCAAAGACCAAAAAAAAATATTAATCTTTCATAACGCTTATCAAAGACCAAAAAAAAAAAAATAATAATCTTTCATAACGGTTATCAAAGACCAAAAAAATAATAATCTTTCATAATGTTTATGGCAGAATTTTCAGGGTAATTTATAATTATTATTACAGGACCAATTTTTTTTCAGTTATTTTTTCCATAACCTATTGGATATTTAAAAAATAATAACAGTTATTTCGGGTCCCTGATTTATATAACTTATGGAAATCATCACAGACTCTACGAAATGGATCAAACTGAGTAAAGTTTGTAGTATAATATTTTATACTCAGGATGCTATAATGTATTGATAAACGAACAGGTACTTGATAAGTGCAAGACGGTTGACATAGGATGGTAAATAGGCATTATAAGCTATTTGATTAGCGATAGTGTGTTCAGATCGTGCTTTTTATTTTAAAATTTTTATAGTTTATTTTTTTATATTTTTAACCCCCAATTTCACCAAGTTCAGTTATAATTAACTATCAGTTTTAGCTGTAAAGTTAAAGTAATAGTTAACTGAACTTGGTGAAATTGGGGGTAAGTCCCCAATAAAAAATTTTATCATTTTGCGAAGCACTAAAGGTACATTTAAAAAATAAGCGCACAATTATGCGCTACGCAATAAGACATACAGAAATGCAGTAAAGTAAGTGAAAGAACTCTCCACAACTTTTATAAAAAAAAAAATAACATTTCAAGTGCTACGGCATTCCCTTACTACGAAGCAGGTTTGTAAGGGAGAATACTAAAAAATAACTGTATCAAAACCTTCAGTGTGTAAAGATGATCGTTACATCCGACAATATTTATGTGCGCTGAATAATGCGCTTTATGTGTCAAAAATGTATTGCTTCAAAGTGGGAACTCGCCATATAAAATTTTCATGCCTTCCGTAAGCGCAATGGTAAGCGAAACCCTTATGTTTCTCCCTTACAAACCTGCTTCGTTGGAGGCTCCATTTTTTATTGGGTCTTGTAAAATATTTTGTGTTTCAAAGCGAACCATGATAACAAATTGGTGTTACTGTATAGGCACTGAATACGAAGAACATTGATAAAGAAGTTGGTAAAATTTCGTAACACAACGGTCCAATTCATCGCCAAAAACTTGTAATTCATCTAACCAGTCAATTTGTTATAATTGAAAATGAAGTTTGCTGTATTCGGTTGATTTATAATGAAACATTTTCTGTTGTTGAGTTTTTTTATTCAGTTGAATGGGAGATTGATATAAAAATTGTATCTCAACAGTTGGGTGATATTGATCCTCAGGATTCGAGATTGGTGTATGTCGCAATATCGAAAAATCTGATGGTTCATTTTACATTTTACCAAATGCATTAATAATGAAGTTAATTTGAAAAAACCTAATCAAGAAAGCAATTTTTAAAATTCGTCGAGACTTCCGAGGCTAGAGCTGGGATCAGGTAGTTTATGTCCGAACAAGTATTACAGGAAACCTTTGGCATATTAAAGTCTCTAAATATAAGAACAAGATCTATTGAATTAATTGTTTTAAAAAGTATTTTAATCGCTTTTAAGTAATATTCATACAGGTATGTGATGGAAATCGATTTTAAAAATGAAACGATTTGAAACAGAAAATATCGTTTTCAGTACCTTTTAAAATGGATTTTAAATACATATTCCTTTTATTTTCAGCCTTTATACTTTTAAATTTTATATAATACTAGCTGGCCGCCCCGGCTTCGCTCGGTAGCTGATTACTAATGATCGATGGAGCCGTTTTCTGATTTTAGGTAAATCGAAAAAAGTGGGCGGGGCAATATTTTCTTTCCGTAAAAACATAAGTTGGACCATGGCGATCATTTTTAAGAAAAAATCGTCCAAATCGGTCAAATAAATAGAAAAAGTGGGCGTAAAAGTAGGCGTGGTAAATTGTTCTTTCGATGAAAACTTAAAATGGATTATTAAAAACATTTGAAAAAAAATTTGTCAAATCGTTGGAGCCGTTTTCTGATTTTAGGTAAATCGAAAAAAGTGGGTGTAAAAGTGGGCGGGACAATATTTTATTTCCATAAAAACCATAAAATAAGAGCAACTATCCCCCTAAGATTTGAGATAAGGGAAATAGAAAGGGCTATTTGTGAATTAAACACCAAGAAGGCACTTGGTATTGATAAGATCAGTAACAAAATGCTTTTGGAGCTACCTCGCATAGCAAAGAAAATTATTCTTTATATTTTTAATGCTATGTTACGCCTTGAATACTACCCTCAAGAATGGAAGGTCTCCTTAATAACGATGATACCAAGCCAGGAAAAGATCACACAAAATTTGAGTCATATAGGCCTATTAGCTTATTATCTAATATATCAAAGCTGTTTGAGAAGCTCTTAGGGTCAAAATTAACCCCAATTTTAAATGACAATGGGTGTTTACCTAATCATCAATTCGGCTTCAGAAGAGAGCATAGCACAATTGAACAAACCCATCGGATAGGTAACGCCATAAGAAAAGCCTTAGAAGAAAGAAAATATTGCTCCGCTCTCTTCGTAGATGTTTCTCAAGCTTTTGACAAAGTCTGGCATGTAGGCTTGTTACATAAATTGAAGCTAAACCTACCGGTTAATACACACAAGCTGTTAGAAAGCTACTTGGTCGGTCGAAAATTTATTATTAAAGGTGATTTTTTAAGTTCTCCTCAGCCAATTGAAGCTGGAGTCCCTCAGGGAAGCATCCTGGGCCCACTTTTTTACCTTATATATGTATATACCTCGGCCATGCCAACAAACAATTACACCCTAACCTCAACCTTTGCTGATGATACAGCTTTTCTAAGCGTACACGAGAACAGTCGTGAAGCATCTCGATACCTGAAGGATCATATATTTCAACTAGAACTGTGGTTAAAACAATGGAGAATAAAGGTCAATGAGCAAAAATACGTACATACAACATTCACCTTGCGTCGGGAAAAAACAATAATCAACAAGTGCCTCAACAATCACATGTCAAATATCTCGGTATTCATCTAGATCTGCGTTTAACATGGAAATGCCATATAGAAGCAAAATTAACCCAAATGAAACTAAAAGCAATTCAAATTAACTGGCTTATTGGAAGAAATTCTGTTCTTAGTCTCGATTGCAAACTACTACTTTACAACGGTATTTTAAAGCCAATATGGTGCTACGGTATTCAACTATGGGGCACTGCCTCGGCCTCAAATATCGAAAAAGTACAAAGGCGCCAAAATAAACTTCTTCGAATAATTACAGCTGCCCCTTGGTATGTTAAAAACTCAAATATCCACAAGGATCTCAATTTGCCACTGGTAAGGACTATTATTACGAAGTATGCTGTAAAATATTTGAAAAGGCTAGAGTTGCACCCAAATCCACTAGGTCGAAATATTTTAAACAGGGACCGAAAATAACAGTTATATTTAAATTTTAAAACAAAAAAAGCATATTGTTCCTCATGCACTTGTCAATGATAAAATATATTGATTTTTATAATTTTGATTTTTATATTTTCGATCAAACTTAACAGTTATTTTTTAATTTTTATTTTTTTGAACAAAAATAACTGTTATTTTTTGATTTTTATTTTTTCGATCAAAAATAACAGTTATTTTTTGATTTTTATTTTTTTGAACAAAAATAACAGTTATTTTTTGATTTTTATTTTTTCGAGCAAAAATAAAAGTTATTTTCTAAATAAATGTACGTGATTTAATAATTTAGTTGACTTTAAATTTTTATTTTAGTGTGTAATTATCATTGGAATTCTTTATGCACATTAAAATAATTATGAAAGTCATCTAAATTATTAAAACAAGTCATTTATTTAAAAAATAACTTTTATTTTTGCTCGAAAAAATAAAAATCAATATATAAGTGTTAATTTTGTTCAAAAAAATAAAAATCAAAAATTAACTGTTATTTTTGATCGAAAAAATAAAAATCAAAAAATTACAGTTATTTTTGCTCAAAAAAATAAAAATCAAAAAAAAAACTGTTATTTTTGTTAAAAAAAAAAAAAAAAAATAAAAATCAAAAAATAACTGTTTTCATCTGACTTTTATGAAAAAGGCATAACTGTTACGGTCCCTGATTTTAAATGATAGCGGCCACTCTCGCTCAAGGAGAAAAGACACTGCAGCACTTACCCAATTAGATGAGCGATAAACACCTATATATGTGAACAGAACCCGTGATGAAGAAAATTTTTGTCTGGCACTGGCAGGACATAAAATAAAGCATAAGGAGAAGATTTGATTAATTATTGTTAGTTTATATTTAATATATGATGATTCAATAAATAAATAATGAAAAAAAAAAAAAAAAACCAAAGTTAGACCATGGCAATAATTTTAAAGAAACAATCGTCCAAATCGGTCAAATAAATAAAGTGTAGAATACGTTAACTGAAGTGCATTCTGCACGAAAATTGAAGACTATAATTCAGAAATGGATTTTAAAATCCCTCGAAATTCATCACACCTTTTAAAAACGTTCGTTTTGAAATCGATCGATTTTCATCACATACCTGATAGACAGTAAGAGGAGGAATGTATAAGCACACAATATATAAAGATTGCTTATGTATTTTAAAACAAGTACGAAAGTATAGTCGGTCAAGCCCGACCATATGATACCCTACACCACAGTATTAAAAAGCACATCATGCTTATATGTCCATATAAATATGGATTTAAATATGTTCATAAAAGTCATTGAAATCGGTTTAAAAGTTTGTGAGAGGCAGAAATTGCCCCCTACCTCCCCTTGTGGTCCTATTTTTGAAAAACTTTATAGATTATGTGTCCATATAGATATGGATCTATCTATGTTTTTAATTTCATTAAAATCGGGTTGAGAGGCAGAAATTGGCCCTATCTCCCCTCGTGGTCCTATTTTTTAAAAAATGCATCCCTTTTGTGTCCATAAAGATATGGTTCTATGTATGTTTTAAATTTCATTAAAATCGGTTTGATAGTTTCTGAGAGGAAGAGATTTCCTCCTATCTTCCCTCGTGGTCCTACGATTTGGCCCATTTTCAATAGGCTTGGTCCTTGTGCAAATAAAAACTTATGTCCCAAATTTGATCAAATTATCTCCAAAATTGCGACCTGTACTTTGCGCACAAGGTTACATGGACAGCCAGCCAGCCAGCCGGACGGACATCGTTAGTTCGACTCAGAAAGTGATTCTGAGTCGATCGGTATACTTTAAGGTGGGTCTAGGACCAATATTTTAAGGCGTTACACACATCAGCACAAATGCATAATACCCTCTCCACTATTGTGGTGTGGGTATAAAAAACACATAAAAGTTCTACACATAAAAATTCCTGGAGAATAGCTTACGTTCATTCGAAACAAATAATAAGAAAATCTTAATACGCAGTACAAATTGTTCGAACTCGTAAATTATTTTTTTCGAATCGAAATACGCGGTAAACCCCCTGTATATCTGGAAAACGGTTAATGTACAAATTCGGTTGAAATAGATCGGTTATCAATACACAAAATCTGTCAAAAATTGGATAAGTGGGCGTGGGATTTCTCTATATGTGGAGAACAATACCAATAAAAACTTTAAAATTTGATACAAATAGCTTCAGCATTATGTACAAATAATTGTATGAAAGACGGGCACTTTCTCGTCGTACACTTTGTGGGTTGGTGATAAAGCGGCCATGTCAATATAAAAGTAAACCTAAAACGTTTATAGAAAGTCGAGTACCCCGTCCTCACAAAGTGTGCCACATGCATTTCAGTACTTGTAACACACGCACATTTCGAAACCAGGTTTAAGAAAACCGGAAAAAATAGAAAAAACAAGTTTTTTGAATAATTTAAAGCCCGGTTTTGTCAATTCTTGTCGGGCAGTCAAAAATAATATCGATAACTTTAAATTTTGACCTTAAACTTTATTAAGTAAATAAAACACAATACAGGTAATCTCGATTTACGCGGTAATACATTTACGTGGTATTAGTTTTTTTACGCGTTTTTTAAGCGAATTTAATATAACACGCAAAAAACGGGTAACTCAACATTTTTGAAGACTGGTGTCAACACATTTTTGTTTAAGAGGCAGATAGTGCTTTAAGTAGATAATGCTCTCTGTAATCTTAAAAAATTAAAGCATATTAAAATTTTTTTTTTGCCGCCTTACATAAATTCCCTATTGCAACCTTAGTATCAAGGCATTATTTCAATGTTTAAATCTTAAAAAGTCCTTAAAATTTATGCTAGACTTAATGAACGAGAATTGAAATCTATTGCTATCAGAGTTAGTCTGTGTTCATACGGCTCATGTCTTATTGACAAGATTGCTACTTTATTGGCGAGAGGGACGAGGGGAAAAGAAACGAGTACACAGATGCATGTACTGTCTTTACGTTTTGCTTTCTTATTCGTTGTTTAGTTTTGTTTTTGTTTTCGATATCAAAAAGCACACATACATACGCACGTCGTCAACATGACATGAATCATTTTAACGACAACTCATGTTCAAAGAAGAAAAAGGAAGAATCTTGTCAATAAGACATGAGCCGTATGAACTCAGACTTATTGAAAGAATTTTTAGTTTCAGATTGCATAAAATCTTCAAAAAAGTGGAAAACTTCTACACTAAATGATTGCTGAAAAAAACTTAAGCCGTAGGTAATAACAATATTTATTTGAAATCCAGGGGCTAATCATGGCATACGACATCGAGCAAACTTGATCGAATTTTTTTATTTTCATATGACCAGTGTTGTCATATTTTTTTTTCAAAAATCTTTTTATTTCTGAAAAAATTTTTTTTTACAATTTGTTAAAAGGTTCACTTAGACTGCATGTGGCTTTTTTTATTTATAAAAAAAACATAACATAAATAATATACATACAAATGTATGAGCTTATAAAAATATTTAAAATATAGAAACTGGGAATTATTTCCTTTCGAAGGTTACTTTTACATTATATTCAGCATTTTTCATTTTTCGAATTTATTTAATGAGCTAAATTTCAGTTATGTATTTTATAAAGCTTTTTTGTAATAATTATATTCCTTCTGGTAGTGTATAAAGTCATTTCTGAAAAATTGAAGGAATAGAACTATTACAAAAAAGCTTTATAAAATACATAACTGAAATTTAGCTCATAGAATAAATTCGAAAAATGAAAAATGTTGAATATAATATATTTAAAATATATAAATAAAAATTAAATTAATCCCAGGGTTTAAAAAACTGTAGTCGAAACCAAAAACTGACGAACAATAAACTAAAATTTGTGTACAACTTTTCGCTTTTTGAGTTGGTTTGACAGCGACTGCTTACATTTAAGGAATCACTAGTATACTAGTATATCTGTGGCGTGGTGCTACAAGGGCCAATGCCAATATTTTGCTGTTTTGAGTTAATCGTTGCTTTAGGTGTTTTCTCTTAAACAGCCAATGTTTTTAGCCCAGAACAGCTTCATAAGTAAGCACTCTTCTATAAAAACAATTAAATTTAAATTTTCTCAAAAGTAAATATTTTGACATTGGCCCTTTTAGCACCAAGCCACAGATATATAAGAAACCGTTTTTTTTGGTCAATGACAAACAAAGTAGTGGAAGAAATTCCAGTTTTTATACTTTGACTGCAGTTTTTAAACGCTGTTTAATCCATTTGTTTTATATCACGTATTAAATTCTTATATTTTGAAATAAACTAAACTGAGTGAATTTGCAAATTATAAGTAAATTTATGTAAACTACTTAAATATCAGAAAAACTTATTTTTTAGAAAAAACTTACACTTTTTTGCATTTCAAAAACTTGCAAAAAAGATAAATCTAACGATATGACAACACTGATCATGACACTCGATATCGAATAATATTTATCTTAATTTGAGATGATAACATTCGTTATCGAGTAACCAAAAACATTACATCTCTCGGACATATGGGTAATTCCAAAGTGTTGAACGTGACAGTCGTACGCATCAAAAATGCAATAACATTTTAAACAAAAAAAATTTTTACTTTCTCTTAACCCTTAAATTATAGCACTAAGAAAGCACTGTTATCTATAGTAAAGTTTATGGAGGGCGCGATTCTAGGTCAAAGATAATGGCAAAAGAAGTAGCGGTTCGAACGTGAAAAAACAGTAGTAGTTTTTGTGTCCATGTATAAAAAGGCGTAATTTAGCGAAACCTGGCACAATTTTTTAGTCAAACTACTTTCAGAATTTTACGTAGCAATGTAACATTAAAATGTCTTGGTTTGATTCCAAAATCTTTTGTATTTTCTTTTTTTTAACCAAAATCTGGGTCGATACGTGTCATTTCGAACTTGAAATTTTTTCTATAATAATTTAACTGAATAACGATTAAAATAAAATAAAAATTTACCGTGAATCCGAATAATCTATTTCTCTTTGAACTCTTCCTTAGATTACAGACCATGTAAGAAAACTTTTTGGAATAATTTTTATCAGGTATCACATCTTTTAAGAAAGATAAATATTAAAGAAAACATACAATAAAACATTCTCACATATAAGAAATTACGTTTGCACAACTTGCAGTCTGATTGTTCATCTAAGTGAACAAATTTATGGATAAATTTATAAAATTAGTAAAATCTAAATATTTCTCTAAACCCATATCTTAAAATCATCAGCTTTTAATAACTTTTAAATTTTCGGTCACGGTGGACCTTTTGACGGAAATGCCCATATGCGATATGTTAAATTTTTAGTCCCCCAAAAAATTTTGTACAAATTCTAAATATTGTTTAACTCGAATATTATTTACACGAATTTTATTCGGTCCCAATAGACACGCGTAAATCGAGGGTTTCCTATACTTTGTAAGTTTGTATTATGTTTACACTATTATTTTTTTATATTATAAATAATTTATTTAAAAAGTTATTGTTTTATATTTTATTTGCTCAATTTAAATATGTTTTTACGCAGAAATTCTATTTATGTGTTCATTTGTATGTCTGTATGTGTTTTAGTTTATTTTGTTTTACAAATTTCGGAAATTTCAGTTTTTTTTTAAATTAAGGTAAATTTCGTTATTTTTAACACATACACACATATAAATAACTTTAAATTTGGCTTAAATTTTTGTTTAAGAAACTAACTGTATTTTATCCAAAAGTTTTAATAGTAATTTTTGCTAACCTTTTAATTTAGATTAATTTTTATGTTTTTAATGCAATTTTCAAAAATAATAAAAAAGAAACTAAACTACTAATAATTTAAACAAGATTTTATATGTTTTTGTTGGTTTTTTTAATTCTTTAGGGCACATTATTAAAAATAAATGATTATTAAAAATGATAGTTAGAGTAAGTTATGAAGTTGGTTGGTAGGAGCAGTGATACATAGATAATGAGAGCTTATGATATGATAATTTTTAAAAATTTAAAAACA
Source organism: Pollenia angustigena (assembly GCA_930367215.1). NCBI lineage: Eukaryota > Metazoa > Arthropoda > Insecta > Diptera > Polleniidae > Pollenia > Pollenia angustigena. Next base: position 17,283,083 of record OV884056.1, read on the forward strand.
AACTTATTACATTACAACAATTAATGACGATGATATTTGTTTATTTAAAATTTTAATTAATTATTGATGATATTAAGGAAGAAAAAATAATAAAAAAGATTTGGGATTTTCAAAATGCAATGTTTTTTTTTAAGTCATTGTATTATAAAAGGCTTTTTGCTGTTCCCAATTTAACTGGCAATTGATTGTTTGGTCAAATTTATATGAAAAGCACTTGGTTTTAGAGCGATTTTCAGAAAAATTTTACGATACAATCACTTGCCTGTTATTTAGAAACACCACATTAATTTATTTAATTATTATTAAGTTTAAACGAAAAATATTTAAAATATAATATTTTTCCAATATTTTTTTCTGTTAACAACAAATAAATAAAAAATCAACATTTAAAATAAAAGCTGCTTAAATGAAAAACTGTTTAAAACGTACATATATTTTAAAAAAGCTTAAAGCAAGTAAAATAAGAGATTCTTAAATAAAAAAATATATTTTTGTCTTAGAAAATAATATTAGCAATTTTTAACAACATTAATTTACAATTTCATTTAAGGTAGGTAGTTTTTTTTCCATATTTTCCTGGGGGCAAATTATGGCAGTCGTGATCGAATACTTTTTCGATTCGAAAGCAATTTTATTTCTAGTTCTCTCTGTCTATAGTGAACGGATCGAAATTATTTTTTTAGTATTGTAAAGCATTTATTTTAGTTTTCACAACACTGAAAAAATAATAACGATTCGTTCAGTATCAACTGAAATAACATTGCCCTCGAATCTTAAAAGTATTCGATAACGACTGCCATAATTTGCCCCCTGTTGTTTTCAATTTTAAATGTAACTGAAAATAATTTTTATTAAAATTATTATTTTGTCTTTAGTTAATATTAAAATATTTTTGTTTTAGCAAGAGATTTCTTTGATAAAATGATAAGTGTTTGGTAAAAAAAAAGCAAGGCTCGTATAATGATGCGGCATTTATACGATGATTTTAAAACATGCCTTTAAGACATGTTTTTTTTATTTTTAGACGAATTCGGTAGAGAAAAGGGTTAGAAATAACATGAATTTTGTTCTTCGTGTTTGTTGATATGTCTCAAAAGTCATCATGTAGATGTAAAAATATGGTATCAGCTTGAAAAGAAAATTGAAAAAAGACAGACATACAACATACAACGTACAAATTAAAACTTCTAACGGCCATTTTCAGTAAGTTCAGTTAGAACTAACTATTACTTTGACTTCCAGTTAAAAATATGTTTTTGACAGTTATAACTGAACTTGGTGAAATTGGTCGTTAATATAATAAAAAGGTACAATTTTGAAAATTTTATAATAAGGGTAATCATGATGGTAATTGTGCAAATTATGATTGATCGTGGATTTTAATATAAAATAAATAATTTAAAAAGAAAAATATTTTAATATGCTTGTGTATTATTGTAACTGGGGTCTTCACCTGACAATTTTTTGAAAAATGTTTGTCAGCGTTTTTTATATGAAGTTTATTATTTATTTATTTATTTCATTCACAGTAATATATAAAAGCCTCCTAGGCCAATTAACATATATTACAAAGATATATGACAAAAAATTGTCAGGTGAAGACCCCAGTTACAATAATACACAAGCATATTAAAATATTTTTCTTTTTAAATTATTTATTTTATATTAAAATCCACGAAAATGTTATTGTTTTAATTTGTTTGCAACAGAGCAACTAAACACTACTAATTTTGCTCATGGTTTTTTTTTTGCACTACCCATCGCGATTTCCCTTGATAATTGGACATTTTTAAATATATGTATATAGAGGTATGTATGTATATTTGACTTTTTTTGTATCGAAAAATAATGTTATGCAAAAAAAATTAGCACACACACTTTTTTATGTTACGAATAAGTATTAAATAAAATTTCAACAAGGGTCAATTAAATAATTTTTTATAATTGTAATTTTGTCAGGTTTTCCGTTGGAAAAAATTAAAATTTTATAGTTTTGTTAAAAAAAAAGTCTTTCAACTTAAGGTCTGCGCAAGTCCACTTGATTATGCAAAGTCTCTGTTCGGCAGGGCATGTACATATATAGTTTTATTCAAAGATTAGCAGAAGTTTGAGTACAAATAACTGCTCGTTGTTTTCAAGGCACAAGGTAAATGGACCTAGGTTGTTTCTCTGTATTCCAGTGTTGCCATCAGTCAAATAAAAATATACGCAGTCGTAGGTTCAAAATTATTCAAAACCATAAAAAATTACAAATAACGATCTTTTCCACGACTACTGGATCTGCGCTCTGAAACGGCGTTCACACGTCCAAAGATTGTCATCTCAGCAACAGCTGCATCAAACGAAAGTTTTTTTCCAAGCGAAGATCTTTCGAAGACACCCATCCTGTTACAACAGCAAATATTAATAGAAAAATGAATAAAAGGTTGCAACTATTCGGCTGCTGCAAAAAAGTTATTTTTTCGTAAAAAAAAAATCCGGTTGGTACATGCAGTTGACAATTTTTGCATAAATGTTTTAAAAAAATCGTTTTTGTAGCAACGATACCTGAAAACGGGTGTTGCGGAGTTATCAATAATTGGTCCGGAGCATAGAACCGATTGTCGTTGTTATATCCTGTGCTTGCACAGATTCGTAATGTCGAAAAATAATAGTTACAACTAAGGTATAGAGTTCACAAAATAATCACCCTTATTCTGCGTTTTGATTTGGATCAACATTTTTCCGCGTGACAACTTTGGTATTCTGCGTTCCGTTTTACATTTTTTTCTTTAGATTGTACGTATTCTGCACTAGAATCGTACCTACGTTTTACCAAGGCAATCACACTTATTCTGCGTTTCGATTCGGATCGAAATTTTCTCCGTTTGGCAACTTTGGTATTCTGCGGTCCGATTCAGTTTTTTTTTTGTGTTGGAATACCGTTTTTGATTGATGCGGGAACGTAATCGAAGTGCAGTTGTTATTGTTGTTAATGTTAACAAAGCGTCTCATCGACTGGTCAATAACTACTTGAATGCAAAAGTATAAGAATGTGTGCCTTTTGACTTTACACAATTGCGTTATATTGCGTGCGCAACAAAAAAAAAAAAAAAAAAATGCAAACAAAGCACTTCCCTGCAAATAAAATTGGACCACCTGATCTTTTTGATAAAATGGACTACTCCTTGGACTAGTCCGATGTAATGCAAGCATGGACCATGCCATTGTTAAAAAGTGTTTGTAGTGAGATGACATGTCTCCGTTTTTTAACGACATGCTTTCGTTTTTAAACGACTTCAAAACTAATCCTCTTGAATATACCATGGAGTAGTTTTAAAACTACTCCTAAGTAGTCCAAAGGTGGGTTATATGGTTCTGCCCTAGGACATCGTAATGTTAAATATACCATGTTTTTTCCATACGTTTGGGTTACTTTTTGACTAGTCCTGGTCCCTTGTGGGCTACTCTTTACACGCGTGTTTGGACTGGTCCTATTATTTGCAGGGTTTCAATTAAAAACTCACACATGCACAAATCAAATGTGTAAAAAACGATGTTAAAGTTGCCAACGTTGAATTTTGTTTTGCAGGCATGGAGTTAATGTAAATTTGAGCGTATGATTAAATCAACAAAAATAGTGATTTTTGCAGTTCTCTGTTGTGAAGGGCATAATAAATGACATTGGCCGCTGTTGCATTAGTTTATAATAACAAGAAAAACAACAAAAAAGCTTTTTACCGGTGTTTATTATGTTGCCACAAAGTTATTGCATTCAAAGGTTATAAAAGGATATAGTAGTAAAATAAAGAAATACTACAATCTACGTTTAAAAAACTTCTTCTATTGTGGTACATCACGTTCATCTTCCATAGCTTTATCTGCCAAGTAATCCACGATGTTGTCATAATGCAAAAGATTATGACATTAAACTTGACTCCAAACACATTTTGAAGCTAAAAGGGCAAAATTTATAAGTGATTGCAAAAAGCGCCAAAGTAGACATTGGTCTTTTTTTTAGCTTTACGAACCTGTTCTTGGTTAACTTACGACATTGGTTATGCCAGTAATAAAAACAAAAAAAGAGCTAAAAAAGATACCTAATGCAACGACTAACTCAAAACAGCAAAATATTGACATCGGCCATTTTAGCTCCAAGCCACAGATATTGACTTCACTAAAAGTAATTTAACGCAAATTTATGACGGAGTAGTTGGTTTCAATTTGTGGGTGACGTTGTATAAGACATAACGAAAACAATAATCGATAATTGTTTCTTTAAAATTCTAAAACACGATTTTTTAGCTTAAAATTCAATTTTTGGTGTCAAATTCTTTTTCGTCAATAGGTGCGTTTGAGTACTTTTGCAGTAAAATGCAATAAATGAGTAAACTAAAAAATTTTCTCTCACAAAAAGCTGTTGTCCAAAAAAGTACGTGAACGCAAAATTTGTAAAAATTCGTAAAATAAAGGCAACAGCTGATGGCAAATAATTGAAGTGTTGAAAAATATTGACACTTTTGACTACTTAACCCGTTTTCTTATCGGTACTCGATTAAATACTTTTTATAACACGAATATTTTTGGAAAATACAAACAAACTATTTTATGTAATCTTTCATTTTTTTTTTTTTGATTTTACTATTTACTTTATTTGATTTTACTAATTTGTAGCGGGTTAAATTATTTAAAAGAACGTGAATAATTTTTTTGCTATTGATTACTTAAGTACCCAAATACTTCACACTTTTACAACTCTAAAAAATTAACATAACAAAAAAAATTTCACAAGTTTGTATTTAGCCAAATAAATGCTTCACAAACAAGTTTAATTACTTAATATTTATTCACTTTTTGTTTTGGTTTAATTTTTATTTCAACTTTTCTTTTATTTAACAATTTTTTTCACAATTTTTCTGCTTTTTATTTGTTACTTTTGTTTGTTTACCTTTGAAACACATGTTTTTTTGATTTACTTAAGTTTACTGCAAAAATTTCTGCAGTAAAAATTTGTAAATACTAAGACAAGAACTGTCACTTTTCGCTCTCAATTTATGTTCTCATTTACTGCATTTTGTGTACTCGAACGCAATTTCGTAAAATGCAGTAAAGTTTAGTAAAAAATAGTAAAAACTTTTGTGTTCTCGAACGCAACTAATTACAACTTTGATGTAAAAAACAAATACAACTGATCAATTCATACATACATTATCAAACATACCCGAAGAAATACTTTGGGTAAGTTTGTGAAAAAGAGAATAAATTTAATCTTATGAAATCAATTATTGTGAACGAGTTAACCCTTAGGTAACTTTGGCGTAGAACAGGAACGCAACTATTATTTATTTTATCAAAGTACTACATACATATCGCACTTGGTCATAAAGAGGGTATGAACTTAAATTGTTAATTTTTTACTTTTGGAAAAAGTCGACACATAATTGTTTTCATATCTACCCACCGTACAAATATCGTGCTATTTTGTCTACATTTTGATTATCAAACGGTTGGCTTAAAAGTTCTTTTTCATATGCCTTTAATATTAAATTAAATATAGTATAGCCTTACTGCTGGTTCACACTCTAAGTTTTAGCCGTCAAGACTTGAGTTTTTAGGAGAGAGAGAAAGAAAAATAAATTAAATTCTCTTTTCCTTTCTCTCATAAAAGCGAGGAAAAGCTCAACACTTGACTGCTAAAACTTGAAGAGTGTGAACCAGCACTTATTGAAAGTTTTTAGATTTTGAGTTGATACCCTCTTTATGAGTGCCCTCTAAGAAATTTGTTTGTTTGCAAAAACTAAGTGCCATCTTGGTGTTATTTTTTAACTTATAAGGATTTTTGATAATAGTTTTGAAAGAAGTTTTAATGCAATATTTAAAAATTATTAGCTCTTCATTAAATATTTTTTAATTGTTAAAAAAAAAAAAAAATTAAAAAAATACAATTTTTTTTCAATTTTGTTAAATTAAAAAATTAATTTTATAATTTTTATAGTTTTCTCTACTTGTTTCTTGTCTTAACAAAACATAATTAAAATTTTCAAACTAATTAAAAACATTACATACAAATATATTAATTTGTTTAATATTTCTTTTTGCACACTACTTTTGACAAAAGATTCTTTAGATATATATAAATAACATACATATTATAAGGTTTTTATGCTTTGAATAAAATAATCTTAAAAACTAGAGGTATTTTTTTTTATTTTAAATAAACTTAGCTTAGGACTTTAACGTTTTTACTTGTTAAAAAAAATAATTTTCAAAAAAAAAAAAAAGCAAAACAGATTGTTATTGTTGCGTTAAGTTGATTTTGGTTTAATAAAGTGGCCATTTTTTTTTAGTTTTCTTTATAAAAATTATTAAATTATTTCAAAAATGTTTACTTTTTTTCTTAAAGGGTGGTAAAGTTTAGTATAATTTTGTTTATGCTTTTTACAATATTTTTTTTTTTTTTTTTGTTGATGTTGGTTGTTTGTGTTTTTAACTTAATATTTAAATATTGTATGTTGCTGAAAATTTTTATAATATATATAAAGAATTATTAATATTATTTAATATATAAATATATTTATGTATGTTAAGTTCTGTTTTTGTTGTAAAAACATTAAATTTTTACTGGGGAGTCTGCATATTAATTTATTTATATTATCTATTGATAATTAATGGTGTTTTACTTCTTTTAAGGTTAGGTTTTTTTTTCTTTTAATATTTTTGATATTATGTTTAATATGTTATTTTTTCTTTTATTCTTTATATATGTAGTAATAGTTTAAATTTTCACGATTTTTAACAGCTGCTGTTTTATTTGCTAAGAAATATGTTTGGATAAGAGTGGGAAGGGGGAGGGATGGGTTTTATATTATAGGTTAAATTTAAATGTAGCATATTGTTTTTTTTTTTTACTTTATTGTGTTGCAGATGTGTTATTTTGCACATGTTTTCACGCTGTATTATTTTTTAAATGTAATAGTTTAACCTTAAGTTCGGCAAACGTTGGTCTTTTGGCAGGATTAAGATCCCAAGCTTGTCTCATCATTTCATAGATTTCAGGAGGACAACCTTCGGGAGCCTCCATTTTATAACCAACTTCCACATGTTTTACAACATCCGCCAAAGGCTGTAAATGAAAAGAATTAAAATTAAATTTTTTACTAAAGATAAAAAGAAAATTATCAAAAACCGTTTAAAGTTTAACAAATTCATTACTTTAGTTATACATTTTAAATTCATATACCGAACCCAATTATGGCTGATTTCCAAAACATAATGATACACACATACATTGCAGTCAAAGTAAAAACGTATCTTAAGCGGCCTATACACTTGCAATATTATTGTGCATGACATACGCCACCTTCGAATACAATACGTACAATACGTAAAATTGAACAGTTTTATTGCAAGTGTATGAGCTGCTTTAAGTTTAACGATTCACGGTTTGCTAATTGTGTACGCATCGATAACTTTTTTGGTGCACTTTGGGACAGAGAATATTATACATGGCTGCATTGTAGAATGTATTTAAAAAAGCGAGTTTTGTTAGAACCGACGTTTTGGAACTTAGCTTATGTAAGTTTGTTTTTTTTTATCCTCAACATAATTTTTTTTTAAAAAATCATTCTAAAACCTTCAAGTCGTTTTTACTCGTTAATTTTCAAACTTTTACATAAACTCTTGAACAGACTTTAAAAAATTACTACTTACAATTCTAGGGTAAGGAACACGACCGAACGAATAAATTTCCCATAAAAGTATGCCAAAACTCCACATATCTGATTTGTTTGAAAAACGCTGAAAACGGAAATAAACATTTGAAAAAGTTAAGCAAATGATAAAAATAAAATGACAATTTCATTATTACCCCATTTTTTAAAGCCTCAGGGGCAGTCCATTTAATAGGCAATTTGCCAACATCTAAATTATAACATTCTTCGCGTGCTAAACCAAAATCGGAAACTTTGGCAACACAATCTTCGGATATTAGAACATTACGGGCAGCTAAATCACGATGAACAACTTTTTTCGCTTCCAAATATTCCATGCCCGAGGCAGTATCGCTATTAATTGTTAATTAAAAAAATAATAATAAACATAAGTACAGTGAAAATTATAAAACAAAACTTACTAAGCAAAATTAATTTGATCCTTTTTCGTTATATGTTGTCGTCCCCGCGATCTCAGATAATCAACCAGTGATCCTTTACTCATATATTCAGTGACCAAATAAATATGTTTACTAGTAAAAACTAGACCCACAAATTTAACGAGATTTTCATGTTCTAATGTACTTTAAATTAAAAAACCATAAATATTAAATTAAATTTAAAAAGATTTCCTTTTAAAAACATACGTCATAACAGAGGCTTCTGCTAAAAATTTTTGTACCGCTCCCTCATCTTTCAGCATTTTAACAGCCACTTTTTCATTGCGCAATATACCCAACATAACATCACCAAACTCACCCTTGCCTATGCTCTCGCGCAATTGTAAGTCTGATTCGGGTATAACCCAACCTTTATCGATAAAATCTTTAGAATTAATGCAATACTCTTGTTTGCCCTGCTTAGGTAAACATTTAATAAGTTGAGTGCACAGACCATCAGCATCCGCTTCATAGTGCTGTTGTAGGTGGAACAGATAAAGAAAAATACTTAAATCGGAATTTTTATAAATTTTACTTTTTGTTACCGCTACTAATTGTCCCAAATTTTCAAAGTATTCCTCATCGTCAATGGTAAGTTTATTTTCCAAATATTTTACACGGTAATGTTCCACTTTTCCCTGAAAACACACACACAGCGTATAGTCACCGGGAAAGTTTGTTGATTCTCGCACTAAGAAGAGACCATCTTCACGGGGTTGCAGTAAATGTTCAGCTTCATCACGTGTAATGCTGCCATGGAACCATCTGTAAGTGTTAAAACAAGTTTGGCTCTAACTTTAATTTTATAAAATAAAAATTCGCAATTTTAAATTGATAATGTATACTTTTTTAAAATTATGACAAAGATTTTATCTCCTGTACAAGCTGTAGATAAGTACGAGAATAAACGAAAAACTCTTTTGTTTGTTCTCCTAATAAATTTCGGCTAAAAGAAAGAATAAATCTTTACTTACGGCATTGCATTAAGTTTAACTTCACATTTCTTCTGCTGTTGGCTGCCAGGCATTAGACCATGGTTGGGCAACAAACCAGTCGTTGGCGATAAGGATGGTGCAGTCCAAGATTGTGTCGTTACTGGTACATTGGCGCCACCATTTATATCAAAACCATGCAATGATGTTGTCATCGATGCGGCATTGGCCGATTGAGTTACAACCATGGCTGGTTGGGATTGATGATGTTGTTGGGCAGAATGTTGTGTATGAAGTAACATGTTACTCCCACCACCTGCATTCGATTGTATCGCCATACTTTTCGGTGGTAAACCACGATCATGCAAGGAGAGAGCGCTGTGGGCAGCATTCAGGGAAGAAGTCATTAAATTGTTGTTACAATTATTAGCAGCCGAAATCAATTGTAAATGTTGTTGCTGTTGGGTAACACTGGTAACAGATGCAGCTGTAGCAGAGGGGGCTGTGGAGCCGATAGGAGCAAATGTTGACATAATATGCTGCTGTTGTTGTTGCTGTAGTTGGGGTTGTTGATTTGGTGATTTGGGTGAATGATTGGAGGGAGCAACTACAACAGCACCAGTTGAATTTATTAGATTATGACTATTAAGTGCATGCGAGGACAAATGAATTGCATTGTGATGATGGGGATTCTGCAATTAAAAATGTTTTTAAAAAATATTTTTGTATAAAAAATAATCAAATTGTTTTATTTAGTAAAGCCTTCCAAAGTCACGTTTGTAAGGTTAAACGTATTGTAATTGTATAATTAAAATAAACGTGGCACACTTTTCGTGCAGTACGGGGTGATTATGGCCGCCACACAACACGACCTTTTTTGATTTTATAATGAGCCGATTACGGATAGCAACACAACTGAAGTTGAGTTGCCAGCACCAAAATAAGGCAACGCCGCTTATGTCAAAATATTTTATTTTATATTTTAATACGAGCGGCGTTGCCTGATTTCGCTGCTGGAAACTCAACTTCAGTTCAGTCGTCATCCATGATCGACCCATTAATTGCATGGGAAGAAGCAGTGTTGCCAATTTCTGGGTAATTATCCGAATTGGGTGGAATTTTTACAGTCATGGGTAAAGCGTTGGTAATATATATGCATTTTTTGGAAATCAATACTTCTTTGTACAAATTCCAAGATAAATAAAACAGGCCTGATTAGGGATGAAACGATACCTCTAAGGCAGTGGTAACCAAGCCCCGAACTAACCAAGCCCCGAACGCACACAAACAAAGATATTATGTACTTGGGTGCGGTCGCAGAGACTGATGATAGCCTGATGTTTTGAAACGAACAAAGTTGTTGTATACATGTGAATTGCCGACCGTGTCTGTGTGAAAAATACGATTATTAACTTACTCGCGAGCCTATGGAGTGGTTATCACTGCTCTAAGGTATCGATACTTTTACTCGATGTAGTATCGCTCATAAAGTATCGATACCTACTTAGTATCGAAAAAAAGTATCGATACTTACTTGTATCGGTACTTGTATCGTTTGTATGTTAAAGAATAGAAAGCAGCATTTAAAAACTTTCGTATTAATGTTTTAGTAATACACAATAAAATAAGAACTACGACCTATAAGAATTTTTGTGAAAAATGAAAAGTGTAAAGATTGAGACCACTTTTAGTTACCACCTAGTACCAATTTCCTTTCGAAAAATCTTTTTTATCTTAGGAAACAAAATTTTATAGAACGTTCAGGATAACAACCTTCATTCGCCTTTTATTCCAGAAATTAACTATGTCACTATGTATTTATTTTAAATGTTAATACATATGCATTTTATTTTTAAATTGATAAATATATAATAAAGGGTGGTAAAACAATAATCCACGATGTTAATTGTGAGTCACACCTTTACGTCAAGTTTTTTGCACAACTTAAATTGACCTTTCTTTGTATTTGACAACTTCTACCATTGAGCAGCGCGTTAAGATTGTTAAAGCCTTTTACGAAAATGGGCGTTCAATCAAAATGCATTTCGTGCACATCGTGATTTTTTGGTCAGCATAATCGACCAAATGTTTCCACAATCGGGAGAATTGTGCGCAAATTTCAGCAAACCGGGTCTGTAGGAAATGGGAAACCATATGCGCATGCTGTCCAGTTAGTTCTGCGGCTGGCGACGTTATCGGGCCGTACTTCTTCGAAAATGAGGTCGGTCAAGCAATTACCGTGAATGGTGTTCGCTATCGCGAGATGATAACCGACTTTCTATAGCCAGAATTTGAGGAAATGGACCTAGACGATATGTGGTTTATAGGTGTTTACTAGGGATGCCAAACGGGACCAGGTTTTTTGAAACCCGGGATTCGGGATTTTTAATTAAAAAAAACGGAATCTCGGGACGAATCGGGATTTTTCGGGATTTCATATACAGTGCACTCGCGATAATATGAACCCCCTAATATATAAACACCCCAAAATATGAACACTTATTTTCTTCCATTGACTACTCTAAAATATGAACTTGTGCAAATGCTTTAAAATATGAACAACTTATAGTTGTATTTTAAACGGTTTTTATCTACCTACACAGTGTTAAATAAAAATAAATTTTTATTCAATTGTATAATAACCTGGGGATTTCCCCAGCTATCGCTTTAATATTGTCTTCAGTTGTTAATCAAAATGTTTAACTTAACATACACATTTTAGCTAGTTCTCACATTAACATGGAATTCTAAATATAATTTTAACGTGAAAAGTTCTTAAATATGAATTAAAAAAAGCATACGTTTTGAACTTTAAAAAGAAAAAAGACAATTTCGAACATTTAGGAAAAGGTATTACTAATAAATTTGTTTTTTTTTTTAATGTTCTAACAATGTGTTTATTTGACTTGGAAGTGGAAAATGCATGCACCGAATGTTTTTTGAAAAAAACATACAAAAAGATCACTGTTAGCGGACACGGCAAAAATCTGGAGATTTTTAATAGAGCGTGTCGTTTTTAAACTGATTGAAGGAAAGAAAATCACAGGCTTTGTCGCAAAGCTTTAAGTTTGTTTTTATTTTTTAAAAATCAACAGTTTTTTAAATCCAATGAACAATAAATAAACAAACTTTAATATTAGAAACTTTTATTTTATGGAAAAAACGTCTTTGAAGAGAAATTAGATGCAATTCGCAAATATGAACAATCTTGCAAAAGTGAACTGGCTTTGTTTTAATTAGTTCATAATATCGCGAGTGCACTGTATAAAAGCCAATTTGTAAAATTCGAATCGGGATTTTTCGGGATTTCATATATAAAAGCCAATTTGTAAAATTCATATAATTATAATTGATTGTTTATGTATAAGTATTAAAAGAAATTAATTCATGAAGAAAATTAAACTCATTACAAAATAAAACAGTTTAATGTATTCTTTTAAAGTAATATGGAAGGAAGTATTATGTATTAAAACTTATATTGTAAAAAGCTTCTTAAACAAATTAATGACGTCTGATAACACTATGCTAGTTGAAAAAACAGACAAGCCGGGCACATGGCGTTTGAACATAATTCGGGTACGCTGAATCCAGTGGTGCCCGCCGTTTTTTAGGTTGGCTCTGGTTTCCGAGATATACCGTTTTTTCGAAAATGGAGGAGGTTACACATCATATATTCGCATTACTCAAAAACGCTTTAGCTTATTGAAAAAACTAAAAAAAAGAAATTCCGCAATAAAATGAGAAATTAACTTCTTTCTTATTGAGGTCGGTCATACATTTTATCCCACTAGGAGCGTCTCCTGGGCATTTATGGGACTTTTTCCTCAATATATTTCTAGTCTGCATTGAACATTTTGTATGGGAGCCCCCTTAAGGAATAGAGATAGATTGGGATGAAAAATAAAGTGGGGTCGGTCATACATTTGACCCATCTAGGGGCATCCTAGGCGCTGCAAGAGCCAAGCTTAAGAATTTTTTTAAACTGCCAACAACTAGGTTAAAACGTCAGGTGCCCATCTTGTCTCAAAAAAATGTCAGTTTGTTGCGCAGTGTAATTGATACCTTATTTTATTACAAACATATGCTGCCGACGTAACCAATGTTCGCATTCAACACTTCTGGGTATCGTAAATAAAAAGCAACATATATGCTATATGACAATATTTAATTTATTTTATTTCAAATATACCTATATGCAAGTATTAATTTAAATAAAATAAACTTAAACAAATATGTGTCCAAAGACCTTTGGAACCCCTTAAAGTTTTTAATACCTTTTTGCACAACTTGCATTTTGCGTGCGCCGTTCTATTATCATTAACTTAGAAGAAAGACCACACCTTCGGTTTTTTTTTCGTGTTACAAAATGCATTGCATGTAACATTTATTCACTTGTGACTTTTTTTGTAACCAGTTAAAAATTAGGTTCATGCCAGTATGATTTAATACAAAATTTTTGAATTTTTACTAAGCTGAAAATCTCGGGATTCGGGACTTGAATTTTTAGAATAATCCCGGGATTTCGGTATTCGGGATCGGCATCCCTAGTGTTTGCTGGTCAAACGGTTTCTTGATACCGTTACTGCTGCGCCAGCTTTGGTAAATAATCAAAAATTTAAGATTAAATTCAATACCAAAGTGAAACGATTACTTTTGACCGATACCGAGTATTTTTTACCGATACTACTTGGTACTCGGCTGCTAAGTATCGATTACAAAAATACTTGGTACTTTTATAAAAGTATCGAATATGTTTCATCCCTAGGCCTGATCTGAATAAAAAAATATTAACAGTGCCCTTTGCCAAAAACAAACGCCGAACATCCTCATACAATTTTCAAAATTCTCAATAGTATAAAAAAACAATCCAATATTCGGCTGTGCCGAATCTTTGATACTCTCATCAAGAGTGAGAATACATATTTCAGTGGTGGGTTATATCGAGCCCTTACCGCAAAAAAGCTTGAACGACAAAAACACAATTTTACAGGAGAAGTTTTGTTTTAAATATATTTCATAAAAATTGTGTATGAAGGTTGGCGATTAAGCTAAAATTGTTTTTGCTATAAAATCGTAATGGTACCATATGTGGCCATTACATTATAGGAGATGATGCAAGTGTTGCCAATAAATTCATTTAATAAAAACAAAACGAAAATTGAAAATAATGTCGCTTAAGCTATTTTTGCGGTAAGGGCTCGATATCTGGGATCAATAAATAAGGTTAGGTTAAGAAGGGTTATGCGCCCAAGGGCAGACTTCCTCTCAGAGACCAATACGGTCCATTGTGAATCCCTTCAATTAAAAGAAAAAAAAAAAGACAGTAAAGAAAAGAAGTATGAGATGGATAGAAACAAGAAAGATAGAAAGTTAGAAGATTTCGCGTAGAACTATTGCCCTCTCTACAGTCCCCCAACAGAAACAGCCGCACTATTTCCCTGACAAACCCCAGTAGATCAGCCGGACTACATACAGCGATGCACCCCAGTTCGTCGTGAAACCTATCTCTTAGCCACTTCTGCCTGAGACCCTGCATCCTGGGACAATGGCACAGTACATGCTCGATCGTCTCCAGCTCCTCTGAATCATCGCACAATCTGCAGAAGTCCGGTATGGCTTTGTCCCATCTGCCCGCAAAAGCCCTGACAGGACAATGTCCCGTCGAGAACCCTATAAGTGTTCCAAGACTGGATAGGGATCCAATCCCAGTAGAACCCTGGTTGCCCCCGCGTCCAATCTGGGCCATAGTGCCCTGGACACCCTGCAATCCGTTCTGTCCCTCCAGGATCGGTTAACGTCATCACGGAATTTCTCCCGTATCACCCCATAGTAGTAACATAGGGGGGCTTTACCCCCCTGTCCCTTACCGCTAAGTCCAGATTCGAACCCCCCCGCGCGATTTCGTCATCCACCTCATTTCCATCAACCATGCAGTGTCCAGGTACCAATTAATAATTAATTAATCTTTATAAAAACGGACATCAGTATTAAAATTGGTTACGGAAGTGGTTCTCAGAAAACTGCTTAATATGAGACCTAAGGTAAATAAGAGACCGATTATCAAAAAATAATGATTTTATTTTTGTAATATGCAGCTAAAAGTCTACTACGGTATTAGACGTATTTAAAGATTTTCCGAAAAAGGGCTCTATGTCTTTGCAAAATTCGGCAGTGTGTTGTTTAGTGCTATGATTCCGACGACCAAATTTTACTTCAATATCATTATTCGTTACGGTTTTAGGCACACTAAAGTGTTTTCCGAGAGTGGGCCTTATATGGGGCCTTTGACAAATTATGAACCGATATTAATGAAATTTGAAAGTGTAATTTCTAGAGCTATACAACTGTCATGTACCAAATTTTATAATAGCTGCAGAGAGGGATGATTATATTAGAATATGCATAAATTATTAAGAATCACCTACAAAGTTTAAAAAAACTAAAAAAAAGCTAAAGCACTTTATCCTTATTGCCTCAGATATGCAGAAAAGTCATTTAACTTACCACGTTATTATGATGCGTCGACAGTTGCGTAGTTTGTGCTACAATGTGTGGTTGGGATTGGCTAAATTGTTGTTGAAGTGTTACACCAACGATGGCACCACCACCGCTACTATTTACTAACAAATTATTAGGATGTGTAGCTGAAATGCCGCCAGTTGTAGTTGGCTGTGGCGCTGGTCGTTTATTGTGTCTTATAGGTGCTGTTGGTGGCATTTGATGCCCAGTTGATTGCAAAAACCATGGATCTCCGCCGGTATTTGAGGCAGCCACAGTTACTGTTGGCTGAGAGAAACCCCGATGATGGCCGACCACAGTTGTTTGTCCGTTTTGCGCAGCTGTAACGTGACTATTCATAACTGTATTGTTCGAACGTATATCCGCAGCTGTTAACGGCTGCTCAGCGTAGTTGTTTAATGTTTCGTCAGTAGTCTTTTTATGATTCGTCGATGGTTTAAGTGTTGAAACGTTTGTTAAAATTATAGAATTTGTTGTGCTATAATCTATTGAAGTTGTTGTGGTTGTTGTTTTGGGGTGGGCAGGAGATGATGTAGTCGGAGGTGAAGAAGTAATGAAATTTTCAACATTTGTTGTGCTTGATTTGGCAGATTTAGTTTGAAATTTTTTCGGTTTATCCGAATTGGTTCCTATAGATTGGAGGGAATTATTGTTATTGCTAATGCTATTGCTGTTAAAAATTTGAGCTTTTAAGTGATTATGTTTCTTTTGGTTATCTTGATTTTGTTGCTGTGCTTTAGAAACAACATCAGTATTTAAATTATCGATGGAAGAATCTTTGTTTGCCTTACGATCTGTACAGGCTGTTGCTTCTTCATCTGTAATTATAATTAAAAGAAAAACATATTATTTACATATTTAATTGTTAAACAAATATTTATGTGAATATAAGTGTTTATACAGTTAAACTAAAATTGTATTTACATTTAGACAAAAACTAACTTTGCAACAATTTCTTTAACGCATTACCTTTCAGACCTTACCGAAAAAAAGCTTAAGCGACATCATTTTAAATTTTCGTTTTATTAAATAAGCAAATTAATTGGCAACACTTCCATCATCTCCTACAATGTCATGGTCACGTAAGGTACCGTTACGAGTATATAGCAAAAACAATTTAAGCTAAAGCGACAAACTTCATACAAAATTGTTGTGAAATAAGATTAAAAAAAACCTTCTTCTGTAAAATTGTGTTTTTGTCGCTTAAGCTTTTTTGCTGTAAGGGCTCGAATGATTTGCACCAAAAAAAGAATTAAAAAAAAGAGGAAAAGATTTCAACAGTGTTTGCAGAATTTTTTTTTAAAAATCGTTACGCTGCCTTAAAATGTTTTAACCGTTAAATTAAATTCAAAACACAATGTTTAATTAATTAAATAAATTCTAATACACTAATAGAAATCAAAAACATTTTATTTTGAAAAATAATTTTAAATCGAAAAGTAAATTTAAATATCGCTTATTTGCTACAGCAAAGTCATAAATCAGGAATCGCAAATTTTGACTTAATATCACTAATGCATAGTAAATCAGGAGTTTTATGAAGTGCTAAGTGTTTTATACGCAGATATTATAAACTCAACTCTTAAGAGAAGAATAACATTTTCTTTTTATGTTGTGTGCAAATTTAAAACTTAAAAGTCGTTTTTTGTGAAACTTATATTTTTAAGTTATTACGATGTTTCAGCAAATGAGCAATATTAACATATATTCAGGCCGAATTCAATACAGGTGGTCTTGAAAGCCCTGCGGACACAGGTGGTCTTGAAAGCCCTGCTGATAACTTTTTTTTTAGCCTTATCATTGTTGGATGTCAAAATTTTGTTTATTATCGTTGTTTCTGTTTTTGGCATTATACAATGAATTTACAAAAACAAATTCACCCCTATCGCAAACAACTACTGCCATGAAAATATTCCCATATTTTTTATTTCGTATTGTGAATGGTTCCCATAACAAATTTTTTGGGAATGAATTCCCAAACTTAAAAAATTTGGCATCGCCAATGTTTACTCCCCCGAATTTTTTTAATAAATAAATTCCCAACAAGTGTTGATGTGAACGAGAAGGGAACATGTAAATTTAATTTGTATTCTAAAGTAGGACTAAATTAAATTACTTTTTCCTCTTATTGAAGGAGTGCACATAAAGAAAAACTATTCATTAGTTATTTTATCATATTTTTATTAGTATTATATTTTGTATATTTTTCTTTAACAATACAGGCACTGACAAGTTACTCACAATAGAGACTTTTGTTTACAAAGCACTGAAAAATAATTCACAATAGAAATTTTTACTCCCAAAATATTTGCTTTGATTGCTTTTTATTTTTGTACGAGTTATACTTGTTGTAGTACCGAGATAACCTGTAATGAATTCGCCTTGCATATATTTTAAAACGAATTTTTTAATTAGTTTACACATCGTTTTTTGGGGACCCCAGAACGAAGCTTAAAATTATTAGTTTAAAAGAATTTGACAAAAATTTTTTCTTCTTATTTTAACTGAAACCAAGGACATTTTACTTGTTGAATAGAAACCAGTTTTCAAAAGAATTAAATAAATATTTGTTTATATACAATTTCCCTTTATCATGTACCTTAATTTAAGTGTATATATTTCAGAGTTAACGTAATCAAAGAGGAATTTCGGAGTTAACGTAATGAAAGAGGAATGCCAAATCTATATGTAAAACTAAACAAACCCAATGCAGCCATGTACGCATTGTACAATGTTGTCAATACATTACTCATTACTTGAGCAATATAAATCAAAAGAATTTTGATTTTATCTAATATATTGTTTAACCTAGTAAAATAATAAGCAATTTAATTTTGCAATATCAATTACTGCACAATAATATTACAAATATGTGTACACCTTAAGAATCAAGACCAATAGCAAAAGGTTTTCTAATAGTGCATTTACACCTACGCCATAAACAGGTTATAAGTTGTTTATGATGATAAACTAGTTTGAGAAACTTGTTTATCCATACAAATTATAAACACGTTTGTAACTAGCTTTTGAGATAAACTAGTTACAAACAACCAGTTTTTGTTAATGCAACTCTGTTTTTCAAATTTTGTTCTGGCAATGCTGGTGATATTTGACATTTCCTTAAAAAATAAAAAAAAATAAAGTAAAAAGAATTTACTTTTATCTGTAAAAAAAAGCCAAAACAATAGTAAGAAAAATAAAATAAACAAAGAAAATGTTTAAAACAATTCTAAATTTATAAGAAATGTTAGTTTTTTTACATATTTTCTTTTAGATGGACAACGGAAATAAAAGGTTTGTTTATATGTTCGTATGAATGTGCATCAACGTTTTTTTTTTTATTATTGGGGCTAAGAACTTGTCAAAGGTAAACAACTTAACTGTCAAAAATGCTGATGTAAACGGTATAGTTTATGAAAGTAGTTTACGATCGTAAACTAGTTTGAAAATTACAAGTGTAAATGCACTATAAGGAACGTTCACACAGAAAAAATTATTTTTCCAATTCAAATAAAAAATTTGTAGAATCAAACAATTTTTTGTCTAAAATCGGTCCTACAAATAAATTCGCATATTCAAACAATTTATTTGCATTTTGTTTATTGAAAAAAAAAAACGCCGATTTTTTCAAACAAATAATTTTACAGAATCAAACAAAAAGTTTACTGAAATTCATATAAATTTCAAACAAATAATTTTTCTGAATCCAACAAAAAAGTTTTGGCACAAGCAATGACGCGCACACAAGCAAGCACTGTTGGCGAAGATGAAGCAGAGCAGAGCGGCCGGCTGGCTTTGAGACACATTTTTTTGTTGGAATAATTTTTGAACGAAGTCATATTTATACTCACAGTGTTTTTCTTCATCACTCACTGTTGCTTTATCCTTTCCTTTGCTAATGAAGAAGAAATGTAACCAAAAATGGCAGCAAACCGACTCGATATGTTTTCCGCCATCATTCATTTTTTGTATTTGATGTATTTAAACAAACTATTTGAAAAATTGAATACGGGATTTTGTTTTTTTTACCAACTTTGAAACCAACCAAAAATTTATTTTGTTTCTTATAATGTGTTTTTTCTGTTGTTTAAAAGAAATGAAACGTTTTTTACCTGCTATTGTTTTTGTTGTTTTTTTTACTACAAACCTCGTCACGCTATTTTATCATTTTTCTTATTGCTGTACTTTTTTAAAGCGTCCAAAAATAGACTGCATGTGTTTTTTGTTGTAGTTCTTATATTTCACATAAAGAAGTGTTGCTTACAATCAATAAAAAAATGCAAAAAGACGACAACATTAAAGAGCGTTAAATATTTCATACAAAATTATGAAAACTTCAAACCAATAGCGCGCTTATTAAATTTTTGAAGAGTTGTCCACATTTTTGTTGGTTAAATAAAAATCAAACAAAAATATTGATTGAATCAGTAAAAAAATTTGTAGAAATCAAAAAAATTTTCAAACAAGCGTTTGTTTGAAAATAATTCGGCAATAATTTTTTCTGTGCATATTGGAACATACCATGAAAAAATAACTTTGTGGTTATTTCATTGGAATTTCAACAGACGTGCACGAAAGTGCGGAAAGTTCTGACAGTCACTCACTTGAGAGTATCCAGAAATGATTCCTCTGTCGGAATGTCCAAGCAGCTCACTACTTCCGGTCCTAGACCAAGTATTTCCCAGGCAATGGCTTTTTCAGACCCCTCTAAAAGCTAGCTAAGGTGAGAAGGCGACCAGACATGAAGCCCAATGGCTACAAGACATCTTAATGTCGACCGATCAATGGCGGTATATCCACAATCACCAGTTTTAAGAGGTAAATATCTAATGACAAAATACAGTCTTGGGTTCGTATGGAAGCCTAATAGACTTGAAAACAAACACAAATCAAGGCAGCAGCCCTGCCACCATACTAGGCGACCTGGGCAAATCACTCATCTCGTCCAAAAATTAGCCGATTACTGAAACCATAAAGAAAGATATGGTCCTACGCTACACCCGGAGTTTATATATATATATTTCACTTGAATAGTATTTAAGTTGCGTAATAAAAGTTTGCGCTGATATTTTTTTGTGTCAACGAAATATACTGAAAACAATTTGTCTGTTTTGTAAGCGTTTGCATAAATTTTTATTTATTGGTTGAAGTTATTAACTTGCAAGTTCAATGTTAATTAAATTTGCATACGCAATGTAAAAAACGGCTGTGCGCAAAATGCCCCAGAAAATATGGCCACAAAAAGAAATTAAAGAATGGCCTCAAAATTTTACATAAGAAACAACACGCAATTTTGGGAAAAATTTTGTGTTTTTTTTGGGGGGGGGGGTTTCTTTTTTTCGTTGGGGTGTTTATATCATGAAATGAAAAATGGCCCCAAGTAAAATCAAAATTTTTTACTTTGGGCCTATTTTTCATTTACTTATATTAAATGCAAATTTTAATAAATTAAAAATGATTCAAAAATTTTTTTTACAAATTTTATATGTATAAAAACTTCTAGGGAAATATTTTACGAAGTGCAGAAAATCTTTGCCAGCTATGCTTTAGTTAGCGAAGCCAGTGCTCGCTATACCATAGAGCAGTGATGTCCAAAATGTAAATTGTGGTTGTATTGCTTCTTTATATTAGTATTAGTGAATAAAGAGACAAATATCCTTAATAAAATTACAAAAAATATGTAAGCATCCGCCGCATGTGCACTCGTCGCTTGATGATCGACGACTGAATTGTGTACTCTCGTGGACTAAATGAAAGAGCGTAAGAATACGTGTGAAGAATGTGTGTGAATTAATTTCCACAATTGTGGTATGGGCTGGACCAGAGTTGCCAATTTAGCGCCTTTGGCGCTAGATTTAGCGCTTTTTAATTGTCGAAAAGGCGCATATTTTTTCCTTAGCGCTTTTTTTAAAAAGAGCGCTAAATAAGCGCTTTTATTGATACCCAACATTTTTGAACTTTTGTTTGCATACATTAAAATCAAGACACATTAAACCAAAATTTGTTTCCGTTTTGTAAATACATACTTTACTCTGAAAAGCATTCTATACAAGGAAATAAGTTTATTTTCTAAAGAAATCCATTTCGTTTCTTAAAACAAGAAAATCCAAAAATAAATGACTGATTTTAACTTGTTTTGTTCGTATTAAGTAAAAGTTTCTTAAATAAAGAAACATTTTCTCTTGATTAAAAAATTCACGTTTTTTGGTCTATGATCAAAAATTTCAAGAAGCATTTATGATTTTTTAATAGAATCAAGAAACAAATGCTAGCGATTTCTTTAAATTTTTCAGAATATGCTTAAGAAAACTTGGTTTGATTCAATTAGTTTTTATTTGGATCGACATGTTAACAAATCAATCAAAAGGTTCTTATTTTATATTAAGGTTTTTTTTTTTTAACTAACTAGTGCCATACGTTTTTATGGAAAAAATGTAGGCTTTTCTTCTGATTTTGTTAAATAAAAAGCAACGAAAACTTGATTTAAGTAACTATAGAATTAAAACAAATTTAGTTTGCTTTGAGTCATAACTTTTTGCTTAAACCAGGCAAACACATGTTTATATACAATAAGAAATTTTTGGCTTGGACGAGAATAGTGCAAAATTTTCGTGGTTCAAGACATATTTTCTGGTGATTAAGTAAATAATTCGTTCCGTGTATATTTGAAATTATATTACTTTAATTTTCCTGAAGTATCAGAAAAGGCTTTTTAAAAATATTAATGATTTATTAACACTGCTCGGCGAAAAACAAAAAAAAGTCGATCTAGAGAACTTGATTATGTGATTTTAATTCACTTTAGCGTGCTGAATCCAAATAGTTTATTCAATCACGTCTAGTTAACATTTTGTTTACTGATTTCTTGTCTTATTTTATTCATAATATACCTGGATTTCTGATAAATGATAAAAATACTAATTTGCATGGAAAAAAAAAATAATTTTGAAAATTTCAAAGGATTTTGTTATTCGTGCTTAATTCCTAGTTTTTATTCTTGACAAAAACACTTGAAATTTATTGTTGATGGGATAAGCTATTCCTATGCGCATTTCACTGGTTGCATAGGCCAGATCATCAGGAAACTTCATCCATAAAGATTTTAGAAAAACTAAAGATATTAAACCAAATAAAACTGTTAAACGTATAAGAATTATAGCAACAGTTCTACTTGTAATAATATCAAAGTTTAAACAAAACACATCAACAATAAACAACAGTGGGTTTATCTCATCTTACATTTCCCAAATTATATTTGTAAAAGATCAATATCGTTCTCAAGTTATGATAAAATGTATGTAGCATAAATGCCTTATTTCGGTCAAAATATAACTCTAGCCCATACAAAAACAAGACATGATAGAAAAAACTGAAAACGGATTTGAATTTGGGGCAGTAGTATCTTTGTTTTTCATATATTTTTAATTAAAACGATTTTTTTTGACGGCCAGTGTAATTAATAAAACTAGGTTCTTAAACATTTCATTAAGTTTTTATTTAAATTTTATTTAGCGCTTTTTAGCGCTTTTTGATTTGGGACACGGCGCTTTTTGATTAGAAATAGTTCACAACCCTGGGCTGGACACCAATGTCATAGAGGAAAAAATCCTTGCGCCAGACCGAAGGCATAACCATGCTATCTAATGTGCGATTTTAAAAACCAAAACTGTATACATATAATTATTCGGAATATTAAAATGCAGGATTTGGAAATTCTGGATTTTAATTTTTGAATTTAAAGTTTCGGGCATATGAACCCAACCCAAGCTTTGATTATAACTTTCTTTGTGTTTTTTTAATTTTAACTTTTGGGAGTTAAAATTCATTAACCCTTATGTGTGTGGACAGGTACCTGTGTACCTATTGCGTTTTCAAATCGAAATTTTTTATATAAGATTTTAGTCTACAATTCTACAATTTCATGAGAACTCCTAACTTTTTGTTATTATTATATTTTCATAGGTGTTTATATACAATATGAGTTGGGGGGGGGGGGGGGGGGGGCGTGGCATACCAATTTGCTTTTTGCACCCTTAATAGGGTGAATAGGTACCTGGGTACCTGTATACGTTTTATATTACAAATTTTTTTTTTTTGGGTGTAGGATTTTAAAAAATATATGAAAAGGAGGAAACCAGAGTAAAATTCTAATATTATATCATTAACCATCGATTGTTTGTACAATACAAGACAAAAAATTAGATTTCTCATACAATTTCCATGAAGGTACCCAGGTACCTATCCACCCTATAGAAGGTGTTTTATATTACAAATTTTTTTTTTGGGTGTAGAATTTTAAAAAATATATGAAAAGGAGAAAACCAGAGTAAAATTCTAATATTATATCATTAACCATCGATTGCTTGTACAATACAAGACAAAAAATTAGATTTCTCATACAATTTGCATGAAGGTACCCAGGTACCTATCCACCCTATAGAAGGTGTTTTTTTTTCCACACACATAAGGGTTAAAAATGTTGAAGTGATTTTTCATAATGAAATAACCCCAAATTTAGAATCATATTTCATTTTATTTTTAGGGATATTTTAAATTTTTTTTTAAAAATGGGGTCATATTGCATTTTGAAAAAGAGCACCAAGTTTGTGGTCAATTTTTATTTATTTTTTGGGGCCATGTTTCGCAGCACCGTAAAATACTCATTATTTTCATATCATCAAAAATAAAGCATTTATAAACTTTATAAACGATTTAAAATATTTTTGCAAAAATTTTAAAAGCCATTGATTAAGAATGGCAAAAACCGAGTTTTCTAGGAGTGGGCTTTTTATGGGATCTATTAGTTATAAGCCAATCTTTACAAAAGCTGTAAGGTCAGGTATCATAACTTGTTGCTTAATTTATATTAAATATCATGATTTGTTTCAGAAATTTTATTAGGCGAGTTGGAGAAGGTTTTTATGTATAAACATTGGAAAAAGCAGCTATCCTATCTACACGTATAGAAAACCTGTCTTTAACTTTTGATTTTATTTACAAAAGAAGAAAATTTTAAATTAAACTTAAGAATTGCATTGAAACGCCACATTTGTATGGGAGCCCTCCTAAGAGGGTGGAGATAAAGGGCAAGTATGTTTTAAGAAAATGTTTATGACGTAAAACGAATGGAGGTTGGTCATATATTTCATTCCCCCCTAGGGGCGATTCCTAGGCAGTTATGGGCCTTTTTCTTAAATACATATATTTCTAGCTTGTATTAAAAATTTTGTATGGGAGCCCCCTTACGAAATGGAGATAGCGGGTAGGTATGTAAGATACAAATAATAAAAATGAAAAATAAAGATAAAATAAAGAAAAATAAAGTTTGGTCATACATTTGACCCATCTAGGGGCACCCTAGGCGCTGCCGTAGCCAAACTTAAAAATTTCATTAAATCGCAATATGTGTAAGGTAGCCCCCATTAAGGGGTGGAGATAAGGGCAAGTATGTTTTTAGAAAATGTTAAGGACAACAAAATAATTGAGGTCGGTCATACATTCCATCTGGATCGCGGATCACGTGATAAATATTTAAACTTTAGCATATACTTCGTAATACATATTAATTCGTGATACGTTATAAAGAAATAGAAAAAACCTAACAAATAAGAAATTACACATTTTTGAATAGTTTGTGCTTTTGCGAAAAAGCCAGCAAACTAGTCAAAAGCTGTTTTTGGTTTTCTTGCGGCATTTATTTTTATACTTCTACCGAAGTGTACAGCACAAAATAATGTAATTACTAACGCGATAAATATTGAGTACGAATCATGAGCGCGCGATCCTTCAATCCATTAAAATGGATCGCAATCCAAATATTTATAACAAAATATATTTTGAACGTATTCCTGTGTCTTTTGTTTTTGTCAAAATTAAAAAAAATACAAAGTTTAATTTTAATTAATTTTTACTTTACTTTCTCGTTTCATTTATTTTTGTGCATTAACTTAATAGGCTATTTTCTGTTTTTGTTTTCAGATTTTTTTACATTAATTTTGTTTCGTAAATCTTAAAAATTTCTTTATTTCTAGGGAAATAATAAAAAAATCTGAACGTAATTCCGGTCGCACACAAAGGAACACATTTGTATGTTAATGGGTTGGGTGTAACAAAAAAGAAAAAAAATTAAAGCGAAAAGAGTTGCCATATTTTAAATATTAAAGAATTTATTATATGGGTTATTCCAAAGTGTTGAACGTGACAGTCGTGCGCATCAAAAATGCAATAACATTTTAAACAACAAATATTTTTACGTTCTCTTAACCCTTAAATTATAGCACTAAGAAAGCACTGTTATCTATGCTAAAGTTTACGGAGGGCGTGAATCGAGGCCAAAGATAATGGCAAAATAAGTAGCCGTTCGAACGTGAAAAAAATAGAAGTAGTTTTTGTGGCCATGTATAAAAGGGCGTAATTCAGCGAAACCTGACACAATTTTTTAGTCAAACTACTTTCAGAATTTTACGTAGCAATGTAACATTAAAATGTCTTTGGTTTGATTCTAAAATCTTCTGTATTTTCTTTTTTTAAGCCAAAATCTGACGTGACATTTCGAACGTGAAATTTTTTCCATAATAATTAAACTGAATAATATTTAAAACAAAAATTTACCGTTAATTCGAATAACATATTTCTCTTTGAACTCTTCCTTAGATTACAGACCATGTAAGAAAATTTTTTTGGAATAATTTTTATCAAATATCACCTCTTTTAAGGAAGATTATATTAAAGAAAATATACAATAAAACATTCTCACATATAAGAAATAACGTTTGCACAACTTTGCAGTCTGATTCTTCATCTGAGTGAACAAATTTATGGGTAAATTTATAAAATTTGTAAAATCTAAGTATTTCTCTATAACAATATCGTAAAATAATAACTTTTAAATTTTTTAATAACTTTTAAATTTTCGGTCACGGTGGACCTTTTGACGGAAATGCCCATATATAATAACAAAGTAGGATTGCTTGCCTTTTAAATTAAGCAATAATTCTTTGAAACACTGCAAATTAAGGCCCTATTACGGTTCACAACTCAACTCGGTTGAGTTGTAATTTCTTAATTTTTGCATTTTGGCTTACAACTTTGCTATGTTGCGGTGAACAAAAACATAACAAGAATTACAACTGATCACAACCAGTTGTCTAACTGAGTTGAGTTGTGAACCGTAACAGGGGCCTAAATGCATTGCCATTTTAAATTTTACAAAATCATCGTCAACTGCAAAACAGATATAAGGCAAAATATAAGAAAATTGCACTTGTAATATTTAAATTAAAGAAATTAGGTTTTATTAAAGATTTTATTGAAGAAATTCGGTTCTACTACTGATAAAGGTAATTCGAATATGCCAACGTTTTTCGGGACATAAGCGATTAAAATTTCAATACTTAAGAACAACAAAACTATATTTTTAACATTTTGGGATCATTGTTCAAAACATAACGAAAAAGTGAATTTGACAGAGTTGTTTTGATTTAAATCGAACAAGGAAAAAGTTTAAAAAATATATTTTTATGGTACTTAAGTATTGAAATTTTAATCGCAGATATCGCTAACATGATCGCTAACTTCAAAAAAATAACTAACACCATTGAATTCATCATACTCAAATTAGCATACATTTTTGTGTGTTATTTCATATAAAATAACTCCCAATTTTTTTGGGCCGTTTTCATTTTTTTTTGGGAATTATTTCATTCCTCATTTGGGGTTTTCAAATTATGAAATAATCTCCACCCAACAAATTTTTAAAATTCGGGGCTTGTTTCATAGCGTGTTTAATTTGGGTGTTATTTCATTTTTAATTCGGGGGTTATTTCATTTTTAAAGCTGTTTGTTTTTTGGGGGTTATTTCATTTTATTTAGGGTTTATTTCATTTGCTTAGTTTGATCTTTTTCCTTTTTTTTGAGAATTCAAGTAACTGTTTTTTGGAATAACAGTGCCAACATATGAGTACAATCTGCCTAAAACATAAAAGATTTTCAGTTGTGCATCGAAGTTCGGACGCTTTACATCATCTCGTGTTAATATTTAAAAAAATGGAATTCGAAATTGTTGGTGGAAAACGAAGAAATAAAATAAAATAAAATTTGCTATATTCTTTAAGTGAAAAACAATTATATTTAAACAGTGGAGGTAGTTGTGTAAAGGGGGGTGGTGCTTTTTAACCACGGGAGGTAAGGCCATAATGGCTTTATCACCCATTCAAAAGAGAGATAAAGCCTTTTATTTTTTTTTTTTTTCATTCGAATGGGAGGCAAAACAATCATGGACTTAGTACACATTAGTAATATTAGGAAATGGCTTTATCTCTCATTTCCGTTTTTAAGAACTTTTCCATTTTACATTGATTAATAGTTTTCTTATTTTTATAATTAAGAGGTAATGATTTTCCCTTTTACTAAAGCTAAGTATTGAAATCTGGCTTCGCATACTAAAGTTTTTCTGGGGGTTTTTTCCTCCAGTAGGACGCGGCAGGTGGCTCCGCTGAATAAAGTTTTCCTGCGTG
Source organism: Pollenia angustigena (assembly GCA_930367215.1). Taxonomy (NCBI): domain Eukaryota; kingdom Metazoa; phylum Arthropoda; class Insecta; order Diptera; family Polleniidae; genus Pollenia; species Pollenia angustigena. The sequence continues at coordinate 17,311,177 of OV884056.1, forward strand.
CGTCACAAGAACAAAACAATGTCTTTTCCCGGAAACACTAAAGTAAAGTATTGGATCTGGCTTCGCATACTAAAGTTTTTCTGCGTGCTAAGGGGGTTTTTCCTATAGTAGGACGCGGCAGGTGGCTTCACTGAATAAAGTTTTCCTGCGTCACAAGAATAAAAAAATGTTTTTCAATGTTTACACCATGCGTAACAATATACTTGAAAAATATGGCTTCGTCTATCATATGCAATATTTTACATATAACCTTACCTCTCAATGATTAGGCAATAAGAGCATTACGGCTTTATCTCTCATTCAATTGAGCAATAAAGCCATTATGGCCTTAACTCCCATGGTTAAAAAGCACCCCCCGTGTAAAGGCCAAACGTAAAAGGCAAATTGTCTTCCGAATTGCAAATTCAATAATTTTGCGGCTTTGCTGTTGGTCAATATTGACTTCATGAAATCCTTGGTGAAACTGACTCTTTTATGAATTTTGGGCATAATTCATTTTTGTTGCTGATGGGGTTTATTTCATTGGGGGTTATTTCATTTTCATCATTGGGTGTTATTTCATATGATATAACTTCAAAATATTGGGGGTTGTTTCGTTTTCGTTTTGGGGTTTATTTCATTTATTTTTCGATGTTATTTCATTCACTGCTTTTGGGTGTTATTTCCTATTTTGGGGTTTATTTCATTGGGGGGCTATTTCCTGGGCGTTATTTCATTGGGGGCTTTTCGTGGAGCCTCGAAAACACAGCTTAGCTACTTTTTGTTCCTTATTCAGAGAGAGAAATGTCAAAAGTTGCTTGACTTTTTAAAGTATCGACCAACTAAAGCAATAATACAATGTTGTTTTTTTATTGTTGTACTTTTTGAAGTATTGCCGCCACCGGATACATGAATTTGCTTTGGAGAAGAAAATGTTAGAAGAAAGTGTCAAATTCTATCACATTGCATTTGTTGTGCATAGGTTCTCTCCCTAATAGTCAAAGTTCAATTGATATGCTTTATATTATCGGCCATGTTCTGCAAATCGAAATCGAGTAAAATTTAATTCGATCGATGGAAATTTTCAGTTTAGTTGTTTAAAAAATGAGAGTAGATTTTCCTTATTTTAGGAGGAGTTCTTGTAAAGATAATTGGATTTCAAAGAATGAAGTATTTTTCGAACTTTAAAAAGAGAATCGTTTTTAAAATTTGTTCGATTTCATTTTTATTCGAATTTGATTTAAAGAACTACACCCATGTTCTTAAACATAAGTTTTGATACTCTAAAAAGTAATGCGTTGAGAATCGTTAAATTAAAGAAATACTTTACTGCTTGCTTATAAGAACATATTTTCATGCTTTTGCCATTTGTTTCAATTTATTTTCTCAAAATATTCATATACATTATAGCGAATGCCAGTGCGTAAGAATGGAAATAACAAAAATAAACGAATAGTTTGCAAATACGAAACCGAACATTCACCGCACTCCTACTCAATATAATTCACCTTAATCTTTTCATCATTTACTATAATTTATTACTGACCATTAAGTGTTATGCCATATTTATAAGCTTTAAAACTTTTGTAACAAACGTAAATTTAATTACCATAATACCATTTGAATTGCAAGCACACCTGTTGTTTATCCCTTAAATAAATTGTGTTTTTATTACTTAACAAGTATGTGGCAACACTTTACAATTAATGGACATAAAACTTGAACTATTGTTGTGTTTTTATACGAGTTTAAAAATCAAAATAGAAACGTACTATAATATGTTTATAATAGTACGAGTTTATTGCTTTTTTTAATTTCCGTTTGAGCGGTTTTTACCTATTAAGTATTTTTTTTAATCGTCATTGATGTTTTCTGTACAATGTATTTACAGCTTTAGGTTTTGTATTAGATCGTTTGCTTATTACTGGAAAAAGAGTTATCGACGTGGGAATTAAACATTTTAATTAACTTCGCGGAATCGTATTTTGTATTAGTCATTCTATTAAAAAGTTTTTATAGCTAACTTATATGTAAAAGTATTTAGTTCAAATCTTTAGTTAGACAAAAAAATCGTTAAGTTTGACTTAACTATACTCAAAAATAAAGATTTATTATATGTAGTTTGTTTACAACTCCTACATTAAATTACAAGAATTTTCATTTATTGAACCGTCAAAAAAATATAAAGGTTTATCTGGCAACACCATAGTATCAAAATATGAGCGATTTGTTAGCATCAATTAAAAGACTAATGTCCAATTTTCAGGATAATATTTGAATCTATATCAAGTTAATTTTCATATAAACTGAAATCGTATTTAAATAGATTGATTTTTTGAGTTTTAGTTGAAAAGTCTTATTTAATTAAGATAAAAGTATGGTAGCACTACTAAATAAAAAAAAAAAATATCTAAAAAACGTCTTATTACTTACTAAGTGGTCTCAACCCTGCAAATAAAATTGGACCACCTGACCCATTTTGATAAAATGGACTACTCCATGGACTAGTCCGATGTAATGCAAGCATGGACCATGCCATTGTTAAAAAGTGTTTGTAGTGAGACGACATGTCTTCGTTTTTTAACGACATGCTTTCGTGTTTAAACGACTTCAAAACTAATCCTCTTGAGTATACCATGGAGTAGTTTTAAAACTACTCCTTACTGGTCCAAAGGTGGGTTATATACCATGGAGTAGTTTTAAAACTACTCCTTAGTGGTCCAAAGGTGGGTTATATGGTCCTCTCCTAGGACATCGTAATGTTAAATAGACCAGGTTTTTTCCATACGTTTGGGTTACTTGTGGACTAGTCCTGGTCCCTTGTGGACTACTCTTTACACGCGTGTTTGGACTGGTCCTATTATTTGCAGGGAAACAACAGCTGTCTGTTATTGCTTTGCCTGTTGTTGTTGTATTGTTGTGAAATTGAGGCCACCTTGCTAAGTTATTATAATGGAAACTTAAGTTGAATTTTAATGTATTTTTTTTATTAGGTTTTTTTTCGCAAAATCTTTAAATTAATTTTTTTATCTTCAATATATCGACCCCTTTGCGCGAAATTATCGTATGTTACACAAACCAAATTTACAGGACAGCAATTTTTCTACTTTTCTCTGCTTTCGCTTGCAATATCAAAATGAAAATATACATTAAATTTTTGGAGCAACGAAGTGGAATTCGCCTACAATATTTTGTCAGGTGACGTCTCTTTGAATGTAGAACAAGATTGCATTAAAAACTCAATTTCAAAAAAATTGGCATATACGATAATTTCGCGCAAAGTTGCGTGAGTGACTGACTTATTCATCATCGCCCAGCCCAAACCGCTGACCCTAGCAACTTGAAATACGGACTAGTGATTGGTCACTCCCCAAATCGATCCACTAAGACGCGATTTTTTTAAGGGGGTAAAATAAGGTAAAAATGGGAAAATTCGGTAACCTTATGTCTCCAAAACTAAAAGAGATGCAAAATAAATGTAAAACTTATCGTTGTTTTTTACAAAAATAAGCGGACAGGTGTCTGGTATTTTTTTTAAAATCCGGCCCTATTAGGGAATAAACGGGTAAAATCTGAATTTTAGTACTTCTTTGCCACCCCATCTATCTTTTGAACCAATAAACATAGAAACAAAGTTAATACCACATTCGAAACTTGAAAAAAATACGTATACGAATTTGGTACTTTTTGAAATTCGAACATTTAAGCGTGTTAAAGTTTAAACCTAGAAAAATAAACTTTGGCATAAAAATATGTCCACGAAGAAAAAGGAGACGCTAACGAAGTAGCGGGTATATACTGGTTTTAAATAAATCTTCATGTAGGGATTACTGTCTGGCTTCCTATTGGATATACATTTGGTATTGTGCCAGTTTGTCGATATCGTAGAAATATGTTCGGCCCCCAGTAAATTAAATTGAATTCTATTGAAACACCCGATATTTAAGAAAATAATAATAATAAGTTTTAACGAAAATAATGACCGGCTGAAAACTTACGAAATGTTAAAAAAATGAAGCATTTTAAATGTGAACATGCAAATTCTATTTGCTAAACCAATGACTATCTATCATAATACACTTTTCATCATTTGCTAGTATGTAGTAAGTTTCCTATGTTGAAAAATTAGGAAAAACTAAAGTACAGTGAAGGAGAACATAAAATTACATTGTTTTAGAATTAATGACCAATTAAAAAAAAAATGTAAATTTAGTGATTGGACTATTAGGTTCTTACAATAAAAGTCGCCCTCCAGATCGCTAGGATCTCAGCCTGGAAGAGACTGCACTTATCCGGGAGTCTGAATAACCTTTTCGCGTCAGTGTCAGCAATATAAACACCGGCACCAGTGCCGGTTTACATCTTGGGCCCGTCCGCAAATACTGCCCACACCCCAAACAGCCCATTGGATCCACGCCAAACTTTCCTATCCGGGAACTGTACCGCTCGTGTTCGAACTCAAAAGTTGTATAGAAATCATTTACCCTTATCGTGTTTGGCGTTTTTGTGCGTTTGGTTCGTCTAAATATGCTTTCGCCAACCACGATAAGGGTGAATGTGTATGGCCACATTGCCATCTTGTTTTTTCACTACCTTTTTAAATCTATTTTCCTTTTTAAGTTTTTTTCTGTTTTGTTCATTTTTTACTAGTTATTAAAAAAAATTTATAAGCAACTCTTTCAAAATTTTAACTTCAAATATTTTTTCCTTTCGCAATAAAACCAAAATTTATAATTAATTTTAATTAAAATTCCATTTTATACGTCTAATACGGTTCAGTGTAAAAGTAGTGCAATAGCAGCTATTGTTACAAAAAAAATACACAGTAAAATTTTTATTCACCTAGTATAATAATAATTTAAAATTAATTCTGACAACTCAGACACAAATGTAAATGTATCTTCAATTCTATTTTTTTTTAATTGCGTTTCAAAATTTTTATATGAGAAAACTGAGCGTTATACAAATATGATTCATGGTTGAAAATTTATTTTGTGTGAGCTTTGTGTTTTTTTTTTTTGAATTTTGTTTATAATAAAAACAACTTGTCATTTATTGTTGTTGAACTTTTTTTTTAATTTGCATTATATTCAGAAATAACATTGCTTCTGTTTTCTGTGTTTTTATTTATTTATTATTATGATGAGTCGAGATGAGAATTTAAATTGGTCTTTTATTTGAATATTGTAATATCGAGTATTTGTTTTTTTTCTTTTTTATTATACGGGGCAACTCTTATTTGTTCTTTGTATCGGTTTGTTTCAAATTCTAGCACGTTTTTTGAGATGAGTTTTTGACTGCATCTTCTGTTTTGAAAAAGAATATTTGTTTCATTTTTTTTTAGAAATTTTTGCATGAATTAAAAAATATTTTTTAACTTTTAATTAATTACGTAATGCTATTTAGAAAAAAGCAACTGCAAACATATATTTAAAAAGTATGTATTATAAAGTGCAAAATAATTTTAAGTGCAAATAATGATAGAAAAAAAAAATTCTAAATACATATGTATAACAGAGTTTTATACATACTCAACCTAATTACGAATTAAAATTCCCCGGCAGTTTTTCCCTTTGTACCCACCAACACTAGTAATGAGGGTATACTTTGATTATCATTCCGTGTGAAACTTTTTTAATATTCATCTAAGACCCCAAATCCATCAAAATCAGTCTAGTAGCATAAGATTTATGAATACAAATGCGGAAACACCAACCTAAAAAACTTATGATTTGTCTACAAAAACTAACATAAATGGTGGCGAAAGGCCCAGACTGATGTACAATTTTCCAAAAACTACTACTAAATTTCGTGAAGATCAGTCCATAATTTGCCAAAGGCTCTACTGATAATAAAATTTGGTCACTCAAAGTTTTAGAAGCTAAGCAATCACTACCAAATTTCGTGAAGATCGGAATAATAATGCACTATAGACCCCATACAAAGTGGTCTTCTGAAAAGCACTTTAAAACGCAAATGTATTGCCTAATTTAGATTTTTATAACACTATAAATAGCTCTACCGAATTTTGTGAATTATCGCTTTAATAAAGCGATTGAAATACTATCGCTAAAATTATTTCTGAAACAAATCATGTATTTTGTTTCAACTTTTTCAAATATGTAGACTTTAATTACCCTAAAAACGCCACTATGAGGTCAGCTTTAATAAAGACTGGTTTATAATTTATAGAATCCATATAAAGCCCACACCTCAATTATTCGCACATTTGTTGGAGGCTATCAAAGATTCGGTCGAGCCGAAAATAGCACTTCTACTTCTTTCTATTTAAATGCTACTGTAAAAATGGGGAAAAAACTCCCGGGGAATTTTGGTTTATAACTGGGTTGAAAATCAAAAACTGTTTCTGTCTCTTTACAAGGTGTTCAGATAAGCAAATTCAAATTAATAAAAGTATTTTTTTATATTTACAAATTCGGTTGTTTGTCCCTTTTCAATTGAAAAATTAATTGTATTGGTTGTAATTTTTTCTGTGTAGTATACACAGCATGATCTGTTTAGCTTCTAAAAAGTTTTCAATGAGTGTACTTTGCTAGTATGTACTTGTAGAAGTAGTTAGGTTTGATTTCTGTTTTAACATTGAATCATTTCTGATGAAGTCATACTTACATTTTTTCATATAGAAAATGCATTAAGCGTAAAACTTTGCAAACTTTATTTAGTATATGAGTGCAGTACAGGGTTATTCATTTAGTGGTTTCACAATTGCCGGTATGTCAAGGCTGTCAGCTGTTAAATTTCTGTCATCTAAAATGTCATTTATTAAGTGAAATGTTTGTCAATAATGAATGTGCATCGTTTAACCACAGAAGAACGCAAAAAAATAGTTAAAACTACAAAAGTGGTGGTTTAAACGTGACATATTTTTCAAGCATGACGGGCTGGTTATGGTCGTCAAAATCGACCTGCTGTGCAAGGAATTGGCAAGATTATAAGGAAATTTCAAGATACTGGAAGCGTTACAGATCTGGTCAGGCCTGTGCAATGTGTGGATAATCCGAATTTGTCGGTTATCGTTATGGTTGTATGATAACCGACTTTTTGAAGATTATGAACTGGACGATATGAGGTTTCAACATGACGGTGCCACGAGCTACACAAGAAGATAGATTTTGGCTTTATTGCATGCAGCCAATCTAGAGGAGGTCATTTAAAAGAGAGTGTACGTAATGGAAAGGTGCAAACATTATGATTAAATAAAAGTTTCATCGAATCAAAGCTTAATGCGTGTTTGATTTAACTTTATTTTTTAAACCGTACAATGTATAACCCGTTATATTATAATAAGACATAAGCAATTTTGCACTTTGTTTATTTATAATATACACCATTTTTTTTGTGGTTGCATTTCGTTGATGAAATATGAATCATTTGGAGTTCTCTGGCAGGCAGTAGCTGCATGCATATTGTTTGTAACATAAATTTGAAATTTAAGATGATGAATTTGTGTCATAAATATACTATACAAAGTTATTTATAGAATATTAAGTAGAAATAAGAAAAAATAAATGAATAAATTCTTGTTACAAAAAAAAAAAAAGAAAAAATTAACAGGGTCAAAAGTTTATAATGGTTTTATTGAATAAAAGGTCTGGTAACCCTTTTGACTGCATTATATAAATTAATATACATATGACTCTTACAATAATGAAGCAGCATTATAATAATGAATCAGTACTGGTGTAAAAGTCTTAAACAATAAGGAAGCAAATGTCAACAATGGTTCACACGTACTGGTTTTATTGTCTATAAAAGCTAAACCATTTTCTCCTCTACAACGAGGGTGGCACAAATAATTTTCTTTGATATAATCAAAAATAAATACAAAAAAATAAAAAAAGTTTCTTATGCTCAAGGGACTAGATAGCAATATTGCCAGGTTTTTCAAGCCACCTCTACTTAAAGTATGAGCTTAAATTTCCGGTTATCTTACAAGTCCGGATATTAATAATAAATATGTACTACTGCATAATGAAGTTGCAAAATTGTTTTCCCTCATATCACATGCCTTTAGTAATTTTTAATTTATGTATTTGTTTTTTACATTAAATACTTTGAGTTTTTCTTTGTTCACATGTTATTTATATGATTTTTGCACCTTTTACTTTAAAATTAATGAAAAAGAGAAGTGCTTTAAAAATCAACAAACATAAAATTTATAAATAGTTTCTCTCTAGAGCTAAAAGTTATTTGTTATTTGTTTAAAAATTCCATTAAATACTTGTGCAACTTGTATTTATTTGCAACATAAAAAAGCTGTTATCGTATACCATCTATTTTGGTTTTTATTAAACAAATTTTTGGGGTTTTTTTTATTAAGTATTTATTTATTTTGTATTTTACAGTCAATAAACATTAGTTATTTTATGTGCTAATCGAATTGTTAAAACGTGAATTATCTATTTATTAAATGGCCGGTTAGTTTACCAAAATGTGTAACTAGTAGATTCTGAAATATAGCAGATTTTAAAAATATTAAAGTTTATTTTAAGTGTTTAATAAAATTTGGCTTTATAACGAAACGTTAGGAACTCATACGAAGAAATCCTCTTCCTCTTCTTCTTCTTAGTGCTGAATCCCACAAACAATTTTAGTTACGCAATGCACGAGTTTATAGAAGACCGAGAGGAGAATAAGAAGGAAAATATACAGCGTTACCGTTGTGATACTAAAGTATCAATTTTACCCTTTTTCGACGGTCTTGATACCGTTTATGACTTTTTGACCCTTTTTGGAAATAGCACTCACATTTTGTGTTTTTGTCAACACAGCTGAAAGTTAGTGCTAAACAAATGTTTTCGAAATAAGCGGAGATGGAGGAATGAACTTTAAGTGAAGATTTAATACCAAAATATAGAACGCAAATTCCTAAAAAGTAGTTTGTATTCCTAAAAAGTTTGTGTTAAAAAATTAGTTATGACTTCTAAATTAAATTTTCGATAGTAAAGTACAAATTAAAGTACAATTTCCCTAATAGCAAATATAACTCATATACGTATTTAATATATTTTTATTTATTGAAAAACTTATGGTGGTTTTTTTTCAAAAAAAAAAAAAAATAAAAAAATTCGACATTTTATTTATAAAAAATGCAATCACATAGGTGTTTGTTTCTTAAAAATATGTTGGTCTCTTAAAGAGAAGCAAGTTTTATGATAAAAAATTCACCCTTAATAATGGCATAAAGCATTGAACTTTTCGCCATCTTTAAAATCGACAATGTTAAGAGTGCCCTGTAAAATAGGTGACTTCGGTTTATTATTGGGGCTATTTTTATAACCGCGACGATTGCCTCAAAGAGCAAAAATTTAAAAGCTCAAAAAAGTTTGCAAAGATAGCGCCATAAAATTGATTAAAAGTCCCTTAAACTAACAGAAATGAAAAAAAAAATTGGTAAAAAATTGCTGAAATTTTCAAATATTTGGTAACAGCGGTATGATAGCAAAGTCGAGTATTTATAAAAATTGTAAAAACTTTATTAAAGAATCAGAAAATTTACAGGAAAAAATCGCTTCAATCCTGAACAGAACAAAAATTCGCGAATAATTGCAAAACTGGAAACAATCCCTAAAATTTATTTGAAATCGCTAAATCGGTAACAAAAAGAAAATGTCTGAACATAGCATAAAAGTTATTGAAAAAATGAGTTATAATGATGCAGAACAAACTTTTGGTCAGGTGTTAAAAACAGGAAAGGGCAGGCATTCCATAAAAAAACTTACTTTTTTAAGCACTGCCTACCTGAAATAAATATTTTTGTTTGTTTATAAAAAACTTGGTCTTATTTTATTTATTCAAATGGAAAATAGCGCTTTTAAAAAACTTGACCCCTTTTTTTTATTGAAATACCCTTTTTTGACCCATTTTTTGGAAAATCCACTTTTTGTAAAATATAATTGCCCGTACTCGGTTACCTATATTGTTCTGTCGTTCGCTTTTTTTGTTGAAGATTTTGGTGTATTGCGGTGTGAAAAATATTTGTTAAAATAAAAATTGTTGAAAAAAATCGAATAGGTATTTCTATGTATATTTGATTAATGTTTTTTTTTTGCACAAGTTTACAGTCATGACAAAAGATTGTCCAATTATAATGGCTAATAAATCAGTGCGAGTTAAACTTTTTTTTTGGTTGAAAATTTGTTAAAACCAGCAAATCATAAACGCATAAAATTGGGAGTTTAAACTACCAATATATACCATATCGAGCCTTTGGTGCAATACCGTAGTAATTCAAAAAATCGTGAACTGAGAAAAATGCATTTGAAGTTTTCAGCCGTCTTTTCAATAGTAGTTCCGTTTACTAAAGTTATTTTTTTACAAGATTTTTAATAAAGAGGAATGTTTTGTAATTAAAAAAAGGTGAAAAATTATTAATAATATTAAATATTTTTTTTATATTAATATAAATATGGTTGAAAATAGCTAGAGGCAATAAAGACATTTTTAGCTATAAAATCTGAACAGTTAGAGATAGGACCATAATCTCTTTTTCTTTAGATAGATATTTTCCCAAAGATCATTTCTGCATACCCAGCTCAAAAGGCTGTAGGAAATATCGCCCAAAGAAAAATCGCCCAAAAAAAAAAAAATTAAAAATCGCCCAAAAAAATTGCATGTAAAATTGGGCCTGATTTCATATGAAAAATGGTCCAAAATTTTTGGGCTATTTATCGTTATTGTTGGGTGATTTTTCGTTTTTTAAATTTGGGTGATTTTTCATTATGAAAAATGGCCCAAAAAAAATGGGCTATTTTTAAAATTCTACCATAATCTTACATAGCAGAGAAAACCATGTTTTATTATGGTTGCAAACAACAAAACTATTTTTCAAGAAACTAATTTAACCATGATATGGTTGTCGGCGACAATGATTTGGTTAAATTAAACATAATATCGGTAGAATTTTTTTAAAAATGGTTTTGTAGCTTTTTTCTCTGGGTGTATATATTAAATATATACATATATATCGAAAATAAGGATTTTCTCTTCTATGGTATAACAAATACTGGATTCGCTAACTAAAGCTTCTCTGTATCGCCGGCCTTCGGCCGGGCGCAAGGATTTTCTCCTCTATGGTATAACAAAGACCGGCTTCGCTAACTAAAGCTTCTCTGTATAGCCGGCCTTCGGCCGGGCGCAAGGATTTTCTCCTCTATGGTATAACAAACACCGGCTTCGCTAACTAAAGCTTCTCTGCGTAGTCGGCCTTGTTCGGAAACAAGGCATTTTTGATTATAAGTTAAGTTGCGGACGTTGCAAAGTGTCATAACGTCCTCGTCCTCGTCTTCGATGGACATTATGACACTTTAAAAGTGTCCAAGGACACTACGACACTGGACGTTATGACATGTCACCTAAATTTATATGAATAATAAACACTTTTTTGCAAATTTAATAATTTTTTTTTATATTTTTTTGGGAAAAAATTCGTTTATGCTTTTTGGGTCATTTTTCATTTTCTTTTTGGGCCCTTTTTCGTTTTTTTTGGGCAAAATTTTATATTTACCTTTTTGGGTCATTTTTCATGTTCGCTTGGGCGATTCTTCATTTGGGCGATTTTTCATTTTTTTTTTGGGCCATTTTTCTTTGGGCGATATTTCCTACAGCCAGCTCAAAAAATTAAAATTTTGAGTTACTACGGTATTGCACCAAAGGCTCGATATGATCTGGACAAAATTTATGGAAGTGTTGCCACGATTTTATTTTTTAATCTACATACTTATAGTAATATGTTAAGTTTAAACTACATATACATTTAAGTTATTTAAACTAAACCAACGTTTAAATTATATTTATAGCTAAGTCCGGTTTCACACTATAAAAGTTTTCTCAGAGATAGTCTAAAGGCTCAACCATAATATGCATAGCCTTGCTTAACCTACTGTCAAAAATTAACAAAAAGTCTCTCAAATGTACTTAAGAAAACAAAAACAAAATAAAAAACATTTTATTCCGTAGATTCGCACCTTGCTTAAGTAAATGACAGCTTTATTAAACTTAGCAAAAAGTTTCCTTAAGTTCAATACGGTTTATATATATTCCTCTAACTCCCACTGGAGCATACGGTTTGCCTCATATAATTTACATGTATTCGCACATTTGCTTAAGCCAACTTAAGCACATTATGGTTGGGCCTTAAGTTTATTTGTAAGAGGGGAAGAGAGCATGCTACTTTTCTCTCCCCTCTACAGTGTTGCCATAATTGTTTGATGAGAATATGCCAAAACTTCAAAAAAAAATCTGCTAAGATTAAAACATAAACTAATTAATCATTTCATTTAATTCCAGTATTAATTTTGATTATAATACCACATCTTACAAAAAACAGTTTGTAGCAATGTCTAATAGGATAATTAGTTTATTTTGTGATATCTAGACCTGGGGCCTAATTCTGGCAGTCGTGATCGAGTACTTTCTCGATTCCAAAGCAATTTTATTTCAGTCGATACTGAACGAATCAAAATTATTTTTTCAGTATTGTAAAACTGAAATTGATGCTTTACAACACTGAAAAAATAATTCTGACGCGTTCAGTATTGACTGAAATAATAAGATATTAAATTACTTTCGAATCGAGAAAATACTCGATCACGACTGCCAGAATCAGGCCCCTGGTTTAATCTCAGTAACTATTAACAAAAGTAGGGGTTATGCTTATTTGGTCAAATATTTAATAAGTGTGACCGTAGCTTTGGACCGTATTTATTTAAAAACCTGACAACTAGAAAAAACCTTTACACAATTTTTTTGCGGCGCAATATTTGAAAACATTCAACGGCCTTTTAAATTTACACAAATATGCGTTTTATTTAATTTTATTTTCCACTTAATGTTTTCAATTTGGTTTTAAAAAAGTTAATTTTTAAAAATGTTAGAATAAATTTTTATTTACATAAATACAACATTACAACGAATTCTCAAGGCACGAGCAATTTGCATGTCTTAACACAAGCAATAACGCCGACAGAATAACATCGTAAAATTGCCATTGTTCAAACTATATATCTTGAGGTAGCGAATACGTACATATCTTAAAACATAAATTGAAAAATGTGCTGATGAGATTAAACATTAACATGCTTTAAAAACAAGAAATAATTCAGGGGCCAAATTACCGCATTCGGTAACGATCGAAATTACAATACAATTTAAATGGGAATTGCCGTAATTTCTCACCAGTTTTTTTTTGTAGTGTTATAATTTACACTAAAATGAAACTTATGGTGTTTTCTTTTCTAAAAAATAATAATGCATTATAGTTGTGTAATATATTTATTAGGTTACACGAACCCTTACAAAGTGATACATTTCTCTAAATTACAATGGAACAAAATAATAGCTACGTTTTACACTCAACACTAATGTGTATTTAGCGTGTTAAATATTGAATGCAAAGTTTGTACTAAAAGCGATATTCACCACGCTTGTAGCAATTTTCAACATTAAATTTTCTTACAATTCCAATAAGCGTTAACAGCACTGATTTTCAATAATTAATGTCAGCCATTGTTAAAAATTTTGCGACAATAAAAATATAATTATTGTCAGAAAAGAAAACACCATTAATTCACCAATCGGGTACATTTAAAATTAATTTAAGTTTCCATTGTATATAAATTAGCAAGGTGGCCTCAATATCGCAACACTACAACAAGCACAGACAAAGCAGAAACAGTCAGCTGTTTTTTCAAGACCACCTTATAAATAAATGCACTTTTTATGATTTTTTTTGCGTTTTAGTAGAGGTACCATAGTTTTATCTAAATTAAATAAGACAATTTCAATAACTCTTAAAAAATCCAATTGTATTTAAATACGCTTTAAGTATATATGGAAATAAACAAAACAATACAGGTAGATTTAAATACTATCCTAAAAACTGGACATTAGAAATACACAATTAAGTTCTTTTTCCTAATTTGTTATGTTTTTCCTTTTTGTCCAATAAAAAAAAACAACTCTGAAATATTTAAATGTCAACTAAAGTTGACAGCTTATATTAAAAGATCATTGCTCAGCAATGTATTTAAGCTGTCGCGTGTAACAAGTTACACAGCGTCAATACAATTTTAAACTAATTATACTTTTTTAACAGCTGCATCTACGCATTGAACGCATGGAGTGGACCTCCTGCTTAATACAGGGCACAGGTTCATATCTCGTGTTGCCACGACAATAAATTCCATACTTATTGCTAGTGTGGTCGGGCGGGTTAAAAGTAACTTGTATTGATAACAGAAAGTGTAACATAAAGTATTTCTTTTTAAATACACGTTCAAATCATACTCAATTGCATAAATTCGTCTTTCTGCTTTTAACAAAGTGTAAATGATTAAGATTTTGACAAATTACACGTTCTGTCTCTTAAGTAATTCAAAGTTAAAGAAAAAAAATTAAAACTATAAAAATGAAAATAACTGTCAATGAATTTTGAGAAAGGTCTAAATATGTGCCGCGGAAAATTTCAAGATAACCATTTTCTGATAGATTGAACTATATAAAAATATTATGTTTTTTTTTACAAAATTTTTAATAAAATCACAGTGCGTCACATCAAGGTTTTCAAATTTGATTTCTGAGCCGATGGTAGTTATTGAAACTTAAAGAAAACCCCGTTATTATTAAATTGTTAAATGTTTTGTTTTAAAATAAGCCCATATTTTAAACAATTTTAAGGGCACATTTACAAGTTTTTACTGAATATCTAATGCGTATAAAACACTTTTTTAGAGCATTTTTTCCGGTTTCCCTCTTTATAACTTATTTGTATAATGTAAAATTTAAAAGTGTTTAAACGAATTTTCTCACTGATTTATTTGTTAATTTTTTTTATTTGCCTTGTGCATTGTATTTTTTTTTATATTTTTTAATTCAAACAATGTATAATGTAATAAAAATCTTGTTTAAAACGTAACAAACATTTTTATTAACAGTTTTTTAATGAAAACATTTGGATGAGTGATTTTAAAAGCGATAGTAAATGTTTTCACATCATAAATTAGGACTTTCTTTTTTATTTGCTAATGTTTATTTAAAAATTGTTTAACGTTTTTGTTTTGATTGATTTTTTATGTTACTTAAGGAAAAATTTAAAAAATTTATTTGAAAAGTTTTAAATAAATATGCATGTAAATAAACTTAAGTATATTTTCCTCATTTCTTACGCATAAAGCGTGATACGTAGATTGATTATTTGAAAATATTTTAAGGTTATGATCACTAAAGTAAATAATTGAAAAATTTCAAAATACTAACCAAACCATTCCTCACATAATGTTGTATTATTTTCAATATTTTTGTTATTGTTATTGCTACTTTTATTTCTATTAATTAAGTAATTATAATTGATACTATTACTGTTATTATTATTATTATTCGAAGTGAAACTTTTCACCCCAAATATATATGTTTGCTTTATTTTATCAGCTAGTGAGGATGAGTTGTTGTTGTTGTTAAACGACTTTGTTTCGTTAACATTTTCATTAAGACAATTTTTAGTTTTATTTAAATTTATGTTATTCGTAGAATTACATTTATCATATGATACTTTGGTATTTGTAGCTGATGAGGTGTTGCCATTGTTAAAAATATTTTCCTGTTGATTTGACGAGTTGTTATTTACACGAACACTATTACGATACAATTTACGAGCCGAACGTAAAAAACTCAAAAGACGAGTATCAGGTGCACAGCATTTGTTATTGTTGTTGTAGGCCGGCGAATTAACACTAAAACCGTTAACTAAAAATATTGAAGTAGCGCCCGATATAGTTTTTGGCGTTGATGTTTTTATAGCCGACGAGTGGCATTTATTTAGATTATAAAACGTATTAAGATTATAAGATCGAGATTTTTGATTTGCATTATGTTGATGATGATTACTCGGTACTGCAGATAGACTACTTGATGCCGTTAAAGGTTTATGTTTTGAGCGTCCAGTACAAGTGTGACTTTTATGTTGCTGTAGTTCTTTGTGTGTTACAGAACTGGCACTACGTTGTAATGACGATGATGAATTACGGCCCAAACCCAAATCACTTTTATAACAACATCCTGAACTCGATAAGCGATCCACAGATTGTTTACACCAATAGATTTTATTGCTACCAAAATAATAACGTCTACGATTATCACATTTAGGAGTACGCGGTCTTTTGGCACGGTTTTTAGTATTAGTACAATTGGTTTTCTGCCAACCGCTACTGCGTATTGTAGGATTTGAACTATTTGATGAATTGGAAGAATTTATTTTATGATGCTGATCATAATCCAAGATACTCGTTACCGATTTATCTTTATCACCATTAAAAGTATTCGACAGTAAAGAAGAGTTGGTTGAGTTCGATAATGTTGAGTTGGAATCAGTTGTTGTAACCGAATCGGGAGAATGTAAACTGCTGGCCGTTGGTATAGATGAAGAGGTTAAAAACGAATTGGATTGTATGAATACACCATCACAGGTAATTTTGATTGTTGTCACCATGGTTTTTGTTACAACACATATTTAATTGTTTTGCTTTGTTTTGTTTTAAGGAGTTTTAGGGGTTTATAAGAAAAAAGTTCAAATAAAGTTAATGGTTAATCACTAGTTTTCGAAAAATAACTTTTTATTTTACTGGTCTAATTACCTTGTAGAAATTTGAAGTTATATATACAATTTTTTCCGCTCACGCGCCAACTTACTTTACTTCAGAATATATCTATTTATAAAACATACCGATTTTTTAACCCCATATTAACAGCCGATTTCAAAAATAAATTTCTCTTGATTGTCTTATTTAACAAAATTGCCATTATCTTCAACTTTTGCCGATATAACGGTTTTTATTCATACAAATTATTGTATAGAGAACACTTTAAGCTTTCATGTGTTATAACTTTTGGAACATTGAAATATCAATTAATAAAGGTTTAAAAAAATTTTTTTTTATTTGATTAAGAATTAAAATAAATTTTAAAACTCACAATTTTTTTTTTTACTCATAAATTAGCCGTGTGTGATGGCGCAAAAAACTTTCTATAATAAAAAAAAAAATAATAGAAATTGAAAAAGTTAACATCCTGTTCATTGATTTCGAACAAAAACGTAGAAAATTCCATTTTAAAGAAAAAGAAAATTTAGATTGAAAAAATTTTTTTTAAATATAATTTTTGAAATAATGAAATATTTTGTATTGAAAATAAAAAATGTTTCAAAAAACTGAACAAATTTTGTCAAAATTTTCACTAAAAATCAATTGAAAATTATAGAACAATTTTCTGTAAAAATTTAAAATTTTATATTCTGGCCGTAGCGTGCCAGAAAATGCATTACATTCTGCTGGTGTCTGATAATTGTAAATTTTTCTATACATAAAATATACCTCATTGCTTTCCAAAGGAAGGCTAAGGTAAAAAGAAAATACAATATAATAGTCTGGTAGTGTATAAAGTCATTTCTGAAAAATTGAAGGAATAGAACTACTACAAAAAAGCTTTATAAAATACATAACTGAAATTTAACTCATATTTCCAGAACACCCTGTATAGTTTGCCATCCGTGGCTATTAAAAACAGCTGACCTTTTTTAAAAGACGCATGCAACGCATACAAAAGTAAAGCTGAAGGTCCACACCAAGCGTTCATGCGTAGATGCGTATGATACTTTTTGTGCATTTTATGTGTTTCTATATTAAAGCTACATTCAATGCGTTGTATGCGCCATATTATTATTTTTGGATCAGCTGTTGTGTTAAAATTGTTATCAAATAAAAACAATTTTGACAAAATGGGAAGTGAAATTGAGATTTAAAAAGAATTTATGGAATATGGAAGAAGTACGCTTTTATTGTATAAATATTTGTTATTTTTCACAGCATAAGCTTCTCCTTTATATCTTTCACTCAGTCTGGAGTGAAGCAAAAACTATTGCGATGAACAGATCTGAATGGAAGAAGTTTGTTGAGGCCCTATGCTCCTTATAGGATCGAGGGGAATATATATAGATGGTACTCAGTACGAAAAAGTAATCGATAAATAGAATACAAATCGATAAATAGAATACAAAATATAAAACTTGTGTTTAAATTAAATTTTTATGTATTTTTTCTTGAAAGGTTTTGCAACCTTTTAACCGAAAGATTTTTCTTTTATTAAAAACTTTTTGTTATACCACACAAACATATTTATTGATAACATTAAAAATAAAATATGATTTGTCATCCATGGCCATCAATAACAGCTGACTTTTGTTCACCACACATGTGACGGATACAAAAGTAGAAAGTAAACCCTCTTTTCATGCGTTGATACAATTTTGAATTCTATGCCATTTGCTGTGTAACTTGTCATATACAATTACACTGATTCTACTTTTTTGTCAGATGCATAAAAAGGACAGACGCATAAACGCATCGTGTGAACCTTCAGCTTAAAAAAGTAAACTACTATTTCATGCGTTTGGTAAGTACTTACATGGATTCTACGCTTTATTTTGCTGAGTCACTTGTCAGATATAATTACACTGATTTACTTTTTTGACAGATGCATGAAAATTTTTTTATAATTGATCATTTTTACAGAAATTAAAAAACCCAAAACTTTTATATAAAATTTTAATATTATTCAAAAACAGAAACTGGGAATTATTTCATTTCGAAGGTGACTTTTATATCATATTCAACATTTTTTATTTTTCGTATTTATTCTATGAGCTAAATTTCAGTTATGTATTTTATAAAGCCTTTTTGTAATAGTTCTATTCCTTAAATTTTTTCAGAAATGAAAAGCTAAGGTAAAATGTAACAAGAAGATACAATATAATAGCCTGGTAGTATATAAAGTCATTTCTGAAAAAATTTAAGAAATAGAACTATTACAAAAAAGTTTTATAAAATACATAACTGAAATTTAGCTCATAGAATAAATTCGAAAAATAAAAAATGTTGAATATTATTCAAAAACTTTTAAACTAAATTCCCAATTTTTATTCTTGAAAAAAAAAAAAAACATTTTACTGGTTGCTTAGGCCAGATCATCGGGAAACATTCTACCAAAAAATTTTAGAAAAGCCAGATACTAGCATATAAAACTGCAGAGTGAATGAGAATTGCAAACACTCAAAAAATCTTATTTGCGACGATATCAAAGCTTAAACAAAATACCAAGGCGATTTCCTTTTTTTCGGTGACGTTGAAAGCACAGCTGTGCTACTTTTTTTTAATTAGAAATTAATGACTTGTTTAAATTTTTTTTAATTAAAATTTAGAAATACAATTACGAATTATATTCTAACTTAATTAACCGAGCAAATGTAACTTGGAGTTTCAGCCAGTTGTAGTGAAACAGACCAGTGCCTCTGGCGGGAATCGAACCCGTTACCCTCGCAATGATTAACTCACTACCAACTGTCCCACCGGAACACCCGATGTTTTTTAAAGTTACCAGCTTTTTTAAGATCATATTATGTTTTCTCTCAATTGAAAATTTTTAAAAAAAATTCCAATGCAATCAAAAATAAACCTATATATATATATATCTGTGGCCGTATGGAAAAACTTGTTAACTCCACTTTTTTCGTAAACTGAGATAACACCAAAAATAGAAAGCATGTTTCATTTACTATCACTCTGTCAGTTCGAAATTTTGATATAGTGTCTCATTTAAAAGTTATTTGAAAAACAAAAATCAGAAAAATACCAATTTTTATGTAAAAATTAGATAACTCCATGCATTTTTTGAAAAAAACAAGAAAACTCCCAGATAAAACAGAAAAATTAGAAGTTTAAAACGACGTTGTTTCGAAAACTAAGAGAGAAAGAGCGAAATAGAACAAATTCGGGTCGCAAGTTCTTTGGGTCAAAATGTTGAACATAAAAATTGCAACTCCAGAGAATTCAAAGAATATTATATGAAATCTTTATATACATATTAGAGCGACTCACCAAAAAAGTGCTCGATGTACCCTTCTAAAAATGAACCGTTGACTTAAATATTTCGGATCCAGCTCTGACCTCTCGTGAGCTGGACCATTTTGAAAAAGGGTATATTTTTGCATGTTTTGTTAATTTGAGGATCTGTTTAATTACCAACATATACAATATGGAAATCATAAGAAAGATTTTTTAAGACGCTTCCAACTGTATGCACAATTTGTCCAAGGAAGATCACCCATGTCCTTTTTTTAAGGATATTCTATAAAAAAGAACGGTTTTTGTACTTTTTGTTCGGGGTCGTTTGTAATAAAAATGCGAAATTAACATATTTTAATCTTTAGTCGATTTAATTAAATACGTGTCTTAGATTTTTTTTAAATTCGTGCTAGTTCACGTTTTGACAAAAATGCCCTTCGTGTTAAATAGGGCAATATGGGTATCAAATTTTTTCTTATGCCAAGTACATCATCTTTGTATGTAAATAATTTAGATTTTTGCAAATTAGATGCATTTTACACGGTGCTCTGGAATATATATAAATGCAATTTTGCCGTAACTCTAATCGGATTTAGTGTTTAGATCATGTATGGATGAAAAAAGGACTAAAGAAAGAAAAAAGGAAATGATCCACAACTTTTTGACGGCATATTTTTTCGCAAATTAAAAAAAAAGGTTAAACAATAATATAAGACAGTGTTTTTGGTTAGCTAAACTAAAAAACGATCTTATTACCAAGTTAAGTATAAAAATTTAACGGAACACCTTTTATTTAAAATTTTTATATGTATTAAAATAAAATTAACCACAAAGCCAGTAGCTCATTTTCAGGTTCAAACTATGTTAAACCGATTATAACGTTATTCAACTTCCTTAAAACTGGCCAATTCATTTCATAAAATCAAGAAGGGTAAACCTTTTAATTATGTTTATGCATAAAGCATAAAGAGAAAAACATATTTTTTGGAAAAACTGGATAACTCCATTTGTTCGTAGAAAAAACGGGTAAATTAACGTGTTGAGTTAAAAACTTAATGTTTTCCCACAAATCATTACTTAAGTTGCCTTAATTCCATAAAATACTAATATAATTTAAGAAAATTTTTTTTTTCGGAAAAACTAGATAACTCCATTTTTCGAAAAAACAAGATAAGTGACATTGATTTTCGGTTTTAATGTCCAAAAATCAGTTTAATGGTACCTGAAATCTTTAACTGAATCTAAAATATTGTTTTGTTTAATGCGCATGCATAATAACATAAATTCATATGAAATAATTAGCGAAATATGTTTAAAACTTTAAATGTGATTTTCTCGTGTTTTCAAAAAATGGAGTTATCTAGTTTTTCCATACGGCCACAGATATATAAAATAAAATATGTATGTACATACATGTATTTTTAAATAATTTATTTTTTGAACTTTATTTATTTTTCGTTAAATTCACTTTGAACTAATTTAAGGTTAATAAACTTTTAAACTTGAACGATTTTTGTATTTTTTGGGTTGTTAACACATAAAAAGTACTTGCTTTTGGTGTTTAAAAATCTCCATTTGATTTTGTGAATGAAAAAAAGAAAAAACAAAAAAATTAATTACATAACAATTTGTATAATGAATGTAAACGACCATTTTGCCAAAGTGTATTAACGTAGTGAGAGAATGAGTACCAGAGTTAACAACCTTTTTTTTTAATGTGTCAGTAATTTTGTCACCCAAGAATTAAAATGAATGAAAATACATCAATAAACATATGTATCTATAACAACAACTACAAACATTTGGCTTACTCCTCATAGTCAGTCAAATGGTTATTCGTTATTACAATTGTTAACAACAACAAAAAAAAAATAAATATTAATAATACAAACATATTATGTACTACGAAGTCGCTGAGTGTTAAAATAATAGAAAAAACTAAAACCAATTTTTAAGAAATTCAAGTCAAGTATTTTACTGTAAAAAAGGCAAGACGCATTCATATCTAATGGATACTTAAAAGACATACAACTTGATCATACTCGTATTTTTTTGTCAAGTTTTTTCAAAATTGAATTGAAACTAGGTGTTGTAAAATAATACAACAACAACAACAGCAACAAAACCTATAAAAAAGGTGCAATAGTGTGTGTGCTCTAGTTTTTAAGGTTGGTTTACACTTTTTTTTTTTTTTTTTAGAAATATAAATAACAAGTAAGGACGGGTTTTTGAGATGTGGATTAAGTTTAAACTAAGTTTAACGTTTTCTGCAACTCGGATTTTTCCAATGAAATGTGTTTTTTTTCTATTATTTCATTAAAAACCCTCATTTTAAGCAAAACTACGCTGTTCCGGCAACATTTTATTTACAAACTTGGTAATGGCGGCACAAATCCGTTTTCAGAATAACTAAGCCTAGTTGAACTGAGATCTTAAAAACCCAGCCTAAGAGTGCTATTTTTTATACCCTCCAACGACAGTTCAAATATTTAAGGGATATATAGATATTAAGGGATTTATTAATTACAAATTAATCTTTATAACAACGGACGTCAGTATTTAAATTGGAAGCGGTTTAGACCTACATATCGATGGTTTTCTTCCGCAACCGGAAAAAAATCAGTAAATACCGCCTTACAATTTTGCAATTTTTTTGTTTGGCTGAATATCGGAATTTTTCCTAATTCTTGCATTATAAAAGAATATATAGCAAAAAGTTTAAAATTTTAAGTAAAAAGGTATTTTGTCTCTCCTGAAAAGTAGTTGTTTTTGAGTTACGAGGTTGCGGAAGAAAACCATCGATATATTAAATTATTGACCGCAATTATTATTATTTCTAGTCATAAGCAAACCTGATTTGTACAAATTTGGGTAAAATATCATTAGTATTAGCTGAACTTAAATTATTTTCGAAAGGGTAATTTATATTCGACCAAAGGTAAATATGGAATTTTGGTATTAAAATCCCTTAATTAGAACAAATTTCGATATAGTGGTGCAATTTATTATAGCGTTTTATAGTTTTAAAATGGTTTTAAGAAAGCGGTGTAGTATGGGATCTAAGGTAAATTAGAGACAATAATAGCCGTTCTCTTGTATATGTGTGAAGTTAAATTTTAAAATTTATAACCCTAGACACATTCTTTTATGTTTACAGAACAATGTTAACCACTTAACAGACCTAATGTTAATGCTGTAATAATGGTTAAGTCCAGATTTCGGGAAAAGGAGTCAACGTGAGCGAAAAAAAATGATTAGGGTTTGTGGACAAAACTATTCTCCATCGTTTTCCATCCCCGGAATTTTTAACAGAGCGAGTTGGACCGACTTAAGGCTCAGTTAAGGAACGTTGTTGTACCGTATCTGTACTGTATCCATCAGCTGTTCGCTTTTTGTTAAATGAAAACCAATACAAAAGCTTACCGAAATGCAATGTACCGTAGTTGCAACGAACCAATCTGTTTAAAATAGAATTTCATGCCGTTGTTACGTGACATTTGTAAGACAGTGATGGGCGGATTGTATGTTACATTAAATGCGGGTAATTTTGCTCTTTTTTTTGGTACTTTTTCAGTTTATCTATGGAATTGCGACAAAACAACTTACAATACAACATATTTCCAAATATGCAAATATACATACATATGTTAAGATGTTTAAAGTAAACAAATGCCTATACATACATACAATGGAAATGTGAAACATATAAAAGACTTTAAATGGTATCCAAACCTAGTTTGGTGTATGCACATTTACAATATATGTATGCTAAAAATTTATATATGCTAAAATACAAATTTATTTATTGTAAATCTATAATATAAATATTAAATTATTAACATTTTTTACATACACAAAATACTGTTTTAATACCATTTAAATCACGTGGTACCTTTTCTGCACAACGGTCACCATTTGAACATTTTTGATTCCCATCACTGTGTGTTTTGTTTTATGTATACTATTGCTTTTTGTTTATGTATGGGAAAACATATGACACGTTTTTAAACGTTCTATAAGTGCACCAACGTACTTACAGTACGGTGCGGTACAATACGGGTACAGCAACGTTCGCCTAACTGAGCCATTATGGCCAATTTACTCTTTTGAATTCTCTAGGATTTCTGGAAAAGGAGTCAACGTGGGCGAAAAAAAATGATTAGGATTTGTGGACAATACTATTCTCCATCGTTTTCCATCCCCAGAATTTTTAACAGAGCGAGTTGGACCGACTTATGGCCAATTTACTCTTTTGAATTCTCTAGGGGATGGAAAACGATGGAGAATAGTATTGTCCACAAATCCTAATCATTTTTTTTCGCCCACGTTGACTCCTTTTCCAGAAATCTGGACTTATCCATTATTACAGCATTAACATTAGGTCTGTTAAGTGGCTAACATTGTTCTGTAAACATAACAGAATGTGTCTAGGGTTATAAATTTTAAAATTTAACTTCACACACATTTTTTAATTTATTAATATAAATTAAAAGTTATACGAAAATAGCTTATAGAAATTCGAAGTTATTAAAAATTTTTCCATAAAAATTAAACAAATATAGAAAATTTCAATTAAATGACAAAAACTTATAAAACATTTTCGTGAATTGAAAAATCTTTAAAATAATTTACTACAAATAAACGAAAGTTAATAAAGCTTAAAGTTATTGAAATATATTTCATAAAAATTAAAAAGGCAAAACGTTTTCTATTGATTTAAAAAGTAGTAAAAAAGGTTTTTTTTTTATTTTTTATTACACAATATCTAAAAGAAAATTGGTTTTATTAAACTTTTATAAATCTTAAATCATCAAATAATATTCTGGATTTAACCCTTAAAACAGAAAGTAAAGAGCAATTTTAACTAACCTCAGTTTTCACAACAAAAAGTTATAAAAAAAATTGCAGGAAAAATAACAAATGAAATAAAAACTGTGATTTTGCAATATTGGGGAAACTGAAACCATTTTGAAAACGAACACCACTGTAAGACTATTTATTGCCTCCGTTTTCGTGGTAAGCAGGGTTTTAAAACAAATACAAAAAGAAAAAAACTAATTAATTAAAAAAAAAAAGATTAATTAAACAAAACAAACAGAAAAAAGCAAACTAAATTTGAAAACTTAAAAAAAAACAACTTAGCATAAGGCCCTAGCGACAGACCACTAAAGGCATGTATATTGTAAAAAGTTTAAACAATTTGTAAACCCCTTTTGAGAAATACATATCACTATTAACAATTGAATTTTATAATAAGCTTCTATGGTTTACTTAAAAATTAAAAAAGAGACATAAATAAAAATTAATTAATGAATAATAATTTTTTTTTTTTGGAATCATGCTACCATGAACATACAAAAGTGAGAAAAAATGTATTAGCAACGACTTTTTTATTATGACAAAATTTAATTATGTTCATTAATATGTAGTAAATATATTTGTGGCAACACTGTGGCTTAAAGTAAGTGAGGAAGAAAGAGAGAAATATAAAGAAAACGAGTTAAAGGAGCGCCGATGTGATTAAAACAAAAATAAAACGCTTTTAAATAAAAAGTAGCAGAAAACAATAATACAAATGCTAGTTTTTAAAAAAAAGACTTTAAAATTTTGTTTACGAATGAAATGGCAAAGAAATATTCATGAAATGATGGCCAATTTTTTTATTGGCCAAGAGAAAAATTCATTTCGTGGAAAAAAAGTAAAAGTTGAACATCCATAGTAAACAAACTTTCTAAAATTCAAGGAATAAAATTTTCAAATAAATTACTTGCTTTCTTTTAATAAAGCCTTTTATTTGTACTTAGTTTAAACCTCTAATGGATAATAAACCACTGATGGTTTAAAAGCTGGTTTAGTTGAACTAAACTTGAATTTACATGTAGTTTAAGCTCAACAACTATAAATCAGTGTCCCATGTCTTATATGGAGGGCTCAGAGCTGAAGCGAACCAAGTCAAAAATGAAAATTCGATAATACGACATTAGGCAACGTCGCTTATGTTAAAATATACAAAATGTTTATTTATTTTATATTTAAACATGAGCGGCGCTGTCTGATTTCGCTGCTGGCAAATCAACTTTGGTTCAGTCGTTATCTGTAATCGACCCATAAGTTATTTTGTTATAGTTTTCAACACTTTTATTTTAAGTTTATTTTATTTTACGTACTAACTAGGGTATTCATTCGGTTAACCGTTAACCGGTTAAACGATTAATTACTACCCGATTAACTGATCGGTTAATTTAAAATTGTGTTTTTTCGATTAACGATTAAACAGGTTAATTTCAGTCGATTAACCGATTAACCGATATAACAAAATTTTGAATTTTTTGTAGTATTATAACGAATTTGTTTGTGTTTTTTATTATTTGTTTCGTCTCATATTCAAAAGGTATGTGTTCAGAAAATATTTTTTCATACAATTTATTTTCTTCTAGCAATACATTCTTAAGATACAGTACAAAAACAGAAACTAAGGGATTCGGAAATAAACTTTTTTGCAGAATGTGCGGTGCTGAGCTATGCCAGATGATGGCCTGACAACAGAAGAAACTCTCGATAGTAACCGAAACAATTAGAAGTGATCAAAATTTTAAAAATTTAAAACAGTACTATAATGGCATAATGGAAGATTTTATATGTTTAGAGAAATCCAGGAAAAAGACTGAGAAATTAGATATTCTGTATTATGGATTGCTTTGGATTTCTCTAACATCTTCGATAAATGCAAGAATTTTTCTCCAAGTCAAGATTTAATAAATCTAAAGAAAATAATCGCTTAAATGCTAAACATTTAAACCAAATTATTTTTCGAACGTACGGGGTCGCGAACTTACGATTTTTCCATATGTTTTTTTTTATTATTATCACCATGAATTTTCCCAAAAATATCTTAAAATTTTCTTAACAAAAACCTAATACTCAATTAAATTGAGTCAATTTACAATTGATTGTAATGGAGAGATTGTTTTTGCATGTAAAATAATTATATAAAAATGTCTTTAAAAATATTTATTCTTTCATCCTGGTAGAATATTCTGTGGGAATGCCCATATGTATTAATTAGTATTGAATTTTCTTTGTTTGCTCATTTTAGTCCAAGAATTGTTTTGTTTGTTATGTTATTGTTTTTTTTCAATAATAAACTCCAAATAATAAATAATTTTTGCATTTTTATTTATTGAAATTACTTAATTTATAACAAAACTTTATTAACCGGTTAACCGATCAATAGCAATATTAACCGATTATTCACCGATTAAACCAAAACCTCGGTTAATTAAAACAAAAGCCCGATTAAATGAATACCCTAGTACCTACTTTAAATTAGAATGGTTTAATTTTCAATAGGTTGAGAATTTTACTTTCTTAAATAAATTTAACAAAGTTTTTATAATTATTTAAAACTGCAAATATGTATGTACTACAAATAATGTATTAATGTGTTTTGTTTTGCCCCTACCCAATATATCTGTTAAACGTATTTAAGGGATACTCCACCTCGCATATTAAATGCCTATTAAAAAACTTAAGTAATTTTTTTTTTATCATAATGATTGAGCTGTTGCTGTGTATAAAAGAGAAAAATGCAATAGCGATGTGGTAATAATTAACATTACAACAGACCAACAACGTCAAAGTTAATAGTGAAAGTAAAATAAAAAAAAATTTGCGAATAAAGAAGCATCAAGGCATAAATATTTTTTTGGAATAAAAAAAAAAAAATAAAAAACATTTCACTTAAAACTAGCCACCGAAAATTAAAAATACAATAAAAAAATAAAAATAAATACATGCTTTAAAATGAACATTAAAAAAATCAATGAATGTTTTTATAAATTAACATTCATATGAGTTTTTTGGCAGCCCTGAAATAATGATAATTTTAACTATAAAAAAACAAGTTGCGCATGCGCAAAATAAAATTGAAAAAAAACACGAAATTATTGTAACAATACGTGTATGCGTATACACTTAAATGCAATTTTCAAAATCTGCTAATTTTTTTTGTCTATGTACATATGAGCCGTTTATTTTGAAAGTGGCATTAGTCACTTTTTCAAAAAAAATCGAGTTAATAATAAATAATAATAATAATAATACTGAGAAAAATATCATTATCATGATGTATCAAATACAAGTGAATCTTCTCGAAAGTTAGCATCCATATTTTTAAACGTGTTAAAACGCAAACCCTTAAATATCTCGACTTAAAAACCGAAATGACTTACGCCACTTTCAAAATAAACGGCTCATATAAGTATATAAAATATTAAAAGTTAATGAAAATAAGTAATAAATTTTCTATTGCAAAAAAAACCTAATGAAGAAAAATTACCAAAAAATCGAAAAAAACTACTCTAAAATTTACAAAAATTGTTTTCTTCATCATCAACCAAATTAACAAATTCATAAAACGTCCACTTTCACTTAAAAAAAAAAAAAGTTTTTCTTTTGAATCTATTAGAGTTGTTGGCTGTTGGAAGGAAAAAAAAATAAAACAAATTTTCATAAACAACTGAAATGAGAAAGAAAAAAGAAAATTGTGGTAAATAAAAAACTTCTTTTTCTTTCCAATTTCATGACGTTTTTTTTTTTATTCGGTCTGTAAAACGTCCCGTCTGTTAAAATTTTAAAGATTCAACGCTGAAGATGACGCTTGTTTTGTCATTTTTTATGGTGGAATTATTTCAAACAATTGTGTAAAAAAAAGTAAAAGAAAAATTGTGAAAACTTGTTTTGTGGTTTTTGCGTAGACAAGTTTTCATTTCAAAATCTTAACAATAATACTGAATTTTATTTGTTAGGTTTTATTATTAAACCAACAAACAAATTTGCAGTGAATGTATGGCTATTAACGATGACTAATCCTCTATTTAACGTGGGTTGTTTCTTAATTGCGGTAAACAATAAATAAACTACAAATGACTTTTGACCTTAATGTTAGTCTAAAAATCGATAGTTTTTCTAAGTCAGGAAACTTGAGTATCTGAACCTTATATTTTACCATGATCTAGTCTTATAAAAAGAGTTATTAACAACATGTGAGAAAATAGAACAGCTTTAAATAATATAGCGTTGGTTATATATCTTGTTGAGTACAAAATAGTTTACTTAAGCCTATTTTCCACCATTATTTAAATCTTAAGGCCCAACCATAATGTGCTTAAGTTGACTTGAACAGATGTTAATTTGTTGGGACTTTAAGAATTTTGCTCTCAAAAAATCCAATATTCTATACTTTTTGCGTCTACGCTATCACACTTTATCAGGTATGTGATGGAAATCGATTTTAAAAACGATACGATTTGAAACCGAAAATATCGTTTTCAGTATCTTTTAAAATGGATTTTAAATGCATATTCCTTTTATTTTCAGTCTTTATTCTTTCAAATTTTATATTATATACCTTAACTGAAGTGTATTCTGAACGAAAATTTTAGAATATAATTCAGAAAAGGATTTTCAAATCCTTCGAAATTCATCACAGCTTTTAAAAACGTTAGTTTTGAAATCGATCGATTTTCATCACATACCTGTATATAAAAAGAAAACTCTTAACTTGGATTCACCCATGTCTTCCGAACAATATTTTTGTCCGAGTGTTCTTCAGAACGATTCACCCATTTCGAAAAAGTTTTTTGGAAAAACAAGGCCACCATATGGTTTACATATTTAAACAATTTACAAAATGACAGTACATTATATATACATTCTCTTCCTGTCTTTTCTTAATCCTGAATAAGTTTAAGGGCAATAATTTTTACATAAATTTTTACAGCTGGTTGTTTTAATAAAATTGTGTTAACACTATATGATGTGGCAGCACAATTAAATTTTTATATACAAAAAAAGTGGCATCTCAGTTCAACTATTTCTGCTTGAGAATTAAAATTAAGCCAATCTTACCCTAAATTTCCGCATGCAAGTAATTACTTGCAAGTAGTGTATACGTATTATCAACGAAAAATCAAGGAAACAGCCGATTGGACAAAAATTGTTTGAATGTTAGTGAAAAAGTGTGAGTGTATTGAGTTTTTCGAACTTGCACTTGCATGTGGCAAGTGCCGAACAAAATAATTAAAACTTTTCATTCCTCATTTTCTACTTGTGCTTCTTTTAAAATACAACTCTTTTTTTCTGAGTTGTAATTAATTTGAGTTTCACAATACTGGAAAAATAATTTTGATTCGTTTAGTATCGACTGAAAGAATTAGAAATAAAATTGCTTTCGAATCGAGAAAGTACTCGATCACGACTGCCAGAATAATGCTCCTGATAAAATAAAAAATCTAACCGTTTAGAAAAATTTAAAAAAATTATGAAAGCCATACGAAAGTCAAATTTCTGTACGTATTTTTTGACATTTTCACACTAGATATTATAAATTTTTAAATTATTAAGTTTTTGTTGTCTTAACGCTTAGTATTATAATATAAAAGATTGACTATTTGGTGCTCTCTTCCATATTATTTAGAGAAAACCTTTCGAGGGTGTATCCTTTTTGGGACCCAAGGGCTAGCATGGACACTGCAAGGATATTAAATATAATATAATGCTGGGTACACACAGTGCAATCTACATGCAATCTGTTTTAATGCAACCTCAAAATATCAAAGCGTTTTGATGTTGATGCAATCTGGAATGAATGAAAATTAATTTAATTCACTAGATTGCGTAAATGCGTTGCATAGTGTGTACCCAGCATAAGAGTTTTTGTGCCGATAACTAGATCTATACCACCTACCAGCTTTTAAAAACTTTTTTTTCGACAAAAGTGCCAAAATTTTAAAAGAAATTCAAAACGTATTTAGAGTTCATTTTGTTTATAAATATTAACAAAAATTAAAAAAAAAAAAAAAAACTTGCAAAAAGGGAAAACTTGACAAATGGTAACGCTGCTTTCAAAACAAATTTCATTTTGTCAGTGATGCCACAATAAAAATAGAATTTATTGCCACTTTTCTAGAGATGACATTAAAATAATCGAATGATGTAGAATAGAATACAATAAGATTAGAAACATTTTGTGAAGATGTTGATTTTGATGCGTCCCCTACAAGTCGTACAATTGAGTTGAATAAACCAGTTGAATGAAAATCAAATTGACTGTTGGCTAACGGGCACCGCAGTGGTGCAGTGGGTAGAACTCAAAGATCTTCCGACGATAGAATGTGGTGATTCTTGAAACATGTAAAGATCAACCCGGGTTCAAATCCCAGCTCAGCCAAGAAAAATTATCAATAAATTTTAATAAAAAATTTAAAGTTGTAAAATTCCTTCCATCAGTGAAAATAATTTAATGAAAATTAAATTTGATGAACTCAAGCCTAATTAAAGAATATCGAAAATTGAAAATCAAATTGTTTTAATTTTTTATTCAACGCTAGAAAACCACACCTCTGACATAACAATAGGATTAACAAATTGATCCAATTGAAGAACAAGTCGAAACGTGTATAGGTCGCATTAGCCCTTTGTATTTCTTATGAGAAGATGTTAACATCGTCGCAAATTAATGGTAGATGTTGACAAGTGTGAAAAGGCTATAAGAAATCTGTCTTGAATATCGTCACCTTAAATATAAACAGACAAACCTAAATTTTAAATTTTTTTATAAAAAGCTTCTTTTATTTTCCGCATATAATTTATCTATAACTTAATAACAAAAAAAAAGTAATTAATTATTTTATTTTTTATAGATAATTTAATAACTTTAACTGCCTGGCCCACAATGTCGACAAGACCATTTTTTTTCACATATTTATATTGAAAACAATAATAAAAAACTCAAATTCGTTTTTGTTTTCAATATATATTTCTTGTCAACATTTTGGGCCAGGCAGTAAATTTCTATAGAAAATTTACCAATTTTTTAATATTTCGACATGTTGTGTATTTTTGTTACTCGGTATTTTAGAAGATGCCATCCAAAGGATTTCGAAATATTGAAAAATAAAGAATTTTAAGAATAAAAAAAGACCTCGAATAACTTAAAAAAAAATAATCGATTATTTTAATATTCTATTAAAAATTAATCTATTATTTGTTTTTTTTTTTTAAGAAAATTTAAAATTTACCATAATTTTCCACAGAAAATAATTTTTAATTATTAAAAATTAATTATCATTAGAAAATTTGTCGATAATTTTAATAATCTGAAGATAATTTATCGTTAACTTTTGTTTTTCAAAAAAGTATCAATAACACTACGTGACAAAATTTCAACAAAGTCGTGACCAAATGAATCTGACAGCTAATCTGTATGTAATATTGTCCTCTGAATCCGAATATGAAGTCAGAATTGTCAAAAGTAGAACAGTTTTTGAGATATTCCAAAATAACCGTTATTTGTGTTTTTAAAAAAGATGATGTGACTGAAATGCAAATATCTTCAAAATTTTTAAACGGATTATGTATTTCTTTATTTTAAGTGAAAGGTAATAAAATTTCTAAAATAACCATGGATTGCTTGTGAAGATTAGTCACGAAATGACAGAGTTACAGGGGAAATGACAGAGTTACAGGGGACTAAGGGTTTAAGCTTCATTGAAAATTTTATGATTTTGTTCAATTTTGCTCTTTTCAAGTTATTTTTTTTTAAACCAATGATTTAAAAATCCAAATGTTTTATTGTATGCGACATTTGATTATTTTAATATGAACATTTTGAGCCCAACAAGACATCGATTGGTAAAAAAATTACAAAGCTACAAAAGATTTAGTAAATTAACACACATAGAAATTCAATCATTTCAAGCAATTTTTGTTAATAAAAATTTAGCTTTTTATATTTATTTGTTGTGGGTTAATTCAATTAATCTTCTGTAACTTTGTCATTTTTGCACCGATCTGGATCCTTTTGGGCACACAATGTTCGTATTGAAATAGGCTAAAATTTTATTTTTTTGCATATTTGCATTTCAGTCACAGCATCTTTTTTAAAAACACAAATAACGGTTATTTTGGAATATCTCTAAAACTGTTCTACTTTTGACAATTCTGACTTCATATTCGGATTCAGCTGACAATTTTACATTAGCTGTCAAATTCATTTGGTCACGACTTTGTTGAAATTTTGTCACGACAATTGACAATTCTGACTCCATATTCGGATTCAGCGGAAAATTTTACACAAAGACTAGGTGTCAAATTCATTTGGTCAAAAAATTGTCACGTAGTGTAACTTAAAATTTTTACAAACATTTTTTTGAAAACCTTAATTTTAAAAGGAAAATTTATTTAAATTTAATAGCAAAAAAAAAAAAAAATGGATCAATAACTTAATTTTTTTAAATAATTCCGATAACCAAAACTTTTTTTTAAAACATTATCTTCAAAATCATAATCCTTGATTTTACTTTACAATTTCTAAGCCACCTACGTGAAAAATTTTGTTAAAGGAAAAAACAAAATCACAAAGAAAATGGAAAAATATTGTGAAACTAACTAAGCAAACAAACTTCGTGATTAACCATGTTATTTTTTTTTTTTTTTTTTTTTTAACACTCAAAATTATTTTTCAACGTTAACTTTGTATTTTTTAATTGACGACACAATTTTCATTGAAATTTCTTTCAAAATTGCGTAAAATACATTTTTTGTGTTATTTTTTTTTAATTAAAAGCGTTTCATGTGTTTTAGAAATTTTTTTTAAAATTGTATTTATTTTTGTAATTATTTTGACACGTTTTTAAAAATTACAAAATTTAACACGTTTTTAAAATATTATTGAAACTTTTTTAATTGTTATAATTTCCAAAGTTAGGCTTTAAATAATGAGCTAAACTTTAAATCTCGTCATTGTTGTAGTTTTGTTTTATTATTTTTTATCAAAAATGTTGTAATATTGTTTGTTCCATTTTTTTTACGAATTTATGTCATTTTATTTGTTTAAAAAAAAGGTTCATTCATCACGTTTTTGTTGATTTATTACTATTTTTACGTTTTTTTACTTTAGCCGTTTTTTTATAGTATTCGTGTTGTTTTGAATTCTACATTCGTTTGTTGTTTTTATTAAAGATTCCCGCAATTAAGTTGTTGTTACAACTAAGTTTAAAAATCAACTAAAAACGTTGCCTTAGTTTTGAATCTACCAAGTTAATAAAGTTTAAAGCGTAGAGTAAAAAAATATTTACTCTCACTCTGTTGATTTTGTTTAGAGTTGAGCGATTATTGAGTTTTTAAATGTATGTATAAATGTAAGATTTATTGCATTTTGTAAGAGTAAGCAGTGCGATTTTTAATTAAAAAGTTCATTAATAACACAAATAATATTTTTTTTTATTTAAAGGGAACATTTTATAGGTAGTCATATTTATTTTAAAAATTTCTTTTTTATACCTTTTTCCGAAGGTATTTATATAAGTTTGTCATTGCGTTACTAATTCCTACAATATTGATGTTAGATCCTATAAAAATATATATTCTTGGTCCTTATGGGTAGCGAAGTTGATTTAATCATGTCCGTGTATCGTGGGGACTAGGTTGTAATTATATATTTACATTACATAAAGTCCCGAAATGTGAAATATAGCCTGGTCGGTCTGAAAAGGTGGCATGCCATAACGTCCAGTGTCATAGTTTCCATGGACACGGTAGCACTTTTGAACATGTCATAATGTCCGTGGGCATTAAGACACTTTGCAAATGGACATCATGTCATTTTTAAAAATGTCATAAGGTCCATAATTACTAAAGAAGTTAAATACAAAAAAAGATCTACATACACGCAGAGAAAAACATGTTTTATTATGGTCAAAACCAACAAAACTATTTTGAAAGAAACTTATTTTACCATAATATTGTTGTCGGTTAAAATTTTTTTAAAACTGGTTTTGTTGTTTTTTTTCTGGGTGCATATATTCAATATGTAACGAAAACACTTTTGGGCGCAAGAATTTTCTCCCCTATGGTGTAACAAAAACCGGCTCCGCTAACTAAAGCATCTCTGCATAGCCGGCCTTTGGCCGGGCGCAAGGATTTTCTCCTCTATGGTATACCAAAGACCGACATTATGACACTTTTAAAAGTGTCATAAAGTCCATGGAGACTGTGACACTATCGTATTTATTCCAATGTGATAGGTACATTGCGAAGAGTTTATTCTAACAAAATTTTTTTAACCTTTTCGAATAAGATATAAATTGGCGTATTCACTCTTGATGCCACATGTTTTTTACGGACTAGAGGTTGTGTCTGGTACTTTTGCTTGCATTTTGAACAAAATGAAGCGTGTGGTTAATATTATTACGCGTTAAGTATATACTATTTCTAGGAGGGTACATGTTTCTAATTATGTGAAAACTTTTCTGGGATTTAATTTTGGTAATTTTATCAGGATTCGTTGTTTATTACTTTTTTTATAGGGTTATTAAAAGTGGTGTTCCTGTCTTCTTTGTTCTGAATTTAAATTTTCCTCTTCTAGTTGGAATCCTAGATCTTTATCCCTAGAATAAGATATAGTTTATTTGAGAGGTCTTTCGTTGTGAGGGTGGCAAGGAACTGGAACTATTTGCCTCTTGTTCTCCGTACTTTTTCTCACTCTAATAATTAATTTCGTTTGAAACTCTCTCTTCACTTTTCCGCTCCGTAAATCAATTTTTATTTTTATACTCACACCACAATAGTGGAGAGGGTATTATGCATTTGTGCTGATGTGTGTAACGCCTTAAAATATTGGTCCTAGACGATGTCCGTCCGGCTGGCTGGATGTCCATGTAACCTTGTGCGAAAAGTACAGGTCGCAATTTTGGAGATAATTTGATAAAATTTGGGACATAGGTTCTTACTGACACAAGGACCAAAATGGGCCAAATCGTAGGACATCGAGGGAAGATAGGGGGAAATTTCTTCCTCTCAGAAACTATCAAACCGATTTTAATGAAATTTAAAAATTACATAGAACCATATCTTCATGGACACAAAAGGGATATATTTTTTTAAAAAATAGGACCACGAGGGGAGATAGGGCCAATTTCTGCCTCTCAAACCGATTTTAATGAAATTCAAAACATAGATAGATTCATATCTATATGGACACATAAGCTATACAGTTTTTCAAAAATAGGACCACAAGGGGAGGTAGGGGGCAATTTCTGCCCCTCACAAACTTTTAACCCGATTTTAATGAGTTTTATAAACATAGATAAATCCATATTTATATGGACATATAAGCATGATGTGTTTTTTAATACTGTGGTGTAGGGTATCATATGGTCAGGCTTGACCGACTATACTTTCTTACTTGTTTTATATACATATATATTTTGTTTAGCATCTTTTGTGATTGCGCTACAAACATTTACTTAAACTCACTAATTCATAAACTAACAAATATGCTAACTTTACACTTATATATTGAGTGGAATAAAGGATGATTTTATTGCCAGTGTCGCCTTAGTTTTGCTTGGCCTACTACTTTGGAACATTTTTTTTGTTATTATGTTGGATTTTCCGTTTACCGGCTGGGGAGCCAAAAGTGGTATATGTATTATGTAAACATACATATATATTTTTGTATCTAATCAGGTGTATATATACTTTGTAATATAAAATTGTTTTTGACCTATGAGGCTTATTATATTACTTGTTAATAAATAAATAAATTAATTTGCAATTTGTAAATTTGCAACGCATAATATGATTTGATTTTTTTTGCAAATGTGCTATTTTTCTAAAAAATTAAATAAATTTTTTCTTTTTAAATTATATGAATTTGATTCTGCATTTTATATTAAAACCCACGAAAATGTTCAATTAAAAAGTTTCCTTAAAAACAATATGGCTCTTAATATATCAAATGGTATTGTTTACTGAGCAAATATGCGCTACTTATTTTGGTCATGGTTTTTTTTAGTGCAAACGAAGTAAAATAGAGCAAATTGTAAATACGTACATTTGGATGTTGTGTTGTGCAAATGTGTGTATTTTTGCACGTATCTGCATTGTTTGTACACTTTGCACTTCCCATCGTGATTTCCAAAATATCGCTTACGATCATTTCGCGAAAAAGGGTCGATATTTTCTAGCATTTCGTTTTTGTCTAACTCATGCGTAATAAAGTATGGACTATCTTATACTTATAAGCAGTAATACAAACTTTTAATCAGGTATTAACAGATCAAATTAAAATCAAACTTAATATGCATACATACATATCGTTACCTAAAACACAAAAGGCCATATCTAAAATTTAGAAAATTTAACAGGATCAGCAAAAAACTATTTAAAATGATAAATTATATAAATTGCCTTAAACTGTTAATAATTTATTTCTCTTCTAGTTTTCTTATAAAACCTTCCAGTTGTTTTCACATTTGCCAATGTTGCATATTATGCAAACTGTTAGTAAGGTCATTTAGCGTTTATCATAAAATCTTTCTAAGATAGGGTTGTTTGTTAATAAAATCGCTAATTTTGGTCGAAAGATTGCAAAATTTCATGTGGACATTTGTGTTGATACAATACAATGAAAAAGTTGATTTTTAATTTTGGATTGTTTAAGTCCTTTTGCGTTTAAGGAAACGATATGTTGAAGTACACTTATTTTACAAGAAGATATCATAGGCGGTTTTCTTTGAACATTTGATTACTGTCCTATGTGTTTCGTATTTCTTTAAATCCGCATATGTTATGACTACGGCGTGATATTTTAATCATTTATAACACAGTACAACAGCCAATCTGGGGGGCGAGAAATTCCAAGACAGGGTGATGGTACTAGGTCAGTATAGTAAAACCCTCAAAGGGTTTGGCGTTCGTATGTGTCAGTTTTTTTTTTTATGACATTTTTTCCTTATCTTGATGTTTTTTCGCTTAGTTGTAACATTTTGTCAAAAACGTAGTTTAACATAACTCGAGAACCACTTGTCCGATTTTGATGAAACAAATTTAGAAAAATTAAGAATTACAATCTCTAATCTGTTTCTATACCGTTTTCTTATATGTGCAACACTTTCGAAGTTAAAAATGAATGTATGAAGAAAAAAAATATATTTTGCCCAAAAAATTTAAATTTTTTATTTTTAATTCATAAAAAATCCAAAACAGTAAAAAGTTTTAAGTCCTATTACTTTCACGTGAAGTCGCATAACCTATGAAATAAATGAGACATAAATCATGAACATCGATGAACGCGTTTCGCTTTTATTAACAATTAAGTGAAGGTATGCATTTCAAAAATTTGCTCGAGATATGCACAAAATTCTTTGCAAAAACATTTATGACTTTTTTTATGATTCTTAGAATTCAAACAAAAAAAGTAATAAATAAAAGGTTATTTGATTTTTATGATTGCGGTAGCAAAGTAATAAGCGGTAATAAATGTGCGTGGACAATTGAAAGGAAAAAAAGAAAGTGCACTTTTTTAATTATTTGGGGTTTTCCGTTGGCTACCTGTATGATTTTTTTTACAGAAATTCCACCCACATCTATTAGTGCTCAAGTTTTGGAACGTACCTGTCAGTAAAATATTGAAAAATACGTAGTATTTATAGGTGTTCATCTATCGATTTTTGTCATTCAACAAGTGCCGACGAACGCGAACAGTAAAAGTGATTTTCTTCAGTTTTTTAAAAGTGAACAAAAGAGAACAGAATATGGAACTGTGCAAGCCAGATATACATAGCTTTTGCTACTGCTGTGGTCAATATGTCTCAACACATAAAAAAAGGGGAAATTTCAGTACTGATGAGAATAGAAGACGTGAAAGTATGCCATTCGGTATCCCAATGACTTGGACTAATCCTGGCGAAGGTCACAATCCATTAAATTGCTATGCATGTGCGAATAAAGGAGCCACAAAAAGGATAAGAAAATCGTATAATTACGTTGGTGTTGCAAGTGCCGCAACACCATTGCCTCATTCGGACCACATTCCTGAGCCAAAAGCTTCTAGCCCAGATATTTTCTCTTCTACGACTGCTCCGACATATCATGCACGTGATGTTCAGAATCCAATGAGCCAATTTTAATAAATCAAAATAAGCTTGATTCAATTGTTGCCAAGTTGGAATTAACACAGCATAAATCGGAAGAGCTGGCTTCCATTTTGAAATCAAACAATTTGTTGGCACCCGGTGTGAAAGTCACAGCTTATCGAAGTCGTCAGGCAACACTCCAAAGTTTATTCCTTGTGAATGATGAAAAAACTTCTGCATATTGCCCGGATGTAGGAAAATTGATGGACGCAATGGAATTAAAATATGAAGCAGATGACTGGAGATTATTTATTGACAGTTCAAAACTCAGCTTGAAGGCGGTTTTACTGCATAAGACCAATAAAAACCTTCAGTTCCAATCGCCTATAGTACAGAAACGAAAGAAACATATGATGCACTGGAAAATATTTTAAAAATGGTTAACTACGCCAAACATATGTGGCGCATATGCTGCGATTTAAAAGTTGTAGCAATGCTTTGCGGTCTTCAAAGCGGCTATATAAAATATATGTGCTTTTTGTGCGATTGGGACACACGATTTTCCGGTGACCAATATGCATGCCACGGATGGAAACTCAGAGAGCACAGCAGGTTACAAACGGTCAATATTATTCGTGAGCCTCTAGTGCCGAAGGAGAAGATATTGCTGCCACCACTGCATATTAAACTTGGAATTGTTAAGAATTTTATCAAAACTGTCGCCAAAAGAGATGAAGTTTTCTTGTGTTTGAAACTAATTTACCCGAGACTCAGCGAAAGTAAAATTAAAGAAGGTAAGTTATAATATCACATTCATTTCCCATGATTTTCCATCTTAACAAATTAATTTTTTCCAATCAGGCGTACTAAATGGTCCAGATATACGAAAGCTGATTAAAAGTGACGCATTTAACAATATTTTGATTGACGCTGAATTGAATGCATGGCAGGCAATCAAAGAAATAATAGAAGGCTTGTTGGGAAAGCATCGTTCTAACAACTACGATGTTTCTGTCGCAAGGATGTTAAGAGCATTCTCGGAAATTGGTGTACACATGTCCTTGAAAATCCATTATTTACATCATCATCTGGACTACTTCAGCAAACAATTGGCTACCGAATCTGATGAACAAGGTGAACGCTATCATCAAGTTGCTATGCCTTTTGAAATGAGGTGATACTGATTTTTTATTTTATCAAACTCATTTTAATAAAACAAAAACTTACAGATATAGAGGCAAAAAGTCGCCGAGTGTAATAATTGCGG
The DNA here is from genome assembly GCA_930367215.1 of Pollenia angustigena. NCBI lineage: Eukaryota > Metazoa > Arthropoda > Insecta > Diptera > Polleniidae > Pollenia > Pollenia angustigena. The sequence continues at coordinate 17,351,253 of OV884056.1, forward strand.
AAATTTGCTGGTGGAGTAAGCTTGTGTGGCAAGACAAGGATGATCTTGATGATAAAGAATTTTCAGGAGATGCAGAAGGGCCAACAGTGGAGTCACACATTGACATTATGTGTGGTTCAGAAACTGATGATAGCGATGAATGCGATGCCACTAGTCCCGAACAACCACCATCGAATAAATAAATAAAAATAAATAAATAAAATAAAAATAAAAAATTATAAAAATGTTTACTTAATTTTTTTAGTAGTTTATGGCCAGAAGTCTGGAGTTATTGGGGAAAATTTATAAAAAAGGCGATAAATGACACTTTTTTGAATAAAAACAAATATCAATATTCTTGTCAAAATGGGATACCTTCACTTAATTGTAAATAAAAGCAGAACGCGTTAATCGATTTCTATGATCTATGTCGCATTTTGTTTATAGGTTATGTGACTTTACATGAAATTAATAACACTTGATCCTTTTTTCCGTTTTGGATTTTTTATGAATTTAAAAAAAAAAAAAATTTAATTTTTAGGCAAAAAAATATTTTTTTTTCTCCACAAATTTATTTTTACCGGCAAAACTGTTGATTATAAAGAAAAACGTTATATGAACGGATTAAAGAAATTGTAATTTTAAAATTTTTGAGTTTGTTTTAGCAAAATCGGACAAGTGGTTCTCGAGTTATGTTAAACTACGTTTTTGCCAAAATGTTACAACTAAGCGAAAAAACATCAAGATAAGGAAAAAATTTAAAATGTCATAAAAAAAAACTGACACATACGAACGCCAAACCCTTTGAGGGTTTTACTAAACTGACCTAGTACCATCACCCTGACTTGGAATTCCTCACCCCCCAGACAATAATCCCAAAAATGTTCTATAGTGTAATTGGATAAAATGCGAATAAAACATGATTAAAAAAAATGCAAAATATGTTTTAAAAATTAAACAAGTAAGAGTGCTATATTCGGCTGTACCGAATCTTTGATGCCCTCCACCGACAGTTCGAAAGTTTAAGGAGTAATATCTGTATGATGTTATTATTATCTTAAACTGTGACGATTTGTTATTAATTATGGTTTTAGGCGACTAAACTGTTTTCCGGTAGTAGGGTTTATATGGGGCCTAGGGTAAATTATGGACCGATCATCACGAAATTTCACAGCGTCATTTCTAGTCCTTTACAACTGTGACGTACCAATTTCTGTTATGATAGCATTATTAATTATGGTTTTAGGTGTACTAAACTGTTTTCCGGGAGTAGGGTTTCTATGGGACCTAGGGTAAATTATGTACCAATCTTCACAAAATTTCACAGTATCATTTATAGTCCTATAAAACTGTGACGAGCCAAAATTTGTTATGATTGCATTATTTTTTACGGTTTTAGGCGTACTAAACTGTTTTCCGGTAGTAGGGTTTATATGGGGCCTAAGGTAAATTATGGACCGATCGTCGCGCAATTTCACAGTGTTATTTCTAATCCTGAAAAACTGTGACGTACCAAATTTTGTTACGCTAGCGTTATTTTTTATGGTTTTAGGCGTACTAAACTGTTTTCCGGGAGTAGTGTTTATATGGGGCTTAGGGTAAATTATGGACGGATCTTCATGAAATTTTACAGCGTGATTTCCAGTCAAATAAAACAAATGTTTCCAAAATCTCATCTCATTCCGTGCCATGTTCCAGCATTTATGTTATTTTTTGTAACAAAATTATCAATTTTTTTAGGTGGTGGTTCCACATTTTGATTCATAGCTCTGGTCTTACTGCACCGATTTTGCTGGATTTCAATCCCAAACTGCTTAGGATAACTACAAGCAATTTGGCACTAAGTTTGTTCATTTCTTTTGAGTTGTTCGAAAGTGAGCGTGTTTTCAACAGACGGACAGACGGACATGGCTAAATCGACTTAGAATTACTCAAGGACCCAGAATATATATACATACTTTATGGGGTCTGAGGTGAATAATAAAAAAGTTTCACACGGAATGACAAACTTAATATACCCTCTTCACAACTAATTGTGGTGGAGGGTATAAATAATAAACTATATTTGGTTTAATGTTGACATACGTTTCCATAGAATTACTTTTACTTGCAGACGTAAAATTTTATAATAGTTAACTAATTTTAATTGTCTGAACTCAAATTTAAAAATATACAGTGAATTATTTTGTTCTAACAAGATAAAAAATAAATTAAATCGAAAAAGTTTCTCTTGACAATTTTGTCTTATTATAAATAAAAGATTTGTGAAACGGATTTTCTATTAAAAATGGTTTAATAAACCGTTTATAAACTTGTTTTATTTTTTATAACTAAGGCCATTAAAGTTCAGTGCCTTTTCAGTCAAGCTTGCCCGTTTTCGTTATAATTTTGACAAAAAAATAAAAATTAATTAAGTCCTATCACTGATTGCAGTTGTGATACTTCATAAATTGAGACAACGGAGTTTTGTCAAACACAAAAACTTCTTGCAAACTCATTAAAAATAGCATCGAACGGTGATTTTGCACATCGGAAATGCTACTTCAAGCATTAAAATAACAGTAATTTTAAATTTTAATAAACTCATTTATTGGGTCATGTCACAGAGTACAAATCCGTTCGGAGCCGAAGAAAACATATTTGTTTATTGATGGCAAGTGTATTTTGATAGTTTTTGGCCTTTTAGATATAGAAAACTCCCATTCCGTGCATAAAAACAAAGACGGTTTCATTCCGAAAAATTTTATCGTCATTTTCTGAAGCACCAAATTACGGAATGAATTACGTTTCCGAACGGAATTGTTCTCTGTGATATGGCTGATTGTGCACAAATTTTTCAAATAATTCTTAAATCTTTGTTTGAGCGCTACAATTGTTTGATTTCGATAGCACAAAAAAATAAAAACAAAAATTAAGCAAATAATATGCTTTTTTCAGCAAAATAGCATACATAATCACCCCTATCGTGAATAATTTTTCCCTCGTAATTTTTCCCCTTTTCACATATTTGCGATCATGAACAACTCCCATGAAAAAATGTTAGTCAAAGGAGAATAATAACGTGAAAAACTGTTCACGGAAAAAAAATTCCCCTTATCGTGAAAAAAATTTTCCCTCGTAATTTGTTCACATTTCCCTTAGATTTTCTCACTATATTTTTGCTAGGGAACAGAACATGTATGTAAGTAGCTCCTCCTATTATTCGAATATAAAGGGTTAATAAAGTTAATAAGGCACAAACCGATATATTGGTCAACAAAATCCAAAACAACAGGTCGATTGCCTGCGGATTTGTGAAGCTTTCGATTGACTTGGTGGCAGAATTTTGGAAAATATTTTACTACATTAAATTTAAAAAGTGCAAAAAACTAACTTTGTAATCAAATCCCTCCAGTACTTAATATTTTGCTTTATTATTTTAACTTTTCTTTAAAATATATACTTGTATATTTTTGAACAAAAATTTCATTTATTTTTAATTTTTTTAATCTTTCTTCTTTTTTTACATTCACTGGAACTGATAGCGTGGAAAATTTTTCACATGAGATTCACGATTGTTTTTTTCCCTTCGAGGGGAATGAAAATTTCATGGGAACAAAAATTCCACTTGTTATTCACGATAGGGGTGAATATGAGATTTATATGCATTCGTAAACTTTATATGAAAAACATGCATTAACGATAAAATATGCAAAATTATGCACTAACAAATCAATGCCATTCAACAAAAATTGTAATTCGGTGAACTTATTCACTTAATATTTAAACCTTCGAGGAAAAACATGCATTTGCATAAAATTCCACGCCATAGTTATAACCCTTTACTCGACCTAAAAAATAAGCATATAAAGCATAATGTTTATCAACGACGAGCGTGAGAGGTGCAATTCTTGGGTACGACGACGAGTTGAGGTGGACGGCTTTACAGCCCCTCTATCGCGAACAGCAGCAATACGAGCTGTATGAGCATGCACTGGTGTTTTCACATCTCCTACAGAACCGGTTTGCTAAAATTTTTGCGCGATTTTTGCGATTGTACGCACATTTGGACAATTAAATTGACCGAACATATCACGAAGTGCACGATTTGCATTTTGATTTTAACGCCCATTTTCATAATATGGCTGAATAACTTTAACGCGTTGCTCGATTGTTCAAATTGAGTTAGTCTGAAATTGAGAAATGTCAAATGAAATGCAGAAAAAACTTGACGTTTAAGTGTGGTTCACATTCAACATCGGCCCTTAAAATTTAACCACCCTTTACATATATGCATATCGCACACTTAATCATAAAAATGCACACTTTTATCAAAATCGTTTTTTTTTTTATAAACCAATTTACAAATCAAATCTATAGCGGCGAACACGAAAATTTGATTTCCGTATTTAACGTTTGTGAAACAAAATTTGATTTAAAAAATGGAACCATGTTTTTGAAGCCAGTGGTTCTGCCTATCCTTTTGAGTTTTTCGAGAAGCGCCTGTGTAAGATTTAGTGTGCGATATGTTGATAAAAGAACCTTTTTTTTTAAATCTTACAAGATAAGCAAAAAGTTGTCATAAAAGCAAAACACTTAAAAAAGATTAGCAGAGCACATTTGCTGAAATATTACCATTTGGATACTAATTGAAGCTTGAATATAGTTGCCTGTTAATTTTTAAAAAGTTTAAGTTTACATTTACACCCAACAACTTTTTTTTACTAATAAATAATTGTTTGTACATATAAACGTGACTCTTTTCAGTTTTCGTTTCAACTTCTCCGATTAACAAAAAAAAAAAAAAAAAATTCTTTTAAATTAAAATTTTCAAAGAAATCTTTTATTGTTTTAAGTCTCAACATTCTAAACCTATTGCAAGAATCTTACTTTAATTATTTTTTGTTTTATTTGCATCAGAATTCTATTTAATTTTTTTTATTCCTATTTATGCCATAATAACTTTTCAAATAACATGTTAACACAACCATTCAGTCTTTAAGATCTCAGTAGTTCGCCAGAAATTACATACGTACACTTTGCAAGTGCATTAAAAATCTAACTGTTTATTAGTTACTTTATATTCTTCTTCTTCGTCTTCTTTTTATAATCTTAATATCAATTTTATATTAAGACGTGCGTGAGCTATGTTTGAAATTAATATTAAGATGTTGCCCTAAAGTTCTGGCTGTAATGAAATTTGAACTTAGATGGCTTCTGTTGCAAATCCAGGGTTATCATGAAACAAAGAAAACAAGATTGGGGATATCGCAGGTCCATTATCTTTTTACTCTCATTTTAACGTCACTGTAGTAAAGAGATTTAAATGTAAACAAACATTCAGCATACTAAATGCACATGTTTGTGCACATTTACCACTATGACGTACGTGCGAAGAAAAATTTCCATTTTTCCTATGTTAATTCAATCGTAAAAATGGGAAAAGGGAAACAACTCCCAAGGAATTTTTATTCACGATAGGGGTGATTATGTTTTTTAAATTTAAATGCACTATCTTGTTTTCTTTGTTTCATGCAGGGGTTTCGATAAAGTGGTTTCAACACTGGCTAGTGAAAAATAATCTTATCTGTTAGTGAAAGGTTTGCCATTTACGAAAATGGATCGTTTTTTTTTAACAACCGAAGAACGCGTTAAAATAGTTAAAACTTACTAAAAAAAATGGCAGTTAAAACGATGCACACTTTGCGAGCATTAAGGATGATTACGGTTGTCATAACTGGCAAGATTTTAAAGAAATTTGAAGAGACTGGAAGCGTTACAAATGTGGTCAGGCCGGTTAATCATCGTAGTGTGCGTACTGCCGAAAATATCACTTCTGTAAGTGAAATTGTGGAAAATTTGACGATATCATAACCGACTGTTTTGGCCTGCAATTGAAGGCGATATATGTGATTTCAACAAGACAGTACAGTAGAGCTACAAAGCACCAGAACGCGTAACTTCCCGTTTTTTGTGGGGCAACGTCAACGATCGTGTCTACACAGTTAATCCCCTAACGTTGGAGCATTTTAAGACCAACATTTGTCAATTTATCGCTGAGATACCGCCCGAAATGCGAACAAGTGGTCGAACGAAAACTACCTCAAAAGGATCGACTTCCGCAACTAATCTAGAGGCGGTCTTTTAAATGGGTTTGTATTTCGTATGTAAGGGCAATAAAAGTTTCAATAACGCTAGGAACACAACTGGGACGTACGTCGTAAGAATGAAGCGCCATAAATTTCTAAAAACACGCTCTATTTACCCACAATTCCATCGTAGACGTTTTTGTTTTCCTTTGAAAATAATATAAGCAAATACAAATTTATTGAAATTATTGTTTTTTATCGCTTTTTATTTGTTTTTTAAATATTCATTTCGAAAACACAAAAATTATTTCATTTTATATTCTTAATTTTTCTGTTTCTATGACAATACGGCCGTAATTGGCTTATGAAATAGAACTAAATCTATGTCGACTTGCGGCGTATATACTCTTTTACGTTTGCGCCAAATATTGTGTGTTTTTGTATTAAGTATTACACGTTTTTATTTGACAAAGTATCTACGTCATACGCTACTACGTTCATACGGTGCAATTTTTATTAACTGAGTATTATTAACCAATATGTTTTGTTTTCTTTATCATACTAGATATAATTGTTCTTAAAATAAAATGCCACTTAACGGCATTAAAGCATTCAATTATATTGCAAATTTAATAGTATTTACTTTTCCTTCAGAACCGACGGGTATTTACAAATATATAAATTATATCTACGTATGTATGTACATCCCAGCAAAAACTTTACTTACAATCCTACTTTTAATGACTTCAAGAATTCATTACTTTGTAGCTTTATTCGCCACTTTTTGGATTATTAGTTATATATTAAATAATAACTTTATTATTATATCTTAAATATACAGAAAAATTTAAATTTTCATTATGACAATAAAAATGTCATTATAGTCATTATAGTAAAAAAACATAGATTTTTAATACAAAAACTATACTGCCCCGGTAGACTAGCTAGTAGCGAGCTAGTCTATCAGCACCGAGGTTGCGCGATCGAATCCCGCCAGAGACAGAAAAAAAATAAAAAATAAAGTAAAATAAAATAAAATAAAAATAAGAAAAAATAAAAAATAAAATAATTAAAAAAAATAAAAAATAAATAATTAAAAAAAAAATTAATAAAAATAAAAAAATTTTTACTTTATTGACTTTGTGTAACTATATATTTTTATAAAAATTTTAAGTATAAAAAAAAACATTTTATTTTTTAGATTTTAATAGGCTAAATTATAAAGGATTACTTTTGGGACATCTCGAACAAAAATAAGTACTTTTTCTAGTAGAAAAGTAAGTAGTTGGCTCGTCAAATTCTCATTATTTTTCTGCTTATTTTGTAAGCAAAGTTTTTGCTGGGATATGGAAGTGCAAATAATTTCAGTGAAATGTGGTTGTAGACGATGGTGTACTTACTGTAAGATTGACATATTTACAGTTATAGTTGAGATTTTTATAATTATTTTCTATGAACAAGTTGGATATATGTATGTATGAAATATGCTTTATAGACTAAATAAAAAATACAAAAGCAAATGAATTTGTTATCAATTTTTTACAATGTTTTACAATTTTAACAATAATTAGAAGGTATTGTGATTATTTTGTTGAAATGTTTATGGTTTTATTTAATATTGGTTTTGTTTTACATGTAAGTTAAGCGAACGAAGTCTTCGTTCAAAGTCGACGAACAGGCCATAAGTATTTCACACTTCCATAATCCGTACTTGAATCAAGCATTCTGAACTTGATTTAAGAAGGGTGTGAAGAGACATGTAACGAGGGGTGCAATATAGGAAACTAAAAATATTAAAATATCAGTTTGGGGCACTTAGGACAGACCTGAATGGGGTTTGGGGATACCATTTGAAAGCCCTAAGGGAGCAGATTCCAAAACTGTATTTGACATTTTTCTGGGTTTCTCAGGAGACATGTAACGAGGGGTGGAATATAGGAAACTAAAAATATTAAAATATCAGTTTGGGGCATTTAGGACAGACCTGAATGGGGTTTGGGGATACCATTTGAAAGCCCTAAGGGAGCAGATTCCAAAACTGTATTGGACATTTTTCTGGGTTTCTCAGGAGACATGTAACGAGGGGTGCAATATTGGAAACTAAAAATATTAAAATATCAGTTTGGGGCACTTAGGACAGACCTGAATGGGGTTTGGGGATACCATTTGAAAGCCCTAAGGGAGCAGATTCCAAAACTGTATTGGACATTTTTCTGGGTTTCTCAGGAGACATGTAACGAGGGGTGGAATATAGGAAGCTAAAAATATTAAAATATCAGTTTGGGGTACTTAGAACAGACCTGAATGGGGTTTGGGGATACCATTTGAAAGCCCTAAGGGAACGGATTCCAAAACCGTTTTCCTGGAATTCATCTAACAGTGAATTTCAAAATTTGAAAATATGGACAAGTTGAAAAATTCGTATAAAGACGCAAGACCTTTAAACTTCTGACACTTGATTTTTATAAAAGACCACTTTGTCCACAAATTCCATCAAATTTCATCCGCCCATCTCCCCCCCTTTTTACTGGAATTCATCTAACAGTGAATTTCAAAATTTGAAAATATGGAAAAATTGAAAAATTCGTATAAAGACGCAAGACCTTTAAACTTCGGACAATTGATTTTTATAACATACCACTTTGTCCACAAATTCCATCAAATTTCATCCGCCCATCTCCTCCCGTTTTCCTGGAATTCATTTAACAGTGAATTTCAAAATTTGAAAATATGGAAAAATTGAAAATTTCGTATAAAGACGCAAGACCTTTAAACTTCTGCCAATTGATTTTCATAAAAGACCACTTTGTCCACAAATTCCATCAAATTTCATCCGCCCATCTCCTTCCGTTTTCCTGGAATTCATCTAACAGTGAATTTCAAAATTTGAAAATATGGACAAGTTGAAAAATTCGTATAAAGACGCAAGACCTTTAAACTTCTGCCAATTGATTTTCATAAAAGACCACTTTGTCCACAAATTCCATCAAATTTCATCCGCCCATCTCCTCCCGTTTTCCTGACATTCATTTAACAGTGAATTTCAAAATTTGAAAATATGGAAAAATTGAAAATTTCGTATAAAGACGCTAGACCTTTAAACTTTTGCCAATTGATTTTCATAAAATACCACTTTGTCCACAAATTCCATCAAATTTAATCCGCCCATCGCCTCCCGTTTTCCTGGAATTCATCTAACAGTGAATTTCAAAATTTGAAAATATGGAAAAATTGAAAAATTCGTATAAAGACGCAAGACCTTTAAGCTTCTGACAACTGATTTTTATAAAAGACCACTTTGTCCACAAATTCCATCAAATTTCATCCGCCCATCTCCTCCCGTTTTCCTGGAATTCGGAAAAATCTTTCAGAGAAATTGTAAATATAAAATATTAAAAAAAACATGAAAAGTCCTATTATATACCTTAAATAATAAAAGTTTTTGATAAGCGGGATATGCGTTAAGCCATATATTTTTTTCCAGTCCATTTGATCCAAAAATGTAGGTATAATTCCAATTTGAATACATATATCACAATTCTATTTGGTTAACGTGTTATGTTAGCGCTTTAACAGAACTCTGTTATGCAATAAATTTCAAAATTTAACTTCACACACATACAATATTGTTGTTTCCTAAAATTTTGTTGTAAAAAATTTGTTTAAAATTAAAAAACCAAAAACCTGAAAAAGTTATCCATTGAGATAAAGAAATATTGGATTAATAATAAATATTTTTTATATAAAAGTCACCTTAAGCTTGATGATTTATTGTGAAGAAATGATATTAAAAAGGTCGAAGAAATTAAGCCAAATAATTTTTTTATTTTGAAAAATATTAGAAAAATGTTTATGTTATAAAATTTTGAAGTCGGAGTCGCGTTACAAAAAGCCCAACTCCGACTCTTCAACTCCTTCAACCTGTGGTGAAGTGTATTAAAACAGATTCGCTATTTATTAAAAAATCTAAAGTAGGCATAAAATATCAAAACTATTTTTATACTTTTTACAGAAATCCCATATAAAAAAAACAATTTCTCTCATGTGGCAACCAAACATTTTAAATTATTGAAAAATATTTCCCTCCGGCATCACCCCACTGCATGTCAAAACAGTAATAAAAACAACAAAAATTGATATTAAAGGAATTTCGTAGCATAGAAATACCAAAACTATTAACCAAAATGCATTTTAACTAAAAAGATAATAATAAACTAGTCTTTAAAAAAGCCATAGAAAGGAGAACATTCTCAACAACACAATACTATACTAGATTAAATTGAAACATGGAAAAACTAAAAAAAAAGAAAAACAAACAATTTCCAAACAACAAAAGGTTTTGTACGAGTTGCACATTAGCGGTGGCGGTATTAGTACATTTCTGTCAGTTGTGTCTATATTTTTGTTGTTCTTGTTGCATTATTTATTAATGTTTGTATGGTATGCTTATAAAGTTGTGTTTGTTTTGCAAATATGTAGGTATGTATGCATGTATGTACATTTGTTTATTGCAAAAGTGACGCATTCCCTCATGAATCTCGTTCGTTATGTCGGATGGTGGATGCAAGCAAGCATGAATGCAGCAAGCAAGTAAGCACAATTATTATTATGCTGCAATAAGTTCAATTCATTCTTTAGTTGCCAGCAGTACATTTTGTTTTTGTTTCGTTTTTGTTTTTCTTGTGAAATTTTGTTGCTGCTGTTGGTTGATGTTACTTTGCTCATGTGTATGTACATATGTACCCTGCAAATAATATTGGACCACTTGATCCCTTTGGATAAAATGGACAACTCCATGGACTGGTCCGATGTAATGCAAGCATGGACCATGTCATTGTTCAAAAGTGTTTGTAGTGAGACATGTCTTCGTTTTTTAACGACATGCTTTCGTTTTTAAACGACTTCAAAGCAAATCCTCTTGAGTTTACCATGGAGTAGTTTATAGACCATGTTTTTTCCATACGTTTGGGTTACTTTTGGACTAGTCCTGGTCCCTTGTGGGCTACCCTTTACACGCAGGTTGGACTGGTCCTATTATTTGCAGGGTAGGTATATACATATGTATGTATGTAGTAACTTTCAGCAACTTCTAGAATAATAATGATTGTGTTATTTTTGTTGTTGTTATTTTTGTGCTCATTCGTTGGTGTTTTACTAAAAATAGAATAAGACTAAAAAAATAAACAACAAAAATTCCAAAAAGCATATCTACATACATATATACATATAGGCACTTGATCATAAAGATGTCATTAACTCAATATTTAAAATTTTTCAGTAGAAGCAAAACAATTTTTTAATTTTAAAATAAATCTTTTGAGTTTATACCATCTTATTGATCAAGTGCGATATGTACATTTTAACATATGGACAGGTACTAACATACATATCACTCTTAATCAACAAGAGGGTATTAACTCAAAATGTTTAAATTTTGAGTACCTAAAATCTTAAACTTTACATTAAAGGCATAGGTACCTATAAAAAATAATTTTTAAACTTATAGTTTCATTACAAAAAAGTGGACATGATAGCATGACATTTTTACAGCGGGTTGATACAGTTACGGACAAAAAAAATAGGTTCACTTAGTCCAAGTTTATATTACCTATAACAAAAAAACATATCTATATGTATATTAAAATGAAATCTCTAAATCGACCCCTTTGCGCGAAATTATCGTATATACCAATTTTTTTGAAATTGAGTTTTTGATGCAATCTTGTTCTACATTTAAAGAGACGTCACCTGACAAAATATTGTAGGCGAATTCCACTTCGTTGCTCCAAAAATTGAATGTATATTTTCATTTTGATATTGCAAGTGATAGCAGAGAAAGGTAGAAAAATGGCTCTCCTGTAAAATTTGGTTTTTGTAACATATGATTATTTCGCGCAAAGGGGTCGATATATATAAAAATAAAAAATGTTTGTATGTTTGTTTGTTTGTATGTTGGCTTATAGACTCCTAAACTACTGAACCGATTTTCCTGAAATTTTTACAGTAGCATCACGTGAGCCCTAAAAATAAAATAGGCTACTTATTTTTTCGATAGGGGCAGGAAATTGGTACCCCCAAATGCCGCTTCACGCATTTTGTTGAACTTTTGGTAGTAAAATCTTCTTAGCCCCAAAATAGAAATAAAGTAGCAGCGGGTAAGTGGCTTCCCCCATAGGACGTCAATGTTTAATATCGCATATCTTAAGAACTGTTATAGGGAGAATGTTCAAACTTTGTAGAAGTCACTCTTATGGTATACTACACTATTGAAAATAAAAGTAAAGCAGGAAGGCGCAGCTGGCAAATACCTCCCATAGGATGCATATATTAAATATAGCTCAAATGAAGAACTATTAAGGGGAGAGTCTTCAAACGTGGTTAAAGCTACTATTATGGCAAACTTTAAATTTCGTATAGAAATGGGCGGGGCAGACAGAGGAGGAGCAGTACCCCTCATAGATAGAAATATAATTTAGAGCCGCTGCACTCATTTCGTTGAACTTTTTGTAGTATGATCTTCAGAACCCCAAAATTGAAATAAAATAGCAGCGGGGAAATGTTACCCCCCATAGGACGCTAATGTTTAATATCGCATATCTTAAGAACTGTTATAGTAAGAATGTTCAAACTTAGTAGAAGTCACTCCTATGGTATACTACACTTTTGAAAATAAAAATAAAGCGGGAAGGCGCAGGGGGGAAAAACCTTCTATAGTATGCACACATATATTAAATATCTCTCTACTGAAAAAGTGGTTAAAGCAGTGTAGCGAAGCGCACCGCGTTAAGCTAGTATAGGTATAAAACGAACATGTAGGTATTTTTTAGAATTCGTTTCTAATATTTTTAACAAAAACTTAAAAAAATTCACAAGATTTAATAAAAAATAAGTACATTTATATCTATGATTTTTAATGGACAATAAAATAGGGTCATTAGGAAAAAATTACAATAACGTTAAAAAAAACGTTCTTTAATCCTAATATTTGGTAGGGATGAAACGATACCTCTAAGGTATCGACACTTTTACTCGATTTGGTATCGCTCGTAAAGTATCGATACCTACTCAGTATCGAAAAAAAGTATCAACACTAACTTGTATCAATACTTGTGTCGGTTTGTTTGATAAAAGAATAGAAAGCAGCATTTATGAACGTTCTTATTAGTATTTTAGTACTAAACAATATAAAAAAAAACTACGAAACATTTGAAATTATGTGCAAAACGAAAAGTATAAAAATTGATACCACTTTTAGTTACCACATAGTACCAATTTCCTTTTGAAAAATCTTTTTTATCTTAGAAAACAAAATTTTATAGAACGTTCGTAACAACCTTCATTCACCTTTTATTCCAAAAATCAACAATGTCAATATGTATTTATTTAAAATGTAAATATGTATTTTATTATACCCACACCACAATAGTGGATGTTTGTTACACCTTAAAATATTGATCATAGACCCACCTTAAAGTATACCGATCGACTCAGAATCAATTTCAGAGTTGATCTAACGATGTCCGTCCGGCTGGCTGGCTGGTTGTCCATCTAACCTTAATTTAATAAAATTTGACACATAGGTTCTTATTGTCTTTCTTATTTGTTTTTTAATTGATTAATATATAATAAGAGGTGGTAAAACCATAATCCACGATGTTAATTTTCTGTCACACCTAAACGTCAAGTTTTTTGCGCAGCTTAATTTGACCTTTCTTTGTTTCAGTATTTGACATTTTCTACCATTGAGATGTACACAATTGAGCAGCGCGTTAATGTTGTTAAAGCCTTTTACAAAAATGGGCGTTCAATCAAAATGCATTTCGTGCTCATCGTGATTGTTTTGGTCAGCATAATCGACCAAATGTTTCTACAATCGGAAGAACTGTGCGCAAATTTCTGAAAACCGGGTCTGTAGGAAATGGAAAAACATATGTGCATGCTCGCCCAGTTAGTTCTGCGGCTGGCGGCGTTATCGGGCCGTACTTCTTCGAAAATTACCGTGCAATTACCGTAAATGGTGTTCGCTATCGCGAGATGTTAACAGACTTCCTATAGCCAGAAGTTGAGGAAATGGACCTTGACGATATGTGGTTTCTAAGGTGGTTACTGGTAAAACGGTTTCTTGATACCGTTACTCCTACTCCAGCTTTGAAATATAATCAAAAAATTATTTTCAATACCAAAGTGAAACAATTACTTTTGACCGATACCGAGCATTTTTTTACCGATACTACTTGGTACTCGGTTGCTTAATATCGATTACAAAAATATTTGGTACTTATATAAAAGTATCGAATTTGTATTTGCACGTATCGCTACATCTCTAATATTTGGTCATATGCCCTTTATTAGAAAGCACCGTCTTACATCGTTTTGACATGGAACCCACCAGCCACGACAAATCTGGTTTGGGATAGCATACCATGCCTTTGGAATGTTATCCCACAGATCATCTTTAATTTGGGATTTTATTGGTAAAATCCTTTTTTTTAACAATCTTCGACACATTTTCTGTGGGAATTCGATCCGGAGATTGCACAGTCCAAGACATAAAATCAACTCCGTTGTCTTAAATCCATTGTTTTGCAAGACTCGAAGTGTGTTTCGGATCGTTATCCTGTTAAAACAGTTATTAATTGGCATTTCCCATTCTGTATATAGCAGCATTATTTTACTAAGGGCATCAACGTTCAAATATTGGTCCATGTTCCTTTTCATTCACAATAATGGCCCAACACCATGCCACGAAAAGCATCCACACACTATTATGTTACCTCTTCCATGTTTAAATGTTTTAGTAGTGTAACGAGGGTTCAATTCTGCGCTTTTTTTGGACGCCTTACCAATGTTTTACCATAGTTTCCAATTTAATTGATTTTAGATTCGTTCGACCAAAGTACAAGGGTCATCCCAATCCTTATGAGCTTTTGCGAATATTAGTCGATTTCGGCGATGTCTTTTTGTAAGCAGTGGCACTTTCCTTGGGCAGACATTGGCACTTTCCTTCAGGATCTCCCGAATATATTAAGTTCTACTAGCCGTCTTCTTTTGGTTCTATTAGAAATTTATAGTATTAATTCTGTTTAAACTGCCGCACCGGTCGTGAAAGAGTCTCGACTATATACAAGTTTTATATGTTTATCTACTTTTTCAGTAGTCTTTCTTGGTATACTCAGTGTTCGTTTTGTGTCTGTTTGGTGCTAAGAAAGCATTATTAACCAAATTCCGGGACCTTTCAGTAGATTTCGCTATTTGCCGTTGGCTTTTAATTTTTTAACCTTTCAATGAATAATCTTTCGTCCTTCGATCTATGCTTACCACGGCCCATATTTTCAAAATTTTTTATGTGCTATTTTTTTTATTTAAATTTATAAAAATGATCGAATTAACAAAAACAATATTTTTGCAAATATTTTTGACGTTAAAGGAAAATTCTTTAGTGTTTTAGTGATCCTATTGTTTTGTCAGCTCATATTTACAACTTTTTACAATTAAGGGAATGTTCCGTATTCAATGTATTTTAAAAGTACCTCCATATTTTTAAAATGCTATATATTAACGACAATTTTTGTCAAAATATATTGCCACTCCTACTTACAAAAAATAAAATAAACTTTAGAAAATATTAGTGACCTTATTTTTTTGTCCGTAACTGTATTAATAATACGTATCGATTTCTTCTAAAAAGTGAAAAAATTAAAATTTTGAGTTAATTCCCTATTGTTGATCAAGTGCGATATATAAATATGTATGGCCATATATGTACATACATATCTACATGTGTATTCTCGAAACAACAAATTTAAGGAATTTATATCAGAAACGATGGTATAGAAGTAGGAAACAGTGCTACCACCAGAAAAATTCAAAATTACACTTGAGTTGGCAAAATTGCCCGATTTTAACAAAATTACACTTGATATCAAATAAAAGTTTTATTTTATAAAAAAAAAAAATAAGAAGAGAGGTGAACATAACATTCACGAAACGTTGGGAAAATATGGATTAAATGCATTTTTAATTACATACAGAACTTTAGGCCGTATCAGCTAAAATAAAATCAAATTTAACAAAAAAAAAAAAAAATTATTTTAAAAGAGATAAATATTAGTCAATCTATATAGATTTATACAGGATTGTCGTCCATACTAAAAAAGAAAATAAAATCTTCAAATAATGAATTTTAAACCCGCATTTGGTTGCATTTATCTTGGGAAATTTGATTGGAGTACCTTTGTATACCTCATTTAGCAAAACAATTTCTCTAGTGGTTTCAGACGAGAGTCTGGTTCTCAATTGAAGCATTTGAAAATGGCAAAATTAAAATTAACTTTAATTTTTAAAAGTGCCATAACGTCGATGTAAGGAATTTCATATGGTCCATGGACATTATGACCTTTTTTTGCTGTGTCATAATCCATAAATTTTTGGTTCCATTATTGTCAAGCTCTGAGATATAATAAAAGTATCAAAATCCTGAAATTTTGAGATGACGAGTTTCAGAATTCTGAATCGCATAGTCCCGAAATTTATAATCCCGGATTTTGAAATCGTACATTTAAAAATTCCGAATTTAAATGCTTCAGTGAACGAAGGCAGAGACAGAGGATATTAAAGAAAGCAATTTAAACATTTTTTTTTTGGCCATTTTTGGGCGATTTTTCCTACAGCCATACATAACTCAAAAAAGTGCCGCTAGATCTGGCAGTATCCCCAGATAAAATTTTGTATATGTTGCATTCAGTTTTTTTAGTGTTTTTCATTTTTTTTTACTACACGTCCACTCACTTGTGTTGTGAAAACAGCAACAACAAAAAATTCATAATGACAACATTATTATAATAGAATGACAATATTGTTGTTATTTCTTTAGTTGATTATTGAGATTGCAGTTTATTAGGAATGATGATTTTGTTGTTGTCGTCAATGCTGTTTCCTAATATGATTGTTGGTTGTTTTTAGTTCGATGTGGATTCCGTAAAATATAAACACACACACATTATTTATTTACATAATGAAATTAAAAGTAAAAACAAAAAAATTCAACTCAAACATTTATCACCTGCCATTTTTTGTTTTATATTTTGTTTCTTGAACCGTTTTGTAAAAAACAGGTATGTATTTGTGTGTGCTTTTAGGGTAAAACTTAAATAATAACAATATCAAAAACAGGCGAAGGTGATTTTACTTGAAAGTTATCACGCAAACACACGTACATTTAATACTTCATATCATCACTGCAAATAAGGTAAAAAACATAGTGATAAGTAAATAATTACATACATACATACATGCATACATACCATATTTTTAAAGCCAAAATACAGAACAGTAGTTTTAGGTTAAGTAAAAGGCACAAAAACATTTAAGTTATCTTCGAGTTTGGAGTACTTTTTAGAATAAATTTACATAAATTAAGATCTTTTACAGTTTTTAAGTTAAAATTTCTGGAAATTTTCGAATGTGAAAAATTCAAAATTCCAATAATGTAAAAACCTATATTAATATGAAATGTATTGTTTTTAGCTTTTTTTAAATATAGTACATTTAATTAAAAACAGAACAATTAAAGCTTTTTGACTTAAAAATAATTAACACACAACAACTCTTGGTTCTCAATAGTATTGTTCTTGTTTCTTGACAGTTTGCATGACCCCAGTACGAAGAGCCTGTGTGTGTATTGTATATACATATGTTTTGTTTTTGTTAATATTGTTTGTTGGCTATTTGTTTTATTTTTTCACTAAAAACACATATCCATTTATTAATTCTCTTTTTGTAAACAATTTTTGTTGTGTTTACCAGCCAAAAGGGCGCTAAGCATAACTGAAACGAACGAATAATAATGTTCTGAACATAACGCAAGGAAGTTTTTTGGCTTAAATGACACCGAACACAAAGAGATGTTCTCATATTTAGGTTGAGTTGGATAAGTACGGTATTTTTTATTGTGTATTGCGTTTGTTTTTTTTCCATATTTTTAGCGTAATTTCAATTGAACCGAACATTTTTAAGTCAATACCCTCTTGTTATTTATTTATTTATTTATTTTATTTTTACATTACGTATAACCTAGCCTTTAAAGGCCATAATCGGTTACAAATTTCTACTAACAATTGTAAATAAATTAATATATGAATGTATTATATAAAAATTAAAAATATATTAAAGTTAAATATAATTACAAAAGGGTTAGATAGCTTAATTAAAATGTAAGAGTTTTAGCTATGAAAAATCCCAAAACGAACGATTCAGAAAGTTATATGAAAAAAAAACATGTATACACACATATGTACTTGCATACCCATATATGCGTGTATACATACACACACGCATAAGTAATAAAATAATAAAAAAAAAATCGAAAATACTAAGAATTAATACATTAATAAGTTTACACAGAAGAAAAAAATATAAAGTGGATATTTATTAACTTCTAGAGTACAAATAATGATTTATTTTATGTTCATAAAGAAAATACTACACAACAAGCTTCATAGAAATAAATTTTTAGATCTCATGAATATGAACCTTTAATGAATATTCAACACAACAATATAAAACAATTACATAGAAGATTGATTTCGTGAAAGTTCCAGAAACAGTCTTTTTTTATATGTGTTAGCAGAAACATCAAAAGTTTTCAAAAAATTAGGCAACTTATTATAAGACCGTGCAACTCTAACATAAAAAGAACGTTCCAATACGGCAGATAACTTCGGTATCTTTAACTGTCTATTCCTCGTTGATCTACAAAAATCAAATAACTGAATTAAATACCCAGGAGTTTGCAACCTATAAGACTTATAAAAGTGAATAAGATTTCTAAAATTTATGAACTCCACAAATGGAAAACCTAAAAATTTTAAAACAAATGGTGAGACGTGCTGTCTTATTCTCAACGAGTAAAGATATCGCATAACTCGATTAAAAACCAATCTTATTTTTTTTAGAATATAGCCAACTGTTCCAGAATACACCTCCACTCCATATAAAAAAACTGGCATTATAAGCCCATAAACAATTTGTTTCTTAACATAAGTTGGCAACATTAAATCTGTATTGTACAATTTACGTAAAGTAAAGTTCACTTTAGATATTATGAAATTAACATGACCTTCAAATGATAGTTTTGTATCAAGTATTACACCTAGACAATTAAGACGATCAACAAACTCAATTTCACCACCACTTAGCGTAATAGTGAACTCAGAACTACTACATTTGCCAAACAACATAGCCTTGGTTTTACCAGTATTAACTACAAACGCATTATCCAGAACCCAAGTATCTAACAACTGAACTGTATAATTGATCACATTTTGCAATACATCAGAAAATTCAGGTGTGCCCTTAAACAAAAGCTGCACATCATCAGCAAATGAAAATGGAACACACGAATTGCTAGAAATGTTATCAAAAAGGTCATTAATAAACATAATAAAAAGTAAAGGCCCAAGGACCGATCCCTGAGGCACACCGCTGTGAACTGGAAGCAAGTTAGAAGATCGATTACCACTAACAACATATTGACTTCTACCAAAAAGATATGAAGATATTAACTTGCAAGCAGAACTTGAAAAGTTATAATATCTGTGCAATTTTTGAACAATTAGATAATGATCTACTCTATCAAAAGCCTTAGTAAAGTCTAATGATAATAAAATACAAATACCTTCTTTAGATAAATTATTGCGAATATTATCCGTTAAGCCAATCAGTAAAGAGGTAGTACTCCTATTAGCTCTAAAACCAGATTGACAATCATGTAGAAAATTATTACGATCAATATGTTTTAAAAGTTGAATCTTCATAAGATGCTCCACAATTTTAGATAGAACAGGTAATATGGATATCGGCCGTAAATCGTCAGACCCAGTTGTTGAGTTACTTTTACTTATGGGAACTATCCTCGCAATCTTCCAAAATAACGGAAATTTCGACGTTATCAATATTGTATTAACTAAATGGAGTACATAGTTCCCAATAACTGGCATCAAAATCCTGATAAACTTAAGCCTAAAGCCATCCACTCCAACAGCATTTGACTTAATTAAATAAAAAGCCGAAACCATTTCGGATAATTCAACTGGAAGAAAAGAAAATCCAGTTTGATTATAAATTGATCTATCAACTGTTCTATTGCTATTATTAATTTGATTGGAAGAAAAGACATGATTTAAATAGTCAGGATCAACATCACCTAAGTTTTCATCATTAACACCAATTCCATGCCTATTAAGGATTGACCAAATATCCTTAGCGTTTTTATTTTCAAAAATTAAACTGTGCACCCTCCTTTTTATTTTCCTAATAACAGATTTTACACGATTCCTACAGCGACAAAAAACTTTCCAATTACCATCCGTTCTATCTGATAAATATGTCCTATAAGCAAGGTCCCTAAGAGAGACATTGTATTGAATCTCTGGATCACTTATCCAAGACTCACTACGATCGCCAAAAAAACGTTTCCTTAAGGGAACAAGAGAATGCAAATTTCCTAAATTATAAGTTAAAATGTTTAATTGCTCATCAACATTACTAGTCAGAAATATGTCCCCAAGGTTACAGTCCAACAATGCAGATTGAAAAGAACTAATATCTACCGCATCATAATCATAAAATTGATAAAATCTTCTTTGCTCTGATAACAAAATTTCAAAAGACAAAAAAATAAAAGAATGCCTTGTTACACCAGGACATTGAAATTGACCAGTAGATTTCACTAAGTTAGTAGAAGACACCAAAAAATAATCAAGAAGAGAAGTGGTATTACTAGTAACATACGTTGGCATAGAATTATGTATTAAGAAAAGATTCAATCTACTGCAAATAAAAGTTATTAAGTGCAATCAATATGTATGTAGATATAAAATAATTTATTAAAAATATTAATAATAAAAAAAAAAAAATAATGTTTTCTCTACTGACTTAATTTATGCTAGATATTAATTACCTATGATGATACCTCTTTTGTTAAAAAAATAGTAAAATCTTAACAAAACGTTATTTTATATATAAAAAAACTTATCTTTTATCCATAATTAGGCCAAAGTGAATTTGCAAAATTACTCACTCCTAAATTATACATTTTAAGCTTAGAAATAGGAATATAATTAGTAAGTATCAATTAAAAAAAAAATCAAAAATTCAAGGTCAGTTTTGGCAACAACATTCACTTAAAACACTTTGATTAATAATTAAAGCACACAAACTATTTTTAAAGTAATTTTGGCAAAGATATTGCATCAAAACTAACACATTTATCTATTTATAAGATAAACTAACCAAATTTTAGTATAAACTAACAGACAAAATATAGAACTTTCCTTTGAAATAATGGGCGCGTCCCTAAAAAATTTCTAAAAGAAAATACGACAAAAATAAACCAAAAAGAAAAGATGTTGCAAAATAAACAAGGAAAACCCAAATAAAGAAAACCTCCTACAAAAATATCAAAATTGTCCTTCAAATTTATTAAACGAATGAATGAAAGATGTAGAAAGAAAATGTAGGAGTCTTTTCCTTTAGAAACTACAACAAAAACAAGAAACAGGACAAATAATGGAAGGAATAATAGAAAAAGCAACACGAAAAAAAATAAGAAAAACTATATCATCATCTAAAAATGTTACATTCCAACAACAACGATAGCAGTTTTACAACAAAATAACCAAAAGCAGCAACAGAGGCAAAAAAGGCAGAAGTAGACATTTGTCTGGGGCCAAAAACAACAACAGCAGTAAAAGCAGTCAACAATACACAACAACCCCAATATTTTGTTGTTATTGCTTGTAAATTACAGATGATAGGTATAAACATTAGAAAACGCTTAGTTGGGATATTTCCGTATATTTGTTGTAGGTACGTATTTATTAAAGTTTTGCAGGTGTAATGAGACATTTTAATAAAAAAAATAAATAATATGTATATAAATACAGCCAAAACAACAATATTATAAAAAGGAAGAAGAAAATAATATAATTCTGGAGTTTGCCATTTGGTGTTTGCTTACAAAAGAGCTGTCAACTTTCTTTTATTGGTCAAAGGCGCTAATGAGCAATAAATCACTAAAATAGTTATTAAAATGAAAATAAATAGGTATATTAGGTTTGTATTAAAATAAATAAATAAATGTTGAATAAAATATAATTTATTAAAAAACATGTCCATCCTGAAAATCACGTGATTTCAAATCAGATGTGCTTTTATAATCACACGTGTGATTTTGTGTTTTTCGGTGTGATTTTGAATTGTCGAAAGCACAAGAAAATACAAAAAGTTTGTTTTACAAAATTATATCTCATTTTTAACGCTTCTTATGTAATTTTCCGACTAAGCGATATCAAATTAGTTTCAGGGTGTGTTTAAAATTTTGCAATTTTTGCGAATTTTAGCCACGACACGATAGAAGCGATTTGTTCCTGTAAGTTTTCTGATTCTTTACAGCTTTAACGATTTATAATAAATGGTAGACCCTCCTGTCATTTTATTTTTTATTTATTTGATATATATAATTAGGTTTATGGATAAATCCTTACAGCCTAATACAAATGAGTATTTAACTTAAGTATAATATTACGTTTAACAATATTTAAATCCAGAGAACAATCAATAAATTCAAACATTTCATTGAAGCAACAACACAGTTTTCTAAATGGGTCTGCCATAGCATAGTTAGTTCGGAAAGTTTTTATAAATAAGGGATTATAGTACCGTACCGTACGTCGTGGAATGTTAAATGATAAACTACTTAATAAAAAATTCGAGCATACTTTTCCTTTTATTAAGTTAATTA
This sequence comes from Pollenia angustigena, assembly GCA_930367215.1. NCBI lineage: Eukaryota > Metazoa > Arthropoda > Insecta > Diptera > Polleniidae > Pollenia > Pollenia angustigena. Next base: position 17,374,101 of record OV884056.1, read on the forward strand.
CAAATGAGACATTTAGCATAACTCTGCGACTTTTCAGTGTTGGCAAACGTATTAAAGATAATCTTGTAGAATATGATGGGAGATTATCATATCCTCGATATGTATCTCTCAGGCAAAAAAGCAAGAATTGTTTTTGAATGGATTCAATATGATCACTATGAACCATATAATGTGGATCCCATACAATCGAACCGTATTCCAAGATTGGTCTAACGAGAGATGTGTAAAGTTGTTTAGTGACGAAAGGATCATGGAATTCTTTCGCCCAACGTTTAATAAAAGCCAGAGTACAACGAGCCCTCTTGACAGTCATTGTTATGTGTTGAATAAAATCCAATTTTACATCCAGTAAGATGCCAAGATCCATAATTGTGTCAACCGAGTTTATAGTTATTTAAAATACTACGTTTTCTAAAAAAGCGCATATGTTTACATTTCATTAGGTTAAAATCCATTAGGTTATGTTTACAGCAATTATTAAAGGTATCCAAGTCTTCTTGAAGATAAATATGGTCTAAAGAGTTCGTGAAGTTAAAACAAATTTTTACATCATCTGCGAACATTAGTATATGTGAATGTTTTATAATATCAGGCATGTCGTTGATAAAGAGCAGAAACAAAAGTGGGCCAAGGTGACTACCTTGCGGAACACCGGATTTTACCAATATAGGTTTAGAAGTTGAAACCCCAAATTTTACGCATTGTATTCTGCCGAGAAGATATAACCTTAGCCAGCTTAAATAAATTTTGTCGAAACCCATAATATCAATTTTTCTCAAAAGAAGGTTGTGATTTACCTTATCAAATGCCTTACTGAAGTCGGTATATATAACGTCGGTATGCTGGTTGTTGACGAATCCCTCATTTACCAAAGTTGTCAGTTCTAAAATATTAGTCATAGTTGATGATTCTTTACGAAATCCGTGTTTAAAAGGTGTTAATAACGGTGAAACTTGATGAACCAATGAATCTAAAATGCATTTTTCAAAAAGTTTTGGAATTGCGCTAACTTTGGCTATACCTCTGTAATTAATTATATTTGATTTATTTCCAGATTTGAACAAAGGAATTAAATATGACTCTTTCCATATTTTTGGAAAATAGCCATTTTTCAAAGAAATATTAAAAATAATTGACAACGGCATTGCTAAAGCTTCCATACATTTGATTAAAATACTGCTTGGTATACCATCAGGACTCATTGAGTTTGAATATTTAAAAGATTTAAAGCAATTGATAATATTAAGTGTGGTTATTGGTGAAAATGAAATAGTTTGATCAGTAACTATATTAAATGGATAATTGACATTTTCAGCACAATGTGCATCAGAATATGTGGACGAAAAAAAGTCGGCGAATAAATCACTGATTTCCTTTTCATCGTGTGTTTCAGTACCCATATATTTCATGACCTTCGGTGCGCCAGAGATCTTTCTTTTCGAATTTACAAATTTATAGAATGATCTTGGATCGTATTTTAAGTTGTTTTTTATTTTAATCAAATAATCGTTATATAATTTAGCATTTAGCAAATTGTATTTTGCACGAAGGACGGAATACTTACAGTAATCGCAGTGGGATCCAGATTTCTTATATTTTCTGTAATTCTTGTTTTTTAAGTTTTTTAACGAAGAAAGTTGTTTATTACCCCATGGTGGTCCTGATTTTGAGCTCAGTGAAAATTTTGGTATACATTCATTCATATATTGTTTTATTGTACTGTAGAAATTATTAATCATTTTATCGATTGTTTCTGGTGCGCCAATGCGAATGGATAACAATTGAATCCAATTTGTGTTAATTAAAAGATTATGTAGGTCGTTGTAATTTGCCCTTTTAAAACAAAACACCTTTACTTTTTTATGGAAATTTTGAACACGATGACAGCTAAAAATGTTGCAGCTAATTTCAATTGTAGGGTGGTAACGATCTTCTGGGAGTGTTATAGGATCAACACGATTTATTGTACATTCCTTAGGCTCTTTAACAAATACCAGGTCAAGTAATTTACCATATATGTATATTGTAGACGTCATTTATCTGATGTAGACATAAATTTGTAATGTTACCGAATATTTCATCACTAATGTTATCAGAACGATTAGGAATGTAAGTTTTACTTTCTGTGGAGAAATGCCAGGTAATCTGAGGTATATTAAAATCGCAAAGGACTAACATGAAGTCACCCAAACTGATTTTTGAAGCCACTTGTTCCATTTCCAAAATGTGTTGTTGATAAGTAATTATATCAGACTGAGGTGGGATATAAGAACATGTAATAAATATTTTAATGTTGTTTACTTTTACTACCACTGCAATAAATTCAATTTTACTCGCTGTTAGCAAATTTTTGCGAATTTCCGCTTATTTAGCAATTTTTTGCCATTTCTAATAGTTTTAGTGACTTTTAATCAATTTTAGGCTTGTTTGAAAAATTAAAAATTTTCGCGAATTTTGCAAAATTTTTCTCTGTTCCGACATTTTGTTTTTTTTTTTAACCCATTTAGCGAATTCAAATAAATTTTAGGGTTTCTTGCAAGCTTGCAATTTTTGCGAATTTAGCCATTTTAGCGATTTAAGCTATTTTTTGCTTATGGTGTTTTCTTTTCTACAAAAAAATGTGACATTTTATTTAAAAAAATGGAATTTGGTGTGTTTTTAAAAATTTTTGCTCCCGAAAAGGGTGAATTTTTTAGAACAAAACAGCCACCCTTTTCGGTAGAAAAGAAAACACTATTAGTGAAACTAAACAGACTTTGTACTATTATTGTAATGGTGAGACGAATACGAAAATGTTAAGAGACGATTTTGCACTACTTTCATAAAATTTACATTAACTAAATTGTGTAGCACTCAGGAACCGCAGAAACGATTGACACCAAAAATTTGAACAATAAATTAGTTTAGTCTGGAGCCAGGTTTCTCTTCAGTTTAATCCCAATAGGTGGCGTTGTTGTCGTGATATTTAAAATTTTTTATTTGGCTGAAATTCACAAAATATATATTGGATCTAATATCAATCAGAGCTGTAAATGAATCATTCATTTTTGAATTAATTCGCGAATCATTGATGCAATGAATAAGCAAATTTTGAGTTAATTTTTTTCACACAAACAAATTAATTGAATGAAATTTGAGTCAATTAAATTTTTTTTTTCTTTTTTAATTCCCTAAGCTACTGAATTTGGTAAGTGAAATACAATTTGTTTCCAATTTAAATGAATTTGTAGAATGAATTGCAATTCGTTTCTAATTCAAATGAATTTGTAAAAGTGAATTGCAATTCATTTTAAAAATTTTTAATTGATTTTGTATTGGAATGGATTTGTCAGCTAGCGGCAGAATAGAAATTAAATTATTAGGTTTAGGCGATAATCCTATCAAAATGGAAAAATTTTGTTTATTTGCTAAAAGAAACTTCAATTTTATTTTTATCAAATAGTGTGAAAATATTATCTCATATTTGTAAACATATTGTGGAAAATTTCTTTTTTTTAAATTTTTCAATCGAATTTTAAAGATTTTAGCAATTTTGAATTTCAACAACATTTTTTGTTGTCAAAGCTGTGTTCGTTTACTCATAGCTACTTTTACTATAATTTGTAATTTTGTTTACTTTTTGTATTGAAATCTTCCAACTGCAATAAAAATAATAAATTTTAGTTATGCACCCTAGATCTGCTCTTGAATTTGATTGATTACAACTCATTGAAAACGAATTGCAACTCCTTCTAAAAATTCATTTGAATTGGATACGAATTGAAATTCATTTCTGCCCAATTCGTTTGAATAATTCAAATTTCATTCAATGAAAAAGAATGATTTATTTACAGCTCTGATATCAATTAAATATCATGATTCGTTTCGGTATACGATGTATAAGAATAATTTTCAGAAGGAATTTTATATAGGATCTATGGGAAATTATTGACCCATTATCAAGAAATTCGGTAAAGTAATTTCTAATATTATGGATCTATGACAGACAAAATGCTACTACAATAGCATATTCGTTAAGTATTTTTCGAGAGTGAATTTTACGTGGGGCAAATGGTAAGTTATACAGTGAAACTTCGATATTACGAATCTAGAGGGGATCGAAAAATACTTCGTTATATCTATTGATTCGTTATACATATGCATTGTGAAACCTTGGTATAACGAAATTTAAAGAAATACGAAAAAAATTCGTTATAGGTAACTACAGTTTTTTTTTGTCCAAACTCTTTTTTACACGAAAATACTATGTATGTACATAATAAAAATTCACTATTTAAGAGGTATATAAAAAATTATGTTTTTTATTATTTTATTACATTTTAGTAAAATATTGTGTAATTTTTGTTTGTTTACGCAAGTTTAGAATGCAGCCACCAATATGTTTTTCGACATATCGTCTGTTGATTATTTAATTGTCGTATGTAATTTGTATCCACATGTGACAATTAAATAATCAACCGACGATATGCTGTCGAATGTATTTTGCGGTGTAGAATCCTGTGCCTAAAAATTTTTTTGCAGTTTTCCGACAATTATTTTAGCCTCTCTAGCGGTTACAACATTTTCGATTTCTTCAGTTATATTGAGTTTTTCGTTATAACGAAGTTCGTAATATTGAAGTTTCACTGTAAATTTAGCATTTTTATTTATAGTCTTATGAAATTGCGACAGATTAAATTTTACTGCAATAACCTTATTTATTTCATATTTAAATGATTTCCCAGAGTGGGCTTTATATGAGGCCCATGGTAAATTATGGACTGACCTTTGCAAAATTTGGCAGGACGCTTTCTCTTGCTATGAAACAATGGCAGACCAAATAGTACTATTCGTTACGGTTAGAGACATACAAATGTTTTTTCCGATAGTGGGCTACGTCATATTTAAATGATTTCCCAGAGTGAGGCCCATGGTAAATTATGTACCGATCTTCGCAAAATTTGGCAGGGTGTTTGTTGGTCGAATGAAATTATGCCAGACAAAATTTTACGAAAATTGTATTATTCGTTACGGTTTTATGCATATAAAAATTGTTTCCGATAGTAGGCTTTATATTGGACTTTTGGTAAATTATGGACCTAACAAGACGAAATTTATCAGAATGCCTTCCTATCTTATGACAGGCCGAATTTTCCCGCAATAGAATTATTTGAAATTTTTGATTTTAGGAGTCATAAACGGAAATATTTTCAAAAAAATTTATGTACCTACTACTTATGTATGTATAGGTATGTACCGATAGCTTTATATTTTACTTGAAGGTACCGAGTATTTAAATCTTAAACGCTTAGTTTCATCTTTAATAATTATGTATAATTTAAAAAAAATTGCCAAAAATTAGCTAGAATTGATTAAAAAAATAACACAGGTTACTTTTAAAGACCTCAAAAGAAATTAAAGCTTTAGCGTCACAACGGTAAGGCTTGTATATCTTTTTATAATTTCAGTAAATTTTTTACATTGAATCGTTATATAGGTATTAAGGTTTTATAATAATGAACATTTACGTAAACTCAAGATAACTTCATTTGTAAGTCTTTACAAAATTTAAAATATGTACCTACCTAGGTTCTTCCATTTTTTTAACTATTTATAAAATCGCTAAATTGCTACTAAAAAAGCTAAATTTACATCACTTTTTTGGTTGACTGAATTAAATAGTGTAAAGAAAAATACACCTGATTTTTTAAAATCACACCCTATTTTAAATAATTTAAAGATTTTTTGTATATTTTAACACTTACTTTATTTAATAAACAGCTCACATAACTTTTGTAGGTTATTCCATCGGATTCTTAGGCCTTTTCATTGTTATTTTACAATGGATTATTTAAAATTTTACACTTTAAAACTTTTAATTTCTATCACTTTACCACTTATTATCAATATTATTTTTATTATTTGGAATTTATTTTGTTTAATAGGTATGTATTTGCTTAAAAGATTTATGTGTGTGCGTTGAGTATTTGCGTTTTGCAATATTTTTGTTATTCTCACATAGTAATTTGTTTTCGTTATTTTACTGTACCCGTCTTTCGTAATTTATGAAATTTTTTTACAAAAAAAATCTTTTGCGTTTGAATTTTATTTTCCCAATATGTATTTTCTCGGTTTTTTTCCTTTACGTTTTCATACTATTTCTTTATTTTACACAAACACTTTTGCACTTCACTTACCAACACTATGGTATATAGTGGTAAAACATGCCTATTGGTATGAAGAAAAAAAATAAAAGAAAATACAAAAATTCCTGCTTTTTCTTTTGCATATGCCTTTTCATATGGTGTCTTTTAAACGCACTTTATTCATTTTTCTTAGCAATATTCACTTATTATATTGATTAAATAAGTTAAAGCACTTGTTTTAAAAAAGATTAAATAAATTTTATTAATTATTCAAAGGTTTAAATATAATTTTTTAAAAATAATTTACTACAGTCGTCACACAAAAATATTTCCAACTTCGAGACTAACCTTTTTAGTTTTGCCAACCTTTTGTTACCCAAAAAGGAAGTGTTTGGTTACTAGTTACTTGGTTAAAGTTGCCAGCTCTGTTAACATGTAGTGTAAGGCTGGCTATCAGTTTACAAAGCATTACAATAAATTCGCATACCAAAACAAAGTTTTTGTTTTCTTTCTTAAATTGCGGCACGTGTTGAAAATTTAGTAAAAGAAAATTTTTTTAAAAAGCCGTAAAAAGTAGGATTAGCATGCGGAATTTAAAACTAAAATATAGCAAACAGTATACCCAAGGTATAGCACACCCAAAGTTACTGCTACTCAATCCCAATTCCAGTAAATTTGACGATGCTCGTTTTGTGGTAACCGATGACAAATTGTTTTTATACAAACCGGACTCAGAGGAGCAACCTAAAATATTGGCTGAAGTACCAGATATTGTAGCAGCCGAGTATTTGGCTTTGGAAAATGAAATTTGTTTGGCGACTTCAGTGGGTGAAGTTTTGTTGGTAAATCCTGAAACACAGCAAGTAAGTGAGGGAACTTTCTGTGAGGTGGGTATAGAATCTATGTCTTGGAGTCCCGATCAAGAGGTAGTAGTATTTGTTACAAAACAACATAATGTTGTGGTCATGACTTGCACTTATGATGCTTTAACCGAGCATGCTTTGTATGATGAGACTGCTGAGGCTGAGGGAGAATTCGTCAATGTTGGGTGGGGAAAAAAGGAGACACAATTTCATGGTTCCGAGGGAAAACAGGCTGCCAAGCAAAAATTAGATGAAGGATCAAAAGTTAATGCAGATGAATTGCCTAAGGTAAACTTTTTATGTTTGTTTTGGTTGTTTGCAATTGAAAGATTTTCATACAGATTATCCATACAAAAATTTTGAAAAAATTTTCTTAATTTCTGCTACACCTAAAATTTAAAAAAAAAATCTTATATACATTTTTTAAAAAAGCTATAAGAACTTCTTTTAAAAAGTTTTTTGTCGTTACAATGGGCCATGTCACAGAGTACAATTCCGTTCGGAATTGAAGAAAACATATTTGTTTGTTGATGGAAAGTGTATTTTGATAGTTTTATGGCCTTTCAGATACAGACAACTCCCATACCGTTCATGAAAACAAAAATGGTTTAATTTCGAAACATTTTTTCGTCATTTTCTGAAGCACCAAAATACGGAATGAATTCCGTTTCCGAACGGAATTGTACTCTGTGACATGGCTGAATACCTCAGAATTTTTCTTTAAACTTTTTTTTTTAGCTTTGAATAAAAATTATAAAGAACTTTTGTAAATTATTAATTTTTTCCCTCTAGGAGATTTACGTTGATTGGCGTTCAGATGGTGCTTATTTTGTGATCTCATATGTCTCGCCATTCCGTGGCCGCACATTTAAAGTTTTCGACAAAGAGGGCAAGTTGCAATATGTAGCAGAAAAACAACCAAATCTTGCTGCTGCAACAGGCTGGAGACCATCTGGCACTTGGATTGCTATACCCCAACGATTACCTAACAAAAGCTTTGTTGCTCTTTTCGAAAAGAATGGTCTTAGGCATCGTGAACTTGTTTTACCCTTCGATCTAAAAGATGAACCTATTGAAAGCATAAAATGGAGTTCAGATTCCGAAATTCTGTGCCTTAAGACACAACACAAATTGTATTTATATACAATTGGCAATTATTACTGGTATTTAAAGCAAGTTTTGGATTTTTCCCCAGAAAACCAAATAAATTATTTGCAATGGGACAATCGTATAGGAGAAGAGAAAACATTGCATATTTTGTTTAAATCGGGCAAATATTTGATTTACAAATGGCACTGGTGTATAAATCGTTTTAACAGATCTGGACTGGTGTGCGTGATAGATGGGAAACGTTTGTTATTAACGGATTTCTCCAAAGCTGTTATACCGCCACCCATGAGCAGCCAAGAACTGAAATTGGACAATGAAGCTTTTATTGTCTCTATCTGCTTGCATGGAGAGCAGGAGGATTTACAGCTCTGTGTTTATGATTCTAACCATAATATACATGTTTATAATGCTAAGCTAACAGCTCCTACTGTTTTCAATAAACATAGTGTTTTAAGATTGTCAATAGCTGCAGAAAATCTAACGCCTTTGCAGTTTGCTAATGTGCAATGGTTTGAAAGCTTTGAGAGCACATTTTTGGTGGCCAATTATACTGTGGATAACTTAACTAACCTACAATTCTTTAACATAGACATAGAGCATTCTAGTTATAAAGTTGTTTCAACTGTTGTTATACCAGGCACCATTTATACTTTGGCACCTTCGGGACGGGAACAACCTTGTGAATTATTCTATCAATTGCTGGAGGACTGCCGTTTAATACAACTTGTATTTGATGTTGATGCCAATCGTGAAACTAGTAGACGCTTGCATGGCCAATTTGAAAACTTAATAGAGCATTTGGAAACTTTCATAAGACCTTTAGAAGCTGAAACTTTTACCATTGCTTTGACTAACAAACAAAACTTATTTATAAATTCCCAGTGTTCAGCACAAGATGTTACTTCGTTTTGTATGGCTGGCAATTATTTGACATTTACCAAATTGGCTTCTTTACATTTTTTGCGATTAAGTGATTTGTGTTTGGTAAATGAAAGGCGTTTAGAAAGGGGCTCCAAATTGGTTACTACAGTATCTCATTCAGCACGGACTGTTTTGCAAATGCCGCGTGGTAATTTGGAGGTTATATGTCCTAGGGTTTTGTCGCTGGAATTAGTGGGTGCCTTTTTAGAGGCGAAAAGGTATTGCTTGGCCTTTGATATGTTGCGTAAACAGCGCATTAACCTAAATATCTTGTGTGATCATAATATGTGTGATTTTGTTAATCGTTTAGATGTTTTCCTTAAAGAAATACAAAATCCCAATTGGTTAAATCTCTTCCTAAGTGATTTGCAAAATGAGGTAAGTAAAATAACGTAAACAAGTTGGACAACTCCGTTTTTTATGATATCCTACTAACTTGAGAATATGTACGGAACTGTAAAGTGTCTAAATTTTATTTTATTTTAAAAGGGGGATATTTGGTAAATTCAAAAATGTTTTGAAAAAAATACGTTTTTGTTTTGGAACTTGATAAAAAATGTGTCTTAAAAATGCTTATTTTTCGTAGAAATATTTAAATATTTATTAGGATTTTCGTACAAAAATAAATTTGCAACTTTTTTTTAGTGAAAAATTCGAGATTTGATAACCAATGCAATTCTTACTGCCTGTTTAAAAATTTGTTTTTGTTTAAAATGTAATTTTCTATGCGAACGTTAACGTTTCGAACTTTGTATTAGTTTTATTACAATACTTGATAATTGTTGAAAAAAAATTCTGTATTAGTGAAAATTCCATTTACAATGATTTTGATTAATTGCGCGGGACCATTAGCATTTGGACCAGGTAAAGCTTAGAACGGAATTTTATTGTTTTAAATGAACGGTCGGATATCCTTAGACAGAGTCAAAGACTAAAACTTAATCGTAGTGTAGGGTGTTATGACAAAATTCATAAAATGAAAAAAATCTCTAATTTATTTAAAGGATTTCTCCAAGACCATGTATGCCAGCAATTACAAGGAAAATTCCCAAGTTTATCCCGAAAACTTTAAGATCGAAAACAAAGTTTCCTACATATGCAAAGCTATTTGCTCACGTATGGAAGAATCGAGCGAGAAACGTTATCGTCTACCCATTTTAACGGCTTATGTTAAAATGGGATATTTGGAGAAAGCTTTGGAACTTATATGGGAAGATAAGAAAAAAGACAATGCACTAGATGGTGGTGGTTTTGCGTCAGCAGCAGCAGCAGAAGATGCTTTAAAATATTTGCTGTATTTAGTAGATGTAAATGAACTCTATAATGTAGCTTTGGGTACCTATGATTTTGGCTTGGTTTTGTTTGTCGCTCAAAAATCTCAAAAAGATCCTAAAGAATATTTAGCCTTCTTAAATGAGTTAAAATCGTATGAGTTAAATTACCGCAAATTCAAAATTGATGAACATTTGAAACGTTTTGAAAAGGCTTTAAAGCACATAGCAAATTGTGGCCAGGAAAAGTTTGAAGAGGCATTGGCTTTTATCAAAAAGCATGAATATTATGCTCAAGCCCTAAGAGCCTTTATAAATGATAAAAACTCATATCAGAAAATTTGCTTAGCATTTGCGGATTATTTAAGAGCCAAAGGTAAATTTGAAAATGCCAGTATTTTATATGAAAGAGGCCAGAATTTGCAGCAGGCTTTGCTTAGTGCCAAACATGTATTAGATTGGCAAAGAGCCTTAGTTTTAGCCCAACAAATAGATCCTCAAACAGTTAACACAATAGCCAAGTAAGTTTTACCAGAGTTACTTATAAAAAAATAAATAATGACTTTTTTATAATTTCATTTAGTTCCCTGATATTTCCCTTACAAGAACAAGGGAAATATGAAGAGGCTTATGAATTGGCTAAAAAGTATGGCCCTAACTTCAGCCATGCCTTAGATAGCTTATTTGCTGGAAAATTATTTTTAAAAGCCATATATGAAATTTCACTTAATGAAAACGGAAGCCAAGAAGCTCTTTTGAAAATTCTGTTACAACCCAAGCTTTTGTCATATTATGAAGAACTTTCGAATAATTTAGCAAACGAAGAAAGTCAGTTTTTAAAGCATAAAGAACGTTTATTGGAAGTGCGTATTCTTCGCTCTAAACAGCAACAAAATTCACAAGAAGGCAACGATCAAATAGATATAGACGAATGCGATTTGTTATCAGATACAACAAGTTTAAGATCTTCAAGATACACAGCCAGTTCAAGGGGAACAGGGTAAGATTAAAAAAACACACCTTATTCCAACTTATTTCTATTCAATTCCGTTTTTTTTTACTTTTTTTTTTTAAATTTCTAGTAAGACATTCCGCTCTAGCAAAAATCGCCGCAAGCACGAACGGAAACTGTTAAGCTTTAAGCCTGGCAACCCCTTTGAAGATATTGCTTATATTGATGCCCTGCACAACCAAATTACTAGATGTTATTCGCAGCAGCAGCACATACACGATACATGCAAAGCTTTAATACTTTGCAATAGCGAAGATTTAGCTACCGAGTTGCAGCAACAATTAAAACGTCTTCTAAAACTAATACAAAATTCTATTGATGACATTTGGATACCAGAAATGTTAACAATTTCAGCGGCCCAGCAGTTTTTACAGGGACCCAATGTTGATTATACGCAATTGCAAAATGAACAACGTTACGCCATGATGGGTGAGTATTGTGTGACTTTTTGTTATACAGTGGCATTTTGAAAGGAAATCATTAAAATCATTTTTAGTTTTATATCCACCCAACTTAAATTTGGGATTTTACTGCCTGTTTTTCAAACTAAAAAATAACAAGTAAGAAAGTATAGTCGAACAAGCCCGAACATATGATATCCTACACCACAGTTTTAAAAAACACATCATGCTTATATGGCCATATAAATATGGATTTATCTATGTTTATAAACTTCATTAAAATCGGTTTGAAAGTTTGCGAGAGGCAGAAATTGCCCCCTACATCCCCTTGTGGTCCTATTTTTGAAAAACTGTATAACTTATGTGCCCATATATGTAGATATGGATCTACCTATGTTTTAAATTTCATTAAAATCGGTTTGAGAGGCAGAAATTGCCCCTATCTCTCCCCGTGGTCCTATTTTTTAAAAAATGCATCTCTTTTGTGTACTTATAGATATGGACCTATCTATGTTTTAAATTTCATTAAAATCGGTTTGATAGTTTCTGAGAGGAAGAAATTTCCCCGTATCTTTCCTCGTTGTCCTACGATTTGGCCTATTTTCAATAGGCTTGGTCCTTGTGCCAATTAGAACCTGTGTCCCAAATGATCAAATGATCTCCAAAGTTGCGACCTGTACTTTGCGCACAAGGTTACATGGACAGACAGCCAGCCAGCCTGCCTGCCAGCCAGCCAGCCGGACGGACATCGTAAGTTCGACTCAGAAGAAGTGATTCTGAGTCAATCGGTATACTTTAAGGTGAGACTGGGACCAATATTTTAAGGCGTTACACACATCAGCACAAATGCATAATACCCTCTCCACTATTGTGGTGTGGGTATAAATACTTGTTTACTGCCTGTTTAAAAATAAATAAAAATTTTCGTTTTGAAATTTAAATTAAAAAACACAAACAAATTTGAGTCAATCAAAGTATATTTTATAACAAGGCCCATTGAAAAGGTCTGCGCAAGAAGCCTGATGATCATTGTTTATGTTATTTTTAGTTGTCAAAAGTTGTTTACATTTTGCTTACTTGGTGGCCACACGATCAAGTTTTGCCTTTCAATTGCTTTCAATTTGCAATACACTCTCAGTTTTTTACTAACACACTCACACTTTTTAAATTGACCACGAGATGGCTTTCAATTTGACCTTTCCATTTTTTTGGCAATTTACTTTCAATTTAACAGCTGAGTACAAGTTTGTCTCTGTTGTTGTTGACATCTTGGATGTAAATTGCTAACAAATTGAGTGCAGCCTACGTCACAGCTTTCAATTTATGTAAATTTTGACAAGCAGTATATGTAAAAGACTATCAAGAACAACTTGAACGTGTGGCCGCAGGGTTACATGTGCATGTATACGTTTGTTTACGCCCTGCAAATAATAGGACCAGTCCAAACACGCGTGTAAAGAGTAGTCCACAAGGGACCAGGACTAATCCAAAACTAACCCAAACGTATGGAAAAAACCTGGTCTATTTAACATTACGATGTCCTAGGAGAGGACCATATAACCCACCTTTGGACCACTAAGGAGTTGTTTTAAAACTACTCCATAGTGTACACAAGAGGATTAGTTTTGAAGTCGTTTAAAAACGAACGTATGTCGTTAAAAAACGAAGACATGTCGTCTCACTACAAACACTTTTTAACAATGACATGGTCCATGCTTGCATTACATCGGACCAGTCCATGGAGTAGTCCATTTTATTAAAATGGATCAGGTGGTCCAATTTTATTTGCAGGGCGTTTATGGTATGCCACACATACACGTTTTTTCCTTTTGCTTTATATATGTGGTAGTAAATTTTTGACAACTAAAAATAAGCTTTTTTTGTTTTTGTACAAGTAAGCAGACTTGATAGATGGGCCTTGTTTTATAATTTGTTTTTGTTTTATATGTTAGTTTTGCGAACGAAGTCTTCGTTCGGAAATAGATGAACAGGCACTTAATAAAATTAAAAATAGTTGGTATGGAGCAAAATTAATACTTAATATCTCAGAAGCCATAAAAAACTACGTTTTGGATTCCGAAAGGGGGTTGTCAAAATACATATATAAAATCCATTCCTAACTCTTTTTTTTTTAAATGATCGGTAGGTCAAACCAATAATGAACTGACGATATCAATGTTGGATTTATTTATTTTATTTTATTTATTTTTACATTACCTATAACCTAGCCTTTAATGGCCATAATCGGTTACAAATTTCTACTAACAAAATAAAATTAAAATTTTCGCTTGGGAATTTATATTAAACTCGCTCCTTAGTGTTCGGTTCGGTAGATTTGTGGACAACACAATCGCTAATAGTGTTTGTGTAGAAAATCATTTGTCATCTTTCGAACACAAAAATAATACTGTGCTTATTCCTTCATTGTGTTTGGTTCAGCTCATTAAACCAAAAAATTTTTACAAAAACAAAAGGCACATACGAAAAAAAAGCCAACAAAATAATTTTACACAAACAAAACATATACACACACAAGTTGTTCGTTGTGCGGTCGTTGTTAAGTCTGAGTTCATACGGCTCATGTCTTATTGACAAGATTCTTCCTTTTTCTTCTTTGAACTTGAATTGGCGTTCAAATGATTCATGTCATGTTGCATCTGTGTACTCGTTTCTTTTCCCCTCGTCCCTCTCGCCTTTAAAGTAGCAATCTTGTCAATAAGACATGAGCCGTATGAACACAGACTAAAACTGTTTGTTTGTTCATTTCTTTATCAATGTAAAAAAGAAACATATGGGCATTTCCTGGGGTCACGAACGTACGTAGGTACGCTTTTGATGTACAAATAATATAGAAAACTAAACTTTTCCTAGCATTTCTTCTTTCGATTCGATAGCATTTGGGTAGCTCTATGTTTAGTGCAAAAGATGGATTTCATCGACTTTAAGTTTTCATAATAAGAGTTATAAACGTGTGGTCACGAACGTACGCAAAATAGAAGTCAACTTCGGCTGACAGTAGTGAAATGTAAAAATCTGCGCAATGGAACGGAATATTTAAAAGTGAATAATATATTTCAAAAGTGTATTAATGTAGGTCTCTATCCAGTATTTACAAAATAAAATATCTCTCTTGGTTTTTGTTTAATTGGCTTATTTACCTGTCGCGAACGTACGATTTTTCCATATGTTTTTTTATTATTATCACCATGCATTTTCCCATAAATGTCTCCAAATTTCCTCAACAAAAAACTTAATACTCCTTTTACAATTGATTGTAATGGAGAGATTATGAAGAAAGAGTGTAAACATAACATATTTTTTGCATGTAAAATAAGTTTATAAAAATGTCTTTAGAAGTCGAAAATACAGAAAAATAAAAAATTTTCCAATTTCCAGTCCTATTTCCTCATGTAAAACAGCTGAGATATGCTATGAAACCATTCTTTTATAAGAACAAAGACTTTTTTATAATAATAAACAATAAAAGACGATGATAATCAACATATTATTTTTTCATCCTGGTAGACCTTTCTGGGGAAATGGTCATATAGAACATTAAAATACACATAGCTGTTCATTGTAAATAATTTTCTTCTAAATATTGGCTCAAAAATAATTATTTACAATTTGTAAGTGTTTTTCAAAAATTAAAATATGTTAAATTTATTTAATACTTCTTTAAATTAAATAGAAATCAGTTTCAAATAATTTACGATAATGTCTTTCAAATATTATTTCTTCTCTTGGAAGTTAAATTCACTATTATTTGAATTTATATTATTCAAATTAATATTTTAAAAATATATTCAAATCAATAGAAAAGCACACAAATTTGTTTGAAAAAAATTTAGGGGGACCATATGATACCCTACACCACAGTATTAAAAAACACATCATGCTTATATGTCCATATAAATATGGATTTATCTAGGTTTATAAAAGTAATTAAAATCGGTTTAAAAGTTTTTGAGAGGCAGAAATTGCCCCCTACCTCCCCTTGTGATCCTATTTTAGAAAAACTATATAGCTTATGTGTCCATATAGATATGGATCTATCTATGTTTTGAATTTCATTAAAATCGGTTTGAGAGGCAGAAATTGGCCCTATCTCCCCTCGTGGTCCTATTTTTTTAAAAAATGCATCCCTTTTGTGTCCATAACGATATTGTTCTATGTATGTTTTTAATTTCATTAAAATCGGTTTGATAGTTTCTGAGAGGAAGAAATTTCCCCCTATCTTCCCTCGTGGTCCTACGATTTGGCTCATTTTCAAAAGAACCTATGTCCTAAATTTTATCAAATTATCTCCAAAATTGCGTACAAGGTTACATGGAAAGCCAGCCAGCCTGCCAGCCAGCCGGAGGGTCATCGTTAGTTCGACTCAGAATCACTCTAAGGTGGGTCTAGGACCAATATTTTAAGGCGTTACACACATCAGCACAAATGCATAAAACCCTATCCACTATTGTGGTGTGGGTATAAAAATGCCTAAATATTTTAATTCAACAACAATTTTTTGAATTAACGATATCGTCTTACTTTTAATGCTTGTATTTTAAAATGGAGCTGAAATTTTTTTATTCCAGTATTTAATTACATTGTCTTCCTCATTTTTCAAGGAAAAATTTAAAAAATTTTTGTATTTTAAATTTTTTTGTTTGAATATTTTTATTTTCTACCAATTTTGTTGAATAAAAATTCTAAAGCGACAAATCAATTTTTTTTTTATTTGAATATATTCAGCTTATAGTCATATCGTCAGCTCAGAATTGGTTTGGCGCATATCATGGTAATTTAACCATAAAATGCGCCAAACCAATTCTGAGCTGACGATATAACGTTTGTCTACAGTATCACTACAATTTTTCAGTTTTTTTTAACGAAGAACAGAACATTGTATAATGTTCGGCTCTTTCTTGAAAATATGTAGTAACGAACGGTATTAAGGGTTGTGTTCGTCTGCACAAACACTAAAAAATAGATATGGTTCCTGGGTGTGTAAACCCAACTCTAAATAATGTTCTGTTTATTTTCGAACTCTGATTGAAATAATAATAAAAAAAACTCAAATTTCTAATGTGTAGTTTATAGAACACGAGCGCCTTACTCGTCCGTTTAACTTACATTTAAAACAAAAACAAACTTCGAAATTTTGTTTTTGTTTTAAATGTAAGTTGAACGGACGAGTAAGGCGTTCGTTTTCTATAAACACCACATTAACTAAAATTTTTATTTTACTGCCTGTTTTTAGAAAATGAAAGCAAATGAGTGAGTGAGAAATTATATTGAAAACAAAAACAAATTTTCGTTTTTTATTGTTGTTTTCAATATAATTTCTCACTCACTCACTTGTTTACGTTTTCTAAAAACAGGCAGTTAGTTTGAAAAACAGGCAGTTAATTTTTACGTGTTTGAGACTGGAAGTTCAATGTAATTCAGCGCTTAAATTTCATTGTATAAAAATAACAAATTTTAAATAAAATATTTAAAAATTTTCAAATGTTTTGAAAATACGGATCTTTGTTGTTCTCGTGATTTGTGGTGCCCGTTAAATATTTTATAGTCTGCCAAATGCACTTCTTGCTTTATTGAGCGTATTCGTAATGTCCTCATTGATGCCATCGCTTGACGACATTTTGCTCCCTAAAGGCCGCTTTATGCTTTCACTCAACTATTACGTATTTTGGCAAAAATGCATCTCTGATCATGACAGGGTTGTATTTTCCTCAAAATACGTAAGACTTTTGTGATAGTGTAAAGTACCCTTAAGTAGCAGAAGCAGTCAACGAACGTATTCTAATCGGTGATTGTCGATAGTGATATGAGCGTTGCTGCTGTTATGTAGGCGCATAGCGCATTTCGTACGTCTTTTTTATATTGATTTCTAAACCAACTCTTCTGGCTGACTTCACAAGATCGTTTGTTTTATCTACATGTCCGAAAGTTTATGTGAAAGAAGGTAAATATCATCTGCATTAATTAGTAATGTGGTTATTTTGTTGAACTATTTATGGTTTTTAATCCAAATTTTTAATATTTTTAATTAGGCTTAAGTTCATGAAATTTAATTTTTATTAAATTATTTTTGTGAAGAAAGGAATTTTACAACATGAAAATTAATTAAAATTGTTCTTGATAATCTTTCATTCTTGACGTGGCTCGGGCTCGAACCCTGGCCGGCAGGTTACCATGACATGTTTCGATCGCAACCACTCGATCTCCTCAGATGGATTTGCCGTCTTACACTCGCAGCAATCGACGACTGCTGACGTCACTAGTCAAACATCAATCCTTAAACCAAATTGTATTTTAACATTTGGTAGATCGAAATTTGCTTTCCTGAATGATTATCCATTTTTAATTGACTTTACATGTTTTTTCCTTTACTTCTGTTTTTTTCTGCATATATTAAATCTTTCAGGTGTCTTTAAAAACTCCACGCATTACCACTTTTCTCCTTGCACAGTTCCTCGATAAAACAGTCCATTACCATTGCAAAGAGTTTTTCAAAATACATAATGGGGTAATATTATTTCTAAATTGTATTGAAAAGCAAATTTCAGTAAAATGGGCCATTTGTTATTAACAGGGAAACCAGAAATATGCTCTAAAAACACGTTCTATGCGCATTAAATATGCAGTAAAAACTGAAAAATATGCCCTGAAAAATGTTTAAAATATGCCCTGAAAAAGTCAAAAATGTCTAATTTGAAGACAAAATATTAAAAAAAAAAACCTAAAAATATTATCGCTTGAGCCCATATTAGGTTAAAATTCATATAAGAGATGTTTGCGCGGAATATTATCTAGATATAAAGGGATTTTAGCTATGGCCGGTAAATTGTTAACAAATGTTCACATTTAAAGGAAGTTAAAGCTATTTAAGGATGGGAGCTTTGGGCAAATGTGAAACCACTCAAAAATAATGTTTATTTGCAGTAAAATATTTAATTTAAATACCATCATACCATACTGACACTAAAAGTCTTATTTGGAAAGTTTTTATGGGGAATATGTGAAATTATAGACCGATTCTCACCATTTACACAGACCTCGTCCATATTTGATCAAATCGTCCACAAAATTGGAATCTGTACTTTGCGCACAAGGTTAACGTGGGAAGACAACCAGCTCGGCGGGCGGATGGACATCCTTATATCACTTTAAAAAGTGATTTTGAGTCGATCGGTATGCTAAAAGATCGGTCTACATGTCTATGTATTATACACATCGCATAACAATTTGAAAGTAAAAATTAAATGTACATGTCAAAATTGAAGTAACAGAATTTCGAAAAAAAAAATTATTTTCAGCAAAAGCTTCTTTAAGCAACTAAAAAAATGTAACATATATCAAAATATGCCTTAAAAAGGCAAAATATGCGCTATAACTTAAAATATGCTGCAAAAATGCTCGTTTAACTACATTATGCACAAAAATGCTGCAAACGGTAAAATATGCAAAAATATGCACTAACAAATCGATGCCAAAATTCATAAAAGGCTCTAACATGGATAAATATATTGTTTGTGCCTTCGTTGGTCGCACAAAGAAAAACATGCAATTGCATATTTATGGTTTCCCTGGTTATTAATAACGTGAATTTGTGTCCTACTGTAAAATGTAGATTCAATATTTGTTTTCAGAGAAGAGCGGGAGAAGCAAATTTGTCGATATTAAGTGAATAATGAAACATGTCTCTTAACCGCCCTCCAATTTGTTTGTTTTTATCTGTAAATAAAAAAAAAAAAATAAAAATTATGGGAAAATCATCTTGTTCAATAATATTTTGTCGAAAAAGATAAAAAAGTTTAATACATATTTGACTTGTAACTATTAAAAGAAATGAAAAGCTAGTCAAAATTTTGGAAATACTAAATCTGAGTGAACAAAAACAAAAAAAATAAAAAAACGCCCACCTCTAAACATATTAAAATTTTTAAATTTAAGAATTATTCTATACAATCACGAGCTATTAGTATCATCCTAATTAACATCAACATTTCATTAAAGCGATATTTAAAAGTGTTTTAATTAATTATGGACTGTTCATTAAGATGTTCAATTAATCGGGTTTTATTTATGTTCGATTAAACGATTAATCGAAATTTGGCATTATTAACTTATTCGATTAAACGAATAAAATTTTAAAATTAATCGATTAATCGAATAATTCGAAGTCCAAAAATTTTTTAGATTACGAAATTTTTTTCGATAATTTTAGAAAAAAATTAGTACTAGAGTAAATAAACATTCTTTTTTAAATAAAACTTGTTAATGTAGCTTCACTTTCGGGCACTTAGATTTTAAAAGAATCAATATAACTTTTTTGAAACTTTTCGCGGACTTTCTATGCTCTGATATGCAACTGCAAATAATTTCCTCTAGAGAACCGATCGAAGTATCTTGTTTAAAATATTTATTCATTGGACCACTTGAAGCCTCTTTGATTTTGTATCTTCTTCAAGTACTTTGTTATAGTCACTGTGTAAGTTGTAAATTAGTAAAGTTGTTGAAGAACATTTACGTTTATAAATTTTTGAACACCTTTATTAGATTTATCCTTCGTACAATATTTTTAAACCACACTCGTTCTAAAGAGAGAAACATATGAACTTTTTTTTTAAAAAAATACGGACGTGTTCCAGAAATCGAAATGAAGTGCATTTAAAATAGAGCAAATTTAAAAAACGAGCTTGTAATGAAAGTTCATAAAAATATTCCTTCTTATCTACTTTATTCTTTAAGTATCTAATGGGTGATTTTTTAAGAGCTATAGGAAAGTTTTAAAAAAAGAAACACATAAAATTTAGAAAAATGCATGAAATCTTTATTTGAATCGATAGAACGGTCCATATAATTTAATGTTTGAAGATTATTTCATGCAAATGTTGACCGTGACTGCGCCTCAAATGGTCCATCCGCTTAGTCCAATTTTGGCATACTCTTTCCAACATTTCGGCCGGTATTTCATGAATAAATGCTTCAATGTTGTCTTCCAATGTGTGTATAGACATGAGCTTTAACATAGCCCCACAAAAAATAGTCAAAAGGCGTTAAATCGCACGATCTAGGCGGCCAATTGACCGGTCCCGAACGTGAAATAAAATGTTCACCGAACTCGCCTCTCAATAAGTCCATTGTGAAGCGTGCTGTGTGGCTTGTTGAAACCACATGTCATGCAAGTCAAGCTCTTGCATTTTGGGCAAAAAAACTTGGATATCATTTCACGGTAGCGCTCACCATTCACAGTCACGTTACGATTCGCATCATCTTTGAAGAAGTACGGTCCAATGATGCCACCAGCCCATAAACCGCACCAAGCTGTGACTTTTTCTGGATGCATTGGTAGCTCTTGCAATGCTTCTTACTGATCTTTACTCCGAAATCGACAATTCTGCTTATTAACGTACCCATTGAGCCAAAAATGAGCTTCGTCGCTGAACACAAGAAGCGCGC
The DNA here is from genome assembly GCA_930367215.1 of Pollenia angustigena. Lineage (NCBI taxonomy): Eukaryota > Metazoa > Arthropoda > Insecta > Diptera > Polleniidae > Pollenia > Pollenia angustigena. The sequence goes on from OV884056.1 coordinate 17,395,263, forward strand.
GATGAACTTTCTTAACAGAGCACGCATTTTGATAATAAAATTCAATAATTTGCAAGCGTTGTTTGTTTGTAAGACGATTCATGCTTAAATTATAGACCAAACTGAATATGTTTGACAGTGAAACAAAACACGAAACGTGCGTCAGCTATTTAAACCAGTGTTGCCAAAAAGATAATAGCTAAAAATCACCTGATATTATCTTTGCAAGGATAACAGTAATTGAATTTAAATTATCGTTCGATTTCAATTTGACTTCATTTCGATTTGTAGAACATACCAGATAAATTAATATAAATCTTTGAGTTAACATACCTTTGTCGTTTTTTCTCTTGTGAAATGAATTGTTTAATTGTGTTCAAAAAATGTTATAAAAAAAATGTTATAAAAATTTAAGTTAAATTACTCACTTAACAGGACATACATTTGGTTTGTTTATTCGACTTAAAACTTTAAAAAAATTATAAATAAATACAATATATTATTATTATTCGATTAATTGGTATACATTCTTCGATTAATCCTTTAATGGAAATAAGCCATTTTAAATTATTCGAACAATTAGTCGTATAAAATTGTTTGATTAATCTAACAAGAATTAAGTAGATTAAGAGCGGGTTTTTTACTTAGAGCTTAAACCAGGATCAATAGTAAGATTTGTTAATCTTATAATAAAATTAATCGAATACCAAAAATTGTCATCAAATTACTGTTCTTAACGTGAAAAAGAAGAAGAAAAGGTGAGAATTTTGTATTGTGTTATATAATATTATATGTTTATAAATATATATTTATTCTTATTGGAGCTTTATTTTATAATTACTTTTAATTATTTAAGCTTTAGGGTAGAATATTTAACAAAACTTTAAATAAAAAAAAAAAAAAATATTTCCTTTTATAAGCTGTTCGTACTTTTGAAAGTTCTGTCGCAAGTTTAAACCACCAACTTTGGGCGTTTAAACTTGGCAACAAAATGAAATAATCGACTACCCAAAAGCGAATTTCAAAGATTAGTTCTAATTTAATCGCTGATCTTTATGTCAAAAACTGGCTCTAAGTAGATGAAAAAAAGTATTCGTTTCAGATGTACAAATACCACACACAATTTTTAAATGTTAAAAAAGTGGAGCGGGTAGTTCTTGTTCCAAAACCAAAAATTGGTTATTTTTGTGTTGAAAAAAGTAATCAAAATGGAAAAAGTACACAAGTACAAATTGGAAAAAGTAACAAATTTTGGTTAAAAGTAACCAAAACGGCAGCACTGATTGTAACTCTATGTTTTGTTATTGCGTTCAAAAATCACTCGTAAAACTGCTCTAAGTGGAGAAGCAGCTCGCGCTTTTTGTCATTATTTCTTAAGGGCAAACAGGTCGTTTTTGTTTGTCTGCTTTTGTTGCGTTTTGCGGTGTCACCCCGCATTGGTTAGTGTTTCGGCGTCGTATAACTGTACCGAGTTACAGTTTTTGCGGTATCTGCATTAACTATATGCAATCGTTTTTAACCTCAATTTGAGGTTTTGTTTGGTGGAGAACCATTTATAACTCATGTGACTGGTGGAGAACCAATATAACTCAGACGTTTTACTGGTGGAGTACCAAGAAAAAAACTCAGAAGATTACTGGTGGAGACCAATATACTCTGGAGCGGATTCTGGAAACTCTCGCCTTCCTATGCGAAGGTTTAGGTCGAACGAGGACTTTGCGGTTGAGGCTCCTAAAATTTGTGTGATACCCTGGCAATATAACTATGATTAGTTCGCCAAAAAAATTTTAGTTTTAAGAAAGCCAAAAAAAAAAAAAAAGCGTTCAAAAATTAGTTTTCGTTTTCTGAAAGTTAATTTAAAATTTTTTATATAGAAAAGAACAAATATTTTCCATTCCGGATCCAAGTCCATATCGTCGGCTTAAGGTGTAAATCCACTTTTTAAGTAAATTGAGATTTTAATGCCGTTTGGTAGAGAAAGATACACCTCGTCGACCAGCATTTAGTTTTTCTTCAATTTGAGTCCTGAAGTGTGTCAAATCAACAATATTTTTGGTTTTCCTCTCAAGCAGCAAATAGGAAAAATAAAAAGTTTTTTGTCTCTCCTGTAAAATTTGTAAAAGGGAGTTAGCAGGTAATCCGACGATATAATTTTTGTTTAAAGTCAAGCTATTTTTGTAGTTTTTAGAAGAGTAAAAAATTCTGTTCTTCGACTCTGTCTTTTCCAAAAACTTAATACTTGCACAAGAATTTGGATACTTGGATAAGACGGCAGACCACCGTTTTGCCAAAATGATTTACTTAATGGGTCAAAACAATCTAATAAATAACTTTTTCTTCAAAAAAGAAAATATCTACTCGAAATTAATAACTTTTGTTAAAATTTTTAAAATAATAAGTTGTTTTATTTTCTTCTTTAATTGTAACTTTCACTTTCATTTCAGATCCTAAGAAACGTTTTAAACCTCAGCTCACTCTAATTGATTGGGAACATGATATACTGCAAATATAATTATTTTTTTACTTTTATTAGTTTTAATTTAAAATTAAATTTAAGCCTGGCTTAAGAAATCTATTTAATCAACAAATTGTTATGCTATAATATTTTTTAATAAAACAACTTCATTCAAATTTCTTGAGTTAAAAAGTTTTTTTTTTATTCGCTGGATACTTTTAAAAATTTTAACAAACTTTTACTTTCGTTTTTTATTTTAAAGTAAAATTTAATATTATGCAAATTATTTGTTATTTAGTGAATTTTTTAAATGTTTTATTTTAACGCTTTTAATTATTTCTGTAACTATACATTTTCTATAATTCAGCCAACCAAGCAGCAACTGGCAATTGATCATGCAATTGTTCGTTAAAATAGTTTGTTCGTTTAACATGATTGATTTTTTTTTTTTTATTTAATTTTATATAAACACTTTTTAACTTCACTTTTGTTTGTATTCACTTTCACTAATTATTTTTTTTTTATTTATTAAATTTATATTAATTAATAACAATATCTTGTTAATCTAACCATAATTATTCAATAATTACTACATTGGCAAGAAAATCGCAATAGCAGCAGCAGCAGCAAAAATGTATAAAAAAGTAAAATCAAAGGAATTTTTAAAAGAAATAGAAAATAAAATGTGTAATAAAAAACTGAATACAGTTTTTATTTTTTTGAAGGCAGCAGACGCAAATCTGAAATTAAGTTAACACGTAACAGGTTGTACCATGTTTTAGATTGAAAATATAGGAAAGCAACTACTAAACTGACTACCAAATCCATCCAAATTAGTTAACTGCGGAGACAGTCATCCCAAAATAACGCACTTTTTTGAAGTCATCGAGTACAAACTCCTTCTCGTGTGGAACTTTTCAAAGTATGTACATATCTACCTATCGAAACTAACAAAATCCCATTTGTTTTTCGCTAGTTTTAGCTGCTGTTCGGATTTAATAGCCTTCTGTATATTTTGGCTAAAATTTCGTTTTTCGAAGAACATGAAACCAATTGGAGTTTTATTTTCCTGTCTTCCGCACAATTGTCGCTATAGACTGAGAGAAAAAAGTGTAAAACAAACTAACCCGAAAAAGCTTAAGATAATTTTGGGATATTGTTTAATTCATGTTTTTTGCCTTTTCCTATAATTTTCATACATTTTTCGAATTTTCGTTCTAAAATACATCCGAAAAATGTGAACAAAGCATTTTTCAGCAATAGAATGTTTTGAAAAAATTATGAATTATATTATTAGAAATATTTTTACTGAATTTTCCACAGCTTGGCAGCTATAAGCCAAAAATTGTGAAAAAAAAAATAAAAGCATCGTTTCAAATTTTACTTTTATCAACAAATTAACTTCTAAATTATTAGAAATAGGAATACACTTGAAAGCAAATGAGGTTTGATACTTTCTTAAATGCATTTTGAATGTGTTTTGGTACTTTTTTTAAATTCGGACTGATAAGGGAACAAAATTTTAGTTCTTTTTGGTACTTTTTCTCAACAAATTAACTTCTAAAGTATTACAAATTGGAATATGATTGAAATCGAATGAGGTTTGATAATTTTTTTAAATAAGGGATACAAATTAAATCAATTTTTTGTACTTTTTCTAAAATAATAATTTTTAAAATATATACATACATACATACTTCGTAGATATTGTGTTAAATTCACGTACATAGTCCTTTTCTCAATATTTTCGTTCAGAAAAAGGATTTAAGGGTGATTAGAATCGATCTGACTAGGTATACCTAGAATTAGAGAGCCATTTATCTTATTTGTACGTAATTCATTCGAATTTTTATGATAACTACAAACATTGCCATCACTAATTTTTATCGAAGGCTGTCAAAAAAACCAAAAACAAGAAACATAAACTTGTAAAAAGTCGGTTTTTGTAGAATTTAAAATGTACAAATAAAGAAACAAAATAGGAATTATTAAAATAATGAGACATTCAAAACTGTTGCTTGCTTTGGTATTGAGTCGAATAATCGAGCCTTTTTAGACGATTAATTTAAAATGGATTATTTCGATTAAAGTATTAATCGAAGAATTTATACCGATTCATCGAATAATAATAATAAGAATCCGAATCCTTTAGCATTTTTGGTGTTCTGCATTTCACATCCACAAGTTTTTATTCGTTTTTAATAAGAGTAGTAATGGGTTGGTGAAAGTAAAACGAATCGACTTTTATTCTAATATTTGATAACATTTTTAACAAAAAAATTCATTTTGTTTTTAGCTTAAAATCTTCTTTATCCAATTTAATCAAAAATATATAGTTATCTAAAATGCAAAAGTCCCTAACTTACCCTAAATTTAAAATCAACTTTTTCATTAATTTGATGCAATTACAGCTTATTTTTTTAACGATTTTTATGTTATTTTCAGACAATTTGTTTTTTTAATCGATTTAGCGATCTCAAATTAGTTTTTTTGTTTCTTTAAAATTTTGCGATTTTTCGCGAATTTTAGCCATGTTCGCGATAGAAGCGATTTGTTTCAGTAAGTTTTCTGATTCTTTACAGCTTTATCGATTTATAATAAATAGTAGACTTTGCTATCATGCCGATGTTAGCAAATTTTTGCGAATTTCCTCAAATTTAGCAATTTTTACCTAATTTTTGCCAATCCTTATAGTTTTAGGGACTTTTAATCAATTATATGGCTGGTTTGAAATATTAAAAATGTACGCGATTTTTCGCAATTTTTTTTGTAATTTTCGACATTTTGTTTTTTTTTACCGATTTAGCGATATCAAATAAATTTTAGTGTTTTTTTAAAAGTTTGCAATTTTTCACGAATTTTAGCCATGTTCGCGATAGAAGCTATTTTTTCCTGTGATTCTTTGTAGCTTTCACGATTAAAAAAAAAAAATATTAAACATTGCTATCACGCTGCGTTAGCAAATTAGCGATCTTTAGTCCAAAAAAAGTTTTTTCGAACAAAAACTTCGAATACACAAAAACATGCGGATTTGAGAACACTAATTTATGAATTATGCGGATTTAAAAAATTTTTCGTTTTCAATTCGAGTCGAAACCTAGAACATACCTGAATATATATATATATAGTATTTATGTATAATTTTTTTAAAGTTTTAAGTCGAAAAAAGTCATGTTTAGTGAGTAATTTAGCTTATATTTTTGTAAAATTTTTTGAACATAATTAAATAATTCATTTCACAAAATAAAAAACGACTATGGTATGTTAACTCAAAGATTTATATTAATTTATCTGGTATGTTCTAGAAATCGAAATGAAGTGAAATCGAAATCGAACTATAATTTAAATTTAATTACTATTTACAAAATGGCCGTAGTTTTTCGTGGTTTTTAAGTGTCATTCTTGCAAAGATAATAGATACTTAAAGAATGAAGTAGAAAAAATGGAATATTTTTATGAACTTTCACTACAGGGTATTTTTTTAAAAATTTGCTAGATTTTAAATCCACTTCATTTCGATTTCTAGAACACGCCCGTATTTTTTTTAACAAAATAGTTCATGTGTTTCTCTCTTTAAAACGAGTTTGGTTTAAAAATATTGTACGAAGAATAAATCTAATAAAGCTAAATGTAACAGGTGTCCAAAAATGTATTAACATACATAAATGTTCTTTAACAACTTTGCTAATTTACAACTTACACAGTGACTATAACAAAGTACTTGAAGAAGATGCTTCACCAACAAAATCAAAGAGGCTATAAGTGGTCTAATGAAAAAATATTTTAAACAAGATAATTCGATCGATTCTCTAGAGTAATTTATTTGCAGAAGTCCGCGAAGAGTTTCAAGAAATCCGAAGTTATATTGACTCTTAAAATCTAATTGCCTGAAGTGAAGCAACAATTTGCATTTCTTTCGAATCGAAATACGCGGTAACCCCCCAGACCTGCAGTGGAAATAGTTTTTCAGATGCGAGACAGAACTGATTGGAAAACTTAAGTATTTCTGCGCCATTTCCATAAATTTTGGTTGAAACATGTCATTGCGCCATATTCAAGCGGATCTCTGTGTCTAGAAATATAAGGAGAAATATTACTCGACTATTAAAACTAAGCAGATAAATCTTAAAACGTACAAATACATACAGGATTTGACAACGAGAGAACATTTCACTAATATGCACAGCGGGAGACGTATTGACAGTAAAACATCGCCGATATCTATATATCGGCAAACCTTAAGTATCGCCTATATATCGGTATTGGTGTTCTTTACATCTCTAATTTTAAGTGTTCACAGCCAAATTCATGAAAAAAAAATTTAGATTTCAAACATAGTTTAAATCTAAATTCCTATACAATTTTTCCTTAAAATATTTTTCATAACTACTCCGGAATTTAAAGACAACGTCATCAAAGAGAAATAGAACGAAAGAATTCCTTAGAAGAATTAGTCAAAGATCGTCTAGTTTATGAGTATGACTTAATCGCGGCTGAGCCAAGTGCCATAGCGTTTAATAAACTAAGTTTTTGAATCGAGCACCTGTAACTAGGAATAACCCTCGCGAAGATTATCAAGTTGCTCGAGCAATGAAGGAGAGTTTGCACTATAGCGAGTATAGCTGAGAGGCTAGTATCTCAAAAACGGTTGGGCATATGAGAAATTTTTGTGAATAAAATGAGTCGCAAATTTTATGAGCTACAATTTTTATAATAAACCGGGGAAAACTGAAAATTGTGACCTTTGACCTTGAATAATGTACAGCGCAGACACGTGATTTTATGAGACCTTTCACACAGAAAAAATACCAATTTTACAATAACATGGCGGAATGTTGATTGAGAATGATGGTAAATTTCTTCAAAGGTATGCCCTTTATTTAAATTTATCATTATTTCATATTAATTTTAAATAAAAAATATTAAAATAACCTTAAATCACGTTTATTTAAAATTATTCAATATTGAATCCATAAAAACCTGTTTTGAATTTAAATCAAAAGTTTATCTTGTTAAAACATGCATGTATACTTAAGTAAGAACATTTTTTTTTATTTTCATGTTTAAAATATGCTAAAAAAGAAGAAAATTCCCGTATTCTTTTAATTAAAATTATTTAGTTAAATAGTACATCAAGTTTTCAAAGTAGATTGATGACGAAAACCATATCAGGCCATTCTGCTGATGCTTCTGTTAACCCACGTCTCCATGCGCTTTCGATTAGAACATGACATGACCATAACGCCGGCAGAGCAAAGGTATTAATTTGTTCATGTTCTTGTATGTGGCGAATACGTGTTGATGTTCATGTTCTGACTGATCACAATTTTTGTTGTGCGTTTGGTTGTAAACAGAAAATACATTGTATGACCATGGACGAAACATGAACATGAACAGTCTACACGAGTAGAATTCATGTGCGACATGCTGTTCTTACCAAGTTGATGGATGGTGGAGACGGGTAGTTAACAAAGGAGATACAAAATCAGTGAAACATGTGTTACCGGGGTAAGTGTTTTGAATTATTCTTAAATAAATGCATATGTTGGCTTCACACTGTTATATCACACTCCAACCAATTTGATTCTACATGAAATTCACTTTGTTTCAACTTGAAATAACTTTCATTCAACGTGATTCAGATTGTTATTTCAATATAAATGACATTTTGCTCTAACTTAAATGCAATGTTAAATTAACATGAATTATAGTTATTTTAAAAGAAAAAAATGTTGTTCGCAAGTTATTGTAAAATCATTAACATGAAACAACAATGAAGCAAAATCACTCCTGAAAAATGTAAAATCGACCTTGTTTTGAACGAATTTACATTAATTTTTTTCTGTGTGTTAAGACAACTTTTAAAACAAATAAATAAGAACATTTAAAAACAATGTTTTAAAGAAACGATTTTCTTAAAAAAGAACATTTAAAATATTTTTGACCCCCCCCCCCCTAGATTGTATCCTGGTTACGCCCATGTATTCGTGTATTGTCATCGGGAATATGTATGCCTGCAAAGTTTCATCCATTTGCATTGAGTATAAGGCGGTTAAAATAACGTTACAAGATTTGATTTTCCGAAGTGAAGCTAAAGAAAAGGTTTAAAAAAAGGTTTTTTACAGCTTATTATCCTCAGTGAAACTCCTTATATGACTTGGCTTTTTGTTGATGATTTTTGCTAATAACTTTTAATACGATATTTTAGTTTTTAATTGGAATTTCTCTTCTGCTTTTTCTAATAATATTTTATAAATCTTTAATACATACCTATTTGTCTAATTTTACTTTTTATAGTTAATAAACATCCAAGGCGAATTCATCCCAGGTAATCTCGTTACAATTACAACTCGTACAAAAACCACAAGCAATTTGTTTTTGTAAAATCATTGTACAATGTCAAAAACAGAAACAAAGATAATAAAAGAGAATAAACAAAATTTTGACATCCAACAGTGATTTTAGCTAATATCAGCAGGGCTTTTAAGACCACCTGTAATAAATTCGCCTTGATAAACATCCTTTAATTTGAAGAGCGAAAATTATAAAAAATGTAAACAATTTCTTTAAAAATAAAAAAAAAATGTGTTAAATCAAAAAATAATTAACAAAAAAAAAAAAAAAACTGTGGGTGTTGAAGCATAAAGAATCTTTATTATAGATAGATAAAGAAATAAATGCACTCAACTTGATATTTTGTATGGGGCGTTTTATGTGAATTGGTTTTGTTTTTATCGAAATACATAACATTTGCTTTTTTTAATAACAATAAAAGCAATTATTAATTAAAAATACGCCTTTAATTATGTCCTCCACCACAACTAGTGTGAATACTAAGTTTGTCATTCAGTGTGAAACTTTATTAATATTCATCTTAGACCCCATAAAGTTTATATGTATATTCTGGGTCCCTGAGTAACTCTTAGTCGATGTTGCCATGTCTGTCTGTCTGTCTGTCCGCCTATTGAAAACAACGGAAAAGAACAATATTGCTGTCAATTTCTATCTTGTTCTCCTAAAGGCAGTTTTACACTTTGATACAAGTCTTAAGTATTTTGAGGAAAATACAACCCAGACATGATAAGTTTTGTTATTGTTACAGTCAAATCCCGATAGTTCGTACCCCGATAAATCGTAATTCCCGATAATTCGTAATAAGCTGTCGGTCACTTGAAAAAATCTCGTTAATTCGTAAAATTTCCATACATTTTGGTCCCCTCGCTAATTTGTAATTTTTTTTTTTCAAATAAAATCTTCTTTACCTCTTATAAATCGTAATTGTTTGCTGACTACCACTTATAATTCGTAATAAAAACAAGAAAAACATGGAAAGAATGAGTTTTTGTTTACCACTATTTTATTTTTGCGGGATTCTACTGTATTTTAAACAATTATTATTATATCAGGGAAGCATTTTCGTGACTTGGGTTTTAGTGTAAAACAGTATTAAGCAGTTTGGAATTGAATTCCAGCTAAATCAGTTTAGTTGGAAAAGAGTTATAAGTGGAACAACAACCACATATTAAAAAAAAATTAAGTAGCTTCAACCCTCCTCCAAACAATCCATCCAAGAAGCCCGCTGACCTCACCTACCCCTGGAAAAGCGAAAAATACCATGGCAAACGGTAAGAATCAAAGCTTAGCAAGGTTTCCCACCACTACACCAAATACACAAATAACACAGCGTTTACATTTGCCAGTACTGGCAAGACAGTAAGCATATACATATTAGTTGGCAAAACAATGCAAAAACAAAATAGCTGTAAAAGTGTTTGTGTATTAGTGAAAAAGTTTGAATGAATTGCTACTGTCTTGCCAGTACTGGCAAATGTAAACGCTATATAATTGTCTATGTGGTTGCTGTTATGTTTTTACGCAAGGTTGCAACTTATGACTGACATAACGTGTGAAGATCGGTAAGGAATATTGCTATTTCAGTAAAATTTTATCTGTCATAGTTTGACACGATTAGAAATCATTCCGATATACATATGTACTTCGTGAACATCGGTTTATAAGTTACAATAGGCTCCATATATATTTCGGAAAACACTTAAGTACCTACATTTTAAACCGTTACGAATAATGGTATTGAAGTAAAATTTTGTCTGTTATAGTTTCGTAAGATTAGAAATCACTCAATCAAATTTCGTGAATGTCGGTCTATAATTTACCATAGCACCTACTATAACCCCACTCTGAGAAATCATTTAAATACGCCCCACACTCTGAGAAATCATTTAAATACGCCTAAAACCGTAGCAAATATAGATTATGTGGTAAAATTGGGTCCAATTTATAGAAACAACACCACGTAATTTTGTGATAATCGGTATATAATTTACCATAGGTCCCAAATAAAGCGGCCTTCCGAGAAGCAGTTTAAGAAGCATTAAATTCTAAAAAATTTGTATTACTGTAGTAAAATGTTGTCTAGTTTTTTGAGGAACGATCCATAATTTAAGGTAGCTCCCATATAAAAAATCCCTCCTGCAAATAACGTTAACACGCTTAATAATATTTCTGAAACAAATCATGACACTTATGTTATTTTAATTGGGTATCGAATAAAAATAATGTGAGGTCAGGTTTTACATATGTATGTATGTATAAACATTAGCTTATAATTTATAGATCCTATAGGTATAAAGCTGACTTCTGAAATATTTTAACTCTCGGTAAAGGGTTAAAGATTCGGCACAGCGGAATATAGCAGTCTTTCTTGTTTTATTATAATTTCATTAAAAATTATAAAGAAACTAAATTTTTATAATTAATTTTCATTTAAAATTCTCTTAAAAAAGATTTACCAACTCTTTTACAGTAAAATCTCTTAAAAATGATTTATGTTTACGATCAGAGCTGCCGTTTTTGGTTATTTCTAACCAAAATTGGTTATAATTTTTTTCAATGTGGAGATGTGAATATTTTTTACATTTTGGTAACTTTTTTCTTAAATAATCCTACGTACGAATATGTTTTTCTTGATACAATTATTTACGAGCTCGAATAATTTGTACTGTGTACTACGATTTTGTCATTATTTTATACGAACGAACGGAAGTTTTTTATACTCTATCGATCAGCAAAACAGCAACCAAATAATTTTTTTAAGATTTTTGTTAATGGACCATTTGAGGCGCAGTCACGGTCAACATTTGCATGAAATAATCTCCACACATTAAATTATATGGACCGTACTATCGATTTAAATAAAGATTTCATTAATTTTTCTGAATTTTATGTGTTTTTTTAAACTTTCCGGAATTAATTTGACAAAGTGTGATAGTGTAAATGCAATGTGCCACGAAAATGACAAGTATTATGAAAAAAGTATGACATCCCATACGACTTCATCGTTTTTTGAAAAATTTCTAAACAATAATACTTTTCATTAGATCAGGGTTGCATTTTATTTCATTTGTGAGTGTTTAAACTTTGTGTGAAGGTGTGAACAGAAACTGTCATGTTAAATTAGATTTAGACAGTTGCAACAAAACTCATTAGATTTCTATCTAACAAAGTATTATGGAATACGTTAGACTTGTGAGATAGTGTAATCTAGCCTTAACTATTGTAAAATGAAAATATTTTTTTTTACGAAAAAATTTCAAATAAATAAAAACTTTTATTTTTTTAATAAAGTTTCTCGTAAGTTTTAAAGGAAAGAGAATAAAATTCCTTGTTTTGTTTTCTTGATTTATAATTATTATTTAACTATAAAGTGCAAATAACCTTTGTATTACAATGCAACTTAAAATAAATTTTAATGATTTTCTAAATTAAAAAGAGGCATTTTAAATTTGGTTATATATTTTTACATTTGGTAACTTTTTCCAAAATTTTGGTTGTAAAAATTGTATTGGTTGTGGCAGCACTGTTTACTATTTTTTGTTAAATTGTTTCTCTTTTGCCTTAATGTATGGGTGAATTTGTTTTTTTATTACTTTGCTGATCATTGAGGTGTTGAAATGCACTTAATAACAACAACAAGCACCTCGCTTATATTATGTTGGTAAACAAATTTTTTGTTGTTATTTTTTCAATTAACATGTAGTTGCCAGAGTTGCCCAAAAAATATTTGTAGCCAAAATGTAAAAATAAAGTAACCAAAAGCGCAAAAAAATTACCAAAATTATTTTGTATTATTTCAGTTTAAAATTTGTGTGTATAAAGAAGAAATATTGTTTGTAGGATTGTAAACCGCCGGACTGATTTTTTCGACAGTATATTACCTATGGTTTGGAAAGAACACTAGGCTAATTAATTTTTCGAAATTTTTAGCGGAAATGGCACCACCTATACAAAGTTAATACTTTTTTGTTCGTTTTATTAAACTACATGTTCACAAAAAATAGATGCTTTTTGCCCGGTGGACATATAACCATATTTAACGGGATGTGATCGGAAAGGCCTTTGACCTTATCGTTTATCTAGAAAAGTGTTTGAGTTGGACCTTTGAAGCATTAAGAGTTGCAGATAATGACCCCCTACACTTCAAAGTATATACCTTATATATACCTTATATGGTTAAAATAGTTTTTAAGTGGATGAAAAAAGTATTGGTTTTAGATGCACAAATACCACATACAATTTTAAGAATCAAAAAAAGCGGAGCGGGTAGTTTTTGTTCCAAAACAAAAAATTGGTTATTTTTGTGTTGAAAAAAGTAACCAAAATGGATAAAAAGTACACAAGTACACATTGGAGAAAAAGTAACCAATTTTGGTTAAAACTAACCAAAACGGCAACGCTGGTAGTTGCTGTAATGCATAACAGTAGTACGAAAGAAAACAAAAAAAAAATTAAAAAAAAAACTTTAAGTACAATGCATTTTTAGATCTGGATTTAGAATTTTTTTTTTTTTTTTTTTTTTGGTGAAAATGCATTAAGTTTTTTTCGTAAATAGGTGTATGCTAAATGCTATTTGAGCATAAATTATTTTGAAGAAAAATTAAATTTCTTCAGAAAATGTGGTTATAATTAAAAGAAAAATTATTTTTTGGGTTTTATTTTCCCTTGGTTTTGTTAGTCACATTCTATGTATAATTATAAATCTTAAAGGACTTATTTAACTAAAGAAAAAGGCTTGACTAACGCATACTTTTTGTCTACGAAAAAAACGGCACAAAAATCCAAATGTTAAAACTCCAAAAAATTTGTTTGATGCAGTAATCAATACTTTTTACCAATACCTGTGTATGTGTCTTTTATTCTACAAAAATTCAGACCTCAATGTTGAACTCAAATTTTTATTTTGGCACTTGTACCACTTTGCTTTTCAGCACCTTTATTTTTAATTTATTAATAAATTAATGGTTTTCACTGTGCAAAATTTACACTGAAATGATTAAATTATGCATAAGGCAGCGCAAACAATTTGACAAATATTTAACTTAAATTTTTGATAAATTTTGTTCAAACAAGTAAACATCTTAAGTAACAACGCAAGAGGTTTGTACAAGCGTAAAAATTAAGCCTATTTGTAAAGCTATTTGTCATATTACTTTTTTTATTACATTAAGTTCTTATCATTTGAAATATGTGTGTGTATGTAAGTTACTTATTGATATATTTGTTAACTTTTTATTTGAAATTTAAAGTACATATTGCTTTATTATCAAAGCAAATTTTTTACTTTTAACATTTAGCATTTTGAATCCAAATTTTGATATTTTATTTTTTTGATATTAGGCGAAAATTCATCAAATTTAATTTTCATCAAATTTAATTTTCATTAAATTATTTTTATGAAGAAAGGAATTTTATAACATGAAATTAATTAAAATACATTGATTATACTTTTTAAACAATATTTTTTCGGCTTTATATCACTTTATGTAATCAACTTTCTGGCAACACTGGTATAGTACCCACTTTCAGGGCTGTCAGATTTTTTTGAGCTCCATCGCCAAACCGGATGCCAGAAATCGCCAAACGTCGATTTTGTTCAGTTTTTGTAAAATTTTCTTTTTTTTTATAAAATTTTGCATACAAAAAACGCTAGTATAATTTTTCAGTCAAAAATCGCCAAAAACTGAGAAAAAATACAAAAAAGTCGCCGAAGTAAATTTTGTTTTGTTTCTGTAATTTTTTTTTAAATAACATAAAATGGAGATCATATATTCACTTAAAAACTTAAATTAAGTACACAAGTCTATAAAATCGTACACTTCAGCCTCACCGATTTCATTACTGGAGTTTTGACCTACACACTATTAGAATTGCATACGTACTATTAGAATTAAATAGTGACTGAATATTAAATTCACTTAATATGTTTTTATACCCTCCACCACAATAAGTTGTGAAGAGGGTATATTAAGTTTGTCATTCCGTGTGAAACTTTTTTATTGTTCTTTTTAGACCCCATAAAGTATATATATTCTGGGTCCTTGAGTAATTCTAAATCGATTTAGCATGTCCGTCTGTCTGTCCGTCTGTTGAAAACACGCTCACTTTCGAACAACTCAAAAGAAATGAACAAACTTGGTGCCAAATTGCTTGTAGTTATCCTAAGCAGTTCGGGATTGAAATCCAGCAAAACCGCTTCAGTAGAACCAGAGCTATGAATCAAAATGTGGAACCACCACCTAAAAAAATTGATAATTTTGTTACAAAAAATAACATAAATGCTGGAACAAAGCACGGAATGAGATAAGATTTTGCAAAAAATTGTTTTATTTGACTGGAAATCACGCTGTTAAATTTCGTGAAGATCCGTCCATAATAATTTGGTACTTCACAGTTTTTTAGGACTAGAAATAACACTGTGAATTTTCGTGAAGATCGGTACATAATTTACCTTAGGCCCCATAGAAACCCTACTCCCGGAAAACAGTTTAGTACACCCAAAACCATAATTAATAATGCTATCATAACAGAAATTGGTACATCACAGTTTTAAAGGCCTAGAAATTACGCTGTGAAATTTCGTGATGATCGGTCCATAATTTACCCTAGGCCCCATATAAACCCTACTACCGGAAAACAGTTTAGTCGCCTAAAACCATAATTAATAACAAATCGTCACAGTTTAAGATAATAATAACATCATACAGATATTACTCCTTTAACATTCGAACTGTCGGTTGAGGGTATCAAAGATTCGGCACAGCCGAGTATAGCACTCTAACTTGTTTATATTAGTAATGATAAAAAAATGACAAGTTTTTAAGCAAAATCGCCGAAATAATATAAATGGTAAAAATAGCCAAGTTAATCGCCAGTTATATCAGAAATCGCCGTAAAAGTCGCCAGTCGCCAAATGGGAAATCCCACCGCCAAACACGTTTCAAAATCGCCACGTTTGGCGAGAAATCGCCATATCTGACAGCCCTGCCCACTTTAACAAATTTATTACTTTTGTTTTTTTTTTTGTTGTGCGGTGTTGGTGGTATGCAGTTGTATGCACTAACAGGTTTTAATTTTTTGTTTTTGCTATTTGCAGTGATTGTTGTTGTATGTGTGTGATTTTTTTGGTTCTCTCTAATTTTCCCCACTGACCGGACGTTAAACATTTTATGTAAACAAACAATGTGAGAGTGGTTGGTTGGGTTGGCATTTCTCAAGGAATTTAAATAGTTTTAAAACAAATATATTAAGAATTGTTTAGCAGTTTTAGTTAAATATTGTTTTTGTTTGGGCAGGTTATTCCTACTATGTAAAAAAAAATTCTGAAAAAAATGAATGATTAGAATAATGGGGTAGGTATTTGTACAAATAAAGCTGTCGAGCAAAGCATTCAATTGAAGTACATATATGCGTACATATGTAGTTATGTAAATTAATCATACCTATAAAATAACACTACAAATATTGAAAAAAAGTCATTGTAACTATTCGGCTGGTGCAGAAAGTTCTTTCCTAACAAAAAAAAAAAAAAAACACAGATCCGGCTGTTACAGCTGTCGCTAAGTTCACACCTTCGTATAGGTACGTGTCGCTTAAAACGCTTTTAAGACACGTTGTTATACTCTACGTTTACACTGATTCGTAAGATCCTAAAATAAATCTTCTTACATTAGTATTAACATTCTGACAATCACAAAACGCTTAACATTTTCGATTTGGATATAGGAATTATGAAAATCGCAGTCGCACAAAGATGGGTCAAAGTGGAACAAATTCAAACACCTTAAAATTAATCTGGCGTTTTGCGATTTCAAATCGTGCGATTGTCAGAATATGGCCGATAGATCTAATCCGATGTAATGATATCTATCTAAGCGTTCATCATAATTATCTTATAACTTATAATAAAAAGAATAGATTATCTTTATTATTTTGATCCTAAGACCTTTGGTGACCGTATGTTCATGACTTCATGCCGTCCCCATCAAAAAGCCTTTCTTTTTTTGTTACACATATCGTTGGTCTCATGTAGAAAGGCCCTAACTCACATAAATGCAACTTTACAGGAGAAGGCAAAACATAATAGAAACTGTATGTATGTATCATAATGTAAAATGGCTTCTACAATTGCTTGTTAAACTGATATTTTTGATGCTATTGTATTAAATTTTTGTGACGAGGTGTATTTGTGGGAAATGTATTGAAATCACTAAAAAACTCAATTTCGAAAAAATTGAGTTAGGGCCTTTCTACATGAGACCGACGATATGTATGTATTTTGTTATTCATCGTTATCGTTAACTATGGGTACGTTTATAAAGTTTAATGTTCGTAAAAGCATCACCTAAGAAACTTGGCATAACTCTTATATGCCAAACGTTTTTTTATGCGGTGATGCCGCAGCTCTGAAGCAAATTTTAGCAATTATTGTATCAGTTAATTATCTGATGCCATAAATTTTAGGAAAATTGTCACTTTTTTGGTTCAACATTTTCAATAAAATTTGTTATCGCTTTTATTGATAAAATTATTATTATAATTTTTCATCCCCATAGAAACCTTTTCAATAGAAATGTTTCATGTTGAAGCTTCCTTAGAATTATCTTCCGATCACACATCTACAGTTGTTACTATAAAGAACCCCAATAGAATTGTATATATCTCCGTCTGGTTACTTAGCAACGTCACCCACACAAATATACATGTGTTAAAATATAAAAAATATCTCAGTACCTATTGCACAGCAAACAATCAGCTTAGTACACCGGAGAATGTGTACCTCCCTATTAATTTAATTTTAATTAAATTTTGAGAGTTATCCTAAACTTTTCAACACTCTACCATAACCCCTCAAAAAAATCAAAAATAGTGAAATATATTCTATAGATGTCGAGCGGGTCTTGACTACAGTATCAGAAAACAGCATCCCTTGGAAAATAACTTACAGCCATACCTAAACAAGAGCGGAAGCGTTTTCTAGCTGTCAAAAATGCTCATGCCCATACAATTTGTATGAAGCATCCCTAAATAACGCGGCGTCAACGCTTTGCAATTGGAAAATACGATGTTGACAGCGCGCTTAATAGTGAAGTTGGCCACTATTGTTGATAAATATCGTCAATTTAGTTGTTTTTGGTGATTCTAGCGGTTTTTTCTCTATTTTTATTTCTATTGAGTGGGTTTTATTAAACAAAAAAGTTAACACTTTTGTTCGTGACACAACGTTGACGCTCTTGTTTAGGTATGGCATATCAGCGTAAAAGCTAAACGAAAGAAAACGTTCCGCCTTACGCTCTTGTTTATGCACGGCTGTAAGTCTGAGTTCATACGGCTCATGTCTTATTGAAAAGATTCTTCCTTTTTCTTCTTTGAACATGAATTGGCGTTCAAATGAATCATGTCATGTTGAAGACATGTTTTTTATTTTGTTTTATTTGATATTGAAAACCAAAACAAAATTAAACAACGAATAAGAAAGCAAAACTTAAAGACAGTACATGCATCTGTGTACTCGTTTCTTTTCCCCTCGCCCCTCTCGCCTATAAAATAGCAATCTTGTCAATAAGACATGAGCCGTATGAACACAGACTTACGGCCATTTTCACCAAGTTCAGTTATAATTAACCATTGGTTATAGCTATCAAAACGTATTGGTAACCGGAACTTTAATTGAAAGTTAGTTTTAACCGAACTTGGTGAAAATGCCCGTTAAGGAGAAAAGATACTGCTGGACGCATACGGTTAGAAGAGCGCTAATTATCTAAATATGTAAAATGAAGCTGTGAAGGAAATATTTTAGAATAAGTGCTGGTTCACACAGGTCAAGTTTGACTCTTCAAGTCTCGAGCTTTTAGGAGAGAGGGGTAAAGAGAATGGAAAGGGGTACATACTTGACCGTACCAGTCAGTTTTGTATTTTTCTTTTCTTTTTTCATCCGTAATATAATAAAAAGCTACAAAGTTGAAGGAAAAGAAAACAAAAATTAATTTTGTGCATGAACGTGAACGCAAGTTCAAAAGAAAATTTAAATAAAACTGTTCAAGTAAACTTGACCTGTGTGAACCAGCACTAAGTTTTGAATAATTATTGTTAGTTTATATTTAATATAGGTACATATGAAAATTCAATGCATTATTTTACAGCTGTTGTGCATGCATCAGCACAACATGTGATGTGTGAAAATTTTGCATCACTGCAGCAGTGATGTACAGTTTTTATTCATTTACGAACGTACCCTAACTTCTACTAGTACGGTGTTCAGATTTAAAATTTGTTACCAATTCTGTGTTATCGGTTCTACTGTGCAATTTGTTATTTTACTGATTGTTTTGGCCGGCCATTATTAATTTTTTTAATTACTGCTACTTTTAGGCCCATTTTTACAACTTACCGATAGCTTAAAGTAGACTTTAACCGGCTTTATAAAAAGTGTTCCGTTATTAAAACTTTACTTTAACCTATAGGTAGTAAAAGTAATGTTGCAATAATGGAACACGTTTTATACGTCCGATAAAATCCTACCTTTAGCGATCGGTAAGTTGTGAAAACGGCCTTCGTGGATTTATTTGTATGTATTATGTGTTAATTTTTTATTATTTTTTTTTGTTAAATTTTACACTTTTATGTACATAAGTATACCTATATACCTACTAAGTGTATGTACATTGTTCATACATAGGTGCATATATATGTAGTTTAGTTGTTCTTTAAATCTTTTATTTTCTTCTCATTTAAAAAATAGATTTTTAATAAATAAATTTAAAAATTAGCTTTTGATTAATTTTTTAATTTTATTTTCTATAAATTTTTTC
Source organism: Pollenia angustigena (assembly GCA_930367215.1). Taxonomy (NCBI): domain Eukaryota; kingdom Metazoa; phylum Arthropoda; class Insecta; order Diptera; family Polleniidae; genus Pollenia; species Pollenia angustigena. The sequence continues at coordinate 17,414,862 of OV884056.1, forward strand.
TTTAAAAATACCTACTCACACAATCATAATGCAAAAACTCACTCTCGCTCTCATACAATAACAAAAGTGAAGTAAAAATGAAGAAGCATATAGCAAAAACAACAAATACTTGATTGAAAAAAAAATAAACAAGAGCTGGGAGAATGTGTAAGTGTGTGTATGTGCGATGGGGACAACAAAAACTTGAATAGTGAACGATAAAATCATTCGAGTACAAACAGTGGAACGCGGTGGAAGTGTTATTTGGTAAAATTTTGTACGTTAAGTCCGTGCGTGATGTTTTTTTAATAAAATAAAATATATAAAATAATAATTTAAAGTTAAAATTAAACAGCCAAAAATAAGTGTTCAAAAAAAAAAAAACGTGAATTTCTAACGAAAACATAGCTACAAAGGTTAAAAAAATAAAAGGAATAAGAAGATAACACAAAAAAAGTTTAAATTTTGCTTAAAAATTAATTAATTATTACGTATAAAGAAAAAGCAATTTCAATTAATTAATTTGTTAAATAAAAAAAAAACTTTATAAACATATAAAATCAAAATATGTATGTATAAAAATAGTTAATTTATTGAAGGAATGCGGGCTATTTTTAATTAAATGTCAGATAAATTTGTTGTTTGTTTGTTTGTTGCAAATTGATACATTTGCAATAGGTTTATAAATTAAAAGAAAAAGTTTTAACAAAATAAAAATATACATCCCTACATATGTATATCAAAAATAGCATTTCCGCATGAAAAAAATTACAACAATAGTAATAAAAAAATAAAAAAAAACATAAATCTAGATTTCTTGGTTCTCCCCTCCATCATTGAAAAAATCTTTTCTGTCATTCACTCATTGATAAAAAAGAAGCAAATAATAACAAAAACAACAATAAATTTGACAGTAAAAACAATTTAATACAGTTGTTTTCTAATCTCGTTTTAATATTATACAATATTTTGTCAACTACCTATTCAGCAAATTCAAGTTTTTCAAAGTTCATCAATAACTGATAATAATTTCGAAAATGAAACTTTGGATTTAAATGGTTTAAAATTTAAATTAAGGCAAGTTTTTTTACTTTTAACTTCTAAAAATTAACATACGTATTCAGTTAAAGTTATTTAAAGTAAGGTTTTTTTATTATTTAAAATAATGGTTTAATTTATTTAAAATATTAACTAGTTATTTGTTTGAATGTTTAAGTTAAAACCGTTGTAAGTAGGGAAACTTTAAAAACTGTAAAATTTAAAAATAAATTGACAAACTTTTCTGTTTTTTTGAGATTTAAAGGTTTTAAATTAAAGATTTTCCACACAAGGTTCTTATGCTTAAGTATGGGGTTTATTAAAGAGAAAGGAATGGATTTTTTTTTTGTACACTCAATAGAACAAAATTTACTATCCTGGCTATCAGATTTGGCAGTTTTTAAACATATTAGGCGATATAATGTTGTGGTTATCGTCGTTAGGCGATATTTGAAGCAGTTGCCGAATTGTAAAATGCATTTGAACTTTAATTTTAAATAGAATTTTTTTACAAATTGAAAGTATTGCTATTGTTCTTGCTTGCTTGCTTTATCCAACGGTTTCAAATCACATGATCGTGGCGGCAAATTAACATCGCCATGACGTGAAATAACACTTTCATTGAATTTCTTGCGCAAAAGGGTTATTGTTTCGTTGGCTTTGTGGCAAGTGCCACCATCCTGTTGGAACCACATATCGTCCAGGTCCATATCCTTAATTTCTGGCCACACGGAATCCGTTATCATCTCGCGATAGAGAACACTATTCATGGTAACTGTTTGGCTGACCTCATTTTCAAAGAAGTGCGGCCCAATGACGCCGCCAGCCCATAAACCGCACCAAAATTTTTTCACATTTCCTACCTGGTTTGACCAAAAAAATCGCGAAGTGCACGAAATGCATTTTGATTTAAACGCCCATTGTCGTAAAAGCCTTTTACAATATTAATACGCTGCTTAATTGTGTACCTCTCCATGGTTGAATTTGTCAAAAACTGAAACAAAGAAATGCCGAATTAAGTTAGGCAAACAAATTGACGTTAAAGTGTGACTTACAATAAACATTTTGCATTATGGTTGGAGCACCCTTTAGAACATAACCACAGCTGTTTAGCCTAAAAAAATTATATTTTTATTTTAAATGCGTTTTAAATTTTTAAAAATAAATAAGAGTAAGCTAATAACATACATACATACAAAAAATATAATATTTCTTTAATATTTAATAATTTTTATTCCGATAGTGAGAGCAAATTTACCAACAGCTGTGTTTGTTATTTGTTTCTAAATTGGAATAGTTGCTACTATCGTTTTTTTTTCATACTTTTTTTTTTGGATACAGTACAAAACAATTATGTGGGTTATTTAAAATTTAAAAGAAAGCACTTGACATTTTATGTTAATTTTTATAATTTGAAATTTTTTATAAGAAAAAACCATAGTGAAAATTGGTAAAAAAAAATTTTTCTTCTTGTGTTTTTAAATAATACAACTCTGAAAATAAGAAAAAATTTATTTATTGAACAAAATTTCAAAAAATAGCGAGAGCCTACGACTTTCGAATTACTTTACGTATTTTGTGACATTTCTTAACAAATTGTTTTCACACTGTTATATGTTTTGAATTTATTTGAGTTTCTGATATGTCTCAATACTCTGTGTTTAAGTGTAAAAGGGTCTTAATAAATATCCAATTTGAATTAAACCTTAAGACATTTATGCTATTAAATCATTTCTTTTCGAATGTTAAATTATGTTTCGATAAAAATCGAGCAATGTATTTTACCATATTTCTTCTTATTTTTATGTTTATAAAAAAATACCCAAAGACAAGCGTCAAAAAACCTAACAGGATGCAACCAACTTGTATGAAATTACAAATGACAGTTTGTATGAAATACTAGCTGACCCGACAGACGTTGTCCTGTTCAAATTAAGAAAAATGTTTGCGTTCGATTTTTAAAATCCGTTAAAAAGATACGAACATTTGAAAGAAAAATTAGTCAAATCGATAGAGCCGTTTTCTGATTTTAGGTAAATCGAAAAAAAGTGGGCGGGGCAAAATTTTCTTTCCGTAAAAACCTAAGTTGGACCATGGCGATGATTTTATAGAAAAAATCGTCCAAGTCGGTCAAGCCGTTCTCAAGTTATGCGCTTAATAGAAAAAATGGGCGTAAAAGCAGGCGTGGTAAATTTTTCTTTCGATGAAAACTTAAAATGGATTAATACGAACATTTGAAAGAAAAATTTGTCAAATCGATCGAGCCGTTTTCTGATTTTAGGTAATTCGAAAAAAGTGGGCGTAAAAGTAGGCGGCGCAAAATTTTCTTTTCGTATAAATTTAAGTTGCACGATGGTCATTAATTTAAAGAAAAAATCGTCCAAATTATATAGATGTCATTGGTGATGCAATATGAAAATTGGATTTTGCCACGCCCCTCCGCCCGCAGACCGAAAATCAAAAATCAGACTTCACAGTGCCACCCGCCTGAATATTCTGAAGATTCCCTAAAAATTTCATCAAAATCGGCCCAGCCGTTTTGGAGTCCATACGTTACATACATACATACACACATGCTATTTTATACACTCAAAATATTATGTAGTTAAATTCAAACGAAAATTCATTTTAAACAAATTAAAATTCATTTAAAAAACGGATCATTTACATTTCATTTAAAACAAATGATTTTTTCATTAATTTCAAAATTTTTCATTTATTGAACTTCATATTCCTTAAAATTGAATGATTTTTACTTTCAAAAAATATATTTTAACCGACAAAAATCAAACTACATAACAAAATAAATACGGAAAAACATTATTTTTTGGTAGTTTGTTTTTTGAATAACAAACATAAATGTTAAAAAATAAAATTATTCGTAAAATAACTAAATTTTTAATAAATTTTAACAGTACGGAAAACGAATTTAATAACCCACAATCAGTTACTGTAATATTTTTATGAGTGTATACATAGAAGATACAAATTTTATTTAGTTTGGACGGAACATGTTAACAAAAAATTAAAAAAAAATACATATAATTGTTGTGGGCAAAATTTGCAAACGTTTTCTAAATTGAAAATGTGTGTGGTTGCGAAAAAATAGTTTCTTTATTGTGAACACCAAGTGAAAATGTTGCTACCATTGTGAGCGAAGCTTAACTTTAAAATCCTAGCATTATTAATTTTAAACTATTTTGAATTTATTGTGTAATATTAAACTAGTGTCATTATTATTATTGGAATATTAAAAGTATTAAAAAAAAACTCATTTTATTAAAGATCAAAATCGATTTTAAAATTTTTTTTTATCTTAATTTCAGAGTTTGTATATTTTTTGTACATGTGTAAATTGCTGGAAAACTTTTTAAATGGAATTTAATTAAAAGTCCCCGATTATATTTTGAAAAATTTAACAAATTTGGCAGCTAATTTATGTTTTTTGTATGAATAATTATAATTAAACAAAAGTAATATTAACCTATATCTTTAACCGTAATTAGTTTTTATATTACAAAATTTTACTAAATATTTTTTCATTAACTTGGTTTATGTTTGGTTTTTTTTTTTGCTATTTAAGAGAGTAGTAAAAATACAAAGAAAAATCAAATACATAATAACAAATGCCAACTTCTTGTAGCCACAAAAAAATAAATAAAAAATAATAAACAACAATATTAAAAACTGGCAAAACGACTTTCAACATCATTTTGCCGTTTTTCCATTATTTTTATTACTATTTACTTTTTGCAAATTTTGCTTTTTTATTTTTTTTTTGTATGTTTTGTTTTTGCTTATGTTAATTCTTTTGCGATTTTATTTATTGTATTAATTTTTTTTTGTTTTAAAATTTTTTTTGTTTTATTTGTGTGTATGTTTGATTTAGTTAAAATGAGTCATAAATTAAAGTTAAGTTTTGAAATTAAGATTTTTTTCTTAAGAATGTTTCAAGATGGGAATTTAAATATACATACATAGATTTTGGTAAAGTAAGGAAAGGGGAATATAGGAAATAGGAAATATGTAATGTTTATGATTTGTTTGTAAAACAGTCCAAATTTTTAACAAAAAATTAGATATTTTTTTCATTATTTATTTATTGAATCTTCATATATTAAATATGAACTAACAACAATTAATCAAATCTTATCCTAATACTTTATTTTATGTCCTGCCAGTGCCAAACAAAAAGTTTCTTCATCACGGGTGCTGTTCACCAGGGTTGTCAGATTTTTTTGAGCTCCATCGCCAAACCGGATGTCAGAAATCGCCAAAAATCGCCAAACGTCGATTTTGTTTAGTTTTTGTAAAATTTTCTTTTTTTTAAATTAAATTTTGCATACAAAAAACGCTAGTATAATTTTTCAGTCAAAAACCGCCAAAAACTAAGAAAAAATACAAAAAAGTCGCCGAAGTAAATTTTGTTTTGTTTCTGTAATTTTTTTTTTAATAACATAAAATGGAGATCATATATGTATTCAGTTAAAAACTTAAATGAAGTACACAAGTCTATAAGATCGTACACTTTAGCCTCACCGATTTCATTACTGGAGTTTTGACCTACATACTATTAGAATTACATACAAACTATTAGAATTAAGTAGTGACTGAATATAAAATTTACTTAATATGTTTTTTTATATTAGTAATGATAACAAAAAATGACAAGTTGTTAAACAAAATTGCCAGTCGCCAAATGGGAAATCCCATCGCCACGTTTGGCCATATTTGACAGCCCTGCTGTTCACATATATGTATAGGTGTTTATCGCTCATCTAATTGGGTAAGTGCTGCAGTGTCTCTTCTTCTTAAGCGAGTGTGGCTGCCATGATTTAAAATATTTCGAACTAGTGGATTTGGGTGTTGTTCAAGCCTTTTCAAATATTTGACTGCATATTTTGTAATCATAGTTTTTACTAATGGCACATTGAGATCCTTATGAATGTTTGAGTTTCTAACGTACCAGGGAGCGGCTGTGATTATTCAAAGAAGTTAATTTTGGCGCCTTTGAATTTTTTCGATATTAGAGGCCGAGGCAGTGCCCCATAGTTGAATACCTTAGCACCAGATAGGCTTTAAGATAGAGTTGTAAAGTAGAAGTTTGCAATCGAGACTATGGACAGAATTTCTTCCAATAAGCCAATGAATTTGAATGGCTTTTAGTTTCGTTTGAGTTAATTTTGCCTCTATATGAGAAAGTTTTTTTTAAATCTTTATACATTTTTTTTAGCCGATTTACACACAGCAAGTTTTTTTTACCTTACAGAAAAGTGAAAAAAGTAGTATGATAACCACCAGTGTTGCCAGTGAAATTTCAAGAAAGATACATTTTAGTTTCCAAAAAGATACACTTTTTTCCAAAAAGATACATTTTGAAAAAAAATTCGAGTTCATTTTTAACGTTTAACATTTATTAATATTACATTATATCATTTATTTAAATTAATTTTTGTATTTATTTTAGTCATAAATATTAGGTATGTAATTTTTAAAAATACAATAAAAGCAAACATTAAAATTAATTATAAAATTTGGATGTTATCGAAACAAATTCGTTTTTGTAAAAATTAATATACGAGTTAAGTCGTTAATACCAAGATTATATCAAAAAGTTCATAAAAATTTCCTGAAAATAAAAGATGTTCATATTTCCTCCGAACAACTTCGCACTACTTGAATTCTTCGATTTAAGAGAGTGGTATGTTGAAACATCCTTAATGTTTTTTTTTTTTCACCTTTATAAAAGATGGTATTGTATAAGTATTGAGTCAGTTACGATGATCAGTCTTAATAAATTTCAGTACATTTTGCATACAGATTCAAAAGATACGAAAAATGACAGGATTATAAAATGTATCTTTCGTATCCTAATGGCAGCACTGATAACCACCGAAAATTCATGTACCCGGTGGTAGCAATACTACAACGCAAGGCAAATTCATATAAGGTGGCCTCGATGGCGAATTTATAGAAAAAGCGAATTCAACTCACAAGTACAAAATGTAAATTAATAAACATAACATACAGAAATAAAACAGAAACTGAATATCCAAAAAATACTCATTTAGGCTTTTGCCAATGCGAATTCATAGCCAGGGAACTCGAGAGATCAGCAAACTATTGCATTTTTATCTTGTTAGTTTGTCAAAAATTTGTTTATATCTAAATTGATTTTGACAAATAACTTTTTAAACTAGATACTTTTCAAAAGGAATTCAGGCAAGTCTACCTGTTATAAATTCCCCTTAGCTTTTCCGGTCACCTTTTAATGAATTCGCATGCTAAAACAAGTACATGAATAAACAAACAACATTGTACATATTTTTTTGTTGGTCGGATACGTCAAAAACCCAGCAGCTATTGACTTTGCTCTCTCTAAAGGGGTTTGTACACGGTCAATCATTTTTCATCAAGCGCTATCGTTGCATTAGTGAAAATTGTTTGTAAGTGTGACACCCACAATGCTGGATGGAAAATTAAAAAAAAAATTAGATATGATGGCGAATATTACGTCTAGCACACGTATATGATTGAATTCGCCTTGACGTCAAGCATTTTGAGTAAGTCTGGGTTCACACTATGAAAGTTTTCTTTCTGAAAGTCTTAGTTTGTTAAAGAGAGGGGTGAGGAAAGTGGCATTTTCTCTTCCCCTCTCACCAATAAACCCAGACTAAGAAGAATAATGTAGATCAGCTGTGTGTATATCCACCTGAAAAGTTAATCCTTCTTGATGATTACCTTAAAAAAACTCATAAAATTTAGGGAAATTATTTACTATCTATTACTTACAAGGAACTAGTAAAGGTTGGTTTAGACGATGACACAAGTCGTGCGTATTATGACGGAAATGATACCCTGATCTAATTATTGTCTGAAATTTTTCAAAAACAAATAAGAACTTATCATGACAGGACTTGTGTGATCGTGTAAACTACACCGTAGGATACTTAACCTTCAATTCTATTTAATTTTCTATGATTCATTGTCCTCCTTTACAATTCTTTCCATTTTTATACTCAATAAATAATTGCTAAAGCCAAAAGTCATAATATTTTTCTTCTAATTCTTTTAATATTAAAGTTAATGGCAAAAGGTAAAAACATTTGAAAACCGCTAAAAGCAAAAAAAAAAAATATCAAGAAAAAAACCAAATAAAATCCAAACATCAATAACACAGTATTACAACATCTAGACAACAAACAATAAAGCCACAACCAACAAAGATTACAAACAATAATTTAAGAGGTTAAAAACGCTCTAAAAGAAAAATAACTAAACATCTCACCATCAGTTAGTCTGACAAAAACAGAAAATAAACAAGAAAAGAAGGCTGTGCCGAATCATTGATTCTCTCCACCAAGAATATGAAGTTTTTGGAAATGGACTTTATAGATCAATCGTCATAAAATCTGACATCATAATTCTAGTTATATGAAATTAATGTGTAATTAATTTCGTCTATTCGTGTAAAAAAGTGTATTCCGACAGCACGTATAAAAATGAATTTCGGCAAGGAGTTTAATGTGGGACCTGTCGTCAATTATGGACCGATCATTACTAAGCATTGTAATGTGAAAATAAATACATATTATTAAACTAAATTTAACGAAATTTTACCCAAAATATAATTACAGTACAACCTCTATAATTCGGACACTCGATAGTCCGGACTATCCAGAGTCGATGTTTTGAACAATTTAGAAATTTTTCCTCTGTTTAAACGAAAATAAGTTCATGTTTTACACACTTGATAGTTTAAATCACTTTTGCAGAAGTTTTACAAGTTTTCTGTAAATTAAGTGTAAATAAATTCTTGGGAGTGTTGCTTTTTTTAGTCTTTTAATTAAATTTTTCGGTGATATAACATTCTTTAAAATCTATATTGAGCTAACAAAATGTTTTAAACTGTAGTCCGGACAAAGGCTGAAAGTATATCTGTACGAATTATCGAGGTTATACTGTATTCGTTAAAGCTTAGGCGTAGGAAAGTGGGTTCCGGTAGTGGGTTCCGGTAGTGGGATTTTTAAGAGTCCTACGTTGAATAATAGATCGAACTGTTATAGTAAGGCAACCATTAAAAATTGACAATACAGTTATCGATGCGCAAAAAAAAGCAAAAAAATTTGTTGATGCTTTGTTGACATTTTGTTTACAAAGTAAATCACTTTACTTTGTATTGAAACAGTATAAAAAAAGCATCACTGCAATGTGTTCAGACATGTCTCGCGTATAAACTCAAGAATTGCTGCAACAAAACTTGCAAGTCTGGACGATGACTTAGCAGATTAAAAAACAATTTAATTGTTGAACAGACTGAAAGTCATGGCTAAATATCTCTTAGTGTTACACTAGGAATGATAAACTAAATAAAACCTCATTCACCACTCGTAGTGATAGAGGGTATAAAAACGCATAAAAAATAAAATACAGGGACGTAAAGGTCAGGCAATCAGGTATTTCACTCTTGTGGTACTCCTCGTATTCTTTTGTTTAATCGAAAAACTGGTTATACAAACAGCAAAAACACTTTTCTGTTTACTTGGCTTTATTTCTGTATAATTCTTTAAAGTCATTATTTATTTTATGTATGTATAAACTTGTTGTTTTTAGTTTGTTGCATTTCTACGTATTTTGGTCAAGAACTTATCTCGATTATTAAATCTTTAACGGAAATACGTGAAATACGTAATCATCATACCTAATAATAATTAACATTTTTGCAAAATATTTTTGAAATAAAACAATAATTTTTTAAAAAAATTTTCTAATTAATTCATGTTTAACAAATGATTAAAAGAAAATAATATTTTTTTTTCATTTTTTAAAAGTAATTACAAATCTAGGCACGTACAGTTTATAAAAAATCTTGAAACAAATTAATCGGTTTTTCATAATACATGTTTTAAAAATGGGTACATGAAAAAATAATGTTAAAAAATTTATATTATATGTTAAAGAATATTTATATTGATTCATATTCCAATGTTCCAAGGTGGAACAAAGAGCACCATAAAGCTTTTCCATCGTGATCAGTTCTCTGCCATCAGTTTTACTTTCTGTTGACTTTGTTAAAGTTTTGATTCGTCTCAACCAGATGTTGGTGGTTCTGACTTTACTTTTGTTGCTGTGGGGGTTTCATTCAATTTCCATCTTGCCTACGTTGTCTTGGGTGCATCTGAGAACATGGCTAGTCCAAGATTTCTTACAAATTTTATGAACACATTTACGTTTACATATGAGTTAAGCTATGGTCACATTTAACAAACATTTAACCTCCCACACGTAACCACTATTTTACCTAAACATTTCTTAGATTTTGCATAACGTTTGCTATATCAAACAGCATTTAACATTTTATTAATTACATTACATTAGGGATGAAACGATACCTCTAAGGTATCGATACGTTTACTCGATGTGGTATCGCTCGTAAAGTATCGATACCTACTTAGAATCGAAAAAAAAGTTTCGATTCTTAGTTACTTGTATGGGTGCTTGTATCAGTTTGTATGATAAAACAATAGAAAGCAGCATTTAAAAACGTTCTTATTAGTGTTTTATTACTATACAATAAAATAAGAACTTCGACCTATTAGAATTTTTGTCCAAAACGATAAGTGTAAAGATTGAGACCACTTTTAGTTGCCACCTAGTACCAATTTCCTTTCGAAAAATCTTTTTTATCTTAGGAAACAACATTTTATAGAACGTTCAGGATAACAACCTTCATTCACCTTTTATTCCAGAAATCAACAATTATTATTTCCTTTCAATAATTTCTCAAGCTCAAGGTCCGTTATATATAAAGAATATGTATTTAAAATTTCTCCAATTTTTTAATATTTGGCAAACATGTTGAATATCTGTCATTTGTGATGACTACAACATTTTTCATTTAAAATGAGAAAATTCAAGATGAAATTGAGAAAATTCCAAATGAAATTGAGAATTTCCATTTGATATTGAGAAAATTCCAATTGAAAATGAGAAATTCAATTTGATATTGAGAAAATTCCAAATAAAATTGGGAAATTTTAATTTGAAATTGAGAAAATTCCAAATGAAATTGAGAAAATTCCAAATGAAATTGTGAAATTTTAATTTTTCATTGATAAAATTGAATTATCTATATAATTTTTATTATATTCATTCAACAAACATACATAACTAACAAGGATCGAAAAATATGAAAATAAATACAAATCGCAGTATTATTGACCAACATGCATATCTTCCAGATCCAGAGCAGATTGGTAAAACGATGAAGTATGTTGTATGGCTCTACTGCAATCTCCAGTAGCTATACATACATGTCTTAGAAGCATCTGTTCTAAAAAGACAAGCCTCTGTTCTCCTACATGGGTGGGAATTACGTTCGGTACATTCATCGTTGTTGTTACCGCACTTTTTATTTTTGACCATTTCAATGGGGTTAAGCATCGGTGAATAGAAGCTCAATCGCAGGAGCGTAGCTGGAGAGTTGTCAGAAATAATTTGTAGCCGACTGTGGCATTGAGCATTGTCACATACCAATACGAGGATCTGGATGCCTGTTGGTCAATAATACTGCGATTTTTATTAACCTTAATTTTTTTCGATCCTTGTTAGTTATGTATAGGGATGAGATTTGCATGCACTAAAAAATCGAAAATATGCGCATAAAACATGCACTAAAAATTAAAAAATATGCATTAAAAAAATAAAAAATATGCACTAAAAACTTGACGATTTTCATAAAAAAACGGTTTTTTTTTTATTTTATTTAAAACAAAATAAAAAATTCTATTGTTGTTTTTATTCTATTGTTATTCAAAGGGATAATATTTTTTAGAACTTACCCCCCCCCCCCCCCCCCTCCCCTTGTTCATCGATTTCGAACGAAAACTTCGTTCGCTTAACTTTAATGTAAAACAAAAACAATGTTTTATAATTTTTTTTTTGTTTTAAATGTAAGTTATACGAACGAAATCTTCGTTCGGAAATAGATGAACAGGCAGTTAATTTAAATAACTACATCATTTAAATTGCATAGTCAAATAAATACTTTTTTATATTATCAAAAGCAAGCCTTTGTCTGTTAAAAAGCTTTTTTACATGGAAAATGATCTCTCAACGTCAACCGAAGTTGAGGCATACTTCAAGGATGCCAATACATTTGAAGAATATTAATTTTCTAATTTAGATCCCACATTTGATTCTAGATCAAAAATATTTGAAATTTGTTTTATTTTTTGAAATCCTCCATTTTTATTTGCAACAGTTTTTGTTTTTTTTTTTTTTGTTAATTTGTCGGGCTATTTTCCATTCACATGTTAATGTTACTTTCTGCCATATCAATTAATTTGAGTTGACTATTAAGTGAACTAAATCCTGTATGAAACCAATAAATCAATATTATCGAATTGGCTTCTGATTTCCTCTGCAACTCGGTGTAACCCATGTGCCAATCAAGTAGCATGTAACAGTTTTCGATAAATTGTTTTAGGACAATTGGCAGCCTTAACCATGTAAGGTGCTGCATCGGTTAAAAATGTAAGGATCTTTTGTCGAAATCTTGTATTTTAAGCAGAGCTCAAAAAAATAAATTAATTGATTTAAAAAAAAAAATTTTTGAAGGGTTTTTTTATACAATTTGTAAATTTTTCGAAGAACTTTTTTTTTATAATATGGAAATTCAAAAAAAAATATATTACTCAAAAATTTTAAAATATGCAAAAATATGCATTTAAAACCAAAATATGCAAAAATATGCATTTTCACCAAAATATGCAACAATATGCAAAAACAAATCGATGCCATTTAACGCAAATTTAATGATTCGGACAGATAATTGGTCGTCATCGGTTTTAGACTATCGACAAAAAACATGCATTTGCATGGAAATCGCATCCCTAGTTATGTTTGTTTGTTGAATGAATATAATAAAAATTATATAGATAATTCAATTTTATCAAGGAAAAATTAAAATTTCTCAATTTCATTTGGAATTTTTTCAATTTCAAATTTAAACTTCCCAATTTCATTTGGAATTTTCTCAATTTCAAATTGAAATTCTCAATTTCATTTGGAATTTTCTCAATTTCAAATTGAAATTCTCATTTTCATTTCGAATTTTCTCATTTTCAATGAAAAATGGTGTAGTGCTGAATGTTATAATTTTAGTGAAAACTTTGCATGGTGAAAAAGTAGAAGAAGCAGCATTAAAATCATTTTTAATTGGTAAATTCATATTCGAAAACGTAAAACGCAAGAATATTAAAAGTCGTTTATTAATAAGATTTCTCTATTAAACAGAAATTTATAACAAAAATTGTAAAAATTAGATTAAAAGTGTATTTAAAATAAAAAAAAAAATTTTAAATTCTTGCGTTTTACGTTTTCGGTTTCCAGCACACCGCTGATTTTATAAGCAGAATTGTTTGCCATAAAACATCTTGTTTCTAAACCATTCTATTAAAAACCACATTATTCTCCTTCCTTTCAAAAAAAATTGCCAGTAAAATTGTCGCAGCACCATCTTCGTCCAAATTCATTAAAATCAAAACAGAAATGAAAAATTTATGTTTTTACGAAATATGTTTGTGTGTGTTTGTCAAGCCATTTGTGTGGTTTAATTAAACATCTCTGATTGCATTTCATTCTTTATACAACATATCACTGTTGTTTACCCTACTCACACTTTTTGACAAAACATCTTAAGTGGAGATAAGGTAGCAAAAACGTTTTAAAAAAAGACTCTGTGAAAAAATAATTTTTCTGTAGTATGTAATAAAAAAAAAAAACCAAAATTAAAGAAAAATTTCGTTTATAATACAAAATTTTAAAAACGTAAACCAAAATGGTTTTTAAATTGTTGAGCTTTCCCTCAACAATAAATTTCAATGTATTTATCAAATTTGAAAAATTGGGAATTTAGCACGTCATACGGAAATCGTATTAATAATAAAATTCATATGATTTACAACATTTTTTCAACTGCATATGTCAATATGCCACAGAATTATTTAACTGCATACGAAAACTGAGTTGGAGTAGAATATAAGTACTTTAGTATATCTGTGGAAATAAGGAAAAAGTGTTTAAGTCTATTTTTTGTAGGAGAGCAATTTTACACTTTAAATGAAAAAGAAGTCGTTTTGCTATAACTGAAGATCTGAGAGGTGCCGTTAACTCAAAATTAGCTTAAGTTAACTTTAAGAAGTTTTTTCTTTTTGCCGCATATAGGTAGGTATACATATTTTGTTAAACTAAAAAAATTCTTTAGGATTTAAATTTAATTATTCTATTTAAGTCGAGCTATTTAAAGATTGATGAGTCAGTCATTCCAGTGCGTACATACTACATATTTATTTACCTAGAACAATGAAATCGACAAATATTAATCGGTTTTAAGTGCTTCCTAAGTTGTTGGGAACAAAGCAATACGAGTAACAAAAAAGATGACAATAAAAGGAAACCTAAAAATCCAAACTGTGTAAATAAAAAAAGAGTTAAATTTAAAGTTTTAAGTCATTTAAAAACATTTGAGTATAAAATAAAGTTATACATACCACCATGCAGTGAAAATCGAATTTGAGTTGAAATCGAACAAATTCTCAAAACGATCCTGTTTTGAAAGTTCATAAAAATATTCCGTTTTATTTTTTAGAATTACATACTCTAAAAGTCATGAAAAACAACCGTAAATTTTTAATGAATTGTACTAAAAATTTTCTTAGATTTTAATTTTATTCGATTTCGATTTCCAGAACATGGCCGATAGTAACTAAAATGGATTTAATTTTCTAAAATCTTTAAAATTAAGAACATTTTTTTCATTTTAATACTTCTAGGTACTTTTTTAATACATATGTATCTATAGGTATTTACTTTTAATTTATACCTAGTTCAGATTTTTTTTTTTTCATTTAAATTCCATTTTATTATTTTCTCAGCGGCATTAAAATTCTTTTAAATAGACTTTGTTTAGAAAAATTCAGGAAAAATTATAAAAAGATTTCGTTTGCTTCTTATTGTTAATTCAATTACAGTCAATCAGTGTTCAAGTGTTGCTTAATTTATGGGCGCGCACTACGCTAGAGATGCTGGCGGGCCCCACAAACAAACCCATCAAACAATTTGTATCAAACATTTTAAGTTTTTGGGCGATAAAGGAAAGTTCTCAATAAAATATAGAAAATTACGAAAAAACAAGAAATTGGCGAATAGGTATTTAAAATTTTAATTAAATTTCACATTGTTTAACATCATTATATTGATGAAAATCAGAATTTTTACCTTAAATCTGAATTTTTTGAAAATGTTTACCTTAAATCTGAATTGCTTTGAAAATATATATTTTTTTAATTAAAAGTACAATGTTTTTGTTAAAAAAATAAAATAATTAAAACTTAAAAAAAAAACCGAAAACATTTTTAATTTCGGAGAATAAAGCGTTGATTTTTCTCAAAAAGTTAATTTCAAAGCACTCATTTAATACTCTTTATGGTAACGATTTTGTTAATTATCACTAAAAAGACTTCATAATGTCAAGATATAAGTTAAAATTTGAGGCTGTCATGGTTTTTGCACATATATAAGCTATTTGTAGACCAATTAGGCTAAATTGCATATACTTTGTAGGCTCTTAGATCAATATTGAAGAAATTACAAACGGAATGACAAACTTATATATGTATGTGTAATTTTTAATTTTTTACGAAAACGGATTTTGTTAAAGTAGCAATTTTTGGCTAAATTTAATGTTTTGACGGTAATA
The DNA here is from genome assembly GCA_930367215.1 of Pollenia angustigena. Classification (NCBI taxonomy): domain Eukaryota; kingdom Metazoa; phylum Arthropoda; class Insecta; order Diptera; family Polleniidae; genus Pollenia; species Pollenia angustigena. The sequence continues at coordinate 17,430,640 of OV884056.1, forward strand.
GAATGTCTTTTGCGCAAAAATTGCCAAAAGACGATTTTTTTAAAGAGCAATATTTTGTGGAAAAATGCCTTATTTTGAATAAAATACCATAATTTGGGGAAAAAATACGTTGTTATTTTGTGAAACATAGACTAATAGTAAAAGTTTCGAAAATCGATCACACAACAAAAATACAAAGCGTGTACAACCACAGGGACAAATTCTATGCGTTACAGTTTTTACACAATTTAAATAGTATTGTGAGGGTATAAGATTTCAAAGAAATTCACTCCAGACAGTACTTCTTGCTTTCAGAATCTTTACCACAGTAAACAAGTATGATCTATACTCCTAGAACTTGAAAATTACATGTGCAGTCTACGAGAATTTGCGATGTTAACTTGTGTGTCGTATGTGGCCTTAATTCATTCCAATAAGTTGTATGTATTTAAGAGTATTTTTTATTCCTGCTCCTCAATTGACTTTTACTATAGAGAAGCATTTGTTTTTGCTTCTACACGGTCACACAGTACTGAATTTGTTTGTGACAACGACACTACAGTATTGAGTTTGAAAATTTTTTAATTATGTAAATGTGTGTTATAATAAAACTGTGCAAGTGTCTTTGTTATACATACATATGTAGGTAAACTTAATTACCGTATTCACAAAACCCCTTGTATCGTTGTATCCATTGTATGTTGTATTAAAATACATAGTTCACTTTTGGTTTTTTATACAACATACAATTGATACAAAAAGGGGTTTTGTGAATACGGCAAATGTTTTTTTTTTTTTTTTTTTGTCTTATAAAATAACTATTTTTGGTAAATTTTGTCATTAAAATTATGAATTTGTGTGAAAAAGAAATATTTACAATTTAACAAATTCTTGTGCACTCAAAATATTATGTAGGTAAAATCAACGTAAAATGAAATATAAAACAAATCAAAATTCATTTAAAACCTGGTCAACTCATTTTTCATTTTAATAAAACTTAAAATCAGTTTATTCTTAAATTTTAAAAATAACTTACTTATTACAGTAAAATATTCTGATTTCATCTTTTGTTTCGAAAAAAAATCAAACGTACTTACTATTTTAAATGAACGCAAAATAATTCGTCTTTTGTAATTTGTTTTTTTAAAAACGTTCTTAAAATGTTAAAAAATAATTTTCGTACTAAATATCTATAGATATTTTGGTTTAATTTTAACTAAACGAAACACTTAAAATAAACTACCCTGGATGGAATCGAATTGTCACCAACGTAGTCCCGTGATAGGTCTTTGGTGGTAGAGACCGGTCCTAGTTCTAATACTTTATATGAATAAGACCTATTACTTTTACATGGGGTTATCATTGGAGGGGGTCAATTGACACCATTTGACCAGTCACACATCTTTTCTTAATGAACTTATTTAGTGTCAGTTACTACAATGTAGTATTATTTCAATAAAAAAAATCCTTGATTTAAATTCCAGAACCAAATTTTAGAGACTCCCAAAAAATGTGTCACACCAACGGTGAAGACTGTACTGTAATTCATTACTTTTTATACCTTTTTTTGTTCTTCGTAAACAAGTTGTTGTACTTGTTCTGTTTTCACAAATCCCAGGATCAGTCTGTTGGACCAATTGAGACAAATTTCCCGCAGGGTAGGTAGAACAGTTAATGTAAAACTTTTTTGAGTGTATAAACTGCTTTTTAGTTAACTTATTTTTGGCAACAGATTTAAAATTAACAGTTAAAAAGACAGTAAATTTTAAGATGGCATCATTGTTTCCTAACTCTCTAAATGTTCGCTGGGATAACACAAATATTTACTTATTATTTTACATACATACGTTGATTACAATTTATTATATGTTTGCATTTTCAATTAATTTCTTTGTTGTTGCTTTAAGTATTGTTGTAGTTATTGTTGATGTTGCTGTGATTATTGTTGTGTCGTAATTTTATTTGTAACATTTTTTTTGTTGAATTTTAATGTTGTTGTTGTTAAACAGAAATTAGTGCTTGACCGAAGGCAAGTTGAGTTGTTTTTTGATTAATTTCAACTTAAGCCGGCGGAGCTAATAAAATCATAATTTTATTTATATTTAAAAAAGGGCTTTTAAGTTAAAATCGTGAATTTTTTATTCAAACAAATATTTCCTTATTTTTAATTAAATTCAAGAAAGGTTAATTAGCAATAATAATTGGTCAAGTCAAATGTTTTAAAATAATAACATGAAAAAATACGACTGTTGTGAACAACCACTCATAATTCAATGTGCTATTTTGAATTAAAATCAGCTGATTTAAAACAAATACCTATAAAAAATAAATATTTACCAAAAACAAAAATTATTTTTTAATTCTAATCCATGAATTAATAAATTAAATTAGATCTTGCGTGACTATTTTCCATTTTTCAGACGCAAATCAGAAATAAATTTTATTTTGTTTGTTTACCAAACAGCAGATTCCTAAGCCGATCTCATTTGACGCCGCAAGTGATTTGTTACAAAAATTGCTAGCCGCAGGTTAAATTCGGATGTTAGCCGGATAAAATTTTACCATCAACGGCGACGGCTTACAAAAACTAATGCGGCTCGGCTCGGCGCAGCCGTTCAGCGCAGGTCTCTTCGGATTAATTACGACAGCACAATGAACATAGCAAGCAAAGTTCTATTTATTTAAGACACTTTTTGTTTACAAAGCAACAGCATTATTTTTAAACCATTGTAAACTAGTATAACACTATGACAATATAACATGATAGCACACCTTGTGAATATCCCAAATACTATATGTCAATAAATATGTATGCATACCCTGTTTTTCACCATCAGAGCTGGCATTTTTGGTTATTTCTAACCAAAAGTGGAAAGTGTTTTTTTAAGTTGGAGATGTGATTATTTTTTTCATTTTGGTTACTTTGTCCCTAAAAATATGATACCTACGCACGAAATTTGTTCTTCATGATTAACTTGCAAATCAGTAGCTTATAATTTAAGAACATTGTTATGCACCTGCTCATATTACGTTTCTTGTACAACACTGCTAACACCTCTTTGAACTACTAAAGGCCGGGATTTACTATCTTCATACGATTCACTGACACAAAAATCTGACATAATTCATAAATCTGTTATCAATGCCATACTATTGCACAAAAAAGATGCAAACTCATATGAAAATTTTCATAAACTTCGGACAAGTCGGACAGATTTGTCAAAAAAATTTGTTACTCAATTTTATTTTTAAGCCACACACGCGTTTTTTTTTTTTTTTTTTTTTTGACAAACCGTACTACTGAATGGATAGTGAATCAGCTTTGTGTTTTTAAAAAATACATTTCTTTTGTAATTACAGATAGATTAACCAGATAAAGTACCAAATTATAATCCGAAAATCGTCAAAATACGCCAAATTTTATTTTCTTAATAAAAAAAATCGCTAAATGGAATTTTTAGATTAAAAAGGGCCATATTTTAAAAATCGAAATCAAATGAAGTAAAAATCAATGAAGACTTTCAATTATTTCTGTTTGTAAATGAGCGTAGCTTTTCTAATTTAAAGAATAGTAAAGATAAGTGGTACAAAAAGTATAGAGTGTATAAAAGGTCTTATTTTTATAAACTTTCAAAACTAGATCTGTTTTAAAATTTTTTCGAAAAAGTACAAAAAAGTATTTTAATATTTGGAAATAAATAGAGAAATTTGAAAGATTTTTCAAAAATAAATTGATATGGGAATGCGAATTTATTTATCGGGCATGTTCTGACAAAACCAAATTCATTAACATATGCGATTCTGACTTGAAATGGTTTTCTGTTAATTGTAATCGCAAAAAGTTTGGCGACTTCAAATTGCTAAATTATGCTTAAGGGACCTACAATATATTTATGAAACTATGGCAGATTGATTGCAAGCTAAAGGTACGATTTTCAAAAGACCATAAATCTGGCGTTATGCGATTTCAAATCGTGCGTTTATCAGAACATGGCCATAACATATTATGTTTGCCATAATTTTATACAATGGTTCACAAAATGTTTCAAATATAACAATTTTGAACAAATAAGTGTGAAAAAAAAATTTCATTTATTAATTTCCAATTCTAAACTTTTGATAAACTGAACTTTGTATGGAAATTTTACGGACTTAACTCTCATAAAATATTAATTTAAGTATCTCATTATTTTTTAATTTATTAGCAAGTATTTTTTAATATGTATTTTATTATCTTGATTTGTAATTATTCAGTTTAATAAAAATTACAATTCAAGAAAAAGTGCAAACGACCTTTTTATTACAATTCAACATAACATAAATTTTAATGCTTTTTTTCAAATAAAAAAAAAACAATTTCGTTATTTTTTTAAAACCTTTTCTTTAGCTACACTTCGGAAAATCAAATCTTGTAACGTTAATTTAACCGCCTTATACTCAATGCAAATGGATGAAACTTTGCAGGCATACATATTCCCGATGACAGTACACGAATACATGTGCATTTTTTTACATTTTTTTTAAATGTTCTTTTTTAAGAAAAGCGTTTCTTAAACAATTTTTTTTAAATGTTCTTATTATTTTGGTAATTTTTTTAAAAATTTTGGTTGGAAGCAGCACTGTTCACCATATAGTTTGTAAATTTTGGAATTTATCACATTTTTCATATTCCTTGCCACTGTGCCATATTTGCAGACCTTTGCAAATAAATAAAAAAAAACTTGTATAAAATAACAAAAATAAATCTGCAAGTTATTTTAATATACACAATCAAACGTAACATAAATCATAAGAATTAAGTAAAAATGTAAAAAGTAACGAACAAATCCAACTCAAAATGCACAGTTTGTACACAAAAAACTAACAAATAAACATGTTGCATACCAACTCAGACAGTCAAGTCATTCTTCCACACAGTTGGCTTGTTTTGCTATGAGTCATACTCTAACCAGGGCTTTAACTTCACAACAAACAAACAAAAAAATTTTAAAATATCGTGATTGAAACGTAAGAGTGTAGGCGTAAGGAGGTGTGACAGTAAATTATAGCATTTTATGGAAACCCTACAGTTCTGGTGACTGCTACCAAACTAATAGTTTTACCAGATATAGGGCCATGTCACAGAGTACAATTCCGTTCGGAATGATTCCGTTTGGAATTGAAGAAAACATATTTGTTTGTTGATGGAAAGTGTATTTTGATAGTTTTATGGCCTTTTAGATACAGACAACTCCCATACAGTTCATGAAAACAGAAATGGTTTCATTCCGAAACATTTTTTCGTCATTTTCTGAAGCACCAAAATAAGGAATGAATTCCGTTTCCGAACGGAATTGTACTCTGTGACATGGCTGATAGTCAAGTGTAGAATTTAGTTTATAGTCTAGCGTATAAGTAAGTCAGTAACCAATTATAAATGGAAACTGTCATTCATTATATGGCCAAAAATAGTTTAATGGTGTTTTCTTTTCTACAAAAAAATGTGACATTTTATTTAAAAAAAAAAATGCAATTTGGTTCTGTTTCTTAAAAATTTTGCTCCCGAAAAGGGTGAGTTTTTGAAAATAAAACAAGCCACAAGCATTTTTAAGAAACGGACACCAAATTGCATTTTTTTTAAATAAAATGTCACATTTTTTTGTAGAAAAGAAAACACCATAAGTTAAAGAATTTTCCTAGGCGGTTTTTTAAATCTATTTTCATGTGCACTTAAAATACTTTAAATAACCTTTTAAAGTAATAAATATTAAATATGTAGTCATTTTAAAACGCTTACATCTACTACAGATTTTTATCCTAAACAAAAGAAAAAAATCACTTTTACGCATGCGCCACCTTTTAAACGGTCTTTCTTTTGATCATGCCACTTTAGCGCGAAACACGAACAATGTGGCTGTTAAATTTAATAAGTCGTTACACTCTCTTTTCATTAGACACTTTAATATTCGGTTGAAGACTTTTACTTTTTATTTGTTCATCTTTTAAAATTGTTTGCGAAAATTTTCTAGCATTTTTTCGCCTTCTTCTTTGATTTGATTCATTAAATATCGTGTTTGTTTGCCATTTGTTTTTTTTTATCATTTTGTAAAAAAATTTCAGGTTCAAAAATGTGTAAAATGTAAATTTACTATCTTTAATTGATTTTTTTTTGTTTTATTTTATACTAAGAGATATTTGAATAGATGCAGTGAAATATGTTAAGAAAAATCTGTATGTCTTAAAGCATTAAACGTACATTATCGGCCACGTTAACGATATTTTTGTATTTTATACAAAGCGCATAATTAATAAGAGATAGAACTTAAAGAATATGTCGCGCCCTAACCGCTTTGTATAAAAATATAAAAAAAAGGTCGTGTGCGACAATGAAATTTTCAATTAATCAATAAATAATATAGCTGATTCGCAACGTATACGTTAACGTGAGAGAAACGAGGCCTTGAGATTCCATAAAAAAAAATTTAACCCAATTATGAATAAAAATTCTCCGAGGGTTTTTCTCTTCCCCCATTCTTCATATTTATATTCAATTTTAGAAAAGGAAGAAAGGAAAAAGGAAGAAAAAATTCCCAATTGTTTTAATATAAAAAAAAAAAAAAATTAAAATCACCATTTCCAATGAAGTCTATTAAATGAGTAATTTTTAGACAAATTTATTACATCACAATAAGTGGTTTATTGAACTGTTTATGGTTTAATTGAAATTTTAAATATTTTAAATCAGGCTTAAGTTCGTAAAATTTCATTTTCATAAAATTATTTTATTGAATGAAAAAATTTTAAAACATAAAATGAATTAAAATTTATTGATTATTAATCTTATTGATTGAACCAGGGTTCGAACTTAGGTCGAGCTTACATGCTTCGAGAAAAACCAAAATAACAAAACATATATTAACAATCACAATAGCTGCATAAGTTTTTGAAGGTGACCGACCATATTGAAAAATGTTTTTTCTCTGCGTGTATATTGGGCAATCCAAGTCTGAGTTCATACGGCTCATGTCTTATTGACAAGATTCTTTCTTTTTCTTCTTTGAACATGAATTGGCATTCAAATCATGTTGACGACATGTGCTTTTTTAATATTGAAAACAATAACAAAATTAAACAACGAATGAAACAGCAAAACGTAAAGACAGTACATGCATCTGTGTACTCGTTTCTTTTCCCCTCGTCCCTCTCGCCTATAAAGTAGCAATCTTGTCAATAAGACATGAGCCGTATGAACACAGACCAAGTGAAATCGGACAGTTTGGAGAAAAATATTTTTTGATTTCCTTTTATTTTTTACTGTGTTGATGTTTCTTCTCAACAGCACATTTTAGCAAATTTTAAAATTTTTTTGGCTAATGTTTACAGAGATATCGAATGTTAAAAAATCATTTATTCATTTATTTTGTTAAATATTGGATATCTAACCATCGTTGCAGCGTCGAGACCCTTGTGAAAAACTCTTCGAAATTCGTTGATATATTTTACAAATCAAAGAATTCTTTAAATAAGATGAAGTTGTGGTGATTTGTAATTTTGCTGAAAATTACCCGTTTGTTATACAGAACGCAGCAGAATTGCAATAATAATCAGGCAACCATATTTCCGATAACAAGCTTAAAGGAAAACCAATAAGCTTTCTTTTGAGCAAAAAAAAAACATGTAAGAAAGTATAGTCGGTCAAGCCCGACCATATGATACCCTACACCACAGTACTAAAAAACACATCATGCTTATATGCCCATATAAATATGGATTTATCTATTTGTATAAACTTCATTAAAATCGGTTTAAAAGTTTGTGAGAGGCAGAAATCGCCCCCTACCTCCCCTTGTGGTCCTATTTTTTTAAAACTGTATAGCTTATGTGTCCATATAGGAATGGATCTATCTATGTTTTAAATTTCATTAAAATCGGTTTGATAGTTTCTGAGAAGAAGAAATTTCCCCTTATCTTCCCTCGTGGTCCTACGATTTGGTCCATTTTCAAAAGGCTTGGTCCTTGCGCCAATAAAAACCTATGTCCCAAATTTTATCAAATTATCTTCATAATTGCGACCTGTACTTTGCGCGCAAGGTTACATGGACAGCCAGCCTGCCTGCCTGCCTGCCAGCCGGACGGACATCGTTAGTTCGACTCAGAAAGTGATTCTGAGTCGGTCGGTATACTTTAAGGAGGGTCTAGGACCAATATTTTAAGGCGTTACACACATCAGCACAAATGCATAATACCCTCTCCATTATTGTGGTGTGGGTATTAAAACAGTCCCGCAAAATAAAAAATAAAAAAAAGTTTTAAATTTAAAAAAAAAAGTTTTAAAATTAAAAAAAAAACAAATAATTTTTTTTTTTTTCAAAAGATTAAATAGCTATCGAAGCTACTTGGGACAAAACAACAACAGGTAATAAGTTACATGGATGAGAAAGAACCCCTGTATGGTCAAAATGTCAAACTTTGAACCCCTCTTGCTCAGAAACTTTTTGACCGATCTTGTGTCTAAGCTACTATCCAATAGGAATAACCCTGGTGCAAATTTCATACAAATCGGAAGACATCGATATAAGAATTGGGTCACTTGTCTTGAAATCCCACATATATTAGATGGAAAATTTTATAAATAAAAATTGTCCGTATTCAAATGTAGAAAAGGGAGAAAGGAAAATATTTCTGGGATTTTTCTTATTAGTAATTGGGTTGATTAACTGTGCTTAATTTTTTATTGTTTTTTTACGTTTTGGGTTTGTTAATTTTTTTTTTTTTTTTTTACTTAAACTAAGTTTTTTGTTACCTATTGGAAGTTATTTTGCCAGCGTATCATACAATTTTGGGAGCCTCATCCACAAATCATGGGTGGACCTTAACCTTCGTATAGGATGACAAGAGCGTTCAGAATCCGCTCCAGGCTATATGAGGGGCTTAAAGCACAAAGGGTTTAAGTGACTTATGTTAAATAATGAGACAAAAGTGGTTGTTTCGCTTATGCTCCAAGCGAAGCAGGTATTTTAATGTCAAGTGCTTGAATCGTTCGGATGAGAATCCTACGTTCACCTCTTGTGCTCTGAACAGCTTCTCCGAACTATACCTATAATCCCTTTGTAAACTGCTTTAAACCCCTCATATATGGTTAATGTTGAAAATCGAAAAATTGTAATTCAGTTTTACGATATCAATCCATTATCCAATGGGAAATTAAACTTAAAACACACGAAAAGCAGACAAAGACGCGCGAGCAGCTTTCCAACCCAAAGCAGTTTTGCGAATGCTTTGATTTTTTTTTTTTTTTTTATTGAGCTGCCAATTGACTTAGGATGGGTTTTTGAGATCTCAGTTAAACTAGGTTTAGTTAATCTGAAAACTGATTTGTGCCGCCAATACCAAGTTTGTATACAAAATGTTGCCGGAACAGGGCAGTCTTGTTTAAAATGTTAGTCTTTAATAAAATAATAGAAAAAAAAATCAAATTTCACTGGAAAAATCCGAGTTGCAGAGAACGTTAAACTAAGTTCAAACTTAATCCCCATCTGAAAACCCCGTCCTTAGTTGACATAATTAAATAACAATTAGACGCATACGTTTGATATTTTGGCGGTATTTGGAAATTACTATAAATTATTCAAATGCATAGCTATTTATAATTCTAGTATGTAACATGAATTTAATTAAATCTCATTTAGTGTATTTGCCATATGTATTAAAACCGGTCGACAAAAAACTCATCATCATCTCCAACGTAATATTTTCTATGTGATTTTTCTTCTTTTATTTTTTTCAATTTAAGCGGCGTGTGAGCTATGTATTTATGTAAAAGAAAAACGCTTCTATTTTTTCTAAAAAAAGAAATGCTTAAAAAGCATACAATGGCATGCCTAGAAAAAACCGACCATAGTATGAAGTTTTGTACAAACTTATAATATACCTATGTATGTGTTATTGTGTAAATTGTTGAATTTAATTTGATTAAATATGAGATTTTCTTTTTTTATTTCCATTCATTCGTTTATTTATATTAATTTTTAGGTTTCCTAAATAATGCAATAATCATTAACAAGAAACATTTGCTATGATCATGTGATTTTAGGGTTCGTCCACATGTTTTTTCAATGAAAGTGAAAAAAAATCAAGTCAATTTCATAATGTTAAAATTGCATAATGATTTTTGTTTGTTTTTAGACTAAAACTAATTAAGTTTTATTTTCCAATGACATTTGCTATGATTTTTATCATGTTTTTTAATGGCATGAAAATGAAATTCGAAATATTTTTAATATCAATGTTCCCCCTCATTTATATTATAAAAAAAAGATTTAATTAAAGGAAATTGTTTTTAGCTGTTATGTAAATAGTAATAAGTAACTGAAACAAAAAAACTTTAAACAAAATTTAAATTAAATTAAGTAAAAATTAAAGCTCCGAAATCAAATTTGTGAATCCATTACAATGATAATTGAACTTAACATGTAGTTCAATTATTATAGTTATAGAAATTTATAGTAAATCAGGGGCCTGATTCTGGCAGTCGTGATCGAGTACTTTGTCGATTCGAAAGGAATTTAATATCTAATTATTTCAGTCAATACTGAACGAATCGGAATTATTTTTTCAGTGTTGTAAAGCATCAATTTGAGTTTCAATATACTGAAAAAATAATTTCGATTCGTTCAGTATCGACTGAAAGAATTAGAAATAAAATTGCTTTCAAATCGAGAAAGTACTCGATCACGACTGCCACAATTAGGTTTTATTTTGCGCAACTATTAATTCACTGGAATTGCTAATGGTGTTTTCTTTTCTATAAAAAAATGTGACATTTTATTTAAAAAAATGCAATTTGGTGTCTGTTTCTTAAAAATTTTGCTCCCGAAAAGGGTGGCTTGCTTTATCCCAGCAAAAACTTTACTTACAATCCTACTTTTAATGACTTCAAGAATTCATTACTTTGTAGCTTTATTCGCCACTTTTTGGATTATTAGTTATATATTAAATAATAACTTTATTATTATATCTTATATATACAGACAAATTTAAATTTTCATTATGACAATAAAAATGTCATTATAGTCAAAAAACATAGTTTCAAAAACTACACTGCCCCGGTAGACTAGCTGGTAGCGAGCTAGTCTATCAGCACCGAGGTTGCGCGATCGAATCCCGCCAGAGACAGAAAAAAAAATAAAAAATAAAATAAAGTAAAATAAAATAAGAAAAAATAAAATAATTAAAAAAAAAAAAAAAATTAAAAAAAAATAAAAAAAATTTTACTTTATTGACTTTGTGTAACTATATATTTTTATAAAAATTTTAAGTATAAAAAAACATATTATTTTTTAGATTATAATAGGCTAAATTATAAAGGATTACTTTTGGGACATCTCGAATAAAAATAAGTACTTTTTCTAGTAGAAAAGTAAGTAGTCGGCTCGTCAAATTCTCATTATTTTTCTGCTTATTTTGTAAGCAAAGTTATTGCTGGGATTCTCAAAACCTCACCATTTTCGGGAGCAAAATTTTTAAAAAACAGACACCAAATTACATTTTTTTAAATAAAATGTCACATTTTTTTGTAGAAAAGAAAACACCATAAGATTAAATACTGATTTGTGTTATATTTTTTACTTTGATGCTTAGTTAAAGGTTTCCATATTTAATTTAATTTAAGCTTTTAATTATTAGTAAATCGTTATCAAAATACCGTTCTAAACTTTCACAAAATAATTGCAAATTTTCAATAAGCATTCGTAACGCTGCTTTGGGCACAAATGCAGCCCCCGCGTTTTTGTCACTAACGGTTAAGGGCAATCAGGCCGTCCTTGTTTGTTTTACGTTTTGTTTGCATTAGGGAATGGTTTGGCGGCACTCAATAAAACTAGAGTTTGCTAAAAACCATAAAAATGTGAAACCGCGGTTTCGGTTTTAAAATGATTAAAACCGGTCGGTTTTGGTTCGGTTTTCGGTTTTGAAAATATAAAAGTTAAAGTCTAACATAAACATATATATTTTTTTGCATGTAATACAATTTTTTTATTTGTTTCAATTCAGGTACTTTTATTCGCCCTTAAATGTATACCTGGGCCTGGGCAGGCATTTTTTGACTTTTTTCCATCTTTTTTTTATATAATTATTAAGTATATTAGAACGAAACTTTAGGTATTTCTCAATTCCGCAATTGGCCAAATGAAAACTTTGTGCATATTGTATCCACTTGGGCCTGGTCAGGCCCTTCCCTATAATATATGTACTGCAGTAAATAAACTCAAAATGAAACGTTTCAAAAAGCATACACAACACATAAGAATTCTTTCTTTTCTGTTTTTTCGAAAAATTATTTTATTTCCCAACAAAGTGTTCCTGCTATAGCCATAAAACTCCATACATATAAAAGTAGTTTCAGCCTTGCCCAGGGGTTCGTTAGTGTGAGTTTTTTCTATAGCCACAAGAAACTCCATACAAAATCCAAGTGGTCCAGGTGGCAGTTTATGCCTCACAAATAAGGTGTGTACTTAAGAGTTATAAATATAACGTTTGTTCTTCTTAGTACTTATTTTGAATTTTAAGAATTTTGAAATACCTTGTCATTGTTGAAGGCTGTTATGTATAAAGTTTTTGTATATGAGGTACGAGCGTGATGTTTAATTTGCAATATCTTCAAGCATAAATACATTGTTAAAGTAAACGCTAAAACCGAGGTTTTTTTGTCGGTTTTCGGTGTCGGTTTTTAGGCAGTTTAGGCGGTTTCGGTTTCGGTTAAAACCGAACAGCAATCCCTAAATAAAACCCTTTACGGATTCTTAAAGTTCGACATTTAACATATGCATTCAATTTAACCTAACTTTTGTATTGAGCTAGTGGAGTATCAACAAAAACTTTTTGTATCTTATCAGATGCTGATTTTAAAGTCTCGGCTTTCTATAAAAAGATAACTTGAGGATGTGGCTTGCCAGGCGTATGTCAAAATTGATATTCGCTTTCTGATAATTATCAAGGCCTTATAATTTCTCTATAACGGCTTTGTCCTTTGGGGGTAACTTGATATAACATTAATGCAAAAATAGTACATTAATTGGAATCAACCTAAGCGGTACATACATACTTAAAAGATAATGCACTACTTTGATGAGAACATAATGTACACAGAGGAAAAAAATCCGGTAAAATACAAAAATTTATTTTAAAACCACCTCGTTGTAGACCCATAATCTCGTGATTTATGGGTCGATTACGGTTGACGGCTGTACTGAAGTTGAGTTGCCATCAGCGAAATCAGGCAAACCCGCTCATGTTAAAATATTAAATAAAAAAAGTTTGCATATTTTAACATGAGCGAAGTTGCCTAATTTCGCGGCTGGCAACTCAACTTCAGTTGTGTTACTATCCGTAATTGACCCATTAATCAAAACAGATAAATCAAATAAATAATTCATTAGCGATGAAATGACAATTAAAATACATTAACAATTAAATGTTGTAAGTAAAAGCTTTTTTTGGTTGAAATAAACTATTATTCAAAAAAAAAATTAAAACAGCGTTTTTTATAAGTCTTAATAAAATAATTTTTATTTTATAATTTCTTAAAAATTTCAATGGCATTCTTTTATATTTAACAAAACGAAAACTTGAAGGTGTTCTGTAAAAAAATTTTCGACATTTAAATTCTTAAGTTAAAAGTGAAATTTTACAAATGTCACGATTAATTCAAAATGTTGTATTTAGCTTTTTCTCCATATTTGACTTTAACCTCGATAGTTAAAAACTAAATTTATTTTTATTTACAATGACCTTCAACATAAAAACAAATGTTTATTTAATATGTTTACGGAATTTTAAATACTCTCAACATTTAATACCAAATTTTATATCAAATATCAAAACATACAATTGCTACAAAAAGAGAGCAAAATAAAAAACCCCTATGAATTTTTAAAAAAGTGCATGAAAACTAAAAACAATAATCATGTTATAAGCAAGTTAAGCTATGCCGAATCTTATACACCCTTCACATTGGTGCGATAATAACAAAAAGTTACATACATAAATACCGTTCTTTAAATATAAATGAATCTATTCTGTGCCACGCTCACTTCTACAATCCCGGCCACATTTGGTAACTTTGGATTTTGTCGTTGACCAGATATACAGAAATCTATAATATATTCGTATGGGAAGTGCCACGCCAACTTCTTCAATCCCGCCCACATTTTGTTAGATGTTGTATTTTGATAATTAAGATAATTGTATCTAATTTGAAAACTTTGGCTCTTGCCGTTCTCCAGTTATACAGAAAAAAATATATAAAAAAAAACTACAACAACAAGGAAATATGGATACAATTTGAGGCAGTCGTGGTTTTTGGCTAATTTCTCCGCCATTTGTAGACCGATCAGATAGAATTTTAATAGCAAACCAGTTCTGACCATATGTGACATTAATATACATCTTGCTAGTCCCCATTATAGCTGGGGTCTTCGAAACCCCCATTTCAACGGACATCGTAAATATACTCTATTAGGTCTAAGATCAATATTGTAAAAAATACAAACGGAATGATAAACTTAGAATACCCTTTTACTTTCGGTGAAGGCTATTAAAATGCTAATTAGAAACACAAAACACGTGATAATGTGCTCAAATAAACAAAATTTATTTAAGTGGTTAAACTGTAATTTACTTTAAATATTAGTATAATGTTAAAATATTTAGAAAGCTCTTAATTTAGCTTTTTTGTTACAGTGATAGGTTGACAGTTTGTCTGTGTTCATACGGCTCATGTCTTATTGACATGATTGCTAGTTTATAGGCGAGAGGGACGAGGAGAAAAGAAACGAGTACACATTTGCATTTATTCTCTTTAAGTTTTGCTTTTTCATTCGTTGTTCAATTTTGTTATTGTTTTAAATATCAAAAAAGTACATGTCGTCAACATGACATGAATCATTTGAACGCCAATTCAAGTTCAAAGAAGAAAAATGAAGAATCTTTTCAATAAGACATGAGCCGTATGAACTCAGACTAAGCAGCAACACAGTGGAGAAAACTTTCCTCTTTTTGGGCTAGATTTAGTCTTTTTTAACAGCTGAAAAAACGTTTGCCCTTAACTAAAAAACGCGCAAATTCTGCCCTTTTTATACCCACACCACAATAGTGGCGAGGGTATTTTGCGTTTGTGATGATGTCAACCGATTAAGAATAATTCGATTAATCGATCAAACAAAACCAACTTTTGTTCGAATAATTTTAAAATGACGATTTTCGGATAGTGAATAAATCGATTAATTAATGTCGATTAATCGAATTATTTTATGAAAGTTAAATTAAATAATAGTTTTAGAATTTGATTTTATAAAGGGAGCTACAACCAAAACGCACGATGTTAATCTATATGTATATATAAAATTGGATGTGTGTGTATGTGTGTATGTATGTAACGTATGGACTCCAAAACGGATGGGCCGATTTTGATGAAATTTTCAGGGAATCTTCAGAATATTCAGCGGGTGACACTGTGAAGTCTGATTTTTGATTTTCGGTCTGGGGGCGGAGTGGCGTGGCAAAAACCATAACTTGAGAACGGCTTAACCGATTTGAACGATTTTTTCTTTAAAATTATCGCCATGGTCCAGCTTAGGTTTTTACGGAAATAAAATTTTGCCCCGCCCACTTTTACGCCCACTTTTTTCGATTTACCTAAAATCAGAAAACGGCTCCATCGAGTTGACTAATTTTTCTTCAAATGTTCGTCTTAATCAACTTTAAGTTTTCATCGAAAGAAAAATTTACCACGCCTACTTTTACGCCCACTTTTTCTATTAAGCGCATAACTGGAGAACGGCTTGACCGATTTGGACGATTTTTTTCTTTAAAATGATCGCCATGGTCTAACTTAGGTTTTGCGGAAAGAAAATGTTGCCCCGCCCACTTTTTTCGAATTACCTAAAATCAGAAAACGGCTCCATCGAGTTGACTAATTGTTCTTTCAAATGTTCGTATTAATCAACTTTAAGTTTTCATCGAAAGAAAAATTTACCACGCCTACTTTTACGCCCACTTTTTCTATTAAGCGCATAAGTTGAGAACGGCTTGACCGATTCAAACGATTTTTTCTTCAAAATGATTGCCATGGTCCAACTTAGGTTTTTACGGAAAGAAAATTTTGCCCCGCCCACTTTTTTCGATTTACCTAAAATCAAAAAACGGCTTCATCGATTTGACTAATTTTTCTTTTAAATGTTCGTATTAATCCCTTTTACGTTTTCATCGAAAGAAAAATGTATCACGCCTACTTTTACGCCCACTTTTTCTATTAAGCGAATAAGTTGAGAACGGCTTGACCGATTCAAACGATTTTTTCTTCAAAATGATTGCCATGGTCCAACTTAGGTTTTTACGGAAAGAAAATTTTGCCCCGCCCACTTTTTTCGATTTACCTAAAATCAAAAAACGGCTCCTTCGATTTGACTAATTTTTCTTTTAAATGTTCGTATTATTCCATTTTACGTTTTCATTGAAAGAAAAATGTATCACGCCTACTTCTACGCCCACTTTTTCTATTAAGCGCATAACTTGAGAACGGCTTGACCGATTTAGGTTTTTACGGAAGGAACATTTTAAAGGCTGTAAATTTCGTTTACAGCTCAACTTAAATCGTCTGGTAATACAACACTAATGTTTGCTTGGGGCCAGCAACGCGGACCGGGTCAGCTAGTTGTAAATAAAACATAAAGTTTTCAGAGAATTATCTTAATATTTGTTATTATTATAGAAGGATCTATGATAACTATCTGGGAAAAATATATAAGCCAAATACTCTCCATGGCCTCGGTGGCATACCTCTTTGCGTTGGTCCATATTTTCAATGACTCTGAGACCATTGGTGTCCAGCCCATACCACAATTATGGAAATAAATTCACACATATTCTTCACACGCATTCTTACGCTCTTTCATTTAGTCCACGAGAGTACACAATTCAGTCGTCGATTACCAAGCGACGAGTGCACTGTGCACATGCGACGGATGCATACATATTTTTTGTATTTTTATTAAGAATTTGTTTCTCTTTATTCACTAATACTAATAAAAAGCAATACAACCACAATTTAAATTTTGGACGTCACTGCTCTGAGACATAATTAAGGTTTAATATCGTTAATGTGTCAAATTATCTCATCCTTTAGCTCTTAATTTGTTCTTGGATTTTTGACGTACATACACTTTTTCTTTTAACACTGTCATTGAAGTTCTCGCGCAAAAGAGCCATTGTTTCGTTGGCTGTGTGGCAACATTCTGTTGGAACCACACATCTTCTATGTCCATATTCTGGCTACAAGAAGTCTTGGTATGTTCGTAAATGCATCACTGCGCTGGACCAACAAATACTCCGAGAATCGCTCCACATTGCCACTGATTTCCCAAGAGCCGTGCTAGCTACTGGCATATCACCCGCGCCTTTCAGATTTGATGCGTTCACGCAGTCAGCTTAAGTAATGTTAACTTTCTTTTGAAACATGTTGTAAAACAAAGATTATAAGTTTATTCTTCAATTAGTTGCATTGTGCATATGGAATGGTCTGTTAAATATTTTGCCCAGATTGTTTCTTCAGATAAGAAAAATTTTCTAATTATTCTTTTAGTTTTGAGTTAGTTTTAATTTCTAATTGTATAGTGTTTTCAAATAAAAATAAATTTTTATGTTTTATTGTTACTATTTTTTTTTTTTTTTTTTTTTGAGCTAAATTTGGTGTAATTAAATAACCGTCGTTGGCGTTGGCCCGTAATAATGCCATTAATGGTAATGACCTGAACAGAAAATGGCTATATAATTTGTAACAATACTTCCTGAACAAGCACTTGTGCAGTTTCATTTGTAAGTTCAATAATCAAATTGATAAATTTGTACGATAACCTTGTGGCAATAAAGTTGATTGAACTTTCATATAAAGAAATGTTAAAGAATAATGAACTTTTAAATAATAAAAGATTAAGTTAAAAAGAAACCTTAAATTTTGTTGTATTTCAAGATCAAGCAACTGCTTTTCAGTGAATTTTAATAACTCTTAAAATATTTTATGTATCTATTTGAATAAGTTATGGAATTTTTTAATTTAACATATGTATTTCAAAATATGTTATCGAAATTTCTATTTTTTATTTTTTAGAAACATTGTAAATCTATGTATTTAGCCCCTACCCCAAAAATAGCTTAAGCGACATCATTTTCAATTGTAGTTTCTTTTTAATAAATGAATTTATTGGCAACACTTGCATCATCTCCCAATTACGTTACGTTACGATTTATAGCATAACAATTTTAGCTTAAGTGCCAACTTCCATACAAAATTTTTATGAAATATAATAAAAAAAAAGCCTTCTCCTGTAAAATTATATTTTTGTGCCTTAAGCTCCTTTGCGGTAAGGGTACAATATAATAATATTTTAGAACTTTTTATAGAGACTTTTTATATATACAAGTAATTTTTATTTTACCTTCAAAATTTTTGAACTAAAATTATATTTTTGAATAAAATTTTTCTAAATTTTAGGTTTTACTTAAAAAAAATGTTTTGTTCTCTTTTAAAGGCTAGATTACACTATCTCACAAGTCTTACGTATTCCATAATACTTTGTGAGATAGAAATCTAATGAGTTTTGTTGCGACTGTCAAAAAATCTAATTTAACATGACAGTTTGTGATCACACCATCACACAAAGTATAAACACTCACACATGAAATAAAATGCAACCCTGATCCAATGAAAAGTATTATTGTTTAGAAATTTTTCAAAAAACGATGAAGTCGTATGGGATGTCAAACTTTTTTCATAATACTTGTCATTTTAGTAAAACATTGCATTCACACTATCACACTTTGTCATATAACTTGAGTTTTTGACATGTATTAATACAAAGTATAATAGTGTAATCTAGTCTTTAGTATTTTTATTTATCCAATCCAATTGTATTTAAAAAAATCCCTTTCAATTTTTTTTTTTTTTTTTTATCTTTAAAACAAATTTTTGTATTATTATTTAAAATAGCTAGGTTATGTTCCTTTGCCAGACATCAAGAAGGCAATTTACTAACGTCCTTCACTGGTCCCTTTGTGATGCTCAGTGCCCATCCTACATAGCAGTAACGCAATTGGCCTAACTGCAGAAATCAACCAATTCGACATCCTAATGAAGAGAAGTAGCAAACTTAGTTCTATCTAAGATACATAGATCATTCAAACAGTCAAACACTGGATTCCGAATTCCAGGACACTGACAATGAAACAAATTTTCCTCTTCTCCCTGTCATGACAACTTCTACGGTAGTCATTAAATTCCACACCCATTCTCCTCGCGTGAGCCCCCATCATCCCTATTGAACCTAAGTATAGATCTTGCCCTCCGTTTATTATAGCCAGGCCCCAACAGTGCGTGTATATAAGACACACACTTAATGAGTGACTGTCAGTGAGCTTTTGAAAAGCCAACGAATTGATCAATAAATCTATCACCCAGACGACCACATCGTTTGCCAAGCTCCTCGGCTATTTGGTTACTTTCCGATAGATATCCGACATTCTTCGGCTAGTTTCGTTGTCGTAAAGACACCCGCTAGGATGGCAGCGTTTCTATCAGAAAATATACAAAAGTATGTCCACCGATATGTGGTAATACTTTAGCCGGTTAGCCATCCGCCTTATATCAGAGATTTTCGCATGCAGGACACTACAGACACTTGTCATAGTACTGATGTCAAAATACATCAGCGTTATGACGCCTTTTCTATCAGTGTACAGTCATTCGGCAGACGAGAGGAATCCTTTATATCTAGTTCCTGTATGTAGAAACCCCCGCCAAATTAAGTTTCTTTCTTTGAACCGTCAGTATAGGAAAGGCATTCCAATAGACAGCCCATTTCCTTTTTAAAACAGTCAATCATTAAATTTTATTAATTTTTCCTTAAAGATTTTTATTTCCTGCAGAAAATACGTTTACGACGAAATTGTGGGTAATTGAAGCGTTTTTGTAAAAAATTACGGCGATACTTTTCCACGACGTACGATACCATTGCCATCTCCAAAACAAGTTTTAATATTATTTTTATTTTACATATTATATTTTTTACACAATTCTCATTAAGTATTTGCTTAAAATTGCATTTTTACAAACTCTTGCCTAATTATGAATAATCAGTTTTAATTCTTTCTAATTTATTCGGAAATCGCTGAAAACCCCAAATCAGTTATTAACGCTCGTTTTAGACTTATACTTTTTTTGTTGAATAAGTTTTATTGTTAATATGATAATTTGCATATAAAATTGTTGTTGATTGGGTTAAGAATAATTAATAAAAAAATCTATTTTTTCAATATTTTTAATTAATTTTAAATTTTAAAAGCAAAGATTCGTATTGAAATAATTAACAAAAACTCCTTTTACTAATTGGCGTGTTTTGTTTCATGAGAAATAAATATTATGAATCTGCAGTGATTCCCTATTGGCACAGTCACAAGTACTATTGACTTATTATACCCCAGATAACGTTATTTACTATAGACATTTAACATGTGCGTGTCATTGGAAATCTTCTACTGACGTTGGTACCATTGACTAGGTAGGTAGTTGTTTTGGGACCATATGGTGACATTGGAACCAGAGAATCACTAGTACATTTTAATTAATCGAGTCTTCACTTTTGATATGAATACGAATTCATACCAGCCTTTTTTTACTTCTCAGTTGTTGTTTATAAATTTTTTTTCGTACTAAAAGCAAAAAAGAAAAGTATAGACACTTCGCTGACAATGTCGCCAAATGCCACCAAAATAGTCGATAAAACTGGTGACTTGGAGACATAACGCGCACAGGTTTCCTTCAGGGATATTTTAAGCCTGTTTTAGGGCCGATAGAACTTGAAATTGTAAAAAATAAAATAAAAAATTAAATGGTAATCAAAAAAATTTTGTTTATTCTAAAGATGGCATTAAGATTTGATAATGACTTCGGGCGTGTTGTCATCCTGGACGTCCAATTTTGAGGCACTTTTACGAACATTGCTGCCTGTATTTCACGATTAACGCACACAATTTTGGCCTTCTAGACTTAACGTAGCCCTGCAGAAAAAATCGCACGACCTTAGAGTCGAATTGAAAGATCTATTTCTCGAAATCAACTTATTGCCAATTATTTTATTTCAATAAGTCGACGTGTGACACGAAGCGTCATTCTGTTGAAACCACATCTCGCCTGGATCAAATTCATCCATATTTTTAAACAAAAATCATTGATCATGTTGCGCTAACGATCCCCATTGACCTTACTGCAAGCTCCGGCTTTATTTTTGAACAAATAAGGTCCAATGATGGCATCAGCTTGTAAACCGCACCAGACGGTACAGTTTTCTTGATAGAATGGAGTCCGAAGGATCTGCTGTAGATTTCACAGAAGAAATTCTCGACACCTTTTTTTGAATTAAACCATTAATCAAAAATAAAATCAGTTTTGATTAAAAATTTAATAATTTTCATTAGTTTTAATTAATTTTTAATTAATTCTAGAGTAATATCAATATGTTTTTTATTTCTTTTAGGTAAGCTTCCATTCACATTACGAAGGATTTGATTTATATAATAATTGTAAGTAATTTCTTTCATTCTTTTCTTAATTAAATATGAATAATAATTAATACATATTAGACACTGCATATATATTTACACATCGCACTTGATCATAAAAAGGGCCCTTTTGTTTTTTTATTACCTATTAAGCTAATCCCGCGAAACTCTACGCTTGTCTACAGGAAAGAAACCAGAATCTCGCGCTGATATACTAGCTCACTACCAGCTTGCCTACTCGCTGCACAGAGGGTTGAAATTGATTATAAGTGATTAATTCACAAGCTGAACTTTATTCTTCACAGTCATGTTTGGTACCAGGTGAAAGTACATAAAATTGACTCCGTTCCAAGTAGTTCTTAACATTAAAGTCACCCTTGTGTGAAAAACCACACAAAAGGAATAATTTTTACACGATAAACAAAAAATTTTAATATACACTAAAGAAACTCCTTGACTTTGTTAGCAATATAAATTTAGTACTGAAAATTAATTTTTTGATTAAAAAATATTTTTTAGTAAAGAAACATTTCAGAACTAACGTAAGTTACCATCGTGTGTGGTTTTCCACACATTTGTAGTTTCTGTTTTGATATACAAATTACCTAATCATGACATCGGTTATAAACGTACTATGGCGCCAAAGTAAAGTAGGCAGACATTGCATATGTGTGAAAAACTACATACGAGGGTAACTAGCGTTAGTTTTTTTGAGGGTGATTTGAGGGTTAAGAGACAGCAAATAATACATTACTAAAATTTATTTTTATTTATTTATTTATTTGAAAAATAAGCAGTACAACAAGACTTAATCTTATTTAATAGTACTGGGGAGAAAAATGCACATTAGATTATAACATTTACAAAGGTTTATCTTAAAACTAAAAACAATTTAAAAACAAATTAATAAGTTATGAGTTACAGATTTTTATACAAAAGAAAAGTAATAATTATAACAATAAAAAAGTGTTTAGTTATGTGTGTGATTTTTCGTTAACCCAAGAGGGTAAATATTTCGCATCTAAAGTGCTTTGCATTGCTTATTGTCTGTATATTAGAAGGAAGCTCATTCCAGAGACGGATGGCATTAACGAGAAAGTGTCTTTCAGATATTTTCTTACAGTATCTTATGGAGTTCATTCTATTGCCCCGATTCGATCTTGAAAATGTTTTTCTTTTGTAGAGATAAGTAGGTTGTCTATTAAATATAAGTTTATGTAAAAATATGAGTGTTTGGCATTTCAATAGATTTTCAAAAGATATATTATAGATTTGGTTTGAAAACCGAGTTATACTGGCAATGTTGTTGTAGGTCACTTTGAGTTTAATCTTGCTTGTTGAATCACAACAGGAAAATAATTCACATCCATACATTAAAGTGGGTAGTAGATATGTCTTAGCGAGTAGCATGCTGATATTAATTGGCGTAAAATACTGTGTCATCCAAAGATTTCTTAACATAACATAAGAAAGCCAAAAATTTAACATTCGGTGAAATATTAGCCCGTTGTATAGCCGAGAACTGAATATCCGTAAGGGCACCAAAAAGTCTTAGGTAGCTCTAGCATATTTTTATGCTTAAAACTACAACATTCTGGCGGAGTCACCGATATGGGAAAAATTCACCAGTTTAATTTATTTTAACACTAAGAACTAGAAAAAACATCTTCATATTACCCTTCATTTCTATAATGCTGAACCAGAATCATTTAAAATCGTATATATTATTGGCTAAGAGGTTTTGTACGTAACTTTCCAAAAAAATGCTTGAAGTCTTCTGATGCATATTGATTGATATGCTTAACCAAAAACTAATTAAAACTTCTTTAAAATAAAATGAGGAGAATATTTCATATAATAAATTGGTTAAATTTCTATAATTTTTTTTAACCAAAGATCTAAGTCAGAATGTACTAATAAAGTGACCTCACAAGCGCAGCTGTTTGCAATGATTTTCTTCGTGTGTGACGTTTGTCGTCATTTTTTTTTTTTGTTTATTTACTTTTTTTTATAAGGCATTTTGACACTTGCCGTCTCAATTCTAGCAACAAAATGCCTGTTGTTTTTTTATTGTTTCATTGTTGTAGTACTGAGGTCACTTTGTTAATACATTTTGATCTAAGTCATAACCAACAAGAGGCACATTGTTGGAAAGATAATTGAATTTCCGTCGATATGCTAAAAATTTCTATCTGATAAGAAATGGCTGAGTTATGGCACCTCCACAAGGGTTTAAGTGGGACAATACACCGAGAAACACAAAAGTACCGTTATCTAAAAAACGGTACTTAGGAAAAAAAATTGCAGCGTTTTTCGTTTTCAGGAGGTCCCAATTAACTTATCTAGGCATGTGACGTTCTTGGTACTTTTCCAAATTAAAAATTTTTAAAGCAGTGTAATTAATGTTTGCTTCGTCCCCTAGGGGCAACCCCTTAAAATGAATTATATTCATCACTGCCAAGGAGATGCCCCTAGGGCATAAAATGTATAACCGGCCTCCATCAGTTTTTTGTCGTTAACATTTTCTCAAAACATACGTGCTCTTTATCTTCATCCCTAAAGGGGCTCCCATACAAATATTGCGATTTAATGAAATTCTTAAATTTTGCCCCTGTAGCGCCTAGGACGCCCCTAGGTGGGTCAAATGTATGACCAAACCAACTTTATTTTTTATTCTCATCATTCGTTTCTTACATACCTACCCGCTATCTCCATTTCACCAGGGCACTCCCATAGAACATTTTCAATACAGGCTAGAAATATATATCGTCATCTTAAAGACCTAATAATCTATCTGCAAAAATTTCAAAATTGAGTTTTTTATGGATTTTTATTCCCTTTATCATAACGCATATGTGTGCAAAATTTTGAACATGTAATATTGCAAATGACAAAGTTTTTGTACCTAGAGGACCGTTACGCACAAAAAAAGAGATAAATAAATCATCCAAAATCACGATAAAAGTTTAATTTTGCTGCATAGTGTAATTTAAACAAACATAAAGTACTTGTTTTTGCTTTAACCAGTAAAAGAAACTACTACTGTAATTATTTAATGTATATAATATTCATGTGTATAAAGAAATTTTTATTTATTCATACTAATTAGTACAGCAGATAGGTTATTTGGTTTCAGATTTTTACAATTCCAAAAAACCGAAGTGTCATAACATAAGCTGTGATTTGAAAAACGAAATTTTCTCAACCGATATATATTACTGGTTTAATTTTAATCAAAATGTGTAATTTTCGCTACAATATCGTTAATAGTTCCAATTTTATAACGTTTTTCCCCTATCCTGTAAAATTTTGAAAACTGCAGATAGGTTATTTCGTCTTTTAGGTGACGATATACATATGTACATACATATGAAAAAGTCCAATGAGTTAAAACGTCAGGTGCCCTGCTTGTCACTTAAAAGTGTCAAATTCTAGCACAATGTGGTTAATATTGCTCATTTTTTTTATCAATCATGTTGCAGTTAATTTTTTCTAATTGCTTGTAACAATTTTTTTTTGAACAATTATCTTTGTTTAGTGACCCAAAGCCTGCAATTATAAGCAAATAATATTTTAGGTTTTTTTCTCTTTTTTTATTTATTGTTTAAGTATGATGTTTTTTTTATTTTTATTTTTTTTTTTTGTTACAACTGCAATTTTCAAAATCACTAGACCAAAGATTTTAATAAAAAAAAAGCTTAAAATAAAATTTAAAAGCTGACACCAACAAAAAAAATTTCTATTAATGGAAATAAAAAATTTTATGAAAATGTTAAACGTTATAAAAATAATGTTGACCCAGAAAAATTTATAAAAGCAATTAAATTGTTGAGGCTCCATTCCATGTGTCAAAAACGCGTGCTATATATAGAAAACAAATTTTTGTTTATAAAAAAAAATTATTTTAAATATATTTTATAATTTCCTTGATACACACTATTTTAAAAGCTTTTATTTAACTTATTTATACATACATACATACATATGTATGTATATTATCCCATATATTCCCTATGGAATGGAAGTATGCCAAGGTCATTCCTGTCCCAAAGACAGGATGCGAATATCGCCCAATTTCAATTCTACCTTACCTATGCAAAGTTTTTGAACAACTGCTTCAGCTCCAGATATTTAAATATGTTACATAGGAAAACTTACTAACTGAGCGCCAATCGGGCTTTAGGCCTTAGCATAGCTGTGTGACAGCCCTAACTGATGTTGTTGAAGAGATTAGGGGTAACTTAGATACTGGAAAAATATCAATGTTGGTACTACTTGACCACTCAAAAGCTTTCGATACGGTTGACAATTCTATACTGTGCTTGAAACTATCGAAAATATTCAATTTTTCTACAACTGCTGTTAAGTTAATCTTATCGTATTTAATGGATAGACTGCAGAGCGTTTCATATGATGGACTTGTTTCAGATCCCTTATGTGTTGTAAGAGGTGTTCCACAGGGTTCCATACTTGGACCATTATTATTCTCATTGTATGCAAATGACTTACCGCAGCAACTTAAGTATTCCAGTATACAAATGTATGCTCATGTTATTCAAATTTACCTGAGTAGTTCCAAGGCATCCATTACCTCTTGCGTTATGATCTGAATACTGATCTTAATAGTATTTTTCTCTGGGCGTCAGCAAATGGGTTGCGTCTTAACCCAAATAAGTCTAAATGCCTAATAATTTGTAAGAAATCTGTCGAAATTGAATCTCAAATTGATATCTTCCTTGGAGGTAAAAAAATTGATTTTCAATAATACCTTTACTTGGTCTGACCCTATTAATAGGTCATGTGGCAGAGTATATTGTATGCTAAGGAGCTTATGGACTACACAGTATTATACACCTCTAAAAATACGGCTACTTCTTGCGAAAACGTATATTTACCTACTCTTTTATATTCATCTGAGGTTTTTTATGGTTGTAATTCAAAGGATACGTTGAAACTCAAAACTACTTTTAATAACGTTGTACGCTACATTTACGGCCTTAAAAAATTTTATCACATACCTCAGTATTCTACTCGTATTTTCGGTATGACATTTGATAACTATTTAATGCAAAAAGACCTTGTTCTGCTACACAAAATTGTTATGACAAAAATGCCGAGATACCTTTTTGTCCGCCTACAGTTCACTAGATCATCGAGGGGTAATGGCATCATCCGATTTCGGCATAATGATACGTCATCTGAAAGGCAGTTTTTTATCTTAGCAATTCGTCTCTGGAACCAACTCCCTGCTTATACTCAAAATACTAGCAACGCAATTAAATTTAAAAATTTACTCTCGCAATTGTATGGTAATATACTGTAACTTTTTCAATCTTTTAACTTCTAAAAAACCTATCAAAAATTAAAAGCAATCATAAACAAGCAAATATTTATTTTTTATTAATATTTTCATTTACTCTTTTATAATTATTTTTTTTTTTTTTTTAATTTATTAAAATTGTTTAAATTTTTAATAATCATTGTCCAATTTGTAATCACATTATGTAACAAGTCTGATTCTAATACTCTTAATTATAAGATATTATGTCTTGTTGTATTAGAAAGCCATATTCGAAATAAATAAATAAAAATAAACAATTTTCACATGTTGAAAAAAATCACAATATGTACAACTTTATTTGTAATTGAATTTTTTTGAGAAATAGATAAATTTGTATTGCAAAGAATTTAGTTAAAAAAACACACACACACACATTTTTATAACAACTGAACGCTCAAGTGGTATTTCTTTTTAGTCTGCCCCTCGATAGAAAACGGCCAATTGGTCAATATGTTGAATGTTTTTGTTGCAATTGTCTGGATGTTAAATTTAAATTTTATTATTATTTGTTCATACATTTTGTTAATAAATAACTTAACAATACCATAAATGCATTTAACAATTAGTGTTGCATTATGTGCTTTTATGTAAATGCTAGAAATTTATTAGTTTAACCCTTTTTGAATTAAGATTATAAAGAGTATTCACTTGCAGTGGGTTTAGGATAATTTTTACTTACTTTTACAACTCTTTCATTTTAACATCAATGTACTTCATACGCTATTTTCAAAACTATTTAAATGGTTTCCGCAAACATTGACACCACTAATAACGTGCAAAAAAATAAAACGATAATAATCAGGGAAACCAAAAATATGCAATTGTCCGACCAATGAAACAATATATTTATCCGTTTTAAAGCTTTTTATGAATTTTGGCATCGATTTGTTAGTGCATATTTTACCGTTTGTAGCATTTTTTTGCATAATTTAGTTAAAAGACCTTTTTTGCAGCATTTTTTAAGTTTTTAGCGCATATTTTGCCTTTTTGAGGCATATTTTGATACATTTTTTAGATGCTTGCAAGAGACTTGGCAGCAAATAAAAAATTTTTTTTTTACGAAATTTTGTTTTAAATTTTTTGGGGCATATTTTTAACAATTTTCAGGGCATATTTTTAAGTTTTTACTGCATATTTAATGCGCATAAAACGTGTTTTTAGAGCATATTTCTGGTTTTCCTGATAATAATATACATAGAATTTTCCGCCAAAAACGATTTTATTCAAAATGGAGTACACCGGTTAAGAACATTCACGAGGAAAAAAAATAAGGTTGGGCATGGTTACGGTTGTCGTACACAAATAACACTGGTTTACAGCCAAAAATTACCAAGAACGCTACGTGCCTAGATAAGTTAACTTTGACCTCCTGAACACGAAAAACGCTGTAATTTTTTTTTCATTAGTGAAGTTTTTTAGATAACGGTACTTTTGTGTTTTTCTTTGTATGGTCCCACTCAAACCCTTGTGGAGCCCAACCGAAAAGTCCGATCGAGATAAATGGCATATCGTTGGAAAGGCAACTGAATGCCTTTTCCTTCAGTTTTAACGTATTTAAAAAACACGGAATTTTATATGAGATAAAAATATTGTCGTTCCACAAAATCCTTAATAAAAACTTTATTTTTCATCCGATTAACGCTTAAAATGTTGGTAACAAAATAAACTATTTGGTTAAAAAATAAAACATTCCAGATATTTACTATAACGTAGAAAAAAAACGAAATAAAAATGAAAAATTTTGAAAAAAACGTAAAAAATAGGCAAATTTCGAACTTTGAGGTGCCATAACTCAGCCAATTCTTATCAGATAAAAATTTTTAGCATATCGACGGAAAAGGCATTCAGTTGCCATTTATCTCGATCGGACTTTTCGGTTGGGCTCCACAAGGGTTTGAGTGGGACCATACACTGAAAAACACAAAAGTACCGTTATCTAAAAAACTTAACTAATGAAAAAAAAATTACAGCGTTTTTCGTGTTCAGGAGGTCAAAGTTAACTTATCTAGGCACGTGGCGTTCTTGGTAATTTTCCAAATTAAAAATTTGTAAAGCAGTGTAATTGATATTTTTTATTAAATATCAACAATATTATAGTTACTGTAAACATATATGTATATGTTGATCGCAATTATAAATTTGAGTATTGTTGATCGAAAAATAATTATTTTTCTAACAACTAAATTATGACAACTTTCAAAACATATTATATTACTCACAATCATATCATGATATCTAATAGCCATACCATGATAACTTTCTATACATTTATCATATTATGTTAAAGATGCAATCAAACTATTTTTACTCTAATAATATTATGTTAGCGCCATTTTAAAATAATTTGGAACCAGTTGTGTCGTTTATTTTATATGTGAGCGGTTTATTAATTTAAAGATAAATTCCTATAAAAAAATAAGTTTAAAGAAACTAAAAAAATTAAAATATTAGCGGAGTTCATTCAGTATTAGTGATTTAATAGTGCAAATGCAAAATTTCACAGAGATTTCGTTATATTTTATAAAAGTGATACGATATTTCTGTGGTTTTCATGGGCAACCGCGTATGTCTTAAAACAAATTTTTCAGGAGAGCCGAAAAACCATTCTAGATCAAACTATGCGTTAAACTATACTTTAAAAAATTGGAATTGATCCATCTTTTTTCAGACATTTTTAGAAACATGTAAAGAGCGTTTAAAATTATGCAATATCTCAAAATCGGAAAGGACATACGCGGTGGCCCATGAAAACCACAGATTTTGCATTTGTTCTTTTGCAAGCCTTGTTGTATTGAACTCCGCTATTTAATTTACATAAAGAAAAATTATAAAAAGCACAAAATAAAAAATCTATCAAAAATTTTTTTATTTATTTTTTTTTTTTTGACAGTTTGATTGCTTCTTAATTTATTATGATTAACCTGATGATAATATGATTACGTTTTAGCTTATTATGATTAACATGACAATAATATGATTAATTTCTTAGCTTATTAAGATTAACATGATTGCTTCTTAACTTTTTATGATTAACATGACAATAATTTGATTACTTCTTAACTTAGTATGATTAACAGAATAATAATATGATTAAGGGAAAAATATTATGATGTCATATTACGAGTATATTTAGTCATAATATGATTCAATTATAATCTTAATATGGTGACTACAATCATGAATCTTATCATAATATGTTGCTCCTAGAATATGTTTACCACAACCATGTTTTTTCTTTGCGTGCGGCAACTGCACTTTGTGTATTGTAACAATATATTGTTGTCGTACACCAATTATTGCTATTGTTATTTAATATCAGCAATATTATAGTTAGTGTAAACATATCAATGCTTATCGCAATCATAAATTTGATTATTGTTGACTGAAAAATAATTATTTTTCCAACAACTAAATAATGATAACTTTTAAAAACATATCACAACCATATCATGATATTTAATAGCCATAACATGATAACTTTCTATACATTTATCATAATATGTTTAAGATGCAATCAAAATATCTTTACTCTAATAATATTTTTTTATCTCCATTTGTAACTAAAATAATTTTCAATCAGTTGTGTCGTTTGCGTTAAATATGCCTATCGAATTATTTGTTAGTGAGTGGTTCAACAATAAAAAAAATATCCATTAAAAAATTAAAAAAATAAAGAAATTGTAAAGGGTGGTTATTTTAAGGGCCGATGTTGTATATGAACCACACCTAAACGTTAAGTTTTTTTCTGCATTTCATTTGACATATCTCAATTTCAGACTAGAATTGCCGCATTTGAGCGAATGATAATCCAAGATAATCCACAGAGTGACTATTTGGTGCGGTTTATGGGCTGGCGGCATCAGCGGGTCGTATTTTTTCCAAAATGAGGCTGGTCAGGAAGTTACTGTGAATGGTGTTCCCTATCGTGAGATGATAACGAACTTTTTATGTCCCGAATTGGAAGATATGAATGTGGGCTTGCCACATATTTATAACATTAAAAAAATGTAAAGTGCCACAAAATAAAAAATCGATGAAAAAAAATTTAATATTTGGTCCTAATATGATTCAATAATAATCGTAATATGGTGACTACAATCTTGAATCTTATCATAATATGTTGCTCGTAGAATATGTTTAACGCAGCCATGTTTTTTCTTTTCGTGTTTAGAGCAAAAATTGTTTATATACCCCACATCTTAAAAATAAATCAAGTTAAGAAAAATTATGGAGCAAGTTCTACATATAAGTTCTAAATAAAAGTAAGGGTAAAATATGCAACATGTTAACTCACATGTTTTTCATGCAACATATGTATTCATAAATGAAATTGAAATTTTTTTTCCACAGTCGTATTGTTTGTACAAACGAACAAAAATATTTAGAACATGTAACATTAGGGTGGTCGTTAAAAACAACTCAAAAAATTTTTAGGACGATCGGCGAAGGCTATGCCGTCCCTCAAGCCCGCCAAAGTTTGAGAAAAATCGTAAAGTCCGAATTGTAGGTATGACTTATATTTAGGAAAATATTAATTTTACATAAAAATCGTTTTCAAAGAAGTTGTTATTAGAAAAGTTTCCAACAACATTCTGCCTTAACAACTTTTCTCTAAAACTCATATTGAACAAAACATAATTAAAATAAAAAGTAAACAGCAGCATTGATGCGAATTTTTTCTTTAGAACTGTTTTTTCTTACAAACGTCAATTCAGCTTTAATATTTGTGTTTGTGTGCGTTTGCTTAAAAAAAAAATAGTCAAACGCATATCATTTGTTTCTAACGTACCTCGGTTGATAAAGTTGGTGCAATTGTACTTTTTTGATACAATTCAAAGCCAAAAAGTACGGGGTACCACCCTAGGGTGACCGTTAAAATCAAAAGTTGGATTTATTTAGGTCTCACTCGCCAATTTGGTGGGTATTGATAAAAAAAACAACTCAAAAATTTTTAGGATGATCGGCGAAGGCTAAGCCGTCCCTCAAGCCCACCAAAGTTTGAGAAAAATTATAATTTTCGTGAAATCTGACTTTTATGTTTAATAACTTATAAAATATTAATTTTGTAGAAAATTTGTTAACAAGTTTTTCTTTATCTCTTATTAAACAAAATAAACTTAAAATATCGAATAAGCCACTAAAAAATCGAATTTTTAATTCATTAAAGAAACGCATTTTCTATGAATTAGTTTTGTTGAAAAACATTTTTATTATTTATTAAAAAAAAAACCAACCAACCGGGCACCTGGCGTTTTACCCGCTTAATTTTTTTTAGGTTAGCTCTTGTTTTCAAAATTTCGAAAACGGAGGAGGTTGCACAGCGTAACTCAAAAAC
This sequence comes from Pollenia angustigena, assembly GCA_930367215.1. Taxonomy (NCBI): domain Eukaryota; kingdom Metazoa; phylum Arthropoda; class Insecta; order Diptera; family Polleniidae; genus Pollenia; species Pollenia angustigena. The sequence continues at coordinate 17,462,883 of OV884056.1, forward strand.
GGTTTAGTTTATAAATTAAACTAAAAAAAAGGAAATTATATTATTGTGGAACAATTATTATAGGTTTTTCTAATATGCGTAGTCGTTTTAGAAACCAAATTTTTTTTGGCAATGTGAATAAAACAAATTATGTGAGGTTGGTCATACATTTGACCCAACTAAGGGCAATCTTGGCGCTGCAGTGGCCAAATTTAAGAATTATATTAAACCAGCATATTTGTATGGGAGCCCCCCTAAAGGGTGGAGATATAAGGCAAGTATGTTTTAAGAAAATGTTAAGCACAAACAACTAATGAAGGTCCGTCTGGGGCTTTTGTCTTCAATATATTTCTAGTCTGTGTTGACAATTTCATATGAGAGCCCCCTTGAAGAATAAAGAAAGCGTTACAGGGATGATAAATGAGAAAACCAATATCGTACTTACGAACTTCTAAAATCGTACTTTTTCGACCCCAATAGCAATAAAAAAAATGTTTGTTATAAAAGAAAAAGACTTTTGTTTCTGTTACACTTGAAACCATTGGATACTTGATTTAGAATGTGGCATATGCAATCGTCCAATGATCAAGTGCAAAAATCTATTCACAATAGCGAAGTTTAGTGTTTTTTTGCAAATGGTTTTGCAAAGAGCAAATGCAAAATATCATAGCGTTTTGTTAAATCCAATAACAAAATACACAGAGTTTCCTTAAGATTTCATAAAACGAAATTTTGCATTTGCACTTTGTCAAAAACCATTTGCACCAAACACTGAAATCCGTTAATATTCATTGGACAGTAAATACGAGTTACCATTTTATATCAATTATAAATATTTAGGTTTGAAAAATTTGGAAATAGTACCAAATGAGTCACGGGGGTACCACCGTACTTTTTGGCTTTGAATTGTATCAAAAAAGTACAATTGCACCAACTTTATCAACCGTGGTACGTTAGAAACAAATGATATCCGTTTGACTATTTTTTTTTAACAAACGCACACAAACACAAATATTAAAGCTGAATTGACGTGTGTAAGAAAAAACAGTTGTAAAGAATCAATGCTGCTGTTTACTTTTTATTTTAATTAGGTTTTGTTGTTGTTGTAAACTTTACTTACAACAACTTCTTAGAAAAGGATTTTTATGTAAAATTAATATTTTCCTAAATATAAGTCATACAAGTCGGACTTTACGATTTTTCTTAAACTTTGGCGGGCTTGAGGGACGGCTTAGCCTTCGCCGATCGTCCTAAAAAATTTTTGAGTTGTTTTTTTGTCAATAATCACCAAATTGGCGAGTGAGACCTAAATAAATCCAACTTTTGATTTTAACGGTCACCCTAATGTAACATACTGATATGCAGCATATTAACTAAACTAAGTTAAACTAGGGGTTTTTTCATAGAACAGGGTACATATTAGGGATGCCAAACGGGAAATCCCGAATCCCGGGATTTTTCGGTATTGACAAATCCGGAATCCCGGGATTTATTATTATTAATCCCAGGATTTTTCATAATTTTTAATATATCAACTTTTGTGTACAAAAATGTTCGTTTTTATTGAATTTTTATACTCTATACAAAAAAAAAATTATTAAAAATTAAATTTCAGTTTTATTTTTTATTTTTATAATTCTTATTTATATAATTATATAGTAATACCTTTTGAAAATTCCTAAATAAATAAAAAAAAGTGTTGTTTATTTAAAAACAATCACGAAAAATCCCGGGATTTTCTAAAATCAATCCCGATTGGCATCCCTAGTACATATAAAGCATTTTTAAATGTTAGGGTCAGAAAGTTGGTTAACTTAAAACTTTTTAACGCGTTGTGTAGTTTTGACAAGTAATCAGCTGAAAATAAAAAAAATAGTTTTAACAAATGTGTGAATCATGGAGGAAAACCTTTTAGAGAAGGTTACAAAACATACAGTGTTGTATAAAAAAGAAAGCCAGGGGCTAATTCAAATCTGTTTTCAGATTAACTAAACCTAGCTTAACTAAGATCTCAAAACCCCAGCCTAAGTGTTTTATAAAAAAACACATAGTAAATTATAGATTTTTGGTTTAAAGTTAATACCCTTATTATTGGTTTTGCATAAAAGTGTTATGCACGAATAACAATTAATTTCATAGATTAAAGCTCGTTTCTCCAAAAGGAAACTACACAAAATATACATTTTAACTGACAACTGCCACTTTTTTTAAATTTTCTTTTACTCATAATATTTTTCATAACCATAAATAATATTTATTCCTATTTTGTTTTATTTACAGCGTAAATATTTTAACATACAGAACAAGTTTTGTTTTTAATATTCCTTTTATACATTTTTTTAAATATGTATTTATAAACCATAATTGTATGTTTTTATGGAGTTTAGTCCACTTTTTGCGTTCTATTAACAATTTGCTTTCATTACATATTGCAAATGTTGTTCAAGCCATTGCCTTACCTCTTCCACTCTTCATCTCTTTTTCGTATTAATTTCAAATTGTGTATAAAATTATCGCCACATTAAAAATAATTTCATCAAAGTGAAGAAAAAAAGTGAAGAAAAATTGATTGATTATAGTTTTCACTGCCAATAAAAGTGGTTTGATTACCTAGATAATGAGTGAAATAAGAAAGGAGTACTTTTCATCATTCTTTTCAATTCCATTTTGCATTCACTTGCTCTTTTAAAAAAGAAATTAAAAATGTTATATAAATCTTTTTAAGAGGTTAAATAAATAGTAAAGACACTTCTATTTTCTTTCAGCAAAATAAGCAATTAAATTTTTTTTATATTTACATATTTATATGAAATTAGTAATTACAATACAAAATTTCATAAAGTTTTTAGAAGTTCTTAAGCATTTTTGTTTTAAAAGCATGAAAATTGTGACACTAAAAAGTCAAAAAGGAAAAAAATATTAAAAATGTATTTTAGATCCTTTGAAAAGGATTTTTTAAAAAAAAACATAAAATAAACTTACTGTTCATTGTTGTTGTTTTTGTTAAAGCTTTGATATGGTTACAAGAAAGACTTTTGCTAATAGTTATTCATATTCGCTTAACAGTTTTACTTGTTTAATAAGTTTAGCTTTTCTAAAATCTTTGGATGAAGTTTCCGGACGATCAGGCCTAAGCAACCAGTGAAATGCGCATAGGAAAAGCTTATCCCTTCAACAATAAATTTCAGTGTTTTTATTAATAATAAAAATTGGGAATTAAGCACGACTAACAAAATCTTGTAAATTTTGTATTCCCAAAAATTACTTTGATAATATAAAATAATTTTTTTTATTTTTATTTTCGACCAAAAATTGCTTTTTAATCCTGTCTGATATTATCATAAATTCTTTATTAAACAATTTAATTCAACACATCAACTCGAAAAAGTTTCACTGCATTTTGTATCTGCTAAAACTATTGTTTTGTTTTCAAAAAAATGTTATCTACCTATAAGAATTCATTTAATATTTTTGTTTAGCTTAAACGAAAAATTATTCAACCACGAAACCTACATAACTGTTCTAAAACAATAGTAGCAACAAAAAATTCAATATACTAGAACATCTTCATACACTGGACAAAATTTCAAAGAAATTTTGAAAATACATATTCATTTGAAAACAAGTTTCTGCAATGAAAAATATTAAAACATTCTAAAAACAAATTTTTTTTTTTTTTTTTTTTGTTTACGGTAATTCCTTTCAGTAAACCATTTAATTGCCCATAACGATTTTAGATCGACTCAAAAATGCGAAAAAGCTTAAAAAATCAGAGACAAACCAACTGTTGTGGAAATAACAATTTGCAAACAAAACTGCTGCAATTGTGTGTAATAGCTAAAACACATAGTTCTGAATTATTTTCTTATCATTAATTCCGATTTGTTTGGTTGATTTTACAAAAAACAGTTTATTTTAAAACTACATAATTTTTAAAATGCACGCAATGTGTAGAGAGCGTTATGCATAAGAAATAAATTATGAAATAGATTAAATAAATTAAAATAGTAAGAGATACTATTTACTTATAAAAAAAATGTATCATAATTAATTTCTAAATGTATTAAAAAAAAAACATTTGAATTAACGTAGAATTTGTCATTTCTCCAAATGAAATTATTTAATATTTTCGCCTTAAAGTAGGCTTTGGTTTTTGTTTTGTTTACGTTTGATTGTATGATAAAAGAGCTGCCATATTTTAAAATGTTGCCATTAAACGTTAAATTTGAATACCATATTTGAGGGGTATAGAATCAAAGACTGCAAAGTCCACATTTATAGTTTTCGTAATAAATAGTAAAAAGCTCTAGCTCAAAGTATATTCATATTTATGTATTGTATATCTGATATTCAGTAAATAAGAATATGATGGAGATATGACGCAAGTTTCAACCAAATCGATATAGCGGTTTGCTGGCAATTATAATAATAAAATTGGACATTGCTGTGTTCGATCTAATCAAATCGAAATTGCTGCTTTTTTAGCATGGACAAGCACTTAAAAAAATCAGTAGTTATAAAATTCTTAAACTTAACAAAGGCTTAGTTTTTTCTTGATTGATTTGGAGGAACTTCATAACAACTTAGCTCCATAATTACGACTAAAGACAAAGTTATAAAATGAACAATAAAACAAACTGCTTTATATAAAAAAAAAATTTGTTATATTTTTAATTTCTTTTTAGTTTTGTTTTGCAAAAAGGAAAAAAAATAAAAAAAATAGCCTGCATTTTCGAAAATGGTTGAGAGAAAAAGTGCTTAACAAACTGTGATCATTGCAAAAACGGCAATGTCAATTCTTAATTTTTGAACATACTTTTTTATGTGATAAAAGTGTTTCTGGTAATGTAATATTCACTAATTGGAAGCATTCATTAAATACAACTAAATGGCATTTTTAGTTACGTTTGTGAAAAAAGTGGACTTTGCAGTCTTTGATTCTATACCCCTCATTTGTTTGAAGCTTAAATACAAAATGGATATACAGTTACGGACATATAAATAGGCTCACTACGCTAGAGTTATTGTGGCTTAAAAATAATATTATCATTTACCTATGGTTTCCATCCCTACCAAGCTTTTTTGCAATCTTTCACGAGCATGTTATAATCAGAATTTAAATGTGTTTTCGCAAATTTTATACGATTTTGCCGATATCATTTTTTAGCATGGGGCCCTCTTTTTATTATAACCCGAATATATCCTTTTCTACTTGCTTTTGTCTTACAGTCCCAGTAGAAACTCCAGTTCCTAGCTAAGTTTTAATAGCTGCAGCGGACGTAAAAGGGTCTCAGGTTGAGAACAGACTTTACAGAAGTATTACCCCAGTAAAAAACGTGCTCCAAAAAGAGCAGGTTTTTTGTATGAATTCATACCTCAAATCGCTTCAAACCTGCTGATGGGATGCCTGATTTTTGTATGGGGTGTTCCCGGTTTGGAGGACTATTTTCTGCTGACAATAAGCGCTTCTTTTAACATGCAAACAAAGTGCTCCTAGAGTGCTTTTTTAAGGGCTAACTATATTAACATATTCATGAATGTTTGACTTTTACTTGTTTAAATGCCTTTTTTCAATCATTTTCGTAAGCCATAATATATTTTATTTTCGCTTAAAAACCCTCTTCGTTGTCAGCACTAAAATAGCAGCTTTTTTGTATGTTTTATTCGTTATCATTTACTGCTTTATAAGAGCTCTCTAATTGTAGCGCTTGAGTATGCGCTTTTTCTCTGTAGTGCTTCAAAAAACCCAAATTTTTTTTACTGGGAACTTGCTTGCCTTGCAATTAAGCTTAGTTCTATCTACAGCTGAACCGAACCAAGTCATTAAATTTAAGATATTTCAAAATAAGTACGAAGTTCTCCGCAAAGTTTAACGTTATTCGGCTCTGTAGCGGGCTAAGTCAAAAAAATATTCATTCCTAAGGTAACGGCAGGTCATTTACTCAACCTCAAAATATCTTTGAATTGTCTTTTTCTGACCTGTGCCCTGTAGCTCTCGTGTCGAGAAACTTTTCGATTGAAATATATGAAATTAAACATTTTTTGTTGATAAAGTTTGTACAATTGTACTTTTTTTGGTACAATTCAAAACTAAAAAGTACGCTGGTACTCCCGTGAGTCATTTGGTACTATTTCCAAATTTTTCAAATATTTATAATCCATATAAAATGGCAACTAGTATTTACGGTCCAATAAATATAAGCGGAGTTTATTGTTTGGTGCAAATAGTCTTGCGAAAATGCAAAATGTAGTAGCTTTTTTGAAATCTTAGGGACACTCTACTTTTTGTTGTTGGATTTAACAAAACAGCTATGATATTTTGCAAGACCATTTGCACCAAACAGTGAACTCCGCTGCTGTGAATAGATTTTTGCACTTGTTCATTGAACGATTGCTTATGTCACATTCTAAATTTAGTATGATGATATTGACAAATTTATAAAAGATATGGTTAACCACTTCTGCAAAAGTTCTACATAGCAAAAGAGACGAATTCTTCTCAATTCAAGATTATATTAGAACGAACTCATAATATTTTTGAAAATTCGTCAACAAGATGGTTGTCACGTCAAGAAGTAATCAACATAATTATGGAACAGTGGGAGCCCACTCCATTATTATTTTACTCCGAACTATTTTGAAAGAGATTTTACAAGCGCTAAATTAAAATTTAATTTATTCGGACTTTCTACTTCTTTCCTGTTTCTGAAGTACATATAGAAAATTGTAAACACAATAAATTTGGAAATGCAATCCGAAGACGTTCGTATGTACATATTTTTATAACGCTTAAAAATTGTATTTTCGCTTAAAATTCGAGATTGCATTTTGAGAAAAGGACGATCAATTCTAAAAAGTGTATGAAAACGCTCTCTGGCGGCAATCAAAAATAAAAATTAATGGATTTCTTGACCCTAAAAATCGCATGGTAAAAGTCTGGCCAGATCAAATACAATTTTTTTGCCTCTTTTCTTGAATATTTTCGAAAACTAACTATTTTGAAAAATCCGGGGATCGAAATTAATTTTTGAACTACAGTTTCTTTGGCAAAGTTTTTTGGAATGACTTATAGCATAAGAATCGCGGATGTGCTGTTGACGCGATAATATTTTACCCACCCTATTATAATGTATAATTAATGTACACATGAATTTTAAGTACCTTTTGTTTTTGTTGTATTAAATTTTTGTTTTTAAATTTTTAGTACTATTGGGGCCGAAAAAGTACGATTTTAAAAGTTCATTGGTACGATATTGGTTTTCGCATTTATCATCCCTGATATACATTGATTTGGGTGATTTTGCTGGCAGCATGATTCAAAATTAAACAAGATTATTTTCTCTTAAAATTTTGTACGCCGAAACATGTTGTTTCAGTCATGATTAGGGCGCGTACCACAAACAGGAGAGCGAATCGCGAATATTGCTATACGTGTGAACATACATAGTATAATCTCAGTGGTTTAGTTAAACGTCAAACCCAATTCAAATTCATAAATTGGCAAACTTATAAGACAAATTGATCTCTAGAGTTGACCTGTTTTGAATCCGCCTTACATTTTAGCAAATGCAAATGCGAAAAGCAAAAATAAGCGAATAGTTCGCAAATGCAAATGCGAAACCCAATATTCGCCGCACTTCTAGTTTCAATATATCAAGATCACAAACGACTTTTAAAATATTTGTACAGTTTCAAAAATGATAACAGAAATCCTTTCTTACATAATTTAGCTTTATTTCAATCATTAATTTTGAACAGATTTTTTAAATAACAAAAACTACGTTCAAAGCAATCTATAAAGTTCATTAAACTTCAGTTTCATGTTTTCTGCAACAACAAATGCAAAAGGTAAACAATTATGTATGACTTACAAAAAAAAAATTATAAATTTACACTTTATATTTTTACCCCTAAACATGCAGGTTACTACAATCAAATCTACCATCTATTTATAGTCGTTGTTGGAAATGTAAATAAATAACGAGGCAGACAGACCATCGTTGAAATAATCACATGTATGTACGAAGGTTGTTGCAGCAAAACTTAAACCTGAAATAAAATTTTAAAACAAACTAAACTACTTAGACATCTTCCAGACTTGCAATTTCTGTTGCAGCAATTCTTGAGTTTATTGGTGATAGAGATAAAAAGATTGGGGAGGGGTACTTAGTTCCATGTACTCTGCAATTGTGTTTTGTTTTGTAGTTCTCAAACTTTCCAACTTGAAGTTGGGCGTAAGTGAATTTGTATTAAGATATAAAATATTTAAAGGAGAAGAGGAAAGGCAAAAAAATATTGAAATTTTAAAGCAGAATTTTAAAAAATTGCAGCAATAAAAACTGTGAGTTTGGACAATGGTTTAAACTTAACGAAATTAAGTTTGACTTATTGGCCGTTTTTTAATGTATCAACAAACTGCTTGTTACAAAATCTCTACATAAATTTATTACGGCCAATTTCACCAAGTACAGTTATAATTAACTATCAGTTATAGCTGTCAAAAACATATTGTTAACTGGAAGTAAAAGTAGTAGTAAGTTTTAATTGAACTTGGTGAAATTGGCCGTTAGACTGATAAACATTGTTTTCAGTTGGCAATACCTCTCAAAATAAACGTGAAATCAGCTGATTGAATTTATCTTTAAGGCAAATCCTTTTTTTATAATAAAACACCCCTCGTATTTGAATGTCATGTCATAGTTGTTATCTATCTTTTATTTTTTTCATTTTTCATTTTCGAGGTTAGTAAGGGAATAGGAATAGGAAGAGATTCAACTTATTTTGTACAAAATAAATGACAACAATGCTATTTATATAAAATAACGATAACAACAACAAACAAACAAGCAATAACAATGATAGTTTTATGCTGTTTACTGTGTTGAGTTCATAACGGAAGGAAATGCGAATGTGGGAATGACAGTTGCAATAGACAGGGTCGTCCAATTCAAAAAATAAAAAATAAATCATTTTAAAATAGACAACAAATAAATTGGAAGTCGTACAAAAAGGCAACTCTAGTACAAGTTTTTCATGTTAAGTCAAATCTGCGGTTTTCATGGGTAGCCATCCGTTTCATTTTCGGCTCTTCTAAAAAATTAGAATGTGAAACATGACGATTTCTTATCTGAGAAAAATATGTAACATTTGATACATGTAAAGCGGCTCATACACTTGCAATAAAATTGTTCAATTTTACGTATTGCAGAATTATATCGCCTATGTGTATGTGATATTCGAAGGTGGCACAATATATTGGCAACAATCAAAGACTTTTGATTTTTATTGCACAAGGAAAAATGAAATGAAATGTGTTGGCAACATTGTGCAATGCTGATTATGTTGTTTTTTTTATAGGTTATGTTCACCTTTTTATTGAATGAAAGCTGAGAAAGATTTATATTGAAACCATTGTGCGACTTATTGCATAATATAGCACAAAATGGAAATAATATTTCGAATATCATTTACAATAATATTGCACATATTAGTCTGTGTTTATACGGCTCTTGTCTTATTGACGTGATTGCTACTTTATAGGCGAGAGGGACGAGGGAAAAAGAAACGAGTACACAGATGCATGTACTGTCTTTACGTTTTGCTTTTTCATTCGTTGTGTAATTTTGTTATTGTTTTCAATATCAAAAAAGCACATGTCGCCAACATGACATGAATCATTTGAACACCAATTCATGTTCAAAGAAGAAAAAGGAAGAATCTTGTCAATAAGACATGAGCCGTATGAACTCAGACTTAACTGTCAGGCCCAAAATGTCGACAAGAACATTTCTTTCGCAGATTTATATTGAAAACAATAATAAAAAACGAAAATAACGTTTTCTATTAATTTCTATTAGTTCTATTAATGACAAATTTATCAACAAATTTAGCGTAAAATAGTTTGTGGGTCACTTTGACCCAAAGGAAATATGGGGGTTAATTTCCAAAAAAATTGTTTTACTATCCTTTTTATTAAAACAAATAAATCAGCATTTCTTGCTAAAAATTAACGATTTTCCCAAATTTATTTCATATAAACTGTAAAATTTTCAAATAGGTATGTATGTATGTGACCTAATGTCAAAATATTCCGCAAAAAAACTTTAAAATTCAAACAAAAATTCTTTTGCATACAATCGATTGTCATCCTAATGTACATACATATGTATGTTTAAGAGATTTATTCTTCAAATGGCTTTCCACATACTATGTAGTTATGAGACATAAAAGTCGGACTTTATGATTTTTCTTCGCCGATTGTCCTAAAAAGTAGTTTGGCGTCGTTTTTTATCAATATCCACCGAATTGGGAGCTGAGAGCATGTAAATATAGAAAATAAATATGCTCCATACAGTTAACGAGCACCCTAATGTACATATCCTTTTATTCGTTACTTTTATTTCGCTATAAAATCATAAAAAATTGTAATTCATGAAAAACTTTTAAAAATAAATGATAACAAACAATGTACCTATACAGTGCAGCAACACAATATACTCTGAAGGAAACCTGGGTGCAAGTGTCTCCAAGTCACCAGTTTTGTCGACTATATTGGTGACATTGTCAACGAAGTGTCTACACTACATTACATTTGCAAATATATTTGGCTTTAATACGAAAAAGATTTTATCAATAACAACTGAGAAGTACAATTCTTAAAAAAGTTGAAGAAATAATAAAAAAAGAGTGTTATGATTTCGTATTCTTACAAAAAGTGTAGACTTCTTTTACTAAAATGTACTAGCGATTCTCTGGTTCCAATGTCTACATATGTTCCCAAAGGAACTACCTAGTCAGTAGTACCAACGTCAGTAGTAGATTTCCAATGACACGCACATGTTAAATGTCTATTGTAAATAACATTGCCTGGGGTATAATAAGTCACTAGTACTGGTGACTGTGTCAATAGTGAATCAGTACAGATTCACTAGTGACATTTCCTGCAGGGTAGTTCGACAGAGCCAGATATACAGGTGTGTAGATGTGTTTATACAGGTGTGTACATATGTGTTTGCATGTACAAACGAAAACATTTCAAACCCAACAAACATGAAGTCAAACCTTTGTTGATATGAAATGACTTTATCATTTGACATCAAACACAATTCTCATACGTTTTCAATTGTTTGATTTAACATTTAAATTCAAATTGATAATGATTTGAAAATAAACATTTGATATCAAATTTTTTATCAATTTGATGTCAAATGTTAAATTCAATTCAAAAATAAACTTGGCAATACTAAAGCGAAAAATAAATGTAATCATTAAAAATGGCGATTAAAGTTACATTTTTACTTTGTGATTACATGTGGTTTACTATTAAAAATTAATTTTAATATAAAGTGATCAGCTTATTTCTTGTGAAAAATAAAAATTATTTGTGAGTAATTACAATGATTAAAAATACGAAAAAAAAGGAAAATAAAACGGGAAAGTGGAGAAAGTTTGTTGAACGATCGCGGTGCTACAATCCTCAAAATAAAAGGGAGCCAAGTAGTTTGTCTTTCCAAGAATTAGAGGACGGAAAGAACATAATTTCAACTTTTAGATATGGTGCCGAATGTTTATCTCACAGTTTATTTAAATAAATAATAATTAAAACTAAAAAAAATTAAATATTTTTATTTATATTCCACATTGTATTATAATCCACATTTGAGAATTACGTTTCAAAGCAAGTTGAAAATAAAGGCATTTTTCAATTTGAAAATAATTTCCCCTTTTTGTTGAGAACGTTTGATTTCAAATAATTTTCTATTTGAAATCAAACGTCCGTGTTTGTTGGGAAAGAACAACACAAAGCATTGGTATTTGCAACCACCGTTAATACATGTGTGTACGTGTGTTTGCAAGCAAATTTGATTCGCTTTTTTAACACTTTTATTCTAAGAATATTAAAAAATTATTTATCTTGTGCATATATTTACACAAAAATACCTTAATAACCATATTCCTTTTATTAAAATTGATGGACGGTAAGATGCTTAAAATCGGGGTTTAAAAAAGCAGTCGAAACCAAAAACTGTCGATCAAAAACGAAAATGCGTGTACAACTTTTCGCTTCTTGAGTTGGTTCGACAGCGACTGTTTACATTTAATGAATCAGAAGTAAAAGAAAGATTTTTTTTCTGGCCAACTACAAATGAAGAAATGGCAGTTTTTCTACTGCAGTTTTTTAAACGCTGCTTAAAATCCAGCGCCAAAAAAAATTGTATTTTTAAAAAATACTTAGTCCCAATTTACACTAGGCACATTTCTTGCCGGACATTTTGAATTCTCTTTTAATCTTACCTGTAGCGTTTAGATATGAAACATTAGAAGTCAGACAGAAATTAATACTTGTATGTAAACTACGAAAAGTAAGAAAGAGAAATGAAAAAATGTCCAGTACAGATAGTCATGTACTACACACTCTGCCTTTTCGACCCCTCGCCATCAAAATTCGTCTGTCCGGCAAGAAATATCCCTAGTGTAAATTGGGACCAATCAATAGGTATAATTTTTTAAATGAATAATAAAAAAAAGTTCTTGTTTATACCCAGCGGTAAATATTGAAAGGACCGCAAGTGGCAGGCGTTTTTGAAGGCCTCTATACTCCTTTCTAAAAGATTCGCTTCGCATGATATCCTGCCTTCAGAAGCATGCCTTCTAGAAGGTATAAACTTCTTTTTAAAAGACCTTCTAAAATATTCAGTACACATTCGCTACTTCCTGCTTTGAGAAGGGAGAAAGGAAGGTGTTCAGTTTTATTTACTTTTTATTTTTAGTGACCTTCCTTACTCCCTTCTTTGGGAAGGGATCGAAGTTGTTTTTAAAGGAAGTGTGGAAGGCCTTGCGCCCAATGACAACCTGTATAAAAAATAAATAAGTATGGAATGCGGCGAGAAGGGCTTCTGACTGCTTGTGACTGCTAAATAAGGCCTTCTATTAGGCTTCTTTACTCATTCTAGTTACCGCTGGGTAATTTTAAAGCATGTTTAACATACATAGGTATTTTATGTAAAAATTTGTTGATTAAACCTTTACCCAATTTAAATTTGTTTAAGCTCCATTGCATAAATAAGAGAAATCAAACCTCGGCATTACATTTTATTTTCAAAATCAATTCTTTAAATCAGGTACCTTCTACTGATAACAAACACACAATTTTTTAAGGGCATGACGCCGTATAATTACAAAATTTTTAAGATAAAAACATGACCATAAAAATTTAAAGTCAAAATAAAACTACAGCAGAATGGAAAAAATTTATAACAATGTCAAATGATTCATTAAGATTTAAAATTTAGCTGATAAGATACCTATGTATTTAAATTTAAATATGTTTATAATTTTCATAATACTTACAAAATATTAAGGGCTTTAAATTAAATTCTTTTTATTGTTCTTTTTTTCTTGCAGATTTTTTTTTTTTTTGTTTTACCATCTACATTCCAATAAACCTGACACCAAAACATTCATCATGTATTTAAAATTAAAGGCGTTTTGCAACGAAAAAAAAACGGTAAATTAAGAACATGGAATGTTTCCAAATTTCCATCGGCCAAATGAATGCAGCAGCAGCAGCAACTAAAAAAACTACAACATTAGATTTAAGTAAAAAATAAATTTTGCAGCTAAAGAAAAATGAAATAAAAAAGCAGCAAAAAAAACAAAAGAAGCACAGCAAATTGAATAATAATTGTGTGTAAATAATTTCAAACAAGCAATTGGTCAGGCCAATAGCCTAAGCTAAGAGTGAATAATTATTATATGGTTTCGCATGGTAAACTTGAAATTGAAAAAGCTTTTAATGATCTACACTTTTCATTTTTGATTGCTTTTTTGTTTAATACATTCATCATTTATTGCTGCAACTAATAAATTTTTACACAATGTCTTTAATACTTTCCACACTTCTCGTTGACTTTAAACAAAATTTGAAGACAATCTCTTGTTTGGCTAAAATATTTTTAATTTTATGCTTTCTGGTTGAAGCAAATCATGCAGGTATTATTAAAAAACGAGATACTGTTATAACAACAACACCATCTGGCAACCTTAATGTAGTCGTCAAGGAAAAGGAAGTTGCACCAGACATTTTACCTGCTCTCTATAATGCAAGTGAAGTTGTCACCACAAAATTACAATCTGTGGCTGGAGGTAATTTTGTTATGGAAACCTCTAAGGAATTAACAAACAATGAAATTTTAATAAATGAAGCTAAAGAAAATAAAATGTTAAATTCAATTAATGAATCTCAATTAAAAGCGGAAGAGCAGGAGGAAACAAAGACAGTTTTAGAAAATAAATCAGAAAAACAACATGAAATAACTCAAAATAGTACAAAACGAATTACAACCTCGCAGGAAAATTTACAAGACTTTAATAAAATTATTTTAAATTTGGAAAATAAGGAGCAAATCTTAAATGAGTCATCCAAAACCACTACAGAATTTAGTAGGAATGATATAAAAGTTGATAAAATTCCCATGTTAAAAATTGGGGAATCAACGCAAGGTAAGCAGGATTATAGTGATAATGAACATAAAGGATCTTTAAAACATTCCTTAGAAATTGCGCACAAAACTGATGGACCTCTTTTATCAACAACAGAAGCACCTGTTACAACGGCAAAAGTGCAAAATATACGACTAGAGAATAGCATAGAAAACAACAAAGAAATCGACAAAAGTGATTTGAAATTGAAAAATAAGGAAGAAACTTTAAAGCCTCAAGAAGAAGTTGCTACTTTAAAAACCCTATCTAGTTTCTCTGAGATAGCTCAAAACCAAGAGAAAATTTCCAAAAAAGAGTCTCAAGAAAGTTCGGCTTATAGTAAAGAACTTTATAAAAATGAGACCGAAATAGAATCCAGTCCTTTAAAAGCTTCAACTCAAAATCCGGAAGCATTTGAAATGAAGATTGATGAAGTTTTAAATTTAAAGAAAAATTCTTTAGCAAGTTCAGAGGAAATTATTAAAAATGAGGTTAAAGTGTTAAAAACTCTAGAGGAGGATTACAATAAACCTTTAGAATCTACCACTTTAAAGACTTCATCTAAACCTCCTAACAAGGAGAAGACGGATGATGTTTTGAAATTTATGTCTGAAAAAAGTTCTAATAATACCTTAAAATTGGAAGAAGGCGGTTCCTCTTTAAAGTCATTGGTAACTTTAAATTTAGAACCCAAAAACAATAAAACTTTAGACATTTTTGAATTGACTACTATAGTTCCTTTAAAACACTTAGAAGATACAGTTAATATAAAATTCTTGGAAAATTCCTTAAACAAACAACAAGACACGGACAAAATCCATGGTGTTTTAAAACATCAAGAATTATTGCAATCTAATGAAAAATCATTGAATGTTTTAACAACCACCGAGTCTTTACTGGACCCTGAGAAAACCACCTCACCAACACAAACACAAAATGAAGACGTATTAGTATTTGAAGGTGATAAGAAGGAATATGCCAGATCTATGTTTATAGAAGCAACTACCAGTTTAAATTCAAGGGAGATAAACGAAGTATTTATACCGACTACTACCTTTAAACCGGAAATATTAGGAATTAAAGAAGGTACAGAAGAAACAGCCCACGAGAAGTTAAAACAGCAAGTGGAAAATTTTAATAAAACTGATTTTGTCACGACAAATAGTAAAGAAAAGAAACCCAAATTCATTAATGATAATTCCACAAATGCCCAACAATTGAATTTACCCAATAATGCCGAAGTATGGTCCCTTGCGGCCATGAAATCCCTACCTAAAGCAAATAATACTATGGAAACGGCGCAAACGCATAATCAAACCGTTAAAGAATTCATGCAAAATATAACACACAATGTTTCAATGACTATAAATTCAAACAGTGAAAAGAATTTGCTAGATTGGTCACAAATTATGATGGACAAAGAATTGTCTACCACTACTCGTAGGCACGAAGAAATTGAGAGTGAAAAGGAAAAGCAACAAATTCATTTAGCAAATAAAGACAAAGAAATAGAAGTTGGAGGGAAGAAGGAAAGTTCTTATGGCTTGGCAGACACCATGGAGGGAAATACAAGCTTGACTCCTGAAATACATAACAGAAAGTATTTAATACAGCACGAGCAAACGACAAGTACAATCTCTACTCCAACTACATTTACAATCTTATCACCTGCAAATAATAATGAAAATGATAATCAGAAAAACAACCAAAAAGATAAGAAAGTTGAAGAAAATATGAATAATCATAAAGACACGTTAACTGAAACTGTAGCCACTACTGCACCAACAATTGTGAACAACAACCCTTTCAACGCAACGCTGAACATTGAACCAAATTTAAATGAAATAAACTTGACTTCAAATCAAACCCAAGCTAAATTAAATAACGATGTGCATAACACAACTACACCAACAACTGAAAAACAAAGTAGTGACGCTAACGCTGGCATAGAGACCAACACAGAGGCAGCAATGACGACTGAAGCAACAGCTGTTGTTGATAAGACTACAGTTGAGCAAATTTCCAGTGAGACAACACCAGTTAGTACGACAGAGCCTAGCAAACAAAACACATCGTTAAATAACGTTGTCATAAATCAGCAACAACAGACAAATAAAACTAATAGCGTAAATTTAAAAGTATCGTCAGCTTCACACAACGAATTAGAAAACGCCGTGTTGGATAAACAAAATAATCAATACGATAATTCAGATTTAAATACGAAAACCACAACAACCGTTGTACCTATTACCACATTTAGGCCAACAATTTTGGCAATAACCTCTACTACCTCTATACCAGCAACATTTGAACAGGAAATTGACCAAAATGGCAACAAAATTCAAACAAATTTAACAAACACCGAACATCAGCAATCAATAATACAAGCCAACATACACGACAATAATTTAACAAAAACTATTGAAACGCATTTAACGGAAAGAGAATTTGAAACCACCACTTCTACTATTAGTAATACTCACGAAACAATAACAACAACCTCGACGGCAGCAACGTTGGAAATCGCTGTTACAAATATAGAAAATACTCTCACGTCTTCTTTGAAAAACAAAACTAATACAAATACGTCATTCTTGCAAGAACAGATAATAAATGAAACAACTGAAAGAAATTTCGAATTAAGTGAGACAACGACTTCTCCACAAACAACCCCTAAACAAGTCGATGAGCTTAACATTAATACAAGGGAAAAAGTAACCACAATTGGGTCATCTGTCACAACAGACAACGAGAAATTTGAGAAGAAGGAAAGTGAAACGACGACAACAGAAAATAATTTTGCTATAACTTCAACTGAAGCACCTGTTGTTACTGAAACTCAAAATGGTTATGCACTAAATGAAAGCTTTACACCAGCCACCATAGAAAAAAACATAATTGGAACTACAACTGCAACGACAACGACAAAGCACGAAAGCGATAGTAAGGAACATATTTCTAATGAAGAAGATGCTAACATTGAAACCACCACTACAGCAAAAATGAGTTTTACACAAACGATAACAACCTCAACTGTATTGCCAGTGACTAGAGCTAAAGAAGAAGAGACCTATATTAGTTTATTGGATGATACAACCACAACAACAACTCAGGCTTACTCACCAACAACCTCAACGACAGCTACAGTTTCCCCACCACCATCAACAATATCAACAACAACAACAGCATCAATACCACCTTTGTCAACATCTACCGAACCCTCGGCTATCACAACGAAAATTGAAGAGATTTATAATGTAATACACAGTACTACAACAGAGTTAATACAAACAACAACACAAAAATTAATAACGGACCTTGAAGAAGAAACATCATCCGAACAATCCTCTACATCCAGTACAAACTACAACGAAATGTTGCCACCTGCTTCAACAACACCCCCTACTAAACTAATTGGCAATTCCTTACCAACCCTAACCTCTATAATGGGTGGCAATAGTGGTAATATGTATTCGAAAAATTCGGAAGCTTCCGAAGGAACTGATGTTAATGTTATTATTGCCATAACCGTTAGTGTTATTGGTGTTATATCGCTTATTTTGCTGGTGGGATTCCTCTATTTAATGCGTAAACGTCAAAAACAAACTTCATATTCACAACGTTGCCGACCTGTTAGTTTGGATGAGTACACAATCGATAATGCTTCAATAGGTGGTAGTATGCGCAAAAGCAGCACGTTGCGTGCTTCAAAACGTACTTACGGTAATTTGGCGTTTGATGATCCCTCACTGCGCCCTAATCCTTTGGGAGTACATGAGTTGTCGAAATTTGTTCAGGAAAAATTGCGTATTTTTGAGGAATTCCGTGATGTGCCGCAAATAACAGCTAGATTGGATGAAGTGCCGACGGGCTGTGAAGACAAGAATAGGTAAGTGGCAAATCTGAATGAACGTTTAAATTATTAAAAAAAAATAAACACAACTCGATACACCTTATAATCAGTTTTCAGAGGGATTTATTTTGCAGGAAAGTGTAAGTTACCAGTTCAAATAATTTTAAAAGGTACTCTATTCTGATCAAACTTTATTTGATTTTTTATGTTATCCATGCTATAGAATTTTGCAAGGTTTTTATACAAATATTTCTTTGGCAATAAGGAAAAAGGTGCTTAAGTGTATTTTCTTATTCTCTTTGAGAGCTTTAAATTTGATTTTTTATAAATTTGATTTTTAAAACTTCGCTTCTCTGCGGTTATAGTTGTTTTAAGTTTTTATTCCTTAATATTCCAAATGTCACAGATCAGAAGTAAACTTGAGTTTTTAAGGCTCAGTTAACTGAGCTGCATCTTTGCTACGGTCGTATTTAAATGATTTCCCAGACCGGGCTTTATATGGGACCCATGGAAATTTATGCGCCGATCTTCACGAAGTTAGACAGTGCGATTTCTTGCCTTATAGAACTATGACAGATCAAATTATACGTGACGGGTTTATATGTGTTGATGTGTTTTCCGTGAGTGGGCTTTATATAGGGCGCATGGTAAATTATGGACCGATCTTCACAAAAAAACTATAAACTGTAACATCCTACAATTTAGTAGGACGATTTTAGGTTGTAAAAAACGAATTTGTGCAAAATCTTATATTAGCACGTGCATTTTGCCACCATTTAATTTTAGTTTTTATAACAATAAATTTTCAAGGGGGTTGTTTCACATTTCAATACATAACTCTTATCCTACTGAACCGATTTTACTGGATTTCAATTCCAGATCTTTTCTTTTAAGGCGTTCGAAAGTGAGCGTGATTTCAACAGACGAACAGACAGAGGGGCATAGCTTAAACTGTATGAGGTTTTAGATGCATATAAAAAAATTTCACACGGAATAAAAAACTTAGTATACCCTCATTCAACTCAAGTGCTGGAGGGTATACCAATAACAGGTACTACATTTTCTGGATTGTTTAGGAAATGGAAAGCTGTAAGAAATAGATACAGAAAACTTCACACATGATGAAGGGCGTAAAAACTTGATAAAGGGTATACTAAAAACAATAACACCAATTTTATTAATAACTTATTTTATAATTTAAGTGACTTCCTTAAAATTTCTCTCTTTCTCTCTCTGTCTTTCCTTATTTAGATACGCGAATGTACTACCACTTCCTGAAACTCGTATCATTTTACAGCGTCTTAACGATGATGAAAAAACGGAATATATTAACGCCAATTATGTCACAGTAAGTTTTATATCTGAAAACATTTTAATAAAAAAAAAACTAACTACAGTTTCCTTCCAAAACTAAAACCCCACTCCCTCATTTAAAAGCAAACACAAAATCATCTTAAAAAATTATTTAGAGAAATGTGTGCGTTTGTTTAAAATTAACAAATTTTTGCTTTGTGAGTCGTAAGAAAGAAAATTACACTGATCACGTAATCCAACAACATTAATTATGATCAAACATTGCGATTATCATTATTATGATAACGATGCTTATTTAATAGAAAAAAAAACATAGAAGAAAAGTAGACTAGACAAAAACAAAACCTAACAAAAAAAATGTAAACTAAATATGAACTGTATTTAGTACATACATACATATACATACTACTCGTACCTACTTGTTTGAAATATTTATGGTTTGTGCGTTTTACGATTGAAATGTGCATTGTTATTATTACTGCTGCTAATGTACATAGTTGTTGTTTTAATGGCTCAGCAACAACAAAAAAACAGTTTAACCTTTTTATACCCACACCACAATAGTGGAGAGGGTATGATGCGTTTGTGCCGATGTTCGCAACAACTTAAAATATTGGACCTAGACACATCTAACATTATACCGATTGACCTAGAATTACATTTTGAATCGATCTAACGACATCCGTCCGTCCGGCTGGCTATCCATGTAAACCTTGTGCGCAAAGTACAGCTCGTAATTTTGGTGATAGTTTGATTTGGTACGTACCTATGTACATAGGTTCTAATTGTCACAAAGACCAAGCTTGTTGGAAATAGTGAGGACCGATCCATAATTTCACATAGACGCCATACAAGCTTCTTTTTGGAAGTAAGTCTTTGTAACCATAAACCATCTTATTATGTTGGTATGTATGTATATATTTAAATTAAATTTACTTCAAACTTTTTTTATTGCTATCCAAAAAGTTTTACAAAATTTAATTGGAATCGATCCATAGTTGACCATAGCTCCAATTGAAATACTACTCGCTAAAATAGTTTTTTATGCCATTACTTCCTTATATCTTTAAGTTGGTATTGACTTAAAATTTGATGACAGCTACTTTGAGGATAGCCAATATGTCGGGCCATAATGTTGTTTAGGTAGGTTCATAATTGAACATAGATCATATATAAACCCTAAATAATATTCGCCACAAAGAACTTTTACATATATCTAAACCTTATAACATAATTTTGTTCCGGCGGGTGCAAGTTTGCCCATGGATTCCAAATAAGGTAAACTCTCGACGAGTATCTCTAAATTCGGTTGTGTAGGGTATCATATGGTCGGGCTTAACTGACTATACTTTCTTATTTGTTTCTTTTTAATCCATTTAAATGTATTTTCACTTGTTTATTGTTGTAATAATAAATTTGTGGCTAAAGTGCGGATCTAGATTTAGAAAGATACTTATATGTATGTACTTTGTTTATAAATATGTATATAAAATATACATATATAGAATTGTGTTTGTATGTGCGTGTATTTATCAAGAGCAACTATTGCAATTTTAAATAAAAAAAAAAAAAAACAATAAAAACTAAATAGTGCTCAGTGTCTCGATTTGCATTTTTTTATATAGACTAAAAAACCAGATAAGAATATTTTTAATTGAAAATCGAACAGACACGAGCAATTTTTATTCTCTTTTGTTTGCTAAATAATTAAACATGAATCATTTCGTAAAATTGTCAGTTAATTAAGCTTCTTTTTATTTCTCGCCAGTTGACTCTAATACATACATACGTAATATCAGGCTCGAGAATAAACATTTTTTCATGTTCAAAAATGATTGTTGTTGTTTGGGTTTTTGTTTATTTGGGTGCAGTAAATTTTGCTTTCTTTTTATATGATTTTTATTCATTTTGTATTTTAAATATTTTTAACGAAATTCCTACTTAAATGAACTTAAATCTTGTTTATACGAGGGGTGTGTGAGTTTTACTTTTAACCCTTTGAGGACTAGACTTTTTCTGCCGAAGCGATTTTTTATTTTTTCTTATTTTCATAATATATGGCCCAATAATAGTAACGTCAAAAAAATAGGCCCCCCTGGTCTTCTCCTTGCCCCTCTTTTTGCTTGGCAAATATAGTTGTCTATGGGCTGAAAGAGAATTTTTTATCCAAAAAATTAAATTGAAAAATATAATGTTTTATAAATTTTTTGTTTATTTAAACTATTTAAAAAGTATTTTATAAATAACAAACAATTTAAGATAAGTCCTATACGTAGTATTTGCCAAAACAGTCACGTAATGTAAAGCAAAGAAATACATTGCATATAGTACAAAATACATTTGTGAGGCTATATTTGCCATAGCTGGCACAACGAAGGCATTGTTTCTGTTTTTCCATTTTATGGAAAGACTTCGGCTTTTTTAGAGAGATACTTCAAGTTCTGGTTGCTTCCGGGAATCTGCGCGGTCTTGAACAAAAGTCATTAATTAATTCCTTTGCTAAAGCTGCCCGAAAATCAATCGAGGCCACTTTTGTCGCGAAGCTGTTAACCAACATGAGTTTGTATATATCAGGTAGCTATTATGGGCGCATATTTCGAAGAGATCAAAGAACAATCGAATATAAAACCGCCATTTGCTTCTGCGATTATACTCATATTTTTTTGGTCCATGAGATCGACACCTCCTATTCCCTTGTTGTAGTGCTGGACAACCAACTGCTTGTCCTGCAACACGCCGCTTGACTTTGCACACCACAGTTGGGTTGGACTGCTGCACTATCATTATGCACATTTCTGAAACCAAAAAATTGCAATTATAAATATATGCAATTCTCCTGAAATCCGGTGAAAACGAGGTTTTTATAGGCATGCGGCTCTCTGAACCAGAAAGTCTTCTCTGGTTGTATAAAAAGTGCCGGCTTTTCTGGTATTGCTGCAGCATTTTAAGTCGATGCAATTGGCTCATCCTCTACAGCAACTTGTACCGCTTTACGACCAACGCGAGCCTTTTTAATTACAGGAGATGTTATAGGATTAGTTCCTTCACTAACAACTTCGCAAAACCAAAGTTGCTCAATTTCGTCCGGTTTAAGGACATGAAAACGATCACGGACTGATCCACTTATTTAATTTTTTTTATTTATAATAACCAAATAATAATACACTGTTTGATCAAAAATAACACTCGAAATACAACAATAATACACTTTCAAATAGTAATGCACGAAAGACGTATGCTCTGATTGATTTCGAAAAATAAATTTAAAAAAACAAACATACAACCAGCGCAAAAAAAAAACTTTGAACTTAAAACAATAACATAAGAACAATAATATACACACATAAATACAATGATGAAAATAAAAAAAAATATTTAGAGTATTTTAAGGTGCGTTTTCTTCCGTTTCAACCCATAGGCAAACATACTTGCCAAACATATGTGAGGTAAATGTGGGCAGGTTGAAATTAAAACATACTCCCCCCATATATATTTTGAAAGGTAAGAGGTGCCTCCAAAATATACCCGACTTTTAGCCAGGTGCGCCCTACGCTATCCCCACAGCACCCCCTGAAGTAAGCCGACTTTTTGGCCAAATTTGAGGCCTCCTAGCGGGCAAATGGGGCCAGATAGGCCCCTACCACCTACCACATTTTTGTTGCCCCAACCCTCCGCTATAAATCCGTTTTGAATTTATTTACTCTATCTCTTACGTGAACAATTATATGATGCAAAATCCCCTGGGCAGTATGTTTGCCTATGGTCGTCAAAGGGTTAAGTAAATTTTAGTAGAAAGGCTCAAAAATTATTACTCCCATTTTCTGTTCCATAACCCAAAACATAAATCTAACCAAAGACACAATTGCTTAGTATCAATAGACAATTAAAATAATTGGTTTCTTCAAAGGAACCGTAGCAAGGCCTTTTTATACCCTCTACCACATGTGGAAAGAGTATATGTATATAAGTTTGTAATTCCGTTAGTAATTTCTACAATAATGATGTTAGACCACATAAAGTATATACTTATGTATATTCCGGGTCCTTATGAGTAGCGTAGTTGATTTAAGGATGTCCGTTGAAATGGGTTTTCCGAAAACCTCTGATTTGATGCGGACTGGGTCGTTATATATTTATAACACGTATAATCCGGGACTTTTTGCTATTGCTATATTAAATTCAGCCACATCGGTTCACAAAAGGTTGAGATATGAGGAAAAAACCAAGACTGCCCCTAATTTTTAACAATAAATCTCAAATTTTTACCCATAAACCTTAACTTTTAACAAAATTTACAAAATCGGTCCTAAATGAGCTAGCTAAGTATAAACAAATAATTACCTTTTTCCCCTAGAAATAATGGTATTAGCACAGTAGCGCCCATACCATATGAGCTATGAGGACCAAATTTGGCTCAAATATTTCTTGAATATAAGAGGTATTAAATATTAAAAAAAGACAAATCGGTCCACTATTAAACCGGGCCATTACACAAGTGTCCTGCCGACTTAAAGGTTTCAGTACGATAGAGTCCATACAAAACAAGCTTGCTTGATAAAATTGAGCTTCAATTTGTTTAGTTTTTAAAATCGGCATAATCGACCTATATATCACCCAGCGCTTATACAAATATGCTCCCAGATGAGCAAAGACGTTTGGTGCATGAAAAAGTCGGTATCGTTGACTTTTTTATTATTCATCGGACTTTTATTTCAAGTATTAAAGCATGGAGTTATTATATTACCTTCCAATTTCACCAATTCCATTATAATTAACTATCAGTTATATCTGTCAAAAATAGGGATGCAAAACGGGAAATCCCGAATCCCGAAATCGCGGGATTTTTCGGGATTGACATTAATAAAAATAAATCCCGGGATTTTGCGGGGTTTTTAATATATCAACTTTTGTGTACAAAAATGTTCGTTTTTATTGAATTTTAATACTCTATACAAAAAAAAATTATTACAAATTAACTTTCAAATGTATTTTTTATTTTTATAATTCTTTTTTTTTTTCTTTTTTAAAAATATATGTTATATATCGAGGGTTATTTTTCAAATAGTGCTATCTGCAATTTTTCAAAAATGTTTTTTTTATAGAAACGAGTTCACTTACTGAAGGGTTATCTGTCATTGAAATTTGAAAAAAAAAAATTCCCAAACCTTTTTTTCATAAATATTGTATTTTGCTATCTAAAGCGGCTCATAACACTTGCAATAAAATTGTTCAACTTTACGTATTACACAATTATATCGCCAATGTGTTAGTGATATTCGAAGGTGGCACAATTTATTGGCAACAATCAAATTACTTTTGATTTTTATTGCACAACGAAAAGAAAGTGATATGTTTTGGCAACATTGCTGTTTATGTTATCCCTAAAGATTACGTTCACCTTTTTATTGAATGAAAGTTGAGCAATATTTAAATTGAAACCATTGTGCGACTTATTGCATAATGTAGGACAAAATGGAAATAATATGGCGAATATCATTTACAATAATATTGCAAGTGTATGGGCCGCTTAACGCACACGTTTTTTTTTTTTTTTTTTTTTTGTAAAAAAGTGCTATCTACATAAAAAATATTACTTCATTTAATAAAATTATAAAAATTATTATTACAAAGCAGACATATTATACATCAAAAGATTGGAAATTGTGTCTAGATTTCATAAACTAATATAATTTTAAAATTCGTTGTATAAATTTTGCAAAAAATTTGTTTGTGAGTTTTTGTAAACAATATAAATTTTAATTTATGTAATAAAATCTTTGTTTGCTATTATTATTTAATGAAATTTTACAAATAAATACTTTTTTTAATGCCTAATACAAACCAGCTCAAAATTTAATTAAACTTAGTGCTGGTTCACACACGTCAAGTTTGACTCTTCAAGTCTTGAGTTCTTGGGAGAGAGGGGAGAAGAAATGGCATTCTCTTTTCCCTTCTCTCCTAAAAACTCAAGACTTGAAGAGTCAAACTTGACGTGTGTGAACCAGCACTTACAAAACGAATCCCACAATTCTCAAAAAACAGCCGAATGCAACTCTGAAAGTATAAGGTAACTACTTTGCAGCATTGAGTACCCAAAACAAATAAATCGGTATTTACTACTCAATACTTTGCCAGCTATAATGAGAAGTTTTCAGAACGACTAATTTCAAGTTATGGCGACGTCATTGGCCACCAATATCATACGATTTAACACCGTTAGACTTTTCTGATTGTGGGTCAAATTATCGCCGAGGTGCAATGAAATTTAAGTTCCATCGACATTTAACCTTAAATTTTAAAACCGAAAAATGGATAACCCGTTATATACCAATTACCTTCTTCATATATCATGAAATCGTTCAAACCTTAAAAACAATCGCTAAAGTTAATAATGAGTAAAAACTGTTTCAAACTATGTACATATATGCATACATATGTATATTTTTCTTTTCTCGTATCTTAATACACAAATTTGTTATTTAAGCACAAAAAACAATAAATTTTTTTAAAACAGGTATTTTTGAGTGTTCGTTGATCATCAACAATTATTAATTATTTTAGCCATGTTGGGACTAACAGAACAAACGTATACAATTAAAACCCACTACATTTGAAACATTTTGTGCGAATCATTTAACAAAAAATTCTAACTTATTTCTTAACATTGCAATGTGTTAAATTCAGTTAATTTAAATTTAAATTTTCAGGGCCCCAAAGATCCTCCCAACTACTACATCGCCTGCCAAGCTCCCCTTGAAACTACCGTTGAAGATTTTTGGCGCATGATCTGGGAACAACAATCACGTGTTATTATCCAAGCTACAGATCTCATTGAAAATGGTGTTGAGAAATGCGCAGAGTACTTACCGCCTTCAGTTACATTGGATAATCATTCCAGTTTTGGTGATTTCCAAATTACTCTACAACATCGTGAGGTAAAGGATAAATATGCTATTTCAACGATATTACTGAAGCATGTGGGTACAAATGCTACGCGTGAACTTACACACTATTGGTATAAATGGCCTGAGGTGGGAGTGCCTGCAGAAGAAGCTCCCATTATTGCTATGCTTTTGGAGGCCAGATCTTCACTTATTAGCTATGCCATTGAACAGGCCAATGAAGATAAAGAAAAGTCATCTACGGCTACTTTAAAGTCGGCTGAAGAAGGAACAGTGTCAACAACATCACCAAAAAATAATTCAAATGTTAGCAGTGCTAATGGTAGTACGGGTGAAATTAATGGTAACATATCGATGGTGCATATTAAAAAGACTGCTAGGAATCAGGGGTAAGTTATAATATGTTGCTTACATATTACATTTTACATATTTATACTTACATACTACATATTTTAAGATCCTAAACATCTGTTATTTAGTATTACTTGACCTTTCTTAATATAATAATTTAAAATTAATTAAGCTTGAGGTATTTTTATAAAAAAAAAATTTATATTTAATTGTTTCTCAATATTTCGCTAACCTTTGGTAAGCATCTTCAGGAAATTAACAAAATTTTATATATAAATAACAAAAAAACAATAACAAAATTATAAAAAAAAAATTTTTTGTCATAATTTTGTTATTGTTTTTTGTTATTTTTATATAAAATTTTGTTAATTTCCTGAAGATGCTCACCAAAGCGAAATATTAAATATAATATTATTTTTTTATAAAAAGACCTCAAGCTTAATCAATTTTAAATAATTATCCTAAACATTAAATATTCTTTAGATAGATTTCTTGTTTATTTATTTTTAATCGCTTAGAGATTTCTTTAACACGAATATTAGCAAGAGAGACTTATGTACATATTTTATAACTATTTAATATAACTTTTAGGGAAATTGAGACGATTTTTTCAGAAAGATAATAAAAAAAGTTTTTAAAAAGCGTAAATACAAGTGTATATCAATAATTTATCCATGTTTATACAATGCGCATTTCCTTGTAGAGATGGGCAAATTGAATAAATATATCGATATATATCGAATCGATATTTTTTAAGAGTATCGATATTTATTATTTCAAAAATATCGATGTATCGATATATCGAATGAAACTTTAACCAAATTAAAAAATGATATATATACATATATATGCACAAATCTTATTATTATTCCAAATATATATAGGCACATATATTGTTCCAAAACCGCATAAAATAAATCTTTTCAAGTTCGTTTGTCTTTACTGTTTTAATTAGAAATCTGCAATGTGAAAACTCCGCTTTTTTCTTAATTCTTCTTCTTATAAATGCTAATCTTTACATACAGTCTACAACTGACATGAAATGCTCAACATTAACACTAATATGATGTTAGTTTTAAGTATAGACTTATCATGTTAGAGGTTTTCTCACGTTATAACACGGTTGATAATGCAAAAATTTTAACAACGCTTTTATAACATCATGTTATAACAGGAAATCATGTCAGTTGTAGACGGGGAGTTATAGATCTTCATATTAGTTTAAAAAAACATATGATGCAGTGATGCCAATTCTTAAAAAAACATATTGTTTAAAAAACGGCTAAAATTTTGAGTGTTTAATGAAGACTTACTTTAAAAAATATCGAATTCGATAGTCGTATTTCAATATCGATACATCGATATATCGTTATTTAAAATATCGGCGATATATATCGATTATTTTTTTTTAAATATCGGTATTTTGATATATCGATATTTTTTGCCAATTCCTATTTCCTTGTGTGCCGGGTGGAGACAGAGTATTTCCTGTTTTTATAGTGTTAAGTAGTGTCCGACCGAACCCGAACTTCGGTAAATTTTGACAAGTTCGGCCGAACCCGAACTTTTGTTTATAAATCTGAACAATTTTACTTTTTTTTAATGGTTTTATTTTAAACAAAATAAAATTTCGGAAAATTATTACATTTACACTTTTGGAAGGATGCAACATGAAAAGATAAATTGCACTTTATAGCATTCAAAACTATTTTATAGCTAAAAAATAATTAGTAATTGCTTTTTTTAAGACAAAAAATAAAAAATAAATTTCAAGTTTAATGCAGTATACATTAGGGCTATAACTTTTTCACACTTTTTGCGAAAATCAAAAACGGCATAGTATAGTCGTGGTGAACATTAAAAGTTATATACTTTGATATAAATATCATCATATATATACTAAGAATAAAAAATATGATAATTTTTTCGGATTGTTATGAAAGTTTACGCAGGGATCGGGTTGAAGTTTGAAAACAATCATTTAATCTCACGGAAATTTTAAAAAATATACAACTGATATTTGTTCGCTTTTTGTTATATGAAAACCAATACAAAAGCTTACCGAAATGCAATGTACCGTAATTGCAACGTACCAATCTGTATAAAATAGAATTTCATGCCGTTGTTACGTGGCATTTGTAAGACAGTCATGGGCGACTTGTATGTTACATTGAATGCGGGTAATTTTGCTCTTTTTTTTTGGTACTTTTTTCAATATATCTATGAAATTGCGAAAAAACAACTTATTCCCATCACTGTGTGTTTATGTTTTATGTATACTATTGCTTTTTGTTTATGTATGGGAAAACATATGACACGTTTTTAAACGTTATATAAGTGCACTAACGTGCTTACAGTACGTTGCGTTACATTAGGGGTACAGCAACGTTCGCCTAACTGACCCTTTACGCTCCTATTACGGTTTACTACTCAACTCATTTGAGTTGTCATATCTTAATTTTTGTATTATGGTTAACAACTTTGCTAAATTGCGTTGAACAAAAACATAACAAAAAATACAACTGACCACAACCAAAATTAAGAAATGACAACTCAAACGTAATAGGGGCCTAAAACATTCTTGGCCACTCCGTCGTACTATGCCAATAATTTGGTTATAGCCCTAGTATACATATTAGTACTCAAACTTCTGAAATGTATTTTTTGAATTCGTTGGGGTGTATTTGCTCTAAGTGGCGTTTAATATTGGCGGTAGTTTGTTTGCTTGGCAATGAACTCCCTATTGACTTTTGTTTGGCGCAACATTTGCATTGAGCGCTTGCTCAATTTTTTTTTTTAAAAAAAACTCCAAAACGGATTGGATGACATTTTTATCTGGAAATATGTATACTATAAAGTTTGGTCTGTGGTTCACCCAAAACTATAGATTATCTTAACATTCGCAGAATATAAATAGAGAGTATTTTTTTGCCAAATAAAATTTAACCGTTTTTTTTTTTTTTGTTATATTTTTTAACGTCTTCTAAAAATTACACATATAAAGACATTTTTGTACACTTAAGCATTTTATTAAGTCATCGCTATATTTTTTCGAACTAATAATCATAGAGAAAAATAGTTGTATTAATTTCGTATTATTTTCAAAAACAATGATGCCAAATTATAATATATATGTTATTTCATAAAAAAGTTCGGTGTTCGGTAAAGTTCGGTAAAAATTTCGCCGAACACCGAACTTTGACCGAACGTCATTTTTTGCCGAACTCCGTAACCGAACCCGAACGTTCGGTCGGACACTAGTATTAAGTGTTTTTTTTATTTTTATTTTATCAATTTTTGAATAGCTTTAACGCCAACATTTGCCCTGGTTTTTGCGGGGAGTCATTCGAATTCGATGCTTCTCTCAGAGTTGGGCTTTTACTAGTGTGCGAAAGACCCTATTTTATTTAATTATTTTTGTCGTTTTCCGACTTATCGTGCAAAAATGCCGTCGAAGCTTTACGACTTTGAACGATTTTTCAATATTTCACTGCTTTTAATCCTCGTAAAAGTAGATTAGGTAGAGGAAAGTGGTCCTTAAAATATGAGGTATATTAAAGGAAATGTACTTTCGATTTCTATGACATGGCCGATAAATAGATTTAGTATAAAAATTAGCTAGGGAACAATTGGCTTTTCGATATTTTGGTGCAGAGAATATAAGATTCGGCAAAGCACTTTTACTTGCTCGGCTTACAATCTCCTACAAATTTCCTGTTATGTATTGTCTTGATGTTTGTCATACTAGTTTTTCTATAACCAATTCTTAATCATACCCCCCATATTACTGTTCTATGTTTTCTTCATGTGAAATTTGTTTTTTTTTTTTTTTTTGTCATATTTTTAGTCCCTTAACTATTCACTGCTCTCCAGGTACAGGACGTACAGGCACCATAATTGCCTGTGACATAGCAATAAGAAGTTTGGAAACACCTAAACGTATCGTAAACATACCACAAATTGTCTACTATGTTAGAAGGGGTAGAGCAAGTGCGGTACTGACTAAGGAACAATACGAATTTATATACAAAGTTGCCAACATGTATGCAGCGAAAATATCAAATCCCACAAACTACAATTAAAGGTTAAATTGCAACCTTTAAAGTGCCTTGTTTTAATTGGAGTATATAAAATATATAAAAATATAAAAACACTGATTTCAAGCAACCCATTTTAGTCATTATCAATTATTTTACTAAAATTTATTACAATGTTATTATAATTTTCAAAATCAGTTTTGTTTAGCCACAAAACAAAAAAAGAAACAGTTATGCAGCTTCATTCTTTATTTAAAAAAAATAATTATTATTAAAAATTATTTATTTATGTATGTATCTATCTATGTACTTGCTTTATGTTTTATTTTAATTTTGCAAAAAAATTGTTATGTATTAAATTCCTCTTTTTGTGATATTATAATTATTAAATTAAAAAAAAAAACAATAAAAACCTATAATACTGTATATTTACATTAAAACAAAAAAGAATCTTTAATTTCTTGTATTTGTTATACCATATTCCACTATTGTTTAAATATTTGTAAATATAATTTTTATAAATAAAAAATAAAATATGTTAGAAAATTTTGTATTATAACTTAAAAATTTAATTAAAATAAATTACTAAAATATTTATTAAAAAAAAGCATAATTTAAAAAATTTTGGTTTTGTTTGAAATATCCTACAACTATGATAATTTTATAATTAATTTAGTGAATTTATCTCATTCGTGTTTAAATCGTAAGATTAGAAACATTGTAAAATTTATTTAAAAAATATTTTATCAAATTTAATATAAAATGTATTATAAACGAAAATATTTTATATAAAAATATACTATATACTATATAATGTATCAAATACAAATGTGATTTTTTCTAAAGAGTACGATTAAAATTTAACTCACAGGTAAGATGTACATATTTTCAAAACATTTAATCTAACATAAGTCCATAAACTTTTATCAATGAAAGGCTAATAAATCAGTTAATGTTTAAGTGCTGGTTTAGTTGAACCAAACTTAAATTTATCCTCTAAAGAGAGTCAACCCAAAATTTTTTAATTTTCACTTTTTGCGAGAAATCGATGTACAGTGGTCATATCTACGCACTGTATTTTGTATTTTGTATTTTGCAAAAAAAACCCAATTGTATATATAAGAGTACACATAAAAAGAAAACAGTTTTTGTCTCTACTGAAAAAATATAATTTTTTTTTTTTTTAGTTAACCCCCTTTAGAGGAAGCAGTGCGATGTGTAATTTAAACTCAACAGCTGTAAATCAATGTCCTATTTATAATATGTAGTTTAAAAAATAACATGTGGCAGCATTCGATAAATGTTGTAAAATTCATATATTCTGTAATGTTTTTTTTATTTTGATATAATGGACTACTCCATGGACAGGCCCAATGTAATGCAATCATGGACCATGTCATTGTTAAAAAGTGTTTGTAGTGAGACGACATGTCTTCGTTTTTAACGACATGCTTTGGTTTTTAAACGACTTCTAAACTAATCCTCTTGAGTATACCATGGAGTAGTTTTAAGACAACTCCTTCGTAATCCAAAGCTGGGTTATATGGTCCTGCCCTAGGACATCGTAATGTTAAATACACCATGTTTTTCCATACTTTTGGGTTACTTTTGTTCTAGTCCTGGTCCCTTGTGGGCTACATTTTACACGCGTGTTTGGACTGGTCCTATTATTTGCAGGGCCAATATTATTTGCAGTTAAGTGACAATGTAGAGAAGTTTCCACCGAGCAAAAAATCTGCATTTTTAAACCAAAATCTTAAAATCTACATTTTGGCAATTTTGAAGTATAAAATTTGCAAAATTCAGATAAATCTGCACTTTTAGCATCACTGTGTCTGCACCACAAAAAGTTGCGGTTTATTTAGTACGCCGTTTTAAGGAACTAAAAAAAATACAGAAAATCAGAATTAATTTTAATTTTACATAGTTAAGCCTTAAAGTATACCTCATAAATAAAATATTAAAATTAAAAACTTTAAACAAAAAATTAATAAATATAAAAATATTGAAGGTTATTTCTATCTCAAATTATTTATTGCATTCTAAGCACTTGTTAACTTTTATATCAATCACTTCAGTTCTTTTAAATGGAAAAAACACACATACGAACAAATAAGTTACTGTTGCTAATCAGTTACTGACCAAATGATAAATAAAACCTCATGGCTTTTAATTCTTTTTATATGACGATAACTTAAATAAATATTCATATACGTACATATGAATGTATGTATATATGAATATACCAAGTTTTCATAAGAAATCAAGTCAATAGGCGTAAATTATGTATATATTTTTTTTTTTTATATTCATACATATGTACATACACACAATTCTGTGTTTAGTGTTCTACATAAAACATATACTTAGGTAGGTACCTAATTCTATATTAAATTGGTAAAAGTTATTTTGAAAGATAAGATATTAAAAACCTACAGTTTCATAAAAAGTTAATAAAACATTTTAAATTTATGATTTCCTCAGGAATTGGCTTAGAAATTTTACCTTTTTCTTAGATTTTTATGTAATAATGATGTAATAAAAATTTGTCTAGTGGAATTATTTGTCAGGTTATTTTTTTATAGCACTTGAAAAGAAATTTGATAAGATTATAAAAATACATATTGGTTTTTAAGTACTAAGTTCATAAGTTTTGTATTTTTATATTAATATGTACATATGTATGTATGTATATAATAAATAAATGAGCTCATCAATACGAACAAATTACAAAAACGCACTTTTTAAGTACATAATTATAGGTAGAACTTTTTAAATACTTATGTACATACAACTAGGTGGTTGTTAATAGCAGAAATAAACTCAGTCTACATTTATTTATTTATAGTTTCTAATAATAGGTACATATGTATTAATTAAAATTACAATAATAATTTTATAACTACATACATACATCTGGAATTTTTACTGCCGTATTCAAAAAATCAAAATGGATTTAAAATGCATTTAAAGAAAAATTTTTATGAAAATTTTGCCTAAAAACGCATTTCAAACTAATTTTATTTTTTATAAATACGGCAGTTAAGCTTCGTACAGACGATCGTCAGATCTTACAATGTTGTCATTTTTCTGACAATGGTATCATTGTCAGATGAATTAATTTTACACATCTTCCAAATGAAAATGAGTTTACAATGTTCACACAGTTGCAAGACAGTTTAAGGCAGAAGGTAGAAGTACATAACACGCGTTAGTGCGCGCGTGGCGCGCTCTGTCGTCTTCTGTCAAAAAAAGTTAAACTAGTGTATTTTCATAGAACAAGCTACATGCAAAATATTTTGACGCGTTTGCGCCAGAAAGTTGGTTAACTTTGAACTTTTTTACGCGTTGTGTATTTTTGACAAGTAATCAGCTGACAATAAAAAAAAATTTTTACAAATTTGTGAATCATACAAGAAAAACTTATTGAAGAGCTTAAAAAACATACAATATTTTTATAAAAAGAATAAATTCAATAAAATAACAAAATCTTGATAAACTTTCGAACCTGTTTTTAATGCAGAAATAAGTAAACAAATAAAAAACAGCTGACAGGAATGGCTTTTGTAACGCGTGTTGTGTAACTTGCAATTTTTTACGCGCTAAAATTTTTAAACGCACGATCCTCGTCGACGAACTAACGCGTGTTATGTACTTCCACCTTTAGTCAAAGTAGGTATTCTTAGCCACCAGAAAATTTCAAAAGTACACTTGATATAAAGCAAAATTACCCAATTTAAATGAAATTGCACCTGTTATCAAATAAAAGTTTTATTTCATAAAAAAAAAACTTTTACAAAAAAGAAAAAGTTAAAAGGTATAGTCGGTCAAGTCCGAACTTTTGATGCCCTGCATCACAGTATTTACTGTAAATTTTTTTTTTAAGAGTGTTCCCTAGTTGGGTTGTAAACACGTTAACAAAATAGTGTTATGAGGTTAAGATTAATATAAGAATTCTTAAAGAATTCTAAAAGTGATTTGAGCGAGGACTTTATCAAGGACCTGTGGTCAAAATTTTGACATGACATAGAAGTTATTATAAAAGTTATTGTCGTCAAGTTTAATATCTTTACTAACATATAAAAGAAAGTAATGGCATTTAAAGCAATTTCCGGGAGTGGTATTTGTATAGGAGCCGTGGTCTAATACGCACCGATTCCAAAATAAATTAGTAAGATAATTAAGATGGAAATTAGTTGAACATTTGTTTTAAAACAAAAGAACCTCAAAATACACCTGATTTACACCTTAACAAAAATACCAACGCTCTAAGTCTTTTTTTACACTTTCTTTCTTGCTTTCTTTCAGAAAGTCAGACATTATAGGCGAGACGGGAAGAGATCACTCATAAACTCAAACTTTCTGAAAGAAAACTTTCATAGTGTGAACCCAGACTAACTACGACAGTAAAAATTGCACCTTGTTCTCTTTATTACCCACAAAATGGCAGCACTGGTATTTTATTAATTTTTTTTCCATTAAAAAGTTAATTATTAATTTTTATAAATTTATAGCCATTAATCAGCACTAGGGTGGAATAGAGGTATACCGTCCGTCAGTCTGTTTAAATCACGCTCACTTTCAAAGAACTCTAAACTAAAGAAAAAACTAAAACAATTGAAGCACAGCCGCGAATAACGTTGTAAACGCCATATTTTGCAAAAACTGTTTTTTTTGCAGATAACCGTTGGCCTTAATCTCTTACAGAGTTTAAACATCAAATCAACCAAAACTATGCGCCTTAACGCCTTTAAAATGGCATACAAAGTGTCAGCCAGTGGAAGAACATTGCAAGTTACTAACAATATGATGAAATCGAAATGGTTTTGCAGTGCGGGATAATGTTTTAAAAGCATTTTGCATAAAAGTTTCTATTATCATTATTTTTAATTATAGAAAAAAAACAATTTTTAAAACAAATAATGCTGCCTGTCAAAAAACGTTTTTTTGCTCTCCTGAAAAATTATTATTTTGTAACTTAAAACGTTATTCGCGGCTGTGCTTCAATTGACATAAGCTACTTTTCCTTATTGGCAAAGATTCAAACATCACAGTGCAAATTTTGCAAAGTGAAGAATAAAAGGGAAAAAAATGGACAAGGATAACATTTTTATTGGAATTCCATGAAAAATTAATAAGTGCCCATAGTGCCCATTTAGACTGGGAAACATTTAGAAGGGAAACATTTTGTGTGGTAGCAAATTAGAGAGAATGGTTTTTGTGTTCGCTACTCGGCGACACGCTTTGTTCTCATTTTCTTTGTTGACATTTACTTTGCTTTTTGATAAAAAGCAACAATATTAACAGAATGTGATCGAATAATTTTTCGATTCGAAAGCAATTTTATGTCTAATTATTTTGGTCGAATCGAAATTATTTTTTCAGTGTCTTAAAGCATTTCTTAAATATTCACAACTCAGAAGAAATTATTTTAAATCGTTCAGTATCGACATAAAGAATTAGAAAAAAATTGCCTTCGAATCGAAAAAGTATTCGATCACGACTGCCAGAATTAGCCCCATGGTGTTTTCCTTCCAAATTTTCACTCGTCTAAACTCGTACTAATAAAGTTTGTGCCGTTTCTAGTTTGAAGTCGTTTGTAGTTGATTTTGCCCTTAAGAAAGGATACAATTTAGAATTTTTCAAAATACGTGCTCCATTTTCACTTGAATTTCCCATGTAATTTTCTAAGCTCTTTAGAAATACAAAATATTATGTTATACGACAACGTTTTATATTATTAATATTTTTAATTAGGCTTAAGTTCATGAAATTTAATTTTTCATTAAATTATTTTTATGAAGAAAGGAATTTTACAACATGAAAATTAATTAAAATTGTTATTGATAATCTTTCATTCTTGACGTGGCTGGGGCTCGAACCCCGGATATGATGGATAATCATTCAGGAAAGCAAATTTCGATCTACCAAATGATAGAATACAATTTGGTTTAAGGATTGATGTTTGACTATTGACGTCAGCAGTCGTCGATGGCTGCGAGTGTAAGGCGGCAAATCCATCTGAGGAGATTGAGTGGTTGCAATCGAAACATGTCATGGTAACCTGCCGGCCGGGGTTCGAGCCCCAGCCACGTCAAGAATGAAAGATTATCAATAACAATTTTAATTAATTTTCATGTTGTAAAATTCCTTTCTTCATAAAAATAATTTAATGAAAAATTAAATTTCATGAACTTAAGCCTAATTAAAAATATTAAAAATTTGAATTAAAAACCATAAATAGTTCAACAAAATAACCACAATACTAAATATTGTTTTATATTATTATTAAATGCATTGTTCTAATTTATATCTTTTAATAAATTCTATCAATGACTGTTCCACTTCAAAATCACATGGCTTTGCTAACTACTCCCCATTCGTAACTTTTTGTTTTGCTCTTAGCAAAAAAAAAAAAAAATTGATGTTCAGTTTTGTCATAATAAAATTATATCTAAATTATAAGCAAATACTTTTTTTCCATTTCAAACAACTATGTATTAAACAAGCAAGACCGCTATATTCGGTTTTTCCGAATCTCATATCTCATTAAATTGTTCTCTATGTCATATTTCTCAATTCCTTTGCACCTGCGGTGAAGGGTATACAAATTGTCATTAGACACTTTATATTCTTAGGACTGAATGTTGATTGTTGATGCATGTTGAAAGTAGAATAGAAGAATCTCACAAATTGTTTAAAGCATGTGACGAGCCCCCTACTCTACTCACCCTGTAACATCAGTAAAGACAAAAATAAAATTGCAATTGGAATTTTTGTTAAACACTTTCACTAATTTAAATAATGTAATCTATTTCAAACGATATTTAAAATGTAATTCAAATTTGAATCCTTTCTCGTTAATATTTTACAACTGTACATATAAAATATTGCTTTATTTTCATTTTATTAAAATATATGTATGTATGTCCATATATTACTTTCAAACTATATTTAACACAATTTAAATAAACTGACAAAAAAAAAATTTACGTAAAATTTCGTACTACACTCTTTGTGGTTCGATTACCTAATGATGACAAATCATTTTACTGATATTGCTTTTATATGTTAACCGTTATCTATACTTTTTTATATTCCCTGATATCGTCAAAGTTCTATATCGGTTCTCCGATGTTTGCTTGTGTTGAAATACAAAAATATGTAGGTTTTTAAACGGTTACTTATGGATTTCTAGAGTACAGTGAACGCATCGCATTTTTTCCTTATTCGTTTTGTTTTTTATTTATTCGTATTTATTATCATTGATAAATATCGAATTTGTTTTTCGACACTTTTTTATTTACGAAACGTGAAAGAAATCATAACTTTACTGATATTTTATAATATACTGACCAATAGATAAGAATTTGTGTGAATTTTTGTTAAATTGTTAAAGGGTTTCAAAAAACATGACTTCTAGATTCTAACCGTATTTACACGAGATAAAACTAGAGCAAGGGTTGAGGTATTGAGAATAAGTGAATTATTTAGTTACTTTTCTTTTGTGATAAGAAGTTCTTTAGTACGAACCTTTAATGAATGTATAAATACATATGCATGTATGTATGTAGTTTATTAACATAGCCGATTAATTTTTTAAATTTAAAATTTTAGGAGTTAAAGGACATTTTAAACCTAAGATCCATTTTAAACTGGTTAAAGAACACTAAGGAACTAAAGATAAAAAAGGGAAATTTTAATTTTAACAATATCAAATTAAGAAAACTTTAAACATCGGATTTTGTTATACAGTTGCGTTCGGTAATAACAAACTCCGCAGGGCTGGATAATTTAGTTCGTTTTCAACGAACTACGTTATAACCGGAGTCAATATTTGTCTTTCTAAAAATAAGAATAAACAAATCAATATACATATGTAGTTGATTTTTATTATTTTCTTTTTTGGTCAAAATAAGTGAGTTAGTAATGTATTCATATAGATTCGAATACGCCCTAATAATAATTTTAAAAGTTTACAAATTTTAATTTGGTGCAAAAAGGGAACATCTTCAGCAGTAGACCCCTTTCTAAAATAGCTATTAACGAAAAAAAAATTCAAAGAATTAAGAATAAAGTTAAACAATATATGTATTTCCGATGAACACGATTGCTTTTATAAGGAACTGCTTGAAAGGCCTTTTATAGAAAGATACATAATTCTAATCAATAACACAATATTTTATGATTTATCTGTTCATCTATTTCCGAACGAAGACTTCGTTCGCTTAACTTACATTTAAAATAAAAACAAATTATAAAATACTGTTTTTGTTTTACATGCAAGTTAAGCGAACGAAGTCTTCTTTCGAAATCGTTGAACAGGCCATAAAATTTTGAAATGTAAATTTTGTAATTGTATGGTCTACGAGATCAGAACATATAACTTGCATTTGTTACTACATCCATAATTAGCTACACTGATTTAAATTGATTATCTCAAAGCTAATGTTTTGTAGTAGTTCCCTTTCTGCACGTAACGATTCATTTATAAAACAAATGTATTTCATTTATAAAACAATTAACATGATAATGAATATGAAACGAGAATTTCAAAACACGTAAATTAACATAATTTAAGTATGTATTGCATTTTATCTTAAAAAACTATACATATTTTAAAACATACATACATTTTATTAAATTTAAGAAAGTAATTAAAAATTATCTGGCACTTCAGTAATATAAAAAATAAAAATTATTTTTAAATATGGATTCTACATCGAAGGTCTAATATCAAAAAGGCGTAGCTGGATTTTTTTGTTTGCTTACAAGAAAAGAAAAAAAATTGTATCAAATCCGTTAAATTTTAGATATAAAAAAATTTTAATGCAATTTTTAATAAAAAGATATATGTAAGTTAACTTTTGGTACCAGAGAACTGCAAAATTACTATTTTTCTTGATTTTTTCATACGCTCAAATTTACATTCACTCTTTGCCTGCAAAACAAAGTTCAACGTTGGTAATTTTTACATCGTTTCGTACACATTTGATTTTTGCATGTGTGCGTTTTTTATTGAAAGTGCTTTGTTTGCATTTTTGTTGCGCACGCAATATAACTTATTTGTGTAAAGTCAAAAGGCACACATTCTTATACTTTTGCATTCAAGTAGTCATTGTTTACTCGATGAGACGCTTTGTTAACATTAACAACAAAAGCAACACTAAACCACGCGATGAGACGCTTTGTTAAAATAAACAACAATAACAAGAATACATTGTACATACAGAACTACTGTACTTTTTAAGAGGATAAAAAATAAGTCTTCTGTTTCTATGGAAATTGTTTGTACCTACATCAGTATGTGCGTATAGTTACTAAACTTTAATTTCATTTCAATTTTTTTTTTCTTGTACTACATAGTAACTTCTGAATGTCTACATGAGTAATAATTGCTTGATTTCTGGCTTTTTTGTTTGTATTTTTTTTTTCTTTACCGAAACAATCATTGTCGGACCAAACACACAAACATCTTAATTGACAAACGAAGCTAAACGATGGAATAAATAACAAAGCACAATGTGCTTTATTTGAATGACTGCAAACCAGCAGCGAATGTTTGCTGAAGCGCAAGTTTGATTGTATGGCCGCAAGCGAGTGTATTTGTTGGTGTTCATTTACTGCGTTTTTTTGCAATCGCAGAAAGCCGTTCTCAGGTTGGGACCGTATAAATTGTTCCTAACACGCCATAATTCGTTCTTATCGTTATAACCGAACTCCACTGTATACGATTTCTTACTTTATATGGTTAAAAAAAATTGCTCAATTCAGATAGCCAAAATAAAAACAAGGGAACGTCAACCATTTTACAAACCTAAGAATAATAACTATTTTTCATAAATCCCATACATATCGAAAGCGCAATTCTAAAACTTACTTTTTCGACTTAGCAGGTTTAAGAATTGAGATATGCAAGGGAATCTCTTAAAGTTAACAGCGCTCAGTAGTACGCTTAGTACCTTTTTGTGCACTACTTTGGATTGGATAAGCCGATCAACACCAACATTTTACAGAACGATACGAAATTCACAGATGTAAGACCCCTTTCACACTCGGAAAGTTACTTGCGCAAGTCTCTTGCGCAACTCTTGGTTTGTAGACGTCAGCGGTAAGGTCAGGGTAAGGAAAAAAATTTAGTAGAGACTTTATTGTACTCGGCAAGTTAGTTGCGCAAGTTACTTAAAGGGGTCTAAGCAAATAAAAGAACATGCCAAGTCGCCTTAGCATGTTTTGAGAATATATAAATTTACTAAAAACTGTTACAAATTTGTAACAATCGTTACAAGTTAATGTTAAAAAAAATTTTACTAGTAACAATTGTTACAAATTTATAACAATTTTAAGTAAATGAACACAGCTTTTATTTCGCATAAAATCGTTTTTTTTTTTATATTTTTAACACCTTTTTTCAGAAAAGTAAAATAAAAAAGTTACACTATGCGGCAGCCCAAATCGTTTTTAATGGAAAACAAAAATTTATAGTTTTTTTTTGCACCAAAACTAAAAAAAGGCAAAAACTATTAGTTTTTAATCTTGTCTTACTTAAGTATTAAATGCTTTTAATTGCAAATCGATATTTCTCGATTCCTAGATCTGACCCAGCGAAACGCCGGGACACGCATAACTTTATTTTACCTATATAACCAAGGCTGTAGAGTCGCGACTCCGACTCCAAAAATTTTCGGCATAAAATTTAAAAAAATGTTCTAATAATTTCCAAAATAAAAATTCTTCGAAATTGGCGATGCAATATTTAAAATATCAATTTGAAAAATTTATAGAATAATTTTCTTGCCATACTTAAAAAAAGAGTTTTAAGTCAAATATGGACCAGTCTCATATGTAAGGGTCAGCGGTTGGAGTCAAAGTCGCAGTTAGAACTAATTTTTGACGACTCCACAACCCTGGATATAACTTGACCCTCTACCATTTGCCGTATTGTGTTATTAATTAACGAAAAATCGTTTATGATACCAAAAAAATGATCATCTGGCTTAAGCAACCAGTGAAATGCGCATAGAAGCTAGATTTCCCTCAACAATAAAATTCAGTGTATTTATCAAATATGAAAAATTATGAATTTAGCACGTCATACAAAAATCTTAATAATAAATTTTGTATTCCCGAAAAGAACTTTGGCGAAAAAAATTATTATTTCACATAAAAAATGCTTATTTTTTACCGAAAATTAACAAATTTTTAAAAGATTCTTTGAAAACTAAAAAATTTTTTTTTTTTTTAGGAACAAGAATAAATTTTAATCTAATTTGCTTTTAAAACAAGGAAAATTTAAAAAAAAATTACGGAACATGTTAAAAATTAAAAATAATCGCGAATTCTTAAAAAAACAATAAAAATGACACACAATTAAAAAAATCGAATTATTTTAAAATAGTCGTTGTTTCTGGGTTGACAGTTCTTGAGTTATCCAGGATCATTATGTAACGAAGACACGGCTGCTGTCGCAGACAATGAAAACAAGATTGCCTGTATCACGACTAATGTCGGTATGTTCTCGAATATAAAAATAACTACCTTTATGTATGCCCAGCAAAGGGTGAGCGTCTTCACGAAACCCCCATGTCTGCCTAACTTTACCTCACTTAATCCTTTGGATTTGTGGACCCAACCTGTTTAAATAACTTAATTTTCTAGCCTTGACCTATGGTCTGAGCTATCAGCCACTAAATATATGTATGTTATTTCATGTTTTACCAGCAACTATATAAAAAAATTTAAATGTATTTTTCTCCAAAAAAAAAAACTCATTTTTAATATGAAATACATCGTCATTCGTATCTAAACAATGTTTTTTCTCTGTTGTTTTTGTTGACAGGTATCTAATTTATATTTTTTAATACAAAAGAAATATTCACCTAACTTACGATCGTCGATCGTTATTTTATTTGCTCACTGGCTTTTTAAAATCTGTAAGCATATATGTACTAGAGTTGTCATTTATTCGCCTTTCAACTTTGTTCGAATAATTAAAACAATTGTTTTTGTTCGTTCGATCGAACGATTAAATCTACAAAATTATTCGATTAATCGATGAGAATAACGAATAAAAAATATTATTATTACAAAAACTTTAGATTTTTTAAATTGATACCACTCCGTTCTATTCATCTACAACTATCTTCTTTATTTTTATAATTGCTTGTCAAATATTTGTTAAATAAGAACATAAAATACATTTTTGAAATACTATGAGTACTTAACACGCTTTTCGCTTACTAAACATTGAGATTAATCACAATCAGGGCTATGGCTACAATTTCAAACCAAATTCAACCATGGAAAGGTACACAATTGAGCAGCGCGTTATGTTTGTTGAAGACTTCAACGAAAATGAGCGTTCAAATCCAAACGCATTTCGGGCACTTCGTGGTTTTATTGGTCAGAATAATCGACTAAATGTGTCCACAATCGGAAGAATTGTGCGTTTATTTCAGCAAACCGGGTCTGTAGGAAATGTGAAAACAGCTGTGCATGCAGCTCGTTGATGGGCTGGTGGCGTCATAGGTCCGCATTTCTTCGACAATGGTGTTCGATATCACGACATGATAACGGACTTCTTGTAGCCAGAAATTGAGAATATGAACATGGAAGATATGTGGTTCCAACTCTTTTGCGCTCTTTTAGCTCTTTTGCGCGAGAAATTCAATGGTCGTATTAAAAGAAAAATTGTACGTCAATAAGGCAAGAACAATTCAAGAGCTAATGGATAAGATAATTCAGCACATTAACGATATGGAACCTTCATTTTGTCTCAGAATCATTGAAAATATGGGCCATCGGAAAGAGGTATGCCACTGTAGCCGTGGTGAGCATTTGGCCGATATTTTGTTTTGAAACATATGTAGTTGTCATAGATCTTTCTATAACAATAAAAAATATTCTCTAAAAACTTTATGTTTTATTTACAATTAACATCGTGCGTTTTGGTTGGACCGCCCTTTATAAAATCAAGAAAAACGTATCAGAATAAATCAAATTCTAAGCTTTTATTAATTTTTTAATAAAAAAAATTGTTCGATTAATCGACATTAATTAATCGATTTATTCGTTATTCGAAAATCGCCATTTTAAA
The DNA here is from genome assembly GCA_930367215.1 of Pollenia angustigena. NCBI lineage: Eukaryota > Metazoa > Arthropoda > Insecta > Diptera > Polleniidae > Pollenia > Pollenia angustigena. Next base: position 17,506,896 of record OV884056.1, read on the forward strand.
ATTAATCGAACAAGAGTTTGGTTTTGTTTGATCGATTAATCGAATTATTCTTAATCGGCTGACAACTCTAATATGTACATACATACCTAAAATAAGGAATAAAATATAAATTTTAAAGTTGTTTATATGCCTAGATTTGATAAGTGCCGTCTTATCGTTATCAAGCCAACCAGCCAGTCATTCAACCAATTTCTAACTTAATCATTCTATTTAATAATGTTACTTTTTAATCGATACAGTGAGAACATTGAAATTAAACTACATGCATATGTATTTATGCTCTTATATACATACATGATTAAGTTCATATACATACCTACAAATAAATATTAAAATTCAATATCAAAATATTGGTTATGATTAGACTCACTAAAGTATATATATACTAAATAATATGTATGTATGTATATACAAATTTTAATCTCTGGAGAGGTGAGGTGGCAGTGTTTTGCGAAACTGAACTAAAAGTTATCATAAGCAGGAATGCAACTAGAATTAATGAGTAGGAATATTTATGTTTATATACTCGGTAAAAAGGTATACCCTTTTATCATCCGTTTGTAGTTTCTACGATGTCTCTCTGTCTGTTGAAATGGTTTTTCCGAAGACCCCATACATGATGTGGATTAGGTTGTTTTATATCTTATGCTCCTGTATTTTTTGCTATTCTAATTTATACAGATAAATCCATAAATGGCTAAAATATGAGCAAAAAACCACGACTGCCTTTATTTATACCTATCAAATACCTTATTGTTGTTTCATGTTAACATAAAGTTAAATTAAGTCGTGTCTTTAGACCGCGTTTTACAACAAAGTTTGTTAAAAATAAAATTTTAATTCAACAAACTTTTTATTTGATTCGATAAAAAAAAAATTTATCAAAATTGCTCTTTACAAAAAAGCACTCAATAAATGAAATAATTAAATATTTCTTCATATTCAATAAAAAACAAGTATTTAAAAACACATCATGCTTATGTGTCCATGTAAATATGGATTTATCTATGTTTATAAACTTCATCAAAATCGGTTTGAAAGTTTGTGAGAGGCAGAAATTGCCCCTGCCTCCCCTTGTGGTCCTATTTTTTAAAAACTGTATAGCTAATGTGTCCCTATAGATATTGATCTATCTATGTTTTAAATTTCATTAAAATCGGTTTGATAGTTTCTGAGAGGAAGAAATTTCCCGCTATCTTCCCTCGTGGTCCTACGATTCGGCCCATTTTCAATAGGTTTGGTCTTTGTGCCAATAAGAACCTATGACCCAAATTTTTTAAAATTATCTCCAAAACTGCGACCTGTACTTTGCTCACAAGGTTACATGGACAGCCAGCCAGCCGGACGGACATCGTTAGTTCGACTCAGAAAGTGATTCTGAGTAGATCGTTATACTTTAAGGTGGGTTTAGGACCACTATTTTAAGGCGTTACACACATCAGCACAAATGCATAAGACCCTCTTCATTCACTTTACAGTTTTATTTGTAAAGGGTGTTTTTTTAGAGTGTCACAACTTTCAGTTGGCATCACTGCTTTATATGAGCACCCATTTAACAGCTGATAGTAGCTTTTTGTTTAGTTTGCTTTGAAATTTCATTATGAATCTACTTACACCAGAGCAACGCGTGCAAATTGTTGAAATTTTTAATCAAAATAATTCGGCGAATAGGCTGAAGCACAAATTGATATGTATTGATTTTGAATTTTGTTTTCTGGTTGAATGGGTACGTAAATAAGCAGAATTGTCGCATGTGGAGTAAGGACATCCACAGAAAATTACTGTTTGGTGCGCTTTATGGGCTGGCGGAGGCCGTCTTCAAAAACGATGATGGTCAGAATGCGAAAAGAAATGGCAGAAATCATATTTAAACATTAATTTTCTTTCCAATAGGCCCGTATCATTGATATTAAAAATATATTTCCTTGTTTTATTGTGATTTAAACTTGTGCCACTCTATAAAAAACACCCTTTATAATCAGCCTTATTGTGTTTGGCGTATTTAAAATACGACTACGACTGTTTAGTAATAGAATAAAGGAAAAAAGTTCACGTTCTCTTTAATCTATTACCAAACAGTCGTAGGCATATTTTAAATACGCCAAACATTTTGTATTTTGGGCATAGATGGGGGTAGTGCACTAATTTTGCAGTTTCAACTCACACTTATGGTGTTTTCTTTTCTGACAATAATTATCCATATATGCTACCATTCGTGCGGGTTTTTGTTCCATTCTAAAAATATATGCAAAAATGTGAGAAGTTGTCGTTTTCCTTTCTAAACATGTTGCAACAATAAATGGCAAATTTGTTCCATTTCTTACCCGCAGTTATAACTAAACGTAAAGTACTTTTTTATGCAAGCAAGTATTTTTATACCCTTCACCAGAGGTGTAAAAGGGTATATATAAGTTTGTCATTACGTTTGTAATTTCCACAATATTGATTTTAGACCCCATAAAGTACATATATATATTCTGGGTACATATGAGAAGAGAAGTTGATTTAACAATGTCCGTCTGTCCGTCTGTCCGTCTGTCCGTCTGTCCGTCTTACGCTTGATATGTGTTTTCCGGGAAAACCAGACATGATAGCGGCTAGGTTGTTTTACATTTATGTCACATATAGTCCACCATTTCGTGCTATTGAAATTCAGCAAGATCGGTCCACAAATGGCTGAGATATGATCAAAAAACCACGACTGCCTCTAATTTTTTCCAAAAATCCCTTGTTGTTGTTGTATTTTTATTGCTTTTTTCTGTATATCTGGAGAACGGTAAGAGCCAAAGTTTCCAAATTGGGTACACACATTTTGGTTGTCAATACACACCACCCTACAAAATGTGGGCGGGATGGGAGAAGTGGGCGTGGTACCTCCCGTACAAAAAAAAGTAAAAATTGTATAAAAACCTTAATTTTAGGGCTGTCATATGTCCTATGGATATGACTTATATACCAAAATATCGGAAATTTTTAGTAGAACATATTTTATAAAGAACTCGGGAAAATCGGTTCAGATACAAAAAAGTTATGACCAAAATTATTTTTTTTTTTTTTAAATACCCATTTTTGGTAACCATGGATCTTCCCGAGTCCAAGTTTTATAACACAAATAAATGGTAAATTTCTTGCTCAACACGTCGGTATATAAATCTGTCAAATCGGTTAAAAAATGGCTAAGTTATAATCAAAATACTGAAATCCCAAAAGTTACTCTTTTTTATAATTAAGTTTGTTTTTTTTTATAATTAAGTTTGCTTAAATATATGTACACATATGTAGGTATATATATATATATATATATATATATATATGCCTAAAAGCCAATTTAATGAAAATGTTATTTTTAAGCACGTTGGTATATAAATCTGCCAAATCGGTTAAAAATGGTTAAGTTATGTGCAAAATACTCCAAAAAAGGACTAAAAACATTAACATTTTTATAAAAACTAAAATTTTACAGCTGTATTATGACCTATTCATACGTTTTAAAAATTGTATAAAAACCTAAATTTTAGGGCTGTCATATGTCCTATGGAAATGACTTATATACCAAAATATCGGAAATTTTAAGTAGAACATATTTTATAAAGAACTCGGGAAAACCGGTTCAGATACAAAAAAGTAATGACCAAAATTAATTTTTTTTTTTTTAAATACCCATTTTCGGTAGCCATGGATCTTCCCGAGTCCAAGTTTTATAACACAAATAAATGGTAAATTTCTTGCTAAACACGTCGGTACATAAATCTGTCAAATCGGTTAAAAAATGGCTGAGTTATAATCAAAATACTGAAATCCCAAAAGTTACTCTTTTTTATAATTAAGTTTGTTTTTTATTTTATAATTAAGTTTGTTTTTTTTATAATTAAGTTTGCTTAAATATATGTACAAATATGTAGCTATATATATATATATATGCCTATAAGCCAATTTAATGGAAATATTATTTTTAAGCACATTGGTATATAAATCTGCCAAATCGGTTAAAAATGGTTAAGTTATGTGCAAAATACTCCAAAAAAGGACTAACAACATTAACATTTTTATAAAAACTAAAATTTTAGAGCTGTATTATGACCTATTCATACGTTTTAGATATCAAAATATCGGAAATCTTTAGAAAAACTCGGAATATCGGTAAAAAAAAGTAATGTCAAAAATATAGTTTTTTTTTAATACATATTTTCGTGAACCATAGAACTTCCCGACTACAAGTTTTATCACCAAAGTAAATGGTAATTTTATACTTTAAGATGTCGGCATGACCAAATACTGAAATTCGATCAAAACTTAACGTGCTATATATTAATTAAACTTTTAATATATTTAATAGCACGCAATCATGTGCAAATAATTAAATAAAACTAAACGATATATATTTTATAAATATACATGTATATATACATGTATTTAAATATATATTTAAACTTCTGTCCTTTCCAAACCATGGTGAAGGGTATATAAGATTCGGCATAGCCGAATATAGCACTCTTACTTGTTTTTTCTTGTGTTTGCAGAAAATTTGCGTTATATTGTGATTTTTAGTTATATTGTGATGGATATAAAAACTTTTTGTTTTTCGTTTGTTTTACTTTTATTATATTTTTTTTGTCGCAAAATTTTTAACAACAGCTGACATTAATTATTGAAAATCAGTGCTGTTAACGCTTATTGGAATTGTAAGAAAATTTAATGTTGAAAATTGCTACAAGCGTGGTGAATATCGCTTTTAGTACAAACTTTGCATTCAATATTTAACACGCTAAATACACATTAGTGTTGAGTGTAAAACGTAGCTATTATCTTGTTCCATTGTAATTTAGAAAAATGTATCACTTAGTAAGGGTTCGTGTAACCTAATAAATATATTACAAAACTATAATGTATCATTATTTTCTAGAAAAGAAAACACCATTAGTGATAGTGCAAAATTATTTCAATCATTTTTTTGATGTTGAGTGATGAGTTGAAAATTTGCAGCCTCACTAAGCATGAGTGTTACTGATGTTAAAAAATTTTGAACTCAAAAAAAATTAGTTGGATTTAAAAAAAAAGCAATCAACAGTTTATTGCCCTTTTTTTACTTCACTCATTTGAGTGCAACTAAAAATGTTGCATTCAATTTCAAGTTTAAATTGACTTGAGTTTATTTTTGTGCACTTATTTAAAACTTCAGACTAAACTTCTTAAAAAAATGAACAGTAAGACCATATTTACATTATGCAATTAACGCCGCAACCTTCGCTTGTAACTTTTTGTTTGTTAGCAAGAGGTGTAGGGAAGAAAACGGGGTTGAAAAAGTTGAAAAAATGTTTTTAAAAAATGTAAATGTAAATGTGAAAAGAGTTTCGTAGCAACTACTCTAAAAGAAAATAGAAAAAAAAACTCGTCGTTAATTGCATAGTCTAAATGCGGTCTAATACAAAAATAATAGAGGACAATAAAAAAAAAATATTAAAAATTGTTTGCTTTAAGCAAAACAAGCATTTCAAAATTATTATCACTTAATTTATTTCTTCGAGGAGCGTCTACCATAAGCGCTTTACTGGAGCAGAGGACGGCAAAGGCGTATTATATTTTAAAAAACATTTGCTTAACTTTTTTCAAGTCCTCGTCCATATTATGAAACATATGATGCAAAAAATTTGAGTTTGAGGGTGAAAGGGGAAAGACAAAAGGAAAGTTTTTTGTTTCTTCTGCAAACATTTTTTTGAGTTTGTTATTGAAAGGAAGAAAAAACAAGGTATACACAATACTTAAATACCGCGAAACAATGTTTCCTTGCATGGAAACAAATGCAGTTTCAAAGAAAATTGAGTAAAGTTTCTGCAAAAAATATATGATTGTATAGACGATACAATTTTTTTCATCTTTTTTTTCGTTCTTATTGGCACAAGGACCAAGCCTATTGAAAATGGGCCGAATCGTATGACCACGAGGGAAGATAGGGGGAAATTTCTTCCTCTCAGAAACTATCAAACCCATTTCAATGAAATTTAAAACATAGATAGAACCATATCTATATGGGCTCAAAATACATGCATTTTTTTTAAAAAATAGGACCACGAGGGGATATAGGGGCAATTTCTGCCTCTCAAACCGATTTTAATGAAATTTAAAACATAGAAATTTCCATATCTATATGGACACATTAGCTATACAAAAATAGGACCACAAGGGGAGGTAGGAGGCAATTTCTGCCTCTCACAAACTTTCAAACCGATTTTCATGAAGTTTATAAGCATAAATAAATCTATATTTATATGAATTTCAAGAATTTCATGACCACTAATTTTTGAAAGATTAGTGAGAGTATGTTTATATGCAGCTTTTTTTGATTGCATGTTCAAATTTTGCACTTTTGCAATTTTATTTAGTGATATTGCACTGCTGATTTAAATCAATATTTAGTGCACTACCCCCGACTATGATTTTGGGCAACAACATTTTTTATTGACTCATTAAACTTGGTTGTTGACTAAAAATTCAATAAACTTTGTTGTCAATACCGCAAAAATCGTCATCGCATAAAATTCAAACATTTTTTTAATCAAATATGCGATTTTCGTATTCAAATGTGAAAATTAATTTTTTCGTGCGATTATTAATATTTTGTTTCTATTTAATAATAAAGTGTTTACCCCCTTGAACTTCAAAAATGGTTGAATTTTCTCCCTTCTCCCATTTTTCCCATGTAAATTCAATTGTAAAAATGGGAAAAGGGAAAACTCCCGGGGAATTTTTATTCATAATTGGGCTGATAATGTTTTAATAAAATAAAGCTACAACCATACACTTAAACATACATATTTGAAATCAAAAGTTTATAGTGTATAGCTTTTTTTAGTTATACAGGCATGTTCTGTGAATCACAAGATTTCAGATCTCTTTTGATTTTGAAATCACAATTGTGATTGAAGGGTGATTTAAAAACCACAAAAGTTTTAACTTAGTTAAAAATGGTGGAAACAAATAAGCAAGTAATTTTAAATCGGCGGCCACTTAGCTGACTGGTTTAAAATCACAATTATGAAAAAGCTTTTTGTCCAGAACACCTTTTTTGTGATTTCAAATCACTTTCACAAAAAAAGATTTTCAGAAAATGCCTGATAATAAAACTTTCAAAATGTTAACTTACAAAAAGCCCTTATAAAAAATATAAAATTTTACATAAATTGTTGCAGCATTAAATTCCTTAGAGAATTCAATAAAAACTGCGTTAAAAAAATTCGCGACTACAACACTATAATTTTTTATTGTGGCTTTTCTATATAAAAATAACGATATTCAACTTTGCTCAAGACAAACCACAAGCAATTTGTTTTTGTAAATTCATTGTTCAATGCCAAAAACAGAAAGAAAACAAAGATAATTAACAAAATGTTGACATCCAACAATGATAAAGCTAAAAAATAAATTATCAGCAGGGCTTTCAGACCACCTGTAATGAATTCGCCTTGACTTTGCTTAATAAATCTGTTATGGGGAATTAAAATTGGCAATTTCATTTATTTATAATTCATTAATTTATTTTTTTAAGGAAAGTAATTTGCATAATTTATTTTATTAATTTTTATATAAATAATCAAATAATGATATTTAATTTATTTTTTCAATTGATATCTAATAATACGAAATGACTATAAAATTTACATATTGACATTAAATGTCACCTTTTTTACATAATCTTATCTGTGTTATAGTAGTTATGGAATAATTAATCTTTAACTGAAATTAATTGTGTAAAATAAAAGTTGTATTTTTGCTACAAAAGTGCTTAAAAATATTGTAGACTACTTAAAACTAACTAGAAATAGACAGATAGAAAACAGCCAGCTGAATATGCGAAAGAAAACTAGTCGAATACAATGGTTTTAAGTTCCATTTAAAACCATTTATTTTCGGTTTTTTGTTCACTTAGCAATGGCCTTTTATCGGTTTCTGCGGAAAACCCTTCAGCTTGACCCTCACACAGTAGACTAGCCTCACCACATTCTTCACTGGGTATACGTTTGTAAGAGTGTAAACGCCTGCGACTACGTGATTGTATAGTGTGATCAGGCACTGACTTTAGAGAAGAATGTGAGCCTCGAGCATAAGCTCTATGACAGTGTGGAGAAAATATGGAGGGATAATATTGCCTGTAGATGTAATAGGAGACAAATATACCAATTAAACTACCAATGGTAACATCCTCCCAATGATGGTGATAATCACAAGTGCGGCTAACGGCTACTAAAGCAGCCAACACCAAAGGTATTAGAGAAAGACCCAAACGCCAAGACTCACCGCGGCCACGATGATTAAAAGCGTGGAGTTTGGCACCTACATAGTAGGTAATAAAACCAAAGCCAGCAAAGGCAACTGAAAGTTTGACAGATCTTAAAATATTATAACATTTTCAATTTTATAAAAATTTACTCACACGATGAATGTCCACTTGGAAAACTTTTGCGTCCTTCATTAATGTCTCTTATATTGCCTGTACAATTTAAAAAATCCAACATATTGTCTAACCCGGTGCCATTGTGTGATAATTGCATTACTCCATCCGGAAAACACCGATAATAAAAATCAGGCCTAGGACGACCCACACTTATTTTCAGTAGACTTGTTGCCAAACCATTTAAACCCAAAATCAAAGTCCAGGCCCAACTGGCAGCTCGAAAATCTCTTCGATCTTTGGTTAAAGCTAAATGGATTACAGATACAAAGAAGGGTCCGAAAATTACAGCCAATAAAAGGGCTAAAGGTGAAACATAATCTTTGGTGCGTGGATTTTTATACATCCAAATTTCTTCTGAGTGAATAATGCGTTTGAAAGCCGTTTGGGTTTCCAATTTGCTAAAAAGAAAAAGTTATAAGTTTTCCTTTTAATAAATGTATAAACAAAATATATTTCTACCTACATATGTATGTAAGTTTATATGCATGTTCGTTATAGACTCTAAACCCACCTAAACAATGTGCTCCAAACGGGCAATTTCGTGTAGATGGTTTTAGGCTATATATATTTTGAAAACTAGAACAACGAGGGGAGATTGGGAGAAACTTCTGCCTTTGCGAAAAAATTCACCCGATTTTAATGAAATAAAAATCATAAATATGGATGGATCCTTATTAAGATGGAGACATAAGCTACACATTTTTAAAAAAAAAATAGGACCACGACGGGAGGTAGGGGGCAGTTTCTGCCTCCTCGAAACTATCAAACCGATTTTAATGAAAATTAAAACATAGATCCTTATATAGATGGACAAGTAAATGTAAATTTGTGCCTCTCCGAAACTATCCAACACATTTTAATTAAAATTTAAACATTAATACACATAGATATTCAGATGAATACAAAATCAATGTATTGTTGCATAAATAGGACCACGATAGTGGGTAGTATTTAATTTCATTTAAAACATAGATAGATCGGCAAATAAGCTTTGCGTTTTTCCAAAAATATGACCATAAGTAGGGTAGGGGGAATTTCTGCTTCTTTCTAAATCTTCTATTTAAATAATTTTAATTTAACCCTTCTATTAATAAATATTTTTTTTGCATACTAGCAGACGCCGGGTATCCGCTAGTTTAATATAAATAGTGTTAATTTCATAGCGGTAGTTTTGTCGCACAGAAACATTTCATTAAACATAAGAAAGGTGGAGAGACGCTTGCGGGATTATAATAATTTGGCGTGAATTGTAAAATCAAGCAACAATAAATAAAACAAGTAAGAAAGTATAGTCGGTCAAGCCCGACCATATGATACCCTACACCACAGTATTAAAAAACACATCATGCTTATATGTCCATATAAATATGGATTAATCTATGTTTATAAACTTCATTAAAATGGGTTTGAAATTTTGTAAGAGGCAGAAATTGCCCCCTACCTCTCCTTGTGGTCCTATTTTTGAAAAACTGTATAGCTTATGTATCCATATAGATATGGATCTATATATGTTTTAAATTTATTTAAAATCGGTTTGAGAAGCAAAAATTTTTTTCGATTTTGAAATGTTGATGCTATAATGCTTAATTTTAAGCGCTCTTTACATTTTTTAAAAAAATTTTAAAAACAGATAGACCCATTCCGATGTTTTAACTTAATTACAAAGTTCAAAAGGTGCAATATCTTTCCCATAGTTTGACCTAGAATGGTTTTTTCGGCTCTCCTGAAAAATTTTATTTTAAGACATACGCGGTTGCCCATGAAAACCACAGATTATACAAATAAAACTTTTGAGCTAATCAGAATTATAAGCCCCAGTTTTACTTGTAACAATATCAAAGCTTAAACAACAACAATAAACAGTCAGCCGTATTCATAACAAAAAGTTAGCCACCGTTTGTACACTACGTACAACGAGCTGCTAACTAGAATGCCGATTAAGCTTAGCAGCTTGTTGGCACAGAGTTAATTCATAACGAACTTTTCTCCATCTGCCAACTTTTAATAAATCAACTCTGAATTTTTATGATGCCATATCGTATTAATCGAAAATGCAACACGTTTTGCTTTAATCATCGCTGAATTTGTAATTTTTTCCTTTTTTTTTTTTGTTTTCCCTTTACATGTGTTCAAAAATTTTAAAGTTTTTTAAATTAAAATAAATTAAGTCAAAGACAGTTAATTAAAAAAAAACCAACAAAATTGTTTAACATTAAACGGCTGTTTTTCACAAGTTGGCAAACGTTAAGCATCTCGTTAACAAGAGCTTAGCAAATCGTTAGCCAGAGTTTGGTTGGTGTATTATGAATAAACTTTTTGCTAACTTTATGCCAAATTTTCATTATGAATACGGCTGAGTGAGTTTATCTTTTCTTACAGTCCCGACTACAATAGATTGATTTTTTGTCAACTTTAAATGTATTTGTAAGTTGGGTAAAGAAAAAACAGAAATAAAAACAAATTACTTTATTTTATTTTGCCAGTTCAGTTTTATTTACACTGCCACATGCATATTAGTTATCAAAGTTTTTCTTGGGATTCAAAAAATTTTATGTTCCTACTGGCTGACCCGGCAATAGTTGTTTTGTCATATAACTTATTTCTTTTAGATTTTACAGTGTCTGCATGCCAAATTTTAAGAAACCCGGTTGATTTGTTAAGAAGATGTAGGGTGGGGAAGCTTTTACCTTTTTTGACCTATTTTACACCCTCTAGCCTCTTACGACATATTCTCATACCTTCTCATAAATTGGTTAAGCCGTTTCGGAGGAGTTCAATTTCAAACAAAGTGACAAGAGAATTTTATAAATATATATATAGATTCAAAAGATTTCGGTTTGATATTTATATCGAGCCCTACCGCGAAAATAACGTAAGCGACATGATTTTCAATTTTCGTTTTTTTTTTAATAAATGATTAATTGGCAACACTTCCATCATCTCCTAAAATGTCAAGGTCAAATAAGGTACCGTTACGATTTTATAGCAAGAACAATTTTATTGTAAACGACAAATTTTATACAAATTTTTTTATATTAAATAAAATAAAAAAGCTCTCTCCTGCAAAATTTGAATTTTGGCGGTTACGTTATTTTCGCGGTTACGGCTCGATATATAAGCTTCGTTCACAATGTAAGTAAAAATTTTTTTTTCTTCCTTCTTATTTCTTCCCAAAATAACTATTTTAATTTTTGCTGTATAAGTACAGCAACAATTTGTATGAAATTGAAAATTACGTTTAAAATAATTTTATTTAGTTTTGAATGAAAATTTTAACAAAATGTTTTAAAAAATAATAATAAATAATTAATTATGTTCTTGGAAAAATTTGCAAACGTTTTCTTAATTAAAAATGCGTTTGGTTGTGAAAATGTGTTGCTTTATTGTGAACACTTTAAATTTGATTTTTATTGTTAAACGTCTACTTGTGGCTTGCAACAAACAATGTAACGTCTGAACGTGACGAGTTTTCGAAGTAAAAGAAAATACGAATATTTTGAAGAGATTATGCATAGTCTAAAACAATTCTTTTTTAAAATGATACTTGAAAAATATTTATTTTTCCACATGTGAAAAAAGCAGTTGCATTTGAGACGCAGATATTTTGAACTAAATCATTAGCTGTGTTCATTTACTAAAAATTGTTAAAAATGTGTAACAATTATTACAAGTAAATGTTACAAGTCAATGTTAAAAGTAAATTTACAAGTAATTAGTCAATAAACACAGCTTTTAGCTCCGACGACTTTATTAAAACCATCCACAATTTAACAATAATCAAAACTACTAGCGAATTTCTGCTAATAGGATCGAAAATGCGATTGACAATGTTTCAGCCCAATTGGATAGCTGAGCATAAATTAAGGAAAAACAGCGAATTTTCACTAAAATTCGTATTTCTTTGTCTTTATAACCGATACCATTCATTCTAGGAACCTGAGTCTAGTCTAGTTTTAAAAGAAATTTTATTCTTATTAATTTTGATCTTGATAGTTTTGTTTCTTATACCAATAGATAAAGAGACATTTAGCATTAATTAAGGACAAAGAGATACGAATTTTAGTGAAAAATCGCAGTTTTCCCCTAATTTATGCTCAATGAGACACGTGTTGGCGTTATCCGATTGGGCTTAAACTTTATCAATCGGATTTTCTAGACTATTGGCACATTTAAGAGGGGTGCCCCAAAAGATAGCCCCTAAAAATTTACCATATACCTTTAACCACCCTAAAATACATATATACATTTAATGTAAATAGTTGTTTGTTCTAGAAATATAAATAATTTATAATGAAATCATCATAAAACTCACCTAAAAACAACAACCAATACAACTCGTATACCAATATCGATCATATCGCTGATATACTGCGAATGTTTACCAAAGAATGCCGAATAACCCACAACACTGCCGCCATCATCGTCTTCCCCATCTAGACATTGAGATGTTCGTTGACTTCGGTGTGACATTTGATGATGTTGGTATTTCTGATGTTGAAGTCCACTGATCAAACTTCTACGAGTCATTTTACGTTTATCCGATGTACTCATCATTAGTTCATCCTCCTCTTGACTTGTACTACTATCGCTCGTCGTATAACGCTGCAATTTCTCAGCTGAACTTTCACTAAAACTTCTTTTTACCGAACGTTTTGAATAAAATCTTCCAGTATTTGTAATTTTAAGTGGTGAATTTCGCGATGACATTGCTTGATTTTGCGTCGTTGCTTGTAAAATATTACTCGTAGATAAAGAATTATTTTGCTGCTGCATTTGCTGGTATTGAGACTGGTGGTGTTGTAATTTCTTGGAGAAATTTCTTTTGGGGGGATAGGTGTCGAAGTTGTTGTGTTTATGCTGTTGAAAGTGTGTCAGACGACTGTGCAGAGCGTTTTGTTCTTTGTAATTGTCTTGTTCGTCTTTGCCAGAGCAATTTTTCAACATGCTGTCTGCTTTAAGTCCAGCAGCAGTCTGGTCGCATTGATGTTGTTGAGAGCGTTGCTCTGGGTTCTGTTGAATGATATTCAAAAAAAAACGTTGTTTATATCAAACAAAATATCATGGATAGTGATAAGATAAGATGGGGTTATTTTGTAGGTGTTTGCAAAACAAATCTTAATGTATACAAACATATAATATGAATATACATACATATGTACATTAGGGTGGCCGTTATTTTCTTTTTTTTTGATTTCTTATATTCTCCCCCACCAAATCGGTTCAGTTTTATGTAAAAAAAAATACAAAAAAATTTCGTAGCGATAAGTTGTGTTTTAGGGGGGGCGTCCGCCCCTCAAAGTTTGCCATCAAGCCATTTATTCAAATGTAATTTGTTTGCGTATGACTATCTCTTAAAAACAACATTTTACAAGAACATGATATATGGCAATATTTTAGCTCTTCTAGTCAACAACATTAGCCTCGAAGAAAGTTTTTTGCTAAAATTAATATTTAAGAAAATAACAACAAAATTCCAAACATTTTATATACGTTTTATATATATAAAAGAGGGATTTAATGTCAAGTGAACTAATTTTGAAATCGATGTCTTTCGATTTGGATGAAATTTGCACCAACGTTAGTCCTATTGAATAGTAGTTTAGACACAAATTTTCAACAACATCGGTCAAAAAGTTTTTGAGTTTGGGGGGTCAGAGTTTGAAATTTTGGCCATATAGGTGTTCTTTCACATCCATGTAACTTATTACCAATTGGGGTTAGCAAAATTTGTCCCAAGCAGCTTAGATAGCTATTTGATCAATCTTTTTAAAAAACAAATTTTTTGTTTTTTTTTAATTTTTTAAAATTTTTTTTTTAAATTTAAAACTTGGCAAAAAAAAAATAAAAAAAAAAAGTTTGAAATATAAAAAAAATATGTAAAAAAATTTTTTTTAAAAGATTGATTAAATAACTATCTAAGCTGCTTGAGACAAATTTTGCTAACCCCAATTGGTAATAAGTTACATGGATGTGAAAGAACACCTGTATGGCCAAAATTTCAAACTTTGATCCCCCCAAACTCAGAAACTTTTTGACCGATCTTGTTGAAAACTTGTGTCTAAACTACTATTCAATAGGTCTAACGTTTGTGCAAATTTCATCCAAATCGAAAGATTTCGATTTCAAAATTAGTTCACTTGACATTAAATCCCTCTTTTATATATATAAAACGTATATAAAATGTTTGGAATTTTGTTGTTATTTCCTTAATTATTTTCTTAAATATTAATTTTAGCAAAAAACTTTCTTCGAGACTAATGTTATTGACAAGAAGAGCTAAAATATTGCCATATATTATGTTCTTGTAAAATGTTGTTTTTAAGAGATAGTCATATGCAAACAAATTACATTTGAATAAATGGCTTAATGCAAACTTTGAGGGGCCGACGCCCCCCCTAAAACACAACTTATCGCTACGAAATTTTTTTGTATTTTTTTTTACATAAAACTGAACCGATTTGGGGGGGGGGGGGAATATGAGAAATCAAAAAAAAAAAGTTCTCCATACAACTAACGGCCACGCTAATGTACATACATACATGTGTATGTTAAGGGAAATGATTTTCTTTAATAAAATAGAGGTGCCATGTACCCATGTTCTGTAACTATAGTGAGAACTTATAGCATCGAAAAGATGTGAAACAAAATATTCCATCGTTTCTCGAAAAGTGAGAAAGGAGTTTGTCTGTACCTCATGTCGAAAACTATCAAAAGAGATTACGTCATTATGTTATAAATGTCATATCATTGCACTCGAAGCCGATGGGACATTGCAGACGTTGGGAACGCCAGTAACACATATCGTTGACGGCGGCCAAAATGTACTAAAATTTAACATTTTTTAACGACGGCGGCGAAAATACAACCGTCGCACAGTAGCGCCCGTAGAGCAAACGAGGTTGCAAAAATCAAAATTTTCATGAGCACGGACGAAGTTTTGAATAAACTCATGTTATAGGAAACTTTTCAACGATTTCAAATCTGCCACTCTTAATAATATCACATTTTTAGTTTAGAAGATATAGCCGTTCAAAGTTGACCGACTTTCGGTTTTCAAAAAAACACACAATTTTTAGTAAATTTGTTGCGATTTCAGGTGTAATATCACGAAAAATAGGTAACGAATCGCCTTATTTTTTGTTTGTATTGATTGATGCATTTATTAAATGTGTAATGATAAAAAAAAAATGAACTGTTTGCTTTGTGTTTCTCCTGGTAAATCACTATTTAAAAACTATCCGTTTTTTCACTATTTTTCAACTTTGACGGAAAATAACAAAAATCTATATTTTTCTATATTTGCCATATTTGCAAAATCTGTTCTTTGATTATTTCTTTACATAATTCAAAAATTTTATCTGCCCGTACGTGCCCGTTTGGCTTCTAGAGGTAAAAAAGGTTAAAAAGACATGGTTGCCATACTAATATTGCGGTTTAATAAAATTCTTTAATTTGGCCCCTACAGCGCGTAGGATGCTCCTAGATGGGTCAAATGTATGACCAACCCCACTTTATTATTTATTGCCGAATTTCGGTTTTTTTTAGTTATTTCAATAAACTAAACCATTTTTGAGTTACGCGAATATATGTGTGACATGGAATTACCCATATACCGAAAATACAGAAAATTGAAAAAATAAATTTAAAAAAAAAAAATTTTTTTTTTTAATTTGTTGGGTAATAATTTAGAACCCTAAAGAAAAAAAAAATAAAAACAATCTAAAAATGTAAAAATAATTTTTTTTTAGGTACCATAAAATTGATTTTTCTACTAATTTTAACTTTGATAACCCATAAGTAGGCCCCTACACAGCGTAGCACCCTTTTCAAATGCACATTTCATAGGCTGAACAGTTATCTATCATATGCTGTTTAAACTGTTCAATTACCTTATTCGGTTCAAAAGATATGATTTTTGCAACGAAAAAACTCAAATGGCGCCACTGTGCGTCGGCTATACCAAGTAATGTGAAGAGAGACTTTAATCACCCTTATTGTGTTTGGCATATTTAAAATTCACCTACGACTGTTTCGTAATAGATTAAAGGAAATAAGTTCACGTTGTTTTTAATCTATTACCAGTCGTAGGCGTATTTTAAATACGCCAAACACAATAAGGGTGAATGTTTGTTGTTTGCAAACGAGCTTTGAAAACATTCGTATATTTTATAAAAATGTTAAAAGAAAAATAATTAAACAATAAAAAAAATGTGCCAAGAACAAAATAAATTTATTCATTGTATTTTGCATTTTAAATTGTTTTATAGTGTTGAAATTTTTTCTCGCCCCAATTTTATTCGTGAGTTTATTTGGCAGTTCAAAGCGGGAACTTTTCTCACGAAAATGTTACACACATTTTTTCTCTAAATTGGCGAGTAATATCCTTACGTGACAAAAAAAAAAAAGTTACAGACGCAGTTTAGTGAGAAAAACAGGTTTTTGTGTCAATATATGGCATTTTCGTTTCATTTCACACATTCCAATCAAAAAGTTTCTCGAAGCGAGAGTTACAGAGCAAGGCGATTTTTAAAAGATAAGTACAACTCTACAACTAGTAAAAGCCCCATGTATTTTGTTTTTGAAATTTAATGGATAACTGTCAAATATTTTTTATTGCAAATTAAAATTTTCACTTTTTTATAAAAGAAATTATTAAATTAACCTTAATTATTCGCAGTTTTAAAATTGTTTTATTATAAAAATAATATTTTTAGCACTTTTCAATCAACTTCTCAAAACAAAAGGATATTTGACAATTACGTATTTGTTTTAATTCGCCGTGGCGACAGCTGATGAACGGCAAACGAGTTGAGTTAACCTTTTTAAATTCGCCTGGGTTACAGAGCATGGGCAATGATGTAAGTCAAGGCGAATTTAAAAAGGCAGTTCATCAGCTGTCTCCACGACGAATTAAAAAAAAAATAGGGAAACGTCAAAATATAATTTTGTTTATGTTTCGCGACAAAATAACCGAAAAAATTTCTTAGAAAAATTAAAGTGAATTTAATAATTTCTTTTATAACCCAAACAAAATTTTTATTTTGTTTTTCAATCAATTTTTGCCTTGCCAGCATTTTTGACAGCCGCCTATTAAATTACAAAAAAAATACATGGGGCTTTTTGTAGTTGTGGATGTGCACTTACCTTTTTAAAAAACAAAATGACTTTTTAAAATTTAAACCATGACATTACCCATATTTATTTTAGTTTTATTAACTATCATAATTTTTTTTTTTTTTTTTGTGCTTAATATTATTATTGTGCATAATATGATTCTGTTATTCCCTATATTAAGAATTTATTGTATTAATTTATATTTATGTATATTAATTTTTATGTAATTTAGGGGTAACATTTATGTATGAATGTATATTAATTACATGGTGCACGAATTTGACATTTTTTAACAAGCTGGGCACCCTACTCGTAAAGTAAATTTTAATACATAAGCTGAATTTAATATCGCTTGTCATTTTTCGAATTAGCGCTCGTATTCGCAAAATTCGCGATTAAAAATTTAAATACTTATGTACCGTAAAACGATATTTTTATACTTTTGCTATCATTAGAGTGCCCGGTAGGCTAGCTAGTAGTGAGCTAGTCTATCAACCCCGGGGTTGCGGGTTCGATTCCCGCCAGAGGCTCTGGTTTCTTTCCTGCAGACAAGCGTCAAGCTTCGCGGGGATTAGCATAGGGAATTAACAAAAAAAAAAATCATTGCTTAATTTTAATCAATCCCAAAGTTTGTTAGATATAATTTATCGTTATTTACATTTTAATCAGGCTTAAGTTCGTCAATTTTCATTAAATTATTTTAAAGATGAAAGGAATTTTACAATATGAAATGACTTAAAATTTATTAATATTTTTTTATTCTTGACTGAGCACGGTATTGAACCCACGTACAGGTTGATTTGACATGTTTCGATTGTAACCACACTATTTCTTCAGAAATCTTTGCGTTTTAACACACACCGCCATTGACGACGGCTGACAGTCAATAGTCAAACATCAATATTTAAACCAAATGGTATTTTTACTTGGAGGATCGAAATTTGTTGTTGTATGATTATATATTTTAAATTGGCTTACAAGTTTTTTCCTTTACTTCTGTTTTCATACTCTTTGTTTGATTTATGCCAGACAAACTAGGAAGTGTCAGAGCATAAGCTCAACGGAATATGAAAGAATACACTTAAAGATTAAAAAATATCAACCGTGCAAAAAATGCTCGGAGTCGTTCCAGAGGAGGTTTCATCCAAAATGGTCAGTAAAAATCTTTGCTGATTTATGCCAGGAATTAGCAGTAGGATTATAAACTCGAGCCTGAGGGATCATGTGATAAGGAGGAGGGTTACCAGGGGGACACCACAAGGGGGGTTCTATCGCCTCTACTGTGGTTGCTTGCGGTCAACGGGAATATCAGGTTATTTGATTACATGGGCAGGAAAGTTGTTGCCTATGCGGACGACATAGTTCTGCTGGTCAGGCGAAAATTTCTGTACACGATCGGGGAAATTATGCAGGTGATGCTGGGCGAACTGTCGGCATGGGCAAAGGATAGGGCGCTGTGTGTTAACCCTGTGAAGAATGAGCTGGTGCTATTTACCAGAAGGTACAGGATAGAGGGATTTAGGGGGCCAGTGCTAGATGGCGTCGAGTTACCTCTATCGGACGGTGCAAAGCATTTGGGTAACTTTCTGGACAGCAAACTTTAATGGAAGAGAAATACTCAGGAGAGGATGAGAAGGGGACAATGCGCACTACACGTTTAGGAACTCCATTGGTAAGAACTGGGATCTGAGGCCGGTAAACTGGATTTACACATCGGTGGTTAGGCATATACTTACCTATGGATGCACTGTTTGGTGAGCTGCGTTGATAATGGGTAGCTATTGGAAGATGCTCAGCAAGGTTTAAAGGAGTGTATCTCTTGGCATCACAGGCGCAAGGAGAAGCACTCCACATGCAGCGCTGGACATCCTACTATATATGCCCATTATTGAGCATTATGTGCGGAGTATGGCTGCTAGGAACTTACTTAGACTTTACGAATCTTCCTTAGTTAGACCTAGGCGCGATGATCACACGAGAATTTTTTACGAGGTGGGTCTGCTTGATCGGGGTATTATTCTCGAGGGAATTTCAGATCATAGGACTATGACCTGGACTTCGGTGTAATACCACCAGTGGAGTTCCCTGATAGGGAAATTTGGCGAGGATCCAATGGACTGTTTGAGGGGTGGGCAGTATTTACGGATGGATCCAAGATGGAAACCGGCACTGGTGCCGGTGTATATATCGCGGACACCAAAGTGAAAAGTTCATTCAGACTCCCTGATGAGTGCAGTGTCTTCCAGGCTGAGATCCTAGCGATCTGGAGCTCGAAGGAAGTGATACTGGATCACATCGGGGGTGGATCTGTGGTGACAATTTACGTCGATAGTCGGGCGGCGCTTAGGGCATTGACAAATTATACGGTGCGGTGCGATCGTGCCTGGTCGCTCGGTGTAGGAATGCTCTAAGGGAACTCATGGAGACATGCAATGTAAGGCTGTGTTGGGTACCTGGACACTGCATGGTTGATGGAAATGAGGTGGCGGACGAATATGGACTTAGTGGTAAGGAACAGAACGGATTGCAGGGTGTCTAGGGCACTATGGCCCAGATTGGACGCGGGGGCAACCAGGGTTCTACTGGGATTGGACAGGAGTGGTCTTAGAACACTTATAGGGTTCTTTACGGGTCATTGTCCTGTTAGGGCTTTTACAGGCAAATAGGACAACACCATACTGGACTTCTGCAGATTATGCGATGATTCCGAAGAGCTGGAGACGATCGAACATGTATTGTGCCATTGTCCTAGGATGCAGGGTCTCAGACAGAATTGGCTAGGAGATAGATTTCACAACGAACTGGGGTGCATCGCTGGATTTAATCCGGCTGATCTACTGAGGGAAATAGATTTTAATCATTTACGGCTTGTATTGTTTGGAACTTTGTTTTCTACACATGTAAAAAACTGCATGTCCAATTTTTAATGCTGTTTTAACAATAATTTCGAAATTTTGATAAAAAAAAAAATTTTTTTAAATGTCAATTGATTGCTAAATTTAGGCTTTTTAAGTTTATTCAATTAACTAAACAATTTTGAGTTCTGCGAATTAATAATATCCATTTTCGAAATAACGGTATATTTCGAAAACCAAAGATAGCAAAAAAAAAATGGTTAGCACCACTGGATTCAGCGCTTGGCAGAAAAATGTGTCAAATTCGAGCACACTGTGCTCAGCAGTGGTATTAATGAAAATAAAAGAAATAACAAATTTCAACATGATTTTAAATTTTTATGGGTTTAAAAAATAGGGGTGTAAATTTATTTTCCTTAAAGAATAATTTTTTACCCTTCTGATCCAATATTTTTTGTCACTACTTAATTACATTTAAAAGAGCCTTTTTTAAAGTGTTTTCCTAGAGTCTTACGAGCGTTTAATTAGTATTCCCAAGACGACTCTTTCCCGATGGACTCGCCTTTCCTATGGAATGTTAAAATTATAATAATTTGATGGTGTGAAATGTTTGCAGGAAAAGGCCATTTAAGCAAAAAATTCACAGCAACCACAACAAATCAATGAACCGTATCACATTAATGATAATTATAAACATTAGTTGATCGTTTATATATCAATAACTTTTGTTAGAATAATTTTTATTTAAATTAGGTTAATGTGTATACTTATATCATAAAATAACAACATAAGATAACAATTATTATGACCTCAGTAATGTTTATATAGGTATACATAGTTTAAGAAAGCAAACTTTTTTATAAGTGCCCTAGAGTAAATGGAATTTGAGATGTTGGAAACGAACATACAAACATAAAGTATTTAAAAATTAACTAAGCTATTGTTTAACTAACCGTATTATGACGTTGTCTCAGCAATGAAGAGATATTCATAGTTGAAGTTGTTGTTGTTATTGTAATTATAGTTGATCACTTTTAAATTTAAAGAATCGCAGTTTTAGATGATCAAGTGAATTATATTGTGTATACTTTTTCAAAAAGTTTGTTTAAATTTTTTAAATGTTTTAGTAATTATTTATTCCGTTTCCCATATTTTATCTTTTATTTATTACATTAGCTTTCACTTAATACATACTTGTAATCCCCCAATAATTTTGTCATTGATTTGTTTAGGACAATTGTTATTGTTCTGTTTGCCAATTTTTTTAAGAATTTTCATAGAAACTTACCTTTATATAGATAATCCAGTTAATAAAAAGTTACAATCGTTTGATTTAAAAATCTTATATAAATGTAATGGTTTTATCCATTATTTTAAATAGTTTTGTAACAAATCGTTAAACAAATATTAACTACATAAAAATAAACCAGATAAATGTCAATAAAGGTTTCTTAATATCCAGTGTTGATCAGCGTAAAACCTTAATTGGCATCTGATTGGGGCAGGGTTTCTAGTTTTGTTTTATTCCCAGTTTATAATTATCCCCCAAAACAGATACAAACAGTTGTACATGTTGTTTGTATTAAAAATTGTTAGCATTTAAGAATATGGAATAAATTTGTCACATTAAACTCATACTGCATTATGTTGCCAATGTTGGTTTTGATTGTATTCATTATTATAGAAAAGACTCGTTAAATATAAGCGTTACTTGTTGGTACAGAAAGCACATTTAAGAATGCAAACTCTTTAAATGGTTTCGAACCACCAACGACTTGGTATTAAAAAAGTTTGGAGCAAAGACTAAAATGTGTGTACACATTTTGACCAACTCAGTCTTGTCATTGCTCAAATGGCAATTATTATCATACATAATATGTTTTTCCCAAAAATCGCCAGCGAAAAAAATTGGTTTTCCCCAAAAAATCCACTGCAGATTTTCACGAAATTTTTATACCCAATTACAATCCCTTATTTAAAGACAATTAATTTAAAAAATTTAGTAATCTTTGATCACCAACGAACTAAAAATGTTTAGTTATAAAACAAATAATTAAGCAATCTTTGATTAGTATTAATGAACTTTAAAAAATTAAACATTATACGGAAAAAAATTAAACATAATACCTCTCTGCAGAAATGTTTGTTTGGACTAAATTTTTTAGTTGTTGCAAAGTATAAAGGGCATATGATATGCACAAAAGAACTGTATAATTTGATAACCAAAACTTAAACACTTTTTGCACTACATTATTATTAATACCATTAAAGTGTTTGGAAATTAATTAACTACTTTTACATTATGATTAAAACACATCATGAAAAGTGCATTATCTCTAGTAATATTGCCAGCATAACAAACTTAAATAAAACTTGAACCAAAACAATTGTGACATATTGTAACATTTACCATAAAATATAATTCGCACTTGATCAACATTTCAAAATGTTTAATTTTTATTTTAATATTAAAAACATTTGGTAATAAAAAAAGTAGTCAAAATATCACGATATTTTTACAGTGAGTAGATATGAATATTACGTAACGATTTTTTCCAAAAAGTAAATAAAAATGTTGGTTAATTCCTTCTTGTTGATCAAGTGCGAATTGTTATTCGAAATGAAAGTTATTCCGTATAAGAAATCAACATATTTGGGGATGAAGATACAAATGATCACAGGTTTTAATTTATTTTTTTATCGTAGAACGTATGTATATTTTTATGCATAATTAATTAATCATTTAATAAAACTTTAAATATTTACGTAACGTATATATAAATTTTCTTAATCTAATGGCGATTTCTTTTCTGAGAAAAATATGTTACAGTATATCGCTAGCTAAAATGCAAAAAGACGTAACTAACAAAAAATTCAAAATCGAGTTTTTGATTGATTATTATGAATGCTATAAAACTACATGTCTTGAAAAAATTGTACACTTCTGCGATCAAAAATTGCGCTTTTATTAACAAAAAACAAAGGGATGTAACTACAAGTTTTTTTGTTTGATGTATGCAAAACGACGTAATTACACATTTTTTTCTAAGAAAATATAATGAAATGGTTTTCTTTGAAAATTGGTTGAAGAATTCCATGGACGACTTATCAATGCAGGTTTTTCTGACATGTTTATAGTTTTCACTTCACAAAGTTTTTTGCTTCTCCTGTAAAATTATACTTTTGTTAGTTACGTCTTTTTGCATTTTAGCTAACGATATACATGTTACATTTTCTAATGTTACCTATAATCACTCGAAGTGTTACATGTTGTGCAATTTCAATAGAACACAGTTAGTGCTTTTATTTACAACTATTAAGGCCCAAATACACTTGTCAAATGCTTGACATCAAGCTCGTATACGTGTGCTTGACATTGGCACATACATTTGCTAGATGAGCTGTCAAGCATGCATTTTGCATTTTATTTTGAAGTGACAACAGCAGGAGCAAAAAATATTAAAATATAGATAAAAAGTGTTTAATTGTGATTACATACTTTTAACTGTGTTGCTTTTTAATAAATAAAAAAAGAATTGAAGAAAAGAAGGAGGAAAATTATTAAATAACATTTTTTTTTCCTCCAAAGCATTTTTTTGTTTTTCATCCGACATTTTTAGTGTCTGTTCGGTTTGAAATCACGTTTAAAGTGTGTGGGTGCTTGAAGAGTAACGCCAACATCGTCGGTGTCACCTTAATGCTGGATGGGAATTTGACCTTTGTATTTGGGCCTTTACTCTTTCATCACTAATGTACTTAATGAGCGATTTTTAAAGCTATTTAAGCGGTTTCTGCACGCTGTTACGGGTTGGAAACAAATAATAACATCACTAATGGCTAATAAAAATTAAAACAATTATAATATAAATAAACTTTTTTTTTAATTTTAATGTGTAAATAGTCGAATAATTTTTTACAAAATTATGAGCGGTATGTATTATGACAAACAAAATAAAGCATTTGTTGTACAAAGAAAGCAGTAACTACCAAAGTTGTAGAACAGGGCAGTATGAACACCTTAAGTAAAATAAGGGTAAAATATGCAACATGTTTTGCATCTTTTTCATCAACATATTCACAAAAGAAATTGAATATGTGTCCCACAGTTGTATTTTTTGTACAAACGAACACAAAAATGTAGAACATGTAACATTAATGGAAAATTTTTCTCAGAAAAGAAATGCCATAATTTACGTAACCCCGGCTCTCCACGTAGCAATATTTATTGCGGCAAACGTCAAATTTGATTGCTCCATTAAAATTGCGACGTATAAACCGCAAATTGCCATGAGTGGCAATCCATTGCGCAATGATTGCTCTTCTTATTGCTTGAGCAATTATTGCTTAGCAATCTGCTGTCAAATCAGTTGTAATTTATCTGACATTTCATTTCTATGTACGGTTGTTTATTTATTAGTGTGTTTATTTACTTAAAAAGCAATCAAGAAAAAGCCGCCAAGTGAAAAAATACTTCAACAAAAAACAGAAAAAGCTTTTATATATTATATTTTTAAATAAACGTCAATATCAACAAAAGCAAACGCAAATAAACAAAAAAGTAATACAAAACACAGCTACAATTAATAAATTTTATTAATATAATTTATTAATTTAAAAAAAAAATTTAACAACCACTTCAAAACACAACATAAAACATTTGTTATAAATACAGCCACAAAACTTTATACAACTACTCGCGGTGAAAATTGCAAATTTATGGCAAAGCAATTTCAAGTGTTCTCCAGCAATATAATCAGCAATTATTGCTCCATTGTTCTGTCATTGTCCTGACGACGTTATTGCTTGTACTTACTTGGTGGCCACACGATCAAGTTTTGCCTTTCAATTCCTTTCAATTTGCAATACACTCTCAGTTTTTTACATAGCGTTTATATTTGCCAGTACTGGCAAGACAGTAGCAATTAATTCAAACTTTTTCACTAATACATAAACACTTTTACAGCTATTTTGTTTTTGCATTGTTTTGCCAACTAATATGTATATGCTTACTGTCTTGCCAGTACTGGCAAATGTAAACGCTGTGTAAAAAACTGAGAGTGTATTGCAAATTGAAAGGAATTGAAAGGCAAAACTTGATCGTGTGGCCACCAAGTAAGTACAAGCAATAACGTCGTCAGGACAATGACAGAACAATGGAGCAATAATTGCTGATTATATTGCTGAAGAACACTTGAAATTGCTTTGCCATAAATTTGCAATTTTCACCGCGAGTAGTTGTATAAAGTTTTGTGGCTCACACTTTTTAAATTGACCAAGAGATGGCTTTCAATTTCACCTTTCCATTTGTTTGGCAATTTACTTTCAATTTAACAGCTGAGTACAAGTTTGTCTCTGTTGTTGTTGACATCTTGGAAGTAAATTGCTTACAATGCAGCCTACGTCACAGCTTTCAATTAATGTTAATTTTGACAAGCAGTATATGTAAAAGACTATCAAGAACAACTTGAACGTGTGGCCGCAGGGTTAGCAATAAAAATTGCTACGTGGAGACCTAGCGTTAAAGTATACAAAGTAATAGTGTTGGTTAACGTTAACTGAACACGTGTTCGAAGTTAGCGTCGACGAAATAGCGTCGAATTTGGGAATTTAATAACCGGGAAAACAAAATACCCAAATTATGGTGATTTGCAGAATAAGAACAAACAGTTAGCGTCGAATTTAGGAATTTAAAAAGGGGAAGTAAAAATAACTAATATTGTTACTAACAAGTAAGAGTGCTATATTCGGCTGTGCCGAATCTTATATACCTTTCACCATTGTGGGAGCAGAATACAGAGCAACTAGACAAAATCTAAATAATTTTTACATATGTATACATATATATTTATAATACTTTAAACTTCATTATAAATTAAATTTAAAAAGCGAAAACTGGTAAATATTTGTTTTAAATCGTTTTTAGAACATAAAAAAAATAAAAATTTAAAAAATAATTTTCTTTTTAAAAAAACAAGATTCGAACCAGAGAACTCACAGTTTCTATTTTGACACAACCCCTACCAACTAAACCATGAAGGAACGTTGTTTGAGTATCATTAAAATGAAATATGGCCCGTTTAATGTTCACTGTGTTGAGTTGTAATTACTTTTGATGTTTTTGTTCACCACAATAGCAAAGTTGTAAACCATAAAACTTATTTCAGTTGTGAATCGAAATATGGAAATATATTCACCAAAATAGTTTGTGGCATGTAAGTATGCGTGTTTGTTTTCTTTTATCTGTTTGGGGAGTTTTTAAGTAGCAAAAAAACACAAAAATTCCTAGTTTCGATTTGTTAAAATAATTTCGTTAAATAGATGAAATAATAAAGAAGATTGATAACGAAAATCATATTGAGCATTATGCTAGTATATGTAAACAAATGTGAAGGGGGGGGGGGGGGGGAGAGACGGACAACCGGATTTGAACTTCGCTTTTCTTAAGGACCCAGAATATATATACTTTATAGGGTGTAGGATCAATATTGTAGAAATTACAAACGGAATGACAAAGTTATATATACCCTTTTACCTTCGGTGAAGGGTATAAAAAAAATATATTTTTGGGATTTCAGTATTTTGATCATAACTTAGCCATTTTTAAACCGATTTTATAGATTTAAATATCGACGTGTTAAGGAAGAAATTTACCATTTACTTGAGTTATAAAGTTTGGACTCGGGAAGATCTATGATTCCCGAAAATGGGTATTTTAATAATTATTTTGGCCATAAATTTTTTGCATCTGAACCGATTTTTCCGAAATTTTCTACTAAAGATTTCCGGTCTTTTGATATATAAGGTGTAACCATCGGTCATATAACAGTGCAAAAATTCAGGTTTTTATGAAGTTTATGATAATTTTTGTACGGGAAGTACCACGCCCACTTCACCAATCCCGCCCACATTTTGTAGGATGGTGTGTATTGACAACCTAATTGTGAGTACCTAATTTGGAAAATTTGGCTTTTTTCGTTCACCAGATATACAGCAAAAGGTAATAAAAATTCAACAACAAGGGATTTTTTTTTTTAAATTAGAGGTAGTCGTGGTTTTTTGCTGATAACTCAGCCATTTTTTAACCGATTTGACATGACCATTTTGGATGAACCCGGATTTCTCAGGAACGGTACGAGCGATTTTTTGCACGAATCGCTCTCTTTGTCTGGAAAACTATTAACTTTCAGATTATATACAGTTTATACCGTGCAAAAGCCTGTGTTCCATGGGATAAATCAGCAACTCTTTTTACTGACCATTTTGGATGAACCCAAATATCTCGGGAACAGACCAACCGATTTTTTGCACACATCGCTCATTTTGTTCCTAAAAGTGTATTTTTTAATTTGGGTTAACTATTTGTTGTATTTTATTAAAAAATATTAGATTCAACATTTTTCATTTTTCGAATTTATTCTATGAGCTAAATTTCAGTTATGTATTTTATAAAGCTTTTTTGTAATAGTTCTATTCCTTCAATTTTTCATAAATGACTTTATACACTACCAGACTATTATATTAGTGGTATTCACACCGAACTTGTTAATTTGTTACTCGGTAGTTTGTTAATTTGTCAAAGTTACCAACTGTGAACGACCCCCTTTTTAAAACTTTGTTAGTCTGGTAGCTTTAAAATAAAAAAATCATTTAATTAACATACTTACTCTCAATGTACACGAATATTGCCAAAACACAAATATTTTTTTAGAAATGTATCACAAATGACTTTTTTATTATATTTATTTAGAAACTTCAACAG
Source organism: Pollenia angustigena (assembly GCA_930367215.1). Taxonomy (NCBI): domain Eukaryota; kingdom Metazoa; phylum Arthropoda; class Insecta; order Diptera; family Polleniidae; genus Pollenia; species Pollenia angustigena. Next base: position 17,535,073 of record OV884056.1, read on the forward strand.
CTGATTGTGAGTATAGTACACGGAATGTAAAAAGCCACATGCGCATGTCGTTCTGACGTCTTTACAAAGCCGCAGTAGCCAGTTCATGCTGTGTTATGACGACAAAATTACGTCAGAAGCACATGCGCATGTGGGTTTTTACATTCCGTTTACTATAGACTTTACCAACTAACAACTATTTTATCAGGGGTGCCGTGTCGTTAATTTGTTAAATGTTAATCCGGCAGCGCGTTAAATATACAAAAACAAAATGCGTGTAAAAAAGTAACGATTTACGACTAACAAACTAACAAGCTCGGTGTGAATACCACTATTGTATTTTCTTTTATAAAGTCATTTCTGAATAATTGAAGGAATAGAACTATTACAAAAAAACTTTATAAAATACATAACTGAAATTTAGCTCATAGAATAAATTCGAAAAATGAAAAATGTTGAATATAATATAAAGTAACCTGCGGAAGGAAATAATTCCCAGTTTCTATTTTTTAAATTCCTAAATTCGACGCTAACTTTTTGTTCTTATTCTGCAAATCACCATAATTTGGGTATTTTGTTTTCCCGTTTTTTAAATTCCCAAATTCGACGCTATTTCGTCGACGCTATCTTGGCCCACGTTAACTGAACGTGTCATACAAGGCGAATTTATACATTCTTTATATTTATATTGAATTCGCCTTGGTGTCATATGACTATCAGCTGTGTTTATTATTAAGGGCCGATAATAAAAAAATTTATTTTATATAAAATTCATAAGAAATCAAACAAAAATGCCAACAGAGTTAGGAGATATAAACAGTTTGCTAGATGCTCTCTACTTGGAATTGTTAAATTTGATTGAACAACAAACTGCGTGCAGAGTAAATATTGAACGAACTAGTAAGAAAGTTAAACATTTTTATCAATTATTTAAATAAACTTCATTAACCAATTTTCTATCAGCCAATGCAGGACAATTATTGCTGGCAAAAACTCGTTACAATCAAGGCTCTCAAACCGTATGTGTGGCCCAAATTCCTACCGAAAATAGTGAAGACTTTAATGCTCTGTGTCAAGTAACACAACTTCCAAATAAGGAGACAGTGTGTGGAATTAAAAAAAAATTGTTACGCCATAAAGTTGATAAAACAGAAGGTTGCATAGAACCTATGCAATGGTTTACTGTGTTACCATCCATGTCTTTGCGCAATGCAGCCCAACAATTTAAAAACTCATTGGATTTTGTAGTCGAAAGTGCCAATATACAAACCGAAATGTTGGCTATAATGAAAAGCATAAATCACTTGAAAACTTTAAAACAAGAATATTAATATTTTTTAATAATAATGCACTTTGCCCTGTCCATAAATAGAAATTATTCATCTTTACAATGGAAAGTCATTCTTAATAAATCGCCCATGCCGCATTCTATAATATCAGCATTTTTAATAGGCAATGAACCATTGGGTGTTCCGGTCAGTAAAATATCATTAGGTTCCAGAGTCATATATTGGGATGTATACGCAATAAGATCATCGACTTTGAAAATTAAATCGGATGTATTACCTTTTTGTTTCAATTCACCGTTTAGTTTAAGCCATAAATCCACATTGTGAGGATTTTTGATTTCTTTTATTTTAATTAAACGGGATACTGGAGTAGAAGTATCAAAACCTTTTCCCAAAGACCAAGGTTCTCCTTTAGAACGAGCCTCACCTAAGGAACATTGGGCTGTCATATCTAAAGCCAAGCAATAACCTCCTACATAATCCAAGGCATTGGCTTTGGAAACATTTTTACATTGTTTGCTTATAATAACACCCAACTCGACTTCATATGCAACTTTTGTAAAAACTTTGGGAATCTAAAAAAAAAGAAAAAGGTTTAACACAAACAAAAAACCAACTTACAAAGCTCCTTACCACAATATCTTGGCCTTCTTGAATCAAAGAAGTGGTTGGTTTTAAAAATAGCAAAGGCACTCTAGGCACAGGTACATTTCTTTCTTTAACAATGTCCCTGTAAACATAACAAATTGTAACTCAAATTAAGTATTCAAGAAGAAAATATGTATGTACTTTCGACCCACTTTCAACAAATGGTGATTATTTAACACCTCTCAAAATATACATTGTTATGTTTTATAAAGATTCCTACAAACCAATTATGAATAAAAATATTCCGGGAAATTTTTAAAAAGCCAATTTTCAAGTTTTTAAAACATTTTTGCATGTTCTAGTCTCGCGCCATTTAAAGAAATGTTTTTAAAGGTTTCTTAATGTAAAAGGGGACAGAAAATTACTTCATTAAATAGAATATGCAATTTGCAGAACTTACATTTTTTTACTTTGTAAAAAAAATTTGGTATTAAGGATTGGATTACACTCCAATATCCTTTAAAGACAGGTTCGAAGACTTAAGCTATTAGTACGTAATAGCTTGTCATTTACATTTTTAGAATTACTTGCTAGAAAATAAAATGCTTAGCTACAAAAATGTTGTTTTCTTGTTTCTTCTTTAATTTTAACAATCATGTTTTTAATGGTGGGACTACCGTCTTTTTTTCTTCTTGTGGAGATTGATGAATTTGAATTTTTTCTCATTACGTTGGTTGCTACTTGCTTGAGAAAAAAATGTTTGATTGTATGGAATCACAAATGCATTTGCGTCAGATTTTTATTTGCAAAATTTGTTCTTTGTAAAGAAAAATTCACTGTATGGAAATCTATTATAAGATCAAAATACAATAAAGTTGGAAGTTAAAAGCTGGCTTTTTGAGATCATAATAGGAAGAGCTTCATTATAAGTTCTTTATAGAGAAGATTGACTGCATTTATTTTAAAAATTAACTGTGCAAATATTAAATTTAGATTAGTTCAGAACATATTTCATAAAGCTTTATTTAAATATCTGGATCTTACCACATTGACGGCCAATTTCATCAAGTTCAGTTATAGTTTAATTAAAAAGTTACAACTGTGAAAAACAAAAACATAACTGGAAGTTAAAATAATAATTAGTTTGGTGAAAATGCACTTAAGCCAGAGAGTTAATTTTGTTTCAAACTTAGTCAATATTGTTATCATAATATCAAAACAAAGGGAAATTTAACAAAATAGATAAAATTTATATTTAGCCTTTATTACAGTTGCCGTTGTCGTCAACGGCTGTGCCGTTTTTTGTAGTAGATTAAAGAACACAGTTTGTGTGTTACTGAATACGATGTTCAATCCAATAAAAGCACCAGAATACCATAACTTTAAAAGAAAATATGTAGGTATACATATTTCGAAGACTTAAGAATGGACCTATCATTAAACAAACCAGCGTATATTTTGATGCGTTTACCAAAATCACTTATATACTCTTCATCCAAAGTGAGATTGTCTAATGTACAATGTACATACATATGTATATGAATGTAGACTTCTTAAAAACATACATATAGTTCAAAGCAGCTCCAACAATCTTTTTGCAATTTTTAGCAAAATAATCCAATTCAGTATTGCTAGCAGTTGCCATAGTTCTTTTTGCAATGTTGTTAAGCAAACGCGATACAACCACTAAAATTAAAAAGTATGTATTTAAAATTCCTTAATTTTTTAAATTTTAATCCATTAATATAAAAACGCGTTTATTAAGGTCTTCTTTCAGGGTCGTTTCAAAGTGAAATGCGCCTTAATGAAGCATTTGGAGGCATGTTTTTCTAAACACACACATAAGTTTTACTCTTTGAATTACTTTTTATTGCTGGAAATTTGCTCTTTTCTTGCCGATAAGCCGAATTAGTGATAACTTTTGACTTGACACACAGTGAAATAAGCTTTGTATTAACTATTGTATAAAAAGAGCTTTTATTTTTAACTTAAGTTATTTTTAATAATAAATATCAAAAGATTCATCATAATTATTAAAGTAATTATTATCACTGTACATAGTTCCAATAAGAACTGTCAAAATCAGCTGACGCTTAATTTCAAAACAAACGTACAAGTTTGAACAAATCAATATTTGAAATCAACCACAAATCAATTTTTTTTCGTGTTGAACACGTGCTATTATTATCGTTTTAAAAACAACACTTGCGTGACAAACAATAACAATACAAGCAAAAATCAGAAACCATTTAACAACTTTTTGGAAAATATTGAATTTTTTTTCTTTAATATAGAATACCCCCTAAACTTTTAATTTGTCGAAAGTAACAGCTGGTGGCTTCAATAGCCCTGATTGAGGGCTATCGAAATCAATTTTCAGATCTTATAAACACACAAATTTACAGATTTTATTCATAAAACAACTTTTTGGAACATTTTTGAATTTTTTTTTATTAATAAAGAATATTCCCTAAACTTTTGCTTTGTCGAAAGTGACAGCTGGTGGGCTCAAAAGCCGTGGGTGTGGGCTATCGAAATCAGTTATCAGATTTTATAAAAAGGCAAATTTACAGAATTTGGCCATACAACAACCTTTTGCAAAAATGACACCAATATTGTATATATTGATTAACTCTGTAAATAATAAAAAATATTTCGAGTCTTCTAAAATAAACCGATTTTCACTTTAAACTCGATACAATATCTCAAAAAAGACGCTATCATAATTTTTATACCCCCCACCACAATTAGGTGTGAAGAGGGTATACTAAGTTTTTCATTCCATGTGAAACCTTTTATTATTAATCTCAGACCCCATAAAGTATATGTATATTCTGGGTTCTTGAGTGATTCTAAGTCGATTTAGCCATGGGCGTCTGTCTGTTGAAAACATGCTCACTTTCGAAAAACTCAAAAGAAATAAACAAACTTGGTGTCAAATTGCTTGTTGTTATTTTAAGCAGTTTCAAATCAGAGCTATGAATCAAAATGTGGAACGACCACCTAAAAAAACTAACGTAAATTGTGGAACAATGTACAGAATGATATAAGGTTAGGTTAGGTTCCATGGGCAGCCATCAAAAGACAGCTCACTTGGGTCCTTCATTGGTCCCTTTGTGATACCCGGCGCCAATGCCCATCCCTTAGAGCAGTTACTCAGATGGCGTCACTGCAAGTTCCAACCACTTCGTCTTCCTAGTGAAGAGAAGGAGCGATTTTAGTTCCATCCTGGACAGATCCCCCAAGCAGGAAAACACCGGTTCCCCCAGGTATTCTTCCCTAAAGCCCCGCAATCCAGGGCAATAACAAAGGAAGTGAAGCACAGTCTCCTCTTCCTCCTCGTTCTGACAACTCCTACAGTAGTCGTTAAATTCCAGACCCATTCTTCCAGCATGAGTCCCCAACGGCCAGTGTCCAGTCAAAGGATCCTGGATATCAAGCAGGTGGACTCACAGGTCCAGCGCATCTGCGCAACTCTATAAGACTCGCGTCTGATAAGTAATTTACAGTGAGCCATTGGAAGACCAACAAATTGATCGATGAATACGTCATCCATGCGACCACCTTGTCTGGCCAGCCCATCTGCTACTTGATTACCCGGGCACTCCGAGTGACCCGGTATCCATATAAGCGTTACCCTTGAATGTTTCGCAATCTCATCCAAAGACATCCGACATTCTACAGTCAACTTAGATGTCGTGTAGACACCCACTAGGGAAGCAAGCCTTGCTATCAGTAAATATACGTATATCTCCCGATATGCGATGATACCTCAGCCAGTTTGCCGCCCACCTTATAGCCGAGATTTCCGCCTGCAGGACACTACATCCATCCGGCAGACGAAAGGAAACCTTCACATCCAGTTCCTCTATGAAGAAACCTCCGCCAACCCTCTCACCTTTCCTCGAACCATCAGTATAAACCCCTAGGGTTGGTTCACGGAAAGTATCCGGCAGCACATTGCCATGCACCACTTGTGTCACGAACCCCGCACCAAACAACGGCACCGGGGTGCAGTAGTTCACTCCATCAGGGACAATCGTACTTCTGATTACCCTGGCGTTTCCATAGTCACGGGTCGACCAGCCGTTCGCCACGTGCAGCCGCGTCGCCGAGCAAAGAGCCAACTGTTTGGCCGTTATGTTGACAGGGAGCCAGTTCAATATTTCAAACAGCGCCTTCGTGGGAGTAGATCGCATTGATCCCGTGATCATCAACGCGATACTTTCTCAAGCATCGCGCGGTGTATGCCCTTATCCAATGCAGTCCACCATACAACGACCCCATAGTACAGGATCGGCTTTACCACAGTCTCAAAGATCCAATTGACACACCTCGGGCTCATACCCCAGTTTCTGCCGATTGCACCCATGTTATAAGATTTTGTAAAAATTCGTATTATTGAAAATCACGCTGTAAAATTTCGTGAAGATCCGTCCATAATTTACCCTAGGCCCCATATAAGCCCTACTCCCGGAAAACAATATAGTACGCCTAAAACCCTAATTAACAATGCTATCATAACAAATTTTGGCACGTCACAGTTTAATAGGACAAAAAAGAACCCTGTAAAGTTTCAGGAAGATCGGTGTATAATTTACCCTTGACCCCATATAAACCCTACTTCTGGAAAACAGTTTAGTACGCCTTAACCCGTAAAAATAATGCTATCATAACAAAATTTGGTACATCAAAGTTTTATATGACATGAAATAAGACTGTGAAATTACATGAAGAATGGTCTATAATTTACCCTAGGCCTCATATAAAAAACACAAAACCTAAAGAAAAAAATAGAAGTAAATTGTGTGGGAAAGAAATTAAGTTTGTGAAATGGTAGCAAAGTATTTTTGGCGCAAACGGCAATTTGCAAATGTAATTAAATTAAATTTATATGTTATTTAAATATTTTTGTAAAAAAAAATGGAATCAGGTACTCCAATTTCTCCATCTCCAAGATTATGACTCTTAACTCAAAGTTGTTAAGATAAGAATGCAATCGGATGGCAAATGTTATTTTCTACCATAAAAATCAAAAAAGTAAATTTTGAAAAATGGCGCTAACGTGGTAGAGGAAGAAACGCGACGACATAGGAGCCTTATAGAACTACATGCAAAAAATGGTACAGCAAGCATAGTCTTCTCTCGCTATCTTGTGTAATAAGTAGAATATGGCTTGGAAAATATTAGCAATTGCTAAAAACATGCAGCTGGAAACCGTACAATAAAAAGCAAAGACTTTATAAACAAACAAAAAGCCGTAGCTTGGTATATGCAAAGTTTTAAATAAATTAAAAACAGCTGACAGAAAATACTTTTATAACGAGCGTTGTGTAACCTGCCATTTTTCATGCGCTTTAGTTTTCCATGTGTTGTGCACTTCTTCCTCTAGTGCTATTGAAAAAACGTTTGACTAAGTATCAGAATGCAAACATACATGTTTTTTCTATTTTACACCTTATGTGTGTTCTTTATTCAGAAGCTTGCATATGTTAAAAGTTGTTTTATTAAACTTTGCACGATTTTAACTAAGATTTATTTAAACGATAAGATATAAGTATGTTTATTGAAATATATGCTGTCCTTAAGTTGTATGAACAATGGTCGGTCATTGCAAATTTTTGGTAATTGTAACAGGCCAGATTTTTTCGAGTTACGAAAATGGAGCTCGCACTGTATTACTTTAAAACTGTTTTATGGCCAATTGAAAATCCAAATGATTTGGATGATATTCTTTTTATTGAACATAATAATAATACATTTAAAAATGTGTATATGCAAATGTAAATATATTTAATCACCCCTATCGTGAATAAAAATTCCTTGGGAGTTTTTTCCATTTTTACAATTGAATTAACATAGGAAAAATGGAAAAAGGGAAAAAACTCCCAAGAAATTTTTATTCACGATAGGGGTGATTATTTAATCTTAAATGAAAATAGACCCCATCAACGCCGTCGCCATTTTTTAAATTTTGGAGGTATATAATATTCGGCACAGCCGAATGCAACTTGTTTTGTGTTTAATTAAATTGTAAAAATGGCATAGTCCCAATTTACAACGTTGAAATTGAAAGGCAGACATTTTTCTTATTCCCTTTTGAACTTGCCTAAACCTTTCACAATCGCGAAATTAAAAGACAGACAGAAGACTCTGCTGTTTGGTAAACAAACAAAATAAAATTTATTTCTTAGTTGCGTCTGCAAAATGGAAAATAGTCAGGTAAGATCCAATTTAATTTATTAATGAATGGAAAAGAATTAAAAAATATTTTGATGTTAGTTAAGGCCAGTTTACACGGTAATACAATGTATTACGACTTTGTAGAATCAAAATATTATGAAATTCTCTCCGTGTTAAAAAGAAAAAAATAAAAATCTTTTGTAAGTATAGTTCATGTTTACACGGATGGTATAAGTAAAATCGAAAATAATAACAAAAAATCAGATGGTTGCAGTTTTAAATATTTACAAAAACAACATGAAAATTTCCCGAGTTGATTTTAGTTGTTTTTGTAATCGTAAAAAAATGGTATCACCTTCAATATACTCTGTTAAAATACACCCCTGGTGGGATGAGAATACATAAGTAGGTTTCTAAAATGGTTTAGAAAAAAACCATTTACCGACCGCTTGTCAGATTTTATATCCGTATTCTCTCTTACTCAATACAATTTCCTTTTACATGATAAGATTTTTCTCATTCTACATAATCTTTCGACATGTCGTAATACATTGTATTACCGTGTAAACTGGCCTTTAATAATTTATTTTTTTTATTTGTTTTAAATCAGCTGATTTAAATTCAAAATAGCATACTAAATTATGAGGGGTTGTTCACAACAGTCGTATTTTTTCATGTTATTATTTTAAGACATATGACTTCATGACACCTTGTGAATCCCCCAATTGTATGGCCAACATCATGGCGCACATGGATGCTAAGACGAATGTTTAGGCAACGATGGCAGCATATGGACGAAACATGAACATGAACAGTCTACACGAGTAGAATTCATGTGCGACATGCTGTTCTTACCAAGTTGATGGAGGTGGAGACGGGTAGTAAATAAGAGCGGAAGAGTTTTTTGTATGTCAAAACCTCTCATTTGCACACAATTTATACGAAAAAAGCCATTAGAATGCGAATTAGAAACCACACGACTGATAAATCTTATTTGACAGATCGCTATGTCGCTTTGTGTTATTGAAATTGTATATAAATAAAATTTTCATGTTTAAAAAACGCTTGCCGCTTTTGTTTAGGTTGTTCAGTTAGTGATTTGTTACGCTTTTTTTGCTCGAAATAGTGCTTTTTTTAATTTTAAAGTGCTTTTTGCTCTCAAAAAGCTGGCATCATTGTGAAGACTGCTGTTGTCGGTGTTTTGTTCTTGTTTAAACAGCGTTGTTAAAACAATTGTTTGCACAACTATGTCTAATGCTGGGTACACACTATGCAGCACATTTACGCAATCTAGTGAATTAAATTCATTTTCATTCATTCCAGATTGCATCAACATCAAAATGATTTGATATTTTGAGGTTGCATTGAAACAGATTGCATGTAGATTGCACTGTGTGTACCCAGCATAACATTGCTCTGCCACCAAATGTCACTTTTAGTTTGACATTTCAAAATTCAAAGAAAAAAAAAGATAATTTTGGCAAAAACATACAATTTTTAATAAAAATATATTTTTTAAGGCTATACTGTAAACTTACATACATCCTTTTTTTAATATATAAAAGTATTTTCCTCAATTTTTATGTAAGTTGTAATGGAGTGGGGTGTTTCGGAAGTTTTAAAAATTGCCCTTTACCGCCAATATCCCTGCCTTTGGGAGTTCAGAATCCCGGATTATAAAAGAATAGACCTGAAAAGAAATGCTTGGGAAGAAATTGGAAAAGAAATGGGGAATAGTGTTGAAGAAGTGAAAAAGAAAATTAAATATTTAAGATCTGCCTATGTAGGGGAGAAAGAAAAAATAAAAGCAACAAGTTCAAAATCGTCCGGCGCTGGAACAGAAGATATATTCAGACCTCATCTTTTTTATTATGAAGAGTTTAGTTTCCTAGACACAGTCGTTGTGTTACGCCAGACATCCAGTAATTTGATAAAGGTGGGTTCTTGTTTAAATTTTTTAAAAACGATATTTTTATATGTATCTTCGTTTTAAAGCAAGAATCTTGTGCACCTATTGAAGTGAGTCCAGAACTGCACACGATTGAAGGTGGTGGATCTGAAAATAGTCCCGATTTCACTCAAACTAATAGTTCCTTAAATGCATCTTCCAGTTTAACCACATCAACACCGGTTATCGATAAGCCATGGAAAGGCTTGAAACGATCAAGAATGGCCAGAGGCAACAAATTTAATGAAGCTCTTGATTCGATCATAACTAAAGTTTCCAGTACAAACGTAAAGGAAACTATGTTCTCTACTTTTGCAAAATCTATTTAAATGCAATTAGAAAAACTGCCACTGGATGCAGCTACGACTGCAATGGCGGAAATACAACAAATTCTGTCACTCAAAATAACACACTTTTCAAAAACAAGTATTTAATATGATTGAAAACATACAGTGGAGATATACAGGGCTGTGCTGGAAATCGGAAACGTAGAACGCAAGAATTTAAAAAATTGGTTATTTAATAAGATCTTGAAGTAGCCTTTCTTCCTACTTTAAAATAAACAGTTTTCCTTTGCGATTGGAGAAATGAAATTATTTTAATTTTTCTAAGTGAAAATGGTATTAAAGCAATTCCTTGTTAAAACCAAAAACTAATTTTATAAGTTTTTCAATTAACAATATGAACATAATAAAAAACATAATAACAAAATTAATCTGCCTTGTAAACACACATCATATAATAACTATTTAGTAAAAATCGCTAGAATTCCCATTAGTTGTATCATCTCGCTAAATGCTTTTTAAATCACCAAATTTTTTAAGAAAATCGCTAAAACAACCTTCACTACTTGTCTCTCTCATTTTAGTTTTATTTCTGGTCGCGCCGAGTTTGGTTGTGTTTATTATTTTTTTCTTTAAATTTTTGGACAGAAGCAATTTATTTTAACAAAAAAATTTACAAAAGCAGTATTTGAAAACCATTAACGGTTCAATAATTAATGCACTTTTTGTGCTGTGAAAACTTATAATTGTAAATAATAAAACAATAATTCCAATAAATAAAACAAATGTGGAAATAATAAGTAACAATTTTGAAAAAAAATTTCTTTCGCGAATGACTTGCGCTTGTCCATCGTTTTGAGATTAAAAAGTACGAACGAATTTTGTGCATGACGGAAAGAAATAGATAATTCATACTTTTCCCATGGCAAAGGTATTAAGTGCGAATGGGACAGCTGTATAAAGCTTAACCTTAGCTAAATCAATTTGATGCCCTTATGAGAAAACAGGATAACAATAGATTCACTTAAAAAGTTTAATTATCTTTACCACTCTTACAAATTATAATTGTAGTGTACGTGTTGTTATTGTGAAAAACGCGAGTGTGTTTTGGGAGAAGATTGCAACTTTTTTATAATTTTTTTTTTTTTCAAATTTCACTGTGATTTTCATTTCTTTAAAATTGTCAAATAATTATTTGAGTTTTCAAACAAAATAAACAAATTTAAAAACTTTTTTTAGTGAATTGTTTTAATTAATAGAAATTAATTTAAAGTTTATTACAAAAAATTTAAATAAAATTATGATGAAAATGGAGACTGATAAAATTATGGATGAAACCAATTCCAATTCACAACCTGTAAGTTTTTTTTTGCTTTTCTACTTTCTTATCTTAATTAAATACTAAAATTCTATGTATGTTGTATGTTTTTGTATTGAATATTCATTTGTTAATCCAAGGTTTTAGTTATTTAATTTGATTCCACTTTTAGAACGGTTGTTATATTATGCGTTTTCTATTTCCACACAAAGATTATTTACTTTTAATATTTTGTTTTTTTAATTATTAATTTAGTTAATAATGTATTTGTAATATTTGTCATTAATAAAATAAGAAGAAATGTACATGTACAATTAATAAAAATGTGAGGTAAAGACAAAGACAATCTACTATGATATTTGCACAATGGGTAGAGAGAATACAAAATGGGGATGTCAATAAAAAAATAAACGTGTGCATTCTGTCAAAGAAATTGAAAGATGTTGAAAATTAATTTTAAATTTATTTGGCTTAGTTGAAAATATCAACGAATATGTATATTTGCCGATATTTTTTGTTTAAATATTAAACTGTCGATAGCACTTCACATTACAACAGTCTAAAAAAAAATTATGTTTAATCTACAGAAAACCAAAACTAAACCAAATAAATTGTTAGATTCATATGTACATACTATTGCTGGGAAACTATCCATAGTATTATCGATAGTCGTAAACTATCGAAAATATCGATAGGAAAAATATCAATATCGATATTATTGTTATTTAAAATACAGCTAGGTATAAATAAATGTTACAGCATCTATACACACACAGTTTTTTGTCGCAAGTTTTTACTTGCTTTTATTAATTCCCGCAGAATTACAGCAATAAATACAAACAACAAGGATGGCAGGTGGTATAGATTGCTTAGCTGTGCTCTTTAACTAGTAACTTAAGGCCTTTATTTCGAAATTTTTATATGTTTCAGAGGGACTGAAATGTCAGATAGTTTTATGATGTTGTAAAAAAAATCAAATAAAAATGCAATTGCAATTGCGAGCATAGGATAAAACAAGGTATATGTACACAAGGTAAACTCGTTGGCCCATACCCCTAGTTGGAACCCAAACGTCAAATTTCGTGTATATGAGCCAAAATTTGTACATGTGTGCGTTAAATTGTTTTTGTTTTATATGAAGACAATTTTGACAACTTGGTTCCTTTTATAGGGCAGCATGTCTACACTCCCAAATGAGTCATGTGGGTGAAGATAAATATGTCGAACTACATATGTTTTGACGTAACATCTTACGTCTTCACATATTTAAAATTTGTTTTTCGTATTTGGGACAATTTTCCAAATATGTTTTAATATTTATGACAAACTATTAAATATGTTTTCGTATTTGTGACATATTTAAAATATCAAAATACTAAATATCTTCGTATTTGTAACATATTTAATGTAATTCAAAAGAAATTAATAAATTTATTAAAAATGCAGATTCTCTGAGGGATTTTTGGAAATTGTGGACAAGCTGGAAGACCTTACAGGACATGACATACATCATTTTAAAGATAATTAAGCCCACTTTTGTAATCCATTTCGGTTTTTAAGAAAAAACCTCTGGGCTATTTTTAAAAAATTTTTGAAATTCTCAGATGTACTAGTACTAATTCCTGAGGGATTTTTGGAAATTGTGGACAAACTGGAAGACCTTACAGAACATGACATACCTCATTTTAAAGATAATTAAGCCCACTTTTGTAATCCATTTCGGTTTTTGAGAAAAAAACCTCTGGGCTATTTTTAAAAAATTTTTGAAATTCTCAGATGTACTAGTACTGATTCCTGAGGGATTTTTGGAAATTGTGGACAAACTGGAAGACCTTACAGGACATGACATACCTTATTTTAAAGATAATTAAGCCCACTTTTGTAATCTATTTCGGTTTTTGAGAAAAAAACCTCTGGGCTATTTTTAAAAAATTTTTGAAATTCTCAGATGTACTAGTACTGATTCCTGAGGGATTTTTGGAAATTGTGGACAAACTGGAAGACCTTACAGGACATGACATACCTCATTTTAAAGATAATTAAGCCCACTTTTGTAATCCATTTCGGTTTTTGAGAAAAAAATCTCTGGGCTATTTTTAAAAAATTTTTGAAATTCTCAAAAACCGAAATGGATTACAAAAGTGGGCTTAATTATCTTTAAAAATGAGGTATGTCATGTCCTGTAAGGTCTTCCAGTTTTTCCACAATTTCCAAAAATCCCTCAGGAATCAGTACTAGTACATCTGAGAATTTTAAAAATAGCCCAGAGGTTTTTTTCTCAAAAACCGAAATGGATTACAAAAGTGGGCTTAATTATCTTTAAAATGAGGTATGTCATGTCCTGTAAGGTATTCCAGTTTGACCACAATTTTCAAAAATCCTTCAGAGAATCTGCATTTTTAATAAATTTATTAATTTCTTTTGAATTACATTAAATATGTTACAAATACGAAGATATTTAGTATTTTGATATTTTAAATATGTCACAAATACAAAAACATATTTAATAGTTTGTCATAAATATTAAAACATATTTGGAAAATTGTCCCAAATACGAAAAACAAATTTTAAATATGTGAAGACGTAAGATGTTACGTCAAAACATATTTAGTTCGACATATTTATCTTCACCCACATTTTAGTTCGACATATTTATCTTCACCCACATAATTCCATGTCAAATCGACCAAGAGTGGGAGACGACCCCTTTCGATTTTAATGATATATAGTAAGAAGGTTCCTTTTATCCTATTAGAAACATATGTATATGTATATCAACAAAAAAAAAATTAAAAACATTTTTTTTTTTTCAAAATGTCATCATTTCGCCGAATTTGCCAAATGCGTCGAGATTTTTTCTTCAATATCTCAAAAACTACTTTACATTCGAAGATGATTTTAATGTCATTTTAAAGAGAATACTTGGGGCTACAAACAATATATTGATATTATGCCTCAAACGGTTCTTTTTAAATCCTGTGCTTTTTTTCTTTTTTAAGATATGATGCGCCAATATTATTTTTCCTATTTGATGCTTGAGAGGAAAACCAAAAATATAGTGTATTGGACACACTTCAGGACTCAAATTGAAGAAAACCTATATGCTGGTCGACGAGCCATATCTTTCTCTACCATACGGCATTCAAATTTCTTTAAATTACCGTATTTTAAATAAAATTACCTTGCTACCTTTTATAGCCCAAATTTCCGTACAGTTAACATGACTTCAATTCACTTCAAACATTGATGAAACAGTTTGATGTGTGACTAAGCGCCTTAGAAATAAAATTATTTATTTTTTTTTAACGTAAAAGTTTTTTGCGTTAACTAATTAAGAATAGATTTTAGCTTTTAAGGGCACGGATAATTATATCAGGGAAGCATTTTCGTAAAATACTTAAGACTTTGTGGGATAGTATATAACGACCTTAAAGGATACTTTAAACCGAAGTATGATCGTTAAACTATCACACAAGTCTTACGTATTTTGAGTAAATTTTAAACGTTAATTGGACCAAGGAAGCATATTCGTCAAAACACATAACACTTGTGTGATAGTCTAAATTACCTTTTCAAAAGTTAGCAAATGGCATAATCTAGGCTCTAAATAGCAACACTGTCAATGACACTACATCCCAGCAAAAAAAGACATGCAAAAGAAGTAGTAAATTCATGGGTTCCGCGGATAATGCACTTGTTCTTTTTAGGTGAAACATGCATGATTTTAACATTAGCGTGTCGTTGGCGAGCATGGGTTCACATTAAGGTAAACGGCTCGTCATTAAAAATATTGCTTCGAACCAATGAAAGTTCAGTGATTAGATCGGGGTTTTCATTGATCTGGAATATTAACTGAATTGAGTGTGAATGAAAAGCAATGAATCTTTAATGATTTTAATACGTATTTTCATTGGTGCTCGATATTAATTTGTATATGCATTATGGGAATTTATTATAAATTACATTTTTCCTTTTGTTTTCCCTATGTAGTACATAGTTAGATTTTGACAACGGCGGGTAAATTTTACATAAACAAAATGCCTGTTGTTTTTTTGTATTGTTATAGAGGTAAGCAGATCTATTGGATAAGCCTTGATATATAACAAATTTAAATACATATTAAAATTAAATGTATTTACATATGTATATATTAAAAAAAATTTAACTCAATCATTAAAGTCAATTGTATATAATATTCGTCCCCTTTCAATCCTATAGGATAAAATATAAAAGAATACATAATTATAGTGAAAAATTGTAATTCCTACATAAGAGTTGAATGGGTGCATTGCATGTAATTTTTCATGGGTTCACTTATTTTAAATTTATTCGAATTTTGGAACGCATTGTTAATTCATTCAAGTAGTTAAGTGCTAAGGAAGTCATGAAAATATCCCTTCTACTTGAACAACTTCAAAAGTTTTTTGCTGGGATAGTTTGTATTTTAAAATATCACTGAAATTTGGTGAAAAAATTTAGCAAATTTAACGTTGATATGTATATAAAGATAGATAGTTTTTTTTTGATTATAGGTAAATTCTAATGCTAAATAATTTAAAACAAATGAATTCACATATTCTTAGAACATTTAAATTACTTCTAGCTTTCAATTTCAATTTCAATTTATTGCAGGTAATATAAAAGCCTCATTAGGCCAATAAACTATATTAAAAAGAAACATACCTGAGTTAATACTAAAAATATTTAAATTATTTAAATTTAAAGAAATTATTTGTTTTAATTTTATCTTATGTTATTCGGGCATGTTCTGAAATCGCAAAACGCTTAACAATTTTGATTTTGACTTGAAATTGGATAATAGGTGTACTGTGTTAATATAAATCGCAAGAAGTTTGGTAACTTCAAACCCTAAAAGTATGCACAAGGGAAGTTTCAGAACACCATAAAATAAATCTGGCGTTTTGGCCGATTGCTATAATTTTTTTTAACTCGTCTTAAGTTTTTAAAATCAATAGATAACTTTTTGATACACAACTAATAAACAAAATAAATAATAAAATGAAATTTTATGAATTTTAATTAACCTATTAACTAACTTCGAGGCTAAACCAATTGTTATTTCGTAGTAGTTTTAGTTTGTTTAACTGATACAAATTACTTAAGCCATTCAAAATTCATATATGTACATAAAGTCACCTAAAATGCAAAAGGGCGTAACAACACTTTTTTTTTTTTTTTTTAATGAAGAAGCAAAAAACTTTACAAAATCAATAACAACACGGTGTACTTGGCGTTTGAATTTCTTTAATAAAGTCCCAATATTTGATCGCAGGGATCTGAAATTTTTTGTGAACATGTAGTTCAATAAAACGAACAAAAATTTATCAAAAAATCGTATTCCGAATTTTTTCGTTGTTACGCCCTTTTGAATTTTAGGTGACGATAGGTTATTGTTACAAGGTTATGCTTACACATTATTTTTTTGCTATTAATTATATTCGAACGTACTTATGAATCTATGTGTAAATGGTTTAAATATCAAAATATAAATAACTTTTTATTTAATTACCAGCAAACAAACTAACCTACTGACTGCTTACTTATGTTGCCTTTTTAAGGCTTGTCAATTAAATGAATTTCAAATGTTAAAATACTTTCGCGCCCTAATAATGTTATTATAAACATTTATTATTTATCTAGATTTCTATAGAAAAGTGTCAGCCATAAGTTTTTTATAAAAGAATTTGTCAGCAAACAATATTTTATTTAAAGTTTTTTAAGAAAAAAATTTTCTTGGTTATAAAAGAACTTTTCAATAGAAAAGCTTCTTATGAAAAAAATTTATATAGAAAACTTTGTTAACGAACAAATTTTCTAAAGAAAATTTTTTTATGAAACATATGTACATATGTACATATTTTAAAGAAAGCTTTGTTGTCAAACTAATTTTCTCAAGAAAACTTTGTTATTTAAAAAGTTTCCTGTAAAAAACTTTAGTTATCTATCGATTACATAAAAGAAATATTGAAAAAATGAATAACTTATTGTTCATTTACGTATCTTAAGTAGTTCATAGTAAAATGTGTGTAAAAATGTACATAGTATGCAAGTTTTATAATGTTGTACAAACGTTAAAACAGATTTATTAAAACTAAATAATTTGTAATTGTTAGGCCCGTTTTCACAACTTGCCGATAGCTAAAGGCAGGATTTTATCTGCCGTATAAAAAGTGTTCCATTAGTACAAATTTACTTTAACCTACCAGGTAGGATGAGCCTTAACTTACTTTATCGCTCACTTAAGGTAAAAGTAATAAACAAAAATTTTTAGGTGCCAAGGTTTTAAAATTATTCTTTTTTTTTTTTTTTTTTTTTTGTTTGAGATACACACTCGTCTTTTTTTGTCTTTTAGAGGATGACTTTATCTTAAATTTAAATTTTTTGAATGTCGAATTAATTAGATTTTAAGTTGTAATGAATTTTCAACTTTTTTATAATCTGATATTCTAATATATATTTCAAAAATTCGCAATCAATGAAAAATTAATACTCTTCTAAATTTGTGTTAACTCCATATTTAAACAAATTTTACTAAGAGACACTTTTTGGGTTTGAGATCAAAGTTAATTTAATTCTATAATTAGCTAATCTGAGAATTATGTTAATCTTGTATCAATTGATTTTGTTATTTTTGGGTGGTGGCTTAAATCATGTAGTGTTACCATACTGAGCACAAAAACAATTTTGCAAATGTCAACTTTTTATCAAAGCAATATGGATGTTTTCAAAGAAGAAGAAGAAAATGCGAGAATTTAATATTTTTTACAATGTTTAAACCACCTCCATTGGCCGCTTAAACTAGCAAAAAATATTAAAAAAAATAAAACTCAAAAAGTAAATACGGAGATTAAAGTTAATTTAATTGCTAATCTCTAACCCAAAAAGTGGCTCTAAAGGGTACTTTACACTATCTCACAAGTCTTATGTATTTAGGAAAATACAACCCTGTCGTGATAAAGCCTAGATTACACTATCTCATAAGTCTTCCGTATTCCATAATAATTTGTCAGATAAATAGATATCTAATCAGTTTTGATGCGACTGTCAAAAAATCTAATGTAACATGACAGATTGCGTTCACACCATCACACAAAGTATAAACCCTCACGCATGAAAAAAATGCAACCCTGATCCAATGAAAAGTAGTATAGTTTAGAAATTTTTCAAAAAACAATGAAGTCGTATGGGATGTCAAACTTTTTTCATAATACTTGTCATTTTCGTGACACATTGCATTCACACTATCACACTTTGTCATATTACTTGAGTTTTTGCCATGTATTAATACAAAGTATAATAGTGTAATCTAGCCTTAAGTAATTGTTGTTTTTTTTTTTCAATAATGAGATCAAGGAAGCTTTTTCGTAAAAATACATAATAAGACTTATAATATAGTGTAATACGGCCTTAAGAAATACAAAAAATTTTCACGTGTGTGAAGATAAATATGAAAAGTTATATTCGTTTTTAAAAAATATCGCATGCGATAAAAAATATTTAAAAAAAATATCGCATGCGTATTATAAAGAAAATACGACTATTTATACGAAATTTTACAGTTTTTATGAAAAATTAATATTTTTTATTTTATATTTAAAACTAATTAGATATTTAGTTAGTCTTTTTATATTAAAATTTTTGATTTTTGAAAAAATACGACTTAGAGGTAAATTCTCATGAAAGTGCTGTGTGAGGGATATGTCCACTGTGTCCAAACCCTTCGATCTCAGGGAATCAAACCTAATGGAAAATGAAAACTATGGACAGGGCTACCATAACCTAAAAGCACTTTATCCAAATTGTATTTGTGAAAATTTTTATACATTTTTGAAAATTTGACAGAGTGAAATTCTCATGAAAGTGCTGTGTGAGGGATATGGCCACTGTGTCCAAACCCTTCGATCTCAGGGAATCAAACCTAATGGAAAATGAAGACTATGGACAGGGCTACAATAACCTATAAGCACTTTATCCAAATTATATTTGTGAAAATTTTTATACATTTTTGAAAATTTGACTTAGAGTGAAATTCTCTTGAAAGTGCTGTGTGAGGGATATGACCACTGTGCCCAAACCCTTCGATCTCAGGGAATCAAACCTAATGGAAAATGAAGACTATGGACAGGGCTACAATAACCTATAAGCACTTTATCCAAATTGTATTTGTGAAAATTTTTATACATTTTGAAAATTTGACTTAGAGTGAAATTCTCTTGAAAGTGCTGTGTGAGGGATATGGCCACTGTGTCCAAACCCTTCGAGCTCAGGGAATCAAACCTAATGGAAAATGAAGACTATGGACAGGGCTACAGTAACCTATAAGCACTTTATCCAAATTGTATTTCTGAAAATTTTTATACATTTTTGAAAATTTGACTTAGAGTGAAATTCGCTTGAAAGTGCTGTGTGAGGGATATGGCCACTGTGTCCAAACCCTTCGATCTCAGGGAATCAAACCTAATGGAAAATGAAGGCTATGGACAGGGCTACAATAACCTATAAGCACTTTATCCAAATTGTATCTGTGAAAATTTTTATACATTTTTTAAAATCGACTTAGCGTGAAATTCTCTTGAAAGTGCTGTGTGAGGGATATGGTCACTGTGTCCAATCCCTTCGATCTCAGAGAATCAA
This sequence comes from Pollenia angustigena, assembly GCA_930367215.1. Lineage (NCBI taxonomy): Eukaryota > Metazoa > Arthropoda > Insecta > Diptera > Polleniidae > Pollenia > Pollenia angustigena. The sequence continues at coordinate 17,555,317 of OV884056.1, forward strand.
ACCTAATGGAAAATGAAGACTATGGACAGGGATACAATAACCTATAAGCACTTTATCCAAATTGTATTTGTGAAAATTTTTATACATTTTTGAAAATTCGACTTAGAGTGAAATTCTCTTGAAAGTGCTGTGTGAGGGATGTGGCCACTGTGTCCAAACCCTTCGATCTCAGGGAATCAAACCTAATGGAAAATGAAGACTATGGACAGGGCTACAATAATCTATAAGTACTTTATCCAAATTGTATTTGTGAAAATTTTTATACATTTTTGAAAATTCGACTTAGAGTGAAATTCGCTTGAAAGTGCTGTGTGAGGGATATGGCCACTGTGTTCAAACCCTTCGATCTAATGGAAAATGAAGACTATGGACAGGGCTACAATAACCTATAAGCACTTTATCCAAATTGTATTTGTGAAAATTTTTATACATTTTTGAAAATTTGACTTAGAGTGAAATTCTCATGAAAGTGCTGTGTGAGGGATATGGCCACTGTGTCCAAACCCTTCGATCTCAGGGAATCAAACCTAATGAAAAATGAAGACTATGGACAGGGCTACAATAACCTATAAGCACTTTATCCAAATTGTATTTGTGAAAATTTTTATACATTTTTGAAAATTCGGCTTAGCGTGAAATTCTCTTGAAAGTGCTGTGTGAGGGATATGGCCACTGTGTCCAAACCCTTCGATCTCAGGGAATCAAACCTAATGGAAAATGAAGGCTATGGACAGTGCTACAATAACCTATAAGCACTTTATCCAAATTGTATATGTGAAAATTTTTATACATTTTTGAAAATTCGACTTAGCGTGAAATTCTCTTGAAAGTGCTGTGTGAGGGATATGCCCATTGTGTCCAAACCCTTCGATCTCAGGGAATCCAACCTAATGGAAAATGAAGACTATGGACAGGGCTACAATAACCTATAAGCACTTTATCCAAATTGTATTTGTGAAAATTTTTATACATTTTTGAAAATTTGACTTAGAGTGAAATTCTCATGAAAGTGTTGTGTGAGGGATATGGCCACTGTGTCCAAACCCTTCGATCTCAGGGAATCAAACCTAGTGGAAAATGCCCTGTCCATAGTCTTCATTTTCCATTAGGTTTGATTCCCTGAGATCGAAGGGTTTGGACACAGTGGACATATGTCTGGGTTCACACTATGAAATTTTTCTTTCAGAAAGTCTGAGTTTATAGATGAGAGGGGAAGAGATCATGCTTGTTTCTATCACAGCACTTTCATGAGAATTTCACTCTAAGTCGTATTTTTTCAAAAATCAAAAATTTTAATATAAAAAGACTAACTAAATATCTAATTAGTTTTAAATATTAAATAAAAATTATTAATTTTTCATAAAAACTGTAAAAGTTCGTATAAATAGTCGTATTTTCTTTATAATACGCATGCGATATTTTTTTAAAATATTTTTTATCGCATGCGATATTTTTTAAAAACGAATTTAACTTTTCATATTTATCTTCACACACATAAAATATTCAACTTTAATAAACTCTATTATGTTATTGAAATAATACTTAGATTAATTACTGTAGATTTCAACTAGAAAAAAATCAATATAATATTATTGCCGAGATTTCAATGTTAACATTACTATTTTATTATAAATGGAGGAATGGAGATTGGTGTTTTAAATGGTTTTTAGGCCTTGATTGTTTATACTTTTCATAATACATATTCAATTTTATGTGGTTTATTATAACCCGATTATGAAAACGAAATCCTAGGGAGTTTTTTAAAATGTAAAAATGGGAAAAGGGAAAAAACTCCCGCAGAATTTTCATTTATAGTTGGATTAAATATTTTCTTATGCATTTACTATAACATTTTTCTCGTTCTTTTTATTGGATTTCTTTTTTTAGTTCACTTCAACTATGCTGTATGATCCAGTCCGCAAGAAAGAATCCTCCCCCACATTTCAAGTTGAACGTGAAACTTGTTTGACATACTTTTCACAATGGAACGAAGCTGATCAAGTGGATTTTGTTGAACAACTACTGTCACGCATGTGCCATTATCAGCATGGTCATATAGATGCGTATCTAAAGCCAATGTTACAGAGAGATTTTATTTCATTATTACCGAGTAAGTGCAATAGTTTAATATTTCTTCAAGTTTGCTTTGAAAAAGTATCTTCTTAAAAACTACACCATTAAAAAGGAAAAAAAAAACAATACGATTTTAAATGTAGTTGAAGCTTAAAAAGTTTTTGAAAAAAGAAGAATAGCTTTGAACCAATTAAAAATTGTTTAATATATTTACACAACGTAGTAATAAATACCTTGTTTGTATATACATATGAATGTACAAGGGATTGTTAATTTCTTAATTTACTTTTTAGCTCAGTAAGAGTGTTTGTGTTAAATAATTTTGTATGTCTGTAATGAAAGCAATGACCTTTGAGTCAGCAATAATTTTTGAGAAATATATATGTACTCTAATAACTTGATGATAAAAAATAACAATAATTAACTGCCTGTTTTTATAAAACGTAAGTAAGTGAGTGAGTGAGAAATTATATTGAAAACAACAATAAAAAACGAACATTTGTTTTTGTTTTCAATATAATTTCTCACTCACTCACTTGTTTATGTTTTCTAAAAACAGGCAGTAAAACATTTTATAAATAAATTTTATTAAAAGCCCATCATCAAAAAAACTCCAATGACTTTAAAGGTTTTTTTTAATGAGCCGAAATAAAAATACACAATCGATTTTTTCATTTAAAAAAAAAATAAAAAGGAATGGGTTTGAAATAAAAATTTTTATTTCTAATTACACTACGTCACAATTTTTTGACCAAATGAATTTGACGCCTAATCTTTATGTAAAAATTTCCGCTGAATCCGAATATGAAGTCAGAATTGTCAAAAGTAGAACAGTTTTTGAGATATTCCAAAATAACCGTTATTTGTGTTTTTAAAAAAGATGATGTGACTGAAATGCAAATGTCCAAAAAATAAAATTTTAGCCTATTTCAATACGAACATTTTGTGCCTAATAGGATCCAGATCGGTGCAAAAATGACAAAGTTACAGAAGATTAATTGAACTAACCCACAACAAATTAATATACAAAGCAAAATTTTTAGTAACAATAAATCAAAAAGTAATTTCAATTTTTGGGAATACAAAATTTTAATTTCAAAAGATTTTGCTATTCGTGCTTAATTCCCAGTTTTTATTCTTGACAAAAACACTTGAAATTTATTGTTGATGGGATAAGCTATTCCTATGCATTTCACTGGTTGCTTAGGCCAGATCATCAGGAAACTTCATCCATAAAGATTTTAGACAAACTAAAGATATTAAACCAAATAAAACTGTTAAACGTATAAGAATTATAGCAACAGTTCTACTTGTAACAATATCAAAGCTTGAACAAAACACATCAACAATAAACAACAGTGGGTTTATCTCATCTTACATTCCCCACTACAATTAGTTGAAATTCTCTCAACATAAATTGTAGTTGTAAGTAGGTTAAGAAAAACAAAATAAAAACAACAACAACTTACAAAAGATGTTGTCAATTAAGTGTTTTTTATGCCGTGCACTTGCCTGTTTATTATCAAAAAGTAATTTCAATTTTTGGGAATACAAAATTTTAATTTCAAAAGATTTTGCTATTCGTGCTTAATTCTTTTGAAATTAAAATTTTGTATTCCCAAAAATTGAAATTACTTTTTGATAATAAACAGGCAAGTGCACGGCCTAAAAAACACTTAATTGACAACATCTTTTGTAAGTTGTTGTTGTTTTTATTTTGTTTTTCTTGGCCTACTTACAACTACAATTAATGTTGAGAGAATTTCAACTAATTGTAGTGGGGAATGTAAGATGAGATAAACCCACTGTTGTTTATTGTTGATGTGTTTTGTTCAAGCTTTGATATTGTTACAAGTAGAACTGTTGCTATAATTCTTATACGTTTAACAGTTTTATTTGGTTTAATATCTTTAGTTTGTCTAAATCTTTATGGATGAAGTTTCCTGATGATCTGGCCTAAGCAACCAGTGTAATGCATAGGAATAGCTTATCCCATCAACAATAAATTTCAAGTGTTTTTGTCAAGAATAAAAACTGGGAATTAAGCACGAATAGCAAAATCTTTTGAAAGTAACAATAAATATTAAAAATTGCTTAAAACTATTGAATTTCTATGTGGGTTTCATTCCATTCCAATCGAAAATCGATTTTGTGTTTAAAAAAATCGACTTTTTGCAATCGAATCTACGTCTGCGATTTTATACTGAAATCGATTATTGGGCTTTTAAAATCGATTTTTTTATTTTTATCAAAATTTAGGAATCTTAATTAAATCGATCAATTATGGGCATGCACAATAAAATTTGAGATTTGGTTGTGCGTACATACTTGTGTAGGTGGTATGTTAGCGCAGTGTTCCAAGTTTAAAGTTTTAGTTTTACGTGTTAGTACCTTGGGTATACTTTCAATTTTAATATATGGGCTTTTGTTCTTCAGAAATTAAAGCCATCAACGGACAGTGAACAAAACCGTCCAAACATATCGCACCGAACCAAACACTGAAAGTCAGCTTTGTGAAATTCAACATACTATATAGAAACACAACAATTGAATTAAACCATGGCATTCCTGTGGAAATAAACTTTTATTCAAACAGCCCAGTGTGTGAGCGACATTTAAATTTAGTTATAAGCAGAGTGTAAAACAAAAAGTATGTAATTTATATAACAAATACGAAATTACAAGGAAAAAATCTGGATCTTTCCGACATCAATTTTCTTAAAAACAAGTTTCTAATCTAATCTTAATAAACGATTTTGAAATCGATTATAAAATCGATTTTGAGGTTCGATTAATCGATTTGAAAAACCGAAATAAAAAAAGTCGATCGAAAAATCGAAAATCGATTTTGGAATCCATTTACCATTCCCTACTTTGGCGATGGTTCAAACCAAAAGTAAGCGTAATATTCGGCATTCTGGCGGATGCCCTTGTGCACTGTTGCTATTTAACAAAAGCAGTTTAGATTCTAAAAAAAAGTATGTTGTCTATGCAGTTATGTACTTAAATAGCTACCTGAGTGTTAGTGAGTTAATAACAAAAAAACTTAACAAATTCGTCATCTCTTCTAAAAATAAACTTTATTACAAATACATACTTAAAACACTAAAGTGTGATTTAACTCGTACACACAATAAAATTGTGTTTAATTCAAAATACATGAAAAACATTGTTTAAATATTTTAAGCTTTTAATTAAATTTACAAGGTATTTTAGTTTTTAAAAAATATTAAGTATCAGAAAAAAATCGTGCTTTACAAGGTGTTTCATTTTTTTTTATTTTTTATTCAGCTTTTTGTGGCATGTTATAAATTATTTCAAATAAATTATAACATACTCGTATCTTTGCATCAAGGCAGAGCTTTCATAATTCCCATTATACCACAATTGTAAAAGATGTAATAAAAATATTATGAAGAAGTAACAAATTATAAAACCAAAACGAAAAAACTGTTCATTATTAACAAGCGACACATTTTTCGTAAAGTTAAATTATATGTTCAGAGTTGGATTTAGTAATTTAAAACTCTCAAAAAGTACTTTTAGGGATAACTTTTTAATATATTATTTTAGCAAAGGTCAAGTTTTAAATATTATCATATGTGACAGTTTCAGTTTAAAGGCACCTATGGGCAAAAAATGAGTTTTGGAGAAAAACGTTTTTAAAATTAAGTTCATTTTTTTCTTATAAAAGGTGTATTTTAAAGCTTACTTATGACAAACGTAATGAAGTTAGAAAACTGCGGTTTGCTGCATTAGAAATAGCGTATTGTCTATTTTAAGAATCACCGAAAAAGTAAAAAATCAATTTTTGCATCCATACGTCCCTTTTAACTGAAACTGTCACATATGATCTTTTACAAAAGTATTTAGAAAGTAAAATCCCGGAAAAAACAAAAAATGATTTAAACTTTTATAAAAATTTAAATGTAAGCTGACCTACCCCCTTTTTGGAAACAAATTATAAAAGAAGTATATGTACCTACTTGTGTACATACGTTTGTATGTACAGTTTAAAAAGAAAAGCAACACGATAATTTTTTTGGTTGAAAACCAGTTTTTTTTTTTTATTTTTCGTTCGTTAGTATTTCACTGATGATGTACCACAGCGAAGAAGTTATAAGCGCTTTAGCTCACAACCGGGCTAAAAATCTGTCTGCTTGGATAAATGGCTGCTTATATTTGTGTGTTTCTGGTGGTTTAGTTTTGGGTTAGCTTGAAGAAATTGTTTTGGATTGCTTTTTTTTTTCTTCTGGTATATGAATGTGTTGCCAAAAGGTTTCTGCTTTAATTTTTTTCTTCTGTAGTTTCTTTGATTGCTTCATGTATATTTCCTAAAAAATAAAGACTAAATAATATAAAACTCTTACCAATTTTAACTTCAAACGCAAAAAAAAACTTATTTTACACGTTAAAAGAGGAAATAAAATAGTATAACAGCAATAATAAACGAATATAAATAGCAAAAAGTAAATGAAAATTATGAGAGTTAAAATGGCTGTAAAGCCATTCTCTAGATGAGTTTGGATATGATTGTGTGTTTATTTAAATTTGTCGGTTTGTTTGCAGGTAGAGTTAGATTGGAAGTGTATTAAAATCTGTCACTTTAGATTCAAAATATAATAATACGGCTATATGCACTAACAAAAAGCAATTCCAAGATACGTTATGTAGGCTTTAAGGCACTTGTATTCTTTTTTCTCTTTGGTTTCTTATACAGAACTTAATTAATGATTTTTTTTATTGTAACTTTTATTGCAGCTTGCTTTAAAGTCTTTGAAATATCATGTTCAAATTTATAGTAAATTTTGCAAAAAATTCACTATTTGTAGTAAATTTTGCAAAAAAAAATCACTATTTATAGTTAATTTTGAAAAAAAAAAATAAATATACATAGTACATTTTTCAAAAAAATTCACTTTTATAGTAAACTAGCTTAACCCGTTGCGCTTCGCTACAATGCTTTAGCCAACTTTGAAGACTCTCCCTTTAATAGTTCTTCAGTAGAGAGATATTTATTTTTATTTTCAAAAGGGTAGTATACCATAAGAGTGACTTCTACAAAGTTTGAACATTCTTACTATAACAGTTCTTAAGATGAGATATTAAACATCGTCGTTCTATGGGGGGTGCCACTTCCCCCGCTGCTATATTATTTGAATTTTTGCGCTCAGAAGATCTTACTACCAAAAGTTCAACAAAATGCGTGCAGCGGCTCTTATTAATACTTCTATATATGAGGGGTACTGCTCCTACTCTGTCTACCACGCCCATTTTTCTATTGAAATTTATAGTTTACCATAAAATTAGCTTTAACCACGTTTGAAGGCTGTCCCTTTAATATTTCTTCAGTTGAGCAATATTTAATATATGTATCCTACGGGAGGTGTTTTCCCCTGCGCCTTCCCGCTTTATTTTTATCTTGAAAAGTGTAGTACACTATTAGAGTGACTTCCACAAAGTTTCAACATTCTCACTACAACAGTTCTTAAGATATGCGATATTAAACACTTCCCCCGCTGTATTTTGTTTAAATTTTGGGGCTCAGAAGATCATACTACCAAAGGTCCAACAAAATGCGTGCAGTGGCTCTTATTAATATTTCTATCTGTGAGGGATACTGCTCCTGCCCTGTCTACCCCGCCTATTTTGATATTGAAATTTGTAGTTTACCCTAATAGTAGCTCTTACCACGTTTGAAGACTTTCTCTTTAATAGTTCTTCAGTTGAGCGATATTTAATATATGCATACTATGGGAGGTCTTTCCCCCATGCGCCTACCCGCTTTATTTTTATTTTCAAAAGTGTAGTATACCATAAGAGTGACTTCCACAAAGTTTGAACATTCTCACTACAACAGTTCTTAAGATATGCGATTTTAAACATTGGTGTCCTATGGTGGGTACCACTTCCCCGCTTCTATTTTATTTCAACTTTGGGGTTCAGGAGATCCTACTACTAAAAGTTCAACAAAACGCGTGCAGTGGCTCTTATTAATATTTCTATCTATGAGGGGTACTGCTCCTCCCCTGTCTACCCCGCCCATTTTTATATTGAAATTTATAGTTTACCCTAATAGCAGCTTTAACCACGTTTGAAGACTCTCCCTTTAATAGTTCTTCAGTTGAGCGATATTTAATATATGCATCCTCTGGGAGGTATTTCCCCCCTGCGCCTACCCGCTTTATTTTTATTTTCAAAAGTGAAGTATACCATAAGAGTGACTTTTAGAAAGTTTGAACATTCTCACTATTACAGTTCTTAAGATATGCGATGTTAAACATTGGCGTCCTATGGGGAAAACCACTTCCCCCGCTGCTACTTTATTTCAATTTCGGGGCTCAGAAGATCGTACTACCAAAAGTTCAACAAAATGCGTTCAGTGGCTCTTATTAATATTTCTATCTATGAGGGGTACTGCTCCTCCCCTGTCTCTCCCGCCCATTTTTATATTGAAATTTATAGTTTACTATAATAGTGGCTTTAACCACGTTTTAAGACTCTCCCTTTAAAAGTTCTTCAGTTGAGCGATATTTAATGTATGCATCCTCTGGGAGGTATTTCCCCCCTGCGCCTACCGGCTCTTAAGATATGCGATAATTAATATTGGCATCCTATGGGGGGTACCAATTCCCCTGCCCCTATCGAAAAAATAAGTAACCTATTTTATTTTTAGGGCTCACGTGATGTTACTGTAAAAATGTCAGGAATCGGTTCAGTAGTTTCGGAGTCTATAAGGCGACAAACAAACAAACAAACATACAAACATTTTTCATTTTTATATATATAGATAGATAGAAGATAGATTGTGCTAATAAAAAAATTCACTATTTATAGTAAATTTTGCAAAAAAAAAAATTCACTATTTATAGTAAATTTTGCAACACATTAAATATTTTAATGAAAATTTAAAATTATGATTCTATGCGATCAGAGTTGTATTTTCTTGTAAAGTAGCCGACTCATATGAATTTGCATCTTTTTTGTGGATAGTGTGGCATTGACAGCAGAGTTTGCAGACATTATGTCGGATATAATTCAGTTAGCTTTTCGTGTTTATATCTCGTACGATTGTGTAGGATAGTGAATCCCGTCCTTAAATATTAATTGACCCTACACTGGACTAGTTTTATGCGATAAAAAATTTTTCGAGCTCGAGCCAATTATTTGTAAAAAATATATAATATTTATTCAGCAATGTTCTGACAATCGCACGATTTGAAATCGCAAAACGCCAGGTTTATTTTATGGTGTTCTGAAACTCGTGCGTTTTGTTAGCGATCTGCCATAGTTTCTTAAAGTTCCCTTAAGCATTCTTTTGAGGTTGAAAGTCACCAAATTTCTTGCGATTGCGATTTACATTAAACGTATTATGCAATTTCAAGTCAAATCGCCAATGTTTAGCGTTTTGCGATTGTCAGAACATGCCCGATTCATTAATTTTTCCAATATTTCGATATCCATCGGATATCATTCATTATATGAATAAATAATATAAAAATTTTTTTTACTAATAACACTGTACAACAAAATCAATTTTTTTTCCAAAATTACAAGGTCCGGCCTATAAATATTGAAAGAGGAGACAAAAAAAAAGGCACGCGTATCGGCGTTTCCCAGCCTTGGCATATTTGCTGAACACATTTTATACCTAAAATGTTTCTTATGCCGATTTCCAATAAGAATGTGCCAGAGCTGGGAAACTTCAACCCCCCTCAAATGAAATTCAGATGTAAACTTTTAAAACGCCGATACACGTGTCTCTTTTTTTTTTGTCTCCTCTATCAAAATTTATAGGACGTGCCTTGTAATTTTTTTGTGTTGTACAGTGTAATTGGCCTCGAGCTCGAAAAAACTTTTTTTAATTAATAAGATTTTGTTTGTCGTGCTGAATTCCTAATTTTTATTCTTGATAAAAACACCAAAATTTATTGTTGGAGGATAAGCAAGTTTCTAGTAAAAACGTTCCAATTTTCTTCGTACTACTTATTTTCATCAGCCGTAATGTATTCATATTTTTCTAAAAACAATTAAAATGTTAACGAAATATTGTACTGAGGGAAACAATTATATAATTAATACATACGTTAGCTCATTATTGGTTTGACCTACCGACCATTTTAAAAATGAATTAGGTATGAGGAATATGTTTTTTTTTAATATCCCCTTTCTTAAACCAAAACCTGATTCGCGAAAGTTTTTATGGCTTTTGAGATATTAAGCATTAGTTTTGCTCCATATCAACTTTTTTTAAGTATTGTTTTGCTCTACGCGCCACTTCAAGGCGATTGCACCAAATTCTTTATATTAAAACGTACAAAATAAATTTCATTCTTGCTTAGCTTCATTGCCCTAAGAAAAAAAATATTTTAAGCAAACGACTGCTGATTATTTGTAGAGTTGTGTTTTTAATGCAATTGTTTTTTATGTTTTCATCTGTTATACACAAACAATGTGCGTGTTGTTTTTTTAATTGTTATAATTCAGCATAGACCCAATAATTAGACCGTAAGCAAAATAAAAAGACAGCAAGAAAAAAAATATTTTTATAAATTCATAAACACGTGTTAATAAATATGTAGTAAAAATTTCTAAAATTTATTAAAAAAAACTAGCTGGTCGCCCCGGCTTCGCTTGGTAGCTGATTACTAATGCTCGATGGAGCCGTTTTCTTTTTTTAGTTAAATCGAAAAAAGTGGGTGTTAAAGTGGGCGGGGCAATATTTTCTTTACGTAAAACCTATGTTGGACCATGGCGATTATTTTAAGAAAAAAATCGTCCAAATCGGTCAAATAAATAGAAAAAGTGGGCGTAAAAGTAGGCGTGGTAATTTTTTCTTTCGATGAAAACTTGAAATGGATTAATACGAACATTTGAAAAAAAAATTTGTCAAATCGATGGAGCAGTTTTCGGATTTTAGGTAAATCGAAAAAAGTGGGCGGGCAAAATTTTCCGTAAAAACCTAAGTTGGACCATGACGATCATTTTAAAGAAAAAATCGTCCAAATCTCAAGTTATTCGATCAGCAACAGACAACATTTCATTTTTATTATATAGAAGATAAGCTGATTCTATAAAATAAAACTAAATAAAAGAAAAACAAGTTAGAGTGCTATATTCGGCTGTGCCGAATCTTTGATACCCTCCACCGACAGTTCGAATGTTTAAGAAGTAATATCTGTATGATGTTATTATTGTCTTAAACTGTGATTTGTTATTAATTATGGTTTAAGGCGACTAAACTGTTTTCCGTTAGTAGGGTTTATATGGGGCCTAGGGCAAATTATGGACCGATCATCACGAAATTTCACAGCGTCATTTCTAGTCCTTTAAAACTGTGACGTACCAATTTCTGTTATGATAGCATTATTTATTATGGTTTTAGGTGTACTAAACTGTTTTCCGGGAGTAGGGTTTCTATGGGACCTAGGGTAAATTATGTACCAATCTTCACGGAATTTCACAGTATCATTTATAGTCCTATAAAACTGTTACGAGCCAAAATTTGTTATGATTGCATTATTTTTTACGGTTTTAGGCGTACTAAACTGTTTTCCAGTAGTAGGGTTTATATGGGGCCTAAGGTAAATTATGAACCGATCGTCACGAAATTTCACAGTGTTCTTTCTAGTCCTAAAAAACTGTGACGTACCAAATTTTGTTACGCTAGCGTTATTTTTTTACGGTTTTAGGCGTACTAAACTGTTTTCCGGGAGTAGGGTTTATTTGGGGCTTAGGGTAAATTATGGACGGATCTTCACGAAATTTAACAGCGTGATTTGCAGTCAAATAAAACAAATTTTTGAAAAACCTTATCTCATTCCGTGCCTTGTTCCATCATTTATGTTATTTTTTGTAACAAAATTATCAATTTTTTTAGGTGGTGGTTCCACATTTTGATTCATAGCTCTGGTCCTACTGAACCGATTTTGCTGGATTTCAATCCCAAACTGCTTAGGATAACTACAAGCAATTTGGCACCAAGTTTGTTCATTTATTTTGAGTTGTTCGAAAGTGACATGGCTAAATCGATTTAGAATTACTCAAGGACCCAGAATATATATACTTTATGGGGTCTGAGATAAATAATAAAAAAGTTTCACACGGAATGACAAACTCAATATACTCTCTTCACAACAAATTGTGGTGGAGGGTATAAAAAAATCATCAATGTTGACTTTTTTATCAGATTGTTAATATAGAAACTTTAATTTCAGCAAGTTACTCAATGCATATCAATAAGTTTACGTATGCAGCACAAATGCTACTTTTTAAAAATATTTTTAGAAAAGTGGTGTATGCAGAACAAAATAATATTATAAAAATTATAAAAAAATCTATCGAATACATCTGCTTGTAAACCTTCTCTGTCGTTTTCTCCACTCCAACTTCTTGACATATGCGCCAAACCAATTTTATTTTTTTTACTGATTTTTACTTTCTTGATGTCATTTTATTTGACTTTCGTTTTAAGCACTTATTTTTCTAACGTCAACGAAACAAAGCAAGTTTGTATAAAGAATTTTCTCTAGACCCCAATCGGTGGCGTGTAGAGCAAAACAATACTTACGGCCATTTTCACCAAGTTCGGTTATAATTAACCATCGGTTATAGCTGTCAAAACGTATTGGTAACCGGAACTTTAATTGAAAGTTAGTTTTAACCGAACTTGGTGAAAATGGCCGTTAATAATCTTAATAACAGTTAATTTTATGCTTTAGATAAATGCCTGATATCTCAGAAATTATAAAAAATTTCGCGAAACATCGTTTGGATTCAGAAAGGGAGTATTCAAAATATTTATACCCCATATCTAACTCAATTTATTCAAAAATGGTAGGCAGGTCAAACCAATAATGCACGGACGATATGTAAGTAAAAAGTAAATATATAACTGTAGTAAAATGTACTTCTCCTATGTATAAAAAATTTTTGCTAGTTATACATTGAATCAGCATATATTTACAAATGTACTAGTTAGTTATGTAACGAATATTCGTATTCGAAATGCTGAGTTTTCGGATATTTAATGATATTCGCATTAATAACCGCCAAATTCAAGCGAATATTTTGCGAATACGTTTAAAAAATACAAAACAAATAAACATTAGCAGTATTGTGCCGCCACAAAAATAACTTTTGAAAATTCCTTCAGTTTATATTAGGCATCCCTAAAAATAATATCATTTGAAACAATTGCATAATTATAGTAAGAAAATTATCGACAATTATCAATTAAATATCAAGATAATTCCAATCCCATTACACAAAATGGAAATGCGTTCGCTGCGATGGATTGAACAAAGTATATCTTCTATCGGCAATAAATTGGAAAATATGATTAAAATGATTGATACATACTTTAAAAAAACTCGTAGAGATTCTTTCGTTTTGCTTACACAGTGCAACACATGAAATGCAACCTCCTTCTGGTGTGCATTTTATGGTGTCATGTATATTTTGGCTCGAACTTTAATTTAAGAGCATGCAATTTTTCTCACTATTATATCAAGGAATTTTATTTTCCTATTGATTGCGCAATTTTAGCTGTAATAGGAGAAAAAACTTCATCTAGATCCTCAAAATTGCCAAAGTGTAGAAAAATTTTAACTTTTTTCATCATTTTTGGCCTTTCTTTTTGTATTTATAAATGATAGTATGTATATTGGAACATTATAATACTGGGAAATGTTTTGTTCACCTATCCTAGCTCTTTTTTTACATCGAAAATATTAACAGGAAAAAAATGTATTTATCAGTATCCTGTGGTTTTGTTAGATTCGATAAATACTTCATCATATTCCACACGAGAAGGAGTTTGTTCATCGAGGACAAAAAATGTTGCACATTTTTATTTTATAATAGTGAAGGTAGGAATCTAAACAGTTTGATACAGTGTTCGAAAATAAACAGTACATTATTTAACGTTCGGCTCACATACCCAGGAACGATATCTATTTTTTAGTGATTGTGTAGACATACACAACTCTTAATACCGTTCGTAACTATTTTCAAGAAAGAACCGAACATTAAAACCGAACATTCGTTAAAAAACAGAACAATTGTAGTGATACTGTAGACAAACATTATATTTTAATGTTCTATAATGTTTTTTCGTGTGTGTATTTTGTTTTTGTAAAAATGTTTTTTTTTTACCACCCAAAAGGGACGCCCATTAACGAGCCGAACCGAACACATTGAAGTTTGTGGATTTTCAAAAAAAACCGAACGGAATTAAATGTTCACGTCTTTTGTTGAGTTTGATAAAAACAGCAATATTTTTGTGTTCGAAAGATGACTAACAGGGAAACGTTATTTTTTTAATGATTTTCTACACAAACACTATTAGCGTTTGTGTTTTCCACAAATCTACCGACCCAAACATTAAAAAACGATATTTAGTGTTTATTTTCGAACACTGGTTTGATATCCATTATTAAACACTGAAAAACAAAGTTAAAGAAAAAATCTGAATGTATGTTTGTATGCAAGCAGAAAGAAATCCCTTGAAGTTATCTTAACGATTTATGGTGTAATATACAACCTCTTACCGTGTGGAATAATTGGCTGCACAAAATATTTAAAAATGTTCAGTAGTGGCTTTCCGGTGCTGATAATTTCAAATTTAGCCATCGGATTGTTAAAAAAATTTAGTAGTGTGACAGCGTTTTTTACAGATTATTATTTTCAACGTAAGCGGGAGATTTTTTTCAATTAAATTTTAAATATCGAGTGACTCTAAAGTTCAGATTGGATATTCGTATTCGGCGAATATTGTTGCATATATTCTTAGTCGCGAATATGTATTAAAAATTGATATGTATTCGTAACATCACTAATATGTGCGGGGTGGGCCATAAGTCACTGAACATCTGTTAAGAATTCCATAAATTTTTCACAAAATCTTAAGTGGGTTGCAAAGTCTTGCGATAAAATTTCATATTTTTTTTTTTATTCTCCGCAGTAGAGTTCTTTCATTTAAAGCGAAGTGGAACGTTTGCGAATCGATGCTTCAGTGTTCTCATTTACGCTCTCCCGAACACGTTAGATATTATCCTAGCTTCGTGCTTCCAGCGGTCTTTTTCTCAGAGATACATAAGTCACTAACAAATTCCAATGGCGTAAAACGAGCGACTAGATTTCTTGATAGTGTATTTCTGGTGTTAAAAAAGTTCGATATTTTCTTTGGGTTTGAATTGTTGAATTTTGACTAGCGGAATAAATCTCAACAATTTTTGCTCATTTCTTAATAGTATACATGGCTACAGAATCTCCAAACGTTGTTTCTAATACTGATAAATAACAAAAAAAAAAATTGCAAAATAAAAATAAAATTATATCAAAACTACAATGTGCAGGGACATATGGCCAGCCCTGTACATACATATGTATGTAGTCGTAGTGAGTGAATAAAAATGTTATTTTAAATTAGGTTAAACGTGATTTGACTTTTTTTGTTTGTAGTATATTACGGTAATCGTACATACAAGCACTTAATAAGTATGTATCTATTCGTACTAAAATATTTTACATAGTATATTATTTTATTAAATTTTGAATGCTGTTGGTTACAAGTTATGGTAACTAGAGTAAATTTAAGATTTATTTTCTCAATTCTCTAGGTTTGAGGTTTTAAAAAAAGTATTTACATGCATACATACCATATGTACATATGTATGTATATGCAAAACGTGAGCACCTCTTGTGGCTAATCGTAATAATGTGCATTACTGAATAGATTTTTTTGCTACGTATATTGCGTTTGCAACCCTGATACTCGAAAAGCACATTTGTTAACAATAATTTCGAATCCAAACGAAACAATTAAGAAGTATAGTCGGTAAAGCCCGACCATATGATACCCTACACCACAGTATATAAAATAATTTTTGATAGTGTACCCTATTTGGGACCCATGGGAAATCACGGACCCGCCTAAGCAAAATTATGTTATGAGCTTAAGATTTATGTAAAAGTTCTTTGCGCTACATATTATTAAGATACATATCTTCATATATGGACAAATCCTGCGTGACGAACGCTACATTCGCACACGTTTTTTGATTGAAATATAAACATTTTTTGGTCTTTCAAAAACGATAGCTTCAACTTATATATCGTCAGCTCAGAATTGGTTTGGCGCATATGCGCATAAAAGTCGGAGTGGAGAAAAGCGACAAAGAAGATTTACATGAAGATTTCTCAAAATGTACCCTATAGAATTTTTTTATATTTTTACCACTGCTTCCGGTATATGTTTTGAAGAAAAATGTAAATTTTTGCGCACTTTCATGAATAAAGTTAGAATTTAATAGTATTTTTTTGAAAATGAAAAATATTGTTTTGTGCCGCATACGCCACTTTTCTAAAAAAAATTAAAAAAGTTGCTTTTTGTGCTGCATACGTATACTTATTGCTGTGTATTGAGTAATTTGTTGTTGAGATGAATTTTTTTTATAGTTTTTTTTAATTTAATTTTACTTTACAAAAACAGAAAAAACAGTTCTACTGTTATGAAAAGTTACATAAAAAGCCACAAATTAAACAACTTAAATAATGCAAAAGTAAAAAGAACATTTAAAACTTACAGCCAGTTCATCGATTTCGAACGTTAACGTTCGCATAGAAAATTACATTTAAAACAAATTTAAGAATTTTGTTTTTGTTTTAAATGTAATTTTCTATGCGAACGTTCACGTTCGATATCGTTGAACAGGCTGTTACTATTGAGTAAATTTTTATAATAAGCTTTATCAACACGGAAGAAATATAAGCAAGTCTTTTATGTCTCTATTTTTATCGCTGGAAATAAATGATGGTTTCGATATTTTCAAAACATTCGTCAACAAATTCTCAGGAGTTTTCAAACAATTTTTTGATGCAGACTTAACCAAAATTGCATTTTTATATTTTTCCTCTGTGGTAGAAGTTTAATAATATATACATAAATCATTATTTTAACTGTATAGAAAGAAGTACTTTAATTTTAGCAAAAGGGACTTTTCGAAAGTCCATTTTATTTGCTTCCAACGATTGTGTGCGAAAATTTCCCGGAAGCATTTCCATAACTTTAAGTTTTGTGTTATTATTTGGCATTGTTTTAAGCAAATTTAGTCAATGAAGAGGACTATGAATTTCAATATTCTTTAAGTACCGTTCAATAACACCATGGACACAGTCCACTTCTTGAATTAAAGAATGTTCTGGTTCTGAAGACTTGTATTACGGCATCAATATTATTTTGTTTAAAGAACATTTTGATTGCGGTTGCGTTAATTTGATTTTTATTTTGAGGTACGCAAGAATCGCTCCATAATGTCAAAGTTTTAACTAGTGGATAATCTTTTATTAATTCATTTAAAATTTTAATTAAAGCACAAGCAATATCGTTACCACTCCGACCGCTATGAGCTTCCGTCCACAAGGCACAATAAGTAAAAGTTGGTATATTTGGCATAATAATGGTAGCTGTAAGATTGTACATATTCAATTTTCGTTTGTAGTAAAATGTTGAAGCATTTCCCTTAGGTAGGCTAAAAACACTTTGCATATCATAGCAAACCGTACACTTGGTTGGGTCCATTATTTTATAAAACTATTTTTCACAAATTAATTTTCTTGTTGTCATTTTATTTTGCTTTTGCTTTAACTATATTTTTTCTTACGGCAATGCAGCAAAGCAACAGTAAAATTTATTTTGTACGTTTTTGTATGAAGAATTTGCTGCAATCGCCAAACAATGGCTTGTAGAGCAAAACAGTACTTAAAAAATTTTGAAACAGTTGATATGCAGCAAAATTAATGCTTTATATCTCGGAAACCAGAAAACTTTTCGCGAAACAGGTTTTTGATTTAGAAAGAGGGTATTAAAAAAATATATTCCTCATACCAAACTCATTTTTTTTTTAAATGGTCGTTTGGTCAAACCAGTAATGAGCTGACGATATAGTATTTAGTGACATTAATATGTACTTACGAATGGCATATATCATAATTGCTTAGCAAGTATTTGTTGCGAAATAATTGATCACAAAGTTTTGTGACGCACGCTACAAAAAGTGGAAGTAACTTTAAAGGTTGAAGTGCGTTTTCCTAATTTTTAGCGAATTTGGCATGATAGCTATATAAAATCTAATTCCTAAAAGAAAGATGACTATAAGAGAATTCTACACGCACTTATTCGCAGCCAAAAATGTTGTGATTTTTTGACAAAAGCCTTGAACCCTTTGTGACGCACGCTACGGTTTTTCCAGTAGTATTTTATTATTATATTTTATTTATTTTAACAAAACAAATTATATTTTTATGAATTGCATTTCTTAAACTAATTTCTTAACTAATGAATATCAACTTTTTTTTAACGAAATTTATATTTTGATAAGTCTGCTGTAAGTGCTATTCGAAGCACAAAAATCACCTAAATTGATGCTAAATTCACGTATAACATTAAGAAATCAGCATTGAGGTAGGATTTGGTAAAAATTATTGCCTTAATGATCATTGAAATCCATATTTTTTAATATAAAAATTAAATTATACATCTAGTCTTATTTTCCATTAAAAAAAATCATTTGAAAAATTTTTGGTTGGTGGACTGTTTCTGGGAATTGCCCATATATGAGATTTTAGGATGGGGGTTTATAAGGGACCTTTGGTTAATTTTGGACCTACTAGGACAATATTTTGTCATGGCTATTGTATTAGTTATTATCGCCAATTTGTAGTTTAATACACGTGTGTGAAGATAAATATGAAAAGTTAAATTCGTTTTTTTTAAATATCGCATGCAATAAAAAATATTTTAAAAAAATATCGCATGCGTATTATAAAGAAAATACGACTATTTATACGAACTTTTACAGTTTTTATGAAAAATTAATAATTTTTATTTAATATTTAAAACTAATTAGATATTTAGTTAGTCTTTTTATATTAAAATTTTTGATTTTTGACAAAAATACGAGTGAAATTCTCATGAAAGTGCTGTATGAGGGATATGTCCACTGTGTCCAAACCCTTCGATCTCAGGGAATCAAACCTAATGGAAAATGAAGACTATGGACAGGGCTACAATAACCTATAAGCACTTTATCCGAATTGTATTTGTGAAAATTTTTATACATTTTTGAAAATTTGACTTAGAGTGAAATTCTCATGAAAGTACTGTGTGAGGGATATGGCCATTGTGTCCAAACCCTTCAATCTCAGGGAATCAAACCTAATGGAAAATGAAGACTATGGACAGGGCTACAATAACCTATAAGCACTTTATCCAAATTGTATTTGTGAAAATTTTTATACATTTTTGAAAATTTGACTTAGAGTGAAATTCTCACGAAAGTGCTGTGTGAGGGATATGGCCACTGTGTCCAAACCCTTCGATCTCAGGGAATCAAACCTAATGGAAAATGAAGACTATGGACAGGGCTACAATAACCTATAAGCACTTTATCCAAATTGTATTTGTGAAAATTTTAATACATTTTTGAAAATTTTACTTGGAGTGAAATTCTCATGAAAGTGCTGTGAGAGGGATATGGCCACTGTGTCCAAACCCTTCGATCTCAGGGAATCAAACCTAAAGGAAAATGAAGATAATGGATAGGGCTACAATAACCTATAAGCACTTTATCCAAATTGTATTTGTGAAAATTTTTTTACATTTTTGAAAATTTAACTTGGAGTGAAATTCTCATGAAAGTGCTGTGTGAGGGATATGGCCACTGTGTCCAAACCCTTCGATCTCAGAGAATCAAACCTAATGGAAAATGAAAACTATGGACAGGGCTACAATAATCTATAAGCACTTTATCCAAATTGTATTTGTGAAAATTTTTTTACATTTTTGAAAATTTTACTTGGAGTGAAATTCTCATGAAAGTGCTGTGTGAGGGATATGGCCATTGTGTCCAAACCCTTCGATCTCAGGGAATCAAACCTAATGGAAAATGAAGACTATGGACAGGGCTACAATAACCTATAAGCACGTTATCCAAATTGTATTTGTGAAAATGTTTATACATTTTTGAAAATTTAACTTGGAGTGAAATTCTCATGAAAGTGCTGTGTGAGGGATATGACCACTGTGTCCAAACCCTTCGATCTCAGAGAATCAACCCTAATGGAAAATGAAGACTATGGACAGGGCTACAATAACCTATAAGCACTTTATCCAAATTGTATTTGTGAAAATTTTTATACATTTTTGAAAATTTTACTTGGAGTGAAATTCTCATGAAAGTGCCGTGTGAGGGATATGGCCACTGTGTCCAAACCCTTCGATCTTGTTGTTGTTTTTTTTTCATTTTGTTTTTCTTAACCTACTTACAACTACAATTAATGTTGAGAGAATTTCAACTAATTGTAGTGGGGAAATGTAAGATGAGATGAACCCACTGTTGTTTATTGTTGATGTGTTTTGTTTAAACTTTGATATTGTTACAAGTAGAACTGTTGCTATAATTCTTATACGTTTAACAGTTTTATTTGGTTTAATATCTTTAGTTTGTCTAAAACCTTTATGGATGAAGTTTCCTGATGATCTGGCCTAAGCAACCAGTGAAATGCATAGGAATAGCTTATCCCATCAACAATAAATTTCAAGTGTTTTTATCAATAATAACAACTGGGAATTAAGCACGAATAACAAAATCTTTTGAAATTAAAATTTTGTATTCCCAAAAATTGAAATTACTTTTTGATAATAAACAGGCAGTGCACGGCCTAAAAAACACTTAATTGACAACATCTTTTGTAAGTTGTTGTTTTTTTTTTCATTTTGTTTTTCTTAACCTACTTACAACTACAATTAATGTTGAGAGAATTTCAACTAATTGTAGTGGGGAAATGTAAGATGAGATGAACCCACTGTTGTTTATTGTTGATGTGTTTTGTTTAAACTTTGATATTGTTACAAGTAGAACTGTTGCTATAATTCTTATACGTTTAACAGTTTTATTTGGTTTAATATCTTTAGTTTGTCTAAAACCTTTATGGATGAAGTTTCCTGATGATCTGGCCTAAGCAACCAGTGAAATTCATAGGAATAGCTTATCCCATCAACAATAAATTTCAAGTGTTTTTATCAATAATAAAAACTGGGAATTAAGCACGAATAACAAAATCTTTTGAAATTAAAATTTTGTATTCCCAAAAATTGAAATTACTTTTTGATAATAAACAGGCCTAAAAAACACTTAATTGACAACATCTTTTATAAGTTGTTGTTTTTTTTTTCATTTTGTTTTTCTTAACCTACTTACAACTACAATTAATGTTGAGAGAATTTCAACTAATTGTAGTGGGGAAATGTAAGCTGAGATGAACCCACTGTTGTTTATTGTTGATGTGTTTTGTTTAAACTTTGATATTGTTACAAGTAGAACTGTTGCTATAATTCTTATACGTTTAACAGTTTTATTTGGTTTAATATCTTTAGTTTGTCTAAAACCTTTATGGATGAAGTTTCCTGATGATCTGGCCTAAGCAACCAGTGAAATGCATAGGAATAGCTTATCCCATCAACAATAAATTTCAAGTGTTTTTATCAATAATAAAAACTGGGAATTAAGCACGAATAACAAAATCTTTTGAAATTAAAATTTTGTATTCCCAAAAATTGAAATTACTTTTTGATAATAAACAGGCAGTGCACGGCCTAAAAAACACTTAATTGACAACATCTTTTGTAAGTTGTTGTTTTTTTTTTTTTTTTTTTCATTTTGTTTTTGTTAAACTACTTACAACTACAATTAATGTTGAGAGAATTTCAACTAATTGTAGTGGGGAAATGTAAGATGAGATGAACCCACTGTTGTTTATTGTTGATGTGTTTTGTTTAAACTTTGATATTGTTACAAGTAGAACTGTTGCTATAATTCTTATACGTTTAACAGTTTTATTTGGTTTAATATCTTTAGTTTGTCTAAAACCTTTATGGATGAAGTTTCCTGATGATCTGGCCTAAGCAACCAGTGAAATGCATAGGAATAGCTTATCCCATCAACAATAAATTTCAAGTGTTTTTATCAATAATAAAAACTGGGAATTAAGCACGAATAACAAAATCTTTTGAAATTAAAATTTTGTATTCCCAAAAATTGAAATTACTTTTTGATAATAAACAGGCAGTGCACGGCCTAAAAAACACTTAATTGACAACATCTTTTGTAAGTTGTTGTTTTTTTTTTTTCATTTTGTTTTTCTTAACCTACTTACAACTACAATTAATGTTGAGAGAATTTCAACTAATTGTAGTGGGGAAATGTAAGATGAGATGAACCCACTGTTGTTTATTGTTGATGTGTTTTGTTTAAACTTTGATATTGTTACAAGTAGAACTGTTGCTATAATTCTTATACGTTTAACAGTTTTATTTGGTTTAATATCTTTAGTTTGTCTAAAACCTTTATGGATGAAGTTTCCTGATGATCTGGCCTAAGCAACCAGTGAAATGCATAGGAATAGCTTATCCCATCAACAATAAATTTCAAGTGTTTTTATCAATAATAAAAACTGGGAATTAAGCACGAATAACAAAATCTTTTGAAATTAAAATTTTGTATTCCCAAAAATTGAAATTACTTTTTGATAATAAACAGGCCTAAAAAACACTTAATTGACAACATCTTTTATAAGTTGTTGTTTTTTTTTTCATTTTGTTTTTCTTAACCTACTTACAACTACAATTAATGTTGAGAGAATTTCAACTAATTGTAGTGGGGAAATGTAAGATGAGATGAACCCACTGTTGTTTATTGTTGATGTGTTTTGTTTTAACTTTGATATTGTTACAAGTAGAACTGTTGCTATAATTCTTATACGTTTAACAGTTTTATTTGGTTTAATATCTTTAGTTTGTCTAAAACCTTTATGGATGAAGTTTCCTGATGATCTGGCCTAAGCAACCAGTGAAATGCATAGGAATAGCTTATCCCATCAACAATAAATTTCAAGTGTTTTTATCAATAATAAAAACTGGGAATTAAGCACGAATAACAAAATCTTTTGAAATTAAAATTTTGTATTCCCAAAAATTGAAATTACTTTTTGATAATAAACAGGCAGTGCACGGTCTAAAAAACACTTAATTGACAACATCTTTTGTAAGTTGTTGTTTTTTTTTTCATTTTGTTTTTCTTAACCTACTTACAACTACAATTAATGTTGAGAGAATTTCAACTAATTGTAGTGGGGAAATGTAAGATGAGATGAACCCACTGTTGTTTATTGTTGATGTGTTTTGTTTAAACTTTGATATTGTTACAAGTAGAACTGTTGCTATAATTCTTATACGTTTAACAGTTTTATTTGGTTTAATATCTTAAGTTTGTCTAAAACCTTTATGGATGAAGTTTCCTGATGATCTGGCCTAAGCAACCAGTGAAATGCATAGGAATAGCTTATCCCATCAACAATAAATTTCAAGTGTTTTTATCAATAATAAAAACTGGGAATTAAGCACGAATAACAAAATCTTTTGAAATTAAAATTTTGTATTCCCAAAAATTGAAATTACTTTTTGATAATAAACAGGCAGTGCACGGCCTAAAAAACACTTAATTGACAACATCTTTTGTAAGTTGTTGTTTTTTTTTTTTCATTTTGTTTTTCTTAACCTACTTACAACTACAATTAATGTTGAGAGAATTTCAACTTATTGTAGTGGGGAAATGTAAGATGAGATGAACCCACTGTTGTTTATTGTTGATGTGTTTTGTTTAAACTTTGATATTGTTACAAGTAGAACTGTTGCTATAATTCTTATACGTTTAACAGTTTTATTTGGATTAATATCTTTAGTTTGTCTAAAACCTTTATGGATGAAGTTTCCTGATGATCTGGCCTAAGCAACCAGTGAAATGCATAGGAATAGCTTATCCCATCAACAATAAATTTCAAGTGTTTTTATCAATAATAAAAACTGGGAATTAAGCACGAATAACAAAATCTTTTGAAATTAAAATTTTGTATTCCCAAAAATTGAAATTACTTTTTGATAATAAACAGGCAGTGCACGGCCTAAAAAACACTTAATTGACAACATCTTTTGTAAGTTGTTGTTTTTTTTTTTTTTTCATTTTGTTTTTCTTAACCTACTTACAACTACAATTAATGTTGAGAGAATTTCAACTAATTGTAGTGGGGAAATGTAAGATGAGATGAACCCACTGTTGTTTATTGTTGATGTGTTTTGTTTTAACTTTGATATTGTTACAAGTAGAACTGTTGCTATAATTCTTATACGTTTAACAGTTTTATTTGGTTTAATATCTTTAGTTTGTCTAAAACCTTTATGGATGAAGTTTCCTGATGATCTGGCCTAAGCAACCAGTGAAATGCATAGGAATAGCTTATCCCATCAACAATAAATTTCAAGTGTTTTTATCAATAATAAAAACTGGGAATTAAGCACGAATAACAAAATCTTTTGAAATTAAAATTTTGTATTCCCAAAAATTGAAATTACTTTTTGATAATAAACAGGCAGTGCACGGCCTAAAAAACACTTAATTGACAACATCTTTTGTAAGTTGTTGTTTTTTTTTTCATTTTGTTTTTCTTAACCTACTTACAACTACAATTAATGTTGAGAGAATTTCAACTAATTGTAGTGGGGAAATGTAAGATGAGATGAACCCACTGTTGTTTATTGTTGATGTGTTTTGTTTTAACTTTGATATTGTTACAAGTAGAACTGTTGCTATAATTCTTATACGTTTAACAGTTTTATTTGGTTTAATATCTTTAGTTTGTCTAAAACCTTTATGGATGAAGTTTCCTGATGATCTGGCCTAAGCAACCAGTGAAATGCATAGGAATAGCTTATCCCATCAACAATAAATTTCAAGTGTTTTTATCAATAATAAAAACTGGGAATTAAGCACGAATAACAAAATCTTTTGAAATTAAAATTTTGTATTCCCAAAAATTGAAATTACTTTTTGATAATAAACAGGCAGTGCACGGCCTAAAAAACACTTAATTGACAACATCTTTTGTAAGTTGTTGTTTTTTTTTTCATTTTGTTTTTCTTAACCTACTTACAACTACAATTAATGTTGAGAGAATTTCAACTAATTGTAGTGGGGAAATGTAAGATGAGATGAACCCACTGTTGTTTATTGTTGATGTGTTTTGTTTTAACTTTGATATTGTTACAAGTAGAACTGTTGCTATAATTCTTATACGTTTAACAGTTTTATTTGGTTTAATATCTTTAGTTTGTCTAAAACCTTTATGGATGAAGTTTCCTGATGATCTGGCCTAAGCAACCAGTGAAATGCATAGGAATAGCTTATCCCATCAACAATAAATTTCAAGTGTTTTTATCAATAATAAAAACTGGGAATTAAGCACGAATAACAAAATCTTTTGAAATTAAAATTTTGTATTCCCAAAAATTGAAATTACTTTTTGATAATAAACAGGCAGTGCACGGCCTAAAAAACACTTAATTGACAACATCTTTTGTAAGTTGTTGTTTTTTTTTTTTTTCATTTTGTTTTTCTTAACCTACTTACAACTACAATTAATGTTGAGAGAATTTCAACTAATTGTAGTGGGGAAATGTAAGATGAGATGAACCCACTGTTGTTTATTGTTGATGTGTTTTGTTTTAACTTTGATATTGTTACAAGTAGAACTGTTGCTATAATTCTTATACGTTTAACAGTTTTATTTGGTTTAATATCTTTAGTTTGTCTAAAACCTTTATGGATGAAGTTTCCTGATGATCTGGCCTAAGCAACCAGTGAAATGCATAGGAATAGCTTATCCCATCAACAATAAATTTCAAGTGTTTTTATCAATAATAAAAACTGGGAATTAAGCACGAATAACAAAATCTTTTGAAATTAAAATTTTGTATTCCCAAAAATTAAAATTACTTTTTGATAATAAACAGGCAGTGCACGGCCTAAAAAACACTTAATTGACAACATCTTTTGTAAGTTGTTGTTTTTTTTTTTTTCATTTTGTTTTTCTTAACCTACTTACAACTACAATTAATGTTGAGAGAATTTCAACTAATTGTAGTGGGGAAATGTAAGATGAGATGAACCCACTGTTGTTTATTGTTGATGTGTTTTGTTTTAACTTTGATATTGTTACAAGTAGAACTGTTGCTATAATTCTTATACGTTTAACAGTTTTATTTGGTTTAATATCTTTAGTTTGTCTAAAACCTTTATGGATGAAGTTTCCTGATGATCTGGCCTAAGCAACCAGTGAAATGCATAGGAATAGCTTATCCCATCAACAATAAATTTCAAGTGTTTTTATCAATAATAAAAACTGGGAATTAAGCACGAATAACAAAATCTTTTGAAATTAAAATTTTGTATTCCCAAAAATTGAAATTACTTTTTGATAATAAACAGGCAGTGCACGGCCTAAAAAACACTTAATTGACAACATCTTTTGTAAGTTGTTGTTTTTTTTTTTCATTTTGTTTTTCTTAACCTACTTACAACTACAATTAATGTTGAGAGAATTTCAACTATGTAATTGTAGTGGGGAAATGTAAGATGAGATGAACCCACTGTTGTTTATTGTTGATGTGTTTTGTTTAAACTTTGATATTGTTACAAGTAGAACTGTTGCTATAATTCTTATACGTTTAACAGTTTTATTTGGTTTAATATCTTTAGTTTGTCTAAAACCTTTATGGATGAAGTTTCCTGATGATCTGGCCTAAGCAACCAGTGAAATGCATAGGAATAGCTTATCCCATCAACAATAAATTTCAAGTGTTTTTATCAATAATAAAAACTGGGAATTAAGCACGAATAACAAAATCTTTTGAAATTAAAATTTTGTATTCCCAAAAATTGAAATTACTTTTTGATAATAAACAGGCAGTGCACGGCCTAAAAAACACTTAATTGACAACATCTTTTGTAAGTTGTTGTTTTTTTTTTCATTTTGTTTTTCTTAACCTACTTACAACTACAATTAATGTTGAGAGAATTTCAACTTATTGTAGTGGGGAAATGTAAGATGAGATGAACCCACTGTTGTTTATTGTTGATGTGTTTTGTTTAAACTTTGATATTGTTACAAGTAGAACTGTTGCTATAATTCTTATACGTTTAACAGTTTTATTTGGTTTAATATCTTTAGTTTGTCTAAAACCTTTATGGATGAAGTTTCCTGATGATCTGGCCTAAGCAACCAGTGAAATGCATACAATAAATTTCAAGTGTTTTTATCAATAATAAAAACTGGGAATTAAGCACGAATAACAAAATCTTTTGAAATTAAAATTTTGTATTCCCAAAAATTGAAATTACTTTTTGATAATAAACAGGCAGTGCACGGCCTAAAAAACACTTAATTGACAACATCTTTTGTAAGTTGTTGTTTTTTTTTCATTTTGTTTTTCTTAACCTACTTACAACTACAATTAATGTTGAGAGAATTTCAACTAATTGTAGTGGGGAAATGTAAGATGAGATGAACCCACTGTTGTTTATTGTTGATGTGTTTTGTTTAAACTTTGATATTGTTACAAGTAGAACTGTTGCTATAATTCTTATACGTTTAACAGTTTTATTTGGTTTAATATCTTTAGTTTGTCTAAAACCTTTATGGATGAAGTTTCCTGATGATCTGGCCTAAGCAACCAGTGAAATGCATAGGAATAGCTTATCCCATCAACAATAAATTTCAAGTGTTTTTATCAATAATAAAAACTGGGAATTAAGCACGAATAACAAAATCTTTTGAAATTAAAATTTTGTATTCCCAAAAATTGAAATTACTTTTTGATAATAAACAGGCAGTGCACGGCCTAAAAAACACTTAATTGACAACATCTTTTGTAAGTTGTTGTTTTTTTTTTTTTTTCATTTTGTTTTTCTTAACCTACTTACAACTACAATTAATGTTGAGAGAATTTCAACTAATTGTAGTGGGGAAATGTAAGATGAGATGAACCCACTGTTGTTTATTGTTGATGTGTTTTGTTTTAACTTTGATATTGTTACAAGTAGAACTGTTGCTATAATTCTTATACGTTTAACAGTTTTATTTGGTTTAATATCTTTAGTTTGTCTAAAACCTTTATGGATGAAGTTTCCTGATGATCTGGCCTAAGCAACCAGTGAAATGCATAGGAATAGCTTATCCCATCAACAATAAATTTCAAGTGTTTTTATCAATAATAAAAACTGGGAATTAAGCACGAATAACAAAATCTTTTGAAATTAAAATTTTGTATTCCCAAAAATTGAAATTACTTTTTGATAATAATTAATAATATTAATAATTAAAATAGAAATTTTGGTGTAGATAAGTTATAATTGCAAAAATTGTTCCAAAAAAGGTTTAATTGGAGGTGCAAACAAAATAGATTGCTCACGTTAAATAAGTGCAACTTTGCTCTTTTGCAAAGTTGCAAATAAATTGACGTTAATACCGTTAATATAAAGAAAAGATAGCGAACAATTCTGCATCACTAACTCCAAGACTTATTTTTTTGAGTTATGTCACTATTGATTTCACTATGAGATTTTATTATTTTACACTGTCCTGCAAGACTTATCTCCTTCGCTTACAAAAACATGCATATATATCTTGTTGTGAAGAAAATGCTTTTATCAAAATTTATAATAAGAAAGTAACTGTTGAAAATAAAAATATTTTTGCAAAGCTATTTTTTTTTTTTTTTTTTTTTTGTTATTTGTTATTAATAAGATTTCATTATGACGTGCAAAATTCCATATTTGTTATTTTTGATAAATACACTAAAATTTATTGTTGAGGGAAAGCTAGTTTCTATGCGCATTTCACTGGTTGCTTAGACCAGATCAACAGGAAACCTTTTTTCAAAGATTTTAGAAAATCTAAAAATATTATACAAATAAAACTTAAAAGCGAATAAGAATTATAAACACTCATAGTCTTACCAGTAACAATATCAAAGCTAAAACAAAACACCAACAATAAACAGTAAGGGTATTCATTTCAATTTTTTTTGGTTGGAAAAATGGAAAAAAGAAAAATTACACTCTTATTGACGTGAAAGAGATTTTTTTTTTTACAAACTGTCAAAAAAATCTGTCAAATAATTCGTGGAAGTAATTGATATTTTTCAAGATGCCGAACAAAAGTGTTAAAATTGAATTAATTGATTATTAAATTTAAAACGAAGTGATTATTGTTATTTTCATCATAATATTCGACTACAAAAAGTTACTCAAAATGGCGATTGTCTGCCAAAAAGTCGAGTGTTTTATTAACTTCAGCTTCTGTCAATTTTTTTGACCCCATTTCTTTTTTTTTAATTCTTTTTTAATAACTTTTTTCATTGAACACATATTTAATATGAATTGTTCTTTTTGAAAGATTAAATGAAAAATAAGTTGTCTTTGAAATGTTGTAGCTAAAAAAAAATAATTTTTAAAATCAGAGTTGTTCAATTCAAGAGTTTATAAAAAGATATGCAATTTTTCGTACTTTGTATTAAAAATTAGCAATTTTTTATGAATGGCAACATCATTTCGTTTGACGTTTAAAGCGGAAAATTACATCTTTTTATCCTGACTTTTTTACACTTGGTTATAGTCTGATAAAAATGTAACTTTTGGTGGAATTTTTTTTTTCTTGTGGTTGTTGTAACAAAAATTACATTTTTCCACTTTTCCATTTTTCCAACAAATAAAAAAACTGAAATGAATACCCTTAGTGAGTTTATATTTTCTTACATTCCCCTAGAATATAATTATATTTTTGCTTAATGTTTTTTGATGTACGCAATTTTTTAAATTTGTTTTTTGTTTTTTTTTTTCTTTCTATTCTGTCTTTAATTTAAATTTTTAATAGAAAAAGGTTTGGATCATATTGGTGAAAATATATTATCGTATTTGGATGCAGATTCGCTAAAGGCAGCTGAATTAGTATGCAAAGAATGGTTGCGGGTTATATCTGAGGGTATGCTATGGAAGAAATTGATTGAACGTAAAGTTCGTACAGATTCTTTATGGCGTGGTTTGGCTGAGAGACGTGGCTGGATACAGTATTTGTTTAAACCACGTCCTGGTACTACACACAGACCTCATTCTTTCTATCGAGCATTGTTTCCTAAAATTATGAACGTAAGTAACAACCATTATTTTATGTACATATATATATTAAGCAAAATTTGTTTTATTATACGTGCGAGAGTGTATCATAAAGTATTGGCAAAACAGTTATACCATATAGGTACATATCTGTTACTTTTTTTTTGCCCACAACTATCTGTTGTTATCTGTTGTATTTAAAATATTGTCTGTGAGTTGATTTAAATCAAGAGTGCCCAATAGGGGTATAACTTATTCCCATTTTTTGCAAATATTAAAATGGCCCTAGCATAGTCGAATAGTCCATTGAAAACAATTTAAAAAAATTATATTAATTTTTCGCGGTTTTCAAAAAAGGTCACCCACAAAACGCGGTAAAGTTGTAAATTTTTTTTTTTTTTTTTATTTGTATTTATACATTTTGCCAAAAATTGTTTAACTTTTTTTTTCATTTATTAATAAAATATTTAAAATTTTTGTATTAAATTTTTTTCTTTAGGGATTTTAGAAAATCGCTTTTGTGGGTGAGGTTTTTATTTTCAAACGACCAAAACAAATTGTTTTCGTAAACAACACATTATTCGCTATCGCGTAGTGCTATGGCCAAAATTTGGTTATACCCCTAGTGCCCAAGCCCTATGCTCTTGATGCTCATTTGTTTTTGTAAAAACACTTAGCTATAGGCTGTGTATTTCCATACACACAGAGAGCTCTCAGCACTAGCAATACGAAATACACAAACAATTTTGTCTTATTAGTTTTTTTGTCGTTCTTCACTGAATACACGCAAGTGCAAAGCAACAACACTTTCGTATGCTTTGCTGGTAAACATTGACGACAGCGATCATCATTGCAGATTTTGTTTTTGTTTAAGGTATGATACCGTTTAACAAAGTGTGTATTGAAAAACACTTGGAAAAAATTGGTGTTAGTCATTTAACAAGAGTCACAAAGTATACAGAGATGAAAAAAGTGACGTATGAAAAATGCCTAAATCATTTGCGAGCTTTCGAAGAAAGAGAAAGAAAACGTTTTTTGTTATTGAAGTGACAATGCGTAAAAACAGGCCGCTACTATCTACACAAATTGCATAATCAAAACAAAAAACGCAAAAAGGGCAGCTTTCGAAGAAAAAGACAGAAAAAAACACAATATTTTCTGTCTCGTGACGCCTCTGTATACTCTGTGCAAGAGTCGACGAACGCGAGAAGTAAAAGTGAATTACATATTTGAAAACGTTTTTATGAATTTTTTGTATTTTTTACGAAATGGACTTGCAAAATAAATGGGAAAAAGATTTTTTTTTTACTTATAATTTTAAGGCTGAAGCACAATGTTTAATATGCTTTCAAATAATGCAAGCTAACACTAAATTTAATATTGAAAGGCATTTTAAGGCACTTCATGCAGATTATGTTGCCAATAAAATAGCTGGTGGATCAAGAGAACAATTAGTTGCGGACTTTATTTCAGGATGCGCTCCGAATCTTGGAGCACATAGAAAGTTATGGTGAGGAAATAAACATGCAACGTCTTAATTTTCAGTCAAATGATACTAATACTGGACCTCTAAAATTATCTTATATTGCAAGCTTAAGAATTGCTCAGAACTTTAAACCGTTTTCTGATGGCATTTTTATAAAAAAAGTTTGCAAAGAAATGCTGTCTTGTTTTGGAGAAAGTGAAAATTTATTGGCAGACTCAATTGAAACAGTTCCTTTGCCACGAAACACAGTGACCCGAAGAGTCGATGAAATTAACAAGTTATGTACATATTTCTCTCTGGCATTGGATGAATCATGCGATATATCTGACATAAGTCAACTAATATTAGCCATCAGAATGGTTGACAATAACTTAAATGTAAATGAGGAAATTTTTGCACTGATTCCGCTCCATCGAAATACGAGAGGCATTGACATTTTTGATGCGGTAAACGGGAGGTTGGGAATAAAAACCGAATCAGCAAGATTAACAGCCATATGCACAGATGGTGCTCCCGCAATGCTCGGCAAAAAGGACGGCTTTATTGGGCAGTTGATTAAAAATGGTATAAAGGTTCCTTCGTTTCACTGTGTAGTTCACCAAGAGTCATTGTGTGCTAAATGGACGAATTGTGTCCACACAATGAGTGTTGTGGTAAAAATAGTGAACAAAATTAGAGGTGGGCACAATTCGTTAACTCATCGTAAGTTTAAGAAATTCCTTGAGGAATGCGAATATCAGTATGGAGATCTACTTATGTTTACTGATGTGAGATGGCTAAGTAGAGGAAAATGCCTTGAACGTTTTTTTCAAGTGCGAAAGGAAGTTGTTGAGTTTATTGAATTGGATTTTAAAAATTTTGAGCTCTTAGACGAAATTAAATCTCAAGCATTTAACATAGACTTAGCATTTTTAACAGACTTAACAACTCATCTTAACTACCTTAATATTTCCCTTCAAGGCAAAAACAAATCTATTTTTGACTTGGTTGACCAAATCAAAGGTTTTCTTAAAAAGATAGATATTTTTATATATGATTTAAATATGGATAGAATGTTCCACTTTCCATGCTTAAAAGCTATCTTAAATGATGAGTACAACATTTTACATTTTGATTTTTTTAAATATTTAAGTCATTTTGACGATTTGAAAACAAATTTAAAAAAAAAATTTAAAGATTTTGACAGCATTAAGCAAATGATAGCCATTTTTTTTACTCCAATGACATGTAGCATATACAATCAAAAGCCTGAGCTACAAATGGAGCTATGTGATCTGCAATGCGATTCTGAACTTAAAAATTCTAATTTAAGTGGCATTGATTTTTGGAAATCCTTAAAACCAAATAAATACCCTTTACTTCACAAGGATATTTTAAGTTTGTATTCCATGTTTGGTAGTACATATATACATATGTGAAAGTACATTTTCAAAATTAAAATTAATAAAAAACAAGCATAGAAGTAGAATGAGCAACGAAAATTTGGAGGCCTTACTAAAATTATCTACAACTGACATTGACATAAATTTGGATAATTTATTGGAAGGATCATGGAAGACTTAAAGGCCATTTCGATTGAAAAGTACGGGTTTGAAATAAAATTTACACGCACTAACCTTTTTTCATTTCAGATAATTTTTACAAAAAATGCAAATTAAATTTTTTTTTGCCGTGTATGTTTATGAAATATTTTTTTATTTGTATGTATTGCTTTTTACAGCAAAAAATATTCAATAAAAATTAGTTTTTCTTTAAATGTATTGGTGTTTGCTCTTCCATAAGGAACTTGTGGGCACTCCTGATTTAAATAATGAAATGATTGAAAAATCATTTAATCAATACCATCCATAATAATGAAATGATTGAAAAATCATTTAATCATTACCATCCAAGGTATATTTATAGCAGGTAGCCGCGAGATTACAACAATTGTACAATAAAACAAACAACAGGGCTTTTTATTGTTGTTATGTGATACGAACTGTCAAACAGCAAAGGGGTTGAAAAGAGACAAAAGATAAAGACAAAAAACTTGTTTACTTGTTTACTATGGAACATTTGACAGTTTGTATCACAAAACAAGCAAATAAAAAATAACCAGCTGGCTTTCCGCGACTACCTGTTATAAATATACCTTTTTACCATCATTATCTGCAAGTACCTGCTTGTGTGAAACACAGGAAAACTCTCATTCTCTTTTTATCCACTCACATCCACTCTGCTAAAAATATGTAATAAAAATACCAACTTACATATCAAGGCGAAATGGCTAGAAGGTGAGGTCAACTCTACAACAACACTGCTTCTGTGGTCGGGTTGTCAAAAAATTGGTTTGCTTACATAAAAAACTAGTTTGTATACAAACTTTGGCAAGTCGATCACAGAAAAAAACACCATATGTTGACTTGACCCCACCTTCTAGTCAATTCGCCTTGTTACATATGTATTAGAAACACTAGACCGCTCGTCAATACGAACTCAGTTTAAGGCATTTTACACGATATGTATTGGGCAGTGCACTTGTCAAAATTCCCCCTGTAAAATACATATGTACATGTCGTGTATAAACAAAAAAAATTTAGCTTCTGTAAATCAATTATTCGTATTCTTTAAAAACAAAACATTTTTCATTAACTGCAATACAATTAAAAGTGAATAAAGGTATAAATCAGTATACAATTTGCTGTTATGAACGATTTTAGGTTATGTTGATGATGAAACCAAAAACGAACGTGTAAAAGCAAAAATTATAAACCTTCTGTATATGTTAATTTTGACAGACATGTCCAATAACATATGGAATTTACATCTGAGCCACTTCAAAATACATATTGTGTAAAATTGCCTTTAGTAAACACACAGAAACTTGTTCATACAGTTGTATTATCTGGTCACATAAACAAATTTGTTTTTTTACTGTAAAAAAAAGTATTTTTCAAAAAATTTTTCCTTTTGCAGCAGCAACAATTGCAAGTCTTTTTTTTTTTACTTTGAGCCAACGCTCTGGGGATGCCCCCTACTATTGCAATGCATTGTGATGGAATTAGGAAAATAGGTTATGGGGAGAAGGAAAGAGGGAGTAGCGTTTGTGGACATTTAATTTGAATTTTTCCAAATTGTAGCCGACTGGAAAGACTTCTGCCGGGAGTCTATTCCACATACGGCCAGTTCGAACAAGAATCGAATTTTCTCTGTAATGCGTTGTGCGATACATTGGACAATCGACAACAAACGGATGTGATCTGCTGAAAAGGCGAGTACTACGGGCATGCACCCGCCTCTCAGGGATGAGTTCGCCCATCTCAGCTGAACATCTTCCGTTGTAATATCGATAGAACAATGCCGCACAACCCACATTCCGACGATGCTCCAAAGAGTCAATAGAGCTGGATACGCTACTGCCATTGATGAGCTCCTTTGCACCCGATCCAGAAGCTTCAAGATAGACCTTGAAGCACCTGCCCAGATATGGGGGTTGTATTCCATTTTCAGTCGGATATAGGCGGTATAAATAGTGAAGAGATCAGACGGAGTGAAGTAGTTCTTGCACCGTTTTAAGAAACCAAGACACTTGAATGCTTCTTTCGACACTTGAAAGACATGTCGGTTCCAACGAACATCATATTGAATTTTCATGCCCAGCACATCAAGAGTGTCTGATTCCTCAATAGCTATACCTCCCATGGATACCAGGGACCCGAAATAACTGTTATTATTTTTTAAATATCCAATATGTTATGGAAAAAATAACTGAACAAATTGGTCCTGTAATAATAATTATAAATTACCCAGAAAATTATAGTTCTGGCATAAACATTATGAAAGATTATTATTTTTTTGGTCTTTGACAACCGTTATGAAAGATTATTATTTTTTTTTTTTTGGTCTTTGATAACCGTTATTAAAGAATATCCACCCTTATTGCGTTTGGCGTATATAAAATCCGCGACTGTTTGGTAATAGATTAAAGAGAACGTGAAATTTGTTCTTTAATCTATTACCAAACTGTCGTAGGCGTATATAAAATACGCCAAACACAATAAGGGTGATTAATTTTTTTGGTCTTTGGTAACCATTATGAATGATTATTAATTTTTTTGGACTTTGGTAGCCATTATGAAATATTTTATTCTTATTGGTTTTCTATAACCATTATAATATTATTTTTTATGTCTTCTATAACCATACTACAGTTCGCAAATCTTAAGATATTTTTATAAAATTTCGCACACTGACTTACATTTGCACAAGGACGAACTTTTTTTTAATGATTTTTGTTAGGATCCGCAAGTTTTTTGATATCTTCCTCATATTTGGTAAATAGAAACAAATTATGCCACACAATCATGGTGCTGAGTTTAAATAAAATCGCTCCAGTTTTAGGCATATTTTCCCGATTTTTTCGCACTAAAATTGTATTTATATACCATTGAGAAGTGAGTGCTGTTAGTGTAGTAGCTAAGATGTGGACTCTGAAACCGATAGGACCCGGATGAAAGTAATTTCTGTTCTAAAGCACTTCGAATCTTGCCGTTCGGATTCAGCATTGAAATATAGGTCTCATATGTATTCTAAGAATATGCAACACACCTAATTACGCATGAGTGGAAGCGCAGTGGTATCATAACGGACATTCAGTGTCTATGTGAACTGACGAATAAAGTCGGCTGCCACTTGTACCTAACCGAAAATACCATTAAGTAGGCTTGTTCGACTATTTTGAACCAAAGTCTACTTCGGAACCATAAAAATTTCGGACCCAAATAGGTGTAGGATATTATGTGGTAGGTCTTGACCGACTATTTCTGTAAAGAGTTTCATTAATTCTATAAAGCTTTTCATAAACTTTGACTGTAACGAAACCTATTTCATAGATTTTATTAGGTTAACTCCAACGAATATTTTCATAAAATTTGTGAAAAAATTCAGTAATAAAATGAATATAATTCCCCAATAACAAAAACGAAAAAAAAGGAAAGAAATTTTTTTTGAATACAGGAAGACCGAAAAAAGAAAAATCTTTCATAATGGGTATGGAAGACCGAAAAAAATAAAAATCTTTTATAATGGTTATAGAAGACCAAAAAAAATTAAAGTCTTGTAATGGTTACGGAAGACCAAAAAAAAATTAAAATCTTTTTTAATGGTTATGGAAGCCCAAAAAAATAAAAACAAACTATAACGGTTATCAAAGATCAAAAAATATTGGTTATTTGTAACAATTATTCAGAGAGCAGGTTTTAAAAATTCGTGATAAATCATTATTTCAGGATTTTTTCAAATATTGGTTATAACAGTTATGTCCCTGATGGATACAGGTGACGTTGACTCCACAAGACGTCTGTGGGTCAACATGCAACATTAGTCTTGCGAGCATTAAAATCGACCCTATTCGCAAGACCCCAATCGGAGATTGTCGTAAGGTCAAGTTTGAGAGTGTCATGCATATTCCGTCTCATAGCTTCAACTTCAGTAAGGCTTGGTCTATGATCAAAGGAAAATTAATGACAAATGCTGCTGTCATCTGCCAAAGAATAGATAGGATTGGAAGTAAGACAAAGGAGGTCGTTAAGAAAAATAAGAAAACGTGTAGGAGAAAGAACAGAGCCTTGCGGTACACCTGAATTTAAATGAAAGCTCGATTTAAATCGAGAGAAATCACTACCGACTCCAAACGCAATAAGCTTTGAAACGAGTGCACCGTGCCACACACGATCAAACGCTTTGGAAATATCCAGAGCAACCACTTTGCTTTCTGCAAATTGGTGAATAGAACGACTCCAACGTTCTATCACACAAAAGTGAATTGGACTCCAGATAATTTACCAAGTGGTGATTGATCATGACCTTCGAGAGCGTAGAGCAAATTGCTATTGGTCGGTAGTTTTCGGGGTTTGTAGCCTCACCCTTTTTTTGGGATTGACTGGACATTGGCTACCTTCCAGCAAGACGGAAAAAAACCCGGTACGAGTAGCTAACTGGAGAGGCTGCCCGATATACAAAAAATTTATAGATGCTAAACAAATTGACAAAAATGGAAGAAGAAAAAACCATAGCAACAAAAAATGTCAACAGGGCAGAAATTATGACAATGATTTTATCAAAAAATCATTTGCTAATCTTTTCCAGCAGGATACCACACTTCAAAACTCTCACCAACAAAAACCGGCTTTTTTCGAGGAATTTTTAAAGCTAGCCAAGTAATTTCTTAATCCGGTTATATCTTTTGAGCAAGAAATTGATAATTTTCGAAGAGAATTTAAAAGCTTGTCAAAGTCTGAGGCAAAAACAGAATTTATGCGCCTCTTGCAGAAAGTAAGAACACAATATGGACCGTAGATGTTTAAGCTTTTTAACATTTAACGTACGATCCTTGATTGAAAAAAGCAGACAAATAGATTTAACAAATACTTTACATCACAACAAAATTGACATAAGATTCATTCAGGAGTGCCACCTAAGAAGAAATAAGGTGATAAAGATTAATGGCTATAATTTTATTTATGATAATTCCCCGATTGGAGTAGCAGTTGTCGTTAAAAACTTGATACAGTACAAAAGAGTTTATGTAAACAATATTGGATTAATGACTTCATTTATACAAATATAGACTTCAGATGGTAATTTAAGGAAGAGATATCTACTGCGGTCCATTTAAATGCCAAGCAATTATCCAACTCAACAGCTTGAGTCGGATCTGAATGCAGTTCTTCAAATTAGTGTGGGATTTGACGGGTTTATTCTTGGCGGTGATTTTAATTCAAAATGTACAGCGTGGGAAGACTTAACAGAGAATGCCAATGGAAAAACGCTTACAAAATTGGCTGGAATAAAACGTGTTAGAAGTTGTTCGTATATGTGATGCTACACCATCTTACTCAAATGGAATTTCTTATTTGAATCACTTACTCCATCCATCCATTTCGGATCATTTTCCGATCAAATTAAAGATAAAACTTGCAGCCATAAGCATAGCTTTAAATCAGCTTCAATTAATTACCTCGTACAAAAATACCAATTGGGATGAATTCTACTAAGATTAAGACAGCAACCAACAAACGCCAACTGTCAAAATAAAGAAATTGATAAACTAGTCGAAAAGTTTAACAATACATTTAAAACAATTCATGATCTTCATACCCAGAAAATAACAATTAAGAATGGAAAAACCTCTATCTGCGAGAACCAAAAAGCTTTTTAAATTAAAATATCAATGGCAAAAAGAACTGAAGAAAAATTTTCATCGCTTCGGAAACAGAATCAACAGTGAGCACAAAATATTAGGTGTGATCCCGTACTCAACTTTGGGAGCCCGCGGGATCCCAATCTTACCGAAAACTGTTCCCGTACTCAAAGTTTGGTAAAGTGAGAGAGCTTTTAAGAGAAAAATATTCTTCTTCTCGCACGCAGTAGCCCGTACTTTTTCTTTGGGCTGATTGGGAAAAATTTAAACAATCAGCTGTGACAAAAAATAAACGATAAAAACTACAAACAAGTATTATCAAAAGAAATAAAATTAAAAATATTAATAAAATAAACAAAAGAAAATGTTAAAAAATGTAGGGTCATGTTTTAATTTTACTTTTGTACATGCTAATGCGTCATTTTATGTATTTTTTTGAACGTTTTCATTGTAACGTTTGCTTTTGGGGTAAAAATTTGGTTTTTATTGTTCCCGTACTTTTGTACATTTTTGTCTATTAGTGAGAAAAATTCTTGCTTACTCTCATTTTACCGAACTTTACCCAAAAAGTACGGGATCGCACCTATTATCTAAACAAATCCAGCTTCTTAAAATTATTATAAAAGAATCACTAAAAATAGAACAAGCGGAAAAAATTAATAACAAACTGAAAAGTATTAAACCAGGACCGAATGCCTTCAAAGAAATGTGTTATTTTGCTGGGAAAAGAAAACTCCGTTTATCGACATCTAAGAATTAACGAAAATATCATTACAAATCCTAAAACTTTTATTCTTCAATCTTTCGCCAAACAAAACCAGATCAGCCGACATATGACCTGGACTCAAGAATTTTAACCTGTATAGAGGCAGTTCCAAGTCATATTCTCTCGTTTGATGACACGCTTGATCCACTTTCAAATTCTGATACATACCATTTTACCAACACGGTGAAAATAAAAAACATAATTCAAGGCATCAACGATAAAACATCATGTGGTTTATTAAAATAATTCCAAAAAAAGCATCAATGAGGCTTTATTATCTGATTTCCGCCCTATAGCATTGCTCTTTATTCTAGGGATAATATTCGAACATATCCTGAAGGAGAAATTTGAAAATGAATTCATAATAAATCCTACATCTGATTTTCAATTTGGTTTTAAAAAATGGCATTCCACACAGCACGCACTTTTAAAGTTTTACAATAGTTACGTTCGAGAACACAAACGTTTTTACTATTTTTTACTAAACTTTACTGCATTTTACGAAATTGCGTTCGAGTACACAAAATGCAGTAAATGAGAACATAAATTGAGAGCGAAAAGTGACAGTTCTTGTCTAAGTATTTACAAATTTTTACTGCAGAAATTTTTGCAGTAAAATTTAGTGAATCAAAAAAACATATGTTTCAAAAGGTAAATAAACAAAAGTAACAAATAAAAAGCATACAAATTGTGAAAAAATTGTTAAATAAAAGTTGAAAAAAAATTTAAACAAAACCAAAAGTGAATAAATATTAATTAATTAAACTGGTTTGTGAAGCATTTATTTGGCTAAATACAAACTTTTGAAATTTTTTTTGTTATGTTAATTTTTTAGAGTTGTAAAAGTGTGAAGTACTTGGATACTTAAGTAATCAATAGCAAACAAATTATTCATGTTCTTTAAAATAATTTAACCCGCTACAAATTACTAAAATCAAATAAAATAAAAAACAAACAAATATGAAAGATTACATAAAATAGTTTGTTTGTATTTTCCAAAAATGTTCGTGTTATAAAAAGTATTTAATCGAGTACCGATAAGAAAACGAGTTAAGTGTCAACATTTTTCAACACTTCAATTATTTGCCATCAGCTGTTGCCTTTATTTTACGAATTTTTACAAATTTTGCGTTCGCGTACTTTTTTGGACAACAGCTTTTTGTGAGAGCAAATTTTTCAGTTTACTCATTTACTGCATTTTACTGTAAAAGTACTCAAACGCACCTAATGACACAGTAAGAGTATTCATTTCAATTTATTTTGGTTGGAAAAATGGAAAAAAGAAAAATTCGGGGGTTTTTTTTTTTTTATAAAAAGTTCAAACTGTCAAAAAATCTGTCAAATAATTCGTGGAAGTAATTGATATTTTTCAAGATGCCGAATAAAAGTGGTAAAAGTGAGTTAATTGATTATTAAACTTAAAACGAAGTGAATGGTGTCATTTTCATCATAATATTCGAGTACAAAAAGTTACCTCAAAATGGCGATTGTCTGCCCAAAAAGTCGAGTATTTTATTAACTTCAGATTCTTTCCATTTTTTTACCACATTTCTTTTGTTTAATAACTTTTTTCATTGCACACATTTTTAATATGAATTTTTCTTTTTGAAAGATTAAATGAGAAAGAAGTTATTTTTGAAATGTTGTAACTATAAAAAATAATTTTTAAAAATCAGAGTTGTACAATTCAAGAGTTTATAAAAAGAGATGCAATTTTTCGTACTTTGTATTAAAACTTAACAATTTTTTATGAATGGCAACATCATTTCGTTTGACGTTTAAGCGGAAAATTACATCTTTTTATCCTGATTTTTTTACACTTGGTTATACATAGTTTGATAAAAATGTAACTTTTGGTGGATTTTTTTTCTTGTGGTTGTTGTAACAAAAATTACATTTTTCCACTTTTCCATTTTTTCAACAAATAAAAAAACTGAAATGAATACCCTCAGTAAATAATTTGAGAAATCAAACTTGCACACAAGGCGAATTTACACCAGGTGAACTTATCTTGCTACGTAAGCAACAGCTGATTACTAACCTTGTGTCAAAATGGTATACCGTCCTGTTGGTTCTGGGGAATCTTAACTAAATTCTATAATTTTCGATTAAAATTGTGAAATTTTTCATGCACTAAAAAATTGAAAATATGCACGAAAAAATATATGCACTAAAAAATAGAAAATATGCACTAAAATCTTAAACTAAAAACTAAAATTCCATAAAAATTGTTTTTTAATTTTACTAAAAAGGAAAACATATAAAACTCAATCTATTGTTATTCAAATATCTATAAAAACTTAAATAACTAATTTGAATTTTTGTTTGTTTAAATAAATAAAGTACTGTTTGATTAAAAGTTAAACCTTGTTATGTACTTGAAGAATGCCAATGCATTTTGGAAAACTTTGTTTGCAGATCCCACTTTAATTCCAGATCAGATAAAAATATTTGAAATTTTTTTAATATTTTGAAATCCATAATTTTTTTTTTTTTTGCAAATCGTTTGGGATTTTTTTTTAATTTGTCGGGCTATTCTTCTTTCCACATTGTTAATTTTGAATTTTGCAATATCAATTAATTTGACTTGAGTATTAAGTGCACTTAATCCCTCCTAATTAGTTATGGTTTCACCGATATATACGTAATTGAAAAATACAAATGCTAATTGACTTCAGTGGGGTAATTCTGTAACTTTTTAACGACAAAAATTTGTTTGAGTATTTTTAAATAAAAATTTTCTACTTAACGACAAATTTTTGTCGTTAAAAAGTTACAGAATTACCACACTGATGTAATTTCAATTTAATATTTCTTTTCCTTTTTTCAATTGCTCAATCATTAGCACCAACAGGCTCTTCAAACATTCTTAAATTACTCGAAGTTTTTTTTGAATAGAATTCAGAAGCGTGTAGCTAGGCACGTATTTTGATACTACTTATTGCAATATTATCGAATTGGCTTCTAAATTCTCTGCAACATGGTATAACCCATGTGCCAAGCAAGTAATTTATAACCCATTGGAAGCCTTAACGATGTAAGGTGCTAAATCGGTTAAAAATATAAGCATCTTTTGTTGAAATCTTGAAAATCAATCATGTATTTAAAGCAAAGCTCAAAAAGAATTTAATTATTATTTAAAAATGTTTTTGAAAAGTTTTTTTTGTGTATTTAAAAATTTTTTTCAGAACTTTTTTATAATATGAAAATTAAAAAATCCCTCAAAAATGTCATAATATGCAAAAATATGCATTTAAAACCTAAATATGCAAAAATATGCATTTTCACTAAAATATGCAACAATATGCAAAAACAAATCGATGACATTTTAACGCAAATTTAATGATTCGGAAAGATAATTGGTCGACATCGTTCTTAGACTATCGACAAAAAACATGCATTTGCATGGAAATCGCATCCCTAGTTATAAATAACATTTCAAAAAAACACAATTTAATATAAAAACAAAATCAAATATTTATTTGAATTTTTGACACAACGTTAAAATATTTTACAGTGTTGTAAAACGTTTTCAAAGTAAGACCACCTTGTATGAATTCGCCTTGCTTGCACAGTGGCGATAACACTAGACATATAACAGGCATTTGATTCGGTTTGTCATAATGCAATTATATATAAACTAATAGAATTGGGAATTGACCCCTATTTGGTTAAACTGATCAAGAGCTATTTAGCTGACCGCACATTTTTTGTCCAAATTAAAAGCATATCATCCTCACAAGGTGATGTAAACGGTGGAGTACCTCAAGGAAGTGTGCAACCGCCATTTCTGTTCAATATTTTTCTTTACGACTTTCCTCATATCTATAGCAATTTTATAGGATGATTACTTAATTTATGCACACAGTGACTCGCCAAATCATCCGCTAGACAACGCCAAAGCACACGTCATGTTGATAATCA
Source organism: Pollenia angustigena (assembly GCA_930367215.1). NCBI lineage: Eukaryota > Metazoa > Arthropoda > Insecta > Diptera > Polleniidae > Pollenia > Pollenia angustigena. The sequence continues at coordinate 17,598,813 of OV884056.1, forward strand.
ATTTCTACAAAACATGGGGAATAAAAATCAATGCAAGTAAAATATGAAGAATCCTGATGAAATGTATCAACAAACACGTGTGTGAAGATAAATATGAAAAGTTAAATATGTTTTTAAAAAATATCGCATGCGATAAAAAATATTTTAAAAAAATATCGCATGCGTATTATAAAGAAAATACGACTATTTATACGAAATTTTACAGTTTTTATGAAAAATTAATAATTTTTATTTAATATTTAAAACTAATTAGATATTTAGTTAGTCTTTTTATATTAAAATTTATGATTTTTGAAAAAATACGACTTAGAGTGAAATTCTCATGAAAGTGCTGTGTGAGGGATATGGCCACTGTGTCCAAACCCTTCGATCTCAGGGAATCAAACCTAATGGAAAATGAAGGCTATGGACAGGGCTACAATATCCTATAAGCACTTTTTCAAAATTGTATTTGTGAAAATTTTTATACATTTTTGAAAATTTGACTTAGAGTGAAATTCTCTTGAAAGTGCTGTGTGAGGGATATGGCCACTGTGTCCAAACCCTTCGATCTCAGGGAATCAAACCTAATGGAAAATGAAGGCTATGGACAGGGCTACAATATCCTATAAGCACTTTTTCCAAATTGTATTTGTGAAAATTTTTATACATTTTTGAAAATTTGACTTAGAGTGAAATTCTCTTGAAAGTGCTGTGTGAGGGATATGGCCACTGTGTCCAAACCCTTCGATCTCAGGGAATCAAACCTAATGGAAAATGAAGGCTATGGACAGGGCTACAATATCCTATAAGCACTTTTTCCAAATTGTATTTGTGAAAATTTTTATACATTTTTGAAAATTTGACTTAGAGTGAAATTCTCTTGAAAGTGCTGTGTGAGGGATATGGCCACTGTGTCCAAACCCTTCGATCTCAGGGAATCAAACCTAATGGAAAATGAAGGCTATGGACAGGGCTACAATATCCTATAAGCACTTTTTCCAAATTGTATTTGTGAAAATTTTTATACATTTTTGAAAATTAGACTTAGAGTGAAATTCTCTTGAAAGTGCTGTGTGAGGGATATGGCCACTGTGTCCAAACCCTTCGATCTCAGGGAATCAAACCTAATGGAAAATGAAGGCTATGGACAGGGCTACAATATCCTATAAGCACTTTTTCCAAATTGTATTTGTGAAAATTTTTATACATTTTTGAAAATTAGACTTAGAGTGAAATTCTCTTGAAAGTGCTGTGTGAGGGATATGGCCACTGTGTCCAAACCCTTCGATCTCAGGGAATCAAACCTAATGGAAAATGAAGGCTATGGACAGGGCTACAATATCCTATAAGCACTTTTTCCAAATTGTATTTGTGAAAATTTTTATACATTTTTGAAAATTTGACTTAGAGTGAAATTCTCTTGAAAGTGCTGTGTGAGGGATATGGCCACTGTGTCCAAACCCTTCGATCTCAGGGAATCAAACCTAATGGAAAATGAAGGCTATGGACAGGGCTACAATATCCTATAAGCACTTTTTCCAAATTGTATTTGTGAAAATTTTTATACATTTTTGAAAATTTGACTTAGAGTGAAATTCTCTTGAAAGTGCTGTGTGAGGGATATGGCCACTGTGTCCAAACCCTTCGATCTCAGGGAATCAAACCTAATGGAAAATGAAGGCTATGGACAGGGCTACAATATCCTATAAGCACTTTTTCCAAATTGTATTTGTGAAAATTTTTATACATTTTTGAAAATTTGACTTAGAGTGAAATTCTCTTGAAAGTGCTGTGTGAGGGATATGGCCACTGTGTCCAAACCCTTCGATCTCAGGGAATCAAACCTAATGGAAAATGAAGGCTATGGACAGGGCTACAATATCCTATAAGCACTTTTTCCAAATTGTATTTGTGAAAATTTTTATACATTTTTGAAAATTTGACTTAGAGTGAAATTCTCTTGAAAGTGCTGTGTGAGGGATATGGCCACTGTGTCCAAACCCTTCGATCTCAGGGAATCAAACCTAATGGAAAATGAAGGCTATGGACAGGGCTACAATATCCTATAAGCACTTTTTCCAAATTGTATTTGTGAAAATTTTTATACATTTTTGAAAATTTGACTTAGAGTGAAATTCTCTTGAAAGTGCTGTGTGAGGGATATGGCCACTGTGTCCAAACCCTTCGATCTCAGGGAATCAAACCTAATGGAAAATGAAGGCTATGGACAGGGCTACAATATCCTATAAGCACTTTTTCCAAATTGTATTTGTGAAAATTTTTATACATTTTTGAAAATTTGACTTAGAGTGAAATTCTCTTGAAAGTGCTGTGTGAGGGATATGGCCACTGTGTCCAAACCCTTCGATCTCAGGGAATCAAACCTAATGGAAAATGAAGGCTATGGACAGGGCTACAATATCCTATAAGCACTTTTTCCAAATTGTATTTGTGAAAATTTTTATACATTTTTGAAAATTTGACTTAGAGTGAAATTCTCTTGAAAGTGCTGTGTGAGGGATATGGCCACTGTGTCCAAACCCTTCGATCTCAGGGAATCAAACCTAATGGAAAATGAAGGCTATGGACAGGGCTACAATATCCTATAAGCACTTTTTCCAAATTGTATTTGTGAAAATTTGTATACATTTTTGAAAATTTGACTTAGAGTGAAATTCTCTTGAAAGTGCTGTGTGAGGGATATGGCCACTGTGTCCAAACCCTTCGATCTCAGGGAATCAAACCTAATGGAAAATGAAGGCTATGGACAGGGCTACAATATCCTATAAGCACTTTTTCCAAATTGTATTTGTGAAAATTTTTATACATTTTTGAAAATTTGACTTAGAGTGAAATTCTCTTGAAAGTGCTGTGTGAGGGATATGGCCACTGTGTCCAAACCCTTCGATCTCAGGAAATCAAACCTAATGGAAAATGAAGGCTATGGACAGGGCTACAATATCCTATAAGCACTTTTTCCAAATTGTATTTGTGAAAATTTTTATACATTTTTGAAAATTTGACTTAGAGTGAAATTCTCTTGAAAGTGCTGTGTGAGGGATATGGCCACTGTGTCCAAACCCTTCGATCTCAGGGAATCAAACCTAATGGAAAATGAAGGCTATGGACAGGGCTACAATATCCTATAAGCACTTTTTCCAAATTGTATTTGTGAAAATTTTTATACATTTTTGAAAATTTGACTTAGAGTGAAATTCTCTTGAAAGTGCTGTGTGAGGGATATGGCCACTGTGTCCAAACCCTTCGATCTCAGGGAATCAAACCTAATGGAAAATGAAGGCTATGGACAGGGCTACAATATCCTATAAGCACTTTTTCCAAATTGTATTTGTGAAAATTTTTATACATTTTTGAAAATTTGACTTAGAGTGAAATTCTCTTGAAAGTGCTGTGTGAGGGATATGGCCACTGTGTCCAAACCCTTCGATCTCAGGGAATCAAACCTAATGGAAAATGAAGGCTATGGACAGGGCTACAATATCCTATAAGCACTTTTTCCAAATTGTATTTGTGAAAATTTTTATACATTTTTGAAAATTAGACTTAGAGTGAAATTCTCTTGAAAGTGCTGTGTGAGGGATATGGCCACTGTGTCCAAACCCTTCGATCTCAGGGAATCAAACCTAATGGAAAATGAAGGCTATGGACAGGGCTACAATATCCTATAAGCACTTTTTCCAAATTGTATTTGTGAAAATTTTTATAAATTTTTGAAAATTTGACTTAGAGTGAAATTCTCTTGAAAGTGCTGTGTGAGGGATGTAGCCACTGTGTCCAAACCCTTCGATCTCAGGGAATCAAACCTAATGGAAAATGAAGGCTATGGACAGGGCTACAATATCCTATAAGCACTTTTTCCAAATTGTATTTGTGAAAATTTTTATACATTTTTGAAAATTTGACTTAGAGTGAAATTCTCTTGAAAGTGCTGTGTGAGGGATATGGCCACTGTGTCCAAACCCTTCGATCTCAGGGAATCAAACCTAATGGAAAATGAAGGCTATGGACAGGGCTACAATATCCTATAAGCACTTTTTCCAAATTGTATTTGTGAAAATTTTTATACATTTTTGAAAATTTGACTTAGAGTGAAATTCTCTTGAAAGTGCTGTGTGAGGGATATGGCCACTGTGTCCAAACCCTTCGATCTCAGGGAATCAAACCTAATGGAAAATGAAGGCTATGGACAGGGCTACAATATCCTATAAGCACTTTTTCCAAATTGTATTTGTGAAAATTTTTATACATTTTTGAAAATTTGACTTAGAGTGAAATTCTCTTGAAAGTGCTGTGTGAGGGATATGGCCACTGTGTCCAAACCCTTCGATCTCAGGGAATCAAACCTAATGGAAAATGAAGGCTATGGACAGGGCTACAATATCCTATAAGCACTTTTTCCAAATTGTATTTGTGAAAATTTTTATACATTTTTGAAAATTTGACTTAGAGTGAAATTCTCTTGAAAGTGCTGTGTGAGGGATATGGCCACTGTGTCCAAACCCTTCGATCTCAGGGAATCAAACCTAATGGAAAATGAAGGCTATGGACAGGGCTACAATATCCTATAAGCACTTTTTCCAAATTGTATTTGTGAAAATTTTTATACATTTTTGAAAATTTGACTTAGAGTGAAATTCTCTTGAAAGTGCTGTGTGAGGGATATGGCCACTGTGTCCAAACCCTTCGATCTCAGGGAATCAAACCTAATGGAAAATGAAGGCTATGGACAGGGCTACAATATCCTATAAGCACTTTTTCCAAATTGTATTTGTGAAAATTTTTATACATTTTTGAAAATTTGACTTAGAGTGAAATTCTCTTGAAAGTGCTGTGTGAGGGATATGGCCACTGTGTCCAAACCCTTCGATCTCAGGGAATCAAACCTAATGGAAAATGAAGGCTATGGACAGGGCTACAATATCCTATAAGCACTTTTTCCAAATTGTATTTGTGAAAATTTTTATACATTTTTGAAAATTTGACTTAGAGTGAAATTCTCTTGAAAGTGCTGTGTGAGGGATATGGCCACTGTGTCCAAACCCTTCGATCTCAGGGAATCAAACCTAATGGAAAATGAAGGCTATGGACAGGGCTACAATATCCTATAAGCACTTTTTCCAAATTGTATTTGTGAAAATTTTTATACATTTTTGAAAATTTGACTTAGAGTGAAATTCTCTTGAAAGTGCTGTGTGAGGGATATGGCCACTGTGTCCAAACCCTTCGATCTCAGGGAATCAAACCTAATGGAAAATGAAGGCTATGGACAGGGCTACAATATCCTATAAGCACTTTTTCCAAATTGTATTTGTGAAAATTTTTATACATTTTTGAAAATTTGACTTAGAGTGAAATTCTCTTGAAAGTGCTGTGTGAGGGATATGGCCACTGTGTCCAAACCCTTCGATCTCAGGGAATCAAACCTAATGGAAAATGAAGGCTATGCACAGGGCTACAATATCCTATAAGCACTTTTTCCAAATTGTATTTGTGAAAATAATCTATATTGATCATAGCTGCAGTATGTAGAGCTCCGCAACATGTTTGTTGCAACATTTTAAAATAAACGTAAAAAAACAAATTGTCAAACCTGTTGGAAAGAAAAAGTCGGTTACAATAAAATGGATCAACGCAAGCAACATTTACGACAACATGAGAACTGTCTTATACGAATAAATTTTAGTTAAAAAAAAAATGATCGAACTGGATGAATGATGTTAAATGAATGAAGACAAATGCAAAGGCAAATAATCGTTACTAAAAGAATGTTTACAGTTTTAACAGCCAAACAGCGTTGCCGTTGTGCATTTTCTAAATGGGGCAAAAAAAGGAGGTCGCAAAAAAGGTTTTAATAAACAAACAAGATTTATTTTAGCTTAAAAAAATAAACACCAAATTTTAACAATTATTTGCTCATGGAAATGGCATACTATACTTTCTAACTTGTTAATATTGATTTTCTACCGGAAAAATTATTTAGAAGTCGTAAAAACTGTTTTAACAAAATTTTTTTGCGCATATTAACTATTCTATAAAAATTTTAATTCTATAAATTTTTACTTAGTCTTCTGTTAAAGTCAATTTTTCAAAATTAGAGACAAAAAATGAAATTACAAATTTCTACTTTGTTTCTGTTCGAAAGTTTATTTTTAGTATTTCTTTAAATTCGAAAAGACTCCTTTAGCTAAGCCACTACTTTTGGGCAGAGAAAAAAATTATGGCAACGAGTTCAACTATTTACGTAAATATTTTCGTTAAATCTAATTTTTTAAATTTCCGCCTATCAGAGTGTTAGAAATAAAAACCAAGATGACAGATATTTAGTGTAATTTTTTTTTTTTTTTTTGCGATAATTACCATTTATTTTATTAAAAACATAAATAGTTAAAATAATCATATTATTATAAATTAATTTGAACTTTTCAAAAAATTATTGGCAACATCTTATGAAGTTAAAAACTTGTATTTTTAGGTACTTTTAGATTGATATACATACATGCTTATATATTTTCCCTTAGTTTCAGTAAGAAGTATAGGGCTTGAATTTAAGATTTACGATATTTATTATATCACAAGCTTAAGTTTTATTATATACATTTACATTTAAACTGAAGTAATATTTTTGGTTTCGTATTGTATATCACGGTACAATATTAAAATTAGTAATAACTTTCTTTCAGTCGAAAGTGTAAAAAAACTTTTATTAAATTTAATATATACATATAAGTATAAGCATATATATATATATATATATATATATATATATATATATATATATACATATATAAAGTGCAAAGTTACTCCCTAATATAAAGTATTTTTGCAAAGCGGTTTCGAAAAAAATATTTAATTTTATTCCGAACGTATGGACCGCTTTTTTAATTTTTCTTTATAACATTTGCATATAAAGACGGATCTTAAAGTTTGATATATCAACGTTTTTGCCTTGAGACGTTTGACTTGTCACAATTTTATACAACTATTAATTACACAAAAATACTTTATATTAGGGTATATGGGGATTTTTTTTTAGTTTTTTTTTGAGGTCTATATTGATAGAATTTTTTTATAATTACGACTGTAACAAAATTATTAAAAATTTTAATAGTCTTAACATATTAATTTTAATTTGTAGTATGAACACCTTTATCATATTTTGGCATAAATAACACTTGAAAGGGAGGCTATACGGAATATTCAGTATTTTATTATAGTAGTCAAAGCAATCTTTATCAACTCCTCTATTACATGTAAAACATTTAAAAACTGATTGAAGCCGACTTCCTTCACAATGAAGACATTCGATGTTACGGTCTCCATATTGTATTAAATCGTTTTTTATTGATGTTCTATATACGTCAGGATTTAAAATTTTTTCCAAAGATTTTTTCAATAAAATTGCCTCTATTAATTCGATACAAAGAACACCGCAGTTGTATGAGTCCTTCTGTACGTAATGGTCTAAGATTTTCAATTTCCAACATTTTTCTTCAAGGTTATTTACACATTTCAGGAATATTTGAAATTTATTTTCGCACTCATTTTTTGTAGCTTTCATGGGATCTATATACACAAATGTTTTTTCTTCAAAATTAACGTAAGCGAATGTAAAATGATTGGTTGTATGCAAAAGGATAAATGTTTGCTTAGTTTGTTGTCTAACGAAAGGTTTTATTTCTTGAATTGTTTTTGTATTAAAAATTCCAATTCCAATCTCACATGGAAGACATTCCCAATCAATAATGTTGTTCTTAAAAAAAAGAATATGGCAATACAACTCTAAAATATTGTTAAAAATTTCTTTTCTTGGGTTCAAAGTTTGAAATTCATTCAAATAAATGCATTGACCAAAATGTGGACGATCTATATGAAGTTTATCGTATATATCGGCATAATTAAATAACACAATTTTTACATTACTATTTAGTTTTATTTTGCTAAGCAAAGCTTCTTCTTTTGATTTGGCGGATTTAAATTGTTTTTCGACTTGCATCTGTACATCATTAACGCTTTCTTTAATTTTTCGCGGTGTTCTTTTCCAGACATCTTCTATAAGCGCTTCAGACCTTAAATGTGCTGTTTTTGTATCATCCTGGTATTCACTGCATATGTTTTCTATGTCTTTAATTTTTGCTTGGACATATTTTTTTGAGAGTCTTGCATATTCACTGGGTCTTATATGACGCCTTCCACTCAAAGTAACATTTTTATTAATATTGAAATAACTTTCAATGGGACTGTTTGAAATTCTTGTTTGGTCATTGGTTTCTACCATAACCCCCATTAAATTGGTCCAAAACACCGCATAAGGAATGTATTTCTTTAACATTAAATTAAGAAAATTTATATTTTTCAAATTATTGGGTTGTCCAGCTGTTGCGATATTTGATTTTTTTATTGAATTATAAATTTCCAGCCCTTTTTTGTAGAAAGGACTATTTTGAAATTGCGGTGCGTTCTGCTTCGATTTTTCAAATTTGGATGAATACATTGAAAAATCATCCTCAGTTTGCCATAGACAATGCTCAAAATAATTTTTGGCAATTTCAAATCTACAGTCCACAATTGACGACAACAACACAATACATACATTTTTCCACCACGTCCAAAAGTCTCCTATTGAACAAATGTTAATCGCTTTAATCATTACTTTTTTCAAAAAATTTTCTTGGTTTTCAGCAACGGCACAACCTTGTATGTCATTAAGACATATTTTTTAAAAGTGGCAGCAACATATTTGAATAATAACTAATTTTGGTGGTAATTTTTCACAATTTTCAATTATATTAAAACATTGATCCAAATATCGCGAAACGGATTCTAAATTATTAACTATTTTAATTGTGGCGTTAATAATAGCCCAACTCCAATCCATACAAAGTCGTTTGCTTAGGGGCCATTTAATTTTATGTTCAATACAAAATACTTTTAAATCCATTAAAAATTTTTTGATGTCTTCCTCGAAATGCCGTGCTAATAATGCTTCAGCTATTGGAACTACTATTCCTTTTTTACTTGGACGTTGTACATGCAAAACAATACTGTACAAAAATACTCGTTTTGAATTTGGTTCATATTTTTTTACCACGCCTCCTGTTGCGTCGATAAATAGAGTATTTCTACTTCTTTTAATTAATTTACCATTATATTTAATTACACTAAATATCTGTCATCTTGGTTTTTATTTCTAACACTCTGATAGCCGGAAATTTAAAAAATTAGATTTAACGAAAATATTTACGTAAATAGTTGAACTCGTTGCCATAATTTTTTTCTCTGCCCAAAAGTAGTGGCTTAGCTAAAGGAGTCTTTTCGAATTTAAAGAAATACTAAAAATAAACTTTCGAACAGAAACAAAGTAGAAATTTGTAATTTCATTTTTTGTCTCTAATTTTGAAAAATTGACTTTAACAGAAGACTAAGTAAAAATTTATAGAATTAAAATTTTTATAGAATAGTTAATATGCGCAAAAAAATTTTGTTAAAACAGTTTTTACGACTTCTAAATAATTTTTCCGGTAGAAAATCAATATTAACAAGTTAGAAAGTATAGTATGCCATTTCCATGAGCAAATAATTGTTAAAATTTGGTGTTTATTTTTTTAAGCTAAAATAAATCTTGTTTGTTTATTAAAACCTTTTTTGCGACCTCCTTTTTTTGCCCCATTTAGAAAATGCACAACGGCAACGCTGTTTGGCTGTTAAAACTGTAAACATTCTTTTAGTAACGATTATTTGCCTTTGCATTTGTCTTCATTCATTTAACATCATTCATCCAGTTCGATCATTTTTTTTTTAACTAAAATTTATTCGTATAAGACAGTTCTCATGTTGTCGTAAATGTTGCTTGCGTTGATCCATTTTATTGTAACCGACTTTTTCTTTCCAACAGGTTTGACAATTTGTTTTTTTACGTTTATTTTAAAATGTTGCAACAAACATGTTGCGGAGCTCTACATACTGCAGCTATGATCAATATAGATTATTTTCACAAATACAATTTGGAAAAAGTGCTTATAGGATATTGTAGCCCTGTGCATAGCCTTCATTTTCCATTAGGTTTGTTTCCCTGAGATCGAAGGGTTTGGACACAGTGGCCATATCCCTCACACAGCACTTTCAAGAGAATTTCACTCTAAGTCAAATTTTCAAAAATGTATAAAAATTTTCACAAATACAATTTGGAAAAAGTGCTTATAGGATATTGTAGCCCTGTCCATAGCCTTCATTTTCCATTAGGTTTGATTCCCTGAGATCGAAGGGTTTGGACACAGTGGCCATATCCCTCACACAGCACTTTCAAGAGAATTTCACTCTAAGTCAAATTTTCAAAAATGTATAAAAATTTTCACAAATACAATTTGGAAAAAGTGCTTATAGGATATTGTAGCCCTGTCCATAGCCTTCATTTTCCATTAGGTTTGATTCCCTGAGATCGAAGGGTTTGGACACAGTGGCCATATCCCTCACACAGCACTTTCAAGAGAATTTCACTCTAAGTCAAATTTTCAAAAATGTATAAAAATTTTCACAAATACAATTTGGAAAAAGTGCTTATAGGATATTGTAGCCCTGTCCATAGCCTTCATTTTCCATTAGGTTTGATTCCCTGAGATCGAAGGGTTTGGACACAGTGGCCATATCCCTCACACAGCACTTTCAAGAGAATTTCACTCTAAGTCAAATTTTCAAAAATGTATAAAAATTTTCACAAATACAATTTGGAAAAAGTGCTTATAGGATATTGTAGCCCTGTCCATAGCCTTCATTTTCCATTAGGTTTGATTCCCTGAGATCGAAGGGTTTGGACACAGTGGCCATATCCCTCACACAGCACTTTCAAGAGAATTTCACTCTAAGTCTAATTTTCAAAAATGTATAAAAATTTTCACAAATACAATTTGGAAAAAGTGCTTATAGGATATTGTAGCCCTGTCCATAGCCTTCATTTTCCATTAGGTTTGATTCCCTGAGATCGAAGGGTTTGGACACAGTGGCCATATCCCTCACACAGCACTTTCAAGAGAATTTCACTCTAAGTCAAATTTTCAAAAATGTATAAAAATTTTCACAAATACAATTTGGAAAAAGTGCTTATAGGATATTGTAGCCCTGTCCATAGCCTTCATTTTCCATTAGGTTTGATTCCCTGAGATCGAAGGGTTTGGACACAGTGGCCATATCCCTCACACAGCACTTTCAAGAGAATTTCACTCTAAGTCAAATTTTCAAAAATGTATAAAAATTTTCACAAATACAATTTGGAAAAAGTGCTTATAGGATATTGTAGCCCTGTCCATAGCCTTCATTTTCCATTAGGTTTGATTCCCTGAGATCGAAGGGTTTGGACACAGTGGCCATATCCCTCACACAGCACTTTCAAGAGAATTTCACTCTAAGTCAAATTTTCAAAAATGTATAAAAATTTTCACAAATACAATTTGGAAAAAGTGCTTATAGGATATTGTAGCCCTGTCCATAGCCTTCATTTTCCATTAGGTTTGATTCCCTGAGATCGAAGGGTTTGGACACAGTGGCCACATCCCTCACACAGCACTTTCAAGAGAATTTCACTCTAAGTCAAATTTTCAAAAATTTATAAAAATTTTCACAAATACAATTTGGAAAAAGTGCTTATAGGATATTGTAGCCCTGTCCATAGCCTTCATTTTCCATTAGGTTTGATTCCCTGAGATCGAAGGGTTTGGACACAGTGGCCATATCCCTCACACAGCACTTTCAAGAGAATTTCACTCTAAGTCAAATTTTCAAAAATTTATAAAAATTTTCACAAATACAATTTGGAAAAAGTGCTTATAGGATATTGTAGCCCTGTCCATAGCCTTCATTTTCCATTAGGTTTGATTCCCTGAGATCGAAGGGTTTGGACACAGTGGCCATATCCCTCACACAGCACTTTCAAGAGAATTTCACTCTAAGTCAAATTTTCAAAAATGTATAAAAATTTTCACAAATACAATTTGGAAAAAGTGCTTATAGGATATTGTAGCCCTGTCCATAGCCTTCATTTTCCATTAGGTTTGATTCCCTGAGATCGAAGGGTTTGGACACAGTGGCCACATCCCTCACACAGCACTTTCAAGAGAATTTCACTCTAAGTCAAATTTTCAAAAATTTATAAAAATTTTCACAAATACAATTTGGAAAAAGTGCTTATAGGATATTGTAGCCCTGTCCATAGCCTTCATTTTCCATTAGGTTTGATTCCCTGAGATCGAAGGGTTTGGACACAGTGGCCATATCCCTCACACAGCACTTTCAAGAGAATTTCACTCTAAGTCAAATTTTCAAAAATGTATAAAAATTTTCACAAATACAATTTGGAAAAAGTGCTTATAGGATATTGTAGCCCTGTCCATAGCCTTCATTTTCCATTAGGTTTGATTCCCTGAGATCGAAGGGTTTGGACACAGTGGCCATATCCCTCACACAGCACTTTCAAGAGAATTTCACTCTAAGTCAAATTTTCAAAAATGTATAAAAATTTTCACAAATACAATTTGGAAAAAGTGCTTATAGGATATTGTAGCCCTGTCCATAGCCTTCATTTTCCATTAGGTTTGATTCCCTGAGATCGAAGGGTTTGGACACAGTGGCCATATCCCTCACACAGCACTTTCAAGAGAATTTCACTCTAAGTCAAATTTTCAAAAATGTATAAAAATTTTCACAAATACAATTTGGAAAAAGTGCTTATAGGATATTGTAGCCCTGTCCATAGCCTTCATTTTCCATTAGGTTTGATTCCCTGAGATCGAAGGGTTTGGACACAGTGGCCATATCCCTCACACAGCACTTTCAAGAGAATTTCACTCTAAGTCAAATTTTCAAAAATGTATAAAAATTTTCACAAATACAATTTGGAAAAAGTGCTTATAGGATATTGTAGCCCTGTCCATAGCCTTCATTTTCCATTAGGTTTGATTCCCTGAGATCGAAGGGTTTGGACACAGTGGCCATATCCCTCACACAGCACTTTCAAGAGAATTTCACTCTAAGTCAAATTTTCAAAAATGTATAAAAATTTTCACAAATACAATTTGGAAAAAGTGCTTATAGGATATTGTAGCCCTGTCCATAGCCTTCATTTTCCATTAGGTTTGATTCCCTGAGATCGAAGGGTTTGGACACAGTGGCCATATCCCTCACACAGCACTTTCAAGAGAATTTCACTCTAAGTCAAATTTTCAAAAATGTATAAAAATTTTCACAAATACAATTTGGAAAAAGTGCTTATAGGATATTGTAGCCCTGTCCATAGCCTTCATTTTCCATTAGGTTTGATTCCCTGAGATCGAAGGGTTTGGACACAGTGGCCACATCCCTCACACAGCACTTTCAAGAGAATTTCACTCTAAGTCAAATTTTCAAAAATTTATAAAAATTTTCACAAATACAATTTGGAAAAAGTGCTTATAGGATATTGTAGCCCTGTCCATAGCCTTCATTTTCCATTAGGTTTGATTCCCTGAGATCGAAGGGTTTGGACACAGTGGCCATATCCCTCACACAGCACTTTCAAGAGAATTTCACTCTAAGTCAAATTTTCAAAAATTTATAAAAATTTTCACAAATACAATTTGGAAAAAGTGCTTATAGGATATTGTAGCCCTGTCCATAGCCTTCATTTTCCATTAGGTTTGATTCCCTGAGATCGAAGGGTTTGGACACAGTGGCCATATCCCTCACACAGCACTTTCAAGAGAATTTCACTCTAAGTCAAATTTTCAAAAATGTATAAAAATTTTCACAAATACAATTTGGAAAAAGTGCTTATAGGATATTGTAGCCCTGTCCATAGCCTTCATTTTCCATTAGGTTTGATTCCCTGAGATCGAAGGGTTTGGACACAGTGGCCACATCCCTCACACAGCACTTTCAAGAGAATTTCACTCTAAGTCAAATTTTCAAAAATTTATAAAAATTTTCACAAATACAATTTGGAAAAAGTGCTTATAGGATATTGTAGCCCTGTCCATAGCCTTCATTTTCCATTAGGTTTGATTCCCTGAGATCGAAGGGTTTGGACACAGTGGCCATATCCCTCACACAGCACTTTCAAGAGAATTTCACTCTAAGTCAAATTTTCAAAAATTTATAAAAATTTTCACAAATACAATTTGGAAAAAGTGCTTATAGGATATTGTAGCCCTGTCCATAGCCTTCATTTTCCATTAGGTTTGATTCCCTGAGATCGAAGGGTTTGGACACAGTGGCCATATCCCTCACACAGCACTTTCATGAGAATTTCACTCTAAGTCGTATTTTTTCAAAAATCATAAATTTTAATATAAAAAGACTAACTAAATATCTAATTAGTTTTAAATATTAAATAAAAATTATTAATTTTTCATAAAAACTGTAAAATTTCGTATAAATAGTCGTATTTTCTTTATAATACGCATGCGATATTTTTTTAAAATATTTTTTATCGCATGCGATATTTTTTAAAAACATATTTAACTTTTCATATTTATCTTCACACACGTTCAACAAACATGTTAGTACCATAAAAAAAAACTTTCCAATACTTACATATGGGCAAATCCTGCGTGACGAACGCTACATTCGCACACGTTTTCTGATTGAAATATAAACATTTTTTGGTCTTTAAGAAAATATAGCTTCAACTGATATATTGTATTTAGTGACATTAATATGTACTTACGAATGGAATATATCATAATTTCTTGGCAAGTATTTCGACCCCTTGCGCGAAATTATCGTATGTTACAAAACCCAAATTTTACAGGACAGCCATTTTTCTACTTTTCTCTGCTTTCGCTTGCAATATAAAAATGAAAATATACATTTAATTTTTGGAGCAACGAAGTGGAATTCGCCTACAATATTTTGTCAGGTGACGTCTTTTTGAATGTAGAACAAGATTGCATCAAAAACACAATTTCAAAAAAATTGGCATACATATACGATAATTTCGCGCAAAGGGGTCGATTTGTTGCGAAATAATCGATCACAAAGTTTTGTGACGCACGCTACAAAAAGTGGAAGCAACTTCAAAGGTTGAAGTGTGTTTTCCTAATTTTTAGCGAATTTGGCATGATACAAAATTCAATTCCTAAAATAAAGATGACTATAAGAGAATTCTAAACGCCATTATTCGCAGATAAAAAAAGGTTGTGATTTTTTGACAAAGCCGTGAACCCTTTTTGACGCACGATAAACTCGGGGGGGTGCTTTTTAATCGTGGGAGGTAAGGCCATGATGGCTTTATTGCTCAATTGAATGGGAGATAAAGCCGTAATGGTCTTATTGCCCAACCATTAAGAGGTAAGGTCATATATAAAATTTTGCGAAGTGAGAGATATAGCCATATTTTTTCCCCCAAATGAGAGGCAAAGCCATATTTTTCCAGACTATTGTTACGCATGGTGCAAACATTCTGTAAAAGGGGAAATCCTTAGTTTCATTGAAAAACATTTTTTTATTCTTGTGACGCACGCAGGAAAACTTTATTCAGCGAAGCCACCTGCCGCATCCTACTGGAGGAAAAAACGCCTAAGCGCGGCCACAGGCCGCCACGCAGAAAAACTGTAGTATGCGAAGCCAGATTTCAATACTTAACTTTAGTAAAAGGGAAAATCATTACCTCTTAATTATAAAAATAAGAAAACTATTAATCAATGTTAAATGGGAAAGTTCTTCAAAACTGAAATGAGAGATAAAGCCATATCCTAATATTACTAATGTGTCCTAAGGCCATGACGGCTTTGCCTCCCATTCGAATGAAAAAAAAAAAATAAAAGGCTTTATCTCTCTTTTGAATGGGAGATAAAGCCATCATGGTCTTACTTCCCATAGTTAAAAAGCACCCCCCTAAATTCTAAAAAAAAAAAAAAAAACAAAGGGGTAGGATTTGATAAAAATTATTGCATTAATGATCATTGAAATACATATTTTTTAATATAAAAATTAAATTATACATCTGGTCTAATATTCCATTAAAAAAAAATTCATTTGAAAAATTTTTGGTTGGTGGACTGTTTCTGGGATTTGCGCATATACGACACCTCTAGATGCGCTTCGTCTACAAAAGATATTTGTTGAAAAACTTGCTACACATGATAATAATCTAGGACACAACCTACCTCTCACCTGTAGGATTATAAATGAAAACCTTGATGATCGGCAATGGATGCCAAGAATCTATATGAGAGCTGAGCCGGGAGTACACAGAGGCTAAATGATAGAATTTGTTTTTTTTAATATTCCCAATGTACCTAAAACTGTCAGTTTGAAATTAAATTTTATTTGATACTAGCTGGCCGCTCCGGCTTCGCTCGGTACTTGATTACTAATGATCGATGGAGCCGTTTTCTGATTTTAGGTAATTCGAAAAAGTGGGCGGGGCAAAATTTTCTTTTTGTATGAACCTAAGTTGGACCATGGAGATCATTTTAAATCGTCCAAAACGGTCAAGTCGTTCTCAAGTTATGCGATCAGCAACATACAACATTTCATTTTTATTATTTAGATATAAAATTTAACTTAATATAAATGGTATTATCCTTTTACATAAATTAATATTCGAAGTAATATAAGTATTAAAAAAGAACAATTTAACAGTTTCGAGTTTGGTAACTTGGTATAAGTGTTTTTATTGTTATTATTATTAAGCTCATTATGTAGTTTGGTTGTTATTATTGTAATTTTGACAGCTTCCTATGCACTGTCTGTAAACGATAAAGACCTTGAGCAACCCTAAGACTCAATTCATTAATGTTATTAACATGTCTTTAAAAAAATAAAAATCATTTTGCAAGTAGCGTTTTCTATGAAAATACCGTACATGTCATTGTTTATTTAAGTTAAACAAATGTAATCGAAAATAAAAAAGACCCAATAAAATAATTTACTTACTTACTTTAATTATGTAGTTTTTCATATAGTTTTATTGTAATTTGACATGAAAACCTAATTTTAAACATAAACAGATATTTAAATAGAATTGGTGAAATAAGCCCTTCGACAAAAACTTAAATTAAAAAAGCTCTTTTTACATCAATATTAATTTATTAAGTTTATTAAACGTCTTTCTTTTAATTATCTAGGATATTGAAAGTATTGAAAACAATTGGAGAACAGGCCGTCACATGCTGCGTCGCATTAATTGTCGTTCGGAAAATTCAAAAGGTGTTTATTGTCTACAATACGATGATGTAAAGATAGTATCAGGTTTACGTGATAATACAATTAAAATATGGGATCGTACGGATTTGCAATGTGTCAAGGTACAACTCTTTTTTTTATAAATTTCTCTGAAATTGGAAATATATTTTCGCATTTCTTTTAAAGACTCTAACCGGTCACACCGGTTCAGTTTTGTGTCTTCAATACGATGATAAAGTCATTATTAGCGGTTCATCTGATTCAACGGTACGCGTCTGGGACGTTAATACCGGTGAAATGGTCAATACCCTCATACATCATTGTGAGGCCGTTTTACATTTACGTTTTAATAATGGCATGATGGTTACCTGCTCGAAGGATCGTTCAATTGCTGTTTGGGATATGACTTCGCCAAGTGAAATCACATTACGTCGTGTTTTAGTTGGTCACCGTGCTGCCGTCAATGTTGTGGATTTCGACGAAAAGTACATTGTATCGGCCAGTGGTGATCGAACAATTAAAGTGTGGTCAACATCATCTTGTGAATTTGTAAGAACACTTAATGGTCATAAGCGTGGAATTGCCTGTTTACAATATCGTGATCGTTTGGTAGTCAGTGGTAGTTCAGATAATTCAATAAGGTAAGATGAGTAAAAATCGATTAAGAAGATATTTATTTTTAACTTTCCTGTGTTCCTTAGACTCTGGGATATTGAATGTGGTGCTTGCCTACGTGTGCTGGAAGGTCATGAGGAATTGGTACGTTGCATACGTTTCGATTCAAAGCGTATTGTTAGCGGTGCCTATGATGGCAAAATTAAAGTATGGGATTTGGTGGCAGCTTTAGATCCAAGAGCACAATCCAACTCATTATGTCTTAATACTTTAGTAGTAAGTTTTTGTTTTTTTTAACAAAATAATTTCCAAGTAATAATTGAAAATTATACCTTTTGCTTAAGGAACACACTGGTCGCGTTTTTCGTTTACAATTTGATGAATTTCAAATTGTCAGCAGTTCTCACGATGATACAATATTAATATGGGATTTTTTAAATTTCACACCAAATGAGAATTCAACAGTTCGCACACCTTCACGTACGTATTTATATTAATTTTAGTTAAAATTGATTTTATACACAAACGTGGTTAAAAACGAAATTTATTTAATTGTCGTATGTGGTTACAAATTACATGCGACATACGACCATTAAATAATCAACCGACGATATGTATACTAACTTTGTATTTAACGTTTTGTTTCTTAATTATTTCGTTTAGCTGCTCTCATGGAACATTAACAATTTGCAAAAGATCAGATGCTTATACATGACGGTTTAACTGTTTCTTTGGATTACGGTAACTTTGTAAAAACGTAACAGTTGTTGTGTTGGGTATACGACTCGTGTGTCTGAGTCTTGTTAACACTGTTGTTACTTTTAAACAAAATTAATTCCGTTAAACTTGCGCAACCGATCTCTCACTCTCTCTTTTAAATCTCTACTAAGAAAAAAAGAAACTACACAACAACTTCTCTTTTTAAACAAATAAAAGGATTACATATTTATATATATACAAACAGATAAAAATAAATAAATTGAAATTAAATTCATATGTTCAATTAGATGAGTGTATACAAAAAAAATATTATTATGGAAAAATTAAAAACCTGTTTAGTTTTTTAAGGCTTTAAGGATAATAATAAACAAATTATAATTTAAATTGAGCCAATAAGCTAAAAAAAAAAAAACAAAACAAAAATTTAAAGGAAAAAATACGCTCAAACAGTTAAAAATATTGATTATCTTCTACAAAACCATAAAGAATCGGTAGAAATTTTTGAATAAAATTATTATGATTATTTGAATTAAATTAAAGAATATAATAAAAATGTAATTACGGTTCTAAACAGAACTTTTTTGTTAAAAAAATGTGTTTTATATAAAAACAAAAAACAACAAAAGTACATAAATACTCAACAGCAGCAGGCCTCCTATCCTAGTTCCCTTGAAAAATCCAAAACAGATTAAAGTAAAATTCTTTATATACATATTAATCTACATAATGAAAATTAAGAAAACTTATTATAAAATACTATATTGAAACAAACACAAAACATTTTAAACCATGCAGTAAAATTTATAAATAAAAACTGTTTAAATATTTATAAAAACGCAGAAAATCATAAATTTATTAAAAAAAAAAAAAAACTATACAAATATATGAAATATAAAAGTATATTTATGAACTTGCCACAGTTAAATTGTTTAGTGTTTTTTTTTTATGTAATACCTAATAATGTTTTATATAATTATTAATTTCAGTTTTCTCTAATTTTTTTATTGAAAATTTTAACAAAGTTTTTTTTATCGAAATGTCTTGAAACGTTGACCAAGTAAAAAAAACAACATTCAAACATATCGTCGCCTTAAATGCAAACGGACGTAACTACACTAAAAATTTTTTTCAGAAAAAGCCTAAAACTACAAAATCAGGCGGGTTATTATATAATACGTACGAAACGATCGAAAATGAAATGGAATTTGTATTTGTTAAAAAAAGGGAAAGACAAAGTGCTGCCAAATTTATACACGATAAATTTGACAGTACCTGTCAATATTGATTGACAGAACTTTTTTGAAAAACAAGCGTTTATAACGCTGGGTCTCCACGTAGCAATTTTTATTGCTAAGTACAAGCAATACGTCGGCAGAACAATGGAGCAATAATTGCTGATTATATCGCTGGAGAACGCTTGAAATTGCTTTGCCATAAATTTGCAATTTTCACCGCGAGTAGTTGTATAAAGTTTTGTGGCTGTATTTATAACAAATGTTTTATGTTGTGTTTTGAAGTGGTTGTTAAGTTTTCTTTTTTAAATTAATAAAAAATAATTAGTATTGTGGTTATTTTGTTGAACTATTTATGGTTTTTAATCCAAAAGCCTAATTAAAAATATTAAAAATTTGGATTAAAAATGAATAAAAAATATTAATAAAATAATAATTTGTTATTGCCGTAGCTGTGTTTTGTATTACTTTTTTGTTTATTTGCGTTTGCTTTTGATATTGACGTTTATTTAAAAATATTATATTATAAAAACTTTTTCTGTATTTTGTTGAAGTATTTTTTTACTTGGCGGCTTTTTCTTGATTGTTTTTTTAATAAATAAACATACTTATAAATAAACAACCGTACAGAGAAATGAAATGTCAGATAAATTACAACTGATTTGACAGCAGATTGCTAAGCAATAAGAAGAGCAATCATTGCGCAATGGATTGCCACTCATGGCAATTTGCGGTCTATACGTCGCAAATTTAATGGAGCAATCAAATTTGACGTTTGCCGCAATAAATTATTGCTACGTGGCACAGTGGCGCCATTTGAGTTTTTTCGTTGCAAAAATCATATCTTTTGAACCGAATAAGGTAATTGAACAGTTTAAACAGCATATGATAGATAACTGTTCAGCCTATGAAATGTGCATTTGAAAAGGGTGCTACGCTGTGTAGGGGCCTACTTATGGGTTATCAAAGTTAAAATTAGTAGAAAAATCAATTTTATGGTACCTAAAAAAAAATTATTTTTACATTTTTAGATTGTTTTTATTTTTTTTTTCTTTAGGGTTCTAAATTATTACCCAACAAATTAAAAAAAAAAATTTTTTTTTTTTAAATTTATTTTTTCAATTTTCTGTATTTTCGGTATATGGGTAATTCCATGTCAAAACGACCAAGAGTGGGACACGACCCCTTCCGATTTTAATGAAATTTGGTGAGAATGTTCCTTTTATCTTATAAGGAACATATATGAACGAAAAAAAATTTTAAAATTTTTTTTTCAAAAGTTATGTCATACTCAAAATGTCATAATTTCGCCGAATTAGCCGAATGTGTTGAGCTTATTTCTTCAATAACTCGAAAACTACTTGACATACGAAGATGATTTTAATGTCATTTTAAAGAGAATACTTGGGGCTACAAACCATATATTGAAAAAATAAATTTTTTTTGAAAAATGTAATATCTGCAAAATGTTAAATTTTAAAAACGGACTAAGTCAAAAACCTATTTTTTTATTTGGCTGATTTTTTTTTGTATAATACCTCAAACTGTTCTTTAAAAATTCTGAAACTTTGAAGGAGGTGTTTTTTTTTTTTTAAGATATGATTTTTTTCCTTTCGCAACCTTTAAAAAAATAATATTAAAATAGAATTTTAATATTGTAATTTTGAGCAATAAGTACACTGTGCAAGTTGCAAAAAACAGACCAGCCGCGCACCTGGCATTTCACCCTAATTGGGGACGCTGAATTCAGTGGTGCTAACCGTTTTTTTAAATTAGCTCTTGTTTTCAAGATATACCGTTATTTCGAAAATGTAAGGCGCTGCACAGCATATATTCGCGTAACTCAAAAATGGTTTAGTTTATTGAAATAACTAAAAAAACCGAAATTCGGCAATAAATAATAAAGTGGGGTTGGTCATACATTTGACCCATCTAGGAGCATCCTACGCGCTGTAGGGGCCAAATTAAAGAATTTTATTAAACCGCAATATTAGTATGGCAACCATGTCTTTTTAACCTTTTTTACCTCTAGAAGCCAAACGGGCACGTACGGGCAGATAAAATTTTTGAATTATGTAAAGAAATAATCAAAGAACAGATTTTGCAAATATGGCAAATATAGAAAAATATAGATTTTTGTTATTTTCCGTCAAAGTTGAAAAATAGTGAAAAAACGGATAGTTTTTAAATAGTGATTTACCAGGAGAAACACAAAGCAAACAGTTCATTTTTTTTTTATCATTACACATTTAATAAATGCATCAATCAATACAAACAAAAAATAAGGCGATTCGTTACCTATTTTTCGTGATATTACACCTGAAATCGCAACAAATTTACTAAAAATTGTGTGTTTTTTTGAAAACCGAAAGTCGGTCAACTTTGAACGGCTATATCTTCTAAACTAAAAATGTGATATTATTAAGAGTGGCAGATTTGAAATCGTTGAAAAGTTTCCTATAACATGAGTTTATTCAAAACTTCGTCGGTGCTCATGAAAATTTTGATTTTTGCAACCTCGTTTGCTCTACGGGCGCTACTGTGCGTGGAGACCCGGGGTTATTTTTTAACTTAAAACGTTATTCGCGGCTGTGCTTCAATTGTAGGTATAAAAGGTGATTCAAGGCCAGCTGAAAGATCGACACATAAAAATGTTTGGCACAAGTTGGATACCAACATCAGATTGACCAATTGATGTCGACATGTTATCGATATTTAAAGAAAAATATTGCTCATCTCTATGTATTTTGACAGTAATTTAATTTATTTTTAAATTTTCATGTAAAATTTTATTTTTGTTGACTCTGAAAGTAGTGATGAAGAAAATAAAGAAATGCTAAAACTTCAGAGGAAAGTTATAAGGCAAAGATCATCCATTTTCAATTTGCCGGACAAGACGTGAGTAATAAAACAATTTGGTTTGTATATGTGAACATTCATACGAGCAATTTGTAAATTTGTTTCTTTATATAGATTCATTGAGTATTTTCGGTTAAACAAACAGGCATTTAAGTTTGTTTTGAAAAAAATTGAACCGTCAATCAGAAGTATGTATATGTAACTCGCTCAGCATCAATCTCCAACACAATCAAATTGGCAACCATTGGAAATGGTCGAAATTTAAAAATTTATATTTTTAAAAAATTTTCTAGCCAAACCTTTTGATTGAATTTAATTTTGTTGTTATTTCCTCCCATTCTTTTTTGAAATTGTTAGGAGTTGAACTTCGATGGTGTCAACGTCGGCGCTAAATCGCCTTTAATAATATAAATTCTTCGTCAATAGTAATCGGTTATCGTAAATATTGACGGCGGTAATGCCATGACTGCGGTGTCGACGTCATTTAAGTCGACATGGACATTAGCAATAAGGGGGATTATCTTTGAAATGACTGAAGAAAAAAAGATGGAGGCGAAAAGTTGTTATTTTTTAATAAATGTGGGATACCTGGAGTAATTGGAGCAGTGGACGGCACTCACTCACATTCAAGTAATAAGGCCAAGTAATGATGAGCATCGAAAACAGACATTTTAGTTTAACGTGTTGTTTATTATCTTCCCATACCTAGTAACATAGCACATTTGTAAAAACAGTAAACAAAAATCAATTAAATTAAACCTTTTTTGCAATTCACGATACTGTGACCAACCGCATCTTAATCCTTTGACAGTCGTTGCCACAAATCCTTCGACTTACTTTAAGCATTTACAACATTGAGGTGTCCCATCACCTCGTACTGTCTTGGTTTTGTAAACATTGCTTTGTTTGAGCTTTCCCTAAAGCAATCCAAATTTAAAAAAATGACTGTCAAACCCCAAATAAATTTTCTTGTCCCCTTTATCAACAAGAAAACCCCTAATTTGGGATCAAAGCGCCAAAACTGGCAGCATTGGTTAAATTGTCAAAGTGAGCTTATTCGCCTGTGTTTATTTGAACAAAACCGCCAAATTCGCTTTAAAACGGCGGCGTTATATGTTGATACAAGGCGAATTTAAATTCGCCTTGGCAACTTCGTTATTATTGTAGAGTTGTAAAAGAATTGAGTCTTGAGTACTCGGTACCACGTATGTTTTTTAGTACTAGATACAAAAGTAGCTATTCAATATTTTTAGAGTTATAATTTTTAGTAATATGCATAATATTGCCAACATGGTTTTTAAGCATTTAGAAGTTATTACAGGAAAACATAAAAGTAAAAAAAATTTCAAGGCACAGAGTGTGACACTATTAAACAGTAAGAGTACTTTATTCGGCTATGCCGAATTTGTTATACCCTTCACCATCGCGCGATTGGAACAGAACGTTATATGTTTTAATGAATATTATTTTTGAATGTGCATTGCTACGCCCACGTATCCAATAACACACACTTTTTAACGGATTTTGTGTATTGGAAACCCAGGTATGTATGTGTTCCAAATTTGGACAATTTTTCTTTTACCGTCCTAAAGATATAAATAAATATATTTTGTGCCAAGCTCACATTTTAAATCAAGCCCACATTTTTTCGGATGTTGTATATTGATAACCAAGGTGCTTGTATGTAATTTCTAAACTTTGGATCTTGACGTTCTCCAGATATACAGAAATCAATAATCAGCCTTATTACGAGAATCGTTATCATAATCGTAGTCGTTTAAAATGTTTGTCGATATCATTTCAAATTAAGGATGCATAGCACATATAAAGTTTGTCGTATTTATGTCGTTTACGGCAGTCATATTACCAATTTTTAAAAGTGACTGGTATTCAACTGCAACAAAGAGACTCATAAAAAGGACGAATTTCTTTGTATGGTAAGTGCCACTCATACTTCTCTAAACCCGTCCATTTTATTAGGAGAATTGGTGTAATGATAACTAATGCATGTGGAATCTTTGGCTCTTGCCGTTCTCCAGATATACAGAAAAAATAAAACAAGCGATTTTTGGGTAAAATTAGAGGCAGTCGTTATGAACCGATCTTGCTGAATTTCAATAGCAAACTTTAACAGAGTATATGTGCCATAAATATATAGCAATTTAGTCCCGATGGTTATTTTGAAGCCCCATTTTAACTTCCACATGGAGAGAATGTTTTGAACACAAACAATTGTATTAAATAATCACGGGAATAAAAAGTAAACACTTTTCCCTCGAAATTTTGCTTTTGCCAATATATTTTTTTGCCAATTGACTGTCGTAGGTTGTTTAATATGGCAAAGCGCCATGGTAACTGGGCGGACTATAAGTCATCATTGAATAGGTTTAAAAACTTGGTTAGATCAGCGAAAAGGATTGCTTGGAGGAACTTCTGTAGCGGCGTGGAAGGATCCTCTGAGACGAACTGTTTACGTAAGGTATTGGCTTCGAGCCCGGTTGTCCCGACCTATGTCCGGAAATCGGATGGTAGTTGGACTACGAATAGTCAAGAAACGCTGGAGGTGTTTATTGATAGTCACTTTCCTGGAAATTCCCAGTGGGGATTGCGGGATCAAGCGTGGGTGGCGACTCCCATTCCTATGTCCATTCCATTGGACTATGATAGGATTAAGTGGGCTATCGATAGCTTTAGCCCATATAAATCTCCGGGTATGGATGGTATAATTCCAACGGACCTGCAGAAGAATTCGACCCTGATAGTACCCTGGTTGCTGGCCATATACAGGGGATGTGCTAGATTTTCGTATCTTCCTGTGAAATGGACCCTGTGTAGAGTGTTCCTTATACCCAAGGGGGTAAGGCTTCTCACACCGAGCCGAAGGACTACAGACCGATTTTATGTGTTATTTTCGAAAAATTTGCTTATAATTGCATTTTTACAATTAAATACCGCTTAGAAAATTTAATATTTCAAAAAAGTTAACAACCCTTGGAATATTTCGGTTTACTTTTTCGCGATTATACTGTATTAAAATTTGTTTGCATTCATTTAAGGCGAATTCAACAAGATAAACTCTTTAGAGCAACTGCTCGTCAGCTGTTAAATCCAATTTGTCAAAAAATTTTCTTGTTTAATTTTTTTGTTTTAATTACGTTAATTGTCGAAGTTAAAATTTTTTGAAGAAAAAAAAACTCATTTTGTGTGAAACTTTTATTTCAATTGATTACAAAGTATATATACTTCTGTTGTTTTTGTTAGAGATGTAATTGTTGTAGCGACGAGTTTACCTTGTTGAATTCGACTCGGTATTCATATGTACTAGATAATTTTTTTTTAATTGCATAAAATATATACAAATTATTTTTATAAAAAAAATTCGTTTTATAATGAATATAAGGGATAGTATTTATGTTTGCATTCATTTGTACAAGATTATATATTTTCGTAAATTGATTTAATAAATTCTGTTTAAAACTTTTTAAAAGTATCAAAAATTTATTATAATTATTCCAAATTAATAAAGTTTATATTGTAATCGAAGAAAAAATTTAAAAAAGCACCAAAAATGGTGCGAAACGCACCGAGTTGACAACTCTGAAACAATCGATTTTTACAGCTAGTTCAGACAACCTTGCGATAAAAATTAGAGAAGAGAGTAATTTTTCGTAAAATAAAATTTCGTATGGCTTCCAGCACCGCTTACTGCCCGTCTATACAAGAGATAAATATTGCATCATATATTGCAGTAAATTTCAAAATTATGTTTTTTCATGTAGACAGCCCTATTTGTAAATATTCATTGCCGGCAATGTATGTTGCAATAATTGTTAGTTAATTTTCGTTGACAAATATTGCTAACATAAAACGTCAATTACATGAATTCGCCTTAGGTTTTTGCTTCTGTGGAAAATTTTAGCATAACCTTCTGGCAGCACTGCTAAAAAAATAAATAACAGGTAGTCTAAAATAACTCGTTAGTTGTCTATCACTAGAGTACAGACAATCATCTTGTAAGATATTTCTCCGAATTATGGAAATAAATTTATGAGAATTTTTTTAGTGAAAATTACCAAAAAAAAAATCAAATATATTTTTAAAAAGTCCTGATGAAACGTTTAAAGTTAATCTCAAAAATGTTTAAACTAAAAGGAACTACAAATTGTATAGTAAAAAACTAAATTTTTACGAAAAAATTTCGCTGAATGTATACTAAAAACAACGTAGACAAAGCACCCTCATAAATAAAACATAAAAAAGTGTATAAAAAGCATAGATGAAAGCTGGCAGCAGCAGAGAAGTGAACTGAGATTTTTTAAGCAAAACAACAACGTACAAAGAAAAAAGAACGTAAAGCAAAGTGAATAAAAGAAAGAAAATAAAATAAATTTTTGTGTGTGTTAAAAGAAAGAACTCTGAAAAAAGATTTAACGACCTAAAAAGTTTTTTTTTTATTTTAACGTAGAAACTCATTACGAATTCCAAACATGGATGATACTAGTATACAGGACAAGGAGCGCTATGCTAGCCGAGAAAACCATTGTGAAATTGAACGTCGAAGGCGGAATAAAATGACAGCATATATTACAGAACTATCAGATATGGTGCCCACATGCAGTGCTTTAGCCAGAAAACCAGATAAACTAACCATTCTGCGTATGGCTGTGGCCCACATGAAGGCACTACGAGGTACAGGCAACACCAGCAATGATGGTACCTATAAACCTTCATTTCTTACAGATCAAGAGCTAAAACATTTAATATTGGAGGCTGCAGATGGTTTCTTGTTTGTGGTGTCTTGTGACTCTGGACGTGTTATATACGTGTCTGATTCAGTGACACCAGTGTTAAATTATACCCAAAGTGATTGGTATGGCACTAGTCTCTATGACCATATTCATCCTGACGATCGTGAGAAAATTAGAGAACAGCTGTCGACTCAAGAATCGCAAAATTCTGGACGTATTTTAGACCTGAAATCGGGCACCGTTAAGAAAGAAGGTCATCAGTCTTCAATGCGTTTAAGTATGGGAGCTAGAAGAGGTTTCATTTGCCGCATGCGTGTAGGTAATGTCAACCCCGAATCGATGGTAGCAGGGCATTTAAATCGGTTGAAACAACGCAATTCACTAGGTCCATCTAGAGATGGCACCAATTTCGCTGTTATCCATTGTACGGGCTATATAAAAAATTGGCCACCCACTGACATGTTTCCTGCCGTCCATATGGAACGTCCTGTTGATGATGACATGCATGGTTCACATTGTTGTTTAGTGGCTATAGGACGTTTACAAGTAACTTCTACGTCTTCAAATGAAATGTCAAATTCAAATAATCAATCCGAGTTTATAACTCGACATGCTGTTGATGGAAAATTTACATTTATTGATCAGCGCGTAATGAATATATTGGGTTATACTCCTCCTGAGCTTTTGGGCAAAATTTGCTACGATTTTTTTCATCCTGAAGATCAGTCTCATATGAAAGAAAGTTTTGAACAAGTTCTCAAGCAAAAGGGACAAATGTTTTCCTTAATGTATCGCGCAAGAGCCAAATCTGGCGAATATATTTGGCTAAGGACTCAAGCGTATGCCTTTCTTAATCCATATACCGATGAAGTAGAATATATTGTTTGTACCAATAGCTCAAATAAATCATCACTACATACAGGTGCTGGCGGCGCACACGATAACAATCCCGAGCAAACTGAACACGTTTATGTAACGCCTGGAGTGGATTATACCTTACAAGGTAGGCGTGACGTTACACCATCAGCCGGGGCCCCTGATCCTAATATGTATGCTCCCCATAATATGCTACCGTCTGGAGGAGCTCCACCACCGCACTTGGCACAAGTAGCCACACAGCCACCACCAAATGTACAAAGACCAGCTTCTACGCAAAATACTATACCCTATACTTATGACGCTACCCACTCTCCCTTGGCTTACAACAATGCACCGGGAGGACCATCGCCTAATACCGTACACATGGCTAAAATACCCAAAGCGAATACTTCTCCCACACCACAAACGAGCAATTGGCCTTTAAGACCACCGCCTCCGCAGCAGCAGCAACAACCCGTAAGCGAAGGCTACCCGTATCAACAGTCTAGCCCTGCCAGATCACCAAATGGTCCAACATACACCCAATTAAGTGCGGGTAATGCTCGACAGGCAGCCACATATCAAACAGCATCTGCAAACTCTGCTCCTACTGCTATGTGGGACTGGCAGAACGCTCAACATGCTGCCCATGTTGCCCACCCACATCCGGCAGTTCATTCCCATCCCCATGGCGCACATCCGCATGCCCATGTCCCTGGTCAGGGACCACCTCAACAAGGCCAAGAGATATCTGATATGCTACAAATGTTTGATCAAAGTGGAACTGGTACATTTGAGGATCTTAATATAAATATGTTTAATTCACAATTTGAGTAAGATGATAATAGTTAAATCAATATTTACATTTGAAAAATCATACAAAATAACTAAAAACCTAAAGATGGCAAATATAGAATTTAAGAATTTCATATAAACAGTTAATTTAAACAAAAAATTTTATTTAGAAGTATTAATTGGAACTCTAAAACTTAGGTTACAAAAATAAAACAAGAAAAAACATTACAAACAGGTTAGAGCATCATACATACATATTTATATTAAAAAAAAGAAGATGAAAATCGTCGATATTTTAAAGTATGTAAACTTTTTTGTAACTAGATAGATATGTATTAGAAATATATCAATAAAAACTATTTAAGTCTGCTGAGACAAAATACATTACTCATCTTTATATTCGCTATTTTAACCACATTTATATAAGTTGACTTTGTAAAATTAAATCTTAAATATATGGGAGATTTTGCATTTTTTAGAGATTTTAAAATTATATGAGCTTAACAATCAGTTTAATACTCTTTACCACAGGTGGAAAGGATTCGTTTTTAATATAATTTTGTCGTTCTGTTTCTAATTTTAATAACAGTTATTAGACCATATAACTTATATACATTGTGGATCTTTATGAGTAGCGGAAAATACGCATTTTATCAAAGTGATTTGAAATCACAAGAAAAGTGTTCTGGGCATATTATTTTGTGATTTCAAAACATTCAGCTACGTAAACCACTTTTGAAATCACTTTGTTATTTTTGCGACTATTGTATGATGAGTCATAATAATTTACTTAAATTCAATATTCAATTTTTTTATTAATTTTTAATGCAATAAGCTGTTCTATTTACAATAAATCGTATTAAATTAAGAAAATTCGACGACACTACAAAAAAGTATTCACCCTTATAAGGGTGATTTTCATTTGTGATCTCTATTGTTTCAGGCTTGTTTTTAAGTTAAATTAAAGATCGCTAATTTGCTAACAGCGGCATTTTAGCAAAGTCTACTATTTATTAAAAATCTTAAAAGCTGGAAAGAATCACAGGAAAAAATCGCTTCTAACGCGAACAAGGCTGAAATTCGCGAAAAATTGCAAACTTATAAACAAACCCTAAAATTTATTTTAAATTGCTAAATGGGTTAAAAAAACAAAATGTCGGAAAATAACAAAAGAATTTGCAAAAATTGCGAACATTTTTCAAACAAGCCATAAAATTGATAAATACTCCCTAAATGGTAAAAGTTCAGTAAACATTGCTAAATTATAAATCGGTAGAGCTGTAAAGAATCAGAAAAATTACAGGAACAAATCGCTTCTTCCGTGAACATGGCTAAAATTCGCGAAAAACTGCAAAATTTAAAACAAACCCTAAAACTAATTTGAGATCGCTAAATCCAAAAAAAAAAACAAGTTAGAGTTCTATATTCGGCTGTGCCGAATCTTTGATACTCTCCACCGACAGTTCGAATGTTTAAGGAGTAATATCTGTATGATGTTATTATTTTCTTAAACTGTGACGATTTGTTATTAATTATGGTTTTAGGCGACTAAACTGTTTTCCGGTAGTAGGGTTTATATGGGGCACAGGGTAAATTATGGACCGATCATAACGAAATTTCACAGCGTCATTCCTAGTCCTTTAAAACTCTGACGTACCAATTTCTGTTATGATAGCATTATTAATTATGGTTTTAGGTGTACTAAACTGTTCCGAGAGTAGTGTTTATATGGGGCTTAGGGTAAATTATGGACGGATCTTCACGAAATTTAACAGCGTGATTTCCAGCAAAACAAATTTTTCCAAAATCTTATCTCATTCCGTGCCTTGTTCCAGCATTAATGTTATTTTTTGTAACAAAATTATCAATTTTTTTAGGTGGTGGTTCCACATTTTGATTCATAGCTCTGGTCCTGCTGAACCGATTTTGCTGGATTTCAATCCCAAACTGCTTAGGATAACTACAAGCAATTTGGCACCAAGTTTGTTCATTTCTTTTGAGTTGTTCGAAAGTGAGCGTGTTTTCAACAGACGGACATGGCTAAATCGACTTAGAATTACTCAAGGACCCAGAATATATATACATACTTTATGGGGTCTGAGATGAATAATAAAAAAGTTTCACACGGAATGACAAACTTAATATACCCTCATCACAACTAATTGTGATAATAACATATCTACTTTGTCTTCTAATCAAGTGTCAAACAATGCAAATACACAACTAAAAATTAATAAATTTAAAAAATGTCAGGATTAATTATTTATTTTATTAAATTTATGGATATAAATCCTTAATAATAAATAATACATAATGACATTCTTAAAGCAAAATTAGAGATATTAAGAATTTAAAAACACGATAATATTGCGTTTAATTACATATATGTATGTATGTACATTAATCGAAAAATACTAAAAAATTAATTGATTTTTCGCAATAAATTCACGATAAGCAAGGGTAGATAAACTTTATTATAGCTTTATATCCTTTGTACACTTGCATACATTTCGGAGGAACGCATGGAAGATGTTGAAAATGTGAAATACGCGTTCACACTTGAAACATCTAACATTTACCATTAACAAAAAATGTCACCATTTTTGAAAAAAAACTTTTATTTTTTTTAAAATACTTTTTTTCTACAAAAGTACCAACATTTTAAGAGATAACACCAAAATGTATTTCTAATTCATTTTGTTTAATAATTTAAACAAAATTTGGCAAAATAAGGCTTGCAAAAAAGGAAAAACTTGAGAAATGGTAACGCTGCTTTCAAAGCAACTGCCATTTTGTCAGTGATGCCACAATAATAACAGAATTTATTGCCACTTTTCTAGTGATTACACTAAAAGAATCGAAAAATGTAAAAGGGAACAAAATGAGTTAGTAACATTCTGTATTACTGTGAAATTGTGAAAACAATTTGTTTCATTCCACTTGTTCTTTTCATATGCAAACATTGAATTTTATTTATCATTTTTTCTCCCAACGAGAATCAGAAACTCTATGAAAATGTGAAAAAAGTTTTCATTTCACAGTTTCACAGAACCAGAATCGACCCCCAGAGCTATGAATCAAAATGTGGAACCACCACCTAAAAAATTGATAATTTTGTTACAAAAAATAACATAAATGCTGGAACAAGGCACGGAATGAGATAAGATTTTGCAAAAATTTGTTTTGACTGGAAATCACGCTGTTAAATTTCGTGAAGATCCGTCCATAATTTACACTAAGCCCCATATAAACAATACTCATGGTAAAAAATAACGCTAGCGTAACAAAATTTGGAACGTCACAGTTTTTTAGGACTAGAAATAACACTGTGAAATTTCGTGACGATCGGTCCATAATTTACCTTAGGCCCCATATAAACCCTACTACCGGTAAACAGTTTAGTACGCCTAGAACCGTAAAAAATATTGCAATAATAACAAATTTTGGCTCGTCACAGTTTTATAGGACTATAAATGATACTGTGAAATTTCGTGAAGATCGGTACATAATTTACCCTAGGCCACATAGAAACCCTACTCCCGGAAAACAGTTTAGTACACCTAAAACCATAATTAATAATGCTAGCATAACAGAAATTGGTACGTCACAGTTTTAAAGGACTAGAAATGACGCTGTGATTTCGAGATTATCGGTCCATAATTTACCCTAGGCCCCATAAAAACCCTACTACCGGAAAACAGTTAAGTCGCCTAAAACCATAATTAATAACAAATCGTCACAGTTTAAGATAATAATAACATCATACAGATGTTAGATGGAGGGTATCAAAGATTCGGCACAGCCGAATATAGCACTCTAACTTGTTTTTTTTTATCAGTTTTACTAACATATTTTAAACTTTTTACTTCTCCTTATATTACCATACACAGATAGCAATGGTTTTTCATGAATTTGAATGCATATAATAAACATTCATACATACTCACATATTTCCATATAATAAAAAAGTAATGTTTTTTGTTAATGACCTTAAATACATAAATTCGTACTAGTTTGCATTTTTTTTGTTGGCAAAATTGCACTAGCTTGAAAATTCGAATAAAAAGTTTTTTATAGCATTTTAATTTTTATTTAAGCTGTTAAATTCTCTTTTTTAATTTTTTCTATATCAGTGAGAAGCATAAATCAAGGTACCTCTTTTGAAATAAAACAATATCTAAAATTTTTTAAAAAACAAGTAAGAAAGTTTGTGTTATTTCATCCTATATTGTAAAATTATTCATATACTACAGTCTAGCAAAATTATGCACTCTTATTCTAAAGCTACGTACAGACGATGGTCAGATCTTACAATATTGTAAGCAGGCGTTGCCAACAGCAATATTTTTCTGACAATTTTCCATTGTCAGATGCATTAATTTTGCGCTTCTGCAAATACAAATGAGCTTACAATGTTCATACAGTTGTAAGACATTTTAGCCAATTTAAATGCAATTTAAGCAACGCTGCTTACCAATATTGTAAGATCTGACCATCGTCTGTACGAAGCTTAAGAAACAACCATAAAATATCCTTAAGTACCTGGCAACTCCATAATTTCGCACAGCAAAAGTCTTGGTACTCTCTAAAGTGATCTATGTTTTAGTATTGGCATAGCTGTTATGCTAAATGTTTTTTCTTTCTACATTAATGAGGGTACATTTAGAATGTATTCAGAGTTATTTCTTGTTGATATCAGTAGCAATAAATAAAACGAGTAGAAAATAAGACTAGATCTGGGCGTCATTGCAAGCTTATTATCCGAGAAGAAAGAAAAATAGTGTCTTTAATTAGGAATGACCCCTTTAAAAGTGCACTAAAGATTGCTACCGAGTTAAAAAAGTCCATGGACAAAAGTGTTTCCGCGGATACAGTACGAAGATCAATCCAAAGAGCTGGGTACAACGCTCGTACAGCACCCAAAAAGCCCTATATAAAGAAGTCAACCAAAAAAAGCGAATTGATTCTGCAAATTAATATAAAACAAAGCCAACTGAGTTTTGGGATAAGGTTATTTTCTCGGATGAGTCAAATTAAAACATTTGTGGCTCAGACGGACGTGCTTTAGTATAGAGGAAGCAAAATCAATTCGCTTTTTTTTGAATTCGCTTATATAGGGCTTTTTGGGTGCGGTACAAGCGTTGTACCCAGCTCTTTTGATTGATCTTCGTACTGTGTCCGCGGAAACACTTTTGTCCATGGACTTTTTTTAACTCGGAAGCAATCTTTGGTGCACTTTTAAAGGTGTCATTCCTAATTAAAGACACTATTTTTCTTTCTTCTCGGATACTAAGCTTGCAATGACGCCCAGATCTGGTCTTATTTTCTACTCGTTTTTCTTTTTGAAAGCGATTTATTAACTTTCGTATTGTTGACTTACTTCTATTAGTTATTTGAGCAATTTCAGAATATGATTTTCCTAATCTATGATTATTAATAATAATATTGTGCTCCTCAATCGATAGCTTCTTGCGAGTCATTTTATTTAACACCTTTTTCAATAAAAAACAAATTATTGCTACTGATATCAACAAGAAATAACTCTGAATACATTCTAAATGTACCCTCATTAATGTAGAAAGAAAAAAATTTAGCATAACAGCTATGCCAATACTAAAACATAGATCACTTTAGAGAGTACCAAGACTTTTGCTGTGCGAAATTATGGAGTTGCCAGGTACTTAAGGATATTTTATGGTTGTTTCTTAGAATAAGAGTGCATAATTTTGCTAGACTGTAGTATATGAATAATTTTACAATATAGGATGAAATAACACAAACTTTCTTACTTGTTTTTTAAAAAATGTTAGATATTGTTTTATTTCAAAAGAGGTACCTTGATTTATGCTTCTCACTGTATGTATTTCGTTTTTAAATTTTTATTTAAAAATCACAAATTAGCACTCATATCAGATCTGTTCTAATAGGAATTAGAAAAGAAGACGGCTTAAAACTACCTGCCGATGATCAACACAACAGGAAATGCTTCCATATCTAATACAGTTGGAATAACCTTCAACAGCCTCGAAGAGCTCAGAGATATACAGGGGGGTGAAATCGCAATCGTAAAACGCAAGAATTTGGAAGTTGTTTTTTATACACTTTAATCTAATTTTTGTTATACAGGCCTGTTCTGAAAATCACATTTTAATGGGGTTGTTCTTGTTTTCCTTATTCCGCACAATTCACACATTTTTTTTAAATATAGCAGATTCAAAATTTCTGCCCTGGTCAGAATGTACTTCTAATGGAACACCGTAGCGGTACACCCAATTGTTCACGAATACGTCTACCACTGTCCTTGCTTCTTGGTTCGGGATGGCATATACCTCCGGCCATTTACTAAAATAATATATGACTACTAGTACATATTTGTTACCGGCATTACCTATAGGAAATGGCCCAGCTATATCCATTGCAATTCGCTCAAAAGGGGCACCAAAATAATACTGTTGTAATGGCCCACGACTTCTCCTTACTGAACCTTTGGCGGCAATGCATTGTGCGCAATTTTCTATCCAATCAGCTACATCTTATTGGCAGCCAACCCAATAGAAGCGTTGTTTTAATTTTTCTAGGGTTTTCGTCACACCCAGATGACCGTCACTAGGACCGTAATGAAATTCACTCAGAACTTCTTTTACTTTCGCCGACGGCACTACTATAAGGTTTTTAACTGATTTTCCGTCAGTACTTTCCCACGTACGGTATAAGCAGCCATTTACTACTTGAAGGCTGTTCCACAGAGCCCAGTATGCTTTCATCAGAGGGCTTTCAGGCGAAATTTCGTTTCGGGCGGCTCTTCTGCCTTCTTCCTTAGCTTTCAGAATTTTTGCTAAAATGGGATCATTTTTCTGCGCCATCGACCAGTCTTCACTGGGCTCTACCTGCAACGAGCGACCTTCACTGATGCATTCCCTTCTATCTGCCTCCGTACATTGCTTCAAATCTGCTAAGCTGTCTTACATGAGCAACCGCTTTTTCCCGTTTTGCAACTTTTCTGTATGGTGACGATTCCAGACTAGTACAAGCGAGAAGCTGTCCCACACGAGCCTCACTTTCATACCCAACATTCAGGGGTATTTCATAATCAAACAAACACATGATTTGTTTTCCCATATTCAGACTTATGTTATGACTAATCATAAAATCTGCGCCAATCAGTACTTCGTCTACAATGTCGGCCACAATAAACTCATGAAAATTGACAATATTGGCAATTCTTAACACCACGCGTGTTTTGCCGTAGACAGTAGCAGGCTCACCCCGCTTAGAGGTTCGACAGCTCCCGTTACTAAGTCAGGCCTTATAATTGAAAATCCTGCACCAGTGTCGATAGTCAAAGTTCGCTTTTTACCATCGATGTAGCCAAATGTCGTAATAATTTTATTTCTCTTTGGCACTACTAAATTTATCATCGAGTCCTCAGATGCAAAAGGTAGCACTCCCTCCATACTTAATGGCGACTCCTGTAATGACTCATGACTGGGCTGCCGGCTGTTTTTTGGCGGCGAAGCAGATCTTGTTCGCTTTCTCTGTGCTTTACAGTTACGCTGTATGTTCCCAATCTTACCGCAGTTATAGCATTTTAATTTGTTCTTGCCCAGCTTCTCACTTAACACCCGCAAAACAGCTTCTTTAAGGCTCTTTAATTCCTTCATGATATCGCTATCATCATCAGCAATAACATCGAGCCTTTGCACCTTATACGACTTCCAGGCGCGGATCCAGCTTGAGCCTTAGGGGGGGGGGGGGGGGGGGAATTTTGTATGATACAAAAAAATAAAAAATTTGTATTATAAAAAAAAACATATTTTCTATCAGATCTTTATAGTTATACTAGTTGAAAAGCCGAAAATATGGCTTCGTTAAAGCTGTTTTTCGCTTAAGATGATTATATTTAAAAAATTTTGTCGTTTCTTCCACAAATGATACAACTTTTTGTATTAATGGCACTTTATTGCTTTTAGAAATTGAGTTGTTAAATTTATGGGAATAGCAAGGCGTTTGTCGCTTTTCTAGAAATTTTGAACAGCTCCAATTTCTGCTGACATCAGAGGACACCCACCTGTTTCATCTGCTACACAATTTTTAAGGTCAAGACCAAAAATTGTCAAAGCTTTAAGAAGTATTGATGATTATGCCTTCGCATCAATGGACACATCAACGTCATCAATATCTTTTGAAGCCTCTTCAAATGCGTTTACAACAAAGCCAATAAATTCTTCCTTAAAAACTTTTTGTTGTATGTTGAAATATCTTAAAGATAAGGAAATCTAGCTTTTCCCCGACATTCATATAACACATAAATACTGCAAATACTAAGGCTTTTTAATAATTCAACCGCACGCATTATCAAGTCAAACGTTTAGTCTTTGGCACCTGCTGGGATTGAATGTAGAATAATAAGTATTTGAATTCGGTAAACTAGATGTTTCTTTGAAAAAAACACAAAAAAAAAACCATGCTGGGATTTCCAAAAATTTTTTACATTAAAAAAAATATTATTATTGGGAATTCTTGTATTATCGAAATTAACAAAACATATTTTTATAATTTACGGGGGGTGAATTTACCTATTTCCCCCCCCCCCCCCCCCTGAATCCGCGCCTGACGACTTCTGCTTGGCAACCATTCTTGCGGTTTCCTGAGCCAGGGCAAATGTTGACTTTAATGCTGCACAAACCGCATACTTTACATCAGCATCTCTTTCACCGTTAATGAATGCTTCTGTTTTGAAGCTGTCCAACAATGGATGATTCTCACCAGGATAAGTCAGCTGCACCAACCGCTCAATCTCTAATGCGAAGTCCGAAGGTTTCGTTTGCCTTTTGCACTCTACCACGCAACTCCATTTTGTAGATTTCCTTTTTGTGTTCACCTCCATACTTACGTTGCAGTGCTACCATAATTTCATCATAATTATTTCTGCAACTAACTGGTACACTTTCAAGCACTTCAGCCGCACTCCCCTTTAAAGCAAGAATGAGCTCGATGGCTTTTTCCTCACTGTTCCATGCATTTCTGTTGGAAACTGTATCGAACTGGAACCAAAAAACATTTAATGGCACACTACCGTCAAAACTTGGGGCCTTAATGGTACTAGAAACTTCTGGAGTAACCCCCACTGGTACCTCTTGGCATTGTAGACTATTTACTTTTGCTTCCAGATTGTGGAGTTTTTCATCAACTTCTATTTTTACATCAGACAGCTTTTTGTTGAATTCAATTTCTATGTCATTTACTCTTTCATTTGTGACTGCGGAAGTCTCTTGAAGCTTCTCAAGTTTTTCATTAGTAGCCTGAAGTTTCTCGTTAGTTATTCTAGAATTATCTTGAATTTCGGCCAGGATGGTGATCGAATTTTCCTCTGACATTTTTTCCGTTATAGCGCTGGAAGTATCGTCCATTTTTCTAGAATTCTCATCAATTTTTGCCATCATAGCGGCAAGCATTGTGTTAAAATCCATGTTGCTAGCTACTGCGCGAGTACATACCTCAATTTCTTCTTTGTCCTCGAATTCGTAACTCGCAATGTCCATATTGCGTCGCTCGAATTCATCTAATAGTCTCTTCTGCAGCTCTGCTTTATTACCTGCAATTGGCAGATCCAACTTGCTCAATTCTTTCTTGAGCTGTTCCACTTTAAGTTCTTCAAATTTCATTGCAGTGTATTTTCTTTTAAATTTTTTTCTTTATTTTTATTAATTTTATTTATGCAATCCCACTTCTGACACCAATTGTTACGTTACTGCCTTTCAATAACGTTTTGGTTTATTTCCTTTATAATAAACCGTTTCGAGTTAGTTGATTGCAATTTAAATAAAACTAAACAAACACAACACTTTAATGTATAGCACTTATTTATTAAGAACTTAGTCGCTTTAACAACCGTAATTTATAGCTTTTATTTACAACTCACTATTGTAATCAACACACTTCAAACGTTTATAGTTTTCTCCGCGTGATGCGCTCTTAACTTGACAAAGTCTGAACTAATACTGTTTTTTGATGGTAGCCGCCGCAAGTATTTATACTGTAATTCAGCCATCTAGAACATTCGAAATGTTTCTCGAAGGTTCGAGGCTTTACTTATTCACCACTCTATAGTCAATTATGATTGGTGGCGGCACTTATGTTTACATAATTTCACCACTTATACTAAAGCTTTTTTAACGGTCATTTCTAGTTCTTTCTGCACATTGGGATTGAACAAGGTATATTTACACAAGGTAAACTCGTTGGCCCATATGTTTGTCAGCTGTTTACCCCATTTGGAACCCTAGTGTCAAAAGTTATTTATGTTGGTTCCGTTGGTTCCTTGTGTTTGTTTACATACTTATGGTAAGTGCGCGCCATTTTGAATTAAAAAAGTGTAAAATTGTGAAAAACATTTTATTTTTGTGAAATTTTAATTCTTGTGATTACTAAGCAAACAAAATACATTTAAATGCATTATTTTTTGCAATAATACTTTATTTTTATGCTTGAGAATGCACAATATATTAAAAATTGTTTCAGCTTATTATTCTGAACTGCACGTGTTGTTTTTTTTTTCAATTTGTGTTTTTATTTTAAAGGCACATTGTTGCGTTTTTTTTGACACCATGGTTCCAAATACAAAAACAATTTGGCGTGTTGTTTTTGTCTTGTTGTAGCAACGAGTTTACCTTGTGTAAATATACCTTGGGATTGAAGTGTACTAAATTATAACAATTTTTAATAACAATGTAAACTAATAAAATAACTAACAAATACTTAATAACTAATCCATACAAGATAAATAATAATTACAACTAATTGATAAACAATAATTACAACTAACTAAAGTTACTTATGAAACAATATTTTTTTTAAAAACAATTGCTAATATTTAAAACGATTTCATTTACAATCACCCCTATTGTGAATAACAAGTGGAATTTTTAATTAACAAGGTTTCGTTTTAATGTGCTAAATTCCTATTTCATACTATTGACAAACTGAAGTTTATTGTTAATGGGATAAGCTATTCCTATGCACAGTTCACTGGCTTCTTAGGCCAGATCGTCAGGAAACTTAATCCAAAGATTTTAGAAAAACTAAAGATATTATACAAACAAAACTGTTAACCGAATAAGAATTATAAGCCCCAGTTTAACTTGTTACAATATCAAAGCTTAAAAAAAACAACAATATTAGTGAAATTTCCCATGAAATTTTCATTCCCCTCGGAGGAAAAACCAATCGTGAATCTCCCGTGAAACCTTTTTCACGCTATCAGTTCCAGTGAATGCAAAAAAGAAGATAGCTTAAGGCTCTAATAACATAAAACGCAACGCACAAGAATTACATTGAAAGCAAAAACAAAGTCATAAATATTTTGTAATTTTGTTGTTTTAAAATTTTCAACGCCACAAGTTATCAGGGGCCAAAAATAATGGTTATATTTTCTTTTTTTTAATGTTACGAGAAAATTCCCTCGTTACATATATTTTATTTTTGGTCATCGTAACCAAATGAAGTAAAAAATATTTTTTTTGGTTATAAATAACCATTACTTCAATGAAAGATAATAGAAGATCATTGAACAATTGGCTTTAAAACTATATACATAGTACGTCTACCGGACCTTTGGCCATCGTTTCCCAACAATTCATCCTTTCTA
The DNA here is from genome assembly GCA_930367215.1 of Pollenia angustigena. Lineage (NCBI taxonomy): Eukaryota > Metazoa > Arthropoda > Insecta > Diptera > Polleniidae > Pollenia > Pollenia angustigena. The sequence goes on from OV884056.1 coordinate 17,639,441, forward strand.
GACAATTTCTTGGTAAGCCCCAATCTTTTGAACCTCGTCAATCCAAACTTTAAAATATCTAGCCTGCCTAAAATTTCTTATCACTTCCCGATTATGATGGAAATAAAGTTTCTAGCGTTTGAGTTTTTTTTAAGCCACCCAACTATACTACAAAATGAAGAAATTGATACATTACACAGTACAACAGCCAATCTGGGGGGTGAGAAATTCCAAGTCAGGGTGATGGTACTAGGTCAGTATAGTAAAACCCTCAAAGGGTTTGGCGTTCGTATGTGTCAGTTTTTTTTTATGACATTTAAAATTTTTTCCTTATCTTGATGTTTTTTCGCTTAGTTGTAACATTTTGGCAAAAACGTAGTTTAACATAACTCGAGAACCACTTGTCCGATTTTGATGAAACAAATTTAGAAAAATTAAGAATTACAATTTGTTTCTATACCGTTTTCCTATATGTGCAACACTTTGGAAGTTAAAAATGAATGTATGAAGAAAAAAAATATTTTTTGCCCAAAAAATTTAAATTTTTTATTTTTAATTCATAAAAAATCCAAAACAGTAAAAAAAAGTTTCAAGTCCTATTACTTTCACGTGAAGTCGCATAACCTATGAAATAAATGAGACATAAATCATGAAAATCGATGAACGCGTTTCGCTTTTATTAACAATTAAGTGAAGGTAGGCATTTCAAAAATTTGCTCGAGATATGCACAAAATTCTTTGCAAAAACATTTATGACTTTTTTTATGATTCTTAGATTTCAAAAAAAAAAGTAATAAACAAAAGGTTATTTAATTTTTATGATTGCGGTAGCAAAGTAATAAGCGGTAATAAATGTGCGTGGACAATTGAAAGGAAAAAAGGAAAGTGCACTTTTTTAATTATTTGGGGTTTTCCGTTGGCTACCTGTATGATTTTTTTACAGAAATTCCACCCACATCTATTAGTGCTCATGTTTTGGAACGTACCTGTCAGTAAAATATTGAAAAATACGAAGTATTTATAGGTGTTCATTTATCGATTTTTGTCATTCAACAAGTGCCGACGAACGCGAACAGTAAAAGTGATTTTTCTCCAGTTTTTTAAAAGTGAACAAAAGAGAACAGAATATGGAACTGTGCAAGCCAGATATAAATAGCTTTTGCTACTGCTGTGGTCAATATGTCTCAACACATAAAAAAAGGGGAAATTTCAGTACTGATTTCATTCAAACATACGAGATGTACTTCAACCAAAATGTTATAGTGAACGAAAATTGGGTACCAAATATAGTGAGTAAACGCTGCTACAACCGTCTAATGGATTGGAAAAATAGAAGACGTGAAAGTATGCCATTCGGTATCCCAATGACTTGGACTAATCCTGGCGAAGGTCACAATCCATTGAATTGCTATGCATGTGCAAATAAAGGAGCCGCAAAAAGGATAAGAAAATCGTATAATTACGTTGGTGTTGCAAGTGCCGCAACACCATTGCCTCATTCGGACCACATTCCTGTGCCAAAAGCTTCTAGCCCAGATATTTTCTCTTCTACGACTGCTCCGACATATCATGCACGTGATGATCCTCCATATTAGCCATCAGTATCCAATGAGCCAATTTTAATAAATCAAAATAAGCTTGATTCAATTGTTGCCAAGTTGGAATTAACACAGCATAAATCGGAAGAGCTGGCTTCCATTTTGAAATCAAACAATTTGTTGGCACCCGGTGTGAAAGTCACAGCTTATCGAAGTCGTCAGGCAATACTCCAAAGTTTATTCCTTGTGAATGATGAAAAAACTTCTGCATATTGCCCGGATGTAGGAAAATTGATGGACGCAATGGAAATAAAATATGAAGCAGATGACTGGAGATTATTTATTGACAGTTCAAAACTCAGCTTCAAGGCGGTTTTACTGCATAAGACCAATAAAAAACCTTCAGTTCCAATCGCCTATAGTACAGAAACGAAAGAAACATATGATACACTGGAAAATATTTTAAAAATGGTTAACTAAGCCAAACATATGTGGCGCATATGCTGCGATTTAAAAGTTGTAGCAATGCTTTGCGGTCTTCAAAGCGGCAAAACTGTTGATTATAAAGAAAAACGTTATATGAACGGATTAAATTTTTTTGAGTTTGTTTTGGCAAAATCGGACAAGTGGTTCTCGAGTTATGTTAAACTACGTTTTTGCCAAAATGTTACAACTAAGCGAAAAAACATCAAGATAAGGAAAAAATTTAAAATGTCATAAAAAAAACTGACACATACGAACGCCAAACCCTTTGAGGGTTTTACTATACTGACCTAGTACCATCACCCTGACTTGGAATTTCTCACCCCCCAGACAATAATCCCAAAAATGTTCCATAGTGTTACTAGAAGAATTTACGACAATTGTATAGAAGTTTCTTACTCCCATTCAGAAAAAATTCCTTATACAAATTATAAAATTCGTTTCTCCGACAAGATTAAAAAAAATTTTCGTGTTAAACACGGTGGCAAAAATATCTGAAGAAAAAAAATCATAGAATGGGTAATAGACTTGCCCATGATAACGCAATACTTTCAAATCAAACCCAGTTTCAGAAAATTATAATTAAGAAACTTGTGGCTATAGAGCAGGCAGAAAGATTTAGCCAAAAACTATCGCGGATCAAGCCAGGGCCAGTGGGTTATTTAAAAACTTTTAGTCAATGGTGTATAGCGAAAAGCTACCTGAGAGACCGGTTGTTAACCTTGTAGAGTGACGTCTTTCGCATGTAATTTTCCTCGTTCTGTCATGAAGCAGATACTGGAGGACCAATTCATAATTGACCCTATATCCTGTTTTCAGTTGGGTTTCAGACAAACGATTTCGACTCAACATGCTCTACTAAAATTTCATGATGATGTAACACGTAACTTAAGAGACCGGAAGTGTACCGTAGCAGTGTCATTAGACATTCAAAAAGCTTTTGACACAGCTTGCCATAGGGGAATCATTTATAAATTGGTTGGCCTGTAGCTCGTTTCTGTATTTCTCGCATCGTAAAATTTCTTACATGAAGTGTGAAACAAAAAATTCCATCGTTTCTCGATTTATGAGATAAAAGTGTTTCTGTATTTGAATGCGAAAACAGACACAACAAATTCTGTTTTTTTTTTTTTTTTTTTTTTGACTTTGCTTAAACACTAAAAGTTTTTGGCTAACTATCTAGAGTTATATTGCCAGGGTATCACACGGTTTGTTGGAGCCTCATCCACAAGTCCTCGATCGACCTAGACCTTCGTATAGGAAGGCGAAGAGCTTCCAGAATAAGCTCCAGAGTATATCTTGTCTCCACAGTAAAACGTCTGAGTTATTTCCTTGGTACTCCACCAGTAAAACGTCTGAGTTATATTGGTTCTCCGCCAGTCACATGAGTTATTAATGGTTCTCCACCAGACAAAACCTCAAATTGAGGTTAAAAACGATTGCATATAGTTAATGCAGAAACCGCAAAAACTGTAACTCGGTACAGTTATACGGCGCCGAAACACTAACCAATGCGAGGTGACAACGCAAAACGCAACAAAAGCAGACAAACAAAAACGACCTGTTTGCCCTTAAGAAATAATGACAAAAAGCGCGAGCTGCTTCTCCACTCAGAGCAGTTTTACGAGTGAAATTCTGTTTATACTGGAATATTTCCAGTAATTAAGTGTCAAATAAAAGCGAAACGTCAACAAAAGAAATGCATATAATAAAACCAGGGCTGCCAGAATGGACGAGTTATCGTAATCTTGACGATTTTTTGTTCCGATATTAACAAAGTGACGTTTTGATGATTTTTTTCTAAAAAATAAAATCAAAAATATTTTATCATATTGTCGTTACTTTCTATAGAAATTCATCTTGAATTTTTAAATTTCAAACACTTCTATTTTGTGGCGTTGAAAATTTAAAAAAAAAAATAATATGAATGTCTGTAGAAAGCAACAACAAATTTATAAAATATTTTTGCTTTTAATGAAATTGTTGGCGTTGCGTTTTACACTATAAGCCCCTTATTCTTCGAAATAAGATAATTGTAAATATTTTTATATGTTTGTTTATTAGAAAAAAAGACATCTTTAGAAACAAGGGTTCAATTTTTATATTTATCCCTATTGTGAAAATTGTCCTCGAAATTGTTTGTTTCTTGCCTAAAAAATGTATCGGCAAAAGCAAAATTTCGAGGGAAAGTAATGACCGACTTGGCTTATTTTGAACATTTAATACTTCTTATATACATATACAAAATGTGATTGTTATTTGATATTCTTATCTTATATGTACACTTTTGAAAGAAATTTGTTTGTCTCCCAGTAAAAACTTTTTCAAAATGGATAGCTTCTTTCACTCGTTATTTAGTAGCTTTCTTCCATAAGAACTTCGATAACTACTTTTTTCTGGATGTATTTGAAAAAAAATGACTTACTTTTGAATTTGTTCATTTTGGCACAACCCTTGTAAAATTCATTAGTTTTTCAGTAGAATTGTATGTAGTGCTTTTATGTGTTTCTGATTACTTAACATATTATTTTGTAGGCGAAGATTTTACTGGGTCTTTAACCCGTTTATTTATGAACCGATTTTTTAATTTTAACTACCAGGTATTCTACTAAGTCTATTTCAGGTAAAAAAGAAAAAGATTATAGGAATAGGTAAATTAAAGATTTATATCTCAGCCATTTGTAAACCGATATAGTTAAATTTCAATAATATACTATTTCGGACTACATACGATACATATATAAAACAACGTTGTCACTATCAATTCCATAAAAACCCAGAATATTTATAATACTGTTATCAAATATGATTTAATTTAAAAATTTTCCATTTTGATCTCGGTTTTTGTAAATATGTATATATCTATTTTTAAAAAGGATTTATGTTTATTTTATTAAGCTTTTTTTCTCTTTGCTTTTGTAAAAATATTTATTTTATTTTTTGTTTAAAATGATATTTGCTCATGCCTTTGTGTAACTTCTCCATGGAAAAATAACAATTTTAAATTGTTATCGGATTAAAGAAAATAAATAATTTTTTAAAAAATAATCCTCCAGCTTAACAAAATAAATATAAATTTAATGAAATTATTAAATACCCATGAACTTTAACTATGTTTTTGTTTGATTATTTTTTAATAAAAGTCGAAACAAATTTGTTTAAAATTGATTTTAAATTGCACGATTTTTAAAACAAAAAGACGATCTTTTTTATTTTTTTCTCAGGAAATTGACGATTTTGACACAAATTTATCTAGCAGCACTGATTAAAACCAAAACAAGAAAAGGCTAAAATAAATTTAAAATAACAAAATATAACAATTGTTTTTTGTTTATTTTCATCATATAAATTATGCATTCATCATGTATATTCCTTCTATTTTTTTATTTTTTTTAAAAAAATAGTATAGTATAAACATATTTAAAATTCAAAATATCTACATTTTGTTTTTCTCGCCACCAATTTCAAATGTGACTTATTTTGACAGTTCTTGAAAGAAACTTTTCGCAAAATATTGTTATAGAAACACTTTTTCTCGCATCCTTCCAATAATTGCTTTAAAATTATTTAAATAACAGATAATTCTCGCAAAAAAAAGATACAGAAACACTTGTGTGAGAAAAACCATTTTAATTAACACTTTGAAGTACCTACTACTTCTTATCGGACTTCATTTCCATACTATGATCTTTTTTTTATAGGTTAGGTTTAGGTTCCATTGGCAGCCGTGATCAATCACAGCTCACGTGGGTCCATTAATTAGTTCCCGTTGTGTTACCATGTCACACCGTCTCCCATGGGTCCTATGTTATCTGGCTGCTAGTGTTCCCACGCAGCCATCCGGTCGATTCAGTAAAGGAGTGGATCCTGTTTACATCAACATCAGAGAGACAAGTTTTGTCCCCAAGGGCTCTTCGACCAAACATTTTGAGTTTTTAGATCTCCGAATGCCGGGCAACTACAGAGAAGATGTTCCGTTGACTCTTCCTCCTCCTCCTCGCCGCAACTTCTACATAAGTCATTGTATGGGAGCCCCAGCCTCTGGGCGGGCCTCCCAATGCGCCAGTGGCCAGTTATAACCGCAATCAGGGGTCTAATTACCGCATACGATATCGAGCAAAATTTATCGAAATTTATTATTTTGGTATTATGACTCTCGATATCGAATGAAATGTATCGTAATTTGAGATGATAGCATTCGATATCGAGTAACCAAAGCCATTACAACTCCCTAGTTTTCATTCGATACGTCAGTGTCTATCGAATGCAGAAAAATACGATAGTTTACTCGATACGATAGCTTACTCGATATCGAATGCGGTAATTAGGCCCCAGGTTTCTAAGATGATGTCTGGACAGCTGTAATGCCCGCCTTGTCATTTTTTCATCTATGATGGGCCAGATTTTCCTGGTTTCTCCACAGGTAGTTTTATCGTGCCACCTCTGACTGGCGATAATATGAAACTTGTGTGCCATGAGTTGCTTACTCCTTGGGAGTGAAGCACTTACATTATATGTTGAACCGTCTCGATTCAAGGTGGTGCCTGCATACGCCAACGAATCCGCCATGCAGTTCCCCAGTATGTCCTGTGTCCGGGGACCCAATTAAGGGTGACCAGTGAATTTCTCGCTATCTCCTCCAGAGACATCCGGCATTCTCGGGCAATTCTCGATGTGATGAACACATTCTCCAGGGATCTTATGGCCGCCTTGCTATCGGTAATAATGTGAATATCCCTACCAGATATTTCACCGTACCGGATGCTTCTCGCGGCTGTGTAGATGGCCATTATCTCGGCCTGGATGACACTCAGTGGTCCGGCAGCCTTACAGGAATGCTCCAGTTTAGCTGCTCGGGGTATATGCCAGAACCGACACCATACAGTGTTTTAGACCCGTCCGTGAAAATTTGAATCGCATTCGCGGGAATTTGTAGGTCATCATAGTGGACCACGTTATCCAAAATGCTTACCGTGAAGCCAGGATCAAATATTGGCTCGGGTGTGACATAATCAACATCCATGTGCCAATTAATTTCGTTCAGAATATTAGCATGTCCGATATTGTAATCCCTCCATGCTCCGGTGGACCTAATACTATGTTCACACTTGAGTTCTTAAACGCGTTTAAGCAGCTCGAACGTGATTAAGCTCTAATCACTTCAAAATCGAGATGATTACCCATACATTGAAGTGATTTGTTAATTACTTCAAATCGACATGATTACAACTAAATCACTTCATAAACCACATAGAATCCACTGAACATACCTAATAATGTAGAATCGCCAACATGTCGTGTACAACCGGCCAAGATTTCTGCTTAATGTTTTTATTTTTTTCCTTAAATAATTCATAAATTTTCACAATTTCATCATTAAAATGATTAAAATAATCTTCTGATAACTTTATAAAAGTGTTTTTATCCATTTTTAATACTTTAAAGAAATATAAATTTGTTTGATTTTTTTTTTTTGTGTGTTTGTTGTGTGTTTTTTTTCTTAATCATCTGTCATCTTAATCAGCTCAAATGTAATGTGAACGGCTTTGATTAGCTCAATCAACATTTTGCTTAAACGCGTTTAAAAACCCAAGTGTGAACTTAGCATTAGTCTTACCGCCGCGTTCGCAGCTAGCCTTTTCGCCAAAATGTCTGGTGGTAACCAGTTTAAAATCGTAAACAGTGCCTTAGAGGGGGTTGTTCTAATGGCACCTGTTACCGCTATCGCCACCATTCTCATTGTACGTTCAAACCTAGTTTGATGACTCTTCACCTCGAGCGCCGGCTACCAAACAGATGGCCCTTTTGCAGCAATATATTGCAGTTGCCGCCTTATTAGTCCTGGAAATGGTGTTCATCCTCCAGTTCAGTTTGCTGTCCAATATTAGCCCAAGATACTTGGCGGTGTCAGACAGTTCCAGTGAGACCCCCTTTATCCTCGCGGTATCAAATTCGGGAATTTTGTATCTCCTTGTGAAAAGTACCAGTTCCGTTTTGGCAGGATTTACATCCAGTCCACATCCCTGGCACCATTTTGTTAGGACGTCCAATGCGGACTCCATTAGTTCAGACAAAAGTCTGGGATCTTTACCCAGAGCCACAACCGCAACGTCATCCGCATATGCAACCGTTCTGCAGCACGTCCTTTATATGGCCCTGAGTAGGGTATTCATATTCAGATTCCAAAGTAATGGTGAGAGTACACCACCTTGCGGGGTGCCCCTAGTCGCAACCTTGGAGATGTTCGAGGCGCCCAAGTTGGATTCGATACGCCTGAAGTGCAGGATACTGCTGACGAATTGAATAATCGCCGGGTCGATTTCCAAATGCCTCATTGCGTTAATAACCGATTCAGGTTTAACGTTGTTGAAAGCGCCCTCAATATCCAGGAATGCAACTAAAGCAAATTCCTTGTAGTGCAGGGATCCCTATGTGGCCCACCAATGAGTGAAGCGCAGTTTCCGTGGACCTTCCCTTCGTGTAGGCGTGCTGAGCCAGTGGCAAGGAATTATGTCCTAACGATGATCTAATATGAATATCCAAAATCCTCTCCAGTGTTTTCAGTACACTGAAAATAGTTCATGACTAAAAATACAAAATATTTTTTTGTAAATTATTTTTTGTGCAATGAACAGAATTTTTGTATATATTACAAAATTTTTGTATTTCGATTGCGCAAAAGAATTTAGTTAAAATACAAAATTTGTAAAATATACAAAGCAGATTTTGTAACGTAGAATGACTGCAATCAACAAATTATTAGTACATTTTACAAAGTTTTTTGTTGTAAAAAATTTTCCTGAACCTTTTGTAAAAGCATAAGTAAAACACGTGTTAAGAAACGACAAAAAACAATTTAATATTAATAATATCAAAACGACAATAATTTACAGATAATATTTTTGTCAAGTTAATAGTTTACGTTTCATAAATAATATTTTCAGTGTAGTTTTGCTTCTTTGTTTTGTGCTTTTTTCTTTTGTGCTAGAAAAAAACACGAAAAATTTAGTTGAAAAAAATTTCACCGTTATGGGCCGCGATTGATAATTTTGCTTTTCTTTTAAAGAGACGCGTAAAAAAGTAAGTTGTTTGTCGCAAGTGCTAAATTGAATATATTTAAATTAAAAGTTATATATATTTTTTTATAAATGAATTGTTATTTGTGTTCTTTATTTTTACCAAACGAATCGTTTGTCTCAAAACATTTCAAACTTTCACATAACAAAAAAGAGAATGGTGTTTACAAGTGCACCTTTGAGAATTGTGGCCAATATGTGGCAAACATGCGTCACTTCAAAAAACATTTTCAAAACCATTTATCGACCGATTCGACTTCATCGTCATTAACTCCAACGACGTCATCAACTAAAGTCTCCTCTGAGGAAGCGCATTTCATCGCACCAACAAGTAGTGAATCCGAGTTAACTCACAAGACATCGTCGCCTAGCTTAAGGGAGCAGAAATATAGTTCCTTATCTCCACATATTGGTGCAATATTTTCATTGTGTTGCCACAGCAAATCAAATTTGACTAGAAAAGATGTCACCGACATTCAAAACAATGTTTTTAAAACTATATTGTCTCCAATAATAATAGAGATTGACAAGTTTGTGATTGAAAATAAATTTGATGACGATTTGTCTGTTAATCTGAGCAGTTTGGCCTTAAAAAATAATATATCAAATATATTTTCTGCTTGCAAAAGTGAAACTACAATGAAAAATTGGTTAGCTTCACAAGATGTTATAAGCAACTTCAAAGTATTTGTGATTAATAAGGAGTTAGAAGAAACTGCATCCAAAGGAGCAATTTCGTTCGAAACAAACATCGTTACTGGAATATTAATGCCTCTTTCGTTTCAATTTAGAAAGATATTTGAAAAAGATGACATGTTACTTAAGGTGTTAGATGATATTAAAAATTTACCTTTTCAAACAAAATTCATAGATGGCCATTTATGGAAACAAAAAATTTAAGTGTTTTCTGATGTCGAAACTATTTTCCTACCTTTCTTTTTATATCTTGATGACGCAGAAATAAACAATCCTTTAGGAACTCACTGCGATCCAATAACTTTTGTATACTACTCATTTCCAGTAATTCGAAACAGTGAAATTTTTTTGGCATCAGTATTCAAGGGAAAAGATTATAAGAAATATGGCAATGAAAAATGTTTATTGGATCTAGTTCAGGAAACAAAAATATTGGAAAAAAATGGTATTATTATAAACACATCAAAAGGTTCAAGGAGAGTACGTTTTGTTCTCGGTCTTATAATCGGCTATAATTTGGCTCTTAGTCTAATACTTGGTTTTACTTCATCATTTAATCACAGATACTTTTGCAGATTCTGCAAAATGGATAAAACATCAAGTGGCAAAATGTATCAATTGGACCAAAATTTAATTAGAAATAAATCTAATTACCATAACGATATATTGATAAATGAATCTGGTTTGACAGGTGTCCGTTCAGAATGTATATTTAATACAATTTCAAGTTTTCACTGCACATCTAATTACTCTATAGATGTTATGCATGACATCTATGAAGGAGTCTGTCATTATGACATGTGTCATATCATTCAAAATTTGGTATCAAAAAAATATACATTAGATTTTTTAAATCACAGAAAATATTCGTTTAATTATGGTGAACTGGAATCAGGAAACGTATCACCAAACATAACTTCTAAAGTTTTGAAAAACAAGCATTTAAAAATGTCGGCAAGAGAAATGATGACCTTTGTTCATAATTTTTCCCTAATGGTCGGCGATCTTGTTCCTGTTGATGACGAAATATGGATATTTTTCCTAAATTTATTAGACATTATCGAAATTTTGTTGTTATCCAATATACCACAGGATTTGATAGTCCATTTAGATAATTTGATAAAACACCATCATTTAGACTATATACGCTTGTTTGCTGATAATTTAAAACCGAAACATCATTTAATGTTGCACTACAAAGATGTTATTACTAAATCTGGAGCTCCACGATATTATTGGAGCTTTAGATATGAGGCTAAGCATCGTGAGTTTAAGACATATGCTAAAAATATAACATCTAGAAAAAACATTTGTATGACTTTGGCAAAAAAATTTGAATTGCAATTCGCGCACTTTTTGCTGGAGGAAATATCACCAAATTATCAAATATTTTCTAATCACATAGTTTTATCAAAATTCCAAAATGAAATAAAAACTTTTCTTGAAAAAAACTATCCTAAAGCGAACTTCACCTGTTATTCACAGTGCAAATACGAATCCAAGATATTCAAAAGTGGATATTACGTAACGCAATACTTTGATACATTTGTTGAATATGCAAAAATATTGAAAATTGCAGAAATTTGTGTAATTTCAACAATAAATAAAATTTTTTTAATTTGTTTGCCAACAAAAATTAAAAATTATTTACCGCATTACAAAGCATTCGAGATAGATTTAGATGAAGTATCCGAAAGTGTTCCAACTATTTTATTTATAGAACACGTTGCAGGACCACCAATTAATTCCCATAAAATATCCCAAGGAAAAACTCTCATTCGGCCAAAACAATATTAAAATAAAAAATTAAACATTATTAAAATAAATATAAAGAATACGACAACATGAGTCTCTTTGTTGAAAATTCACCCGACTGCCACGAATTAATAATTCCAACACCTAATGTTATAAGCAGCGCAAATATTGAAGAAAAATACAGCAATAAAAAAGAATTACAAAGACTTTTAACTGAATGGAATATGGAAGATTTAGTGGAGGTTTTTATGGGTGAGTAAAGAAATACGGCCTAATTTATAAAAAATAAAACCGGTTAATAAGGCTTTATGAAACGTATTTTCATACGAAATCCGTTTAATAAACCCTTTATTAACATTTATTTTTTATAAATAAGGCAGATAATCTTTAAAGTTAGTCTGTAATTTATTAATTTATATTTATTTCAGAACAACAACTTTACGTAGACGTCCTTCATCATTTGGATGAACAAATGGCAAAAACTATTCTTTCTTATACCAATTTTTCCCTTGGAATACAAGTTGAGTTTTATTATCAGTGGTCAAAATGGTCAACTACTTCTGGCAGTGGTGAGGCAGTTACGGATTATCCTTCCACCTCAAATCAATCATATCATAATCTGAATTTGAACACTATCCTAAATTCCAATCCATATGGTCAAAGCGTTGTTCAATTCTATGAAAAAGAAAAATCACTAAGTGATTGCACAAGAAAGCTTTTGTGTGAATCGATCATCCACTTTTGCATAGAAAATGAACATTCTTTGACCATAAAAGACACTGAAAATTTAGCTAAGGATATAGTTCTTTCATTTAAAGGAGAAGAAATGGTAAGCATAAAGATCGACTGCGAATAAAACAAATGAATTGATTCTTAATTATTTGTAATGTTTAATTTTCAGGCATATTATTTCGTAAATCGACCAAATGCAGGACCATTAGGAAAACTTTATTATAAGTATAGAAATTTGAAAGCGAGTATATCCAAAAAAAGCAACACTTGTGGAACAAAAAAATTGCAAAAATCTTTAATCGATATTACAAGTCCGCCAACTGAAGAAGAGGAAGACCACATAAGAATTCTTAAACACGAATTACACTCAATGCCGTTTGAAGAAGTTTTGAAACATTGGAATGCATGTTTTGAACTTCGCCGGAAGTCGTATAATGATATTTCTGATCCAAAGTCTAAAAATCAACTAACTGCTTTGTGGCCAATGTTTAAAGACCCTATTGGTTATCGTTTAGTAAGTGTTATACAATATAGGCCCCTATTACGGTTAACAACTCAACTCAGTTGAGTTGTAATCAAAACAACTGGTTGTGATTTGTAATTTTTGTTCACCGCAATTTAGCAAAGTTGTAAACCATAATACGAAAATTAAGAAATTACAACTCAACTGAGTTGAGTTGTAAACCGTAATAGGGGCCATAGAAATTTTGACTAAATTATAACTACTTACTTTTTAAAAATATGTAGATAGACAATGATTTTAAAATGATTTTTGGTGACACCAATCAACTTCTTGATAAGTTTGACAAATTCTCTGAAGTGATGATAAATCTGGTGTTTCCAAAATTTGAATCTAAATTTAAAGAGGATGAAGAGCATAAGCTTTGGATTTTTATAAAGGAAAACAAATGTTGCGACTCCAGTACGTAAATATTTATTTTTTTAATACTTTATATTATCTAATAATTCTTTAATTAAATTTTCTAGATACAAAATACCTTATTGTATTAACACTCATACAAACGTTACTTCCACCTTCAAGACTCAAATCAAAAGCATCAAAATCGGGAAATAAGTTTTTTTAGTAATATGGAGACAAAACATGGATTTATTTCATTTGCACCTACAGACGAAGCCTATAAGGAACAGTTGGATGCAAAAGCAAAATCTAAAGGTCCGATTCGCCCTTTTGTAACTGCCATAGGAGACATATATAATGCAGACAAATTTTTTATTGATTTTGATAATATCAAATACAAAGTTTTTGGTATAATAAAAGCTATTGACATCTGTTTCAAGGCATACCATTTATTCCATATTAAATACCCCGATTCTTGCGTTCATATGTGGGATTTCATTAACTTGCAATTTTATAACGCAGAAAATACTCCTGTCAACCCGACTACGCAAATTTTATATAAAACCGTTCAAGAAGGTGAGTAGTTAGCAATTTAATGGTACTTATGGTTACAAAAAGTCTATTTCTTTTAGAAATCAAAAATTTTGACAGTTTAACTTTGGATCCATAAAAGTTGTTGTTCCATTTACACTTCTTCCAGAAATTCAACCTTTATATATGCAAATTTATGAATTAATACTTACTTTTATTATTTTGTATTAAGTTTTTTATTATTACATAAAATGTATTATTTTCTAGTTTTTTGTTACCAAAGCCTCAAGTAATTATCAAACATTATTTAAAATATAATAACTGAATTCACATTTATAATTAAAATAAGTAAAAATAAAAAAAAAATTATTTTATTTAAATTTTAAACCAAACTTTTTATTTCCAAAAATTATTACAAAATATTTTGTACATTTTACAAAAAAAATTGCGTATAGAAACGAAAAATTTTGTAAATAGTGCAAAAAATTTGTAAAAAAAATTCCATTAATTTTGTACTATTTACAAATTATTTTTTGTACTGAAACAAAAATTTTGTAAATTGTACAAAAAAAGAATGCTACAACATTTACAAAATAACATTTGTACATATTACAAAATGTTTTGTTCCGGCAAAACAACAAATAGTTTTGTAAAATGTACAAAGGTTTTTGTTTATTTTACTCATGAAATATTTTCAGTGTAGAAAGGAGGATAGACTAATTGGTTTAAAGTCTTTAGCCATAGTGAGATGTCTTCACACTCTTGGGGATGAATTATATATTATATGTTGTCCAAGTTGATGGGATATGTGAGAGACTCAGGCAGGCTCTAAATATTGCCAAGAGCCATGGCATCAATATTCCCAGGTTCTTTTGTAGGTCCGCTGGGACAATGCCATCCAGGCCTGGAGATTTAAAGGGATGGAAGCTTTTGACCGCCCATTCCAAACGATGGCGAGTTATCGGAATATTAGAGATACTCCGAGTGCCACTAAATGTTACCTCCCTAGGCACATCATCAGTGCAACCTGGGAAGTGTGTATTCATCAGGACCTCAAGGGTGTCCCGACTGTTTGTGGTCCAGGATCCATCCATCTTCTGGTTTAGAGGATAAAATCTTACGTAGCCGACTTGTCTCCGAAGAGTTTTCCACGTCGCTGCAGAATTTCCTCCATGACTGTCTCTTGGCCTTCCTGATAAGATTTTTGAATCCATTTACTGAGGACTTGTAATTGTTCCAAACACCATTACGTTTTGCCTCATTAAAGAGTTTCCTGCTTTCTTTGCGTTTTTCAGAAATCCCCGCATTCCACCATATGGGCTTAGCTTTGGCCCTCCTGTCGATTCTTTTACAGGATTCGTTTGTTGCCTCAATTAAGGCACCAATTAAGACACCTTGTCCCCGAGTATACTCGCATAGATAGACCAATTGGTCCTTCTTCTACTCATGAAGGGTTTAGCTGAATCAACTCTAAAGGAAAAATTGAAATCAATATACATGTGATCAGAGAAGGAACAGTCCTTTGACACGTTCCAATCGCTAATCATATCCGCGAACTTATCACTAATAAGCGTAATATCAAGAACCTCCCTTCTGTTAGTCACAATAAAGGTGGGCTCACTACCCCTATTAACTGCTGTTAGTTCGCTTTCTACTATGAAGTCCAAAAGCGACTCACCTCGTGGATTGACATCCGAGCTTCCCCAGACGGTATGATGTGCATTAGCATCAGCACATATTATTAGGGGGTGTTGCGCCTGTTAGCATACGACATTGCCTTCCTGGTTGTGGAGTTTGGAGGATTAGCACCCTGGTCATGTGCCATGTAGCAGCTCATAAACCAAACTGTTCTGGTTTTGCATTCTACTGCGACAGTGCAGGTGTTCTTATCGCTAAAATCAGAAAGAATGAAAGCTTTAAGGATGTTTTTGACCATAACACAAGCCCTGGTCTTACCTTGATCGGCTGCGTACAGAGTACTATAGCCGTCTAAACTGAGTCCGCAAACCCTGTCTCTATACAACAATGGTTCTTGGATACATATAAGCTTCTCCGTGCCTGAAGCCAATCGGAGGAGAAGGGCAGCTGACGCCGCTTTAGAGTGATGAAGGTTGATTTGTGTAGCCTTCATCATAGTTCATCGCAATGGACGACTTCGACGTTGGCATCCTCTGGGTCGTCGTCCGATTCCAGAAGGATGAGATAGTTCCAAATCCATATAATATCTTCCCCTGTGTCTTCCGAAGTGACGGCAGAGAGTCACTGTTTATTATAACAGTTGCCTTCCTGGACTCTTCAACAGATTCAGAAACCCTCACTACTTTCCAGTCCTGTGTGGGTAGCAGGATCTCCTTGGGGTCGGATGGCTCAGCAGGGATCTTGGCAATAGATCTGGGCCTTTGCGGTACATCGGCCAGAGGTATTGCCTCAATCTTAGCGCCCTGCCAAGCTTCCCCCACGGACTCCATGGCATCCTTGTACAGCAGCGCTGAACGCTCATCTGCACACGCTATTAGTTTAATGTGACCTTGATACCACCCGGCATCTTCATATTGTGGTGGTGCTCCAGGGTTACTTCTTAAGACATTCAGGAACGCCCTACTAAGTGCGACGACAACCAGCTTCCAGTTCTTGGATGAAATGGTGCCGTCACTGGCGTTGCGGTCAATGATCGCCCAAATGAGGTGGTCTTTAGCCATATCTTTGTACGACCTGTTTTGCGGCCGTTGAGGCGTATATTTGGACCGTTTAGTCCCAGGAAGTGTGTCCTCCCCTGACCGTTGCCGTTTAGGCGCTGCTTTGGTTGGCTTCCGTTCAGGATTAACTTCCTCTGCAGAGGGAGATCCACGTTTTAAACCCTCAATATGGGTTTTTGCCCACTGGAGAGAGGTTTTCTCCTGCTCAGTGAGCTCACCAACTGGTTTTTCACCAAGTCGGCTAATGATTTTGTAGGCGGAGCGCCTGGTTGTGAAGACCCGTTTGGATGCATTTATGTGCCTTTGGGGTTTTTTGATAAGTGCCGTAGAGGCTAAGGGAGGTGCATCAGAGGGCATCGAATCTTTCTTTGCGAGCTCTCTTTGCACAGACTGAGTCTGTACCGTCAAGCCAGCACCCGAGGAAGGGGTTTTGACAGGTTTTTCTCCCGTCCGGACCTGGAAAGCCTTAGAGGTACCTGGTTTCGAAGAACCCTGTACCAAGCTTGGCTTACGACCGCCTGAAGGCATAGTCGTGACGAGTTTTTGCGCACTAGTAGCTAACCGTCTAGCAGAGCCTGGCGCAACCACCTTGCTAGACGAGGTCTCAGTAGCATTCAACATACTACAGCCTGATACCGACGCTGTAGTAGTAGGGTCTCCGGGGATTATGAAGCCCTTTGCCGGATACGTAGGGCATGCATTTTCGGACATTTCGGGCGGGGGGGGGGGGGGGGGGGTGAATTGGGGTTGCATTTTATGCCTAACTGCCAGGCGAAAGGAAACCTGCCGATCCTCTGGAGACAGACGCAGACCATCAGCCGCTGAATATGAGAACAGACGCTGATGGATTTTATTGCGGACCGACGGCCTTCAGAAGGCCTAACAGTTGACCGTAAAAGGCCAGCGGACGCATAGTCATTAGCCGCTCCAACTAGGAGAAACAGACGCTAATAGACAGGGGGTAGTTCTTGTTTCGTACTCGGTTTAGACCCTTCTGGCATGAGAGGCCCTGCCGGTCTTGACTGACGTCACTACCGCCAGCATGACTCTAAACGTCCTTGTACTTAAGCCCTCGCATCGCGGCAAGATGACTACCCATTTTGTCTTTTAAATGTGTTTCTTTTTTTAATAGTAATAAGTGAAACCCAAGACAAAATCGCTCCGTATCAATAG
Organism: Pollenia angustigena; assembly: GCA_930367215.1. Lineage (NCBI taxonomy): Eukaryota > Metazoa > Arthropoda > Insecta > Diptera > Polleniidae > Pollenia > Pollenia angustigena. The sequence goes on from OV884056.1 coordinate 17,656,959, forward strand.
TAACACAGATAGCCATGTCTTCGTATGTGATCAAGACATAGAACATGTTAAGTCCTTCTGCTACCTGGGTAGCACAATTGATACAACTGGTGGCTCAGCAGCAGATATATCCAGTCGCATAAATAAGGCACGGAGTGCATTTGCCCAGTTAAACCCGGGTTGGAAATCTTCTAATATTCGAAACAAACCAAAATCAAATTATTTAACTCCAACATAAAATCCACTCTATTATATGGATGCGAGACCTGGAACATGGTACCACGTGACATACAAAGCCTTCATGTATTTCTCAACAAATGCCTCCGCAAACTCTTACGGATTTTCTGGCCAGTAACAATATCCAACAACCAACTCTGGATGAAGGCAAACCAGCAGCCTATAAAAACGGAAATAAGAAAGCGGAAATGGAGTTGGATAGGTCACACCCTCCGTAAACCAGACGATGATATTGCCAAGAAATGCCTAGATTGGAACCCGCAGGGAAGCAGACGTGCCGGGAGACCAGCGCATACCTGGAAGCGCCAACTGACAACAGAACTTTCGAGATCGAAATTATTGGAACAACCTTGTTATGGCCCTATGCTCAGCAATTGATCCCAAAAATATATAAGCAAAATCACGTTTAAATTAAGTATAAAGAATTGTTCACTATAAGTTCGTAAGAACAGCCAACATTTTCACAATAAAGGCGTTATTTGAGTGTAAAAACACGCGAAGCTCAATGGGTAATGTGTTCCAACGACGTGGAATTCTTACAATAAAAGACCTTTCAAATAAAGCATTGTTAATTCTATGCAATATAATTTGAGGGTTCCTTGTTGAATGGGAAAAAAGAAATTTAGAATAAAGTTGCGTGGGAAACCCGCTTTTTATAATTTTATAGAAAAACACCAAGTTACGTAAAGGGATTATATTACCGAAAGAACAGTCCATAAAGCGTTGTTGGATTTAACAAAGGATCGCTTTTGTTGGACTAATACTGAACTTCGCTACTGCATATAAATTCAATTTAATTTTTTTATAAAAATGAATTAATTACATATGTATTTAATTACGAGGACTGGTAGGAAATTTCATGGAGGGTCACTCGCGGATCTTGTGTGAAATTGGCGTAGGTGGTTATTACATGGGATTGCCCGGCTTCACGGATATAGGCACTATGGTAGATTTTGGGCGTTTGCCGTCTAGGGAGAGCTGGTCAGGTCAGAGCAGATTGTATAGGGGATTTGCTATTTTCACTGATGGCTCGAAGATGAAGGGCACGGGTGTGGGGGTCTACATTGAAGACCTGAATGCTTATTCTGAATTGCGATGCATAAATGCGAACAATTGCTATTCTGTATTGCGATATTCGCAAAGTTTTTATTAATCGCATTTCAAATGCAAAAAGGTGACAAGTCGGTATTCTACATTGCGAAAACAAATGTCAAATTCGCAAAATTTATTCGACAACTAAATAGAATTCGCAAGTACAAACATGTTAGTGAAAGATAATATTTTATTTATTTATTCATCATATATTTATTATTTAATTCAGAGAAGCAAGCAATAAGACCACCAAACCGCGTCAATTTGAAATAATGATAGAATTTATGAATAAGCACAGCCAATTGGCAAGAGGCCATTTGAAAACACAAAATGCACGTCAGTCGGCAAATACTTTGTGGCAAACGTTAACTGAAGAACTAAATATCAATGGACCACCTATTAGAGAAGCTGCAGGATGGAAAAAGTATGAAATATATAAACCAGTTCAAACATATTTGACTTTAGCTTTAATTTTAATAGGTTTGGGCAGATTTTAAAGTACACACAAAACATTTTCATCGTCGTCGAACCACAGTGCCACAAAATTTTTATTATTTTTTTTATTACAGAATGTCCTTAATAAATTTTTTTAAACAATTTTCACAGCCAAACACAAACAATTTATTTATTTTTAATTTGACGTTTATTGACACTGACGTATATTTGAGCAGCGTTGCCACGATTTGAAATAAATTGCGAATGCGATTGCGAAAGTCTAACAGAATACCAATTTTCTTTCGCATCGCATTTCATTTGCGCATCGCATTGATTTTCGCATCGCAATTCAGAATAAGCCTCCTGGACGTCAGGTCATATATACATCCTGACAACTACAGTGTGTTTCCGTAGGGCCGTGGAATTGGTAGGGAGCAACATTGCCAGGGGCTCGGAGGTCACTTTATATGTTGGCTGATATGATATGGGCTGATATGTGAACTCCATATAAGCGGATGATTGCAGGAGGGTTCTAGGAGAAATCTTTGGGAATTATGTGGTGAGTCTGTGTTGGGTACCGGGTCATTGCAACATCTTTTTTTTTTTTTGTTAAAATGCTTTTTTGACCGCCTTTTACTCAATGCAAATGGATGAAACTTTCCAGGCATACATATTCCCGATGACAGTACACGAATACATGGGCGTAGCCAGGATAAAATCTAGGGGGCGAGCAAATTTTTTATAACCTTTTCTTTAGCTTCACTTCGGCAAATCAAATCTTGTAACGTTAATTTAACCGCCTTATACTCAATGCAAATGGATGTAACTTTGCAGGCATACATATTCCCGATGACAATACACGAATACATGGGCGTATTCAGGATAAAATCTAGGGGGGGGACAAAAATTTTTTTTGGTAAAATGCTTTTTTGACCGCCTTTAACTCAATGCAAACTTTACAGACATACATATTCCCGATGACAATACACGAATACATGGGCGTAGCCAGGATAAAATCTAGGGGGGGGGGTGCAAATTTTTTTTTAAATATTCTTTTTTAAGAAAAGAAAATTTTATTTTAAATGTTCTTATTTTTAACCTTTTTTTCAACTAAATAACTTCTATAAATAAATGCAAATAAAACTCGGTTTTAATTTTTGTCGATTTCATATAGTGCGCCGGAAAGAGTTAACTTTCACTCCTCCACTGAACATAGGCCCAAAAATTATAATACCCAAATTTTATTATTGTTAGATGCATACATAGGATTTTATTCTTTTTTAATTCTTATCTTTAACATACATTTTTAGTTAATTGCGTTTTGTATCATGGGCATCGTCTTTTTCAACTTTGTCATTTTCAAGATTTGGTAAATTTTTCATTGCCTGTTTAAATTCATCAAAACGTGGTCGTTTAACTGTTATTGATTCCGATTCACTTTCGCTGGAAGAACCAGTTCCACCACTACGAAAGTTTTGTAATTCATCTAAATCACTGCCTGGTTGAGCTAAATCAGCTTCTTTTCGTTTTCGCACATTAAGCCATGTCGACATCAGTTTATTCATAGTCGGTTTTGGTGTTTTAACCATTTTAATGGGTTTATTACACTCTTCACTTTTATTACGAGAATTGTTAACAATATTTGAAACACGATGACTTTGTAATTGAGAAGCGGGTTTTAGTGTGAGCAAGGCTTGTTCATCGGACACATTTTTGAAATCCAGCCAATTCTGAAATAATAATTTTAGGACTTGGAAGGCAAATCAAATGTTATTTTATTATATATGTACACTAGAGTGCTCCAAAAAAATTAACTTGCGAATTTTAATCATGCATCCTATGCATTCTATTATTGAAGATAAACGTTTTGTAAAATATTGGTATTTTGCCAATCTAGCCGGACATTACTTTTTTTTAGTTTATATTGTTTCTTAAAGGTTATTCAGTGCCCCTAGGTCGATAAGAACTAATCCTACCTCTGAAAAATGTAAGTGTTTTACGTAAGATGTAATAATTGAACACTTTTTATACGGCCGATAAAATCCTACCTTTAGTTATCGGTAAGTTGTGAAAACGGGCCTTAAAATGAGCTATATGGTTATTTGAAAGGAAGAGTGTACGTTAACAAACAAGAACCATACTCCAACTAAAAACCAACATTCGAAATGAAGTCATAGCACGCATGTGCGAAGCAGAAAATGGACGTCACGTACAGGATATCATTTTTCAAAAAAGCTGATTGCAAAAAAAAAAGTTATAATAATCGCATAAATAAAAAAGTTATAAACTATTTAAACCATATAGGTCATTCTGCGCCACCCTGTATTAAGTACTGCCCTTATTAATTAACATAGCTATTTAAGAATATTGAAGTGTAGAGGGCGTTAAAAGTTATCGCTAATTTGAAATTATTAAAAACAATAACACATTTGAGTTATTTTATTGTTGTTTCAATGTAAATTTCCAACAGAAAAAATGTCAATGTAAAATCTGTATTCTATGTGGTTTTTGTTATGTTTTTGCACTTTTGCACATGGAAAACGCATGCAATTTACTCAACTTTCCTGACTTGAAAATTAACGATACAGAATTTTGTTGTCTGTCGAGCTGCGTACTTAAATTTGTGCATATCTTTAATGTTATTTTTTGCCTAATGTCTGGCTAGATTGGCTCCTATCAGTGAACCTCAAAATTCACTATTTTTGTTGATTTATTCATACGCTAAAATTTACAATAACTATACATGCAAAACAAAGTTCAACGTTGGTAATTTTTACATCCTTTCGTACACATTTTATTTTTGCATTTATTCGTTTTTTATTGAAAGTGCTTTGTTTGCATTTTTGTTGCTTACGCAATATAACACAACTGAGTAAATTCAAAGGAACACATTCTTATACTTTTGTTTACATTAACAACAACAATAAACCACTCGATGAGACGCTTTTTCCAAATTAACAATAATAAAAACAACAATAACAAAAATACATTGTTCATACCTACTACTACTACTGTACTTTTTAAAATGAAAAAAAAAGTCTGTTTCTATGGAAATTGTGTGTACCTACATATGTATGTGTGTTTAGTTTGATTTCAATTTTTTTTCTTGTACTACATAGTTAATGCTGAATAATACCCTTTGTACACTTGCATACATTTCGGAGGAACGCATGGAAGATGTTGAAAAAGTGAAATACGAGTTCACACTTGAAACATCTAACATTTATAGGCCTTTTACATTGATCAACATCTAACATCTACCATCAAAGATGTGGAAATTGTGAAACACTCGTTTACATTGCTCACATCTAACATCTACCATCAAGCAAAAATGTCACCATTTTTGAAAAAAAAAAAAATTTAATTTAAAATGTTTTTTTCTCACAAAAGTACCAAAATTTAAAAAGAAAACTCAAAAATGTATTTGAAGTTTAATTTGTTTTAAAATATAAAAAAAATACTTAACAAAAAAACATTGCAATAAAAGATTTAACTTGGCAAATGGTAACGCTGCTTTCAAAACAAACTTCTTTTTGTCAGTGATGCCACAATAATAATATAACTTATTGCCACTTTTCTAGTGATGACACTAAAATAATCGAAAGATGTAGAATGGAATACAATGAGATAGGAACATCTTTTAAAGATGTTGAAAGATGTTGGTTTTTAGTCCTATGTATTTCTTATGGAAAGATGTTAACATCTTCGCAAATGGTGGCAAATTGATGGTAGATGTTAGATGTTGATCAGTGTAAAAAGGCTATTACCATTAACAAAAAATGTCACCATTTCTGAAAAAAAAACTTTTATTTTTTTTAAATACTTTTTTTCTACAAAAGTAACAACATTTTAAGAGATAACACCAAAATGTATTTCTAATTCATTTTGTTTAATAATTTAAGCAAAATTAAGCAAAATAAGGCTTGCAAAAAAGGAAAAACTTGAGAAATGGTAACGCTGCTTTCAAAGCAACTGCCATTTTGTCAGTGATGCCACAATAATAACAGAATTTATTGCCACTTTTCTAGTGATTGCACTAAAATAATCGAAAAATGTAAAAGGGAACAAAATGAGATAGTAACATTCTGTAAAAATGTTGATTTTTAGCCCTATGTATTTCTTATGGGAAAATTCCAACATTTTCGCAAATTGATGTTAAATGTTGACAAGTGTGAAAAGGCTATAAATCTATGAGTAAGATTGCTTGATTTCTGGCTTTTTTGTTTGTATTTTTTTTTTTCTGTACCAAAACAATCATTTTCGAACCGAACACAAAAACATCTTTATTAAAAAACGAAGCTAACGATTGTATAAATAACAAAGCACGATGTGCGTTATTTGAATGACTGCAAACCAGCAGCGAATATTTGCGGTTGAGGAAATTTCATTGTATGACCGCAAGCGAGTGTATTTGTTGCTGTTCATTTAATGCGATTTTTTTTTCAATTGCATAAAGCTGTTCTCTGGCTCCTATGCACGACGCTGAGATTTGAAAGCTCATTTACAAGGGGAAAACACATTTTTTTAGTCTTTGTAAAAATGTTGCCATTAAATTATTCACCCCTATCGTGAATAAAAATTCCTTGGGAGTTTTTTCCCTTTTCCCATTTTTACTATTGAATTAACATAGGAAAAATGGAAAAAGGGAAAAAACTCCCAAGGAATTTTTATTCGCGATAGGGGTGATTACTTTTGCTATTAAATGTAGGTTAGGTTCCATGGGCAGCCATCGAGAGACAGCTCGACAACTCCATTTTCAAATTTTTTTAATTATTTTGCTTAATAAATTTCAGAATTTTTTGATCATCACCAGAGAATGACAACACGTACCCATAAGAATAATAACAAATAATAACAACGGCTATGGTTGTGCGTTGCAATAAGTATGGTTATTACTTATACTTATGCACGGCAATATCTTCACGCAACCACATTCAGTAAACAAAAATACATGAATATTATGCAGATGTTATTCAATACCCATGTATGTGTTTTGGTTATCTGCCATACATATAAAATATCCATGTTTAAAAAAATACCTTCAGTATTTTTGGCACTTCTGTGTAAAAATGAAAAAAAATTTGTTTGGCAAAAATGTGCTTTGATAACTAGGCAGGTATGGGACTATGTACATATTATTTATGATATTTGTCCGTAAGTCTGGGTTCATACTATGAAAGTTTTCTTTCAGAAAGTCTGAGTTTATTGGTGAGAGGGGAGAGATTAATAGCATGTTCTCTTCCCCTTTCACCAATAAACTCAGACTTTCTGAAAGAAAACTTTCATAGTGTGATCCCAGAGTAACATCAGCAGTACCTATGTAAAACTACATATAAGCTATACATTTTTATAAAAAATAGGACCACGAGGGGTGGGAAGGAGCAATTTCTGCTCTCCGAAGCTATCTGACAGATTTTAATGAAATTTAAATCATAGATAGATTCATATTTATATAGACACTTGAGCTATGTAATTTTTTAAAAAATAGGATAACGAGGTAAGATAGGGGGCAATTTAGTCCTCTCCAAAACTATTTAATTTTAATTTTTATTTTTTCCTTTAATCTATTACCAAACAGTAGTAGGCGTATTTTAAATACGCCAAACACAATTACAATAATTAAAAAAAATTTGTTAAACAGCAATTGTAACACACATGCACAGTAACTTGTGACCTGAAAAGTTGACAAGTCCGATGTCAAAAGCATGTCGTGTACATGTATCTTAAGCAAACGCTATAAATACATATGTATTGCGTGGTTGTTTCACTCTTTCTTATTAGCACAACATACAAATCAATACTTATGTACATGCATACATAAAAACCCATATATTCCGCCTCGTGACACTTGTCTATGATATGTGCGTGTGAAATTTTGGAGAAATAAATAATTTTGGAGAGGGATAAGTTGCCCCCTATCTCCCCTCGTTATCCCATTTTTTTTAAATACATAGCTTATGTGTCTATATAAATATGGATCTATCTTTATCTTTAAATATCATTAAAACCTGTTAGATAGTTTTGGAGAGGCAGAAAATACCCTCGAGCTTCCCTCGGGGTCCTATTTTTTAAAGAATATATATAGCTTGTGTGTTCATATTAATATGGATCTATCAATGTTTTAAATTTTATTAAGATCTGTTAGATAGTTTCGGATGAGCAGAAATTGGCGCCAACTACCCCTCGTTGTCCTAATAAAATAAGCTTACCGCCTTAGTCAAATCTTAAAAAGTTTTAAAATTATCTTAATATTTTTCTGAATAACAAAACAAAAAAATGTTGCCTAGTTCCAAACTTTTTTTTGTTCAAAAAAATAAAAATCAAAAAAATAACTGTTAAAGGCTAGATAACACTATTATACTTTGTATTAATACATGTCAAAATCTCAAGTAATATGACAAAGTGTGATAGTGTGAATGCAATGTGTCACGAAAATGACAAGTATTATGAAAAAATTGTGACATCCCATACGACTTCATCGTTTTTTGAAAAATTTCTAAACAATAATACTTTTCATTGGATCAGGGTTGCATTTTTTTCATGTGTGAGTGTTTATACTTTGTGTGATGGTGTGAACACAAACTGTCATGTTACATTAGATTTTTTGACAGTCGCAACAAAACTCATTAGATTTCTATCACACAAAGTATTATGGAATACGTAAGACTTGTGAGATAGTGTATTCTAGGCTTAAGTTTGATCTAAAATATAAAAATCAAAATTATAAAAATCAATATATTTTATCATTGACAAGTGCATGAGGAACAATATGGTATACTTGAATCAGTTTTTCGACATTTAATTCTATATGCTCTTTTTGTTTTAAAATTCCAATATAACTGTTATTTTCGGTCCCTGTTGCAGATAGCTAACAGAAATTTTATTTATATCTGCATGTACATTCAAAAAGAATGAATATACAAATACACATTGGCAGCGTATACCTATACATATTCAACTTTAGCTTCCCAGTGGTATAAAAAGTAGCAATCGCCACCAATGACAGGCGAAATAGTTAGCACTTTCACTCAATTTGTACCAGGGTCTACTGCTGTGGCATTCAAATCATACCTAAATCTTTCCCTAGACACCAATATCTAGTGTTAACATTTGAAAATAGGTACCCACTGTTCGCTAGCTAATTCTATAGCTTCAAGTAATGCAGAAAACAAATTTTTTTCAACGACAACACAAAAAAATGTGTATCCGAAATAGATCCCGTTATTAGAACAACAACAAAATCGCTTGCTTTTTGCTGGCACGCTTTGAAGATATAAGTAGCTAACCCTTATGGTAGGTAGAGATTATGCAGAGAGGGATCCATCGCCACCTCGTAGGACAACCCCCTGTTAAATTCGCCACTCAAAAGCATGTGTGGTAGATTGTAGTGGGACTAGCGGTAGTTTTTAATGAGCTAGCGAATATACACGTTCAGAGCTAGTACGCCATACCACTGGGTTTTTATGGGTATTGGTATGTATGTGTATGGTTTTGATCTTTACCCATTCATGTCCATACTAAAGACCTGCACGAGTGTATCAGTAAGTATTGTTGAAACAGATACACCAGATATATATCTGTTACTACTGATATAAATGAGAGAATGAGTGTAACTGATATTGTATGGTTTTGCTTTTGCCCACTCACCATATCTTAAAAACAAAAACAGATGCTTATGGTTTTGGATTGAGTGTGTCATAACATTTTTTTTGCTTACAAATATCTGTTGTCACCATAAGTATTTCTACAATATCTGTTGTAATCTGTTGTATTTTTAAATATTGTTGGCGAGTTGATGAAAATAAGAGAGTTTGTAAAAATTTGTATAAGATCTCAACCAGGGGTGCCAGATGGTTTTAGTAAAAAATCGACATATTTTCAAAAACAAATCGGAAATCAAATTATGAAAAAACGGCAATTAAAATTACTGTTTTAAACACATAAAACATATTTTTAATGACAAAAACAACAAAGCAAAACCATTAACCATTACATAATGCTTTAAAAAAAAAATAAATAAAAATAAATGTTTTATAAATAAATTTTATTTAATTAAAAAAATACGGGGTATCTGATAGCAGATTTATATTTTCAAACTTATTTAATAATTGACACAAATGCGGATTTTATTTTTTAAAGAGTATGTCATCCACATGTCTTTTGTCGACTTGAACACACTGTTCAAAACGGAGCCTTGTTTTTCGAGAATTAAAAAAAATAAGTTACCCAATTTTCTCATGCGTGGATAAGGCACACCAAACGTTTACCCTGGGGCAATGTAAAGGTATTTGATGTTTCAATCGAGGGTTTTAGGTTCTTGGAGACCAGTAACGGTAGATTAGGCCGTGCACTTGCCTGTTTATTATCAGCTTTGATATTGTTACAAGTAGAACTGTTGCTATAATTCTTATACGTTTAACAGTTTTATTTGGTTTAATATCTTTAGTTTGTCTAAAATCTTTATGGATGAAGTTTCCTGATGATCTGGCCTAAGCAACCAGTGAAATGCATAGGAATAGCTTATCCCATCAACAATAAATTTCAAGTGTTTTTGTCAAGAATAAAAACTGGGAATTAAGCACGAATAGCAAAATCTTTTGAAATTAAAATTTTGCATTCCCAAAAATTGAAATTACTTTTTGATAATAAACAGGCAAGTGCACGGCCTAAAAAACACTTAATTGACAACATCTTTTGTAAGTTGTTGTTGTTTTTATTTTGTTTTTCTTAGCCTACTTACAACTACAATTAATGTTGAGAGAATTTCAACTAATTGTAGTGGGGAATGTAAGATGAGATAAACCCACTGTTGTTTATTGTTGATGTGTTTTGTTCAAGCTTTGATATTGTTACAAGTAGAACTGTTGCTATAATTCTTATACGTTTAACAGTTTTATTTGGTTTAATATCTTTAGTTTGTCTAAAATCTTTATGGATGAAGTTTCCTGATGATCTGGTCTAAGCAACCAGTGAAATGCATAGGAATAGCTTTCAAGTGTTTTTGTCAAGAATAAAAACTGGGAATTAAGCACGAATAGCAAAATCTTTTGAAATTAAAATTTTGTATTCCCAAAAATTGAAATTACTTTTTGATAGTAACTTAAAAACTTTTACTATCAACTTAAAACGTCGTTACATAAATTATACGATTTAAAGCTTGTCGCGAGATTTACTTGTGTAGAAAAACATGTAAATAAAATAGATGCGATTGATATTAACTACTAAAATTCTCAAACGAAGTAAATACGAGTACTTAAATCTTGCGACAAGCTTTTATATTTAAAAAAAAATTGTGTAAGCAACATGCTTTTATATCATATAAATTGATTAATGACATTATAAGTTCGAAAAACAGGAAGAAAAGTTTTTAAGTAATTCTTTCTCTTTAAATAAAGTTACCTAAAGCTTCGTACAGACGATGGTCAGATCTTACAATGTTGTAATTTTTCTGACAATGATGCCATTGTCAGATGCATTAATTTTACACACCTTACAATGTTCACACAGTTTCAATACTTTTTTAGGCAATTTTTATGACAACATTGTAAGATCTTACATCTGGCAACATCGAAATGAGCGGTTGAGAAAAATTTGTCGTCGTGAAGAAAAATCTAAAATATTTTAAATATATAATAAAAATTTATTTAATAAACTTCTTAATCATCAAAAAGTGATGCATAATTAATACGTGTTCCGGGGAATATAAAAGTTTTTGATTTAAACTCATAATCAATAAACGCAAACAAAAATATAGTTGAGAAATTTTCCACGTGAATCTTGTGTTGTGCAGTGAAAAACGCTGTGTAATAATAAACAATTAAATAGCCTAATACTTAACCATACAGCAAAGTTGGACTAATGGTTTTTACATGTTTTATATAATAAATAAATAAATAAATAAAATAAAAATCTTTTGAAAATAAAATAAAGATAATTAACGCAAATTAAAATAACATACAAACATACATATATGGTATAAAAATTGTATTAAAGAAGAAACATACATAAAGAGTAATACAAAAAGACCGTTACTTGAAGTCTCCACTTCTGTCAATTGAATCGTTTATTGCAAAAAGGGCTCAAATAACAAGAAAACAAGCATTTAGTTTTTGGGCGATTAATGTTTTATGAAGAGATTCTTACTTTGTATATAGTTGAAAAACATTTTAACGTTTTTGAAGTGAAAAACATTAATAAAGATTTCTACCAACATGTCCCAAAAAAATAAACCAACACAGTGTCCCAAATGTAACTCTAATGTCACCAAGACTCAGCATAGTGTTGGATGTAAAGATTGTGGTGCTTTTTACCATTGTGATTGTTCGGGCGTTTCTGGAGAAAGGCTAGAATCTATTCGTAAAAAGATAACTAAGTTTACTTGCGGAAATTGTAAACAAGATACTGAACCTAATACTAATGCTGACATTATAAAAAGAATTGATGAAATGAAAACATCCTTAGAAAATAAAATGGAAAACAATAAAGTAGACCTTGAAAGCCGTATGGATTGTGGGTTTCATAATCTAGAAACTAAAGTAGTGCAGCTCATTGAAAATTTGCGTAGTGAAGTCAATACCGAAATATCCAATGTTAAATCTGATGTAGCGCATTGCTATTCTATTGTCAAAGAGGCTGATAAAGCAAATGATGCAAAATTCAACCATCTTCAATACAAAAATAATATATTGGAAAGGCGCTTAAATAGATCGGACATAGTAATTAGCGGATTGAGCTGTTCTATTGAAAGTATTCGCGAGAATGTAATAAAAATTGCAAAATTTGTTGGTGTTGACATAAATAATGCAGATATTAATCACTGCTGCTATTTAAATCAGCGTAAAAATTTTGTAATTAAATTTAATTCCGTTCAACTACGTGACACCATAATGCAAAAATATTACAAAACTCAACCATTGCTGTTAAATAAGGTCATAGGCGGTACCGTCGAATCTAGGATATACTTGAATGACAACTTGTCCCCTGCATCCAGTAAACTGAATTTTCTTTGTCGCAAGCTTCTAACAGCAAAGAAAATTAAAAAATTTTATCTGATAAATATGGATCGACCGAAAGCCAAGATTATAATGCTAAATGGAAAGAGCGTGTTGCTAGATAGTCAGCAGTGTGCTAATCTACTAGACGGTTGTTTAGATGATGCTTCAGTTAATAATCCATAGTTTACATATATTCTTCTTTACGCTTTCTAATATTTACCCCCTTTTATTTCAAATCTTTTGTATGCTCCCCATAATTATTTAAATTAAAATTAATTCAAAATTACAAGAATAATATTAATAGAAGTCTATAAAAATATTAATTACTCCTCATATGTTTCCTTTTTACTATAAACAAACCCATTTTAATTGAAATATTGTAAAACTTTTGAAACAAATTTACATTGAATTCTACGATTCTATCAAAATTTAGAAGTAATCGGATATGAATACCTTTAATTTAATTAAATAAATTGTTTGTATGAAAGTTTTCTAATGTAAAAATGATTTTTCTTGCGACATAACCAATTTCTCATTACTTTTTAATACATTATTAATGTTTACTTCTATAAATTTAACTGGTTTTTACACACACCTATTAATTTGGATTTTAGATGAATTCGGTTGAAAACTTCGGCAAAATAGCTTCTGATGGCAGTACAATTAATGCCGTTATTAACCCAGAAAACTTGAATATTTTGCATTTTAATGCACAAAGTTTAGTGCCGCGGGAAAGTAACACTAAATTTGACGAAATTCGATATCTTATGGATGGTTGTTCTTTAGACGTTTTAGGAGTAACAGAAACATGGTATAATGATTTTCTTTATGATTCTGCAGTTTCAATATCTGGATTTAATCTTTTTAGAAAAGATAGGAATGGTCGTAGAGGCGGTGGCGTTTGCCTTTACATACGAAATAATTTAAAAATTGGAACTATATTTGACAATGTATTTGATGTAAGTGTTGAATCTCTTTTTGTAGAAGTAATTTTAGACGACAATAGGCTTGTTTTAGTTGGTGTAATTTACCTTCCCGATGGTCAATTTTCACGTTGTGAACATGTTATTGAACATTTCTCTTCAAGATATAATAATATAATCCTTATGGGGGACTTTAATACCGATATCTTTTCTAATAGCTTTATTGTACGAGAAATTTGTGAACGTTTAAACTTACATATAGTACATAATTCGTTACCAACCCATTACTCACCGCAGCATGGGTCAACTTCTCTCATAGATTTTTTCCTTGTTTCTGACTTTGAGTTAATTAGTCGTCAAGATCAATTTCAAATTCCGTCACTTAATTCTTATCACTCAGCAGTTTTTATTTCGTATAGTCTACCACGTAACCACAGTGTTAATGCTTTTTATTATCAAGATTATAGCCAACTTAATTACGATCAGTGTGTCTCTCAGTTAGAATCAATGGATTTTTCTGGTGTATATGAGAGCTTAAATATTGATGATAGTGTAGAATGTTTCAATGCAAATTTACTTCATTTATTTGAGAATAATGTTCCGGTCCGAAGAATAGTCAATAGAGGAAATAATGATTGGATGAATGATACTTTAATTCATAATGCTAAACGAGTTAGAAACTTGGCATATCGCGCTTATAAAGAAAATAGAACTAATGATAACTATGCAATATTTTGTAGGGCCAGAAACAAATTAAAAAATGTTATAAGGTCAATTCGTAAAAAATACTGTCTGAGATTTTTTTCAACATGCAATCAGCAGCAATTATGGCGTAAAATCAGATCTGTTGGGATTCTAAAACCATCCGGAAGTAACAGATTCCCAGTTTGTTTAGATGAATTTAATGAATTTTCCCGCTTGCCTCAAATTTCAAATGATAACAATCTACATATACCTCTTACCGAAGGATTTAGTTTTGCTAACGTTACAGAAAATGATGTTTTAAGTGCAGTTCTTAGTATTAAATCTCAAGCAGTCGGAGTAGATCATATACATATAAGATTTCTAAAATTTATTGCCTTGCCTGTTTTGCCACATCTAACATTTATTATTAATAGAGTATTGACCACTTCAGTTGTTCCTTATATCTGGAAAATTGGTAGGATAGTACCGATTCCAAAAGTGAAGACGCCTAGTAACTGTTCCGATTTTCGTCCAATCAGTATCTTATCAGTCTGTTGTAAAGTTTTGGAAATTATTATTAGGGATCAGATGTTAACACACCTTAACAATGGTAATATGATTCATCCCCAGCAATCAGGATTTAGAAAGGGATTTAGCACTACTGGCATTCTTTTAGATGTAACTGAGTCTATTAGAGAAAATCTTGATAAAGAACGTGTCAGTATTCTGATATTTCTTGATTATTGTAAAGCATTTGACTCAATTAGTCATCCTAAATTAATTACTAAACTCTCCAGAATATTCGGCTTCAGCTCTAGTGCGTGCAATCTCATTTACTCGTTTCTATCTGGACGTAGTCAATATGTCCAAGTAGAACATGAGGTTTCTCGGATGGTTTCAACTTATCGTGGTGTGCCTCAGGGTTCTATTTTAGGTCCATTATTATTTCTCTTATACGTAAATGATTTATTTCATGAATTATCTTTCTTAAAAGGTTATACTTATGCTGATGATATGCAATTGCTGGCAACATTTGACACATCATCTTTAAGTATTTCTAAAGAGCAGATTAACATTGAACTCACCCGTTTAGTTGAATGGTCAAAATGCAATTTTTTACAATTAAACCCTACAAAATGCAAAGTTATGATATTTTCCAAACACCCTATAGATATTAACATTTTACTTGATAATGAGTCGTTAGAAGTTGTTACACATTATAAGACACTTGGCATTATTTTGGATGATCATTTAACATTCAATCATCACATTAATTCTGTTATTTCTCGAATCTCTTGGACGTTACGTAGGTTGTATAATGTTGCATTTTATTTACCTTTATCGATAAAGCGACGAATTGCTTTATCTTTATGTTTACCCTTATTAATTTATGGCATTGAAGTTTATTCCTGCACCTCTGTAATGAATAGGTCTAGATTGAGAGTCTGTTTTAATAAGGTAATTCGGTATATTTATGGTGTTCGCATTGATAATCATGTCTCTGAATATTACCTAGATTTATTTGGTTGTTCTTTTGAAAAATATATTGAATTAAGGCAAATATTATTTTTTTACAAAACAATAAAATATTGTAAACCCGATTATCTTATGAGTAAATTTCATTTTGCCATTTCTAATAGAACACATTCTTTAATATATCCTGCATACTCTTATTCAGTTATGGAAATGTCGTTTCGTATAATCGTTTCACGGATATGGAATAGGGTGGTACCGTATCGTGAACGAGAATTTTCTCACTCTTTATCAAAATTTAAACAAATTTTCTTATCGAATTTATAAGAGACTTAACTTTTCTTTAAAAATATATAGGTGTGATATATGCATATCTGTTATTTTTATAACTTATTCACTCACTAATGAAGATACTCCTCTACTTTCATTGCAAATGAAAGTTGTAATGACAATTTTATTAAAGTTCTTGAGTATACCCAGTATTTATTGCTGAATAATAAACACAATTTAATTTTAACTTATTTGAACATTAATGAGTGCAAAATAAATGTAAAATAAATATCATTAAATGTTTTAGGTTTTTTTTATATTTTTTATATTGTTGCCATCTTATGGGCTACCTCAGTTTTGCCATAGCTTTCTTCCCGAAATTTTTTATTGCATTAGGTGTGTGTAAATCCTAATATTTTTTAGATTAAGTATTATTGTTAAGTGAAATTATTATATGAATTATAATTTAAGTTCTTAATTTTACTCTCGTTCTCATTGTAGACTAGCCAACTAGGCCCTACGGGCTTGCGGCATTCATTTTTAATAAATAAATAAATAAATAAATAAAAAAAAAAATATATATAACGATAATGGTTAAAGGTTTCTAATTGAAAATAAAGGAATTTTTCTCGTCACATTTACAAAAAATAATAAAAGTAATTATTTTTAGTCCCTGAGTTATTTTTGAAATAAAAACAAAAAAGTCCATATAAAACAGCTGTTTTTCAACGTAAACATAAAAGGTCGAATTTAACTCTTAAAAAAAGAGTTTTATTAAGCCGTCATAAATTAAAACTCATTTCATTTCACCCAAAGCTTGTAGCTGGTCATATCACTACAATTTGTAAAGCAGTGTTATCTAATCAGCTTGCACTGCAATTAAACTAATTGTCATTAAAAAGAAGAAGAAGAATTTTAGGCCGACAATTTTATGACTGCGAAATAAAACTCTCTTTTTAAGAGTTCATCCATACCTACTTTTATTTTTTCGTTGAAAACCGATTTTTAACTGTGGAGTTAAGATCGTTTATTCTAGATCACCATAGGTTCTTAAAGGGACGAACCTATTGGTATAAGACAGTATAGGTATCCACTGACTCTAATATTGAGAGTTTTCAAGCTAAAATTATATGGATCAATCTTATAAACGGTCCCTGCGATTTACCCTTAAGTAAAATCTATTCATATAAAGGGTGTCTGGTGGCTAAATTATATTTTTAAATGCGATTATTTCAAAAAGTAATAAACGTTGCGGAGGGAGGTTGGAGTCGTTGGAATTATCGATTGGGAGGATTTGTCAGTCACAGTAGTCGAGTGAGCATCGCGCGTTCGCTGAGGAGACATTTTTTAAGGGTAATGATTCTTACGTAATTGCTCGTCGACAATTTTGTTCAAAGTTCATTTTCACTTAAATAGCCACGTCAACAAACAAATCTACCGTTACTGGTCTCCAAGAACCTAAAACCCTCGATTGAAACATCAAATACCTTTACATTGCCCCAGGGTAAATGTTTGGTGTGCCTTAACCACGCATGAGAAAATTGGGTAATTTATTTTTTTAAATTCTCGAAAAACAAGGCTCCGTTTTGAACAGTGTGTTCAAGTCGACAAAAGACATGTGGATGACATACTCTTTAAAAAATAAAATCCGCATTTCCATTCTAACGTTCAATGCTTTTAATAAAACTTTGTGTCAATTATTAAATTTTTAATTTAAGTTTGAAAATATAAATCTGCTATCAGATACACCGTATTTTTTTAATTAAATAAAACTTATTTTTTTTTCGAATTTATTCTATGAGTTAAATTTCAGTTATGTATTTTGTAAAGCTTTTTTGTAATAGTTCTATTCCTTTAATTTTTCAGAAATGACTTTATACACTACCAGACTATTATATTGTATTTTCTTTTTACATTTTACCTTAGCCTTCCTTTGGAAAGCAATGAGGTATATTGAATGTTCAGAAAAATTTTCAATTATTAGACACCAGCAGAATGTAATGCATTTTCTGGCCCGCTACGGCCTTCGTCAGCATTCTTTGTGTCTCACTGGATAGTGTTACTTTATAAATTGAATGTATTTAACTCAACTATTTTAACAATTAGAAATTGGGAATTATTTCCTTGTGAAGGTTACTTTATATTATTATAATCATTTTTTTTTTCATTTTTTTTTTCGAATTTATTCTATGAGTTAAATTTCAGTTATGTATTTTGTAAAGCTTTTTTGTAATAGTTCTATTCCTTTAATTTTTCAGAAATGACTTTATACACTACCAGACTATTATATTGTATTTTCTTTTTACATTTTACCTAAGCCTTCCTTTGGAAAGCAATGAGGTATATTGAATGTTCAGAAAAATTTACAATTATTAGACACCAGCAGAATGTAATGCATTTTCTGGCCAGCTACGGCCTTCGTCAGCATTCTTTGTGTCTCACTGGATAGTGTTACTTTATAAATTGAATGTATTTAACTCAACTATTTTAACAATTAGAAATTGGGAATTATTTCCTTGTGAAGGTTACTTTATATTATTATAAACATTTTTTTCTCGAATTTATTCTATGAGTTAAATTTCAGTTATGTATTTTGTAAAGCTTTTTTGTAATTTTCCCAATTTCTAATTGTTAAAATAGTTGAGTTAAATACATTCATTTTATAAAGTAACACTATCCAGTGAGACACAAAGAATGCTGACGAAGGCCGTAGCGGGCCAGAAAATGCATTACATTCTGCTGGTGTCTAATAATTGTAAATTTTTCTGAACATTCAATATACCTCATTGCTTTCCAAAGGAAGGCTAAGGTAAAATGTAAAAAGAAAATACAATATAATAGTCTGGTAGTGTATAAAGTCATTTTTGAAAAATTAAAGGAATAGAACTATTACAAAAAAGCTTTACAAAATACATAACTGAAATTTAACTCATAGAATAAATTCGAAAAAAAAAAATGAAAAAAAAAAAAATGTTTATAATAATATAAAGTAACCTTCACAAGGAAATAATTCCCAATTTCTAAATAAAATTTATTTATAAAACATTTATTTTTATTTATTTTTTTTAAAGCATTATGTAATGGTTAATGGTTTTGCTTTGTTGTTTTTGTCATTAAAAATATGTTTTATGTGTTTAAAACCGTAATTTTAATTTGCCGTTTTTTCATAATTTGATTTCCGATTTGTTTTTGAAAATATGTCGATTTTTTACTAAAACCATCTGGCACCCCTGGTTGAGATCTTATACAAATTTTTACAAACTCTCTTATTTTCATCAACTCGCCAACAATATTTAAAAATACAACAGATTACAACAGATATTGTAGAAATACTTATGGTGACAACAGATATTTGTAAGCAAAAAAAAATGTTATGACACACTCAATCCAAAACCATAAGCATCTGTTTTTGTTTTTAAAATATGGTGAGTGGGCAAAAGCAAAACCATACAATATCAGTTACACTCATTCTCTCATTTATATCAGTAGTAACAGATATATATCTGGTGTATCTGTTTCAACAATACTTACTGATACACTCGTGCAGGTCTTTAGTATGGACATGAATGGGTAAAGATCAAAATCATACACATACATACCAATACCCATAAAAAGCTAAAGTTGAATATGTATAGGTATACGCTGCCAATGTGTATTTGTATATTATATTCATTCTTCTTTTTGAATGTACATGCAGATATAAATAAAATTTCTGTTAGCTATCTGCAACAGGGACCGAAAATAACAGTTATATTGGAATTTTAAAACAAAAAGAGCATATAGAATTAAATGTCGAAAAACTGATTCAAGTATACCATATTGTTCCTCATGCACTTGTCAATGATAAAATATATTGATTTTTATATTTTAGATCAAACTTAACAGTTATTTTTTTGAACAAAAATAACAGTTATTTTTTCATTTTTATTTTTTTGAGCAAAAATAAAAGTTATTCTCTAAATAAATGTACGTGATTTAATAATTTAGTTGACTTTAAATTTTTATTTTAGTGTGTAATTATCATTGGAATTCCTTATGCACATTAAAATAATTATTAAAGTCATTTAAATTATTAAAACACGTAAATTTATTTCGAGACTAACTTTTATTTTTGCTCGAAAAAATAAAAATCAATAAATAACTGTTATTTTTGTTCAAAAAAATAAAAATCAAAAAATAACTGTTATTTTTGATCGAAAAAATAAAAATCAAAAAATAACAGTTATTTTTGTTCAAAAAAATAAAAATTAAAAAAAACTGTTATTTTTGCTCAAAAAAATAAAAATCAAAAAATAACAGTTATCATCTGACTTTTATGAAAAAAGGCATAACTGTTACGGTCCCTGATCTGCAATACCCATATAAGTATGTGTATTAACGTAAGTATAACGTTAATATACAGAGTGAGAGAGAGAGAGCAGAGATGGCAAATGCAATTTTAAAAAGTTTGGAACTAGGCAACATTTTTTTGCTTTGTTATTCAGAAAAATATCAAGATAATTTTAAAACTTTTTAAGATTTGACTAAGGCGGTAAGCTTATTTTATTAGGACAACGAGGGGCAGTTGGCGCCAATTTCTGCTTCTCCGAAACTATCTAACAGATCTAAATAAAATTTAAAACATTAATAGATCCATATTAATATGAACACACAAGCTATATATGTATATTCTTTAAAAAATAGGACCCCGAGAGAAGCTCGAGGGTATTTTCTGACTCTCCAAAACTATCTAACAGGTTTTAATGATATTAAATGACAATATTGTAAGATCTGACCATCGTCTGTACGAAGCTTTACTTGTGTTTTTGACTTATCGGCCAACGAAAGCAGCAACAAAATACATTGTTGTGTTTTTGGTGTTGTTAATTGTTGTAGTATCGACACCACCGTTTACATGAATTCGCCTTGGTATTAATCACCCTGCAGGAAATGTCACTAGTGAATCTGTACTGATTCACTACTGACACAGTCACCAGTACTAGTGACTTATTATACCCCAGGCAATGTTATTTACAATAGACATTTAACATGTGCGTGTCATTGGAAATCTACTACTGACGTTGGTACTACTGACTACATACTGACTAGGTAGTTCTTTTGGGAACATATGTAGACATTGAAACCAGAGAATCGCTAGTACATTTTAGTAAAAGTAGTCTACACTTTTTGTAAGAATATGCATATATGGCCCTATGGGCTCGATTAAGTAAATAAAATGAAAAATGAAATGAAATAATCAGCCGTCAAATACAACAATCAAAACTTTTTGATTTGCATGAAGCATACCCAACAAACACGAAGTCAAACCTTTGATATGAAATGACTTTATCATTTGACATCAAACACAATTCTCAAACGTTTTTCAATTGTTTGATTTAACATTTAAATTCAAATTGATAATGATTAGAAAATAAACATTTGATATCAAATGTTTTATCAATTTTATGTCACATGTTTGTCAAATGTTAAATTGAAATCAAAAATAAACTTGGCAATACAAAGCGAAAAATAAATGTGATCATAAAAAATGGCGATTAAAGTTACATTTATTACTTTGTGGTTACATGTGTTTTAATATTAAAAAAAAATTTTATATAAAGTGAACAGCTTATTTCTTGTGAAAAATAAAAATTATTTGTGAGTAATTACATTGATTAAAAATACGAAAAAAAGGAAAATAAAACGGGAGCCAAGTAGTTTGTCTTTCCAAGAATTAGAGGACGGAAAGAACATTATTTCATCTTTTAGCTATAGTGCCAAATGTTTATCTCACAGTTTATCTAAATAAATAATAGATTTAAATTAAAATAAATAAAATATTTTTAGTTATATTCCACATTGTATTATAATCCACATTTGCAAAATATTTGAGAATTACGTTTGAAAGCAAGTTGAAAATAAAGGAATTTTTCAATTTGAAAATAATTTCCCCTTTTTGTTGAGAACGCTATGATTTTCAAATCATTATCAAACGTTTGATTTTAAATCATTTTCAATTTGAAATCAAACCTGCGTGTTTGTTGGGTAGCCGAAAAATAACGACTGCACGCACACAACTATGTGATTGATGTCAAGGCCCATTGAAAAGGTCTGCACAAGAAGCCTGATGATCATTGTTTTCGTTATTTTGAGCTTTCAAAAGTTGTTTACAAAAACGTTTTTTCCTTTTGCTTTGTATATGTGGTAGTAAGTTTTTGACAGTTTAAAAGAAAAAGTTTTTTTGTTTTTGTACAAGTAAGCAGACCTGATAGATGGGCCTTGATTGATGTGTTTTTAATTCTGTAACTTTTTAACGACAAAAATTTGTCGTTAAGTAGAAAATTTTTATTTAAAAATACTTAAAATTTACTACTTAACGACAAATTTTTGTCATTAAAAAGTTACAGAATTTTCGATTAGAAATTTATATACATACATAGAAAACAATAACAAGTTTGAGTACAAAAATTTTCTTTTTTAATCGATAAAATTCGACAGATTTTTCGGTTTAAGAAGTTTGGGTTAACTTTGACGACATGTTCAAGGGTTAATCTCAATTTTTACAATCTTTTTTTTCGTATGACTTAAGGGTATATGTTTATCCAGCTTCATAAAGATCGGCACACAAATTTACAATATTATGGTATGTATGTATCTTTCTTTTAAAGTTTGACCTTTGACCTTGATGATTATAGGGTTAATGTTTTCCGATTTTAGTAAAACCTTATGAATATATTTAAAATTATCTGGACTATAATATTCTGAATAACTCTTACCTAAAATTCATAACAGTAAGGAAATTGGGCACACTCGCCAAAAAATTACTTTTTTAAAAAAGCAAAATAGCCTGTGCCTCAACATTTTTTTCGTCCATACAATCTTGGAGAACTCTAATGTACGCATATTACTTACATTTACTTGTTCTTCTGTTTCTAGTATGGCTGGCATTCTGTGGTGCAACCAGCTCATAATTTTGGAAGATTCAAAAGTTATAACCGAATAACTGTAGATTTTATCACCGTGTTCGTCTTCCCATATATCAAATAGACCAGCCATTTTTAAAAGATTTATACCATCACCCTGCCAAGTATTGCGATCATAGATTTGAATTTGTTCTTTTTGTGGCATATATAATAAATGTGCTGCTCTTTCTGAAGGTTTAGCTGACTTTGTTGTTTGCCACTCATAAAAACCTTCGCACAAAACTACACAACGTTGTCCCCGCTTAAAGGGTCCTCTGTATAACTTTGATTCTAACATATGTTCTAAGCGACAATTGTTCGTAGTTAAGCCATGTTTACGCCAATCACCTTTATGCCAAAACGGTATCATGCCCCACATCATTGGAACAATAACACGAGTATTCTTTAATTTGTTTTCATCGTTCTTATCGCAGAAATGCTCAGCTGAAACTAACACTGGCGTAATATCCGTGGGTGCAATATTGAAAGACGGACAATATTTACGACCGCAATTAAACTCGAAACGATATTCAGGTTCATAGTCAATATTAGCTTCTAAATTATTAGTAAAAATTTCCTTTTTCTGTTGCTTTTCTATAGTTTTATTGCTTTTTGTACATTTGAAGCGACATGCTTTTGCAATTTCGCTAGGTTCCAACGTTCTGTAAAGTGTAATTCGTATGAATCAAATAAGTAATATACTTATATACACAACTATCTTACTTACAAGCAAGTCCTGCCGCACATTTTATATTTTAACAAATTTAAGACTCCTTAACAATGTTGACTACCTATTTAGTATTTATTAGAGATTTTTTAAATGTAAATTGCGATTAATTACCAACCTTTATAAAGAAATACAACACTGTTAAAGTGTTGTTATTGGTTTTCAATAAAGTTATTGTTTTTCAACAAAAAAGGAAACAAGAAGCTATCAGCGGCAAATATTTTATTTGGAATCTCAATAAATTAAAAAAATGGGAGATCGTTACAATATACACAGTCAATTGGAACATTTACAAAGTAAATATATTGGTACTGGCCATGCAGACACCACCAAATATGAATGGCTTACAAATCAACATCGTGATTCCTTAGCAAGCTATATGGGACACTATGACATGCAGAATTATTTTGCAATTGCGTTAAATGAAACAAAAGGGAGAGTGCGATTTGATTTAATGGAACGTATGCTACAGCCTTGTGGGCCTCCACCAGAAAAACCAGAAGAATAAAAGTAGAAAATGTGTTTCATGGATAGAGTAGTTTTTTCTAACCGGGATGCCAGACTTAAGGTTTAAGTCAAAATATTACTAAAAGATAAAAATTTCTTAATAAATATATAGGTATAATATAAAAATATGTGTTTAAATATATGTATAATAAATATATATCTATACCCTACTAGCATTTGGAAGATTGTTTTATCAAAAATCACCAAACTGAGTCTTTCTCGAGTACTTTTGATGATTAAAAACTGATTAATCACTTGCGCGTTTGAAAAAAGACTCAAAAATGATTCGTTCTTATGCTTAATAAGTAATTTATTGAAAATCCAATAACAAAATGTACAGCAATCGAAAATGGATCATACAGGTGTTTGAAATATGACTGTTTTGAAGTTATTTATGAATAATATTTTGATCATCTAGATGATGAAAAACTGATTTTTATTTGTAAAAGTAGCTAGCTTTGAAGCAAGTGTAAAATATTAGAATATTGTAAATTTATTAATAATATTAATGTCAGTGATCTCGTGGTGTAAACTTTACGTTTTAAGTTATAATTTTTAAAACATTAAATAAAATTTAATATATTATAAATACATATTCAAATTAAATTCTGTAAAGGTAAAATTTTGTAAAAAGTGATTTTGAAATAAAAAAAAGTAATGTCAGCCAAAAAAATAAAAAGATTGGAAGCCGACAAATTAATATCGCCAACATACCAGCAAACTTATTCTCAGGACAATCTAAAAAACAATGGAAGTTCTTTAAGTGATGATATTTTATATAATTCTGATAGTGGAAGTGAAGAGAATTCTTTTAATGATTCTGATAGAGAAAGTGAAGAAAATTATATGGAAAGTGAAGACGATGAATTTAATTTGTGCGATGAACTGGCTAAATGGGCTATTCAATTTCAAATAAGCTTTGCTGCAATTAATGCACTTTTATTGGTGTTATTGAAATGTAGCATTAAAGTCCCAAAAGATGCTCGTACCCTTTTAAAAACGCCTAGTTCTGTTATTGAACGAAAAGTGGGTGAAGGCACATACATTCATTATGGATTAAAGAACGGTTTAACTGATTTTTTGGTAAGCAATGACTATGAAGGACCAGCACAATTTATAAGAGCCGCTGTTCGCAAAGTATTTTCCGATGAATTAGCGTCTTTATTCAGCTGGAAAGGGACAAGTATTAAGCCGAGTGCGGAAAAAGTTTACCTTATAACAATTATTAAAGGTAGGTACATGTTGTTTGTATTTCGATAATTCCCTTGCAAGTTTAATTGTCCAAAAATAAAATAAATTAATATTAATATTTTTTTTTAGCTATTTCTCATCATAAATTCAAATGCACAGATAAGGACATGAACGCTGTGCTACAAAAGCATTTTGTACATGCTAAGGACAGGGTGAATAAAAGAAAACATACAAATTAATAATTCTTCGTAAAGTTCGTTTTTTATATAAACTTATTTTAATTTTTATATTTATTGTTATCATTGTTGTTTTTGTTATTATTGTTATAGTTGTTATTGTTATTAGTGTTATTATTGTTGTTATTGTTATTATTGTTATTGTTGTTACTGTTATTATTGTTATTATTGTTATTATTGTTGTTATTGTTGTTATTAATTATTATAATTATTATTGTAATTTAATAATAATTGAGTTTAAATAATTTAAATAAACTAAATTAATTAATAATTTAAATCGAAAAATATTTCTTTTTGTAATCTATTACAAATATGACTGAAAAATAGTCAGAAAAGACTCGAAAGCGATCAGAAATTCGACTAAAAAACGACTCATAAATCATTCGAAAACGATTAGAATTAGGACTGAGTAATGAGTCGAAAAAGACTATAAAACGAGCATAATACGACTAAAAAATGAGTCGAAAAAGACTCTTCGACGATCAAAAATAAGACTAAAAAATGAGTCGAAAAAGACTCGCAAATAATCAGAAATATGACTAAAAAATGACTCGAAAAAGACTCGCAAATAATTAAAAATATGAGTCATAAATGATTCGAAACTGATCAAAATAGCGGGTAGTAAAAGACTCATGAAGAAGAGTCCCGGGTAGGGTACCATTTCCTCCCGAGAAAACAATCATTTATGATCAGAAAATGAGCTCATATATGCTTATTTTAATCGTGCAGAGGAGTCATAAATGACTCGAATATGATTATTATTTTCATAAAATGCTTGCAGGGTAACTTTTAAAATGGTATTTTTCTTTAATAAATTCAGAAGTACGAAAATAAATAGTTTTTGTACCAAAAAAATCAACCCCGTAAATTTAGTACTCATAAAAGCAACCTATCCATTCGAGTACGACTAGGGAAAAGAAGGAAAAAACCACGAAATCGTCTCGAAATATTACAGAAAAATATAAATGTTTTATTTTTACTTCTAAATTTTTGTTAATTTATAATTCAAAACAATATAAAAACTATAAAAGTTTTTGGTACACAAACAACATTTTGAAAGTATGTGAAAATATAGTTAATAAAATTTTTCTATAAAATGCAAAAAAGCAATAGAGTGTGAAAAGAAAAAATACATAGAAAAAAGTACTAAATTTTAACTTGTCATGGCAATTTAAATTATAAAAGGAAAAAAAAATAAAATTGAGGTTTAATAAATAAAGTTGAACTAAAGAAAAAATATTTTACAATAAAAGTTAAAAGTTTAAAACAATTCAATTTAATAACTAATAATTTGTTTATTCCAAGATTTATGTATATCTATGAATAATTGTTAAAAAAAAGTGCAGAAATTTTGGTTATTTAATAATTGTTTTGTCGTATCTGTGTATGTGTGTGCGTGTGGAGCAAACAAGAAAAAAGTATAACATTTTTTACCTTCGCGGGATAAAACGACGGTGACCCAACCAACTAATTCAAGTTCGTTTGTGCACGATTATATTGAGCCCCCTTGCATTTTAAGCGCATTGTTCTCTTTATGAATTAAAATGTAACCATAAATTGTATTTACTATAAACAAGATATAAAAATGAATGCATATCAACTGCGCCTTAAACTTAAAAATCAGATAAATTTATTATTTAATTATATATGTATGTATGTACCTTTGCAGCATAAATAAGATTTTTTAGAACAAAATGCAAAACAAACAAAAATCAACAATAATGCATTCTTGTTTTTGCGTTTTCTAATGTCATCTCTTTTTAACTAATTAGAAAAAAACAGTTAAGCAAACGATTTGTAATTTTTTGCAAAAAAGGGAAATATAAATTAAAATAAGGAACATGTTCCATTAATAACACAGAGCTGTATAAACATGCACCTTTAGTTAATATTTTTTTTATTTGTCTCTCGTCTGTTTTTTTTATTTGTTCTAAAGCAGTTCATACACGATTCAATTCAATTGTCAACTGAGTCGGTTGTTGTCCAAATCAAAGCGTGTATGGCTTTGTCAATTGATTAGTTTGACGGTTGTCGAGTTGGTTGAAGAAAAATCAAAAGATATTGATTTTTGTCTACTAAGTCTTTCAATTTGATTCTACTGTGTGAGCTCGAATCTCTTGATCAGCTGTCAAAATTAATGTTTGTAGTTTTCTTTTGCAAAAACAAAATTTAAGTATTTTAAAAATTGTCCTTTATTTCATTAAATTTTAAAATTAATTTAAAATCTTTCAATTCAGTTGATGAATTGTGTGGCCAAGCAACAATTCACTTGAAAGACTTAGTTGGCAATTGAATTGAAATGTGTATGGGGCGCATAACAGCCCTGCCTCGTTGCCGCTGTTGTCCTAAAATGTCAATTTGATCCTCTTCAGAGTCCATTTTCACTTTTTATTTCCCGTTTTTAATACCTATACCCTTTTATAAAATGTTACTTACTTTTTAACCCTTTTTGAAAATTTATAAATAAATTAGATATTTATTAAAAAAAATTTAATTAATTTTATGTTGTAAATTCCTTCTTCACTAAAAAAATTTTAATGAAACTTAAATTTGTTGGTCTTAAACCTATTTTAAATATCAAAAACTTTAATATAAAAAACTTTTTTTTTTAGATTAACCTTTTTGTGACAAATTTTTTTTTTATTTTGAAAATACCTACCCGGTTCTGAAACTTTTCTACAGCAACGGTGTGTGCCATTGATGTTCACTGCTAGAAATACCTATGTAGTTCAAAATAAATAAGTATGAACATACATATGGATGTAAGTACATTTGTATATACAGCAAAATCTCGTATGACCGGACATTCATAGGACCATTAAATGGGTCAGTACAAGATAAATGTCCTCCCAGAAGAATTAAATGCTTTGCTTTAGATAGCAGCTAGGACCAGCGAACATTGTCCTTTGAAAGGGGTGCCGGTTAAAGTAGATTACAACGTATTGTACGTACAACTGTCCTAGTTGTTTGATTTTTAGAATTGTTATACTTTTTATCACTTTTATATTTAATTTTTATTTGAAATTAATTCTATATACAAAAAATATAAAAAAAATTCAAATAAGTCGTATATCACACAGAATTTCTTTCAAATGCTTGTAAAAAAAATTGCTCATCAATTTTGAATTTGTAGACAATTATTTTAAACAAAACACTTTATTTTTTTTTAAAAACGACCGATCTTAAGAAAAAATTCTGCATAACCCCATTTATAGGGACAAATATAGATTCAGCCTTTGTCCGGATTACTGAATCGGCTGAACTACAGTTAAAGAACATTTTTTTTTTCAATGACGATATTCGGAACAAGTCTAGTTTACCAACGCAGCTCTAAATAAAAAAAAACTACATAGGGTGATAGAAAATTGAAAAATAAGAAGAAAAAATGAAATGGCAAAATTCTGGACCTCGGAAGTTTTCATATAAACTTGCGATTTCTCTCTACATTTCTGGACGTATATGGCCAATATTGGTATTATTTGAAATTTTAACAGATCTTTCTGGAAATGCAAAATTTATTTAAAACTTTTTAAATTTTTAGCTCCTAATACTGTTTTTACAAAATTTATATTAAATTGTTACGGAAGTGCACTAGGTATTAAAAATGTAATCAAATAAACCCCAGCTTCTCTTAATAAAGCTTCTCTGCATAGCCGGCCTTCGGCCGGGCGCAAGGATTTTATCCTCTATGGTATAACAAACACCGGTTTCGCTAACTAAAGCTTCTCTGCATAGCCGGCCTTCGGCCGGGCGCAAGGATTTTCTCCTCTATGGTATGACAAATACCGGCTTCGCTAACTAAAGCTTCCCTGCATAGACGGCCTTCGGCCGGGTTCAAGGATTTTCTCCTCTATGGTATAACAAACACCGGCTTCGCTAAATAAAGCTTCTCTGCATAGCCGCCCTTCGGCCGGGCGCAAGGATTTTCTCCTCTATGGTATAACAAACACCGGGTTCGCTAAATAAAGTTTCTCCGCATAGACTGCTTCTTAATCCTTAATGGGTTAATAATATTTAAAGAAAATGTTTATATCTAGAAAACATTATTCAAAAGCTTTTAAATGATACCAATATTGGCTATATACGTTCAAAAATGTGGTGGGAAGTCACGAATTTATATGAAAACTTCAAAGGTCCATAACTCTGAAAATATGCGTCAAAGGTCCATAACTCTTAAACTATGCGTTTCCGAGAATTTTGTCATTTTATTTTTTCTTATTTTTAAATTTTCTATCACCCTATGTACTTTTTTTATTTGGAGCTGAGTTGGTAAACTAGACTTAAGCCTAATATTCATATCTACCCGCTGTAAAAATACCGTGCTTCATTTTTTACTTTTTGGTAATAAATGGCTGGCTTAAAAATTCTTTTTCATATGCCTTTAATCAAGGCGACTTCATCCCAGGTAATCTCGGTACTATAACAAGTACCTACAACTCGTACAAAAACCACAAGCAATTTGTTTTTGTAAAATCATTGTACAATGTCAAAAACAGAAATAAAACAAAACAGAAACATAGATAATAAAAGAGAATAAACAACATTTTGACATCCAACAGTGGTTTTAGCTAATATCAGCTGGGCTTTAAAGACCACCTGTAATAAATTCGCCTTGCCTTTAATGTAAAATTTAAATTTGTTTTGCTTCTGCTCAACATGTTTAAAATTTGAGTTAATACCCTCTTGTTGATTAAGTGCGATATGAATAGTTAAAATGATTTTTTTATTACCGAAAAATTTAGTTTGACAACTAAAAGGAAAATCAATACTCCCAATAAAGGAAAATTAGTCTTTACTTTCTGTTCTGTTAATAAATAGCAGATAAGCTACTTCAGAAAAAGTATCGTTTCAATTTCCGTAACAGAATGGCACGGGATAGAACAGGAACAGAAAGAAAAGATTGGAAATATACATATTTTTCTATGCAGGGCTTAGTAAAAACAGTTTTTCTGACTTTCCTATTACGAGAAGCGTTCTACCTGTATCCGAGTTCTCGCCACTATGATCCCATGTTGTAGTTGAAAGTGTTACTAAGAAAAAAATGCTTGTGCGGTCTAAAGAACAAAAGTTTTTAAACTGTCCAAAATATTGACTTGTCCGGATTACTAGATAGTCCAGACTATCGAGTGTCCGGATTAGAGATTGTACCCTCTCTCTCAATTCGCGCAAGATTCTATAACCTATGCATCTCAGCCTGCTGTTCTGTAGCTTGGTACAGTTAAACAGAATGGGCTCAACTGTCTCTATCTCCACTCCATCCTCACACAACCTACATATATACGACAAGTCAGATTCCATCCTCACCGCCATCCTGCCTAGCATGCAGTGGCCTGATATAATACCTATCATGGTACTCACGCAGACCCTACTCCAGCCCGTCAGCGAATCCGAATCGGACTTCCTAAGCACCGGCAACAGCTCATGCTATACACTGCTATCCGTACAGTTCCCCCAGAGTCGATTAGTTCCGCTCAGAACCCATCCCCTATTCCATCAAAAAAAGAAGCCCATTGGATGCCTGGCCGCCTCCAAACAGTCAGGATCCTCCATTTCTGAGACCAGTCTCTGCAACTGATCAGCCATCTTATTGCCGGTGATGTTGCAGTGACCCGGCACCCAGCACATACTCACTACGTTTTACCCTATGATTTCCCCTAGAGCCCTCCTACATTCATGTAAAAATACTTACCATGGTTGCATATGCCTTTTCATATGGTGTCTTTGTTTGGTCCTTATGAAAATTAGAACCTATGAATCAAATTATCTCCTAAAAAAGACTTAAGTCCCGATTATCAGCTGCTTCATTTTGTTGTATGTTATGCTTTAGATGGACAGCCTGCGTTAGATCGATTTAAAAAGTGATAAACATACATATGTACATATGCTTTTGTATATGTATTACTTTTATTAAATAAATAAATAAAATAAATAAAAATGTATGTACCAATTTAAGCGTTCTTAAATAATTCACCACTGATAACCAAAAAAGAATATATATTAAAAAAAATCTTTTTGGTTAATATAAAGGTTATTTATAACCTATAAAGTGTTTGTTTGATATCTACCTTTAATGATTATTCAAAAGAAAAAAAGATTTTGGTTAAAATAATGGTTATTCATTTTTATTTAATAATAATTGGTGAAATTACCATGATATGAGCCAAACCAATAATGAGCTGACGATATGTATGTATGTATATGGTATGTACATAGTACAATTAATAAGGCAACCCCAGTAGCCCAGCTGAATATTGTTTACGAACCT
Organism: Pollenia angustigena; assembly: GCA_930367215.1. NCBI lineage: Eukaryota > Metazoa > Arthropoda > Insecta > Diptera > Polleniidae > Pollenia > Pollenia angustigena. The sequence continues at coordinate 17,688,913 of OV884056.1, forward strand.
TTCATTATGTCTCAATTGGGTTACCTAATTAATTGTACCAAGTGTACACATAAGCAAATACCACAATTTTAAAACATTCACAGCCTGTTCATGGATTTCGAACGTCGTCGTTCGCATAGAAAATTAAATTAAAAACAAAATTCGAACATTGTTCCAAGTCAGTCAGTTTATTAAATTCATTAAGATTATTTTAAAATTTCTATACGATTTATTCATCCTATATTAACGTGTTTCAGAAAATAATGTTAACATCACTTGGAAAACGTCATCCATGAAAAGAAAAGCAAAATAAAAGAAAAGAAAAAATATATTCATACTTTTTGCACAAACAAAAAGTTAAAAATATCGCTGTTTTATTGCTCGATATTGTTTTTTTTTTTTTAAGAAAGAAAAGAAATTTAACAATGAAAATTGCGCTGCATTTCTAGTATTAAAAAAATGAAAAGAAAAATTTATTAAATTTAGTCAATAATAATAACAAAGAGATTTTTCATCAATTCTTTTGTGTTTGTAATTTTTCTTTCCAAGTGTCTTTCTTAACTTTCATGTTCTTATTTTGTTGTGCAAATGTCCCTATCTTTTTAAAAATAGGTAAAAAATCAAGTTAAACATAATACATATTTGCAATTAAAAATAAAAAAAAAAAAAACAAATATGTATGTATATAGGTATGTACCTTGTTACAAGATTTTAACATCTTTAGAAACACATATTTAATAATTTTTAATAGATTAGAGAAAATTTATGGTTTCAATTCGATGAATTATCAGTGAATGAATCAGTTTTATTTATTTATGTACATATGGTTATATCAATAATGGATATACATATGTATGCATGTATATATGTATGTATATTAGTGTAATAACTTTTTTTAGGTGCATAATACCACTCCAGTACCATGTGGGAAATGTTGTTCTAATAATAAAAAAAATAGTTTTTTTTAGGATGATTTGGTGAAGAAAGTTTCCGCACCGAAAGCGATTTCTAAAGTGAGTTAAATTTTTATTTTTTAAAAATCTTGATTTTTAAATAATTGTACAATAGTTAAAATGAGCGAAAAAGACTAGACATTGTAGGATATAAGCTTTAAGTTTAATGTGCGTATGGTTTTACATAGTGGACACCTTAATCGCACGCTCGGTGCATATATTGCTGCGCTGGTGATCTTTATTTTAATACGGTTCTCTTACCCAGTGCATTTAGAAACATTCATTAGCTTTCGTGAAGTTTATTAATGATTTACTTAAGTTTATCAAAATAGTTGGAGATGATTTTAACTTAAAAGTCCTATAAGAAAAAAAAATTAAACAAGTTAAAAAGGTACTTTTTCAGCTTTAATTAAAAAACTTTTAAAAATTGTAATTCATTTTACTAAATTCAAATGAATTGACTCAAATTTCATTCAATTAATTTTTTTGTGTGAAAAGAATTAATTCAAAATTTAGCTAATTCGTAATGAATTAAAATCAAAAATGAATGATTCATTTACATCTCTGTTATTTATTTACTACCTATTATAATTTATATTTATTTAAATTTCAACTAATTTTTGCCATCACAAACAATTTTGATAATAAACAAGTTAGAGTGCTATATTCGGCTGTGCCGAATCTTTGATACCCTCCACCGACACTTCGAATGTTTTAGGACTAATATCTGTATGATGTCTATTTATAATTATAATCTTTGTAAAAACAGACATCTGCATTAAAATTTGTTGCGGTTTAGACCTATATAAAATTATTGATCGACAATCAGAATCAATTTTAAAAAGTTTGAGTAGAATATCAGTTTAAGATGAACTTAAATGATTTTCAAGAGAACAAATTATATAAAAGCCATGGTAAGCTATGAACCAATCATCCCAAATTCTGCAGAACAATTTCTGTTATTAAAAAACATAAATTTCAATACAGCGGTGCAATTAGTTTAAGCGTTTGCGTATATCACAAAATTGCATAACATTTTTTCTGGCCATATGAAGTTAAACTGGAAGAAAGTTTACCGCGTATTTAATTATTTTACCAGAGTGGGCTTTATATGAGGCCTATGGTAAGCTATGCACCATCACCAAATTTCACAGTGTCATTTCTAGTTCTATAAAACTGTGATGTATCAAATTTTGTTATGATAGCGTTATTTTTTACGTTTTTAGGCGTACTAAGCTGTTTTCCGGGAGTAAGGTTTATATGGGGCCTAATGTAAATTATGAACTGATCTTCACGAAATTTCACAGTCTTATTTCTAGTCCTGTAAAACTTATATGTTCCAAATTTTGTTATGATAGCATTACTTTTTACGTTTTTAGGCGTACTAAGCTGTTTTCCGGGAGTAAGGTTTATATGGGGCTTATGGTAAATTATGGACCGATCTTCACGAAATTTCAGTCTTATTTTTAGTTCTAAAAAATTTTGATGTACCAAATTTTGTTATGATAGCATTATTTTTTACGGATTTAGGCGTACTAAACTGTTTTCTGGAAGTAGGTTTTATATGGGGCCTATGGTAAATTATGGAGCGATCTTCACGAAACTTAATAGTTTCATTTCTAGTCCTATTTAACTGTGACGTGCCAAAATTTGTTATGATAGCATTGTTAGTTAGGGTTTTAGGCTTACTATACTGTTTTCCGGGAGTAGGGCTTATATGGGGCCTAGGGTAAATCATGGACGGATCTTCAAGATATTTTACAGCGTGATTTCCAGTTAAATAAAACGAACTGTTGCGAAATCTTATATCATTCTGTGCATTTTTCCACCATTTATGTTAGTTTTTGTAACAAAATTATCAATTTTTTTTAGGTGGTGGTTCCACATTTTGATTCATAGCTCAGATCCTATTGAACCGATTTTGCTGGATTTCAATCCCAAACTGCTTAGGATAACTACAAGCAATTTGACACCAAGTTTGTTTATTTCTTTTGAGTTTTTCGAAAGTGAGCGTGTTTTCAACAGACGGACAGACGGACAGACGGACATGGCTAAATCGACTTAAAATTACTCAAGGACCCAGAATATATATACTTTATAGGGTCTGAGATGAATAATAAAAAAGTTTCGCACGGAATGACAAACTTAATATACCCTCTTCACAACTAATTGTGGTGGAGGGTATAAAAAGAGCTGATGTCAGATGCTTTGCCACTTGAAAATAGAACTTGTTCTAAATCAAAAATTTCATACGTACTGTATACGGAGAAATAACACATTATATTGTTTGGAGGGTTTCAGACGATATGTACAAATTTAAAATGTGTCAAAATTAAGTTCTGCGTAAATATGAACACATGTATAGTAAGGGTATTCACTTCACAAGTTGCACCCTTGCAAGAAAGCAAAAGTGCAAACACATAACAACCACAACGACAATTATTTACGCACAACTAATTATCTGTGTGGTTGTTGTTATATTTTTGCACTTTTGCTTTTTTGCAAGGGTGCAACTTGTGACGTGAATACCCTTAGTATGTAACAAGGGTAACGTTTAAACGCAAAGAAAAATAATAATGCGTCAATATTTATCATTTCAAAAACTAGGGAATCAAAATCCTCTGATTCATCAGCCAGTGCAATTTTGATTTACATGTTGTTTGTTTAAAAAGTGCATTTAAGATGATTGAATAAATTTGTCACAGCAAGCTGCATAATTTTAAAGCGTGTATTTATTCTTATTTATTCTAATAACTTATGTTGCATTCCGTTGCAAATATTGATTTTGGTTGTATTCATTACAGAAAAAGACTAGTTCAACAGAAGTAACGCTAGTTGGTACAAAGCCATATTTAAAACTATTTCAACAAGTTCTTGAAAAAGTTTTAAACCGCAAAAAATACTTAAATTTGAGCCCATATCTTGACCAATAAGGGTGTGAAGTTAAATACGCCAGTTAAATACGTCCCACAATTATTTTAAATACGTTCCACACGCTGTTAAACGTTGCTAAAACAAACAAATTTTATTTTGTAAACATAAAACAAAATAATTATTAAAATTAAAAACAAGAACATTTTTCCCATAAAAAACCAAATAAAGTTTTTATTAAAAAAATAACTTTTTTCTTTAAAAGAGTATTTTCATAGAAATTGTCATTATAATAGGGTCAAATATAAGCTGATCCAATTTGTATTTCGAGAAGACATGAATCGGGGTAGCGGAGGACTGGAAGTAGCCTAGGGCAAGTAGATTCCAGCACTATAATTTCTACGTCAAGATTCAGCCCGATATCGGAGATATATAATTTTGAAAATTTGGGTTTTTTATTAACTTAGTATGAAAAATATGGTAATTTTCAAGTTCAAAAAGTAGATATTTCGAGAAGACATGAATCGGGGTACCGGGAAGTGGAAGTAGCCTAGGACTAGTAGATTCCAGCACTATAATTTCTACGTCAAGATTCAGCCCGATATCGGAGATATATAATTTTGAAAATTTGGGTTTTTCATTAACTTAGTATGAAAAATATGGTAATTTTCAAGACCAAAAAATAGGTATTTCGAGAAGACATGAACCGGGGTACCGGGAGAGTGGAAGTAGGCTAGGACTAGTAGATTCCAGCACTATAATTTCTACGTCAAGATTCAGCCCGATATCGGAGATATATAATTTTTAAAATTTGGGTTTTTCATTAACTTAGTATGAAAAATATGGTAATTTTCAAGTCCAAAAAATAGGTAATTCGAGAAGACATGAATCGGGGAAGCGGAAGACTAGAAGTAACCTAGAGCAAGTAGATTCCAGCACTATAATTTCTACGTCAAGATTCAGCCCGATATCGGAGATATATAATTTTGAAAATTTGGGTTTTTCATTAACTTAGTATGAAAAATATGGTAATTTTCAAGTCCAAAAACTAGGTACTTCGAGAAGACATGAATCGGGGTACCGGGAGAGTGGAAGTAGCCTAGGACTAGTAGATTCCAGCACTATAATTTCTACGTCAAGATTCAGCACGATATCGGAGATATATAATTTTGAAAATTTGGGTTTTTCATTAACTTAGTATGAAAAATATGGTAATTTTCAAGTTCAAAAACTAGGTACTTCGAGAAGACATGAATCGGGGTACCGGGAGAGTGGAAGTAGCCTAGGACTAGTAGATTCCAGCACTATAATTTCTACTTCAAGATTCAGCCCGATATCGGAGATATATAATTTTGAAAATTTGGGTTTTTCATTAACTTAGTATGAAAAATATGGTAATTTTCAAGTCCAAAAAATAGGTAATTCGAGAAGACATGAATCGGGGAAGCGGAAGACTTGAAGTAACCTAGAGCAAGTAGATTCCAGCACTATAATTTCTACGTCAAGATTCAGCCCGATATCGGAGATATATAATATTGAAAATTTGGGTTTTTCATTAACTTAGTATGAAAAATATGGTAATTTTCAAGTCCAAAAACTAGGTACTTCGAGAAGACATGAATCGCGGTACCGGGAGAGTGGAAGTAGCCTAGGACTAGTAGATTCCAGCACTATAATTTCTACGTCAAGATTCAGCACGATATCGGAGATATATAATTTTAAAAATTTGGCTTTTTCATTAACTTAGTATGAAAAATATGGTAATTTTCAAGTCCAAAAAATAGGTATTTCGAGAAGACATGAATCGGGGTAGCGGAAGACTGGAAGTAGCCTAGGGCAAGTAGATTCCAGCACTATAATTTCTACGTCAAGATTCAGCCCGATATCGGAGATATATAATTTTGAAAATTTGGGTTTTTCATTAACTTAGTATGAAAAATATGGTAATTTTCAAGTTCAAAAAGTAGGTATTTCTAGAAGACATGAATCGGGGTACCGGGAGAGTGGAAGTAGCCTAGGACTAGTAGATTCCAGCACTATAATTTCTACGTCGAGATTCAGCCCGATATCGGAGATATATAATTTTGAAAATTTGGGTTTTTCATTAACTTAGTATGAAAAATATGGTAATTTTCAAGTCCAAAAAATAGGTATTTCGAGAAGACATGAATCGGGGTACCGGGAGAGTGCAAGTAGCCTAGGACTAGTAGATTCCAGCACTATAATTCCTACGTCAAGATTCAGCCCGATATCGGAGATATATAATTTTGAAAATTTGGGTTTTTCATTAACTTAGTATGAAAAATATGGTAATTTTAACTTTAATAATTAATTACAAACTTAAATATATTCGTACGCAGTTTTTAATATCGGGCTGAATCTTGACGTAGAAATTATAGTGCTGGAATCTACTAGTCCTAGGCTACTTCCACTCTCCCGGTACCCCGATTCATGTCTTCTCGAAATACCTACTTTTTGAACTTGAAAATTACCATATTTTTCATACTAAGTTAATGAAAAACCCAAATTTTCAAAATTATATATCTCCGATATCGGGCTGAATCTTGAAGTAGAAATTATAGTGCTGGAATCTACTAGTCCTAGGCTACTTCCACTCTCCCGGTACCCCGATTCATGTCTTCTCGAAATACCTATTTTTTGGACTTGAAAATTACCATATTTTTCATACTAAGTTAATGAAAAACCCAAATTTTCAAAATTATATATTTCCGATATCGGGCTGAATCTTGAAGTAGAAATTATAGTGCTGGAATCTACTAGTCCTAGGCTACTTCCACTCTCCCGGTACCCCGATTCATGTCTTCTCGAAATACCTATTTTTTGGACTTGAAAATTACCATATTTTTCATACTAAGTTAATGAAAAACCCAAATTTTCAAAATTATATATCTCCGATATCGGGCTGAATCTTGACGTAGAAATTATAGTGCTGGAATCTACTAGTCCTAGGCTACTTCCACTCTCCCGGTACCCCGATTCATGTCTTCTCGAAATACCTATTTTTTGGACTTGAAAATTACCATATTTTTCATACTAAGTTAATGAAAAACCCAAATTTTCAAAATTATATATCTCCGATATCGGGCTGAATCTTGACGTAGAAATTATAGTGCTGGAATCTACTTGCCCTAGGCTACTTCCAGTCTTCCGCTACCCCGATTCATGTCTTCTCGAAATACAAATTGGACCAGCTTATATTTGACCCTATTATAATGACAATTTCTATGAAAATACTCTTTTAAAGAAAAAAGTTATTTTTTTAATAAAAACTTTATTTGGTTTTTTATAGGAAAAATGTTCTTGTTTTTAATTTTAATAATTATTTTGTTTTATGTTTACAAAATAAAATTTGTTTGTTTTAGCAACGTTTAACAGCGTGTGGAACGTATTTAAAATAATTGTGGAACGTATTTAACTGGCGTATTTAACTGCACACCCTTTTTTTAATTTAGGATCGTAAATTATTTAAAAAAATATTTAAAAAAAGTACGAATTTTTATACTTTTTTCTTATACATACAATATGTATGTATTTATATATACATATGTATACAAAAAAAATTTCTTTTTATTTTTATTCAAGGATATATGTATGTATCTTTGTTACATACATATGTTTCTTAATTGGCATAAAGGGCTTGTTTACATATGGGCAAATCCCAGAAACAGTCCACCAACCAAAAATTTTTCAAATGAATTTTTTTTTAACGGAATATAAGACTAGATGTTTAATTTCATTTTTATATTAAAAAATATGTATTTCAATGATCATCAATGCAATAATTTTTACCAAATCCTACCCCACTGCTGATTTTTTAATAAAATACGTGAATTTAGCATTATTTTAGGTGATTTTTGTGCTTAAAATAGCACTTAGAGCAAACTTATCAAAATATAAATTTCGTTAAAATAAAAGTTGATATTCATTAGTTAACAAATTAGTTTAAGAAATACAATTCATAAAAACATAATTTGTTTTGTTAAAATAAATAAAATATAATAATAAAATACTACTGGAAAAACTGTAGTGTGCGTTACGTAGCGTGCGTCACAAACGGTTCACGGCTTTTGTCAAAAAATCACAACATTTTTTGGCTGCAAATAAGTGCGTTTAGAATTCTCTTATACTCATCTTTCATTTAGGAATCAGATTTTGTATACCTTATCAGGCAAAATTCGCTAAAAATTAGGAAAACGCACTTCAACCTTTGAAGTTACTTCCACTTTTTGTAGCGTGCGTCACAAAACTTTGTGATCAATTATTTCGCAACAAATGCTTCCTAAGAAATTATGATATATGCCATTCGTAAGTACATATTAATGTCAGTAAATACTATATAGAAGTTGAAGCTATCTTTTTTGAAAGACCAAAAAATGTGTATATTTTAATCAGAAAACGCGTGCGAATGTAGCGTTCGTCACGCAGGATTTGCCCATATGTATATGGGGCGTTTCATCTCAATTTATCCAACTTTTGAAACCGATGTCTTTCGATCGGGATGAAATTTGCTCCAAGGTTAGTCCAATTCGATTGACGAAATCGGTCAAGAAGTTGCTGATTTAGAGGGGGTCAAAATTTGAAATTTTGCCAAACAGTTGTTTTTTTTTCATCCATGTAACTTATTACCTATGTATTGTTCTTAGCAAAATTTGTCCCAAATAGTTTAGATAGCTAGAAATCTTAGGTCTTTTTCCCTTTAGAGCTTTTTGATCGCTTCGTTTAATGCGAGTAGGATATCTATCAAAATAAATGTTTTGTAATTGTTAGCATATGCACTGTTTTTAATTTTTTTCCTCCTTTAATGTAAGAGTTTCTAAAACCTTAATAATAAAACCCATACTCAGAAACTAGACAAATTAACCTTTCAAACGGTATGTAACTTACATAACTAAAATTTCATACCTTCGATACTGTAACACCCATAATATGTTATCATTAGGAATAAAATCCCTTTTTTCTAAAGAAATTTTAAAAAATTAAAGTTTTTATTTATTTGTCTGGGTTTACACTCTCTTACTTAGCCTAACTGATGACATCAGACGTCATTTTAATGATAATAGGGTAGCGACCTTAGTATCACTTGACATGACTAAAGCATTTAATTCTGTTAACTTCCGAATTTTGATAAGAAAATTAAGAGAAATATTAAATTTTTCCGCAACGGCTTGTAAGTTGATTTATTCGTATTTGACGGATCGTGATCAGTTTGTAGATGTTAACAACATATACTCTAATCTACTCAATCTTACATCTGGTGTACCCCAAGGCTCTGTTTTGGAACCCATTCTCTTCACGTTATACGTTAATGACTTATCAAGTTATATTGATAACCATATGTATATGTAAATCATTTTTGTTCGCTGATGACGTATTACTTTTGTGTAATAACAGGAAATCGGGAATTAATAATTTATGTTTAAATATCAATGATATTCCTCAACGTTTTCTATATTGGTCTAATGAAAATTGCCTATCCATAAATTCGTCGAAGACTAAAGCTCTTGCTTTTGGTATTAATGAACAGCAATTACTTAATTTAAACATACATACATGTTGGTGAAACATGCGTGAACTTCGTCGATCGGTGGAACTGTCTAGGTATTTATTTAGATAAATGTTTAAACTTTGAGACTCATATTGATAACATTAGCTGGAAAGTTTCAGGGTTAGTGCGTCAACTTTACTCTACGAATATTTATTTGCCACAACGAATAAAATTGGGTTTGGCTCATGCAGTTTTAATGGCACATATCTTATATGGTCTTGATGTTTTTTCTGGTTCAATGAATTATATAACCTCTAAGTTAGGTCGTATTTCTAACACGATTGTACGGTACGTTTATGGTGTTCGTAGGAATGATCACATATCTGAATATGTTGAACGCTTCATGGGCTGTTCTTTCGGTAATTTAATAACTTTACGTAACTTGGTGTTTTTCTATAAAATTATAAAAAGCGGATTTCCAACGCAACTTTATTGTAAATTTCTTTTTTCCCATTCAACAAGGAACCCTCAAATTATATTGCCTAGAATTAACAATGCTTTATTTGAAAGGTCTTTTATTGAAAGAAGTGCACGTCGTTGGAACACATTACCCATTGAGCTTCGCGTGTTTTCACACTCAAATAATGCCTTTCGTGTGAACATTTTGACTGTTCTTACGAACTTATAGTGAACAATTCTTCATACTAAATTTAAACGTGATGTTGCTTATATATTTATGGGATCAACTGTCTTTTGTTATTTTCTAGTTAATTCTTTACATATATATATATATATATATATATATATATATATATATATATATATATACTTATATGTGCATGAATATGTGTACATATATATCGTTAGCTAAAATGCAAAAAGACGTAACTAACAAAAATATAATTTTACAGGAGAAGCAAAAAACTTTGTAAAGTGAAAACTATAAACATGTCAGAAAAACATGCATGGAATTCTTCAACCAATTTTCAAAGAAAACCATTTCATTATATTTTCTTAGAAAAAAAATGTGTAATTACATCGTTTTGCATACATCAAACAAAAAAACTTGTAGTTACGTCCCTTTGTTTTTTGTTAATAAAAGCGCAATTTTTGATCGCAGAAGTGTAAAATTTTGTCAAGACATGTAGTTTTATAGCATTCATATTAATCAATCAAAAACTCGATTTTGAATTTTTTGTTAGTTACGTCTTTTTGCATTTTAGCTAACGATATATTGATATTTATTTTGGTTTGGGACCTAGGGATTTAAGTAAAGTTCTAAATGTAAATATTTTTAGTATTAACTCAGATATATTTCTTTGTAATATAGTTTATTTGCCTAATGAGGCTTTTATACTACCTGCAATAAATTGAAATTGAAAGTTTTCTTTCTAAAAGACTGAGACTAATAGCCTTTTTACACTGATCAACATCTAACATCTACCATCAATTTGCCACCATTTGCGAAGATGTTAACATCTTTCCATAAGAAATACATAGGGCTAAAAACCAACATCTTTAAAAGATGTTCCTATCTCATTTTATTCCATTCTACATCTTTCGATTATTTTAGTGTCATCACTAGAAAAGTGGCAATAATTTCTATTATTATTGTGGCATCACTGATAAAAAGAAGTTTGTTTTGAAAGCAGCGTTATCATTTGTCAAGTTTTATCTTTTATTGCAATGTTTTTTTGTTAAGTATTTTTTATATTTTTAAACAAATTGAACTTCAAATACATTTTTGGGTTTTCTTTTTAAATTTTGGCACTTTTGTGAGAAAAAAACATTTTTAATTTAAAAAAATTTTTTTTTACAAAAATGGTGACATTTTTGTTTGATGGTAGATGTTAGATGAGAGCAATGTAAACGAGTGTTTCACATTTTCTACATCTTTGATGGTAGATGTTAGATGTTGATCAGTGTAAAAGCCTATAAGGGTATTCATTTCAGTTTTTTTAATTGTTGGAAAAATGGAAAAGTGGGAAAATGTAATTTTTGTTACAACAACCACATGAAAAAAATTCCACCAAAAGTTGCATTTTTATCAAACTATAACCAAGTGTAAAAAAATCAGGATAAAAAGGTTAATTTTCCGCCACATTTTAAAGATAACTTCTTTCTAATTTAATCTTTAAAAAAGAAAAATTCATATTAAGAATGTGTTCAATGAAAAAAGTTATTAAAAAGAATTAAAAAAAGAAATGGGGAAAAAAAAAATGGACAGAAGCTGAAGTTAATAAAGTACTCGACTTTTTGGCAGACAATCGCCATTTTGAGGTAACTTTTTTTAGTCGAATATTATGATGAAAATAACACCATTCACTTCGTTTTAAATTAAATAATCAATTAATTCACTTTTAACACTTTTATTCGGCATCTTGGAAAATATCAATTACTTCCACGAATTATATGACAATTTTTTTTTTTGACAGTTTGTACTTTTTACAAAAAAAAAAAAAACCGTTCACGTCAATAAGAGTGTAATATTTCTTTTTTCTATGTTTCCAACCAAAAAAAAAAAAATTGAAATGAATACCCTTACTGTGCTTATTGGTGAGTGGAATGATAATAAAAACATATTCTCTTGCCCTCTCATCGATAATTTCAGACTTTCTGCAAGAAAACTTTCATAGTGTAAACCAGGGTTGCCGAACATGGTCTTTTCCGACCAAATTTGGTCGGATGTTTATGGTTTGGTCGTATGGTAGCCCAAACCTTATTTTGGTCGGTTTTAGAAAATTGGACGGATAGCAAACAATTACAAATCTCATAGCTTTTTTTACCAAACACAAAATTTTTTTTTTTTGAGTGTTGATGGAACTATGGATATGGCATTGATATTATGTTAGGAACAAGTTTGTTAGTTTGACGGTGTTAGTTTTATAAAGGATAGTTTTGTCAACTTATTCGAGCTTACCAAGTCAGATGATGTTTAAATTTTTTTTCTTATAAAAAACTTTTTATCAACAAACAATATTCCTATACAAAATTTGATAGGATTGGCAACAAACGGCGCTTACGCCATGACTGGAACTGTTGGTAAGCTTATAGCCTATCCATCGATGTCGAACGTAGACTTCGTTCGCTTAATTGCATGTAAAACAAAGACATTATTGTATGATTTGTTTTCGTTTTAAATGTAAGTTAAGCGAACGAAGTCTTCGTTCAGAAATAGATGAACAGGCAGTTAATCTTACTTAGCAATGCAAAAAATATTAAGGTTCTTTGTGGTAATATTTAAAGTTTTTTTCACATAGTCCTAAAAGAATTTCAGGAATTCTGTTCTGTATTAGGTGTTTCTTATACAAGATGGACTTCTTAAAGGAAGATGTTGTAAGAAACGTAGAACAGTGGGATGCTTTGATACTGTATTTTGAAACATAGTTTTATAAAGGCAATAACATAAGAGCCGCAGAACTTGCAGAAAGTATGGATGAGCTCCAAAACAGAGCAAGTTATCAACGCGTATACAATAAGCCAACTAAGCATTGTAAAACTCTTCGATACATATTTTCGTTGTCTGCAAGGTTTTAGGATGTATTGGAGCTCAGCCTATGTCTTATAAAGTTTAATACTCTTTTTTTTTAATTGTACAAACTTAAGTAAATAAATTTTGATTCATATTTTATTAGTGGTCTTTATGTGTTATTGCATACGATCAACGAATTATTCTAGTTTATAAGCGTTTTTAAATGAATTACTCGTTACCAGCAAATGAACTTTTAATAAAACTAGGGGTTACGTGTAGGACGTTAAATATTTAATAGGTGTGAACATAGGCTTACTTTTTTGTTTTTACTATAATTGCAAATTACAAAAAAAATAATATGTAGATTTATAGCTTTATCCAATAAAAATTATAATTTTTATCAAAAATACATATACATATCGTCATATAAAATGAAAAAGAGCCTATATTCATTTTAAGAAAAAGAGAGATAACTTAATACAAAGGCAGCTATTTTGATTATAACAACGGGGTTTTCTGGTTAATATAGTTAACACATTACGCATGATTGACACTATCCTGAAAAATTGTTTTTGTAATCTCAGTCGTATCGCTACTGAAATTTTTTTAAAAATTATGATAGGCCTTTTTGCATTTTTATGACGATATAATTGTTTTAAAATATTTCAAAAATTTGGTCGGTTTTAAGAGATTTTGGTAGGTTTTGCAGACAATTTCCGATTTGCGAAAGAATTATTTCTTTCGTACAACTACATTTAAAACAAAAACAAAATGTTTAGAATTTGTTTTGGTTCGAATTGTTCGAAATCGCACAGTAGCAGTTTATTTTTTTCCTTTAACAAAAAAAAAAAAAAAAAACTGAAGCAGACTTAAAATACGGACTTAATTATAAATCACCTGTTATTCCAAAATAACGGAAGATATGTATGTGTGGTAGAAGATTTTAACATAAAAAATAATCATACGCAATATTTTATAACTTAATTTAAAAATTTTATTATTTTTTTACAGAATAATTTGTTGCTTGAATTAAATTTCAATAGCAAACCTTTAACGTGCGAATTAATCCTCCTAAAACTGGAATAAATAAAACAGATTTCAAAACGTTGTTTTTTTAATTCGAGTTCCTGTTTTAATACCCGAAAAATAACAAAAGAACATTAAAAAGTATACAAACATAAATTAAAGAACATATAAAACGAAACATTGAGTGGTGCTATAGGCAAAACTTTTTTCATTCGAACTGAAAGAAAAGAAGTCTGTCAATAGCATTACAAATCGTATAACAGCAATAAGAAGTAGGAAGGCAGGTGGCGGCGGATGAGAAGGAATCACAATTGAAAACTATTAAAGTTTTCGTAACTATATAATGAGTCGCCATGAAGGTAAAACATATAATTTTTTTTTTTTAAATCTATTCATTATAACATAACAAGTCCTTGTCCAGACTTGTATCTCTCACAGGTATTAACGTCAAACTACATATTTTTTATTATTATTATTATTATTATTTTTTTTGTTTTATTTAGTAGCATGTAACATACTTTAAAATTTCGTAAATACATTAAGGCCCGTTTTCACAACTTACCGATAGCTTAAAGTAGACTTTAAATGGCCTTATAAAAAGTGTTCCATTATTAAAACTTTACTTTAACCTAAAGTGAGCGATAAAGTAGATAAAGGTTAATCATACCTGGTAGGTTAAAGTAAAGTTGTAATAATGGAACACTTTTTATACAGCCGATAAAATCTTACCTTTAGTTATCGGTAAGTTGTGAAAACGGGCCTAAATATTCAAACATTAATTTTTTTTTATAAGTTATTCATAAATTTTACAAAAATTTCAAGTCTGGACAGGGAATTACACACATCAAATTTTTTTGTGTAAAAACCAGCGTTGTCGATTTCTGTGTTATTTTTATGGGACAAAAACTTGTTCCTGAACTATTTTTGGATTATAAAGTTTTTGTGTAATTTCGTCTAAACATTATTTATTTTTTACATTACCTATACCCTAGCCATTAAAGGCCATAATAGGTTACACAAGTAAAATTTTCAAGCAAACCTTTTCATTTCATTTAAAACGTGTTACTTGTTGAGGCGCAGAATGAGCTAAATAGTTGAAAATCTTTATAACTTTTTTAATTATTATTTTTTCTTTGTTCATTGCTCTCACAATTTCATAATAAGCGATGAAGCCTATTCCTATTATATGGCTACGTCAAGCAAAACTGCTGGTTGTCTACTACAAAGAATTTAAGAGCACAAAGGACTACTGAAGGACTTAAGTAACCTGTCTCTAGATGGCTGCCCAAGGAACCTAAGAGCACAAGTGATTTTTACTTAACTTGGTTTAGAAGAAACATTTTTTAATTAATAACATTTTGTTTGTCGTGCTTAATACCCAATTTTTATTCTTGATAAAAACACTAAAATTTATGGTTTCTATAAGCGAAACAGAAAAGGAGATGTGTTTATATATTCCGGTATGCCAAACGAGGATGATGTACATGCAAGAGGAGTAGGAATATTCTTAAATTAAACCGCGTACAGCGCATTAATAAATTGGAAAGCTGTCTCAGAAAGAATTATCAATACAACACTAAGAACTAAGTACAACAATATTACCCTAATACAGTGCTATGCCCCTACAGAGGATAAAGATTTAAAAGATAAAGAGAGCTTCTACAGCCAACTGAGCAGTGTTCTAGCGCAGGTTCCCCGTAAGGATATTACCATACTTCTTGGCGATTTTAATGCACAAATTGGTCCTGACAACGAAGGGTATGAAGATGTTGTTGGTAAACACGCTATTGGCTGCCGCAACGAAAACGGTGAACTGCTGATTGAACTATGTACAAATTATGAATAAAAAATAGGCGGATCCATGTTTCCCCATAAAAGAAGCAACAAGGTGTCATGGTTGTCACCCGCCGGAAACTTTGAAAGCCAAATAGATCACATTTGTGTTTCTAGAAAATGGTGTAACATTCTATGTGATGTACGTAACAAGAGGAGCGCAGAAATCGGTAGTGACCATTATCTTATAATCGCCGAGATAAAGCTAAAGTTACTTTTCAAGAAGAAAATTCCTCCCCAGACAAAACGTTTCGACATTTCTAAATTACAAAACGAATCAACAAAGCGATTGTTTACAAATAATATAGGAAATATCGACATACATTCCAGCGGATCATCTGAAGAATACTGGAGCAAGTTTAAGAATGAAGTACAAGATATTTGTAAAACAATTCTGGGAAATAAACAGAATCAACGTAAGGAGTGGATAACAGCAAGCTCCTGGGAACTTATAGAAGAAAGAAAATCAATAAAAGTAAAAATGTTGAGCGAAAACGATGTTATACAGAAAGAAGAATACAAAAATAAGCATAAACTTTTGGGCAAGAAAATCAAAAAGAATATAAAAAAGGATAAAAACGAATATTATGAAAAAATGGGAAATAATGCGCAAGTCGCAGCAGATAAAGGTGATTCCAAAGAATTATACAAAATTATTAGATCCCTAAGTGGAACTAAAACCACAACTACAGGTATACCAGTCGAAGATGAATGCGGAACCCTCGTTACCTCTAAAGAAGATCTACTGAGGATTTGGAAACAGCATTTCCAGAGAACATTAAATATTATACATGAGGATCAAGAAGACTTTCAAATAAATAGAAGGCACAAAACAAACATACACGTCTCAACCGAAAATCCATCCTTACAAGAAATTATAGATGTAATACATGGTCTAAAAAACGGGAAAGCACCCGGGAATGATAGCATACCAGCAGAATGTTATAAAGCGTGCATAGAAGTCTTTTCTGAGAAATTATACCCTTTATTTCAGAGAATCATATTCCATATGATTGGAAAGAGTCAATAATAGTAAAACTACCGAAAAAAGGAGACAAGAAAAAGTGTGACAACTGGAGAGGTATCTCCATATTACCATCTATTGCACAAATTTTGAATAAAATAATACTAAATAGAATTTCTGATCCTCTAAACAGACTTATACGCAAAAACCAAAGCGGATTTCGCAGCGGTAACTCATGTATTGACCATATATGTACAACACGAATCATAATTGAGCAGTCTGTCGAATACAACACAACTCTATATTTAACATTCATCGACTACGAGAAAGCATTCGACGCCCTCGACCGTAAATATATATGGCTCGCACTTTTGGATAGGGGTATACCAGAGAAAATTGTTAATATCCTTAAAAATAGTAACAACGGTACCTCTTGCAGAGAACTACATGATGGATGTGTCAGCGAACCGTTTGTTACAACAAGCGGAGTGCGACAAGGTTGTGCTCTATCACCATTACTTTACATCACTGTGCTTGATATGGTATTAGAAACATTGGATAGAAATCAAACTGGAATCAACTGGGCTCTTCATCATAGACTAGGGGATCTTGAATACGCTGACGACGCGGTTCTTTTAACCAACACTCACTCAGACATGCAATCCAAAATGGATTTACAAGAACAGCAGATAGCTGATGTAGAAGAATTCGAGTATCTGGTTAGTGTTTTAACAACAGATGGTGGTGCCTATGCAGATATATACAATCGAATAAGGAAAGCACAAAGGCCATATGGATCTCTTAGAAATATATGGATGTCAGAAACAATAGCTTTGCAAACAAAAATTAAAATATTTAACGCATGTGTCAAATCAGTATTACTCTACGGGTCGGAGACATGGCTAACGACTGTTGCCATAATTAATAAGCTGCAATCTTTTATTAATAGATGCCTACGGTCCATCTTAAAAATATGGTGGCCACGTACTATCTCCAATCAAAGATTATGGACTATTACTCATCAAAAAAGTATACACAATGAGATCATCAAAAGAAAATACGGTTGGCTCGGTCATACTCTAAAAAAGGACGTAAACGAAATATCACACTCTGCTCTTCAATGGAACCCACAAGGTCACCGATCCAGAGGGATACCAAGAAATACGTGGCGTAGGACAATTAATTCTGAAACTGACAAATCAATAGAGCAGTTAAGATATATAGCAAGAAATAGAACTGAATGGAAATCCTTTGTAAATAGACTAAGTTAAAATTTATTAAATAAAATATGAACATGTCATAATAATAATAATAATAATAATAAGCATTTCACTGGTTGCTTAGGACAGTCATCAGGAAAAATTCTCCCAAAAAATTTTAGAAAAGCCAAATTATTAGCAAATAAAACTGCAGAGTTAATGAGAATTGCAAACTCTTAAAAAATTTTATTTGCAACGATATCAAAGCTTAAACAAAATACCAGCAATAAACAGTGAGTTTATTTTTTCTTACATTCCCAACTGCAATTGTTTGGCAATTAAGCACGACAAACAATATCTTATTAATTGAAAATTTTGTATTCGAACAAATTAGTTTGACAAGAAAAAGTTCATGTTAACAAGCAAAAAACATTAGTGGTATTCACACCAAACTTGTTAATTTGTTACTCGGTAGCTTGTTAATTTGTTAAAGTTACCAACTGTGAACGACCCCCTTTTTAAAACTTTGTTCGTCTGGTAGCTTTCGTAGTAAAACAGCTGATTTATTGTTCTGACAAAATTTATTACTCTGGAAAAAATAAAACATGCCACGAGAAAGTGTAAAAAAAACCATTTTAAGCCATTTAATTACTCATGCTTTGACACAAATAACGTTTGCTGACGGTAAGTAGTGAGTTACCAACTAACACTTATATTATCAGGGGTGCCGTGTCGTTAATTTGTTAAATGTTAATCCGGTAGCGCGTTAAATATACAAAAACAAAATGCGTGTAAAAAAGTAACGATTAACGACTAACAAACTAACAAGCTCGGTGTGAATACCGCTAATCTCTAACTAAAAACTAACATTCCAAATGAAATCATGGCCATTGCACCCGAAATTGTGCAAAAAGTTATGAAATAAATGTCACTTACAGGGTATCAACTTTCCTTTTTAAAAAAGAATTAATAATAATCGCATCTAAAATAGCTCATTCTGCGCCACCCTGTGTAAATTCGTAAATAAGAGCGTTACATATTATTAAACATAAATTTTTTTGTTGTCTTGATACTGGACCAACTGGGTTTGGTGTGTGTGTGAATTTGTTATTTTTGTACATATTTATTTATTGTTTATTTGTTTTTCTTTATTAATAGTATGTATATAATTTCTTTTTCTAAAAAGGTGTCAGCTGCGATTCATGTCTTAAATCGAATTTCAATGGTCGCCGCTATAAATGTTTAATTTGCTATGATTATGATTTATGTGCCGATTGTTATGAGGAGGGAGTTACCTCGACACGCCACTTGGTGGATCATCCAATGCAATGTATTTTAACGCGTTCGGATACTGAATTATTCTTTGGTGGTGAAATGCTCAATTCCGAGCAACCACAAAGTTTTACCTGTCCGTATTGTAAGAAAATGGGGTTTAGTGATGCCACCTTATTAGAGCATGTATCATCGGAGCATACGGAAACCAGCTTAGAGGTGGTATGTCCAGTATGTGCTGGCCTGCCAGGTGGTGAACCGAATCTAGTCACAGATGATTTTGCCGGTCATCTATCGCTGGAACATCGTACTGGACCACGGGAATTGATTTCATTTTTGATATCCTTTTTTAACTCACAAAAACAATACTTGAAGTTTAATTTTTTTAAATATTTTTTCATATTCAGTTCCAATTTAAATTTTTCTTCAAAATTAAAAATTATCCATTAATCATTATACAAGGCACATTCGTAATTAAGATAATGCATCCAAAAGAGTTGTTATGGCCGTAAATTTTTAATATGGAATTTTGACCTTTAGAATAGGTTAGACCGTGTGATGCGCGTGGTACTTCGAATATAACCCTACAATGCACTACAAATTCAAAAATATTGTTATGTGGAATAAATGAAAACAGCATTCAAATTTTTATTTTGTTTGAAACAAAATAAATTTTTAAACAATTGTAAAATATTATTAAGGACGTTATGACGATATGGCTTAAAAACACACCTTGTAAATCTCCCAATTGTATATACTTACATAATGTTACCATAATATAGAAGGCCTTAACTTGTTTTTACCCTAAATTTTTTGTATCGAGTTTTTGCATAGTTCAATAGGTGTAGTCTAATAAACCACTGGTAAATAAATGGATGCGCTCCAACTGAAAATAACAAAACTATAGGTAGTTGAAAAACTCTAAATCATTTTGTAATTTTTCTAAAATCTATAATTAATTTAAATATATTTATATATATATGTATTTATATTTAGCAAAGTGCGTTCGTGTCCCAACTCCTTGCTTGCATGATGTGGCATGTACTGAAACATAAGTAGTAGGTGTTGATTTATTTAACTTTTGAAAATATGCTTTTACATTGCACAGCCTATTTTGTGCAAATTTTAATTGAATACCACGACTTAGAAAATTTTTAATTACTTCGTCATCAGTGAGACAATTTTGGAATTTTTGTGGTTAATTCAGCATTAACAATTTTTATTTAGCTCCAAAAATTTCATTTAGTGTTGGCATTTTTCATAAACTATAAGAAACAAACTGGTCTTAGAATTTTTTTTATATAATCTTTTAAATTGGAGCAAATCATTAATATAAAATTGTTTTTTTTTGCTTGTATCAGAGGTCTGCGGGCCTTCTAAATTTTTAATTTTAACTCAACTGCTTGTTATGTCTGGTGTTTTACCAAAATCTATCTATCCACTTGTTTAAATATTACCACTTCAATTTTATTACAAATAAGTTTCTAAATTTTTTTTTGTTTCAAATAAAATGTTGTAAACAAGTTTGTGATGAAAAACTATCGTTTTTATAATAATGGTTTTTGCAGGGGCCTGATTCTGGCAGTCGTGATCGAGTACTTTCTTGATTCGAATGGAATTTAATATCTAATTATTTCAGTCAATACTGAAAAATTCGGACTTATTTTTTCAGCATTGTAAAACATTAATTTGAGTTTCACAATACTGAAAAAATAATTTAGATTCGCTGAAAGAATTAGAAATAAAATTGCTTTAGAATTAAGAAAGTACTCGATCACGACCGCCAGAATTATGCCCCAGGTGTGATGAATTTTGACCGATTTTGTCTTTATTTGTAAAGTTTTCAGTTAAAAAATTCGCGAGTACAAAACTATAATTTTTTTCAAGATTTTTCATTCTCCTGTAAAGTAAGGCAAGCAAATATTAGTTAGGGACTTTCTATATTAAGGTAACAAAAAGAACATTTACTAGTCACTTTTGCACAATGGTTTTCTCCTTAACTTCTTTGCACGATGAGCCATCAGCTATTCGACATGGAGGTGGAGTACGTCGCATGCCAGGACGTACACTTGGTGGCCCACGAGCTCGTCGCTCTAATATGCACTTTAGCTCTTCAAGTGGTCTCTCAGCATTGTCACCTTCTGGACGAGAATCGGTTGATCCGATTGCTGAATTACTCTCACAATTGTCGGGTGTTAGACGTGGCGGTCCACCCACTTCACAGCTGCAACAACTGCAAATGCAAATACAACTGGAACGCCAACAAGTGACGGCAATTATTTAAATAGCTTTTTAATATTGAATTTTTAACTTAGATTTTACTAAATTTAAAAAATTTTCAATATCATTGTTTAGGCTACGCGTCAACAATTGGAACGTTTGCCAAGACGAGCACATCCTTTGGTCTCATCATCGAATTCAAATGCAACCATGGCCGAGGTTATCAGTGGTGCTACTGGAACGGGTTCTGGCAGTGGTGGTGGTGGTCTTATAAGTGGTAATAGTGGCAATGCCAATGGAGGCAGTGGCGGCAGTGGTTCTTGCCGTACGAATGAATGGTCTGTGTCTGCGCAACATCAATCGCAGCAATCGAGTCTGGCTGCAAATGCATTGAATACTAGAGAAGTAACGTTGAATTCTAGCAATTATTTGACTTTCAACGATTTCGGTTTGTCACCACAATATTCCTCCTTTCTACAGCCTGGTGGCAGTGGAATCAGTGGTAGCAATGGCAACAGCATGCTGGGCATGACAATTGGTGGCTCTGGAAATGGCGCTAATGCTGTCTCGGGCGCCGGTGCAGTAGGCAGTGGTGCCAATGGCGCTGACGGTGCACAATCGCAATTCTTGCTCACAAAATTCATGCAACCAACATTAAGCGATGCTGAATGGGCTGAAATTGGCAGAGAACGCGCTGATCGGTAAGGAGATAGAAATTTTAAAGTTTTTATTTAATTTTTTTTTTTTTAATTTAACCCCAATAATGTTTTAAGGTAAAACGTTATTGTTAACTTCATTGATAAATATGTATTATGTATTTCGGAATATGTTACGTAATATACATATTTGGGGATTTCATGTCAAGTGACCCAATTTTGAAATCGATGTCTTCCGATTTGGATGATTTGCACCAAGGTTAGTCCTATTGGATAGTTGTTTCGACACAAATTTTCAACAAGATCGGTCAAAAAGTTTCTAAGTTAAAGCGGGTCAAAGTTTGACATTTTGGCCATACAGGTGTTCTACCTCATCCATGTAACTTATAACCTATTGGTGTTAGCAAAATGTGTCCCAAGTAGCTTCGATAGCTATTTGATCAATCTTTTGAAAAAAAATTTTTGTTTTTTAAAAAATTTAAAAATTTTTTTTTTTTTTAAAGTTAAAACTTTTTTTTATTTTTTTTAGCGGGAATGTTTTTTTTCTTTTTTTCTCAAAAGAATAATGTCTTTTAAGGTAGTTTTGGGATGCGAGCGGCTAATGTATATAAAAAATAACTCTGGACGAGGGTTTTTAAATTTTTAGTATATGGGCATTTCCGTCAAAAGGTCCACCGTGACCGAAAATGTAAAAGTTTTTAAAAGCTGACTATTTTACGATATTGTTATAGAGAAATATTTAGATTTTAATAATTTTATAAATTTACTCATAAATTTGTTCACTTAGATGAACAATCAGACTGCAAATTTGTTCAATCGTAATTTCTTATATGTGAGAATGTTTTATTGTATGTTTTCTTTAATATTTATCTTTCTTAAAAGATGTGATATTTGCATCCCAAAAAGCGACCAAAACTACCTTAAAGGAAAAAACATAAGCTTTCTTTTAAGCAAACAAAAAATAAACATTCCAGATAAAAAAAACTTTTAAATTTTAAAAACACAAAAAAAAAATTTTCAAAAGATTGATCAAATAGCTATCGAAGCTAATTGGGCAACATTTTGCTTACACCAATAGGTCATAAGTTACATGGATGAGAAAGAACACCTGTATGGCAAAAATGTCAAACTTTAACAACCCCCTCTTACTCAGAAACTTTTTAACCGATCTTGTTGTGTGTAAGCTACTATCCAATAGGACTAACCTTGGTGCAAATTTCATCCAAATCGGAAGACATCAATTTCAAAATTGGGTCACTTGACATGAAATCCCCCATATATAAATTAATTGGTCTAAAGAGGCTTATATGGACATTTCCCCAGGATGGTCTACCAGGATTATAAAATAAAATGCTGATTATCATCGTCTTTTATTGTTTATTATTAAAAAAAAGTATATGTTCCTATAAAAGAATGGTTTCCTAGCATATCTGAGCTGTTTTACTTGAGGAAATTGGGCTGGGAACTGGAAAATTTTATAATTTCCTGTATTTTCTACTTCTAAAGAAATTTTTATATTTTAATTTTACATGCAAGAAATATGTTATGTTTACACTCTTTCTTCATAATCTCTCAATTACAATAAATTGTAAAAGGAGTGTTAAGTTTTTTTGTTAAGGAAATTTGAAGACATTTATGGGAAAATGCGTGATGATAATGATAAAAAAACATATGGAAAAATCGTACGTTCGCGACCGGTACATAAGCCAATTAAATAAAAACCAAGAGAGATATTTTATTTTGGAAATACTGGAGACCTACATTAATACACTTTTAAAATAAATTAATTACTTTTGAAAATTTCGTTTCATTACGCAGATTTTTACATTTCACTACTGTCAGCCGAAGTTGACTTCTATTATGAAAACTTAAACTCGATGAAATCCATCTTTTGTACTAAACATAGAGCTACCCAAATGCTATCGAATTGCAAAAAAATCATCAAAAGCGTACGAACGTACGTTCGTGACCCCAGGAAATGCCCATATGTATTGTGTAACTGTAAAAAATTTATACAGAGCAAGTTATTTTAGCCAAGTGAAAGAAAATATAAAATTAATACTTGCACAACCAAAGTTACCATATTTAGATTGGTTTTTTTTTCTGATAAATACATATACATATAAATTAATTTAAATTAATCCAAAAAATATAAAAAGATCCTGTTGAGCTTGAGGCTAAATAGGTCGAAATAATACTCAAATAACATAAAATAAACTAATGGGGTTGTCTACAGAGGCTTGAATATCAGGTTATATGGTTATTTAGTTATATTGAAAACAAAAAATATGTAAATTTATTAAAAATTTTTTTAATATATTTTGTTGCTGTTAATATAACTACATAACCAGATAATCCGCCTTCCGCGAACAAGTCAAATATAAAAAAAAAAATATCATATGTATGTATACCGCCTTACAGGCTCCATTAAATAAATATGTAAAATTAATTACTTATAATATAGATTAATATTTTGTATCAAATTATATATTTTTTCAATTTTTCCAGTTCACAGTTCGTACAGGCCTTATTGCTCTCAACATTAGCTTGTTCTTCTCTAGACCTTGAGGACGATCGTGAGAAGCGTGCTGAATCCCAGGAGACTACCAACAGTGATAATGTAAATAATGAAAAGGTGGCAGCAGCAGCTGCGGCAAGCGGCGTCAACACCACAATCAGCACAGCCAATGATAGTGAAAATTATGTTGATAATGATGTGAGAGAAACTATGATGAATAATAATGCTGCTGATGCATCAGCACAAACCACAAATACGGCAAGCAGTGGTGGAGGCAGCGGACGTCAACAAGTCCATCAACAGCAACAGACTTCTCCTGAAGATTTTGTTGTCGAAGATTTAAAACAGCAGCAGTCATATTCGAGCAAAAAAAAAGTTGCAAATAGTCCAGCTGGGATTAAGACAACTAGTGGTGTTGTCGGTAGTGGAGTTGTTGCAGGTGGTGCCGTTACAGATAGAGGTATTGAACGGCGTGGTCGTCCACCACCCGCATCGGCGGGAGGAGCGGGTGCAACTGCTACCGGGTCACAGTCTCAACAACAGCAACAAGGTCAACAACCACAAAAATACAAACAGAGTGCTGCCGCATCTGCAGCTGCGACCACAATGTCGGCAGCAAATACAAATCAAATACCCGATACTAGGTAGTGTTATCATCTCCATAGACCCGCCAACTCACTACAACATAAAATCAACATGAATTGCAAGAATAAAAACAAGAACAGAGAGTATTGCCGTAACAGCCGCAAAAATAATAATATACACTCTTAGCAACCAATTAACTAAGAACAACCAACACAACTGAACAGAACAGAACAGAACAGAACAGAATACAACAATTTAGCAACAAAACAACATCTTTTATTTATTTTAAACAATACAGAATAAAAGCACATGTAATGAATTATATCGTCGTCTCTGTAGCTTTTTAAAAAAGCATAAAAATATTTAAACTATTAAATGGCCTGAACTTTTTTTAGTTTATCTTTCCAAATTTGATTTAATTCAATTTATATTGCTTAACACATTTGGAACTGATCTAATCAATAGGATTGATAGTTGCAGTTTTTAAAAACATTTTGATGATCTACATTCATGACCTCCATTATGTGCATGCACAGCCGAAGTTGCAACAACAACAACATAATATTCGTTTATTAAAATAAATATAATATAACTATTTAAAAAATTTATATAATTATAAAAACAAACAAAAAAAAAAAAACAAAAAGAAAGAACTCTTATTGTAATCATACCACTAAAAAATAATATTGATATTTTTTGCTTCAAAAGTTAAATGTGTGTAAGTATTTATTTTTCTTTTGTTTTTAAGTATATTCGGCATACTAATAAAGTTTATTATGAAATTGAATTTCTTGACCAGGTCCTTTTTTCACTGGCAAACAATAGTAAACGTTAACTTAAATTTTTTTAAACTTTGCGTCCATAAAATACATATCGCTCCTTTATTGCAACATAGTCATATCTCAAAAAATCAAAAATTTTAGATCACTTAAGCAAAAGTGTTCCTTTGTATCTTCTTTATATCAGAATTATAGCTGAAACTGAACCGAAGTTATACCAAAATATAATTTATTAAATCTGTATACATCTGTGTACATTTTGAAAACTTTAACCGCATTTTGCCAAGTTTGACCATATTTACATTATGCAATTTACACCGCAACTTGCTGCAACTTTCGCATGCAACTTTTTGTTGAAAAAGTTGAAAAAATGCTTGAAAAAAATGTAAATGTAAATGTGAAAAGAGTTTCGTAGAAACTACTTTAAAAGAAAATAGAAAAAAACTCGGCGTTAATTGCATAGATGTAAATGCGGTCTCTGATTTTTTTTTTTTTTTTTTTTTTTTTTGAGATATGACTATGTTGCAATAAAGGAGCGATATGTACATATCGTCACCTAAAATGCAAAAGGGCGTAACAACCAAAAAATTCAAAATCAAGTTTTGGTTGATTGTGTTGCACTAGATAAACTAAAATTATGATTATGATGCACTATAAAATTAAAAAAAAAAATTTTGTTACGCCCTTTTGCATTTTAGGTGACGATATGTACATTAGGGTAAAACATTTTGCAATTTTTGCAAATATCAAAAATACCACCTCATAGCGTTTGGGGGATAAAAAATATTGAAAAATATGGTGTCACTTTGCCTCTATCGTGAAAATAGTTTCCGCACCGAAAGCGTTGAAGTTTGGTTTTTATTTATTTATTATCATCATTAAATCAGTTACTCTTATCTTAAATAAGTTCGTTTTTGTTTAAATTCCAATATATGTAATCTTCAACAATAAACCATTTTTCCTAAGTCTAATGCAAAATTAAATGGGTTTTCAATTTTAAAAATAATGTGGAGACAATATGGAGTTTTAGAAATCGCTTACAGTGCGGAAACTTTTTTCACCGAATCAACCTAAAAAACAGTTTTTTATTATCAGAACAACATTCCCCACATGGTACTAGAGTGGTATTTTGCACAAAAAAGGAAAGTTATAACCCTAATGTACATACATAATATCTCTGTTTCTTTACTCTACTTTGGGATCCCTCGGGATCCCAATTTGCACGAAAAGCGTTCCCGTACTTTTAATTTGTGTAAATGAGAGCGGATTTGAGAGAATAAAATTCTTCTTTTTCTTGCACGAAACAGCCCAGACTTTTTCTTCGTGCAAATTGTGTAAATTGTCAAACAGCTGTAAAACATAAACAAAACAATAAAATGCAAAGGAAAAAATCATGAACCAAATTTTGGAAAAAGTGTTGTGGAGTAAAATAATGTACTAAAATATAAAGTTTTATGTTGAAATTTTAGGAAAACATAATCACCCCTATTATGAAAGTCGATATCACACAAGTCGACGGCACCTGAACATTAATGGTATTTTCTGAGTCGTTGTTGACAATAATCGATTACTTTTGACAGTCAAGTGATATTTTCTAAGGCGCTTTTAAGTCGACGTCGAGTAGTATTGTCCCCGTTTTAGTCGACAGGAAATTTTGTGACGACTCAAATGAAAGTTAAAGAAATTTTAAATGAAATGTTAACATATTTATTGAATACGTTTGAAATAAAAAATGCAAATTTAAAAGAAGTTATGGGCACAAATTCGCAAAAAATTGCTAACAGCTACATGATAGCAAAGTCTAATATTTATTAAAATCGTTAAAACTCTAAAGAATCAGAAAACTTTTAGGAAAAAGTCGCTGCTATCGCGAGCATGGCTAAAATAAGCAAAAATTGCAAACTTTGAAACAAACCCTTAAATTGGTTTGAAATCGCTAAATCGGCGAAAAAACAAAATGTCGGGAAGTTATAAAAAAATTATGCAAAAACAGCGAAAATTCGCGAAAATTTTTAATATATCAAACAAGCCATAAAATTGATTAAAAGTCCCTTAAACTGAAAGGAATGGCAAAAATTCGGTGAAAATTGCTAAATTAACGAAAATTTGCAAAAATTTGCTAACAGCGGCATGAAAGAAAAGTCTTATATGTATTTATTAATAAACGTTAAAGCTATAAAGAATCAGAAAACTTACAGTAAAAATATCTTTTATCAAAAACATGCCAAAAATTCGCGAAAAAAATTAAAAATTGGAAACAAACTCTACACTTTATTTTAAAAAGCTAATCGGTTAAAAAATATGTCGTAAAATAGCATAAATAGCGTTAAAAAGTGAGTGAAGAACAAAAAATAAAAAAAAAACAATTGGAGATGGGATTTTTTTGTCAAATTTTCGATAACTAGTCGACGTCGACACAACATTCTTATAAAATACCAAATTAACGTCGAAGTGATGTAGTCGTCGCCTTGATGTGACAACAATTAAAAATTAATGTCGACGTCAACAACGCCTTACATAATAGGCGTGAATGTTAGTTATTGTAAAAGTGTTTATTTGGTTTAATTTTTGGTAAAATTAGTTTATTTCTGCAGACAATATACAATTTTTCAAAAGTGGCATAAACTTTTATTGTTTTGTAAAAACTATCAAAACAATGACTTTTTATTTTGTGCTTAAAATTTGGTTTTTTCTGTTCCCGTACTTTTGTGTAATTTTGTCTCTTTATGAGAGAAATTTATGCTTGCTCTCATTTTCACGAACTTTACCCAAAAAGTAAAGAAACAGAGCTAATATCTTATCGAAATTTCTTAAATTTCCGTCAATAAATTTTTTTTTTTGAAATTCTTTTTTTACTAAATGAGTGATCCCACCAAACACGAAGTCAAACCTTTGATATGAAATGACTGTATCATTTGACATCAAACACAATTCTCAAACGTTTTTCAATTGTTTGATTTAACATTTAAATTTAAATTGATAATGATTTGAAAATAAACATTTAATATCAAATGTTCTACCAATTTGATGTCAAATGCTCAAATCAAAAATAAACTTGGCAATACTAAAGCGAAAAATAAATTTAATCATTAAAAATGGCGATTAAAGTTACATTTTTTATTTTGTGGTTACATGTGTTTTACTATTAAAAATAAATTTTAATATAAAGTGAACAGCTTATTTCTTGTGAAAAATAAAAATTATTTGTGAGTAATTACATTGATTAAAAATACGAAAAAAAGGAAAATAAAACGGGAAAGTGAAGAAAGTTTGTTGAACGAAAGCGGTGCTACAATCCTCAAAATAAAAGGGAGCCAAGTAGTTTGTCTTTTCAAGAATTAGAGGACGGAAAGAACATTATTTCATCTTTTAGCTATGGTGCCGAATGTTTATCTCACAGTTTATTTAAATAAATAATAAATAAAATATTTTTATTTATATTCCACATTGTATTATAATCCACATTTGAAAAACATTTGAGAATTACGTTTGAAAGCAATTTGAAAATAAAGGCATTTTTCAATTGGATAATAATTTCCCCTTTTGTTGAGAACGCTATGATTTTCAAATCATTATTAAACGTTTGTAGTTTGAGAAAACGTTTGATATCAAATCATTTTCAATTTGAAATCAAACCTCCGTGTTTGTTGGGATAATCTCTGGGGTAAACTAACATGGGTGGCAATAGGTTAAATAACTTTCGTTCATAATTAACGCCTGTGCTATTTTTTGTAATAGATTAAGGTAACATACAACCCATGTTCTTTAATCTACTACAAAAAACGTCTCAGGAGTTAACGCCACCACCAATGATAAGGCTGATTACGGATGAATACATATTTGGGTTACGCTTTTATATATCTTCTAGGGTTTTTATTATTTAGTCCTGTTCTGAAAATCACGTGATTTCAAATCAAATGTGCTTTTAAAATAACACGTGTGATTTTGTGGTGTTCTGTAAATCAAACCGTTTTTGTGTTTTTCGGTGTGATTTTCAATTGTCGAAAGCACAAACAAAAAGTTTGTTTGACAGAATTATAGCCAATTTGTTAACGCTTTTTATGTTATTTTCCGACAATTGGTTTTTTTGCCGATTTAACGATCTCAAATTAGTTGTGTCCGACCGAACGCACTTTTTGAGACCGAACTTCGGTAAATTTTGGCAAGTTCGGCCGAACCCGAACTTTTTGTTAATAAATCTGAACAATTGTACCTTTTTTAATGAATTTATTTAAATTATTACATTTACACTTTTTGAAGGATGCAACACCAAAAAAATAAATTGCACTTTATAGTAGTCAAAACTATTTTATAGTTAAAAAATTAAACTACGTGACAATTTTTTGACCAAATGAATTTGAAACCGAATATGAAGTCAGAATTGTCAAAAGTAGAACAGTTTTCGAGATATTCCAAAATAACCGTTATTTGTGTTTTTAAAAAAGATGCTGTGACTGAAATGCAAATATCCAAAAAATAAAATTTTAGCCTATTTCAATACGAACATTTTGTGCCCAATAGGAACCAGATCGGTGCAAAAATGACAAAGTTACAGAAGATTATTTGAATTAACCCACAACAAAAAAATATACAAAGCTAAATTTTTAATAACAATAAATATTAAAAATTGCTTAAAACAATTGAATTTCTATGTGGGTTAATTTACTAAATCTTCTGTAGCTTTGTCATTTTTGTACCAATATATGTCTTGTTGGGCGCAAAATGTTCAAATTAAAATAATCTAATGTCGCATGCAATAAATTATTAGGATTTTTAAATCATTGGTTTAAACAAAATAACATGAAAAGAGCAAAATTGAACAAAATCATAAAATTTTCAATGAAGCTTGAACTTTTGTCCCCTGTAACTCTGTCATTTCTTGACCAATCTTCACAAGCAATCCATGGTTATTTTAGAAATTTTATAACCTTTTACTAAAAAGAAAGAATTACATAATCCGTTTACAATTTTTGAAGATATTTGCATTTCAGTCACATCATCTTTTTTAAAAACACAAATAACGGTTATTTTGGAATATCTCAAAAACTACTTTTGACAATTCTGACTTCATATTCGGATTCAGCGGAAAATTTTACATAAAGATTAGCTGCCACATTCATTTGGTCACGACTTTGTTGAAATTTTGTCACGTAGTGTAATAAGTAATTGCTTTTTTTTAAGACAGGGTACACATTTTTTGCGAAAATCAAAAACGGCATGTATAGTCGTGTATAATATTAAAACTTATTAATAAAAAATATGATAATTTTTTCGGATTGTTAAGAAAGTTTACGCAGGGATCGTGTTGAAGTTTGAAAACAACCATTTAATCTCACGGAAATTTTAAAAAATATACACCTGATATTTGTATATATTCCTATACGTATCACTTAAATGCTATTTTGGAATTTATCCACTGCTTTAGATTTAAAAATTTTCCTACGGTTTACAATTCATCGTGGTTCAAAATTTCTTAGAAAGTTTTAGAAATTTGCTTCCCTGCGTGAGGCTTTTTTTTCGCAAAACGACGGGAGACAGGTGTTTTCATTACTAAGGCCCCTATTACGGTTTACAACTCAACTCAGTTGAGATGTCATTTCTTAATTTTTGTATTATGGTTTACAACTTTGCTAAATTGCAACTGATCACAACCAGTTGTCTTTATTAATAGGGGCCTAAAACATTATTGGCCACTCCGTCGTACTATGCCAATAATTTGGTTATAGCCCTAGTATACATATTAGTACTCAAACCTCTAAAATGTTTTATTTATTTATTTATAAATATATACTTTATAAAATTAATTTACAAAATATAGACAGTAAAGGCGCCGGGTAACTAGACCATATGCGCACGGTTAATGAAACAATATAATTCAAAAGTTTACAAAAAAATTTAAATGATAATATAATAATGCTTAAAAAACTATACGAAATCAAAACTAAATATCCACAATATTATGGAGTCCAAGGCTTCTGTTGATAAGTTTAAATTTGTTTACTGTGCTACAGTCGGCTGTAGGAAATATCGCCCAAAGAAAAATGGCCCAAAAAAAAAAATGAAAAATCGCCCAAATGAAGAATCGCCCAAGCGAACATGAAAAATGACCCAAAAAGGTAAATGTGAAATTTTGCCCAAAAAAAACGAAAAAGGGCCCAAAAAGAAAATGAAAAATGACCCAAAAAGCAAAAACGAATTTTTCCCAAAAAAAAAAAAAAAAAAATTACTAAATTTGCAAAAAAGTGTTTATTATTCATATAAATTTAGGTGACATGTCATAACGTCCAGTGTCGTAGTGTCCTTGGACACTTTTAAAGTGTCATAATGTCCTTCGAAGACGAGGACGAGGACGAGGACGTTATGACACTTTGCAACGTCCGCAACTTAACTTATAATCAAAAATGTGTAAATTTTTTTTTAAAATACCGTTAAAATTTCAAGTGATTTTTTTAAAGATACTTATTTAACCATAATATGGTTGTCGGTGACAATAATTTGGTTAAATTAAACATAATATGGATAAAATATTTTTATAGCTTTTACTCCGGGTGTATATATTAAATATATACAATATCCAAAATAAGGATTTCATCTTCTATGGTATAACAAATACTGGCTTCGCTAACTAAAGCTTCTCTGTATAGCCGGCCTTCGGCCGGGCGCAAGGATTTTCTCCTCTATGGTATAACAAAGACCGGCTTCGCTAACTAAAGCTTCTCTGTATAGCCGGCCTTCGGCCGGGCGCAAGGATTTTCTCCTTTATGGTCTAACAAAAACCGGTTTCGCTAAGTAAAGCTTCGAAAAACTGCCTTGTTTCCGAACAAGGCCGACTACGCAGAGAAGCTTTAGTTAGCGAAGCCGGTGTTTGTTATACCATAGAGGAGAAAATCCTTGCGCCCGGCCGAAGGCCGGCTATACAGAGAAGCTTTAGTTAGCGAAGCCGGTCTTTGTTATACCATAGAGGAGAAAATACTTGCGCCCGGCCGAAGGCCGGCGATACAGAGAAGCTTTAGTTAGCGAAGCCAGTATTTGTTGTACCATAGAAGAGAAAATCCTTATTTTCGATATATATATATTTAATATATACACCCAGAGAAACAGCTACAAAGCCATTTTTAAAAAAATTCTACCGATATTATGTTTAATTAACCCAAATCATTGTCGCCGACAACCATATAATGATTTAATTAGTTTCTTGAAAAATAGTTTTGTTGTTTGCAACCATAATAAAACATGGTTTTCTCTGCTATGTAAGATTATGGTAGAATTTTAAAAATAGCCCATTTTTTTGGGCCATTTTTCATACAACATTTTTGGGTGATTTTTCATTATGAAAAATCACCCAAATTTAAAAAACGAAAAATCACCCAACAATAACGATAAATAGCCCAAAAATTTTGGGCCATTTTTCATATGAAATCAGGCCCAATTTTACATGCAATTTTTTTGGGCGATTTTTCATTTAATTTTTTGGGCGATTTTTCTTTGGGCGATATTTCCTACAGCCGCTACAGTCAAGAGTCTCATCCAGTGGTAGTGGAGTTTTTGAATTTGGACATTCACTCAGAATATGAGGTACTGTAAGATCCACATCGCAAAAGGTACATTTAGGTGGATCCGTCTTCTCATAATAGTGTCTAGAGTTGAAAACAGCCTTTCCCACTCTTAAACGAGCAAGCATTATACATTGCTTTCTCGAAAATTTCGGGTTATACTCCGGTCTTTTTGGGCGCAGGTGTTCTATTGCGAAGGATTTTGTTAATGCCACGGGAAAGCATGGAATTTCTGTAATTTGTTGCAAGTTCAAAGCACTCTTGGCGGCAATGTCCGCATGTTCATTACCTTGGATTCCTATGTGCGATGGAATCCATATGACCATTATTTCAGTATCTCCATTTGGCAAGCGTAACATGTCATTATATTCCCCTTTCTCATTTTTCATTAAGGCCTTTATGGCACTTAAGCTGTCGGTGCATACCAAACTTTTACAACCCTGTTCAATGGCGTGATTCATTGCTTTTTTAATCGCAGACATTTCTGCAATAAAAATGCCAGTGTGATCTGGCAGTCGAGATGTATTTAAAGTCTCAAATTGAGTGCATGATAGTTGTTTAACGATAGAATATGATGTTATGTTATCCCGATAAGAACCATCCGTGTAATAAATCGAATCAGGGGCAAATAAAGACATTTTCTCCAGCAACATTGTCTTAAAGCATAACGGGTTGGTAGAATTTTTGTCATAAAAACTTAGGCTGTCATCTATTTTAACTAGATATTCGGAGTAAACCGACTGTTCTGGTTTTTGTGGGATAGGTACATTCCATTTTCCTAAAGTGTTTATAATGTTTTTGATGCCGGATGTTGAGGAATTTTGCCCTGATGTAAGCCGCTTCCAAAAAATGTCGTGTAAGGCGTCATCCGGTATCGTTAAAGATCTGGACGCGATCTTAATGGCACTTTTTTCAAGGAATATCTCAAAGTCCAAATAGCAGGCCTCAGCCCTTAACTTTTCAATGGGTGTTGTTCTTAGCAAACCTGATGCCGTTCTGAAACACGTGTTAATCGCCGTGTTTATTTTTTCTTATTCCTTTGTGATGTCCAGCCGTAATGCGTTAATCCATGCAGAATAGTACCCATTGTTAAAGATCTGCAGATGCTGAGTGCAGTTTCCATGTGTGGACCTTTTCCTCGGGAGCATATAAGCTTTAGTACATTGTTGATTTTCGACAATTTATGGACCACATTATTTGTATGAACATTCCAGAGAAGGTTCCTGGTAAATAGAATACCCAAAATTCTCATTTGGCTCGATATTCCTATGGTCTCGTTCCTTATACATATTTCGGGAACATCACAGCATCTCTTTCGGCAAACGTGAAGTACCTCAGCCTTTCCCGCCGGAATGACAGATCCTCTTTGTTTAGCCCAATTTTCAATAACATGATCACAGTTATTAAGGTAAGAACGGACCCGTTCCGGATTGCCGGATGACACAGCAAAAATATTGTCGGCATAGATACCGACGTAATCAATACCAGGTAAGTTTTCCACCGTTTTAGCCAATGGGTTAGCATATATGGTGTACAAAAAAACTGAAAGAGGGGATCCCTGAGACACACCATTGTCCAAAGGATAAGTCCCAGAAAAAAAACCGTCAACCTTCACAGTTATCTTACGATTGTCAAGAAACGATTTGACAAGATTCAGCATTTCGTGAGGAACCCCCCATTCATAAAGCTCCTTTATGATTGATATCGAAGTTACGCGGTCAAAAGCTTTCTCAATGTCCTCAGAAAGCACTAGACAATGTTTACCTCTAGCTAAGTTTCCTCTCAGTACTTCTTCTAGTTGGTGGCATATGCTGTGGACCCCACGTCTGGGTAAAAAAGCATGTTGCCTTTTAGATATTTGTGTTTGTGTAAACGCACAGAAGCGTGTAGCAATGATCTTCTCGAAAATTTTAGAAATTACCGGTAGCAAAGAAATTGGTCGGTAACCTTCGAATTGACTTGGGTTCTTTCCCGGTTTTGGTATGGGTGATAGCACAGCAATTTTCCAGTCATGAGGGAATATGCCCTCTGTTAGAATCCTATTATAAAGTTTACACAGTCGAGTGATGAGAACTTCAGGTGCAAACTTTATCATCGAGTATGTGATCTTATCGCGGGCAGGTGTAGTGCCCTTTAAAGTCCGCAATACTTTGTGAAGTTCGGGTATTGTTATCGTACTGTTTAATTGCTTAAAATCAAATTAATAATTTGAGGTAGATTTTCGATTTTCAGTTCCCTTTTCTCGGAAATAATTCCAGGTTCAAACGGATCATCCGAGCTAATAGAGCTCCAAAATTTTGCAAAACTATCAGCTATGTCAAACGGATGTGAAAAATGATTTCCATTGCTGTGGATAGTAGGGAAGTTGTTAGCTCTGCGGCACCTTAAATTGTTTACTCTATTCCAAAGAACTCTAACGTCAGTGTAGGGGTTTAAAGAATTAACAAAATTTTCCCATGTGGTTCTCTTTGCAATTTTGCATTCCCGTTTGACCTTTGCACAACTCCTTCTGTATTCTATTAAATTATTTTTACTCCGATATCTTTTGAAAATTTTCCAAGCTTCTTGTCTTTGTTTTATCAACTTTGATATAGACGAGTTGTACCACGATGGACTGTTTTTTTCTTTAGGTTCACGACTTAGAGGAATAGTCTCATTTGCTGTCTTAGTAAGATCCTTTTTATTTGGGCTGCTTCCATGTTAATATTTGACGATTCCAGAAATTGGTCGGATACTTCAGTTGCCTTTGTCTTGAACAAATGCCAGTTGGTCTGTTTTTCCAGAAAGCGGGGGGAAAATTTTTTTTTAATAATGTCAGCCTGGTTACTTATTATAATGGGGAAATGGTCTCCCACCTCTGGCAGGGGTAAACAAGTCCACTTAAGACTAGATGCAATATCCACACTGGACATAGAGACATCAACTGCTGTTAGAGTGTTCCTGGTACTAAGTAAGGTGGGGGAACCATCATTCAAAATCACCAAGTCCTGATCATTTGCAAAATCCTCTAGTATTTTGCTATTTGGCGAATTTGACACTGAGCCCCATAAGATATTTTGTGAATTTAAGTCACCCAGTAAAATATGGTGAACATTTGCTGATATCGGGACATTATTGATTATTGTTGGGGATAAGTTGATTTCGTCTTCTCTGTAGATATTCGTTATAT
Source organism: Pollenia angustigena (assembly GCA_930367215.1). Taxonomy (NCBI): domain Eukaryota; kingdom Metazoa; phylum Arthropoda; class Insecta; order Diptera; family Polleniidae; genus Pollenia; species Pollenia angustigena. Next base: position 17,725,468 of record OV884056.1, read on the forward strand.
GAAGCTCAGTGTCGCAGCGTACCACAACAGTCTGAAACAACAAATCCCGAATAGAGGTGAAGTGAGCCGTTACATTCAAACTATTGCACACAAACAATACAATTCCTGATTTAGCATAATCATAGTCTTTGTTGTGGTGGAAAATCTGAAAACCTGGTAAATGTAATAGATGAAGATTTTTACGAACTATGTGTGTTTCCTGCAATGCTATAATATTAGGTTTATGTCTAGCTATTAGAATTTCCAAGGCGGGTTTGTTGTTAATAAATCCTTGTATGTTCCACTGGAGAAGTATAATACTTTGATGAAAAGACATAATGTTTATTTTTCCTTTCTGCCCTTAAGGGCATGAGGATGCGTGTTCTTTAGAGTATTGGGTGTAATTAAAACGTTCAATTGAGGAAAATTATCATATAGTTGTGTTACAGGTGTTTTATTTATATTAGAGCTTGTATTTGTTATCCGCGGGGGGGTATTGAAGCCCAATCCATCAGTTATATCTTGAACAATAATATCCTCACTCAAATTTTCATCAATTTTTTCTTTAAAAGAATCATCAAAAGAGAATGATTCGTCGTCTCTAAAAAAGGTATCATCTTCTAAGCAGTCATCTGATTTTGGATTATCTCCTTTTGTAGTTGTTGTGTTTATTGATTGTTGTTTACTTAAGGCCAGTTTACACGGTAATACAATGTATTACGACATGTCGAAAGATTATGTAGAATGAGAAAAATCTTATCATGTAAAAGGAAAATGTATTGAGTAAGAGAAAATACGGATACAAAATCTGACAAGCGGTCGGTAAAGGCTAGATTACACTATTGTACTTTGTATTAATACATGTCAAAATCTCAAGTAATATGACAAAGTGTGATAGTGTGAATGCAATGTGTCACGAAAATAACAAGTATTAAGAAAAAAGTTTGACATCCCATACGACTTCATCGTTTTTTGAAAAATTTCAAAACAATAATACTTTTCATTGGATCAGGGTTGCATTTTATTTCATGTGTGAGTGTTTATACTTTGTGAGATGGTGTGAACACGAACTGTCATGTTACATTAGATTTTTTGACAGTCGCAACAAAACTCATTAGATTTCTATCTCACAAAGTATTATGGAATACGTAAGGCTTGTGAGATAGTGTAATCTAGGCTTAAATGATTTTTTTCTAAACCATTTTAGAAACTTATGTATTCTCATCACACCAGAGGTGTATTTTAACAGAGTATATTGAAGGTGATAGCATTTTTATACGATTACAAAAACAACTTAAATCAACTCAGGAAATTTTCATGTTGTTTTTGTAAATATTTAAAACTGCAACCATCTGATTTTTTGGTATTATTTTGGATTTTACTTTTACCATCCGTGTAAACATGAACTATACTTACAAAAGATTTTTATTTTTTTCTTTTAAACACGGAGAGAATTTCATAATATTTTGATTCTACAAAGTCGTAATACATTGTATTACCGTGTAAACTGGCCTTAAGTGAAATAATTTGAGAGTATGAAGTTTGTGTTGGTGTGAGAGAATCTTGGTTTGTCGGTTGAGAACTTGTAGATGTGTTTATAATGTTGTTGTTTGAAGTTGTAGTAATTTGATGTATTGTTGAATATTTGTTGTTATTAATGATTGGAGTGGAGTTAATGCTGGTTTCAGGGAGAGAATTCTGTTGTTTTTTAACGGCAATTGTTGAAGATTTGTTGTTGTTACTGATTGAAGTGGAGGTAGTATTGATTTCAGGGAGAGAAATTTGTTGTTGTTTTTTAACGGCAATTGCTAAGTTGTTTTCTTTTTCCACGTGTTTAACTTGATTTTGCATGCCATTTTCGTTGCTTATGTTATTAGGTGTTGTTAACGAGTTAATTGTTACTTGTGCGTATGTGGGGGTTTTCCTACCATTCTTTGATGCACGAGGCTGCAGCATATTAAGAGATGGATTGTCATTAAAAACTTTCCAAGCTTCTCTCGTTGTACATCTTCTTGAAATTCTTATAAAGTTGACCGATTTGTGCTTCCAGTATGTTGGGCATTCGGTGTCATATGATGTATGGGTCTCCAATTGGCAGTTTACACAGTATTTACGGTTACATATTTCATGTTTTTCGGAGTAGCCACATTCCCTGCATTGTTCCACGCTTTTACACCATTTTCTTGTGTGTCCAAGTCTTTGGCAGTTAATACATCTCATGGGGCTTGGTATATACTCTTCAACGGCAACTCTTTCCCAGCCAAGTTTCAGAACATCTGGTCGGTATATAAGACCAAAAGTTATGATTGCTGCTCCTGTGGAAATAAAATTTTCCCCTTCTTTTCTGGTAATTTTTCGCACGTCAACAACTTTCTGGTCTTTAAGAGATGCTAGCAACTCTTCCTGAGGGATTTCAATTATCTTTCTAGAATAAATGCGGCCCTGTATTGTGTTCAGAGTCTTATGTAGTACAATTTTCACTGTTATGCAATCAATATAGTTAGATTTTAGAAATTTCTCAGCCGTTTTATTGTCAGGAACTTTTATTAACAAATCTCCACTCCTCATTTCTTTGACCTCTAGTCGATCCCGTGAAATGAAGTGAAGACCTTTTTCCACTTGAAAAACATTACGGGCAGCTAATGGTGGAACTTGTATGCCCTCTTTCAATGATATAGCAGAAGCGACTAGATAACGCGGGAGGTTTTGTTGATTTGATGATGTTTCTGGTAGAGGGATGAAGTCTTCAGCACGAGGTCGTTTATTTTTGCCATACCTGATTCTCCCGGCCGAGAAATCCAGCTCTCGAAACCGGTTGAAGTCCGGGGGGTGAACCCCGTTCATATCGATCGCGAAAAACCAATTAAAATTCAAGAAAGTTCACAGAAAACTCCCGAACAAGAATGTATTTAAGGTTGAAAGAAACAAAAAAACTCTTAAAAAGAGAAAAGAAAAACACTTCAACAAAAACAATTGCCTCTATGCAAGAACGATTACAATTGTCAAACCGTCTATAACTAAAACACGTGCGCACGTGGCAAATGCCTGACACAGACTGACCTCTAAAATGTATTTTTTGAATTCGTTGGGGTGTATTTTCTCTAAGTAGTTTGTTTGCTTGGCAATGAACTCCCCATTGACGTTTGTTTGGCGCAACATTTGCATTGAGCGCTTGCTCAATTTAAAAAAAAAAAAAACTATAAAATGGATTGGATGACATTTTTATCTGGAAATATGTATACTATAAAGTTTGGTTTGTGGTTCACCCAAAACTATAGATTATCTTAAGGTGCTATCAGACGGGATGTATTTTACATATGTACTGTCACTTTTCTTTCCCATATGTAATTCCGTATGTATGTCAAAATTTCCATTTTACATACGATTCATAATTTTTGCTATCACACCTGCTTATGTTTTTCCTTATGACATAACCTATAAATGTAAACAAGCTGACTTTTGTTTACGTTTCAAAACAAACCAGCTGTTTTGTTTATGTATGCCACAGGAAAAAAGAGCGTGTTCTAATCGAAAAATTTACATATGTATTTCCACATGTATTTTACACATGCAAAGTTTCATATGTATCACACGATGTGTACAACTTTTACAGATGGAAAATTTGACAGTACATATGTAAAATACATCCCGTCTGATAGCACCTTTACCATTCGCAGAATATAAATAGAGAGTATTTTTTTGCCAAATAAAATTTAACCGTTTTTTTTTTGTTGTATTTTACCGTCTTCTAAAAATTACACATATAAAGACATTTTTGTACAGTAAAGCACAAGGCGAATTCATCCCAGGTAATCTCGGTACTACAACAAGTACAACTCGTTCAAAAACCACAAGCAATTTGTTTTTGTAAAATCGTTGTACAATGTCAAAAACAGAAATAAAACAAAACAGAAACAAAGAGAATAAACAAAATTTTGACATCCAACAGTGATTTTAGCTAATAGTTGCGTTCGCGAACACAAAAGTTTTTACTAAACTTTACTGCATTTTACGAAATTGCGTTCGAGTACACAAAATGCAGTAAATGAGAACATAAATTGAGAGCGAAAAGTGACAGTTCTTGTCTGAGTATTTACAAATTTTTACTGCAGAAATTTTTGCAGTAAAATTTAGTAAATCAAAAAAACATATGTTTCAAAAGGTAAACAAACAAAAGTAACAAATAAAAAGAATACAAATTGTGAAAAAATTGTTATATAAAAGAAAAGTTGAAATAAAAATTAAACCAAAACAAAATGTGAATAAATATTAATTAATTAAACTTGTTTGTGAAGCATTTATTTGGCTAAATACAAACTTTTGAAATTTTTTTGTTATGTTAATTTCTTAGAGTTGTAAAAGTGTGAAGTATTTGGATACTTAAGTAATCAATAGCAAACAAATTATTCATGTTCTTTTAAATAATTTAACCCGCTACAAATTACTAAAATCAAATAAAAAAAAACAAACAAATATGAAAGATTACATAAAATAGTTTGTTTGATTTTTCCAAAAATGTTCGTGCCGAGTACCGATTAGAGAACGAGTTAAGTAGTCAAAAGTGTCAATATTTTTCAACACTTCAATTATTTGCCGTCAGCTGTTGCCTTTATTTTACGAATTTTTACAAATTTTGCGTTCGCGTACTTTTTTGGACAACAGCTTTTTGTGAGAGCAAATTTTTCAGTTTACTCATTTACTGCATTTTACTGTAAAAGTATTCAAACGCACCTAATATCAGCAGGGCTTTTAAGACCACCTGTAATAAATTCGCCTTGCTTAAGCATTTTATTAAGTCATCGCTGTATTTTTTCGAACTAGTAATCATAGAGAAAAATAGTTGTATTGATTTCGTATTATTTTCAAAAACAATGATGCCAAATTATAATTTGAAATTATAATAAATATGTTATTTCATAAAAAAATTCGGTGTTCGGTAAAAATTTCGCCGAACTCCAAACTTTGACCGAACGTCATTTTTTGCCGAACTCCGTAACCGAACGTTCGGTCGGACACTACAAATTAGTTTTTAGGGTTTGTTTCAAATTTTGCACAGTTTTGCGAATTTTAGACATATTCGCGATAGCAGCAGTGTTTAAAAAACTGAGGGGCTACTCTCTATTGCGATGCGAAAGAAAATGGTAGCAAATCTAGCGATTGGTACTCTTTAATGCGTTTGCGCATTTGTCTTCCGCATCTATTAATTTTTTTTCTTTTCGCAAATCATCACTATTTATTTTATTTAAATTTTCCAATTTCAAATATTTTTACCACATTTTAGCATTTCATTACTGCCAATCTTCGCCATCTTTCATTTTTATTACCAGTATTGCTTCATTTTCAAAAAATTTTGCGAAAGTGATAGAGAGTACCAAGTTGGCATTTAGCTTTCGCATCGCAATAGCGAGTAGCTCCCCTGCAGTCAAAACCAAGAACTGTCGAACAAAAAACGAAAATTTGGGTACAACTATTCGCTTTTTGAGTTAGATTCACACGACTGTTAATATTAAATGAATCAGAAGTAAAAGCAACAGTTTTTTTCTGGCCAATGACAAATGAAGAAATGGCAGTTTTTGTACTTTGACTGCAGTTTTTTAAACGCTGGATAGAAACGATTTGTTCCTGTAAATTTAATTAAGTTAATTTAACAATTTTTACCGATTTTTTGCCATTCCTTATAGTTTTAGGGACTTTTAATCAATTTTATGGCTTGTTTAAAATATTAAAAGTTTTCGTTATTTATACAAAAAAATTTTTTGTTTATTTGCGACATCTTGTTTTTTTTTATTTAAATGTGTTTTAATGTTATATTTGAAATACTCTGTACATATAGAGTACTTAATATTTTTATAGAATTATTAGTAGAATGTTGGTTTGAGTTGGCCTAATAAAGATTGCTTAACTGCTATTTTCGTTAAATTTGTTTTCTATTTATATGTAGACTAGCTGACCCGACAGACGTTGTCCTGTCCAAATTAGGAAAAATGTTTGCGTTCGATTTTTAAAATCCGTTAAAAAGATACGAACATTTGAAAGAAAAATTAGTCAAATCGATGGAGCCGTTTTCTCATTTTAGGTAAATCGAAAAAAGTAGGCGTTAAAGTGGGCGGGCAAAATTTTCTTTCCGTAAAAACGTAAGTTGGAAAATGGCGATGATTTTAATGAATAAATCGTCCAAATCGGTCAAGCCGTTCTCAAGTTATGTGCTTAATAGAAAAAGTGGGCGTAAAAGTAGGCGTGGTACATTTTTCTTTCGATGAAAACGTATAATGGATTAATACGAACATTTAAAAGAAAAATAAGTCAAATCGATGGAGGCGTTTTTTGATTTTAGGTAAATCGAAAAAAGTAGGCGGGGCAAAATGTACTAAAAATGGTACTTGTGCTCGGGGAAGTCCTGTGACAGGGCGAGCATATACCGCCCTTAAATATGTATCCTACCACAGGGGTACCCTCTAGAGAGGTGTAGCTAGGAGCATGACGCCTCCGTGGTTTCCCTAGTCACTTCCCGCCAAATGGCATTCAGATCGAGCCCAGTAAGGTCTTAATTATGGTATCACTGGAAAATGGATTGGATATCAACATAACCCCGGTAGAACTCCGCCGAAAGGCATTAGAATCTAGCCCAGTACGATTCTAATTATGGTTTTTCTGGAAAAATGAATATGGTATTGACACACTGCCGATATAGCCCCCGCCGAAAGGCATTAGGATCAAGCCCAGTACGGTCCTAATTATGGTATTCCTGGACACTGTTTCGGATTTTGACGCACCCTGGGCTGACAGCTGTGGCATTCTATGACTTCGGTAGGTGGAAGTGAAATTCCACTGAAATAGCTCATGGGCTAATGTCACCGCTCCCTCCATCTCGTTAAAACGTAGCGAGTCTCGGAGTACGTTCGTCGTTATGTCACCATTAAGTTGGTGGTGTAGGTTCAGATGGAAGTTCCTGATTAGCACGGATCTGGCACTGACATATGTTCCCATAAGGATCTTATGTCAACCCTCGCATGGCCTCCCTGCAAGCATAGCGACCATGGGATCAATACGTGACTACACTCTCAGACGGCGATAGCGGCTTCGAGTTGGGACCCAACAAGAAAAAATGATGAGCAACAACAACAGCAACAACGATAACAAAAAACAAGAAAATGAAAAAAATATGAAAATAACCGAAGACAATACGGGTGTAGTGAAAATTGTCAACCCATTTGGGAGGAGCTCATTACTGCAAAGATCACCCTCAACTCCTTTCAGTACCCCACTGGGAAAGAGAAATGATACACCACAGAGTAGTGATGCTACGAACGCAACTCCCGATGTCAGTGAAATGACACAGGGAACAGTGCGTACCAAACAAGTCAGGCAGGGCCTTACGGTAAACACGAGACCAACTGTCTTGCAAACCGATAAGGAGAAACTAAAACAGGCGGAGGATAGAGCTTTCACTGAGCTTGGAAAGAGACTGTCCACCATTAACGGCATTGTGTCTAATGCAAAGAATATTCACAAGATTATACGTGATAATCTTGATTGTATCTATGCATTGTACCAGGAACTGAAGGAGCACAGGGAGGTTATACGCACCTACCCAGTATTGGAAGGAGGAAGCGACCAAAAGGTCGACAAAAGTAGGGTGGATCCCAAGTCACCGATAAAAGACGCAAAGAGGAAAAGAGCTAAAACGGCAGCAAGAATCTCAGCTCTGGAAACGCCCAAGTTGATAAAAAACCTCGGAGAGATGTAAATCCCGGATCCCCAGGGAGTTACAAACGAGTGGGAAGTGGTGATACACCGAAAGGAAAAAAGGAAGAAACAAAATAAAGGCAAACAAAAACGAGTCCTTAGAGATAAAGGCGAAGCCATAGCTATCAAAACTAGCTCTACAACATCATATGCAGATGTTATTAAAGAAATGAAAAGGAAAATTGACCCCACTGCAATTGGAGTCGAGATTAAGGGAATAAGAAGAACCAGGGCTGGAGAGCACCTCGTAAAATTTGATAAAGGTGAAGGACGGGCCGAAAAACTTAAGAATGCCATAGGTGATACGTTTGGCGATGACGTAAAAATAAGGTCTGTTGCCAAAAATCATACAATAGACATAAGAGATCTAGATGAGTCTACTGAAGTCGATGACCTCATAAATGATGTCATGGTGGCGACAAAGAGTGATGTGCCAACATCATTCAAAGTCCTGAACGTAAGGGATTCGCTAGTGCAGTTATCCGAACATCTCGCACCCCTTCTACGCGCGGGAAGAATTAAGGTAGGATGGGTTATGTGCAGGGTTAGAACCAAAACAAAGCCCAAACAGTGCTATAGGTGCATGGACCGGGGCCATATTGCCAGCCAGTGTAAAGGCGTAGACAGAGGAAAAATATGCAGGAAATGTTGTATACCAGGTCATAAGTCGAGGGAATGTACTGCAGAACCCAATTGTGTAATATGCCAAGAAGCTAATCTAACAAATACCCAACATCTCATTGGTAGTGCAGTATGCGTAAGCAATAGGAGGAGTAAATATTTCAATGACTCTAAAATTCTTACAGATTAACCTAGGAAGGGGGAAAGAAGCACAAGACCTGATGATGCAAAAGGCATCGGAGGATAACACGGATATACTGCTGATAAGTGAACAGTATAGAAAACCACCGTTACAAGTCTGGTATGAGGACACTAGTCATCGGGCAGCAATAATGATCAGAAACCCCAAACTAACAATAAATAAAGTTGACGAAAGCAATCCATGTTTTGTGTATGCAACGATTGGTAGGATAGTATAGGCGCTGTTCCCCTTGGACGCAGATGCCCTAGGGCGCAAATCTAGACTACAAATGGATGCTTTCACTCCGCTGAGTATAGACGAGGTAAAAATTGCTTGTAAGAAGCTCAAAAATATTAAAAGTCCTGGGGGGTTACCGCGTATTTCGATTCGAAAGAAATCATTTACGGATTCGAACAATTTGTACTGTGTATTACGATTTTCGTAATCGTTTGAAACGATGACAGAGGTTGTATTTTTTAGTAAATGGGAAATTTGATGAACAATTTTTGTTCGTAATAGAGAGTGGCTTTTAAGAAAGTGATTTTTTGTTTTCAATAAAGTATGAAAAACGTCCGTTTATTCGTGTAGTTGTGTGTTTTTGGATTTGTAGTTGCATTTTTTCAGTTTGTATAATCAAATTTTATATTTTTGCAAGACTGAAATTGTTTTAAAGTTATTTATTTATTTTTATTTTAATCAAGCCCTTGAGCATTAAGTAGATTGATTGATCGATTATTAGTGTTTTTAACGTGCATTTGATTGATAGGAGGATACTTAATTGGTGTGAATCACAGAGCCTATAACTAAATCTTTTTAATTGTAGTTTTTTTTATATCTTAAAAATTAAAGCTCTGCTATATGATATTACAAAATTCAAATGAGCGTTGTTTTTTGTGTGGTGCTGTGAACTTTTCACATCTAATATTTTTATGTCTCTACATTGTAGAATTAACAAATCTTTTGTTTTAACTAATTGTAGAAGTATCCTCTTGATTGTATGTTGGAGATAATTTGATCGGTTAAAATATTCAGTTAAGGCCACTAATGTATTGATTAATTAATGCATTTACTTCATAAATGTGTTTTATATTACACTTTGTTTGGGTGAATTAGTGATTTCAGTTTGGCAACTCTCTGCTTTAATTTATAAGTATTCTGTTTTTTATCGTTTGTACTTCTTTTATTTCTTTTAATAGCTACCATGAGACTGATTTGCTTATTGTATTTAATATAAATTATTGTATTATCGGTATTTAAATTTAAATTTATATATTTTTTTGTTATAATGAATGCAAGTAATTTAGGTCCTATTTGCAGTGATAATTCTGTCATTAGCAGTTCTTTAAACAATTTTCAAAACTCTCTGAAAATCGGACATTGGAATATAACCAGTTTTTGTGCATCATCTAGTAATGGTAAGTTTGAGGAAGTTAGACATATACTGGAAGGTAATCATTTGGATATTGTAGGGTTTAGTGAGACTTGGCTGAAGCCTTACATTTTATCTCAGGCAATTAATGTGCCTGGTTATAGTATATGTAGGAATGATAGGCTAGGTAGAAGAGGTGGTGGTGTAGCGATGCTTTTATCACACAATGTAAAATATAGACCAATTTTTATATCTGAGGGTAGTGATACTTATAAAGCCTTGTTCGTGGAGATTATTCTTCATAATGTTAAACTTTTAGTTGGTGTATGTTATCTGCCTGATGGTAACTTGGGTGATTTTGAGGACTCTGTAGGCGATTTATTAGTAAGATATTCTAATGTTATAGTTATGGGCGATTTTAATACGAATTTGTTTTGCCCAGTTGATTCTGTGTCGCTACGTTCTATGTGCCAGCGATTGGACTTAAATTACCGCCATAATTTTATTCCGACGCATTACCATGTGGGTTGTAATACAACATCACTAATTGATTATTTTCTGTTGAGTAAATCAATTCTCGTGGGTACATCTGGTCAAATGCAATGTCCTGGCGTGTCTCGACATTCCTTAATTTTTATAGCTGTTGACATTCCAATTTCATCTTCGAAACGTTTTGTTTCGTATCCGGATTATAAAGCTTTGGGAACAGAGGAATTGGAAGCGGCAATTCTTGATTGTGACTTCGGTGTCATGTACTCGACTGAGGATGTAAATTTGCAGCTTGAGATTTTCATGTCGAATGTAAATTCTCTGCACTCTTTGGTCCCAATTGTTCGTCGTAAGGTGGGTGTAGATGCAGTTAACTGGTTTATTGACAGGAAAATTTCTTTTCAGATCTCATTGAGAGATTTGGCGTACAGGCATTACCTCGAATTTAGAACGCCACAAAACTGGGCAATTTATTGTGCAAACAGGAATAGGGTGAAGAGGATTATAAGGAAGTTGAGGATGCGTGCACATGCGCAGTTGTTTCAGAATTTTGATTCTAGACAAATGTGGAACTTTTTGAGAAACAGTGGTTGTCTTGAATCTGAGGAGCATTTAACATTTTCCGATCCGAATGATATAAATGATTATTTTGTTTCTTGTCAGATGCCTGATTCGGAGTATTATTACAATCCTATTGGCAGCTCTCGTGATTCTGGTTTCTCCTTTGAATGTGTTGATATTGATACGTTACGTATGGCACTTTGTAGAATCAAGTCTAATGCTGTTGGACATGACTCTTTACCTTTAAAATTTCTGAAAATTGTTTTTCCATTTGTGTCCTCGCATTTACTTCATCTAGTTAATACTATTATTACCACTTCGTGCTTCCCTTGGAAGTGGAAGATAGCTAGAGTAGTTCCTATAAGGAAGGAGGGTCAGTCAGTTGAATTTGACAATTTACGTCCTATTTCGATACTTCCCGTTCTTTCTAAAGTGGTAGAACATATTTTGAAAGATCAAATGATTGAGCACCTTGATCGTAATGCACTGGTACATCCGTCACAATCAGGGTTTCGACGGGGGTACTACTACTACTACTTGGTTTGACTGACTCTATTAGACAGTTCTTAGATAGTCGTAAAAATGTTGTTTTAATTTCGGTAGATTTATCGAAAGCTTTTGACAGAGTAATGTATTCCAGGTTATTGTGTAAATTATGTGATAATTTTGATTTTTCTCACCAGGCTTGTGGGCTTATCAGGTCTTATCTGTATGGTAGACTTCAATATGTATCTATTGGTTCGTCTCTCTCCAAATCTCGTCGGATCACAAGTGGTGTTCCTCAGGGATCTGTAATTGGCCCACTTTTATTTATGTTGTATTTGGATGACCTGCTGCAGATTTCTAATGGTGTTTCCTGTTTGCCATTTGTATATGCAGATGATGTTCAGTTTGTTTGTTATTCAGATACTGCATTTTTGGATGTGTTGGAGATAGGAGTCAACTATGTAATTCGGGAAGTAATGTCATGGGCGGCAATTAATGGGTTCTGTGTTAACCCAGTGAAAACAAAGTTAATGGGGTTTGGGTTCAATACGGAGGATGTAAATATTGCAATAAATGGTGTTCCTATAGAATTTGTTACCAAAATGAAATGTTTAGGCCTTGTCTTGGACAACTTACTGAATTTTTCCCCACACGTTGATAACCTATCTTCTCGGGTATCATTTCTTTTAAAAAGGTTGTACTCATTAAATATATATTTGCCTCTTTCAATGAAGGCACGGGTAGCCAAGGCTATCTTAATGCCGCATATATTGTACTGTGCCGAAATCTTTACTGGGTCTGGGAGTCATGTCCGGGGAAAATATAAACTAATCTTTAACAGGATTATCCGATATGTTTTTAATTTGAAAAGAAGGGATCATGTTTCCCGATACGCTTTAAGTTTTATTGGATCTTCTTTTGAAAATTTTGTCAGCATTAGGCTGCTATTGTTTTTATATAAATCCCTTGTCAATGGTTATCCTGTTTATATTGTTAATAAATTTAATTTTTCACATTCATTAAGAAATCCGCAAATAATTTATCCTGTCAGGCATTTGGATGTTTATAAAAGGTCATTTCAAATTCGAGTATCGAGAATATGGAATGCATTGCCGAGGGAATTGAGGGAGTTTACGTATTCATATTCTGTTTTTAAATCTAAATTGCTAGAATATTCACAATTCCATGTATTGAATGTTCCGTAATATGTTCGATTTTCTTTTTGTTTCTATTTTTTAATTCTTCTCAGATTATTTGTGTTTGTTCAAATAATTTTGCTTACTAGTATTCATTATGATTTCTTTTTTTTTTTATTTTTAACCTATATTAAATAAATATTATTCATATGTATTGTTATTTATTTCTTAGTATTTTTTGTACTTAATTGTAATTTTATATAGAAGTTTACTATTTAGTAAGTAGCTTTAATTAACTGCATAAGGCCCTATAGGCTCGGTTATGTAAATGAAGAATTAATAAAAAAAAAAAAAAAAATATTAATTTTTCAATTTCTAATCATTTTTCGTCATTAGTGTTAGAAATAAGCTTTAAAATGAGATATCATTCATTAAATTTGATGCGGTGGTATGGGAGATATTTGCAACCGACAAAAAAAAGTGCTTTAGAAATAATATATATGATTATAAAATAGCGTGACGAGGTTTGTAGTAAAAAAAACCACAAAAACAATAGCAGGTAAAAGAAAAACGTTTCATTTTTTTTAAACAACAGAAAAAACGCATTATAAGAAACAAAATAAATTTTTGGTTTGTTTCAAAGTTGGTAAAAAAAAAAACAAAATCCCGTATTCAATTTTTTCAAACTGTTTGTTTAAATACATCAAATACAAAAATAGAATGATGGCGGAAAACATATCGAGTCGGTCTGCCGACTCATTAGCAAAGGAAAGGATAAAGCAAAAGTGAGTAATGAAGAAAAACACTGTGAGTATAAATATGACTTCGTTCAAAAATTATTCCAACAAAAAAATGTGTCTCAAAGCCGGCCGGCCGCTCTGCTCTGCTTCATCTTCGCCAGGGCTGTCAGACTTGGGGATTTATCCCCAAAGTTGGGGATTTTATGCGAGTAAAAAGGACAAAGAAAGTCATTTGGGGATTGGGGATTTTTTTGGGGATTTAAAAAAAAATTCGGGGATTTTTTGGGGATTTTACACCCTTTTAATATATTTTCCCTTTTATTATTTATGCTTATTTTTCTTTGTCTCGTATTAAAAATATGAAAAAAAAGTAGCAAAACTTTTATCTTACTCTTATCAACAACTTATACGGTGTAAAAGGTCCTTATTAAGAATATCATTTTAGTTAAAAGGTAGTGTTAAAGGTACTTTATAAATTTATGTTATTTTTCCTTCAGGGTACAAACAAAATAAAATAATTTTTTTTACAAAAAATTTTTATTTGGGGATTTTTGGGGATTTCTAATTAAAATTTTTCTTACTATTTTTACTTTTTAAAAAAAAAAAATTTTAAATTTGGTCAGAAAAAAAAACAAACAGAAAAATATTTACTTAAAAATTTTTTTTCTTAATTTGGGGATTTTTGGGGATATTTTTTTAATTTTTTGGGGACAAGGAAAAAAAGTACCTGGCAGCCCTGATCTTCGCCAACAGTGCTTGCTTGTGTGCGCGTCATTGCTTGTGTCAAAACTTTTTTGTTTGATTCAGCAAAATTATTTGTTTGAAATTTATATGAATTTCAGTAAACTTTTTGTTTGATTCTGTAAAATTATTTGTTTGAAAAAATCGGCGTTTTTTTTCAATAAACAAAATGCAAATAAATTGTTTGAATATGCAAATTTGTTTGTAGGACCGATTTTAGACAAAAAATTGTTTGAATTGGAAAAATAATTTTTTCTGTGCGGGAAATAAAAAATTCCTCATAGTTTAAGAAAACAGCTATTTATACTTTGAAATTTAGTTTTCTACGCTCTTAAAATAAGCATCTGTGGATGGGTTGTCGATTAGATCAATTACAAGAAGTGAGTACATACGTAAATCAATGTCTCCTGATACAATAAATCTACTTAAAGCAGAATAGGCAGTGCAACAGTTGATAATTAATAAATTTAGTGAAGTGAAAAGTTAATAAAGAACATTAATTCAAAATAAGATGCAGGTAGTAAAGCTTAATTGCCCATGGACAAGTCTTTATTGTAACATAGTCATATCTACAAAAACAAATGAACTTGGCAAAATGCGATTAAAGTTTTCAAAATGTACCGATTTAACGATATATTTTGCTATAACTTCGGTTCAGTTTGAGATAAAATACGAGAAGGCATGAAAGAACACTTTGCTTAAATAACTTTAAATTTTTGATTTTTTGAGATATGACTATGTTGCAATGAAGGAGCGATATGTTTATTAGGTGATAAACACAAATTTTTTTCAATTTGTGTTGGTTTATATACCCTTGAAGTGCGGGGAAACTACATACAATTTGAAAAACACATTGTCCTAAAGATTACAGATAGACCTAATGAAATGAAAAGGTTTGTAAGAAGTTGATGCTATTTTTTGCATGAACCTTGACATACATTTGACTGATATACATAGACGTTGTTTATAAAAAAATGCTTCTTATTGTGAATCAAAAGCCTTCTACAACGGTGCACTTTTAACTATTTATCCAACCTCGGTAAAAAAATGAACGAAATTTTTCGGAAACATGGTAATTAGTAAATAAAATAATCAATATACTTTTTGACGACTTACTAAGCGCTTTGAGTGTGTCAGAAAGTTATTTCCTAAGCCGTTAAAAAATGTTAATATATTTATTTAAAATATTTTATCTATTTTTTTTTTTTTTTTTTTTTTTTTTTTTTTATTTATATACTCATAACTCCTAACAATTTTACAATTTTGAGCTTCAGCGCCTAAAAGGCATTGTTGAAGCAAGTTGGCAAAAAAATAATTCTTGAGTGAGTAATTAAATAAACAAACGTAATTGCATAAAAATTAGCATTATAACATTGTAAAGTAATACGTACAATTATTTAGTTCAAAAAAAATTAATTAATAATAAAGAAAAAGAATAAAAATATTGATAATTTTATAAAGTAGATTTCATCGTGTTACAAATTCTTCAACGTGTTGCAATAAAAAATTTTTTAAATATCTTTTAAAATTGGAAATTCTGTTTTCAGTTTTTAAAAATATGAATTAACTTTTTGATCTCATATCTTGAGTACCTCAATTTGTGTTTGTTTTTATTATTGTTTTATGAATTAAATTGTTATGTTTATCTTAATTTTTTATCTTGTATCTAGAGCATAATAATAATACGGAAGTTACATATAAAACCGTAAGGTAATAATAATTCAAGTTCCTCTTTTAATCTTCATTAATTTTGTAGCATTTAAGGATTTCTTTTATTTAATTTACTGTGTATTATTTATATGGAGCGGGATCCCGGGAAATTCAAAAAAATTTCCCGCTTTCCCGGGAATCGAAAAACTCCAGGAAAAAAAACTCTACTTATTATGCTACCAAGGAACACAGTATAACGCAAGCTATGTATAAAAGCCAGTGGTATTAGAATAAAATCTCAGTTGTTAAAATATATCCAAGCAATAACAATCTAATTTTTAAATATCTATAAAAATAGAGAGCTTCAGCTATAAAGAATTATCCGAAGAGTATTTTAAAAATAAAAAGGAGGAAGATGTTTTAAGTTACATTGAAGGAAAACTTAATTTATATTCCTGCAGTACTGAAATATGATCGGAACTGCAAAATTAAGCAAATTAAACCAACCCGGAAAAATCATTAGATAATACTAATGCATATGAATTTGGATTATCGCCGCTACATACAATAATACAAATTATGAAGCACATACTTAAAATCAGTTATGATTTGGGTTTTGTACCTACAGGATCAATAAGAAACAATGACACCAACAAGGATTTAAGAAGCATAAAAAAGGTTGATTATAGACCAACCAAAACAAGGATCAGGCAATACGAATGATGGGAATACAGCAAGAAGGTTCTTTTCTGATCCCAAAAAAGCATTTGAAATAATAGGTGTTGATATAAGTCTTTTATAAGATTTAAAACAATCATTGATGTACTTGCATGCAATGAACAAATTGATTATAGAAAATTTGGGGAGTATGCCAAAGAAACAGCTCGAATATATACTATCAAATATCCATGGAGAAATATGTCTGCAACGGTTCATAAAATCCTTTATCATGCAGAGGATGTCATTAGGCATCATTTAATACCACTAGGAGATCTGTCAGAAGAAGCCCAGGAAAAAAGGAATAAAGATTACAGATTTTATAGGGAGCACAATACCAGAAAAATGTCACGAGATTTTACGAACGAAGATCTGTTTAATATATTGTTGGCAACGTCAGATCCGCTCATCTCTAGCATTCAAAGTCAATGGAAAGTAGAACATCGGGACTTAGATGAAGAAGCAAAAGGGCTGCTACAAAGGTAATATGAATACGAATTTCTCCAGAAATATATAAAAATGTTTATATTTTTCAAAAGAAAACAGTAAGTGTATGCTTGTAGAAGCAATTTATAGTCAGTTTGACATTTTTACTCCCATATGCCCTATTCCAAATCAAATTTTTTAAACCAAAAAAAAAAAATTATTTGAGTAAAAAATTCTAATAATTCAGCACACCGATTTTTATACATTTAGAACAGTAATGTTTTCTAATATGTCCATTATTTTCTAGAAAATTCTGAGCAATATCGAATGGTAAATTATATTGCCTTTATTGAACAAAAAAAAATTTAAAGCCGTTTTCCGGGATTGGGAATTTGGGTATTTGTTTATCAAAAATGGGGATGTTTTTCAGTCCACTGTTTTAAGAACTTTTTAATCTACATAACTGCCAAAATTCATTATGATACCTTTATTCATGTTAGATTTATAGAATGTCAAACATTAAAATTATTAAAATATAGTGTAAATGAATAAAAGGGCTTTCAATATGAGTAAAAAATAATATTTTTAAGGTTTGACATTCTATAAATCTGACATGAACAAAGATATGCTAACGAAATTCGGCAGTTATGTAGTTCTTAAAACAGTGGGCTGAAAAAAATCCCACTTTTTTAATAAAAAAAATACCATAGTGCTAAATCTCAATCATTAGCATTTTCATACTTAATTCTAAAAAACATCAAAAGTTGAAATTTGACCTTAAATTTCTCAACAACTACTGAACGGATTTTAACAAAATTAAAACTGTAAAAAAGTTCAAGATGTCTTCTCTCCTGCAAAAAAATTATCTCTATCGGTTCAAAAGTTACAGATTTTTGGCCGATGAAAAAGGATTTTCAGCCACTGGGCGCCGTGCAAAATAATATTCCAGAAACTTTTGATGATATTCAACGAAGTACAAGGCCCGTTTAGTGGTTAAAGGTTTTCTACAAAAACATGGCATAGACTATTGGGAAACCTATGCTCCAGTAGCAAAGCTTACAACCATAAGAATTGTTCTCGCTGTTGGAATTTATATGGCAGTTCCTGAGGGCGTAAATGCTACTCAAAAAGTAGCATGCAAATTAGTGAAGTCGTTATATGGACTTAAGCAAGCATCCAAGTGCTGGAACGAGAAGTTCAACAATTTGTTAGTCTCCCTTGGATTCGTGAGGTCAAAACTTGACTCCTGCCTTTACGTTAAAATGAATGAGAGAGACAAACATCTTGATTCTAGTTTTATATGTTGAGGATTTGCTCATATCTGGGGGGCTTCTCTCTATTGCGATGCGAAAGAAAGTTGTAGCAAATATAGCGATTGGTACTCTTTAATACGTTTGCGCATGTGACTTTCGCATCTTTTAATTTTTTCTCTTTTCGTAAATCATCACTTTATTTTATTTAAATTTTCCAATTTCAAATATTTTTACACACTTTGGCATTCCATTACTGTAAATCCGCGCCATCTTTAATTTTTATAGCCACTATCGCCTCTTTTTCAGAAAATTTTGCGAAAGTGATAGAGAGTACCAATTTGGCTTTTAGCTTTCGCATCGAAATTGTTTTCGCATCGCAATAGAGAGTAGACCCCCTGGTAACCATATTAGTTGCGTTCGAGAACACAAAAGTTTTTACTATTTTTTACAAAACTTTACTGCATTTTACGAAATTGCGTTCGAGTACACAAAGTGCAGTAAATGAGAACATAAAATGAGAGCGAAAAGTGACAGTTCTTGTCTGAGTATTTACAAATTTTTACTGCAGAAATTTTTGCAGTAAAATTTCGTAAATTAAAAAAAACATATGTCTCAAAAGGTAAACAAACAAAAGTAACAAATAATAAAAAGCATACAAATTGTGAAAAAATTGTCAAATAAAAGAAAAGTTGAATAAAAATTAAACCAAAACAAAAAGTTAATAAATATTAATTAATTAAACTTGTTTGTAAAGCATTTATTTGGCTTAATACAAACTTTTGAAATTTTTTTTGTTATGTTAATTTTTTAGAGTTGTAAAAATGTGAAGTATTTGGGTACTTAAGTAATCAATAGCAAAAAAAATTTTCATGTTCTCAAATCAAATAAAATAAAAAACAAACTTATATCTTGTAATAAATATACTTTGCATATAAGTATATCAAGGCGAATTTATAAAGGTGACCGCATCATGAGATAGAGTTATGCTAGCTATCCCTTTTTATTGAAAAGAGTGAATGTCAAAAATATTTGTTGGAAATATTAAAAAGGACATTTTTTTGTTAATAAAATATACACAATTGCTTTAGAAAGTCCTTAATTGCAAATTAATTGTGGCACCACTTATTCCTTACGCATTTTTAATTTTTTATGTTTATATTTTATATTCACTTTTTTATTTTATAAAATTAAAAGTTTTTTTTTGAACTATTTAAATTTGAATTAATTTTTTCACAAAATGTAAACAAAGCTTGACATTCAGTATACACTAGTGCTGGGATACTATCGATATTTATCGATAGTTAAAATTTTACTATCGATATATCGATATTACTATCGACTGAATGTTTGTACTTATGAAGGAAAACTTTAATTATTTTTTTATAAGGCTACAGTCCGTTGTTTTTATCACTTTATTGAATGTATGAGACTATGTATGTATATACGAACGCTAATTTAGATGGCAGTTTTTTAAAAATTGATAAGTACCTTTCTGAAGGAGCCGAAGTAACAGGGACTATAAGATATTCCATTGCAACTTTAAAAAATTTTCTAAATTCTAAACCCAAAAGGTAATCAATCTAGCGGACATATCCTCTAATGGTCGTTCATTGTTTTGTCCTATGCTTGCAATTGGATTTGCATTTTTTTAGAACATTACAAAAATTAATGTCGGTAGCGTCAAAATTGAGGTAGTCAGTGGAAAAAATATTTGACATTTCAGTCCCTATATAAACATGTACAAATTTCGATTTAAAGGCCTTTAATAAGCAGTAAAAAGCACTGCTAAGCAATCCATACCACTTGCCATTCTTGTTGTTTATATTCATTGCTGTAATTCAACGCGAATAGCAAGTAAAAATTTGCGGCAAAAAACTGTGTGTGAATAGCTGCTTTTAGATGTCTTCATAGATGTATTTTAAATAATAAAAATATCGATATTTTTATTTTTTCTATCGATAATTTCGATATTTTAAGACTATCGATAGTCAATCGATAGTTTCCCAGCACTAGTATACACACAAAAAAATAAACAAAAAACAGATGAGTCGAAAATGTCACCTTTATGAATTCGCCTTGATATATATATTTGAAAAAGAAAATTTGTATTTTTTGTCATTGCTTAAAGAATTGTATAACCGAAAACTCAATAAACTTTTTCTTCTTTTGATATAAAAAAATAAGTTGTCAGTAAATTTTACAAAATATTTTCATTATGGACATAAAATAAATCATTATTTGTACTCTGAAGTTAACAGACATCTTAATATTTTTCCACTGTGTAAACTTAACTAATATATTAATTCTTGATATTTTGGAGACATTTTTATTATTTCATTACTTATGCATATTTCATGTGCAAACACACATACATAAATAAAGGTATATGATTAACATATTATATTTTCATATAATTTTCTGAATCGTTCGTTTTGGGATTTTTAATAGCTGGAACTCTTACATTTTAATTAAGCTATCTTACCCTTTTGTAATTATGGGTACGTTCGTAAATGCATCACTGCGCTGCATCAGAAAAGCAAACTTTTTTTAATGGCGATAAAAGAATAATTATAATTTTTGTTATTGTGCAATTATTATTTTTGTATTTCACAATTTTTTGGTCCACATTTCCTTCACTGATAAATATATATCCATTTGAAATCACTAATGCAGCGCAGTGATGCATTTACGAACACACCCTATATTTTAACTTTAAGATAATTTAAATTTTATATACATACACCTACATATGTTCATATATTAATTAATTTATATTTGTAAGTAGAAATTTGTAACCGATTATGGCCTTTTAAGGCTAGGTTATAGGTAATGTAAAAAAAAATAAAAAATAAATAATTTTTAGGGTTTGTTCACAAGTTTGCAATTTTTCGCGAATTTTAGCCATGTTCGCGATGAAAGCGATATTTCCTGTGTTTCTTTACAGCTTTTACGATTTTTAATAAATATTAGACTTTACTATCATGCCGTTGTTAGCAAATCAGCGATTTTTAATTCCACTTAAAAAACCAACCCTGAAATCACAACAGAAGTCACAAAAGCAAATATGTATGCATCATTTTTGTAGTGTCGTCGAATTTTCTTAATTTTAAATTTGTTGCAAATAAAACAGCTTTTTGCATAAAAAATTAATAAGCAACACATTCAATATTTTATTTAAGTATGTTAGTCTGAGTTCATACGGCTCATGTCTTATTGACAAGATTCTTCCTTTTTCTTCTTTGAAAATGAATTGGCGTTCAAATGATTCATGTCATATTGACGACATGTGCTTTTTTGATGTTGAAAACAATAACAAAATTAAACAACGAATGAAAAAGCAAAACGTAAAGACAGTACTTGCATCTGGGTTCTCGTTTCTTTTCCCCTCGTCCCTCTCGCCTATAAAGTAACAATCTTGTCAATAAGACATGAGCCGTATGAACTCAGACTAATTTATTATCACGGTCATCTTACAATTGTCGCAAAAATTAGAAAGTGATTTCAAAAAGTTGTTAACGTAGCTGAACGTTTTAAAATCACAAAATAATATTCCCAAAACACCTTTCTTGTTATTTTAAATCACTTTAATACAATGTGATTTTCAGAACAAGCCTGAAAATGATTAAAATAAATATGTATGTAATATAATACTGGGAGGTTACTCTCTATTGCGATGCGAAAGAAAATGGTAGCAAATCTTGAGATTGGTACTCTTAAGTGTGTTTGCGCATTTGTCTTTCGCATCTTTTTACTTTTTTCTTTTCGTAAATTATCACTTTTTATTTTATTTTAATTTTCCAATTTCAATAAGGGTCCTCATGATGTTGCTTAAAATTACCATTTGTGCAAATGGGTAAACTTGCGAGACTCGTTTCATGAAGATCCTTTTTAAGTTTTGTGTAATTTTAAACAATTAATGTCATTTCAAACAGAAACGTCAATAAAAAATATATTAAAAAAAAAATAATCAAAAATATAATAAAAAACTTGGAATTTGTAAATTATAAATGAAATTTGTTTTTAAACATGCATAAAGAAAGCCAAAAGACTAATATGCTTATATTATTACAAGAATTTATTGTTTGTGATTTATTTACACTTGAAGTTTTCATTGAAAACGGCGGTAAGCATTAAAAAAATTTGTCTGTATAAATGCACAATTGAACTCCGTAAGTTTACGAGTCAAAATTGTTGGGCAAATTTAAGCAGTTTGTGTAAATGAATTCTCATACAATTTTTGACAGTTCATTTACGAGGGCGTAAGAATGCACAGTTTGCACAGTTTACGAGACTTATAAACGATATCATGAGGACCCTTAATCTTTTTTTACATATGTGCATATGTGACATTTCATTACTGTCCATCTGCGCCATCTTAAATTTTTATTTTATTCGCATCGCAATAAAGAGTAGCCCTCCTGGACTCGAGCTCAACAAAATTGTTTTATTTTTGGAATATACATATGAGAATGTCGAAATAATACACATATGTATTACATCCATGACAAAAATGCACACATTTATTTTTACTGAAAATAGAAATTTGACTTTTATTTTTCTTTTTTTTAATAAATTTAATTGTAAATAAAAACCTGTTTAAAGGGAACTTAAAACTATAACAAAAGTCTTACGTATTATAACGACCGCTTTCCTGATCTTATTATTGTTGAAAATTTTACAAAAAAAGAATAACTTATCAAGACAGGGTTGTATTTTCCTCGAAATATGTATGTACGTGAATTGTGATAGTGTTAATTACCCTTTAGTAATAAAATATTATAATTTTTATTATTTATCAAAAAGTAATTTCAATTTTTGGGAATACAAAATTTTAATTTCAAAAGATTTTTTTATTCGTGCTTAATTCCCAGTTTTATTTCTTGATAAAAACACTTGAAATTTATTGTTGATGGGATAAGCTATTCCTATGCGCATTTCACTGTTTGCTTAGGCCAGATCATCAGGAAACTTCATCCATAAAGATTTTAGAAAAACTAAAGATATTAAACCAAATAAAACTGTTAAACGTATAAGACTTATAAGCAACAGTTCTACTTGTAACAGTATCAAAGTTTAAACAAAACACATCAACAATAAACAGTGGGTTTATCTCATCTTACATTCCCCACTACAGTTAGTTGAAATTCTCTCAACATTAATTTTAGTTGTAAGTAGGTTAAGAAAAACAAAATAGAAACAACAACAACTTACAAAAGCATGTTGTCAATTAAGTGTTTTTATTATTTTATGAAGGCTGTACGGAACGCACTTAAAGTGATATAACGTAATATTGTTTGTCACAATAATTAAATTTTTTTTTTGCTTAGTTTTTATACTTTTCCAATTAAAGAATTTTTTAATAAAATTATTCAAACTTGATTGATTATTTAATTTAATAGAATTTTAAATTATCGGATATATTGATAAATCGATTAATTGATTGATCAACATTTTGATTAACCGATTAATCGCATATCCTTACTTTTAACGGTTTTTAAAGTTTTTATATATTAATTAAACATTAAGTAAAACTAATTTCTAAATATCTAAAATGACGATGATATACTTGGCATATCAACATCTAAATCTTCTGATGACATAACAGCCTGATGCAGGCAAAAATAGTTTTCCACACACTCTTTAATTATTGATTCATCTGAAAAAGAAAACATTTCAAATAGCAATAATATATTTTTATAATACAACTGATAACTATAAATTACAAAGTTTAACTGTGAAAATACACTTCAAAAATTTCCTACCGTAGGTTGTAGGCTTGTTGAGCACAAAGATGATTCAGAATTCACATTTTCAAAATCCAAAGCTTCAGAAGTTTATTTATGGACTAAACCCTTTTTACCAAGCAAGTGTTTTCGATTTCCAATTTTTTAAGAAAGTTTGGAAAGTCAGGAAGTTTAAATAAATAAATATGTACATATACATACACACGTATATGTTTATAACTATGATGGTTTGTAATAGTTAAGTGATAGTTATGTGATGAAATAGTCTTAATTTTATTTATGTTCAAAATACTGTTTAGTTAACATATATAATAAACATTTTAAAACAATAAAGACAAGAAATAAGAGGGAAATGTATAAGAAAACAATTCTTAAAGAAACTAAAAAGGATATTTTCGCCTTAATACGTTTCGTTTTTAAACTCTATTTCCATCCATGATTTAGATTCACATGATGTTTTGCAAAACAATATAAATTATTGTTTGAACTTAACTTTTTAGCTCTAGGCTCTCGTAAGCTATTAAGTTTAGGCAAGTGGCTGGTGTAAATAAAATGTAAGACAATGTGTTGGTGTTATATTGGATAATTAATTTTTTGGGATTCTTAGTAAAATTTATTCTTCTAAAGCTTTGTTTACATCTATTAATTACACTGGTTTACAGCCAAAAAATACCAAGAACGCCACATGCCTAGATAAGTTAATTGGGACCTTCTGAACATGAAAAACGCTGTAATTTTTTTTTTCCTAAGTACCGTTTTTTAGATACCGATACTTTTGTGTTTTTCGGTGTATGGTCCCACTCAAACACTTATGGAGCCCAACCGTTGTTGGAAAGGTAATTGAATGCCTTTTCCGTCAATATGCTAAAAATTTCTATCTGATAAGAAATGGCTGAGTTATGGCACCAAAACTCAAGACAGCAAATCCCATCGTTTTTTTGCTATCTCTTAAGATTAGCTGATACATGTAAAAATGCCAGTCTTAACTTTTTTTTCATACATCAAACTTAAGGTATCTTGTAAAAAAAATACGTTTAATTACCTCACGGAGGTATTTAAACATATTTGCTTAATTACCTCAATGAGGTAGTTAAACGTATTCTTATAATTAACTCAACGAGGTAGTTAAGCGTATTCGTTTAAAGGCTTTCCCCGCATAATTACCCAAAAACACTGGCATTTTTGG
This sequence comes from Pollenia angustigena, assembly GCA_930367215.1. Classification (NCBI taxonomy): domain Eukaryota; kingdom Metazoa; phylum Arthropoda; class Insecta; order Diptera; family Polleniidae; genus Pollenia; species Pollenia angustigena. The sequence goes on from OV884056.1 coordinate 17,750,493, forward strand.
CGAGATAATTATCCGTGAAATACTGTTAAGTATAGTAAGCCAATAGAAATCGTTAAAAAATAAAGCTTAAGCTTGATCAATTTACTGGTGACCAGTGATGGAAAATTCAGTACTTTGGTACTTTTTTATTTCAAATATACCACGGTACCCCCCCCCCCCCCCCCCCCCCCGTCAGTTTTAGAACTCTTTCCTTGTTATTTTATGGAATTACAGACAAAACTATAGACGTTTTGAGGAAAAACAATATTCCTCTAGAAAAATTGATTGGGCTTACCGCTGATAATTGCAATGAATTGATGGGGCAATTTAGTGGTGTTCAGGCCAGATTAAAAGAATTGTTACCAAATTTGTTCGTAAATGGCTGTGTATGCCATAATTTGAACTTAGCTTCGTCTGCAGCTTTTTTATGTCTACCTAAAAAAATTTTTAATTTATGAAAGAAATAAGTTTTAACTCTTGTAATAGCTCAAGCCGAAAAGAAGAACTTCAAAAAACGTTATTTTAAGGTACGCCCAAACTAGATGGCTTTCGAGACAGGCTATGGTTGAACGATTTTTGGAGCAATGGAAGCACTAACGTACTTTTTTAATTTACATAACTCTGAAAGCGGACATAAAAATTAACGACATACAAATTAACGCCTTAAATTTATTAGAACTTAAATTTTAAACGTTGAAACAAAGATGTATTTTTTAATTTTGTCATACATTTTAATAATCTATTCCCAATTTCGTGCGTTAGCGGATTTTCCAGAAATAAAACATTTAAAAAATTAAGATATTTCGATTTTTTCGAAAAGTGTAAGCCAAATTCAGAACGAAATGGGCGAACTTATGTTGCCTGATATTTCACGTATTGCTATCGAAATATTGTCAATATCCAATTCATCAGCAGCAGTTAAGCGCACGTTTTTTATTCAAAATGATACAAAAACGAAAGAAAGAAATCGTTTGCAAGTACAAACTCTTTCAAGTTTAATTAAAACTAAAGATTAAATAAAATCAGCTGATTCGTGTTGTTACAGTTATAATATTACTAATGATCTCATTAAGTAAATCAAACAAAATGCCTAATAGTCTTAGGCCCGTTTTCACAACTAAAGGTGAGATTTTATCGGCCGTATAAAAAGTGTTCCATTGTTATAACTTTACTTTAGCTTACCAGGTAGGATGAACCTAAATGAACTAAATCGCTCACTTAAGGTTAAAGTAAAATTTTAGTAGTGGATCACTTTTTATAAGACTGGTTAAAGTCTTCTTTTAGCTATAGGTAAGTTGTGAAAACGGGCCTTAGTCATCGAAATGTGTGTACCTTCCCAGTTAAGATTTTCAATCGTCTAGGAGTCTACTGGTAATCTCATAAAGAGTGTTTTTGATCGTCGACGAGCTCATTTTTTAATTGTAGACGATTCCGAAAGACGCTCAAATGAATCATCAAGGGAATTGTTTCTGATGTATGTAGAGATTATCAAACGAGTCTTTTAAAAAACATACAGAGAGTCGCAAAAGGTTCATTCCAAGATAAAAAGACGAGCGTGTCAAAAAATGAATAAAAAAGTAATAATTAAAAAAAATTTAGATGTTTTTGTTACTAGTCAGATAATCATCAGAAGATTCTTTTAGGAGTTGTATATTAAACATAATCGTCTAACAAATAGCCTATTCAAGCTGGGTTATATTAAATCATAAGCAAATACATAGTATGTATGTAAATACATACATATGCATTTACATAAATGTTTATTTCAAAAATTAAATTATTATTAGTTTCTTAACCAAAATATTTTATAATTTTTTTTATTAAAATTAATTAGTTTTTAAATTTTATGTATTTTTGTTTATTATTTTCAAGTTTGTTTTTCAATAAAAAAATGTTTGAAAAAAGTACCAAAATATTGACAAAAGAACTCCTTTGCTTGGTGTTCAGTACCATCTCGCTTTTTTTGATTATTTCGTCAAAAATTTGTTAAGAAATGTTAGACGCCGTGAGCATATCTTATTACAAGATCTATCAGAAATCGCAAAATCTGCATACCTAGAATCTCTACATACTATTTACTTGATAGGTCTTATAAAGTGAGGATCGCACGGCTTCGAAATATATTGAAATATTTTTTTTGTGATTTTTCTCAATCAAATAATGTTCAAAACACTGAATTTTTATCAAGAACTACTAGTTAACTATTTTTTATGTTTGATAAAAAATTTTTTTAGAATATTGCCACTGATTGTAAAATGGATTTCTTTATTCTATTTGTTTATTAATTGATATAAAATGTTCTACTCAACAAAGTCTAAAGCCTTGGCAATATTATTTTAAAAGTGTATAAACTTATTTTTATAATAGGGGGTATAGGGACCTATATTATTTATTTATTTCATTCACAGTAATATATAAAAGCCTCCTAGACCAATTAACATACATATATTACAAAGATATATTCCAGAATAAAAATACAATTTAATTTCAATACATAGTTATAAACATACTTTCACTTATAACTAATAAAAAAAACCCATTCAATGGCTCCCCAGCCAGAAAAAAACAAAAAAGTTATAAAAAAAAGATCATATGGAAATGTAGTCCAATAAGAAGTAGTACGTCAAATTGTTTTAGTTAATATATCAAACAAGAAAAGGAAGCGTAAATAAAAGTTTAAAATATGTATATAAAAAAAATACAAATAGTCTATAAAAATTAAATGGACCCAAGAAGTTTTAAACGAAAAACATTGTTCGTATTTGAAAACAAACGAAGTTCAGGAGGTAAGATGTTCCAAAAGCGCGCAATTCTTATAACAAATGAACGCTCAAATACAGTGTACCTAATCCTAGGAATAATTATTTGTGGATTTCTACTAGAATGAGAAAATATAAATTCGGACCGAAGCTGCACCGGCAAACCACTTCTAATAACCTTGTCCCTCGCCTGGGTAACAATCTTGTCGAGATGCGAGGGCTTAAGTGCACTCTACGGTTCTGATCTCCTGGGATGATGTATGTGATGAATACGTCTTCGCGGGAGGTCGAGAACACTGAAGGGGTGTGCAACTAAAGGTTACTCATCTTGTCAAGATAATGAGGCGGTAGTAAATTGCACACTTCCGGTCCATTATCAGTACATATAGCATGGCGTGCCAACCCGCGGGTTCGCTCCTTGTAAGGTGGGGGCTTAACCAGTGGTTGGGGCGCGAAATATGAACTTTTAAGGACAACGTGGTTGGTAGCAGTGCCGAGGTCCTGTGTAGCTAGTTAGTGCGTAAAGAAACTGGTCGTTAACAGCTCCCCTCAGCGTCAGGACAAAGCGCTGTTGTCTGAACGAGCATACTCGTGGGAACAAAAATGAAACCCTTTTTAAAAGCAAAAAACAAAACAAACATAACAAATAACGAGGACACGACGGACGAGATTGACCAGGGTCAGTCGGACGTCACGGTCTCTGAGTCGGAGAGTACCCTCTTGACTGTTCATGAGAACATAATTGAGCAGGAGAGACAGGTACTGACCGACCTATATGTGGATAGTCTTCTGGGACAATCGGGTGACTCCTGTGGTGAGACCGGGGCTACTCAAGGGTTAGAGAGGTTGACTCTGCTCTCTGACACGGAGCTTGATATTGATATATCAGCTCACAGTCAGACTGCAGAGCCTGCCACTCTCATCTGTGAGGCCAGGGGACATCAGAGGGGACACTCTGAAGAAGATTGTCCACAACTTTTTCGGCAGGACGCCGTGGAGGTTAGGCCAAGCGCCCCTCCACGAGATATTAAGAACTCCAGCCGAACGAAGGAGGAGAAGGCGCAGAACGGAACAAGGAGCTCTCTTGCATATCTGGACAAGATGGCGAAGAGAGATACTTCAACGTTCTCCGCGAGGGATAGGCACCTTCTGAGAAGGCACCGACAAAGCGTCGCTAAATTCGTAAGAATTTACGGCCCTGTCAGTACCGTTGTTAGGTTCGGTTTAGGTAACGTAAGGTTTCGGTATCCGAAGCATGACAGGACCAAGGAGGCTGTTAGTGGTGCAAATAAACCTGCACCATTGTGAATCAGCCTCAGCCGAACTTGTAACCTTCCTCTCCAGCACTCGGACGGACGTAGCCCTTATCCAAGAACCTTGGATAAATAAAAATAAGGTTTGCGGTTTAAGGGTTGCGGGATACACTCTGTTTGTCCCGTCCACAGAGGACAAGGTAAGAACGTGTATACTAGCGAGGAATGAATTGAATTTTCTCATATCTCATTCTTTCAGGTGCGGTGACTTGACCGTAATAAATGGAGAGGCCAAAGGGAAGCGTACGCTTACACTCGCCTCGGTGTATATGCCATACGAGGGATTGGACCCAACGGGTACAGAGGTGCGGCAACTGACGGCATATGCAAGGAGGAGAGGTGCAATCCTTGTATTGGGCTGCGATGCCAATGCTCATCACAGCCAATGGGGGAGTGCCGATATTAACAAGAGGTGAGTTAATGTTTGATTTTATAACTACTAACAATCTTATTATCTGTAATATGGGTAACACGCCGACGTTCAGAAATAAAGATTGATCTGACATTAGTAAACCGTGACGAGCAAATTGTTGTTGATTGGAGGGTGGCAACGGACTACTTTTTCAGACCATAGCCTTGGGCGACTTGCTACCGACGGATCTGGAGGGGGTGGTGAACAGGTTCACTCATCTTCTAAGGGAAAGCTATGAGCAGTCCTGCCCGGTTACGTTTCCGGGTAGGCGAAAACAGCCTAATGGTGGACCAGGGAACTTCAAGTTCAAAGGTCTACGGTGAGGAGACTGTTTAATAGGGCCAAGCTTACGAGAGCACCAGATGATTGGAACAATCAAAGGGTGCAGTTCAACAGGTATAAGGCGGATCTGAAAAGAGCAAAGCGACTATCATGGATGCAATTTTGTGCGTCCATCGATAATGTCAACGAGTTGTCAAGATTCCGACGGATTTTATCTAAGGACCCTAAGGCCCTGGGTTACATCCAAAGGAATGACGGCTCATGGACTGAGTCTAGCTCTAAGACCCTAACCTTACTTATGGAGACGCACTTTCCCGGGTGCAGGGAAACCGGTGGTATGGCAGACGGTCAATGGGACGTCATGTCCATGACATCGGATAATACTTCCGCTTGCGTCGAGGAAATGGTCACAAGGGAGAAGCTGGCGTGGGCGGTCAATACTTTCGACCCATATAAATCACCGGGTCCAGGTGGCATTTTTCCGGCCATGCTTTGCAACATCCCGGACGATGCATCATTTCTGCTGGTGAATATATTCAGGAAATGCCTCAGTAGGAGGTATCTGCCTAGGGGGTGGAGAGAGGTCAGGGTGATTTTCATACCCAAGGCTGGTAAAGCGGGCCACTCGAAACCGGTGGATTTTAGACCTATTAGTCTGTCTTCATTCCTGTTGAAGACTCTCGAGAGACTAGTAGATTTCTACCTTAGAGGTAATATTGCGACCCGCCTTATTAGCAACGCTCAGCACGCCTACCTGAAGGGTAAATCTGTTGAGAGTGCGTTACATGAGGTGGTGGGTTGTATTGAACACGGTCTGAGGAATAAGGAATATACTCTCGCCTTGTTTTTGGATATAGAAGGAGCCTTTAATAACATTAGGATTGAGGCGATTAGAGATTCATTGATGGAGCTGGGAGTTAAGGACTTTCTGGTGGAGTGGATAGTCTGCATGCTTAGCAGTAGGATTATAAACTCGAGCCTTGGGGATCAGGTGATAAGAAGGAGGGTTACCAGGGGGACACCACAGGGGGGGTTCTATCGCCTCTACTGTGGTTGCTTGCGGTCAACGGGATTCTCAGGTCATTTGATTCCATGGGCAGGAAAGTTGTTGCCTACGCGGATGACATTGTTCTGCTGGTCAAGGGAAAATTTCTGTCCACGATCGGGGAAATTATGCAGGTGATGTTGGGTGAACTCTCGGCATGGGCAAAGGACAGGGGGCTGTGTGTTAACCCTGTGAAGACTGAGCTGGTGCTATTTACCAGAAGGTACAGGATAGAGGGATTTAGGGGGCCAGTGTTAGATGGTGTCGAGTTGCCTCTATCGGACGGTGCAAAATACTTGGGTAACTTTCTGGACTGTAAACTGTCTTGGAAGAGAAATACTCAGGAGAGGATGAGAAGGGGACTCAATGCCTACTACACATGCAGGAACTCCATCGGTAAGAACTGGGGTCTGAGGCCTGATATGGTAAATTGGATTTACACATCGGTGATTAGGCCTATACTTACCTATGGGTGCACTGTTTGGTGGGGCGCGTTGAGTGTGGATAGCTATAGGAAGATGCTTAGCAAGGTTCAAAGGAGTGCATCTCTGGGCATCACGGGTGCAAGGAGCAGCACTCCACAGGCAGCGCTGGACATCCTACTATATCTATCCCCTATCGAGCATTATGTGAGGAGTGTGGCAGCTAGGAACTTACTTAGACTTTACGAGTCTTCCTTAGTTAGACCTAGGCGGGATGATCACCAGAGAATCTTGTACGAGGTGGGTCTGCTTGATCGGGGTACTATTCTTGAGAGAATTTCGGATCATAGGACTACGACTCTGGACTTCGGTGTTACACCACCGGTGGAATTCCCGGATAGGGAAATCTGGAGTGGATCCAATAAACTGTTTGAGGGGTGGGCAGTATTTACGGATGGATCCAAGATGGAAGCCGGCACTGGTGCCGGTGTATATATCGCGGACACCGAGGTAAAAAGGTCATTCAGACTCCCTGATGAGTGCAGTGTCTTCCAGGCTGAGATCCTAGCGATCTGGAGGGCGTCGGAGGTGATACTGGATCACATCGTGGGTGGGTCTGAGGTGACAATTTACGTCGATAGTCAGGCGGCGCTTCGGGCATTGAAGAACTATACGGTGCGATCATGCCTGGTCACGCGGTGTAGGAACGCTCTTAGGGAACTCATGGGGGCATTCAACGTGAGGCTGTGTTGGGTACCAGGACACTGCATGGTTGATGGGAATGAGGTGGCGGACGAACTCGCGAAAAGGGGTTCAAGTCTCGACTTAGTGGTAAGGGACAGGGGGGGTAAAGCCCCCCCTATGTTACTACTATGGGGTGATACGGGAGAAATTCCGTGATGACGTTGACCGATCCTGGAGGGACAGAATGGATTGCAGGGTGTCTAGGGCACTATGGCCCAGATTGGACGCGGGGCAACCAGGGTTCTACTGGGATTGGATAGGGGTAGTCTTAGGACACTTATAGGGTTCTTGACGGGTCATTGTCCTGTCAGGGCTTTTGCGGGCAGATGGGACAACGCCATACCGGACTTCTGCAGGTTATGCGAGGATTCGGAGGAGTTAGAGACGATCGAGCATGTACTGTGCCATTGTCCTAGGATGCAGGGTCTCAGACGGAAGTGGTTAGGAGATAGGTTTCACGACGACCTGGGGTGCATAGCTGGATGTAATCCGGCCGATCTACTGGGGTTTGTCAGGGAAATAACGCGGCTGTTTCTGTTGAGGGGACTGTAAGGGGGGTATTGGTCCTACTTTCTAATTTTCTGTCTATCTCATACTTCCTTTTCTCTACTTTTCACTTTCTCTTATCTCATTTTTCATATTTCATTGAAGGGATTCACAATGGACCGTTTTTTTTTTTTTTTTTTTTATTTTTTTATTTTTTTTTTAATTCCCTAAGTTAAACCCTGCGAAGCTCTGCGCTTGTCTGCAGGAATGAAACCAGAGTCTCTGGCGGGAATCGAACCCGCAACCCCGGCGTTGATAACCTAGCTCATTAGCATCTAGGCTACCGGGGTCTCCGAGTGGAGGTGTGCCAGTGGGCACACAACCCTTCTTAACCTAACCTAACCTAATAACCTTGTAGAAATTCAATAGATTACTATAAAAAATAAAACTCCTGCAAGAACAACCCAAGAAGCATCGAACATAATCCGATATATGCATTCTATCTCGAACATTGTACGTAGGGATGAAACGATACGAGTAAATACAAGTACATATTCGATACTTTTATATAAGTACCAAGTATTTTTGTAATCGATACTTAGCAACCGAGTACCAAGTAGTATCGGTAAAAAAAATACTCGGTATCGATCAAAAGTAATCGTTTTACTTGGGTATTGAAATTAATCTTAAATTTTTGTTTGACCAGCAAACACTAGGGATACCGATCCCGAATACTGAAATACCGGGATTATTCTAAAAATTTAAGTCCCGAATCCCGAGATTTTGGGCTTAGTAAAAATTCAAAAATTAAATATTAATTCATACTGGTCATGAACCTAATTTTTAACTGGTGACAAAAAAGTCGCAAGTGAATAAATGTTACATGCAATGCATTTTGTACCACGAAAACAAAATCAGAAGGTGTGGTTTTTTTCTAAGTTAATGATAATAGAACTGCGCACGCAAAATGCGAGTTGTGCAAAAAGGTGTTAAAAACTTTAGGGAGTTCTATCATAGGTATTTGGACACATATTTGTTAAAGTTTATTTTATTAAATCAATACTTGCATATATATTTTAAATAAAATAAATTAAGTATTGTCATATAGCATATATGTAGATATTTATTTACGATACCCAGAAGTATTGAATGCGAACATTGGTTTCGTCGGCAGAATATATTTTTGCAATAAAATTAGGCATCAATTACACTGTGCAAAAAATTTTCACTTTTTTTTTTGAGACAAGCTGTTTAATAAAATTGTTAAACTTGGCCCCTGCAGCGCGTAGGATGCCCCTAGATCACAATCTTTTATTTCTATCATACCTACCCGCTATCTCTATTCCTTGAGGGGGCTCCCATACAAAATGTTCAATGCAGACAAGAAATATATTGAAGAAAAAGACCCATAAATGTCCAGGAGTCGGCCCCACTGGAATATGATGTATTGCCGACCTCAATTAGAAAGAAGTTATTTAATAATTTTATTGCAGAATTTCGGTTTTTTTAGTTTTTTCAATAATCTAAAGTTTGAGTTATGCGAATGTATGTTGTGTAACCTCCTCCATTTTCGAAATTACGGTGTATCTCTAAAACCAGAGCAAACCTAAAAAAAAATCGGCGGGCACCACTGAATTCTTCATCAATTGATTTGTTTTAATACTTATACATAAACAATCAATTATAATTATATGAATTTTACAAATTGATTAAAAAACCCAGAATCCCGCGTTTCAAAAAACCTGGTGCCGTTTGGCATACCTAGTAAACACCTTTAAACCACATATCGTCTAGGTACATTTTCTCAATTTCTGGCTATAGAAAGTCCGTTATCATCTTGCGATAGAGAACACCACTCACTGTAATTGCTTGGCCGACCTCATTTTCGAACAAGTACGGCCTGATTACGCCGCCAGCCGCAGAACTAACTGGACAGCATGCGCATATGTTTTCCCATTTCCTACAGACCAGGTTTGCTGAAATTTGCGCACAATTCTCCCGATTGTGGAAATATTTGGTCGATTATGCTGACCAAAAAAAATCACGATGTGCCAAAATGCATTTTGATTGAACGCCCATTTTCGTAAAAGGATTTAACAACCTTAACGCGCTGCTCAATTGTGTGCCTCTCAATGGTAGAAGTAGTTCTTATTTTATTGTGTAGTACTAAAACACTAATAAGAAAGATTTTAAATGCTGCTATCTATTCTTTTATCATACAAACGATACAAGTAAGTATCGATACTTTTTTTCGATACTAAGTAGGTATCGATACTTTACGAGCGATACCACATCGAGTAAAAGTATCGATACCTTACAGGTATCGTTTCATCCCTAATTGTACGCATAACGCACTATCATGTTCATAATACGTTTTAATCTAGAAACATAATAAGCTACCGTACCAGAAATAACCGCAAGCCCATATATTACACGATGCATCAAAATCGTATGTGCAATAGTGTTCCTTACGTGAACTGATAAAAAAACTCCAATTGAATAAAGCCTACGTAAAATACCAATTACTTTAAAACTTACAGGATCAATATGATATTCAAAGTTAAGGCGCCTATCAATATAAACTCCTAAACATCGCAATCTATCAACAAAATCAATAATAGAATCACCAATAGAAACAGTCAACTCTGGTAAATTAAAATTTCCAAATAATATCGCCTTAGTTTTAGAAGAGTTTACTAACAATTAGTCGTAGACCATTGCAGGAAACGACGAAGAGCATAGTCAATATTAGATTGTAAAATATCACTTCTATCTGCACCAGTTCGAAACAAAAGCATGATACCATCTGCATACAAAAACGATTTACAAATGGGCGTATCAATACAATCAGGAAGATCATTTACATATAAGATAAAAAGAAGCGGACTCAAAACAGAAACCTGAGGAACACCAAACGAAAGAGGTAGTTAGCCTGAGTAAGCTCCACCAATATCCACAAACTGAAATCTATCACATAAGTATGCCAAAATAAGCCTACAGGCCGAACTCGAAAATTTAAACAAGTTTTTCAACTTACTAATTAGAACACAAAAATTTACCGAATTATACGCCTTAGACAAATCGAGAAATAACATAGTTGTCAAATTGCCCTCATTCAAACCACAACGAATATCATCAGTTAGGTTAAGTAGTACTATGACCACGACGGAAAGCATATTGGGAAGGAGAAATCTGATCCCGCACATAAAAAAGAATTTGATCCTTCATTATATGCTCAAGAATCTTCGATATGGAAGGAAGTATAGATATAGGTCTAAGATCATCAACACTATGGACTACTTTCGACTAAGGAATCGGCACAATACGTGCAGTCTTCCAAGCAGAAGGAAAACTAGATGTAGTAAGAATTTGGTTTATATGCCACGTAAGAGCACGTGAAATATACGGAAAAATAACCTGAAGAGATCGTATAGGAATTCCATCAGTGCCGACCGATTTAGAACGAATCCGATACAAAGCTTCTAATACTTCAAGTTCACTTACGCAATGAAAAGAAAATGATTCATTAATATCAATGAAAGAACCAAAGTCAACCAATTCATGATTATCGGAGACAGAACCATTTACAAAAAATTATATACATGATCCACATTTAAATTGGAGATATATTCATCATCACCAGTAACACCACATCCGTTTAAAAGCTTCCACATACCAGAATTATCTAAGCCCGAAAATAACTTAGAATAAAATGCCCTTCTAACTCTTCGAATAACATTATTCGCCCTATTCTATACCTACAGTAAATTTGCCAACTCTTAACAGATCTAGCGGATCGAAAAGCTAAATAGGCTAAGTCCCTTAGATAAATAGAAAGTAAGATTTCACTAGATTTTATCCAAGAACTGTTATTAATGCATATTCTACTACTTACCACCGGAACAAATCTAAACAAAGTGTCAATTAATGAGTTGATATATGAGCTTTGAAGTTCAATATTTCCCAGACCATAAAATAATGAAAAATCAAATGTACCTAATGAAGCAATCAATCCATCCCAATCAATACTATTGAAGTCCCTATATGTTATATATCTGTAAGATTGGTTCACTTCAAACTCAAAAGCTGCAAAAATCAAAGCATGATAAGATATCATTGGGCACAAAAATTAACAAATTACAACTCAACTGAGTTACAGCCAATTTTACCAAGTACAGTTAAACTATTCAGTTACTATTACCTTTAAGTTCCAGTTTTTGGCAGTTATAAATAAAATTTAATTATTACTGAACTTGGTGAAATTGGCCATTAGTGTTATTTAAATTACCTGGATATTGATTTTCAATAATAATACTACGCGCTAAATTTTTAGCCAATTTTTTGAATAAAAAGCGATTTCCTATTAAACCATCTCTCATTGGTTTCATAAGATGCTTTACTACCCAGGGTGATATACGCCTTATACAACTACAAATTAAGACCTCATCCAATTCTATGCTCGGGCTACAGGGTGTAAATTCATCGTCACTGTCTTCACCAAATAGTTCGCAAAATTTCCATTTCATTATATCATGCCAACGTAAGTCTTCTTCAATAAGACGAGCTAGTGATGCACTTAATTTACGCCTTTGCATAAATAACTCACATGGCCAAATACTTTTACTTAAGTCTATGGGCAAGGACAAATCATTATCATGTTGTTCTGATAACTTTTTTGGTTCTATGAAGCTGATTAAAGTTTCGGTTTGCGGGTTTTCAATAATCGTTTGTGGTTCTATGGGTGATTTATTCTGATTAACTTTTGCTTCTTCGATTTCTTTGAGAATTTTACAAATCTGTGGATCATCTGGCTCCTCATTTGGATCAATACCAAAAATTTCATCCAATTCGGTTTTTTCTTCACTAAAAAGGCGAGCCAATTCCAAAGCCACGCTATCATTGGAATTGTCATTCTCTGCAGCAATTGATTCTTTATTTTCAATGGTTAATGAAGTGAGAGGCGGTGGTTTAGATACGTGGGATAAGGGTGTTGTTGGTTCAGTTATAATCGATGGTGTTGGGCTGAAATAAACTTCCTGTTTTTCTCTAGGATAGTGTTCTTCGTAATGTCTTTGGTGTTTACTGTTAGATTTATGTTCAGGATGATGTTTATATTGCCTTTTAGTAATCTTTTGTTTATTATTTACTGGATATTTTCTAGCAATATCAATACATTTTTCCTTATGTAAATGTTTTTGGAATATTTCTATCTTTTCATCTAAAGACATTATATGCTTATCGTGTTTATTTTCAACTGATTGATTAATGATAGTCGCTTCGTTAAAACTAATGGATTCGTTTGATTTGGAATCATTTTGCAAAAGACAAGCTTCCGTTTGTGTTTCTTTCGAAGACTTAATTGGCTTATGCTCGCCTTTAGTTTTTATGCATTTTTCTAAGTAAGTAAATAATCTTTTTTCCTGTGTTGCCCGCCTTACAATTTCAATCTAAATTTTGTTGTGAGAGTAGTGTGAAGAGAACAGATGTATTAAATATATACATATATATAAACTTAATTTTATTAATGCTTTTTAAGATAGACATTTAATTTTCAATATCATTTACCACTAAAGTAAACAATTTGTTTAACTCTAAAAGATCCAGATCTAGATTGTAAATTATTTTGAATAAAAATCCTAAAGTCTGCGGCAATTAATTGAATAACAATTTGATATCATTTGTTTTTTGCCTAATTTCAGTCATATCACTAAGGTTTTAAACAGTTTTTGGAGCCTTATCCACAAGTTCAAGAAAGGCCAGAGCTTTCAGAATCCGCTCCATAGAATTTTGGTATCCACCATTAAAACTTCCGAGTTCTATATGGTTCAATACCAGTCACGTTGAGTTTTTTACCCACACTACAATAGTGAAGATGGTATTGTGCGTTTATGCTAATGTTTGAAACACCTAAATATAATGGTATTAGACCCACCTTTAAAATACCGATTCAAATCTAACGAATTCCGTCCGTTTCACTGGCTGTTGATGTTATCTATGTTAACAAAAATAAGTTTTACAAACCAAATGCTTGATCAATGACGCAAGTACATAAACACATAATTCCTGTGTACTGTTGACCAAAGAAAGAACTTATGTTAACTTACGAAAATCGTCAGTGTTTTGGTGGTTTTTTACTTTTAAAAACTTTTTAAAATGGTCTTAAGTTCTCCACAGAATTACATATCGAAATCTTTTTGTAGAGATTGTAAATTAAAATTTTTGGAATGCAACTGCCTATATTTTTGTACCACTTGTAAAATATAAAAATATCGTTAACAGAAAAAAGTTTTAAGCAAGTAATTAAATAAGACTTTCCTTCATTAAATGTTGTATCTGTTCCTCATCTTTTGTTATATTGCCGTGGAAGTCTTGAATTAATTTAATACCTCTTTCAGCACAATCATTATAACAACACTTATGTTTTGGATAATGTTTTTCGTTCTTACGTACTCTTCCATGAGAATGCGGATCTTTTTTGAAAATCCTCTTAAAAATTTGAAATCTCTTGAAAACGTTTTTGCTATTCTCTTAAAACAAATTGTTCTGGTGAACAGCACAGTTGTCTCTGAATATGAAACTCTATAAAATTCTTCTTTATTAAGAGCTTCTTTGGTATTTTGTCACCTTCATTTCCAGTAGTACCTATAAACATCTTTGCCGCTGACTTGATTTTTGTTATATTGTATTTTCTTTCGTCAAACAAAATACTACATTCTTCGTATAAATAAAACAGATGATTTAATAATTTTTAAATGGCTTTGTCTGCAATATTTTGATTAATAGTTTTGTAGTTTTCCATTTTTTCGAAACATATCATTTAAAGCAGCTTTATCTGCTTTATTCCAATCAAACAAAAAATTTGAATAAGAACTAACAATGAAACCAGTTACTTCTATCAAAGCATTGATTTCCAGGTCGGCTATTAAAGAAATCAGATCGCGAAAAATAACTATTTCAATGAGAATATCTGTGGTTTTCATGCGCAACCGCTTATGTCTTAAAATAAATTTTTGTAGGAGAGCCCAAAAACCCATTATAGATCAAACTGTAGGCTAGGTATTGCACCTTTTGTATTGAGTTAAAAAATCGGAATGGGTCGATTTTCAAAAATTTTTAGTACCATGTAAAGAACTTTTAAAATTAAGCAATATGGTATCAACATTTAAAAATCGAAAAAATTGACATACGCAGTTGCCCATGAAAACAACAGATATAGCCTTGGCCATCCATTTATCGTAGTGCACCGGATATTCTAAACTTTATTCCTAGAGCTTTTCCACAAAGGAAATCTTTATACTATCTCTACGAAATGAATTGTTCATTTTTTCGTACGCAAAATTTAAAATTTCAGCAATCAGCAAGATTTTCGCTTAGAATTTCTATAATTCTTTGATGAGCTATTCCTGGCATATATGTAACTATCTGCATATACTTATTACTGGACAATGTGTCCAAAATAAATTATTTTTGAATGTATATGCTGTAGATGGTGTGTCTTAATTATAAAAATCTTTTTGTAATTAACGTTTTTGAATAAAATCATCAATTAATTTCCAGCTAGTAAATTTAACGATAATATAGTTTGTAGTCACTTTGGCCTAAAGGAAAATGGAGGTTAATTTGCAAAAAAAAAAACGGTTTTCCTGTCCTCTTTATTTAAATAAATAAATCCACATATTTTACTAAAAATTTACGATTTTCAGGAATTTATTTCATATAATTGTAAAATTTGCTAATATCTGAACTTTGACCTCAATGCGCGTCCCGAAAACGTTGTACTATTTGGCTCAAATTTTCAGAACAAAAAAACAAAAAACTTTAGACCTATTGTCACAAAATTCCGCAGAAAAAACTTTAAAAATCAAGAAAATTATTTTGGCCATCAGCCTAAGGTACATACATACATACATATAAAGTACTGATCAAATTTATAGCGCACTTTACGAGTATAGGATATATAGTA
Source organism: Pollenia angustigena (assembly GCA_930367215.1). Lineage (NCBI taxonomy): Eukaryota > Metazoa > Arthropoda > Insecta > Diptera > Polleniidae > Pollenia > Pollenia angustigena. The sequence goes on from OV884056.1 coordinate 17,765,898, forward strand.
TATATATGAATTATTTTAATGACACTTCGTGACAAATTTCAACAAAGTCGTGACCAAATGAATCTGACAGCTAATAATTATGTAAAATTGTCCGCTAAATCCGAATATGAAGTCAGAATTGTCAAAAGTAGAACAGTTTTCGAGATATTCCAAAATAACTGTTATTTGTGTTTTTAAAAAAGATGATGTGACTGAAATGCAAATATCTTCAAACATTTTAAACGGGGTATGTAATTCTTTGTTTCTAGTGAAAGGTTATAAAATTTCTAAAATAACCATGGATTGCTTGTAAAGATTGGTCAAGAAATGACAGAGTTACAAGGGAGAAAAGTTCAAGCTTCATTGAAAATTTTATGATTTTGTTCAATTTTGCTTGTCGCATGCAATAAAACATTAGGATTTGTAAATCATTTACCCTTATTGTGTTTGGCGTATTAAAAATACGCCTACGACTGTTTGGTAATAGATTAAACAGAATGTGAACTTTTTTTCCTTTAATCTATTACCAAACTGTCGTAGGCGTTTTTTAAATACGCCAAACACAATAAGGGTAAATGATTTACAAATCCTAATGTTTTATTGCATGCGACATTAGATTATTTTAATATGAACATTTAGCGTACAAAAATGACAAAGCAACAGAAGATTTAGTAAATTAACCCACATAGAAATTCAATACTTTTAAGCAATTTTTAATATTTTTGTTACTAAAAATTAAGCTTTGTATATTAATTTGTTGTGGGTTAGTTCATTTAATCTTCTGTAACTTTGGCATTTTTGCACCGATCCGGATGCTATTGGCAGAGTTCGGAATATTCATTCACTATTCACTCATTGTCACCAATAAAAAAATTCATACACTGTTGTATGCTTTTTTATTCGTGTTTAAAAACACAAAAAAAACTTTTGCTATATTAGTTCTTGTATAAAAATAGTTTCATTGTTTTTACAAAACACATGAGATAATAAGAGAGATTTTTCTTTTTTTATATTTGTACATGTGAGAATTATTTTTTTTTTAATTTCTTTTCTTCGTCTTGCATTCACACATAATTCCAAATATTCGCTTGGTATTAACATCATAATCTCTGTTGTGTTTTGCTTTATTCGTGTTTAAAAACTCAAAAAATCTCTTGCTGTATTTGTTCTTGCATTTGTATTGTTTTTTGTTTCTACTAAAAATATGAGATAATAAGATCAAGATTGTTTGAATTTAACATTGAAAAAAAAAACAAATTATAAGCAATTAGTGTTTTTTTATTTCTTTCTTTTTAGGGAAAATTTAGGGAAAACAATTTTTTTAAGTAAAACTACTGCACGTAAAAGAAAAAAAATACATTAGCGGTTTTCACCCTTGATAGTAAAGTCCCTTGTAGAACTTGTGAATCTTATTAATTAAGTTCAAGTACTAAGATTTACAACACTGCAATAACAAAATGTGCTGGACTAAAATTTACTAGGCTGTGGTTGAAAAATCCAACAAAAAGCTGTAGTAAGCACGTTTGTTAAATAACCCAGAATAAAACAGTTGAAGGAACTATATCTGTCTCTCTCCCTCACACAGTAACTTCTTTAATTTACAATACTAACGAAAAAGACACTCACGTTTTGTAGTATAAAATCGTATTAAGTAAAACAGAGTTGTACACTTAATACAAAGGGTGAAAACCGCTATTATATTTTTATTTTATTTTTTATTTTTTATTTTTTTATTAAAGCAACACTTTTAAAATAAATAATTCATCAAAAAAGTTTAAATTAAATATTAAAATTTGTACATAAATTTAGATAAAAAAAAAATCAAAATCAAATTTGCACTGTTGTCATATTTTCAAATGTTTATTTTCTTTATGTATAAAAGCAACATGTTTATTCTCGTAAAAAACAATTTTGTCATGTACAAAGTAAGGCTACAAATACTATTAAACGAAAACAAAGGAAGCAAGAGATTTTTGTGTTTTAAAACAAGAATAAAGCAAAAGACAACGATTGGCCTATCATTATCCACATACGCGCATATGTACAAACTGGAAAATAAAAAACAATTTTATGCATGCGCTTAAAAATAAAAAAAATTCTTAGCTATTCATTTTACAGTACGAAAATAAAATAAAAAATTTTGCAAGCATTATTCATGCCAGTTTATCATGTATGTTGGATTTTTAGTATGCATACTTGAATATTTTCGAACCCTGGCTATTGGGCACATGTTCGTATTGAAATAGGCTAAAATTTTATTTTTTGGATATTTGCATTTCAGTTACAGCATCTCTTTTAAAAACACAAATAACGGTTATTTTGGAATATCTGAAAAACTGTTCTACTTTTGACAATTCTGACTTCATATTCAGATTCAGCGGACAATTTTACATAAAGATTAGGTGTCAAATTCATTTGGTCAAAAAATTGTCACGTAGTGTTATTTCTAAAACTTAAATTATTTTCTGATAGTTTAGTGTTATTGAATAAACACACAACAACACTAAAAAAACAACATAAAACTGTTTAAAATAAGAGAGGCAATACATTTTGCATCTCTTGCCAATGAGTAAAGAGTCAGAATTATAGCGCACGGTTTTAAAACATTCTTAAAAAAATATAACGGTTCTTTTTTCATACAAAAATTTCATGCAAATAATAAAATGCATTTAGTTTTAGTTGAAACCACGACTTAAGTGTGTTGTTTTTTCATATTGGTCAAGATTTTTCTAAATTTTTCGGTTTTTATTAAATTTAAGGTTATGGGTCGCAAAAGTATTACTATGGAGCAAAAAATTGCTATAAAAACTCTGATTTTGGAACATTTTTCTCATACTGAAATATCTTCCAGCCTGTGTGTTTCACGAAAATGTGTTTACAATATTGCCAAAAAAGTTTCTGCTGGAGAACCACTTTCAAATAAACCCGGCCAAGGACGTTCTAAAAGTACAACCCCTGTTCAAGATCGATATTTAGTACAAATTTGTAAGCGAAATCGATCCGCTGGTAGTCGCGAAATAGCTTCCGAATGGTTATCAACTCTTGGAAAATCAATTAGCGCAAGTACCACCCGTCGGCATCTTGTTGAACATGGTCTCAAAAGTTACACCAAAAAACGTCGCCATTACGGCAACAAGCTCCAGACAAAAAAACGATTTGAGTAGTGCAAGAATTATGTAAACTGGACAGAAAGAGACTGGAATCGGGTTGTTTTTAGCGATGACTCCCATTTTGAATTAATCAATCGAAGAAATCGATCATTTGTTCGGCGTACAATGCAGGAAAAGGAACAACCATTCTGTTTTCAGTCAAGGACACAAGGTGGGGGTGGATCTGTTAGCGTATGGGGATGCTTTACAGCTCATGGTACCGGCTTATTATTATTTTATGAGGGACGTTTAAATGCTAGGAACTTTATCGAATTGATATCCACTGAATTACCTACATATTACGAAACATTTTTTGGGTCTCGAACCCAAAGCTATTTTCAGCAAGATAATGCACCGTGCCATAAGGAGAAGTTTTCGATGGATTGGTTTAGAGATAAAAATATATCTATGCTAGACTGGCCACCAACATCTCCAGATATAAGTCCAATTGAAAATATGTGGGCTATTATTGATCGTAATATTGAAAAATATAAGATATCAACAACAGACGAATTGAAAAATGCAATTAAGGACATTTGGTCTAAATTTACTGTAGAGAGGTGCTCTAAATTGGTCAATTCCATCCCAAAAAGAATAAAATGTGTATTAAAAGCTAAAGGTGGAAGTATTTCATCGTACTAATCTTAAATTTAAAAAAGCATTTCGTTTAATGGATTTAAATAAATATTAAATATATTTATGACTCATTCATTTTTAAGTTGTTCTAAAGAAAATTAAATATTAGCGGTTTTCACCCTTGATAGTAAAGTCCTTTGTAGACCTTGTGAATCTTATTTATTTAGTTAAAGTACTAAGATTTACAACACCGCAACAACAAAATGTATAAGACTAAAATTTACTACGCTATAGTTGAAAAATCCAACAAAAAGCTGTAGTAAACACGTTTGTTAAATAAACCAGAATAAAACTGTTGAAGAAACTATATCCGTCTCTTTCCCTCACTCAGCAACTTCATTAATTTACAATACTAACGAAAAAGACGCTCACGCTTTGTATTATAAAACCGTATTAAGTAAAGCAGAGGTGTACACTTAATACAAAGGGTGAATACCGCTATTATTTTAATTTTGTATATCTAAACTGAAGGCTGAAGTGCACTTTACGGGGCGTACGAAAAAAAAATATAAAAAATATGCCACCCGATCCAGAATTAAAAAAAAAAATACCAAAATTAATATTTAAGGGGGCTGAGGCCCGTGGGGACCCCTGGGACCAAAAAACCGCCCCGCCCACTAAATGGTATGTGTGGGTACTCAAATTAAAGGTAATTGTACAACAAAAACAAAAATAATAAAATTTTCGGTCGGCGGCTCTTCTAGGGCCCTCTGGGGCAAAAAAAGTGCCCCCCATAACACTTATGTATATCTGTGTGGGTACTCAAATTAAAGGTAATTTGCTCACGATTGCAAATATGTATTTTGTTTTTGTATTCGTTTAATATTTTCCTCTCTAGGTTAATTTATGTATCTTTTATATTCAGAGAAGTTTTAGTTAGCGAAGCCGGTCTTTGTTATACAATAGAGGAGAAAATCCTTGCGCCCGGCCGAAGGCCGGCTATACAGAGAAGCTTTAGTTAGCGAAGCCGGTCTTTGTTATACCATAGAGAAAATCCTTGCGCCCGGCCGAAGGCCGGCTATACAGAAAAGCTTTAGTTAGCGAAGCCGGTCTTTGTTATACCATAGAGGAGAAAATCCTTGCGCCCGGCCGAAGGCCGGCTATACAGAAAAGCTTTAGTTAGCGAAGCCGGTCTTTGTTATACCATAGAGGAAAAAATCTTTGCGCCCGGCCGAAGGCCGGCTATACAGAAAAGCTTTAGTTACAAAAAAATAAAAAAAATCCCGTGATTTTTATAACAAATTGTTTGTCTACGTTGCTATTCCCTTAAACAATACAATCGTAAGCAAAATACCTTTCATTCGAGTACCCACACATAGTTATAAGGGTGCGAGGGGCTATATTTTAGCCCTCAGAGGGACCCAGAAGTCCCGCTCGACCTAAATTTTATTAATTTCGTATTTTTTACACAATTACCTTTAATTTGAGTACCCACACATACCACTAAGTGGGCGGGCCGCTTTTTTTGATCCATGGGGTCCCAGGGGCCTCAGCCCCCTTAAATTTTAATTTTGATTTTTTTCTTTTTTTATTCCAGAGGGGGTCCAATTTTTTTTTTTTTTTTCGTACGCCCCGTAAAGTGCACTTTTGCCAAACTGAATTGTGATACTAATTGAATAAATTTGAATAAAAACGATTAATTCACTCCAACAAAAGTTTATTTTTTAAACGTTATGATGTTTATTAGTGAAGTTTTATAAGTTTTGTAGAAGCGCGCTATAAATTTGATCAGTACTGTATGTATCTAATCTATTTTAATTGACTGTGGTTCAAATAATCACCAATTAATGTAGTCTATGTTTAGGCATTTTGGCTAAATACTTTATTCACTTACAATTTTCACCATAGCTCTTTGATAAAATTTAGCTATCATGCACGCTTTAACCGCTTTATCCTCCAATATCTCAGCTGTTTTTTTAACTGACCTTTTGCACATTTCGTCATCGTAGTCTTCCTTGGGAAATTCATCATTTTTATTATCATTATAATTGCAATCTTTTAAGTTTTCATGCAATTGTTTTTCCAAATAATTTAAATAGTGCTTACGAACCTAAAGTTCAATTATATTAAAGAAAAATTTAAAATTATTTTTACAAAATTTTTGTACCATTTCTGTTAGGCGCGTTATTTCAGAGTCTTTTCCAATTCCATACAATTCTTGCATAAACTCTTTGTCGTCTACGTCATCGTCAATTGCTTCTGCTCCATCTGTTAACATAATGTAAATAAAAGTTATTTGATTTAACAAGGGAAATTGAAATTGTGTTTTATAAACAAATTCCTAAGGAACTTTTATTTTTTACAAGCAAACAAACAACAAATGGATAATTGCAATTTTTAAGCAGAGTTGTTTTATTTAGTAATAAAGAAAAAGAACTCTACCCAGGTTGCCAGATAAATTTCTGATGAAATCGTTAATTTCCTGAGAAAAATAAAAAAAATCGTCTTTCACGTTTTAAAAAATCGGACAACATATAAAGTTTTTTTTAACAATTTCGTTCGATTTTTATACCTGTAAAAAAACATTCAAACAAAAACATAATTACTTCATACCCAGCTAGCATTTTCAATTGTGTAAGAGATACTGGGACGTCTTTGATCGACGATAACCGCCATTTTTTAATCGATTCCTCACACAAGAAAAACTGTAACACTCAATTTACATGATCAATTTTATGACGTCCAATTTTAGACGTCATTTTTTGTTTAGTAGCAAGCGGTGTAGAGAAGAAAGAGGAAGAGAAAACAGAAAACATGTCTATTTTTCTAACCCTCTTTCTTCTCTACACCGCTTGCTACCAAACAAAATAATGACGTCCAAAATTGGACGTCATAAAATTCATCATGTAAATTGAGTGTAACACGACTGAGATTCTTCCATAGCACAGCGAATGACGCTTCTTCAATCGCTGTGGGAATCGTTTAAGACGTTGGTAAAGATTATCTAACGAGTATTTCACGTCAAGAATCGTATGAGACTCATGTAGATATTATCTTACAACTCGTGAAATATTCGCAGTATGATTGTTGAAAATATTTTTTATACAGAGAGTCGTAAAAGGTTCATTCGATTATGGTTTTACGAAAGATAAACCAAGTATTACATTGTTGTTTTTGTACTCTAAAAATAATCATTTAAAGATTTTCTTAGGACTCACATATTACAGCCGTTCCTAAACAAAAGCGGCACGTGTTTTCTAGTTTATTGAGCGGCCTCAACGCTTTGTAACTCGAAAAACCGATTTCGACAGCTCGTTTAATAGTGAAGTTTGCCGCTATTGTTTATTAATAATGGCAATTTAGCTATTTTTCTAGGTTTTATAAAACAAGAAAATTATATTCGTTACACAACGTTAACGCTCTTGGTTAGGTATGGCATATCAGCGTAAAAGCTAAGCGAAAAAAAGGTTCCGCCTTACGCTCTTGTTAAGATACGGCTGCTAAACATTCCATGATTAAACAACGAACGAGTCAGAAAATTTATTGTTTTAGTTAGACTTTGGGTACTAAAAAAATCGTCACTTTTTAGAAAAAAAATCAGCAAATCGGCACTTTGCTCCGCAACAATGGAAAAGAATAATTATTTTAAAACAGACTTTGTGAAGAAGGTGCAGGAAATTTCAGAAAATTTTGAAAAATTGTACCAAACTGCAAAAGATAGAATAGAGCAGCAAGAAATGCGGCAACAACAAGCTGCTATTTCTAATATACAGGCTAAAAATTTTTTACCTCAGGAAGAAAGTAAAATGAAAAATTTTGCTGTAAAGCTAGAGTATGAAAGGGGAAAACATGCTGGTTTGAAACGGCAATTTCAGTATATTTTAGATGAGGTAGAAGTGAATATAGACAATTTCAAATGTAAAAAGATAACAATTGATGTTGTAAAAGACAAGTTTGAAATTGCAGAAAAGGTGTTCTTCCAATATATTGGTGAATTTCCTGATGATGAGTTGACTGAGGTATTTTACTCATTACGTGATTCATATCAGGAGATTTCAAATATTGGAATAAGTTTTAAATCCCTTCCATTTACTTTGCCATCAATTGACCTACCACAATTTGATGGAAAAACTACTGAATGGGATACATTTAAAGAATTGTTTGAACAATTAATAATGAATCAACCAATTTCAAAAACACAAAAGATGTGTGTAGCTAAAATGCAAAAAGACGTAACTAACAAAAAATTCAAAATCGAGTTTTTGATTGATTATTATGAATGCTATAAAACTATATGTCTTGCCAAATTTTACACTTCTGCGATCAAAAATTGCACTTTTATTAACAAAAAACAAAGGGACGTAACTTCAAGTTTTTTTGTTTGATGTATGCAAAACGACGTAATTACACATTTTTTTTTCTAAGAAAATATAATGAAATGGTTTTCTTTGAAAATTGGTTGAATAATTCCATGGACGACTTATCAATGCATGTTTTTCTGACATGTTTATAGTTTACAATTTACAAAGTATTTTTCTTCTCCTGTAAAATTATATTTTTGTTAGTTACGTCTTTTTGCATTTTAGCTAACGATCTGTAACCCAACGTGTTACTTCAATTTCGCCATCTATGTACATATGTACATTCAATTGTTACTCTAATGGCGATTTCTTTTCTGAGAAAAATGTTGCATTAATGTTACATGTTCTACATTTTTGTGTTCGTTTGTACAAAAAATACAACTGTGGGAATAATTTTCAAGTTCTTTTGTGAATATGTTGATGAAAAACATGCAAAACATGTTGCATCTTTTACCCTTACTTTTACTTAAGGTGTTCATACTGCCCTGTTCTACAACTTTGGTACTTACTACTTTCTTTGTACAACAAATGCTTTATTTTGTTTGTCATAATTTGTACCGCTCATAATTTTGTAAAAAATTTCTTTTAAAACAAAATATAAAAATATTCACACATTAAAATCAAAAAAAGTATATTCATATTATAATCGTTTCAATTTTTATAAGCCATAAGTTATGTTAATAATTGTTTCCAACCCGAAATAGCGTGCAGAAACCACTTAAATAGCTTTAAAAGTCGCTCATTAAGTACATTAATGTTGAAAGTGTAAAAAGCGCTAATTGTGTTCTATTGCAATTGCGCAACATGTAACACTTCGAGTGATTACACAGTACAACAGCCAATCGAAAAAAAATCCCTAGTAAAGGGGAAATCCCCTACTGTTGGCATCACTGAATGTGGGTGTATTCTTTTAAATAACCAACAAAAGTCCGACGATTTTCACCGATCGCTTAAAAAAAGTCACAAAAATTGCAGTGCAGGTTTGTGATAAAATCTGCTGCATACATCCAGGCTTGAACATTTTTTTGCACTTATCAGTTATAATTCTCCACAAATTTATTTTTACCGGCAAAACTGTTGATTATAAAGAAAAACGTTATATGAACGGATTAAAGAAATTGTAATTCTAAATTTTTTTAAATTTTTCTAAATTGAGTTTGTTTTAGCAAAATCGGACAAGTGGTTCTCGAGTTATTTTAAACAAAAAAACATCAAGATAAGGAAAAAATTTAAAATGTCATAAAAAAAAACTGACACATACGAACGCCAAACCCTTTGAGGCTTTTACTATACTGACCTAGTACCATCACCCTGACTTGGAATTTCTCACCCCCCAGACAATAATCCCAAAAATGTTCCATAGTGTTATAGGTAACATTAGAAAATGTAACATGTATATACTGTAACATATTTTTCTCAGAAAAGAAATCGCCAAAGCAGGTTGTCAGTAAAGATAAATGTGATTTTAAACTTTAAAGTTGTATTAATTAACAAAAATTAAGTAAAAGGCTATTATATGCGTTTTTGGCGATGTGTGTAATACATAGCATACCGATGGACAAAGAAACCATTTTAAAAGTGATCTAACGATGTCCATCCGTCCGTCTTACTGGTTGTCTGTCCATATAAACCTTGTGCCTAAAGTACAAGTTGCAATCTTGTAGATAATTGATTAAATTTGGTAAATACATTTTAATTGTACTAAGATCGAAGTCTATTTAAATGGTGAGAATCGGTATATAACATGCAGTCTACAACTGACATAAAATGCTTAACTTTAACACTAATATGATGTAAGTGTTAAGTATAGACTGATCATGTTAGAAGTTTTCTCATGTTATAACACGGTTGTTAATGCAAAAGTTTTACAAGGCGAATTGACTAGAAGGTGGTCAACATATGGTGTTTTTTTTCAGTGGTCCACTTGTCAAAGTTTGTATACAAACTAGTTTTTTGTCAACAAACCTGTTTTTTACTAGCAATATTATTGACAAGCCGACCACAGAAGCATTGTAGTTGTAGAGTTGACCTCACCTTCTACTCAATTTGCCTTGCTTTTATAACTTCAAGTTATAACAGCAAATTATGTCAGTTGTAGACGGGCAGTAACAAGGCGAATTTATAACCGGTAATACCCTTTGTACACTTGCATACATTTCGGAGGAACGCATGGAAGATGTTGAAAATGTGAAATACGCGTTCACACTTGAAACATCTAACATTTAGTGCCGGTTCACACACGTCAAGTTTGACTCGTCAAGTCTTGAGTTTTTAGGAGAGAGGGGAAAAGAAATGGCATTCTCTTTTATTTTTTTTTTAAATACTTTTTTTCTACAAAAGTACCAACATTTTAAGAGATAACACCAGAATGTATTTCTAATTCATTTATTTTAATAATTTAAGCAAAATTTGGCAAAATAAGGCTTGCAAAAAAGAAAAAACTTGAGAAATGGTAACGCTGCTTTCAAACCAACTGCCATTTTGTCAGTGATGCCACAATAATAACAGAATTTATTGCCACTTTTCTAGGGATTACACTAAAAGAATCGAAAAATGTAAAAGGGAACAAAATGAGTTAGTAGCATTCTGTAAAAATGTTGATTTTTAGCCCTATGTATTTCTTATGGGAAAATACGAACATTTTCGCAAATTGATGTTAAATGTTGACAAGTGTGAAAAGGCTATAAGTGCAACTCTACAACTACAAAACAAGGCGAATTAACTCCATGTATTTTGTTTTTGCAATTTTCTGACTTGTTGTAAAATTTCAGTATAGAAACAAAACAATTGGGGTATTCACAAGGTGTGCTATCATGTTATATTGTCATAATGTTCTAACATTTTACAATGTTTTAAAAAAATTGTTGTTGCTTTGTAAACAAAATGTGTCTTAAATTAATAGAACGTTGCTTGCTATGTTGATTGGGCTGTCGTAATTAATAAGAAGAGACCAGAGCTGAGCGGCTGAGCCGTACCGCGTTAGCTCTTGTAGCCGTCGCCGTTGATGGTATAATTTTATCCGGCTAACATCAAAATTTGACCTGCGGCTAGCAATTTTTGCAACAAATCACTTGCGGCGTCAAATAAGATCGGCTTATGACTCAGCTGTTTGGTTAACAAAGAAAATAAAATTTATTTCTGATTTGCGTCTGCAAAATGAAAAATAGTCAGGTAAAATCTAATTTAATTTATTAATTCATGAAAAAGAACTAAAAAATATATTGATGTAAGGTAATTATTTATTTTTTATATTTGTTTTAAATCAGCTGATTTAAATTCAAAATAGCATACAAAATTATGAGGGGTTGTTCACAACAGTCGTATTTTTTCATGTTATTATTTTAAGACATGTGACTTTATGACACCTTGGGAATCCCCCAAATATTTTGACGTTTCACCATTTTTTAATTCGCCGTGGATACAGCTGATGAACGGCTGACGAGTTGAGCTTACCTGGAGTAAATTCGCCTTGGGCAGTAATTGCACACAAGGTATATTTACACAAGGTAGACTCATTTGGGAGTGTACACATGCTGCTCTACAAAAGGAACCTAATTGTCAAAATTATCTTCATATAAAACCAAAACAATTTAACGCACACATGTACAAATTTTGGCTCATATACACGAAATTTGACGTTAAGGTTCCAACTAGGGGTAATCAGCTGACAAACATATGGGCCAACGAGTTTACCTTGTGTAAATATACCTTGATTGCACATATACCAAGGCGAATTAACTACAGGTGGTGTCTAAACGGCATCTGATTTTGACAGTTCGGGCTTATTTGTTTTGATTTGTTAGTGTTTTGCTAATAATGGTTGACATTTCGAGCTAATGGCACTAACAATGCAATGCAAAAAACCGTATGTTGTTTCTGTTGTTTTTGGATTGTTGTAGTTCCGACACCACCTGTAGTTGAATTCGCCTTGACATATACCAATACAAACTTCTTTCCAAATAAGACTCTTTGTGTCCGTAAACCATCTTATTATGTTGTTATTTAGATTGAAACCGCCCCAATAATCTGGAAAATTCGTCTGTAAATACCACAGAGTATACAGAGGCGTCACGAGACAGAAAATATTGTGTTTTTTCTGTCTTTTTCTTCGAAAGCTGCCCTTTTTGCGTTTTTTGTTTTGATTATGCAATTTGTGTAGATAGTAGCGGCCTGTTTTTACGCATTGTCACTTCACTAACAAAGGACATTTTCTTTCTCTTTCCTCGAAAGCTGCCCTCGCAAATGATTTAGGCATTTTTCATACGTCACTTTTTTCATCTCTGTATACTTTGTGGTAAATACTATGGTGTTTGGGCTTTACCGATTTTCAGGATTGCTTTTATTAAATGGAATTGTTAATAAATTGTTGAATATTTTTCTTTTTCAAATAAGCAATATTAAATTTTTTGGAGCCTATTTTTTAACAGTTTTCAGGTTATATTTTCAAGTTTTTACTGCATATTTAATGCGCATAAAACGTGTAATTAGGAGCATATTTCTGGTTTCCCTGGTCATCACATATGTATCAAGCTTCTACGAAAAAATTATTGTTTTGTGCTCTACAAGGCCTATCCAATAGGTCTGCTTACTACTACAACAATACAACAATACAAAAACAACAGCATTTTGTTTGTGTAAAATCCCAGCTAGCATTTTCAATCGTCTAGGAGTCTACTGGGAATCTCATGAAGAGTGTTTTTGATCGTCGGCGAGCTCATTTTTTAATCGTAGACGATTCCTAGCACGGGAGAAACTGTTACACGTGCTGATTCGTCTGTGAGATTCTTCCATAACACAGCAAAAGGCGCTTATATTAATCGTTAAGGAATTCGTTTGTGATGTATGTAGAGATTATCTAACGAGTCTTTTAAAAAGCATGCCAAGAGTCGTATGAGACTCATGTAGGGATTATTTTACAACTCATAAAATGCTCAGCCGCATAACTGAGCTACCTAAAAAGGGGCATCAAGCTTATTTTTCATGTTAAAACTTCTAATTTTCACACAATTTATATAAAACAAACCTTAAGGTTGCAAAATCAACACTATCCTGTCGGAAAATCCTTTTTTACAGTTCCTTAGGTCGGTTTGTTTTATTGAAATTGTATTGACAACAGAATTTTCATATTTCAAAAACGCTCTTATTAAGTAATTGGTAAATGACTCTTACAGAGAGTCGCAAAAGGTTCATTCCAAGATTAAAAGACGAGCGTGTCAGAAAATTTTTAAAAAAGTAATAAATAAAAAAAAAAACTAGATATTTTTGATTTTGTTACACGTCAGATAATCATCAGAAGATTCTTTTGGGACTTGTATATTAAACATAATCGTCAAATAAACAGCCTATGCTAGCTGGGATTCCTCGCCATTGTCAAAATCTTACTACCACATATGCAAAACAAAAGGAAAAATGTGTTTTGTGTGCATGTAAATTAACTCGTTTGCCTTTTTAATTCTATATTTAAATTAAAACACTGTTTTTATGTTTCTCAGTTTTAATCACTTTTATTAAATATATTTTTTAACAATCATTGGATATTTAAATTCTTATTATACTTCATTCACACTCCTACTATGAGGATAGCTTACTTAACCGAATAATAATCAAAAAGCAACTGAACTGTAAAATTCAAGACAAAAATTTTTGAGCGATTAATAATGATCTCCTGAGAATTATTTAAAAGGTACAAAACATTATAAAGCAAAGTAATGATTATTCATAGCAATAATAAACGAGATCAAAAGAAGAAATAATGAATGAGATCAAATAAAGAAAATATAAAAAACGTAATAATAGTAAAATTATATTGATTGCCTTAACTTGTATGTGTGGCAAAAAACCAAAAAAGTAAACAAAAATATACACGTACCTATAAGGAAAATGTAAACAAATTTTTATATCGTTGAGGAATAAACCAAATAAACATCTGGCTTCTTAAGCAGACCTATTGGGTAGACCTTGGTGCTCTATATCAAATTTTGTTATTGAAATCGACGTTTTGTGCTCCACATTCATGTTGATCAAAATCAGTGTGACCACAACTAAAAAAAAAATTGGATGCTAAATGGGGATTAAAACAATGCTAAAAATAAAATTTGAAAATGCTAAAAAAATGCAAAATTTTCTTAAATAATTGTATCATTTTAATGAATGAATTATACATTAATTTACCTGAAAATACTATATTTCTTTAAAATAAAATGTTTGTTAAGTTTTATGAAACTGTCATTTGCTTAAGCGAAGTACGAAACTGATCGCACATACCGTACGGAATCAAATGTTTTTTGATTTTGTTTTTTTAAATACATTTGAGAGACTTATTATTAATTTTTGACAGTAGGTTAAGCAAGGCTATGCATATTATTGTTGGTCCTTTGGGTTTTACAAGAAAAGTAGAAGAAAAATAAATTATAAACAGTCTAAGGCGATAATGTTAAATTTATTACATTTTAAATCGTTTTTTGTAAAATTTTTAAAATGTTAGATAGGGTTTTTTGCGTTCTATGTAACGATATTCCTACATATCTGCGGCAATAAATAATAATGGCTAAAGTCGAAATTTCGTATTTTACGATATTAAGGGTTTTGTCTAAAATAGTGTGTTGTATTGCGAAAGTTAAAATATTAATGCATATAGTTTTATTAATATGTAATGACATTTTATACTTGAAATTTAGCTGCGTCATAGATCTTGAAGAAAATAATAAGAATATGTAATAAAATTAAAAATCACTTAAGTCAACTTAAGCCATTATTATTTACTGCCACAGATATAAGTATATTATTAAATAATAAATATAAGTAAAAACAAAAATTGTCATTGAAAACATAAAAGGCTATTCAACAGCATTTTCGGTAAATTTAATTACACATTAAACACACCATTATATGAATGGTTTTCCTTAATTTCCAAAGTGTTGGTCAAAATACATACTATTAGAATTTGATCTGTTTTCATCATATTCTAAACACCTATCCAGAATTCCATAGTTGAACTTTGGTTCATCAATTCTTATGCATTCAGCTTTTGCCATTGCTGTTCCAAAACCGTTATTTCTTCTGTAGCAAAATCTACCTTTTGTTCTTTAATTTTTTTTTTGTGTTTACAGGGTTGCTATTATTATACATTTGTATAAACGTATAAATTACAAAATATAATTATAGAGATTGACAGAAGTGAAATATTACAAAAATGCTGAAAATAATACTAAATGCTATTTGAAAAATTCGCTGCTAAATCAAAATAAATAATGCTAAATTTAGCAGTGAAAATGCTAAAAGGGTCACACTGATCAAAATACATATTTGCTTTTAAAGTAAAATTATGAATGAAGAGTTGAAGCAATTTTAGGGAGAAGATACACTTTTGCAATAGAATTTACATAGGAAAAATGGGAGAAGGGAGAAAACTCCCGGGGAATTTTTATTCATAATTGGGCTGATAGTGTCTATATTAACATGAATGTATACCCTAGGGATTGCTGTTCGGTTTTAACCGAAATCGAAACCGCTGTTTAAAATGCCTAATAACCGAAAACCTCGGTTTTAGCTTTTACTTCAACAATATATTAATGCTTAAAGAAATTGCAAATTATACATAATACACGAACTTCATATACAAAAACTTTATACATAAAAGCCTGCAACAATGGCAAGGTATTTCAAAATTCTTAAAATTCAAAAGTACATACTAAGAAGAACATATGTTACCTTTTTAACTCTTAAGGAAACGCCTTATTTGTCTGGCACAAACAATCACTTGGGTCTGGCTGGGATCACTAGTATTTTGTATGGATTTTTTTTTTTGGGGCTATAGAAAAAACTCAAACTAACGAAACCATGTGCAAGGCTGGGACTCCTTTTTTATGTAAGGAGTTTTATGGCTATAGCAGAAACGGGTACGTTCGTAAATGCATCACTGCGCTGCATCAGAAAAGCAAACTTTTTTTAATGGCGATAAACGAATAATTACAACTTTTATTATTGTGTGACTATTATTTTTGTGGAGTATTTCACAATTTTTTGGTCCACATTTACTTCACTGATAAATATATAACCACTTGAAATCACTGATGCAGCGCAGTGATGCATTTACGAACGCACCCAACATTTTGTCGGGGAATAGAATAATTCTTCGAAAAAAACAGTAAGGAAAGAGTTCTTATGTGTTGCGTATGCTTTTTGATACGCTACATTTTGATTTTATTTACTGTAGTACATATATAATAGGGCAGGGCCTGCCAGGCACAGATGGACACAATATGCAATATGCCCACGTGTATGACATAGTCGCACTATTTGAAGGGCTATTACAAAAAACGACACAGCCGTAAACGACAACCACAATAATGCTTAATAATGTTAAAATAAACATTTTATGTGTTTACGTTTTTTTTACTTTATTTTATTTCGTCTTCAACTAAGCTATTTTTAAAATTAAATGTTAATTAATAAATATTTTAAACTTTCTCTTTATATAGGTATAGTATAATTCATGTATAATGTTTTGTTAAAAAATTAAATCATTTCTTAAGATATTAAATTACAAATTTGAAAAAACACAACTATTTTCTTAAAAAAAATTCTATAGAAATTTAAAATAAAAACGTTTTTCTAACATATTAGATTTTTTTTAAACTTCAATTAAAGAAGTTTCACAAGAAGCCAGTTTCGAAGTAAATAGTATGTAAATTTGTTTGTCAAACTTAACTTACACAAGAGTTAACACTAATTTTTCATCGAATTAGTGTAGATTACGGAGTTAGTTTTTCTAAAACAAACCTTCATTTCTAGTTTCTAGCCTTACTCCCTTATTCTAACAAAATATATAAGGTTTATTGAACAATATGTATTTTCATAGAAAATTCGTTTTATAAACATGAAATATGTTTTATGAATCGATTACAATATGTTCTTAAACCATTTAAATTATTTTTTTTTTATAAAACGTATTTTTTTATATAAAATTGTTAAATTAATGAATAAATAAAAAATATTTTTTAATAGGTTAGTTTATTTTTTATATTATATTGTTAAATATATGTATATGTATAGCCGAAGTTGACAAAATTCTTAAATTATTTAAGTGAATTAAAATAAAAGAAACATGTACCCCTTTTTAATATGTATTATTTTCTTTTACATGCTTTATGTTAACTTTTTTCCAGTATTGCTTTATTTCCTACTGCATTTTAAAACATTTTACATATGTATATGTGTTAAAGATTTTATGCGCCATTCGATATTAATCGGAATTACAATATACAGGGGTGTGCTGGAAATCGAAAACGTAAAACGCAAGAATTTGGAAGTTGTTTTTAATACACTTTGAATCTAATTTTTATTATTTTAGTTATAAAATTCTGTTAAATAGAGAAATATTTGTACGTGTAATTTTCGTCATAAAATTCTTTTGTTACAGAAATCTTATTAAAAACGACTGTTAAAATGCTTGCGTTTTGCGTTTACGATTTCCAGCACACCCCTTATAATTAAAATAGCAATTTCCATTAATATAGGAATTAATGCGTCCCCAACTTCAAAAATATCTAATTTCACTTTAGAATTTAAAAGTTTTTTAAATAAATAAATAAATAAAAAATGTCGATTTTAAAACATATGTATGTATAAAATGGATTTGGAACTTTCTTGAATATAAATAAATTATAAAATATAATTGGAGATTTCTGAACCATAATTTTAGAACTGGGAACTAAAATAAAAAAGTTTCTAAAATAAAAAAAAAAAAAAAAAAAATGATAAAATACAAAAACAAATTAAAGTTAATTTTAAGGTTAAGATAGGATAAGACACTATATAAAAGTTTGAGTATAGCAATATGCCTATTACTGGAAAAAAGTTAAATCTATTATTTTGAAAAAAAAAAAAAAAAATATTAAAATTAATTGATATTTAATTTATAAGTATATATTTAAACAATTATGACCTGTGGTTTTCTGCTTGACTTTTATCGTCCGTTCGAACTTGGTATTGTTCTAAAGTTTGTTTTAAAACATAAACATTACCCAGATTTTCTATTAAAAAAAAACTAATTTATAATTGAGCGATACTTAATCTTTTTCTTTCAATTTTGCAAAAATTAAACAAATATTTAAATATTTGAATCAAAATATTTTATTCCTACTTTAATGAAATTTAATGTTCTGTTCATAATTGTAAAATTTAAACAATAAATATTAGTACATAATATAATTAAAAGTCAGGAATAAATAAAAAAAAAGTTAAGAAATTTACCTTATTCATAAAAAATATTTTTGGTTTATAAATATTTTATGTAATTTTTTTTAAACCTTTTATAAAACTGAAATATTTTTTATAAATAAGGGGGAATTATTATTTGAGGTTTTAATTCAGTTTTGAAAATATACATATAGGTATACATATACATATAGGTATATATATACATATAGGTATATATATACATATAGGTTTATATATACATATAGGTATATATATACATATAGGTATATATGTATACATATATCCTAAGAAAAATGTTAACATTTATAGAAAAATGCAAACAAAATAAGTATAGATAAACATGTTTAGGTATATCTAAAATTTATGCAAAACCGTGCCCGCAATCTAACAATCAGTTGAGTTCTTAATCAATTCCGCTCACCGTAAGTCTAGCATAGTAATTTCATAACATAGGTACAGGCTTTTTAAGGAACAGAAAACGAAATCAAACAAAAAAAGCATTTAGTCCAAATCAACACTATCCATTTTTTCAAATCCAAATATGTTATCAGAACTTTGCTGCTGTTGTGGTTGTTGCCGTTGACTAGAAGTTGAAGATGATGTATTAGCAGCTGAATTGCTTGTACCAGGTTGCTCCAAAATATTATCTAAATTATGTTGCTGTTGCTGATGTATGGGACATAAGGTTGCAGCAGTAGATGAACGATGATTTTCTACACTATCCATATGAACATCGTTATCATCTTCCTCATCGCCATTTAGCGATTTGCGGCAAATTGGGCAAGTGCCATGTAAATTAAGCCATGGTACTATACAATCTTCATGATATAAATGAGAGCATGGTAACTTGCGTACCTTTTCATTAATTTTAAAATCTTCCCAACAGACGGAACATTGTAATTTACGTTCAACTTCTTCGACGCTTATGTTTACCTTGGGGATGTCTTCAATTTTATCTTTGGCCAAAGGTGGAGGACCTGAAGTTTCCATTTGATTTAGAAGTTGAGTAACAATTGTATCTAAACCCTCACGGCCCCAGGCATAATCACCCAAATTTCCCATAAACAATAGTTGAGAATTGTCGAAAGGATTAATTTCACCCGCCACTGCACCACTGCCGACCGAAATCGATTGCAAGAAGTCTAATAAGACATTGTCCAAACGGTCTAAGCTTTGTGGACGTACACGTCCGCCTCCAGTTGGCACGGGGCCTAAGGAAACAACACCTCTCGGCTGATTACGCATTGAGCTGGGATTAATGTTTATCTCCAGATTAGGGCCATTACGTGAGGCCAGAAGATTGGCTATTTGACCACGCAAAGCTTCAAGTTGCTGTTCTTCATTGACACCGCCGCCCATAAAACCAGCGTTACTTGTGCTGCTGCTACTTCCACCTACACTATTATTTGAAGCAGCTGCTGGTGGTAATTCTTCCACAAAGCCTCCAGAGCATATAGGGCAAATGTAATCGGTATTAGTATTAGGAATGTTAATTTCCTCATCGCACATATGGCAATAAAATCTAGTTGGCACTGTTGGCCTTTCCTCAACTACTGCTTCAGCCATAGTAAATTTGTATGTATTTGGTTTGTTGCTAATGCCGCTATGCCGGCTAGAAGTTTATTAGCAGATGGTTTTTCGCTGCTGGGGTCTCTTTTTTGTTTTTTCAGTAAGCTTCAATTTGTCTTTTTATACAAAATATGTACTTTGTTTGTATTTATCGTAAGTATTCTTCCTTTTATTTTGTTCTACTGATATTTTTATATTCCTATTAATAATTTCTTTCGTCTTTTTGTGAGCACACCACTGCTTCTATAGTTTCACCACGTCTGAAATTTTGCATATGTTCTCGAGTTCTTTGTGGTTCGTTTTTTTTATTATAAATTATTTACTTTATGAATTTTGTATAACGTTATGGGTAAAATTTTGAAGTTAACAAAACTTGTGTGAACAGAATTCGATTTTTCTTAGTAAAATTTTTTTTCGCAATGTTCACTAGTGCTGTTTTTCATTAACACATAATTGATAGCAAGGTATATTTACACATAGCTTTAAATGAATATAATATTGCCCCATTTTTTTTAGGAATCTTTGACACAAGGTACCATGTACCATGCTTTGACATTTAAAAAATTTACAGTATGGCCTCCTCTTAACCCTTGGTCTACACTAAAGATAAATATCTTAGCCCTGTACTGAAATTCTGTAACTTTTTAACGACAAAAATTTGTCGTTAAGTAGTAAATTTTAAGTATTTTTAAGTCAAAATTTTCTACGTAACAACAAATTTTTGTCGTTTAAAAGTTACAGAATAACCCCACTGTTGTCAATAACACAGGGTCTCCACCTGAGATAAGATATAAGATTTTTATATCAGCAAACGTCAAATTCAATCGCAGATAGTATTATCTTACGTGTGGACTCTCAAATAGTGTTAGTATTAATATTATAATAAATGTTATGAGACAGTTGTTATAAGAAATCTTATAACAACTATCTTATAAGATGAGCTGTCAAAAATACACATACATACACACATATAAAACAATAACAAGACGCATTCATTAAAATGTTTAATTTTTTTGTGCAAATAGTGAAAATCTTGTGATAAGTGTTTAAAAAAACAATATTTTTAACTAAAAAACAAGAATAAACTAAAAAAAAGAGTAAAAACGACACAAGTTTACTGCACGAGAATCATTCGATTATGAAATCTTATAAGATACGTGTTCCCCTTGTTTAAGATTAAGATTAACATTAAGAAATTTGTTCTCTCATTCTGCCGACGTTCTCTCACATATTATATCAGTAGTGCGATTCTGTAATTAATTTTAACAATAGTTGTCATTGTTAAAAAAATTAACAAGCAAATTAACGATTTTGCTATTCTGTAACATTTTAAACAGCACTTGTTATCGTTAAGTCAGCTGCTTGTGTTAAGTAAACGACAACTTTTTTATTAGTATTATTATTTGATTAAGCTTGAGGTCTCTTTTTTTTATAAAACAAATTAAATTTATTTAATCCAATATTTCTTCACTCCGTTGTGTGCCTTCTTCAGGGTTTTTTTCTTTAATGTTTGACAAAAAATTAAAAATTTTAACAAATTTAACAAATTAAACAAATTTAACAAATTAAACAAATTTAACAAAAATTCTGATAACAATTTTCATTTAAATACAAAAAAGGTTTCCCGATTCAAAAACAAAAAAGGTTTTCCAATTCAAACCTAATCTATTACAGTTTAAATAAATTTTTAACTTCCGTTTCTATTTTTATAAATTAAATGTCTATAATTTTGTGCTAAACTTTCAGTATCTGACTTAAAATTTATTCTCGATATTGTCGGTACATTTATAATTTGCAACATTTCTAACATAAATCTACGTTTATAATTATTTTCCGCATTTAAAACTGTTGTATTTTCAAAATCTGGATAATGGTTCAGTAAATTCGCCTTGGTTGTTATTGTTAAAAGTTACAGAATCACACTCAGAGACCTGCGCCGTCAAGTTTTGTCGGCGGCGGCGGCTTGCAAAAATATTGCCGGCGGCGGCTCAAAGCCGGCTTAAGCCGACTTAAACTTAGGCCAATTTAAAAATAATTTTTTTTACCAACTTTCATATTTTAGTTTGAATAATAAAATTAATTTGCATATATACTTATTTTAATGCTTGTGGACCATTATCTATTCCTAAATGAGATTTTAAATTTTTACCGCAAAACCTTTGAAAATATACAAGGACTATATCTTAATCATAAACATTTTTATTTATTAAAAAAACTGTTTTTATTAAAAACTTGCTGACCCGGCAAACGTTGTTTTGCCTAGAAAAGTATTGTTTTTGTGTATATTTAAAATACAGATACAGAATCAGGTACAGGTAATATTCGGTGAAGATAATTTATCTTTATTTACAAAAAAAAAAAAAAAGTGAAAATGTGAATTATAAGTCATTGAAGGAAGCACTTTGTGATAAACAATATTTTTCGTTTTGTTGTCAGGTGCGAAAATGAACAAAGCGGATGGCTTTCCGACACGGGAACATGCGACATAGAGTTGACCGTGTGAAAAACAGTCGTTCTCCAAATTTAGGCCACAAACACTCAATTATTGGCCTTGGGATTTGATGATTGTCATGGCGAATGCGAGACGAATTGGATATTGGATTCGTTTAAATGGCATATTGGTTAGGATCATTGGAATTCTCGGAATGAGAACTTCCTCTCCTTTAAACTTTCCTTTTAGCACTCCATACAAAATGTATGAGAAAATTAATTTTCTTTATAATTTGTTTTTTCTGGAATATTTTAGACATTTTTTTGCTAACAGATCAAAGCATGATCAATTGCATAGCTTACGATTTGATTCATTTTCAATAGAACTTCTTGTCGGAAATTGTTCATACCAACATAGAAACCTTTGCCGGCTCATGCGCAACAACTTTACTAAAGACCATAGCATGATCAAATGATATAATTTATTTTGAGTAATTTTCAATGGTGCCGCCTACCGGAAGTTGGTCATACAAACCTAGAAACCTTTGTATGGTAATGCTCAACAGCTGTGCTAAAGATCATAGCATGATCAAATGCACAGTTTATGATTTAACTCATTTCGAGTCATTTTTAGTGGCGCCAGCTGTCTTAAATTGGTCATATCAACTTATAAACCTTCGCCGGCTCATGCTCAAAAACTTTGCTAAAGATCATACCATCGTTTAATTCATACTGAGAATTCTTCTTACTTGGTCAGAGACCATTCCGAATTGATACGAATCATCGAAATCGGTCCAGCCGTTCTTTAGTTATAAACGTAGTAACTAATGCCACTTTCTTTTATATATGTATATAATAAATAATACTAGATGACCCGTGCAAATATTTCGCACCGTAATTTTTATCAATGAAAATATTAATTTTTTAATTTCTAATTATTTTTCGTCATTAGTGTTAGAAATAAGCTTTAAAATGAGATATCATTCATTAAATTTGATGCGGTGGTATGGGAGATATTTTCAACCGACAAAAAAAGTGCTTTAGAAATAATATATATGATATGATATATATAGAAGAAGATAAAAAGAATAGAAAATTTTTTTTTCTAGTTTTGGTTATGCATTTCTTGTAGGGAATATTAGATTAAATGACTGTGACCGGCGGCTGATTTTAAGCCGACTTTAGTCGATAAATTTTCGGCGGCGGCGGCTGTTAAAAATAATCGGCGGCGCGGCTCAGCCGGCTTAAGCCGTCAAGGCGCAGGTCTCTGATCACACTACAGATATTATCAAGGCGAATTGACTAGAAGGTGAGGTCAACTCTACAACTACAATGCTTTTGTGGTCGGGTTGTCAAAAATATTGCTAGTAAAAAAAAAACAGGTTTGTTTACATAAAAATTTATATGTCTATTTCTTAATGAAAATTCTTATTTTTAAGTGATGCCAGATGGAAAATCTATTCATTAAGTAGCACTGTATGTTTATAAACTTTTTATTTTTTAAATGAAAAAGATCAAAAATTATTGTGTATTTTTAAATTTATTTGCACATTTTTGATTTAATTTTACTTTTGTTGTCATATGAATGTGTCAAATCGAAATAAAAACGTAAAACCGTTAAAAGTGTGGCAATGCTTAAAATCTTATTTGCAAATAGTGTCGTTAATCAGGAATTGTTTTCATGAGTTAGCTATTCGCAAATAAAAATTTAATTCACTGTTTATGCGGCAATATTCTCTACTTGCAATATATTTATTTGCGAATAAGTGGTGCGTATAAACGTAGTATATATTAAAGATAACATAATTTCGACATTTACTGCAATATATGTCGCAATAATTATCTCTGGTATAGACGGGCAGTAAAGACAGTGTTGACAAAAAATATTATGGCGGTTTCTTTTTCGACAAATATGTTTTACACTTTTGTTTGTACAAAAAATACAGGTTCTTTTGTAAATATGTTAATGAAAAACATGTTGCATATTTAACTCTCAATTTAACTTTAGGTCTATGTTCATACGGCTCTGGTCTTATTGACAAGATTCCTACTTTTTCTTCTTTGAACATGAATTGGCGTTCAAATCAAGGTATATTTATAGCAGGTAGTCTCGGAAAGCCAGCTGGTTATTTTTTATTTGCTTGTTTTGTGATACAAACTGTCAAATGTTTCATAGTAAACAAGTTTTTTATCTTTATCGTTTGTCTTTTTTGTCTCTTTTCAACCCCTTTGCTGTTTGACAGTTCGTATCACATAACAACAATAAAAAGCCCTGTTGTTTGTTTTATTGTACAATTGTTGTAATCTCGCGGCTACCTGTTATATATATACCTTGGTTCAAATCAAGGTATATTTACACAAGGTAAACTCGTTGGCCCATATGTTTGTCAGCTGATTACCCCTAGTTGGAAGCTTAACGTCAAATTTCGTGTATATGAGAAAAAATTTGTACATGTGTGCGTTAAATTGTTTTTTTTTTTTATATGAAGACAATTTTGACAACTCCGTTCCTTTTATAGAGCAGCATGTATACACTCCCAAATGAGTCTACCTTGTGTAAATATACCTTGGTTCAAATGATTCATGTCACGTTGACGACATGTGCTTTTTTGATATTGAAAACAATAACAAAATTAAACAACGAATGAAAAAGCAAAACGTAAAGACACCCTACAAGAAATGCATAACCAAAACTAAAAAATTACTAAAGGCTAGATTACACTATTATACTTTGTATTAATACATGTCAAAAACTCAAGTAATATGACAAAGTGTGATAGTGTGAATGCAATGTGTCACGAAAATGACAAGTATTAAGAAAAAAGTTTGACATCCCATACGACTTCATCGTTTTTTGAAAAATTTCTAAACAATAATACTTTTCATTGGATCAGGGTTGCATTTCATTTCATGTGTGAGTGTTTATACTTTGTGTGATGATGTGAACACAAACTGTCATGTTACATTAGATTTTTTGACAGTCGCAACAAAACTAATTAGATTTCTATCTCACAAAGTATTATGGAATACGTAAGACTTGTGAGATAGTGTAATCTAGACTTAATAAAGGCTCAAATACACTTGTCAATTGCTTGACATCAAGCTCGTGTACGTGTGCTTGACATTAGAACATACATTTGCTGGATAAGCTGTCAAGCATTCATTTTGCATTTAATTTTGAAGTGACAACAGTAGGAGCAAAAAATATTAAAATATAGATACAAAGTGTTTAATTGTGATTACATACTTTTAACTGTCCATAACACGCGTTTTCGCCTCCACGCAGCGCATACTTTTATAACCTTACTTGCAGCACAAGTAAAAATAAAATTTAATTTGTCAAAATCAGCTGATTTTTTTGAACGCTGCTTGTGACGCTCACAAAAGTAGAAAGTAAACCTACTTTTCGCCTCAAGGCATCTACGCTTTTGTGCATGTAACTTACTAAAGGCTAGATTACACTATTATACTTTGTATTAATACATGTCAAAAACTCAAGTAATATGACAAAGTGTGATAGTGTGAATGCAATGTGTCACGAAAATAACAAGTATTATGAAAAAAGTTTGACATCCCATACGACTTCAACGTTTTTTGAAAAATTTCTAAACAATAATACTTTTCATTGGATCAGGGTTGCATTTTTTTTCATGCGTGAGTGTTTATACTTTGTGTGATGGTGTGAACACAAACTGTCATGTTACACTAGATTTTTTGACAGTCGCATCAAAACTCATTAGATTTCTATCTCACAAAGTATTATGGAATACGTAAGACTTGTGAGATAGTGTAATCTTGGCTTAAGTATAACTACACAGATTCTACTTTTTTGACAGCTGCGTATGCTGCGAAAAAGCGAGTAACGCGTGGTGTGCACCTCCAGCTTAAGACATGAGCCGTATGAACACAGACTTAAGCTGGAGGTCCACACCACGCGTTACTCGCTTTTTCGCAGCATACGCAGCTGTCAAAAAAGTAGAATCTGTGTAGTTATACGTAGTATGTTACATGCACAAAAGCGTAGATGCCTTGAGGCGACAAGTAGGTTTACTTTCTACTTTTGTAAGCGTCACAAGCAGCGTTTAAACAAATCAGCTGATTTTGACAAATTAAATTTTATTTTTACTTGTGCTGCTGCTGCATAAAAAGCGTTGCATGTAACTTGAAACGTAGAACGCAGGTAAGGTTATAAAAGCATGCGCTGCGTGGAGGCGAAAACGCGTGGTATGGACCTCCAGCTTTAGTCTTCATACTGCCCTGTTCTACAACTTCGTTACTTAAGCCTAGATTACACTATCTCACAAGCCTAACGTATTCCATAATACTTTGTGAGATAGAAATCTAATGAGTTTTGTTGCGACTGTCAAAAAATCTAATGTAACATGACAGTTCGTGTTCACACCATCTCACAAAGTATAAACACTCACACATGAAATAAAATGCAACCCTGATCCAATGAAAAGTATTATTGTTTTGAAATTTTTCAAAAAACGATGAAGTCGTATGGGATGTCAAACTTTTTTCTTAATACTTGTCATTTTCGTGACACATTGCATTCACACTATCACACTTTGTAATATTACTTGAGTTTTTGACATGTATTAATACAAAGTATAATAGTGTAATCTAGCCTTTACTATTTTGTTTGTACAACCAATGTTTTATTTCGCTTGTCAATAATCATACCGCTCATAATTTTGTGAAAAGATTTTTTAAAAACAAAATATAAACATTTTTATATATAAAAATGAAAAAAGTCTATTGTTATCGTTTTAATTTTTCCAAGCCACTAGTGAAGTCTATGCAGTTGTTTTCGGTTAATTGAGCCCCGCTTAATTGAGTTTCCCGTTTTTTTTGCACTAAAAATCATGGAACGAAATCATTAAGTATAACTGTTTATGTAAAATACCCGTTTAGTTGAGTTTCGTTTAATTGCTTCACTAACTTTATTATTTCACAAAATAAGACCGACCGCATTGCGAAAAACAAGACAAAAGTTTCGGCTAATTATTTCCGTCTTTTTAATGTGTTTTTGCTCCACAAACGTAAAAAAATTAAGATTGTACGATAAAGATATCTGATTTTTATTTTGTTTTAAAAACCTAAACCATTTTTTAACTTAGGGTGTGTGTGAAACGGTAGCAAAGTAGTAATGGAAGTAAAAATTAAGTGACTTTTTTCCTTGTCGACGACTCATTATTTTAACATAGGCATGTCATAGGCTGTAGTCAATTGGTTATCTCTGCATGACTTTTAAATTGACTACTAACTACTTATTTTTCAACCAATTTGTAGTCAATTAATAGTATAGTCGGTTTATAATAAATTATTTAAATTTAAAAAAATGTTTGTCAAAAAAATATATGTACATATAAACATACATACATATGAATGTATATTTTTATATATATGTATATATTTATATAGAAATAATTATTTAAGCAAATTTTGCATCAAATTGCTTTAAATGATGATGTATAATACATGCTGAAATAAAAACGCTACATAATTGCTTGTATATAAACAGATTTGTATTGTTTAAATTTTCAATTATTTTTAATTATTTAAATATGTTTGTAATATTTTTTTTTTTCATTTGACTTCATGGCATGCTTGTTTTACTTATTTTGCTTTTATTTGTGTTTTGCGTGTGCCTCTATGCAATATGTTTGGTTGATATCTGCATGAGATTTAAACCAATTTGTAGTCATTTGAAAAATAGTTAATTTATAGTTAGTGTTTTTTGCAACTGACTATTTAATTTACTACAGGGTATTTAGTAATAGTTCATATATGAATTTATGTATGTGTGAATATAATATCCCAGAGGGAAAAATAGCAAGCGCTTTCACTTTTCAGGCCTTTAAGAAGGTCTACAAAAACACTCTTAAAAAACTTTTTCACATTACCTTGTTTGGAAAGATTATTGATGGCCGTTTTCTCATTAGGGTGCGTACAGAGTGGCCGCTTGTTTCCGAGCCGAGCCGACTGACGCTTATTGCAAGAACTTGTTCATGCGAGTTTGAGTGTGCATAGTGGATGCCAGAATCAGCGCTGATATTTTATCTATTATTTGTGTTTTATGTAATAGTTCTATTCATTCAATTTTTCAGAAATGACTTTATACACTACTATTATTGTAGTGTATAAAGTAATTTCTGAAAAATTGAAGGAATAGAACTATTACAAAAAAGCTTTATAAAATACATAACTGAAATTTAGCTCATAGAATAAATTCGAAAAATGAAAAATGTTGAATATAATATAAAGTAACCTTCAGAAGGAAATAATTCCCAGTTTCTATTTTTGTATATATGTATTTTTTTCATTTGACTTCATGGCATGCTTGTTTTACTTATTATGCTTTTATTTGCGTTTACGTGTGCCTTTTTGGTTGATATCTGCATGAGATTTAAACCAATTTGTAGTAATTTAAAAAAAAGTTAATTTATAGTTAGTGTTTTTGCAACTGACTATTTTATTTACTACAGGGTTTTTAAAAGTATGAGTGTATTGGTAAAAAAGTGTGAGTGTATTAAAACTTGATGATCGTGTTACCCACAAGTTATGAACATTTTAATTCGAATTCGTAATTCAAAGAGCGTATAACGTAATTGAAAATGTCATGTGGCCATGTGAATATGAAATTAGATCTTTATTTAAAATCGCTGAAATGAACACAAACAAATTCTGTACGTTGCCATCACTAGTGACACTGAAGAAGAAACGAAAAGTCATCGTCTTTGGCTGGTCTCAAGCGGCATTTGTTTGCAATTTTTTCGATAATTTTTGCAAAATCATTTTATTAATTTAATAGTATAAAATTAACAGATAATTTCTAAAAATCAAAATAAACATGTCAATTTTGGCTTATAATGGCGGTTGCGTTGTTGCAATGCGAGGTAAGGATTGTGTAGCCATAGCTACCGACAGACGTTTTGGTGTACAAGCACAAACCATTGAAACTGATTTCGAGAAGGTGTTCCAAATCAACCCACGTATGTTTTTGGGTTTAGTTGGCTTACAGACTGATATATTAACCGTTAAGGATCGCCTTATGTTTCGTAAAAATTTATATGAAACTAGAGAAAACCGAGAAATGCAACCGTCCAGATTTTCGGCAATGCTTTCCAGTTTTTTATACGAGCACCGTTTTGGACCTTACTTTATTGAGCCGGTAATAGCTGGTTTAGATCCTAAGACAATGGAACCCTTTATATGTAACATGGATTTAATTGGTTGTCCCAATATACCAGATGATTTTGTGGTAGCTGGCACTTGTGGCGAACAATTATATGGTATGTGTGAAACATTGTGGAAACCCGATTTGGAACCAAATCAACTATTTGAAGTTATATCGCAAGCCATGACTAATGCCTTTGATCGTGACGCTATAAGCGGTTGGGGAGCTACAGTCTATATTATTGAAAAGGATAAGATCACAACAAAGACTTTAAAAACACGAATGGATTAAAGCAGAAAACTTGTTTTATATACTTTTCTTTTTATATTTTGTAAATTATTCTCCAACCATAATGTGAGGAAAAAGAAATTTTTAATTTCAGAAAATAAAATTTGTTGCAAACAAGCGTAATGATGTGTTGATATTAGATAGATTTCTGTTCCAGCTTCTAATTAACAATTCAAGTATAGGTTACATGGGCAGCTATCAACAGACAGCTCACTTGGGTCCTTTATTGGTCCCTTTGTGATAACAATTCAAGTACATATAACCTTTATGATTTTGTTGCATTTATTGATACAATGGCTTTTAAGAGCGACATTTGCATTGAAATGTGATTATTTCTCAACAATGATAATAATTAAATATATGAAGACATGAAGTAAAGGAGCTAGACTGTTGTTACAATAAACAAGTTATCCCAACTAGTAAACATCGCTGGTAAAAGTGTATCCAGCTAAATTTTCAGATGTATATCAAATGCCAGAATCGGATGGTAGATGTGACTGGAGGTGTTTGTTGCAAATGTTAGGCGTGTTTAAAAAATGGTATCGTGGTTAGGAAAAACGACAAAAAAGACCACATTTTACTAATCTATTACAACAGTGCTATATTCGGCTGTGCCGAATCTTTGACACACTCGACCGACGGTTAGAGTATTTTAGGCGTGGGCTCTATATGGGATCTATAAAATTTATTTATTTATCAATATTTGCTTTTATTTTTATAAATAAAAATAAAAATTTTATTTCACGGTGATCAACGGTTTTTTCTGTGCAATCGTATGGAAAATGTTGTGCCATACCAGTGGTATGGCGTACTAGTTTTGAACGTGTATATTCGCTAGCTCATTGAAAACTACCGCTAGTCCCACTACAATCTACCTCACATGCTTTTGAGTAGCGAATTTAATACGGGGTGTCCTACAAGGTGGCGATGGATCCCTTTCTGCATAATATCTACCAACCATAAGGGTTAGCTACTTATATCTTCAAAGCGTGCTAGCAAAAAGCCAGCGATTTTGTTGTTGTTCTAATAACGGGATATATTTCGGATACACAATTTTTTGTGTTGTCGTGGAAAAAAAATTGTTTTCTGCATTACTTGGAGCTATAGAATTAGCTAGCGAAAAGTGGGTACCTATTTTCAAATGTTAACACTAGATATTGGTGTCTAGGGAAAGGTATGATTTGAATGCCACATCAGTAGACCCTGGTACAAATTGAGTGAAAGTGCTAACTATTTCGCCCGTCATTGGTGGCGATTGCTACTTTTTATTCCACTGGGATGCTTGTTCTGTTCATACTCCTACTGGACTCTCATACACTTGTAGTATAAAATTTTGAATAATTTTTTGCAATGATTATTAAAGTTTAGTTGTTTGTATACCCTTCACAGAAGGTAAGAGGGTATATATAACTTTGTCATTCCGTTTGTATGTTCCACAATATTGATCCTACACCCTATAAAGTATATATATTCTGGGTCCTTATGAAAAGCGAAGCTCAAATCCGGTTGTCCGTCTGTCCGTCTCTCCGTGTGTATGTTGAAATGGGTTTTCCGAAAACCCCAGAAATGATGTGGACTAGGTTGATGTATATTTATGTCACATATACTCCGTTTAAGTTTGCTATTGAAATTCAGCCAGATCGGTCCAAAAATGACGGAGATATGAGCAAAAAACCACGACTACCTCTAAATTTTTCCAAAAATCCCTTGTTGTTGTATTTTTTTTATTTCTGTATATCTTGAGAACGGCAAGAGCCAAAGTTTCCAAATTAGGTACACATATTAAGGTTGCCAATACACACCATCCTACAAAATGTGGGCGGGATTGGAGAAATGGGCGTGGTACCTCTCGTACAAAAAAAAATTAAATTTAAGGGCTGCCATATGTCGTATGGATATGACTTATATATCAAAATATCGAAAATTTTTAGTAGAACATATTTTATAAAAAACTTGGGAAAATCGGTTCAGATACAAAAAAATTATGACCAAAATTAAAAAAAACCATAGATCTCCCCGAGTCCAAGCTTTATAACTAAAGTAAATGGTAAATTTCTTCTTCAACACGTCGGTATATAAATCTGCCAAATCGGTTAAAAAATGGCAGAGTTATAACCGAAATACTGAATCCACAAAAATTACTCTTTTTATAATTTACTTTGTTAAAATATATATTTACAAGTTTATATAAATGTTTATATATAAATATATATATATATAAATATAAATTATTATATATAAATATATATTATATATATTATATTACATGTTTTTCAAATAAATAAATAAATAAATAAATAAATAAATATAACTTTAGTAAATGGTAAAATTCTTCCTTAACACGTCGGTATATAAAACTATCAAATCGGCTAGACAATGGGTAATTTATGAGCAGAATACTCCAAAAATGGGCTAAAAAACATCAAAGTTTTTATAAAAACCTACATTTTAGGGCTGCCATATGTCCTATGTATATGACTTATATACCAAAATGTCGGAAATTTGTATGAGTTATAACCGAAATACTGGGGTCTAATCACCGCATACGATATCGAGCAAAATTCATCGAAATTATTTATTTTGGTATCTTGAAACTCGCTATCGAATGAAAGATTATCAATAACAATTTTAATTAATTTTCATGTTGTAAAAATTCCTTTCTTCATAAAAATAATTTAATGAAAATTAAATTTCATGAACTTAAGCCTAATTAAAATATTAAAAATTTGGATTAAAAACCATAAAATAGTTCAACAAAATAACCACAATACTAATTATTGTTAAAGCTAGGGCACGAGCTCTATGTGTACATTTGTCCTTCAAGTTGTGCTGAAAAAGGTCAACAGAAAAGAGAAAGACAAAATGAAAAAACAAAAAATGTACTTGGACTTCAAGAAAAATTCTTGACAAAAGTACGAAAAAACAGAAGTAAGGAAAAAACATGTTAAATCAATTAAAATGGATAATCATTCAGGAAAGCAAATTTCGATCTACCAAATGTTAAAATACAATTTGGTTTAAGGATTGATGTTTGACTATTGACGTCAGCAGTCGTCGATGGCTGCGAGTGTAAGACGGCAAATCCATCTGAGGAGATCGAGTGGTTGCGATCGAAACATGTCATGGTAACCTGCCGGCCAGGGTTCGAGCCCGAGCCACGTCAAGAATGAAAGATTATCAATAACAATTTTAATTAATTTTCATGTTGTAAAAATTCCTTTCTTCATAAAAATAATTTAATGAAAATTAAATTTCATGAACTTAAGCCTAATTAAAATATTAAAAATTTGGATTAGAAATGTATTGAATTTGAAATAATAGCATTCGACATCGAGTTACTCGACATTACATTTATCGAGTTTTCATTCGATACGCCAGTGTCTATCGTATGCAAAAAAAATCAATAGTTTATTCGATACGATAGTATCGAATGCAGTGATTAGACCCTTGAATTCCCGAAAATTACTCTTTTTATAGGTATATACAATATTGAACCTACACCCTATAAAGTATACATATATATTCTGGGCCCTTATGAAAAGCGAAGTTCAAAACCGGTTGTCTCTTATTTAAAAAAAAAAAAATATTTACCAGTTTTATTTAGTTTTTGTCTAGTTGCTCTGTATTCTGCTCGTACAATGGTGAAGGGTATATAAGATTCGGCACAGCCGAATATAGCACTCTTACTTGTTTTTTTTTTGTAACTAATTTTACTTAAGTAAATGTAAATTTTTATGCATCGTCGGCTTAATATGCAAGCCTGCTAACTCCCTTTCAACAAATTTTACAAGAAAAACTTTTTATTTTTCCTATTTACTGCTTGAGAGGAGAACCAAAAATATAGTTGATTTGACACACTTCAAGACTCAAAATGATGAATAACTACATGCTGGTCGACGAGGCATACTTATTTCTCTACCACACGGCATCAAATCTCAATTTACTTAAAAAGTGGATTTCGCAGGTCTGCATATTAAGCCGACGATGTGCAATTCTTTTTAAATTTTCTTTACATTTATTAATATGGGAATGTAAATTTGTCTGTAGAATATGTAAAAAAATCTTGAAGTCAAAAAATTTTTTTACTTTTTTTCTTTATGTCCTCTATTTTAATTTTCAAAATCTGGTCGCATTATCTTATCTGTCTTGGCATAATAGCGGTCGGCTTTGTCGCGTTTATTTTTTTTGCAGCACAGAAAAAAATTTAAAAATTAGACCAAGTTTTATTCCTGAGCGGTGCCGCATAGCCGCTCTTTGCGTGGCCATTTCTGTAGTATTTCGTGTTTTAATTTTTGCCGCTCACCGCTCATTGTGTGGCCTCGGTCTAACATTTAAACTAATTTTGTTACTTTCATCTCTTTGGGTTTGGAAGCAAATAATTGGCTCTCCAGCCCATAGTGTAACAACTATTGTTAAACTTTTTTAAAGCAATGTTATTGTATAATTTTAAGTTTAAACAGACGGACATGGTGAATCGATTTAGAATTACTCAAGGAGCCAGAATATATATGAGGTATTTTCTGGAAATCGAAAACGCAAGAATTTTGAAGTTGTTTTTAATACACTTTTAATGTAATTTTTATAATTTTTGTTATAAAATTCTGTTTAATAAAGAAAAATTTGTATATTTGTCATAAAATTCTTTAATTACAGAAATCTTATTAAAAAAACGACGTTTTAAATTCTTGCGTTTTCGATTTCCAGAAAATACCTGATATATATTCTGGCTCCTTGAGTAATTCTAAATCGATTCACCATGTCTTATATACTTTGTGATGTTTGAGGTGAATAATAAAAAAGTTTCACACGGAATGACAAACTTAGTATACCCTCATTTACAACTAGTGGTGGTGGAGGGTATTAAAAGTTTATCGTTGTTGGTGTATTTGTTGCAAAAACTCTCGATGCTTTTAATCAAAGTACCGAAACGTTCACTAATTTTTCAGTCATGAGCGAGCGTGAAAAATTTAATTTCATTCATGAAAAATGAGCAAACAAAAAACTCATATGTGAATTTGTCAGATATGAAAAATTTAAAAAAATTCACATTCAAATTCCTCATAATGAAAAAAACGCGATTTTCCCGACCATTAACAGCGGGAAAATGAAGTAGCAGAGGCCTTATAGAAGGCCTTTTTGCCGATATAAAGTTTTCCAGTTGCATTCCAACTGTATTTCTAATTTACACAGAGTGTCATTTAAGACCAAAGCCTTGCCATCTCCCATCTACTTTAAAGGCTTCTGAAAGGCCTTAAAAAAATAATTTAGAATTAAGAATAAAGTTGTTTCCAGTGTATTTCGCGACCTTAGGACAACAAGGTTCTATCTTACATGCTGTTTAGGTGCATATAGAACCATGTTGTCCTTAGGTCGCAGATTGTTGTTCCTACTAACGCGAAGTGAGTAAATTAATATCTTAACTTGCTACACATTCTAAAATAACTGCTAATAAAACTATTTCGACAGGCCTTACCTCAGAAAAGATAATTTGAATTTGTAAAATATTTCATAAAACCCATTCTAAGACATTTGTGAAGAAGGCAGAGCGAAATAAGTAAAAGTGTATTAAAACTCTAGTTGTAAACCTTATTTAAGGCCTGAAAATTCAAAGTGCTCTCAATTTTTCCCGCTATGCAGCACGATAGCCTGTGTGTGCTTTGTAAAATTATTTGTTGGCTGGTAAACTAAAATGTGTTTTGATTTTGTAAAAAATTTGTTGATGCCTCTAAAAGGGTCTGTTTTTTTTTGTTTAAAAGACATAAAGGCAAAAATAATTGAAAAAAAATTACTACCTGCATGAACTGAAGATGAAGTCTTGTGAAAAAAATTTTGTTTCTGGACCAAGCGCAACGGTGTTTAAAACACTACATTGAATTTTCAAAAACTGGCATAATTTGGAGCGAAACAATAAAATTACATTAATGCAACAATAAAACAAATTTTCTTACCCATCAACTATACTTACTGTCGCTTTGTTTGTGGATTCAAAATTGCTTTTAAATCTCAAATAATTACCATTTTACAAAGTTTTTTGGTTTGCATGTAAACTTATGAAATGTGATGTTACATTATTCTGCATTTCTTTTAATTTTTTTCAATAATTTTTTCCTACAAAAAATCCAACAGACACTTTGGCTGCCCTGCAAATAATAGGACCAGTCCAAACACGCATGTAAAGAGTAGTCCACAAGGGACCAGGACTAGTCCAAAACTAACCCAAACGTATGGAAAAAACCTGGTCTATTTAACATTACGATGTCCTAGTAGAGGACCATATAACTCACCTTTGGACCACTAAGGAGTAGTTTTAAAACTACTCTATGGTGTACACAAGAGGATTAGTTTTGAAGTCGTTTAAAAACGAAAGCATGTCGTTAAAAAACGAAGACATGTCGTCTCACTACAAACACTTTTTAACATTGACATGGTCCATGCTTGCATTACATCGGACCAGTCCATGGAGTAGTCCATTTTATCAAAATAGATCAGGTGGTCCAATTTTATTTGCAGGGTGGTTGCCTATACCAAAAATATTTTACACAAACAAATACACACGCAGGCATTTCGAGCTGTGGTCATGCAAACTGTCGAGCAACAACAACACTACTAGTGAGGGTCGTTTTTAAAACTTTTTTTTTCATTATTCTTCATGGCTGAAGAAAGGCAAAATTGGATTTTTCCTCAAAAACATGAATGAATTTGGCGAAATATTAACAATTCATTTATGACTGTGAAAAAAGTTATACATTTTTCATTTATGAAAAAAATTCAAGAATGGTTGAATATGAGCGATCACATATGAATTTCTCTGAACTCTGCTTTTAATTAACGACAGCGCAAATTAACAATTTTTGTCTAAATACGCCTACGCCAACCACGATAAGGGTGATTAAGGGGGGTGTGCTGGAAATCGCAAACGCAAAACGCAAGATTTTGGAGGCTGTTTAAATTCCACTTTTAATCAAATTTTTATAATTTTTGTTATAAAATTCTGTTTAATAGAAAAATGTTTGTATAATATTTGTCATAAAATTCTTTTATTACAGAAATCTTACTAAAAATCGACTTTTAAAATTCTTGCGTTTTGCGTTTGCGATTTCCAGCATACCCCTGTAAGTCATCCTAGAACTAAGCTTCCACACAAGCAAAGCGCACGAGTTTCAGAACACCATTATATAAATCTGACGTTTGGCGATTTTAAATTGTGCGATTTTCAGAACATGGGAACACTTAACTAAAAATGTACTAACATAGGTATGTCTAAGAATAGCCTTTATTAGAATTTTTTTATAAAGTTTTTTATTCTTCTAAGAACTCCACTGTACGCTTTTAATGGCCATAGCTATAGCAGCCTTTTTTGTTTCAGCGCCACCAATGAATCCAGTGTGATGTACAAACATCAAACCATCAATACTCGCCAACTGCGAAAGCTTTTCATCTCTCAATCCCCTCCAAGGTTCGGGTAAAAACTTACGACCTAAAAAGCTATCAGGTGTAACTGGAACCCCGGCAACACGCCAGCCGCCTGATGTATCTTCAAAAATAACAATCTTTGGCACTCCCTCAACTCGATATTCCTTTTCTAACGAACTCAGATGATGTTTCCAAGGGCAGAATTTGTCTAGTAGCAAAATCTCGCCACTTTCATAAATTGTTTTTGCAGCTTCCAAAGCTTTGCGTACATATTCTCTCGCCTTTATCCAAGATCCACCAACTAATAGCACTTTATTAACAAACTCATCGCCTGCACAAGACATGGCTTTTTCGAAACGAGAATCAACATTAACATTTGTGCCTTCCTCTTCCCAACTGGGATTCAGATTGCCAATTCTTTGTGATAAATGTGTTGATATTTTATACAAAGGTTCCTCGCCATTGGCGCATATTGGCATACCATTATCTATAGCATCGATTTCACTTATAAAATTATCATAAATTTGCTTAAATGTTAATTTTAAATTCTCTGCCGTTAACGAAATGTTTGCATGCTTTTTTAATATCTCATCTATGACACGTTCTCCGTAAAAGCAAAACACCAAACCGGCGCTACTTAATCTAAGATACAACAAAAATATTAAAATTTGTAAATTTCCAAATCTAAGTTTCAGTAACATACCTAATTTTATATTTATCTCCTAGTTCCGGTCTCAATGTGCTCATCGTTTCCTGAAATGATTTCTGGTGATGATCATAAAGTTTTTTCTTGTGGTCAAACTGACCGCCCACATCTACAATTATATCACAATTTTCATTTAATTCTGTGTCATTGCGGGAACGGAAAACTTTAGCATTTGTGTATTCCGGCAATTGTTTTAACATGAAACAAGCTAATACTTCATCACAGTGAAAAGTCCCATTATGAGTACCTATGGTTAGAGGACTTCCTTCAGTACGTAAACGCTTGGGAATAAATTCAGTTGTAACAGACATTCTAGCTAGATTGACTAAGATTAGAGTATCATAAATGCCTCACTTAATAAGCGTTAACTTCTTTTTTTGTACCTTTCGTTTTTTTAGAAATATTTTTCAGTAATGTGCCAAGAAGTTTGCTATTAAAAACGCAACACATGTTTACCAATGGTGGAATAATTTTTATTTCACCATGTGTTTACCCACGGTGCTGCCAACTTTTTGTTAAAATTATTGCTAACTTGAGGGTTACACGATCAAGTATTGACTTTCAAGTTTTAGCCCTCAAATGCCTGAAGTTTAAAATTTGATACCGGACTTTAAGTCGAATAATCTGGCAACTTTGTCATGAAATAAAGCAAAAATTTTGTTGTGCTAAGAAAAATAATTAAAAATAATATCATTTAGTACAAATTAAATATTGTAGTGCATTAACTGTAATAATATAAAGTTGTAGTTTATGACTTAAATGAAAATCTAATCAATTTGCTAAGTAATTTGCTGTTTTGAATAAAGTTAAAATACTTGCATATACATATGTACATATAATAAAATATATATGTATGTAAATTGGCTGTGATAAAGCTGTTTGCCTGTTTGTCATCATATGTTTGTAACAAATTGTTTGCTTGCTCTTCCTCTTCATTTAATTTGTCCATCGTATTTACATTTTTTTGAGACATCTTTTTTTTTGCGGCTGTTTTTGCTAGAGTTGGGAGTTTCTTATATGAATAATATGGCTCCTCATAATGAAAATTTTAAATGTCCTGACTGCAATAAAAATGTCACGAAGAGTCAAAGAAGTATTGGTTGTGCATATTGTAATAAATATTTTCATATTCAATGTGCAGAAATTACTCTTGAGCAACATATCTTGATGTCCAAAAATAAAGTATTTAAGTTTATTTGTGAAAATTGCACAAATATACCAAAATTCTGTAATGTTCAAGAAGAGCTTAAAAAAGGTTTTGCTACTCTTACCACTTTCCTAGAAAAGGAAATTGAAGATAAGATGCAGGAATGCCGGAGTAAGTTAAATGACCATCTTGAAAATGGAATTAGGCAAATGGAAAAGAAATTCAATGATTTTGTAGAATCCCAAGTTTTAAATGTTCAGCAAATAAAAACTGATGTTAAAAATTGCTTTGATGTAGTTAATGCTGTGGATAATGCTGCGAATAGTAGATTAGCTGTGCTTGAAAAGCAGAGGAGCATAATGGAAAGAAGGCTAAACAGAGCAAACATTGTTATAAGAGGTTTGCCGATGAAAATAAAGGACCTTCGAACGCCACTTTTAAAAATCTTTTCGAAATGTAGTGTTGCTGTTTCTGATTCTGATATTCAGCACTGTACCTACTTTGCTGGTGGTAAAGCTGTACTGGTAAAATTTAATTCAGTTCAGATTCGGGATGCAATTATGATAAACTTTAATAATAACAGAAATATCAAACTGGTGGATATTGTTTCTCCAAGTCATTGTAATGGTGTTCAGTCTAAAATATTTTTAAATGACCATTTGACTGATTCGGCAAGAAGACTTTTATCTGTATGCCGCAAGCTCAGAAAAGATGGAAAAATTATTAAATATAGGCTTTGGAATTATGATGTCCCTAAAGTAAGAGTTGAATTGCCTAATGGTGCTGCTGAGACATATTCTCATGATCAATGTGTTGGTATGCTGGAGAGTTCGAATGATTCATTTTCATCTGTAAATTTTTATAACAATTCGTTTTCATAACATTTATTACAATGCATATTTAATATTTTTTGTAGGGAAACTTAATATTTTACATTCATATATAATTTTTTATTTCATAATTAATGCATCTATTCTGTTTAAAGTTTTTTAAGTTTTTTTAATTATCGGAGTAAAGCTTTGATCACAATCAAAAAAAAAAAAGTAGTTTAATTACATTTTTGTTCTTAAAATGAAAGGAAAATATATGAAATACTTTGAGAAGAAAATAAGATAGAAGAAAAACGAATTTGTTGCTCTGATTGTGAACAAAGCTTAACACATTGTTTTTTTATGTGTGTATGTTTGTATGTATTGATGTATGTATATATGTATGTATGTTCGTATGTATATATGTTCGTATGTATGGATGTATTTATATGTGTATATATATGTTCGTATGTATGGATGTATTTATATGTGTATATATGTATCTATGTACGTGGGTATGTATGTATATATATGTATCTAAATTTTTAATGTGTAATTCGGAAAGGAATGAAGAAATAATGAAAAAAAAAAAAAAAAAAAAAAAAAAAAAAACATTACCTCAGTTTAATTTTAAGATTACAAGTATTTTATTTTTAATTATTTTTCTTGCAAATATGTACTCTAATATATAATTCTAATGTCTGCTAGATTTAATCTTGGACCTGTTATAAGTGATAGTAATTTTCTTAATTCTCAATTGTCTAATTTTAAGCAGAATATAAATATAGGTCATTTAAATTGTACCAGCTTTAATTTGAAACCTAACTCCTCTAAATTATCTGAAATCAAATGTTTACTGCAGGGCTGTTGTTTGGATGTTTTTGGGGTAAGTGAGACTTGGTTGAAAGAGTCTGTATCTACTTCAGCTATTGATATTTTGGGATATACATGTCATAGGAATGATCGTCCATTTTTAAGAGGTGGTGGGGTGGCTCTTTACATTTCTAATAATATTAGGCATAGGGTGGTTCATATTGGTGTTAACTATGGGGTGGTTGAATGCTTATTTGTTGAATTGTTCCTTGATGATATGAAACTATTGGTGGGGATTGTATATCTTCCTCATGGTGACTTGGCTTCATTTGAGAACGAAGTTTCCGATTTGCTTGTTCGTTATGCTCATATTGTCATCATGGGTGATTTTAATAACAATTTGTTTGATCAAGTTAAATCTTTAAGGGTTAGAGATGTATGTAGTAGGATGGGTATTTCACTTGT
Organism: Pollenia angustigena; assembly: GCA_930367215.1. Classification (NCBI taxonomy): domain Eukaryota; kingdom Metazoa; phylum Arthropoda; class Insecta; order Diptera; family Polleniidae; genus Pollenia; species Pollenia angustigena. Next base: position 17,807,007 of record OV884056.1, read on the forward strand.
TCATAACTCAATGCCAACTCACTTCGATATTAGCCATAATTCGACTTCTTTAATTGACTATTTTATGGCTTCGTCTACTCAGTTGGTTAAATTAGCTAATCAGTTTCAATGTCCAGGTATAACCAGACATGCGTTTATATTTTTATCAATTGAAATAGTACGACTAGTAAACAGACAATTTTATGAATTTTATGATTATAATGCAGTTGATATTCGTTCGCTTGAGACTATGGCAAGTGAATGTGATTTTGATAGCATGTATTTGACTAACAATGTAGATGAACAATTAGGGATACTAAATAACAACTTTCTGTTATTACATACTGTGGTTCCTTTTAAAAGGCAAATTATACGAAATCGTGTGATTGACTGGATTAATGCGCCTGAGATTAAGTATCATATTTCTCTAAGGGATCTTGCGTATAGGGCATATTTGGGTGATAAGACTGATTTGAATTGGAGGTTATTCTGTAGGTGTAGAAATAAGGTTAAGTCAGTTATTAGAAAATTGAAGAGGAGGGCGCATGGCTCTTTATTTGATTGCAAGGACGGGAGGGAATTTTGGTCTATTCTTAGGAGAAATGGAGTTGTAAGTAGTGCTAATGATTTTGTTGATGTTGATCCTGACTATTTAAATGCTGCTTTTTCTTCTAATCAATCTGATGACAGTAACAGAATTGTGGATTTTTCTAATTTTATGCATGATGGTTTTTCTTTTCGTGCAGTTGACTTGGTGGAAATGTTTGAGGCTTTTAATTTGATTAAGTCGCATGCTGTTGGTTTTGATGGTATTAGACTTAAGTTTGTAAGGCTTTTGATGCCGATTATTGGAGGTTATGTGTTGCATTTGGTTAATACAATTTTGACTACGTCTAGCTTTCCGTTACAGTGGAAGGTTGCTAAAGTTATACCTATAGGAAAAAAGGGGAGTAATGATTTTAGGCCGATATCTATTTTGCCCATTTTGTCAAAAATGGTGGAGCATATTATTAAGGTACAACTTGTTCAGCATATTGATGATAGGCAGTTATTACATGACTGTCAGTCTGGATTTAGGTGTAATAGAAGTACTACTTCTTTACTACTGGGTTTAACGGAGAACATTAGGAGGAATGTTTCTGATGGTGGGGTTTGTGTTGTATTGTCGCTGGATTTGGCTAAGGCCTTCGATAGGGTTAATCATTCGATCTTGGTAAGAAAGCTGCAGGATTATTATGGCTTTTCTGTATCGGCTTGTAAGCTTATTTTCTCTTATTTATCGGATAGAAGACAGTATGTATTTAGTGGCGGTCGTGCGTCAGGTTTGCTGTCGGTTTATAGTGGTGTCCCACAGGGTTCTGTGCTTGGTCCTCTTCTGTTTGTCATGTTTGTTAATGATCTTTTTGGTAGCATAGCTAATGGAATGTGTATTCCATTTGCATTTGCTGACGATGTGCAGTTGTTGTTCAGTGGTACTATGGAGTTTTCTGATGTTTTGCAGAGCATGATTGAATATACTGTTGGGTTATTGGTTAATTGGATAGATAATAATGACCTGTCTATTAATGCGAAAAAGACTAAGGCAATGATGTTTGGTAAATGTGATAGGGTTGATTTTTCTATTACAATAGATGGTCATTTGATTGAGTTTGTTGATAAAATGGAATGCCTTGGTGTTATTGTAGATAATAAATTGAGTTTTGAAAGCCATGTTAATAATATAGTTTCTAGGGTTAACTTTTTTTTGCGTAAGTTGTATAGTTTGGACTTAATGTTGCCTTTTTTTGTTAAAAAGCGGGTCGTTCATAGCATTATTATGCCATTATTTCTATATGCTTTGGAAGTGTACTCGGGAACTTGGGGATATGTTTTAAAAAAGATAAGGCTGGTGTTCAATAGGGTAATGAGATATTTGTTTTCTCTCAGATTAGGTCAGCATGTTTCTTCGTATGTTGTACGATTTCTTGGTTTTTCATTTGAGGATTTAGTTAAATTTAGGACGTTATTGCATTTTTACAAATCATATAGGTTGTTGACACCCAAATATTTGGTTGATTTGTTCGAATTTGGTAGATCGAGCAGAAATAAACAGTTGATTATACCAAGATTAACTTCTGTTTTGGAGCGTTCATTTTGTGTAAGAGTGGCTAGATTGTATAATAAGTTGCCTGGCTCTTTGCGGGTATTTAATGTTTCCCCTGATGTGTTCAAGATTAAACTCTATCGTGAGTTGTCTGGATTGTTAGGTTAAAGTAAACATAGTTCCTGTTAGAGAAATCTGACCTGTAAGCAGGATCCCTAAGGGAAGCATAGTAGGACTATTGTCTGACATTTATCTTAATATCTTCATGTATTTTAGATTTTTTTGGAATTGTTGGGTTTTGTTTTTGATTCTTGTGTAATTTAATTGACCTTTTTATTATAATTTATTATTAAAATGTAATTTATTTTATTTAAGATTATTTTTTTTAAAAAATTTTTTTTTGTTGCTAAGTACTATGTGCTAATATATTTTAAAATTTTTTAATTTCTTTTAAATTTTTTTACAATTATTAAGTAGAAATTTGTAAGCCGGTTATGGCCAAAAGGCTAGGTTACTGAAATTTAATAAATAAATAAATAAATAAATAAATAATTGTGACTTGCAAGCATACAATTTTTTAATATTATCAATATAAAAAATATAAATAGTATCTTTATTGATACATGCTACATACATACTGCAGTGTAAAAATTAGACCATGTTTTACTCCTGAGCGGCGCTGCTTAGCCGCACATTGCGTGGTCACTTCAGTAGTATTTCATGTTTTAATTTTTCGCAGCTCACCGCTCTGCCGGTCATTGCGTCATCATCGGCCTATGTCGCACTTTACACAATGGATATTTCTTGCCGGATACAAAAATGTTTGCTGGCGAGAGAGGAAAAAAATGTAGCAATATTGTGTTAGTTGTGATGGCAGGTTATTTTCTACAGTGTATTTTAAATTATTGCCTTAATACATTTCATTAGCTTATAAGTTCTAAGTAGGGTAGCCAGATTTTAAATTCGGAAAAACAGTACATTGAATACATAAAAACAGTACAATCAAGAAAAAAACAGTACATTTTTTTTGACGACAACATTACCATTTGTTTTAATAAGTAACCCCCAATTTCACCAAGTTCAGCTATAATAAACTATCAGTTTAAGCTGTCAAAACATATTGTAAGCTGGAAGTTAAAGTAATAGTTAGTTTTAACTGAACTTGGTGAAATTGGGGTAAATATTTTAAACTTTTGATTGAATATGCAACAACAATTATATAAAGCAAGAAATACACTTAAAATGTGTAACGTCAAAGGAATTATTTCCAGTTTATGGCATTTCAAAAATATACATATGAAATTACTCCATTTGCGTTTAAAAAGCAAACACTAGAAACGAAGCATTTGGCCAGGAAAACCATAACATTGCTGTAAGCCATATAAGAAAGGAGAAAAGCCTTACTTAGCTCAAAACAATCAACTCATTGATTTTGTAAGTACGTATTTAAAGCAATTTTCACTACACACATAGTTGCACAAATCATATAGAATTTGAGAAAATGTTTGTTTCCTAAATTAATTTTCCAATTTTAAATAATTTTTAAATTATTTACGGCTAATTTTACCAAGTTCAGCTATAATTAACTATTACTAAAACCATAGGTTTTTTGACTTTTATAATGAAAGTTAATTAAACCTGAACTTGGCCATTAATCTATAAAATCCAAAAAAAATAGTTTGGTTTATTTTTATTTCACAAAATCTGAAAATATTTAAAATCAAGTGCAATTGAAAACGATGAATATTTTCAAAAAAATTTTTGTAAAAATTTACTTATCTTTTTCTTATTTCAGTAGTTTAGGTAAAGAAAAGTGGTCCTCAAAGGTATTAGATATTTTTATAAATTTTGAACACGGATAATTTTCCAAATTTGTTTGTTTTCAATTTTACGTGATTTCGATTTCCAGAACATGCCCGAAAATTAAAAAAGTTCTAAAAATTAACGATAACTGTTTTGGAATAAGTATTTTTTTGTACTTAAAAAAATTTAGATTTTTTTTTTTTTTGTCTTTCTCAGGTGTGGAAAGGGAAAGACTATTGGAAGAGGTAGCCATAAAATCATAACAACACGAAAATATACCACTGCTACGAGCCACCTATTATAATTTAGATTTCTACTGTGTATTTATGAGAAAACAATGACCACAGCGTAAAAACTCTTATTATTTTAGAACTTTTTTTTTTAACACAACATAATTTTTTGTAAGCCAGTTCTGTTAAATATAGACTGAGCAAAAAAAAAACAGTACAAAAAACAGTACAAAGTGTAAAAAACAGTACATTTGCGTACAGTTTTAGGAGTTGTGCATAAAACAGTACAACTGCAAAAAATCAGTACATGTACTGCTTAAAACAGTACGTATGGCAACCCTAGTTCTAAGTATCACCACAGAGTATACTTTGTGGTATCACTCAAGGCGAATTTATAACAGGTAAGTGCAACTTTACAACTACAAAACAAGGCGAATTAACTCCATGTATTTTGTTTTTGCAATTTTCTGACTTGTTGTCAAATTTCAGTATAGAATCAAAACAATATTTTGACGTATCACCATTTTTTTAATTCGCCGTGGATACAACTGATGAACGGCTGACGAGTTGAGCTTACCTGTGCCCATGTTCTGTAACTCTCGCGTCGAGAAAGTTTTCGATTGAAATGTGTGAAATGAAACAAAAATGCCATAAATTGAAACAAACAGCTGTTTTTCTCGCTCAACTGTGTCTGTAACTTTTTTGGCGAGTACAAGCTGTCACGTAAGGAAATTACTCGCCGATTTACAGAAAAAGTGTGTCTGTAACATTTTGGTGAGAAAAGTTCCCGCTTTAAACTGTCAAATAAACTCACGAATAAAAATGGGGCGAGAAAAAATTTTAACACTAAAAAACAATTAAAAATGCAAAATGCAAAGAATAATAATAATAATATTTTGTTCTTGGCACATTTTTCATTGTTTTATTATTTTGTTTTTAAAATTTTAATAAAATATACGAATGTCTTCAAAGCTCGTTTGCAAACAACAAACATTATGCTGGGTACACACTATGCAACACGTTTACGCAATCCAGTGAATTAAATTCATTTTCATTCATTTCAGATTGCATACACATCAAAACGCTTTGATATTTTGAGGTTGCATTGAAACAGTTTCCATGTAGGTTGCACTGTGTGTACCCAGCATTGAAGTCGCTCTTTACCAGTGTTACCACCAGCAAGATTCAAAATTACACTTCGGATGAGCAAAATTATCCGATTTAAATGAAATTACACCTGATATAAAATTGAAGTTTTATTTAATAAAAAGATACTTACAAAGAAGCAAAAACACAACAAACTTATTAAAACAAGATCAATATTAGTCAAACTGTTAATTTTATTTAAATAAACAAAAATAACATTAAAGGCTTAAAAAAAATTAATAAAACATAAAATAAAACTGCTAAAATAATGAGTTTAACTACCACATTTGCTTGATATATCTTGGGAAGGTTTAAAATGCTCATTTTCATTGCTTTATAATGGATGCTTTTTAGCCCCATAGCGCTTACGAAAGTTAGCTGTCAAACGAACTGTCATACTGTTTTCACTTTTTAATCTGGCACATCATCATGAATAGATTCATGCTTGAAGAACGCCACCAAATTATCCAAATATACTTTGAAAATCAGCCATCGATTCTCGCCACTTAAAGGTGACTACTTGATTTACATGACGCAACTTTTTTTCACAAATGAAGGCGATGTGTTGATTTAGAGAAAATAAACCGTCAATTAGACTTCAAGGTCGTGCGATGTGACACTTATTGATTGTTTTCCGTAGGGATGTGAACTCAGTGGTTAATGCTGATAAACCAGCAAGAATCGCTGTCTTGGAGGTCAACATTGTTAATTTTATTCGAAAAAGAGAAACAAAATTGGACATCTGCAATACGTTTCGTCAAGGACAGGCGCGTTGCCTATTTATTTTAAATCAGTTTCAAATGGTAATGCCGTGTATCAATCTGCGATTAAAATTAATATTTTTTGTGTTGTCTACCATTCTAAGTTTCATGGTCTTAAAAAATACCCTTTATACCTTATTTAGTAAACAAAATGCCTGCAGAGTTTTATACAACTGTCCCTTTTGTAATTCAGTTTTACAACTGTAAAGGGCGTTAAATACTCTTTAAAATAAAGCATTAAAAAGTAGCAAGAAAGAATTAAAATTAATTATATGTTGCAATATTGGAAACATATCTTCCCGCAGGCAAGTTTTTAGTTTGAATAACTTTTTTCAATAAACTTCAGGTTCTTAATCACTATGATAGGCATCTTTATCCAAATCTAAGGGTCCGCAAGATGGACATTCATTACCAAACATTTGAAAATATATGTATGTTAAATGATTGAAGTCGTTTCTTAAAAAGAAACCGAGACTTTGGTTCAGAAGGCTGTGCCTTTCTTAGCAACAATATTTAAAAATAAATAAATGTCATCACTGAAATCGAATCTTGATTTTATTTGGGCATCTGAAGTAAAAATTTCAAATTACACCTAAGAGAAATTACCCACGCTCTACCCACGACCGTAAATATTATACCAAATTCGGGTAATTACCCACAAAGTGGCAACACTGCTCTTTACACAATTTGGTATAGCTGACGGTTGTATTTTCGCCGCCGAACACTGGGGATTTCGCGGAAAAAAGTCAAATTGTCAACATAGTCTTCAAGCAATATGCAGTGATATGTTGCAATTTTAGACTAAATGGTACAATCAAATCAAACAGATTTACTCCGATCTGACTGCCAGTTTTTTTTTATATCCGTCTCAAACTCAGAACTTGTGTGTTTTACCGAACCAACTTAATTTAAACCTAAGAATTTAAATACGAATATTATTTTACTATGTGAGCTAACGTTTTTCTTTTTTTTCTATTTAAAGTAGTATATTTCAGTATACTAAAATTGAAAAAAAAAATCTGCAGAGACTTAAGTTTTTTTTTTTTTTTGTATTTTTATGGACATATAACAAAAATCCCATTTTTCTCCAAACATTTGGACCTGGAATTTTTTCTTTACTTTTCCTCAGTTTGAAATCACGCCGAATACATTGTCTTGTATCTGTTTTAACATTATTAATCAATTTCAAGTGCCACCAGGTGCCACCTCTCAAGTTTTTGCATTACACAGTACAACATTTTTCAGCTGATTGATTCGGGACTCAATTCTGATAAGGCTCTTTTGTTTAACATAACTCGAGAACCACTAGTCGGATTTTGCTGAAAAAAATTTAGAAAAATCAAGAATTACAATTACTTTCATCTGTTTATATAACATTTTGCTACATAAGCAACAGTTTCGCAGTTATAAATAAATGTATGAAGAAAAAAAATATTTTTTGCCCAAAAAATTTAAATTTTTTATTTTTAATTCATAAAAAATTTATTACTTTCACGTAAAGTCGCATAACCTATGAAAAAAATGAGACATAAATCATGAAAATCGATGAACGCGTTTCGCTTTTATTCACAATTAAGTGAAGGTATGCATTTTAAAAATTTGCTCGAGATATGCACAAAATTCTTTGCAAAAACATTTATGACTTTTTTTATGATTCTCAGAATTAAAAAAAAAAAAAAAGCAATAAACAAAAGGTTATTTGATTTTTATGATTGCGGTAGCAAAGTAATAAGCGGTAATAAATATGCGAGGAAAATTGAAAGGAAAAAAGGTAAGTGCACTTTTTTAATTATTTGGGTTTTTTTTCGTTGGCTACCTGCATGATTTTTTTACACAAATTGCACCCACATTTATGAGTGGTCATGTTTTAGAACGTTTCGAAAAATTTTAAACGCACACGAAACAGGTATATAGACTCCCTTAAAAGATGCGCGAATTCATAAGTACCTTTCAGTAAAATGTTGAAACTTACGTAGTATTTATAGGTGTTCACTGATCGATTTTTGTCATTCAACAAGTGCTGGCGAACGCGAAATTATTTAATTATAACTGAAACTAAGGACCAAGAGTTTTACGGCAATGGAAAGTTTTTCTATTTCTCATGGGGTTTTATGCTCGAAGCTTCTGGAATTTGACAAAGACAGAACAAAATTAAAACAGTTTTTGCAACAATTGCACGTTGGCTTAAACGATACTAGAGCATGTGAAATTTTGGATACAATATATAAACACTTTTACTATAACTTCAAACAAAGATGGCAGGATTCTAACCGTACGAAGTCGCGATTTGAAAAAAAGAATGTAAATTGGCTTGAAGGCACATTTACAATTAAGTTTACTGAGGCTGAATGTTCTACCAGTTCTGCACTTGGTCGGCCCCGCAAATCGTTTGAGGAGTGCTGTGATCGCGCCAAACGATACAAAAGGGATGAAGTACGTTCTATGTTTCCTCAAGAAGTAATTGATTTTTCTTCTAATATTTCAAAAACCAACCACAAAATTTGTACATTAAAAACTTTGGGGATGTTTACAAAGCTTGAACTTACAAAAGAAAAATACGAGTATCTAATGCATTGGTTACAAAATGAAGGATATAACATACTCGTACCATACAAACAACTCACGAAAGAAAAAACTAACAGTTATCCTCTAGAAATTTCTATCACTGAAAGTTCAGCCAGTGTACCTCTGCAAAATCGGTTGGATCATACTGCTAAAAGAGTCCTAGAGACCAAATCAGTAAAGGAAATAAATAATATTGAAAGCGGAATTCTAACAATGTACTATAAATGGGGATGTGATGGGGCATCTGGTCAAAGCGAATACCAACAGAGGTTTTCAGATGATCAAATTTCTGACTCTCATTTATATATGACATCAGTTGTACCACTAAAATTATCATTGAGTGATGACATAAATAAATTAGTATGGAACAACAATAAACCTTCTTCCACACAATATTGTAGAACACTACAGTTTGCGTACTTTAATGAGACACCTCAAGTTATACGAGAAGAAAAGAGAAGAGTCGATGAGGAGATATCTCAACTAAAAGAATTTGAGTTAACAGTAAATAATCGTAACTTTAAAGTTAAACATGAATTATATTTTACAATGATTGACGGCAAGACAGCACAATCAGTAACAGAGACACCAGCAGCATCTTCTTGTTTTATTTGTGGAGCAACAACATCCAAGATGAATAAAATCGAAGAAGTTCAAGCTATGCCCGTAAATGAACAAGCACTGCAATTTGGTATGTCACCACTTCATGCGCGTATTAAGCTGATGGAGTGTCTTTTGCATGTAGCTTACAATCTTGAATTTAAACGTGGAAGAGTCGACTCAAATACTCGTCCGATAAGAGAAGCCCGAAAATGTTTGATAAAGCGTGAAATTAAAGAGAAAATTGGAATACAGGTTGATACTGTTAAACAAGGCTCTGGTACGACAAATTCAGGAAATACGTCACGAAGATTCTTTGCTAATCCTGCTTTAATTTCCGAAATCACGGGTTTAGATGAAGACATAATCAAGAGGTTTTCAACAATTCTCGAAGCTATAACCATTACCGAGGCACTAGATCCGAAAAAATTTGGTGATTTTTGTCTGGAGACGGCAAAAAAGTTTGTTGCACTGTACGAGTGGTACAATATGCCACCAACACTCCACAAAATTCTGATTCATGGAAAATATATAATTGAAAAGTGTATTTTTCCTGTAGGCTTATTATCCGAAGAGGCTCAGGAAAGTCGTAACAAAGACTATAAAAATATCGCCTTAGACACTCCAGAAAATGCAGTCGAATTGCCACGAACGAAGATATTATGCACCGAATGATGGTAACATCAGACCCCATGATCTCACACTTGACTCCTTCATTTAGCCAGAAAAAGCATAGTGATATAAGCGACGAAGTTAGGGCTCTTTTAGAATAATAAATTAAAAAGTAGATTTAAAATAAATAATAAATTAAAAATTAAAAAAATCATTTAAATTGTTTGTTAGTTAGGGCTTTTTACATTGTAGGTAACGATATACATTTGTCTAGCTTTCTTTATTTTGATTACTTTTGTATATAACTATATAAATAAAACTAAGTTTGTGATGAAATTAAAAATAGATTTAAAATAAATAATGAATTAAAAAAATCATTTACATTTTTTTTGTTAGTTAGGGCTTTTTACATTGTAGGTAACGATATATATTTCTCTAACTTTCTTTATTTTGATTACTTTTGTGTATTACTATATAAATAAAACTAAGTTTGTAATGAAATCATTATATTTTTTGAAAAATATACTTTTTTCCTCACCTCCATACAAAAATCCCCAGTGTGCGCCGTCGTTGAAAAATGTTAAATTTTGGTCGCCGTCAACAATATGTGTTACTGGCGTTCTGAACGTCTGCAATATCACATCGGCTTCGAATGCAATATTTTGACATTTATAACGTAACGACGTAATCTCTTTTGATAGTTTTCTACATGAGTTACATACACACATTTTTCTCACTTTTCGAGAAACGATGGAATATTTTGTTTCACATCTTTTCGATGCAAAAAGTTCTCACTAAAGTTACAGAACATGGGTACTGGAGTAAATTCGCCTTGGTATCACTTTTTGTATTTTAAGTTATATAACATGTGTATGCATTGTTGCGCTATATTCATATTACTTATGTTCAGGCCTGCCATTTTTGCCAATTTATCGGCATTTTGCCGATTTTTTGCCCCTAAATTATCAAAGTGCCGATTTGCCGATTTTTGCAACAAAAATGCCGATTTTTTGACTAACACGTAAAAGGCGATTACTTTTTGTTTGTTTGATAATAATAAGCGAAACTGAAAGAGTTGTAACATTGAAAAGAGACAACTGTTATTAAGTCAGCGCTTCTACTAAAGAAAAAGGGGTTAGTTTTATTCAATATTAAATGCAGTGTTTGTAATGTGTGTTGGGTTAATACATTTTTATTTGAAAAATATTCCACTATGAAGAATTAAAGGCCAAAGTTAAAAAAGAAATAATTTTTAAACCTAAAATAATTCAAATAGAAGCTGGGAATTATTTCCTTCCGAAGGTAACTTTATATTATATTCAACATTTTTTTAATTTTTCGAATTTATTCTATGAGCTAAATTTCAGTTATGTATTTTATAAAGCTTTTTTGTGATAGTTCTATTCCTGCAATTTTTCAGAAATGACTTTATACACTACCAGACTATTACAAAAAAGCTTTATAAAATACATAACTGAAATTTATCTCATAGAATAAATTCGAAAAATTAAAAAAAAAATGTTGACAAAAATAATTCAGTTAAAATTTCTTTTTCTATTAGGAAAATATACAACACTTTATATTTGTGTTTGAAAATGGATAGATAAATACTTACAAAAGAATAAAGGTAAGATAAATTTATATTCACTATCAATGAATATAATTTGAATAATAATTACTTTGATAATTAAATAATTTTTTTTAAGATTATAACGCAATTGAGGACGATGTTAGTACATAAATTAAATAGCCAATTCTTATGTAAGGAAAATTAAATAAATTTGCAAACTTTTCAGATTTATAACGTGAACATTTTATGGCAGCATTTGGTACAATTTTTGGTTCTTCCACATTCTTCGCAAATGTGGAAAGAATTTTTTAATGTAACAGAGTTTTGATGTTCACTGGAAAATTTATCTTTGCAAGTAATTCGTTTTTTAAAGATTATTTAAAAATTAATAATTTAAACTCAAATATTTGTTTTTATATGGAATATACATAATTATAAGAAAGTTCAGGAAAAACTTTATATTTAACTACAATTTCTTTGTAAAACGTTTATTTTGATTGATTGATAATGCCGATTTTTTTTTAAAAATATTCCGATTTTTTATCAAAATTATCTGGCACCCCTGCTTATGTTCCCTATTTATATGCCTTTATGATTCCCAAGTAACGGTATTCATTTTTTGCAAACTTTTATACAGTAAATGATTATTATATTTGTCAAGATCAGCTTTTGGTCGGCTAAATAAAACATGGCGATCCCCCAAATCTCAAAGAATACAAAAATTCGTATATTCAATGCCTGTGTGAAATCCACACTGCTATATGGAAGCGAGACATGGCTTATGACGAGTACTAAAGCGAGAAGACTGCAAGTTTTTGTAAACAAATGTTTGCGCATAATATGCCGTATCTTTTGGCCAAACGTAATCACCAACATCGATCTCTGGCGATTGACAAACGAAGTTCCCATTATTCGCCAAATTGCAAGACGAAAGTGGAAGTGGATAGGCCACACATTGCGACGACCAGTTGGCAGTATCACAAGAACGGCATTGGAATGGAATCCTCAAGGTAGCAGACGCTCTGGCCGCCCAAAGAACACCTGGCGTAGAACAGTCATACAAGAACTCAATATGCAGAACAAATCGTTTAATGAAATAAAAGATGTATGTTGTAAAATTCCTTTCTTCACAAAAATAATTTAATAAAAAAAAAAAATTAAATTTCATGAACTTAAGCCTAATTAAAAATATTAAAAATTTGGATTAAAAAAAAAAATTTTAAATTTAAAAAAAAAGTTTTAAAAATTTTTTTAAAAACACAAAAAAAATTTTTTTCAAAATATTGATCAAAAAGCTATCGAAGCTACATGGGACAAATTTTGCTAACACCAATAGGTAATAAGTTACATGGATAAGAAAGAACACCTGTATGGCCAAAATCTCAAACTTTGACCCCCATGGGACCGATCTTGTTGAAAATTTGTGTCTAAACTACTATCCAATAGGACTAACCTTGGTGCAAATTTCATCCAAATTGGAAGACATCGATTTCAAAATTGGGTCAATTGACATGTATACATATATCTTTGCCATTTGCGTATTACACTTGGGGTTTTAAACACGTTTAAACAAAATGTTGATTATAATATTGAATATGTATTTAAAAAATTTGATTGCTTTTCAAACTTTAGAGCTGTATAGCTTGCAAACTAAAGGCTGTAAGTTATAATAGTTTTGCTTCTTGTTACTAAGTTCTTGAACTTTTCTGTTTTTAAATACATACATATATAAAACTTTATAAAAGTACGTTTCATCAATATTCTAAAAATGAACAACCGGTATTCTAACTGCCTGTTCAACGATTTCGAACGTTATCATTCGTATAGAATTTTATAAGGAAAATATTTTTAAAACTGAGTGTATTAATGTTAAACATTATAACGACATGTCTTTTGGACAAACTAAGCTGAAGTTTTGGAACAACTGAGCTCCAGAATACTAACAAGCGGCTACAACAAACGGTAGAGGCTCTAATATATCTTATAAAGCGTATAATAGATGCCACGTTTATCTCCTCCTCTTGGTCTAGGAAAAATAGGTCTACAGAACTAACCATATTTTTTAATTTTATTTATCTTTTTATTCACTTTGAGTCACTTTTTTGTTCGTTTTTTTTTTCATTTGTTATAATTTTTTTAGTTGCCAACTGAACAATGTTGCCGTATCTAATACCAATTAAAATGTTATTTGCGTTGTCAATAAGTTGTGGTGCCATCCGTAATCGACCCATTTGATTTTTAAATTTAAGTTTTAATATATAAAATTCTTAGTTTTGAGTTTTCATTTTAATTATCACTAATTTTTAGTTTTGAATTTTGAGCTCCATTTTCTTTTTAATTTTAATATTGATTTAAATTTCTAACGGCCAATTTCACCAAGTTTATTTATTTATTAATATATGTCTATGGAATTTTATTCCTTACAGACAATTTAAAAAATAATTGATTACAAAATGATATGTACACATAAAAATATTATACATAATTAACAAGAAAAATTACTAAGTGTTGAGATATTTGATTATTGCCCTTTTTATAGCATTAGGATTTGATGAAAAGTCGATAAATCTATATACATAAGTTGTTAAATGCATTGCTCATTCTCCTGAGAGGGTCAGCATTAGCATAATTAGCTCTAACAAATGCAATTGACAATGGTATATAATTCCGGGATGGACGTTGAGGAATGTTGAGAGAAATATCATTAATCAAAAATCCACAGCAGATGTCACCATTAATAACATTGAATAAAAATGACACATTAAGCATAGTTCTACGACTTTTTAATGTAGGAAGTTTAATAAGAGCAAGTCGAGCAGCATATGAAGGCAAGTTTAAGGGGTTAAAACGTAATCCACGAAGACAAAACAACAGGAATTGTTTTTGAACCGACTCAATGGCATTGGAATGGATTTTGTAAATAGGGTCCCATATTATCGATCCATATTCAAGAATAGGCCGAACTAGTGCCATGAATAATGCTTTACCAATATACGGATAATTAAACTCTTTAGCCCAACGTTTTATATAACCCAGTGAGCCCCTTGCTCTATTTATTATAGCTGTTATATGCAGAGTAAAACTCAATTTAGGATCAAATAATATACCAAGATCTTGGAAGCTGTCAACTAATTCTACTTTATAATCACCTAGAAAAAAATCAGCAACATTCGGGTTATTTCTTACAAAGCGCATTGTTTTACATTTCTTTAAATTCAGCTGCATAAAGTTGATGTTGCACCATTCATAAAATGAGACTTAAGTCCTTTTGAAGTCGATGGTGGTCTAAAAGTTGGTTATAGGTTAGATAAACTTTGACATCATCAGCATACATTAAAATATTCGAGAATTTTATTACATTAGGCAAGTCATTAATAAACAATGAGAAAAGCAGCGGTCCAAGGTGGCTTCCTTGAGGTACTCCAGAAAGAACATTAATATTTTTAGAATAACTGCTTTTAAAGCAAACGGTTTGCGTCCTATCTGATAAATATGAGTATATCCATTTTATGCAATGCTTCGTAAAACCAATTAATTGTAGTTTCTTTACAAGAAGCAAATGATTTACTTTATCGAATGCTTTGCTAAAATCAGTGTAAATGACATCGGTTTGATTTTTTTGAAGAAATCCGCAGTTAACAGCGATAGTAACTTGTAAGAGATTTGTAATCGTAGAACTTCCTTTACGAAATCCATGCTGATAAGGAGATATTATATTTGCAACTTGATAACTCAAATGTTCTGAAATAATTTTCTCAAAAAGCTTAGGTATAACACTCAGTTTTGCAATTCCCCTGTAATTTTCAATAAGAGACTTATTATCCGACTTAAACAAAGGAACAATATACGACTCTTTCCACAATTTAGGCAGATAAGCATATTTAATAGATGCGTTGAATAAAATTGTCAGAGGGATTGCTAAGGAATCTGCACACTTTATTAACACACAGCTAGGAATTAGATTATTTGTAATCATATACACATCAAGAAGCAATAGTGATATTGTATTGTTTTCCACCAGGGGAAATGGATAATTGACTGAGTTATCATATGTTGAATTCGAGTAGGTGTTTGAGAAAAAATCAGCAAACATGTTACTTATAACTGTGTCATTGCTAGATTCAATTTGTCGATAAGTCATTGACGTACGATAACCAACGGTTTTTTTCTTTGAGTTTATAAATTTATAGAACGACTTGGGATCACGTTTTAAATTTAATTTGATTTTATTTAAATAAAAAATTCAGCCCTGCTGACGGAATATCTTAGATAGTCTACAGATGATCCAGATCGCTTGAATACTTTATAATATTTATTTTTCCTATTCTTTGCTCGAGAAAGCTGCACGTTATTCCAAGGCTGTCCCAGTAATACTTTAAATGTGCGTTTTGGAATGCACACATCCATAAAAGAACACAGCTTGTTGTAAAACACATCAAATATACGACACATGGAATCACTTGAGTTTGAAGAATATGCCAAGATCTTACTCCAGTCAGTATTACTTATAAGATCATTTAACATGTATTAGTTCAGTTATAATTAACTATCAGTTATTTCTGTCAAAATTGTCACACTCATTAGTGAGCTGTACAGAAATGCCAACATCACTGTTCGCAAAGTAACAGTACAAAGTCTACCCTCGAGACCTCCAAAGGTCTAAAACAAGGATGCATCGTTTCAGCCACCCTTCTTCTAATCCTCCAGGACTCTGCTTTAGAATCAACAAATAGTCAGGCACCTTATGGCATTCGCTAGAACATCAATGGCCGTCTTTGGTGACAAAGACTACGCTGCAAGCTGAAGTGCCTGAAAGAAAAATGCTTATGAGAATAGGCACAACAAATGTAAATCCGCTTACTATAGACGGACAGGCCATTGAAGACGTCGACAGCTTTTTCTACAACGGCAGCAAAATAACCAAAGACGGGGGATCAGAGGCAGACATTCGAGGTCGTATAAATAAGGTAAGAGTGCTTTTCTTAAACTGAATAAAATTACATCTCGCGTAAAACAAAAATAAGAATTTTTAACTACAGTGTCAATTTTATTTTACTATATGACTTGGAGTGTGACACAAGCGACTACTCGCAAAGTCCAAGTTTTTATCAACCGCTTTCAACTACATACTTCTATTGAGAATTTTCTGGTTAAACCCAATTTCAAATTAAGTATTGCTACTACGAACGAATAATTGCCCTATCGAAATAGAAGTCCGAAGAAGGAAATGGATTTGGTTACGCCACATCTCACGCCCCCACAAGATGATATCGCTAGAGTTGTCTCAATCCGGACACCCCAGGGCAACGTAGAAGAGACCGTCCAATGCTAAGTAATTTAATTCAGCTGTAAAAAAAAGGACATATATATAATTGTCAAAAATATTGTTAACTCGATGTTAAGGCTCAGTTAGTCTTTATTTTCTGTTTCTGTTCTGTTCCGTGCCGTTCTGTTATGAAATTGTAACAGTTACTTTTTCCGTAGTAACTTATCAGCCATTTATGATAAATTTATTAGTTTTGCACCGTCCATTGTTTTATTTTAATAACTTTAGTGCACATAAATATAAAAAAATTAAATTTTATGAATTCTTAAAATCAAAAAACAATTCATTTCAATGTAAATATGTATTTTTTATTATTTATTTTGCTGTCACTTACAAATACTTAACATGTTTTTGATTTTAACAAACTGAACCGCAACAGAACAGAAAAACTAATCAATTTCATAGGTTTTTTAATAACAAAAACAAGTCAGCTGATTCGTAACAGAACAGAAAGTAAAGACTAAAGGCTCAGTTAGCTGGGAGTAACAATAACGTTACAAATCAGCTGCTTCATTTTGTTGTATGTAAAGCAATTAGAACGATTACAGTTAGCAGTAAGATGTTACGTCTCAATCTGTAAGAAATAGATTGGTTACTGTTACTGTTACTCCCGGCTAACTGAGCCTTAATTCTGTCTTTAAAGTAATAGTTACTTTTAACTGAACTTGGTCGAAGTTTTGAATTTTGAATTTTAAGTTTTAATTTTTTTTTAAATTTCTAAGTTTTGAATTTTCCGTTTTAATGTTTTTTTTATTTATCTTAAAATTTTACTGCCTATTTCACGATGTCACTCGAACGTTTACGTTCGCACAAATAACATATAAAACAAAAACAAAATTAAAAAATTTGTTTTTGGTTTACATGTTATTTGTGCGAACGTAAACATTCGAGTGACACCGTGAAATAGGCAGTATATATTGATTTAATTTCCTAGTTTTGAATTTTGATTTGGTTATCTTTTTGTTGCAACTTAATTTTGATTTCAAAATGTTTTTTTCTAGAAAATGATAATGTTTGGATTAATTTTTATTATAAACTGCACGATAGCTTTTTTGTTAAAAATAAGGTCTGTAGCAGAGAACTTAAAAAATCAAATAATTTTTGATCCAATGGACTACTCATTGGACTAGTCCGATGTAATGTAATCATGGACTATGTCATTGTTAAAAAGTGTTTGTAGTGAGACGACATGTCTTCGTTTTTTAACAACATGTGTTCGTTTTTAAACGACTTCAAAACTAATCATCTTCAGTATACCATGAAGTAGTTTTAATACTACTCCTTTGTAATCCAAAGCTGGGCTATATGGTCCTGCCCTAGGAAATCGTAATGTTAAATAGAGCATGTTTTGTCCATACGTTTGGGTTTAAGACAGGCATTTCCAAAAATTTTTTGGTTGTGTATTAGTGAGTACCAGAGAGTAAAAAAATTGAGAGAATGCATTCATTTACAGCCGAAATAAAATGTTAGTAATATATTTTATAAGTTGTACAGTGTTGCCACTTTGTGGGTAATTACCCGAATTTGGTATAATTTTTACGGTCGTGGGTAGAGCGTGGGCAATTTGTTTTAGGTGTAATTCAGGTGTTATTTGAAATTGTTACTTCAGATAACCAAATCAAATCAAGATTCAATTTCAGTAATGAAATTTATTTCTTTTCAAATATTGTTGCTAAGAAATGTACATCCTTCTGAACCAAAGTCTCGGTTTTTTTTTAAGAAACGACTTCAATTATTAAACAAACATATACAGCCATGTCACAGAGTACAATTCCGTTCGGAATGATTCCATTCGGAATTGAAGAAAACATATTTGTTTATTGATAGAAAGTGTATTTTGATAGTTTTTTGGCCTTTCAGACACAGAAAACTCCCATTCCGTGCATGAAAACAAAAATGGTTTCATTCCGAATTTTTTTTCGTCATTTTCTGAAGCACCAAAATACGGAATGAATTCCGTTTCCGAACGGAATTGTACTCTGTGACATGGCTGATATTTTAGAATGTTTGGTAATGAATGTGGCAAGATGGACCCTTAGGTTTGGATAAAGATGCCTATCTTAGGCTGGGTTTTTGAGATCTCAGTTAAACTAGGTTTAGTTAATCTAAAAACAGATTCGTGCCGTCATTGCCAAGTTTGTATACAAAATTTTGATGGAACAGCTTAGTTTTGCTTAAAATGTTGGTCTTAAATGAAATAATCACCCCTATTATGTAAGGCGTTGTCGACGTCGACATTAATTTTTAATTGTTGTCACATCAAGGCGACGACTACATCACTTCGACGTAAATTTGGTATTTTATAAGAATGTTGTGTCGACGTCGACTAGTTATCGAAAATTTGACAAAAAAAATCCCATCTCCAATAGTTTTTTTTTTTAAATTTTTTGTTCTTCGCTCACTTTTTAACGCTATTTATGCTATTTTCCGACATATTTTTTTAACCGATTTAGCTTTTTAAAATAAAGTGTAGAGTTTGTTTTCAATTTTGAATTTTGTTCGCGAATTTTTGGCATGTTTTTGATAAAAGATATTTTTACTGTAAGTTTTCTGATTCTTTATAGCTTTAATGTTTATTCATAAATACATATAAGACTTTTCTTTCATGCCGCTGTTAGCAAATTTTTGCGAATTTCCGTTAATTTAGCAATTTTCACTGAATTTTTGTCATTCCTTTCAGTTTAAGGGACTTTTAATCAATTTTATGGTTTGTTTGATATATTAAAAATTTCGTGAATTTTCGCTGTTTTGGCATAATTTTTTTGTAACTTCCCGACATTTTGTTTTTTATCCGATTTAGCGATTTCAAACCAATTTAAGGGTTTGTTTCAAAGTTTTCAATTTTTTGCTTATTTTAGCCATGCTCGCGATAGCAGCGATTTGTTCCTAAAAGTTTTTTGATTCTTTACAGCTTTAACGATTTTTAATAAATATTAGACTTTACTATCATGTAGCTGTTAGCAATTTTTTGCGAATTTCCGCTAATTCTGAAATTTTAGCAATATTTTTGCCATTTCTTATAGTTTTAGGGCTTTCGTTATATATTAAAAATGTTCCCGAATTTTCGCTATTTTTGAAAATGTTTCCGAATTTTCGCGTTAAATTTACTAATAAAATTTGTGCCCATAACTTCTTTTAAATTTGCATTTTTTATTTCAAATGTATTCAATAAATATGTTAACATTTCATTTAAAATTTCTTTAACTTTCATTTGAGTCGTCGCAAAATTTCCTGCCGACTAAAACGGAGACAATACTACTCGACGTCGACTTAAAAGCGCCTTAGAAAAAATCACTTGACTGTCAAAAGTAATCGATTATTGTCAACAACGACTCAGAAAATACCATTAATGTTCAGGTGCCGTCGACTTGTGTCGATGTCGACTTTCATAATAGGGGTGAATAAAAAAAAATCACATTCTGCCGGAAAAATCCCAGTTTCAGACTACGTTAAACTAAGTTTAAACTTAATCCACATCTCAAAAACCCGGCCCTAGTGATTTAGAACCTGAAGTTTATTGAAAAAAGTTATTCAAACTAAAAACTTGCCTGGGGGAATTTATGTTTCCAATATTGCAACATATAATTAATTTTATTAATTTAAAGGGTATTTTTTAAGACCATGAAACATAAAATGGTAGACAACACACAAAAAAAAAAAAAAAATTTTAATCGCAGGTTGATACACGGCATAACCAATTGAAACTGATTTAAAACAAATAGACACCACGCCTGTCCTTGACGAAATGCATTGCAGACGTCCAATTTTGTTTCTCTTTTTCGAATAAAATGAACAATGTTGACCTCCAAGACACCAATTGTTGGTGGTTTATCAGCATTAACCACTGACTTCACAACCCTACGGAAAACAATCAATAAGTGTCACATCCCACGGCCTTGAAGTCTAATTGACAGTTTATTTTCTCTAAATCAACACATCGCCATCATATTTGGTGGCGTTGTTCAAGCATGAATCTATTGATGATGATATGCCTGATCAAAAAGTGAAAACAGTATGATAGTTCGTTTGACAGCTAACCTTTCGTAAGCTCTATGGGGCTAAAAAGTATCCATGATAAAGCAATGACAAGGAACATTTTAAACCTTCCCAAGATATATCAACCAAATGTGGAAGTTAAACTCTTTATTTTAGCAGTTTTATTTTATGTTTTATTAATTTTTCTTAAAGTCTTTAATGTTATTTTTTGTTAATTTAAACAAAATTAACAGTTTGACTAATATTGATCTTGTTTTAATGAGTTTGTTTTGTTTGTTGTGTTTTAAATAAAACTTTAATTTTATATCAGGTGTAATTTCATTTAAATCGGTTAATTTTGCTTCATCTCAAGTGTAATTTTGAATCTTGCTGGTGGTAACACTGAAGTTGTATAACACAATGGTACAAGATAAAAATTTTTTGTGTTGATAAAATATTTGTAGCAATTCTTTACCAATTCAATGTCGCTGATTTTAAAACTGCACTTTTTTTTATTCGGAAGCTTTTTGACTCTAAATCAGTTTCAAATATCTTATCAAACAATTGTAAAAAAATTTAAGATTTTTATGTTTTGAAAATTCATAAAAAATAAATATTGCACGCAAATCACAGCTGATAGAAAAAAAGTGCAGTTTTAAAATCAGCGACGTTGAATTGGTAAAGAACTGCTACACATTTTCTAGCAACACAAAAAATGTTCAATTTTGTTCCCTTGTGTTATACAACTTATAAAATAAAATCTTCTAAATTTATACTTTTATGGCAGTTTCGTAATAGCAGAATGCTTTTCAAATGGGATGAACTTAATTTAATTTACGTTGCTTGGAACAAATAACTTTTAAATCCGAAAAAATTTGTTCGCATAGGTAAGTAGTGCCGAATAAAGAGAGGCACTTAAATGAATTATTTTTCAGTTCAGGATAGAACTCGCCATCCAAATCTTTCCAGAACTCTACAATATTATTTTCGTCTAGAGCATTTACTTCGCTTCGTAGTATGATTAGTTCTGATTAAATATCAAATTCGAAGTTGAATACATCGCAACGAAAAGGGTTTTCGAAAAGATCTAATAGCGGTTGTAAAATTACAAAATTTTTAAACCTGTCTTGAAAATGATTGAAAAGTGTTTCAAATATTTCGGCATATTCATATCTTTTGTCGATTTCGAGATTTCTATAAGCAAGTGAAGTTTTTGGAAAATTGGAAAAATCACCAGTTTAAATTTGGGGAAAAATTAGAACCTGCTGTCACATTTGCTTTTATCTGTATAGGATTACACATAAATTGTAGGAGAACAAGGCTTTATTAACTTGTTTTTTTTTTAATATTTTTACAAGCACAAAGTACCACTGTTGCCAATTTAGAGATTTTCCCGCTAAATCTAGCGTTTTTGAAATGTCAATCGCGGGAAAAAATCCGTTTTAGCGGTAAGCGGGAAATCTAGCGATTTTCAAACAACTCTCAGCGGCTCATTTTCGCTACAAAAACCTTTCTCATATTTAAAATTTACATATTTACTTTTTCTTTTTGCTTTGCTTGCTAAAAACTATTTGCTTAAGGCGCCCGTACACGACATGTATTTGTCATCTGACATGTCTGAAAAGGTTTTAGAATTAATATTTTTTCTTTTTAAATTAAAGAAAACCCTTTTAAATATTTTTAAAACAACGTTATAATATTTATTTTTTAATTGTACCGTACAAGGCAAGTGCCTAAATTGAACTAACTAATATTGAAACATAAAATTCATGGTCAGTTAATCAAATGTACATAAGGAAACAAGAAAATAAAAAACAAAAGAAGTAGGTAAAGATTAATAACTATGTACAACGAAAGTGTGTATGTAAATGCTTTAATATATGTATGTTAATATGTAAAATGAATTTAAAGAATGTGAGCAGAGAAATTATAACGATGTGACATCTTAACATGCCGGCCTCCTTAATATACGATAATGTATATTCAATCTTCAATGGGTAGTGGGTACAGCTTAGTAATGGCACGTTTATAGATTCCACTCTGAGTTTTTATCTCGGCTATGCGATGCACCCCATCGTGACCAGGTATAGTTGAAATTATTCTGGCTAAAACCCATTTGTATGGTGGTAAATTGTCATCTTGTACGATGACGAGGGTATTCGGCTTTAATGGGGTGTTGTTTGTGGTCCACTTATATCGCTGCTGGAGCAAGTGTAGGTATTCTCTTGACCATCTGTTCCAAAATATTTGTTGTAGCTGTTGTAATCTTCGAAAGTGCTCTAAACGATTGTATTTAACATTGGTAATATCAGGTTCAGCGAAAGACGTTAAAGGCTGACCAATCAAAAAATGCCCTGGTGTGAGCGCTTCGAGATCATTTGGATCAGATGAAAGCGGTGTAAGAGGCCTAGAATTGAGTATGGCCTCAATTTGTGCAGTAACTGTAGTCATCTCTTCAAATGTTAAAGTTGCATTGGCCACTACTCGTATTAAATGATGTTTGGTCTGTTTTACGGCGGCTTCCCACAATCCGCCAAAATGTGGAGATCTTGGTGGGATTGTACGCCACTCTATACGGTCTTCTTGACAAAGTCTAAGTATCTCAGCTTTGTGATTTTCGCTTTCAAATAATTTTTGGAGGTCAGCTAGTTCGTTTTTTGCACCCAGAAAATTAGTGGCATTGTCAGACCAAATTGTTTTACACAATCCCCGACGCGCTAAGAACCGACGTAGGGCAGCAATGAAAGCAGCTGTAGATAAATCGCTTACTGTTTCGATGTGTACGGCCTTTGTAGTAAAACACACAAAAATACATATGTATGCTTTGATTGGTGCACGTCCACGAATTCTGGAATGTATATACACTGGGCCACAGAAGTCAACTCCAGTGGTTAGAAACGCACGACCTGGAGTTACTCTATCCTTAGGAAGACTACCCATCATAGGATCATTCTTGGTTGGTTTCGTACGAAAACATCTAATACATTGATGCACTGCATTTCGACAGATATGTAAACCATCAAGGGGCCAATAGTTTTGTCTAATGATTGCCAAAAGTGTACGTGCGCCAGCGTGCATGTGCTTAAAATGATAAAAAGAGACTAAATATTTTGTTAATTCACATTTTTTTGGTAAAATAATAGGATGTTTTGATTCATAAGCTATGTTACTATGGTGTAAACGGCCTCCAACGCGTATAACACCCTCATCATCCAGGAAAGGAGACAAGTTTTTAATTGAACTGGACTCTTCAAAATGGCCATTTTCCGAAAGGGATTTGTAATCTGCAAGGAGACGAGAGCGCTGACTGTTTATTATTAATTTGGTTCGTGCTGCATCTAGCTCGGAGACTTGGAGAGGTCCTAAATTCCGTTTTTCTACCTGGGATCTAATGTTGTTGTAAAACCGAATACAATATGCAAAAACGCGTTCGAGCTTCAGCAAGGATCCCCGATGTAGGACAGCTGTTGACAAATCAGTATAAATGGGTTTTGATGCCAAAAACACTAGTCTATTTGGTCTTCTTTCAGGTATCTCATCATCTTTAATTTGTGGATTTTCTAATGAAAAAGGATTATGCAATGAATTTTGTAAAAATTCTGGGCCCTTTATCCACAACGATGACGCCAAGAATTCGTTGGGCATTAGTCCCCGGGAAATTAGATCTGCGGGATTTTCTTTAGTGTTAACATAACTCCATTCATCAATACGAGTAAGCTCTTGTATTTTGGCTATTCTGTTGGCCACGAATGTGGTCCACGTATAAGATGGTTTTGAAATCCAAGCTAAAACTATCTTCGAATCAGTGTAGAAATATCTGCCCGTTACGGTAATCGGTAATATGTTAAGTAGCCTTTCTACAAGTTCCACCATAAGTACAGCTGCTAAAAGCTCAAGTTTTGGAATTGACAGTGAACTGGTTGGGGCAACGCGGGATTTTGCACATATCAGGCTAGTTGTTACAATGTTGTCTTCATCTACACATTTCAGATAGCAACAAGCCCCATATGCATCTTCGCTGCTGTCTGAAAACGAATGTATTTGTATAGATTTCATTACCTTTTTCGTCATCAAATGTCGAGGAGCCCGATAGTCGTTTAGTGTTTGCAGTTGAAAAATGTAATTTTTCCAGTGCTTCTCAAACCCACCTTCTAGGGGTTGATCCCAAGAAATTTTTAGTTTCCATAGTTGTTGCAGAAATATTTTGCCAAGAACCACCACTGGGCCGATTAGTCCAAGAGGATCAAATATTCTGCCAAGATTTGACAGAACAGTGCGTTTTGTAATTAGGTGAGTGGATTCAAAGGCAAAATGATACACAAAGGTGTCGTCATTGGGTTGCCAAATAAGGCCTAGTGTTTTAACGACTTCGTTTTTTCCAATCTGAAGATATGGCTCTTTACTTTCGCTAGGAATTTGGTCCAGTAGTATTGACTGGTTTGAACAATATTTTCTTAAGTTGAAGTTTGCTGCACTGAGCATTTTTTGAATATCATTTAAAAGGCTTGATGTTTCTTCTAACGAATTTGAACCAGTCATGATATCGTCTACATAAGTTTCTTTTAATATAGCTGCTGAAGCTTGAGGATATGTAGAGGCAGAATCTTCGGCAAGTTTTTTAAGGCAGCGAGTAGCTAAATATGGTGCAGCTGAAGTGCCATAGGTTACCGTATTCAATTGATAAATTCCGATTGGTTCCGAAGGACTTACCCTCCACAAAATCATTTGGTATTTTCTTTCCTGAGGATCGATTTCAATTTGCCTGTACATTTTGCTGATGTCTGTCGTAAATACGTAGCTGTATGAGCGAAAACGAGTGATGACAGTAAATAAGTCGGATTGAACTGTAGGCCCTACCATTAGTGTTTCATTAAGTGACAAATTTGTTGAGGTTTTTGCAGACCCGTCAAAAACTACACGAAGCTTGGTGGTTGAACTGTCTGCCTTAAGAACACAATGATGCGGCAAAAAATAACAGGTTTCTGGAATACCATCACCAAAATCTCCAATTCGAGTCATATGATGCAGGCTTTCATATTCGCGCATAAATTCGCAGTATTGCCGTTTGAGCTCTTCATTTTTTAAAAGCCTTTTTTCTAAAGCTTGAAATCGACGTCTTGCTGTCTTTAAAGAGTCACCTAGTAAGGAAGGGGGACTTCTAAATGGAAGACGTACAATAAATTTCCCCCCTTCAGATCTCTTTACTGTTGAATTAAAATGAAGTTCACATAATTTTTCTTCAGCGGTAAACGTTTTAGAGCAACTAGTGTGTGATTCAACTTCCCAGAACTGACGAATGATTGTTTCTAAAGCAGATGTGGGAGAAATATTAGATTTTAAGCAATGGTGACTTACTTGCCTTGGGCATATAATTCTGCCGGCGACTATCCAGCCAAGTTCAGTATTTTGAAGTACTGGAAATCCATTTCCAAGTCGAATTGATTGATCAATAAAAAGATCTAATAATATTTCAGCTCCTATTAGCATGTCAATTCTCTGTGATTTATAAAATACAGGATCTGCAAGTGTGAGATTCGGTGGCAAATTCCAATCAGAGATGTCAAAATCTAATTCAGGCTGGCGATCGCTAATACGTGGAAGTATATAAAATTGTAATTCAGTTGAGAAATCAGAACAATTGGATTTAATAATTGTTGATATGGAATGTCGAACTTCAGTATTTATGTCACCAATTCCAACAATTTGCGTTTGATTAAATCGACGCTTGATTCCCAATTGAACTGCTAAGCGCTCGGTTATAAAGTTGATCTGTGATCCCGAATCAAGCAAAGCTCTACAAAGAGAAGTAAAATTCCATTTATTTGTTACCTGTATTAGCGAAGTGGCCAAAAGAATTGTGGAGGACAAATTTGTAGAGTTTGTTGCTTTAAAAGCAGTTAGTTCTGAGGAAGTATAAATGATGTCACTAACGGTATTTTGGGCAACTGCTTGCGCAATATTAGTAAGGTTGTCTTGTTCGTTAGCAGATAGTCAGGCCGATTGATTATTACTAGATGTTGAGAGCTGAGAAGCTGAAGGCTGAGAAGCTGAAGGCTGCGTTGTTGAGGGCTGAGAAGCTGAAGGCTGAGAAGCTGAAGGCTGAGATTTGTTAACATAAAAGGTGTTATAATGCAATAACGTATGATGAAGACCTTTACATTCTTTGCATTTTTCTGCCTCACATGATTGATGCGTGTGCCCTGATTTGAGGCAATTATTGCATAAGTTTCTCTCATGAATTGCATCAAAACGTTGCTTTGGTGCTAGTGCAAGAAATTTACGGCATCTATAGATGAGATGATTTAATCCTTTGCAATAACTACACTTCTTTTGATAAACTGTGTTTTCTGATACGGCTAGCGATGTTCGCACTTGTTTATGAGGAACCTGTTTGACAGCATTCGATGATATATTCGACTGTTGACGATTTGACAATCTTTCTTCTAAATGATTGCACCTTTTCTCTAAAAATGTTGTTAATTCATCTAAAGTAGGAAGTCGATCTGTAGTTGCTTCGTCATTCCATTTGTCCAGAGTGCTGTTATCAAGCTTGGACAGAATGATTTCCACAAGAATGTCATCCCACTGAGCAACTGGCCTGCCAAGAGATTTTAAAGCTCGTAGGTGGACACTGACAGTATCAATCAAGTCTCTTAATGTTGAAGCCGAAACCTTTGTAATAGTTGCCAAATTGAGCAAATGTCGCACATGTTCACGAATGATGAGTGGTTTCTTTTGGTATCGATCAGTTAAAAGTTTCAAGGCTACCTCATAGTTTTCTGCAGTTACATCTACGGACTCGATTCTGCGCAATGCGCCATCCTTAAGTGATGATCTGAGGTAGTGAAAACGTGTGATGTCATCAAGAGCAGAATTCTTGTGTACTAATGCTGTAAATGTATCGTAATACGTTATCCACTGAGTGTAGTCACCTGAAAAGACAGGCAATGATATCTTTGGAAGCTTAAGGGAGGAACTTCCTGTTGGTAAGTTGTTGCTCTCATTGACCCTTTCGTGTTTTAGCTGATCAATTGATGCTGATAAAGCGGGGTGAAGTGTAAAATATAGCTCTTCAAAGGTGCCACGTATAGTGTTTGCTTCTTCTCCAGTCTCATATTCCTCGATTACGGATTGAACATTTTCAAAGTCATGGAAATATTTTTCTAGGGCCTGTACTCTTAATTCCACTTCGTGAATGGAGGCAGTGCTCAACTTATTGTTAACAAAATCTTGGATTCGTTGCTGCTGGGAAATTAGAGTTGCACGTTTAATTTTATGTTTAGCTATTTTAGCTTCAGCCATTATTGTTGAAACTTTATTAAAATTTTATTAATCGGTTAATTTGTATGTACAGTTTGATGCAGATGTGTTATTTTATTTTATGTAATGACAAAAATTGAATGCTTAAAAAAATAAGAAAATATTTTAATTTTTGCCAAAATTTTCAAAAACGCGACAAAAAATTTACCGCTATGGGTTCAATTGAATTGTTTTTGTTTAATGTTGTTACGTTTAATAAATAGACTCAAAACCAGTTCTTTCGTTAAATTGTCTTGGGTAATGTAATTTGTTGTTTTATTTTTAAATATTCTTTTCCTATTTCTTGACTGCATTGCAATGCATTGATTTTCTGCCGACGTTCTGGATTCTCTGCTGGCGTTATGAATTCTCTTTCAGCATTTTGGTTGCAGAGAAATAGGGAAGTAACAAATAGGAATATTCACAGCAAACAGATGTATTTAAATTTTTTTATTAATTTACTTATATGAAAACAATTTTATTACTTTTATCAAATCACTACCGCTTAAACAATGAAATAAAAAACTGGAACTACGTGTCCTGTCACGGTCGCCATGAAAAGGTTTTAGAATTAATATTTTTTCTTTTTAAATTAAAGAAAACCCTTTTAAATATTTTTAAAACAACGTTATAATATTTATTTTTTAATTGTACCGTACAAGGCAAGTGCCTAAATTGAACTAACTAATATTGAAACATAAAATTCATGGTCAGTTAATCAAATGTACATAAGGAAACAAGAAAATAAAAAACAAAAGAAGTAGGTAAAGATTAATAACTATGTACAACGAAAGTGTGTATGTAAATGCTTTAATATATGTATGTTAATATGTAAAATGAATTTAAAGAATGTGAGCAGAGAAATTATAACGATGTGACATCTTAACAATGTCAAATTTTCAAGTCACATGTAATTGTTCATGTCTGTCAAAATTGCTGTTTTACATAAGGTTTATAATATTCGGTCACAAACGTACATGTAATTTGCTTCTGACATTGTCTCTGTTTTTTTCGCATTGTTATTGCAGAAACCAAAGTAGTTCTCGGTTTCAAAATAGCTTGCTGCCGCCACGAAAATATTTATTTGCGCCGTAAAATAATTTAGCCATCTTAACATTTTTTTCTTTTATTTTAAAGATACCAATTTAGAATTTTATAATGAAACGGTTTTTATGTATATATTTACATAAATTCTATTCAATGGTAAGATGAGCATACATATCTTGGTATTGTAAAATATTAACTTCAGCCGGCTTATTATTCCGTCAATAGTTGACGCCGCTGCCAGTTTCTTCCCGGCATAGATTTCTGATGTCAGATGGTTTGTCAGAAGAAAATAGAGCACGCTCTAATTGAAATTTTGTCAGATGACTTTGCGTCTGACTTTTACAGAAGCAAAGTTAAAAAGGTAACACACGACATGTATGTGTTTTGCAGTGGGAAATTTGACATGTCAGATGACAAAAACATGTCGTCTATACGCTCCTTTAGGTTCACGGTTTTAATTACTTTAATAGTTTTAGGGAACTGAAGATTGTGTATGACATTTTTTTTCGATTTTCAGTTAGTTTTGTTAGTGTTGTATGTAGCAATTCACAACTTTAAGCTTGCTTAAAATTTTTAAACAAAAGGTAAGGTATTGATTGATCTTAATTGTCTCGACAGAACCCAAGCACTTACTTTAATGTAACTAATTTTATCTAATGCCTTAAAACGGCAAATAATTACCAAAAATAGCGTAAATGTTATAATTTTTTTTTGCTTTTACGAACTAAGTTTGTCATTCCGGGTGAAACTGTTTTAATATTCATCTAAGACCCCCTAAGGTATATTTATTATGGGTCCTTGAGTTATTTGATTAAGCCATGTCCGTCTGTCTATGCGTCTGTTGTCACTTTCAAGCGACTCAAAAGGGATATAAATATTGGCATCAAATTGTTTAGAATCCACCTAAGCAGTTTGGGATTGCAGTCCAGCACAATCGGTTCAGTAGGAAAAGTGCTATAAATTAAAATGTGGAACCACCCTAAAAAGTTTATCAGTTGGTACAAAAACTAACATAACTAGTGTCGGAATGCACATATTGATACAAGATTAAATTCGTTGTATATGACTAAAAATCATACTATTAAATCGGTCCATAATTAACGATAAGCCTCATATAAAGCCCACTCTCAGAAAAAACCTTTAGTGTGCCTAAAAACGTAACATATAATGCTATTGTAATATATTTGGTCCACCACAGTTTAATATGGCTAGAAATCACACTGTCAATTTTCGTGTTTATCAGTCCATATCTTACAATAGGCCCTATATAAAACCTACTTTTGGAAAACACTACGTCTAAAGCCCTAACAAATAATGCTATTTTTAAATTTAAGTTTGTCACAGTTTTAAATGACTAGAACTTACACTGTCAACTATCGTTCAGATCAATCCATAACTTACAATAGGCCCCATATAAAGCATACTCTCGGAAAAAGCTATAGAACGCATAGAACCGTAGAGCTTACAATCTGTGTTCTATTATAAAAACATTTGGTCAGTCAAAGTTGTATAAGACTTCAAATTACTTGTTCAAATTTGGTGAAGATCGGCCCATAATTTACCATTCGTACCGCAGGTGGAGGGTATCAAAGATTCGCACAGATGGATATATAACTCTAACTTATTTTTTAGGAATAAAATAAGGGAAGTTCGAAACCATAGTATGTAACTTAATTTGAGAGTCATATACCTTTAAAAAAGCAGCCTATCAGGGGTGTCATAGAATCCAAGTCGGTTTTGCTCATTGTCGGTTTTGCAAACCAATATTGGTTTCATTTGGTGTCATGAAAACAAGTCGGATTTGTTATTTTCGAATACAAATAAAACCGATATTCGAATCAGCTGTTTAATGTTTTGGCTCATGTGTTTACAGCGTTAAATGCAATTTTTGTTTTAACATTTTTGTAAATTATGAGTTTTGCGCTAAAATATTGTAAAACCTGTGTTTTTATTGAAGGAAAATTATGGAAAAGAAAATAAGAAGTGGTAATACGTACAGTAAACACCCAACAAACACGGAGGTTTGATTTCAAATTGAAAATGTTTTGAAATCAAACGTTTTCTCAAACAACAAAAGTTTGATAATGATTTGAAAATCATTTGAAAATCATAGCGTTCTCAACAAAAAGGGGAAATTATTTTCAAATTGAAAAATGCTTTTATTTTCAGCTTGCTTTCAAACGTAATTCTCAAATGTTTTTCAAATGTGGATTATAATACAATGTGGGATGTAAATAAAAATATTTTATTTTTTTTTATTAAAATTTTAATATTTATTTAAATAAACTGTGAGATAAACATTCGGCACCATAGCTTTAAGGTGAAATAATGTTCTTTCCGTCCTCTAATTCTTGCAAAGACGACATTTGCTACCTTTTATTTTGAGGATTGTAGCTCCGCGATCGTTCAACAAATTTTCTTCACTTTCCCGTTTTATTTTCCTTTTTTTTATTCTTTCTTAATCATTGGAATGACTCACAAATAAATTTTAATTTTCACAAGAAATAAACTGTTCACTTAATTTAAAATTTATTTTTAATAAATAGTAAAACACATTTAACCACAAAGTAAAAAATGTAACTTTAATCGCCATTTTTAATGCTTTTTTCGATTTAGTGCTGCCAAGTTTATTTTTGATTTATATTTAACATTTGAAAAACATTTGACATCAAATTGATAAAACATTTGATATCAAATGTTTATTTTCAAATCATTATCAATTTGAATTTAAATGTTAAATCAAACAATTGAAAAACGTTTGAGAATTGTGTTTGATGTCAAATGATAAAGTCATTTCATATCAAAGGTTTGACTTCGTGTTTGTTGGGCATATGAAATAAATGCCATCGTTGTATTACATATGTATGTACATACTTGCATTGCATTTGTTGTTTACATTTGTGTAATTTTATTGTTTTGTAAAAATATGTAGTATGTAGGTATAAAGCGAATTATTTAAAATATAAACAAATTTGTTGTTTAACGTTATAAATAAGTAAAATGACCTCTGCTGTTGTTGCAAATTTGCTGTTTGCAGAAAAAGTGAGAAGAAGACTTGCGAATTTGCAGCAGCCCGCTGCCGGAGAATACCGGAAACATGCAAAAAAGTACTATTTTACCAAATTATCAATTTTATTTACTTCTATTTTCGGAAAAAACCTAACTTTTGAAAAAAATAAAATAAAAAATTATGCTTTTAACAACTTTATTTATTTCCAATAAAAAAAACAAGAGCTGTAAGCTGCTTGGTTTATTTTCAATAAAAAACCGATAACATTGGTTTCTGTGACACCTAAAACCGACACAAATTTTAGTTCGAACAAAAAACCGACAACATTGGATTTCATGACACCAACGTATTTTTTTTGTCGGTTTCAAATCCAATACCGATAAGATCGGTTTCTATGACACCCCTGTATATCTTGATTTATATAAAACTTTAAAAAATGTTTAGGCTTTAGCGGTATTTTTAAAAAATTCCCGCTAAATTAAATATTTAGCGTTTTCTAGCGGTTTTGACGTCCGATTTGGCGGGAAATGTTCAAAAAAAGTTGGCAACAGTGCAAAGTACCAACAAATTCTTGTGGCTATTTTTTTTTCTTAATAATTTCTGCATTTAGGTACGTCTTTTTAACGAAAGAAAAAGGGACCCTTTTACAGGTATCAAAGAATTTTTTTCACAAACAAAACACATATCGTTAGCTTAAATGCAAAACAATGTAGATATTATTTGAAAATTACAAATTAATAGAATACAATATTTTTTTTCCCTAATAATATATCGGTTAACGCATTTTTATCTGAAATATTAAAAATTGATTTTAAATCTCAAATAATTACCATTTTACAAAGTTCTTTGCTTTGCATGTAAACTTATGAAATGTTATATTATTCTACATTTAAGTCTTAAAATTTAAACTCTAAATAAAAATTGCACGCAAGGCACCGGATGTTACCAAAAGCATTTTTGACCGCACAATATTTTTTGAGTGTTAGCTGAAACAAAATAATATAGCATCCGCTAGACATGTACACGTGTCGAAGTCACATCGACGACTGAATTGAAGAGCATAAAAATAAGTGTAAGTATTGGTGTGCACAATTGTGCAAAGAAATGGAAATCCCTGGTTTAAAACGTGTTTTTAGAGCATATTTCTAGCTTCCCTGATAATTAGTATTGCGGTTATTTTATTAAACTGTTTATGATTTTTAATCCAAATTTGTATATTTTAATCAGGCTAAAGCTCATCAAATTTAATTTAATTATCTTTATGAAAAAATGCAAAATGTAGTGAATTAAAATTTATTGAACTCACGTTCACGGCATGTTTTCATAGTAAGCATACTATCTCCTCAGAAATCTTTGCCGATTAACTTGCACCGCCATTGACGACCGCTGGTAGTCAATAGTCAAACATCAAACTTTCATCTAAATGTAATTTTTACTTGGTGGATCGATATTTGTTTAATTAATAACATGTTCTTCCTTACTTCTGTTTATTCTTCTTAAAGTCCAAAGAACATTTTCTTTTTTTTCGTTGACCTTCAGATAGTGTGGTTACTATCGACAACTTTTGGGGTAAGTGGTGTAGGTTAGAATCAAAATCTTACTTACCAACTCACAAGTTCTTGAATCAAGCACAGTTTTTATCTCACTTTTACTGTTTTCGGGTTATTTTAAGTACGGGGTACTTGACTCTATACAAAAAAAAAAAAAAAAAAAAAAAATATTAAAAATTATATTTCAGTTGTATTTTTTATTTTTATAATAATTCTTATTTTTCTTTTTTAAAAAATATAATTTTTAATAATTTTTTTTGTTGTATAGAGTATAAACTATACAAATAAAAAAAAACAATTATTAAAAATTATATTTTAGTTTCAATAAAAACGAACATTTTTGTACACAAAAGTTGATATATTAAAAATCCCTAAAAATCACGGGATTTGTTAATCCCGAAAAATCCCGGGATTTCCCGTTTGGCCTCCCTAATGTCTAATATTAACGAAAATTAACAAAAGAATCAGATGTTGAACGAAAAAGTATCAAAAAGCTCCCCTTATATGTTCTTATTCTCCCAGTTTAATTTATAATTTTATCTTTATAGGTCGAATATTAACGAAAATTCAAAAAGTTCCAGATGAAAAACAAAAAGTACCAACGTTTTTCATTTTTAAGGTTTTTATCCCCTTAGGACCCTGCACCTATAATATTATGTTTCTAATGTCAATAATTTAGAAAATTTAAAAATTATCACATGCAGCACGGAAAAGTAAAAGAAAGAAATGTAATTTCCCGTGTTTCCCCATTTTGATACTTTTGCCCCATAGAGGTTCGGTTGACAAACAAAGGAAAAAAGCGTTCTTTATTGTTTTGCCTTTGCCATTTTATACATAAGATTCATATAGTCGAAATATTCGAAAACCGGTTTCTGAAAAATATCGAATAATCGACCACCCTATTTATTTTTTATTATTTGATAATTGAAAAAAACCAATTTTTTTTTATGTGTTCTGCATATATGTTAGTAGCAAATTTAAACGCTTATAACTCTGAAATTATTGAACAGATTTTAATAAAATAAATATTGTGCACTTCTGTGAGTAAATAACTTTCATATAATGAATATTTTGTTCAAATCGGTTGACACATAGAGGAGGAAAGTCTTCTTAACTGTGTCTTTGCCGATTTATATATAGATGTAGATATAAAGAACGGTTTACATGGTTTAGAGCAAATAAAATTCGGCATAGATGAATAAAACACTCTTAAGGTATGTTCAGACTAGGGATGCCAAACGGGAAATCCCGAAATCCCTGGATTTTTCGGGATTGATAAATTTATTTTTATTAATCCCGGTATTTTTAATATATCAACTTTTGTGTACAAAAATTTTCGTTTTTATTGAATTTTTATACCTACTCTATACAAAAAAAAAAAAAAAAATTATTAAAAATTATATTTCAGTTGTATTTCTTATTTGCTTTTTTAAAAATATATGTTATATATAATACCTTTTGAAAATTCATAAATAAAAAAGGGGTGGTTATTTAAAAAATCCCGAATTCCCGGAATTTCGGGATCGGGATTTCAAAATCCCGAATCCCGGGATTTTCTAAAATCAATCCCGATTGGCATCCCTAGTTCAGACCTAACATATATTTGATGAAAAAAATCCAAAAAAAGCGTGACCAGTAAATTGATCAAACTTAAGCTTTATTTTTAACAATTTCTGTTTATTTACTAAACTTTATTTCTAAGATGATAATTGTGTAATGTAATTAAGTAACTGTTAAATAATGTTTGCTCTAGCCAAACGTTTTGCAAAAGCAAAAAATTCTTTAAGAAAACTAGTGGTTACGTGTGGGACGTCAAATATTTAATAGATGTGAACATAGCTTTACTTGTAAGTTATTCACTTTGAATATTCGCATTCATTTGGGCTAATGAGAGTGTAAATGCAAATAGTTCGCAAATTCGAATGCGATTAATTTCGTCTTTTTTAAAATTAAGACACAAATTTTAAGATTTTTCTCCAACAGAAAAGAATCTTGCAAAATCATTAAAAATAACTAGAATAATAAAAAGCCAAAGGTTTTTATTATTACAAGTTATAACGCAACAATATTAAAAACACAGTTTTCCGCTTCTACTAAAAATGTATTCGTACATTTTAAGTTAACGAAGTTTAAAGGAACCGGTGCAATATGTTTACAAGTACACACTATCAGAAATGTGATAAAAATCGATAGATTTCAAAACGATCGTTTTAAAAAGCTGCGATGAATTTCTAGTGGTTTAAAAATCCATTTCTGAATTAAAGTTTTAATTTTTTGTTTTAATTAACATGTTTTCTTTGTATGTACAATATAAAATTTAACAGAACATAAAGAGAATATAAGAGGAATATTTATAGTAATAAATATTGATCTCATCAAACAATACAAGGCGAATTTACACAAGGTGAACTTATCTTGCTTCGTAAGCAACAGCTGATTACTAACCTTGTGTCAAAATGGTATACCGTCCTGTTGGTTCTGGGGAATCTTAACTAAATTCTTTAATTTTCGATTAAACTTGTGAAATTTAAAACTTTTTTAAGTTATAAAATTTCAAACAAACACAATTTAATATAAAAACAAAATTAAATATTTCTTTGAATTTTTGACACAACGTTAAAATGTTTAACAGTGTTGTAAAACGTTTTCAAAATAAGACCACCTTGTATGAATTCGCCTTGAAACAATATTTTCATTTTAAAGTCTTATTTTTAAAATCGATTTCCATCACATACTTGCATTTATGTCTCTGAAGTTTTAAAACTCATTTGTATTCGAATAATATTTAATTTAATTATTCAATGAATATAAAGAAGAACAACATTATTGAATTTCCAATAATTTTGTTGTTCTATCAATAAATCAGACATGTTATAATAAATATAAAATCTTTAATTTCTAATAGCAAATTTTAACAAATATTTAGATAAGTATGTATGTATAAGTAAATGCACATACATATCATAGGAAAATACGTTTTTATTTAGCACAATATACGAATATGATTTACAAATAAAACAGAAGTATTAATCATTTAAAACAAATTTACTAAGCTATACAGACGCACATTTAAATTACTACAACAATTTAATTATCATATGTGAACTAATTTAAAATCAAAACAATCAATGACAAAATGTACTAAAAATCCATACGGTTCATCACTTGAAAAAAAACATGATCGCACAGTGGGTTTAGTACCCAGCGTCATGAGTAAATGCTTTACGCTTTTTGATGGATTCTGAAACCACAAATTTAAAACAAAGAAAAGGGTCAATTCCTAGAAATATATTTTGGCTGCTCCAAGTGCAACAGACATTCAAGATCAATAAAACTGGCAATGAAAGATTAAAATTAAAAAAAAAATCGCAAAAACTCCAGATCTGCATACACTCAGAAAACTTGATATTTCTTAAAATATTTTAACATTTTTTATTTTTCGAATTTATTCTATGAGCTAAGTTTCAGTTATGTATTTTATAAAGCTTTTTTGTAATAGTCCTATTCCTTCAATTATTCAGAAATGACTTTATACACTACCAGACTATTATATTGTATTTTCTTGTTACATTTACATACCTTAGCTTTCCTTTGGAAATCAATGATGTACAGAAAAATTTACAATTACACTATGGAACATTTTTGGGATTATTGTCTGGAGGGTGAGAAATTCCAAGTCAGGGTGATGGTACTAGGTCAGTATAGTAAAACCCTCAAAGGGTTTGGCGTTCGTATGTGTCAGTTTTTTTTATGACATTTTAAATTTTTTCCTTATCTTGATGTTTTTTTGTTTAACATAACTCGAGAACCACTTGTCCGATTTTGCTAAAACAAACTCAAAAAATTACAATTTCTTTAATCCGTTCATATAACGTTTTTCTTTATAATCAACAGTTTTGCCGGTAAAAATAAATTTGTGGAGAATTATAATTGATCAGTGCAAAAAAATGTTCAAGCCTGGATGTATGCAGCAGATTTTATCACAAACCTGCACTGCAATTTTTGTGACTTTTTTTAAGCGATCGGTGAAAATCGTCGGACTTTTGTTTGTTATTTGAAAGAATGCACCCACATTCAGTGATGCCAACAGTAGGGGATTTCCCCTTTTCTATGTATTTTTTTTCGGAAAATTTCAACCGTAGGGAAAAGAGGACACAATTTTTTTGAATTGAATTGAATTTTGATAAACTGAAAGTATTTTCAATGGCAAAAGTTATAATTTGTTTAATGTTTTTGTTTGCCTAAATTCCTTTTTTCAGACACAGTGGGATTCAAAAGAATGTTTGAGTTTAAGTGCTGGTTAACACTCTTCAAGTTTTAGCCTTCAAGTCTAAAGCTTAAAAACTCAGAATGTAATGCATTTTCTGGCCCGCTACGGCCTTCGTCAGCATTCTTTGTGTCGAAAAAAAAATGTTGAATATAATATAAAGTAACCTTCGGAAGGAAATAATTCCCAGTTTCTATTTGTTAAAAATAGTTGAGTTAAATACATTCAATTTATAAAGTATCACTGTCCAGTGTGACACAAAGAATGCTGACGAAGGCCGTAGCGGGCCAGAAAATGCATTACATTCTGAGTTTTTAAGCTTTAGACTTGAAGGCTAAAACTTGAAGAGTGTTAACCAGCACTTAAACTCAAACATTCTTTTGAATCCCACTGTGTCTGAAAAAAGGAATTTAGGCAAACAAAAACATTAAACATATTATAACTTTTGCCATTGAAAATACTTTCAGTTTATCAAAATAACTTAGCGCGTATAGATGTGAAAAAACGGCAATTAAGTTAGAATAATTATAATAAACAAATTAAAACTTCAAATGCAAAACTTTTGAAAAATGGCGGAAACCAGATTAAGAAGAAATGTATGTCGTCAGGTACCAACAATGTATGTCACTTAAAAGGTTTTGCATAAATTAATCAATACATATTTCTAAAAACTTTAAAGAAAATGTGGGATTTTATCGATTGGCCAAATATCAAACACGTGATGAATGTTTGCTCAATAACATTTGTTACTTACCTACGATAGTATATTACACAAAGATTTTATCTGCTTGTGCTTATTTAATATCAGCGTATTTTATTTAGTGGCTATTTATTTAGTTGCATATCCATATGACTAATTTAAAATATAAAAAATGCATTTAAGACTAAAAGCATTGTGTAAATTTTTAAATGTGTAAAACTGAATGTATTTGTGAATATTGTGCAGATTACGCTTGAATTAACAGGTGGTTTAGTCGGATACAATAAATTCTATGAACATTTTATATAATGGTTGTTTATATAAATGCATACATGGGTATTTCCACAGGAAAGTCTTCTTTTTTACACATTACGCCACCAAGCATTTTTAATTGTTTCTCAAAGAATAATTAATATATTTTTAACTTTGGTGTTAAGTGCCAATTAGTGAAAGAAAGGAAGAATTTCAACAACATGGGTCCAAAATACAAGAATATTTGTTAGGTGGCGCAACGTGACACTTCTGTGGAAGTGCCCATATACACATATGAATGAATTATGTTTTTTAATAAAAACTTAATAAAAACAATTTGCAATTTGTTATTAGTTTAAGTTTAAGCTCGAGTAAGTCTATAAATCTATTTTATAAATATAATAAGTTTAGTTTAACTGCTGGATAGGGGTAGCTTACCTATAATTTATTAAATTTTTAAATCTGAGTATACTACAAAAATCGGGAATACAAAAGAAAAAAATC
The DNA here is from genome assembly GCA_930367215.1 of Pollenia angustigena. Lineage (NCBI taxonomy): Eukaryota > Metazoa > Arthropoda > Insecta > Diptera > Polleniidae > Pollenia > Pollenia angustigena. Next base: position 17,846,286 of record OV884056.1, read on the forward strand.
GATAGTTTCACGATTAACAAAAATCGGATTTTTAATTAACTGTGTTAGTATTTTTAAAAAAAATTTCCTGGTAACACTGGTCTGCATTTATATTTGGGATGCATATCGTCGTGCCGATCATAAAATACATATTTTCACGATTTTTTTTTTTGGGAAATGGAATCTTTCCTGGCAACACTTTTATGTATTTATATTGAAGATACTTATCGTCGTGCTGAAGTTATCTTTACGTTCATAAGTTTATAATAAATTTTTTTTTGGGAAATTAAATCCTTACAATATAAAACTTTCGCAAAGGAAGACGAACTTAAAAACACATTTATACATATATATCGCTCATTTACATCAACAATGACATTACGCAAAAAATGAAATTTTGGAGCTAATGACATAACTTAAAAAATAAACTTTGAAGTTAGTGATGCAGAATTATTCGTCATTTTACCTTTCAACTTTTCCCGTTTAAAGAGAATGTGTAGTTATTTTTTTCAAGTGGTTAGAGCAAATTTTTTTGAATTATGTCTTTATTAAAGTAAAAAGTATATATGCGCTCCTATCTTAATATTTTATCTCTTAAAAACTAAATTTCTATAATTATTAACTACATATATTAAATGCATCTGTTTTTAAATTAATTCTATGTGTAATTTGCAACATTTTCTTTCCAATATTCTAAATCTGCGCTTATAACACTGTGCGACAAATGGTAGGGGTCAGTGATCGGGAAGGGTTCAAACTACCGGGGACATTATATCGGTAAAAAAGAAGTTATACGTGTCCCGGCGTTTCGCTGGGTCACGTCTAGGAATCGAAATATATCGATTTGAAAAATGGGCTAAAAAACATCAACATTTTTATAAAAACCTAAATTTTAGGGCTGCCATACGTCCTATGGATATGACTTATATACCAAAATATCGGAAATTTTTAGTAGAACATAAAAAACTTGGACAAGTCGGTTCAGATACAAAAAAGTTATGACCGAAATTAAATTTTTTTTTAAATACCCACTTCCTCAACACGTCGGTATATAAATCTGTCAAATCGGTTAAAAAATGGCTGAGTTAAAACCGAAATACTGAATCCCCAAAAATTACTCTTTTTATACCCTTCACCGAAGGTAAAAAGAGTATATATAATATTTTGGTATATAAGTCATATCCATAGGACGTATGGCATCCCTACACAGAAAAAAGTAAAAAACGGGTTTGATCACCAAAATAATTGAAACAAGCAAAAAATTGTTTAATTTTGCACCTATCACCGAAATGATTATACCAATTACTCAAACTTGCAAAAATTGCAAAACAAGGATTTTTTTCCAATTAAAAAGTTTTTACATTTTAATTACAAAAATAATTGAAAAATCTATTAATATTAAACAATATTTTAATTGAATGAATTAACAAATTAATTTAAAAAAAATCAATATTTTAATTGTATGAATTACTAACGTAATTGATTACAATACAGAAAATTAATTATTTTAATAATTGTATTGACTAAAACAGTGATTGACTTTTTGCATTAAATTGATTAAATTTTTAATTGAATAAATTAAACAGTGTATTTGAAATACAATCTTAATTCAATTACGCAAATTATTCAATCAAACAAATAGTTATTTGAATAAGTTTGTTAAATCAATTCAGTTGATGGTTAAATGAAGAAAAATAATAGTATTTAAAATATATGTTTTATTTAAATATGGTTTAAAAGTAACTTGTTTTATTTGTTTATGTTTAATTAAATACAAATTTTGGAAGATTTTTTTGACAAAGGAATTTCATACATACAACCCAGTAAAAACTTCGACTACAAAATAATGTGTTGAGTAATTGTAATAGCTCATGCTTAATTGTACAAATTTGGAAGATTTTTTTGACAAAGGAATTTCATACATACAACCAAGTAAAAACTTCGACTACAAAATAATGTGTTGAGTAATCAGAAAAACATGAAGGCACTACTTACAATTCTACTGAAAGAACCAATGAATTTTACAAGGGATGTCCCAAAATGAACGCATTTTAAAGTAAGTCATTATTTTTTTACTTAAATACATCAAAAAAAAAGTAGTTATAGAAGTTCTTATAGCTGTAGTTATAGAAGAAAGCTACTAAATAATGAGTTAAATAAGCTATTCATTTTGAAAAAGTAAGCGAAGTTTTTACTAGGAACTTTGTATAAAATTGTAAAATAACTCTGATTCTTCAGGGTATTCAAGATTGAAAACAAAAAACTGTTTTTGTTGTATAATTTGGCTGTACTTTTTCCACCTATTCACTTTAAACGCACAACATGAAATGACGCCAAATATAATTCAAGAATTAACAAACAAAGAAAATAAACACCAAATTTCGAATGCGACCATAAAGCTGAAGGTCCACACCATGCGTTCATGCGTAGATGCGTATGATACTTTTTGTGCATTTTATGCGTTTCTAAATTCAAGTTACATGCAATGCGTTTTATGCGCCAAATTTGTTTTTTTTTTATCAGCTGTTGTGCTAGTATGTTTAAGAATTAAAAACAATTTTGCCAAAAATGGAGAGTGTAATTGATATTTTAATGGAATTTATTTAATAGAATTCATAGAGGAGTAAGCTTTTATTATAAAAATATTCGTGATTTTTCACGGCATCAATAAGTTTCAATTCATGGCATTTGTTAAAAAAAATAATAAAAACACAACAAAGATGACACTCAGAAGATAAAAGTAATCGATAAGTAGAATGGCAAATTTTGTTCTTGTTAAATTGTGCTAAAAATTAATTTTAATGTATTTTATTCATTAAAGTTTATACAATCTTTAAAACGAAAGCTTTTTCTCTTATTAAAAGCCTTTTTTAATGCAAAAACATAGTAAAAAGTAATCCACCACACAAACATATTTATCGATAACATTGAAAATAATATATGATTTGCCATCCATGGCCATCAATAACAGCTGACTTTTTTTCACCACACATGCGACGGATACAAAAGTAGAAAGTAAACCTACTTTCATGCGTTGATGCGTCTATGCATTCTCTGCATTTTGTTCAGCTGAAGGTCCACACCATGCGTTTATGCGTCTGTCCTTTTTATGCATTTGACAAAAAAGTTGAATCAGTGTAATTGTATATGACAAGTTACACAACAAAATGCAAGGTTTACTTTCTACTTTTGTATCCGTCGCATCTGTGGTGAAAAAAAGTCAGCTGTTATTGATGGCCACGGATGGCAAATCATATTTTATTTTCAATGTTATCGATAAATATGTTTGTGTGGTGGATTGCTTTTTACTATGTTTTTGCATTAAAAAAGGTTTTTAATAAGAGAAAAAGCTTTCGTTATAAAGATTGTATAAACTTTAATGAATAAAATACATTAAAATTAATTTTTAGCACAATTTAACAACAACAAAATTTGCCATTCTACTTATCGATTACTTTTATCTTCTGAGTGTCATCTTTGTTGTGTTTTTATTATTTTTTTTAACAAATGCTATGAATTGAAACTTATTGATGCCGTGAAAAATCACGAATATTTTTATAATAAAAGCTTACCTACTCCTCTATGAATTCTATTAAATAAATTCCATTAAAATATCAATTACACTCTCCATTTTTGGCAAAATTGTTTTTAATTCTTAAACATACTAGCACAACAGCTGATAAAAAAACAAATTTGGCGCATAAAACGCATTGCATGTAACTTGAATTTAGAAACGCATAAAATGCACAAAAAGTATCATACGCATCTACGCATGAACGCATGGGGTGGACCTTCAGCTTTCAGCTTAACCACCGTCAACACTGTGGTCAGCCACAAGGCGATTTTTTATTTTACGCATAATATACATATATGTATGTAGGCTCATTATTGACGTTGTTGGTGGTCATAATTGTAATTCGTCTATAACAAATTTCAGTTCATTTTTTACTTGTTGATAGTTTTTTTTTTGCACGCGACGCTTACTGTTCTTTTTGATGACAAAAACATGTGTGTATGTACATGTAAGGGCAAAGACAATAAATTTTTTAACATTTTTCGCAAACTGTTGATGAGGGAGGAAAGCAACAAGGAGAAAGGAACAAAGTGTTCAATTCAAACAACCGAGTTGATTTATTTAATTAAACTTATAATTAAAATTAAGCTTAAAATCAAGTAAAATTTTAATTGAAAAAAAATATATTTTTTTTTAATTTAATCAATTAAGAACACAATCAAATTTATTTTAAAATTCAAAAATCACTATTAATTGAAAAAAAACTGCCAATAATTTTTTCTGTGTAAAATTTAGGTTTTTTTAAAAATGTTCATGTTTTTTAGCCCATTTTTCAAATTGATATATCTCGATTCCTAGACGTGACCCAGCGAAACGCCGGGACACGTATAACTTCTTTTTTACCGATATAACATTTCCCGTTGGTTTCATCCCATCCCGATTTTGACTGTCGCATAGTGTAATTAGTACATTGATCAGATTTGGAGTGCAATCGTTTTCAGCAGTTGCAGAAAATAAAAAAATTATATTTTAAGTTGATCCATTGCTCAATACTTGTCATTACAGCCGCACCATATCATTACTTACCAACGTCTTTTCGAAATTTGTATTAAATTTTTATATTTGATTCCATAAACTCTAACATTTATTAATTTAAAAGCCATTTTAAAGTTAATGCTGCGCAATGGGCTGTTGAAGAAATAATGGTACAGCTCCTTAATATAAACTCAGCTCTGTAAGGAATATATTTTTAAGCATGTGACAACACAAATGTAGAGAATGGCAAGTCCTTGTGATAAGGGCTATAATAACGATCATATGTATTAACATATCCATTTAAAGGGTGAAATATCAATTTACTCATCCTTTTAGTTTAAGGAAATTAGTTAAAAATTAATATAACTTTTGACAACCCACAGCCCCAATTAAACATTTTTATAATTTTATCTTTAGAACCCCAAATCTGGTGACCCTGCTTAAAATATCAACTTTGGGAAAGGGAAGTTCCATAAGACAAAGAGACCTCACGCAGAGAAAAAATATGGTTGGGCATGGTTACGGCAACAACACTATGTTTAATGTAACAATATATTGTTGTCGTACACAAATAATTATTATTTTTATTTAATATCAACAATATTATAGTTACTGTAAACATATCAATGTTTATCGCAATTATGAATTTGAGTATTGTTGACCGAAAAATAATTATTTTTCTAACAACTTAATTATGATAACTTTCTAAACATATTATATTTCTCACAACCATATCATGATATTTAATAGCCATAACATGATAACTTTCAATACATTTATCATATTATGTTAAAGATGCAATCAAACTATTTTTACTCTAATCATATTATATTAGCGCCATTTGTAAAATAATTTTGAAGCAGTTGTGTCGTTTTTTTATTTGTGAGCGGTTAAACAATTAAAAGATAAAATTCCATAAAAAAAATAAGTTTAAAGATGGTAAAAAATTAAAATATTAGCGGAGTTCATTCAAGTATTAGTGATGTAATAGTGCAAATGCAAAATATCATAGTTTTTTTGTAAAATCCAACAACAAAACACACAGATTTTTCGTTATATTTTATAAAAGTGCTACGATATTTCATCAACATCTTAAAATCGAAAAAATGGACACACGCGGTTGCCCATGAAAACCACAGATTTTTCATTTGCTCTTTTGCAAGCCTTATATTGAACTCCGCTATTTGATTAACGTTAAGAAAAATTGTAAAAAGCCACAAAATAAAAAATCGATGCAATAATATTTTAAATTATTTTGTATTTTTATGACAGCTATGAAAGGTGCTGTATCATAATATGATTGCTTCTAAATTTATTATGATTAACATGATGATAATATGATTACTTCTTAGCTTATTATGATTAACATGACAATAATATGATTAATTTCTTAGCTTATTATGATTAACATGACAATAATTTGATTACTTCTTAACTTAGTATTATTAACAGAATAATAATATGATTAAGGGAAAAATATTATGATGACATATTACGAGTATATTTAGTCATAATATGATTCAATAATAATCTTAATATGGTGACTACAATCATAATTCTTATCATAATATGTTGCTCTTAGAATATGTTTACCACAACCATGTTTTTTCTTTGCGAGCTGGGGATCTATTATTAGCGGAGTTTGGGTCAAATTATCTAGCGAAAGCTCTTTTGTTAAATCCTTACACAAAACAAGTATTTAAGTGAAGCGATAAGAACAGAATGTTATATAACAGAAAAAGTGCTTTATTCGGTTGTGCCGAATTTTAAATACCATTTGTCTAATGCAGCGTCTTATAGCCTTTTTACACTGATCGACATCTAACATCTACCATCAATTTGCGAATATGTCAAAATCTTTCCATAAGACATACTTATTGCCTTGTCACACTTGTCAACATTTAACATTTAACATCAATTTGCAAAGATGTTGGAATTTTCCCATAAAAATTTTGTTCCCTTTTACATTTTCCGATTCTTTTAGGGGCATCACTAAAAAAGTGGCAATAAATTCTGTTATTATTGTGGCATCACTGACAAAATGGCAGTTGCATTTCTCAAGTTTTTCCTTTTTTGCAAGCCTTATTTTGCTTAATTTTTCTAAAATTATTAAACAAAATGAATTAGAAATACATTTTGGTGTTATCTCTAAAAATGTTGGTACTTTTGTAGAAAAAAAGTATTTACAAAAATAAAAGTTTTTTTTCAGAAATGGTGACATTTTTTCTTAATAGTAGATGTATTTCACATTTTAACATCTTCCATGCGTTCCTCCGAAATGTATACAAGTGTATAAAGGGTATTACATACGGCTTAAAACCAACATCTGGCAAAAAGAAGTTTGTTTTGAAAGCAGCGTTACCATTTGACAAGTTTTCTCTTTTATTGAAATGTTTTTTTGTTAAGTATTTTTTTATATTTTTACACAAATTGATCTTCAAAAACATATAAGAGGTTTTTTTTAAATTTTGGCACTTTTGTAGAAAAAAATATTTTTTATTTTAAAAAAATTTTTTTTTTCAAAAATGGTGACATTTTTGTTTGATAGAAGATGTGAGCAATGTAAAAGATTCCCTTCAAGCAATTGGTAGAGTTCTTTAAATTACTTCGTCTCATTTGGTAGTTAAACAGTAGATTTTGCGGAATTAAACAACAACAAAATACGTTAGAGTTATAAAATTATACTTTTTCGTCACTTTGAAAAGTTGTACAGATAATTTTAACAGTTATACAATTACAACATTAGCACAAATGAACATTGCCCATATTTTATTGACTTCTTCGCAACGATTTGCAGTTAAAAAGTGAATACTAAGTACAAAGTTATGACAGTTTTAATCACAGAATACTAAGTAATCTGTGGTTTTTATTATAATTGCAATGTGATCGGTGGTGCGTGAGTGTTAAATAATAAAATAAAATATTTATACTGTACTCAAAGTTAGGACAACGGGTGGAACTAAAAGTTACCGAAAAGGTTCTAGTACACGAAATTTTTAAAAATGAGTGCACAAAACCGCCCAAACTCGTTCTTCGGGTAGATTGGGTAATTTTTTAAAAATTTCTTACACATTTATTTTTTTAGAACCAATAGAAATGAACTAAAAATGTCTTTTTTATAAGATTTTAGTGATTTTTAGAACAATTTGTTTATTCAATGACTTTAATCATTTCTGCTGAAAATTAGTGTTTTTATTTTATTTATCTAGTGAAAATCAACGTTATCAGTAAAAAACATTTATAAAATAAGTTTTGTAAAGCATTAACAAAATATGGTAGTTATAATATGATGAAATTTTTATAAGGTTAGTGTTTTCACAAATTTGCGACTTTCTGTTAATTCCTTTAAAAAATTTTGTCCACATTAGGTTTTTAACTTTAAAACATTAACAATTATTTTGATTAAATGTTCTGTAGATATTTGACTATTTGTAAAACTTTAACAAAAACAAACACAGTTTAGACGTAAAATGGCCCACTTTTTATTATAAAGAAAAATAAGAAACAATTTAACTTCAAAAGTGTTCTTTTTAGAGTCAAAAGCGATACTACTAAATTCAATTGATATTCAACCAAAGCGCTCTTATTCGTCATAAAATTTAGACAATAACACTTCTTCCCGAACGATGTTACTACATCAATAAGAATTTAATGAAATGGGGACACTATTTAGATTATTTTTCGATCGAAATTGTGTGCAGGGGTGTTTAACATTTTCTACATCTTTGATGGTATTTGTTAGATGTTGATCAGTGTCAAAAGCCTATTAAAAGGGATAAAATGTATGACCGACGAACATTAGATATTTGTCCTAAACACGAATATGATGGCTTAATGAAATTCTTAATTTGGCCCTTCAGCACCTAGGACGCCTCTAGACGGGTCAAATTTATGACCCACCCCACTTTATTTTTTATTTTGAACATTTTTTCTAACATATCTACCCGCTATCCCTATTGTTTAAGCGGGCTCCAAAACTAAATTTTATATACGGACTAGAAATATATTGAAGAAAAACTCCCCAACTGCATAGAAGTCTCCCCAAGTGGGGTAAAATGTATGACCATTAGATTTGTGTCCTAAGCCCTAAAACATTATTGCCCTTTATCTCCACCTCTTATGGGGGCGCCCATACAAGTATGGTGGTTAATTGAAATTCTCAAATTCCTACATAAGTTTGCATAACTTTCAAACTTTGGAGATCCCATTTAAACACTTTAACAATAAATTAAAACACCTAATTTTGTTAAAAAAAAATAAAACAAAAAGTACCCAAGTAAAAAAAATTTAACTTAATGGGCCACTTCCGGGTTTGCAGTACAACAGCTTTAGATAGCTTTTTACGTATCTTTTTAACTAGTGCATATCCCACATCAAAACGTTTCCAGTATAATAAATATAATAAAGACTTATTTCGGATTTAAAAAACCGGGTCTAAGTTAGAAAAATTGGAATTCAAAATTATCCCTGTCGGTTTTTTTAAAAAAGATCAAACGATTTCCTATAAGAATCACCTATATAGAATAATTATATTTGGCACACACATTCATAAATACTAGAGCTATAGTTATTTTTTGTATTTTCTACAATATTGATCTTAGACCATATAAAGTATATACATATATATTCTGGTTCCTTTAAGTTGCGAAGTTAATTATACGATGTCCATCTGTTTGTCTGACCGTCTGTCTGTATGTCCGTTGAAGTGTGTTTTTCGAAGACCCCAGATATGATAGGGACTAGGTTGTTTTATATTAATATCACGGATCCTTTAACGATGTCCATCTGTCCGTGTGTATGTCGAAATGGGGATTCCAAAGACCCTTGAAATGTTGGGGACTAGATTATCATACATTTACATCTCAACTGCATCTATTTTAACCCATAGATGCCTTGTTGTTTTTGTTTTGATTTTTTTTCTATATACATATGTATGTATATGGAGAACGGCAAGAGCAAACGTTTCCAAATAAGGAACAAGCCTCTTGTTTATCAATCCGACAAAATGAGGGCGGTATAGGAGAAGTGAGCGTGGCACAAAATATGACTTTTTGTTCTTATCGCACCATTGTGAAGGATATATAAAACAGAGTTGGTGGTAGTGCACTAAATTTGCAGTTTCCACTAAAAGTAAGTTATAGTGCAAAATTTTTCACAATCACTAATAGCTATTTAGTGGTGAGTTGAAAAATAACAGCCTCACTAAGCAATAGTGGAAAGTTTTTCACTAAAATTAATTTAGTTATAGTGAAAAACCTTTTTTTACATCTTAGTGCAAATTTTTTTTCTCCACAACAGGATAGTGGAAAAATATAATCATTCACTAATGTTAATGGAACGCAAATACATATCATTATATTGAATTATTTTATACTTTTTTATTTTTAATATTTTTTAAATTAATTAATACTAATATTAAAGAACAAAATTAAAAAACAAAAGGAAATAGTAAAACAAAAAAATATGGAAGTTTCATCAATATATTAATATAAGAAATCAAATTAAATTAAATACATATTGGCACATAAAAACCTTAGCAATTATTTGCCTTCAACAAAACTAATTTTTCAAAATTAGAGTCAATTTATTTCTGCGAGGAGCGTCTACCATTCCACTGAAAGAAAAGAGTCGCTCTACTGGTGCAGAAGATGGCTAATGTTTAGGGTAGTCAAAAATAGTGGAAAATCAAAATGTTGTCACTATAGTGGGATGTAGTGGAAACCTTAGTGCACTAAATATTTAATGCACTACCCCCAACTCTGATATAAAATACGGCATAGTCGAATATAGCACTCTTGCTTGTTTTTAAATAATTTTATGTTGAAGTGTTACCTAAGAACAATTATTATCACTTTTTTTGTCAACACTTGACAAAATCGCTCGTTATGAACTTTCATTAAGAGAGTAAAAGTAAAATAAACTAGAAAAAATGGAATTCATTAAAAAATTGAGCTTCAAACGAAGCAGGTTTGTAAGGGAGAAATGTTAGAGTTTCGCTTACCATCTTGCTTACCATCTCGCTTACGGAAGGCATGCAATTTATATGGTGAGTTCCCACTTTGAAGCAATACATTTTTGACACAAAAAGCGTTTTATTCAACGCATAAAAAAACTTGTGAGTGTAGCTATCAGATTTAAACACTGCAGGTTTTTTTTAGTATTCTCCCTTACAAACCTGCTTCGTAGTAAGGGAATGCCGTGGCACTTGAAATGTTATTTTTTCTTTAATAAAATTTGTAAAGAGTTCCTTCACTTACTTTACTGTATCTGTGTTTGTCTTATTACGTAACGCATAGTTGTGCGCTTATTTTTTTAAATGTACAATTAGTGCTTTGCAAAATAATAATAATTTTTATTGGGATATTAACCTAAAATTGCTTTTTGGCATATTTAACTTTAACCACGTTTAATTTAAATAAATTTATAAAATATCAATCCTCAACATATTAAAATTATTTGTTTGTACAAACCAGCGTTTAAAAAACTGCAGTCAAAGTAGAAAAACTGCCATTCCTTCCACTTTTTTAGTTGTCACTCGCCAAAAAAATGTTGCTTTTATTTCTGATTCATTAAATGTAAACAGTTGCTGTCAAACCAATTCAAAAAGCGAAAAGTTATACATATGTATATTTTCGTTTTTTGTTCGACAGCTTTTGCTTTCGACTGCAGTTTTTTAAATCCCGGTACAAACCATTTGCTTATGATTGCTTGAAAAACGTTTACAGCTGTTTTATTATCCCAAAAACATATTTGTCAAACTGTTTGCGCTGCCTAGTGCTAAATTTAATAATTTTAGTGAACATTTTGCAGAGTCAATAAAGAAGCATTCAAAATTGTCGAGAATAACTGTTTAAAATGTATTTAAAAATTAATATGTAACTATGTTGTGCCATTTATTAGCAAAGTGTGTGTTTGCCATGACGTTTTTTTAATTTAATTTATTTTATTTATTCGTCTATGGAATTAATCCTTACAGACTATTTATACAACACAAATGTTAATAACTCACACAAAATAATTAATTATGAATTTAACAAAAATTATTATTTTACTTTTAGTTACATTAGTATTTAAAGAAAAATCTATAAATCTAAACAGTTCATTAAATTGAATACACATTCTCCTGAGAGGGTCAGCGTTTGCATAATTAGCTCTAAAAAACTGAACGGATAATGGTGAGAAGTAACGTGTTGGTCGTTGAGGAATGTTGAACGAAATATTGTTGATCAGAAAACCAGAACAAACATCACCGTTAATAATATTCAATAGAAACGAGACATTTAACATAGATCGTCGGCTTTTTAAGGTTGGCAGCTTAACAAGGGCGAGCCTGCTGGTATATGATGGAAGACTTAATGGGTTGAAATTTAAACTTCGAAGACAGAACAACAGGAATTGTTTTTGAACAGATTCTATCCTGTCGATATAAGTTTGGTACATAGGGTCCCAAATTATGGAAGCATACTCCAAAATAGGTCTCACAAGTGATGTGTATAAGGTTTTAGTTACATAAGGGTCATTGAACTCTTTAGCCCACCGTTTTATAAAACCAAGTACTCCTCTGGCTTTGTTTAACATAATTGTTATATGATTAATGAAACTTAGTTTAGGATCCAATAAAACACCAAGATCTAAAAAGCTATCCACTTTTTCTAGTTGATAATTGCCCAGCATATAATTTACAGATATCGGTCGCTTTCGGACAAAACGCATATATTTGCACTTTTTTAGATTCAGCTCCATTAAATTTCAATTACACCATTTGTAAAACGAATCCAAGTCATTTTGTAGTAAAACATGGTTGGAGTATTCACTAATACTCAAGAAAATTTTCACATCATCAGCATACATTAAAATACTTGAAAACTGACTAACTTGTGGTAAATCGTTTATAAACAAGGAAAATAAAAGCCTATTCGGCCCTTTAAATAATGGCACTAAATCATATGTAAATGGACGGCAGACTACTTTTAACATTGTCATTGTTGTAAAATATATTTTTCCAAAGAGCAAATAGTATTCTTGTTACCTAACTACTCATTGATTAAACGATAACTATTTAATAAAACGTTCAAAAGTTTAAAAAAAATTTAAAATTAAAATTATCAAAATAAAATTTATTTTGTTAATTAAAATATTTCACAAAAAAGCACATTTTTAACAAATCACACCCAAAATGTGTTAATTGAATTGAATTTACTTAGCTTTCATTTTTAGCTACGCATTTTAACTGACAAAGCTAAAGCTTTAAGTAAAATTATTTAAGTAGAAAACAATAATAATATTTTACAAAATAGAAATATTTAATAACTTACAAATTTTTTGTAAAAAATAGATTTTATCATTATAATTCCTCCTAATTTTTTTTTAAATAATTACAACTCTATAAATAACATTAATACACGGACAGAAATTTATTTTCTAAAGTAATCAATTTCGTTTCTTAAAACAAGTTAAACCGAAATCCAAAATAATTTCTTGATTTTAACTACAAATCCAACAAAAAGCTGTAGTAAACACGTTTGTTAAATAACGCAGAATAAAACAGTTGAAGAAACTATATCTGTCTCTCTCCCTTACTCAGCAACTTCATTAATTTACAATACTAACAAAAAGGACACTCACGATTTGTAGTATAAGACAGTGATGTTAGATGTTTTTTTCGAGTTATCGTCAAAATTTGAAAAAAAAATCGTCATAATCGTCATTAGTTCTGAAAAATACCGTCAAAAAATCGTCACATCACATTTTATCAACACGGATTAATTACTCTATTAAAACATAAAAAAATAATTAAGTATAAAATTATACAAAACCAAAAAATATAGAATTTTTAATACTTAAGACGATTTGGTGGGGCTTTGATATTGCTCTCCGGAGATTTTCGTCAAACACTTTCTGTCATCCCCAAATCTCCTGCTACGGATGAACTTAACGCGTGCCTGTAATCGTCGTCTTTGTGGAGGCATGTCCAGAAGTTGCAATTGACCACAAACATGAGAGTCGCGTTGCAGAACGACCCGTCGGCTGATAAATTCTCGGGACAACTGCTGGAGCTTGGCAACGGCCAAATTCCTGTTGATGTTTCGAATGGATTGATATCGTTCCCTGACAAATTTTGTAAATTCACATCAACCCATTATTCCAACTGACCTTCCATTCCAATTCAAGCGGATTCAGTTCGCCGTTTGATTGGCATTTGCAATGATAATCAATAAATCGCAAGGCCAATCACTAGAAGTCTGTGGGATTAATCTCGAATTTCCCTGTTTTCCGCACGGTCAGCTGTACGTTGCATGTTCGCGTGTTGGGAAACCGTCTTCGTTATTTGTTTTGGCGCCGGAAAACAAATCAAAAAACATTGTTCATCAAATTGCTCTCTTCTAATTCCATTCAAATAAATCACATTGAAAATTTAAATATTTGTGTTGTATTATTACTCTAAAGTTTGTCTGAAGGCTTAAAATTGGGACGAGGCGAAGTTCGTCCGGTTCGCTACCCTCCAAACATTTTTGAAATTTTTTGGCGATTGCTTGTTTGGCGATGATAACGCGATCCCATTCAGGGAATACGAATCGCTAACCATCGCCTGCGCCTTACAACTAGGCGATGAATATGCGAGCGCACACAAGTAGCGGCAATCATCAGTGTTTTTTTATATCTTTCGATAGAATTTTTTTTTCTTGTTGTTTTGTTAAGGTAACGGGAAAATAAATATTTGGTTTCAAAGACAATTAGCAAAATTGGCATTCCAGTTGAGCAAGTGATTTGTGAAAGGTGTGTTATTGTAATTCATTTAAATAATATTTAATATATCCCTGAAAGCAATTTTCATCGCCGAATCATCGCCCGCGAATCGCCGGCAAATTGTCTAACATCGCAGTGATGCATCGCGTGGAAGCTAAATACGATCCTCTGGCGAATCGCGAAAACTTTCGCATGTGTTAACCACGCGATTCATGTAACGCGGCACACGATGTTCACGCGAATCGCGGTACGCGATGTCCACGCGAATTCGCGTGGTTGACACATTCAAACGACTCGCCAGAGGATCGCATTACGCTTCCACGCGATGCACCGCAGCGATGTAAGACAACTTGCCGGCGATTCGCAGGCGATGATTCGGCGATGGAAATTGTTTGCAGGGTAGAATAAATATATATTCGCCTCTACACACATATACAAACTAAGAAAAAACTTTACTTGTCAGCAGCGTTACCGTTAAAAATTTTCAAAAAGGGGCACAAAAAGGGGATTTTTCAAAAAAAAGTGTCACAAAAAGGGGAATTCTGAGAAAAAAGAGGCAACTTTAAAAACAGGAAAATTTTCAAAACAAAAAAAAAATCATATGTATTTATTAAATTATTTTCATCGAAAACTAATCATAAAAAATATGTATAATACAATTTGTTTGGGAAAAAACCCACACACACATATGTGTATATATACATATATCGTAAAAATTCATTTATTGTTTGCAAGTAAACGTTTATAAACTGTTGCATACAATTTTTATTTCAATTATTTATACAAAAACAGTTAATAATTACTTGTAAATAGAAGGAGCAGCGTTGCCAGAAGATTAGGAAGGAAAATCTTCATTTAGCGAAAAACAATCTTATTTTGAAGAGAGAAATCTTAAAATTTTTTATAACAAGGGCAATATAAAAAAATGATTAACTTTGTATAAGAACATACGTTCTTCTTATTATGGAAACTATTTAAATTGAACTACATAATTTTTAAAAAAAAATAAATTGGTTTTAAGTTAAATTTTTTATAAAAATTTTTCTAAAAATACATTTTGAAAAACCAATAAACAACAAGCTGTTACAAAACCTTATACAAAAAACTTTACATTTAAATCAATTTAAAAATATTGATAGGAGGATAGTTAATATCAGGTTTTTTTGAAAACGTAAATATTTGTATATTTATTAATCAAAACATCACTTGGAATTCAATCTTCCAAGTTATTTCGATAAAAATTGAAAGCGAATAACATTGACTGACAGGTATCTATCTACTTTCAGTCTATTTGACAATTTATTTTTTAATAATGCTAACTTAGAAAAAATCCGCTCAGCGGATGCGCTACTATGTGGTAAAGTAAAAACATACGAATCAAATGTAAACAAATTTGGATATAAATTGTCACGCAGTTTTTTAAATTGCCAATTTTGTACCGAAATGTTTGAGGCTAAGTGCCGGTTCACACACGTCAAGTTTGATTCGTCAAGTCTTGAGTTTTTAGGAGAGAGGGGAAAAGTTATGGCATTCTCTTTTCCCTTCTCTCCTAAAAGCTCAAGACTTGACGGCTAAAACTTGACGTGTGTGAACCGGCTCTAAGATATATTAAAAGTTGCTTCATAGCTTTTATCGTTTGATCTGTTTTTTAAAAGTTTAAACTCTTTTACAAAATCCTCTGGGTTAGTAATTATATCAATAAAAACTGAAACAATTTCAAAATAATTTATGTCTTCAGCTAAATTAATAAATGCTGGATCTAAAACCTTTAATGAACTCCGTCTCTTATCGCTAATATTAAAAGGGGCACAAAAAACTAAAAAATGATACAAAAGGGGATTTAAAACAAAGGGGCCAAAAAGTCAAAAAGGGGCAAAAACCAAAACTTAAAAAATTACTAACACACTTGCAACAATTTTAGATTAGTTGTTCCACTCTAACATATGTATATGTAAGAATGGTACAACTAACATTTCCCAAATAATGCCAATATTTTAATACATTTTTGTCATACGCGTGTAAAAATTTGTGAATTTCTTAAATTTAATATTTGCGATTGGTATTAAAGGAAAAAATCAATTTAATTAAATTTATAATTTGTGACTTAAGTAGTGAGATAAAAAAATGACACCGAAAAAAATCTGTAATCAGAATGATAGTAATAAAGGAGGGCGGATTGATGGCGGCTTCAGAGAACGTGGTGCTGGATTATCAGGAAACAACAGAGGTCATGTGCGAAAAGGTCTTTTTGAAAGGAGTGCTCGTTCAACAGGTAGCGGTGATTCAGGTGGTGGCTTTGGCCAGGATAATCGTTTATGATTTATGATGATAATAAAGGTACAAAAAGAATTATTCAAAATCCTGATCGCTTTTCAAGTATGTATATAATTTTTTGCCACAAATTGTTAACAAAATAAAATGTCTTCTTAAGATCTACGATTAATTGATTGGAAATACTTATGTTTACCTACATTTCCAGACTCATGCAAGAAGTGGAACCTCAAAGAGCAGCCACAGAAATCATGGTACGTGGTATTTACTTTACTCACTGTAATGTATTAATGAAATTCCATTTAATTTTTTTTAATAAAAATATTTAATTTAAAATCAAAATTAAAAAAAGTATTTTTTTATAAAGGTTGATATTAACCAATTTTTACGTTATAAATAACTAGTTAGTGCTAACCAATATTTACGTTATGACTAACTAGTTAGCATTAACCACTATTTTGGTTATCATTTACTAATAAAAAGCAGCAGAGTAAGCAGTACAGATATATGTTCCGCAGTCGAGTGGAATTCATTAGTTAGAAAGAGAGGCAAAATCACATGTACACAAGAGTTTCGGTTAGTTTTTTCATTTTGCTCTTAATAAACTAATAGAAACTTTAACCAATATATTGGTCAACACTACCGGTCATATAACTAGTAAAATGACCGGTAGTCTTCTTGTAGGGGTGTTATAAAATTGATGCCAGATTAAAGTTTAAAATAAATTTATTGACGGGATTAAGACGTCAAAACCTAACATAGCGTCTTCACCTGACAATTTTTTGTCATACCAAACGTCAAACTTCATATCAAAAAAACGCTGACAAAAATTTTCGAGTTTTTTTTATATAGACTTTGACGTTTGGTATGACAAAAAATTGTCAGGTGAAGACGCTATGTAGAAAAAAATCGTCAAAATGTCGTAAAATCGTCACATCTAACATCCCTGGTATAAGATCGTATTAAGTGAAGCAGAGTTGTACACTTAATACAAAGGGTGAAAACCGTTTATATGAAAAACTAACTATATATAAATTTGAAGTGATATTCAAATAGAATTGGTGAAATTGACTATAAGCAACGACAACTTGATTAAGGTAACTATAAAATTAAAATAAATTTTTTTAGCTGTATTTAAGTAAATTTTAGTTTGCTTTGAGTCATAACTTTTTGCTTAAAACAAGCCACACATACATATGTTTACAATAACAAATGTTTGGCTTGGACGTGAATGGTGCAAAATTTTCTTGGTTTAAGCCATATTTTCTGTTGATTCAGGAAATAATTCTTTCCGTGTAAAGTTGTTACGCTGCCTTTACACATGCAAGTAGTGGCATGCCACTGTTTTATACAAATTATCAAATTATTGCTTTGCTGTTTACATATATGTCATAAATGCCACTGTGAGTTCATTTTCAAAATGTCGTCGAAGCGTCAACTTGAGAAAATTTGTTAACTTCTAAAATTAAAAAAAAGTACCTGAAAACAAGATAGAGTTACCGAGTTTATATTATTGACAAATTTTTAAGGAAATGGTTAACATTTATTTATATTAGCATTATTTGAACAATATTAATGCTCTATAGTTAACAAACTTGCTTTTTTTAATATGCGTTTCAAAAATTGAATCATAAAATTACATTTATTAAGTTAAAACCTTAATTAAAATTCGACAATAATCCCGTAAATTTGCATTAAATTTTTAACAGGGTAACATTGTTTATGATTTTGTCATTAAATGGCATGCAAGTGCCAAATTTCCACTCGCATGCAAGTTTTGCTGCCACTGGAGCTGCCATTGCGAAAAATGTGAGTGTGTGGAGTTTTAGTTGTGTTGACGTTATACTAACCCAGTTGGCCATGTCTTCAAGACAACGTCGAGGACGCATACAAGACCCATAGTAAATCCCTGACGACATTTGGCGATAGCCCATGCAAAACGTCGACGACTTTTTCGAACAAAGGGCACTGAAGTCGTAAAGGACAATGTGAGCGACATTATTATGCATATTGTCGTTAATGATCATATGGGTAACAATGTGGTTAAAGTTGTCACTGGCGACTATATAAACGACTTTTTTCTCATAAAGTCATTAATGCCCGATTAGCGACATTACCTTAATAGTGTCGTTGATGACAATATTGTTGACACTATCTACGATTTAGTCGCCGATAGATAAGTGTCAATTAGGGATTAAACGAACACCGATACTGATATATTGGCGATACTTCAGATTTGCCGATAAATCCAGAATAAGGGGAACGGGTAAATGGGTATACCTCGAGGATATATTTACTAAAATCTCTTAGGGTCTTGATGGGCTGTGAATTCCAACTAGTGAATTCCAGGGCCTTGATGGGCTGTTAATTCCAAACTAATGAAATGGCCGATGAGTTTGAGAGACTGGGCTCGAAAATAGTGGATACTGGATGTCAGACCTCCTATAGGCTTTTGATTAATAAGGGAATGGGTTTTGAACTTAACATATCGTCGACATAATATGCAAACCTGCTAACTTACAATAAGTTTTAATGGAAACAACAATTTTTTATATTTCATATGCGCAGCTTGAGAGAAAACCTTAAAATATAGTTGGTTTAACAGACTTTAAGACTCAATTTGAAGAAAAACTGTGTACATGCTGGTCGACAGGGTGTATCTTTCTCTTCCACACGGCATTACTTAAAAAGTGGATTTAGCAGGTTTGCATATTGAGCCTACGATATGGCAATGTAGTCAGCAGGAACATTTATTTTTTGTGTTTCTTGTCCTATCAATTCACGTTTTCCAATTGCACAAATGAAACACAGCCGCGAATAACGTTATAAGTTACAAAATAATTATATTTAACAGGCAGGATTATTTATTTTTTAATTTTTTTATTATCAAAAATATTGATAATAAAATTATCAAAAATATGGATAATAAAAGCAAAACATCAAGAAATATAAATTTTAAATTACATACAAATTTAAAGTTTTGATTTTGCATGCCTTTTGTCGTCAAAGTGGTTCGAAACACGACAAAATGCATTCAATGGTCGCCTAAGTTGTCCTCAATAAAGTCTAATTTAAAACAAGATGAGCGACAATTGCATGCGTTTTGTCGTCAGTGTGGATTGAAACACGACAAAATGCATGCAATGGTTACTTACGTTGTCCTCAATAAATTATTATTCAAGACAAAAAAAATGTCTCCAAAAAAGTCGTAAATACGATTTTTAACACGACAATATACACGTTTTCTTACTTAAGTTGCCGCCATCAATGTTTTATAGGCGACAAATTCAAATATGTTCGGAAGACATCGTTGACGACATTTGCATCTATGACCATTTGGCCAACTGGGAAGTTTGTCATTCCATGTAAAACTTTTTTAATATTCATCTACCCAGTTGGCCACGTCTTTTAGACATCCTCGAAGACGGATGCACGACAATGTTAATTCCTGCACGACATGTAAGGGACAGCGGGAACAAATCGTCAACGACTTGTTCATACAAGTGTCGCGAAAATCGTGCAAGACACAAAGAAAGACAATGTCGCCTACTTTATCATCAACGACTACATGCATGACAATGTCGTCTATTTCGACGTACGACAAAAATTATTATATGGTTATCAGGGTTGATAAAGCTGATACAATTGTATTTTTTTTGGTACAATTAAAAACTAAAAAGTACGCTGGTACCCCCGTGACTCATTTGGTACTATTTCCAAATTTTTCAAACCTACATATTTATAATTGATATACAATGGCAACTCGTATTAACTGTTAAATGAATTTATTGTTGGATTTAACAAAACAGCTATCATATTTCGCATTTGCTCTTTTACAAAACCATTTGCACCAAACACTTAACTCCGCTACTGTGAATAGATTTTTGCACTTGTTGATTGAACGATAGCTTAAGCCACATTCTAAATTAAGTATCAGTGGCAACATATAAACGTGCGTTTTGTAATGATATTGACAAGTTTTTAAAAGATATAGGAAACCACTTCTGCAAAAGTTCTACATAGTAGAAGAGGCGAATTCCTCTCAATTATATTTTCAAACATTCTTCAACAAGTTGGTTGTCACGTCAAGAAGAAATGAACAGAATTTTGGAGTAGTGGGAGCCCACTCCATTATTTGACTCCGAATTATTTTGAAGGAGATTTAACAAGCGCTTAATTAAATTTTATTATATTCGGACTTTCTATTCCTTTCCTGTTTCTGCAGAACATATTGAAAATTGTAAACACAATAAATTTGGAAATGCAATCCGAAGATGTTCGTATGAACATATTTTTAGAACGCTTAAAACGCTTTCGTTTAAAATTCGAGATTGCATTTTGAGAAAAATTCGTAAATTTTCACAAAAAAATACGATAAATTCTAAAAAGTGTATGAAAACGCTCTCTGGCGGCAATCAAAAATAAAAATTAATGGATTTCTCGACTCTAAAGAACGCATGATGCAGGTCTGGCTAGATCAAATACAATTTGTTTTGAAAAATCCGGAGCTTGAAATTTATTTTTGACCTATGGTTTCTTTGGCAAAGTTTCTTGGAATGACTTATAGAACAAGAATCGCGATGACGCGGAAAAATTTTACCCACCTTATTATTATGTAAACTTAATGAACATATGAATTTTAAATACCTTTTGTTTTTGTTGTATTAAATATATGTTTAAAAAAAAGATTTAGTATTATTGGGACCGAAAAAGTACAATTTCAAAAGTTCATTGGTACGATATTGGTTTTCTCATTTATCATCCTTGATGGTTATCTTATTCAGACAGTTTTTTAGTAAAGTTGGAATTTTAATTTCTGTTATATGTTTTATATTCGACTCCTATAAGCGATCCTAAAGTTGACAGTAAAGTATTAACTGCATGTTATCCATTTTCCAGCCCGCGAATATTTCATCAGCATTTTCGGTTTTACTGTTTAGAACTAATTTGTAAATTTTTTGTAGGTATTTAAATCAACAATTATAAAAAAAGAATGTGAGAATTTGAGGAAAACCAAGCAAGTGATTGAATAGCATTGAAGAAAACTTTGTCGTCAGTAGCTTTTATACAAGACAACTTATAAGACAGTGTCGCTCATACTGTCCCACATAGAGTTTAATAGAGGACAACTTATAAGACAAAGTCGCTCATACTGTCCCATATAAAGCTAACTAGAAGAAAACTTATAAGACAACGTCGCTCAAACTGTCGTGCACGACGAGTTCCTGTAAATTGTCTCCTAGAAAACCTAAACAACAGGGGACAAGTCGTGCATACATCATTGACGACGATGTCGTCAACGGCAATCTGGCCAACTGGGTATGGCCCCATAAAGTAGTATATGTATATATGTTCTGGGTCCTTTAACAATTCTAAGTCGATTTCTCTCTTTGTCCTTCTTTACTCCTCAATGGAGCATAGGGCTTCTAAGTCGATTTAGCCATGTCTATTTGTCTGTCCGTCTGTTGAGATCACGCTCACTTTCGAACGACTCAAGAGAAGGAAACAATATTGGTGTCAAATTGTTTCTATTTATCCTAAGCAGTTTGGGATTGATATCCAGCAAAATCAGTTCAATACGAAAAGAGTTATGAATCCAAATGTGGAACAACCCAGTAAAAAAAAATCGGGTTTTTTGAAGCACTACAGAGAGAAAGAGCATAATCAAGCGCTTCAATTAGATAGCTCTTATAAAGCAGTAAATGACAGTTAAAACATTCACAAAAGCTGCTATTTTAGTGCTGATAACGAAGAAGGTTTTAAAGCGAAAAAAATAAAAATATATTATGGTTTACGAAAATTATTGAAAAAAGGCATTTAACAAGTAAAAAAAAGCAAAACATTAGTGAATATGTTAATATAGTTAGCCCTTAAAAAGCACTTTTAAAGAAGCGCTTATTGTCAACAGAAAATAGTCCTCCAAACCGGAAACACCCCATACCTCCTTTTGGAGCACAATTTTTACTGGTAACCACCTTAAAAACTTTATAATTTTGTTACAAAAGCTAGCTAAAATATTAGCGGTACACACATATTGATACAAGATTTTGCACCAATTCGTTCTATATGACTAGAAATCATACCAACAAATTTCGTGAAGATCGGTCCATAATTAACCACAGATGTCTTATAAGGCCCACTCCTATATACACAGAAAAAAATACCAATGTTAAATTAACATGGCGAAATGTTGATTGAGAATCATAGTAAATTTCTGCAAAAGTATGTATTTTATTTAAATTTATCACTATTTCAGATTAATTTTAAATAAAAAATATTAAAATAACCTTAAATCACGTTTTTTTAATATTAGTCAAAGTTAAAATAACATTGTTCAATATTGAATCCAAAAAAACCTGTTTTATATTTAAATCAAAAGTGTATCTTGTTAAATTAACATACATACCAAGGTATATTTATAGCAGGTAGTCTCGAAAAGCCAGCTGTTTATTTTTTATTTGCTCGTTTTGTGATACAAACTGTCAAATGTTGTATAGAAAACAAGTAAACCAGTTTTTTGTCTTTATCTTTTGTCTATTTTGTCTCTTATCAACCCCTTTGCTGTTTGACAGTTCGTATCACAAAACAACAATAAAAAGCCCTGTTGTTTGTTTTATTGTACAATTGTTGTAATCTCGCGGCTACCTGCTATAAATATACCTTGATACATACTTAAGTATGTATGTACGTATGTTTGTGTGTATAGACTCTATATAAAATTACCATTGTTTTAAATTAATTTTAAATGAAAAATGTTAAAATAACATTGTTCAATATTGAAACCATAAAAACCTGTTTTACTTGTTTTGTAATGAAGAAAAAACAACACCATAAAAAGAAAAACATACATTTTTTTATTTTCAAATTTTCGTATTCTTTTAGTTTAAATTTTTTAGTTAAATAGTACATCAAGTTTTCAAAGTAGAATGATGACGAAACCCATATCGGGCCATTCTGCTGATGCTTCTGTTAACAAAGGGGAATACAAAATAAGTGAAACATGTGTTACTGGGGTAAGCGTTTTGAAATTTTCTTATATAAATGCATATCTGGTCTCTGAAGCTACTTCTCACTGTTAAATCACACTCAAACCAATTTGATTCTACATTAAATTCACTTTGTTTCAACTTGAAATAACTTTTATTCAACGTGATTTGGATTGTTATTTCAATATAATTGACATTTTGCTCTAACTTTACTGCAATGTTGAATTATTATAAATTATGGTTATTTTAAAGGAAAAAAATGTTGTTCGCAAGTTATTGTAATATCATGTTAAATAACCATGAAGTAACAATGAATCACTACCGAAAACGGTAAAATTAACCTTGTTTTCGACGATTTTATATTAATTTTTTTCTGTGTGTAGATGAATATTTAAATAGTTTCACACGGAATGGCAAGCTTAGTGTACCCTTGTTCACCGCCCATGGAAAATGGTATAAAAATACTTAAGAAAAACATGCTTATTTTAAAAAATTTTTACTAATAAAGCTCGGTTCAAAAATATAAATACGTTTTTTTACATTAACCATTTTTAATTTCTAAATGTGTTAAATGAATCGTTCGAAAAATAAAAATGGTTAATAGAATAAAAATGGTTAATAGAATAAAAATAACTTATTAAAAGAAATTATCATATTCTACTTGGTAATTTTTTTAGTAAAAAAATGTATTTATTAAGCTTTCAAATAAAAATTTTGTTAATTTAACCCTGAAGGAAACCTGGGTGCAAGTGTCTCCAAGTCACCAGTTTTGTCGACTATATTGGTGACATTGTCAACGAAGTGTCTACACATTTGCCACTATATTTGGTTTTAATACGAAAAAGATTTTATCAATAACAACTGAGAAGTACAATTCCTATAAAAGTTGAAGAAATAATAAAAAAAGATTATGATTTCGTATTCTTACAAAAATTGTAGACTACTTTTACTAATATGTACTAGCGATTCTCTGGTTCCAATGTCTACATATGTTCCCAAAGGAACTACCTAGTCAGTAGTACCAACGTCAGTAGTAGATTTCCAATGACACGCACATGTTAAATGTCTATTGTAAATAACATTGCCTGGGGTATAATAAGTCACTAGTACTGGTGACTGTGTCAATAGTGAATCAGTACTGATTAGGGTATTCATTTAATCGGGCTTTTGCTTTAATCGGTTAATCGCTCGATTAATTAACCGAGGTTTTGGTTTAATCGGTAAATAATCGGTTAATATTGCTATTGATCGGTTAACCGATTAATAAAGTTTTGTTATAAATTAAGTAATTTCAATAAATAAAAATGCAAAAATTATTTATTATTTGGAGTTTATTAGTGAAAAAAAAAACAATAACATAACAAACAAAACAATTCTTGGACTAAAATGAGCAAACAAAGAAAATTCAATACTAATTAATACATATGGGCATTCCCACAGAATGTTCTACCAGGATGAAAGAATAGAATGTTGGTAAGCATCGTCTTTCATTGTTTATTATTATAAAAAAAGTATGTTTTTATAAATGAATGGTTTTTATAGCATATCTCTGCTGTTTTACTTGAGGAAATTAGCTGGAAACTGGAAATCTTTATATTTTTTAAAGCATCTAAAGACATTTTTATATAATTATTTAACATGCAAAAAAAAATGTTATGTTTGGACTTTTTCTTCACAATCTCTCCATTAGAATCAATTGTAAATTGAGTATTAGGTTTTTGTTAAGGAAATTTTAAGATATTTTTGGGAAAATTTATGGTGATAATAATAAAAAAAACATATGGAAAAATCGTAAGTTCGCGAACCCATACGCTCGAAAAATAATTTGGCTTAAATGTTTAGCATTTAAGCGATTATTTTCTTTAGATTTGTTAAATCTTGATTTGGAGAAAAATTCTTGCATTTATCGAAGATGTTAGAGAAATCCAAAGCAATCCATAATACAGAATATCTAATTTCTCAGTCTTTTTCCTGGATTTCTCTAAACATATAAAATCTTCCATTATGCCATTATAGTACTGTTTTAATTTTTTAAAATTTTGATCACTTCTAATTGTTTCGGTTACTATCGAGAGTTTCTTCTGTTGTCAGGCCATCATCTGGCATAGCTCAGCTCCGCACATTCTGCAAAAAAGTTTATTTCCGAATCCCTTAGTTTCTGTTTTTGTACTGTATCTTAAGAATGTATTGCTAGAAGAAAATATATTGTATGAAAAAATATTTTCTGAACACATACTTTTTGAATATGGGACGAAACAAATAATAAAAAACACAAACAAATTTGTTATAATACTATAAAAAATTCAAAATTTTGTTATATCGGTTAATCGGTTAATCGACCGAAATTAACCGGTTTAATCGTTAATCGAAAAAACGCAATTTTAAATTAACCGATCAGTTAATCGGGTAGTAATTAATCGGTTAACCGGTTAACGGTTAACCGAATGAATACCCTAGTACTGATTCACCAGTGACATTTCCTGCAGGGAACTTTCAAGTTACAAAGTTTATAAATAATGATTTTTTATAAATAAAGCATTATCCAAAGTTTTGTTACCTAAAAAACTTGGAGTAAGAATTTTTTTAAGCTTTAAAATTCTTAAAGCTTATACATTTTTTTTTGACCTAATAGCTTTTTTGTCCAATGGAAATAAAAAATTATAAAACTAATCATTGTTAAGTCTATGAACTAGAAAAAAACGTATTAAAACAAGGTGATTTTCTTTTGATTGAAATAATTATTATTTTTACTCTATTTAATTATGTATTATGTAAAATATTTGGAATTAATAGAAAAAAAACAAAAATACGTTATTTAAAAAATCTGTTGGACACATTGTAAAAAAAATGACGTTTATAGTGTAACCCAATTCATTAAATACAAATACACATAGTTTGTTCACTTACATAATAAATAACAACAAATGGAATGTGTAATTTATCATTAAGTTTCATATTATTATTGAATTGAATTTCTTTTTGTCTAGATATTTTTTCACATCATTAATTATATTACATTAAATAAAAAATAAATTTTTTTTTAGTTTTTAAAATTTAATTTACAACGGAAGTTGCAGCTTTTTTTTAGTTGTTTAAAATTAAAATTACAAAACGATTATTTCAAAAATAAACTTAACCAAAATTTAAAAGATGAGAGAATTTTTTATTTTTTACTCAGTCAAATGAAAAATTTTACTAATTTTCGTATTAAATATAAGGAAACTATAATACGATTTAAAAATAATTTTAAATACATAGTATAATCTTTTAATATAAAATATATTACTGAGTCATTAAATATGTAAAAAAAATCTGTTGGCTGAACTTTAAAAAAAGTCTGCTATAATTTTACATCATCTTAAAACTTTGGAATTTGAAATTATTAATAATTAATAAACACGTGCAAAAAATTTTGATTTCATAAAAATTTTTTTTTAAATTGAACTCCAAAATATTCAGTTTAATTAAAAGTAAACACAATGATAATTAAATCGACACACACACATAAATACAGTATATATTCATCTTTTAGATGCTTTCGTTATTGGTGCTTTCAAACAAGGAAAGCATCTATAAAAACTGGCTTATAGAAAAACTCCCTTAACTTTATCAACATTATGAACAAAAACTATTTTACTTGCACCGCAAGTGCATTTAATTTTTAAGAAATATGTTTTGCAGTTTTTTTTTTATTAACTCTGAGTTTGAAACAATGCATATACGAGAATTTTTTTTAAAGCAATTTAATAAATTTGTATTATATTGGGATGCATTAATAAGGGACATGCATGCAGTTATTATCGCTTATATGCATTTCTTAATTTGCACGAAGCTTATAAATGGTAAATGCACATGTAAAAGTGGTTATAAACGGGAAAAACTCGCTAACTGCACCGGTGTTGCATATGGGTAATTCCAAAGTGTTGAACGTGACAGTCGTACGTATCAAAAATGCAATAACATTTTAAGCAAAAAATATTTTTATTTTTATTTTAACCCTTAAATTAAAGCATTAAGAAAGCACTGTTATTTATGCTCAAGTTTATGGAGGGCGCGATTCTAGGTCAAAGATAATGGCAAAAGAAGTAGCGGTTCGAACGTGAAAAAAACAGAAGTAGTTTTTTTGGCCATGTATAAAAAGGCGTAATTCAGCGAAACCTGGCACAATTTTTCAGTCAAACTGCTTTCAGAATTTTACGTAGCAATGTAACATTAAAATGTCTTGGCTTGATTCCAAAATCTTCTGTATTTTCTTTTTTTAAGCTAAAATCTGGGTCGATACGTGACATTTCGAACGTGGAATTTTTTCCGTAATAATTTAACTGAATAATGATCAAAATAAAATAAAAATTTACCGTTAATCCGAATACCATCTTTCTCTTTGAACTCTTCTTTAGATTTCAGACAATGTAAGAAATTTTTTTTGGAATAATTTTTATCAAATATCACCTCTTTTAAGAAAGATAAATATAACAGAAAACATGCAATAAAAGATTCTCACATATAAGAAATTACGTTTGCACAACTTTGCAGTCTGATTGTTCATCTAAGTGAACAAATTTATGAGTAAATTTATAAAATTAGTAAACTCTAAATATTTCTCTACAACAATATCGTAAAATAATCAGCTTTTAATAACTTTTAAATTTTCGGTCACGGTGGACCTTTTGACGGAAATGCCCATATATAAAAACTCTGTTATGTGCATAAAGTGCTTATATAAGAAAAATAAGAGCGAATCTTTTATTTTCTATTTTTTAACATTCTTATTGAAAGCAATGTTTAAATTTTATATCCACACCACAATAGTGGAGAGGGTATTATGCATTTGTGCTGATGTGTGTAACGCCTTAAAATAGTGGTCTTATACCCACCTTAAAGTATACCGATCTACTCAGAATCACTTTCTGAGTCGAACTAACGATGTCCGTCCGGCTGGCTGGCAGGCTGGCTAGCTGGCTGGCTGTCCATGTAACCTTGAGCGCAAAGTACAGGTCGCAATTTTGGAGATAATTTGATAAAATTTGGGTCATAGGTTCTTATTGGCACAAGGACCAAGCCTATTGAAAATGGGCCGAATCGTAGGACCACGAGGAAAGATAGGGGGAAATTTCTTCCTCTCAGAAACTATCAAACCGATTTTAATGAAATTTAAAACAAAGATAGAACCATATCTATATGGACACAAAATGTATAAATTTTTAAAAAAATCGGACCACGAGGGGAGATAGGGGAAATTTCTGCCTTTCAAACCGATTTTAATGAAATTTAAAACATAGATAGATCCATATCTATAGGGACACATTAGCTATACAGTTTTTAAAAAATAGGAGCACAAGGGGAGGCAGGGGGCAATTTCTGCCTCTCACAAACTTTCAAACCGATTTTCATGAAGTTTATAAACATAGATAAATCCATATTTACAGGGACACATAAGCATGATATGTTTGTAAAAACTGTGGTGTAGGGTATCATATGGTCGGGCTTGACCGACTATACTTTCTTAATTGTTTTAACATAAAATTGTAACTTATTACAAATTACAAAAAATAAAAATATTAAAACTTGTTCAAAAATACTGTATTACCTCGAAATTTTCAGTAGAAGAAAAACAATTCTTAATTTGACATTTGAGACATAAAAAATAAGAATAAGCCAATCGATTCAATACCAAAAAGTAGACAAAATAGCACGATATTATTTTTTACAGCGATTAGATATATTTATTATGTGTCCATTTTTTCCAAAAAGTGAAAAAATAAAATTTTTTAGTAAATACACTAATTTTTAACAACATCGTTCAACAGCTAGCGGTCATTCGGGTGATGGCTTTTGCCAGGATAATCGTTTAAGATTTGGTGGTGTGAGTAAAGGAACAAATAGAATTATTTAAAACTCTGATGACTTTTAAAGTTTGTATGTATTTGATTTTTTGGACACAAGTTGTTAACAAAATAAAATGTCTTTTTAAGATCTACAATTAATTAATTGGTCACACGTACGGTTAACTCCATTTCCAGACCCATGCAAGAAGTGGAACGTTTGAGAGCTTCTACTGAAATAATAGTACTTGGTATTTCCTTTTCTGAAATCTAATTTCCTGGCTATGTAATGTATGAACGAAATTCGATTACATAAAATTTTTTTAATAATAAATTGTATTTAAAAGAAAAAAAAATTTATTGTTTTATAAAGGTTAGTACTAATCAATATTTACGTTATGAATACCTAGTTAGTGCTAACCAATATTTACGTTATGACTAACTAGTTAGCATTAACCATTATTTAGGTTATCATTGACTAATTAAAAGCAGACGAGCAAGCAGAACAGATATATGTTTCGTACTCGAGTGGAATTCATAAGTTAGAAAGAGAGTCAAAATCACATGTACACAAGAGTTTCAGTTAGTTTTTTCATTTTGCTCTTAATAAACTAATGGAAACTTTAACCAATATATCAGTCAACACTACCGGTCATATAACTAGTAAAATGACCGGTAGTATTATTGTAGGGTATATTATGTTTTCCGCAATAGCCACAAACAAACTTTTTTTGTTTTTAACATTACTATTGTCACGGTTATTAATAAATACATGAAATTACAACTTGACTTGAGAAGCACATTCGAACAATGACTGAAATTAATAACCATATTATATTTACTATATTATAGTTAAAATTGATTATATTATTTTTGATTTTGACCAAATTATTGTTAATTTTGACCATTTTATAATAAAAATTAAACAAAATATGGTCAAAAGAACCCACAATATAGCAAGAAGGCGCGTACATATGTTCACTAAAACATTTTCGAGGCGTCTAAATTTAAATTTTTTAACTTTTTCTCAAATTTTATTTTTAAGGTTTTTTTTAGTAAGTAAAAAAATCGGCTGAGTTAGTTTTTTATACCCTCCACCACAATTAGTTGTGAAGAGGGTATATTAAGTTTGTCATTCCGTGTGAAACTTTTTTATTATTCATCTCATATTCTGGGTCCTTGAGTAATTCTAAGTCGATTTAGCAATGTCCGTCTGTCTGTCCGTCTGTTGAAAACACGCTCACTTTCGAACAACTCAAAAGAAATGAACAAACTTTTGCTTGTAGTTATCCTAAGCAGTTCGGGATTGAAATTCAGCAAAATCGGTTCAGTAGGACCAGAGCAATGAATCAAAATGTGGAACCACCACCTAAAAAAATTGATAATTTTGTTACAAAAAATAGCATAAATGCTGGAACAAGGCACGGAATGAGATAAGATTTTGCAAAAATTTGTTTTGTTTGACTGAAAATTACGCTGTTAAATTTCGTGAAGATCCGTCCATAATTTACCCTAATCCCCATATAAACACTACTCCCGGAAAACAGTTTAGTACGCCTAAGACCGTAAAAAATAACGCTAGCGTAACAAAATTTGGTGCGTCACAGTTTTTTAGGACAAGAAATAATACTGTGAAATTTCGTGACGATCGGTCTATAATTTACCTTAGGCCCCATATAAACCCTACTACCGGAAAACAGTTTAGTATGCCTAAAACCGTAAAAAATAATGCAATCATAACAAATTTTGGCTCGTCACAGTTTTATAGGACAATAAATGATACTGTGAAATTTCGTGAAGATCGGTACATAATTTACCCTAGGCCCCATAGAAACCCTACTCCCGGAAAACAGTTTAGTACACCTAAAACCATAATTAATATTGCTATCATAACAGAAATTGGTACGTCACAGTTTTAAAGGACTAGAAATTACGATGTGAAATTTCGTGATGATCGGTCCATAATTTACCCTAGGCCCCATATAAGCCCTACTACCGGAGAACAGTTTAGTCGCCTAAAACCATAATTAATAACAAATCGTCACAGTTTAAGATAATAATAACATCATACAGATATTACTCCTTAAACATTCGAACTGTCGGTGGATAGTATCAAAGATTCGGCACAGCCGAATATAGCACTCTAACTTGTTTTTTAATATAATCTTTCCAAGTCGAAATTGTACGCTTAAAATGATGGCGATCAGTTTTTCATAATTATTTTTACTATTTTACGCCATTGTGCGTTTGCCACAGTTTGCGTTTATTGTTTTTGTTTTTTAATATGTAAACAAACAACCAGACACTCACAAACACATGCAATGCATACAACAGGAAATAAAAATAAATAGAAACCCGGCTTATAAAAACTGCAAAATCACAACAGCAAAAACATTCAGAAGAGAAATAAAAAAACAAAAACAATACATACAAGTTGTACTATGACAATAAACGACTTTTAGACGATTAAAATTAAACAAAAAAAAAAAAAAAATTGATTTTTTTTTGTTTATACAATTTGTGTAATTTATAAAGCTTTTAAGCCAAAATTTACTAAGCAATGCCAGTCGAAAACCAACTGCGGCGCGAAGATGTTCAAAGAAACCAGTTAACGTAAAAAAATAAAAATAGTAAACTTATTGAAAAAAAAGAAAAAATAGTTAATGTGTAAATAGAATTTTTAATTATTGAAATTTGGTGTTTAATAAATCATTATTATTTTTTATTTAAAAAATTAAAAAAGTTTCAAAAATTTTATATTGTAATACTTCAAGCCCTTCCCTCAAAAAAAAACTAATGTGCCATTTTAATACAAAAAAGTTACCAAACAAGTCTAAAAACTGTTTAAACTACAAAAAAATATGAAACAAAAATAAAATACATACACACAGTACTCAAATATGTATATACAAATTGAAAAAAAATACCAAGGTGTAAAAAAGAAATAATTAACATAATAAAATCTATACCTAGATTTGATTTCAAAATTGAATAATCAACAAAAAACTTTAATAAAAATTTAATTAACCAATTAAAAACTTAAAACATTAAATACATTTTTTGTTTAACGTACAATAAGGTTAATAACATTTTCAAGAAATGTTACTTCGTGGTTTTGAGTTTTAACTCATTTTTTATTTACTTTAGGAGTTATATGAAAAAATAAATAAATAAGTAAATTGTATTTAACCACAATTAATGTCTGGCTTGCTTATTGACATTTTAACCCTTTCATGCACCAAACGACTTTGGGGCAGCTTTATTTTTTCAAAAGTCGAATATGACTACAAATTTTGTTTTTTTTTCTAATATTTTGTGTTGTTAAAATTTACAGTTAAAACTAAGAAATTTGCTTTATAAAGTCTTGTAGTACACAGACAAAAAGTGTATGAAAGGGTTAACAAATTATATTTTTATTCTCAGAAAAAAAACAGTTGTTTTGCTTTAAACTATAACTTTAAAATTTGATTCTTTATGAAATTTTAATGAAAATTAAACAAATGTTTTTTTTTAATTAAACCGTTTTGCTCAAATTCATCTAATTAGTGCCGTTTGTTTGGCAATTGTATGGCTACCTTCATAACCAGGGAAACCGAAAAGATGCTGAAAAATATGTTAACAAAATATTCAACAATTTATTGATATTTAAATAAGGCTTAAGTTCATGAAATTTAATTTTCATAAAATTATTTTTTTAGTGAAGGAAATTAATAAAATTTTTTTTTGATAATTGATGAGCACGGGATTGAACCTGGGTCGAATTAACATGTTTCGAAAATCACCACATTCCCATCATCAGAGTTATTTGCCGTTCTACCGTTTGCGCCACTGTGGCGCCTGCCAGTCTATAGTCAAACATCAATCGTTTATTAATGGTATTGGCACATCGAAACTTGCTGTAATTGATTATCAATTTTCAATTTTATTTACTATGGCACAAGCTCCATAACCAAGTTATGTTGTGAAGTTCAATTCATTTACTTAAGTGTTATCTCTGTCGAATATTATCTAGCTACACCAACTATGTAAATAAGATTTTCGTCCCAAAGGGATTTTAGGGACGGTCGTTAAGTTTTGTATTAATATTTCAAAGGAAGTAAAAGTTTTCTACAAATGGGAGCTACGATCAAATGTAATCCGACTATAAAAAAATTTTAATTGCTATAAAATAATTTTGGGATGAATTTTATCTAAATACGAATATAATTATATGGTTTTTGTACAGAAAGTGTCTATTTAGAAAAGAAGTTTGCATAGGGACTATGTGAAATTTTAGACCAATTCTCACCATTTACAAATAAAACGTGTTTACCAAATTTTATCAACTGATCTACAAATTTGCTACTTGTACTTTGCGCACAAGGTTTACATGGACAGACATCTTACCAGACGGACGGATATTAGTAAATCACTTTAATAAGTGATTCTTCGTCGATCGGTAAAAATTCATCTAGATTTCAATGCAATACACAGAAAAGCGCCAACGTATATAATTGTTGTTTTCCTTAATTTTTGCTTATGTATAAAAGTTGACAGTTTAAAGTAACATTTATCTTTAATGACAACTTACCTTGGCTTACAATTGTAGAGTCGAAATGAAATGTATATGGAAACAGTGGCATGCCGTAACGTCCAGAGTCATAGTGTCCATGGACACTGTGACACTGTGACACTTTTAAAAGTGTCATAATGTCCGTGGGCACTGTGACACTTTGGAAATATAAACATAAGGTCCATAATTACTAAAGAAGTTATATACAAAAAAAGATCTACATACGCGCCGAGAAAACCTTGTTTTATTATGGTCGCAAACAACAAAACTATTTTTAAAGAAACTAATTTAACCATAATATGGTTGTCGGTGACAATGATTTGGTTAAATTAAACATATTATGGGTAAAAGTTTTTTAAAAATGGTTTTGTAGCTATTTCTCTGGGTGTATATGTTAAATATATATATCGAAAATAAGAATTTTCTCTTCTATGGTATAACAATAACTGGCTTCGCTAACTAAAGCTTCTCTGTATAGCCGGCCTTTGGCCGGACGCAAGAATTTTCTTCTCTATGGTATAACAAACACCGGCTTCACTAAATCAAGCTTCTCTGTATAGCATGCCTTCGGCCGGTCGAAAGGATTTTCTCCTCTATGGTATAACAAATACCGGCTTCGCTACTTTTTAGGAATAGTCGGCCTTGTTCGGAAACAAGGCAGTCTTTAGAAGCTTTACTTAACGAAACCGGTTTTTGTTTGACCATAAAGGAGAAAATCCTTGCGCCCGGCCGAGGGCCGGCTATACAGAGAAGCTTTAGTTAGCGAAGCCGGTGTTTGTTATACCATAGAGGATATAATCCTTGCGCCCGGCCGAAGGCCGGCTATACAGAGAAGCTTTAGTTAGCGAAGCCGGTGTTTGTTATACCATAGAGGAGAAAATCCTTGCGCCCGGCCGAAGGCCAGCTATACAGAGAAGCTTTAGTTAGCGAAGCCAGTATTTGTTATACATAGAAGAGAAAATCCTTATTTTAAATATATATTTTATATATACACCCAGAGAAAAAGCTACAAAACCATTTTTAAAAAAATTTTACCCATATTATGTTTAATTTAACCAAATCATTGTCACCGACAACCATATTATGGTTAAATAAGTTTCTTTAAAAAAATCACTTGAAATTTTAACGGTATTTTAAAAAAATTTTTACACATTTTTGATTATAAGCTAAGCTGTGGACGTTATGACACTTCTCCGATGGACATTATGACACTTTTAAAAGTGTCATAAAGTCCATGGACACTATGACACTGAACGTTATGACATGCCACCGAAGGAAACATTAAGTGATTAAAGTGCACTAACAAATCGATGGCAAAATTAATAAAAAGCTCTAAAATGAATTAATAGTATATTGCTTCTGCCTCCATTGGTCACACAAGGAAAAACATGCAATTGCATATTTACGGTTCCCTGTTCATAGATGTCTTTTAGGCAGGCGCGGGTCCAGCTTGAGCCTTAGGGGGGGAATTTTGTATAATACAAACAAGTAAGAAAGTATAGTCGGTCAAGACCTACCCTACACCACAGTATTAAAAAACACATCATGCTTATGTGTCCATTTAAATAAAGATTTATCTAAGTTTATAAACTTCATGAAAATCGGTTTGAAAGTTTGTGAGAGGCAGAAATTGCCCCCTACCTCCCGTTGTGGTCCTATTTTTGAAAAACTGTATATCTAATGTGTCCCTATAGATATGGATCTATCTATGATTTAAATTTCATTAAAATCGGTTTGAGAGGCAGAAATTGCCCCTATCTCCCCTCGTGGTCCTATTTTTTAAAAAATGCATACATTTTGTGTCCATATGGATATGGTTCTATCTATGTTTTAAATTTCATTGATATCGGTTTGATAGTTTCTGAGAGGAAGAAATTTCCCCCTATCTTCCCTCCTGGTCCTACGATTCGGCCCATTTTCAATAGGCTTGGTCCTTGTGCCAATAAAAACCAATGATCCAAATTTCATCAAATTACCTCCAAAATTGCGACCTGTACTTTGCGCACAATGTTACATGGACAGCCAGCCAGCCAGCCGGACGGACATCGTTAGTTCGACTCAGAAAGTGATTCTAAGACGATCGGTATACTTTAAGATGGGTCTAGGACCAATATTTTAAGGCGTTACACACATCAGCACTAATGCATAATACCCTCTCCAATATTGTGGTGTGGGTATAAAAAGTAAAAAATTTGTTATTCAAAGTTTATTAAAAACAATATGTGTATATTAAAGTAAAAAAACTCAATAATAAGGTTAAATACAATATAAGATCAGTTCAATATAAATTAATCTTTTTAAATAGGCAGATAGTACAGTCTATCTTCGGTCACTGTTGATCTGAGCCATGTTTTTATTCGATGAATGGTAGTAAATGACCTCTCGCTCGTAGCCTTACTGACGAGCATTGACACGAAAATTTTAAATATTTTTCTTAGATTTATCTTCATCACAGCTTATGAAAACATCTACAACTTTATCTGATAGATTTTCAGATATTTTCCATGTTTGTTGCCAATGCAACAGTTCAGGCTCAAGTTTAGATGTTAGTTGGTGTTTATCCTTTCATCAAATATAATCAGCTCATCAGCTAGTTGTGGTTTTAAAAAATTTTTCAAATTAATTTTTTTAATGGAATATAAGACTAGATGTATAATTAAATTTCTATATTAAAAAATATGGATTTCGACGATCATTAATACAATAATTTTTGCCACATACTACCCCACCCCTGATCTCTTTATGTTATACATGAATTTAACATTATATTAGGTGCTTTTTATATATATAAGTTGACGCTATCTCTTTTGAAAGGCCAAAAAATGTTTATATATCAATCAGAGAACACGTGCGAGTGTAGCGTTTGTTACGCAGGATTTGTCCATTTGAAGTAGAAGTTAAGGTATGTTCAATACATTTAAGATATCTTTTGGGAAAGGTGTTTTGAGATCTTCTTAAATTAATTCAATAAGAGGAATGTTACCTACAACTCGGTAGTAATCTTCAACATTTTGGAAGTGGTTATTTCGTTCAAATCTTGTTTTTCCGTTGGGAACCTCGATATGAAGCAAATAACTTTAACTTTTCCAAAAATCGCTTTGGCACACTTGAAGTACTTTCTCTGCGGAAGATCGTAACGAAGCCATATTTTTGATTTTCGGCTTTTCAACTAGCATAACTATAAAGATCTGATAGAAAAGCTGTTTTTTTTTATTAAATGGGGAACTGTGGGCCCCACTCGGCACGGCTAGGCACCGTCGGATTGACCTGAAAAATTAGATCATGATTTCTTACACCAAACCTCATATTTTAAGCAGCGCAAACAATTAAATTTAAAAATAAAAATTGCGACCAGTCTAATGTACACTTGTTGCAAAGTGTAAAATTGAGTCGTGACGTTCCGCCCATATTGTCTCGCATAATGCGCTTCGCTTGGAACGATTATATTTAAAAAAATTTTGTCGTTTATTTAACAAATGATACAACTTTTTGTATTAATGGCACTTTATTGCTTTTAGAAATTGAGTTGTTTGATTTGTGGGAAAAGCTAGGCGTTTGTTTCGCATTTGTCGCGGTTTCCAGGATTTTTTAACAACTCCATTTTCTGCTGACATCAGAGGACACCCATCTGTTTCAACTCCTACACAATTTTTTAGTTCAAAACCAAAATTTGTCAAAGTTTTAAGAACTATTGATGATAGTGCCTTCGCATCAATTGACGCATCAACGTCATGAATATGCTTTGAAGCCTCTTCAAATGCGTTTACAATAAAGCCAATAAATTCTTTCCTAACAACTTTTTGTTGAATGTTGAAATATCTTAAAGATAAGGATATCTGGCTTTTTCGCGACAAATCCGTGCTTTCGTCAAAAATTATCGAATAGAATTTTGATTCATATAACTCATAAATATCTTGTATATATACTTAAATACGGGAACAATTTTTTGTGGTTTATTTTTAAGTATCTTATCGTCCACCGATTTTAATGAAACATATATCATTTTAAAGGTTTATCTACACATATGCACAATATATCTTTTTTTCTAAATTTTTTACAATTAAAATGTTACATTCCTGCAAAGATGGTTCTTTTAAAATGTGTACGTTTTTGTTGTATAAGGCCAAGGCGAATTTATAAAGGTGACCGCATCATGAGATAGAGTTATGCTAGATATCCCTTTTTATTGAAAAATACTATGTATTTTGTTTTTGTAAAAAGTTAGAGTGAATGTCAAAAATATTTGTTGAAAATATAAAAAAGGAAATTTTTTTGTTAATAAAATATACACAATTGCTAAAGAAACTCCGCAATTGCAAATTAATTGTAGCTCCACTTATCCCTTACGCATTTTTAATTTCTTGTGTAAACTAGATGTTCATTGGAAATATCTAATGAAGAAGTTTTAGGATTAAGATTTGGATACTTATTGAAAATTTTGTTAAAAATTCAATAAAAAAAAAAAACAAAAAACGTTGCTGGTATTTCCAAAAACTTTGACCGTTAAAAAAAATATTATTATTGGGAATACTTGTATTATCAAAATAAACAAAACATATTTTAATACTTTAGAGGGGGGGGGGAATTTCCTTATTTCCCCCTCCCCCTGAATCCGCGCCTGCTTTTAGCTAACAAATAAAAAATACTTATGGCTACTAGGTGTTGCAATTTAACCGAAAATCTTTGACATTTGCATATCATTTAAGAGCCAAATAAACTACACAAGTGGTTTAACAACAAGATGTTTGTGTAAATATCAAAAATTTCAGTAATTTTTTTATTGTCGAGTAGTGTTATCTGTAGCAATAAGTCAGGGTTCACACGAATGAACTGTTGAGTTTTTATTAGAGAGAAGAAATAAGAAAAAATGAGGTTGGTACAGAGATGCTTGTACTCGTCATCATTCTTGATTCTGTTTACACACAGAATACAAGTAATTTTTTTTTAATTTTTCTCTGTGATTCGATATGAAAAAAGTTTGAACAGATTGCTGCGTGTGACCATTTCGGAAACTTTGAAAGGGAATTGGAAAGAAATTGAGCAGCTAAAGTTGAAGCTTTTAAACACTGACTCAACAAATTTATTGTAAACAAAAACACACTCAATTTATATTTATTATTAGTTTTTTTCTTTCTTTGTCACTTTCACTGGTTCTACAGGAAGTGATATTTACTTAAA
Organism: Pollenia angustigena; assembly: GCA_930367215.1. Taxonomy (NCBI): domain Eukaryota; kingdom Metazoa; phylum Arthropoda; class Insecta; order Diptera; family Polleniidae; genus Pollenia; species Pollenia angustigena. The sequence goes on from OV884056.1 coordinate 17,885,370, forward strand.
AACATATTGAACTTAAACGGATGTAATTTATATAATTTGTTTCTATAATTTTTATACTCTTCATCACAGATATAAAAGTATGTATGTTTGTCATTCCGTTTGTTATCTCAGCAATATTGATCTTAGACGCTATATATTGGGTGATTTTTTAGCTATTATCTTTTTGGCAACACTGGTTTAAACAGCTGACGTACGTTTCGTGTTTTGTTTCACTGTCAAACATCTTCAGTTTGGTCTATAATTTAACCATGAATCGTCTTACAAACGAACAACGCTTGCAAATTATTGAATTTTATTATCAAAATGCGTGCTCTGTTAAGAAAGTTCATCGCGCGCTTCTTCCATTTTATAGTCAGCTCATTTTTGGCTCAATGGGTACGTTAATAAGCAGAATTGTCGATTTTGGAGTGAAGATCAGCCAGAAGCATTGCAAGAGCTACCAATGCATCCAGAAAAAGTCACAGTTTGGTGCGGTTTATGGGATGGTGGCATCATTGTACCGTACTTCTTCAAAGATGATGCGAATCGTAACGTAACTGTGAATGGTGAGCGCTACCGTGAGATGATATCCAATTTTTTTTTTTGCCCAGAATGCAAGAGCTTGACTTGCATGACATGTCGTTTCAACAAGACGGTGCCACATGCCACACATCACGCTTAACAATGGACTTATTTAGAGGAGAGTTCGGTGAACATTTTATTTCACGTTCGGGACCGGTCAATTGGCCGCCTAGATCGTGCGATTTAACGCCTTTAGACTATTTTTTGTGGGGCTATGTTCAAGCTCATGCCTATACACACATGCCCGCTTCAATTGAAGCATTGGAAGACAACATTGAAGCATTTATTCATGAGTTAACGGCCGAAATGTTGGAAATAGTATGCCAAAATTGGACTAAGCTGATGGACCATTTGAGGCGCAGTCACGGTCAACATTTGCATGAAATAATCTTCAAACATTAAATTATATGGACCGTACTATCGATTTAAATAAAGATTTCATGCATTTTTCTGAATTGTATGTGTTTTTTTTTTTTAACTTTCCTATAGCTCTTCAAAAATCACCCATTAGTATGTAAAATATATATTTTCAAGAGTTATGAGTAGCGGAGTTGATTTAACGATGTCCGCCTGTTGGTTGAAATTGTGTTTTTGAATACATACCGTAGATATGATGGATATTTGATTGTTATATGTATATTTCTAACATATATGGACCGGAAAAGCTTGATCTTGAAATTTAGCACAATCAGTCTTTTAATAAGTAAAATACTGGTAGCGTAAATTTGGAAATTCGTTTGTAAATGATCGAGTTGTAGATAAATAACTCCTTTTTTCTTCCTAAAATAGTGGTTTTGCCACAGATGTGGTCTAGATTATCGAGATTACTTGTCTTGCTCTAAATACCGTGTCAATACATTACGTCGAACAGAACCCCTTACTCCTGTTGTATAAAACCACGGGGTTTTGTTTTACAAGAGCCACTACCATTTGAGATTATGGAACAATTGATTCTAAAATCTCTGGACTCTGCATATTGAATTTTATGTTTCTAGGTTCATTGCTAACGGAAATTCAAAAAGTACCAGTTGATGAACAAAGAAGCACAAGAAAGTTCCCTGTAATAGACTTTCATCTACTCAGAAGATTGCATGTGCAATTTTTTGTTTCTAGGTCCAATATTAACGAAAATTTAAAGAAAGCGAAAGTTGTTGAACGAAAAGGTTCTAAAAAGCTTCCCCTCAGTATGTAAAATAAACCAACCTCGTCTATTATTTCACCTTATCCCCGAACGAATTTTCACCCGGGTTTAAGCGTTTGATAAGATTTGTAACACTATAATGAAGGGTATATAAGATTCGACTCAGCCGAATTAATCGTTCTTAGTTGTTATTTCAATGTTTCATACAATTACAATTTAAGTTAAACAAAACACATTTGTTTTTAAAAAATTATTATTATATAGAAACTGGGAATTATTTCCTTTCGAAGTTTACTTTAGAGTTAGAGTTTGCTAAAACCGTTAAAATGTGAAACCGCGGTTTCGGGTTTAAAATGATTAAAACCAGTCGGTTTCGGTTCGGTTTTCGGTTTTGAAAATATCAAAGTTAAATTCATACATAAAATTATATATTTTTTTGCATGTAATACAATTTGTTTGTTTGTTTAAATTCAGGTACTTTTATTCGCTTTTAAGTGTATACCTGGGCCTTGCAAGGCATTTTTTGACTTTTTTCCAGTTTTTTTTATATAATTATTAAGTATATAGAACGAAACTTTATGTACCTGGGCCTGTTCAGACCCTTCCCTGTAATATATGTACTGCAGTAAATAAAATCAAAATGAAACGTTTCAAAAAGCATACACAACACATACGAATTCTTTCTTTTCTGTTTTTTCGAAAAATTATTTTATTTCCTAAGAAAATGTTCCTGCTATAGCCATAAAACTCCATACATATAAAGTAGTCCCAGCCTTGCCCAGGTGCTAGTTAGTGTGAGTTTTTTCAATAGCCACAAGAAACTTCATACAAAATTCAAGTGGCCCAGGTGGCATTTTATGCCTCACAAATAAGGTGTGTACTTAAGGGCCATTATTATAACTTGGCGTTAGCTGTTATCCGACAGTTAACAGACGCCTTTTGACAGATAACACATTATTATCTGTCAATTTAATCTTAACTTTAGCTAACTTCAAGTTGGAATAATGGCCCTAAGAGTTCTAAAGATAACATTTGTTCTTCTTAGTACTTATTTTGAATTTTAAGAATTTTGAAATACCTTGTCATTGTTGAATGCTGTTATGTATAAAGTTTTTGTATATGAAGTAGGAGTATGATGTTTAATTTGCAATTTCTTCAAGCATAAATACATTGTAAAAGAAAAAGCTAAAACCTAAGTTTTTTTGTCGGTTTTTGGTTTCGGTTTTTAGGCATTTAAAACCGCGGTTTCGGTTAAAACCGAACAGCAATCCCTACTTATATTATATTCAACATTTTTCATTTTTCGAATTTATTCTATTAGCTAAATTTCAGTTATGTATTTTATAAAGCTTTTTTGTAAAAGTCCTATTCCTTCAATTATTCAGAAAACAAGAAAATACAATATAATAGTCTGGTAGTGTATAAAGTCATTTCTGAAAAATTGAAGGAATAGGACTATTAATATTACTATTTATTATAGATAAATTACTTTTTATTATAGATAAATTAATCTAAAATAAAAAAAAAAACTATTTTGTTGGCTGAAAAGAGTTATTAAAAAAATGTAAAACCACATTTTATAATTTAATATTAAAATAATTTTATAGTTAGACACAATTTTTGTAAATTCCATTGTTTTAAATAACTCTAAATCTGTTATTTGTATACGTTAAATTTTTTATATATATAAATATATATGTACACATGCACATATGAACATACATACATCGTTTTTTGCAATAACGAAGGCGTTTCATAATCAACGCAAGTTTTAAATTAACTAGAAAACATAGTATTAACCCCCTAATGCAACAAATGTTAAGGCTTACATTAGTTAACCAACACATAAAGCCCAGCAAAAGCGTATGGGCTTAATGTGTTGGTTAACTAATGTGAACTTTAACTTTTGTACATAAGCGGGTAAGTCTTTATTTATTGTTATTTAATCAATTATAAATTGTTATTCAATTAATTATAAGTACATAGGATAACATTTTTTGGGAGAAAAATATCCTCACCGCAATTTTGGTTCATTAGTATGAACTCCATACGCACTCTTTTGTTACAATGGCATACATACATGTGATTAAATGTCATTGATTTAATTTCTTGAGCTGTTGACGTTTGTGTTTTAAGACTCAAGCCTTGCACGTTCAAGAATGGAATATTTTTTATTTCGCACACAACATATTAAAAAATTATTTTTTTGATCACTATGGAGCATTATTTGTGAAGCGGACAACCCAAAAATAATTTTGGTTGGAATTCCTTTATATTTGCCACAATTATAGTTCTAGTAGATATGAATGAGTGTGCGAAATATTTTTTTTATGATGTTTATTTGTCAAGTTATAGGTTGGTAAAGTGTTGCCGTTTTCAAAAAAACTGATTTTTAAATTATTTATTCGAACTAAAAACTAATCAAACAAAAAAAATAAAGAGATTCCTTTAGGAAATCGATTGATCTTTAAATTAAAAAAAAAATTCATCTGCAAAACCGGAATGTTCAGTTTAAATCAAAATATTTCTAATTTAGTCCCTTTTTTTTTTTACCGAAATTAGCCTTTAGTGTGCCTGTTATACCGTAAAAGTTTTATAATGTGGTTATTGCAATGTTGTATCGTAAAAGACAGGAAATGACGAGTATAAATTCATATTTTTCTAACTTCGACCTAATTTTGTGATTTTCTTTTTATCGAAATCAGCCTACAGCTTGAAGTTGACTGAAGGTGTATTTTACTTTTTATCTAAAAAAAATAATAAAAAAAAACAAAAGCAAACGACTGGGCAAGGACTTAAGCTACGGTCACACTTATTAAATATTTGACCAAATAAGCGTAACCCCTACTTTTGTTAATAGTTATTGATATTTACCATGATCTAAATATCACAGAATAAATTAATTATACTACTAGACATAGCAAAAAATTGTTTTTTGTAAGATATGGTATTATTATCTAAATAAATATTGGATTTGAAGGAAACTATTGTTTAGTTTGACTGTTGGTCCCGTTTTTTTTCATCAAATATTTGATAAGTGTGACCGTAGCTTTAGCAGTTTTAATTACATTGTTATACAAATAACTAGAGGGCCAAATTTATTGTTTTATATTATAGTGTGTATTACAGCAGACAAAGTTTACACTTCAAATCACTTAGAGTACCGTAGCAAATATTCCATTAACGATTTATTGAATACTTTAAACTCAAGCATAAAAAAAAAGAAATGTGCCTATAAAATGGTCATTGAACGGACACAAAGACAATTGCGAGTCTAAAGCTGGGATCACACGATTGCCGCAATGCACCAATTTTCACACTTTTTAATACACCAATCGTGTGACTGCACAACCAATTGGCTCTTGTACCAATCGAGGACAATATTGTGCTTACTTTTACCAATCAAATGCAACCCTGGTGCGGCAATCGTGTGACTGTTTGCTATGCAACCGCGCGTCAATCAAAATAACAAAAATGCACCAATATTTATTGTCTTCTCGTGCGGCAATCAAACAACACAATATGCGCCAATATTTGCCTTTTTTTAATAAATTTTACATTTTTGTGTTTCCCGTAGTAAGTAATGAAGATAAATATGTATTTATTTATTATGCATCTTAGTTTTTTTTTTAATTTTTGCTATACTATGTAGCTGTTAAGTGCGAATATTATTATTTAATTTGTTAATTTTTGGATTTTCATAAATTTTTTCTTAAAATATTTCAAATAAAAGTATTCAACAAAAAATTGTATAGTAGGTACCTATGTATATGAACAAATTTTTCGATTTTAATGAACATACCAACTAGAACTTCCAAACAAATGAAAAAGCTACAACAACAGCTGTTTTCGTAGTTGTCAAGTAAGAACAATCGTGTGACTGTGCTGCGGCAATTATTGTACCCATTTCACGTTGTACCAACTAGCGGCAATTAAATTTGTATAAAACAGGGCAATCGTGTGATTTCAGAATATTTGATTGGTGCAATTTCTTTATTGTGCGTCAATAAAGCACAATCAAAATTGTGCCATATTGGTGCATTTGCGGCAATCGTGTGATCCCAGCTTAATAGCATAATAATATTTGCATTAACAGCAATAATACAAAATAAAAAAAAAAAAAAAAATAAACAAGTGATAACAAATTATTTCAATGGAAAAGAATTTAAAACAAAGATCAAAAAACTTGTATTAAAAAATTTATTTTATGTGTGTAAGTCGAAGTGTATAACAAGATGACCGACCAAACCCCCTGAAGATGACAATTTAATTCAAATACTTGATCTCCCATATGTGTCATTTAGCATAATTCTATTTATACATTTTCACCATAATAGTCTAGATAAAAAAGTTATTTTAATTATTTAGACACAATTATTTTACCTTACGCTTAGTAGAAATAAAAATTACCTTAATATTTCCAGAGTGATGGGTGACATAAAAATAGTGTTTTAAGATTAAAACTTTGTTTTGTGTAGCAATAGTATGTTGACAAGCCAATCGTTTGGCAAAAGTTGTAGTGTATTGTAAATGGGTACATATGTAACATTAAAGATTCGTTATTTGAAAAACTTGTTGTTTCATCATATTTCAGATGTTACAAGTTTGTAAATATTCTTTATAAACTAATGAAAAGAAATATAGTTACATACACGCAAAGAAAAAACATGGTTGTGGTAAACATATTCTAAGAGCAACATATTATGATAAGATTCATGATTGTAGTAACCATATAGAAAGTTATCATGTTATGGCTATTAAATATCATGATATGGTTGTGAGTAATATAATATGTTTTGAAAGTTATCATAATTTAGTTGTTAGAAAAATAATTATTTTTCGGTCAACAATACTCAAATTTATAATTGCGATTAACATTGATATGTTTACAGTAACTATTATATTTAATAAAAATAACAATTATTTGTGTACGACAACAATATATTGTTACATTACACATAGTGTTGTTGCCGTAACAATGCCCAACCATATTTTTTCTCTGCGTGTATGTTAATATGTATGTACATGTTTTTAAATATACATTTGCTTAGAAACAAAAAAAAAATTATAAATGTATGTTATGTACACCTTTGCTGTGTGGTGATTTCTTTATTCGTCTTTTCCAAGTCAAAGATAAAAACTTTTATTTAGTGTAAGTAAACTCATTAAATATATAGTAACATATCATTGATCTCATGTAGAAAGGCTCTTACTCGATTATTTCGAAATTTAGTTTTTCAGTGATCCAAAAACATTTCACACAAAGACCCCAATCATACGATGATTTTTACGACGTCTCTTTTTGTTTGTGATTGTGCATCTAAACCCAATCCTTTTTTCCTCTACTTAAAAATAATTTTTTTAGAAGACCGTCCAGTAAAATTTATATGAAAAACACTTAAATAACTGTTTATTATTATTATTTATTTAATTATTTATGTATGTTCCCAAATGAGATCATTGGGCGCTAATGAGTTAAAATGTGTACGTTTTATTGTATAACGCACAGGTTCTCTCGAAAGTAAATATCAAGTGGTCGAATTTGACCCACCGGGCGATCCTAGTATATATTAAAGTGTATGTATAACACAGTACAACACTTGATTTGCCAACTCAATTCTGTGAACTGTATGTGAAATTAGACCCAAAAAGAAGAATTTCTGCATCATTCGTTTTGTCTTCTTACCTGCGATTTGAAGTTAGTATCGATTTGAAGTTCGTACTATCGTATAGGGGAATTTATCACGTTTTAGGCCCTGTTGTTTGACATAGCTCGACAACCACTAGCCCAATTTAGTTGAAATAAATTTTAAAAAATTAAGAATTACAATTCCCTTAATCTGTTCATATATTCTTTTCCTATACAAGTAACACTTTCGAAGTTAAAAATGAATGTATGAAGGGAAAAAATTATTTTTTGCCTAAAAATTTAAATTTTTTTTTTTAAAATACATAAAAAATCCAAAATGGAAAAAAGTTTCAAGTCTAGTTATTTTTTCGCAAAGTCACATAACCTATGAGCAAAATGAGACAAAGATCATAAAAATCGATGCACGCGTTTGTCATTTATTCACAATTAAGTAAATGTATGAATTTCAAAAATTTGCTCGAGATATGCACAACATTATTTGGAGAAAACATTGACACCTTTTTCATGATTCTGAGAATTAAAAAAAAAGGAATAAACAAAAGGTTATTTGATTTTTATGATTGCGGTAATAAATGTACGTGGACAATTAAACGGAAAGTGGACCTTTTTATTATTTGGGTTTTTCCGGTGGCTACCTATATGATTTTTTTACAGAAATTGCACCCACATTTAAGGGTGGTCATTATTTGGAAAGTTTTGCACAGTTTGAAACGTACAAGTGCTGAATCAGGTATATAGCCAGCCGCCCTTAAAATATGCGCCCATTTATATGTACCTGGCAGTAAAATATTCAAAAATACGTAGTATTTATAGGTGTGCATTGATCGATTTTTGGCATTCAGCCAGTGCCAACGAACGCGAACAGTAAAAGTGATTTTTCTCCAGTTTTTTAAAAGTGAATAACAACAAAACATAAAATATATCAATATGGAAAACAACAAGTGCCCATATTTGGATGAATATTGTTACGTTTGTGGTCATATCGTCCGAAAAATACAGAAAAAAGATCGAAAAAATTTGTTTACTGAGCAATTCAAAACCGCGTATTGTAATTATTTCGATGAAGCAGATTTAAGTGGTGCAAATTTTACGCCGAACACAGTGTGCAACAGTTGTTATACTACCCTTCTAAAATGGATTCACGGAAAAAGTAGAAAGTTATCTTTTATGAAGCCAGTAATTTGGGTGGAAGACACAACTGGACATGATGAATCCATGTGCTATGCATGCATAAATTTTCGTCCTGGATTAAACAGACAACAATTGAAAACAAAAGTATACACTGCTGCATTTACTGCCACACTTCCAGTGCAACGCCCTGCTGATACCGATGCACCTAAACCTCCGAGTGCGGATACTGTGTCCCTGCTAGCCGAAACCGTTTTCACCAATCCGACCGATTTGGATGATGCTGATTGGATACCCGATATTGAAAATAGTGCACCACAACCGCTACCACAAATCGAAATGGATTACATTGTGGCCAAGCTGGGACTATCACAACACGACTCCGAATGGCTGACATCATTTTTGAAGAGAAGAAAACTCACACAGCAAAATGTCAGCGCAACATCATACCGACAACGCCAAGCTGATTTTCAGAAATTTTATTCCGTTGACGAAGCAAATACGTTCACGTACTGCCATGATATCCCAGGTTTAGTGAAAAAATTGGGAATGGATTATATCGCTGGCGACTGGCGTTTATTCATCGATGGTTCAGTTACTAGTTTGAAGGCTGTGCTGCTGCACAAAAAAAAATAAAAAACCATGCATTCCATTGGGATTCAGCACAACTATGAAGGAAACGTACGAAGCATTGGGCGAAATTTTGAAGAAAATCAAATACGATGAACACAAATGGAACATTTGTTGCGATCTGAAGGTGGTCAACATACTACAAGGGATTATAGAAAAGGGCGGATATCCAAAATACTTCTGCTTCCTTTGTAATTGGGATTCACGATACAAAGGAAATCAATATCAATGTAACGATTGGAAAGGAAGAACTCCCGAGCTCAACAAACAATTAAAATTACGCAATGAACCTATGATAAAGGACCTGGATGATATTTTGTTGCCACCGCTCCACATGAAACTGGGAATAGCTGGGAAATTCGTTGAAGTGGTGGTCAAAAAAGTTAACGGCGCCTTTGACTGTTTGAAATCCATCTTTCCGAAACTCAGTGATGAGAAAATTAAAAACGGTACGTATCGTACTCTGTATTTCAATATTGTCATATCTAAATTTGTTAATTTCTATACATTCGCATTACCAATAATTTTTTCGTTTTTCTTATGTATTTAAAACAGGTATTCTCAATGGACCTGATATTCGGAAATTGATCAAAAGTGATTCTTTCACACATTTGCTTTCAGAGCATCACGACCACCAACATGCATGGAACGCATTGAAAGAAGTAATAGAAGGCGTTCTAGGAAAGAACCGTGTCCAGCGAGAAGAGATACAGCAACGAGTAGACAGGTTGCTGTTTTATTTCGAAAAAATCGGTGCATCCATGACGCTGAAATTGCATTTCTTCACCACCACCTCGATACTTTTTTGGCACAATCACCTCAGGAAACAGACGAACAAGGAGAGAGGTTCCACCAGGTGACCATGCCATTTGAAAAGCGGTTCAAAAGCAAAAAATTGGATGCATTGCTTGCGGAGGTTTGTTGGTGGAGTTCCACAATTATGCAGTTTGAAGAAAGCACCGAAGATGAAGACATTGAAATTGGTGGACACAGTGAAAGAAACACGCCCTTGAATAGTATGTGTATCTCGGATGACGATACAGACTCAGACCATGAATATGAACAACCTACGAAGAAAACAAGATCATCAGAACCACAAGCGTCAACTTCTACAAGGATGGATATTGCCAATAATTGAAAAAATGTTCTAAATTTTGTTTTTATGCATATTATAATTGCGTATTAATTGCATATTATTTTATTTTCATTAAGTTTTTATAAATAAAGTTTTTTTTTGCGTGATAATTTTTTAATTTATATTTTTATTTTAAGGGTGGTGGCTATAACTGATTTTTGAAATTCATACCTTTACTCAATTGCGAATAAAAGCGAAACGCGTGCATCGATTTTTATGATCTTTGTCTCATTTTGCTCATAGGTTATGTGACTTTGTGAAAAAATAACTAGACTTGAAACTTTTTTCCATTTTGGATTTTTTATGTATTTAAAAAAAAAAAAATTTTAATTTTTAGGCAAAAAATAATTTTTTCCCTTCATACATTCATTTTTAACTTCGAAAGTGTTACTTGTATAGGAAAACAATATATGAACAGATTAAGGGAATTGTAATTCTTAATTTTTTAAAATTTATTTCAACTAAATTGGGCTAGTGGTTGTCGAGCTATGTCAAACAACAGGGCCTAAAACGTGATAAATTCCCCTATACGATAGTACGAACTTCAAATCGATACTAACTTCAAATCGCAGGTAAGAAGACAAAACGAATGATGCAGAAATTCTTCTTTTTGGGTCTAATTTCACATACAGTTCACAGAATTGAGTTGGCAATCAATTAACTGAAAAATGTTGTACTGTGTAATGCTTCATAGGTCTAACTGAAACACTTTTCTAGATAAACAATAAGGTCAAAGGCCCTTCCGATCCCATCCCGTTTAATATGTTTATATTTCCACCGGACAAAAAGCATCAAAAAGCTCAATTTTGCACACAGCGAGACAAGTTTTATGTACTTGTAGGAGCTCTTCATATAAAAAGGTCATATAAAAAGGTTGAAAGCTCTAGCTCATAAAGTTTTTAAAATATACGAAAATAAGTTTTAACTTGTTATAGGAGGTGCCACTTCCACTTAAAGTTTAAAAAATTCATATGGCCTATTGTTTTTTCCAGACCATCGTAATATATGTACTGTCAAAACGTTATAAAAAACGGTCAATAAACCAGCCTAAAAGATAAAAACAAACGCAATTTCTTCTTTAGACATATTTTTAAACTGGAGTGCGATTAAAATAGTACTTTTGATACAAATAATTTTGATTACTTTTTTCGCTTTTGGTTAGTTTATTTTTACATTTAGCTTACAATTTTTTTTTGGTCGTGGCAACGCTGATTAGGAAATACATATCAATAATTTTTCAAAATCTTTTTGTGCAAGGAACGTGTAAAAACACACAGTTTCTATTACATTCTCCTATAAAGTTGCAATTATGTATGTATGTGAAGTAGGGCCTTTCTACATAAATCCATAATATGTACATATGTATAGGATAGAGCATAAGTAGCCTAATGATCTCCAAAAAAAGAGCCACAGTTAGACAAGCTGGATGAGCTGTGGCTCCATCTTATTGAAACAACAATTCTGGATCGTTCTCTACTAATCATTCCCGATATTCACATTAACCGAAACTTGTTCGTTGTTTTCGAAACAATATGGTCCAATGATCTCCTCTGAAGTTATTCCACATCATTCCTTCCATCTAAATGGGTTCATTTGATTTTTTTTTTATTGAGGTGACCGTTGAAGTGAAAATGGATGTCATTTGTATCTAAATAATCAAAATAAAACTGAACAACTTTGGTTCTAGTTGTGTGCTGAGTCTTTCCATCATAAAACTCTCAAGTTTTTCAAAGTTAATTCTCAAAAAAAAGCTAAAAAACGCAAACAAAAACTTTTTTCGCTTGCTAAACCAAACACTCATTATGCGACACCCTGTATATAGCTGCTTAAAGACAGTAAGAAAAAAAATGGTTATTTATTTGTTCGTCTTTTCATAGTCAAAGTAAAAAAAAATTATTTTTTTTTATTTTTTTAACTTAATTGTGTTTTGTCAAACAAACTTTTTCACATAGCCACATAATCATATATTTACATGCATACATACATGTCTTGTTTTAAATACAAACATACATGCAAACATACATACAGACGTATACAATGACTTGTATGTTTACAAATTAACCACAACGATTTGTGTCAATTCAAAGTTATGGTCAATAATACTCAACATTATTAATTTATATGTGATCGTACGTCAAGAATATATAAATTTTCAAAATTCGTGACTACCTAAAATATCTACTCAGCAATAATATAAGTAATTACTTAACAGCGCCGTACCTTTACTTAATATGAAAGTCTAAGACAATAATACACTAGCTTAACCCGGTGCGCTTCGCTACACTGCTTTAACCACTTCTTCAGTTGAGAGATATTTAAGGTATGCATCCTATGGGAGGTATTTTACCCCCTGCGCCTACCCGCTTTATTTTTATTTTCAAACGTGTGGTATACCATAAGAGTGACTTCTACAAAGTTTGAACATCCGCACTAAAACAGTTCTTAAGATATGCTATATTAAACATTGGCGTCCTATGGGGGAACCACTTCCCCCGGTGCTATTTTATTTCAATTTTGGGGCTCAGAAGATCCTACTACCAAAAGTACAACAAAATGCGTGCAGCGGCTCTTAAGATATGCGATATTTAATATTGGCATCCAATGGGGGGTACCAATTCCCCTGCCCCTATCGAAAAAATAAGTAGCCTATTTTATTTTTAGGGCTCACATGATGTTACTGTCAAAATTTTAGCCAACAAACAAACAAACATACACACATTTTTCATTTTTATATATATAGATATGGGATTAATTTAATCAAAAATGTGTATAAATTTAAGTTACTTATGAGGTTTCAGTGTACTTGTAATAAGCTAATTGATGCAAAATTTGATCAAGTCATCCCCAGAATTTTCACCAAAAATTGGACTGGCCTAAAAAATCACGCGAATCGGAATTCAAAAAAATTCTAGGATGTTAATGCTATTTAATTTACCCAAAAATACATTGCTTAAGCCCCGTATATGATTATTAAATTTCATAGAAACTTTGTTTTGTAAAGCTTTATTCAATTTAAAATATTTTTAGGAATATAGACATAAATGCAGGGCTGTGGAGTCGGAGTTGAAGAGTCGGAGATAATTTGCCATAGTCGGAGTCGAAGTACCCACAAAAACTCTGACTCCAAAATTTTTCGGCATAAAAAAATTAAAAAAAAATTATTGGCGATGCAATAATTAAAATATCGATTTGAAATTTGTACAGTATAATTTTCTTGCGACATTTAACCATTTAAAAGGTACTGCATTATAAAAAGAGTTTAAAGTCAAAAAAGTACCTGTCTTATACATATAAATTTGCCATCAATGCAAGAGTAGGAGTCGGACTTAAAAAATGTCAGCGGTTGGAGTCGGAGCTAGAACTATTTTGTTGACGACTCTAAAGCCCTGCATAAATGTTTAAAAAAATTGGATTTTGCGAATTAAAAACGAAGAAAAATAATTTTTTAATATACCAAATGTCTGCACGAATTTTGGTGCACCAGAAAAGAAAAGAATAAAAAAAAGTTGACAAACACAATTGTCTATAATCAGGACTGAGGTAATATATTTTCTCTATATGGGCACTTCCACAGAAGTGTCACGGTATGTCTCCAAGCAATTAATGTTGTATTTTGGACCCACGTTCTTTGAATTTCTTCTCTCTTTCACTAAATTGCGTTTTACACCAGTGATGCAAAACGTGGCACAATTGGGCCATTTTTGGCACTTTTGAACATTTTATGGCCCTGTAAAAATCTATTTTGGCCCTTTCAGGTCTAAATTAAACCAGCTGGTAGCACGGTTCATTAACACAAGGTGGACTCATTGGGGAATGTAGACATACGGCTCTATAAAAATAACCGACAATAACCGACTTAACAAAATTGACTTCATATATAAAACAAAAACAATTTAACGCACACATGTACAAATTTTGGACCATATACACGAAATTTGACAATTGGCTGGTAGTGAGCTGGTCTATTACTGCCAGAGACTCTAGCCTTCCGCACACAAGCGTAAAGCTTCGCGGGATTATCTAACCCTTTCGCTACAAGTTTTTACTGGGTTACTAAAAAAATCCAATTTTTTGGATTTTTATTTAAATTGACCCTAACAAGAACAATCAATACTCACTTTTAAAAAAAATGTACCCTTAATGTGTTTTTTGGAATGTATCCATATGGATACATATTTCGGTTATGGTAAAGAAATTTTGTTAAAGAAACTAACATAAATGTTCAAATATTGCTTGGAATGCTTTAAGATTTTGCAAAAATTCGTTCTATTCGAGCGGGAATCACACTGTAAAATTCCGTGAAGATCGGACCATAATTTACTTTTAGACCCATATAAGCCATACTCCCGGAAAACAGTTTATTACGCCTAAAACCATGATGAATAATGCTATCAGAATAAAATTTAATACTACACAGTTTTATAACTAGAAATCACACTTATAAATTTCGTGATGGTCCGATCATTTTGTTGTTTTTGTCAAACCAATTGTTTTGTATACTTAGCCCTTTGCTCCCCGTCTACAACTGACATGATTTACTGTTATAACATGATGTTATAAAAGCGTTGTTAAAACATTTGCATTAACAACCGTGTTATAACTTGAGAAAACCTCTAACATGATGAGTCTTTACTTAACACTAAAGGGCGCTTTAGCCGACCGTAAATGTAATTAAATGCAATGTAAAGTACCGTAACGTACTGTAAGCTCGTTTGTGCACTTATAGAACATGTAAGAACGTGTCAGCTGTTTTTCACAACCAAAAACAAAAAAGCATTAGTATACATAAAACAACACACACAGTGATGAGAATTAAAAATGTTGAAATGGTGACCGCTTTGCAGAAAAAGTACCAAGTGATTTAAATAGTATAAAAACTGTATTTCTTGCATGTATAAATAAATAAATAATATAATATTTGATATAAATATTACAGATTTACAAAAAACAAATATTTATTATTTCAAAATGTGCATACACCTAAACAAGGTTTTAATACTATTAAAAACCAGACTTTGTTTGTTTGTGGATATGTCTTCATTTGTTAATTTTATACATCTAAACATATATTTGTATAAATGAAAATATGTATGAATTGTAACTTATTTTGTCAAAAGTCCACAGATATTATAACTGAAAAAGTACCAAACAAAAAGAGTGATTTTACCCGCATTGCATTTAAAATATAAGCAGCCCATCACTATCTACAACTGTCACGTAACCTCGTAATGAAATTCAATTTTCTACAGGTTGGCACGTTACGATTAAGTGACATTACAGTCAGTTTAGCATTTGCATTGCTTTCCATATAACAGAAACGATCAGCTGTTTACATTACATTTACATTTCTACATTTACGGTCCGCTAATGGGACTTTAAGGCCCTAAATTTGTAAAACGCAAACGCAACGCAAAAAATTATATTGAAAGCAAAAGCAAAATCAAAAATATTTCATAATTTTGTTGGTGTTTTCTATAGAAATGTATATTGGATTTTTAAATTTTTAACGCTGCATACGTTGTGGCGTTGATAATTTAAAAACACAGTATGTATTTCTGTAGAAAGCAACAACAAAATTTTGACAAATGTTTGACATTGTTTTTGTATTCAATGGTATTTTCGCATTGCGTTTGCGTTTTACAAATTTTGGGCCTAAATCATTTTAGTGCTAATGTTAAGCATTTCATGTCAGTTGTAGACTGTATGTTAAGTAAGAACTGTTACTTTTATGTGCAAATCAGTCTTGCTTTAAATTAAAATTATTTTAAGTAGGTGGTAAATATCAAAAAATCAAAGTAGACCGTCAAATGATAAAAATGCTTCACACATAAATTCAATTTTGTATTAAAAAATAAAATTTCATGTTGCTTTTGAGCAATGGTATTTGTGAAACATGTGTACAAGTGTATAATATTAAAGTAAAACAAAAATGGATAAAAACTATGTTTTACTATGGGTTTAATTTAAAATTTTTTTGGCCCCTTCAAAGGTATTTTGGCCCTTTTAAATCACCAAGTTGGCCCAAAACAAAAAAACTCAAAATGCATCACGGCTTTACACCAAAATACAAAAAAAAATTTAATATAACACTGTGCAACAAAAAAAAAAAAAAAAAACCAGCCTCAATACTTGCAACGCTAAATGAAACTAGACTACTGGTAAAGGAAATCTGCCAAAGCGTTTCGAGAAATTAGCTCGGGTTTTCGATATTTCGGGCCTTGAAGTTTTCGAATTTTTTGCTTAGGAAACTTCATCCATAAAGATTTTAGAAAAACTAAAGATATTAAACCAAATAAAACTGTTAAACATATAAGACTTATAGCAACAGTTCTACTTGTAATAATATCAAAGTTTAAACAAAACACAACAACAATAAACAGTGGGTTTATCTCATCTTACATTCCCCACTGTGAAATGCGCATAGGAATAGCTTATCCCATCAACAATAAATTTCAAGTGTTTTTATCAATAATAAAAACTGGGAATTAAGCACGAATAACAAAATCTTTTGAAATTAAAAGGAAATATATAAACATATATATAAATCTAATTTATTGGAGTCAAATGTGACTAACAGAATAATTTGCTTAAAATTTTAGGGTCCGTTTTTTTAATTACATTTTTGAGCAGAGCTTTTTTTGAAACCCAAAATATTAAAATTATGAAAAACTGCCTTTTCAATACCATGATTGAAGGGTTTATAAGATTTGGCAAAGCCAAATATAACCCTCTGCCTTGTTAATACTTTTATGTATTTGTTTAAATTTTAATTATTGACAATGTTATTTATCACTTGTATTCAATTATTTTTTTATTGTTTTATTTAAAAATTTAATTTAGTAAATGCGACTTTAAAATTTAATTTATTTAAATGTCAAATGACAATAGTAAATAGTATACGACAAAATAAAATTAAAAAATAATAAACAAATAAAAAAAATGCCAAAAAAATATATATATTTTAATATATTAATAAAATAGAAATATAATCAAAAAAAATAACAAAAGACAGTTATAATTAATAAAATTTATATTTATTTAAACACATCACACAATTATGGATATGAATAAATCAGCAGATATAAAAAATAGGTAAATATGTGTGAAGTATTTTCGGCTAAATAATAATCAATTTTAAATTATATAATTATAATGCCATAAAAAAACAAAATAATTGTTTTTGTATTAACCTGCCTGTTTTTGAAATTAAAATAAAAATAAAAATGTTTGTTTTGGGAATTAACATCAAAACAGCATTAAAAAAAACTGAAATTAGTTATTGTGTTCAACATAAAGTATAAACGAAAATTTTAATTTAAAAAACAGGCAGACATTTTTTTTAAGAAACTACTAAATATTTTTATCATTAGGTAATTCTCAAAGTGTTCTATGTGTCATATTGTTTTATTTGCCATATTTTAACTAATTTCACATTCATAAAATTATAGCATATACAACAGAACCCTGTGTGAATTGCCTTATTGTTTTTAATATTAAATTGTTTAAATAAATTATACATATATGTACATATTTCTTTTTTTTTTAGCTCGGTTAATGATCGTCCATTATTTATGCAAAATGGTAATCGTGGTTTTTCGATAAATGATACACATGAAATCAGTAATTTTAGACAAGCATTACCACAATTTTTAGCCGTTAGTGTTAAAAATATTTTACTTTTTGGTAACTATTTTGTTTTTATATATTCATAAATACACCTAGTTTTATACCCTTCACCGAAGGTAAAAGGTTCTATTAGTTTGTCACTTTGTTTGTATTTTCCTAAATAAGAATCTTAAATCCTTTTAACTATATACTACATATATTCTGGGACCTTATGAGAAAGATGGCGCCTGTCGGATGAAATACAGGCCAGTATAAATATGTATAAAAATTTAATTGTTTGCGCTGCTTAAAATATGAGGTTTGGTGTAAGAAATCATGATCTAATTTTTCAGGTCAATCCGACGGTGCCTAGCCGTGCTGGGTGGGGCCCAAAGTTACCCATATTATAAAAAAAAAAACATCTTTTCTATCAGATCTTTATAGTTATACTAGTTGAAAAGCCGAAAAATATGGCTTCGTTACGATCTTCCGCAGAGAAAGTACTTCAAGTGTGTCAAATTTCAGCTTCCTATGTCATCAGATGGCTTCAGAAAGTTGCGGAAAGAATAGGACATACATGCAAACATCCTGACATACTAAAAAATTATATATTGTATAGATAGATTAACATATGTTCGCGCAACTCAAAAACGCTTTAGCTTATTGAAAAACTAAAAAAAACCGAAATTCCGCAATAAAATGTATGTACTTTAAGAAAGTTAAAACTTTTTTCTTTATGTTCGCTTTGGTTTTCGAGATATACCGTTGTTTCGAAAATTAAGGAGGTTGCACAAAATATGTTCGCGTAACTCAAAAACGCTTTAGTTTATTGAAAAACTAAAAAAAACGAAATTTCGCAATAAAATTTACTTTAAGAAAGTTAAAACTTTTTTCTTTATGTTGGCTTTGGTTTTCGAGATATACCGGTATTTCGAAAATTAAGGAGGTTGCACAACACATGTTCGTGTAACTCAAAAACGCTTTAGTTTATTGAAAAACTAAAAAAAACCGAAATTCCGCAATAAAATTTACTTTAAGAAAGGTAAAACGTTTTTCTTATATGCGCAGTCGTTTTAGAAACACAAATAAAAAAAACAACATTGCAAACAAAACAAGCTATAAATGATTAAAATCTGTAAACAACTTTTGATCTATACCATTGGTTTTCAACCGGTGGGTCGCGACCCCCTGGTGGGTCGCGGCCAACTTTCTCGGGGGTCGCGAGCTGATCTAAATTAAATACATCGATTTTTTTTTAATTTAATTTTCTTAATTAAAAAACAAACAAAATTATGCGAACGCTGGGCTTGATTATTTTTAAATTAAATGCGAAAACGTGGTTGCAATTGTGACACCTAAGAAATCAAATCTGTGGCATTTTGACAAAACATCTTAAGTCGAGATAAGATAGCAAACAAGTTTTTAAAAAAATTTCGGTGAAAAAATTATTTTAATCAAATAATAAAATAAACCAAAATTAAAGGAAAATTTCGTTAATAATACAAAATTTTAAATACGTAAACAAAAATGTTTTTTAATGAAAATTCGCATGATTAACAACATTTTTTTTTAACTTTTTAAATTTTACTTAAGATGCTTTGTCAAAATGCCACAGAAATCATTTGCTAAATTTAATTTATTTATTTTTTTTTTTGTTTTAATGTTCACCATTTGTAAAAAAAGTCATTTCGCACAGATCATTTGTTGAAAATTGAGTTAATATTTTAAGTGCTTTTTTAGCTAGATAGTTATAAGACTCACTGTAGGTGACTAAAAATTAATCTCGTCTAAATTACCTTAATGAATAGGAAACAAGAAATGTCATGTTTTTGCTTTGTTTCCATTGAATATTCTTTTTTTAAAATAATATTTTTAACCTTTGAGAGCAAAAACGTTAAGGGGTCGCCAGATTTTATGAAAATCATTTTGGGGCCGCGGCTTCAAAAAGGTTGAAAACCACTGATCTATACAATATATAATTTCTTAGTATGTCAGGATGTTTGCATGTATGTCCTATTCTTTCCGCAACTTTCTGAAGCCATCTGATGACATAGGATGCTGAAATTTGGTACACTTGAAGTACTTTCTCTGCGGAAGATCGTAACGAAGCCATATTTTTGATTTTCGGCTTTTCAACTAGTATAACTTTAAAGATCTGATGGAAAAGATGTTTTTTTATAATATGGGGAACTTTGGGCCCCACCCGGCACGTCTAGGCACCGTCGGATTGATCTGAAAAATTAGATCATGATTTCTTACACCAAACCTCATATTTTAAGCAGCGCAAACAATTAAATTTAAAAAAAAAAAAATCCCAGTCTAATGTATATGTATATCTATTGATCGCCAATTGGATTTTAAATGGCTAAGATATGAGCAGAAATGTTCAAAAATTCGCTTAAGAAAACCTTTTATATATCCAAAGATCCTGATATTTCCCGAAAAAGTCAAAGGCGGTCCAGAAATATAAGTTATGCCCAAAAAAAAAAAAAAAAAATAGAGCTTCACAAGTCCAAATTTGAAAACCCTTTAAATTGTAAATTTCTTCGTACACACGTCAATATTTAAATCTGTCAAAATTGTCAAGTTATGACCAAAATACTCCAAAAATAGGCTATAAACATTAAAACTATTTTTAGTCCATATTAGTGGCCAATGGATACGTTTAATATATAAAATGATCGGATAATTTTAGCAGAAAATATAATACAGAAATATTTTAGATTTTCTTTTATTAAAAAATAATTCACCAGAACAAAGTTCTTAAATACCTATGAATGATATATTTCTGGCATAAGGGATAAAAAAACAATAAAACGTTATTATTTTAATTTATATTTTTTAATTGAATTATAAATTACATATTGTACCTATATTGATAAATATTAATAAAAAATTGTATTTGTAAATCATGGATAGATGTTAACAGCAATACATGTATAATTGGCCCTATGGGCTTTCTTTGTATTGAAAGAATGGAATAAATAAATAAATAAAAAATAAATACAGTTCCATAAAATACAGAACTAATCTTACCGAACCATGGTGAAGGGTATATTCGATTCGGCACCACCGAAAATAGCACTTTTACTTGTTATTATTTGTTTCGTTTAATTTAAATTCAAATATGCACAATTTAGTTTATAATACATATATTTTACACATAATTGTTTTTGTTGTTTTATATATTTTAAACATCTATGTATGTCTATTTCAAATTCCTATAGTCTATGGCATGACATTGGGTTTTCCGACAATTGTTATACCCGCCATACAAGGAGGTGAGGGCAGAGAACCCAGTGACATAGTATTAAATAAAGACGAAATTTCATGGTTTAGTAAGTTTTAATTAAAAATTAGTTTAAAGTTAGCCAACTTGATTAAATTAATTTTATGTTTTTATTAAAGGTTCTATTAATTTAATCTGTGTTCCGTTAGGCTGTTTATTTTCGGGTCTCTTGACTCAGCCCATTGGTAAAAGAAGAGCTATGCAGGTAATTTTTAATTTCACATAAAAATAAAATATTTTAGCTGATTATTCTTATTATTACATACATATTACTTATAATTTATTTTGTTTGTTAAAAAATGTATACCTTAATAATTGTGTCTTTTTTAACTAGATGCTGTTTTTTAAGAAAAACTTTGAAATTGAGTTGAAATAGTGAAGCAAAAGTTTGGCTTTAAAATAAAAAATGGAGCTTCTAACGAAGCAGGTTTGAATGGGAGTAACATAAACGTTTCGCTTACCAGTGCGCTTACGGAAGACATGAATTTTATATGGCGAGTTCCCACTTTGAAGCGGTACATTTTTAACGCATAAATTGTTGAATATAACGATCAGCTTTACACACTGAATGTTTTAATACAGTTATTTTTTCGTATTCTCCCTTACAAACCTGCTTCGTAGTAAGGGAATGCCGTGGCACTTAAAATGTTATTTTTTTTATAAAAGTTGTTGGGAGTTCTTTCACTTACTTTACTGCACTTACTTAATTGTGTGCTTATTTTTTTAAATGTACCATTAGTGCTTCGCAAAATGATTAAATTTTTTATTGGGTTAAAGCTGCTCTTGAGAAATATTTCCTTGGGAATTATTTATTAACACCCGTATTCATAAAAAATAAAATAAGTTTGAAATCCATTTTAATTTTTTATGAATACGGCAGTAAATATGTACATGTATAAAAATTATATATAAAAATTATTCATGTAACAAACTGATCTTAAGAAAATAAACAAACACTCAAGCAAAAGCAAAAACCCACGCAAAAAAAAAAATAGCGGTTAGCAAAAAATAATTTTTTCAATGTTTATGTTGTTTTTATTACGAATTATCAGTGGTAGTTAGCAAACAATTACGATTTAAAGGAGGCGAAGAAGATTTTATTTGAAAAAATATAACGAATTAACGACCAAAATGTATGGAAATTTTACGAATTTACGAGATTTTTTCAAGGGACCGACAGTTTATTACGAATTATCGGGAATTACGATTTATCGTGGTACGAATTATAGGGATTTGACTGTAACTTGGAAACATTTGCCGCCGCATTAATAAACTATTATTAAATTTAACAAACGTTTATTAAGGATAACTTTTATAGTCAATTTCTTCTTTAAACCTTTATTAAATTTAAAAAAATTATTATGAATACAGGCATTAAAGTTTATATAGCCAAATCACACAAAATATTTTTTGTTTAAAGCTTTTCGTCAAACATCCTTTATTGAGTAAATCATAAGTAATTTCATAATTTTTGTGTTTTTTTATGTACAAATTATTGATGTGGCGAATATAATTTTTTATATTAGCGAATACAGAAAAAATTATTGCCGAATTGTTTTCAAACAAACGTTTGTTTGAAAATTTTTTTAATTTCTACCAATTGTTTTACTGATTTTTATTTGCACAGATTTTTTAATATTTTAAATCTAAACCTTGAAAACTAAATCGTTGTAGAAAATAATGGTTTCTAAATTACAAGTTATTAGCAATTTTAGTATTTTTAAAAATTTTTTTTTATATAGCTCAAAAATATGAGTAATAACTGATTTGTATTTTAAACTTTCTAAATTTTGTTTTATTAAAAGATATTATTATACTTATGTAGTTTTGATATAAGCCTCCTATTTTCGAAAATTTAAATATTTTATATTTATTTCTTTTGCTGAATCTTAATTATTTTTAGAATTAATTATTTCAAATATTTTCTTTTTTTTATACAGTTTGTTAATTTGCCCATTCTTGCATCATGGCTGTTATTTCATTTTGCTAGCAAAACTGAGCATTTATATGCTGCTTTGTGTCTAAGCGGTTTAGGTGGTGGCCTTATGGAGGCACCGGTAAGTACAAAAACAATATATATGATAAACTTGCCACGCCAATACAGCAGATTCTTATATATATGTAAATATTCATAAATAAATACATACACCAAATTATATATGGAGGGCTCAAAGCTGCACCGAGCCAAATCATGAAATATAATCCAGAAATTAATGGCGGTTGACTAACTCAACCTCGAAATATTTTCGAATTGTCTTTTTTGACTTTGTTCGCTTCAGCTATGAGGCAACCATGTGTGCTTTACATCGCTGGAACGATTAACAATCACGGCAAATAAAAACAACCATTATACAGACTGCATTAATAATTTTTTATCCATTTGCTGTAAATTTTTACTATGTATTTAGTTACTAAAAAATTCAATAATCAGAAAATTTTTACGGATAATTAAATTTTAAAAAAATCAAAAAGTGATTCTGAGCCGATCGGTATACTAAAAGGTGGGCCTGGGATCAATATTTAAAGGTGTTACAAACATTAGCAGCATGGAGAGGTTCATTATTGTGACGTGGTTTTTTTATTTATTTTTTTTTTTTGTAAATATTTTGTCGGATTTAACTTTCGGCTGTAGGAAATATCGCCCAAAGAAAAATGGCCCAAAAAAAAACCGAAAAATCACCCAAAAATATTATATGAAAAATAGCCCATTTTTTCGGGCCATCTTTATTTAATATAATTGTAATTTATTTAAAAATAAGTTTGTTGTTTTTTCTCTGGGTGTTTATATTAAATATATAACGAAAACACTTTTGGGCGCAAGGATTTTCTCCTCAAGGATATACCGGCTGCGCTAACTAAAGCTTCTCTGCAAAGCCGGCCTTCGGCCGGCGCAAGGATTTCCCCTCTATGGTATAACAAACACCGGCTTCGCTAACTAAAGCTTCTCTGCGTATATGGCCTTCGTGCGAAAACAAGGCAGATTTTAGAAGCTTTACTTAGCGAAACCGGTACTTGTTCTACCATAGAGGAGAAAATCCTTGCGCCCGGCCGAAGGCCGGCTATACAGAGAAGCTTTAGTTAGCGAAGCCGGTGTTTGCTATACCATAGAGGAGAAAATCCTTGCGCCCGGCCGAAGGCCGGCTATGCAGAGAAGCTTAGCGAAGTTTGCGCAGCCGGTATTACTGTCCTTACTGCCGAGCAGCTGTTGAAGATAGAATGCAATTTTTTACATAAAACTTACACTTGTATGTATACCTCGGATATGCCAACAAACAACTACACACAAACTTCAACATTTGCTGATGATACAGCTTTTTTGAGCGTGCACGAAAACCGTCAAGAAGCATCTCGATACCTACAGGATCATATATTTCAACTCGAACTATGGTTAAAGCAATGGAGGATAGAGGTCAATGAGCAAAAATGCGTACATATAACATTCACCTTGCGTCGGGAATCATGCCCCCCTATTAAAATCAATAATCAAATAATACCTCAAAATTCGCATGTAAAATACCTCGGTATTCATCTAGATCGCCGTTTAACGTGGAAAAGCCATATAGAGGCAAAATTAACTCAAATGAAACTAAAAGCCATCCAAATTCATTGGCTTATTGGAAGAAACTCTGTCCTTAGTCTCGACTGCAAACTTCTTCTTTACAACTCCATCTTAAAGCCAATCTGGTGCTATGGTATTCAGTTATGGGGCACTGCCTCGGCCTCTAATATCGAAAAAATTCAAAGGCGCCAAAATAAACTACTTCGAATAATCACAGCTGCCCCTTGGTATGTTAAAAACTCAAATATTCACAAGGATCTCAATGTTCCATTAGTTAAAACTATGATTACGAAATATGCAGTAAAATACTTAAAAAGGCTCGAATTGCACCCGAACCCACTAGCACGAAATATTTTAAATGATAGCGGCCACACTCGCTTAAGAAGAAGAGACACTGCGGCACTTGTCCAATTAGATGAGCGATAAACACCTATAAAAGTGAACAGAACCCGCGATGAACAAAATTTTTGTCTGGCACTGGCAGGACAAAAAATAATATTAGGTTAAGATTTGATTAATTATTGTTAGTTCATATTTAATATATGAAGATTCAATAAATAAATAATGAAAAAAAAAAAAAAAAAAAAACTTGTATGGAACTAAATTTATATGAATAATAACCACTTCTTTGCAAATTGGGTAATTTTTAATTTTTTTTCGGAAAAATTCGTTTTTGCTTTTTGGGTAATTTTTCATTTTTTTTGTGCCCTTTTTCGTTTTTGTTGGGCAAAATTTCATATATAACTTTTTGGGTCATTTTTCATGTTCTTTTGGGCGATTCTTCATTTGGGCGATTTTTCATTTTTTTTTTTTTGCCATTTTTCTTTGGGCGATATTTCCTACAGCCTTAACTTTCATGAGCTAAAAGAGCAGCAAAAATGCTCCATACTATAGGCGATTCTGTGCATAATTCTACTAGCAACCCTGTCTGGAATATTTTATCCGCGCTCATTTTTTGTTGTCATCTCTCAAAAAACCGGGACAAAACTGAACGTTTTTAACATTTACTCTACAAGTTCACTGTGGAGTTTTACAAACTTGAGAAAATATCGAAATCGTTTTGATTTTGACTAAATTCACTGCGTAAAAAGCAAAAACACCGTCATACACTACACAAACGCACTGAACAGTGCCAAACTTTAGCACTGAACTTGTGTAGTGTATAGCCGTCACAAGGTATATTTATAGCAGGTAGCCGCGAGAATACAACAATTGTACAATAAAACAAACAGCAGGGCTTTTTATTGTTGTTATATGATACGAACTGTCAAATAGCAAAGGGGTTTATAAGTGACAAAAAGACAAAAAACTTGTTAACGTGTTTACTAAAAAACATTTGACAGTTCGTATTACAAAACAAGCAAATAAAAAATAATCAGCAGGCTTTCCGAGACTACCTGCTATAAATAAACCTTGAGCCGGCATAAGTATGACGAGAATTTCGTCAGAGTTAAAACACAATGAGAGGTGCGTCAATTTGAAGTTGTTAAAAATACTAATAAAATTTTAAAAACTTAAAGTAATGTCTTTTTCGGTACAATTTTTTGTAACCACAATTAAGCTTTAGTTTTTCTTTTCTTAAATTTTTCTATTTTAAAACTTTCATTTCGAAATTAGTTTTATAATAGCAAAATCAAATTTTTTTACGCTTTTAAAAAAAAATTACAGAATAACAAAATTAACCTTTGCAGCATAATTTAAATTAAAATATTTATTTAACAGAGCTACCTAAACAAGAGCGGCAAGCTTTTTTTAAACATGCAAATTCTATTGCCAACATTTTCAATAAAATAAAACAACCACGCTGTAAACTGTATGAAAATGAAAAGTTTTGACATAAAACAGACGCTTGCCGCTCTTATTTAGGTAGCTCAGTAACTGAAGAGAATATTTTTTTTTAATATTTTGTTTTTTTTTTTCTATTTCGCCAGGTTCTTACTTATGTAGCTGAAATTACTGAGCCCAAGTATCGTGGCATTTTATCAGCCCTGGGATCAACATGCGTCATTACAGGTGTATTTATACAGTTTATAATGGGCTCATTGATGGATTGGAGAACAATAGCAGCAGTGAGTTCTGCTTTTCCTGTTATATCGATTATTTCGCTCTGCTTTGTACCAGAGTCACCCACCTGGCTTATACGCGAACAACGATTTCGAGAAGCTATTAAAGCTTTGCAATGGTTAAGAGGTTGGGTGCCTGAGCAACATATTGAAGAGGAATTTAATAGACTGTACGATGAACTCATAACTCAGCCTGCCTTAGAAGAGCAAGCGGAAGAAATACGCCTGCAAGAAAATGGAGGCAAAACTTTTTTCTCGCGTTTTAGAATGTTTAAGAAGCGTTCTTTTCTAGTACCGTTTTTATTAGTGGCTTTTACATTTTTTGTAGGACATTTTTCGGGCAAAACTTCATTACAAACTTATGCAGTACAAATTTTCCATACTTTGAAGGCGCCCATTAACAAATATCATGCTACTATACTATTAGGAGTAGCCGAATTGGTTGCAACAATATTATGTGTATTCCTCATACATTTCACCGGAAAAAGACCTTTGGTGCTAATATCAACAATTGGTGTTGCATTGTGTTGGTTTGGTACAGCAACCTATGCGCATTATTTAAAGGTGGTCCCCGGTTTCGCGGTCAACAATGTAGTGGTTAATGCCTCCTCAATTGTACCCAAAGATGACATAATATCACAGGAAAATATAACAAAAATTTTTGAAACAGAAGAAAAAGCATTATTGTTAAATGTTCCAGTGATGTCAGATAGAGAAACGACTACTTTATCCGGGTTTGAGGTCGAAACAGGCAGTAATACCAGTACTAAAAACAATCGCTCTAGAAGACAAATATTGACTACAACTATGGAACCATTTAATATAACTTTTGTGGATTTATCAGATTTAGATTATAACAATGGTACCTCAAATTACACTGAGACTACATCACAATTTGATTTAAATGATTCGAATGAGGAAGAAGACAGACATACCACCATAACACCGATGCCTTCGACTACTACTACCAGCACAACGACGACAGCAACAACAATTTCGAAGCCTGGTTTATCACCAAAAGATCAGTCATCCCTGTCGAAAGAGATCCTATTAAAAATTCCTAAGCAAGAAAAAAACAATCTAGTATGGATTCCTTTAATTTTACTTTTGGGCGCAGCATTCTTCGCCCACTTTGGTATACGTATGATACCATGGATATTGATTGGGGAGGTATTTCCGGCTCCAGTTCGTAGTTCAGCTTCAGGTTTAGCTAGTGGACTCGGCTATATATTTGGTTTTCTGGCTAACAAATTATTTTTGCAAATGCTTTCTACACTAACACTGCCGGGTACCTTTTGGTTTTATTCACTAGTGGCTTTTGTAGGTGCCGTAACATTGTTTTTCACATTGCCAGAAACCGAGGGTCGAACATTGGGTGTAAGTATTATTAAACAAGAGAATAGAACAAACAAAATAAATAAAGTAACGCTTTCAATTTTTTCCGCTTAGGAAATTGAGGCACATTTTTCAAAAAAATCCGATAAAAATCTTCTCTGCAAGAAACAACAAAAAATGGAAAGAATGCAAAAACAGCAAGAACGACAAGACCAAAAACAAATGCAACAAACATGTCCAATACACATGCAAAATTTGGATAACTTACAAATACCGATTGGTCCCTATACGGAAGTTAAAATAATACAATTACAACAAAGTGATTTCACAATTAAAGGCAACGGAAATAGCAATAACAACAACATAAATAACAATGGTAGTCAAGACGGCATCACCAATATGGCGTACGAAGAGAACAATACTACTCGCTTATAATGTTCTAACATGGATGTTATGTGTTAACATCATTTTTAAATTGATTTGTGTGTATTTGAGAATTGTGTGGACCCTACTTTAATTTCTTAGCAAAAAAAAAACAAATTTATTTTAAGTGCCACAAAATAGGTTAAATGTTAAAATCAAAATCAAGTGAAAATGCAACAAAAATGTGATTAATTGTAAAAAATATTGAAAATAATATTTTTACAAAATATTATTATATTTCGGTAAATGCACACGTTATTTCAATAAAAAAAATTATTTTTTTACCTGTATTACAACTATTAGGTAAGTTAATGGATATAAACAGAATATGTATACATATATAAACCTGTAGATAAATTCTTAACTAGTAAGGTTTTGGAATAGTCTGTTACTAGTTTTTACGAGTACAACAATGAGAAAGATGATCCAATTTCGACCGCACAGCTATATACGTCGCGACGCACAGTGGCTGGAAATCGTTTTTCATTGGCCAAAAATCTGTAACTTTTGAACCGAAGGAGATATTAAAGTTTAGTTCAAGGCGAATTGACTAGAAGGTGGGGTCAACTCTACAACTACAATGCTTCTGTGGTCGGGTTGTCAAAAATATTGCTAGTAAAAAAAACAGGTTTGCTTACATAAAAAACTAGTTTGTATACAAACTTTGACAAGTCGACCACCGAAAAAAAACACCATATGTTGACTTGACCCCACCTTCTAGTCAATTCGCCTTGGTTTAGTTATTCATTAAAATCGGTTGAGTAGTTATTGAGGAATTTAAGGTCAAAGTGGAACTTTAAATTTTTTTTACTTTAGCGTGCAATATGGTTTTTTTAATTCTTTTAATTATTTAAAAATGTAATTTTTTGATTTAAATAATAATCATTAACATTTTTTGTAATAATGGGACACTCAAAAAATTAAATGCTTACTATAAAAAAAATTTTAACATAAAAAAAACAATAATAAAATTCACTGGAAATTTTGCTATTATTGCTGAAAAATAAACAATTTTTTGCTTTCAAATTAATTTACACTTATTTATTCTTATTTATAAAAACATTTCATACATATGTGGATAATGTATGAATAATAGCAGCAATAGATTTTAATAGCTTTTGTAACAATGTGAGTTTCTGTTTATTATTATTTTTTACTAATACAATGTCTGTCTTTGATCTAATGAATTATACGGGCATGTTCTGACAATCGCAAAACGCTTAACATTGGCGATTCTGACTTAAAAACGCAAATAAGGTGTTCTGTAAATCGGAAAAGCAAAAAGTTTCGCGACTAAAAATTGCAAAAGGGAGCTAGAATATTTGAAAGAAACTATGGCAGATCGCAAACTTAACGCACGAGTTAAGGAACGCCACAAAATAAATCTGGCGTTTTGCGATTTCAAATCGTGCGATTGTCAGAACATGGCTGATAATTATTGTTCATTTAATTAAAAGATTGATGGCAAATATTCCATATTCTGTTCTGTGTTATTTCTGTTCTTTAGTAGTTTTTTGACTTTTTCATCTAAATCCCGATGTTCCACTTTCCATTGATTTCGAATACTGGAGATAAACGGATTTGACGTTGCCAATAATATATTAAATAGATCTTCATTAGTGGAATTTCGTGAAATTTTTCTAGTATTGTGCTCTCTTTAAAATCTGTTATCCTTATTCCTTTTTTCCTGAGCTTCCTCTGATAAATCTCCAAGTGGCACCAACTGATATTTAATGACATCTTCTACATGATAAAGGATTTTGTGAACTGTAGCAGACATATTTCTCCATGGGTACTTGGTTGTATATATTTTTGCAGTTTCCTTAGAAAATCTCCAAATTTTCTAGAGTCAATTTCTTCATTGCAAGTACTTCTAGGATTATTTCAAATCTAAAAATGAATTTAAAATCAACACCTGTTGTTTCAGATGCTGTTTCTGGATCTGAAAAGAATCTTCTTGCGGTATTGCCATCATTTGTATTGCCTGACCCTTGTTTCGGCTGATCTATAATCAACCCAAATTTGCGATATTCATCTTGAACA
This sequence comes from Pollenia angustigena, assembly GCA_930367215.1. NCBI lineage: Eukaryota > Metazoa > Arthropoda > Insecta > Diptera > Polleniidae > Pollenia > Pollenia angustigena. The sequence goes on from OV884056.1 coordinate 17,915,932, forward strand.
TGTTTCCTTTTTGAACTTCTTAACTCCTTGTTGGTTTCGTTGTTTCTTATTGATCCTTAAGATCCGAAATCCAAATCATAACTGATTTTAAGTATGTGTTCCATAAGTCGTATTCTTGCATGTAGTGGTGACAATCCAAATTCATATGCATCAGTGTTTTCTAATGGTTTTGTCGGGACTTGGTTTAATTGGCTTGATGTTGCATGGCAGCACCCAGCAGCATGATGCAGCTGGGTGCAGGCTTCGTGTTAGTCAAAGCCTGGCCTACTTTTCCATCTATCATTGTTAGCACTTATTGGTAGCTAACTTCAATTTGCTGCCCATCTAAATCTAACTGTAATGGCTGTAGTACTGCAATTTGGGCCTTGATATCACTAACTTCTTTATTAATGGCATCATGAGTTTCTTTTTTGAATTCAAATTTTATAGGTCTGCAATATTTCGTAGAAGATGGTGTCTCTTTTTTCCAAATATCCTTTGTTTGCGTTGTACTTGTCGAAGGCTCTGAATCTTCCAAAATCTTTTTTAATCGCAATGGTACAAATGATACCATGAACATATCTGAGTCCGAAATATTTTCACATACTACTTGTTTGTATTGTTTTTGTCCGGAAGAACCATCATATCCCCATTTACAAAAAAGAATTAACTTTGTGTTTCCATATTTCTTTAACTCATTTCCTTTCATTGATTGTAGCAAGCGTTCGGCTGTGTGATCAAGTAGAGATTGTAGTTGTACCTCTGCCGAAATTGATGTGATTGAAATAGTGTCCTTTAATGGCAAACAGTCCATTTTAGCAGCTGTTATGTGATATATGCTGGATACAGATTTGAGCCTTTTTCAATCGCACGCAATCTGAGCTGTATATATTGCTGTTTTGTTAATTTCAAATCTAGAAATAATGCTAATGCCTCCTCATTTGTGAATTGTTTTGCATCGCTTGGAGTTGGTATACTTTTAAGAATCCGTTTTGTTCTCAATGGACTAGCCTTAACAACTCTTTCAATGATATCCACTTTTGTCAATTGTTTCTGTGATCGTAATTGATGTAGGAAAGTATCTTGAATATTTTTATATCCGATTTCTTCATGTATATCCTTAAGCTTCCGCCTCTTAGATCTATCGCTACAGCTGTCCAGCGATTTTTGTGGTCTCCCACGTGTGTTTTGATTTGAAGTTTCTGAAGCGATCTGGAGAGAAAGTTCGTTCTTTAACCAGTTTGCAAAGCTCTTATAAAATCTATCTTTGCTGTAATCAACTTTCCTGTATCGCTGTTTTAAATTTTTAATGAAAACAGATAATTTATTTTCTAAGTCCAATTGTATTTCACTGCTATAGGAATTTAAGTTTCATTTTTTTCGAATGTAATTTTTAACATCTTCCTCGCTTTTGTTTCTAAAATACTCACCGGCCAATTCTTTATAGCTGAAGCTCTCCATGTTTATGAAAAACGTTGTTATTGCTCAGATATATTATATCCACTGAGTTTGCATCCGAATGTCACTTGCTTTTAAACCTTTTCATACTTTTTTTCATACCAAATACAGGTAGAATAAGAAGGATTAAAAAACTTAAAAAACATTTTTTTTTTTTAGTAATTTCGTTAAAATTAAAAAAGTGTTAAACAGACGGGTCCAAACGGGTACAAGAGTATGTACAGGGATAATGACAACACATTCACCTTTCTATCAGTGGTTTTAGCTTCTTAATCCCTTTTGATCCGCAAAAGTTCTATTCTACTAAAATTGAAATTTGACAAAAATATAGTAGTTTAGAAATTTTTTTTTGAGTAATTTCGTTAAAATTAAAAAAGTGTTAAACAGACGGGTCCAAACGGGTACAAGAGTATGTACAGGGGTAATGACAACACATTCACCTTTCTATCAGTGGTTTTATTCTACTAAAGTTGAAATTTGACAAAAATATAGTAGTTTAAAAAATATGTCCTAACATCTCAAATATAAATAACACAAAAGTCGCAAATATTACCTTTTTAAAGATAACAAGACTACCAACCTAGCAGAAAAGCAAGCAGGTCATTATCGCTTATAGTTTTTGTGCAATGATAATTTCTTTCGGATAAAATATTAAAAAAAAAAATACTTTTTTCTGAATTAAATAAAAAGTTGTGTTTAACAACATGGCACACCCACAATTACCAATATTTTGACCAAATTTTTTGGCTACCTTAGTTTTAATATGAGTGTTTTGCCTAAAAAAAACACGACAAAAGTGAGTAATACAAACTTTATTCACCCTTATGATGAATAAAATTTCAGTTGGTATCATAAATAAAATGTGTTGTGGAAATTTCCGAATGTTTTCATTTTAAAAACTCCAAAAAGAATTACTTGTGAATTTCCTTTTTAAAAAATTCACAGGATTGTAAGAAGCTCACATGTGAAATATTTTTACAGCTAAGCCTGAATCACACTATGAAAGCGTTCTTTCAGAAAGTCTGAGTTTAATGGTAAGAGGGGAAGAGAACATGCTGTTATTCTCTCCTCTCTCATCCATAAACTCAGATTTTCTGAAAGAAAACTTTCATAGTATGAACTCAGACTTATGAAGAAATAATTCACAAAGAGTTGTCTGTCGGAAAAGGAAGAAAATTTAAGTTTATTTTTAAAATTAAAAAAAAAATCATATGCACAAATTTAATTTATTTCATATATTGCAAGGCGAATTCATACAAGGTGATCTTATTTTGGCAACGGATACAACACTGTTAAATACTTTAACGTTGTGTCAAAATAATACAACAATGCAGTCAACAAGGCGAATTGAAGAAGTTAAACTCAACTCGTCAGCCGTTCATCAGCTGTTTCCACGGCGAATAAAAAAAAAAGAAAACGTTAAAATATAATTTTGTTTCTGTTTTGCGCCAAAATAACCGAAAAAATTTCTTAGAAAAACTGTGAATAATTAAAGTGAATTAAATAATCTATTTAATAACCCAAGCAAAATCTTTATTTTGTTTTTCAATCAAATTTTGGCTTGTCAGCATTTTTGACAACCGCCTATTAAAAAATGCATGGGGCTTTTTGTAGTTGTAGAGTTGCACTTACCTTGTTGAATTCGCCTTGGTAGTAAACAAATTAGCTGTGCACTAACACACAAACATTAAAATAAAAATGTAAAAAAAACAAACCAAGGCGAATTTATAACAGGTAAGTGCAACTCTACAACTACAAAACAAGGCGAATTAACTCCATGTATTTTGTTTTTGCAATTTTCTGACTTGTTGTCAAATTTCAGTATAGAAACAAAACAATATTTTGACGTTTCACCATTTTTTTTAATTCGCCGTGGGTACAGCTGATGAACGGCTGACGAGTTGAGCTTACCTGGAGTTAATTCGCCTTGAAACAAACAGTATATCATTTGGACATAAGATTAGTTAATAGGTGTTGCTTACGTAGCAAGCAGTGTGCCCATATTAGCTTTTTTCGAGATAAATTTAGCTTTATTTTTCCTTTTTAGCTTGAGATATTTCATTTAGCTTTAAGTTTTTTTTAGCGTTTTTCCACGATGCATTTAGCTTTTCCTAGCTTTTTTTAATTTCAATTTCGTATTTATTTATATTTTAAAATAAATAAAATAGTTTATCCGAATAACTATATGTGTGATTTAGTTAAAAGGGTAATAGTCTGGCAGCGCAGAGGAAATCGCTGTTGCAGCTTTGATTTACATACATAACAGTGCTGCGAGGGGAAGAATACAAAAATTACGCTATTTTCCAAAAAAAATTAAGAATTTTGATCGAAAGTTACACCTCGAAAAATTTCTTGAATAAACAGTAAATTTATGTGATTTATAAGAACAAAAAACATACATACTTCTATGTATTTCATATTTCAGTGATAATATCAAGACCACAAATCAAATATTGAACTAAAGCAAAGCATAGAGAAAGTTTTATGCCTATTGCATGAGAATTTAAAAATAAGGTTTAAGCATACAGTACTTTTCGTTTATAGTCAGTACAGTTTTAAGCCACTTTAGCGATATATTACAATTTATCGGTTTTTTCTGCCGTTATAAGTAAATTTAATATAAAGGATTTACGTGATAGTCCATTTAAACAGTGCAACACGAAAAAAATAACCATATACGGACACCACTACGCAAAACCGTGGCAAAAATACAAAATTTGATTACAAAATTTTGTAAAATGAATGAACACATCGTATAAAGACCATTTTACTGATCAGAATTCAAAAACGTTTTTCTTAATTGGATAAGAATTATAGCTGATGGAGCTGCTTTAAGTCGACAGTTTTTTAGATAGTCCAAAAAAAGGTGATTTTGAGAAAAAAAAAGACATTTTAGAATTGAAGTGTCAGAAATATTACCATGTGATCACTACTCCAGAAACCCTACTTTTTTGGCAGTTGCCATTTTTCAGACACCCTATATTTAGGTACTTTTTACAAATAAAATAGAGAATATCTAAAAATGGGCAAAAATGGTCACGCCCATATTTTCTTAGCATATTTACTACACAGTACTTTAAATAATTTTGCTAAATTGGGCCACAAAAAATTACAGGTTTTCTTGAAATTTGAAGAAAGATGTTACAATCTTACAGCCAGCGTTGCCACAGCCAAGATATTTTTTCAACCAAAATTAAAAAAAAAATTGCCAAATAAGGAAAAAAGCTACCAAAATTTTAATATTTTTTTATTTTATGTTATCTTACAGCACAAAAATGTCATTATGTCATTTAAAAATTCGGAATTGTTAAAAACAAAATTCACTTCGTTTTCTTGGATATTCATAGCAAATGGCTTGCCTCAAACCGTACGACAAAAATCTTTATGGAAAAGTACTCAGACTGGCTAAATGGAGTAACAGCTTTTGAAAACATCGAATAACCGAATACATCTTTGGACAGCAGAAAAGGAAGACCTGCCAAAACTATAAACGAGTGTTCGGAGTACACAAAAAAAAGTAAACTTCAAAATGCTACAAAAGATATATCTACATCGAATCTGTCAGAAGCATTATGTCTTAAGTACGTAAAAGATAAAGATTAATCAAGGTCTGATATTACAAAAGCTGTGGAGCTTGCTAGCCCAGATCGACTGCGAAGGATTAAAGAAAGTATTCCAACTCCTCCGAATGCAGATGCCTTAGCGTTATTTATGGACTTATACTTATACAATTCCGAGAGAAGGAGAAAATTTTCATGAGAATGCAACACCCAAAGAAAAACAAACTGCTCGAAAATTATTATACAAAATGAATTTCTTAAGAACCTTGGACTAAAAATAACGATGGTAACATGTCCAGATCGTTTTTTGAAAATGATGAGGTAATAGTCCAAATTACTGTTGTCGACAACCATATTATAAAAAGGTTGGCAGTTATTCTAAATGTTATAAACTCTAAAGAAATGGTAAATGGCCCAAAGTTTCAGGATTATGTATCAAAAACTGCCCAGCTTTTGGCTCAAAAGTACCCTGAGAAGAAACTTACTCCTACGGTTCATAAGATTTTGGCTCATGGCCAAAATTTAATTGAATATCAATGCTTACCAATTGGAAAGTTATCAGAAGAAGCCCAGGAATGCAAAAACAAAGATTACAAGCACTTTAGATATGCGAATACTTGCAAAATTTTACGGATTAGAAAGAATGATGATCTATTTAATACGTTGGCGACCTCTTCAGACCCAATGATTTCATCGCGGAGACATGTAGGATATCGAAAGGATTTGGAAGAATCGCTCAAAATGTTAATGACTATTTTGAAGAAAACTAACTACAGTTAAACCTCGATTAACCGGGCCTCTATTAATCGGTTACATCTATTAACCGGCATGCGGTTGTTTTTATTTTTTACCTCTATTATCCGTGCTTCACCTCTATTATCCGTGCTTTAGATTTATACCTTTATTTACCGTGCTTTACATGTATTATTCGTGCAGCATTCATATGTTTTTGTTATGTTAATCTAAATCCGGTATTTCCCCTTTTTAAGTTAATGTGCCCACACATAAGAACATATTTGCGTTTGTATTAATTTAGTAAGTGAAATTTGAACATTTCGTCAGAAGAAATGCAAAAACAAAAAAGCATAAAACGTCGTAAAATGTACAATCAGTAAATATTTGATTTTGCATTGTCTATGGGAATTTGTATGTTTTATATAAAAATATGTGGTATACTTGAATCTGCAGTTCCATAAATTTAATGTTGAAATAAAAATAAATAAAAAAAAAATAAATTTCTGTATATATTAATATAACCTCTATTAACCGTGTATTTCGATTATCCGTGCTGGTGCCGGTCCCACGAGAGCCGGATAATAGAGGTTTAACTGTATTAAAAAAAAAAACTATAAAATAATATTATAAATTAACATTGGTATTAAAAATATTTCAATAATTTTTATCTGTAATATAAATAAAAAGAGTTATATTAATATAACATGTTATATTAGAGTAGCATTTTTTCTAGACTTCCCTATGAGAATGTCATTTAAAGCACAAAAAGTTGTGTTTTAAATGTTTGAGAAATTTCAAAAGATTTTGTTATTCGTGCTTAATTCCCAGTTTTTATTCTTGATAAAAACACTTGAAATTTATTGTTGATGGGATAAGCTATTCCTATGCATTTCACTGGTTGCTTAGGCCAGATCATCAGGAAACTTCATCCATAAAGATTTTAGAAAAACTAAAGATATTAAACCAAATAAAACTGTTAAACGTATAAGACTTATAGCAACAGTTTTACTTGTAACAATATCAAAGCTTTAACAAAACACATCAACAATAAAAAAGTGGGTTTATCTCATCTTACATTCCCCCCTACAATTAGTTGAAATTCTCTCAACATTAATTGTAGTTGTAAGTAGGTTAAGAAAAACAAAATAAAAAACAAACAACAACTTACAAAAGATGTTGTCAATTAAGTGTTTTTTTAGGCCGTGCACTTGCCTGTTTATTATCAAAAAGTAATTTCAATTTTTGGGAATACAAAATTTTAATTTCAAAAGATTTTGTTATTCGTGCTTAATTCCCAGTTTTTATTCTTGATAAAAACACTTGAAATTTATTGTTGATGGGATAAGCTATTCCTATGCATTTCACTGGTTGCTTAGGCCAGATCATCAGGAAACTTCATCCATAAAGATTTTAGAAAAACTAAAGATATTAAACCAAATAAAACTGTTAAACGTATAAAACTTATATAAAAAACACTTAATTGACAACATCTTTTGTAAGTTGTTGTTTGTTTTTTATTTTGTTTTTCTTAACCTACTTACAACTACAATTAATGTTGAGAGAATTTCAACTAATTGTAGTGGGGAATGTAAGATGAGATAAACCCACTTTTTTATTGTTGATGTGTTTTGTTAAAGCTTTGATATTGTTACAAGTAAAACTGTTGCTATAAGTCTTATACGTTTAACAGTTTTATTTGGTTTAATATCTTTAGTTTTTCTAAAATCTTTATGGATGAAGTTTCCTGATGATCTGGCCTAAGCAACCAGTGAAATGCATAGGAATAGCTTATCCCATCAACAATAAATTTCAAGTGTTTTTATCAAGAATAAAAACTGGGAATTAAGCACGAATAACAAAATCTTTTGAAATTAAAATTTTGTATTCCCAAAAATTTAAATTACTGTTTGAGAAATTTTAAAAATATCATTACTTCAAAATATATGATATGAAGAAAGGTCAAAGGTGTCATCGTGTCCAATGCCTATCACAATAAGGGAGCACTTATTTTGATCCTAAAAGATTTAAAAATCATGTTTTTTCCCCATTACAAATTTGTTGGTAATTTCAAAAATTATGATGTTTTCAAAAAAAAACACTGTGCACAGTGCCTCCACAAAGCTATGGCCAATAATGATACTCATTTTTATTAATATATCTTTCTTACCTCAAAAGTTATGAAGTTTGTAATAAAAACAGTCGAAAGCAGACACTGTGCACAGTGCCGCGCCTAACCTATGACCTTGCAAGTCATGTATATTACAGCTAAAAGAGTTTACTTTCAAATACTTTTTAATATTTTTAAATATCTTTATCAGTTCAAAAGTTATGATTTTTGCAACGAAAAAAGTCAAAAGGCCCCACTGTGCTACGTGATAAAAGACCCGTGTCTCCCAGTTTTTCCCATAGTCATGCACTTTTTTATGGGCCCCCAAAGGTTTGGGGCCTCGGCGGCATTTTTGCAAAATAAGTGATCATTTTCTCACTCTCATATCTCGCAAACCATTCGGAATTTTGATTTACCCTCTGAGACAAAGTTGTAGCTCTTGTCATCTATTATATATATATATATATATATATATATATATATAAAAAGAAGTGCACACTTTGATATCACCACTAACTGCGAAAACGGGTAGACCGATTTCAACAAAAACATTGGGGTACGTTGAGGATAGTCTGTAGATTGTTTATGTAAAGTTTGCATGAAATCGGTTCCAGTGGTTCCAGAGATATAGCATATAGATTTGCCTATATATTCCCATACAAATATCAACAAAATGCCCTCCATTTTGAACTCCTTCGAAACGGCTTGACTGATTTTTAAGAAATTTTGTATGTGTTTTTGTTAGGTATGAGAATAGGTCATAGAGTATATTTTATATCGCTAGAGGGCGCAAAATAGGGCATAAGCTCCCCCTCCCTATATATTTCTAGCTAATCAACCTGTTTTCTTAAAATTTGGCATGCAGGCACTATAAAATCTGAAAGAAAATAGGGAATAGGGCGTGAAATAGGGCAAGAGGAGTAAAAGCTCCCCCTCCCTATATCTGCTTAACAAATCCACCGATTTTCTTGAAATTTTACAGGAAAATAGTGTAACATCTGGAAAGAACTATAGCCTCAAATTTTTATTATTTAGGGCGTGAAATAGGGCAATAAGGTAAAAGCTCCCCCTCCCCAATCTTTTAAACTAATCAACCGGGTTGCTCAAAAGTTGGCATGCAGACACTGCAACATCTAAAAGGAAATAGGGAATAGGATGTGAAATAGGGCAAGAAGGTTAAAAGCTCCCCCTCCCAATATCTTCCTGAAATTTCGCAGCCAAATAGTGTAACAGCTGTAAAGTATTATAGCCTATAGTTTTTATTATTTAGGGCGTGAAGTAGGAGGTAAAATGCTCCCTTCCCTATATCTTCTTAGCTAATAAACCGGTTTTCTTTAAATTTGGCATACAGACATTGTAACATGTGAAAGAGAAAGGGCATGAAATAGGGCAAGAGGAGTAAAAGCTCCCCCTCCCTATATCTTCTAAACTAATCAACTGATTTTCTTGAAATTTGGCGGGCAAAAAGTGTAACATCTGAAAAGAACTAAATCCTATAATTTTTATTATCTTCTTAACTAATCAACCGGTTTTCTTAAAATTTGGCATGCAGACACTGTAAAATCTGAAAGAAATAAATTATATGGCAAAACAACGTTTGCTGGGCCAGCTAGTAAAGATATAAAATCAGAAAAACTTCATCTTCAAGATCAAAATCGCAAAAAACTTTAAGAAATTCGAATTTTTTTTACCTTTTTTCCCCTGTTCAGGTCTATAGGTAGCAAACCTTTCAAAATTCAAGGAAACAATCCACCACAAAAATGTAGCTAAGATATCAATAAACAACTTTCTGGAGCATATGAACATCCTCTTTAAGACAAGAGCTACAACTTTGTCTCAGAGGGTAAATCAAAATTCAGAACGGTTTGCAAGATATGAGTCTGAGAAAATTATCACTTTTTGCAAAAATTACACCGAGGCCGCAAATCTTTGGGGGCCCATAAAAAAAAGTCCATGACTTTGGTCAAAAATGGAGACACGGGTCTTTTTATACCCACACAACAATAGTGGAGAGGGTATTAGGCATTATGCAAGGACCAATTGACCTATTGAAAATGGGCCAAATCGTAGGACCACAAGGGAAAATAGGGGGAAATTTCTTCCTCTCAGAAACTATCAAAGCGATTTTAATGAAATTTAAAACATAGATAGAACCATATCTTTATTGACCCCAAAAATAGGGCCACGAGGGGAGATAGGGGCAATTTTTGCTTCTCAAACCGATTTTAATGAAATTTAAAACATAGATAGATCCATATCTATATGGACACGTAAGCTATACAGTTTTTCAAAAATAGGACAACAAGGGGAGGTAGGGGGCAATTTCTGCCTCTCACAAACTTTCAAACCCATTTTAATGAAGTATTTTTTTTTTTTTTTTTGGTAAAATGCTTTTTTGACCGCCTTATACTCAATGCAAATGGATGAAACTTTGCAGGCATACATATTCCCGATGACAATACACGAATACGTGGGCGTAGCAAGGATAAAATCTAGGGGGGGGGGGGCAAATTTTTTTAAATTTTCTTTTTTAAGAAAAGCGTTTCTTAAAAAATTTTTTTTTTTAAATGTTCTTATTTAATATGTTTGTTCAACCGTTTGTATGGTTAATTTTTCCTTTCAGTTTATTAATTTTCGAAGACTCAAATCATTAAAAGAACTAAGAAATTAATCGTTTATTTTTTTCATCATGAAAAAAATTAGTTTTTGGCTTAGGTATCAGGGAAAAATATCTTGTTTGGCCTTCTTATGAGTGTTGTTGTCGTGGTCGAAATATAGTCGTTTTTAAAAGTTGGTAATATTATGATTGACGCAAACGACATACATATGTAAGGCGAACTTTTTACTTATGTGTTTTACATTGTCGTGATTTCGAATTTCAAACGTTCGATCACGACAACGACTTCCGTCTACAATTTTTTGAAAATTTCTGCTAGTAAAAATTATTAAATAACTTAAACTTAATCTATGAAAAATATCGAAATAATTAAAAGTTACTACAAGAAGTTATAAAAAAAATTTAACTTTATTTTTTGGCTTTAAATTTTCTTCTTTAGCTTTTTTTTAGTTCTATTTCCTTGTTAGTTGATATTGTTTAAAGTGAATCGTAAAAAAATCAAAAAAATGATATGCAAGAACATTTCTGACATATTAGAGTTCTTGGAATATGTCTGAGTGAGGTCGGCTTATGAATTTATTTTTATAATAATCCGTAGAGATTTACCATGTTATACCAGTCAAAACTTTTCCAGATCTTTCAAATCTTTAAAAAAAAATGGCAATTTGAGCTCCATAGGCACATATTTTGCAAAAATTTCTTTTTTGTTAAGTTATGTATGTATGTCGATCCTTTTTCTATTGTTGCAGGTGTTACATCAAATGTTTCTGCGGTGCCTCGACATTAGGTGCGTTTGAGTACTTTTACAGTAAAATGCAGTAAATGAGTAAACTGAAAAATTTGCTCTCACAAAAAGCTGTTGTCCAACAAAGTACGCGAACGCAAAATTTGTAAAAATTCGTAAAATTAAGGCAACAGCTGACGGCAAATAATTGAAGTGTTGAAAAATATTGACACTTTTGACTACTTAACTCGTTTTCTTATCGGTACTCGATTAAATACTTTTTATAGCACGAACATTTTTGGAAAATACAAACAAACTAGTTTATGTAATCTTTCATATTTGTTTGTTTTTTATTTTATTTGATTTTACTAATTTGTAGCGGGTTAAATTATTTAAAAGAACATGAATAATTTTTTTGCTATTGATTACTTAAGTACCCAAATACTTCACACTTTTACAACTCTAAGAAAATAACATAACAAAAAAAATTTCAAAAGTTTGTATTTACAGTGCAGCCACACGATCAAGATTTTCTTGATAGTCTTTTACATATACTGATTGTCAAAATATGCAAAAGTTGACAGCTTTGACGTAGGCTGCACGCAAGTTGAAAGCAATTTACTTTTTTAAGATGTCGTCGCCGAGAAAACAACTCAAAATGTTTTGTTATTTTCCACTTTTGATTTTTCTGCACTGTAGGCTGTTCGAAGGGACTTTATTTTTTTCTTTACTTCTTCCACTGGCATTTTTGTTTCAGAAGCTATAGACTCGTAGGCTCTTATTTTCAAATCATTTCGCCTATATGATGAAAGATTCATAAAATTTCATGGCTTCTGTACAGCTCTATGAATCGCAGAACATCATTTTGCTTATTAATTTTATAAATAAATTTTATTAATAAACATATTTCACTATTTTTTTAGGTTTTTAGTTAAAATTTTAAAATTCCCGCAACAATTTGTAAAAAAAAAGAACTTCAGCTTTTGCCGGCAAAATATTTGTGAAAAAAAAAAACAAAAACAACTTCAAAAGATTTGTAATAAGATGTTTTCTTGAACGAAAATTGATACACTCACTGGCAAGAGAATTTTAGAGGCAAGTTCGTATCAATTTTTAAAAGTATGAGTGTATTGGTAAAAAAGTGTGAGTGTATTAAAACTTGATAGCCAAAACTTGATCGTGTAACCCTCAAGTTAGCCAAATAAATGCTTCACAAACAAGTTTAATTAATTAATATTTATTCACTTTTTGTTTTGGTTTAATTTTTATTTCAACTTTTCTTTTATTAAACAATTTTTTCACAATTTGTATGCTTTTTATTTGTTACTTTTGTTTGTTTACCTTTTGAAACATATGTTTTTTTGATTTACTAAATTTTACTGCAAAAAATTTGTAAATACTCAGACAAGAACTGTCACTTTTCGCTCTCAATTTATGTTCTCATTTACTGCATTTTGTGTACTCGAACGCAATTTCGTAAAATGCAGTAAAGTTTAGTAAAAAATAGTAAAAACTTTTGTGTTCTCGAACGCAACTATTGACGTATTTAGGTCACTCCTGCAGAGAGCGGGTGGGAAGTGCCCTCAAGACTTGATTTTGTCCCCTGACTGAAATTTCTGAGTTTTTTTATGTTTTGCTTAAAAATTAGTGTTCTTCTAACAGTTCAAAAGAAGCTTATAAATTTATTTTTATAATAAAACATACGGGCGGGCATGTTCCGACAATAGCAAAACACAAAATTTGCAATTCTGACTTGAAATCGCATGAGAGGTGTTCTGTAAATCGGAAGAAGTTTGGCGACTTCAATTTGCAACATTATGTTCAAGGGAACTATAATATTTATAAGATTTTATGGCAGATCGCAAGCAAAACCCACGAGTTTCACAACACCATAAAATCAATCTAGCGTTTTGTGATTTCAAATCATGCGATTGTTTAAACATGGTATAGAGATTCACCATATCATACCAGTCAAAAGCTTTTCCAGATCGTTCCAACTTTTCCAAGACTTGATTTTTCACCCTCCCCGAAACCATTAAAAACTTCTTTGTGTGTGGATATATACATATATTATACTGGTCGGCATCAAAATAATAGCAAAACAATGTATATGTGGAATTGATTGATATTGACACGCCAAATTCATATATCTAATCTGAATTAAAATAGCATGTCCAGTTTTAAGCTATTTTTGTTTTCATTAGAATTGTTAATGTAGCATAGTTATTTTATTACCTTTCACTAAAAAGTAAGAAATACATATTCCGGTTAATATGTTTAGAGATATTTTCATTTAAATCATCACATCATCTTTTTTTTAAAACTTCGTAATCGGATTCAGCGGACAATTTTAGATTATGAACAAAAAGTTAGCCACATTTTGTACACTAGTACAACAAGCTGCTAACTAGAATGCAGATTAAGCTTAGCAGCTTGTTGGCACAGAATAAATTCATAACGAACTTTTCTCCATCTGCCAACTTTTAATAAATAAACTTAGAATTTTTATGATGCCACATTGAATTACTCAAAAATGCAACACGTTTTGCATTAATCATCGCTGAATTTGTAATTTTTTCCTTTTTTTTTTTTTGTTTTTCCCTTCAGGTATGAAAATTTTAAAAAGTTTGTAAAATTAAAATAAATTAAGTAAAAGACAGTAAATTAAAAAAAAATGTAAGTCAATTATTCAAGCTTAGCCAACATGCACCGAGGAAAAGTAGCACACGCTCTCCTGCCACAAATCGCTAAAGAACAGGACGCTGATGTGATAATTATAAGTGAACAGTACGCAAAAATGCGCAACACCCGTATGGTACGAGGACGAGTCGGGAACTGCCGCAATATGGGTCCCCTATACCGGACATGTCCAGACGGGAAATAGTGGAAAAGGAAACGGATACGTTTGGCTACAGATCGGAAACCTTACACTGATAAGTTGCTACCTCACTCCAAGTGATAACATTGATGCTTTCCAAGCGAAACTCGACAGTGTCGAGGACTTTGCCAGATGTCAAGGGGGTGATCTCATAGTAGCAGGCGATTTCAACTCCCGTGCAATTGAATGGGGACTGAAAAATGCCGACTCCAGGGGTAGAAGAATATTGCAAATGATCGCACGGCTGGGGCTAACGGCCTCAAATATCGATAGTGTCGCCACTTTCAGGCGTCCTGGGTGCGAAGGCACTATCCCAGATGTGACTTTTGTCTCCGAGAGAATGGCAAATAAAGTAAAATACTGGAAAGTTCTAGAAATATACACGGCTAGTGATCATCAATATATATCGTTCTGTATAAATAATGACGAAGGCGACCAGGCTAGTAAGCCCTGCAGGACCACCAGAAAATGGCACGTCAATAAGCTCAACACGCCGAAACTCCTTCACGAGATTGACAGACTTGTCGGAGAACACACAAGTGATGTGGATGCAATACCAGTAGTGGAAAAAACCATGGCCATAATAACAAGATGCTGCAATGGGGCAATGCCCAGAATAAACAAAGCCCCGAAATGGAAACCAGTATACTGGTGGAGTGCCTTGATCGAAGAATCGAGAAGAAACTGCATTAAATCGAGAAGAAGATACACCAGAGCCAGACGCAGAGGTATCGCAGAGGTGGAACTCAACGCATATAAAGAGGCAAAAAAACAGCTGCATTACTGCATACATAAAAGCAAGAAAGACAAATGGGAGGAGCTGAGAAGCGACATTAATAAAAACCCATGGGGTCTCGGTTACAGAATTGTTATGAAAAAACTTGGAATGAGAAACTCAGTGGAAACTATGGACGAACCCACAATGAAAAACATTGTGAACACTCTGTTCCCGGAGCATGACTTAAGAATAGACGACTCGGTTACAGAAGCTAGCTGTGATATCCCCTTAATTACAATTGAAGAATTGCAGTTAGCTGCTTGCACCCTTAAAAATATGAAGGCACCCGGCCCAGATGGCATACCCGCAGAAGTCATCAAGGAGATAGCAACGAATCGCCCTGGGGTCTTACTTAGGATGTATAATAGCTGCCTAACAGAGGGAATATTCCCAGATGTTTGGAAAGAACAAAAACTTGTCCTCATCAGCAAGGGTAAGGGTGACCGGGGATCACCTTCATCTTACAGACCACTGTGCATGTTAGACACTGCAGGCAAATTACTCGAGCGACTAATTAAGCCTAGACTTGACGAAGCCATCAAAGCTACTGGAGGTCTTTCAGGAATATGGATTCCGACCTGGAAAATCAACAATAGGGGCTCTGAATGATGTGATACATACCGTAGAGGCTGCCCAACATGGAACCCATTATTCGAGACCTGTCATACTCTTAGCGACACTAGACATCAAAAATGCGTTTAACAGTCTAAGGTGGACGGATGTGATACACGCTCTGGAGACAATTTTTAATATCCCAGAATACTTAACGAGAATCATAAAGGACTATCTAAAGAACCGAGTTTTGATATATGACACCACCCAAGGAACTAGGAGAATGCCAATCACATCAGGGGCCGCGCAGGGATCTTTCCTGGGGCCAGAGCAAGCCCAACGGAAATTACGACAAGTTATGATCCGAACGAGGAGCTGGCTAGACTCCCATGGCCTGCAATTGGCCATGCACAAAACGGAACTGATGTTGCTCACCAGGAGACACATTCCAACCGTGGTGGATATGCATGTGGGTGACCTTGTCATACCCACTAAGCCATCGATCAAATACCTTGGAATCAGACTGGATACGAAGCTGACTTACACAAGGCAGATCGAATATGCTACTTCAAAGGCGGCAAAGATAACAGCATCATTAAGCAGACTAATGGCGAACATTGGTGGACCTCTTCGAAGCAGGAGAAAATTACTCATGGAGGCTAGTAACAGTATACTCCTCTATGGATCTGAAATCTGGGCCCCTTCTGTGGCAACTCAGACTAGAGCGAGAAAACTTCTTTCTGTGCAGAGAACAGCAGCTCTGCGGGTGACGTCCGCGTACCGCACAGTATCTACACAAGCTGTCTTAATAATAGCCGGAATGATACCCATAGACCTTCAGGCATTGGAGCGCTGGAAGTTCTTCAACACAAAGCAAAACACTGCCCAAGCACAAAACAAAGCGAGCATACGGCAGGAAGTCCTACAAAATTGGCAACTTCGATGGAGAAATGGAGAGCAAGGCAGATGGACATATAAGCTAATTACCAATTTGGAAATGTGGGTTAACAGAGGAAGTAGCGAAGTTAACTACTACATAGCCCAGATGTTAACTGGCCATGGTTACTTTCTAGTGTACCTTTACCGCATGGGAAAATGTAGCTCACCCTTCTGCATGTATGAGAAAGAAGAGGTCTTGGATGACGCTGAACATACCTTTTTTGAGTGTTGTAAATGGGCGGAGCGCCGCAGAAGACTTGAGAGAGAAATCGGTCCTATTTCAGTCACAAACATCGTGTTGAAAATGACAAATAGTGAAGGAAGCTGGAATGCAGTAAGAAGTTACGTGGAGCATGTCCTCCGTGAGAAAAAACTGGATATGGACGCAGCAGCATAGGAAAGAAGGAGAATTATGGGAATTATATTAATACATAAAATAAAAGCGGAGCCCGGACGCGGGCATAGAACGTTGAGTTGGTAAAACACAACATAGGGGGTCACCTTGAAGTATTGCTAAAAGTGGTTGCGATGTGACGTAATACCCCGATGATGGCATGAGGTGGGTTTTTAGCCGGTATTAAAGGAGTCCGGCATACGACGAGCTTGACGAACTCGTTAGATGCGTAACAATAATAAAGACAAAATTACGACAGTGTACTCTATTTGGGACCCATGTAGGGATGAAACGATACGAGTAAATACAAGTACATATTCGATACTTTTATATAAGTACAAAGTATTTTTGTAATCGATACTTAGCAACCGAGTACCAAGTAGTATCGGTAAAAAATACTCGGTATCGGTCAAAAGTAATCGTTGAACTTTGGTATTGAAATTAATCTTAAATTTTTGATTATTTTCCAAAGCTGGAGCAGCAGTAACGCTATCAAGAAACCGTTTTACCAGCAAACACTAGGGATGATAATCCCGAATACCGAAAACCCGGGATTACTCTAAAAATTTAAGTCCCGAATCCCGGGGTTTGATATACAAATCCCGAGATTTTGGGCTAAGTAAAAATTCAATATTAAATCTGGCCATGAATCTAATTTTTAACTTGTTACAAAAAAAGCCACAAGTGAATAAATGTTACATGCAATGCATTATATACCACGAAAAAAAATCAGATGGTGGGTCTTTTTTCTAAGTGGATGATAATAGAACTGCGCACGCAAAATGCAAATTGTGCAAAAAGGTGTTAACAACTTTAGGGGGTTCTACCAAAAGTCTTTTGACACATGTAAGTTAATTTTATTAGATTAATACTTGTGTATATATATTATTGAGATAAAATAAATTAAATATTGTCATATAGCATATATGTAGTTATTTATTTTCGTCGGCAGCATATGTTTGCGATAAAATAAGGTATCAATTATCTGACGTCATTAATTTGTTTAAGAATCTTTTTAAAATATAAGTTTTAATACATAATACTTTTAAAGAATTCATTACTTTAAAAGAATTCATTAAACAGTTTTAATTTGTCATGAGTTTAATTTTCTTCATGAATTAATTTGTTTTAATTCTTATACATAAACATTAAATTATAATTATATGAATTTTAAAATTGGCTTTTATATATGAAATCCCGATCCGTCCCGGGATCCATTTTTTTGAATTTAAAATCCCGAATCGCGGGTTTCAAAAAACCTGGTCCCGTTTGGCATCCCTAGTCCACACCTATAAACCAGATATCGTCTAGGTACATTTCCTCAATTTCTGGATATAGGAAGTCCGTTATCATCCCGCGATAGCGAACACCATTCACTATAATTGCTTGGCCGACCTCATTTTCGAAGACGCCGCCAGCCGCAGAACTAACTGTGGAGCATGCACATATATTTTCCCATTTCCTACAGACCCGGTTTGCATTTTGATTGAACGCCCATTTTCGTAAAAGGCTTTATTAATCTTAACGCGCTGCTCAATTGTGTACCTCTCAATAATCGAAGTTGTCAAATACTGAAACAACGATAGGTCAATTTAAGTTGCGCAAAAAACTTGACGTTAAGGTGTGACTCACAATTAGCATCATGGATTATGGTTTTACCACCCTTTATTATATATTTATCAATTTAAAAATAAAATACATAAATTATTTAGCTTTATTTCTTCGACTTTCTTAATATTATTTCTTTTTTTTTTTTTAAATTTGTTTGAAATATAAAAAAACTAAAAAATCCCTAAAGAAGCTATCCATTGAGATAGCGAAATATTGGATAAATTTCAAATAAATATTTATAATATAAAACGGACCTTGAGCTTGAGAAATTATTGAAAGGAAATAAAATACATATTTACATTTAAGATAAATTCATAGTGACATTGTTGATTTCTGGAATAAAAGGTGAATGAAGGTTCTTATCCTGAACGTTCTATAAAATTTTGTTTCCTAATATAAAAAGATTTTTCGAAAGGAAATTGGTACTAGGTGGTAACTAAAAGTGGTCTCAATCTTTACACTTATCGTTTTGCACAAAAATTCTAATAGGTCGAAGTTCTTATTTTATTGTATAGTAATAAAACACTAATAAGAACGTTTTTAAATGCTGCTTTCTATTCTTTTATCATGCTAACCGATACAAGTACCCATACAAGTAACTAAGTATCGATACTTTTTTTTCGATTCTAAGTAGGTATCGATACTTTACGAGCGATACCACATCGAGTAAAAGTATCGATACCTTAGAGGTATCGTTTATATCGTATAAGGAAGTTGTGGCATTTAAAGTTATTTGGGGAGTAGTATTTGTATAGGAGCTATCGTCAAAATACCGATTCCAATAAAATTTGGTAAGATGATTTAGGCTGGGTTTTTGAGGTCTCAGTTAAACTAGGTTTAGTTAATCTGAAAACTGATTTGTGGCGCCAATACCAAGTTTGTATACAAAATGTTGCCGGAACAGCACAGTCTTTCTTAAAATGTGGGTCTTTAATGAAATAATAGAAAAAAATCACATTTCACTGGAAAAATCCGAGTTGCAGAGAACGTTAAACTAAGTTCAAACTTAATCCCCATCTGAAAACCCCGTCCTTAGATTGCAATAAAATAAGTCTGGTACAAATTTAATCTAAATACCAACGTAATAAGATTGTTTAAAGCTGCCATCGGCAACCTATACTATTACATTTTGCGATTATATGCGTTGTATGAATTTTACATATGTTGTTAACGTTGTTAAATTCTCCGCAATGTGTGTGCACATGTACGTAATAAAAGAGCATACAAGAGAATAAAAGAGAAAACGCGGCGCCCTGATTTTGCCGATCGCAGGTTTAAAGGCACAAACACTGTTCCGGAAAGAAGTTTGTATGTGGGCCATGTGAAAAAATTGACCGATTTTTACTATTTTCAGTAGGCTATGCCCTTATGAATTAAACCTCTGTAGAAAATTTCCTAAAAGATTGCGACCTGCACTTTAAGCAAAAGGTAACATGGACAGACAACCAGCTGGATGGAGAGACTCGACTCAGAAAGTGATTCTGAGTCGATCGGTATACTATTTATATTTTTTAGTGTTCACACATTAGCACAAACGCATAATATTCCACTATTGTGGTGTGGTTATAAAAAATTAAAAAGAAGAACAAATTTATCTATTTCAAAGGCAGACAAAAATGCTGATAGTGTCACCAAAAACAATCGACAAAAGTGGCGATTTGGAGACACTTGTTCTCCGGCCTTCTACAGGGATACGAATACACATACATACTTATGTTATGTAGCATAACATCATGAACATAAATCAACATAAATTAAATTTTTAGTAGTTCTGGTCAGGGCTGGAGATATGTTATTAGAAATTGTATTATTGAAGAGAAAAGTAAGTGAATCCACCTTAACGAAATGAACAAAACGATGAAACTTCGTGGGTCTTCTTCTTAAATTATACCAAAAAAAAAAAAAGGATGAAATGTACCAGTGTACCAATAAAGTTTCGATTGTACCAAATTTGGTACAATTGTACCACAAATCCCATCAGTGGTTCACGGCTGTAGGAAAAATCGCCCAAAGAAAAATGGCCCAAAAAAATAAATGAAAAATCGCCCAAAAAAATTACATGTAAAATTGGGCCTGAATTCATATGAAAAGTGACCCAAAATTGTTGGGCTATTTTTCGTTACTATTGGCAGATTTTTCGTTTTTTAAATTTGAAATATGAAAAATAGCCCATTTTTTTGGACATACTATTTGTCTAAATCTTTCATTATTACTATACGACGAATTCCTAAATGTTATTTATAAAAATAACGGGACATATTGCAAAAAGGTGGCATGTCATAACGTCCAGTGTCATAGTGTCCGTGGACAAACTCGAAAGCATAGCTTGCAAACTTGAAAGCATAGCCGGCATATGGCCGCGCGCAAGGATTTTCTCCTCTTTGATAAAAACAAGTACCGGCTGGCTGTAGGAAATATCGCCCAAAGAAAAATGGCAAAAAAAAAAAGGAAAAATCACCCAAAAAAATTCCATGTAAAATTGGGCCTTAATTCATATGAAAAGTGACCCAACATTTTTGGGCTTTTTTTCGTTATTATTGTATTTATATTTTCATAACGAAAAATCACCCAAAAATATTATATGAAAACTAGCCCATTTTTTCGGGCCATCTTTATTTAATATAATTGTAATTTATTTAAAAATAAGTTTGTTGTTTTTTCTCTGGGTGTTTATATTAAATATATAACGAAAACACTTTTGGGCGCAAGGATTTTCTCATCAAGGATATAATATATACCGGCTGCGCTAACTAAAGCTTCTCTGCAAAGCCGGCCTTCGGCCGGGCGCATGGATTTTCTCCTCTATGGTGTAACAAACACCGGCTTCGCTAACTAAAGCTTCTCTGTATAGCCGGCCTTCGGCCGGGCGCAAGGATTTTCTCCTCTATGGTATAACAAACACCGGCTTCGCTAACTAAAGCTTCTCTGTATAGCCGGCCTTCGGCCGGCGCAAGGATTTCCCCTCTATGGTATAACAAACACCGGCTTCGCTAACTAAAGCTTCTCTGCGTATATGGCCTTCGTTCGAAAACAAGGCAGATTTTAGAAGCTTTACTTAGCGAAACCGGTACTTGTTCTACCATAGAGGAGAAAATCCTTGCGCCCGGCCGAAGGCCGGCTATACAGAGAAGCTTTAGTTAGCGAAGCCGGTGTTTCTATACCATAGAGGAGAAAATCCTTGCGCCCGGCCCAAGGCCGGCTATGCAGAGAAGCTTAGCGAAGTTTGCGCAGCCGGTATTACTGTCCTTACTGCCGAGCAGCTGTTGAAGATAGAATGCAATTTTTTACATAAAACTTACACTTGTATGGAACTAAATTTATATGAATAATAACCACTTTTTTGCAAATTGGGTAATTTTTAATTTTTTTTCGGAAAAATTCGTTTTTGCTTTTTGGGTGATTTTTCATTTTTTTTTTGGGCCCTTTTTCGTTTTTGTTGGGCAAAATTTCATATATAACTTTTTGGGTCATTTTTCATGTTCTTTTGGGCGATTCTTCATTTGGGCGATTTTTCATTTTTTTTTTTTGCCATTTTTCTTTGGGCGATATTTCCTACAGCCGTACCGGCTTCGCTAACCAAAGCTTCTCTGCGCAGCCGGCCTTCGGCCAGGAGCAAGGATTTTCTCCTCTATGGTATAACAAAAACCGGCTTCGCTAACTAAAGCTTACCTGCGCAGTCGGCCTTCGTTCGGAAACAAGGCAGATATTAGAAGCTTTACTTAGCGAAACCGGTACTTGTTACACCATAAAGGAAAAAATCCTTGCGCCCGCCCAAAGGCCGCCTGCGCAGAGAAGCTTAAGTTAGCGAAGCCGGTCTTTGTTATATCGTAGAGCAGAAAATCCTTGCGCTATGCAGAGAAGCTTTAGTTAGCGAAGCCGGTTTTTGTTATACCATAGAGTAGAAAATCATTGCGCCCGGCCGAAGGCCGGCTATGCCGAGACGCTTAAGTAAGCGCTGCCGGTATTTGTTACAACATAGGGGAGAAAATCCTTGCGCCCAAAAGTGTTTTCGTTATATGTTT
The DNA here is from genome assembly GCA_930367215.1 of Pollenia angustigena. Taxonomy (NCBI): domain Eukaryota; kingdom Metazoa; phylum Arthropoda; class Insecta; order Diptera; family Polleniidae; genus Pollenia; species Pollenia angustigena. The sequence continues at coordinate 17,938,286 of OV884056.1, forward strand.
AATATATGCACCCAGAGAAAAAACAACAAAACCATTTTTAAAAAAATGTTGACCATATTATGTTTATTTTAACCAAAGCATTGTCACCGACAACCACATTATGGTAAAATAAGTTTCATTAAAAATAGTTTTTTTGGTTGTGACCATAATAAAACATGTTTTTCTCTTACATTTGTAAGTTACTAAATTTATATGAATAGTGTTTATTGATTTGCAAATTGGGTAATTTTTAATTGTTTTTTTTTTGGGTCATTTTTCATTTTTATTTTGGGCTTTTTTCGTTTCTTTTGGGCAAAATTTCATATGTAACTTTTTGGGTCATTTTTCATGTTCTTTTGGGCGATTTTTCATTTTTTTTTTTTGGGCCATTTTTCTTTGGGCGATATTTCCTACAGCCGTTCACACCATCAAGATTGTTGCCTGTGTAGATTTGTATATAGTTTAGGCCTGCCATACGTCCTGGTTTTCCAGGATTGTCCTGGTTTTAGACTACTTGTCCTGGTGTCCTAGTCCACTATTAATTTGTCCTGGTTTTTTGTACAGGTCAAGACAAACAAATTTGTTTTTTGCTTTAGTTGTTAACAAAGGTTAAGATTTCTGTTATAACACTGCTAACATAAGGTAACTGTATAAAGAACTTTAATTAAATTAAACTGTTATCTGGTGTAAAGCTGGTAAAAGCTGTCAATAATATTAGATGATAGTCAATCCTCTTTCAAATTTTGTTTTAACTCGAAAACCGATAACAAATTGCTTTCTCTAAGGCAGCCCATACACGTTTCAATTCAATTGTCAACTGAGTCGGTCGTTGTCTAAATCAAAGCGTGTATGGCTTAGTCAATTGAATAGTTTGACAGTTGTCGAGTTGGTTGAAGAATAATCAAAAGAGTTTGATTTTTTTCAAGTTGAGTACTTAGTCTGCTCAATGGACTAAAGAAAGAAACTCGTTGAAATATGACATGATGCCTGTTTTATAACTGTATCAAAGACCGAAATGCAGTTCTAGAAAAAGTGCAATCTTCTGAAAATTCTTTTAGTTTAGAACATTTTAAGCTCAACTTTTTATTATTTTTCATCGTTTTTATGTTCATGAAGTACACGTTAATTTTTTTTTTTTTTTTTATATATTGTTGGATTTAAAAATAAAAACTGGATGGTTTTTACATATCGCACCCTAAATACTAAACTGTAACAACTCAAAATTCTTAAAATTTCAGGAGAGCCAAAAAACAATTTATGTAAAAATGGTGCTTATAAGGGTATTCACGTCACAAGTTGCACCCTTGCAAAAAAGCAAAAGTGCACAAATATAACAACAACCACACAGACAATTAGTTGGGCGTAAATAATTGTCTTTGTGGTTGTTGTTATGTTTTTGCACTTTTGCTTTTTTGCAAGGGTGCAACTTGTGACGTGAATAACCTTAATATTTAAAAAAAAAAAAATTTAGTTCCTTAATGAAAAAAGTCCAATTTGAAGAAAGTTTTGCTATGCCTTATGAGAATTAATTTATGAAAAAAAGTAATTTTTGAAAAATTTCGAGTTGTGACCCTTTAGTATTAAGGGTGCGATATACTACATACATATATATTAAAAAAAAACTTTTCTGTTGGTATAATTTTTTATCCATTTTTTGCATGTATCCTGGTTGATAGGTTCAAACATCTGGCAGCCCTAATGTAGTTACATTGTTGGTATATGTATTGTTACGAAAGTAACTTAAGTTAGTTGTAATTATTGTTTAAGAATTAGTTGTAATTATTATGTATCTTGTATTGATAAGTTATTAAGTATTTGTTAGTTATTTTATTAGTTTACATTGTTATTAAAGTTTGTTATAATTTAGTACACTTCAATCCCAATGTGCAGAAAGCCCTATAAATGACCGTTAAAAAGCTTTAGTATAAGTGGTGAAATTATGTAAACATAAGTGCCGCCAACAATCATAATTGACTATAGAGTGGTGAATAAGTAAAGCCTCGAACCTTCGAGAAACATTTCGAATGTTTTAGATGGCTGAATTACAGTATAAATACTTGCGGCGGCTAGCATCAAAAAAGAGTATTAGTTCAGACTTTGTCAAGTTTAGAGCGCATCACGCGGAGAAAACTATAAACGTTTGAAGTGTGTTGATAACAGAGTACCGAAACGCTCGCTCATTTTTCAGTCATGAGCGAGCGTGAAAAATTTTAAATTGTACTGCTTCTTCTCATTCATGAGGGTGAGGAAAAAAAATATTTTTAATTTCCTCATCCATGAAAAGTGAGCAAACAAAAAAATTCATATATGAATTTGTCAGATATGAAAAATTTAAAAAAATTCACATTCAAATTCCTCATAATGAAAAAAACGCGATTTGCCACGCTCCAAAGGTCAGTTCTTGTAGACTTATCAGAACTTTAACTAGGTGTAGAGGTGATCGTGTCTTCAATACTTTCGGAATGCAGAGTCATGTTAAGGTCTATTGTCTTGGAAATTTTCGAGTTTTGTATCGAAGGTCAAGAATTATAGATAAACAATAGATGCAGCAATGAGAACATAAATTGAGAGCGAAAAGTTGCAGTTCTTGTCAGAGTGCTTACAAATTTTTACTGCAGAAATTTTTGCAGTAAAATTTAGTAAATCAAAAAAACATATGTTTCAAAAGGTAAACAAACAAAAGTAACAAATAAAAAGAATACAAATTGTGAAAAATTGTTAAATAAAAGAAAAGTTTAAATAAAAACAAGTAAGAGTGCTATATTGGGCTGTGCCGAATCTTATATACCCTTCACCATTGTGCGAGCAGAATACAGAGCAACTAAACAAAAACTAAATAAAACTGGTAAATATTTTTTTTTTAATAAGAGACAACCGGTTTTGAACTTCGCTTTTCATAAGGGCCCAGAATATATGTACTTTATAGGGTGTAGGATCAATATTGTATATACCTTTTTACCTTCGGTGAAGGGTATAAAGAGAGTAATTTTCGGGAATTCAGGGTTCTAATCACTGCATTCGATACTATCTTATCGAATAAACTATTGAATTTTTTTGCATACGATAGACACTGGCGTATCGAATGAAAACTCGATAAATGTAATGTCGAGTTACTCGATGTCGAATGCTATTATTTCAAATTCAATACATTTCATTCGATATCGAGTTTCAAGGTACCAAAATAAATAATTTCGATGAATTTTGCTCGATATCGTATGCGGTGATTAGACCCCAGTATTTCTGTTATATATTTATATATTAGTTCCTTTAAACTCCTACAAGGAGCATAGGGCCAAAACAAGTTGCTTCCAATATTCTCGATCCGATGCTCGATGTTTAAGTTCATTCCAATTTAGGTTTAGTTTGGACGTCTCAATTGTTATCTGGCGTTTCCAGGTATGCGATGGACGTCCTGAACGGCGACTGCCTTGTGGGTTCCACTCTAAAGCTTGTTTTGCTATATCTTCTGGTGGTTTTCGCAAAGTGTGACCTATCCAGGACCATTTTCGCTTGCGGATTTCATTTTGAATCGGTTGTTGGTTGGTTTCTGACCACAGTCGAGTGTTGGAAATTGTTGAGGGCCAGTATACCCGCAGAATCTTGCGTAGACATTTATTTATGAAAACTTGTATGGCTTGTATGTCTCGAGTTGCTGCATTTACTCATACAAATTTCCGACATTTTGATATATAAGTCATATCCATAGGACGTATAGCAGCCCTAAAATTTAGGTTTTTATAAAAATTTTGATGTTTTTTAGCCCATTTTTTGAGTATTTTGCTCATAAATTACCCATTGTCTAACCGATTTGATAGTTTTATATACCGACGTGTTAAGGAAGAATTTTACCATTTACTTAAGTTATATTTATATATAAACATTTATGTAAACTTGTAAATATATATTTTAACAAAGTTAATTATAAAAAAGAGTAATTTTTGTGGATTCAGTATTTCGGTTATAACTCTGCCATTTTTTAACCGATTTGGCAGATTTATATACCGACGTGTTGAAGAAGAAATTTACCATTTACTTTAGTTATGAAGCTTGGACTCGGGGAGATCTATGGTTCCCGAAAGTGGGTATTTAAAAAAAAAATTTAATTTTAGTCATAACTTTTTTGTATCTGAACCGATTTTTCCGAGTTTTTTATAAAATATGTTCTACAAGAAATTTCAGATATTTTGGTATATAAGTCATATCCATAGGACATATGGCAGCCCTTAAATTTTTTTTGTACGGGAGGTACCACGCCCACTTCTCCAATCCCGCCCACATTTTGTAGGATGATGTGTATTGGCAACCTTAATGTGTGTACCTAATTTGGAAACTTTGGCTCTTGCCGTTCTCAAGATATACAGAAATAAAAAAATACAACAACAAGGGATTTTTGGAAAAATTTAGAGGTAGTCGTGGTTTTTTGCTCATATCTACGTCATTTTTGGACCAAGAAATGGTGGACTGTATGTAACATAAATGTAAAACAACCTCATGTCTGGATTATCCGGAAAACACATATCAAACGTAAGACGGACAGACGGACATCGTTAAATCAACTTCTCTTCTCATATGGACCCAGAATATATATACTTTATGGGGTCTAAAATCAATATTGTGGAAATTACAAACGTTATGACAAACTTATATATACCCTTTTATCCTGCCTTTACACATGCAAGTAGTGGCATGCCACTGTTGTATACATATTATCAAAGAAAATTTGTTCGAAATAGTCGAATCTCATGCCATTAACTTTTGTGATTACACATGCCACTGCGAGTTAATTTTCAAAATGTCGTAGAAGCGTCAACTTGAGCAAATTTTTTTACTTCTCAAATTAAAAAAAAAGTACCAGAAAACGAAAAAGAGTTACCGAGTTAATCATAGTGGCACATTTTTGGGGAAATTTTTTCATTTACAGTGGTATCCCGGTTTAACGAATACTCAGTTTAACGAATTCGCGATTTAACGTACGGTCATATTTTCCATTGAGTACCTTATATTACGAACAAACAGCAAATTTTTGTACTCTATATAACGAATTTTTACAAAAAAAAAATTAAAAAACAATATACAATGAATGCAAACATATTTGCATCCATTCTCTTTTGTTTTTGTTTACATTTTAACCACATTTTAATAGCGATTTTACTGAAAACAACGAGTTAAGAGAAGTATTTTCTTTTCTTACAAAGAAAGCAAAGAAAATACTTGCTCGCCAAAATAAAAATTTGTACGTTACAAAGTCATTTTTTACTTTTGTTTAGAAAACAAATATTTTCTGTTTCAAATTTTACGTCACTTTTGTGAAGTTTTTGTACAGTTGACATCAAAATGCTCAAAAGGAAACGTTAAATTCTTAAAGAAAAATTAAACATTATTGATGACTATGAATAGAGCCGCGACTAAGTGATTTATCTAATAAATATCAGCTGCCAAAGTCAGCAATATGCACAATTATAAAATCAAAACGCAAACTTTTGAGAGAAAAGAAAAAGACAAATTTCGGATTAAAGAATAGAAGGGACTTAAAAAAAGGTGAGTTTCCAAGAATGGAAACAGAATTGTTAAATTGGTTTAAAAACAAGAGGAAGGCGAACATTCCTATTAGTGGTACTAAATTAAAAGCAAAAGCCCTTATTTGTACTCATAAATTGAAAATGATATGAAGTATTTATTTTTTGTTTGTGTTATGAATGGAAATAAACGAATTTACTTTGTTTTATATTATTGTTTTATTAATTAAAAATGTATTAAAAAAAACTTCGGGATTTAACGAATTTTTCGATATAACGAAAGGGCCTGACAATATATAATTCGTTAAACCGGGATACCACTGTATTTATATTAGCATTATTTTAACGATATTAATGCTCTAATATTAACAAACTTGCTTTTATTTATGCGCGTTTTTAAAAAATTAATCATAATAATTCTTTATTAAGTTAAAACTTCAATAACAATTTGACAACAATCCAGTAAATGTGAATTAAATTTTTAACAGGGTAACATTGCTTATCGTTTTGACATTTAGTGGCATGCAAGTGCCAAATTTCCACTCGCATGCAATTTTTGCTGCCACTGGAGCTGCCATTGCGAAAAATGTGAGTGTATTAGTAAAAAAGTGTGAGTGTATTGAGTTTTTCGAACTGGCAGTGGCATGTGTAAATGCTAGGTTACACCTGTGGTGAAGGGTATAAAAAGAGTAATTTTTGTGGATTCAGTATTTCGGTTATAACTCTGCCATTTTTTAACCGATTTGGCAGATTTATATACCGACGAGTTGAAGAAGAAATTTACTTTAGTTATAAAGCTTGGACTCGGGGAGATCTATGGTTCCCGAAAGTTGGGTATTTAAAAAAAAAATTTAATTTTGGTCATAACTTTTTTGTATCTGAACCGATTTTCCCAAGTTTTTTATAAAATATGTTCTACTAAAAATTTCCGATATTTTGATATATAAGTCATATCCATTGGACATGTGGCAGCCCTTAAATTTAGGTTTTTATAAAATTTTTAATTTTTTTGTACGGGAGGTACCACGCCCACTTCTCCAATCCCGCCCACATTTTGTATGATGGTGTGTATTGGCAACCTAAATGTGTGTACCTAATTTGGAAACGTTGGCTCTTGCCGTTCTCAAGATATACAGAAATAAAAAAAATACAACAACAACAAGGGATTTTTGGAAAAATTTAGAGGTAGTCGTGGTTTTTTGCTCATATCTACGTCATTTTTGGACCGATCTGGCTGAATTTCAATAGCAAGAAATGGTGGACTGTATGTAACATAAATATAAAACAACCTAGCCGCTATCATGTCTGGATCATCCGGAAAACACATATCAAACGTAAGACGGATAGACGGTCAGACGGACATCGTTAAATCAACTTCTCTTCTCATATGGACCCAGAATATATATACTTTATGGGGTCTAAAATCAATATTGTGGAAATTACAAACGTTATGACAAACTTATATATACCCTTTTACACCTGTGGTGAAGGGTATAATTAAACCAAAACAAAAAGTGAACAAATATTAATTAATTAAACTTGTTTGTGAAGCATTTATTTGGCTAAATACAAACTTTTGAAATTTTTTTGTTATGTTAATTTCTTAGAGTTGTAAAAGTGTGAAGTATTTGGATACTTAAGTTATCAATAGCAAACAAATTATTCATGTTCTTTTAAATAATTTAACCCGCTACAAATTACTAAAATCAAATAAAATAAAAAACAAACAAATATGAAAGATTACATAAAATAGTTTGTTTGTATTTTCCAAAAATGTTTGTGCTATAAAAAGTATTTAATCGAGTACCGATAAGAAAACGAGTTAAGTAGTCAAGTGTCAATATTTTTCAACACTTAAATTATTTGCCGTCAGCTGTTGCCTTTATTTTACGAATTTTTACAAATTTTGCGTTCGCGTACTTTTTTGGACGACAGGTTTTTGTGAGAGCAAATTTTTCAGTTTACTCATTTACTGCTTTTTACTGTAAAAGTACTCAAACGCACCTATTTAAAGCTAGTTGTCAGCAAGTCGCCAATGTTTGGGACTTTGAACTTTTATGCATCTCAGTTTATTTATTTTGCTTATAATGTTCAAGGATTGTTAACTAGCGAAATAGCGGCAGGCAATGAAGCAGTGGCTTTGTTATGGATTTTGTGGTCTCTTCGACGTACAAACACAAACAGGATTTATCAACGAGAGAACGTTTCACTATTATGGTGCAAAGCAAAACGGCTAAAGCTGCAGACCAAGCGTTCTGTGCGTTTATGCATCAGTCCAAAAAGTAGGAGTGTAAAATTGTATTGGCACGTTACACGGCGAACGCATGCTACTTTAGCATGTGTCTTAAAAAAGGTTAAAAAGTAACATACGCATGAAACGCGTGGTGTGGACTTCCAATTTAAGAATTAAAAGAAACAATTTATTATTCTGTTTGATTATATGCTTTCCTTTTAATGTGTTATTGCTCTTATTTGTTATGCGAAAAATAAGCATTATAAATTAAATGTGTGTTAAAAAAAACTATGGATATATCGGCAAACCTAAAGTTCGCTAAACTTTTTTATACCCTTTTGCCTTCGGTGAAGGGTATCATCAACAATTAAGAATGCTATATTCGGCTATGCCGAATCTTTTACATCCTTCACAATGGTGCGATAAGAACAGAAAGTTATGTAAATACCGTTCTTTTGATAAAAATAAATCTATTTTATGCCATACCCACCTCTTTAATCCTGCCCACATTTTGTCGGATTTTTTGTATTGATAAGAAGATGGAATTTGGAAAGTTTGACTCTTGTCGTTTTCCAGATATTCAGAAATCTAAAATGTCTTTGTACGAGAGGAACCACACACACTTCTTCAATCCCGCCCATTTATTAGAGTAGTTGTGTATTGATAATCCATCTATGTGTACCGTATTTGGACAATCTGTTTCTTTCCGTTATTTGGATATGAATAAATCTATTTTGTGCCACGCCCACGTCAACACTCCCGCTTACATTTTGTAGGATGTTGTCTATTGATAGCCAATATGCTTGTACCTGATTTGAAAACTTTGGCTATTGCCCGTTCTCTAGATATACAGAAATCTATGTCTTTGTAGGGGGTGCCACGCCCACTTGTCGAATACCGCCTACATTTATTCGGATGCTTTGTATTAATAACCAAGTTGCTTGTACCTAATTTGGAAACTTTGGCTATTGCCCGTTCTCTAGATATACAGAAATCTATGTCTTTGTAGGGGGTTTCACGCCCACTTCTTCAACCCTTCCTACTTTTTGTCGGATGTTATGTATTGTTAGCCAATCATTCGTATTTTTTCTCATATCTCATATACATACTGACAGACAGACGTAATGTTTAATCTGATAAGGACACAGAGTATATGTATATACTTCACAGGTCTAAGGTCAGTATTGTAGCAATTAGAAACGGAATGTCGAAATTATGTTTACCCTTTTCAGTGAAGAGGATATTAATCAGCTGGATATTCAAGACTACCTTTTATTAATGTACCATGAAGGAAATATTTTGTTACGAAGGAGATAAAAGAATAATAAAAAAGTAAACAAAGCCATGTGTTTATTGTTTATATCAGCGATATACGATTGCATTTTGCGATTGCATGCGTGTAGTTCTCCATATGTTGTTAATTCTCTTCAAAGTGTGTGCACACCACAAAGTATAGAGAGATGAAAAAAGTGACGTATGAAAAATGCCTAAATCATTTGCGAATAAAGAGAAAGAAAACGTTTTTTGTTAGTGAAGTGACAATGCGTAAAAACAGGCCGCTACTATCTATACAAATTGCATAATCAAAACAAAAAACGCAAAAAGGGCAGCTTTCGAAGAAAAAGACAGAAAAAAACACAATATTTTCTGTCTCGTGACGCCTCTGTATAATCTGTGCCAAGGTATATTTATAGCAGGTAGTCTCGGAAAGCCAGCTGGTTATTTTTTATTTGCTTGTTTTGCGATACAAACTGTCAAATGTTGTATAGTAAACAAGTTTTTTTGTCTCTTTTCAACCCCTTTGCTGTTTGACAGTTCGTATCGCAAAACAACAATAAAAAGCCCTGTTGTTTGTTTTATTGTACAATTGTTGTAATCTCGCGGCTACCTGCTATAAATATACCTTGATCTGTGCTATCACAGCTTGACGGCGGTTCATATCTCAGGTGGAAAGGTGGTTCACAACCCTTTAAATGTAAATTGAAACAGGTGTGATTGCAGACCAATGTGTCTCAGTTAATGAAATGGAGTTATTGAAAAGTGTTTATATCTATGATACAATAATTGTACCCATGTTTTATATTGTTATTTTTTCATGTTTTAGTTAACATTTGTAAGGTGTTTTTAATTGAAAACAATTTTCTTTTTTTTGTATACCATATTATAAACTATATACATACATACCTACTTACTGTTGTAAAAATTAACACAAGTAAATAATATTTAAGTTAGTTAAAACCATTACAAAACAAAACAATATAAGACGGTTGTTGAACTAATGCTTTTGTTTAACGTGGTTTGTGTTTTATTATTTTTGTTTTGATCACGCAATTTGTATTGATGGAGCTTCACTACCAAATAACGATTTTTGTCTTTTTCTTCGAAAGCTGCCTTCGCAACTGATTTGGGCTCTTTTCACACGTCACTTTTTTCATCTCTGTATCAAGGTATATTTACACAAGGTAAACTCGTTGCTACAACAAGTACAACAAGACAAAAACAACACGCCAAATTGTTTTTGTATTTGGAACCATGGTGTCAAAAAAAACGCAACAATGTGCCTTTAAAATAAAAACACAAGTTGAAAAAAAAACAACACGTGCAGGTCAGAATAATAAGCTGAAACAATTTTTAATATATTGTGCATTCTCAAGCATAAAAATAAAGTATTAATGCAAAAAATAATGCATTTAAATGTATTTTGTTTGCTTAGTAATCACAAGAATTAAAATTTCACAAAAATAAAATGTTTTTCACAATTTTACACTTTTTTAATTCAAAATGGCGCGCACTAACCATAAGTATGTAAACAAACACAAGGAACCAACGGAACCAACATAAATAACTTTTGACACTAGGGTTCCAAATGGGGTAAACAGCTGACAAACATATGGGCCAACGAGTTTACCTTGTGTAAATATACCTTGCTCTGTATCCTCCGTTTCAAGGCGAATTAACTCCAGGAAATATTCGCCTTGCTCCGTTTGTTTTAAACTCAACAAAATTTTGACAGCTCGAATTTCCTAGAAAATATGAATGCGAAGGTGAAGGTTTAAATCTGGCAACATCGTGTATTGATTTAAGAAAACAAACGCCTGAGGCAACACTATATTGTGTTTTCTGAGTACTTACAAAAAAAAAAAACGCCAAAATTTGGCTTGAAGTAGACACATTTTAAGTACAGATCCTTAAAAGAAAATTACAAAAATAGTAAGAATTTGCAATTAAATTAGAAATAAATGAACTTTTTATAAAATGGAAATTGATAGTGAATTAATTGAAAATATAAAAGCTTGCCGAACCTGTGGTGTACACTACGTAACACCCTCTAAGCATCAATTAAGGCATCTTTTTCAATCATCCCTGGAGCATTCAGAAATAATGTTAATACGCTTGGAACTGTCACAATGGAATGTTGAGGTAAGTTTTTATATGATGAAATAAAGTTAATGCTCGTCATTATACTGATGTAATTATTAGGTTACGGAAAACGATGGTTTTCCGCAGTACGTTTGCAATACTTGTATTCATAAATTCGAACAACTATTTGAATTGCGAACAGCGTGTATTAATGCTCAAAATGAGTTTCGCAAATTCTATAATGTACCAAATGGTAATTTCTCTAATATAAAAGTAAAAACAGAACTGCCAGATGAAGATGCGGACCAGCCAATGTGTGATTTTATTTACGTTGATGAATTAAGTGATGCGGAATATGATGGTGCAGCACCTTTTAATTTTCCCCACGTTCCTATCAAAGAAGAGGTTACAGAAGCAGCCACCATACCCTTGGAAGAATCTGAACAGCCTACGAATATAGTAGAATCAGCTTTGGTACAAACACAACCGTCTGCGTCAAACCAACATGGAGTTATAACGCAGAATGAAAGTGCAGCTGCAGGTCAATCAGAAGTAGAAGTATCAATGCTTGTTGAGCCGGTTGAGTGTAAATTGTGCCAGAATCTTTCCTCTGATCAGAAGGAACATAAGCAGCATATGCAACGTGCTCATGAAATTCGGGATTTGGAATGTCATATCTGCGGGAAGGAATTTAAAAACTCAACACCATCACGCCTTAAATTTCACATGAAATGGCACACTCTTAATAAACACGTAAAGTGCACATTGTGTGGTTTTGTATGCAATTCCAAAGAAGCTTTAAAGGAACACAAAAAAGTAAACCATGGCAAAATAAAATGCAAAATATGTGGAAAAGGTTAGAATAAAAACTTATTTTTAATGTAGTTTTCTATTAAAATTATTTTTTTTAGGTGTTTTAGCTAAAAAAATGAAATCACATTTACGTCAACATGAGGTACTCTCGAAATATTCATGTAAATACTGTGCTCAAGGTAATACATATACATACTATTTATTTATTTATCAACATTTTAAATAAAAAAATATATTCACAATTATATAATGTAGGAGCTTGCTGCCTCCGCCTATGTCCTTACGTAGTACAAACGTACGATGGCGGCATTAGTTTTTCTCTAACCGCTTTAGTTTTAAAGATATATTGACATTTATTATTTGCATAATTTACACCATTTAGTTGTTTTATTCGGTATGTTATTTGCGATCAATTAAACCTTTAATAAAGTGACTTGTTCGCTATAAGTTCTGCCAAAATTTTCACACAATCTTTAACCGATCTTTTTTTGTATTTATTTTTTGAATAAAAGGGGGTGTGCTGGAAATCGCAAACGCAAAACGCAAGAATTTGGAGGCTGTTTATAATACACTTTTAATCAAATTTTTATAATTTTTGTTTTAAAATTCTGTTTAATAGATAAATGTTTGTATAATATTTGTCATAAAATTCTTTTATTACAGAAATCTTACTAAAAAACGACATTTAAAATTCTTGCGTTTTGCGTTTGCGATTTCCAGCACACCCCTGAAAAGCAAACAACTCTTACTAAAATAGAGTTTTCAAAAATAGATCTACAAGTTTTCTTGTGGATTCATTTTCGTTTAGTTTCATGGAAGTAGGGAATGGTAAATCGATTTTGTAAAAAAATCGATTTATTGCAACCGAATTTACGTATGCGATTTTATACTGAAATCGATTATTGGTCTTTTGAAATCGATTTTTTTATTTATCAAAATTTTGGCAATTTTTAACTTTAATCTTAATTAAATCGATAAATTATGGGCATGCACAATAGAACGTATTTTTTTTGTGCGTACATACGTCTGTAGGTATGCTTATGCAGTTTTCCCAGTTTAAAGTTGTAATTCTACGTATTTACCTATTAGTATCCTTGATATACTTCCAAGTTTTATATAAGGGCTCTGTGAGCGATAATTAAATCTAGTTATAAGCAGAGTGAAAAAACAAAAGGTATGTAATTTATCCTAACAAGCACGAAATTACAAGGAAATGTCTCTGCATCTTTCTGGCATCAATGACATGCAAACGTGTTTTATTAAACAAACTTAATATAACTTAGCAAAGAAACAGTCGCCACCGAGCAGGAACTACTGTCATAATCCTTTGAAATACTATCCATACATTCAGGCTTGTCACAGAATTAAATCCGATCAAAAGTGATTTCGTTTAATGTGAAGCAAGATACGAAATCACTTCCACTTTCGATCAGAATTAATTTATGTGACAGGCCTGATTGTCTACAGAAGAATATGTAAAATGTACATGTACTTGTTCCTCTAAAGGCGATTTCAAAATTGACACATTTTCAGTTTTTGCAGGAAAATGATAAAAAGTAGTCATATCTACACTAGGGATATAACTTTTTAACAATTTTTTAAAATATCAAAATTGGCGTAGCACAGTCCGATAGAGCATAAACAAGTTTAAGGGAACGTATATTTATTTTTTCGCTAAGGTCAAAAAAGTTCACGCACCAACCGCGATGAAGATTTGAAAATTTTTAATTTTCTTTTTGGTTAAGAAAAATTAATAATATGTTCAATTAAAACAAAAAATAACTCAAGTATGAAATTTCACTAATATTTAGAAATGGTTAGAGATTTTTCCGCAAACTAAAACGTATCTTTAACCTTTTTTAACAAAAAAATTAAAAAAGAATAAAAAACACCGTATAAAATTATGAATATTCAATATTGCATTGGTTTAGAAAAACCAATTGGTGCGTGAACTTTTTTGAGAAAAATTACAAAAGATTATGATTTTCGTAGTTACTAGGACATGGTTGACTTAATGGTACTATGCCAAAAAATTGTTTATACCCCTAATCTACACACTGTACAAATCTCAGTTCAATTTATCTAGTAGTTTTCCGAAAAAATGCTGGTGTATACCCCTTTGTGATAAAAGGTATGAGTTTGCAAATTTATCTTAAACGGTTTTGAAATCGATTTTAAGGTTCGATTAATCGATTTCAAAAACCGTAATAAAAAAAGTCGATCGAAAAATCGAAAATCGATTTTGGTATCCATTTACCATTCCCTACATGGTAGATATTTTTCAGATTTTAACATGTTTTTTTGTAATATTTTTTTATAGTACATAATATTTTCCCTTTCGGAGAAGATTTGTTAAAGCTTCTTTTTAACTCACTCTCTCCTTTTCAGATTTTGCAACAGAGTATGAGCATGAAAATCATATTTGGCAAATACATGCCAATGAAGAGGGTAATGCAGCTAATTTAATGCCGTCTTCTCAAATAACCACAAGACCTACAACTAATGAAAATCTTTATAATGAGTCAGAAGAACAATTTTTATCTCAGGAGCCACAAGATGAAATACTAAGCTACAAATTCATGTGCGCCCAATGTGAAGGCAGGTTTATGGAACAAATCGATTTAGAGGCACATGTTAATGATGTACATCGTGCTCAATCTCACTTCGTAAGCATTGATACTAGAACAATTGACTCTGTTGAAGAACCAGAAACAAATGAAGCCCATGAAATTACTCATAATGAAATAGAAAACGTTGAGGAACCTACAAATATTGCAGTATTTAAAGAATACGGCAATGATATACATGTTCCAGTCAATGTTGATTCGTCAGTTGTGCAGCAAAATATTGGTTTAAATTTTATACAACCCACATCACCATCACAAACTGCTTCTCAAACGGAAAAGCTGGACTATGAATATTCAGAGAAATATCACTCTGGAACAGTCTCAAATTCATCATCCAAGGAAGAAGAATCTGACAGCGCAGAATCTAAAGATGAAACAAGCAGTAATTTGTCAACATATATTGATGGTAGCTTTAATACATTTGCTTGTGCTAAATGTTTAGAAACTTTTGTCACCATCGAACAGTTGCGTCAACATCATGAACAACATTTAGCTGCCAGTCAACAGAAGCAAGAAACTTCTACTAAACCCAAGTTCAATTGTAATTTTTGTGATAAATCTTTTGATTTAAAATTCAGTCTTAATCGACACGTTAAAAAACATAAGCATGCCCCATTTTAAGTATCTGAAACGTGAATCATGTAGAATTTCATTATGTACATATGTTTTTAATGTATAACACCATCAGCGCAGTAACTCATTTAATATATTTTTATTTAAGATTTTGATTTAAGTTTTTTATAAATAAAGAACTTTCTTAAGAATGTTTTTGTATTAAATTCCATGTATTTTATAAAATACAACATATTTAGTAATAAAATATTAACGTACTATAAAAAAACGTTTAAATATATCGACCCCTTTGCGCGAAATTATTGTATATGCCAATTTTTTTGAAATTGAGTTTTTGATGCAATCTTGTTATACATTCAAAGAGGCGTCACCTGACAAAATGTTGTAGGCGAATTAACTTTCGTTGCTCCAAAAATTTAATGTATATTTTCATTTTGATATTGCAAGTGATAGCAGAGAAAAGTAGAAAAATTACTCTCTTGTAAAATTTGGTTTTTGTAACATACGATAATTTCGCGCAAAGGGTCGATATACTGAGATGTAGTTATTATACTTAAATTGAATGCTCCTATTAGTAGTGTTATAATTGGAGTTATAATAGGTGTGTTAATTTACTTTGATATCAGTAACCTGCAACAAGAGATTATAAATTTAAAACTTGCAAAATTGTTCTCTCAATTACTCAAAAAATTAAAGCTATCATCACAACTAATAGTTGACACCCCACACGTAACCACTATTTGTATTTAATTTTTTTTTTTTTTTTTTTTTTTATTTTGTATCTAAGTAAATCAACAAAAAAGTGTTTTTTTTTCAAGGTTTCGTTATAATGTGCTAAATTCCAATTTCATGCTATTGACAAACTGAAGTTTATTGTTGAGGGGATAAGCTTTACCTATGCGCATTTCACTGATTGCTGAGGCCAGACCGTCAGGAAACTTCATCCAAAGCTTTTAGAAAAACTAAAGATAATAAACCGAATAAAACTGTTAAGCGAATAAGAATTATAAGCCCCAGTTTTACTTGTAATAATATCAAAGCTTAAACAAAAACAACAACAATAAACAGTGAGTTTATCTTTTCTTACAATCCCGACTACAATCAGTTGATTTTTTGTCAACTCTAAATGTAGTTGTAAGTGGGTAAAGAAAAAACAAAAATAAAACAAATTTCTTTATTTTATTTTGCCAGTTCAGTTTTATTTACCCTGTCACATGCATATTAGTTATCAAAGTTGTTCTTAGGATTCAAAAATTAATTATCAAGGTTTCGTTATAATGTGCTAAATTCCCATGTCATACTATTGGCAAACTGAAGTTTATTGTTGAGGGGATAAGCTATTCCTATTTTTTTTTATCAAATATTTGTTAACTGTGAACATACCTTAAAAATAATAATGAACGGTCATGAGGTCTTTGGAAAATATATACGCTCACAGACGGATATCGTTAAATCAATATCGCTAATCATAAGGGCCAGAATATATTACATATGGGGTCTAAGATCACTATTTTAAGTATACTTTTCCAACCTTTGGTGAAGGAATAAAATCGTAATAATTTCGACACATTTATATTTTTTTTATGATGAACGATTTTTCAGAATTTCTCGTTGTAACTAGGGAACGTTAAATTGATTTTCGAAACCAATCGAAAATCGATTTTGTAATAAAAAAAATCGATTTTTTGTATTCAAATTTGCGTTTGCAATTTTTGTTTAAGTATACAAAAGTGTGTAGGTATTCATATAATGTTTGAAAAGTTTGAATTAAATAATAGTTAAAGTTTTACGTATACTCCTGTTAATAACTTGATAAGGTAAGGTTTAAAGATAAATTCTTAGTAACTGTTAGTTTTTACAAAATCGTCAAATCAAACTTATTTTAAACGATTTAAAGGTGAGACTAATCGATATCTGAAAACAAAAGAAGTCGATCAAAAATCTATTACCCATTTCCTAGCTGTATCAGTTTATGGATATTAAGGATTTAGCAACAATTGTTTCATTTCGATTTTTTTTTATTTCGACTTTAAGTCGCAGAAATATTCGTACAGAAATGGCTCATTATAATTAACACCTATTATATTCTAAGGTTTCAATAAGCTTAAATTGATCCACAGATATTGCATATGGGTATCAGTAGCGAATAACTCTTTAAAATTATTCTTTATCCGCTCTTTATTATACTAAATAAACTACAAATCTTAAACATAAGTATGTAGCATAGAAACTATTTCGGTAATTTTCCCATCATACGCAACTGTTGCATCTGTTGAGCTTGTAACATTTTTTGATTTTGTAAGTGTTGCTGTTGAGCTCCTTGGCCCATTTGTGACAAAGGTCCCATGTTAGCACCTGGAATACTTGGCATCATGCCAGCACGACCAGGTGGTCCACCCATTGCCCCAACGGCCATTGATCCAGACGGTCCAACCAAGCTTCCGCCACCGTCTCCTAATCCTGGTGGTAAACCTCCCACAGGTCTATTGAGCATAGCCGGATTTTGTTGTATATCCGATAAGCAGGCTTTCCATTCTTCTAAACGGCTGTAATGTTTATTTAACAATGCCTCTTTGCGAGATATTTCTATGCGTAAATCTTGATTCTCATCTTTAATCAGTTGATCGGGCTTGAGAGTAGAAACCAAAAAACGTTTTTGTAAAAAGAATGCTTCCATTTGACGGGCCACATCTATAAAACGATTTGTTGTCTTTTGAACTTCTAATTCAACTTCTTCCTTATTGGTGCCGGTATTTGCTTCTAGTTTTGTAAGCGATAGAAGGCAATTTTGAAATGCCTCTTCGAATTCGTCCATAAGGTTACCATTAACGTTGGAGGATGTTGACATGGCTTTTTGATGAACTGTTTATTTTGTTTATAAAAAAACCCTGCACTTGCCCAGCACCAAGGCACAAAGTAACCAAGGTCTGGCGACTGTACCTGTCAGATGTGGCGATTTAGAAGTCTTTTTGGTGATGAAATTTTTTGTTTGGCGACTTGGCGAGTTTTTGGGAGATATTTAAAAAAGTTGGCGATTAGTTTGCCGATTTCTAAAACGCAATTTTTCTTTTTTTTTCTTATTTAAGGTGCTATCAGACGGGATGTATTTTACATATGTACTGTCAAATTTTCCATCTGTAAAAGTTGTACACATCGTGTGATACATATGAAACTTTGCATGTGTAAAAAACATGTGGAAATACATATGTAAATTTTTCGATTAAGGTGCTATCAGACGGGATGTATTTTACATATGTACTGTCACTTTTCTTTCCCATATGTAATTCCGTATGTATGTCAAAATTTCCATTTTACATACGATTCATAATTTTTGCTATCACACCTGCTTATGTTTTTCCTTATGACATAACCTATAAATGTAAACAAAAGCTGACTTTTGTTTACGTTTCAAAACAAACCAGCTGTTTTGTTTATGTATGCCACAGGAAAATAGAGCGTGTTCTAATCGAAAAATTTACATATGTATTTCCACATGTATTTTACACATGCAAAGTTTCATATGTATCACACGATGTGTACAACTTTTACAGATGGAAAATTTGACAGTACATATGTAAAATACATCCCGTCTGATAGCACCTTTAGAACACGCTCTATTTTCCTGTGGCAAACATAAACAAAACAGCTGGTTTGTTTTGAAACGTAAACAAAAGTCAGCTTTTGTTTACATTTATAGGTTATGTCATAAGGAAAAACATAAGCAGGTGTGATAGCAAAAATTATGAATCGTATGTAAAATGGAAATTTTGACATACATACGGAATTACATATGTGAAAGAAAAGTGACAGTACATATGTAAAATACATCCCGTCTGATAGCACCTTTATATGGACAAAGTTATGAGTGCGAGTAAAGTTTTTTCTTTGAATTTTAAAAATTTTCGAGTTTTTTTTTATATAGACTTTGACGTTTGTTATGACAAAAAATTGTCAGGTGAAGACGCTATGTCACAAAGTATACAGAGATGAAAAAAGTGACGTATGAAAAATGCCTAAATCATTTGCGAGGGCAGCTTTCGAAGAAAGAGAAAGAAAACGTTTTTTGTTAGTGAAGTGACAATGCGTAAAAACAGGCCGCTACTATCTACACAAATTGCATAATCAAAACAAAAAACGCAAAAAGGGCAGCTTTCGAAGAAAAAGACAGAAAAAAACACAATATTTTCTGTCTCGTGACGCCTCTGTATACTCTGTGGCTATGTTATATGCATGCGATTGTTTAAAATTGTTAAACTAATGGTATTGCCAGATAGTTATCTTTAAAACATTACTTTTAGCTTTAGCTGTTTTTTGATGACGAGCGCAGTATGTGATATTCGAAGGTGGCAAAATATATTGGCAACAATTAAAAGACTTTTGATTTTTATTGCACAACGAAAAGAGAGTGTAATGTGTTGGCAACCTTCACTTTTTTATTGAATGAAAGTTGAGCAATATTTAAATTGAAACCATTGTGCGACCTTTTGCACAATATAGGACAAAACGGAAATAAAATTCAAGTGTATGGGCGCTTTATATTTTCAGAAGTTATCATTTGCGTAAGTTTTAAAATTTACAGTGCAGCCACACGATCAAGATTTTCTTGATAGTCTTTTACATATACTGATTGTCAAAATATGCAAAAGTTGACAGCTGTGACGTAGGCTGCACGCAAGTTGAAAGCAATTTACTTTTTAAAGATGTCGTCGCCGAGAAAACAACTCAAAATGTTTTGCTATTTTCCACTTTTGATTTTTCTGCACTGTAGGCTGTTCGAAGGGACTTTATTTTTTTCTTTACTTCTTCCACTGGCATTTTTGTTTCAGAAGCTATAGACTCGTAGGCTTTTATTTTCAAATCATTTCGTCTATATGATGAAAGATTCATAAAATTTCATGGCTTCTGTACAGCGCTATGAATCGCAGAACATCATTTTGCTTATTAATTTTATAAATAAATTTTATTAATAAACATATTTCACTACTTTTTTTAGGTTTTTAGTTAAAATTTTAAAATTCCCGCAACAATTTGTAAAAAAAAGAACTTCAGCTTTTGCCGGCAAAATATTTGTGAAAAAAAACCAAAACAACTTCAAAAGATTTGTAATAAGATGTTTTCTTGAACGAAAATTGATACACTCACTGGCAAGAGAATTTTAGAGGCAAGTTCGTATCAATTTTTAAAAGTATGAGTGTATTGGTAAAAAAGTGTGAGTGTATTAAAACTTGATAGCCAAAACTTGATCGTGTAACCCTCAAGTTACACAAAGCATGCAATATTTCGAGTTAATATAATTTTCTTTTCAATCATCGGATATTCACAACAAATCTAGTCAATACATATTAAATTGATTTTGGAGTCGTTTTCGATTGCATATTAAATTGAATTTTCAAAATAAAAACAATAAAAATTTTGCTGTGTAGTTTGCAGAAAATAGTTGCATTAGTAAAATTTTAAAAGCAAATAAGGTTTAACATAACGGTGTCAAGCGTATTTTTTAATGTGTTGTGCTTAGCGAGAATAAGTTGCAGTTTTGTATACTTTTTGACTCGATTTTTTAAGAAATAAAATCAAATTATTTTTATTATTTAGAATAAAAAAAATTTTCACTTGGAATTTTTTAAAACCCTGATTTTATATAGAATTGATAAAGAATCCCAGTTAAGGTGGAAGTACATAACACGCGTTAGTTCGTCGACAAGTGTCGTGCGTTTGAAAACTTTAGCGCGTCAAAAATTGCAAGTTACACAACACGCGTTACAAAAGCCATTCCTGTCAGCGGTTTTTTATTTGTTTACTTATTTGTGCATTAAAAACGGGTTCGAAAGTATATCAAGATTTTGTTATTTTATTGAATTTATTTTTTTTATATAAATATTGTATGTTTTTTAAGCTCTTCAATAAGTTTTTCTTTCATGATTCACAAATTTGTTAAACTATTCTTTTTATTGTCAGCTGATTACTTGTCAAAAATACACAACGCGTTAAAAAGTTCAAAGTTAACCAACTTTCTGGCGCAAACGCGTCAAAATATTTTGCATGTAGCTTGTTCTATGAAAACACACTAGTTTAACTTTTTTTGACAGAAGACGACAGAGCGCGCGCGCACTAACGCGTCTTATGTACTTCTACCTTTAGAAGTTTGTTTATAAAATAATTAATTTAATAAAATTGTTTAGAAAACTGTGTACAAAACATTGGCGATTTTTGTCGATGAAGATGAAAAATCTGACAGCCCTGGACGCCAGATGTTTACGTCGATTTATTTACCTTGAGGGTTACACGATCAAGTTTTGGCTATCAAGTTTTAATACACTCACACTTTTTTACCAATACACTCATACTTTTAAAAATTGATACGAACTTGCCTCTAAAATTCTCTTGCCAGTGAGTGTATCAATTTTCGTTCAAGAAAACAGCTTATTACAAATCTTTTGAAGTTGTTTTTGTTTTTTTTTCACAAATATTTTGCCGGCAAAAGCTGAAGTTCTTTTTTTTTACAAATTGTTGCGGGAATTTTAAAATTTTAACTAAAAACCTAAAAAAATAGTGAAATATGTTTATTAATAAAATTTATTTATAAAATTAATAAGCAAAATGATGTTCTGCGATTCATAGAGCTGTACAGAAGCCATGAAATTTTATGAATCTTTCATCATATAGGCGAAATGATTTGAAAATAAAAGCCTACCAGTCTATAGCTTCTGAAACAAAAATGCCAGTGGAAGAAGTAAAGAAAAAAATAAAGTCCCTTCGAACAGCCTACAGTGCAGAAAAATCAAAAGTGGAAAATAGCAAAACATTTTGAGTTGTTTTCTCGACGACATCTTGAAAAAGTAAATTGCTTTCAACTTGCGTGCAGCCTACGTCACAGCTGTCAACTTTTGCATATTTTGACAATCAGTATAGGTAAAAGACTATCAAGAAAATCTTGATCGTGTGGCTGCACTGTACACTTTGATGCTTAAGGTGCTATCACACGGGATGTATTTTACATATGTACTGTCACTTTTCTTACCCATATGTAATTCCGTATGTATGTCAAAATTTCCATTTTACATACGATTCATAATTTTTGCTAGCACTCTTGCTTATGTTTTTCCTTATGACATAACCTATAAATGCAAATAAAAGCTGACTTTTGTTTACGTTTTAAAACAAACCAGCTGTTTGGTTTATGATTGCCACAGGAAAATAGAGCGTGTTCTAATCGAAAAAGTTACATATGCATTTCCACATGTATTTTACACATGCAAAGTTTCATATGTATCACACGATGTGTACAACTTTTACAGATGGAAAATTCGACAGTACCTTTAAGGCCCAAATACACTTGTCAAATGCTTGACATCAAGCTCGTGTACGTGTGCTTGACATTAGAACATACATTTGCTGGATCAGCTGTCAAGCATTCATTTTGCATTTTATTTTAAAGTGACAACAACAGGAGCAAAAAATATTAAAATAAAGATAACAAGTGTTTAACTGTGATTACATACTTTTAACTGTGCTGCTTTTTAATAAATAAAAATAAAATTGAAGCAAAGAAGGAGAAAATTATTAAAAAAACATTTGTTTTTTCCTCCAAAACATATTTTTCTTTTTATCCGACATTTAAGGCCCAAATACACTGGTCAAATTCCCATCCAGTATAAGGTTGTATTAGTGAAAATGAGTTTGTATGTGTACACCGACGATGCTTGATGGAAAATCAAAAAATTTAGATATTTACTGTCGTATTCATAAAAAATAAAACAAGTTTGAAATGTGTTTTAAGGCAAAATTTTCACACAAATTTTCCTTAAAATGCATTTCAAATCCATTTTAATTTTTTATGAATACGGCTGTTAGCATGCTAGAGTGATTTTGATGAATGTATTGGCGTTACTCTTCAAGCACCCACACACTTTAAACGTGATTTCAAACCGAACAGACGCTAAAAATGTCGGATGAAAAGAAAAATATGTTTTGGAGGAAAAAAAATGTTATCTAATAATTTTCTCCTTCTTTTCTTAAATTTTTATTTATTTATTAAAAAGCACACTTGTCAACATTTATTTGCGAAGATGTTGGAATTTTCCCATAAGATATACATAGGGCTAAGCAGAATGTACTAATAAAGTGACCTCGCAAGCGCAGCTGTTTGCAGTGATTTTCTTCGTGTGTGACGTTTGTCGTCATTTGTTTTGTTTATTTACTTTTTTTTATAAGGCATTTTGACAATTGCCGTCTCAATTCTAGCAACAAAATGCCTGTTGTTTTTTTATTGTTTCATTGTTGTAGTACTGAGGTCACTTTGTTAATACATTTTGGGGCTAAAAATCAAAATTTTTCAACATCTTTACAGAATTTTATACCAATCGAACAGCATTATTCGTGTTTCGGTCTCTTATTCCATGATTGAAACGACTTGTTTCCCCATACAAAATTTTGAGAGCGAAACAGGTCGTTTCATTTTGAAACAGGCTGCGAAACAGGAAAAATGTACTATCATCTCTAATTTCGATAACATTTATCGTTATTTTATCTGAACTAGTTCTCAAAAAAAATCAAAACAAAGAAAAAAACAAAATAAAAATTGATGTTTAATAAAATAAAGTGATAAAATTAACATTATAATATTAATAAAAGTAATAAATAATATATTTTAAAGTTTTATTTACTTTTTTATCTATAAAAAAAAAATCACACAAACAACACAAAAAAATGTCAAAATGAAACAAGAACGAATCATATGAACAGCATGTTTGTCAATCTAGTTTCAGAGAGCGAAACCAGTGGTTTATATTAGTGTGGCCACAAATCAGAAAAGTTGGATGCTAAATGGGGATTAAAACAATGCTAAAAATGCACTACGTGACAAAATTTCAACAAAGTCGTGACCAAATAAATCTGACAGCTAACTGTTATACTTTTGACAATTCTGACTTCATATTCAGCAAGGTCTATCCAATAAATCTGCTTAAGAAGCCAGATGTTTATTTGGTTTTTTCCTCAACGATATCAAGAGTTGTTTACATTTTCCTTATACGTGTATATTTTTGTTTACTTTTTCGGTTTTTGCCACACATACATGCACACAAAACACATTTTTCCTTTTGTTTTGCCTATGTAGTAGTAAGATTTTGACAACGGCGAGGAATTTTACATAAACAAAATGCCTGTTGTTTTTTGTATTGTTGTAGTAGTAAGTAGACCTATTGGATAGGCCTTGATATTCAGATTCAGCGGAAAATTTTACATAAAGATTAGATGTCAAATTCATTTGGTCAAAAAATTGTCACGTATTGTAATTGTACCATTTTAATGAATAAATAATGCTAAATGAATTATACACTAATTTACCTGAAAATATTATATTTCTTTAAAATAAAATGCAAGTTTATATAAAAAAAATTATATACATACATACATAGATTTATTAAATAAAAAAAAAATTCAGTAGTTCGATAAAAGTTAGCGATTTTTTAACAAAAAAAAAAAAAAAAACAAAAGGGCCTATCTACAAAATATTACATGATAACGCTTAAAGCCCTAACCTACCGTTTGCAAAATATGCAATTGTCAACTGTCAAAAAAAAAAAAACAGTTAAGGCGCTACCATAATGTGCTTAAATTGGCTTAAGCAAATGTGCAAATATGTACATGTCATATGAGGCAAACCATATTGAACTTAAAGAACATTTTTTTAAGTTTTATGAAACTGTGATTTGCTTAAGCAAAGTGAGAAACTGATCGCACATTCCGTACGGAATTAAATGTTTTTTGATTTTATTTTTTAAATACATTTGAGAGACTTTTTGTTAATTTTTGACATTAGGGTAAGCAAGGCTATGAATATTATTGTTGGGCCTTAAGGTTTTACAAGAAAAGTAGAAGAAAAATAAATTATGAACAGTTTAAGGCGATTAATAAATTTATCATTTTAAATAGTTTTTTGTAAAATTTTCAAAAAGTTAGATAGGGTTTTTTACCGTTTTAGGTAACGATATACATACATATCTGTGGCAATAAATAATAATGGCTTAAGTCGAAATTTCGTGTTTTGAGATATTAAGGTATTAAGTTTTATTAATAATGACATTTTATACTTGAAATTTAGCTGCGTCATAGATCTTGAAGAATATAATAAGAATATGTAATACAATTAAAAACACTTAAGTCAAATTAAGCCATTATTATTTATTGCCACAAATATATATTATTAAATACAAAATATGAGTAAAAACAAAAATTATCATTGAAAACATAAAAGGCTATTCAACAGCTTTCTCAGTAAATTTAATAACATATTAAACACACTATTATATGAATAATTTTCCTTAATATCCAAAGTGTTGGTCAAAATACCATTAGAATATGATCAGAGTTCAGAGTTCAGAGTTGCTATTATTATACATTTGTATAAACGTATAAATGACAAAATAAAATTATAGAGATTGACATAAGTTATATTGTGAAATAGCAATATAAAAAATTTTTAAGATTAAAAAATGCTAAATAATGCTAAACAAATTTTACAAAAATGCTGAAAATAATGCTAAATGCTATTTGAAAAATTCGCTGCTAATACCATGTTCACACGGACAGCCCTATTCGTGTTTCGCTCTCTTATTCCTGTTTCGCGCCCCAAACATGATTGAAACTACTTGTTTCCCCATAACAAAATTTTGAGAGCGAAACAGGTCGTTTCATTTTGAAACAGGCTGCGAAACAGGAAAAATGTACTATTATCTCCAATTTTGATAACAGTTATCGTTAGTTTATCTGAACTAGCTCTCAAAAAAAATCAAAACAAAGAAAAAAACAAAATAAAAATTGATGTTTAATAAAATAAAGTGATAATAATAACATAATAATATTAAAAAAAGTATTAAGTAATATATTTTTAAGTTTTGTTTACTTTTTTTATCTATTTTAAAAAAAATCACACTAACAACACAAAAAAAATGTTAAAATGAAACAAGAACGAATCGTATGAACAGCATGTTTGGCAATCTAGTTTCAGAGAGCGAAACCAGTGGTTTATATCAGAGAATGACAAAAGTATAATTTTTAGTACTCTTTCAATATTAGTGAGAAAACATGTACGGACATGTATGGGTAAAGATCAAAACCATACACATACGTACCAATACCCATTACAAGCTAAAGTTGAATATGGGCCTGTTCGTAAATGCATCACTGCGCTGCAAATGAAAATTTAAATGCCCTAAAATAGTTTACTTAAGCAGATGACGCATAACCAAGTTTAAAATACGGAGTGGAGAAATGGCTCCCGCCAAAAAAGATCAACAGCAAATTTAAATTGGCAGTGCAAAGCAATGTTTGGTTGTATGATGCACTGCAGTGATGCATTTACGAACAGGCCCTATGTATAGGTATACGCTGCAAATGTGTATTTTCATATTCATTCTTCTTTTTGAATGTACATGCAAATATAAATAAAATTTCTATTAGCTATATGCAATACCCATATAAAGGCCGCTTTAGCCGACCGTAAATGTAATTAAATGCAATGTAAAGTACCGTAACGTACTGTAAGCTCGTTTGTGCACTTATAGAACATGTAAGAACGTGTCAGCTGTTTTTCACAACCAAAAACAAAAAAGCATTAGTATACATAAAACAACACACACAGTGATGAGAATTAAAAATGTTGAAATGGTGACCGCTTTGTAGAAAAAGTACCAAGTGATTTAAATAGTATTAAAACTGTATTTCTTGCATGTATAAATAAATAAATAATTTAATATTTGATAATAATATTACAGATTTACAAAAAACAAATATGTATTATATCATATTCGTACACATGTTCTTACATTAATTTCAAAATGTGCATACACCTAAACAAGGTTTTGATACCACTAAAAACCAGACTTTGTTTGTTTGTGGCTATGTATACATTTGTTAGTTTTATACATCTAAGCATATATTTGTATAAATGAAAATATGTATGGATTGTAACTTATTTTCTCAAAAGTCCACAGATATTATAACTGAAAAAGTACCAAATAAAAAGAGTGATTTTACCCGCATTGCATTTAAAATATAAGCAGCCCATCACTATCTACAACTGTCACGTAACCTCGTAATGAAATTCTATTTTCTACAGGTTGGCACGTTACGGTTAAGTGACATTACAGTCAGTTAAGCATTTGCATTGCTTTCCATATAACAGAAACGATCAGCTGTTTACATTACATTTACATTTCTACATTTACGGTCGGCTAATGAGACCTTAAGAATGTGTATTACCGTAAGTATAACGTAAATATACAGAGCGCGAGAGAAAGCAGAGATGGCAAATGCAATTTTAAAAATGTTGAAACTAGGCTAAATTTTTTTGTGTTGATATTCAGAAAAATGTCAAGATAATTTTAAAGCTTTTTAACATTTGACTAAGGCGGTAAGTTTATTTTATTAGAACAACGAGGGGCGGTTGGCGGCAATTTCTGCTTCTCCGAAACTATCTAACAGCTCTTGATAAAATTTCAAACATAGATATATCCATATTAATATGAACACACAAGCTTTATATATTTTTTTAAAAATAGGAGGGTATTTTCTGCCTCTCCAAAACTATCTAACAGATTTTAATGATATTTAAAACATAGATAGATACATATAGACACATAAACTATGTATTTTTAAAAAAATTAGGACAACGAGGGGAGATAGGGGGCGACTTATGCCTCTCCAAAAACATTTATTTTCTCTAAAATTTCTTGATTATTTTCCATACTTTAAATTTATAATTTTTCATATGCTACATACATACATACACTGGATGAAATTAAAAAAAAACTCCTCTTTACAACTTATTAAAAAGAAATGTTTGAATTTTAAAACGTTACAGAAAGGCGTCTAAGCAAGCGCTAAATGTATTAAGTGGCGGTTACACTCTTTCTTATTAGCACAACATACAAATCATTACTTACATGCATACATAAAAAACAATATCTTCCATCTTGTGTCGTCTACCTATGCTTTGTGTGTGTGACAGCGATAAGTGCAAAAAAATTGTGCGGATGCGTAAAGGGTTTTTACATGCAAAAATAAAAACATCGTAGAGCCACTTGTTGCTGTCACACGCACATAGCATAGGTAGACGACACGAGATGGAAGATATTGTTTTTTATGTATGCATGTAAGTATTGATTTGTATGTTGTGCTAATAATAAAGAGTGAAACTACCACTCACTACATATTTATTTATAGCGTTTGCTTAAGATACATGTACACGACATGTTTTTTACATCTGACTTGTCAACTTTTCATGTCACATGTTGCTGTGCATGTGTGTTACAATTGCTGTTTAACAAAGTTTTTTTTAATTATTGTTATTGTGTTTGGCGTATTTAAAATACGCCAACGACTCTTTGGTAATAGATTAAAGAAAACAAATTCACGTTCTCTTTAATCTATAACCAAATAGTCGTAGGCGTATTTTAAATACCAAACACAATAAGGGTGAATATACGATCAAAAACGTACATGTAATTTGCCCCTCGTGTTCATAATTTGAAAAAAATACATAGCTAATGTGTCCAAATAAATAAAAACCTTTATATTTTTTAAATTTTATTGAAATTTATTAAATACATAGTTTTGGAGAGGCAGAAATAGCCCCCTATAACCCTTTTAGTCATATTTTTTAAAAAATACATATGTAGCTTATGTGTCTATGTAAATATGGATCTATCTATGTTTTAAATTTCATTAAGATCTGTTGGATAGTTTTAAAGAGAAATAAATTGCTCCCTATCTCCCCTCGTTATCCTATTTTTTAAATAAATACATAGCTCAAGTGTCTATATAAATACGAATCTATCTATGTTTTAAATTTCATTAAAATCTGTCAGATAGCTTCGGAGAGCAGAAATTGCTCCTTCCCACCCCTCGTGGTCCTATTTTTTATAAAAATGTATAGCTTATGTGTAGTTTGATATAGGTACTGCTGATGTTACGGACAAATTTATTTTAAATATCATAAATAATATGTACATAGTCCCATACCTGCCTAGTGACAAAGCACATTTTTGGTAAATTTTTTTTTTTTTTTCATTTTTACACAGAAGTGCCAAAAATACTGAAGGTATTTTTTTAAACATGGATATTTTATTTGTATGGCAGATAACCAAAACAAAATGCTAAAAGGGTCACACTGGTTTATATCGTCGGATCTCATTTTGTTCCCTTTTACATTTTAAGATTCTTTTAGTGTCATCACTAGAAAAGTGGCAACAAATTCTGTTATTATTGTGGCATCACTGACAAAATGGAAGTTGTTTTGAAAGCAGCGTTAGCATTTCTCAAGTTTTACCTTTTTTCAAGCCTTATTTTGCTAAAATTATTAAACGAAATGAATTAGAAATACATTTTGGTGTTATCTTTTGAAATGTTGGCACTTTTGTAGAAAAAAAATATTTAAAAAAATAAAAGTTTTTTTCAGAAATGGTGACATTTTTTATTGATAGTAGATGTAACGCTGGGTCTCCACGTAGCAATTTTTATTGCTAAGTACAAGCAATAACGTCGGCAGAACAATGACAGAACAATGGAGCAATGATTGCTGATTATATTGCTGGAGAACACTTGTTAGATGTTTCAAGTGTGAACGCGTATTTCATATTATGTGCGTTCGTTTACTTTTCCACTCAAATCCCAGTAAAATCCAGTAGGTGAGTAATATGAAAATTTGTGTACGCGAACGCATTTCAGTAAAATCCAGTACAAATTTGTACAAAATTGTACAAACGAACGCAGCTATTTTCAACATCTTACATGCAAGGCGAATTCGCCTTGCTTCCATGCGTTCCTCTGAAATGTATGCAAGTGTACAAAGAAAGGCGAATTAACTCCAGGTAAGCTCAACTCGTCAGCCGTTCATCAGCTGTATCCACGGCGAATTAAAAAAATGGTGAAAAGTCAAAATATTGTTTTGTTTCTATACTGAAATTTGACAAGTCAGAAAATTGCAAAAACAAAATACATGGAGTTAATTCGCCTTGTTTTGTAGTTGTAGAAATGCACTTACCTGTTATAAATTCGCCTTGGTACAAAGGGTATTACCCAAGGCGAATTAACTCCAGGTAAGCTCAACTCGTCAGACGTTTATCAGCTGTATCCACGGCGAATTAAAAAAATGGTGAAACGTCAAAATATTGTTTTGTTTCTATACTGAAATTTGACAACAAGTCAGAAAATTGCAAAAAGAAAATACCAAGGTATATGTACACAAGGTTCCTTTTATAGAGCAGCATGTCTACACTCCCAAATGAGTCTACCTTGTGTAAATATACCTTGGAAAATACATGGAGTTAATTCGCCTTGTTTTGTAGTTGTAGAGTTGCACAGCGTTGCCGTTTTGGTGACTTTTAACCAAAATTGGTTACTTTTTTTCCAATGTGTACTTTTTTCCATTTTGGTTACTTTTTTGCAACACAAAAATTCTGGTTGGCAGATGGCTTTCCTGTTTTAAATATATATCTGTATACCCAATTCAATTCGCCATTTACATTTAATTTTTAATCTAAAATTGTAAGACAAAGCAGGTTGTCATTAAAGATAAATGTTATGCGATGAACATAGAAAGCTAGACCAATATGTTAGTATAACGATCGACGCAGACTCACTTTTAAAAGTGATGTAACGATGTCCATCCGTCCGTCAGCCTGGTTTGTATATGTATATCTATATATCATTGATGTTCAAAAATGTTTTGCATATGTATTATGAGAGAGTTTCAAAATACAGAGATACGCAAAACTAATCGCACAAATTTTATTTAAATTTAATAGAAATAAATTGTTTTGATTGTAAAATATTTATAATAATACCGTCCAACTAAATTTTCTATTTTTTAAATTGACTTTTAAAATTTTAACTTTTAAAAATTTTTTACAAACAGTAAGAATTGGAAATTTTTAAATATTTACATTAAAAAAAATTCAATGTAAAGTGCGAGCATGTTTAGAAATTAAAATTAATAATTATAACTAAAAAAAAACTCCACTAAATTCTTCGACATTTATGCTTTTATGACAATTTCGTAAAAACATTCAAATATTTTTTTAATTTTATTACTTATCTTACACACTGTATTTGAAATAAGATCAACTCATCTTCCGTACGTGTGCAACTAAATAAATGAGCGTAAAAAACAAAGGGGTGGGGCTTCTAAACAATTGTTTGCTTGAATGGACATCAATGCTATATATATAAAATTGTAACGTTACTGACTGACTCACTGACTCACTGACTCACTGATTCATCATCGCACAGCCTAAACGCCTGAAGCTAGACACTTGAAATTTGGACCAGAGATTGGTCACTCCCCAAATCGATCCACTAAGACGGGATTTTTGGAAATTCGAATGTTTAGGGGGTAAAAAAGGGTAAAAACGGGAAAATTCGGTAATCTTATATCTCCAAAACTAAAAGAGATACAAAAAAAATTTAATACCTATCGTTGTTCTTTAGAAAAAAAAGCGGACAGGTGTCTGGTACTTTTTTGAAATTCGGCCCTATTTGGGAGTAAACGGGTAATATCTGAATTTTAGTACTTTTTTGACACCCCATCTATCTTTTGAACCAATAAACATAGAAACAAAGTTAATACCACATTCGAAACCTAACAAAAATATACGAATTTAAATTTGGTACTTTTTCGAAATTCGAACATTTAAGGGGTAAAAATCGTAACTATTTTTGGTACTTTTTTTAAAAAACATTTTTCTCCAATTATTGAAATATTCGTACTAAATTATGGGCTGCCACTATTATACTGAAATTTTTTATACTTTAATGGGGGGAAAATAGTACCAAAAAGGGGAAATACGAGAAATTTGATATTTTACTTAACTTTTTGGTTCTACAACTGGTATTTTTTAAATTATCGTTTATGTTGGACCTAAAAACATAAGATTCATCATGCAATGTCCGGAATGGATAAGAATCCATAAGGGGCAGTTTTTGGTACTTTTCTGTTAATTAACTGGTACTTTTTGAATTTCCGTTAGTATTGGACCTATAAAAATGAAATTAAACATGCAATGTCCCGAATGGATGAGAATCTATAAGAGGGAACTTTTTGGTACTTTTTTGTTCATTAACTGGTACTTTTTGAATTTACGTTAATATTGGACTTAGAAACATAAAATTCAAAATGAAATGTCCTGAGTGGTTAAGAATCCATAAGGGGATGTTTTTGGTACTTTTCTGTTAATTAACTGGTACTTTTTGAATTTCCGTTAGTATTGGACCTATAAAAATAAAATTAAACATGCAATGTCCTGAATGGATGAAAATCTATAAGAGGGAACTTTTTGGTACTTTTTTGCTCATTAACTGGTACTTTTTGAATTTCTGTTAGTATTGGACCTAGAAACATACAATTCAATATGCAATGCCCTGGATAGATGAGAATCTATAAGAGTGAACTTATTGGTACATTTTAATCTTGGACTGGTACTTTTTGAATTTCCGTTGGTATTGGACATAGACAGATAAAATTAAACATGCAAGGTCCAGGGTGGATAAGAATCTAAGAGGAAAGTTTTTGGTACTTTTTTGTTCATTTACTGGTACTTTTTGCATTTCCGTCAGTATTGGACCTAGAAACATAAAATTAAACATGCACGATACTGTGTAAATGAGAATCTTTAAGTGGGATCTTATTGGTACTTTTTTATTCGTTAGCTGGTACTTTTTGAATTTCCGTTAGTATTGGACCCAGAAACATGCAATTAAACATGGAAGGTCTTGAGTGAATGACAATCTGTTAGAGAGATCTTTTTGGTGCTTTTTCGTTTTTTAACTGGTCCTTTTTTTAAATTTTCGCTAATGTTGGTCTAATGAAAATAAAATTAAACGTGCATGGTCCTGAGTGAATGAGAATCTCTAAAAGCGCTTATAGGTACTTTTTAGTTATTAAACTGGTACTTTTTGAATATCCGTTATTATTGGACTTAGAAACATAAAATTCAAGATGCAATGCCCTAAGTGGATAAGAATATATAAGAGGGAAGTTTTTGGTACTTCTTTGTTCTTTAACTGGTACTTTTTGAATTTCCGTTAGTATTGGACCTAGAAACATAAAATTAAACATGCAAGGTCCTGAGTGAATGAAAATCTGTAAGAGGGCTTTTGGTACTATTTTGTTCTTTAACTGGTACCTTTTATATATCCGTATTTATTGGATCTAGAAACATAAAATTAAACATGCAAGCTCCTGAGTGAATGAGGATCTGTAAGAGGGATTTTTTTTTAAATAAACTGGTAATTTTTTTAATTTAATATTTATTTTTGTGCATTAAATAAAAAAGCAAATTGGTGTCTGGTACTTTAACGAAATTCGGTCGTTTTAGGTAGTAAATCTAGCTTTTAAGCCAATACGTATAGAAATAAAAATTAAATAACATTTGTTACTTATCTAAAAAATACAAATGCGAATTTGGTACTTTTTCGAAATTCGAACGTTTCAGGGGTGAAAATTGTACCTATGTATATCGATCCCGCGAACCTCATACCTCCTAAACTAAAAGATAAAAAACATCAGCAATTCGCTAACCGTATATTTCCTAAACAAAAAGATATACAAAAAATTTAATACTAATTATTGTTCATTAAAAAAAATAAACGGAGAGGTGTCTGGTACTTTTTTGAAGGAAGACCTTTTTGGGGTGTAAAAGGGTAAATAAATATTGTATCACATTTTTAGCTTATCTAAAAAATACAAAACAGGTTTGCCCCTTTTTTGAAATTCAAACGTTTAAGGTGTGAAAATCGTTCCTAATTTTGTTACTGTTTCCTCAACATTTTTCTCCATCTCTATATAATATAAATTTGTAAAGTAACTGACGGATTCATCATCGCACATCCTAAACTCTTGAAGCTAAAAAGCTGACTTTTGGACCGAAGGTTGTCCTCTCGCCAAATCGATTCCGCTAACCAAAAAAATCCAAAATTAAAGAGATCCAAAAAATTTAACACTTATTGTTGTTCGTTAAAAAAAATAAGGGGACAGGTGCCTGGTACTTTTTTGAAAATAAACTTTGGCATAAAAATATGTCCACGAAGAAAAAGGAGACGCTAACGAAGTAGCGGGTTAAATGCTAGTGGTCTATAATTCTACTATTCCCCATAAAAACTTCTTTCCAAATTAGATCTCTGTGTCTGTAAAACATCTCATTATGTTGGTTTTTAAATTATATTTGACCCAAAAATATGTTAATGCTAATTAAATTATTTTCGAGTCAGTTCGCATTTTCCCCGAGCTTCCCTCCCATAACATTTTTAACTTTCTTTTAAATGTTAACCTACAAGACAAAAACCCATATGAATATGAATGATAATATTCGGCGCAAACATCTCTTGTGTGAATTTTAACCTAACAGCGGTTTAAGCGATAAAATTTTTAGGTTTTTTTTACATTTTGTTATTAAATTGTTAAATATTTTGCTTTTAAATGAGCAATTTTAGATTTTTTAGGGCATATTCTTAACATTTTCTGGGTTTTTATTCCAGTTTTTACTGCACATTTAATGCGCATCAAACGCGTTTTTTAGAGCATGTTTCTGGTTTCCCTGATAATAACTATACTACGTTTATACGCACCACTTATTCGCAAATAAATATATTGCAAGTAGAGAATATTGCCGCATAAACAGTGAATTAAATTTTTATTTGCGAATAGCAAACTCACGAAAACAATTCCTGATTAACGACACTATTTGCAAATAAGATTTTAAGCATTGCCACACTTTTAACCGTTTTACGTTTTTATTTCGATGTGGCACATTCATATGACAACAAAAGTAGAATTAAATAAAAAATGTGCAAATAATTTTAAAAATACACAATAATTTTTGATCTTTTCCATTTAAAAAATAAAAAGTTTATAAACATACAGTGCTACTAAATGAATAAATTTTCCATCTGGCATCACTTAAAAATAAGAATTTTCATTAAGAAATAGACATATAAACAGTAAGTTAGTTAATCGCAAATAATTTTTATTCGCGAATAGGCTACGTATAAACGTAGTAATAGCAAGATTTAAAAAGTTTTACTTGTAAGAGCTCTTTATATAAAAAGGTTGCAAGCTCTTGCTCATAATGTCCTTAAAACAGACCAAAATAAGTTTTAACTTTTTATAGCAGATGCCACGTCCACTAAAAATTTTTTAAATTTTTTGATTGTTCATTCCGGACCGGTAATATACTGTCAAAACTTTGAAAAAATCAGTCAAGCGGTTTATGAGCCTACAAAATACGAACGAACACAATTTCTTCTTATGACATATTTTTCAACTGAAGTGCATCTAAAATATAACTTTTGATACAAAATTGTTTTGGTTACTATTTTTTCGCTTTTGGTTACTTTATTTATACATTTTGGTTACAATTTTTTTTTGGTTGTGGCAATGCTGGAGTTCATGGCCAAATTAGTAGGTCTGCGCACAACTACAACAATGCAACAATAGAAAAAACAACTTGCGTTTTGTTTTTGTATACAAATGGTAAAAATGTCAAAAAGTTGTCAGCTGTCAAGAAATATGTGTTTTGTATTTTTCATGTATTTTTTTGTTGAATGAAAAATTTTCAATCGAAATTCTCTTAAAATATGTTTACATATTTTGAAAAAAAAGTGCTAGAACTAATTGGGCGGTATAGCTTCAATATAAATGAAATGCATTTTTACATTTTGCAACATACAACCAGTATTTGCTGTTTGGGTTTTAAAATTTTATAAAATATACATAAATAAAAAACTAAAAGGCGGACAGAATGGCGAACATTTATTATTTCCTCCTCCGTTGTGATTCAGTAGCGCCAATGTATTTATCATTTGATGCCGAAAGTGCCATGTCCAAATCATGTTACAAACAAAAATTAATCTGAATACATATTATCATTTGAACTTACTTACTAGAGAAGGTTGTAAAGAAAAAAATAGAAATGGTTTACCCGAAATAGAAGAAGTGTCCCCTTGGTCAACATGTTCGTTTGTGTAAATTTCTCTTTTGTTATTTAATTAAAAATGTTGATACTGATGTTTTCTTCACACCATATGCAGGCGGCGGAGGAAAGTAAGCAGTCTTTAATGAACAGTTAAAATTCTTATCCCCAGATTAATTTTTGTTTATTGAATCGTTCATACCAAAAAGAGTTTTTAACATGTTTTGGACATGGCACTTTCGGCATGAAATGATAAATACATTGGCGCTGCTGCATCATTACTGGGAAGGAGACGATAAATGTTATCCATTGTGTCCGCCTTTCAGTTTTTTATTTATTTCTTATATTTTTTTGTTATTATACATAATTATTTAAAATTTTTGTTCACATTTTTGTCACAATTATTGAATTTAATTTCTAATTTTTTGAAATAAAAAATCAAAGTAAAAAATTAAAAAAAAAAACACAATGACGTTAAAAAATGTAAACAACTTTAGACATTTTGCCCATTTATGCCAATGTATTATTCCTAAAAACACAACTCTGTAAAAAATCAGCAGGCGTTTCGAGCAGACCTTCTCAAGGCGAATTTATAACAGGTAAGTGCAACTCTACAACTACAAAACAAGGCGAATTAACTCCATGTATTTTGTTTTTGCAATTTTCTGACTTGTTGTCAAATTTCAGTATAGAAACAAAACAATATTTTGACGTTTCACCATTTTTTTAATTCGCCGTGGATACAGCTGATGAACGGCTGAAGAGTTGAGCTTACCTGGAGTTAATTCGCCTTGGACCTTCTAATTGGGCCATGCTGGAGTTGCACTTACCTGTTATAAATTCGCCCTGGTATTACCGTTTGCTTTAAGCAAGTGTACACACGAGACTAATTATGCTGACATTAGCCCTGCGGCCACACCATCAAGTTTTTCATGATATTCTTTTACATATCGTTAGCTAAAATGCAAAAGGACGTAACTAACAAAAATATAATTTTACAGGAGAAGCAAAAAACTTTATTAAATGAAAACTATAAACATGTCAGAAAACATGCGTTAATGGGTCATCCATGGAATTCTTTAAACAGTTTTCAAAGGAAACCATTTCATTATATTTTGTTGAAAAAAAAATGAGTAATTACGTACAGTGGGAAGCTAAACTGTCCGGATGTTTTGCACTAAGGAAGTAAGGTAATGAAAATAATACAAATATAGGTATATTATCAAATATATGTATTTGTTTTATTTAATTGAACATTATTCTAAATTATAAAGCACAAAAACTCATAGAAATTGCTTCAAAAAAACAAAAAAATTAAAAAAATCAAAAAATTCACTATTCGGACACTTTTGCACTGTTTGCGCTTTTGTATGCGGCGTTTGTTGAAACCAATTAACGTTGCCAATTTAATGTTTCGTCCAAAGGCCTTTATTTTTAATTACGCTTTCAATACGTTTTGGCATACTCTCCACCAACTTTTGGATGATATCACGGTCAAGAGCTCGCCATTCATGTTGTATTCTCTCCCAAAGCTCGTCAAAATTTTTTGGTGGGTTTTCATGTGCTCCCAGCCTTCTTTTCACAATAGCCCATACATTTTCTATAGGATTCAGGTCTGGGCTTTGTGCAGGCCATTCCATTGTCCCAAAAGTTTGGTTTTGTAGCCAGCTTTTAACTATTTTGGCCGTGTGCTTCGGATCCCCGTCTTGCTGAAAAACAACTTCTTCGGTTGGATAAGCACTCTCGTCAACAAATTCTGGTAAATTTGTTTGTAGAATATTCAGATAATCCTCCTTCTTCATTAGACCTTGGATTCTCACCAAAGGTCCAATGTTCCACCAAGTAAAACATCCCCACACCATTATACTGCCGCCACCATGTTTCATCGTTTCCTTCACATGGTGCTTTTGGATACGCTCCTGCGGCCTATGCCAATAGTATTCTTTTCCATCAGACTGGTATCGGTTGACTTTAGTTTCGTCGCTCCAAATAACCCGTTTCCAGTCATCTACTGTCCAATTTTTGTGGGTTTTACAGAAATGAAGGCGTCTTTTCACATTTCTATCGGAAAGTGCTGGCTTTTTCTTTTTCACACTAGCTACTAAACCAATTCTATTTAATGCGCGTCTAACCGTCCAGGAACTGACATCCTTACCAATACTTTTTGCAGCATTTTTCGGGGTCTTGGTGTCCTTATTATGTAGCAAACGTTCAATCTGCCGGGCATCACCATCAGAAAGCAGTCTTGGTCGACCCCCTTGGTTATTATTGCAAGCTACATTTCGTCGTTTTTTTATATCATTTACCGTGGATTTACTTTAATTTAATTTTTCAGCAATTTTACGGCATGAATAATTATTTTGCAACAAATTTATCAGATTGTTTTCAATATCAGTTGCCGTTTTTCTCATTTTTGAAGATCTTTTAATTTTTTATTTAAAAATCATGTTAATCACTTCACAGGTCAAACAATAATGCACAAATAGCTTGATAACGAGATGACAACAAACAATAAAAACCAACGGGTTAAATACCGTTACATTTTAACAAAGCAATATCGTGATAATGTTTATTTCTTGTACTGTGCAAAAGTGTCCGAATAGTGAATTTTTTGATTTTTTTAATTTTTTTATTTTTTTGAAGCAATTTCTATGAGTTTTTGTGCTTTATAATTTAGAATAATGTTCAATTAAATAAAACAAATACATATATTTGATAATATACCTATATTTGTATTATTTTCATTACCTTACTTCCTTAGTGGAAAACATCCGGACAGTTTAGCTTCCCACTGTAGTTTTTCATTTATAAAATAAACACACTTGTAGTTACGTCCCTTTGTTTTTTGTTAATAAAACCGCAATTTTTGATCCCAGAAGTGTAAAATTTTGTGTAGACATGTAGTTCAATGGCATTTATAATAATCAATCAAAAACACGATTTTGAATTTTTTGTTAGTTACGTCTTTTTGCATTTTAGCTAACGATATACTGCTTGTCAAAATGTACAAAAATTGAATTGTGACGTAGGCTGCACTCAATTTGTAAGCAATGTACTTTCAAGATGTCATCAAGAAAACATTTTATTAGTCTGGGTTCACACTATGAAAGTTTTCTTTCAGAAAGTCTGAGTTTATTGGTGAGAGGGGAAGAGAACATGCTTTTCTTCTCTCCTCTCTCACCCATAAACTCAGACTTTCTGAAAGAAAACTTTCATAGTGTGATCCCAGACTTAAGACAAACTTGTAATCAGCTGCTAAATTGAAAGTGAAATTGCCAAACAAATGGAAAGGTGAAATTGAAAGAAATCTCGTGGTCAATTTAAATAGTTAGTGCTGGTTCACACAGGTCAAGTTTGACTCTTCAAGTCTTGAGCTTTTTGGAGAGAGGGGTAAAGAGAATGGAAACGGGTACATACTTGACCGTACCAGTCAGTTTTGTATATTTCTTTTCTTTTTTCATCCGTAATATAATAAAAAGCTACAAAGTTGAAGGAAAAGAAAACAAAAATTAATTTTGTGCATGAACGTGAACGCAAGTTCAAAAGAAAATTAAAATAAAACTGTTCAAGTAAACTTGACCTGTGTGAACCAGCACTTAGTATGTTACACTCAATTTTCATGATGATTTTTTCCCCTATTTTTGAAACATGTCTTTTTTAGTTTGGTAGCGAGCGGTTGAGAGAAGAAAGCAGGGTAGAAAAAAAGACATGAAACGTATTTTCTGTGTTTTTTTGACATTCCCCCTTTGCACTTAATTTTGTTTTTTAATTTATGTTGTATTTTTATTTCAAAATAAAAATTGCTTATTAAAATATAAAAAAATAAACAAATTTAATTCAAAAAAAATCAATACATTCATACATTTATAAGGAAAATAAAAAAAAAAAAATCAAACAAAATAAGAAACATTG
The DNA here is from genome assembly GCA_930367215.1 of Pollenia angustigena. Lineage (NCBI taxonomy): Eukaryota > Metazoa > Arthropoda > Insecta > Diptera > Polleniidae > Pollenia > Pollenia angustigena. The sequence continues at coordinate 17,978,265 of OV884056.1, forward strand.
TGAAAATTAAACATGTTTTTGGAAGTTTCTTTAAAAAAGAACTACAAAAAAGACATGTCTTTTAAATCATCGTGAAAATTAGGTGTTAGTAAAAAGTGAGTGTATTGCAAATTGAAAGTCAAAACTTGATCGTGTGGCCTCCAAGCAAATGATAGTTTGTTGGCAAGCGAATGCCCAAATTAAAAATTTTTTTAAGGTATAAACGTTTGATAATAAATAATAATTTATTTTCAACTTGCGTTCAAACATTATTCTTAAATGTCTTTAAAATTTAGATTGGAACAGGATTAGAGTGACTGTCAAGAAGTCTATTAAAATTCCACACGTGTTTTTCAAAAGCAATCTAATATGCGTTAAACAAAATATACACGTTCTTAATTAATACTATTAAATGCTAAAATCGTAATTCGTAAAATGCTCGGTAATGATTCTATTAGTCCACTTTTTAAATGCTGGCATTTATTTTATTCATACAAATTACAAACCAGTTTTTGTTTTTTATACCCTTCACCTCAGGTGGAAAAGGGTACATATAAGTTTGTCATCATGTTTGTAATTTCTACAATATTGATCTAAGACCCTATAAAGTATATATATTATGGATCCTTATGAGGAGATAACTTGATTTAACCATGTCCGTCTGTCCGTTGAAATGGATTTTCCGAAGACCCCATATATGATGGGGGCCAGGTTATTATACATTTATGTCACATATGGTCCGGAATTGTTTGCTATTGAAATTCAGAAGGATCGGTCCACAAATGGCTAAGATATGAGCAAAAAACCACGACTACCTCAAATTTTTCCCAAAAATCCCTTGTTGTTGTATTTTTATTACTTTTTTCTGTATATCTTTAGGGTTATCAATACACAGCGTCCCACAAAATGTGGGAAGGATCGGAGAAGTGGGCGTGGTATCTCCCGTACAAAAAATATCAAAAATTGTATAAAAACCTGATTTTTTGGACTGTTATATGACCTATGAACAGCCCTGGCATATCAAAAGATCTGAAATCTTTAGTAAAAAAATATTTTTTAAAAAACTCGGAAAAATCGGTTCAGATACGAAAAAGTTATGGCCAAAATAATAATTTTTTTTTAAATATCCACTTTCGGGAACCATAGATCTTCTTGAGTCCAAGATTTGTAACCCAACTAACTGGCAAATTTCTTCTTAAACACGTTGGTATATAAATCTGTCAAATCGGTTAAAAAATGGCTGAGTTAAAATCAAAATACTGAAATCCCAAAAATTACTCTTTTTATACCCTTCATCTCAGGTGGAAAAGGGTATATCGTCACCTAAAAGACGAAATAACCTATCTGCAGTTTTCAAAGTTTACAGGAGAGGGAAAAAACGTTATAAAATTGGAACTATTAACGATATTGAAACGAAAATTACACATTTTGATTAAAATGAAACCAGTAATATATATCGGTTGAGAAAATTTTGTTTTTCTAATCACAGCTTATGTTATGACACTTAGGTTTTTTGGAATTGTAAAAATCTGAAACCAAATAACCTATCTGCAGTACTAATTAGTATGAATAAATAAAAATTTCTTTATACACATGAATATTATATACATTAAATAATTACAGTAGTAGTTTCTTTTACTGGTTTAAGCAAAAACAAGTACTTAATGTTTGTTTAAATAACACTATGCAACAAAATTAAACTTATATTGTGATTTTTGATGATTAATTTTTCTCCTTTTTTGTGCGCAACGGTCCTCTAGGTACGAAAACTTTGTCATTTGTAATATTACATATTAAAAATTTTGCACACATATGCGTTATGATATAGGGAATAAAAATCCATAAAAAACTAAATTTTGAAGTTTTTGCAGATAGGTTATTAGGTCTTTAAGATGACGATATATAAGTTTGTCATTCCGTTTGTAATTTCTTCAATATTGGTCTAAGACCCTATAAAGTATATATATTCGGGGTCCTTATGAGGAGAGAACTTGATTTAACCATGTGATGCCCCTCTGCCCCCCCCCCCCCCCCCCCCATTCAATTGTTTACATATACTAACATAATGCCCAATATGATTTTCGTTATCGCCCTTCTTTATTATTTCATCTATTTAACGAAATAATTTTAACAAATAGAAACTAGGAATTTTTGTGTTTTTTGCTACTTAAAAACTCGCCAAAAAAGATAAAAGAAAACAAACAAACACACATACATACAAACATCAAAAGTAATTACAACTCAACTGTGTTGAATTTTGTGAACAGGAAATGTGCCATATTTCATTTTAATGATATTCAATTAACGTTCCTTCATGGTTCAGTTGTCTAGGGGGTGTGTTAAGTTAGAAACTGAGAGTTCCCTGGATCGAATCTTGGTTTTTTAAAAAGAAAATTTTTTTAATTTCAAAAGATTTTGTTATTCGTGCTTAATTCCCAGTTTTTATTCTTGATAAAAACACTTGAAATTCATTGTTGATGGGATAAGCTATTCCTATGCATTTCACTGGTTGCTTAGGCCAGATCATCAGGAAACTTCATCCATAAAGATTTTAGAAAAACTAAAGATATTAAACCAAATAAAACTGTTAAACGTATAAGACTTATAGCAACAGTTTTACTTGTAACAATATCAAAGCTTTAACAAAACACATCAACAATAAAAAAGTGGGTTTATCTCATCTTACATTCATTGTTGATGGGATAAGCTATTCCTATGCATTTCACTGGTTGCTTAGGCCAGATCATCAGGAAACTTCATCCATAAAGATTTTAGAAAAACTAAAGATATTAAACCAAATAAAACTGTTAAACGTATAAGACTTATAGCAACAGTTTTACTTGTAACAATATCAAAGCTTTAACAATCAACAATGAATTTCAAGTGTTTTTATCAAGAATAAAAACTGGGAATTAAGCACGAATAACAAAATCTTTTGAAATTAAAATTTTGTATTCCCAAAAATTGAAATTACTTTTAGAAAATTTTTTTTTTAATATTTTTAATTTTTATGTTCTAAAAACGATTTAAAAAAAATATTTACCAGTTTTCGCTTTTTAAATTTTATTTATAATGAAGTTTTAAGTATTGTAAATATGTATGTATAGGTATGTAAACATTATTTAGTTTTTGTCTAGTTGCTCTGTATTCTGCTCGCACAATGGTGAAGGGTATATAAGATTCGGCACAGCCGAATATAGCACTCTTACTTGTTTTTTTTTAATTCTGGCAACGCGAGTGATATTTGACAAACCCTCAAAAATAAAAACAAATTAAATTTAAAAACGTTTACTTTTATCTGTGAAAAGAAGCAAAAACATTAAGAATAATAAAATAAGCAAGGAATTGGTTTACAAAATTCAAAAGTTCATCAAATTTAATTTTCATTAAATTATTTTTATGAAGAAAGGAATTTTATAACATGAAAATTAATTAAAATTTACTGATCATTTTTCATTCTTGACTCAATCTGGGTTCGAACCAGAGAATAGCTTTTTGCAATTGAAAAAAAATCGCATTTAATTAACGACAACAAATACACACGCTTACGGTCATACAGTCAAACTCGCGCAACCGCAAATATTCGCTGCTGGTTTGCAGTCATTCAAATAACGCACATCGTGCTTTGTTATTTATACAATCGTTACCCCATGTCTCCATGCTCTTTCGATTAGAACATGACATGACCATAACGCCGGCAGAGCCACGCTATTAATTTGTTCATGTTCTTGTATGTGGCGAATACGTGTTGATGTTCATGTTCTGATTGACCACAATTTTTGTTGTTGTGCGTTTGGTTGTATACAGAAAATACATTGTATGCCCAACATCATGGCGCACATGGATGCTAAGACGAATGTTTAGGCAACGATGGCAGCACATGAACGAAACATGAACATGAACAGTCTACACGAGTAGAATTCATGAGCGACATGCTGTTCTTACCAAGTTGAAGGATGGTGGAGACGGGTAGTTAACTTCGTTTTTTTTTATAAAGATTCTAAGTGTTCTGAGCGCAAATGGTTGTTTGGTAAAGAAACAAAAAATACAAACGAAAAAGCCAGAAATCAAACAATCATTACTCATGTATTTATTCAGCATTAACTATGTGGTACAAGAAAAAAAAAATTGAAATGAAACTAAACACACATACTTATGTAGGTACACACAATTTCCATAGAAACAAAAAGTACAGTAGTAGTACCCTGCAAATAATAGGACCAGTCCAAACACGCGTGTAAAGAGTAGTCCACAAGGGACCAGGACTAGTCCACAAGTAACCCAAACGTATGGAAAAAACCTGGTCTATTTAACATTACGATGTCCTAGGAGAGGACCATATAACCCACCTTTGGACCACTAATCTGTCTTGTAATCTGTTTTTGGCCTATAAAGGCTTTTGGATTACATTCAGTTGAATAAATAAATAAATAAATAAATAAATAAATAAGGAGTAGTTTTAAAACTACTCCATGGTATATAACCCACCTTTGGACCAGTAAGGAGTAGTTTTAAAACTACTCCATGGTATACTCAAGAGGATTAGTTTTGAAGTCGTTTAAACACGAAAGCATGTCGTTAAAAAACGAAGACATGTCGTCTCACTACAAACACTTTTTAACAATGGCATGGTCCATGCTTGCATTACATCGGACTAGTCCATGGAGTAGTCCATTTTATCAAAATGGGTCAGGTGGTCCAATTTTATTTGCAGGGTAGTAGTAGTAGGTACAATGTATTTTTGTTATTGTTGTTAATTTTGAAAAAGCGGTCTCATCGTTGTTGTTGTTAATGTAAACAAAAGTATAGAGAATGTGCTCTTTTGATTTTACTCAGTTGTGTTATATTGCGTGAGCAACAAAAATGCAAATAAAGCACTTTCAATAAAAAACGAATAATGAAAATATCAAATGTGTACGAAAGTAAAAAAAAATTACCAACGTTGAACTTTGTTTTGCAAGCTTAGAATAAATGTAAATTTTAGGGTATGAATAATCAACAGAAATTGTTGATTTTGCAATTCTCTGGCTCGAACCCAGTCGTTTTTACGGACAGGTTACCCTGACATGTTTCGATTGCAACCACTCAATCTCCTCAGAGGGCTTGCCGTTTAACACTCTCAGCCATCGACGACTGCTGACGTCATTAGTCAAACATCAATCCTTAAACCAAATTGTATTTAACCTTTGGTAGATCGAAATTTGCTTTGAATGATTATCTATTTTAATTTATTTTACATGTTCTTCCTTTACTTCTGCTTTTTCGTACTTTTGTCAAGAATTCTTCTTGAAGTTCAAAGTACATATTTTGTTTTGTTTTTTCATTTTTTTGTCTTTCTTTTTCTTGCTGACCTTTTCAGCACAACTTGAAGGACAAATGCAAACATAGAGCTCGTGCCTTAGCTTTAACAATAATTAGTATTGTGGTTATTTTGTTGAACTATTTATGGTTTTTAATCCAAATTTTTAATATTTTTAATTAAAAACGCCTGGGTTCGAGCCCAGATTGAGTCAAGAATGAAAAATTATCAGTAAATTTTAATTAATTTTCATGTTGTAAAATTCCTTTCTTCATAAAAATAATTTAATGAAAATTAAATTTGATGAACTTAAGCCTTATTAAAAATTTGGATTAAAAACCATAAATAGTTCAACAAAATAACCACAATACTAATTAAATTCAAAAGTTTATAAAAGTTTTCTTATGTACATACGTGCACAAACGTTTTCTTAAATATGGAGTCTACAAATATTATGACTTGTGATAGATAAAGGCTAGATTACACCATTATACTTTGTATTAATACATGTAAAAATCTCAAGTAATATGACAAAGTGTGATAGTGTGAATGCAATGTGTCACGAAAATGACAAATATTATGAAAAAAGTTTGACATCCCATACGACTTCATCGTTTTTTGAAAAATTTCTAAACAATAATACTTTTCATTGAATCAGGGTTGCATTTTTTCATGTGTGAGTGTTTATACTTTGTGGGATGGTGTGAACACAATGTGTTTCATGAGATTTTTTGACAGTCGCAACAAAACTCATTAGATTTCTATCTCACAAAGTATTATGGAATACGTTAGACTTGTGAGATAGTGTAATCTTGGCCTTAGTTAGATGCTTCAATTGGGAACGCGTATTTCACATTTTCAACAATTTTCATTTATTCCTCCGAAATGTTTGCAAGTGTACATAAACAAAAGCAACATTGAACAATGAACACGTTTAACCTTTTTTTCGTTGTGCAATACTGGTCACACAATTAGGTTCGATGATGTAAAAATTCTAGATAAAGAAAATAAAGAAAGAAAGAGGTACACAATTGAAAGCCTAAGAATCCAACAACAAATTAATAGAACAATGAATTTAAAAGGAAGACACGAACAAAATAAATGCGAGCTATATTGTTGCCATTACTTAAGCTGTGATATATTTAAAGTAACATGTATTTTTTAAATATTAAAATTAATTTTTATATTTGTATGATCCTTAGTACATCTAAAACTTTTTAATGTGATTAAATTTTCATATTGTAAGTCTTTAATGTTTATGTGGTACATTATTGTATTTATTTTATTGTTTTTATAATTTTTAAATAGACAATCCCTTGAAAAAGTCGACAAACAATCGACGAAACGTCGGGAACAAAATATTGTAATTAAAAATTGAATTTTATTTACATTGAAGAAATTTAGGCCCTATTAGCTTGACAAAAATAATATTCAAGTATTATTGTTTAGAAATTTTTCAAAAAACGATGAAGTCATATGGGATGTCAAACTTTTTTCTTAATACTTGTCATTTTCGTGACACATTGCATTCACACTATCAAACTTTGTCATATTACTTGAGTTTTTGACATTTATTAATACAAAGTATAATAGTGTAATCTAGCCTTAACATCTACTATCAATAAAATATGGGCAAATCCCAGAAACAGTACACCAACCAAAAATAAAAAATGTTTTTTTCTACAAAAGTGCCAAAATTATAAAGAAAACAAAAAATCATTGCAATAAAAGAGACAACTTGACAAATGGTAATAGCCTTTTTACACTGATCAACATCAACCATCAATTTGTCACAATTTGCGAAGATGTTAACATCTTTCCATAAGAAATACATAGAGCTAAAAACTAACATCTTTAAAAGATGTTGCTATCTCATTTTATTCCATTCTACATCTATTGGTTATTTTAGTGTCATCACTAGAAAAGCGGCAATAAGTTCTATTATTAATGTGGCATCACTGACAAAAAGAAGTTTGTTTTGAAAGATGTTAACATCTTCGCAAATTGATGGAAGATGTTGATCAGTGTAAAAAAGGCAACTTTATACTGTGTCTGAGTAGTCATGGTATGGATCCCTCAAACCGGTGGAGGACAAACTGGAGGTACTAGCCAATCAGAACGGGGAACTCGATAATATCCAGTTGAAGCTGATAGCTTCACTGGGTTGTAAAGACAACCAAGAGAGGGAGAGAGACTTCAGGTTCGCAGTGACCAGGAGGGTTACCGCGTCTTTCGATTCGAAAGAAATTATTTACGGATTCGAACAATTTTATACGGACTTTTTTTATACTTTATTGAAAACAAAAAAGCCCTTTCTTAACAACCACTCTCTATTACGAACAAAAAGTTTTCATAAAATTTCCCATTTTCGTTCGAACGATTGCAAAAATCGTAAAACACAGTACAAATTGTTCGAATTCGTAAAAAAAAAAATCGAATCTAAATACGCAGTAACCCCTAGGAGTCTTAGGAAGTCGAAATCGATGAGTGGGGTTGCTATATTTGGGCACAAAGTGGTGCAGATAAACCTGCATCACTGTGAAGCAGCCTCAACCGAATTAGTAACCCACCTTATCGATAACAACGTGGACGTGGCCTTAATCCAAAAGCCCTCGATCAACAATGACCGGATTGTTGAATTAAAAGCCACGGGGTATATATTGTTCGTGCCCCACACAGATGAGAAGGTACGAACTTGAATAATGGCAAGAAATGAACTCAAATTTACGTTTTCTCATTCTTTCAGTAATGGAGACCTCACGGTTGTTACAGGTGAAGCTAGGGACAAAACGGTCCTCTAGCATCGGTATACTTATTTACCATATGAGGCTACCGAACCACCTGGTGTGAACGTACGGGAGTTGGTGGAGCACCCTGGCAGAAAGGGCTCATGACTGGTACTATACACCATACCCAATAGGCTAGTGTCGACCAGAGAACGGCTTTGTGCAATTGTAAAAAAAAACGCATTAAATGAACAGCAACAAATACACTCACTTGCAGTCATACAATCAAACTTGCGCAACCGCAAATATTCGCTGCTGGTTTGCAGTCATTCAAATAATGCACATCGTGCTTTGTTATTTATACAATCGTTAGCTTCGTTTTTTAATAAAGATGTTTGTGTGTTCGGTGCGAAAATGATTGTTTTGGTAAAGAAAAAAAAAAATACAAACAAAAAAGCCAGAAATGAAGCAATTATTACTCATGAAGACATTCAGCAGTAACTATGTAGTACAAGAAAAAAAATTGAAATGAAACTAAACGCACATATGTAGGTACAAACAATTTCCATAGAAACAGACTTTTTTTCATCTTAAAAAGTACAGTAGTTCTGTATGTACCCTGCAAATAATAGGACCAGTCCAAACATGCGTGTCAAGAGTAGTCCACAAGGGACCAGGACTAGTCCAAAAGAAATCAAAACGTATGGAAAAAACCTGGTCTATTTAACATTACGATGTCCTAGGAGAGGACCATATAATCCACCTAAGGAGTAGTTTTAAAACTACTCCATGGTATATTCAAGAGGATTAGTTTTGAAGTCGTTTAAAAACGAAAGCATCTCGTTAAAAAACGAAGACATGACGTCTCACTACAAACACTTTGTAACAATGACATGGTCGATGCTTGCATTACATCGGACCAGTCCATGGAGTAGTCCATTTTATCAAAATGGATCAGGTGGTCCAATTTTATTTGCAGGGTAGGTACAATGTATTCTTCTTATTGTTGTTAATTTTAACAAAGCGTCTCATCGAGTGGTTTATTGTTGTTATTATTGTTAATGTTAACAGCGTCTCATCGAGTGGACAATGACTTCTTGAATGCAAAAGTATAAGAATGTGTTCTTTTGAATTTACACAGTTGTGTTATATTGCGTGCGCAACAAAAATGCAAATAAAGCACTTTCAATAAAAAACGAATACATGCAAAAATCAAATGTGAACGAAACGATGTAAAAATTACCTACGTTGAACTTTGTTTTGCAAGCAAAGAGTGAATTTAAATTTTAGCGAATGCATAAATCAAGAAAAATAGTGATTTTGTACTTCTCTGGTGTGAGTACATGTTTGATTTTATTATTGCTAGTAATCTTTATATCTGTAATAGGGGGAATACGCCATCGTTTAGAACTAGAGATAGGGAGGCAGTAATTTATAAAACATTGACGAACTATACAGACTTAGTGGATGATTGGAGGGTGGCTTTGGGATTTTCCTTCTCTGACCATAGTGGTCTGTCCTTTAATCTAAGCTTTGAAAAGTCAAAAAGGTGTCCACATAGGAATCCAAGAAGGACGAACTGGGATTCTTTTTCGGCACTTGGTGGGTACCTTTACGGAGGTGAGTTTTAGTAGCTACTACGATCTTTTCCACTGAACTTTCCAGGTAGGCGCTCGCAACCGAGATGGTGGAAAGGCTAGTTGAAGAGTCAAAGGACCACTGTCAGAAGGTTATACAATAGAGCGAAGCATACGCGAAGGGAGGAGGACTGAAGTAACATTAGGATAATTTATAAAAGGTATAAGGGAGACATTAGAAGAGCGAAAAGGGACTTGTGGATCAAATTTAGCGAATCAGTGGAATCTGTGAATGAGATGTCCAGGTTCAGGAGAATTTTATCCAAGGACCCTACGGTCCCGGGTTTTATTCAGAGACTGGACGACACGTGGACGGAATCTAGCTCCGAGTCTCTCTGTTTGCTTATGCAGACTCACTTCCAGGGATGTGTGGATGAAGGGACGGGGAACAGTGTGGATCATGGGACGGGGAACAGTGTGGCAACCTTTCTCTGGGTCAGACTCGGGAGTTAAGGTAAAGGAAGCAGTGAGGGATACTATCACCTTGGATAAGGTTACATGGGCGGTTTATAATTTCGGTCGTACAAATAGGCAGGTATCTTTCCGGCTATGCTACAGAATATCCAGGGATCATCACTCCTATTGCTAGTTGAACTGTTCACGGTATGTTTTCTAAACGGCTTCATTCCTAGAGGGTGGAGAGAGGTCAGGGTCTTTTCATACCCAAGGCAGGTAGAAACGTTTACTCTAAACCCATGGACTTAAGACCAATTAGCCTATCGTATTTTCTTTTGAAGACATAAGAACGAGATTGATCTACATCTGAGGATGAAGATTGACGCCGGCATCATTAGGGGTGCTCAACCGCCTATCTAAAGGGTATGTCTGTTGAGAGCACGCTTCATGATGTGGTGGGTTATAGAGAACGGGAATTGAAAACAAGGAATACACAGGCGGCATTCCTGTGCCCATGTTCTGTAACTCTCGCGTCGAGAATCTTTTCAATTGAAATGTTGCAATGAAACAAAAATGCCATATATTGAAACAAACAGCTGTTTTTCTCACTAAACTGTGTCTGTAATTTTTTTTTGGTGAGTTCTAGCTGTCACGTAAGGAAATTACTCGCCAATTTACAGAAAAAGTGCGTTTGTAACATTTTTGTGAGAAAAGTTCCCGCTTTGAACTATCAAATAAACTCACGAAAAAAAAATGGGGCGAGAAACAATTTTAACACTAAAAACTATTAAAAAAGCAAAATGCATAGAATAATAATAATAATATTTTGTTCTTGGCACATTTTTTCATTGTTCAATTATTTCGCTTTTAACATTTTTATAAAATATACGAATTTTTTCAAAGCTCATCTGCAAACAACAAATATTAAAGTCGTACTTTACATTATTTGGTATAGCCGACGGTTGTATTTTCGACGCCGTCGTTAAAATTGTTTCAATTTTAGTAAATTTTGATCGCCGTCAACGATATCTGTGACTGGCGCTCTCAAAGTCTGCAATTTCACATCGGCTTCGAGTGTAATATTATGACATTTATAACGTAACGACGTAATCTTTTTTGATAGTTTTCGACATGAGTTACAGACACACATTTTTCTGACTTTACGAGAAACGATGAAATATTTTGTTTCACATCTTTTCGATGCAAGAAGTTCTCACTAAAGTTACAGAACATGGGTACTGGATATAGAAGGTGCCTTTATTCTCGGTCGAATGGAATAACTCTGATGATTTGCAGCATTTATTCACTCGGACTCGGAAACGAGCGCCTAAGGTAACTTGTGACTAGGGGCCTCCACAGGGGGAGTTCTCTCTCCCTTATTGTGGCTCTTGGCTATCAAAGTCGTTCTGGGACTTTTTGACTGGTAAGGTCAGAAGGTCGTCGCCTACGCAGATAATATAGTTATATTGGCAACGTGCAAGTTTCTGCCCACAATTAGCGAAGTCATGCAAAGGGCGCTGGGAGAACTGGCGGCGTGGGCAACTGACAAGGTCTGGGAGTCAATCCGGAGAAGACAGTTATTTATTTTTACTAGGAGGTACACGGTGGAGAATTTTACGTTGTCGGTACTGGGGAGTAGAGCTTAGGCTATCTGATAATGCTAGTTATCTAGTGTTTTTCTGGACAGTAAGCTGTCTGAAGAGGAATACTAAGGAGGGGTCTCAATGTCTACTATGCTTGCAGATCATCGATAGGAGCTGGGTACTCCGGCCGTCAGTGGTGGGATGGCTGTAGACTTCGGTGGTAAGACCCATTCTTACGTATGGATGCTGTGTTTGGTGGAAGGCATTGAGACTTGCTAGTCGAAGGGACCTTTAGGCTAAGGGCCCTGTTTGTTCTTCTACATCTTCGGCCTATAGAGCAGTATGTGATGGGAATGGCAGCCAGGAGCATTCTTAGACTGAGGGAGTTAGGAATGATTGGAAATTTAACGGAGGTTTACGCGTGGATCTTGGGTGAAATTAGCGGTGGGGGTTCGAAGGCTTGAGGGATTATATGGGCACTAGGGTTAATTTTGGTCGCTTGCCAGAGGTAATATTGCCATCTAGGAGAGCTAGTCAGGTTGGGACAGATTGTATAAGGGATTTGCTATTTTCACTGTTGGCTTGAAAATGAGGGCCACGGGTGCGGGGTCTACATTGAGGATCCGGACATCAGAAGGCCATATAGACTTCCCGACAAATGCAGCGTTTCAGGCGGAGGTTCTGGGGATTCTTAGAGCCGTGGAATCGGTAGGGAGCTACATTGCCAAGGGCTCGGAGTTCACTATATGTGGACAGCCAGACGGATCTTAAGGCCTTGATGGGCCGTTATGTGAACTCCAGGCTAGTGGATGATTGCAGGAGGGCTTTAGGAGAGATCTTAGGAAATTGTGGTGAGGCTGTGCTGGGTACCGGGTCACTGCAACATCACTGCCAACGAGATAGCTGATGAGCTAGCGAGACTCGGCTCAAAAATGGAAGACTCTGACAGTTTGCAGGTGGTCAGGTCTCCAATTGGCTTCTACGCTGTAGCCGGTGCTTAGTAGGTCAAATTCGGATGCTCTGCTGGGCAAGAGTAGGGCCTGCGTCAGGACCATGATAGGTATTTTCACGGGCCACTGTATAATAGGAAGGATGGCAGCAAGAATGGGATCTGGCTTGTCTGACATATATATAGGTTGTGTGAGAACCGAGAGGAGTGGGAGACAGTTTAGCACATTCTGTGCCACTACCCCAGGCCACAGAACAGCAGGCTGAGGTGGCAAGGTAGCAGATTCCTGCCCGAATTGGGAGATGTATCGACCTGCTTGCTCGAGAATCTGACGGGATTCGTAATGGGAATGACCTGGTTGCGGGGCAGGAGACTGGGCACATTTAGGGCAGTTTACTGTTTGGTAGGGTGTTTTCGCTTGTGCTGATCGATTTTTAGTATTATGGTTTACAACTTTGTTAAATTGCGGTGAACAAAAACATAACAAAAATTACAACTGATCACAACCAGTTGTATTTATAACAACTCAACTGAGTTGAAATGTCAGCTGGAGGCTTTTTCTCAATTGCGATGCGAAAATCAATGCGATGCGTAAATGAAATGCGATGCGAAAGAAAATTGGTATTCTGTTAGACTTTCGCAATCGCATTCGCAATTTATTTCAAATCGTGGCAACGCTGCTCAAATATACGTCAGTGTCAATAAATGTCAAATTAAAAATAAATAAATTGTTGGTGTTTGGCTGTAAAAATTTTTTAACTGGTTTATATATTTCATACTTTTTCCATCCTGCAGCTTCTCTAATATGTGGTCCATTGATATTTAGTTCTTCAGTTAACGTTTGCCACAAAGTATTTGCCGACTGACGTTCATTTTGCTGCTTATTCATAAATTCTATCATTATTGCAAATTGACGCGGTTTGGTGGTGTTATTGCTTGCTTCCCTTAATTTAATAATAAATATATGATGAATAAATAAATAAAATATTATCTTTCACTTACATGTTTGTACTTTGCGAATGCTTTTTTGTTGTCGAATAAATTTTGCGAATTTGACATTTGTTTTCGCAATGTAGAATACCGACTTGTCACCTTTTCGCATTTGAAATGCGATTAAAAAAAACTGCGAATATCGCAACACAGAATAGCAATTGTTCGCATTTATGCATTTTCGCATCGCATTGATTTTCGCATCGCAATTCAGAATAAGCCTCCTGGTTATTTTTTATTTGCTTGTTTTGCGATACAAACTGTCAAATGTTGTATAGTAAACAAGTAAACAAGTTTTTTGTCTTTATCTTTTTGTCTCTTTTCAACCCCCTTGCTGTTTGACAGTTCGTATCACAAAACAACAATAAAAAGCCCTGTAGTTTGTTTTATTGCACAATTGTTGTAATCTCGCGGTTACCTGCTATAAATAAACCTTGGTCACCTGGTGTAAATTCGCTTTGGAATTGATAAATTTCTAAACAAATTTTTAAGTTATTTTATATAATTTTATTTCTAATTAACCTGGTGTTTGTTTTATATTGATTTTATGTGTGTTTCTTGTATAATTATTTTTTTTGCTTCATTTTAGAATTAATTTCTTATAGGTTTAAAAATATTTTGAATTTTTTTTTTGAATGATATAAAGAAGTTGGTGTGAGGGAATTATTAATTTTTTTTATTCATGTTGTAATAATTAAACTTATTAAATAGTGAACTTAACCAAACATTTAAATATCATCCTCTTTTGAATTATACTGCAAGGCCCACAATATCGAAAAAAAATTTTTCTTTCATATATTTACATATACATATATTTATGTATATTGAACTAAAATTTATTTTTGTTTTCAATGTAAATATACAATTACAGGTGAACTTAACAGGACTGTTTTTTTTTTTTTTGTTGTATAATTGTTGGATATCAAAATATTATTTATCTTTCCTTCTGTTTTTGACATTGTTCAATGAGTTTACAAAAACCAATTTCTACTGGTAATTGTATGAGTTGTACTTTTTGTACTACAGAGACAACCTGTAATGAATTTGCCTTGGTAAATATATGAAAGAAATTTTCTTTTCGACATTGTGGGCCAGGCAGATAATTTTGCTTTCTAAGTTACAATTGTTAAGTAAAGTTTTATTAATAAATTATACATGTAGGTTTTGTGTGTATTTGTTAAATTAAAAATAAACAAAAATTGGACTTAAATTTTATTTAAAAAGTTTTAATCTCTGCTCTTTATTAACAAAGTATATGTATTTATAATAAAAAAAAACTTATTAATAGAAAATAGCATCTAACTCAACTTATGAAAAGTGAAAGAAACAAATGTAAGGAGGGATTTATGAATAGAATAAAGAAAAATGATAAGAAAGTTAATAAACTGTGGAAAATAAAGTTTTTTAAGGGGAGATCAATGGGTTTACGAATAATTTACAAAAGTATAAATTTTCCAAAACTTCCGAACTGGGGAAAAAATTTAAGAATGAATTGATGGAGACTTGCGCCGCTATTACAGTTTACAACTCAACTCTAGTTCAGTTGAAATTTTGCAATTTGTATTATGGTTTACAAATGTGTGTATGTGCAATTAACAAACACATCAAAAACTTGCAATTCATCATTTTAACTCAACTGAATTGAGTTGTAAACCGTTATAGGGGCATTGATCGCCTTTTGTTTGCCGAATCAAAGACAAATTGAAATATTTATTTTACACTATGTATTTTCAAAATGTTTGTTTTGCTATAAAACAAGAATAGGTATGTATAAATAGGGGCGAACAATTCGAAGAAATAATAAAAATAAATGT
Source organism: Pollenia angustigena (assembly GCA_930367215.1). Lineage (NCBI taxonomy): Eukaryota > Metazoa > Arthropoda > Insecta > Diptera > Polleniidae > Pollenia > Pollenia angustigena. The sequence goes on from OV884056.1 coordinate 17,993,638, forward strand.
GTAACAGGAATTTTCAACCTCAACGATTTCAACCCTAAATGAAAATATACCAATCAACGTCTCGAAATGGAAGAAAGACTCAAAATTATATTCAAACCAAATTGAACAAATGTTTACTTTCAGTTTGCGTTGAAAACTGTCTGTTGCACAGTGTAATTAAACTTAAAATTTACAAAAATGTTGCCTAGTCTACAAATTTTATAGTCAATAAAATTATATGTTGTGTATCTTACTGTAGGTTGCATTATTTAATCAATTTCATAAACTTCATTCGGATCGAAACCAGGTGCTGGCTTTGGCGCAACACCAGCAATTGCTGGATTAGCAACAATTTGTAGATCGCCAACACCAACACCAGGCATACTACCGACAACTCCATTGGCCGCCGCCTGACTATTACCCTGAAAGTAGCCAGCCGCCTGTGGATTTTGATTAACATATAATAACGGATTCATATACATGCCACTCGGATGAGTCAGAGTGGTATGCAATGACAGAAGATCCTTATACATAGTAGGATCGCCATTATTCATTTGGCTGTACAACGCATTCAAATATGTTGGTACTACTTGTATAACTTGATTTTGTGTCATTTCAGGATGATCCTTAGCAATTTTCATGTTAAGCAACGTTAGTAGTACATCCGAACGAAAACCAAATATTTTATTCGAGGTAACGCTACCTGAGGCATTACCGAATTGGCCACCATAGGCCGCTCGATCATATGACATGAACTGGGCTGTTTGCACAGTACGTGTCTTTTCGGCCTCGAATTCAGACCAGGCCTCCTTGCGTTCTGATTCACTAAGATTCTCACTTTCTTCGTTTTCAAGCAGAGAGTCGTGTTCGTGATATTTAAACAGCAGCTTTTCATGTTCTGACAATAACTCTGCAAACAAACGATCCTTGGGCAATATCGGTATTTCTCGGGGAACACTGGGTTCCAATTCGTAGGTGTATAATTCCTGCAAATCAGATTGATTGTAATGACGAGAAATTTGCTGTTCATCAATAACACGTTTGGCTGTGGCTTGTTTTGCAACTTGACGTTCATACAGCTTTTGCTCCATCGTACCCATGGCTATTAGGCGATAAATGTAGCAAGGCTTTATTTGCCCAAAACGATAAACACGGAAAATACTTTGCGTGTCATGGGAGGGATTCCAAGAAACATCAAATATAACCACACGGTTAGCGGAAACCAAATTGATACCCAAACCACCTGCTCGTGTGGAAATCAAAAACAGACGAGCTCTTAAATTAGTAGCGTCATTAAATTTCTTGCACATAGATTCTCTTTGTTCCACAGAGCATGAGCCATCCAGACGGAAGTAGTCTGTGCCAGAATTCCAGAAGCCACAGAATTCACCCACATCACCTGCAAAAGCAAATAAACGAAAATTTAAATATATTTTAATTTAATATTTTCTTCTCTCTTTTGTTACCATAACTCACCCTCATATTCGTAACCTCGAGTTTTGCTATCTATCAAAGATAGAAAATGCTCAATTGTGTCCAGACTCTGCAGCGACTGAGAGAAAACCAATAATTTATCGCCAATTTGTTCACATTGTTGTAATAATTTCATCAGGATAACCAATTTTGGGGAATGGTTTATATTGTTAAGCTCTTTGTCTGCCACAAATTGCTTCCACCACTCTGAAGGATCATCTCGTGTTACAGGGGTTATTTCCTCAATATCACTGTTATTTTCAGCACCAGCATTTCGACGATAATTTCTAGTTTTGCGGGACTTAGAAGAAGAAACTCCGGCACCTACATTACTACCAAACGATTTCGCTGAATCAACCGAAGTATCCGATGAAGAACCTCCACCACCGCGACCTCCTTCTTCATCATCGTCATCATCAATAAAATCATCCATCGAATCATTTTCATTTGCCATTACTTTTTTACGTATAACCGAATCACTGTTAATACGCATATTCATTGGATGTGTCCATATGCGTCGCAACTCTTGAAAATCTTGGAAAAGACGAGCCCCCTTACCTTCCGATATTGAACTGCCAATATCACGTTGATTTGTCATATAGTGGTCATACAACAATTGCTGTAATAATGACAGCGTGGTGTAGACAACATACTCATGTTTGGGTGGTAAATACGGTGCCAGCACCGAATAATCTCGTCGTTGAATGCAACCCTGCAATAACTGATGCAAGATATGTGAACGATGTTTCATTAAACGTATATCACGTTCCGTTGAGTCCGTATATTGACCATTGCTTATGGGATTTACGAAACGATTTAGATATTCCTTGTAAGTACCCAATAGATTGGGTTTTATAAATTGAATCATACAATAGTCTGCAAACAAAATCGTTGTTACAAAAGGACAATAATAATAAAAGAAAAATATATATATATATGTATGTATAAAAATCTACTTACATTCCTTAAGATTATTTTGCAATGGCGTACCAGTTAAAACGATACGTCTTAAAGTACGCATACGAGTTACAGCTTTACTTATCGAGGTCTTTTCATTCTTCAACAAATGTCCCTCGTCACAGACTACAAGATCGGGACCAGGATCAACAAGAGACTGTTGCAGTTGTTCACGTTGTTTCTTACGTAGGCCCTTAGCCTTTTCATTGGTCAATATGCGGTACATATCGTAACCCATTACGCAGACACCACCCTCTTCGAACCATTCGTTTAGCTTAAAAATTCGTGTATTTTTGTCTTTAAACTTTGACATATCGTAGATTTCTATGTTGCGTTTGCGCGTAAAGCCCATCCAGTATTTAAATTCTCGAGCCCAATTGTTAAGGGTGCTAAGAGGAGAGATGACCAACACACGTTCCACACTGGTTTTATTGGAATTCGCCAGTAGAGTGTGTGACAATGTGACAATTTGCATAGTTTTGCCAAGACCCATGCAATGGGCCAAAATGCAACCGGAACCGGGCTTCTCTTGGGCATCTTCAAGAGTCTCAAAACAAGCGTCCCACATGAATTTCACACCAGCCACTTGATGGGGTTTCAGTTTTTTCATTAGCCCTTTGTCAACCTCAAGTAAAGTTTTCTTTGATTCGGGATCAAAATCTAAAACCAAATCCGTGATTTCAACGCTGTCGGGCTTCTCGTAGATTTGGTTATACAATTTTTGGCGCTCTTCAATGCGTTTACGACGTTCTTCCTCTTCCTTAGTAGCAGTTTTAGTGCTAATATTAAGTTCTGAAGTTTTGATAATTTTACGTATGTCTTTACGTTTGTTTTTTTCCTTCTCTTTTTCATTTTGGTCTTCATCATCTGACTCGTCGTCGCTAGAGTTATTTCTAACACGTCGTCTCTTATTATTGGATTTCTTTTCGGGTTCAAAATCACTATCGGAATTTTCTAAATTCTTATTTTTTTGGAATACACGTCTTTTGCGTGTAGGAATTACTTCGCTATCACTGCTATCTATCTGGCTGTCATCTACCTCATCGTCGTTTTCTTCAGCGCCGGAGACACGTTCCTCTGAATCTGAAACTTTTAATTGTAAATCTGAATCGCCATTAAACGTTGATAGGCGTTTTCTACGGGCTCCCGATGTCGAAGGCTTTTCAGTGCCACCATTCATTATAGCTTTTTTGTTGCTGGACTTAAGATTTATGAAATCTGTTAACTTGGAACGCTTTAATTTTACCACACAACGTCTTACGCTCGAAGGGAGAGGCCGGGCCTCGGGCTTTGATTTGAAAGCTGTTTTATTTTTCGTTACTTTTCTGATAATTTGGACCTCAGAGGAAAAGTTAGAATCACTTTTATCTTGCTCCGATTCTTTCTCCTCTGTTTCACTTTCAGAAATTTCCACAAAAGATGTGGGTTTACGAGCTCTTCCAGGCAAACGCCTAACTTGACTTTCTATAGCAGACCTTTTGGGTCTATCTTCTTTTTTTTGTTGAGTTGGTGAAGATGGGCGTTTCTTAATTTGTGTTATTATGGGTTCCTTGGGCTTTTCAAGTAATTTTTCTAAAGGTACTATGCGTAATTTAAAACCTGTAATATTATTGGGGGCAACGCGGAATTGAGGTTCTTCTATATTGGATTTTTTATTCTCGCCTTCCGAGTTTTCTATTTGATTTTCGGTTGTTTTGTCAGTTGTTTTTGAAGATGCTTTACTCTTTGATGTTTCTTTAGATGCTGAGGTACTGGAGGATTTGCTGGTTGAGCTGCTTGCTTTTGTGTCGGAACTTGTACTGCTATCGTTACTATTATCATCCTCCAATACCTCGGATTTTTTGGAATTCAATTTGCTTCTATTCTTTAGCGATTTATCTGATAGTATTGAATTTTTATCTTTTAATGAATTTTCCTTGTTTTCCTCGATTGTTTTGTTAGCATCGTTTGAATTACGACAGTCCAGTTTGGAAGTATTTTTTTCTTTGCCCATTTATAAATTATATTAAAAAACTGTCCTCTTTATATATGGAATTATTATAGGATTTCTAAAAAAATAAACATTTGGGTTTAATTAATGCACTGAAATCAATTCTTGCCCGTAGACAAAAAAACGCATTTCGAGTTTTTGATTGGAATTAATTCAATTTTTTATTCTACTTTAGTTTAGCGCAACTGCTTTTAATTATTTTATTCTAATTCATTTGGTATAATAACTTAAACTTAGCGCAACTGCTTTTAATTATAATCATCTGCACTTTAGAAAAAATGACTATGAAATTTACCAACAAAATAATTTTAAATTTAACGTTACGAAAAACTATAGTTTCTTACTTTAGAACTTTTGGATAACGCCAGAGAATTTAAAATCTACATATTAAGTTTAAGTTTTTTGTTTTTATTACAGGAATAGGAACTAACCAACAATACTAAATATGCGTCCGGAAAATTCTATCTGAAAGTGGTTTAAAAATAACCATTTTTGATATAAGTTGTTTCTCTTTCACTTACGCACCTACAGTATCGAACAAAACCTAAGCACCCCCTCAGTACATTTTTTTAAATGATATTTTTTTTAAGAAAACAAAAGTATTACAGCCAGTTCATCGATTTCGAACGTTAACGTTCGCATAGAAAATTACATTTAAAACAAAAACAAATTTAAGAATTTTGTTTTTGTTTTAAATTTAATTTTTTATGCGAACGTACACGTTCGATATCGTTGAACAGGCTGTTAAATTTTTATTTTTTATTTTTTTATTTATTTATATCTTTATTATTGAAAAACACAAACTTAGGTAATTCAGAATTTAATAAAACAAAAGTTGAAATTCAAAAAATATGTTAAGTCGCAAATATAAGTGGACAAAAAAACTATTGAAATCAATATTTCGCTGCGAATCCTTTAATATGGATGACAGACGCGCCTCTTTTAGGCATAGAGGATATTAAATTATTAATTATTTCAGGTGATTTTGCTTTCCAGGCTATTTTTGCGGCTTCAAATAAATTTTCTTTGGTTTTGCAATATTTTCGGTTGATTTTTAAGTTAACGATCTCCCACAAGTTCTCGATTGGGTTAAGATCAAGTGAATTTATCAAGATATCAATTGAGTGCAAAATATTCGAACAACAGATCAATTATTTCTTGGCTAATTTAAAAGTTTTTGAAGATTGGTCGCACATCTCCTACTCATTCTGGAGGAAGGCCACGTGAAACTTCGCGACATGAAGATTCCTTAATTAAAAGGTCACTCCAAAATGATGCTACAGCATCCATACTTCCATCAATCTTATGAATTGACCCAATCCCTTGCCCAGAGAAACAACCCCAGACCATTATGTTGCCGCCTCCATGCTTAACAGTGCCTTTGCAATTCAACTGTTGTCCATTTGGTTTGCGTACACGCCTTATGCCATCTGAATCCTTTATATTAAACTTAGATTCGTCAGAAAGCAGAGTCCTCCATTTTTGAACACTCATGTTGAGATGGGCCGTGGCGAAAAATTTTTTTTTAATAATTTTGTTTTCTTAAAAAAATTATCATTTAAAAAAAATGTACTGAGGGGGGTGCTTTGGTTTTGTCCGATACTGTAGTTTGGGAGTTATGGATAAAAAGCTCATGTTTCCAAATTTGGTACAAATATATGGGTTAAAACTCGGGAAATTTATGAAAAATTAATTAAATTAAAAAAAGGAATTTATCAGTATCCTGTGGTTTTGTTAGATAAATGCTTCGAGAAATTCCACACGATGAGTTTGCCCTCGATGACTTCAATAATGTTGCAAAGTGTTATTATCAGGGATGAGATTTTCATGCACTAAAAAATCGAAAATATGCGCTTAAAATATGCACTAAAAATAAAAAATATGCACTAAAAACTTAAATAATTAACATAAAAATCGCTTTTTAATTAAGAAAAATATGAAAAATTCAGTCTATTGTTATTAAAATATCTTTAAGAAACTTAAAAAACTAATTAAAATTATTGTTTTTTTAAATAAATAAGTACTGTTTTATCAAATGTAAAACTTTGTCCTGCAAGAATGCCAATGCATATTAAAAAATTCATTTTCAGATCCCACTTTGATACCAGATCAGATCAAAAATATTGTAAATTTATTTTATTTTTTTAATTCCTTAATTTCTTTGCAAAACGCTTTGGACTTATTTTTAATTTATCTTGCTATTCGTAATTCCATATTGTTGATTTTACTTTCTCCAATATCAATTTATTTGACTGGGTATTAAGTTAACTAAATTCCTCCTAATTAGTTATTGTTTCACAAATGCTAATTGACTTCTGATGTTATTTAAATTTAATGTTTGTTTACTCTTTTAAATTACTCAAAGTTTTTTGAATAGAATTCTCAAGCATCAAGCCAGGTCCCATCTTGTTACTACTGGCTGCGTTGGAAAGGGAACCAAAAGGATACATTATATTAAAAATTGAAATATTATCGAATTGGCGGTATAACCCACGTGCTAAGCAAGTATGTATCTTGTCACAGTTTTGAATAAAATATTTTGAACCCATTGCAAGCCTTAACCATGTTAAATGCTGCAACGATTTAAAATAGAAGGATCTTTTGTCGAAATAATTTTTTGATTTTAAAATTTTTTTTGGAAGCTTTTTTTGTTATTTTTTTTTAAATTTTTTAAGAATTTTTTTTATAATATGGAAATTAAAAAAAAAATCACTTAAATATTTCAAAATATGCATTTCATACCTAAACATGCATTTTCACTAGAGTTTTTCTTTTCCCGCACTTTTTCATTTCCCGGGAAAGCGGGATTTATTTTTCAATTTCACGGGATTCCGGGAATTCCCGCTACATAGAAATCGATGCAAAATATTACTTAATTTAATTTGTTCGAACAAATAACATTTCCTGATATCAATTAAATAAGTTTATAAATGCATTCAACTTTTTTATTTCTGTGACAAAAAGGAAAAAGTGCTTAATGGCACCTTAAAATCTTCATGTTCAAAAGTACACATGGCCAAAATTTAAATTATTTTGTGGGACTTTTGAGAAAGCTATAGTAAAATGACTTATTGGTTATCTTTTTTCAATGTGCATAACATTTGGAATAATAAAAACATTCGATCTGTGAGATTAGGAGGGTTAATGATTAAAAACTTAAAAAACTATAACCGCAGAAAACTGATTATTATATTAAATTGGGAGTAAATTTCCTTTAAAGTTTTAACACTGCAGCCACACGATCAAGCTTTTCTTGATAGTCTTTTACATATACTGTTTGTCAAAATATGCAAAAATTGGCAGCTGTGACGTAGGCTGCGCGCAAGTTGAAAGCAATTTACTTTTTCAAGATGTCGTCGCCGAGAAAACAACTCAAAATGTTTTGCTATTTTCCACATTTGATTTTTGTGCACTGTAGGCTGTTCGAAGGGACTTTATTTTTTTCTTTACTTCTTCCACTGGCATTTTTGTTTCAGAAGCTATAGACTCGTAGGCCCTCAAGTAAATTGTTGTCCTATAAAACTTCACAAATATACTTAAGCACTTATTGTCACAGAATAAATCCAAAGCCAACAGAATTTTTCTAAAACCAAAAAAATTAAATTATTCAAACGAATTATTAGAAAATATTTCTGTTAAAATAGGATTTTAGTTCAGAATAAGCATTTATCAAGAAGATTTGACGTTTCCTTTCTACGGATGTTTGTCTTTATAGCCAAAGGAACATTATATCGTCCCCTTAATATAACAATAGCGTATGTGTTCATACGCTATTATTTTTTTATTGCATATTTAGAATCTCCATCATTGATTTTATGTCTGGTCAAAATTTCGTCAAATTCTACTTCCAAAAAGTGGATCAGAATGTCGTTGGAAAAAATCAACAAGTGTGTAAGCTCATATATTTTACTTCAAATTGCCACTCCAAAGTTGTTAAAAGAATAATAGTTTATACGTATTATACTCCATTTTAGCCTGTAGAAAAAATACAATTTATGAAAACTTTAACTCATAAAATAGCTTATAATTACACTATTGATGAGAAAAAGTTTCATTCCGACCATCGAAAGCTGCATGATCTCCAAAATTTGTGCAAGAAGAATGTAATTTCTCGTGGTTCGCAGTCATTTTTTTTTAACTTACAAGGTGGAAAGAAGCGAAATTGTTTAGATGAGCCAGATGTAGCAGAGGAAGAGAAAGAAAACGAATGAACTTCTAGTTCTTTTTGATTTACGCAATGTATACCTTAATCTATCTATCTATATATATAAAAGAAAGTGGCGTTAGTTACTACGTTTATAACTAAAGAACGGCTGGAACGATTTCGATGATTCGTACCAATTCGGAATGGTCTCTGACCAAGAAGAATAGCAAAGAAATATAAAATAGGTGGCGCCATTGAAAATTACACAGTAAGAATTAAATCGTAAACTCTGCATTTGACGATGCTATGATCTTTAGCAAAGTTGTTAAGCATGAGCCGGCGAAGGTTTATAAGTTGATATGACCAATTTCAGGCAGGTGGCGGCACTGAAAATGACTCGAAATGAGTTAAATCATAAACTGTGCATTTGATCATGCTATGATCTTTAGCACAGCTGTTGAGCATTACCATACAAAGGTTTCTAGGTTGGTATGACCAATTTCCGATAGGCGGCGCCATTGAAAATTACTCAAAATAAATTATATCATTTGATCATGCCATGGTCTTTAGTAAAGTTGTTGTGCATGAGCCGGCAAAGGTTTCTATGTTGGTATGAACAATTTCCGACAAGAAGTGCCATTGAAAATGAATCAAATCGTTAGCTATGCAATTGATCATGCTTTGATCTGTTAGCAAAAAAATGTCTAAAATATTCCAGTAAAAAGAAATTATGTATAAAGAAAATTCATTTTCTCATACATTTTGTATGGAGTGCTAAAAAGAAAGTTTAAAGGAGAGGAAGTTCTCATTCCGAGAATTCCAATGATCCTAACCGATATGCCATTCGAGTTTAAACGAATCCAATTTCCAATTCGTCTCGCATTCGCCATGACAATCAACAAATCCCAAGGGCAATCATTGAGTGTTTGTGGCCTAAATTTGGAGAACGACTGTTTTTCACACGGTCAACACTATGTCGGATGTTTCCGTGTCGGAAAGCCATCCTCTTTGTTCATTTTCGCACCTGACAACAAAACGAAAAATATTGTTTATCACAAAGTGCTTCAATGATATTCTCTTAACTTATTCAATAGTTTACTTATTATTCACATTTTCATATTCTTTTTTTTTTTTTTGTAAATAAAGATAAATTATCTGCACCGAATATTACCTGTACCTGATTCTGTATCTGTATTTTAAATATACACAAAAACAATACTTTTCTAGGCAAAACAACGTCTGCCGGGTCAGCTAGTTTGTCATAATTTTTTGTTTATAATAACCCAAATTGGAACGTAATGAATATGTACCATTGAATTAACAAAACTATGAATTATTCACTGTTTTATAATGTTACAAATTGATATTTTTGAGATCAAATATTTTAATAAAAATGCCGTAAAATTATTGAATAAAACAGCGAATACCATACAAAATCAAATAGTGTATCAGATACATCATACGAATTCCTTAAAAAATAAAATAGCCTTTATGGATGACTTGCACTTTGAATGACATAATTATGGTCTTAAAGGATGCGTAGAATAAAAGAAATTGGTCAATTTAAAGCAGTGATAGCCACTCCATAGGCTCGCGAGTCAGTCGATAATCGTATTTTTCACACAGACACGGTCGGCAATTCACATGTATACAACAACTTTGTTCGTTTCAAAACATTAGACTATCATCAGTCTCTGCGACCGCACACAAATTCATAATATCTTTGTGTGCGTGCGTTCGGGGCTTAGTTATCACTGATTTAAAGACAAGAAACGGTATTATGTAGTTTTCGAAAAATCCAATATGAAGAATTTTTATTTACCGCGATATTGAGGTTTTAATAGACATCCGATTTGACAAAAACTTTAAACACTTTCAGTTTGCTTAGCACTTCCTTCAAAACTTGTAATTCTTTTTTTTTCAAATTTATTTCTTCGAATCGAATAAGCGTTTTCTTTATAAATAACTTTTGTTATATGCAGATTATCTGAATGTAAGTCAATCAAAGACTCAAAATACGTTTTTTTGACTTAACCATTTTTTGCCTAACGGCTAAGATCCATTTCATGACACAATTTATTTACAATTTAACATATCACCAGTAAATAGGACATAATTAAATAAAAAAATCCAGGGAATTCCCGTAGATTTTTCGGGAAAAAAATACCGGGAAATTTTGTCCAGGGAAGTCCCGTATGAAAAACACTAATTTTCACCAAAAAATGCAACAATATGCAAAAACAAATCGATGTCATTTTAATGCAAATTTATTGATTCGGAAAGATAATTTGTCAGCATCGTTTTTAGACTATCGATAATAACACTGGTTACCACTGTGTTACAAATTTTCAACAAAGTCGTGACCAAAATGAATCTGACACCTAATCTTTATGTAAAATTTTCTGCTGAATCAGAATGTGAACTTTGATCCATTGTAATTTAGTCTTTTCTTGCTCGATTTTTACGAACGACCTGTGGTTGTTTTAGTAATTTCATTATCTTTGAATAAAAATGAAGGAATAAAAATCCGTCGAATATTTTCGAAGATACTTTTGTTAAAGTGACATCATCTTTTTAAAACTGCCAATAACGGTTATTTTGGAATAAACTGTTCTACTTTTGAGCATTCTGACTTCATATTCGGATTCAGCGGGCAATTTTACATAAAGATTAGGTGTTAGATTCATTTGGCCAAAAAACTGTCACATAGTGTTATCCAAATCGGACAAACCGTTCTCAAGTCATCAAGTCATTATGACATTTATTAGCATGGCCATGTGTGTGTACAGTTAGCTTCTTTTAGTTGCCAATCTAGTTTCATACATAACATAGTTAACATAGTTCTCACTCAAAGACTCTTAAGACAATATAATGGATGTTGTTTGCCGAAAATAAATAATTTCAATCCTAAAACAATTTAAAATGGTAGTTCAGAATCCTAGGAATTCTATTTTTTATCATATAGTTCCTTTTAAAAGACAGATTATTCGAAATCGTGTGGTTGACTGGATTAATGCGCCTGAGATAAAGTATCATATTTCTCTTAGGGATCTTGTGTATAGGGCATATTTGGGTGATAGGGCTGATTTGAATTGGAGGTTATTCTGCAGGTGGAGAAATAACGTTAAGTCAGTTATTAGAAGATTAAAAAGGAGGGCGCATGGGTCATTATTTGATTGCAAGGACGGTAGGGAATTTTGGTCTATTCTTAGGAAAAATGGAGTTGTAAGTAGTGTTGATGACTATTTAAATGCTGCTTTTTCCTCTAATCAATCTGATGGCGGTAATAGAATTGTTGACTTTTCTGATTTTATGCATGATGGAAAAACCATCATTCGTGCAGTTGACTTGGTTGAAATGTTTGAGGCATTTAATTTGATTAAGTCGCAGGCTGTTGGTTTTTGATGGTTTTAGGCTTAAGTTTGTTAGACTCTTGATGCCGATTATTGGAGGTTATGTGTTGCATTTGGTAAATACCATTTTGACTACGTCAAGCTTTTCGATACAGTGGAAGGTAGCGAAAGTTATACCTATTGGAAAAAAGGGGAGTGATGATTTTTGGCCGATATCTATTTGGCCAATTTTGTCAAAAATGGTGGAGCATTAATATTTTAATATTAAGATCCAACTTGTCAAGCATATTGATGATAGGCAGCTGTTACATGACTGTCAGTCTGGATTTAGGTGTAATAGAAGTACTACTTCTTTACTTCTGGGTTTAACGGACAGCATTAGGAAGAATGTTTCTAATGGTGGAGTTTGTGTTGTATTGTCGCTGGATTTGGCTAAGGCCTTTGATAGGGTAAATCATTCGATTTTGGTAAGAAAGCTGCATGATTATTATGGCTTTTCTGTATCGGCTTGTAAGCTTATTTTTTCTTATTTATCGCAAAGAAGACAGTATGTATTTAGTAGTAGCTTCAGGTTTGCTATCGGTTTATAGTGGTGTCCCACAGGCAGCGTTACCATATATTTTTAGAAAAAATCTTGTTATCTCAGAAAAAAAATCTTGTTTACGCAAGAAAAAACTTTTTTTTTCAAAAGTGCCAAATTTTTAAAAAAAATACCAATATGTATTAGGAATTCATTTTATTTACTGATATAAAAAAATTAAATATAAAATTGGTATTTCTAATTTGTTTCTAACACTATTTTTGTTTAAATTAATTTTTGAGGAAATACGTTCTACATTTGCTGCAGATATTGGTAACGACAAAATTGAATATACATACTAATTTTTTATAATTTGGAAAAACTTCGGACTTATCTCAACGCCTTTCTTTAATGACATCCTCCCAAAAACTCTTAATATTTTGCTCTTTTTGTAAATTATGTTCGTAAAATCAAAGTGAATATCACTTACATCTAAAATATTTGGGAAAACAGCACATAATTGAGCAATACTTTTTTGGTAACCTTTTATTATATTAAAAGGTTCTAAAACTTCAACTTGTTTAATAAGGAAGTCGTTATCAAAATCGAACCTTTTTAACAATCGACATAAAACTTTAAACAATGAACTCCTAAGTCTGTTTCATCATCTTCAGGTAATTTATATGAACTAGTGCTGAAATTACTTCAGCACCTAAATAAAACTTACATACTGAAAACTTGAAAAACTTTATATGTATATTTATAAAAAACTTTAAATAAATTCAAAACTTTTTGCCATCTCAAAAAACTTGCAAAAAAAGGGAAATCTTGACAAATGGCAACGCTGCCCACAGGGTTCTGTTCTTGGTCCTCTTCTGTTTATCATGTTTGTTAATGATCTTTTTGGGAACATAGCTAATAGAATGTGTATTCCTTTTGCATTTGCTGACGATGTGCAGCTGTTGTTCAGTGGTAAAAATGATGCTTGTGCGACGTCGACACATGTACACAGGGTTGTTAGATGTGACGATTTTTCGTCATTTTGACGATTTTTTTGTGAAAATACAGTAAAATGACGATTGACGATTTTTAAACTAAAAGTAATAGTGTTATGACGATTTTCTGCCATCAATAAAACACTTGCAAGAAATATTAACAATTATATTGGGGGAACAGTTCAAAACTTAAAAATCATTTTTCGAAATACAAAAATTATTAGAAATTAAACAAAAAAAGTTCTTCCCCCCATCACAACCACAAAAAAAAAAAATTTTCATATTTAAATACGAAAATCGCATATTTGATAAAAAAAATTTTTAAATTTTCTGCGATGACAATTTTTCGGTATTGATGAAAAAAATTGTAGGTATAGTTATTGAATTTTTAGTCAACAACCAACCCAAAATAATTTTTTTCAACAACATGTTTACGTGATTTGTTAAAATAAATTGTTGAAAATTTTAAATAAATCAAACAAAATGTTTATCGAATCTTTATTTATTTATTTATTAATGATGATGTGCTTAATTCCCAATTTTTTTTCTTTTTAAATAAATACGCTAAAGTTTATTATGGGGGGATAAGCTAGTTCCTATGTGCATTTCTCTGGTTGCTTACGCCAGATCATCAGGAAACCTTTTTTCAAAGACATTGGCAAAACTAATTATATTTTACAAATAAAACTAAAGCGAAGGAGACTTTACAAATGGAAAAGAGTTGTAAAAATACTGTATTTACTTTGATTCAAATATTTTTTTATTGAATATGTAGAAATATTTAATTATTTCATAATTAAATATGTTTTATTGAATGCTATTTTGCAAAGTGTAAATTTGATAAATTTTTTCATTGAATCAAACAAAAAGTTTATTGACCTAAAATTTAATTTCAACAAACTGTGTTGTAAAAATTTTCTTGAGATTTTTTTTTCTGTGAACCAGGTGGTTTTCATTAGAAGCACTATTAATTCGAATTCTACAATTAAATGAATGCATTCGGTACGGCAAAAAAATATACACTAGAGCCCCGATTTGCGTCGGTCCTATTTGGTCCGCTTTTTAAATATTGGTTAAATCCGCTTTGCGGTTTAATGATTTCGATTTGCGTCGCTACACACGATTTCATTTTTTCGCTGAAGTTATAATCATATGTGAAGGATTTTTCGATTTGCGTGTAAAAAGCCGAATTCCCATTTAATTCTGTTAGGTAAGGTATTCTAAGTACAGTTGAGTGTTAGGAAGTAAGAAGTGAGTTCTTAATAAGAAGTTGTGTAGAAATTTAGTGCAAAGTGAAGAAAATGCACTAGTTTGGAACTAAAATTGGACGTCATAAATCGTTTCAAGTCGAGTAAAAAGACTGTTGATTTAGACAGAACCCTTGGCGTATCACCTTCAACAGTAAAAACGATTTGCATTAGTGATAGCGCTAAAACTTAATCATTTAAAGATAGCTCGAGTTAATAGCTATTTTATTTTTTATTTAATGTTTTTGTGAATATAGATAAATGAAATAAATAAATGTTTGTTATGTTTTTATGAAAATATGTTTTTTCTTATGTATTTCTTTTCAAATGATAAATATATTTCAGCCCACTTGCTGAAATAAATAGAATAAAACTTTATACTTGTATACTTTACAATATCACTTTTTTTTTCATAAATATAATTTCTTGCTAAAAATTTATATTTTTGAACCACTCAAGGCTATAAATTGTCTCAAATTTGTAAAATTCAAATATTTGACGATTTGTTGACGATTTTGTTAACTGTTCATGACGATTTTGACGAATTTTGTTAAAACTTTTGACGATTTTTAAAGAAAAAAGCCTAACAACCCTGCATGTACACTATAAACTTCTTTGTATGTCTGTGACAATGTACGTTCGGCTGTTTCTTTGTTGTTATTTCGTCAACACAAGCATAAATGTGATAGTATGTGTGTGCCCTTCACTGCATTAGATGGTCATTTGATTGAGTTTGTTGAGAAAATGGAATGCCTTGGGGTTATTGTTGATAAAAAATTGAGTTTTGAAAGCCATGTGAATACTATAGTTTCTAGGGTTAACTTTTCTTTGCGTAAGTTGTATAGTTTGGATTTAATGTTGCCTTTTTTGGTTAAAAGGCGGATTGTTCAAAGCCTTATTATGCCATTATTTCTTTATGCCTTGGAAGTGTACTCGGCAACGTAGGGATATGTTTTGAAAAGGGTAAGGCTGGTGTTCAATAGGGTAATTAGATATTTGTTTTCTCTTAGATTATGTCGGCATGTTTCTTCGTATGTTGTACGATTTCTTGGTTTTTCATTTGAGGATTTAGTTAAATTTAGGACGTTATTGCATTTTTACAAGTCATATAAGTTGCTGACGCCTAAATATTTGGTTGATTTGTTTGAATTTGGTAGATCAAACAGAAATAAACAGTTGGTAATGCCAAGATTAACTTCAGTTTTGGAGCGTTCATTTTGTGTAAGAGTGGCTCGGTTATATAATAAGTTGCCAGGCTCTTTGAGGGTATTTAATGTTTCCCCTGATGTTTTTAAGGTTAAACTCTATAGTGAGTTTTCTGCATTGTCTGTTTAAAGTAAATGCAGTTCCTATCTGATTAATGGAACCCGTAAGTAAGATCCCTAAGATATACATAGTAGGACTTTTGTCTGACATCTTTATTATTTATTTATTTATTTTATTTATTTCATTAAATGTAATATAAAAAGCCACTCTAGGCCAATTAAAATATATATTACAAAGCAGTTTGCCTGAATACAGTTATAAATTAATCAATAATACAAAAATTATTAATATTATATTATTATTATTAATAGCCTTATGTATTTTAGATTTTTTTGGAATTGCTGGTTTTTTTACTATAATTTATAATTTATTTTTTTTGTTGTATGTGCTATGTACTAATTTGTTTTTAAATTTTTTAATTTTAAAATTCTTTAAAATTTGTTTTCTATTATTAAGTAGAATTTTGTAAGGCGATTATGGCCAATAGGCTGGGTTACTGAAATTTAATAAATAAATAAAAAAAAATATTAAAAAAAAAAAAAATATTGTATGTAGACGATACACTTATTTTTACGGAAGCAAGCTCGAATAGTGAATGCTACGACAAACTAAATCGAGACTTTGAAAAAGTTACGGAGTGGCTAAAAATGAACAAACTGAAATAAAACGAAGGCAAAACAAAAATAATGGAAATAAATACTAATAGCAACAAAACTTTAAAAATAAACAATAACTTTTTTTAACATTTTTAATTAGGCTTAAGTTCATCAAATTTAATTTTCATTAAATTATTTTCTTGATTAAAGCTACATTCACAATCAAAAAAACAATTTCGTTTTTTCTTCTATATTTTTTCTTCCCCAAGTATTTCGTATATTTTCCTTTCATTTTTAGAACAAAAATGTAATAAAATTTTTTTTAAAAATGTAACTAAAGTTGAGTCAACTAGAACTTCAGCAACAATTTGTATGAATTTGTTTCTGACGTTTAAAATAATTCTATTGAGTTTTGAAAGAAAATTTTAACAATATGTTTACAAAAATTAAAAAAAAAATGCATGATATTGTTGTGGCTAAAATTTGCAAACGGTTTCT
Source organism: Pollenia angustigena (assembly GCA_930367215.1). Taxonomy (NCBI): domain Eukaryota; kingdom Metazoa; phylum Arthropoda; class Insecta; order Diptera; family Polleniidae; genus Pollenia; species Pollenia angustigena. Next base: position 18,010,656 of record OV884056.1, read on the forward strand.
TGATGCAAAATGTGTGTAGTTACAAAAGAAATTGTTGTTCTATTATGAACACCAAGTGAAAATTTTTTTTTGATTGTGAACGCAGCTTAATTATTTAATTTTCATGTTGTAAAAATTCCTTTCTTCAAAAAAATTATTTAATGAAAATTAAATTTGATGAACTTAAGCGTAATTAAAAATTTTAAAAAAATTTTGATTAAAAACCATAAATAGTTCAACGAAATAACCACAATACTAATTATTGTTAAAGCTAAGGCACGAGCTCTATGTGTACATTTGTCCTTCAAGTTGTGCTGAAAAGGGTCAACAGAAAAAAGAAAGACAAACATGAAAACAAAAAATGTACTTTGGACTTCAAGAAGAATTCTTGACATAAAGTACGAGAAAACAGAAGTAAGGAAAAAACATGTTAAATTAATTAAAATGGATAATCATTCAGAAAAGAAAATTTCGATCTACCAAAGGTTCAAATACAATTTGGTTTAAGGATTGATGTTTGACTATTGACGCCAGCAGTCGTCGGCAAATCCATCTGAGGAGATCGAGTGGTTGCGATCGAAACATGTCATGGTAACCTGCCGTCCAGGGTTCGATCAAAAAAAAAAAAAACAAAAATTTAATGAAAATTAAATTTGATGATCTTAAGCCTAATTAAAAATGTTAAAAAAATTTGGATTAAAAACCATAAATAGTTTAACAAAATAACCACAATAATAATTATAAGCAATAACATAATTAACATATAAGAGTGCTATATTCGGCTATGCCGAATCTTATATACCCTTCACCATGATGAGATAAGAACAAAACGTTATATACATACATAAATAACATTCTTTAGATAGGTATAAATAAATATTAATTTAGCCACGCCAACTTTTCATTTCGTCATGCCGAAGAATATAAAAAAACAAAAATTTAAATATGTACCCGTTTCCTCTTTTGCCAAAGTTGATGTTTGAAATTCGTTTTATAATCTTAAAATCGTTTTTTAGAACATAAAAAATTAAATAAAAAAAATGAAAAAAAATTCCTTTTGGGATTCGAACTGGCAATATCATCAGTTTCAGGAGAGAACTTAACAACTCGGCTACGAATGTTTTTACTGAAGAAGCGTTAACTTAAAATATATTGAGTCTAGGAGTTTGTTTCTTTATTTGTGCGGCATAAGACTGGCCATTGCGTAATATGGAAAAAAAAAATGTTAAATCCAAAAGTTTTCGCACTAAAAATTATAAGGTTGGGGATAAAAATAATTATGCATATTTTAATTTTTTTTTTTTAGTTCCGAGTACCTCCGGGTTGAGCCCAATGTTTTATTATATTACCCATTGATCACGCTTTCAAAAAAATTTTTTCTATTAGTAGGGTATTCATTTAATCGGGCTTTTGCTTTAATCAGCTAATCGCTCGATTAATTAATCGAGGTTTTGGTTTAATCGGTAAATAGCCGGTTAATCTTGTTATTGATCGGTTAACCGGTTAATAATGTTTTCTTCTAAATTAAGTAATTTCAATAAATAAAAATTAAAAATGATTTATTATTTGGATTTTATTAGTAAAAAAACAAAAACAACAATTCTTGAACTAAAACGAGCAAACAAAAAAATAATTAATAACTATGTATGTAATACATATCTTTACTTTGATATAGAAAAGCCCTAACTAACATTTTCCTTACTTTACAGGAGAGGGAAAAAACTTAATAAAAATTGTAGTATTGTAGTTGCGATTTTTTTTAAACGCAGTTTTTTATTAAATTGTTTAGAGAATGAAAGGCGCAAAGTTGCCTAATTATTTTTTTATAAAACCTGAGTGCAAAAGCTCCCTGTAAAGGCAAGAATAAAAAAATACAATACATTCTACTCTTGAATTTTGGCAAAAAGCGAATATTCGAACAATGACCGAAATCAACTGCATAAAAAAAATTTAACTTACTTTACCGAATGGAAAAATTTGTCCAAGAACAGATTTGATTCTGTGAAAAGATCAAAAATTATATATTTGATATCGCAGCTGCGGATCCACTTGAAACTATGACTATTGAAGAGGACAAAGATTTCCTTCAGTTGCAATGTCAGGCCAGCATTTAAAGTTGTCACGAAAACAAGACTGCAAAGGGAAGCTACTGGAAGAAGCAGAAAAGCGCAAGCGAAAATATGAAGAAGAGTTACAAGAAGTTCAAGGTATTGGTCAATATAATGTATATTGTTATTCTTAATTATTCCTTTTGTTTAAAGATGAGGCTGCGTCTGATACAGATACCTCAGAAAGTAATGTATACGAAGGCGTAGAAATGGAAAATTCAGCTCCGGAAGTTGATTTTCTGAAGGACCAGCATCAAGGAATCCAGGGATCTCGCGGAAAAAATCCGTTTTGTTGATGATCGAATGTTAGCTAGCATTGATAAATACCGCATCAGTGATCGCGATGCAATGCATTTACCATCTGCTATAATTACAGCCGTCTTGCGGAAGTTGCAGGAAATGAAATCTGACTCGAATGATATAAAAGTGGAAGATTTCGTCTTTAACCGAACATCGTTTAAAACAATGCGAAAAGAATATCGCCTCAGACAGGCGAATCAGATCATAGAAGAATTCAAGGTACATAATTAATAATTAAACATAAATAAATATTTAAACTTAAAGCTGGACCAAGTGAAAGTGGATAATAAGGATGTAAGTTCTTTTTTCACTCCTCGCACCAAGCGTTTTTTCCATGGTTTACGAATCGATGTGACATTTTTTGAATTGGATCCATCAATTTGGAATGATCAAGAAGAATACTGCACCGTATAACGAATATGCCAACACATAACCGTTGTAAATGACCCGGCAGAAAGAGCAATAAAACTAATTACAGATTTCAATCAGGCATTGACATATGAAGAAGAGGATAAGCAGTATTTGCTTCAAGTTGTGGAGCAGTTCAGCAAAAACTTTTCATTCCACAAAAATCTTTATTAGTATAATATTATCAACAATAAAAAAAAAATAAAAAATTCCCCTAGTTTTTGGAACTTTGGTTTTAGGGTATTCCGGGCAATTAAAATTAAATCGTAAAATCAAAGAAAATACACTTTGTTGCAAAGACTTTTATTGGTCAGATTGTGCCCAAAGACAAAACATATTTACCGGAAAGGCGCAAAGATCTTTAAATTCCCATTAAATATTTACTTAAAATCAAATACTTAAAATCTTGTGGCAAGGATGTACGTCTTTGGAAACTCATGAAAAAAGTCCTTAAACTAAGGAAAAAGTAATTTGGCACAGACTTTAATTCGTTAGTCTTAAGACTTGAATTTTTGATTTTAAGTACAATTTTCATTGTAACAAAGACGTAATTTTAACATTATTACAAAGAAACGCAATTAAATTCAACGAAAAAGAAAAAAAAAAGACAAAGACAAGGCGCACACGCACAATTGAGCGTTCCTATCGACTGACTTACAATTAATGACAACCACGAAAACAAAATCTTTTTATTTTTTTACATATATTGTAATCAATCGGCTACACTTGTTTCGTTATGCATTCGTATACAAATTTAATTTTGAAGACAAAATTCTTTAAAGATACACGCCCTTATTTATAAAAATTTGTAACATTTAATAAAGGTTTACAAAACAAATTTTGTATGAAAATTTGCCTTAATAAACGTTTGTTACATTAAATAATCGTTTATAAATACGGGGGACAGACTTTATCTTAATTTTATTTAACCGCTCTTGTTTACCATTGCAAGCAAACATATGTGAACAAGCAAACATGTTCACTTATGCATTGAAGACAAAATTCTTAAAAGTTACAGACTTTGTCTTTGTAGCTTTAAAAAAAACAAAGAAAAGAATATCACTCAAAAAACATAGAAAAGATAAACAACATTCTAACAAGCAATAGCTTTCCGAAAAATCCTATAAAAACTTTAATAACAAATACAGTAAGGAAAATGAATAACACAACATCTGGCCACTCTAATGCTGACAAGGAGAAAATAATTTTATAGTGTAAAATACATACCTGGACTTACGGATAAACAGAACATCAAAGACACAATAGAGAAGAAAATCATATCTTTTGCTTACAAACCTAATAAAACTTTAAGCACAATATTTACAAACATCAAAACACCAATAAACAAACAACAACAAAGCAATGTTGTTTACGAAATACCATGTAAGGGAAAAAACGATCAAAGCTGCGATTTGATTTATATTGGGACCACAAAGAGAACATTGGAAACAAGAATAACAGAACATAAAATGGACATAAACAAATTAAAGGAAAGTACTGCTTTAGCCCAACACATAAAAAATACAAATCATACGGCAGATTTTGACAAAGTACGAATATTGGATAGAGAAGGAATAGAAAGGAAAAGATTCACAATAGAGACGCTAAGAATACAACAGAAAATAAAAAAGACGATGAACTTAAAAGAAGACACACAAAACATTAGTGCCAGTTACTGTGTTGCAATATCAAAAAACCTGTGATATAATTTTTAAGTTTGTGTTTAATTTAATTTTTCATGTTTAATGTTTTTCTTGCTTGTCTACAACAAATTATTGTTCAATGTAATAAAAATTGATTTTCTTATTGTAAGTCATAATTAATTGTTGAAAAATGTTTGTTGTAATAATATTGTTATATATACTTTCTTTAATTTAAATAGACGAATCCCTTGATAAAGTGAACATAACATTCACGAAACGTTGGGAAAATATGGATTAAATGCATTTTTAATTACATAAAAAAACTTTAGGCCGTATCAGCTAAAATAAAATCTAATTTAATGAAAAGACTTTAATTTTATATACGTTTTTCAATCCCTTATTAGCAAAGAAATTAATCGTTGTTGCAAATATTTTATCTTTACGGAAAAGATAATTTCTTTGATTAAGCTTCAAAGAATTTTAGTCGTTTGTATTGAAGACGCACCATTTGCTTGTTTAAAGAATAAATCATTGATGCAAGGATTTTTTCCTTCTAACAAAGATATTTTCGTTACAATTTTAAAATGACGTTTTTTCTTTGATTTTAAAGCTTTTAATTTTCTCAGTTTAATTATTATAGGTATCAAAGAAATTCAGTTGGGAAACTACAGTCAAATTTTGTTGTTATTCAAATATAAACAGGAGCAAAAATAGTGATGAATGGGTAATGTTATAAAAGTTTGGGCTCAACCCGGAGGTACTCGGAACTAAAAAAAAATAAATTTAAAATATGCATAATTATTTTTGTCCCCAACCTCATATTTTTCAGTGCGAAAAATTTAACTTTTCAAGAAAATTTCTACTATGGTCACTCTAATGTGTATGCGTAAAATTAAACACATTACAAATAAAATCCACCACTTAAGTGGTAAATAGTAGTGAAGGGTATAAAAAACAACAAAAAAAAAACCACATTAACAACACTGTATTACCATAGCCACTGTATGACCGTAGAAACCAAAATTTAATTGGTTTGTATGGTATGTTTTTGTCGTTTTGGTAATACAGTACTTTACATTGCATTTCATTACATTAGATTACGGTCGGCTATTGGGGCTTTAAGATTTTATGGGATAGTGTGTTACGTCCTTAATATGTAGTTGGATATGTAGTTATTATGTAATTTGCTACGTATTTTGTTCAAAAATTCACATATTCTTCATAATTCCCTAAGTTTTTGAAGAGGTTATTTGCAAAGCTTTAGTCAATTCTGTACACATTTTTTCTTGCTACGCTACACATTATGTCGTCAGCGGTAGGCATGTCATAACGTCCAGTGTCATAGTGGTCATGGACGTTATGACACTTTGCAAATGGACATTATGACACTTTCAAAAGTGTCATTAGGTCCATAATTACTAAAGAAGTTAAACACAAAAAAATGATCTGCATACACGCAGAGAAAAACATGTTTCATTATGGTCCCAACCAACAAAGCTATTTTTAAAGAAACTAATTTAACCATAATATGGTTGTCGGTGACAATGAGTTGGTTAAATGAAACATAATATGGTAAAAAAAATTTTAAAAATGGTTTTGCTGCTTTTTCTTATATATTAAATATATAACGAAAACACTTTTGGGCGCAAGGATTTTCTCCTCTATGGTATAACAAATACCGGCTTTGATAACTAAAGCTTCTCTGCACAGCCGGCCTTTGGCCGGGCGCAAAGGTTTTCTTCTCTATGGTGTAACAAACACCGGCTTCGCTAACTAAAGCTTCTCTGCACAGCCGGCCTCCGGCCGCGCGCAAGGATTTTCTCCTCTATGGTATAACAAACACCGGCTTCGCTAACTAAAGCTTCTCTGCATAGTCGGCTTTCGTTCGGAACAAGGCAGATTTTAGAAGCTTTACTTAGCGAAGCCGGTGTTTGTTATACCATAGAGGAGGAAATCCTTACGCCCGGCCGAAGGCCGGCTGTGCAAAGAAGCTTTAGTTAGCGAAGCCGGTATTTGTTATACCATAGAGAAGAAAATCCTTGCGACCGTCCGAAGGCCGGCTATGATCCCAAATTTGTTAACATTCTTGCTTGTAAGAATTTTTGGCATTATACTAACTTATTTTGATATTTCAAAACAAATTTTACACATTTTAATATTTTTCATTATAAGTTAAGTTGTGGGCATTATGACACTTTGCAAAGTGTCATAACGTCCGCGGTCGCTATGACATTTCTCTGATGGACGTTATGACACTTTTGAAAGTGTCATAATGTCCATGGACACAATGACACTTACAAAAGTGTCATAACGTCCATGGACACTATGACACTGGACGTTATGACATGCCACCGTCATCAGCTGCGGCTACTACTACCAACTATAAAACGACTTTTAGGCGGTCTAAAGGCTCAGTTAGTCTTTACTTTTTGTTTCTGTTCTGTTCCGTGCCGTTCTGTTACGAAATTGTATTAGTTAGTTTTTCTGTAGTAACTTATCAGCCATTTATGACAAATTTATTAGTTTTGCACCGTCTATTGTTTTATTTCAATAACTTTGATGCACATAAATTTGAAGAAATTAAATTTTATGAATTCTTAAAATCAAAAAACAGTTTATTTCAATAGAAAATATGTATTTTTTATTATTTTTTTTGCTGTCACTTACATTTACTTAACAAGTTTTTGATTTTAACAAACTGAACCGCAATAGAACAGAAAAACTAATCAATTTCATAGGTTTTTTAATAACAAAAACAAATCAGCTGATTCGTAACAGAACAGAAAGTAAAGACTAATTCTGCCTTTACTCGACATATCAATTAAGTATGATGAGAGAGAGTGGTGGTAATATTAATTTTTACAAACCATTATGCCAAAATGACAAACATGCATTTTGCACTATTAAACGCGCATGTGGGCATGTATTCATACTATACTGGCATGCTATGTATTACCGCCTAATAGGCGCTTCATAGTTGGGCCTTTAAGAATAAACGCGATGATATACATATATATAAGTGTTTTTGTCTTAGTCTTTTAATAACTTTAAAATAATATTTAACAATAATAACTTTTAATAATAAGGATAGAGTAAAGAAAACATAACATATGCAAAGAACAAAAACTGGGTGCGAAAAAAACACAAATTATTAAACTATATTATGGGTATATAAATAGAGATAAGAGAATGTTGAGTAAGGGCTCAACTATAATATGCATGCACTTGTTTACGCTACTGCATAAAATGAACAAAAAATACATTAAAAAACAAACTTTTAGAACTTAGCTTAAGCAAATGGCGGATATCCTTATGTTCAATATGGTTTGACACATATGATTAACATGTACAGTGCCAGTTAAAAAAAATAGCACCAATAGCCTCTTCTATGTTCATTGTAGTGAAAACAAATATATTGTGCCAATTATTTTAAATAAAGTATGCAATACTATTGTTATATGTATATTCTCTCTGATCGTCTTTATTTTTTCCAAATATTTTACCGGGTCTTTTCCAATGATCGAAATTATAAAAAAAACTCTTCATCAGTGCAGTCATTAAAATAGCACCGAATAACAAAAATTCTTTATAAGAATATTCTGAAATAAGAAACTTGATTGGGTGTTCCAATAAAATGGTTGTGAATGCAATAAAATTAACTCAAAAGTCGGAAACGTGTGGTCGTAAGAAAGTTTTGCCACCATTAGTGGTTATTAATGGTTAAGAGTTTGGTCAGACAATGCAAGAATACCCCGTTTATGCCAGCTACAGACCTAAAAAAGGAGCTAAGTGTGACCGCAAGTCGACGGAGGTTGCGAGACAACAACTTGAATGCCTTTAGTACCCGAAAAGTGCCCCTGATCTCACGTAAGCATGTTGCAAAACGTTTGGAGTTTGCTAGAACTCATTTGAAATGACCAACAGAAAAGTGGAGCAATGTTATTTGGACAGATGAATCCAAGGTTGTTTTATTTGGAGGCAAATGATCGCGTTCTTACGTCAGAAGACCGCCTAACGCTGAATTCAATCCAAAATTCACAACAAAAACCGTTAAACATGGTGGTTCAAGCATTACGGTATGGGGGTGCTTTTCCTACTATGGAGTAGGACCCATATATTGAATCAGAACAATCATGGATAAGACACTATACATTAATATCCTCCAGGAAGTAATGCTACCATATGTTTCTAAGGAAATGCCGCTTCGTTGGGTATTTCAGTAAGACAATGACCCGAAGCATACCAGGGGGGTTATTATGTAATACGATTCGAAAGAAAAGATTTACGAATTCGTACAAATTGTATTATGTAGTACGTTTTTCGAAAATTTATTTTCGAACGTTCGGAAATATTTTATTTTTGCGGGATTTTTTTACCCCTTTTCGTAAATTAAAAATTACCCTTTTACAATTGCAACTATGTAATACGAAAGCAAATGTCAGTTCATTTAAATTGTTCGTAAATTATTCGAAAGTGGCTGTGCTTGCGAAAACGATAAAAAATTTAAAAATGTAAGTAAGTAAATAAAACTTTTTACAAAAACTGTAAAATACAATTAAAAACATAAGATATCCTCTATATTTAGAACTGTGAGTGACTTGAAATCACAATTTATACCATGTGTTTATTTTCACAACTCTTTTTGTTTTAAGTCTGAAAATTTTTATACATAGCAATTTTTTTTAAATGCTTTAAGGAAAGCTCAAACAAAGCAATGTTTACAAAACCAGTACAGTATGAGGTGATGGTTGATTTTATGGTTGCACATACAGATTTAGCAAATGTTACAAATGCTAAAAGCAATTCGAAGGATTTGTGGCAAAGACTGTCAAAGGATTAAGATGCGGTTGGTCCAGTGAATTGGAAAAAAGTGAGTTTTCATTTAATCGATTTTGTGTTAACTATTTCTACAAATGTGCTTTGTTACTAGGTATTGGAAGACTATAAACAACACGTTAAAGTTAAATGTCTGTTTTTTAGGTTGAAGTATAAATGCTGATCGTTACTTTGCCTTATTACTTGAATGTGAGTGCCGTCTACTGTTCCAATTACTCCAAGTATTCCACATTAATTAAAAAAAGTATATTTTCGCCTCCTTTTTTTTTCTTCAGTAATTTCAAAGATAATATGCTTCGGACAAAGATTTGGTTCGATTATTTCGCATACCTCAGATAAGAATATGGAAATTGATGGGTGTGAAAGTCCCACAAGGCGATCTTGGCCAATCTGATGTTGGTATCCAACTAGTGCCAAACATTTTAATGTGGCAGCTAATTTTTTCAAAGGTGCAATGACTGTTGATCTTTCAGGTGGCTCTAAATCGCCTTTTATTCAATAGTAGATATACATAAATGAATTTTTATTAAGCCTAAAGTTTTTCACGAAACTAAAAGTAGTATTTTTATGATTAAATTTCATAATTAAAAAAATCTTTCTTACGTACTATTAGCAAGGCTCATAATCTTGGAAGTATCTCTTATTATTTTCTGTTGTACTCTTTCTGCAATTGCATCACTTTCTTTATCGCTATCTTCCAACCACAATGCAACAGAATCCACGTTCTTAAACCGTTATCTTTTTATTAATAACTATTTGTTATCCGCATAATTCATAAATTGGTGTTCTCAAATCCGCATGTTTTTGTGTATTCGAAGTTTTTGTTCGAAAAACTTTTTTTGGACTAAAGATCGCTAATTTGCTAACCGCAGCATGACAGCAATGTTTAATATTTTTTTAAAATCGTGAAAGCTGTAAAGAATCACAGGAAAAAATAGCTTCTATCGCGAACATGGCTAAAATTCGCGAAAAATTGCAAATTTTTAAACAAACACTAAAATATATTTGCAATCGCTAAATCGGTAAAAAACAAAATGTCGGAAAACAACAAAAAAAAAAAAAAAAAATTGCAAAAATAGCGAAAAATCGCGTAAATTTTTAATATTTCAAAAACCAGCCTAAAATTGATTGAAAGTCCCTTATAGCCTTTTTACACTGATCAACATCTAACATCTACCATCAATTTGCCACCATTTGCGAAGATGTTAACATCTTTCCATAAGAAATACATAGGGCTTAAAACCAACATCTTTCAACATCTTTAAAAGATGTTCCTATCTCATTTTATTCCAATCTACATCTTTCGATTATTTTAGTGTCATCACTAGAAAAGTGGCAATAAGTTCTATTATTATTGTGGCATCACTGACATAAAGAAGTTTGTTTTGAAAGCAGCGTTACCATTTGTCAAGTTTTATATTTTATTGCAATGTTTTTTTTGTTAAGTATTTTTAATATTTTAAAACATATTGAACTTCAAATACATTTTTGAGTTTTCTTTTTAAATTTTAGCACTTTTGTGAGAAAAAAACCTTTTTAATTTAAAACTTTTTTTTTTGTCAAAAATGGTGACATTTTTGTTTGATGGTAGATGTTAGATGTGAGCAATGTAAACGAGTGTTTCACATTTTTTACATCTTTGATGGTAGATGTTAGATGTTGATCAGTGTAAAAAGCCTATTAAACTATTAGGATTGGCAAAAGTTAGGTAAAAATTGCTAAATTTTTGGAAATTCGCAAAAATTTGCTAACATCGGCATGATATCAAAGTCTACTATTTATTATAAATCGTTAAAGCTGTAAAGAATCAGAAAACTTACTGAAACAAATCGCGAACATGGCTAAAATTCGCGAAAAATCGCAAAGTTTTAAATTTGGCAGCACTTTGTTTTTCCCTTTTTTTAACAAATACAAATCTGTGGTGCTTTCGAACGGATTAGAAAATACCATTTCATTTTCGATACGGGAATTTCTTTCGAAAGTATTTTCGTTTCGAATCGAATTACATTATAACCCCCCAGCAAACTTGCCAAAAAGTGGTTTCAGGACAATAAAACAAACGTTATGGAATGGCCAGCTCAGTCCCCAGATCTAAATCTAATCGAGAACTTATGGGCAGATATAAAGAAGGGAGTATAACAAACACAACCAATAAGTAACGAAGCCCTTTGGGTGGCAGTTCAGCAAATCTGGAACAGAATTTCAAAAACGTTGTACAAAGGTTATTGCCCATGATGGGCACGCAACAAAATATTAATTTCAATATGAGAAGACATCATAAAAAACAGAATTCAAAATTTTTAATTTATTTTTAGTTTAAGTAATTAGTTTTAAGAGAATAAGAGCTGTAGTGCTATTTTTTTGACTGATTGTTTTTTAAAAAAGTTAACAATTTTATATCAAATACAAAACCAAATGTAAGTTTCTTATGACAAGTATTCAATTAAATCAGTTTGACCTTTTTACAAATATCTAACGAAGAACTTTTTTTTATATTCTATAAGGTAGTTAGTTATTCGCGCAGTTGCATAAGCAATCGAGAAACGATTTAGTAGTAAAAAAAATCGATTTGTTGCAATCGAATTTGCGTATGCGATTTTATACTGAAACCGATACACTGTTTTTCAAGTCTAGTTGTAGTTTTACGTATCTGCCTATTAGTATCCATGGTATACTTCCAACTTTGTGAGCTCTTACGAAATTACTGTGAGCCCTTACGAAATTACAAGGAAACGTCTCTGCATCTTTCTTATATCAATGACATACAAACGTGTTTTTTAATCTAACTTAATAGTAACTTAGCAAAGAAATAGTCGCCACCGATCAGGAACTAATGTCATAATCCTTTGAAATAGTATCCATACATTCAGGCTTGTCAGAGTAATCAATTCCGATCAAAAGTGATTTCGTTTAATGTGAAGCAAGATACGATATCACTTCCACTTTCGATCGGAATTAATTTATGTGACATGCTTGATTGACTACAGAAGAACACAATTTTAATATGTGAAATGTACACATTTTTCAGTTTTTGCAGGAAATTATTAAAAGTAGTCATATCTACACACTGTAAAAATCGCAGTTCAATTTCTCTAGTAGTTTGCAAAAAAAAAAAAAAATACTGGTGTATGGTTAATGGCTTGGCGTCGGATAACTGTATCGCGTTACGGTTTTTTTGGGGTTCGACATTAACCTTGTGATTTTGAAGACATTTTGAAAATATAATTTATATAATTGGTGGAATTCCACTGAAAGAGAATTGAACCACGCAAGTGTATTCTAGCGGGAATTGGCGATGGCGTTATGTACTAATATGTACCGGCCAAATAATTAGATGCTATCGCATCTAAGAAACTTAAATCAAAACAAACAAACAAACAAACAAACAAACAAAAAGTATTATTGTTATGGACCTCTGAAATGTTCATACCTATATGTACATATATGCGATTTCCAACTACATTTCTGAACTTATATGTCCAATATTGATTCTCTTTTAAGCAAACCTCCGTCCGGGCGTAAGAACTTTCTTCTCTATTGTAGAACAACTACCGGCTGCGCTAACAAAAACTTTTCGGCCGGTCCCAAAGTTTTGCTTTTCTATGGAATGGAAAATTTTCGTTTCGCTGTGCAAAGCTTATCTGCATAGCCGGCCTTCGGTCACACGCAAGGACCATCTTCGGTTCTCTTACCAAAACATCTCTAAATAGCAATTTTGTATTTTCCAAAAATCATCCCCGTTTCTAAATGCGTTAAGAATTTTGTATATCCAGAAAGCTTTTAAATGAAATCAACATTGGCCACATTGGTTCAGAAATGCAGTGGAAAATCTCATATATGTACGCACATATATATGAAAATTTCAGAGGTTCATAATTGGAAAGCTATTCCTTTCTGAGACTTTTTCTATATAAGATTTTTTCCATGTTCTATCACTTTATGTAATTTTTTTTTGTTTGGAACTGCGTTGGTAATCTACATTAAAGCCTATGAAATAATTAATATAACTTTTTGTAGTGTAAACGACAAATGAGGTTTTTGACGAAATGGTCATTGGGTTAACAATATGGTTAACTTTCTTTACATTATTTTTCGTTAAGTGCATGTTAAAAAAATGTGAAACATGTCTAAGCGTGATTGCCCAATGCTAATACACATTTTATTTTAATAATAAGCCTATTTTTCTAAAAAAAAAAAAAAACAAATTGATTTACTTTTTTTAAATAATTAACTTAAAGTTTACGTCTTTTTTTATACATACTTACATTTTTCTCTTTTTCCTGCTTCAGCTACAACTATTTTTCTTAAGAATTGTCGTTTTGCTAAACTTTTTTCTTTCTTAACTTGGCAAACTTTTTCCGAAAAGTTCACTCTTTAGAGCAAATTTCACTCACATTTCTTAAAAAGTTTAAAATTTTTTACATAAACTCACTATTTTATTTGTTGTTTAAGCATTTTTTTAAATGTAAATATAATAAAAAAGTTTTGCAAATTATCTTTTTTTTTCTTCAGCCACAAGAAACGCCGCTAAAAAATGTATAAAAAACAGTTTTCGGGTATAGAGAGTTGAATTGTGTGCAGTGTTGCTAACTCTGTTATCTTTTATAAAAAAAATTTTTAAAGGTAATAAAAGGAATTGTAGCGATTTTTGTTTTAAACAATTCAAAAAAAATTGAGGCCAGTACCCAAGGTATATTTACACAAGGTAGGCTCATTTGGGAGTGTAGACATGCTGCTCTATAAAAGGAACCTATTTGTCAAAATTGTCTTCATATAAAACAAAATCAATTTAACGCACACCAGTACAAATTTTGGCTCATATACACGAAATTTGAGATGTATGTTCCAACTAGGGGTAATCAGCTGACAAACATATGGGCCAACGAGTTTACCTTGTGTAAATATACCTTGCCAGTACCCATGTTCTGTAAGTGCTGGTTCACACAGGTCAAGTTTGACTCTTCAAGTCTTGAGCTTTTAGGAGAGAGGGGTAAAGAGAATGGAAAGGGGTACATACTTGACCGTACCAGTCAGTTTTGTATTTTTCTTTTCTTTTTTCATCCGTAATATAATAAATAGCTACAAAGTTGAAGGAAAAGAAAACAAAAATTAATTTTGTGCATGAACGTGAACGCAAGTTCAAAAGAAAATTTAAATAAAACTGTTCAAGTAAACTTGACCTGTGTGAACCAGCACTAACTTTTGTGAGATCTTCTTGCATAGTCCCAATTTACAACGTTGAAATTGAAAGGCAGACATTTTTCTTATTCTCTTTTGAACTTGGCTAAACCTTTCACAATCGCGAAATTAATAGACAAACAGAAATTATTGTTTTCCTTTTTTCGTTCTTTTTCGTTGTTGACGAAGATGAACATTTAACAGGCATTGATACTAAAATTACATTGGTGTGAGAAAAATGATATGAAGCAACAACATGAAAATGCCGAAAAGTGTAAAAGATAAACAAAAAATGTCCAGTACAGATAGTCATGTACTACACACTCTACCTCTACTACCCCTCACCAACAAACTTCGTCTATCTGCCTTCTACTTGCCACAATGTAAAAGGGGACATAGAAAAGATGTGAAAAAAAATATTCCAAATATCCAAAATGTTAAAGCGAAGTAGCCTTACACGCAGTCTACAGCTGACATGAAATACTCAACATCACAAAATACAACTGATTTGGGCCTTTTCCTCACGTCACTTTTTACAGTTCTGTTAGGCCTAGAACCGACGGTAAAACGCAACTGCAACGAAACCCTTTAGAAATTATTGTTTTGAAACCAGTTTCAATCGTTTTCCACACACCCTGCAACCTAAATTGTACCCGAATGTAATGAAATTATCACAATCATTTCGATTTTCTTTGAGAACAGATGAAACGCAAACACGAGTTTCCTGCACGCCGGTTTCAGTGCAACTGATTTCCAATGCATTTCAAACCGGTCTCAAAATGGTCGCGTCGTGTGTGGTCCCTCAAGGCCTATCCAATAGGTCTGCTTACTACTACAACAACACAACAATACAAAAAACAACAGGCATTTTGTTTGTGTAAAATTCCTCGCCGTTGTCAAAATCTTACTACTACATAGGCAAAACAAAAGGAAAAATGTGTTTTGTGTGCATGTATGTGTGGCAAAAAAAACAAAAATAAACACGTATAACAGTGCAGCCACACGATCAAGATTTTCTTGATAGTCTTTTACATATACTGATTGTCAAAATATGCAAAAGTTGACAGCTGTGACGTAGGCTGCACGCAAGTTGAAAGCAATTTACTTTTTCAAGATGTCGTCGCCGAGAAAACAACTCAAAATGTTTTGCTATTTTCCACTTTTGATTTTTCTGCACTGTAGGCAGTTCGAAGGGACTTTATCATTTTGCTTATTAATTTTATTAATAAACATATTTCACTATTTTTTTAGGTTTTTAGTTAAAATTTTAAAATTCCCGCAACAATTTGTAAAAAAAAAGAACTTCAGCTTTTGCCGGCTAAATATTTGTGAAAAAAAACAAAAACAACTTCAAAAGATTTGTAATAAGCTGTTTTCTTGAACGAAAATTGATACACTCACTGGCAAGAGAATTTTAGAGGCAAGTTCGTATCAATTTTTAAAAGTATGAGTGTATTGGTAAAAAAGTGTGAGTGTATTAAAACTTGATAGCCAAAACTTGATCGTGTAACCCTCAAGTAAGGAAAATGTAAGCAACTCTTGATATCGTTGAGGAAAAAACCAAATAAACATCTGGCTTCTTAAGCAGACCTATTGGATAGACCTTGGTGTCTATGACATAAACTCTAATGAAACTCGAAAATAACTAGAAGGTGCAATTTCGTTGCAGTTGCGTTTCACCGTCTGTTCTGGCTCAACATGCAGTCTACAACTGACATGAAATGCTTAACATAAACACTTATATGATGTAAGTGCTTAACCTGGCGTTTACATTTGCCAGTACTGGCAAGACAGTAGCAATACATGCAAAACTTTTCACTAATACATGCACACTTTTCCAACTGTCTTGTCTACTGTCTAGCAAATTTTGCAGACAGTAAAATTGGACAGTGATTTGACATTTGCTAACAGTAATCTTAAGTTTTGTGACCAAAAGAGAAAAAAATCAAAATGTATAAAAAAAAATTAACATATTTTGCTTTGATTTTTTATATTTTAGTTAAGTTTTATATTTGTTCACACAATAAAGTTATTTTAAGCTTTTTTTAAATTTGTTTATTTTATACAAAAAACGTTAAACTGAACTTGCGCTGCAACATTCTCGTTTGACAAATTTTTAAAAGTGAACTGTCTTAACTACTGTCTGGACACCTACGTCACGAAGACAGTTAGTAGTGTTTTTGGCAATTAATATGTATTTTCTTACTGTCTTGCCAGTACTGTCAAATGTAAACGCTGTGTAAGGTAGAAGGACATAAAGGCCCAAATACACTGGTCAAATTCTCATCCAGCATTAAGGTTGTATTAGTGAAAATGAGTTTGTATGTGTGACACCGACGATGCTTGATAAAAAATCAAAAAATTTAGATATTTAGCATGCTTGACGAGTGATTTTGATGAATGTATTGGCGTTACTCTTCAAGCACCCACACACTTTAAACGAGATTTCAAACCGAACAGACGCTAAAAATGTCGGATGAAAAGAAAAATATGTTTTGGAGAAAAAAAAAATGTTATTTAATAATTTTCTCCTTCTTTTCTTATTATTATTTATTAAAAAGCAACACAGTTAAAAGTATGTAATCACAATTTAACACTTTTTATCTATATTTTAATATTTTTTGCTCCTGTTGTTGTCACTTCAAAATAAAATGCAAAATGAATGCTTGACAGCTGATCCAGCAAATGTATGTTCTAATGTCAAGCACACGTACACGTGCTTGATGTCAAGCATTTGACAAGTGTATTTGGGCCTTAACACGCGTTATTGCGCGCGCGCCCTCTGTAGACTTCTGTCAAAAAAAGTTAAACTAGTGTACTTTCATGAGTGCCCCGGTAGGCTAGGTAGTAGTGAGCTAGTCTATCAACCCCGGGGTTGCGGGTTCGATTCCCGCCAGAGACTCTGGTTCCTTTCCTGCAGACAAGCGTCAAGCTTCGCGGGGATTAGCATAGGGAATTAAAAAAAAAAAAAAAAAAAAAAAAAAAAAAATATATTAAAAAAAAAAAAAAAAAACAAGCTACATGCAAAAAATTTTGACGCGTTTGCGCCAGAAAGTTGGTTAACTTTGAACTTTTTAACGCGTTGTGTATTTTTGACAAGTAATAAGCTGACAATAAAGAATAATTTAACAAATTTGTGAATCATGAATGAAAAACTTATTGAAGAGCTTAAAAAACATACAATATTTATATAAAAAGAATAATTTCAATAAAATAAAAAAATCTTGATATACTTTTGAATCCGTTTTCAATTCACAAATAAATACAGCTGACAAGAATGGCTTTTGTAACGCGCGTTGTGTAACTTGCACTTTTTCATGCGCTAAAGTTCTTAAACGCACGACAAACGTCGACGAATTAACGCGTGCTATGTACTTCTACCTTATATGTGTACTGAGAGCCCATAATTTATTACGTATGTGTAAATTTTTATTTTTGAAATATGTTACGAATGTGATATAATTTTATTTCTTTGTTTATTGGTTTTTAAGATATATGATGTGAAAAATAAATAATTCCTGTGTAAATATACCTTGGTCGTGCGTATTCCTGTGTTTTTTTTTTTTTTTTTGATATTCAAACAATAACAAAATTAAACAACGAATGAAAAAGCAAACCCTACAAGAAACGAATGAGCGAGTAGTCCCATTTTTCATATTGGTGTTAACACTGGGTCTCCACGTAGCAATTTTTATTGCTAAGTACAAGCAAAAACGTCGGCAGAACAATGGCGCAATAATTGCTAATTATATTGCAGGAGAACACGTGAAATTGCTTTCGAATAACCAAACGTACAGAAAAATGAAATGTCAGATAAATGACAACTGATTTTACAGCAGATTGCTAAGACTGAGTTCATACGGCTCATGTCTTATTGACAAGATTCTTCCTTTTTCTTCTTTGAACATGAATTTGCGTTCAAATGATTCATGTAATGTTGACGACATGTTTTTTATTTTGTTTTATTTGATATTGAAAACAAAAACAAAATTAAACAACGAATAAGAAAGCAAAAAAAGAAAATAAACGTCAAACTTCATATAAAAAAACCCTGACAAAAATTATAGAGTTTTTTTTAAATAAACTTTGACGTTTGGTATGGCAAAAAATTGTCAGGTGTAGACCCCATGTATGTGGCGAATACGTGTTGATGTTAATGTTCTGATCAAGGCGAATTCGCCTTGGTTCTGATTGACCACAATTTTTGTTATTGTGGGTTTTGGTTGTATACAGAAAATACATTGTATGGCAAACATCATGGCGCACATTGATTTTAAGACGAATGTTAAGGCAACGATGGCAGCACATGGACGAAACATGAACATGAACAGTCTACACGAGAAGAATTCTCGTGCGACATACTATTCTTACCAAGTTGATGGATAGTGGAAACGGATAGTTACTTTTTGCCTCTCTCGCCAACAAACTTTTTCTGTCCGGAAAGAAATGTCCTATTCTTACTGCACGTCTACAACTGACATGATTTGCTGTTATAACATGATGTTATAAAAGCGTTGTTAAAACATTTGCATTAACAACCGTGTTATAACATGAGAAAACCTCTAACATGATGAGTCTATACTTAACACTAACATCATATTAGTGTTAATGTTAAGCATTTCATGTCAGTTGTAGACTGCATGTTAGCAAAAAACTAACAAATCAAAACAAATAGGTTCGAACCAAGGCGAATTTAAAAAGGTAAGTGCAACTCTACAACTACAAAAAGCCAGATGTATTTTTTTTTTTTTGTCATTTTGATAGCTGTCAAAAATTTTTTATTGCAAATTAATATTATCACTTTTTTATAAAAGAAATTATTAAATTAACTTTAATTATTCGCAGTTTTGAAATTTTTTTATTATAAAAATAAAATGTTTAGCACTTTTCAATCAACTTCTTCTCAAAACAAAATTATATTTTGACAATAACGTTTTTTTTTTAATTCGCCGTGGAGACATCTGATGAACGGCTGACGAGCAGGGTTGTCAGATTGATTTTGACCTTTTCCGCCAAATTCAATGTCAAAAATCGCCAAAGCCTTTGCTTACAAGTTTTTGACAAAAAAATACATATTTTTAAATTAGTTCCGTATCGCTAAAATACGCCAAAACTTCAAAAAGTCGCCATAATATATATTTTGTTTAATTTTTATATAGAGCGAAATAAAAATAGTTAGTGTACACAAAAAATGTACAATGTTTACTATAAAATAGTTTAGAGTAGTCTACTTAAAGCAACAAATAAAGAATTTTTGCGGTTAGTACTAAACAAATATTAGAAATACAATAGTTGCACTTTTATTATATATCTAAACGCTTCACCGGCAAGACTCGTTATTTGTCTTCTTATTTGGAATACTTTGTGAGGGTATTACATTTATTCAACGAAAGTACAAAAGAAGCGCAAAATGTACTTTTCTATTCATATAACTTATAACTCCTAATAACCTGTTTAGAAGTTCGTATTGCATTCTAATTCAAAGTCGAGTTTTATTGGAGTTCATAGTTTCAACACAGGCATTACTAGTTGTAATTACCGCATATAAAGGACAGCCAAAGTAAAGTCCTTGAAATTGTACGTACCTGCCCTATCCTTGTAGCTTTAAAATGTTGGCCTAAACTTATTTAGTTATCTTTCCAATTAACCAACGCTAATTTTTTTTCATTGTGTTTCATAAACGTCCAAAGGTATGATAGGATTCATAAAAATCTTTAAAATATCACTAACAACAACGTATTTTATCTGTGATAATAAATTGCCACATACGTAATGTGAAAATTTTTATAGACTTAAAACATATTAATGTTTTAAGGAATTCTATTTATTGATTTTATCAAGTGCAATTTTAAATATAAACAAGTAAGAGTGCTATATTCGGCTGTGCCGAATCTTATATACCCTTCACAACATACAAAGTTATTGCTGTATTTAATAAAATTTGATTTTAATACTAAATATAAATAAAGTGGATTTAAAGTGCTGATATATTGATATTTGCGTGGTGCTTTTTATCAATTGGTTGGAGTACATCAACTTACTGGCTGTCTTTCCCTATTCTGTATTATTGGATGCCGTGTACTTTCTTGTGTTTGTGAGTTTTTATCTTTATTTCTTCTTCCTGTTCGCTGCCATCTTGTTGGTTTTTGCATCTTGTTTTTTGTATCAAAGCCCTAAGGTATGCTTTAAAATCTATGAACAATAAACGTCCTCGACAGTTGTCACCGGAACAGCTGATTAACAATAGCAAAAAACAAAATACTCTAAACAACATACTCAGTTAAGGCCAGTTTACACGGTAATACAATGTATTACGACATGTCGAAAGATGATGTAGAATGAGAAAAATCTTATCATGTAAAAGGAAAATGTATTGAGTAAGAGAGAATACGGATACAAAATCTGACAAGCGGTCGGTAAATGATTTTTTTCTAAACCATTTTAGAAACTTATGTATTCTCATCACACCAGAGGTGTATTTTAACAGAGTATATTGAAGGTGATAGCATTTTTATACGATTAAAAAACAACTAAAATCAACTCGGGAAATTTTCATGTTGTTTTTGTAAATATATAAAACTGCAACCATCTGATTTTTTGTTATTATTTTGGATTTTACTTTTACCATCCGTGTAAACATGAACTATACTTACAAAAGATTTGATTTTTTTCTTTTAAACACGGAGAGAATTTCATAATATTTTGATTCTACAAAGTCGTAATACATTGTATTACCGTGTAAACTGGCCTTTAACAAACTAAACTCAATATGGAAATCAACCACAATGCGTCCTCTGATGTTTTCTCGTGGGACAAATTCTCTAATTTGCTAGATGAAAAATTAAAAGCTGTAGCTAAAAAGAAGGTATTTTTATTAATAAAAACTGAAATAGATGAGCTACGAGAGGAAAATTTAAAGCTTCGGAGTGAGGTAAAAATACTTTCAACACGTATTGAGCAAATTGACCGTAGGTCGCGTTCTACAAATATTGTTGTCAGGGGTCTTGTTAGTGCTAATGCATCTTCCGCAAAAGTAGAGTTTATGGATTTATGTGCTAACAAATTAATGGTACACGCAAATGTTGTAACTGCACGTGTATTGCCAGTTCGAAACTCTTTCGTATTCACAATGGAAACGTTCTTACAAACTGTTAATATTCTCGCTGCTAAGGATAAATTAAAGGGTAGCAACGTTTTTATCCAAAAAGACTATACTAAAGATGAACAAAATATTCGGTACAACTTAAGACTGCTAAACAAAAGAATTTCGAATCTTAATTTGAGCATTAAGATTGGACTTGGTGAATTTTGCACTTTTATTAACAACAAAAAGTACGCCTGGGCGCTTGGTAAAATTGTTGCCTATTCGATTTCGGATGCAGAATATCTAAGAAGTTTGCTTCTCAAAGCCAACTATCCTATTGAAGTCACCGTTAAAGATAATTTAATAATAATGCTGGTGCGCTGGTCTCAAGAAATAAAAATATAATATAGCAATACAATATATGCCGTGTTCTTTCTTATAATGTTGCTAATCTTGATAAAAGTATTCATTTTGGAAATTTTATAACGTACATTAATAAATTTGATATTTTCTTTCTATATGATACCCATGTTTTACCCGATAAACAAACTTACTATTCTAACTTTCTACAAAACTACAACATATACTGGATGAGTGCCAATAAAACCCATAATGCTCGGCGTGCTAGCGGTGGATGTCTCTACGGGTTCAAAAAAGAATTAAGAAAAATATTTCATTTTAAATTTGTAAATCTATCAGACCATATGCCTCTAGGCTTCAAAATCAGCATCCCTATAAACAACAATACATTTAATTCCGATCTACGTCCATAGAAAATCTACTGGAGTAAAACTAATGCTGCTAAATATGCTGAAAATCTTAATGAGCTCTACCGTACTTCTACTTTACAACAAGAAAGTCCTGTAGATGCACTGGTATCAGGTATTAAAAACAAAATTTTACACGCTACCGTCAAAACTAGACACAAATATTGTTTTGAGCCCAAACAAAGGTGGTTCAATTGGAAGTGTGCCCGTCATCGTAGAAATATGTTAAAGTATCTTAAAAAATACCGCAGAAACCAAACAAATACCAACAAATTTAAATATATATAATCCAAAGTCAAATATTTGAATACGTGTCGAAATAGTAAAATCCAGCTGTACAATACTAACCTTAATCAGTTGAATAAAGTAAGAAGCAGCAAAGAGTGGTGGAAATTATCTAATGATCTAAAATCTTGCCCTCATTCTATTCGTGGTGATTTGTGTGCTGACGATTTTTTACAAAACTTTAGAAATATATTACAAAGTTCTAATTCCATAAGTACGTTTCACTGGTGCATGCCTTACAACACGGATGACTTTCTTGATTCTCCAATTAAACTATGTGAACTCTTTTCGGTTTTAAAAGGCTTAAAAGACAACAAATCTCCTGGCTCGGATGGCATTATTTACGAGTTTTATAAATAAGCTCCAGTTAATTTTATTAAAGAGGTGCTAAATGTTCTAAATGTTATATTTCTTAAAGAAAATATACCGTCTACTTTCAAAACTGCAATTCTCATCCCATTATTAAAAAAAGGAGATCCTAACCGTCCCTCTAACTACCGTGGATTATCTTTAATAGATACTTTATGCAAAATTTTTAACAGCATCCTTTTGAACCGTATTACCGATTGGATCAATAAAAACAATATTTTAAATGAATACCAAGAGGGTTTCAGGAAGCAATATTCTACCATCGACAATATTTTCAACCTTATCAATATTGTTCATTTAAACAAATTAAATGGCAAATATACCTATGCGTTCTTCGTCGATTTTTCATGCGCATTTGATTCGATTCCCAGGAATTCTTTGTTTTACAAATTATCTTGTATGGGATTGTCCTCAAAATTAATAAGATTACTTCAGCACTCATATGATAATACTACTAGCAAGATATTGTTTGGAAATACGTTCTCTGATTCCTTTGACGTTAAGCTGGGTGTCAAGCAAGGGGGGCATACTATGCCCAATACTGTTTGCGCTATACTTAAATGACCTTGCCGATATACTCCCTGGTGGAATAAGTGTTGACAACATCGAGATAAAAATTTTGATTTATGCTGACGACATTGTCATACTATCTGACTCGCCGCGTGGTCTGCAAACTATGATTGACTCTCTTTAGGTAGGTAGGTAGAAAGGCCGGTGTGAAGTTTCCCTCACACCTTCACCCAGAGACCAATATGGTCCATTGTGACGCCCTAATTAGAGATAGCCAAGAAGGCATAAGTAGGTGAAATAAGCAGCAGAAGCATAAGACAGATCCGAAAGATGGGTAGAAAAGAAAGGAGGGAAAAGAAGGTAAAGGACCAACCCCGAGAGAAATCCCTTAAACCAAATCCGTCCCCTCGCGCAGCCAGGCCATCCCCATTACGAATCCTATCAGATTCTCGAGTCCGCAACCCGAGACATCCCCTAATTCGCCCAGGAATCTACTGCCCAGCCACCTCAACCTGCTACCCTGCAGCCTGGGACAGTGGCACAGAAGGTGCTCAACTGACTCCAACTCCTCAGGGTCCTCGCACAACCTGCATATATCCGACAAGTCGGATCCCATCCTCACCGCCATCCTGCCTATCATACAGTGGCCCGTGATAATTCCTATCATGGTCCTAACGCAGACCCTGCTCCTGCCCAACAGCGACACCGAATCGGACTTCCTAAGCACCGGCCACAGTGTCCGCGATACCCGACAGTCCGTTCGGCTCCCCCAGGCCCGATTGGTCACGCTCATTATCCATTCCCTAATTCTACTAAAATAGAAGCCCAATGGAGGCCTAACCGCCTCCACACAGTCAGGATCCTCCAACTCTGAGCCCTGTCTTGCCAACTCATCAGCAATCTCGTTGCCGCCTATATCGCAATGACCCGGCACCCAGCATAACCTTAGCAGATACTCCCCTAAGGCTCCCCTCAGAGCCCTCCTACACTCATCAACCAGCTTGGAGTTCACATAACAGCCCCTTACGGCCATAAGAGCCGCCTGGCTGTCCACGTATATAGTGACCTCCGAGCCCCTATCAATGTTGTCCCTCATCAGTTCCACGGCCCTCCAGACCCCCAGATCCTCCGCCTGAAAAACACTGCAGTCGCCAGGAAGCCTATATGACCTTCTTATGTTCAGATCCTCAATGTAGTCCCAGGCAATAGCCACCAGCCTCAATCTCACCCAGGATCCGTGAGTGACCCTGAGTGTCATTCCTCGTAAGTCCTAACTCCCTCAGTCTAAGGATGCTCCTGGCCGCCATTCCCATCACATACTGCTCAATAGGCAGAAGATGTAGAATGACATCCAGGGCAGCCTGAGGAGTACTTCTCATGGCACCTGTCATGCCAATTGAAGCACACCTCTGAGCCTTAGAAAGAAGTTTCCTACGACTTGCCAATCTCAATGATTCCCACCAAACACAGCATCCATACGTAAGAATGGGTCTAACCACCGAAGTGTACAGCCATCCCACCACTGACGGCCGGAGTCCCCAGCTCCTACCTATCGATGATCTGCATCTTTACGTGTACTGTAACTTATGGCATCTAAAAGTCAATCTGACAAAATCCAAAATAGTTGTTTTTCGCAGCGGAACAAGGTTACCCGAAACCCTAACCTGGACTTTTGGAGAAAATGTGGTGGAAATTGTAAATAAATATAAGTATCTTGGAATTGAACTCAGTTACAATTTATCGTTAAGTAAACATTTATCAAGCAAATTATCCACATCAAAAATGGCTTTGTGTTCTTCGTGGTCTAAATACATAAAGCACCCAAAAATATCTAATACAAATAAACTTAAAATCTTTAATGCTGCTTCGCGTTCTATTATGTTTTACGGAGCCCAAATATGGGGCTACAGAAAATACGACATAGTTGAAAAACTGCTTCGTTTTTTCATTAAAAAATGTTAATTTTACCTATCAATACCCCAAACTACATGCTATTATTAGAAACCGGATTAAACTCTTTATATGTCGATACATTAAATCTTCATTTTAATTATATAAGCAAAGTACTGAATATGCCTTTTAGTAGATTACCTCGCCAACTTGCGGAAAAAATAATTGATAAACATACTTTTTGGGCTGAAGATTGGACGAACTTGTGTAGTAAAATTAACTTTGTTCCGGCAAATACTTCCGATATACTCAGCAAACACTGCAAGTCAATTCTTACCCTCGTTGTTTCCTATGAAAAGCTAGACTTAATCACTGCAGCAAGAAATTCTCAATTCCACGACTTATACTCACAGTTAAATTACTCTCCATGGCAAATTGCTATCTCTAATCTAACATCTCGTGCAATAAGTATCCTAATAAGAGCAAGAGGAGGTCTGCTAGACATAAATTCGAGACCTTTCAGAAGTACAACGGTCTGTTTATGCACACTTTGTAACCTCGATGCTACAGAAAACACACTTCATTTTATTGGCATTTGTCCTATTTTTAACGGATACAGACGTAAATACTTCAACAAAAAAATCCTAAACTTATCAGAAGTCTTAAGCATCCTTAATGGTCAGTCCTGTAACTGTTACTTCATGAATTTGTATAGCTTTAGATGATACCCTAAAATAATAACATTTGTGTAATGTAGTTCTTAATTACTTTTTCATGTATTTTAACAGCAATTATTTTGCCAACCTGGCTCACAACTACATAGTTAAGCCAGTTGTTGATATTTATCTATAGTCAAATGAATTTTGTAAATAAATTTAGTTTAATTTTTGTAAAATATGTATAATATATCTATTAAATAAATAAAAAATAATATACCCCTCACCATTGTCCGAGCAGAATACAGAGCAACTAGACAAAAACTAAATAATTTTTACATATACATACATATTTACAATACTTAAAACTTCATTATAAATAAAATTTAAAAAGCGAAAGCTGGTAAATATTTTTTTTAAATCGTTTTTAGAACATAAAAAAATAAAAATATTAAAAAAAATTTTTCTTTTTAAAAAACCAAGATTCGAACCAGGGAACTCTCAGTTTCTAAGTTAACACACCCCCTAGACAACTGGACCATGAACGAGTATCATTAAAATGAAATATGGCACGTTTACCTTTCACAAAATTCAACACAGTTGAGTTGTAATTACTTTTGATGTTTTTGTTCACCGCAATAGAAAAGTTGGGAAATATATTCACCAAAATAGTTTGTGCCACGTGTGTGTGTTTGTTTTTTTTTTTATCTTTTTTGACGAGTTTTTAAGTAGCAAAAAAAGGCTCCACGAAAAGCCCCCCAATGAAATAACGCCCAGGAAATAACCCCTAATGAAATAGACTCCAAAAAATAGGAAATAACACCCAAAAGCAGTGAATGAAATAACATCGAAAAATAAATGAAATAAGCCCCAAAACGAAAACGAAACAACCCCCAATATTTGGAAGTTATTTCATATGAAATAACACCCAATGATGAAAATGAAATAACCCCCAATGAAATAAACCCCATCAGAAACAAAAATGAAATTATGCCCAAATTTCATAAAAGAGTCAGTTTCACCAAGGATTTCAGGAAGTCAATATGGACCAACAGCAAAGTCGCAAAATTATTGAAATGAATCGTGTGGAGGCCCGCAGTTATTATTTCGTTAAAAAGATGAAATAATAAATAAGGGTGATAACGAACATCATATTGGGCATTATGCTAGTACATCATATAGTTAAATCAAGTTCTCTCCTAATAAGGACCCAGAATATAAACACTTTATAGGGTCTTAGATCAATATTGTAGAAATTACAAGCGGAATGACAAACTTATATATACCCTTTTCCACCTGAGGTGAGGGGTATAAAAAGAGTAATTTTTGGGATTTCAGTATTTTGATTATAACTCAGCCATTTTTAAGCCGATTTGACAGATTTATATACCGACGTGTTTATGAAAAAATTTGCCAGTTAGTTGGGCTATAAATCTTGGACTCGGGAAGATCTATGGTTCCCGAAAGTAGGTATTTAAAAAAAAATTATTATTTTGGTCATAACTTTTTCGTATCTGAGCCGATTTTTCCGAGTTTTTCAGAAAATATTTTCTAGTAAAAATTTCCGATCGCTTGATATATAAGGCGTAACCATAGGTCATATTACAGTCAAACAATTCAGCTTATTATACAATTTTTGAAATTTTTTGTATGGGAGGTACCACGCCCACTTCTCCAACCCCGCCCACATTTTGTGGGTTGGTGTGTATTTATAATTTGAATGTTTGCACCTAATTTGGAAACTTTGGCTCTTGCCGTTCTTTAGATATACAGAAAAAAGCAATAAAAATACAACAACAATAAGGGATTTTTGGAAAAAATTAGAGGCAGTCGTGGTTTTTTGGTCATATCTCAGCCATTTGTGGACCGATCTTGCTGAATTTCAATAGCACGAAATTGTGGACTATATGTGACATAAATGTAAAACAACCTAGCCGCTATCATGTATGGAGTCTCCGGAAAACACATATGAAACGTAAAACGGACAGACGGACAGACATCGTTAAATCAAGCTCTCTCCTCATAATAACCCAGAATATATACACTTTATAGGGTCTTAGATCAATAGTGTAGAAATTACAAACGGAATGATAAACTTATATATACCATTTTCCACCGGGGAGAAGGGTATAAAAACACTTTTCTAGAAGATTTTCATTATCTTCATCAGCCATTTGAACATACCTTCAAAAACCTATCACACATATGAATGCCTGAAATTTCATTAATAAAAATACGAGAATTAAAATAATATTATTGAATTTAACGAATTTCCAAACAAATTCATAGGTCATCAAAAATAGCCGATTAATAAAATAGTTAAAATCGCCATGTCGCCAAATCATAAATTAGGTCGCCAAACATGTTTGAAAATCGCCACGTTTGGCGAGAAATCGCCACATCAGGGGGGTTACCGCGTATTTCGATTCGAAAGAAATCATTTACGGATTCGAACAATTTGTACTGTGTATTACGATTTTCGTAATATTTGTTTCGAATAAACGGACGTTTTTCACACTTCATTGAAAACAAAAAATCAATTTCTTAAAATAGACTCTCTATTACGAACAAATATTGTTCATCAAATTTCCCATTTTTTAAAAAATACAACCTCTGTAATCGTTTCGAACGATTACGAAAATCGTAATACACAGTACAAATTGTTCGAATCCGTAAATGATTTCTTTCGAATCGAAATACGCGGTAACCGCCCTGACAACCCTGATGACGAGTTGTGTTTACCTTTTTAAATTCGCCTTAGTTCGAACTGTCAAAATGATGGCGTTTCGACACCACCTGAGAAAAGTGTAATTATTTACAAGGTGGTGTTAAGGAACAGCTGACGTACTTTTTTTGTTTTCGTTGTTTTGTTGTATAAAATATATCGCAGTATTTTGTAAAGGTAGACAACACAACACAATGAATGGAATTGTAAAAGATAATATCACTGCAAATTTGTTCTATTTTGATCACAATTCTTATTAGTGTGTGTATTCATTGCGATCAAACATGGACAAATTTGCTGTGATATTATCTTTTACATTTTCATTAATTTTAATACATATCTTAAGTTTTGTGTTGTCGTCCACCTTTACAAATACTGAGGTATACTTATGTATGTGCGGGTTCAGACACGTCAAGTTTGACTCTTCAAGTCTGGATCTTTTAGGAGAGATGGGAAAAGAAATGGCATTCTCTTTTCCCTTCTCTCCTAAAAACTCAAGACTTGACGAGTCAAACTTGACGTGTGTGAACCGGCACTATGTATTTTATAGATAACTAGCCATTCCCGAGGCGTTGCTCGACCAGAATAAATTTTTTACTTACTACTAGGCTTGCCAGATTTGAAATCCATAAAAACAATACATTGAGAAAAATGGCAGTACATTTATGTAAAATTTAAATTCTATTTACTTAAAAGCATATAACTAAATAAATAAAGGAAATCACGATGGGTAGTGCAGTTTGCAAACGATGCAAATGCGTGCAAAAATACACACATTTGCACAACAAAATTGACGTATTTGCAATTTGCTCTTTTTACTTCGTTTACACTTAAAAAACCATGAACAAAAGACCTGCCGCTAAGCTACTGGGAATTTTTTTATAATTTTATGGTTTCTATATCTTTCAGAAATGTAATCAATGTTTAGTTTTTACCATTTTTATAACCTTCAAGGATTTTCAGGACACGCACAATATTTTTCTAAAGGCCCCTATTACGGTTGAGTTGAGTTGTAATAAATACAACTGGTTGTGATCAGTTGTAATTTTTGTTATGTTTTTGTTCACCGCAATTTAGCAAAGTTGTAAACCATAATACAAAAATTTAAAAACCGTTGTAAACCGTAATAGGGGCCTAAGTTAAAATATACCTACTTCACTACTTGTTAACGATTAGTAGTTTTGTAATTGAAAACACAACTTACTTCAGCGAAACATTTTGGCAAAACTGAAATGTGACGCAAGAATCATTCGAGTAACGGTTAAGGGAATAGCTTTGTTAAATTCGCCTAGGGAACAGCGGATAATGGGATAAACAAACATAAAGAACAACTAACACAATTGATGCATGCCGGTTTATTTGATTGTCATTTGTCAAATAGAAGCGAAAATGTGGCCGAAACCTACCTGCACAATCGATGCATCACGGTCTGAAAGGGGTATTTACTCTTATAAATGATAGAAACTCATCTACACGGTTTTAAACCCCGTTTGGCTAAGAAACCATAAAATTTTTTATTCTGTTGCTTTTAAAATTTGTCGCAAATTTGCTTTACGATCCGTAACATGCCAATTATTTTTTTAAAACGCAAAATATAGGATTTACTATATTGTTTATAAAGTCAAGGTAGGCTTGAGCAAGTTCATTTACAAAAAATTGGCTTTAAACAGGAGAACAAAAATTTTGGGACAAGTTATCTTTTACGGCTGGGTAGCTTTTTAAAAATCTTTCAACTGCAGGCATGAGTAAGCCATCGAGTAGGTAGGTGGCGCAGAAATTTAAACCACCCCAAAATTCAAACATTGCTTTCAGATTTTCAGTCGTTTTAGTGGATGTCGAAAATTATTTATGTATGTATATAAGTATGTACTTTGTATGTGTATGTAATTTCACCATGATATTAACTCTTTCTTTATTTATTTATTTATTCACAAGTAATATAATAAGCCTCATAGGCCAAAAACAATTTTATATTACAAAGTATATATACACCTGATAAGACATTCCATTAAATTCCTAAAAAAATATATGTGTTTACAAAATACAAATACCATATAATCCACTTTTGGCTCCCCAGCCAGTAAATGACAAGTCCAACTCAACGAAGTGGCAGCAATTCTTCGTATGCCCCTCTTGGTGGCTTTCGCATTCGGTCGAGGGGCGGTCGAGCGGAAAGAAAGACTGAAGGCGGGATGGAGGGTGAACAGCGTTACCATGTTTAAACGGCTTTCTTTTTCTTTTGAGTACGGCAAGTATTGCTTTAATAGATCTCCTCTAAAACTTATGTATGTGCGGGTTCAGACACGTCAAGTTTGACTCTTCAAGTCTGGATCTTTTAGGAGAGATGGGAAAAGAAATGGCATTCTCTTTTCCCTTCTCTCCTAAAACCACAAGACTTGACGAGTCAAACTTGACGTGTGTGAACCGGCACTATGTATTTTATAAATAACTAGCCATTCCCGAGGCGTTGCTCGACCAGAATACATTTTTTACTTACTACTAGGCTTGCCAGATTTGAAATCCATAAAAACAATACATTGAGAAAAAAGGCAGTACATTTATGTAAAATTTAAATTCTATTTACTTAAAAGCATATAACTAAATAAATAAAGGAAATCACGATGGGTAGTGCAGTTTGCAAACGATGCAAATGCGTGCAAAAATACACACATTTGCACAACAAAATTGACGTATTTGCAATTTGCTCTTTTTACTTCGTTTGCACTTAAAAAACCATGAACAAAAGACCTGACGCTAAGCTACTGGGAATTTTTTTATAATTTTATGGTTTCTATATCTTTCAGAAATGTAATCAATGTTTAGTTTTTACCATTTTTATATCCTTCAAGGATTTTCAGGACACGCACAATATTTTTTTTAAGGCCCCTATTACGGTTTACAACACAACTCAGTTGAGTTGTAATAAATACAACTGGTTGTGATCAGTTGTAATTTTTGTTATGTTTTTGTTCACCGCAATTTAGCAAAGTTGTAAACCATAATACAAAAATTTAAAAATTACAACTCAACTGAGTTGAGTTGTAAACCGTAATAGGGGCCTAAGTTAAAATATACCTACTTCACTATTTGTTAACGATTAGTAGTTTTGTAATTGAAAACACAACTTACTTCAGCGAAACATTTTGGCAAAACTGAAATGTGACGCAAGAATCATTCGAGTAACGGTTAAGGGAATAGCTTTGTTAAATTCGCCTAGGGAACAGCGGATAATGGGATAAACAAACATAAAGAACAACTAACACAATTGATGCATGCCGGTTTATTTGATTGTCATTTGTCAAATAGAAGCGAAAATGTGGCCGAAACCTACCTGCACAATCGATGCATCACGGTCTGAAAGGGGTATTTACTCTTATAAATGATAGAAACTCATCTACACGGTTTTAAAACCCGTTTGGCTAAGAAACCATAACATTTTTTATTCTGTTGCTTTTAAAATTTGTCGCAAATTTGCTTTACGATCCGTAACATGCCAATTATTTTTTTAAAACGCAAAATATAGGATTTACTATATTGTTTATAAAGTCAAGGTAGGCTTGAGCAAGTTCATTTACAAAAAATTGGCTTTAAACAGGAGAACAAAAATTTTGGGACAAGTTATCTTTTACGGCTGGGTAGCTTTTTAAAAATCTTTCAACTGCAGGCATGAGTAAGCCATCGAGTAGGTAGGTGGCGCAGAAATTTAAACCACCCCAAAATTCAAACATTGCTTTCAGATTTTCAGTCGTTTTAGTGGATGTCGAAAATTATTTATGTATGTATATAAGTATGTACTTTGTATGTGTATGTAATTTCACCATGATATTAACTCTTTCTTTATTTATTTATTTATTCACAAGTAATATAATAAGCCTCATAGGCCAAAAACAATTTTATATTACAAAGTATATATACACCTGATAACACATTCCATTAAATTCCTAAAAAAATATATGTGTTTACAAAATACAAATACCATATAATCCACTTTTGGCTCCCCAGCCAGTAAATGACAAGTCCAACACAACGAAGTGGCAGCAATTCTTCGTATGCCCCACTTAGTCGCTTTCGCATTCGGTCGAGCGGAAAGAAAGACTGAAGGCGGGATGGAGGGTGAACAGCGTTACCATGTTTAAACGGCTTTCTTTTTCTTTTGAGTACGGCAAGTATTGCTTTAATAGATCTCCTCTAAAACTATAATTAATATTTTCTTAATATAGGAGGTTTAGTGGCCCTGAACGCTCTCCTAGTTAGTACCAGTTTAAGGAATACAAAGTACCAAAAAAATCCCTCTTACAGATTCTCATTCACTCAGGACATTGCATGTTCAATTTGATGTTTCTAGGTCCAATATTAACAGAAATTCAAAAGGTACCAGTTTAAGAACAAAAAAAGTTCCAAAAGGTCCCTCTTACATATTCGTATTAAATCAGGACATTGCATGTTTAATTTGATGCTTCTAGGTCCAATATTAACAGAAATTCAAAAAGTACCAGTTAAAGAACAAAAACAGATTCTCATTAACTCGAAAAGTACCAGCTAAAGACTAAAAAGGTACCAAAAAGTTTCCCCATAGAGTCTTATCACTCAGGATATTGCATGTTGAATTTAATGTTTCTAGATTAAATATTACGGGAATTAAAAAAGTACCAGTTGTACACACAAAAAGCTAAAGAAAGAAAATTTATTTCTCCCCATTGAAGTATCAAAAATTTCAATATTGTAGTGGGTGACCATTTAATACGTATATGCCAAAGAATGGAGAAAAATACTTTTCAAAAAAAATAACCTACAATAGTTACGAATTTCACCCCTTAAATGTTCGAATTTCGAAAAAGGACCACATTTGTATTTTTAATATCAGTTTATAACGTGATATAATGTTTATTACGTTTATTGGTTTTAAAGATAGGCGGGGTGACAAAAAAAGTACCAAAATGCAGGTTTTACTCATTCACTGCCTAAAAGGGCCGAATTAAAAAAAAGTACCAGACACCTGTCCGCTTATTTTTCTAAAGAACAACGATAAATATTACCAGCCGTATTCATAATGAAAATTTGGCATAAAGCAAAAAGTTTATTCATAATACACTAACCAAACTCTGGCCAACGTTTTGCTAAACTCTTGTTAACGAGCTGCCAAACGTTTACCAACTTGTAAAAAACACCCGTTTAATGTCAAACAATTTTGTTCGTTTTTTAATTAATTTTTTTTTTTTAATTTACTGTCTTTTACTTAATTTATTTAATTTTTAAAACTTTTTAAAATTTTTATATGTGAAGGGAAAAACAAAAAAGGAAAAAATGACAAATTCAGCGATGATTAATGCAAAACGTGTTGCATTTTTGAGTAATACAATGTGGCATCATCAAAATTCAGAGTTGATTTATTAAAAGTTGGCAGATGGAGAAAAGTTCGTTATGAATTAACTCTGTGCCAACAAGCTGCTAAGCTTAATCGGCATTCTAGTTAGCAGCTCGTTGTACGTAGTGTACAAACTGTGGCTAACTTTTTGTTATGAATACGGCTGTACATTTTTTTCTGTCTCTTTTAGTTTAGGAGATATACGGGCCTGTTCTGCAAATCACGTGATCTCAAATCACGTGTTTTGGAAATCACACGTGTGATTTTGTGGTGTTTTGGAAATTATACCGTTTTTGTGTTTCTCGGTGTGCTTTCGGCAATTGAAGATCACACCAAAACACACAAAAACGGGACACTAAAATATCACACGTGTGATTTTAGTAGGCACGTGTGATTTGAAATCACGTGATTTGAGTAAAAGTGATTTGCAGAGCAGGCCTGATAAGTGAGGTTAGATTGTGAGGTTTAGGGCACCTGCACCCTATCCTAAGCATTTAATTGGACCCATATATAGCCTATGTCCGTTAGGAGGTTCCATTCTTCTTTTTGTTGAAAAAATTTTTTAAATCGGACCGCTAGTTCCGGAGATTACAAACATAAAAATATACACATTTTCAGCTTTATAATATTAGAATGCATGTATAAATGTAAACAAAAAATATTATTATATTAGTTGCGTTCGAGAACACAAAAGTTTTTACTATTTTTTACTAAACTTTACTGCATTTTACGAAATTGCGTTCGAGTACACAAAATACAGTAAATGAGAACATAAATTGAGAGCGAAAAGTGACAGTTCTTGTCTGAGTACTTACAAATTTTTACTGCAGAAATTTTTGCAGTAAAATTTAGTAAGTCAATTGTGAAAAAATTGTTAAATAAAAGAAAAGTTGAAATAAAAATTAAACCAAAACAAAAAGTGAATTAATTAATTAAACTTGTTTGTGAAGCAAGTATTTGGCTAAATACAAACTTTTGAAATTTTTTTTGTTATGTTTATTTTTTAGAGTTGTAAAAGTGTGAAGTATTTGGGTACTTAAGTAATCAATAGCAAAAAAATTATTCATGTTCTTTTAAATAATTTAATAATTTCTTTTAATTTATTTTCAAATAAAATAAAAAACAAACAAATATGAAAGTTAACATAAAATAGTTTGTTTGTATTTTCCAAAAATGTTCGTGTTATACAAAGTATTTAATCGAGTACCGATAAGAAAACGATTTAAGTAGTCAAAAGTGTCAATATTTTTCAACACTTCAATTATTTGCCATCAGCTGTTGCCTTTATTTTACGAATTTTTACAAATTTTGCGTTCGCGTACTTTTTTGGACAACAGCTTTTTGTGAGAGAAATTTTTTTAGTTTACTCATTTACTGCATTTTACTGTAAAAGTACTCAAACGCAACAATTAATAAAAAGTCAATCTTCGCCGATTAAATATGACTTGCTTATTTTTTTCCATCATTTTAAACAAAATTAAACTTTTTGTGGTTTTCAAAACACCCTAAAATCGCTATTTTGATTTTTAAATCACAAGTGATTTGAAATCTTGTGATTATCAGAATATGCCTACAATCCAACAAAAGTAATAGTTATACGCAGTTAGTAAAAATTAAGATATAGAGATATTTTACTTTATTTTATATTTATACAAACATTTTAAAAGCTGTTACTATACTCAAGATGATTTTTTATTTTTTTTGTTTTTAAACTACATTATTATTACAAAATTTCAAACTCTTTCTATTGCTAAATCAAATAGTGGTTTATGAGTGAGTGTGAGTAGGTTTGTGTTAAACATTAATATAAATTAAATTTCATACAACTGTTTTGTATTATTAACTCTTAATTGATTAAATAAATAAAAACAAAAATAAAAAAGAAAAAAATTATAAGACAATGAGCCGTGGAGAAATGTTTCCTTTAATAATTTAATTGTATTTAAACTCTGTATGTATTTTACATTATCTTTTATGTGTAAATATTTGTTCTATGTACAAGAATATTTCTGTGGCATTTTGACAAAACATCTTAAAAGTCAAATTTTAAAAGTTGAAACAAATGTTGTTAATCATATGAATTTTCATTCAAAAAACATTTTTGCTAACGTTTTTAAAATTTTGTATTATAAACGATTTTTTTTTTTTAATTTTGGTTTTTTTTTTATCATTTAATAAAAATGATTTTTTCGCCGAGTGTTTTTTAAAACTTTTTTGTTATCTTATCTAGACTTAAGATGTTTTGTCGAAATGCCACAGAATTTAAATGACGTTTTACGCTTGGCGTAGATTTATAGACTATACGACTCTTTTTTTTTTGTTCTAAATAAAATAAATTTTATTTTGCTGGGGGTACGTTAACATTTAAAAACGTTTTGATGTTAACAAACGGATATTGTTTAAGCATTAGTATCACTAGTTGCGGCCGTTGATGACGTTTTTAAAATGTGCTGTTGGGATGGAGAGGATGACGAAGGTTTTGTTAAGGACGAAGAGGTGGCCTCCTTAAGTTTTGCTGAGGGATGTTGAGCCAATGAAACCACCTTCATGTTTTGCAATGACTTAAGATTAATGTTACCACCTTGAAAGTTAGGCGATAAAAATATTTGACCACCACCTTGTACGGCTAAAACGACGCGATTTGGTGTGGTTGTTGCATTTCCACTGGTGGCAGATTTACTAGTCAAATTCTTTGAGAAAAAATAAAAATAAATATGTATTTGTTTAGTATGTACATATGTATATATTTTAACTTTATATATATAAATCTTACTTGCTGCTGTGATTGTACAATAATATTTTTATTTATTGTTTGTACTTGGGATGAGGCGGGCTGTAATCTTAACGTTTGACCAGTTGAACCTACAAGTATTGTTTTTGGCGTATTGGAGTTGGGGGTCGTTATGCTATTATTCATATTATTGCTTATTGCTTTTGTATTCGATACATTTACACGGTTTGCCGTTGATACAATTTGTGGTAATTGCTGCACCCTTAATATTTGATTACCCATTATTACCGTTTGCAATTGGTTAGACGCTGTAGTAATATTTGCTGTCGAATTTTGGCTGGTTATTATATTGCCGCTCTTTTGAAGTAATTGTTGAATGTTTGTCTTAATTAAATTAAAAGAATGATAGTAAAACAAGAAATTTTTAGCTTTGATTTTCTATTTTTATTAAATTTTCTATTTAATTTTGGTGAGACTTTTAATTTTAGGCAGGAACAAAGAATGTTTTTTTAATATAATTTTTTTTTTGCGAATTTGTGGTAATACAGGGTGGACCATACAAGTCACTTAATATTGTATTTTTGATAAATGTAATTTTATTCACAATTTATTAAGCGAATTGCATAGTCTTGCGCCAAAATTTCATGTTCAATTTGTATCTTGTACGGAAACAGCAATGAATTTTTTCATTATTCCCAGCAGTAAAGTTCCGGACATTTAAATCTGAGTGGCACTTTAACGAGTCGATGTTTCAGGGTTTTCATTTATGCTCGCCCGAGTTCTGTCGATATTATCATCGCTTCGTACTTTAAGTGCTCTTCCACTCCGTGTAGTGGAACAAATATTATTCGGCCAAAGTTCGGTGTTCGGCGAAATTTTTACCTAACTTTACCAAGCACCGAACTTTTTTATGAAATTTCATATTTATTATCTTGTGTGTTTATGAAATTACCACATTTAGAAGTCCAAGAATAACAGGGTGAAAATATTGTTGAAAATTATATCAAAATGTATTTTATTGAACCTTTTAGTCCTCGAAATACAGATACATATACCTATTTCAATAACGGAACTCCAGTCCATTTATAAATATTAAGGCTGTAACCAGAAAGAACCTTTCAGCACCACCAACCAGCTAATTATTTAGTGCTTCTGAACAACTTTATTCAGATCGAAAAAATAATCTACATAACATAACAAATTGCTTTTTATCCATTATAATACTTAAATAAAAAACTTTGAGTACTAATATGTATTCTATATTGTATAATAGTATCATGTTTTTCTGCGAGTATATTAAACTCTTTTTCTATTTTCTATTTTTTTTTTTAACTATAAAATAGTTTTATAACTTTAAAAAGTTAACAAAAAGTTCGGGTTTGGCCGAACTTTGCAAAATGTACCAAAGTTCGGGTTAGGGTTTGGGTTCGGTCTAAAAAAGTGGGTCCAGTCGGACACTATAAATAACAGATCTCGATGACTAAAAACGAGCTACGGTTTGAAATGATTCATTGTGTTAAAAAAATTTCGAAATTTTCTTTGGGTTTGAATAATTTTTGGGTTTGAATTATTGAATTTTGGCCAGCAAAATATAGCACCCGCTTCACTCTTGTGTTGTGAGTATAACAACATGTAATCGTTCGAGCAAAAAAATGTTTTTATTAAGAACATTAAAAAAAAAAACAAATGTAATTCAATTCAATTAAAACAAGAAAGAGTGCTATATTCGGCTATGACAAATCTAACGGGCCTCTGCATATTTTTTAATTAAATATTAATTAACATAGCGAATTGCACACTAATTAATAATTCTTAATCTAATTTAAATTATTTAATCGCCAGAGGAGCTGAAAACGGAGCCATTTCTTATACCAAGTGGCGTTTGGTTAAACAAAAACTTATGGGTGTATTTAAGAAGATACTCAGGGAAAATCCAGAACCACCTCCACAATGCGATTATGCTGGCTGGTGCCAGGGTCACGTGAAGCTAATGGCTTGCATGGATGAACGCGTCGGCGTCGCTACTACAGCTCACCATTGATGTGATAATAGTTAGCGACTTCTTTGATCACTTAAGTGAAATGTGATGATGCTTGCTGGAGTGAGGACGTACTCCTGGAAACCGACCAAAAGTTGTTTGCGAAAGGTACAGGTAATAAAAGATCCAGTTTCTTAGCTAACAACTCGTCAAATATCTCCATTCTATCTGATAACAGTGATGAAGACACGACAACTGTTGCTCTCAGGACATGCGACGCAATAGTCTGGAGGGTCTCAGGATATATGACGCACGATCACGGACAAGATCCACCCAGTTGGCTCATCCGTGATTTCGTAGTAAAGTCTGCAAGCAATGGGAAACCAATTGTCATCTGTGCTGAAGCTAATGAGCACCACAATATCTGGGGTAGTACGGATACGAATGTACGGGGTGAGTTACTATTTTCCTTTCTTATTAATAATAAATAAGGAGTAGTAAATAGGGGCTGCGAGCCTACGTTTGTTGTAGCAAATAGGAGTGAGGTTCTTCATGACATGCTAGTTAGCATTAACAACATTGATATTCCATGAAATTGGACGGCCTCTGAGGACGAACGAAATAGATAGTGGGATCCTGATATTGCGCAGGCAAAAAGGGGCTGTCGTCAGTTGTTGGTTACATCGACAAAAAGGAATGCTTGGAGGAACTTCTGTAGTGGCACGAAGACAAACTGTTTACGTTAAATAATGGCTTCAAGTTCGGTTGTCCCGACCTATATCCAAAAATCGGATGGTGGTTGGACTATGAAAAGGCAAGAAACACTCGAGGTGTTAATTGATACACACTTTCCTTAATTCTCAAGGGAGTGTCGCTACCCACCCCTACATCTCTTCCGATGCACTATGGTAGGAATAAGTCGGCTATCGAAAGGAGTGCACACTAGTGGTAGGGGCCCTTCAACAACGTCAAGCTCACTTTCCTAAATTCCCAAGGGCGTTTGCGGGATCTCGGTTGTGTGTCGATACCCACAACTACATTTATTCCGATGCACTATGATAGGAATAAGTCGGCTATCGACAGGAGTGCACACTAGTGGTAGGGGCCTTTCAACAACGTCAAGCTCACTTTCCTAAATTCCCAAGGGAGTTTGCGGGATCTCGGTTGTGTGTCGATACCCACAACTACATTTATTCCGATGCACTATGAAAGGAATAAGTCGGCTATCGACAGGAGTGCACACTAGTGGTAGGGGCCTTTCAACAACGTCAAGCTCACTTTCCTAAATTCCCAAGGAAGTTTGCGGGATTTCGGTTGTGTGTCGATACCCACCCCTACATCTATTCCGATGCACTATGATAGGAATAAGTAGGCTATCAACAGCAATGCCCACTAGTGGTAGGGGCCGTTCAACAACGTCAAGCTCACTTTCCTAAATTCCCGAGGAAATTTGCGGGATCTCGGTTGTGTGTTGATACCCACCCCTACATCTATTCCGATGCACTTTGATAGGAATAAGTCGGCTATCGACAGGAGTGCACACTAGTGGTAGAAGCCCTTCAACAAAGTCAAACTCAAAACAGACGTGGCATAACCATACAAAACAGCTGTTTTAACCAACCTTATGGGCAACACTGCATTTGGTTATAGGTGACTTACCATAACGACATAACCATGACCATAC
Organism: Pollenia angustigena; assembly: GCA_930367215.1. Classification (NCBI taxonomy): domain Eukaryota; kingdom Metazoa; phylum Arthropoda; class Insecta; order Diptera; family Polleniidae; genus Pollenia; species Pollenia angustigena. The sequence goes on from OV884056.1 coordinate 18,051,152, forward strand.
AACCCATGTTTAAGTCAAGTCTAATTTGATCTTCAGTCCGGACTCCATCTATGCATCAATGAGGAGTCTGGGGATTGAGGATGGCATATGTAAATTAGTAGACCATCTACTTAGGAATAGGGTAGTTGGCTCTACGATAGGTAAGTGTTCAGAGACAGGGGTACTCGTCAAGGAGGAGGACCGAAGATGGATGACATGAGGATTAAAATGCCCATCACGGGAAAACATTTGAAACTGCAGCCCAATTATGAATAAAAATTCTTCGGGAGTTTTCTCCCTTCTCCCATTTTTCCTATGTAAATTGAATTGTAAAAATGGGAAAAGGGAAAAAATTCCCGAGGAATTTGTATTCATAACTGGGCTGATAATGTCTCAGAGTATGGAGGCTGCATTCAAGACACTCAGCACCAGAAGCATATCGTGTGGACTGGGTGTTAATCCGTCTAAGACGGAGTTGGTACTCTTTAGGAGGAAATATGTGATCGAGAGCTTCAGACTTTCGAGGTTCAAAGGACTGAACTTCAACACTCCAATAACGCCAAATATTTGGGAGTGGTTCTAAACAGTAGGTTGTCGTGGGGACTGAATAAACAGATGAGAGTAGAAAGGACAATAACTGATATATGCGTGCACGGGTTCAATGGTGCAATCGGCAGAAACTGGGGTAGGGGCCCGCGGTGTGTCAATTGGATCTTAGAGACTGTACCTAAGCCGACTGTGTTTTACGCGGTTTTTGTTTGGTGGACTGCGATAGATAAAGGCACATACGGTGCCATGCTTGAAGAGGTACAGGCCGGTAGCATTTATAATCACTGTATCAATGCGTTTCATCCCAAGAGACGGCTAGACGCGGCGCACAACTAGTCGACTCGTGCTTATGGCATATCCCTAACTAAGGGTTTATACTGATGGTTCGAGGAAAGGAAGTAGAGTTGGCGGGGGTTTCTTAAATTATTTTTTATATAATTAAATTGTATTTTTTATTTTAGATACCTCGATTTTCTTTGGAAATCATCTTCAGGATTTTCTTTTTTAATGAAAAATTGTTAAATTTAGAACTTTTGGCATCTGAAGAAAAAAATTAATTTAATATTTCTTTCAATAAACATAACATAAAATTAAAAATTCGTTGGCTTTACAATGGCTCACTGTAGATCACTTATCAAGCGTGAGTCTTATAGACTTGCACAGCTGGGACGGATTTGCGAATCCTCCTGCTCCATAATGACCTGGCTATGATGAACATAATGGCCTGGCTATGATGACAGGAGAACTACCTTTCTACTTAGGTTCAATAGGAACCAGATTTTAACAGTGGTCTCAGTTGTGACTGGGCACTGGCCTGTGGGCACTTATGCAAGGAGAATCGGTCTGGAATTCAATGACTACTGCGGAATTTCATGACGAGAAGAAAGAGGAAACCATATAATTTTCTTTGTTAATGTCCTGAAATTCTAGACATTAGGGAAAAATACCTGAGAAAACCTGTTTGGAGGATCAATATAGGATAGAACTAAGGTCGCTTCTTTTCTTCATTAGGAAGACAAATTGTAGGATGCGCTTTGGCGCTGTGTATGACAAAGGGACCCAAGTGAGCTGTCTCTCGATGGCTGCTCACGGAACCTAACCTAAAGACCCTCGAGTTAGAGCTTGTGGAGGTTCTGCCATTTTGATAAAAGCCCGAATCAAACACAACTTAATGTGTGATCATTGTGAAGATTATCGGCAAGCAACGAACATTTGCGTTGAAGAGTAATATCGAAACCTAGCAATTTCATCAATTGACGCTGGAGTCTTACAAGGCAGCATCATGGACCCGCTATTATACTTAATATATACTTTGGACATGTCAACAAACAACTACACCCAAGCTTCAACATTTGTGGATAAAACAACTTTTCTAGCCGTACACGAAAATCGTCATGCAGCATCTCGTTACTTACAGGATCATATACTTCAACTGGAAATGTGGTTAAAACAATGGAGGATAAAGGTCAAAGAGCAAAAATGAGTACATATAGAATTAATTTTGCGTCGGGAAGCATGGTTCTCAACACCCACATGTTAAATATCTCGGTATACATCTAGATCGGCGTTTAACGTGAAAATGGCATACAGAAGCAAAATTAACTCATATTAAACTGAAACCAATTCAAATTTATTGGCTTATTGGAAGAAATTCTGTTCTCTCTCTTAAAGCCAGTCTGGTGCTACGGTATTTAGTTGTGGGATACTGTTTTGGCATCGAATATCGAAAAAATTCAAAGGCGCCAAAATAAACTTCTTCGAATAATCATAGCTGCCCCTTGGTATGTTAAAAACTCAAATACTCACAAGGATCTCAATGTGCCTTTAGTTAAAACTATGATTACGAAATATCTAGTACAATATTCAGAAAGGCTCAAAGAAGGGTGTAAAATAAGACAAAAGGGGTCAAAGTTCCCCCTCCCTACATCTTTCTAACTAATCAACCGATATCCTATAATTTTTATCATTTAGTGCGTGAAATAGGCCAAAAGGGGTAAAATATCCCCGTCCCTATATATTCTTAACTAATCAATCTGTTTTCTTTAAACTTAGCATGCAGACACTGTAACATCTAAAAGAAACTTAAAGATATACTTTTGGAACTTCCAACATTTCGGGCGTAAAAAAGTGCAAAACGGGTAAAAGCTCCCCTTACCCATGGCTTCTTAATTAATTATCCGATAATAGTTTCAAGTCTTGATAGAAATTAAGGCTATAAATTTTACAATTTAGGGTAAAAGCACCCGCCTTTTTAAATTTCCCGATGTCCACACAAAAAACATAAGTCATGTGTGTGTGTCTGGCAGAAAGAGCTATTTTGGCAGCAAAAAATGTGGACGTCGAAGATTTAACTTCAAGATACAGCAGCCGTTGCTAGGCGACTTAGCATCATACAAATCGATCGATACAATAAGCGATGTTAATAACTAAGCTGTAAATTATCCAACAAAGTTTTAGCTCTTTGGATTTGCCAGGCATGCTACCACACTTTCTACGACTGAAAGTATGATCTCAGGTTATTCTACTTCGGAATATGAACCAACCTTGGCTGTGCAATGGTACACGATTGGTCATTAAAAAATTTATGAAAAACTTTATCGAACCACCATTTTGAATGGTTAATTCCAAAAGGAAAATGTTTTGCTGCCACGAACACCGATGATTCCCACAGGCGTCCCAATGGAATTCAAATGCGTTCAATTACCTATTAGGTTGGCATTTGCAATGACAATCAATGAGTTGCAAGGCCAAACGATGTCTGTTTGCGGCTAAAATTTGTGCACACCATGTTTTTCACACGGACAGTTATAAGTGGCATGTTTTTGCGTCGGATTAAAAAAACATCACTTTTTTTTGTTTAACGAACAGAAATAAAGAAATAAATGGTTATTTTTTTTTTTTTTTCATTGCCGATTATGGTATGTATATATGTATATATATGTACATATTGATTCCTATGGTTCCAGGCTGGAAAAAAGGGCCACAATGGTCAAGGGGAGAGTCTCGGATGGTCTCTGGAGCTCCCAATAAATTCCGAGTTTGTAAAGGATCCTTGTGACGTCGTGGCGGATGATTGGCGCCAACCTAGAAACCAATATCACAACCTTTGCTGTGGCGAACAAAAGCATGTCTGGAGGCTTAAGCTGGCAGCCCCTGCACTGGATTCGGGAGCTCTCGGCTAATCACTATACCGATTGACACCAAACTAGGACAATATAATAGTTTAGTCTGGAGCCAGGCTTCTCTTAAGTTTAATCCCGATAGGTGGCGCTGTTGTAGTAATATATATGTATTTTTTTAATTTATGGTACGATTTAGCTGAAATCAGTCTTATCTTGTTTATCTTAAATATTTGAAATTATTAAAAAAAAAAATAGATTCTAGAACATTTGAACAGAAATAGGATGCTTAGCAACTGTTTTTTCGGGTTAAGAACTGGAGGTAGTACAACTTCCTTATTACTGAGCTTAACTGAACTTGTTCCCCAAAACTTCAAAATTAGAAAAATCTCAAGACTAATATCTCTTGACCTAAGTAAGGCATTTGATACGATTTACTACTGGCTTTGATTACTTTGTTAATTTTATTGGTTCCACTCAATGCAGAACCTTTCTATTTGCTGATGACATCAATATTTTGTTAACGAGAGAAACTTACTTCTTAGATTGCCACGAGGAACCATTACACTGTGTCACAAATTTTCAACAAAGTCGTGACCAAATGAATCTGGTCCGAATGTAAAGTCAGAATGGTCAAAAGTAGAACATTTTTCGAGATATTCCAAAATAACCGTTATTGGCGGTTTTTAAAAAGATGATGTCACTTTAATAAAAGTATCTTTGAAAATATTCGACGGATTTGTTATTCCTTTATTTTTATTCAAAGATAATGAAATAATTAAAACAACCTCAGGTCGTTTGTAAAAATTGGTCAAGAAATGACAAAGTTACATTGGACCAAAGTTCAAATTTCACAAAAATTTTAATAATACATATTTAGCAATTTTGTACTTTTCAACTTTTTTTTTTAAACCAAACAATAAAATAAAAATATAGTATCAAAAAGTAATTTCAATTTTTGGGAATACAAAATTTTAATTTCAAAAGATTTTGTTATTCGTGCTTAATTCCCAGTTTTTATTCTTGATAAAAACACTTGAAATTTATTGTTGATGGGATAAGCTATTCCTATGCATTTCACTGGTTGCTTAGGCCAGATCATCAGGAAACTTCATCCATAAAGATTTTAGAAAAACTAAAGATATTAAACCAAATAAAACTGTTAAACGTATAAGACTTATAGCAACAGTTTTACTTGTAACAATATCAAAGCTTTAACAAAACACATCAACACTAAAAAAGTGGGTTTATCTCATCTTACATTCCCCACTACAATTAGTTGAAATTCTCTCAACATTAATTGTAGTTGTAAGTAGGTTAAGAAAAACAAAATAAAAAACAAACAACAACTTACAAGAGATGTTGTCAATTAAGTGTTTTTTATATAAGTCTTATACGTTTAACAGTTTTATTTGGTTTAATATCTTTAGTTTTTCTAAAATCTTTATGGATGAAGTTTCCTGATGATCTGGCCTAAGCAACCAGTGAAATGCATAGGAATAGCTTATCCCATCAACAATAAATTTCAAGTGTTTTTATCAAGAATAAAAACTGGGAATTAAGCACGAATAACAAAATCTTTTAAAATAAAAATATAGTTTAATCAGGAAGTGCTAAGAAAACTGAAAGTGTCTAGAGATTATATAATGTTCCTTTTGCTATAAAGACAAACATCCGTAGAAAGGAAACGTGAAATCTTCTTGATAAAAATGAGAAATAGGCTTTTAAACGATTCTGTAAATGCTTATTCTGAACTTAGGCCCCTATTACGGTTTACAACTCAACTCAGTTGAGTTATAATAAAGACAACTGGTTGTGATCAGTTGTAATTTTTGTTATGTTTTTGTTCACCGCAATATAGAAAAGTTGTCAACTATAATACAAAAATTAAGAACTGAGTTGAGTTGTAAACCGTAATAGGGGCCTTAAATCCTATTTTTACAGAAATATTTTGTTTAAATAATTTAAATTTTTTGGTTTTAGAAAAATTCTGTTGGCTTTGAATTTATTGTGCTTAAGTATATTTGTGAAGTTTTATAGGAGAACAATTTAAGACTTTAAAGGTGGCTTTTGGAAATTTACTCCGAATTTAATTAATCATCAGTTTTCTGCGCTTATAGTTTTGTATGTTCTTAGTCATAAACCCTCCTAATGTCACAGATCAGAAGTTTTTATTATTCCAAATTGAAAAAAGATAACCAAAAAGTCATTTTACTATAACTGTCTCAAAAGTCCTACAAAATAATTGATATTTTGGCCATGTGTACTTTTGAACATGAAGATTTTAAGCTGCCACACTTTTTCCTTTTTGTCACAGAAATAAAAAAGTTGAATGCATTTTCCTTTTTGTCACAGAAATAAAAAAGTTGAATGCATTTATAAACTTATTTAATTGATTTCAGGAAATGTAATTTGTTCGAACAAATTAAATTAAATAATAATTTGCATCGATTTGTATTGAGCGGGAATTCCCAGGATTCCGGGAAATTGAAAAATAAATCCCGCTTTCCCGGGAAATGAAAAACTCTAAATAGAATCCAAATCAGTGAAAAAAATGACAAAGTTATAGATGATTATTTGAAATATCCCACTTTTCAATTTTTTCCATCTCACAAAAAACACAACAAGTAAATACACATATCGAAATGTTTAGTAACAAAATTATTACAAAAATATGTGAGTTAATTCATTAAATCTTCTATATCTTTATAATTTTTGTACCAATCTAGGTCTTGTTGGGGGCAAAACGTTCGTATTGAAATAAACTAATGCCCCGTGCAATGGTTTGGTAAATATATTGTTTGATATAAAAAAAAATAACTCGAAAAGAGCTAAATTGCGAAAAATAATCATTTTTTCAATGAAGTTTGAACTTTTGTCCCCTGTAACTCTGATATTTCTTCGCCAATCTTCACTAGCAATCCATTGTTATTTTAACAATTTTATTATCTTTCATTAAAAAAAATACATAATCCATTTAATATTTTGTAAGATATTTGCATTTAAGTGACATCATCATTTTCAAAAACACAAATAACGGTTATTTTGGTTATTTATTCTCGAAAACAGTTCTACTTCTGAGAATTCTGATTTCATATTCGGATTAGATTAGGTGTCAAATACATTTGGTCAAAAAACTGTCACATTGTCTTTGGTTTATGAAAGGTAATTACAAAACAAGCTAAAGTTTAACCACACTAAAGCAAGAGCTTTGTGCTTTGTTCTTTGAAAACAGAAAAAATAGGGTACACATACCTTTTATTAGTATAATAAATGGCTTGGGTTTAATTCTGGATGGCATTCTTAGATTTGATCTGCATATCTCGGCTATTGTTTAAATCAATGGCATTTTTCGCGCTTTATAATAGTTTCAATTGTTACTTACCGATAAGAATTAAATTTAATTTGGGCCATTCACTTCTTATGAGTCATATTTGCTATTGTCTTCAGATTTATAGTGGCCCAACTTCTTTTAATATGAGGCGAGTTAGGCTTTTATTTAATCGTATTATTAATTATACATATTTAGCTTGCGCAACAATGACCAAGTATGCTCTCAAATATTTAGAATGTTCATTTCATAATTATGTTACAATACATGCTTTATATTCTTTCTACAAAGTTATAAAATCTCCCTTTTTAACATTTTTCAAGATTAACTAGAAATCCTAACTTAATTTTGCCTAGAATTTATAATTCTTACTACGTTAAATCATTTATGGTGAGATCATGTAGGCTTTAAAACGATCTTCCCATCAGCCTTAGCACCATTGAATGGTCACCGTCAAGTTTTAAACGAAAGCTGCTCAATTTATATCATAAGTATCCACATTTTCTTATATGGATTGCCCAATTATTAATTAGCTTTTAAGTAGTTATTAATTAATAATTAGTTATTAAATTGTATATCATTATTGTTACACGAATGTATTAATCACATATGGCCAAATGGGCTCGGTTAAATAAATAACATAATATAAAAATCTATATATGGGTAATTCCAAAGTGTTGAACGTGATAACGCCTATATAACGCATCAAAAATGCAATAACATTTTAAGCAACAAATATTTTTACGTTTTCTTATCCCTTAAATTAAAGCACTAAGAAAGCACTGTTAACTATGCTAAAGTTTATGGAGGGCGCGATTCTAGGTCAAAAATAACGGCAAAAGAAGTAGCGGTTCGAACGTGAAAAAATCAGAAGTAGTTTTTGTGGCCATGTATAAAACATGGCACAACTTTTAGTCAAACTACTTTTAGAATTTTACGTAGCAATGTAACATTAAAATGTCTTGGTTTGATTCGAAAATCTTCTGTTCTCTTTGAACTCTTCCTTAGATTACAGAGCATGTAAGAAAATTTTTTTGGAATAATTTTTATCAAATATCACCTCTTTTAAGAAAGATAAATATTAAATAAAACATACAACATACAACATACTAAATTACGTTTGCACAACTTTGCAGTCTGATTGTTCATCTAAGTGAACAAATTAATGAGTAAATTTATAAAACTAGTAAAATCTAAATGTTTCTCTGTAACAATATCGTAATATAATCAGTTTTTAATAACTTTTAAATTTTTGGTCACGGTGGACCTTTGGACGGAAATGCCCATATATAAGACAGGATGTGTGTATGTATGTATCGTATGGACTCCAAAACGGCTGGGCCGATTTTGATGAAATTTTCAGGGAATCTTCAGAATATTCAGGCGGCTGATTTTTGATTTTCGGTCTGCGTGCGGAGGGACGTGGCAAAATTCAATTTTCATATTGACATATACATACATATAAAAAATTTAAACGTTTTAACACTAAATAAAAAACCAAAAAACATTGTCTATCGCCTTAAGATGAAGAAATAAATAAATATAATTTCCAATTTGCCTTAAATACATGCGTTTCTATTTTGATTAAGCCCATATCTACACCATATGTATGTTATTCTGTAAAAAAACGTTATGATAGGTATTCCATGGATTTTTATTTAAAGGCCGCAAATTTCGTTAAAAGCTAAATTTAAATCGTGTGGTAATACAACACTTATGTTTGCTTATGGCCAGCAACGCGGACCGGGTCAGCTACTAATAATATAATATAAACAAAAATAAGTTTCCTGATTAAATTTTGAACCTGTAGATAGCGCTGGGGTCAAGTTATTAACATAATTCTTCAGTGTTTAATTATATATGCATGTATATTTATATATATTTTCTGGATCCTTCTTAATAGCGATGTCCATATGTCCTCGTGTTAGTTGAAATGTGTTTTAGAAGCTATATATGTATGTATATTAAAATTTAGACTGATCGGTTCGCAACTGGCTGATACATTTATGAAATAAAAACATGATTCTCTTCAATATTTACCCATTAATCCCAGTTGTAGCGCTTATCAATTTAAAGTGATCTTTAAACTTAAGAGCTTTCTTTTTTCACTTTCGCCTTAAATCGGTTAATAAATGACCGAGTTATAGAAAAATAACCTCCATTTTATTTATAAAATAATGGTTTTGCCGGAATAGTATTTCTTTATAAAAAAATTAAACCAAATCGGTATATTCACCTGGTACCATAAAAAAAAGTATAATTTTAACACTATAGTCAAGGGTGTATAAGGTTTGTCATGTAATGTTTCCTACTTATTTTTTTTGTCGAAAAAAAAACTTAATTTTTTATAAAAAAATCAATTTTGGTTATGATAAATAAAAAATGTTCATTGATGCTTCTAAAGCCTAGATTACACTATCTCACAAGTCTTACGTATTTCATAATACTTTGTGAGATAGAAATCTAATAAGTTTTGTTGCGACTGTCAAAAAATCTAATGTAACATGACAGTTTGTGTTCACACCATCACACAAAGTATAAACACTCACACATGAAATAAAATGCAACCCTGATCCAATGAAAAGTATTATTGTTTAGAAATTTTTCAAAAAACGATGAAGTCGTATGGGATGTCAAACTTTTTTCATAATACTTGTTAGTTTCGTGACACATTGCATTCACACTATCACACTTTGTCATATTACTTGAGTTTTTGACATGTATTAATACAAAGTATAATAGTGTAATCTAGCCTTAAACAATTAAGGCTTAATATCGCCTTAATTGTATCTTTTAAAATCTGTTTTCATCATTACTTACATTTCCTTGCTGAAGTTTAACAGTCTGTCCACCAATCACAATACTGCCCTGCTGCGTTTGTACAACACTTTGCTGTTGCGATTGCAATTGAGCCTTATTAAAAGTATTTAAGTTCTTACCGCTTGCCAATACCACTTGTTTGCCTTGCAAAGTGGCCAAATTAATATTTGTCGCTTGATTTAAAGTATTTATAACTCGTATATTGGCAGCTGAAGTAGTAGCTGCAGCTTGTTTTGTTATAATTTTAGTACCAGCAGTAGTAGCGGTTATAATACGTCCGCTACCCTTTGAAGCAACTGATGGTATTACTTTAGTTGTATCTAAATTCACCAACGACGTGGTATTGCTAGAATTAGCTTGTGTTGTGATAATTCTTTGGCCAACGGTAAAGTTTGAATTGCTGCCCAGAGAAATAATGCTATTTGGTACGGAAACAATAGCAAATTGTTGGGGTTGCTGCTGTTGTTGTCTCACCTGTTGTTGAGGCTGTGATTTTTGTAAAACTCTAGTTGTTATTTGATGTTGTTGATTGGATTTAGTGCTCGCTAAGGCATTTCCGGTGCCTGTTATGCGCAATGTTCCTCCTTGTTTTTGTATTAAGCTATCTAATGAAATAATTTGGCCACCAGAACTTGTTATCACACGAGAGCCGGCAGTAGCAGTATTAATTTCAGACTTCAATTGTGGACTGGTAGTTTTTAATATTCGGGTAACATTTTGTTGTGGCGTTGATCCATTATCTTGAGACACAACCACCACACTTTTGGGCAGAGATTGTTGAGCTGTGGCCATAGTTACCGTCTGTGGTCTTTGAGTAGCTGCAGTATTTCCAACCACTTGTACGGTTTTAAATTGTATTTGATTTTGGTTTATAGTTTGTTGCTGTTGTTGCTGTTGTTGTTGTTTTAGATTTTGTATTAAAATTCGCTGTTGCTGCGGCGTCAAATTCTTGGCACTTATGGTTTGTATTTTATTGCCCCCAATGGCTGTTGTTGACGAAACAGTCGACACTGTTGTCGTTTGTGAGGGTGCAACAACAACAGAAGATGATGCTACCGGTATTTGTTGTAGGACAATATTTTTTCCTTGGCCCGCGTGACCCACAATAGCAGCATTGCCTAAAAAATAAAGATGACGTTTTTATTTAAAAACTCTTAGGTGAAAGGGGTTTGTCAAGGCGAATTCATGTAAACGGTGGTGGCGAAACTACAACAAGTACAACACCAAAAACACAACATTGCATTTTATATGTTGCTTTCGTTGGTCGATATGTCAAAAGCACAATCAACTTTTTTCTCTCTAAGTAAGAAAAAAAAAGTAGCACAGTTGTGCTTTCAACGCCACCTGAAAAAATAATTCGCCTTGTGTTTTGCTAAAAATGTTTTGCTTTGCTTTACAATCTTACTAATATTAAGGGGTTTAACGATGGGTAGTGAAATGTGTGCAAACGATGCAAATGTGTGCAAAAATACACACATTTTCTCAACACCACAAAATTTACGTATTTTTTCAATTTACGTTATTTTAAAATGTTTTAATTAATTGACTACAACAATGCAACAATAGATAGAAAAAACAACAGACATGTTGTTGCTAGAGTTGTGACGGTTAATGTCAAAATGCCTTTATAAAAATATAAATCAGTACACGCTCGGAAATTCGAACCACTTTTTTTTGGGCGATTAGAATTTCCGAATTATTCGAATTTCTGGACGGTTTTTTTATACAAAAAATTAGGTAAATTTGACAATAAAAATATATAAAACTATGCTTTTTTTTAATTTTAGTTTATTTAACATAAAAACAATAAAAAAAACTTAACGAAATTTAACAAAAAATAACAATTCAGTTAATTTGACTTTATTTAGTACCAAACACCAAAAAACAGACTTATAAACTCTAACAACGTCTGAAAATCATCTTTAAAAATGGGATTCCCTTTTTACTTTGTATTTGGTTAAACTAAATTGTCAAAATTTTAGTGTTTACAATAAAACCACTCGGAAATTCGAATTTTGGATTCTAATTTTAGAGCCCCAAATGTAATGAAAATACTGATTCGAATTTGTGGAAATTCGAGTTTCTGAGAGTTCAAATTTCTAAGCGCCTACTGTAAACAAAAAAAGACACCAAACGTCACAGATCGAAGAAAAACACTGCAAACATCTGCGTTACTGACTATAAAAAACCATGACAAAACAAAACTTGACAAAAAAAAACCATCTGACAAGTCTACGTTTAAATATAGGGAACTTTTTGTGATTTAAAAAAATGGATAATTTTGTTACTGTGTTCATTTACAGAAAATTATTGTTTATTTTCAATAATTCTTACTAGTAAGTGTTCACGTACTTGAAAAACTTGCAACGAGAGTGGAAAAAGAGCATACAAATTTGTTGAACATTTCTGATAGAAAAATATTTATGTACATACTAGCAAGAATTATTCAACCACCTCCCAGTAAAAAATATATGGATTAATCCATAATCGAGCAATAAAGGTGTAATGACTTGTTCATCCATTTGGAGTAATAAGCGAGCTATCGAAACTTTTGTTTTGTTTTGTTGTTTATGCCTTTCTTAATACTCCAAATGGATCAATGAGGGATGTATCAGTTCGTTTTTGGTTTTTTTTTCCTTTGACATAACTGTTAATTGTTGATGTTTTCGTTTTGTTTTTCTTTTTAGTCAGTTCAGTTTTAAAAAGTGAAAGACGTGTTATTAAAAAAGCGAGAAGGTACGCGTTAAGTAACAAATTGTTAAAAATGTGTCAAAATTTAGTTTCAAAGCGTCATATAAGACGACTAGTTGAAAAGTAAATTGAAAAATTCTCAAATTGTAATCGGGAGACTTTAAGGACGGGTTTTTGAGATGGGGATTAAGTTTAAACTTGGTTTAACGTTCTCTGCAACTCGGATTTTCCGGTGACATTTGATTTTTTGTTCTATTATTTCATTAAAGACCCACATTTTAAGCAAGACTGCGCTGTTCCGGCAACATTTTGTTTTAAAACTTTGTATTGGCGGCACAAATCAATTTTCAGATTAACTTAACCTAGTTTAACTGAGATCTCAAAAACCCAGCCTAAGTGAACAAGAGGCATCAGCACCTAACAAACTCAATGACTTATCAAATGAAGATAGCCAAACGGAAAACTTTGATGTTCATTATGATATCAATTCAAGCAATATCAGTGAAAATTTTGATCAGAAGCTTGCTTCTTGGGTAATTAAAAATCGCGTTTCAAACGAATGCTGTAATTCACTACTCTACATTTTAAAAAGTGAAGGTATGGACGTTCCACTGTGCAGAGAAACACTGTTGAAAGCAGTGCATGCTACACCACAGAGAGCCCAGAAATAACAGATATGGCACCAGGCTAATACATACTTTCATTTTGGTTTGGAAAAAGCACTGATGATGCACGGCCAATACTTATCACCTAATGCAAATGCCGAATTACTGATCGATATATTTGTGGATGGAATGCCGCTTTATAAAAGCTCATCAAAGTCATTATGGCCAATCCTAGGTGCCTTTTCAGAATTTAAAAACACAGAGCCATTTTTAATTGCTACATATATTGGTCCATCAAAGCCTCCAGATTGCTAAACATTTTCGCCGAACTAGTAGGGATCTTAAAATGTTCCCAATTAATTCTTTGTAGGAATTAAATTCGGCAGAACAGCTGATTAAAACCGAGCCTGATTCAGAAGTGGTAAGACTGAGTTTTTTTTCATGCAATCAGTTAAACATGTATTCAAAATTCTTTGTTTTTTATTTTAATTTATTTCAGATTTCGTGTATTAAATTGAGGTTTGACAAAATCAAAATTGAAAAAGCACTGCGCAAAATGATCGTCGAAAATATTTTGCTCAAATTAAATTGGGATGGATCAAAAAATATGATTGTTTAACTTTTTTTTATTTCGGTAATAGCTGAATTTTTAATATCATGTCTTAAATAATATATTACGTACGTATCCAACATACCCGGGATATGAAAAACCTTTCAAGCTGGCATTTCGTAAATGTAAGGCAACTGTTTACCGACAGACCTACTCGATAAAAACTACGACCTCGTCGAATCCAACAAAAAAAAAAAAAAAACAATAATACATTTTTTTAAAAAATTTTAAAAAATAAATGTTTTTGTAAAAATAACGAAATTTGTATTTTATATAAATGTTTACTGCCTTTATGCTGTTTTAGAAGACAAAAACGATTACTCGCTTTACGCTCTTTTAGGAGACAAAAACGATTACTCCCTCTGTCATCATTTTCAAGATCGAAGGGAGTACTCCATAAGTAGCTTAAAAGGAGTACTCGTGTCTGCGGACATGCTGTGTTAAAAATCCTATGAGGTCCGGAGTTTTATGGAGTAATCCATTACTCGCAAAGAAGCGAGTTACTGGGCTGTTTCATGTTTTTGTTTACAATACAAAAATAGTTTTTAAATTAAACATTTTTCAACAACGCAAAATATTTATTTTTCTAAAATTTAAGAACAATATTCTTGCGCAAATAGTTTTATAAAATTAAATTTAGGAAGAATTAATCTCGTTTACTACAGCTAAATAGAATCAATATGCTTAACTTGCTAGTTTTTGCTGGTAAAGCGTTCATTTCCTTTTTCATTTTTTTGCGCAAATGGGAGAAAAATTTTGTAAATTTTAAATTTGTGACCGTTAAAATCAAAAGTTGGATTTATTTAGGTCTCACTCGCCAATTTGGTGGGTATTGATAAAAAAACAACTCCAAAAATGTTTGATGACGATCGGCGAAGGCTAAGCCGTCCCTCAAGCCCGCCAAAGTTTGAGAAAAATCGTAAAGTCCGACATGTATGACTTATATTTAGGAAAATGTTAATTTTACATAAAAATCGTTTTCTAAGTAGTTGTTGTTAGTGAAGTTTCCAACAACTTTTGCCTTAACAAGTTTTCTCTAAAACTCATATTGAACAAAACCTTATTAAAATAAAAAGTAAACAGCAGCATTGATGCGAATTTTTTCTTTAGAACTGTATTTTCTTACACACGTCAATTCAGCTTTAATATTTGTGTTTGTGTGCGTTTGCTTAAAAAATAGTCAAACGCATATAATTTGTTTCTAACGTACCACCGTTGATAAAGTTGGTGCAATTGTAAAAATGGCTGGTAGGTCAAACCATCAATGATCTGTATTAGCGGTTTTCACACTTGATAGTAAAATCCGTTGTAGACCTTGTGAATATTATTATAAAATTTACAACACTGCAACAACAAAATGTATGAGACTAAAATTTACTACGCTGTGGTTGAAAAATCCAACAAAAAGCTTAAATTTGTAGAAATAATAATTCTTACTACGAAAAATCATTTATGGTGATATCATGTTTGTTTTTTATTTTTTTAATTTCCTAAGCTAATCCAGCGAAGCTCTACGTGTCTGCAGGAAAGAAACCAGAGTCTCTGAAGGGAATCGAACACGCAACCCCGGCGCTGATAGACTAGCTCAATTCCTACGATCTTGCCATCAGTCTCAGAATCTTTAAATTTTCACCATGAAGCTTTAAACGGAAGCTGCTTAAAGTAATCATATTTCCTTCTAAAGATAACACAACTATTAATTAGTAATAAGTCATTATTGATAAATACTTTGGCTCGGTTAAATAAAATACGTAATAATAATAAAATTTTTTATACGATAAACCGTTTCTTTAAATCTTGATCTGATTTTCAGGTGAACGAAGTCACGGGTAAAATCTAGTTAAAAATATAAAACTTACCCAAAATAACTCTTTGAGGTTTACTGCCACCTGCAACAACTGTTTGAGTTTTGTTTATACCCGCCTGCTTTACAAAAATATGCTGCTGTTGGCCCTGTTTCTGTTGCAACGTCGCAAATTGTTGCGGTGACATTTTGACAATGGAACCAGCTTGATTTGAAGACGCCGCGCTTACAGTTACTACATTGCCATTATTTGGAAGCAACTGCAGGCCAGTTTGGGATTTTTGTTGTTGCTGCTGTTGTTGAGGAGTTGGTGGCCTTTCAGTTGCTGAACTTACAGCAAATAATCTTTGCCTATTTACAATTTGATTGGTGCTGGAGGAATTCATTAGACTCTTAACATTTGAAGCGGACACAAGACGTATAATATTTTGTTTGTTGTTAAGAGCAACAGCAGAAGATGGATTGATGGCAGACGGCAAATTTGTTTGAACAGTCGAAGTAGTGGTGTTGGTATTAGAATGTTCTGCAACATTAGATGATTGTTGGACATTAATATGAGCCATATTATTGGCCATAGTTAAGGGTATAAAAAGATTTGATTGTTGTTGCTGTTGCGTTAATAGTTGATGTTGATTTGTTTGAAGTGTTATGCGATTTTGTATTAATTGAGTTTTTTGTATGAGTTGTTGGGGAGATTTCAGTTTTGGATTAGCCACTGAGGTGTTAGGAGTGGAGGAGGAGAAAACGGTAGAGGTAGAAGATGACGAGGCTGTAACTTGGTTTATAATGATGGGTTTGTTGAGTGTAACCCTTTTTCCAGCTAGATTGGCGGCAATGTTTGTATGTGGTTGAGCAGATGAAGTTGTTTGATGTTGTTGTTGGCTGTTTGCTTGCGCCGCTAATACAGAGGTGGCATTTGATACATGTACTGTTTGTAGACCTTGCGGTGTGGCCACTATAATGGGTGTTGTATTTTGATTTGAACCATTTTTAGTTTGTGGCACTTGAAAATTATGTTGTCTGATTAAATTGCTGCTAATATTACTGGTATTGCCAGCCAAACTTGTTTTGTTTTCCGTTCGTATAGTGGTTTTTAATAAGGATTTCTGCTGTTGCTGTTGACTATTGATAGCTTGTGAGGGTGGTATATTGTATTTTAATGGGGGAACAGGTGGAAACTTGTTAGTGTTAATTATATGCTGTTGCTGCCTCTGTACCACACTGTTGTTAGTAACAATAATAGGATTTGAAGGCACTAAGGCCGGCATTGTAAGTAATGAACCCGTCAATTGAGCCGTTGCACTTGAGCCATTGCTTGTTTCTGTGTGGAAATTATCATTGTCCGTTGTAGAGGGTGGCCTGCCACTTATAACCAATGGCTTGGGTTTTCTTTGAGGCAATTTTTTCGCTTTACCTATAATTTGATTTTGCTGATGTATACGCTCAAATTCTTCCTCAGTGCGATTACGATGTAGATAAATCCATATTTTGCGCTTGGGATCGTAACGTACGCAGGGATCGTGTTCAGTATGCATGCGATCCAAAGCGCCACTGACAATAGTTTGTAAAACATTCTCGGAGGCATCACGATTTATATATTGTGAGCACTTAAGAAGTTCGGAAATTTCTGCTCGTGTTCCCTCACCATTTGGCAAACGAGCGGTGGCATCTCTTACTAATGTAAGAATAGTAACAAAGTTGGGTCTATCTCCAACCATCATACTATGACCTCGCGCTTTACTAAGGGCCAACAAAGGTGTATAGATACCTTTAACTGGTCCTACTACACTTTCATAGTCATACATACGGTATGTATATGCCTTGTGAGGTTGTTCAAATCTATCCCTTTCCTGTCCTTGAAAATTGGTTATTTCTTCCAAAGTAGCTGCCCTTACAGTCCAATTGGTGGGACATCTAGGTGGTGGTGGTGGAGGTGTTAAGTTTCCGACATTATCACCAAACGATTCGTTCAAATCTTCACTTTCAATAGAACTTCTGGGAATAATCTCCAACTTAATATCATTTTGCGTAATACTAGATGGAAAAGTATGTTTATCACTTGGCTGCTTGCGTTTTTCCATCCACAAAGTACATAGTTCACTAAGGCGCGTGTCAGAGTCCCGACCGGCACCTATCCACTGGTAAATATTTAACTGAACTTTATGTTCTATATAGGGTACATATTCATCTAGTAAATCAGGAAATTCGCCAACCAAAAAATTTATAGCCGATTTAAGGAGATTAGACCAATTTTCCGACAAAGAATACCATTCATTTAAAGCTGTTATAGGATTTCGAAGCCAAACATCAATTTTCATACGTAAATCGTCATAACGCATACGATGGTTTGGAGTGGAGCAGAAAAAGTCGCGTATTAAAGAAAAGTAGCAAGCATGAGTCTCCTGAATTAATTCACTAACTGTGGGATGTGTGAAAGATGAGGTTTTTACATTATTTAAATGTTTTCTAGAAATAGGCTCTAATTTGGGTATCGGTTGTGAACTAGGAGTTTCCATATGCGCCTGTTGACCAATATTATTGGCTCCAGAATTTAATAAATTGTTTTTAATATGATTTGTGCTCTCATTTGAAGGCAAACCAACATCACTGCCTATAACAAAAGCTGGTATGGTTTCCTCGCAAGTGCCACCAAATGTCTCCACCTCTTCCTGTTGTAGTTCCACTTCGCTATCCAGCATATTGAAGGCATCCTGATCTCCTGTTAGCAACGAAGAATCATCTATACATAAATTAAGATTGTCCGCATGACTGGATACCGTAATGAGTTGGGAGATATTTAGATTGTCATTGGTGTTATGACTGTTGTTTAATGATGCCGTCGATGCCAAGGCATGTTGTTGCAATTGCTTTTGCGTTTGGTGTGGATGATGATATTCCTTTTGGGGAGATTTTGTAGCTGTTGTTATAATTTGATATGTTTCTGACTTTTTAGGTGTCGGCTGTATGGGAACCAATGCTGGTGGCTCACTGAGTTTTGGTAGTGGCAGAGGAGGTGGTAGTAGTGGTGCAGGAGTTATAGGCTGTGTAATTTTTGTTGTCGTGGTAGTGAGTGTTGTTAATTTATTGCTCATTGTAGTATTTGTTGCTGATAGATTAGTTAATGTTGTCGTATATGGTGTTGCTGTTGTCGATGATGATGTTGACGTTATTTTGGGTTTACGTCCTGGTGTCTTACCAAAAGCAAACATACGCTTGAAATTGCCACCCATTTGAGCACGCGCACAAACGTCTCTTAAGCGAATATCAGATGTCTCGAATTCGGGAAGAGTCTGCAAAAAAGCCAAAATTTTTATAAAAATAATGCAATAAGATTAGGCTTAAAATAAATAAAAATAAAATTGTTTGAACTTACCGGTTCAGTTATTTTTCTTCGCTTATGATCTCGCAAATACTCTCTAAAATTACGATTCGTTAATTTTGATTGTTTCATTTTCTGTTGCAAACGGATTGCCTCTTCATCCTCAACATCGTTTTGCTTTTTAAAGACAGTACTATAAATACAACGATCCGCCAATGAAGTCTTCACTTGTTCATTAGTATCCTCCAAACATCGCTTTTGTAATTTCTCATCCTTACTCATTTCTTCCAGCAATAAATCATCATCGTCTTCATCTGCGCTTAAGCCAATTACACCCTTAAAGCCCAACTGCTGGGCTATATGAGAAATCTCACTATAAAAACGTTTACGTGCCCTCATGGCTGATAGTTTATTATCGGTGAATAGATGTGAAGGTTTTGGCTGTGGCGTATTGTGTACCGTTGAAGTTTTAATTATGGTATCTGGAGAAGAATTATAGGCGGTATCTAGCAGTCTTTGGCGAGAAAGAAATAATTGTTTAGCCATTAGTGATAAACGTTCACAATGCTGAAATCTCTGTTCTCTGCGTTGCGACTTAATTATATTTTGACGCAGTTTCATTATATCCGGTCTACAGTTACCAATTTCCAGTTGATGTTGCAGGTTGCTTAGAGGAGACTCACCAAAGCGTGTGAGCTCATTATTGAACAACATTGAAATTGTACGAGTCTGTTCTACAGCGGCCATTTGTGATGGTATAATTTTATTGAAACGAGGCAGAAATTGTTGTAAATGATTTTGCACAGTTATGGGTAATTCTTGCCACGTTTCCAATGAGAAAAATTCCTGAAATATTGCAGAATTTTCACATAGACCTCGAGGTAAACTTAATACCTCATTGTTAATTTTCGCCAATTCCAGAGTATCTTCCGTATCAGCATCCTCTGACTCATCAGAGGAAGTGGAGGAAATACTTGACTCTCCGGAGGAGGAAGTAGAGCCAGCAAAGTTCATATGGCTTACATTTTGTTGCTGTAGCTGTTGATGTTGTTGCTCCATATATTGTTGACGTTGCTGTAATAATTCCATATGTACATAATTTCCACCGATTTCATCCTGGCCATTAACATCCAAGGATTCGCTATATTCCGAATCTGACATATGGATTTATATGAGTTTAATAGCAATAGGAAAACCTTTCCACTTTCTGTTGATGTGTTTTTACTTTGATCTACAAATAAATTTTTTTTTAATTATATACATTGTATATAAATTTCTCTATACTGAGTTTTTAGTTGGCCATTTCTTACAATTTTTTTATTATTGTTTTTAATTATTTACACTCACGCATTCACACACAACATACCAAATACATTTTTTATATTTTTCTAACTTATTCGTTTTCGTTTCTTGGCTGTATTTTTTTAGTTGCATCATCGTTTTTAACACACTCTTTTTTCTTTTAGATTATTTTAATTACAAAAAGTGCAGCACATAAATTTTTTTGTTTTACTATTAAGAGATTTTTATTATAGTTAGCGCCTTAAATGTTGAAAACCTACCTCACACCACCTTATTTTCCCCTTTGGATCTGTATATTTTGGGTTTCAACACTCTGTAAGTGGATCCCAAAGAATATTGTAAATTTGTAAATGCTTTTTACCCTAATTATTTTCAAAGATTGATTTTCTTTTTTCTATCGGGGTATAAATGCGCAATTTACATGATTTTTCTTCGCTTCTTTCGCAATTGTCTTGTGGCTTGTACTGCTCTACTCGTGTTTTTTTCACTCGATTGTAATTTTTTGAACATTTTGTCATTTAATACAATATTAAAAACATTGAAGCCACTTTTGTATGGGCGAATGCAACACTGTGTACAGTGGTAGTAATTGATTGAAATATTTTTTTAATAAATATTAGCGATTTTTACCAAAATGAAAATATTTATCAATGTTGTATCCTAAACAAAAGGAATATCAATTTTTAAATTCCATTGTATAAAAATGTATATTTGTGTATCCGTATTTCGTGTATCGTATTACCCGTTCCCAATAAAATTTGGTCCACTTATGCTGTGCACCCCCGGCAAGGTTGTTGGTTATATAATATGTTATAGCAATTTTAAGTAGAAGTGGCACCTCCCATTCAAAGACAATATACATAGATATCTGGAGAACGGCAAGCGCTAACATAGCGTCTTCACCTGACAATTCTTTGTCATACCAAACGTCAAACTTCATATTAAAAAAACGCTGACAAAAATTTTCGAATTTTTTTTATATAGACTTTTACTTTAGTTGGTATGACAAAAAATTGTCAGGTGAAGACGCTATGTAATGCAAGGTATATTTATAGCAGGTAGTCTCGGAAAGCCTGCTGATTATTTTTTATTTGCTTGTTTTGTGATACGAACTGTCAAATGTTGTTTAGTAAGCAAGTAAACAAGTTTTTTGTCTTTTTTTGTCTCTTATCAACCCCCTTGCTGTTTGACAGTTCGTATAACATAACAACAATCAAAAGCCCTGTTGTTTGTTTTATTGTACAATTGCTGTAATTTCCAGGCTACCTTCTATAAAGTTAAGAAATTTGATACAAATATCTTGGTTACATACCCAGCAAATAAAATTGGACCACCTGATCCATTTTGATAAAATGGACTACTCCATGGACTGGTCCGATGTAATGCCAGCATGGACCATGTTATTGTTAAAAAGTATTTGTAGTTGGACGACATGTCTTCGTTTTAGCGACATGCTTTCGTTTTTAAGCGACTTCAAAATTAATCCTCTTGAGTATACCTTAAAGCCAGATTATACTATCTCACAAGTCTTACGTATTCCATAATACTTTGTGAGATGGAAATATAATGAGTTTTGTTGCGACTGTCAAAAAATCTAATTTAACATGACAGTTTGTGTTCACACCATCACACAAAGTATAAATACTCACACATGAAATAAAATTCAACCCTGATCCAATGAAAAGTATTATTGTTTAGAAATTTTTCAAAAAAAGATGAAGTCGTATGGGATGTCAAACTTTTTTCATAATACTTGTCATTTTCGTGACACATTGCATTCACACTATCACACTTTGTTATATTACTTGAGTTTTTGACATGTATTAATACAAATTATAATAGTGTAATCTAGCCTTTAGTAGTCCAAAGGTGGGTTATATGGTCCTCCCCTAGGACATCGTAATGTTAACTAGACCATGTTTTTTCCATACGTTTAGGTTACTTTTGGACTAGTCCTGGTCCCTTGTGGGCTACTCTTTACACGCGTGTTTGGACTGGTCCTATTATTTGCAGGGTAGCAGCCACACGGTCAAGTTTTGCCTCACTCACAATATTTAAATTGACCACGAGATGGCTTTCAATTTCACCTTTCCATTTGTTTGGCAATTTAACTTTCAATTTAGCAGCTAATAAGATGTTTTTCTTTATAAATTGTTTTTTTTATGACATCTTGAAAGAAAATTGTTTACTTGAGGCTTACACGATCAAGTTTTGCCTATCAAGTTTTAATACACTCATACTTTTTTACCAATCCACTCATACATACGAACTTGCCTTTATTAAAATTCTCTTTCCAGGGAGTGTGTCAATTTACGTTCAAGAAAACAGCTGATTTCAAGGTTAGTGAGCAAATTTTTCGTTTGTCTTTATAAATTGTTTTCTTGATGACATCTTGAAAGTAAATTGCTCAAAAGTTGAATGCAGCCTACGTCACAGCTGGTGGGTGATCACATGCTGCCTAGTTTGGCATTATATAGGAATTTTAATGTCCTTATACCTGACAGGGACCAATGGGCGGACCAATCCTGGTGGCGTGCATGCGCGGACCAGGTCTGGTTCACGGATGGTTCAAAACAGGAGAACGGTGATACTGGTGCGGGCGTCATGGGCCCGGGTTTCCAAAGGGGCTTGCCAATGGGCAAACAGCCGTCTATATTTCAGGCGGAACTCTACGCCATCATTATATGCGCTGGGGAATGTCTGAGGAGGAGGACAAGGGGCTTGAGACTTTACATAATGTCGGATAGCCAGGCCGCTCTTAGGGCACTTTCTTCTCTGGAGATAAAGTCAAAGCTGGTCATGGACTGTTTTGCGTCTCTGAATGAGTTAGGGAAACACAATGACTTGAATCTATGTTGGATTCCCGGCCATGAGGGCCATGCGGGCAATGAAAGGGCTGATTGCCTGGCAAATAGGGGCGCTCGTCGTCCATTTATTGGTCCTGAGCCTTTCTTCGGCGTCCCTGTGGGACACATCAGAGGGACGTTATATAATTGGTCCGAGCGTGAATTCCTTCACGCATGGACGTCCACTTCTGGATTGAGACAGTCCAAAAGATTTGTGACGCTGTCCCGGCGCAGGGCAGGAAGGTTTCTGCTGCTTGAAAAAGCGGAACTTAGACTGCTTGTTGGCCTGTTCACGGGACACTGTGGCCTTAGGTACCACCAGTTTAAGCTGGGTAATTCATCTACCAAAATATGCAGATTCTGTGGGATGGATGACGAAACGTCGGAACATCTGCTCTGCTGCTGTCCCTCCTTGGGGACTTCTAGGCAGAAATTCTTCGGGGGGCAAATAGTGGGCCCGACCGATATATATGATCTTCCACCGGGCAGGGTAATGGGCTTTATACGCGGCCTGAACTTGACATGGTGAGACATATGGGCTGCACAAAAGATCCTCTGGGTCGGGGTGCACATGGCCTTCACGTGTATACTACTACTACTACGTCACAGCTTTCAATTTATTTAAATTTTGACAAGCAGTATATATAAAAGACTATCAAGAACAACTTGACCGTGTGGTCGCAGGGTTACAAATTGAGTGCAGCCTACGTCACAGCTTTCAATTTATGTAAATTTTGACGAACAGTACACACACAACGTTTGACAGAAGTAGGGGTGACACAAAACTGGTAGCTGCCCTACAAGAAATGAATGAGCGAGTAGTCACATTTTTCATTTTGGTGTTAAGAAAATTATAGAAAGAAATGACCGAATGTGACCGAAAACTTTATTTCTTCATATCTGTAAAACGCCAAGAGCTAAAGTTTCCAAACTAGGTGACAGCTAAAGTTTTTAAATAGTTGAGCAAACCTACTTCAAACACAATATTTTACCTAGTAAAGTATTAAGCTTTGTCCCAATCAGAGAAACAATTTCGTTTTTTCTTCTATCTTTTTTCTTCCCAAAGTATTTCATATATTTTCCTTTCATTTTTAGAACAAAAATATAAGTAACATTTTTTTAAAAATGTAAACAAAGTTGAGTCACCTTTAACTTCGGCAACAATTTGTATGAAATTGTTTCTGACGTTTAAAATAATTTTATTTATTTTTGAATGAAAATTTTAACATAATGTTGAAAAAAATAAATGCATAATATTGTTGTGGCTAAAATTTGCAAATGGCTTTTTAATGCAAAATGTATGTGGTTGCAAAATAAATTGTTGCTCAATTATGAATACCAATTGAAAATATTTTTTTGATTGTAAACGTAGCTTTACTTTATTAAACATAAGTATGGTGTCCTACTGTTCCAACAATGAAACGGTGAATTTATGTTTTTAAAAACGAAACATAATTAATTTATATATCAACTTAAAATTTACGTTATATGCATATCAACTATACATTTATAAGTTTTAAGAATAATATTCAATTACATTGTGAAGAAAAACTTGAATTTTTCTTTGAGGAATTTAAAAAACAAAACAAGCAAACAACACAAGCCGAATTCTTTTTTCAGGTAACGTTGCAAGCACAGACTCTCTACTTTTTCGAAAAAGTATCTAAATATTTTGTTAAAATTACTAAGAAACTTTGAAAATTTATCAACGATAGCAAAGTAAGTTTAAATTTATATTTTAGAAAAGTTATCTAAGTTAAATTTTGTACAAGAACATAGGTTAAAGGTAAATTTACTACTTTTTTTTTTAATAAAAAATAATTTTTTTAAAAAACTCTATGTACTTTTTTTAGTTACATACTTTAAATAAAATTAACTACATTTTTAATTTCATTATATTTTATTTATCAATTCATAATGTGTACCATTTAATTTAATGATCTACTGACACTTTTATGTTAATTTTAACCTGTGAGCCCATGACTGCCCATAGTTTCCTAATAGGGAAAAATCTTTAAAATGTTTGCCTCTTCCTTTGCAAGAATTTTGTGTGAAATACTTATTGTAGCTTGAGATGCGAACAATTAGGATTACGTTAATAAGGATTAAAACTAATTTTGTCTTTGAACTCCATATTGATCCAGCATCGTGTCGTCCTAATTAATCATCTTCAATAAAAGTAATAAATAATTATTGGTTTTATTGTTAATATATATTCTGTCTTATTTTTAAAAAGTTCAGAGGAGTTCCTTATCTTATGTTAATAATACTTACTTAAGTACGTTTTATTTTTATCCTTGGTGGAATAGTTTTTAATTTAGTTTTTTTAACTTTATATTTAAAAATTCTAAATTCAAATTTATAATTGAATGTTTTTTTCACATCTGAAAATTCTAATTAAAAAATAAACATACATACATATAATAAAAAAAATTCGAAGAGATACCTAACCCAATTAGTAATATTAACAACAATTTTTGGCAATACTTATTGTATAAATTACCAATTAGTATTTAAGACAATAAAACTTAGTTTTTTCTTTTTATATAAAAATAAATTACCTATGCACGCCTTGGTAAAATTACCTAAATTATTTTTTTGTGTGTATGTATATATTTAAAAAAAAAGTTTAAAGGGCTCTGGAGACTTTCAAATAAACCCGTCAATCAGTGCATATGTGTTAGTGTCGTTTATTTGAGGCTTTTTTGGAGACGTACAAATAAACCCGTCAATCAACATTTGTAATTTTGATTTCATAGGGTTCGTTTCAAACAATGTCAAGTACTTATATTTTTTTTTCTTCCGTACATGACAACATACACAAAGCAAATAAAATTTTTTTTGTCAATCACAACTGGAGACTATCAAATAATCAGCCATCAAATAAAAAAATCAAAACTTTTTGATTTTCATCAAGCATTGCCGACAACGCGTATGCGTACCCGAAAAAGAACGACTGCACGCACACAACTATGTGATTGATGTATTTATTTGATAGTCTCCCGGGCATTTAAAAATAAAAAAATGTGTAGGGTTTTAAATTCAATTAAATATTACTAAAGAAGCATTGCCAAATTTTCAAGTGAAAAAGAGGTATTCTTTCAATACTCTTTAAGTTATCAGGTTGCTTTGTTGTTTCCAGCCTACATCTTGCTACCCAAAGATTAGTTTTGTGTCTTGTATTAATTTCGATCTATATGTTCCTTTAACGCAATTTCATGTTTATATGGATAAAAAAGACATATATCATCAGCATATAAAACCTGTTTCCCAAATCAATAGAATCAATAAAGCTTTTGCAGTTATTGATTTCCACATATTGCCTTCGGAAAGTTAAATAGTTTTCCAACAACATCACCGCTCGCGTATTCAGTCCATAATAACGGAGTTTATTTAATCAAATCTTGTGATCAAGGCGAATTCAACTACAGGTGGTGTCGGAACTACAACAATGCAAAAACAACAGAAACAACATTCGGTTTTTTGCATTGCATTGTTAGTGTCATTAACTCGAAAAGTCAACCATTATTAGCAAAACACTAACAAATCAAAACAAATAAGCCCGAACTGTCAAAATCAGATGCCGTTTCGACACCACCTGTAGTTAATTCGCCTTGCTTGTGATCTACTACGTCAAAAGCTATCGAAAAGTCATAAAAAGCACAAGCCACACCTCTAAAACCATTGTCTAATTTTTGGCAGATATTATTTACAACGTTTTCTACTGCTTCCTCCGTACCACACCCAAATTGACATCTTTATAACAAATTATGTTGGTCTAAATACGTCGTCAGCTGTTTGCACAATATTTTTTCAAAAATTTTGTCAATCAATGGAAGTTACGCAATCGGTCGAAACTTATCAACTTCAGTGGTATGGCTTTGCTTTGGTATTTGTATATTTAACTCATCTGGAAACACCGAAGAATCAATCATATTGTTGAAAATCGTAGACAAATAAGGAGAAATGTCTTCTTTACATTCAAAAAGCAATTCTTAGCAGATCTTACAATGTTGTAATTTTTCTGACAATGGTGCCATTGTAAGATGTATTCATTTTACACACCTACCAAATGTAACTGAGCTTACAATGTACACACAGTTGCAAGACTTTTTAAGCAATTATAAAATCAACACTGTATCTGACCACCGTCTGTACGAAGCTTCAGGGAAAAAATCGATACAGCAACAAATAAGATTTTTTTGCGTAAATTTAAATTGAGGTTAAGAAAAATTCGACTTCTGGTAAAAAGTTTGATTTTTGTGTAAGATTAGATTTTCTAAAAATTAGACGCTTAGCCAAACACAAAATTTTTTGTATAAATTAATTTTATATTAGAAAAAATCTGAATACCTATTGGACAGGCCTTCCACAGTATATTGCACTTGTTTTCGTTGTGCAATAAAAATCAAAAGGATTTTGATTCTTGCCTCATATATTGGCCACCTTCGAATATCAAATACACATTGGCGGTATAATTTTACAATACGAAAAATTAAAGAATTATATTGCAAGTGTATGAGCCGCTTAATATATTTTAATATTATTAAAAATGAAAACTTAAAAACAAGACTATCCAATTGGATAGGCCTTGCTTAAAAATAACTAAAAAATTTACAAATTTATTACAAGTTAGTCTTTTTTCTACCCTGCCTACTTCTATACCCCGCTCCATAACAAACTAAAAAACGCAAAACTTAAAAATTTTGGAAAAACTCATCGTGAAAATAGGTTGTTAGTGGATTTTTTACAAAGACGATTCTTGTGACGATTTCTATTTCAATCGGCGATTTTCGATAAATTTTATCTGGTAGCACGGGAACCAAAACAAGTACTAAATTTAACCCAAGGTACTTGTACCATGATATAACCCGATAAGGGCTTTATTGACATCACTGTCAATAATCTAATTGACAAATTTCTTGAAATCGCGCTCGAATTGTTAAATAAAACTTCTAAAGTACATAAATATAAGATTACCAAAATGTCTTGTATACTGAGACCTAAATTAAATAAAATACCTGGGAGTGGGATGCCTTTGGCCAAAAAAGAATCTTATACTAAAGATCTCACCAAATTGACCCGGGTGGAGTTGTGGGAAATTAAAGAACGAGAAGAAAAATTGTTGAAAAATAAGTAAGTATAGAAGAAAAAGTTCTATCAAATTCTAAAACTTATGAACTTTAGATTAAAATTGCAGAAACTACCCGACAAAGGCAAACGCATACAAGAATTTTACGACAAGGTGCTTAAGGAAATAGAAAGACGTTCAAATGTAGATGAAGCAGCCAAAATGTTCTCCAACTTAAACATAGCTTATCAGGGAGAAAAAACTTTAAATGAATTAGAGTGGCAGGGAAAACTGAAAAATATGGATTATTTGGAAGATGTCTTGGATAGTGATGATGAGACAGAAATGGACCCTTTAAAGATTATAGCTCAAAGACAAATGCACGAAAGAAAAGTGAAGGTAGAACAACCAGAAGTTAAATTAATAACAGAAAAGGATCTCAAAGAAATAGAATCATTAAAAGCAGCTTCTCCAGATTCCGGTGTAATAACAGACAGTGCAACAGGTGAAACTCAAGCTGGAAATTTCACAGAAGCCATAGATATGAAAGAAAAATTAGATGTAATTAAACCAAAATTGCAATCACTTAATAACAGTTTAAATTCCACCAATGCCGATTCAAGAAGTAGTAGTTCTTGTTCGCATACTTTAGATTTAGAACCACATGTTCACTATTTGGTAGACAAGACTGAAACTCAAGTGCAACCATTAGCAAGAGAAAAATTTAAACCATATCGAACAACTATATCAAATGTACACGATCCCTTTAAAGAAAGACAACGTAAGCAAGGTAAACATTGGGAAGTAACAGCAGCAACACCGCCACCCATACAACACAATGGTACCCAGCTATTGACTTTAATGGATTCTGTAGAAATTCAAGCGCAATATTTAATAAAATTAAAGGTATTGTATTGAAATAAATTCTTTGACATTTTCAAATATAATTTTTTGCAGGAACTCCAAGAAAAACAAGCAGCTGAACGTTTGGCTGCTAAACTTAAACGCTTTCAAGATCGTCAAATTCAATTACCACCTACTGAAGAACTTAAAACTAAAACTTCGTTTACAAAATATCGCAATATAAATCCTCAAACTCATGACATTGAAGGTGAACAAATTTTCAGTGAAGATGATGAAGTTCATGATCCTCTCGATGAAGAAAAATCTGGTGGTGTTAACTACACTGTTTATGAATAAAACTACAGGTACCTTTTCCATTTTATATTTGTAGTTAGCTTTTATTTATTTAATTTCAACAACAATTAACACTGAAACTTTTTACTACTAAAAACATTGGCTATAATAATTCTTAAACGTTCTACCGCGCATAAGAGCTGTGCTCCTTGTTTTTTATTTAGGCTTTTTAAATAAATAAAATATGTTATACATTGCAATTTACTCTTAATAGTCTTTTTAAATTGAATAGAATTGTGTAGCGGTTGAGGCCTGCACTTCGATTTGGCCCATTTTGAATTGTAGTCGCTGTAACCTTTTTAGTAAGTTCTCCGCATGATTTTTCCGCTGTTCTTCATAATCTGGGGCATAATCACGAACATTTTGTAAACGTACGTGTAACGTATCGGAAAGCTGAAGAGGTAAAAAACATTAAACATTTCATTTTATAAATCATCTATATAAAGGAGTAAAAGAAAATAAAAAGAAAAAACAAATAAAATACTATGTTTTTGTAGCAAATCGACTATTACTGTTGGAAACAAAAGGTGTATTATTTTTTTTAGGTAACATTGTTTTGGTTAAAATTTAACAGACTACAAAACCATTAATGTTTTTTAAAGGTTAACAAAAAAATGTCATACAGCTACGTTCTGGAAATCAAAATCATGTGAAATTGAAATCGATTAATATTCAGGGTTTAAAATGCTATCGCCATATTAGTAAAAGCAGCCAAATTTTGCCTTTTTCCTATTAAAAAAAATCAAAAATAAAAACCGGACAAGTTCAACTGCTAAAAAAGCCCACACTTTTCAAAAGCAGAAGCAAAATAAACACACTGTTTTTGAAAAGTAACCATTTAATGGATACTGGCTTTTTTAACAATAGCAAAAATTTCTTATTTGATGGAACTCAAAAAGCAACGGCAATCACTTTTATGTTGTAGGAAAAAATATGTAGGAAAAAGAATGAAACAAACAGCTTCTGTCAAACAGCCGCCAAATCAAAAACCATTGCATGCTAATAGCCGCAAAATAAAAGGTTGCTGAAAGGCACATGATTGCGAAAAAATACTCGATGACGACAAGTGATATTTTTCATGCAAAACAAACACAACAAGAATTAGTTTTTGTTTTCTATACAATAAAAAATCCAACAGACTTTGAGCTAATAGCTCTGCTCAGACTGCTTTTAGCACACACTTCAGCTGCTTTTCATTTTATTGAATCGACTTTTTGTTATTACCAGCCAGAGAAGAATTTTTGTTCTTTGAATTTTAGATTTTTTTTGGTTTTTCTTTTTTAACTAGCTCTTCTTTTAGGAAAAAGTAAAAAAGCAAAAGGCGAATTCATTTTTTTTAAGCTTTTGCTTTTAAGGTGGTTGTCCATTTTTGTCGCTGGCTGGTAAAAAAGCAATTGTCAAAAAATAAAAATATACAAAATAGGAAATTTGCTTTTTTGCACAAACGAAAAACAAAACATTGGCTATTGGAAAAAAAAAAAATTAAAATTTCAATAGCAGTGGCAAAAGCAAAAATAGAAAGCATCCAGCTGATGAGTGCTTTTAAACCCTGTTGATATTTTAAATACAATTTCAAAATAAACGTAGCTTTTTTTGATTACAAAAGTAGTTTTGGTAAAAATTAGTGGTCCTAAAAGTATGATATGGAGGGCTCAGAGCTGAAGCGAACCAAGTCAAATAAGAAAATTCGAAAATATATTGAGTTTGAGTAAGTAAATTGCCAATAATTACTGGAGCCACTGACTCTTGGGTTTATTACCGTTACCTTAGGAACGAAACTGTTTTTGATTTACCCCATTACAGAACTGGATTGAGTTAAATTTTGCGGAGATTTTCGCACATGATTTCAAATACATATATGTACGTGATATATTTTATGGCTTGGTTCGGTTCAGCTCTGAGCCCTCCATATATATGTACATATACAGTGGGGAGCAGAGGTGAGTACATGTTTGTTTATCTTGCACTTCTAAGGGAATAAGAAACATAATAATAATGCGATTTAAAATTTTTTTTTGTATTTTATTTCTTTTTTAATTCTTAGCAAAATTCAATTTAAAACAAAATAAAAAAACAACAAGTTCATAGGTAAACATAAACAAAACTTAAATAACTCTCATGTACTCAATTTTGCACCCGCGTGTTTTCAACCATATTCTTAGAAAAATTCAAAATTTACCGTTAATTTAGATTTGGTTTATGATTTAATTGGTGTTATAAATGTTTCTATTAATATAAATTTTAGTTTAACGTCGTGTTTGATAAAGTTCGTATGGTAAATAAAAGGTCCATTTCAAATATAAAATACAAATTCCAAATTGTTAAAAATTATGAGAAAGCTATCGCGAACCGTTGAAAATAGTATTTTAACCATGACAGAGAAAGGCTTCTCATCAAGAGTAATAGCCAAGGAAATGCAAGTGAGTCAGTCAGTGGTGATAAGAGTCCGGAAAAGGCGAAATATTACTTCCCAAGCTCAAGTTATGGGTCACCGAAGACTTTTAACAGATGGCGACGCACGTTTAATGATGAGAAAGATGAAGGCAGATCAATCTTTAACGCCAAAGGAAGCTTCCCTAGCAATAAATAAAAATGTTAGCCGATGGACAGCAAGAAGAGCGCTCCACAACATTGGATACATATCAGCTGTGAAGAAACCTAAACCTGCATTATCAAAGAAAAATGTTGCAACACGGTTAAAGTTCGCCATGGAACACAAAAATTGGACTACCGATGATTGGAAACGAGTAATATGACCAGATTAATCTGACCAGATTACTCGTTTCCAATTTTTGTGTTCCATGGCGAACTTTAACCGTGTTGCAACATTTTTCTTTGATAATGCAGGTTTAGGTTTCAAAATTGAGTACATGAGAGTTATTTAAGTTTTGTTTATGTTTACCTATGAATTTGTTGTTTTTTTATTTTGTTTTAAATTGAATTTTGCTAAGAATTAAAAAAGAAATAAAATACAAAAAAAAATTTTCAAATCGCATTATTATTGTGTTTCTTATTCCCTTAGAAGTGCAAGATATACAAACTTGTACTCACCTCTGCTCCCCACTGTATGTAAAAGAAAATATTTTTATGAAATTTAAACATAGGATATTTTTAAAAATTTTATCGATTTCAATTTCACTCGAATTCGATTTCCAGAACATGTTTTTATTTTAACCCGATTTTACAATACACTTGACGGCGGCATTTATACGATGTGTTTTCACACTTTGTTTGAAGGCTATCGGGTAAGATAAGAAAGAGGGGTTGCCAAACAGACACGAATTGAGTTTTTACGTTTGTTAATATGAGGTTTCATGTTTCTTAATATGTATACTAGACAATTAGACATAAAAACAGTCATGTTTGGAAAGACATTGTGAAAATGCAAAACGTTACTGGTAGCATGCTCAAAAGAGTATGAATAAAGCAGACGTTTTTGAAAGACCTTGTATAAATTCCGCCTAAAGAAGGGCATATTTTTATAAACTTTTAACAGAGTACAAATTTGGAAATTTGTTCGATTTCAATTTCACTCAAATTCGATCTCCAGAACGCGGCTGATTTTAAAATTTGTTTTATTTTCAAGAAGAATAGCCAATAAAAAAAATATCTTTGAATATGGTATAAAGAAAAGCATGGTGTATGAAATTATTGATAATTTGAATGAGTTTGGTGGCTTATTGAAATTTTACTACGAAGCATCTGCATAAAAATGTGATCATTGGAAAGAATTTTAAAGGACTATACGATAGTTAATTTATTTACTATACGATAGTACTATTTTTTGATGCTAGAGTTATATAATACCGTATCAGAGACAATAACAAAAGTTTTAAAATCCTTCTCCTTCCTTTCAGTACACAAAAATATTCACAAATATTTTTTTGAATGCTTAAAGCTACTGCCACACTTGGCAAATAGCTATAAGACAAAAAACGTGACCAACACGCAAACTAAAATACAATACAATTGATTTAAAAGAATGATATATCAAAGTTTTAGTCTTGAGATGATTGTTTTGCTACAGTTTTATACGACTAGAAAGTCTATTATTTACCATAAGCTCCATAGAAAGCACACACGGAAAACACTTTACTATGCTAAAAAACCAACCGTAACGAATAAAACTTTTGTAACAATTTGTTCTGTAATCATCTCGAGACAAAAACTTTGACATGTCATAACGTTAGTTCCGACTATAAATGCCAAAGATAAAACGAAAAATTAAAAAAGGCGCGCCTTACGTTCGAAATATACTTATTAATAGGGGGTGTAGGGGGACTTTTATTGATATACGGTCTAGTGGCCAGAGCATAACAAAAGTAAAAACAAACAAAAAAAAAAATACTTTCAAACATTTTTGTAGCAACTGCATTTTACTTGATAACAGGGCATACAATAAAGCTGAATTCCAGCAAAATTTAAAGCGCTTGAATTTTATAAAATTAATAATATCAGTTATTATTTTAATTTTCGAAAAAATTAAATGGGCTTTCCTTACTTTTTAAAGCAAAAATCATTTAGCGAATTCTTGCTAGACAAAATGTTGAATATGACTTAAAACGTTACCTGTGTTTGCGATGACAATACTGGACTCCACAAAGGTAACAACCTGTTCAGTACAGTTGAATTTGTTTCTTTTAATGCTTCCAATAAACTTAGAAAATGCAAATTTACCATTTCGGAAAGCTATAAAAAAAAAAAAATGTTTGCTCATTGCTTATTAAAAACCAAAACTATTTACTTTGTTGAGACAGTTACCTTAGCATTTGAATTCTGCGAAAAATCATTAGCTTCCTTGGTAGGCTTTGAATGCGAAACCAATTGTAAAATACAGGGTGTTACTTTAGCCCAGAACTCGAAAAGGATACCCATTGTATTACCTTCTGGATTGTTGGAGGTATGAGCAATTTGTTCCAAATAGACCGTCCACAGATGACACAATGTGAAAGCGTGAAACAATGAAGACATATGTAAAACTGAAGTTTTTGACTGTTCGGCGAAGCCAGCAAAAATAACTTGTATGTGATCGGCTATATGACAAGAGGCTTCTTGGGGAACCGGCTGAGAAAAATTTAAATGTGCTAGTTGTGCTGTGTGATGCCCCGTTGCTGGATTATTTGTATTAGTTGGAGGTTGGTTTGTCGAGGAATTTGTAATCGGAGTTATGTGTATAGTTGAACGTCTTTCTATTAGAGCCATATGGGTAAGAGAACCCAATAAAATCCAGGAAAGCAAACGCATGTGTCCTACACATTCCGTGAATTCTTTAGGTCTTTAAAATAAAAACAAATTTTAGTTTTATAACTTTTTTATAATTAAAATTTCATTTGTCATACCCTTGCTGCAGTGAAGAGGGAGCATTGTAAAGCCATGGTAAATATCTAGCCACCGCTTTATTGTCTCTTGAGTTTCCTCGAGACATTTCCAAAGCCAAATATTGCGAGACTGCTCCTTTTAGAACACCGCCCAGAGTGTCTTCTCCCAAACCATTTTGAGTTTGAGAATTTTTAAAATTCTAAATAAATTCTAAAGCTGTAGTTAAAGTGCTTTTCGTAAAAATTTTACTGCACGTTAAATCACTTGTATTGTGAAAACGCACTTTACTGTTTTAAATGTTTCAAGTCTTAATTAAGCACTTACCTTAATTTTACTTAGTGTATGAAAATCAGCCAAAAAGTCTATAACATCATTTATATACTGTCTTAAACAATCAGCGGAATTGGTGGCCACACTAGGTGGTACCTCTGGTATGTCTTGCAGTGTACCCGGCGGCAATGTACCACCTGCGTCTAACAATACAAATCCTATTATCATTAGTAGGTTATGATCTGGTACATTGATTTTGAATTTCAAAGCTTGTACAAATTCAAATATCAATTGACGACACAAGTATTGTTTGTCACGATCCCGTGAGAATGAACGTGAATATATACAAATATCATATAGAACCGAATAGTCCAAATTGGTATGTTGTACACAGTAAGCCAATATCTTTGAGTAGGGATCTAGTAGAGTCTTGGGTACACAATTCAAACGTAATGTGGCTACAATAAGCTCCAAAAGATATTTATGATTTGAAAGAGACGGCAATATAACAATGACTTGTCTTAGTAAACTTTCCAAACTAGTCATGGCTTGAGGCCAGGCAGACTGTACTGTAGCATCAGGGACTACACACTGTAAATATTCGGCCATGTTGCGGAATATAATGGGCAAATTTTCTACCGGTAAAGACTTTTTAGCCTGCAAAGCTTCGCACACCATGTAGATGGGACTGGAAGCATTCAATTCTTGGAAATCTTGCAATGCTTTGGCAATACTGCGAAAGGTATTTCGTCTTACTTTCACTAAAAATAAAGTATAGGAAAAAAATATAAAATTTTCAGGCGTTTATGTTAATTTTTAACATACTTATAACTTCTGTTTGTAGAATTTGTAAAAATATGCCGTTAGGAGCTAGTTGGTGCAAAACACAGCGTAAAAATTGTAAAGCAACAGCTTGAGCGCTACACAATAGTGGCGGTCCATTCTCGCCTTGCCAAGCATATGTGCAGGATGATGATATCCTAGTAGGAATAATAAATTATTAGTCATTTTAAGGCATCTTTTTACAAGTTTCCGATTTTTGTTTCTTAGAGAATTTTTAAGAAAAATTGGATTTTTGCTTAAAATAGATTTACGGCCAATTTCACCAACTTCAGTTATAATTAACTATCATTTATAACTGTCAAAACATGTTGTTTACTGTAAGTTAAAGTAATAGTTAGTTTTAACTGAACTTGATGAGATCAAGGCGGAGTCATTTTTCAGGTGGAGTTGAAAGCACAGCCGTTCTACTTTTTTTTTGTATTTAGAGCAGTGACGGGCACATTTGCAAATCCTATGTACGAGTGCATAGGAATACAAATGCTGCTTGTGCGACGTCGACACATGTGCACTATAAACTTCTTTGTGTGTCTGTGACAATGTACGTTCGGCTGTTGCTTTGTTGTTATTTCGTCAACACAAGCATAAATGTGATAGTATGTGTGTGCCCTTCACTGATTTAGGGGAAGGAATGTAAAAAGTTAGTTGCTTGTGTTTTTGCTATATCGACAAACAAAAGCAACAAATAAAATACAATGTTGTGTTTCTGGTGTTGTACTTGTTGTAGTTTCGCCACCACCGTTAACATAAATTCGCCTTGGAAATAATGGATGGTCTTTAAAACACATAATTATTTTTGTATTGGAAAAATAAGCTTAGGGAAAAAATAGATTACAGCAACAAATTAGATTTTTTGGCGTTAATTTAAATTGAGGTTAAAAAAATTGGACTTCTGGTAAAAAGTTTGATTTTTGTGAAAAATTCGATTTTTAAAAATTAAACGATTAGCCAAAAACAAAATTGTTTGTAAAAATTAATTTTATATAAGAACAAATCTGTGCTGAAATATACACCCCTATCGTGAATACTTTTTCCCTCGTCATTTTTCGCCTTTTTACATATTTGCGATCGTGAACAACTCCCATGAAAAAATATAATTCAAAGGAGAATAATAATAAGAACAAATTTTCATGGGAAAAAATTCCCCTTATCGTGAAAAATTGTTTCCCTCGTAATTTGTTCACATTTCCCTTAGATTTTCTCACTTTATTTTTGCTAGGGAACAGAACATGTATGTAAGTAGCTCCTCCTATAAATCGAATATTAAGGGTTAATAAAGTTAATAAGGCACAAACCGATATATTGCTCAACAAAATGCAAAACAACAGGTCGATTGCCTGCGGTTTTGTGAAGCTTTCGATTGATTGGTGGCAGAATTTTTGGAAATATTTTACTTCATTAAGTTTTCAATGTGCAAAAACCTAACGTTGTAATCAAACTATCCTCCCAATACTAAATATTTTGCTTTATTATTTTAACTTTTCTTTAAAATATTTACTTGTATATTTTTGAACAAAAATTTCATTGATTTTTAATTTTTTTTAATCTTTCTTCTTTTTTACATTCACTGGAACTGATAGCGTGAAAAATTTTTCAAATGAGATTCACGATTGCTTTTTCCCCTTCGAGGGGAATGAAAATTTCATGGGAACAAAAATTCCACTTGTTATTCACGATAGGGGTGATAATTTTTTTGCGAAAAATTGGATTTTTGTCAAAGTATTTGTATTTTTGATAATAAATTACACTGGAGAACAGCCATTTTCCGGCAAAGAACTTCATTGCAAATTTTTACTATTTTGAAGTCGGTGATTTCAAATCAATTCTCTATTTTACGCTTCTAGCTCGACTTTTCGAGATATACCGTTATGTCCAAAATTAAGGATCTTTCACTACATATATTGAAATAGCTTAAAAACAGTTTTCGATATTCAGTTAAAAATCATTCGAAACTCGGCATCAATATTATCTTTAAGCTGTGCTGTTGTTGTATTTCTGGACGTTTTTTCTTCACTTAGTGCCGATTCACACACGTCAAGTTTGACTTGTCAAGTCTTGATCTTTTAGGAGAGATGGAAAAGAGAATGCCATTTCTTTTCCCCTCTCTCCTAAAAACTCAAGACTTGAAGAGTCAAACTTGACGTGTACCTTCAATTAATTGTGAATAAAAGCGAAACGCGTGCATCGATTTTTATAATCTATGGCTCATTTTGTTTATAGGTTATGTGACTTTACGTAAACGTTATAAGACTTTTGGTGATTTCCAAAAACTTCAATGTTTTTCAAAGCTAAAAATTACATTTAAAAAAATATAAACATTTTGAAAAAAGCTTAATTTTTGGAAAAAAGTCAAAAATACGATTAGTACCTGTAACTTAAAAATGCGAGCTGATGGAGAAAAACGGAGATTAGATTAACATTAGTAAAAATTGCAATAAAGTTCCAGGCCCCACAAAGAAGTTCAATTTTGTTCCCCTCTGTTTTTTTAAACCAATTTCTGATATATTAGGGCATGTTGTAGAAATCGAAATGAAGTGGAATTGAAATCGAATAAATATTGATTTCAGTTATTTACAAAAACACCTTAGTTTCTTGTAAAGATAATTGGTACTCAAAGGATGAAGTTTACAAAAAGGAACATTCTTACGAACTTTCTCAACTGGCTCGTTTTCAAAATTTGTGCAATTTTAAATCGACTTTATTTCGATTTA
Organism: Pollenia angustigena; assembly: GCA_930367215.1. Lineage (NCBI taxonomy): Eukaryota > Metazoa > Arthropoda > Insecta > Diptera > Polleniidae > Pollenia > Pollenia angustigena. The sequence continues at coordinate 18,089,535 of OV884056.1, forward strand.
TAGAACATGCCTGATTATGAAAAGATTTTACTATTAATAAAAACTTCGATGTTTCATTCATATTCTTACTTCGATGTTATTGTTAAAATTTCTGGTAAAAATGGTGCAGCCATAGCCGGTTCTCGATGTATAAATGTACCCAGTATAACAATAAGTAGGCCTATTTCCTCATCAGTATATTCTTCGATTAAAGCACCACATTCCGAACAGCGTTCGCACACCGTATAATCACCAACGCGACGGGTGCTCTTAAAATTACAAGAAAAAATTAAAAGTTAAATAGAAAGAAAGAAAAAATTTATAACAAATACCACTCGATTTGGTTGTGGTATAGTCTGGTCTTGACCTCCAAAACCATTTTCTTGACCCTCGTCCAGTTCATCATCTTGTTCTTCGGGTGGTAAATAGGGTGGTGGTGGCCAGGAGCCAGCATAACGGGAACGTATGTCAGGTATAGAATTAACGTCTACAGCAAATGGGGCCATTTTTTGGCGTGGTTTCTTGGCACTATCAGAGCGTGTTGCCATATTAAGGGGTATCTGGTTTCCAGACGTTGCTGCAGCAGCGGGAAACACTTCATTTGTTTTCATTTCATGTTGTACGGTTTTTAAAATTGAAGTATGTAAATCATGCTGACTTTCAGCTGTATGCATAGCAGGCTGAGCGGTAGCCTGATAAACTGTAGGTGGTTCCTCTAAAGCCACTTGTTTAATTAAACGTCGTGGTGAAGTGGTGCGACTTGAGGGTGTAACATCATCCTTAGTACTTTCAGAAACGTCAAGACTATCTTGTTTTAAATGACTTATATCGGGCAGATTAAGACCCTCTCGCAAGCGATCTGCTATAGCAGCTACACTCTCTTGGGTGCCTATGGGTAGTAATCTTTCTGGTGTGGGTATTTCTAGAGCTCCTATATTTTTGGGAGTCGGTAATGTTGATTGATCAATTTCATCTACAGGATTTGGCATGACACTCATTTTTGAGAGAGGTGAATCTGGAGACCCGTATGCTTTTTCAGACCTTTTTAAGGTTTTAGATGTGAGTTTTTTATGACTGGCACTTAATCTTAAATCGTCATTGCCATTTGAAGATGAGGAGGTGCCAGCACTGCATTCTATAATGGTCTTATGTCTACCCATAGGTTTTTTTGGATGCTCCACAGTTGTTTGTTTAGCTGCTGATCTCTTGTCGCTGTTTTCCCCGCCACCATTGGTGGAACGAGAACTATTTGTAGATGATTGAGATTTGGCCTCTGTAACTCGTGGATTAATATCTTGTAAAGCTCCCAGAGCCTTCAAATGGTTTGTGGCTATTGCTGCAAACATTTTAGAGGTGGAAGTTGCCGCTGAATCTTGTGACTTATTACGTACTGTAATAGCACGGTGAACATCAACTGGAGGGCTTATTATAGCCGTCTCCGAAGGTTCTGTTCCCACCAAAGGAGTAACAATCATGCGTACACCCTCCTGTAGACTGTGGCGAGAATGTGTAGCTACCACAGTAGTAGAGACTGTCTCTGCGACAGTAGATTTTATTTTTGTAGTGTATGTATCCCCAGTTTTTGTCGTAATCATTGTTTTTTGGTTTTTAATGGTCTCCTCAGTGGTACGACGGTTTCTCAAAGCTTCCAATTTTGTTGAATTGATCTCCTCAAAATGTATTGTATCATCGAAAGATCCCGGAGCACTACTGCCGTGTAAAGTGCTATCGGATAAATCACTTTCAGGTATGGCTACTAACTCCGATTCTGTTTCATCGGCATCTAAACTAGAATCATTGTATTTTCTAAATGCGTGCTGCAATTTAGGCGTAAAAGCTACATTTTGTCCTTTACCCTTTGAAGCACCACTAGTGCCCTCTGACGGGAACATGGGACTAGCTGGAGGACTTTGCTCCTTATCCTCGGGATCAGTACCCAATGAGGGTTGGCTTACATCACGTGATCTGGAAGTACCTTGTATATCTAAAATTGTTGTAGTCGGTATACGGCGACATTGATGAAAATGATTACGTAAACTATTCATGATAATGCGTATAGCAGAGTTAACGTAAGCACTCTGCGGTGGTTGGGTATACGAGTATTTATAAAGCACTACCAACATCGTAAACATCCAGTTGCGTCTGGGATACAGTTCCAAATACCACAAGGAATAGTTAAATACTTGATTTTGATAAGAATCTGCAGCATTATTGTTCGGATTCGGAGCATAAAGGACAACTTGCATTACAGAGGATAATATAAGTCCACCTATCAAATGGTTTTGATCCAAAACTTGTGGTAGATTAGCCATAAAAGCGTTAAAGACTGCCGAGGCTCTGTGGTCATGAAAAAGCGGGTTTACAACTTTTAAGCTGATATGATTTTAATTTCAAAATTTACCTTAAATTCTCCGGTGATGAATGGAAGGTTTTATCAATTTGATTATGACCCAGTAGTAAGAAGAGATGTTTTAAAACAATACCCTGGGTTTTCGAGATTGGCTTATCTTCCGAAGGATAAGCTTGATCGGGTCTAGACATGAATTGCATTAGCAAAAACACCAGCAAATGTATGGTTTCTCGGTCTGACTCTTCCAATTCAGTAATACGACTTAATAGACCAATCAAACTGTCATCATTCATGCCACTTAAAGAGTGAATATGACCATCTGTAGACGTCAGTCGGATTTGAAGGAATAGAAAAATATTTTAAAAAATAAATTTAAAAGATAATTGATATCAACAACTTAGGAAATTATTACAAAGTCTTTTGGAATTCCAGATTATAAAATGTTCCTGAAAGCAGATAAGGAAAGATAGTTTTAGGGATACAAAAGAGGAGTGATATTATTTTAGGATTCTAGTGTGAACAAGATAAAACTTTGTTATAATTCCCTAGTCTATTAATCGGTATTATACATATTTTTCGTTTACATCACACTTACACTACATCTAGATTTTGGTTTTAGGTTTAAGGATTTTAGATTACAGAATAATATACATTTTAAATAGTGTTTTATTTTTTTATACACGGACAAGCAGTATAATAGTTTTTCAAGTTGTTTTTAGGAATACATACCAGTTTTGCAAGGGTTAAACACATTTGAAAATTAAAATTTTTGTTAAACAAAAATATAAACCAACAAATTTTTTAAAAAGCTTTTAATTTAAAATCATCAAATAATTTTCATTCATATACCAGTATCTACAAAAGAAAACAAATTTACTCCAATCTTGTTTTTTAACATGAAAAGAACGTGCAAAATATGAAATTACTTCCTGGGAGACATTGAGTTTTGTTTTTGAAATTAAATCTTAACTGGAGTTTAACTTCAAAATAGTTTTTCGCTTAATGGTGGAGCGCTAATAGAAGCAGAAAAGAGAAATAAAGGGAGCATGCTATTGGCAAAAGCTTTCTGTTAAGTTTTTTTTTATAATCGGTAACAAACGCTTTCTTTAAGGATTTTTGTAAAGTTTTGGTACTAATTTTATATCTAAGGCTTGATTTTTGAGATCTCAGTTAAACTAGGTTTGGTTAATCTGAACAGATTTGTGCCGCCATTACCAAGTTTGTATACAAAACAGCTTAGTTTTGCTTAAAATTTTGGTCTTAAAAAAGTCCAAGTTTCAGACTTCGTTAAACCGAGCATAAACTAAATCGACATTTCTAAAACCCGGTCTAATTGTATTAAATATTTCAGTTATATTTGAACTTAATTAATCAATAAAAGGACAATAATCTGTTAGTTGTAATAGGTCCCAGAAATCGAAGAAGTTCCCAAACAAAATTCCGTTTTGTGTATAAAAACCAACTTTAATATTTTTTGTTTTTGCTATTTTCAAATCTCTGCCTAAAATTATCTTGCACATATTATTAATCTTAGTTTGCCTGTTCAGGATCCTTAATCAAACACCGGGATATTTTTTTTAACATTGCTTCTACACCTTTTCCACTTGTATTCCAAAAAGTGCCAGTTGTAATCAAGGCTGTGGAGTCGCCAAAAAATAGTTCTAACTCCCACTCCGACTCCAACCGCATTCAAGTCCGACTCTTACTCTTACATTGATGCTTAATTTATATGAGACTGGTCCTTATTTGGCTTTAAACTTTTTTTTTTAACGCAGAACCTTTTAAATGTTTATATACATATAGTAAGAAAATTGTTCTTATTATTCGATGAATTTTTATTTAGAAAATATTAAAAAAAATTTTTATACCGAAAAATTTTGTAGTCAGAGTCGCGAGTTTTTGTGGGTATTTCGACTTCGACTCCGGTACAAAAACCTCAACTCCATCTTCAACTCTGGCTCCACAGCCCTGGTTGTTATTCAGATAAGTTAATTCAAATTCAACAAGCTTCAGTCGTACTTCAGATTAGTGAATTGTAATTCAGAAAACGTCAATTTAAATTCAGAAGGCGTCAATTGTTATTCATAAAATAATAAATGTAATAGAAACAATCACTAAAATTTTTCCGAAAAAAAATCTAAATCTATCTTCTATATATGTATTTATATAAAAAAACAAGGTGTTAAGCCTGTTCCTGCCAGGCAGGAACAAAAACTACTTTAAAGTAAGCCCCAACGTCAGTTCCATATGCTTGGCAATTCTTAGCTACAGTGGTCTATAGGTGGCTTCAATATAAGCTCAAATGGTAAATACCACAATTTTGCTACGTGCCTTTTCCTCTCAATTCCCCGCCCATAGTCCAAAAATCTTAGATCCGACTACTTCAGGCTATGCTCCATTTTAGCTTCTAATGTACGTCATTAGGGGGTGCTAACATGTACAAAAATTGAATTTTGGCATGCCCTCTTAATTATCCGCCCACAGGTCAAAAATAAATAATCCGCCTACTTTAGAATTTGGTCTGGGTGTTTTACTATATGCATGCCAGTTTTCAGCTTTCGTATCCATCAGTGGGCTTCAAAAACATCTGGATAGGCAAAAAAGAGGAACGCGAATAAGGAAATTATTTATATAGATACAAGGCCTGATCACTCACTCACTGACTCATCATGACCCAGCGAAAAAGGCTAAAGCTAGAGACTTTAAATTCAGTACACACCCAATAAAAAATGGAGCTTCCAACGAATCAGGTTTGTAAGGGAGAAACATAAACGTTACGCTTACCATTGCGCTTACGGAAGACATGAATTTTATATGGCGAGTTCCCACTTTGAAGCAATACATTTTGGAAATGCACGCCACAGGTAGCATTTCCTTGCTTTTTGCATTCGTTGGTTAGATGTAAGCGGGATGATCACACAAGAATCTTGTACGAAGTGGGTCTGCTTGATCAGGGTAGTATCCTCGAGGGAATTTCAGATGATAGGATTATAAACTTAGACTTCGGTGTAACACCACCAGTGGAGATCCCGAATAGGAAAGTTTGACGTGGATCCAATGGGCTGTTTGAGAGGTGGGCAGTATTTACTAACGGGTTCAAGATAGACGCTGGCGCTGGTGCAGGTGTAGGGGAGTCTGTGTTTTTGCGCGCAGCGCATTGGCAAATTATACGGTGCGATCGTGCCTGGTCGCACGGTGTAGGAATGCTCTGGAGAGCTCATGGAGGTATTCATAGCAAGGCTGTGCTGGGTAGTCGGACACTGCAGGGGACAAACTAGAGAAATAAGGTTCGAATCTTGACTTAGAGGTAAGGGATGGGGGTAAAACCCCCTTATGACACTACTATGAGATAATACGGACCAGATACAGCGATACCGTTAACCGGTCCTGGATGGATAGAACGGATTGCAGGGTGTCTAGGGCATAATGGCCCATATTGAACGCAAGGCCAACCAGGGTTCTACACGGATTGGAGAGAAGTGGTCTCCGGAATCTTATAGGGTTCTTGACGGGTCTTTGTTCTGTTAGGGCTTTTACGAATAAATGGGACAATACCATACCGGACTTCTGCAGATTATGCGGGGAAACTTAGAAGCTAGAGACGATTGATCATGTACTGTGCCATTGTCCTAGGATGCAGGGTCTCAGGCTGAAATGGGGACTGGGGTGTATTGCTGGATGTAATCCAGTCGATCTACTGGAGTTTGTCAGGTCGGTTATTTCTGATGAGGGTACTGTTTGGAAAGTTTTTTTCTTTCTTTTTTTCTACTAACTATCTTAAACCCATTTTTCAATTCTTTTCTTCCTTACTTCTATCTTTGTTTTTTCTTTCTTCTTCGTCAACGTACCGCATTGGTCTCCGAGTGAAGGTGTGCCCTTGGGCGCATAACTCTTCCTAACCCTAGCTAACCTCGATACACTGACTTTGGCATATAAAATGTCCACGTAAGAAAAAGGGACGCTAACGAAGTAGCGGGTTAAATGCTTCTTGTAATAAAACTCGTTTGCTTTCTGAATCACAATTGACACTTTCCGAATTTCTAAATTACAATTAACTAATCTGAATAAAATTTGATGCCCTCTGAATTATAATTCACGCTTTCTTAAATACCATTGGAAAATGTGTAGTTTGAGTGATATTTCGAAAATTTAAAAATACACATATCGAAAAACATTTTATTATTTCACTTCTTGGAAAAAGTCGAACATTTCTAGTTGATACCCTCTTTATGATCAAATGCGATATGATAAAGAAAATCTTTATATATCTAAATCATTTAAATATTTTTAAAATTGCGAAAGCAAATTATGACGTCGAAAAATTTTAAATTAAAATTAAAAAAAAAGTATTAGTACCAAAATTTCGTGGAAAGAACGACATGGGAGAGAAACAACATACATGCTATTGTAAATATAAAGTAGTTTTAATTATAATAAGTGATTCAAAGAGCTTTAAATACTATTCGAAGCTTTAACTTAAGTGATAAAAGAGCTTTAAGAAAGAACTATTAGTGCCAACAGAGTTAGCTAAAAAAAATCTAAACGTTTATTCTAACAGTGAGGATCAAATTTAATAGTTGTAGATTTGAAGTTTAATATTAAAATCGAAATCATTGAGTTTTAAATTTTTAGTTATAATAATTTACATGTGCCTGGAAATTCCGAACAGTGGCTGGGCCTGTGAAAATTTAACCATAAATCTGTTGTTAAAGATATAATATTCATATTTACATTTTGTTTTATATAAAAATTTACACGTTAATATTAATTAATTAATTAATCAATCAGTCCATGTTCAATACATTGTAGTATTTTCAAGGAGTTCATGGTGTCATAATTATGTACAAAAAGCCATTATATTTAGTAGGAGTAGCAGAGAAGTTACAAAACGACACAAGGCGTAGTAGATTTCAAAACGCAGTTGTACATCAAAATATTCGTTAAAAAATATATAAAGAGAAAAATATAGAAAAAAAATTCAGAGAAAAAACTTATTTTCAAATTTATATGTATGTATTGTTATAAGAAGACACCATTACGACAGTTATTAGAGAAACAGAGAGAGAGAGAGAGACAGTATTATGATTTACACAAAACAAGAGAGCAGTAAAATTATTAATTTTTTTGATTCGCTAAAAAAGAAAAGCATGCTACTACAACCTACCTTGAGGTGCCGGTGCACTAGCACTGGTTGATGCTTGTGTGCAACCGACATCACAAGTACAATTCATTTGTATGGCTGAAGCTGATGGACTGGGACTAGGCGCAGGTGCAGGTGGAGGTGGTGGCAAAAGATTGGGAGCTGAGGGATGCTTTTGGAAGTGGGAGTGATAGGAATGTGTGGAGGCATGCGGATATTGATGGGATTGTGAAGAGGGTTGGGATTTGGTTTGTTGCTTGTGATGATCAGCTTCTTGTAACGTCGGCATTGGACTATGAATTAGCGTTTGACAAGGCGCTACACAATGTACTAAATACTGATGACTTTGACTATGAGTCGAGGCTAAAGTTGATGTTGTAGCTACTGGTGCACTACTACTAGACTGATGGGAAGTTGGGGAGAAGAAAAAATGTTGCTGTTGCACGGAATGACCATGAGTAAAGGAATGTATTGGGCAGGGAGGTTGTAAGGGATTCGAGGATGTGGTGATAGGTTGCTGTTGTGGTGGAGCGGGTGGTTGTGAGTGATGTGGATGTGACGACGTTACAGAGTGTGTGGTTATATGAGCACTGTAAGCCGCACGGTGTGATAATGTATTGGTAGCTGTTGGATAACTATAACTAGTACAAATTTGGCTGGCTCCACTACTAGAGCCTAAAAACTGACCCAAACCAAAGCGTGATGTCTTCCGTTTCAATATGGGTGCAGAAACCTGGCGACTGTAGATTTTCTCTTTGTCGGGTACTACATATACAACAAAGTGTAGAAATGATATTATTATTTTTTATAAATAATTTGATTAAATCCTACCAAATTTTGAATCCTGGCGGGGTATCATGCTAGCTGGTGCAGACATTGTCCTTTTGTAGGGCCATTTTGTACCAAACGAGGCACTTAAAGTTTTGGCCATACCTCCAGTGGCTGTGTCTGATTGACTTAAAGCTTCTCGTGCCTTTAAAATTTTCGACGACAAAGCTTCACTCCCATTTTCAGAATTCCTCAAATCTCTTAAATACGAAATATCTCCACATTTCTCCAAAGTTATTTGAGCTTCCACAAACAATGTATCAAAACGGTTTAAAAAAAATTCCCAAGCCATGACTTTGCGATCCGATAGAGAATTATGCAATTGATAAACCGATTGCAAGACCACCGGTCGATCAACTATAAACAAATCAAATTGTGATTCTAAGCAGAAGAGCAGTGACCGAATTGCAGTATCATGTATGGTTCCGATATATAGAGTTGCTCTTTGTGCCACATACACATTAATGTCATCCATGCTGGCTATAAGATGACAAAATGCTGTGGCCAATGCCGTTTGCAGACCAACTTCAGTGCGTAGCGGAGTCGAATCCATAAACCGAGTAATTACAGTAACTCGTTCAACTGCTGTGAATCGTATGCGCCAATCGGTATCGTGAAAAGCTTCCTGTACCACACGCCAAAAGACATCCGAGCCCAGTGGCAAAGTAATGCAATGCAGTAGCAAGGGCACACCAACTTGACAGATATGCGAATGTTCGGCATTGCAAAGTTCCCAAAGACTGAACAAGAGTTTATTTTTTTTAAGGGTAAACATTTCAGTTGTAGGATAAGAGTTTGTACTCACTTTTTTATTAGCAAATTCTCTTGACACCATATGAAAAAGCCACGATGCTCACGAGCAGCCTTGGCTAAGGCATCGCCATGCAAAGTCATAACATTTAAACAGTGTAGGACATAGTAAAGAATTTCCGGTTTTGTAATAGCAGGAATTTCCTAATAAATAACAACGGAATATAAATTTATTTAAAGGATAGCGCTGGTAAAACAATTCCAATACCTACCGTTAATAGTTGATGTATGTATTGCAAACTTTGTGGCAATTGATCTAAAGAAAACTTAAACTTGCCCACTGAAGTATGCCAAAAGTCATCACCATCTTCTTCCTCTTCTTCTTCGGCAGAGAGACTGCCATTTTCTAAGCCACAAGCTCCACCAGTACTGCCATTTCCCACACCATTTTCTCCACCTAATACTGAAGCTTTAGTAACACTGACATTGGCACTGCCTAAAATAAATAGCGGTTAAACATTATTTTTGACTTAAAGTTTAATTAATTGACCAATAACTTACCCACATCCGCGTCGGACAATGTTATGGATCGAGCTATAGCTCGATCTGCGGGCAATAATGAAGCTAAATCTAATTGTTCTGAAACCGTTTCCACGGTAGCCGTCATTATCTAAGTTAAAAAATTTGAAATATAATAAATGTTTACATAATGTTTACATATTTCTAATACAAATTTTATTTAAAAAAAATCTTTTTGATTTATTTACATTTAAAATGAAAAAAGCACATTGATTATATACAATAGATTGATACACATATTTAAAGGTTAAGTTTGTTTACTTTCTTTTTTCTCTTTTTTTTGTGGTAGTTAATTTTGTACAGTGTAATTTACAGTTAAAACTCTAGTTACGAGTATTTAGTGCATTTTTATGGGTTTAATTAAATGTGCATTTGATGTTTCTTATGGTGTTTTCTTTTCTACAAAAAATGTGACATTTTATTTAAAAAAATGCAAATTGGAGTCTGTTTCTTAAAAATTTTTCTCCCGAAAAGGGTGGCTTGTTTTATTCTAAAAAACTCAACCTTTTTTGGAAGCAAAATTTTTATGAAACAGATATCAAATTGCATTTTTTTAAAATAAAATGTCACACTTTTTTGTAGAAAAGAAAACACCAATATTTTTGTGATTTTTTTTTTATAATTTTAAAATTGTGCATGCTATTTACACAGAAAAATTAAATAATTTAAATAAAATAATGTATAAGAAAAAAACAAAAAATTAAAAAAAAAAAATTATATTTGTTTGAAAAAATATTTACAATATAAAAAAATTTTTAAATACTTTCTTTTTTGTACATTAAGGTTTTTAGTTAAATAGTAATAACTGTGTTTTTTTTTAAATATTCACACACACATACAAGATACTTTGAGACAAAGGAAATTTAGGAATTGAAAAAAAAACAAAATAAAAACAAGTAAGAAAGTATAGTCAGTCGGTCAAGCCCGACCAAATGATACCCTTCACTTATTACTTAAAGACAAATTATCGTGGATCCAGGGTACCCGGGTAGACTTGTTGGTAGTGAGCTAGTCTATCAGGGCGGGGGTTGCAGGTTCGATTCTCGCCAGAGACTCTGGTCTTTTGCAGACAAGCGTAGAGCTTCGCGGGAATAGAATAAGAAGGAAAAAAAAAAATTCGGGAGCCATGGGCAATCGTGAAGCTGCCAGAACACAATTATGTTAAGAGTTCAAGATTCATGTAAAAGTTCCTTTTGCCGAATATTATTGAGGATATCTTAATAAGATTTGTTTGCCTTTCAGTGATTTTAGGAAGACGGTTTATATGTGACCTATGGTTAATTTTAGACCTACCAGAATAATATTTTTTCATATTACGTCTTACGTCCTTTTGCTTCTTAGGTGACGATATATATAAATTTAAATCACATAAAACAACTTAGTTATGACTTTTGCAGCACAGGCTCGATTTGATGTGGCAGCTCAATTAAATTTGTATGTCCATTTTGAAAAAAAGTAGCACCTCATTTCAACTTGTTCTTAAGGAGAATTAAAATTAAACCAATTCAAGCAAAAAGTTGCCGAACAAAATAATTTCTCTTGGGAGTCAAAAAATTAATTAACACGGTTTCGTTTAAATGTGCTTGATTCCCATTTCAATGCGCATTTCACTGGTTGCTTAGGCCAGATCATCAGGAAACTTTAAACTTAATATAAAAATTGTCTACGGAAAAACATATTGTTCAGACTAGGGATGCCAATCGGGACTGATTTTAGAAAATTCCGGGATTTTTGGATCCTGGGATTTCGGAATTTTTCGAGTTTTTTTTTTAAATAAACAAAATTTTTTATTTATTTATGAATTTTCAAAAGGTATTATATGTATAACATATATTTAAAAAAAAGAAAAATAAGAATTATAAAAATAAAAAATACAACTGAAATATAATTTTTAATAATTTTTGTTTTGTATAGAGTATAAAAATTCAATAAAAACGAACATTTTTCTACACAAAAGTTGAAATATTAAAAATCCCGAAAAATCCTGGGATTAATAAAAATATATCCCGGGATTCGGGATTTGTAAATCCGGGATTCGGGATTTTCCGTTTGGCATCCCTAGTTCAGACTCATGTATGAATCGAGCTTAACTCTTGTTATTTCGATTCCTGAAAAATCAAGTTTTTTGAGTTGAGTCACTTTTGAACTAGGTGTGCGATATAGTCTTATTAAGTATGTATCCGAAGGACAATTTATTCATTTCTTGTAAGTATAGATTATTAAAAATACTTAAAGTACTTTTTCTTAAGTTACATACTTATAGGGGATTCACAGGTTGGGCTATCAAGTCATATAGTCATAATATCATAAAATTTTACAATAGTGTAAAGAAATTATTGTTGTGCTTCAAAAAAAGTCCTTAAATGCTGTGTTAATTGTTTTGTCCTAACTACTCAGTAGAAATTTAAATTATGAGGGGTTGCTGACATCACTAAATATTTTTTCTTGTTATTATTTTAAGACATACATATGTTTTTATGATTACCTTGTGAATCGCCCATTAAAGCACTTTCACAAAAAGCCTTGCTAATTGCTATTGGTATAACAATCGAGATCAATTTATGTTTAAAGATTTTGTGCGATATTTTTATCGCAATTTTGAAAAAAAGGATCACCGATCTTATCAATAGGAATATCTTTCGGCACATTATACAATTTTTCTTTATATTTCGTTTATAATTAATGAAAGAAAAAATTATTTTTTAAAACTTAAGAAATTGTTTTTTATCTGGACAAATTGCATTGGAGCTGGTAACTGGACAAGGGCCAAACAAACTGTACAATCCAGGCCATCTGGCAACCCTACCCACATGGTACTGGAATGGTATTTTGCACTAACAAAAAGTTACATCCCTAATATACATATATATAATTTTTTAAGTTTTATGCTTTTCTTCTGCTTAAAAAAAGTTAAAAAAACTAAAAAATAATGTACATTTATTTATACAATGAACATATAGTTTTAAATAAACCAACATTTATGATTGTCTCTGATATGAAAACACTTAATCAAGGCGAATTAACTACAGGTGATGTCGAAACGGCATCTGATTTTGACAGTTCGGGCTTATTTGTTTTGATTTGTTAGTATTTTGCTAAGAATGGGTGACATTTCGAGCTAATGGCACTAACAATGCAATGCAAAAAACCGTATGTTGTTTCTGTTGTTTTTGGATTGTTGTAGTTCCGACACCACCTGTAGTTGAATTCGCCTTGCACTTAATAAAAAAAATATTTGTTTGTTTTTGTTTTTACTACACCGAAAATTCAAAATTTCTAATTGAAAATCATAAAATTAAAATAATAAAATACGGTGAATTGAGGTAAAATGGTTTTGATTTTAGATTAAAAAATTTTGTGACTTAAAAATGCACAAAGTACCTCGTCTGTAGCGTGAACTTTTCTCAATTCAATACTATCAACCGATTGGCCATTATCGTTTTTCTATAATAAAATGAAAAATATTCAATAAAGTTCAAACACTATTTTTTTTTTTTGGTTAAGGGAAGCAAAATTTAGTATAAAAAAATAAATTAGGAACAAAATGATAACCTCAAATAAATAATAACAATAAAAAAAAATTATTTCAAATACTAAATTGCAAAAATTGTAACTTAACCTTTTTTTTTAAATTCTTTATAATTGTTTTTTTTTCAAACTAAATTAATTAAATCCATTCTGTTTTAAACGTAAACTTTGCCTTTTTTTCATTACAAAATTTTCATATTTCAAACATGTTTTCTTTTTTGGTATATATACTGCTGTTTGACGTTTTCTCTAAGTGTAACTTACCGAACAGACATGCGGCATATGCACTAAAACACCACCCACTGAATGTGGTTCAGGTTGCGGTACAGCCACCGGCACTGGACCTAATATTTAAAAATTTTATATTAGTTTTGTGATTGAGAATTTCTAACATATTTTCATTTTAACGCCTTAATTTGTGTATAATTTTTATTTTTTGTTTCTTAATTTTTTTTTGCAACATAATTGATTGAGGATTTTTTTTTAATTGGCTTTATTTTTATAAAAGATTCATTCTCATAACTTTTCATGCAAAGGAAATATCAAATCATGAATATAGAAATTCAACTTTTAATAAAAAGGAAAAAATTAAACAATCGCAAAAAATACCCACTACTGGATTCTAAGTATTTGGAATTTTAATGCTCTAGTATCATGCATTTTAAGGTTTTAAAGATATTTTTTTTGTTATTTAGAAGAAATTTTATATTGTATACAGTTTTTTTTTGTATTAGAGAAATTAGCTCTGTTTCTTTACTCTACTTTGGGATCCATTGGGATCCCGATTTGCACGAAAAGCGTTCCCGTACTTTTAATTTGTGTAAATGAGAGCGGATTTGAGAGAATAAAATTCTTCTTCTGGCACGAAACAGCCCAGACTTTTTCTTCGTGCAAATTGTCAAACATCTGTAAAACATAAACAAAACAATGAAATGCAAAGGAAAAAAATCATAAACCAAATTTTGGAAAAAGTGTTGTGGAGTAAAATAATGTACTTGAATATAAAGTTTTATGTTGAAATTGATGTTTTTGTTTAAACTTTGATATTGTTACAAGTAGAACTGTATAACAGTTTTATTTGGTTTAATATTTTTAGTTTTTTTACAATCTTTATGGATGAAGTTTCCTGATGATCTGGCCTAAGCAACCAGTGAAATGCGCATAGGAGTAGCTTATCCCATCAACAATAAATTTCAAGTGTTTTTGTCAAGAGTAAAAACTGGGAATTAAGCACGAATAATAAAATCTTTTAAAATTAAAATTTTGTATTCCCAAAGAAATTACTTTTTGATATTAGGAAAACATAATGTTAGTTATTGCTAAAGTGTTTGTTTTGTTTAATTTTTGGTAAAATTAGTTTATTTCTACAGACAATATACAAATTTTCAAAAGTTCGTTTTGTAAGGACTGTCAAAACAATGACTTTTTATTTTGTGCTTAAAATTTGTTTTTTTCTGTTCCCGTACTTTTCTGTTATTTTGTATCTTGATGAGATAAATTTATGCTTGCTCTTATTTTCACGAACTTTACCCAAAAAGTAAAGAAACAGAGCTAATGTAGTTTTAAACAAACAAGGGCTTCCATACTGTCTGACTAAGTGAGACAAGTTAGGACATCTGGTAACACCGTTAAGTGTTTCGTTAAAGAGAGAAATAGTTTACATATTTACTTCTTTCTGTAGCTGAGCCTCATAGTTGTAAAAAAATGATTGTGATGTGAAGTAAATGGTTTCTAATGCTTCGTACAGACCACAGAATACACAGAACTGTCACGAGACGGAAGATTTTGCGTTTTTTTTGTGTCTTTCAAAGAAAGCTGCCCTTTTGCATTTCTCTTTTCATCATATTCTATGCCGCAATACAATGAACACAAATTTATTTAGTTAAGATTTATTTACAAAACTGTTGTAAAAATTTACTTTTAAGTTCACCACAACACGAGTAAATAATATTTAAAGCCTAGATTACACTATCTCACAAGTCTTACGTATTCCATAATACTTTGTGAGATAGAAATCTAATGAGTTTTGTTGCGACTGTCAGAAAGTCTAATTTAACATGACAGTTTGTGCTCACACCATCACACAAAGTATAAACACTCACACATGAAATAAAATGCAACCCTGATCCAATGAAAAGTATTATTGTTTAGAAATTTTTCAAAAAACGATGAAGTCGTATGGGATGTCAAACTTTTTTCTTAATACTTGTCATTTTCGTGACACATTGCATTCACACTATCACACTTTGTCATATTACTTGAGTTTTTGACATGTATTAATACAAAGTAAAATAGTGTAATCTAGCCTTAAGTAAGTAAAAAACATTATAACACAAAACATTATTACTAAACACATTTTTTTGCACAAAAAACAACGTTTGTTGAACTAATGCATTTGTTTAACGTGGTTTGTTATTTTTGTTTTGATCACGTCATTTGTGTTGATTGTTGCGGCCTGTTTTTAAACCTTGCCACTTCACTACCAAAAAAAGCTTTCTGTCTCTTTCTTCGAAAGCTGCCTCGCAACTGATTTGGGCCTTTTTCACACGTCACTTTTTACAGTTCTGTGTATTCTGTGGTACAGACGATGGTCAGATTTTACAATGTTGTCATTAAAATTGCCTAAAAATGTCTTGCAACTGTATGAACATTTTAAGCTCATTTTCATTTGGAAGATGTGTAAAATGAATGCATCTGACAACGGCACCATTGTCAGAAAAATGACAACATTGAAAGATCTGACGAAGCTTAATTCTATACCGATCTGCCAAATCGGATACGTTGTAACGGCTTATCAATTTTTCGGTTTCAAAAGTAAAGTTAAAGAAACCCACATAAAGCTGTAGTTTCGATAAAACATTTATTTTATTTATAAAGCTTGGACCTTGCCATTACGTACGAAATTCAAAGTCATTTAAATGACCGCCTTTAGATTGGTAGCAGCAGACGATCGTTTTGAAGTAGTTTTTGACTAATTTTTCGCACATTACGGGCGGTATCTCGGCGATAACTTGACGAATGTGGGTTTTCAAATGCTCCAAAGTACGAGAATTATCTGCGTAGACGCGGTCTTTGACGTAGTCCCACAAAAAAAGCCTAACGGCGTCAAATCGCATGATCTTGGCGGTCAAATTACCTCGCCAAAACGTGAAATTACGCGTTTCGGATACTTTCCATGCAATTAAGCCTAAGTCGGTCCTGTTGTGAGGCTAGTGGCACCGTCTTGTTGAAACCACATATCGTCCAGTCCAGGCAACAAAAAGTCCGTTATAATACTGCCATAACATAGAATCGACAAATTCCGCCACGCTTTCACTAACATTGCTATTATGCAGAGATTACACCTTTAACTCTTCCGATTTCTTCAAAATTTCTTTATTATCTTGCCAATTCCTTGCACAGTAGATCGATTATGACCACAATCACCCTGCAATGCTCGAAAAGTGGCCAAGTGGGAACCACCACTTTTGAAGTAAGTTTTAACAGTTCTTACGCGTTCTTTGGTTGTTACACGATACATATTCGTAAATGGCAAACCTTTCACTAAATAACTGAGTGCCTTGCCAAACCGGCGATGCTGAAACTACTAAGTGGATAACCATGTATGAAAATGAGAAGATTTGACATAAACATAAATGTTTGCCGGTCTTTTTTAACTGAGTTCAAGTGCTGATTGACTTATCTACTCTTGAGTTATTATGAGACAGGGAAAAAGAGAATGGGATACAGACATGACCGTACTCGTCAATTTTCTTTTTTCCTTTTTTTATTTTGTATTCGTGATGTGCTTTAAGCTTAAGATATAGAAAAAGAAAATTTGCGACACAAACTGATTGTGTATAAACAAATGCGGAGGTTCAAAAGAGCATTAGAGAAAACCTGTTCAGCTAAACCTTACTTGCCTGAACCAGCATAAATATCGAGAACATAAAAACAAGCAATATTGGAGTAAGAATCGTACAAAACACAAGAAGAATCTTTAGCGGGTTTCACCCTTTGTGTTAAGTGTACAGCTCTGTTTTATTTAATACAGTGATAATCAAGCCCCGAACTAAGAAAGCCCCGAACGCACGCACACAAAGATATTATGTGCTTGTGTGCGGTCGCAGAGACCGATGATAGTCTGATGTTTTGAAACGAACAAAGTTGTAATATACATGTGAATTGCTGACCGTGTCTGTGTGAAAAATACGATTATTGACTGGCTCGCGAGTCTATGGAGTGGTTATCACTGATTTAATACGATTTTATACTTCAAAGCGTGAGTGTCTTTTTCGTAGGCATTGCAAATTAAAGAAATTGCTGAAGGAGAGAAAGAGAGCGATAGAGTTTCGTCAACTGTTTTGTTTTGGCAAATTTAACACACGTGCTAACTACCGCTTCTTGTAAATAAAAGTTTATGTATAATCTAGCCTTTATAGGCCATAATCGGTTACAAATTGATAGCTGTGACGTAGGCTGCACTCAATTTGTAAGTAATTTACTATCAAGATTAGGGATGAAACGATACGAGTAAATACAAGTACATATTCGATACTTTTATATAAGTACCAAGTATTTTTGTAATCGATACTTAGCAATCGAGTACCAAGTAGTATCGGTAAAAAAATACTCGGTATCGGTCAAAAGGAATCGTTAAACTTTGATATTGAAATTAATCTTAAATTTTTGACTATTTTCCAAAGCTGGAGCAGCAGTAACGACATCAAGAAACCGTTTGACCAGTAAACACTAGGAATGCCAATCCCGAATACCGAAAACCTGATTATTCTAAAAATTTAAGTCCCGTAGTCCGGGGTTTGATATAAAAATCCCGAGATTTTGGGCTTAGTAAAATTTAAATATTAATGTTCGCGATAGCGAACACAATTCACGATAATTGCTTGGCCGACCTAATTTTTTAAGACGCCGCCAGCCGCAGAACTAACTGGGGAGCATGCACATATATTTTCTCATTTCTTACAGACCCGGTTCGCTGAAATTAACGCGCAATTCTCCCGATTGTGGATGCGCATTAAATGCATTTTGAATGAACGCCCATTTTCGTAAAAGGCTTTATTAATCTTACCGCGCTGTTCAATTGCGTACCTCTCAATGGTCGAAGTTGTCAAATACTGAACCAAAAATAGGTCAACTTAAGTTGCGCAAAAACCTTGACGTTAAGGGATTATGGTTTTACCACCCTTTATTATATATTTATCAATTTAAAATAAAATACATACATTATTTAGCTTAATTTCTTCGACCTTCTTAATATTATTTCCTTTTTTAAAAAAATTTGTTTGAAATATAAAAAAACCAAACAATCCCTGAAGAAGCTATCCATTGAGAAATATTGAATAAATTTTAAATAAATATTCTTTATATAAAACGGACTTTGAGCTTGAGAAATTATTGAAAGGAAATAAAATACATATTTACATTTAAGATAAATTCATAGTGACATTGTTGATTTCTGGAATAAAAGGTGAATGAAGGTTGTTATCCTGAACGTTCTATAAAATTTTGTTTCCTAAGATAAAAAAGATTTTTCGAAAGGAAATTGGTACTAAGTGGTAACTAAAAGTGGTCTCAATCTTTACACTTATCGTTTTGCACAAAAATTCTAATAGGTCGAAGTTCTTATTTTATTGTATAGTAATAAAACACTAATAAGAACGTTTTAAATGCTGCTTTCTATTCTTTTATCATGCAAACCGATGCAAGTACCCATACAAGTAACTAAGTATCGATACTTTTTTTTCGATTCTAAGTAGGTATCGATACTTTACGAGCGATACCACATCGAGTAAAAGTATCGATACCTTAGAGGTATCGTTTCATCCCTAATCAAGATATCATCAAGAAAAAAATTATAAAGACAAACGTGTAATCGGCTGTTAAATTGCCAAACAAATGGAAAGGTGAAACTGAAAGCAATCCCGTGGTGAATTTAAAAAGTGTGAGTGTGTTAGTAAAAAAGTGAGTGTATTACAAATTTAAAGGAATTGAAGGGCAAAACTTGATCGTGTGGTCTCCAAGTTAAGCGGCCATACACTTGCAATATTATTGTATATGATATTCGTCTTTATTGTTGCCAATATATTGTGTCATCTTCGATAAAATTATATAATTTTATTGCAAGTGTACGAGCGCTTTAGAGCCAGTGACAAAGTTGGTCGTTAATGGTAGGTATCCACTTCATTTCGAAAACTGCAGCGAATTGTGAGCTCGGCAAACTTAAGATTATCTTAGAATAAAATTGATTATGCAAACTTGAACGACATTTGACTTCAAAAAAGAGATCATTAAAGCAATAATTTTGTGTGTACAAAGTTTGTGAATCGTGCTATTGACATCTAAGCAGTACCTAAAATATTATGGCTGACTTCCAAAACGTCAAATGCTTTGTATAAGAACAACGTATAATGTTTCATTATGCCGCAGTACAATATATATGCAATGCAAACCCTTCCAAAACATCAATGGTAACTATTAGTAACACAGCAAAAAAGCAATCAGAGCATCGGTTTCAAAGTTGATGCTTTGTGATATTTGACATTTAATTTGCAAGCAATACAGATTTATTTTAATATTATGCATTGCATCACTTACATTTCAAAACATTTAAATAAACAGAACACATAGTTGCATTGTTTTGGTACTTTGTTCATGTGCATCGTTAAAATACAGTAGTAAAACTGTATACACGCTTTGTATTAGTACATTTTGGAAGTCAGCCTATATCTTGGTAATCCCATTAAGCAACGAATGCTTAAATAAAATAAGTCAGCAGAATTTTATCAAACTTGGAAAATTTTAACGTTTTTTAGTAGATGTTTAATTACATGGCTACTGGGTCTCTACAACAAGCGCATGATTTTAAACCTGGGGCCAAATTACCGCATTCGATATAGATCGAAATTATAATACATATTAAATGGGAATTTCGATCGATATCGAATGCCGTAATTTGGCCCCTGGATTTATTGGAAACACTTAAACTTAATCCATCACAAATTTGTAAAAAAAATGGAATATTAACTATGTTCTTCAACTGTATACAATATTTTGATTGTTTCTTGTAAACTTTAATTAATTAATTTTTTAAACGAATTTCCAAGCTAATTCTGGAAACAACTACAACAAATGAGCTAAAAACAAATCTTTTTGTCGTGTTTTTTTTACTGGGAAAAAGCAAAATCTGTGTTGTGGGATCAAAGAAAAGTGTGTGTTTTTGTATTGACAATTTAACTTAAGCTGGAGGTCCGAAGCTCACGTTCAATGCGTTGATTCGGTTTATGCATATCTGTCAAAAGAGTATAATCAGTGTAATTGCATTGGCAAGTTACATAGTACATGCGGTGAATTGAAACGCATATAACATGTGGTGTTGATCTCCAGCTTTAGTGTGTAGTAAATAAGAAAGAAAGGAACTTTGTGTCTCTTTAACTAAAAACAGTTGAGTAGAAAATGAGAGAACTCAAAACAATCAGTGTATATTTGTATAGTGAGTGTACTTAAGTGTCATTTAATATTTTTAAGAAGCATATTTTGTATGGAATAATTTAAAACAAATTTCGAACATTTTAAAAGTTTAAAAGTGGAAAATGTAACAAAAATTAAAAAAAAAGAAACGGAACAAAATCAAATGTTCAATTGTTCAAAAATACAAGAGAAACAAGACTTTTGAAATTAACACAGTTCGTTTTGTTGTATAAAAGTATTTGAAATTTGTTAAGAAGAATTATTTATATTTAAGAGAAAAAAAAGTTAATGATGCACATCACCTGCCATAATAATAATTTTTCCATCGTCTGAAAAAAATGGATCGAGCTTAAAAAGGTCTTGAGTGTGGAGAGGGCATCATACGTATATTTTTTTTTTATTATTAATATAGAGTAAATAGAGTAGTCATAATTATGATATTTTAAAAGTAAAAATATTTGTTTTTTTTTAAATATTAGAATTTAACAAAGTAAAAAAAAAACGTGTAAAGAATTTATTATTGTCATAGTTTGTGTAAAACAGAGTGTGAAAAGAAATCGGAAATAGGTAAAGTTTTGATATCATATGCCCCAGAAAAGCATATAAAGAGTTGATAGTGTGAGAGAGTGTGTGAAAGAGAGAAAGAAATGTAGAAGAGATAGAGAAAGAAAATTCCTGTTGAAATCATTTAGATTTAAAACGTAGTTTACTTAGAAAAATAATTTGTTTTATATTATTGAGCACAATCAATTTCTTAGTTTTTAAAGTTTCAAGAAAATTTGGTGTCAGTGGGTTAAAGTGTTTTTTTTAGGCTTAAAGAGTCATTATTATTAATTTTTAAGTGCACATAATAAAGTTATACAAACTAACTTGGTTTTTTATTCTCTAAGTGGATTTTTAGCTACTGGTTACTCTTACAGCCGTACCTTTACAACAGCGGAAGGCGGGCGGAACGTTTTCTTCCGTTTAGCTTTTACGCTGATATGCCATAAGTAAACAAGAGCGTCAACGTTGTGTCACGAACAATTTAAAACAACCCGCATAAAAGAAATAAAACATGGAGATAA
This sequence comes from Pollenia angustigena, assembly GCA_930367215.1. Classification (NCBI taxonomy): domain Eukaryota; kingdom Metazoa; phylum Arthropoda; class Insecta; order Diptera; family Polleniidae; genus Pollenia; species Pollenia angustigena. The sequence goes on from OV884056.1 coordinate 18,111,223, forward strand.
AACAGCTAAATTGGTATTATTTATTACCAAAAGCGGCCGGCCATCTTCACTATTAAACTCGCCGGATTTTTTAGTTGCAAAGCGTTGATGCCGCTTTATTTAGGTATGTTTCATACAAACTGTATGGGCATGACAGTTTTTGACAACTTGAAAACGCGTGCCACTTTTGTTTAGGTACGGCTGTAAATAATTTTTGTTTAGAGAGACAGAAAGATTGACGAGCTGAGTTGCTGTTTTTCTAAATGCTTTTTTTAAACTCTTTTTGTTTTTAACAAGAAAAGAGTATTTAGTTCTTTTTTTAATGGGATTTTTTTAACGGATTTTACTATTGGGTTTTTGTTGGGATGGGAAATGTACGAAAGGAAATTATTGGTTCTATAATTAGGCACCTGAAAATCCTCCTAGGGGTCCTAAGGGAATGGGCAATGGAGCCATGGATAGCGACACATCACGAGTTTTCTCTTTATCACTTTCGGGTGGACTTTTGCGGGAGGATTTCTCTTCTTCGATAATTTCTTCTATTGGAACCTGGAAAAGAGAGGGGAATAGGTTTTTATTAATGCTTTAAAATATATATTTTTAAAGAAATAAATAGAAATTATGTCTGACGTTTGTTTTGTTATTATCTTAAGGAACTAATTATTCCCGTCTAAAAGTAATGTTTCCTATCTATTCAAGGATATACCCTGAATCCAGTTTGGTCCTTAGTTTCGATATACGGCCATGTTCTGACAATCACAAAACGCTTAACATTGGAGATTCTGACTTGAAATCGCATAATAGGTGTTCTGTTCGACTTCAAATTGCAAAAGTACGCCAGCTTAACGCACAAGTTTAAGCACACCATAAAATAGATCTAGCGTTTTGCGATTTCACATCGTGCGATTGTCAGAACATGGCCGATAATTTTGTAATTTAGAGTCAAAGGTAGTTGTGAAATGGAACGTATATGAAATACTCTGAAGTGAACTCGAATAGCGTTGTTTTAAATTTTCTTTATTATGACCGACGCCTTAACACATTCGGTTGCTATTGGTAGTCAAATCTCAGAAACGTACATACCTGTTAAACCAGTTCCTTAAAAAATAATAAACCCCAATAAAGTCGAAGAAACTTTTCAGCAAGTTGTTATATTCTTTGGAAACACTTAAAATTAAGAATCTACTTACATCTGGTGGTCTTAAAGGATTTAAGGGAGCCATGAATTGAACGATCTTTGTTGACAACTGATGCCACATAATAGAGGCCTCACAATAGGCACATTCAGCCTATTGCGATAAAAGTTAAATTTAAATCAGAAAAGAGAATTGAGGTTGACAGTAATTCAAGCGCAAAAAAAAAAATTCAAATTAATTGAATTACCTTTAAAGAACACACATGACTACTTAGACCAACTCGTGCGGCTGTAACCATGCATTTCATTAAACGTGAAACATCTTCACAAACGGATGTGTAAATGCCCATGTGTTGTTCTATATCTTGCAATTCCATTTGTTTCAACAAGATATCCAACATTAAAATGCAACAAGTTAAATTATGCTCGGCATCAGTCGAGAACTCTGTATGGCGATTTGTAGGAGCTTCGTCATCCGAAATGGCCGAAGTATTGCCAGAATCATCTTCGACAACGGGAGCTGGAATTTTAATATTCAAGAGAAATGATTTTCAGAAAGACAAATGCATATTTTATTACATATCGAACTTCTTCGTGGTGGATTATCCTTGGTATCTTTTGGCACAGCTTTAACATCACTCTTTACACACGTTGCAGAGCCACCCTCCTTTTCACGTAACAATTCATGTTGCACGCCATACTTCATAATACGCACGCCATCACCAAACATCGCAAATAATTGAACCAAAGGTATAAGTATACCCAATTTGGAAAGAATTTGTAACCAGCGTAAAGCCTGCTGCTGAACTTTGGCTGTGGTCTTTTCAAAACGTATGGCCACAAAATTATACATGGTTTTGGCATCGAAACCCAATGGCGACATCTCTGGATCTAAAATTTTACTTAAAACAATTTTCAATTCATTAAGTTCCTTTTCGGCCACATCATTGGTAATGGCTTCCATCCAGTGAGGCATGACGTAGTCCCAAATTTCCGATGTTATAACTTCATATGGAACTAAACATATTAAACGTTGCAGTCCCTCCTTGAGGTGGGAAGTGCGTGAAGCTAAAGTTTCCCAATGCCCACCAACTCTAGCGTATTCAGGAGGATGAGGCAACAAACAGGATATAAACACCTAGTAAAATGATTTTTTTCATTAAATTCCTTATTTTTGGAGAGATTTTAATGTACTCACATTATAATGTATGCGACAGATTTCCTTAAGCCAACCAACGACATGTTCCGTCTTTAATTTCTCTATGGTACTTTCAATTTGACCCGCATCATAAGAATAAGCGGTGACATGGAACCAATGGAAAAGCATGCTTAAAATTCTACCCAAAATTTCCACTGGCGTATCAGCAGTTGGAGTACAGCGTCCTACCAACAACCAAATACCATATCTACCTAACATTTGGCGTTCTTCCAGGGTTATTGTATCCGGCATTAAACCATTGCAACCACCAGTTGTACCCGAGCCATTTTTCTTCGAGTCCGAACTCTCCTTACCCGGTTCAAAATTCATAGGTTTGGCTTCCCTCAGTAAACTCACCACACACTCTACCATATGCATTTGCATTTCAGGGTCCATTTGCCAGGCTGGAGGTAAACTACGATGCACAACATGATCTCCACCACGACGAGAATTATGGCGATTACTATGACACTGAAAGCAATAACGTATGGGATGATTACCATTATAACTGGCACATTCAGTGGAGAAACAAATCGAAAATGCCGACTTCTCGGAAGAACGACAATTCTTGTTCTCGCACACCATGGAAACTTGTTGCATGGGATGCAAGATGTCACCAAATTCAAGATTTGCGTGTTCCCGGTGAATTTCATTAGCACATTCGATACACAGGTAGAGTGGGGGAGGACAGTCAGGGGCATAAGTAATGCTAATACTATGGTCAAAGCACACCTTAGCAGCTTCAGCATTGCCGGCATTGGGACAATGTTCTCGTTGGCACACAAAGGGAACTAAGTCATCTGGAAATATAAGGGAAATTTGGATTTGGTTTAAAAGAAATTACTAGAGCATGTTGACTCACTTGTTAATTTCGAGAGTAAAACCTTACGATCAAATAGGTTAGGATCAAAAGCGGGCCAGTAGTAAAACAGTAATTTGGCCGCCGATGAACGAGAGACAGCAGTACCATAAGCAACAACACATAAAATATCCTTAACTACATTATGCTTAAGGGTCATTAGGCATTCTAATAGTTGACAATGATGAGCTAAAGGGAACAACAAAGTTTGAAGGAAGATAAGAGTTTTATTTGTTTTTTTTTTATAATTTCCTAAACAAATCTCACCTGGATTACTTGAGTATTGTAAAACCATCATTATAACCGATGAGACTGATTGGCAGGCCTGAGATTCCTGTTCATCAGCGCTTCGTCGAGCTAAAAACATAAAATAAGGTAATGAAAAAAATGTTGTGGCTTCGTAAAAAATATTAAACGAAATCGGGTTACACATGCAAGCTTAAGTATTTTTAGTTTATAATAAATTTCAGAAGGATATTTATTCAAATGGTTGTTCTATTCTCTCTATGATTTGCATGTTTTCTTTCTTTCCAATAGTCTATTTCATGCTTAAAAAACTTACTGATGGTAAATGGCAAGATATAATAACATAGAGCATTAACAATATCTTGATGTAGAGCTGGGGGTAATACAGATATAGTAGAGCTAGCTAAATAGGGTAAGTTATCAATAAGGTCCTTATCTAAAAATGGTAGGATACAGCATAAGCATTGTAATAGAGCTTTCCCAAATACTAGAAGAAAAATAATAAAGGTTATTTTTAAATTATAACTTCTAAGGGCGTCCCCAAAGAACCTTACCAATTTGACCATATTGTATACAGGGTGCAACATCAATTAGCATTGTAAGAGCATTATATAGATTTCCATACTCGAGATTAGGATAGGCTGACATACGTGTGGGATCTTCCGAGGGATCGCGTATAAGTTCGTGTGGAGAGGTACGCACATCTTTGAGGACAGCTAAGTGGAGAATGGAGAAAAATTAAAATTTTTTTCTATAGAAAAAAAGAGGGAGTGTTTAAGCAAAGCCACTTACTTAGTAGAGTTTGGGAGAAATATTTAATGTTGTTAGCGATGTCAACGCCAGAGGGCGCTGGTAAGACGTTATGTAATAGACGTACATGATATTCATGAAGGCTACGTAATTTGGCCTTAACTGGAAATAGCAAAAAATAGAAATTTTTTTAATATAATTAATGAACTTTATTCAGAAAAGATATTGTATAAAAAATTATAGAAAAACGGTTAAATAATGAAATTTTATATCTAAATCTTGAAACATTTTATTTGAAAAACAATTTTTAATAAAAAGTTTTATTCGGATAAAATTATTTACTAATAATGTTGACTTTTACTTATAAAGATTTTAACAAAGAAATTTTATTTCTGTTAATAATTTTTACTCAGATTCAGATTTTACCGAAAAACTTTAAGCGGATGAGAAACTTGTATTAATATAAAGATTTCTTGAAAAAAACTGACATCCAAATAACATTTGCAAAGAAAACTTTTATCCAAAGAAAAATTTTCTTAGAAAACTTTTATTGAAATAAAATTTTCTAAAGAAAGCTAATAAAAATCTTAATAAAATACTTTTATCCAAATAAAACTTCTTTCGAAAGTTTTTATCTGAATAACCATTTCCATTAAAAACTTTTATACGAATAGCATTTTCAACTGAAAACTTCAATGCGAATAAAATTTTCGTTTCGTATTATCTGAATTAATTTTTTAATAGAAATTTTTTATCCAAATAAAGATTCCTTTAAAAAACTTTTTTCTAAAAAATTTTTTATAAAAGACTACCATTGAAATAAAATTTCTATTCTATGGAAAACCGAATTAAATTTTAGTAGTATCTGAAAAAATTATTCTTTAGAAAACATTTTCCAATAAAAACTTTAATTCGAATAAAACTTTCCTAAAAAAAACTTTTATCCGAATTAAACTTTCCAAAGAAAACTTTAATCTTAACAAGTTTTTTTTTTTTCGAAAAAAATTTTTATAATTTTTATCCAAACAAATTTTTTCATAAAAAAAATTTTTTATTGAAATAAAATATTTTTCATAAAAAAACCTTTTATCAAATAAACATTTTTTATAGGAAACTTTTATCAAATTAAAATTTTAAACTAAAAACATTTATCCGAATTAAACTATACAACGAAAATTTTAATCCAAACAAAGTTTTTCATAAAAAATTTTATTCGAATAAGAACTTTCATATAAAACTTTTTTCCGATGAAGATGAAAATTTTCCATTAAAAATCTTTATCCGAATAAAACTATTAAAAGAATATTTGTACCCAAACAAATTTTTTTTAAAAAAGACTTATTATTAAAATAAAATTTTATTTTATAAAAAACTTTTTATAGAAAACTTTTATCCGATTAAAATTTTGAATTAAAAACTTTTATCCGAATTAAATCATTAAAAAAAAACTTTAATCTTAATAACGTTTTTCATAAAAAAATTTATTCGAATAAGAGCATTCATAGAAAAGTTTTATCCGATGAACATTTTCAATTAAAAAACCTTTATCCGAATAAAACTATCCTTAGAAAACTTTTATCCAAGCTAATTTTTTATAAAAAACTCTTTTTAAAATTAAATTTTTATCATAATCAAATACAATTTTTTATAGAAAATTTGGATCCCATTAAAATTTTCGATTAAACACTTTTATCCGAATTTAACTATTCAAAAAAAACTTAAATTCCAACAAATTTATTCATTAAAAAGATTTAATTCGAATAAGAGCTTTCATAGAAAACTTTTATCCGATAATGGGAACTTTTATATAAGAATAAAATTTTCGTATGAAAGTTTTATTCGATTTTATTTTTAAATATTTATTTGATTAAAATTTGGGAAATTTTATTTAATAAGTAGTGCTTAAGTAGAGCTTTCCTTAAAAACTTTTATCCGATGAAAATTTTCAATTAAAAACCTTTATCCGAATAAAACTATCTTTAGAAAACTTTTATCCAGGCAAATTTTTTCATAAAAAACCTTGATCAAAATTAAATTTTTGTTGTAATCAAATAAAATTTTTATCCCATTAAAATTTTCAATTAAACACTTTTATCCGAATTTAACTATTCAAAGAAAACTTTAATTCAAACAAATTTATTCTTTAAAAAAATATTATTCGAATAAGAGCTTTCATATTAAACTTTTACCCGATAATGGGAACTTTTATATAAAAATACAATTTTCCTAAGAAAGTTTTATTCGATTTTATTTTTAAATATTTATTCAATAAAAATTTGTGAAATTTTATTTATTAAGTAGTGCTGAAGTTCGGTCTTAAGTTTTTCTTTTCAAACAATGTAATTTAGTCAAAAAATACTTACAGGCTTGAGCACGTGTACCCATATTGACGAGCTGCGTCTTAAAACTATCGGTCATTATATCAGACACATCCTTTGAATTTCCAAAGCTTCTTCCAATGGACTTGCCATTCTAAAAAAAGAGATAATAAGGAACAATTAGCTTAAGACGGAGTCTTTAACATTTTTTAGACTTTCATAAAATCTTAAAAAATTTGCGATAAATTATTAAATTTTTCTTGAAGTTTTTGTTACATAACGAATTTTTATTTTACCTTCAATGGAAAATTTGCTACTGTAATTTGTTTTAACATATTTTTTTAAAAGATTTTAAAATATATTAATAAAGTTGAAGAAATTTTAATAAATGTTTATTAATGTTTTCAATTTTATTAAAGTTAGTTTCAATTTTAAGAAATTTTGTTTAAAGTTGTCTTTTATAAATTCAAACAACTGTAAAATTTTCTAAACCAAACTAAATACTTGGTAGATTTATTGGAGTTCCTTTAAATTTATATTTATTCAGTTCTCCAGCAATACTTTTAAATATTTTTTTAAATTTTCTAAAAATTTACCTCAAAAGTTGTAAATTTCTTTAATAAATTTGCAATTTTTTACGATTTTTTGCTAAAAACAGCACCACACAAGAGAAATATCTTCAACTAAAAGTAAAAAATTTTCAGTTGAAAAAATGTATCTGATGTGTCTGAATTTGAAGTATGTATAACTATTTACTAGCAGATGCGCATAAAACAGCTGTTGAAAAAACAAGATAATTTTTTAACATTTTAAAAGATGAAAAAATAATAAAGCATAGAATTTTCTAAAACTCACTTTGCACTTAGTTTTTACTTAAAAAGAATTAGATAATATTTTCTTTAAAAAAAGTATTAAAATATTATCTTCCGTCTCTGTTAACTTAAACCTGCAGCCTTTGACTTTTCACTGAATTATGTATTCTTAACATTACAACCCTGTTTCTACCAATACTCTGCCATTTTCCTTATCAGTTGTTGTCATAAAAAAATCAATATTTTTTTCCCGTCACAACATTTAAGAGCAACAGATGGTTGGTTTTGTCTTATTAACTGTGTATGTTTATTTGGCGCCTGCTCTTTTTAAATGTTTTGTTTTTATACTTCTCCTTTATTTATAAATTAACTGGTCAGCTGTTATTTGTTTATGTTTGTTTTCATATGTATGGGTTGATTATAATTCAACAAGTATTTAGTTTGTACTCCCACTAGTTGGCGGCATTTATTCGAGTTCTCATACATGTGTATTTAAACTGTTAGCATACTCGTATATCAATTAGCTGTTTTGCTTTTGAAAAATCAGCTGACTATTAAAATAGGCAACAAGTGTTTGTTTACCTTTTTCAGCTTTTGCGTGATAGCTTTCTTATTTTCTTTTTCTACCTACTCCAAAACAATGGAGAGAGTTTTATGCGTTTGTGCTAATGTGTGTAACACTAAAAAAATATTGGTTTTAAACCCACCATTTATTGCACCGATCGACTTACAATTACTTTTTGAATCGATCTAACGATGTCCGTCCGAATAGCTGGCTGGTTGTCTATCCATGAAACCTTGTGCATAAAGTACAGCAAAGCAATTTTGAAGATAATTCAATATAATTTGGTAGGTTCAATTGTCTTAAGGACTAAGCCTATTGAAAATGGTGAGAATCGGTTAATCACATGGCCCCTTTTACAAACTTCTTTTCGAAAAAGTACTTGTGCCCACTAACCACCTTATTATGTTGGTATTTATATTAATTTTGGTTCAAGCTTATTTTCTTGCAATCTAAATCATCTTATAAAATTGTATTGGAATCGGTCCATATTTGACCATATGTAAGGTTAAAAAGGTTAAGAAGGGTTATGTGCCCAAGGGCACACTTTCACTCGGAGACCAATGCGGTCCATTGTAAAAAATATTTGACCATAGTTCTATATAAATACTACTTCTGAAAATAGCTTTTTAGTGCCATTTGTGCTGATGTGTGTAACGCCTAAAAATATTGGTTCTAGACCCATCTTAAAGTATACCGATCGATTCAGAATCACTTTCTGAGTCGAACTAACGATGTCCGTCCGGCTGGCTGGCATGCTGGCTGTTCATGTAACCTTGTGCGCAAAGTACAGGTCGCAATTTTGGAGATAATTTGATAAAATTTGGGACATAGGTTCTTATTGGCACAAGGACCAAGCCTATTGAAAATGGGCGGAATCGTAGGACCACGAGGGTAGGTAGGGGCAATTTCTTCCTCTCAGAAACGATCAAACCGATTTTAATGAAATTTAAAACATATATAGAACCATATTTATATGGACACAAAAGATATGCATTTTTTTAAAAATAGGACCACGAGGGGAGATAGGGGCAATTTCTGCCTATCAAACCGATTTTAATGAAATTTAAAACATAGTTATTTCCATATCTATATGGACACATAAGCTATACAGTTTTTCAAAAATATGACCACAAGGGGAGGTAGGGGACAATTTCTGCCTCTCACAAACTTTCAAACCGATTTTAATGAAGTTTATAAACAAAGATAAATTCACATCCAAACATGATGTGTTTTTAAATACTATAGTGTAGGTTATCATATGGTCGAGCTTGACCGACTATACTTTCTTACTTGTTTATAAATTGTAATATCGACAATAACTTTTACTAAAGCTTCTATGCCATGACAAAATATTGGGCTAGTAGGTCTAAAATTTGCCATAGGTCCCACATAAACCCCTATCCTCAAATCGCTTAAATGCAAACAAATCTCATATAGATTAAGATATCTAAATCATATTCGACACAAAGAACTTTTCGTCTTAACCTTGTAACATATTTTTGTTCTTGCGGGTTATATGTTGCCCATTGAAAAAAAAAAAAAAAATAGAAAAAGAAATATACCTCTAATCTACTTTCGATAAAATTGTCTAAAGGAAACTTTTATTCAAAGAAAATTTTCTATAGAAAACTATCAAGTTTTGCTTCAACTTTTGTTTCAAGTTTCAATACACTCTCAGTACATTCATACTTTCTCTAATAGGCTTTTTACACTGATCAACATCTAACATCAAATATGTAGAAAATGTGAAACACTCGTTTATAGGCTTTTTACACTAATCAACATCTAGCATCTACCATCAAAGATGTAGAAAATGTGAAACACTCGTTTACATTGCTCACATCTAACATCTACCATCACTCAAAAATGTCATAATTTTTGAAAAAAAATGTTTTTAAATTAAAAATGTTTTTTTCTCACAAAAGTGCCAAAATTTGAAAAGAAAACTTAAAAATGTATTTCAAATTAAATTTGTTTAAAAATATAAAAAATACTTAACAAAAAAACATTGCAATAAAAGATAAAACTTGACAAATGGTAACGCTGCTTTAAAAACAAATTTTTTTTTGCCAGTGATGCCACAATAATAATAGAACTTATTGCCACTTTTCTAGTGATGACACTCAATAATCGAAAGATGTAGAATGGAATAAAATGAGATATGAACATCTTTTAAAGATGTTTAAAGATGTTGGTTTTAAGTCTTTTGTATTTCTTAAGGTAGAAGTACATAACATGCGTTAGTGCTCGCGCGCTCTGTCGTCTTCTGTCAAAAAAAGTTAAACTAGTGCATTTTCATAGAACAAGCTACATGCAAAATATTTTGACGCGTTTGCGCCAGAAAGTTGGTCAACTTTAAGCTTTTTAACGCGTTGTGTATTTTTGACAAGTAATCAGCTGACAAAAAATGAATAATTTAACAAATTTGTAAATCATGAAAGAAAAACTTATTGAAGAGCTTAAAAAACATACAATATTTATATAAAAAGAATAAATTCAATAAAATAACAAAATCTTGATATACATTCGAACCCGTTTTTAATGCACAAATAAGTAACCAAATAAAAAGCAGCTGACAGGAATGGCTTTTGTAACGCGTATTGGGTAACTTGCAATTTTTTACGCGCTAAAGTTTTTAAACGCACGATACTTGTCGACGAACTAACGCGTGTTATGTACTTCCACCTTTATGGAAAGAGGCTAACATCTTCAAAAATTGTGGCAAATTGATGGTAGATGTTGATCAGTGTAAAAAGGTTATAATACATTCATGGTTTTTATTTCTTCCACTTTTTCATTTGTCATTGGCAAAAAAGAAAGACTTTTGCTTTTACTTCTGATTTAAGAAATGTATTTAAACAGTCGCTGAAAAACCAAACTCAAAAAGCGAAAAGTTGGTTTTTTGTTCAACAATTTTTGGTTTTGACTGCAGTTTTTTTAACCCTGGTTTCATTTTACAGTCATGAAAACAGCTGATTGCAATTTTAACGAGCAAATTTTTCGTTTGTCTATTTGAAGGCGAATTAACTACAGGTGGTGTCGAAACGTCCTATGATTTTGACAATTCGAGCTTATTTGTTTTGATTTGTTAGTGTTTTGCTAAGAATGGTTGACATTTTGAGCTATAAACACTAACAATGCAATGCAAAAAACACTATGTTGTTTCTGTTGTTTTTGAATTGTTGTAGTTCCGACACCTCCTGTAGTTGAGTTCGCCTTGGTCTATATAAGTTGTTTTCTTGATGACATCTTAAAAACAAATTGCGTGCAGCCTACGTCACAGTTTTCAGTTTTTTGTATATTTTAACAAGGAGTATGTGTCAAATACTTAAAAGCAAAATGTTAACGTGTGACTGCAATGTAAGACGCCCTAAATATAAAGTATTCCCAGTAGTGCTCCTATTTGTTTTTCCACAACTGTTTCTTATAAAATTTTCGCTTAAGCCTTGAAATGTATTTCAAAATTGTCCCAAAATATTGTCAAAGAAATTTTTGAAAACCTATTTTTTGTAGAAAATAAAATATTTTTTTAATACTCTTAAACACAAAAATTATAAAAAGTTCAAACAAAAATGTCTGAAATGTTAAGTTCCCAAGATTTGAAAGTCCTAAATGAAATACCATCGACACCAGCTATGGGTGAGCTAAGAAAGATGGCTACATTGCACGACATACCTTTAGCTGAAGGTGAGAGCTTGAATACGCACCAACTAGAAGACCGAGAGAACATTTCTCAGCAAGAGTTCAATAACGAAACTGAGCACAAACTGAAAACAAATTCCCTGAAAAGATTTTTCCATTTATCGCCAAAAAAGAAGTCTGGAGATGATTATTTAAATAACGATCAAAGTAATAAGGGACCTAAAGGGGATAATGAAGGTAAAAAGGACGTAAAACAATCTTTATCGGAGTACAAACGTTTTAAGATGGGTTTTGGCCGTTTTGAGGGTAGACTTTCGTTTAAATGATTAAACCTAATCGCGAATTTAAATAGTTTTCTTTCTACATATCTAGCAAACATGGCAAGTTCTGAGAGCAATTCTAAGATGTTGCAGGCCTCTTTTTCAAAAGCAAATTTAAAATCTTCGTTATCTTCATATTGGAATACCGTTTTCAAACAAAAGAAAAGTAAAAAGTCTTCAAAATCGAATATTGAATTAGCAGAGAAAACTAGTGCAGAGCCAGATGATAATTCGGAGAATCAATTCTCTAACGCTGGTAAAAATCTAGAAGATAATGTTCCAGAAGAAAATAGTGTTTTAGAAGAAATTCAAAGTTTAAAAATTTCAGAAGAATTTTCGCCAAAGTAGTAAAATACATACTTTATATCTACATATATTTCTTTTCAACTTTTCCTTAAATACTATCCTTAAAAATAAATTTTGTTGTTTTGTTTTTTCATTGCATATATAATTTTGCTTCTTCAATGACAGTTTAAGATCAAAGGTTATTTAGCTAATCAGCTGTAAAAATTAAATGTTTGTTAAAACCCTTGAAAGAATTTTGGGGTGGATTTAAAACAGATGTATTAAGGACAGTTTTTTTTTAAACTTTTGGTGTTTGGATTACTTAAACCTCTAAAAGTGTCCCCTTACCAGTTTTTACTTTTGCTACTCTTTCTTTGGGTCACTTTAAAGTTCATGGGCGTATGAGTGTGTCTTTAGTAAATCCTTTAGTTTTCACTTTTTTTGTTTGTTTAGGAATTATTGTTAAGAGGGTGAAAAATTTTGAAAACTTTACACATGTTTAAAAATGAAACCTTAAAAAATATCTGTGACAATAGAACAGAAACGGGAAAGGAAAGATAGGGGGGAGCATAATTATAATAAGTATAATTTATTAAACAAAAAATAATCTGTATTAATTTTTGCTGCTTAGTTCGTAACGAAAGGCTTGATTTGTCTTCCACAAATTATTTTACTTGGCGTTTAAAAAGCTGCAGTAAAGTAGAAAAACTGCCATTTCTGCCAATTATTCATTTGTCATTGGCAAAAAAAAAAATGTTTCTTTTACTTCTGATTCATTAAATGTAAACAGTCGCTGTTATTCAAACTTAAAAAGCTAGAAGTAAAACATTGTTTTTCTTCTGATTGCTACTTTATAGGCGAGAGAGACTAGGCGAAAAGATCAGACAAATATGGTTGTTTAATGAAATTCTAAAATTTGGCCCTTGCAGCGCCTAGGATGCCCCTAGATGGGTCAAATGTATGACCAACCCCACTTTATTTTTCATCTCAATCATTATTTTCAAACATACCTACTTGCTATCTGCATTCCTTAAGGGGGCTTCCATACAAAATGTTCAATACAGACTAGAAATATATTGAAGTTAAAGTCCCAAAACTGCCCAGGAGTCGAACCTTAGGAGATGTAATGTATGACCGACCTCAATTAGTTTTTTGTATTTAACATTTTCTCGAGACATACTTGCCCTTTACCACCTCTTCTTAGGGGGGCTCCCATATAAAAATGGCTGAAAATCGAAAACGTAAAAAGCAGGAATTTTAAAAGTCGTTTTTAATAAGATTTCTGCAATAAAAGAATTTTATGACAAATATTATACAAATCCCAATAAAAATGGAGCTTCCGACGAAGCAGGTTTGTAAGGGAGAAACATAAACGTTGCGCTTACGGAAGACATGAATTTTATATGGTGAGTTCCCACTTTGAAGCAATACATTTTTGATACATAAAGCGCATTATTCAGCGCATATAAAAATTGTTGCATGTAACGATCAGCTTTACACACTGAGTGTTTTGATACAGTTACTTTTTAGTTTTCTCCCTTACAAACCTGCTTCGTAGTAAGGGAATGCCGTAGCACTTTAAATGTTATTTTTTTTTTTTAAGTTGTTGAAAGTTTTTTCACTTACTTTACTGCGTAGCGCATAATTGTGCGCCTATTTTTTTAAATGTACCATAAGGGCTTCGCAAAATAATACAATTTTTTATTGGGATGTTTCACTATTAAACAGAAATTTTTAACAAAAATTATAAAAATTAGATTAAAAGTGTATTAAAAACAAGGCTGTTCCTAAACGCCTGTTGCATTGTAGTAATACATGGCAGCATGTTTTTAAATGCAACCATACAAATTTTGACAATGCTTTCAATTCTGAAATGCAAGTTTGTAGTTGTCACTGCGCAGAGAAAAGCAAAAAAAAAAAAAAAGTAATTGTAATAATCTAGATGCAAACCATATTCGTATACAGTACGACGTAGGTAATAGTTAAGTACACAATGCATCAACACGGTATTGATACATTGTGAACACATGTTTAGGAAAACAGTCCAACTTCCAAATTCTTGCATTTGCATTTAGGATTTCCAGCACACCCCTGAAAATCTTTCGTCTTTTGTGAATAAACAGGCATGTTCTGAAAATCACAAAATTTCAAATCACATGTGATTTTAAAATCACAATTGTGATTTAAGGGTGTTTTGGAAACCACAAAAGTTTTAACTTGGTTTAAAATGGTGGAAAAATATAAGCAAGAAATCTTTGATCGGCGATCACTTAACCGACCAGTTTAAAATCACAATTATGAAAAAAGTTTTTTTTTTCCAGAACACCTTCTTGTGATTTCAAATCACTTTCACAAAAAGTGATTTTCAGAACATGCCTGATAATCAAAAAATGTCAACAGATTTTAATAATTTATGGCTTGTTTTATTGTGCATCTTTGATTGCGCATATTAGAAACAAGTTAAAGAATTTCGTTTTTTTTTAGTAATTTAATAAACTAAACCGTTTTTAAGTTATGCGAATATATAATGTGCAACCTCATATATTTTCAACAAATAACGGTTTATCTCGAAAATAAAAAGAGCTAACCCAAAAAAAAAAAAAAAAAAAAAACACGGTAAGCAGCACTGAATTCAGCATACCCGAATTAGGTTAAAACGCCTGTGTAATTATAACCGGGCGTTATTTACTGGTAGACTGATAGAATTTTTATGTAACAAACCTAAACTGCAAGTACATACTAGGGATGCCAATCGGGATTGATTTTAGAAAATCCCGTGATTCGGGATTTTTTTTAAATAAACAACACTTTTAATTTATTTATGAATTTTCAAAAGGTATTATACCAGGGGTGTCATGGAAATCGAAAACGTAAAACGAAAGAATTTGGCAGTTCTTTTTATTAAACTTTTTATCTAATTTTTACAATTTTTATTAAAAAAATGCTGTGTAATAGAGCATTATTTGTATATTAATTGCCATACAATTTTTTTATTACAGAAATCTTATTGAAAAACGACTGTTAAAATTCTTTCGTTTTACGTTTTCGATTTCCATGACACCCCTGTATATATTAGTGCTGGGATACTATCGATATTTTCTACTATCGATATTTATCGATAGTTCAGATTTCACTATCGATACATCGATATTACTATCGACTGAATGTTTGTACTTGTGCAGGAAAACTTTAATTATTTTTTATAAGGCTACATACAGTTCGTTGTTTTTAACACTTTATTGAATGTATGAGACGTATGTTTATACGCACGTTATAAAAATGATGTTAGTGTAAAAGTATAGACTCATTATGTTAGAGGTTTTCTCATGTTATAACACGGTTGTTAATGCAAATGTTTTAACAACGCTTTTATAACATCATGTTATAACCAGGGACCGTAACAGTTATGCCTTTTTTCATAAAAGTCAGATGAAAACAGTTATTTTTTGATTTTTATTTTTTTGAGCAAAAATAACAGCTATTTTTTGATTTTTATTTTTTTGAACAAAAATAACTGTTATTTTTTGATTTTGATTTTTTCGATCAAAAATAACAGTTATTTTTTGATTTTTATTTTTTTGAACAAAAATAACTGTTATTTTTTGATTTTTATTTTTTCGAGCAAAAATAAAAGTTATTCTCGAAATAAATTTACGTGTTTTAATAATTTAGATGACTTTAATAATTATTTTAATGTGCATAAGGAATTCCAATGGTAATTACACACTCAAATAAAAATTTAAAGTCAACTAAATTATTAAATCACGTACATTTATTTAGAGAATAACTTTTACTTTTGCTCGAAAAAATAAAAATCAAAAAATAACTGTTATATTTGCTCAAAAAAATAAAAATCAAAATTATAAAAATCAAATTATTTTATCATTGACAAGTGCATGAGGAACAATATGGTATACTTGAATCAGTTTTTCGACATTGAATTCTATATGCTTTTTTTGTTTAAAAATTCCAATATAACTGTTATTTTCGGTCCCTGGTTATAACAGCAAATCTTGTCAGTTGTATACGGGTAGTTATAAAAATAAAAAATATTTTTTGTATAGAGTATACAAATTCAATAAAAAAGAACTTTTTTGTACTGATATATTAAAAATCCCGAAAAATCCCGGAATTAATAAAAAATAAATCCCGTGATTTCGGGATTTCCCGTTTGGCATCCCTAGAACATACATATTTGTATTTTTCTAATGCTTCTTTAATTTGATTTCAAATCATTTATTTATGCCATTTTTATTTTAAAAAACGTTAAAATTATAAAATGCTAAATTTTTCTATACACAAGAACTAGTAACAAACTGGTTCTTAAGCACCCAATGTGGTCCAAGTGTACTAGTACACGTCTAGAACCAACAGTACTAGTGATTTTCCAAGCACACTCAATGCTCATTTCAGCATTAAGATGGTATTGAAAAGTTTACAGTTGAGAACTAGTACTGGATATTTTTGTACTCGTTTGGTACTAGTTAGGTTCTAGTTCAATCTCACGCTGGGTTATTATAAATGCATTTCTCGTTTAAGAGCATCAAAAAAAGTGCAAAACATGAAATTCAATTAAGCGATAAATAAAACAAGTTTTTTTTATAAATTTTGTAAATAAAAAATTGGATTTTTTTTGGAAATTGAGTGATTCTTTTGTATAATAATTGCCTTACCGACAAATTAGATCAAATTCGCTTTCATTTTGTAACAGATATTTCTTGGTATTTTACAAGAGTTTTTTTCTATAAAGTTTTAGATATTTTAAGCAGTGTTCGAAAATAAACACTAAATATCGTTTTTTAATGTTCCGTTCGGTAGATTTGTGGAAAACACAAACGCTAATAGTGTTTGTGTAGAAAATCATTAAAAAAATAACGTTTCCCTGTTAGTCATCTTTCGAACACAAAAATTTTACTGTTTTTATCAAACTCAACGAAAGATGTGAACATTTAATTTCATTCGGTTTTTTTGAAAATCCACAAACTTCAATGTGCTCGGTTCGGCTCGTAAATGTTCGTCCCTTTTGGCTGGTAAAAAAAACATTTTTTACAAAAACAAAATACACACACGAAAAAACATTATAGAACATTAAAATATAATTTTTGTCTACAGTATCACTACAATTGTTCTGTTTTTTAACGAAGAACCGAACATTATAAAATTCTTCAAATTCTCAAAAATAGTTACGAACGGTATTAAGGGTTGTGTATGTCTACACAATCACTAAAATAATAGATTCCTGGGTGTGTGAGCCGAACGTTAAATAATGTACTGTTTATTTTCGAACACTGATTTTAAGTATTTGAAAATTTCAGCAACTCAAAACAAAAAATTTTTTAATCCTTTAAAGATCTGTAAAATAGTTTTACATAAATTACACTTTTTAAGGTAAAAGCTTTTTTTATTCTGTATAATAAATCAGAAATAGGGTGGAAAAATTCTGCAAAATGCTATTAATTACCAAAATGTGGACTCAATTGTTTGTAACATTTTAAAATATTAATCCTTTTTATTGAAATTGATACAAAAAATTTTACTTCTGTTCGATATTACCTTTTTTTTTTAAATTCTCCATTAATAACAAACAATTTTGTGCCATTTTATTTGCAAAATATCTTCCACTAAATAATTTTCATGATTGTTTTGTGCATTTTATTCTCCTTTTTTACACTTGATTACAGACAGAACACATGAAGCCATTTATTTTAACCATTTACTAAATAACGATTCCAATTACTTTATTGTTTGAATATGTGTTCACTAAAAAAATGGTTTATTGATCCATTGAAGAAGGGGTGGAATAAAAAATTTTAAGCAATAAATAAATAAACAAAGAAATACCTAAAATCTGAAAGAAATCGAAATAAAAGAGATTAATTCTTAAACAAATGCCCAAATTCAAATAGAAAATTTTTTATAAAAATCGTTGATACTAAAAAAATCCTTAAAATTTCTATAATTTTCTGCGTCTCTAAATCTCTCTTTTTTATACCCACACCACCATAGTGGAAAAGGTATTATGCATTTGTGCTGATGTGTGTAACACCTTAAAAGTATACCGATCACTTTCTGAGTTGGTCTAACGATGTCCGTCCGGCTGGCTGGCTGTCCATGTAACCTTGTGCGCAAAGTACAGATCGCAATTTTGGAGATAATTTAATAAAATTTGGCACATAGGTTCTTTTTGGCACAAGAAGCAATCCTATTGAAAATGAGCCGAATCTTAAGACCACGAGGGGAGATAGGGTGCAGTTATGCATTTTTAGTCTTCTTTTATTAACTCAGGTGTCGCAATGCACCATACTGGTATCTGGGTGAGGGTGTGAAGATAAATTTTGCACCAGCCTTTCTTTGTAACCTATGCGTCTTTTTAAATTTTGGAGTTGCCTTCTTAAAGGCGACTTCTTAAATCGCAAAATAAGGCAACTATTAGTATATATTTATTTTTGTTTGTTTTTAATTTCGAGTTGTCCTATTTTGCAGATTTCTCTACAGTCTAATGATATTAAAGGGACACAAAGGACTTACATTTAAAACAAAAACAAATTAAAATAAAATATTGTTTTTGTTTTAAATGTTAGTTAAGCGAACGAATTCTTTGTTCGAAATCAATGAACAGGCCATAATTATTTGAAATAGCTTTAAATCAAAGAATATTTTTATTAGAATCATAACAAGAATGGTTTTCTTCGATCGTCCCACGTACACACTAAATACCCAACGACATCATATCAACTACAAAACACTTCAGCTTTTAAGATACATTGGAATTCTTCTTCGTTAAAAAAAAACAACAAATATGTTGTGGGACTACTGTGCCTAAAGTAACTGTAATAGTTACTTAAAATATATTAAATTTAACCGATAAGTATTTGTGATCATAAAATAATTAAATATATGTAAACTCTTTTTTTAAACAAAGTAAACGTGAGAAAAATTTTCATAGAAATAGACCTAAATAAATGGATACACAAAAAATGACTAAAATCAATGTTTAAACGAGAAATTGTAGATAAATTTTGATGTTAAAAAAAAGATTAAAAAGTGATAAACAAGCCGATAACATATTGAATTGTTAAATATCAAACTCTTTTTAAAAGATAAGCCCTTAAAACTATCAATAAAATCATAAATTATGTTTTAAAATTTTATTTAAAGAACATTTTTATTGATATGTTTTAAGGAATGTTACTCAAATATAAAATTTTCATTAGCTCATTCCGTCTATAACGCAAAAAACAAACAAAAATTTTGTTTGATAAGTAATTTCATTCAAATGAAATCATACATGAAATTACAGGCTGGGCCGGGCTTGTACAAAAGTATAAATGTGATTAGAAAGCAGCATACCATTTCTTAAACAACAAAAAATAAAAAAATTTCAGCCCATTATCGATAAAAGTTTCCGAGGAATGATATTTCTAAAATATTTGTTTTCAACAGCATGCCACGCCCACAATTTCCAATATATTAACTTAATATTTTGGCTTCCTCAGTTTAAATATATTTACGGGATTTCACGGTAAATCTCAACCCTATGGTGTGTTAATATTAAACACTTACCAACACCCACTGTGTCAGTAGCAATTCGTGTGTATAATCCACCAAAAATTATACACCCGCCCCTTGTTTGGCAGTCGGAGCTATCTAACCTCCACTGCTTTTCACTAATCCCAGCCTAGTGCCATCCACAGGCCGAACTTTCCCGCAGGGGTGAAAAATCAGCCTTCCATTTGGATGTTTCCCTACACTAGACTTTGGTCTTAAACCAGCCACCACGTCATCCCCGATAGTATCTCTTCGTCAAAAAAAGCTGATTTTTGTTGAATCCTTTTGTGAGTTCTGCATTCCTTAAAAAAGGTACTCCCCAATCGGACAACAACTTACTGGAACTCCTATCTGAAAACAAATTCTTCCTGAAAGACAGCAAGCATTTCTCGTAAGAAACATGTTAGCGAAGATCTCACCATTATTAAGACCTCTTCTTGCACCCACCGGCGGCTACTGGCTCCCGTGGCATCTCAGTTAAGCATTGAAGTCCATTGGATCCCAAAGAGCTCTTTCATTTGAATGTCTGGTGCATTCCATGTTGCCTTCACCTGTTTTTAAAATGTATGAGATCCCGAAGAATGCCAGTTCATTCAAGCGCCAAGGTTAACTTTATAATCAAGGAGGAATTAATTTACCCCAGATGTAACACCAAGAGGAAGGAATCCTTAAGCTGCTTTAACTACGCCCCCTACGCTTCGGGGGAAATATGTATACTTAAGAATGATATAAAAATTTTGAAAATAGGTGATAACAAATAAGTGGACTTTTGGGCAATGAAATTCGTTTTTAACCCACCGCCGCTGTGGATGTCGCGTATCCGGAATACTCCATTTTCTCTCTTGAGCATAAATGTAATGCAACCGAACTTTAGTTGAGTGTCCAGTTGCCAAAAATATATTGCAGATGGAAACTGATGTTGATTTCAGTTGCCAAATAATAAATATTTAAACAACAGTAACGTTTTGGTTGCTGTGTATATTTTTAAAATAAAAAAAGTGCCAAAAACTATAAATTAGTACGTTTTTGTTTAATTTTGAACATTTTTTTTTACACATTTCTTAATGGTTAGCAAAATAAATAAATAAGAATGGGACATCGATTTGAATTAGTAGTCCAACAATTGGTCATTGGATCCATGTTCATATTAAAAACTTTTCACAGTGCAGATTTTGCTGTTGACCGATGAATTTGTATTCAGTACTAAAAAAAGTCACAGTATTCTTGAGAAGACGAAAATATGCCCTAAAGCAATATTTCTTTTTTATAACCACAGACGATGATTTTACCGGGTTAGAATTGCACAACAGATGCTAGTTTGTTTTCAGTTATGCTTATGGGAAACTCTATACTTAAAAAAACACCCTTTATTTTACGATGCGTACTTCAACTGGACGTAGGATATAAACCCGGTTCAATACAAAAAGTCCAAGCGCAAAAATCGTAACGATAACCGAAATTTCGGAGGATAGGGCGGATCATGAAGCAATTCGTAGCCTACTTTATGGAGTTCCCTAAAGCCCTAATTGTTTAAGCGAAAACGCAACTCCAAAAATTACATTGAAAACAAAAAAAAAGTCAAAAACATTTCGTAACTTTGTTGTTGCTTTCTACAGAAATTCATATTGAATTTTTAAATTTCAAACGTTGCATAAATTTCGGTAGAAAGCAACAACAAAGTAATTGAATATTTTTGCTTTTATTGCCATTTTTGGCGTTACGTTGCGTTTTACACAATTTGGGCCTAAATAATCTTTTTTCTTTTTTTTCTCAAATTGTGCGGTATTCTGCCCTCAATGGCTGTC
Source organism: Pollenia angustigena (assembly GCA_930367215.1). NCBI lineage: Eukaryota > Metazoa > Arthropoda > Insecta > Diptera > Polleniidae > Pollenia > Pollenia angustigena. The sequence continues at coordinate 18,132,685 of OV884056.1, forward strand.
AAACACAATCTAAATAGTGCAGCTTATTAAAGTTTTGGCAGCAGTCAACTGACAGATGCCTGTTGCCAGGAGCAGTGCTGCCCTTTCAGTTAAAGGCCGGAAAATTCAATAGTCTCACTCTTAGCATATAAAATCATTATGAAAAGATTAATTGCTAAAAAACAAATGTTTTCGCTTTTCATTTTGTTGCCACATGTTTTTATTATTCTATTTCGCAGCGTAACGATAGATTCCAATATTCCTAGTCAATCCGATTCATGTTGAAGGGTATCAAAATATCGGTACACCCTAATATAACACTAAATGTTTAAATTATGTGTTTATTAAGTTAAAAGCCAACAAGTCTGTAAATATTTCCTTTAAATTGTAAATGTTTTATCCTTTAAAGATCTTGTTGCCATTGCAAAATGCTGCCAATTTTTCATTAGTCTGGGAATAATAGTATCAACAACATTCTTTGGCCACAATAAGTTTAGACATTAAATTATTTATTTGTTCAAAATGCACTTGTTGTTTTGTGGCATTTTTCTCGTTTTCTTATTTTATTTAATTTGTTTTATGGCAAAAACATCAACAGCAGAAGGCAGCAGCAACCAACAACAAAAAAAGTTTTTTGCCAAGAGCAAAAAATATTTTGTTAAATTCTGAATAAAAAAAAAACCCAACCTTCAAATCAACCAGCCACTTTAAGTGTCTGCCATTGTTGCTGCTGCATGTTGTACAATATGTGTTTCTAGTGTTTATAAGAGCGTATGTTGCTGCTACTAATTCCCTTTTTATGAATTGAATGCCAAAAGGGGTTTTCATAATATTGTTATCAGTTGTTCACTCCAACACTCTCCACTGTATTTCCCTTGTTTTACAGAATATTTTTTCCAACTCGTTACTGTTCATCCAGTGGCAATGTTAGAAGTCACTGCTGCTGCTGCCGTTACAACGAAATCTTTGATTGTTCATGAACTCACTCAAAGAATTATTTGCATTGCTGGGGTGTCGGGGTAGTCTGATGTGCGAGTGGTAGATGGAGTGCGGCTGCTGCACTTTTAGCTTGTTGTGGTTTATACCCTTTAGCACTTCCGTTTATTGTATTGTTTCGGTTGCCTTTGAGTGTGTGGTTGACAGGACCAAGAGACCATTAGTAATAATAGAAACCATGCCAATTCCACAACAATACTCCGAGTAATAAAAACAATTTGTAGAAAATTAATATTGAAAGAATAGAAAAAAAATTGGACAGAAAAGCCAAAAAACAGAGGCGTATTATTAAACAAAAATTAGCTTTTTTACAAAAGAAAAAAATATTTTAATTTATTTAAATAGTTACTTTTTTCTGTAAAAATAAAATTTTTACCTAAAGATGGAACTTTTTATCTGAATGGTACTTGTTTGAGAAACGTACTTTTTGTTACTGGGAACACGAATTGTGCTGTGACCGAGACACATTAGGACCGACCCCTTTCACACATGGGCAATTGAAAGGCAGACAGACGAAGTTTGTAACGAGAGAGGAAAAAGGGAAGTATGTAACAGCGTCGTCCCCTTGGAACCCGTTTACATAATCCGATTTTTGTCGTTGCGATTCTTACTTTATGGGCGAGAGGAAAGGAGTTTGCTCCTTCTTTCTCTCATTGTTCTCATTTATTTAAGTAAGTACAATGTATAATGTAAATGGGCACTTACCGACACACTTAAGCCTGTATTTATAAAAAAAATTTAAATTTAATTAAGGTTTACAAAACAAATTTTGTATGAAAATTCTCCTTAATAAACGTTTGTTAAATTTAATAACCGTTTATAATTACGGGGGTAAGTCTGTCGGCATTTAAATTTTCAATATGCAAAAATTCTCTAAAGAAGGTGTTCTTATGGTGAACTCAATTCGCAGAATAAAATTTGGCTGGTACGTATATTTATCCAACTCCAAATAAAAAAAATTAAACAAAATTTTTTAACTTTTTGACATTATGCGTTCTAAACAACGTGAAAAAGATAATCAGCTGATATGGTAATGCCAACTTTTTTTATTTTGTTTTTACTATGTTTTCTTTGTGCCATCCATTTTCTTTTCCAACAAATAGTTTATTTAGCATGTTTGCAAAAAGGTACTTTTTTAGTAAAGCACATCTTTATGAAATGTATTTTTTGTTTAAAGGAATAAAAAAGGGACTTGTTATTAACAAGACACCCCTTTTATAAAAAAAATTTAGCTTCTTTTATAATTATTTGTATTACTTAATTCCCGTAGTTCTAAGGTGAAACATAAGGCCTCAACAAACAAGTTAAAACTCGGTTTGTCCAATGCAAAAGCCTTTATTTCACGCCATGTGCGCCCTGCCGCTCGTCCCTAAAATTCAACAAGTCTCCTGCATGTACTATCAGGGCTCCTTTTCTTGTTTCTATCCTGTGGATTTCAGTCAAGCGCAGTTCGAGTGATGTTGTCTGGGGGCTTCCTCAACGTATGCCCGATCCAATTCAATTTAAGTTGTTAAATTTTGGTTTTTATTGGTAGTTGGTCCTTGTTGCCGTGGCAATGTGGCGTTTGATATGGTGTTCACCCAGAATACGCGTAAAATTTGCCATAGACACCGGCATTAGGGTTTTTTCCCGGGATTTCACTTATTATATTTCCCGTTTTCCCGGGATTTTTGTTGCGGGATCCCGGGAAATAAAAAGTTCTTTATAGTTTCAGAAAACAGCTATTTTTACTCTGAAATTTAGTTTTCTTTTCTCTAAAAATTAGCATCTGTGGATGGGTTGTCGATTTGATCAATTATAAGAAATGTGTACAAACGTAAATCAATGTCTCCTGCGGCAATAAATCTATTAAAAGCAGAATGGGCAGTGCAACAGTTGATAATTAATAAATTTAGTGAAGTGATGAATTGATAAAGAACATAAATTCAAAATAAGATGCAGGCAGTAAATTTTCATTGACCATGGACAAGTCTTAAAAATAGGATATACATAAACATATCGCTCCGTTATTGCAACATAGTCGTATCTACAAAAAAAAAATCGAGCTTGGCAATATATCCGGGAAGTGCGGGGAAACCGAAATAAAAAAATAATGAAACTCGTGGAAGTTACTAAAACATACAATTTGAAAAACACATTGTCCTAAAGATAACAGATGGACCTAATGAAAAGAAATAGTTTGTAAGAAGTAGTCCGGATGATGCTATTTTTTGCATCAACCTTGACTTCAGAAGCATGCAACAACGGTGCACTTTTAATTATTTGTCCAACCTCGGTAAAAAAGTAAACGAAATTTTTCGGAAATATGGTAATCAGTAAACAAAATCAGAAATATACTCTTTGGCGACTCACTAAACGATTTGAGTGTGTCAGAAAGTAATTTCCTACGCCGTTAAAAAATGTTAAAATATTTATTAAAATATTTTATATATTTTATGATTTTACTTTTTGATCTCATATCTTGAGTACCTCAATTGTTATGTTTATTTTATCTTGAACTAGATCATCATAATACGGAATTTACTTATAATAGCCAAAGGTAATAATAATTCAAGTTCCGCTTTCAATCTTCAATTAATTTTTGTAGTATTTAAGCATTTATTTTACTTACTTTGTAAACAAGTTCCCTCACGTTTGTTTATAAAAGTTTTTTTCATTAATAAAACCAAGTTTACTTTGTATTATTTGTATGGAGCGGGATCCCGGGATCCCGGGAAATTTAAAAATTGTTCCTGCTTTCCCGGGAATCGAAAAACTCCGGGAAAAAAAAACTCTAACCGGCATAGAAATACTTGGAGAGAATGGATTTCCTTAGTGGCAGCGTGCCACGTGCACTCGTAAAGTACTTCTTTAAATAACTTTTTTTTATGTCTTTTTTTTATGGTATGCCCGATCCAATTCAATTTAAGTTGCTGAATTTTGGTTTTTATTGGTAGTTGGTCTGTTGTTGCCGACAATGTGGCGTTTGATATGGTGTTCACTCAGAATACGAGTAAGATTAACCATAGACCCCGGCATATAAATACTTGGAGAGCATTTATTTCCCTAGTGGCAGCGTGCCATGTATCGAACCCGTAAATTACTTCTTCAAATAACTATTTTTTATGTCTGTTTTTACGGTACCTTAAAAAGAAACACTTTAAAAAACTCCTTATTTAAGAAACTGGATTTTTAAAAAGTCCTTTAAAAAACAAAAAAATACCTGCTTGTTAGATTAGGCCTGTTACAAGAAGTTTGAAAAAAATCTTGTTTATAAAAAAGTACTTTTTCATAAATTAAAAACCTTGTAAAAAAGTACTTTAAAAAAAGTTTCTTAAAAAAATAAATACATTTTTGAAACAGCCCTAAAAATATTTATTTGAAAGAAAATAATTAAAATGAGAACTTTAAAAAAGTACCAAAAAAAAGGTATCTCAAAAAATAAATAAGTTTTTAAGGGGTCTGTACACGGTCAAGCATTTCTCATCAAGCGCTTTGGTAGTATTGGTGTAAGGTTGTTTACGCGTGACACTAACGCGACGATTCCAGATGGAAAATCAAAATTTTTGATTTGTCGCTGAATATTACGTTCAGCACACGTACACGAGTGAATTCACCTGCAGGACAAGCATTTTGACCGTAAAGAGAACCTTTTAAACCAGTCCAAGATTTTTTTTTAAAGGGTTTTAAACAGAACTTTTTAAAAACAACTGTTTAAAAGAGAAATAGCGACTTTTAAAAAAAGCACTTCTTTTAAAACTAACGTTCATCTGCTTTTCAAAGGAAATTATTGTACATATTTAAATAGTACCTTTTTAGAAAAATCCTTTTCACACGTTCCTGCTTCAAATTTCTAGACAAAGTTTTAGCAATAAAATGCATCATTTTCACACCCTTTTTTGTTTCTTTGGATATTTTTTTTAGTGTAGTTGTTGGTTTCCTTCTCATGTCATTGTTATTGGCAAAGCAACAATTGGTGTTGAGATATGACCGGGAGATATCCTGTCTCCCCCATGGAAGTTTATCAAATGAACCAACCAACCAACCAACCGACCAACAAAAGTTGTTTATTGTTCAATTGTTATCTGGCGCTTTATCCTTGAATATTTTTGCCATTAAATGCATCTTGTATTTAATTTTGTGATTTATTTCAACAAAGAAGTCAACACTACAAAAGAAGAACAAAAAAACCAAAAAGAAACAGAAACTTGTGGTGTGAAGGAATTAATAAATTTGAATGAACTAGTATTTTGTTGATAAAAGCAAGCGAGACTAAAATTTAATCAGCATTTTTATTTATTTTTCATTTCAGATCGTTTTCATCATCAAAAATAAATTAAACTTTCTTATCAATAAAAAAAAAATGACAGTTGAATTGAAACCTTTAACTTGCAACTGGTACTAGTACATACATCTTTACAACAACTACACTCTGATCAAAATTTATGCAACACCTGTTTTAACCCAAGAGATCGTTAAGTCACAAACGTACTTCTAAGGCGCTAACTTACAATAATGAAACCAGTTGTTGTTTTTGCCACTCAAAACAGAAAAAAAAATTGAGGAAATGTCATTGATATAAAATTTTCCAAATCATTTTCCAATTAAGTAATAAGTAAAAAAATAAAGTAAAGAAATTGAACAGCACATCAACCAAACAATCGATCAATAAAAATGATCATCATCAATTAAAATGAATTGAAGGAGGTGCCATAACAACAGAAAAGAAACCCGTTTCAATCCTAAAGATAAATTTATCATCTTGTTGAATTTTTCAAAGATTTAAAAAAAAGGAACGAGAAAAGAGAGCAGAATTATTTAAGGTAAGTGTTCTTTTTAACTTCAATCTGATTTTGGATTTGGAAAATAATGCATAAAAGAGAAAATATGAAAGAATTTAATAATCAAGAAATTAACTCAAGCGCACAATTAATCCACAAATCAATTAATTTTAATTCAAGGTGGTCACAAGCAATTATGAAAAACTTTAAAAGGTTTGTAATTTTGGAATACTTTTAATATTTTTTGCCGTATCAAATTCACTACAATTTAGGCGCTTTAACAGAAGTAACGAATTTAAAACCTTTTTGGATTAAACAAAATATCTTGGGGTATTCTCGAAATCCTTAAAAAAAGACACCTTTAATAGAAATTATTACATAATTTTATAAATTTGTTTCAAATCCACTTTACAATCTGGAACATAACAGAAGAAAGTACTTAAAGGGAACAAAAGTTTGTCCCTGTTCGGGAAATTGGACAAGTTATTGATTTTTTTATTTTTTAGATCATTATTGAAAATAAACAAGTAAGAAAGTATAGTCGGCTAAGACCGACCGTATGATACCCTATACCACAGTATTTAAAAACACATTTTCGAGAGTGCAGCCTATTCGGGACCAATGGAGAATCATGCTGGTGTGTATATAAATATGGATCTATTTATGTTTTAAATTTCATTAAAGTCTGTTTGATAGTTTCTGAGGCAGAAATTCACCCCTACCTCCCCTCGTGGTGCTACGTTTCGGCCCATATTCAATAGCCTTGGTCCTTGTACCAAAAATAACGTATATGCCAAAATTGCGACCTTTACGTTGCCCACAAGGCTACATGGACAGCCAGACGGACGGACATCGTTAGATCACATCAGAAAGTGATTCTGAGTCGATCGGAATACTTTAAGGTGGGTCTAGGACCCATATTTTAAGGTGTTACACACATCAGCACAAAAGCATAATACCCCCTCTACTATTGTGGTGTGGGCTCAAAAACAAATTCATATGTATAACAAAATTTGAGTTTATCAAAATTTCTTGAGCTTTTTAAAAATTTTCAAGCGGGATAATTTACCCAAAAACGGTTGTTTGCTATTATAATTCATAAAAAAATAAAAATTATCACAGATAAACGTCCTTCTTTTGCTTTAAGCGTTATTTAAGAAACTTCAGCAGCCATTTTTAGTTTTTTCACCTTTTGATATGAGAAAAAATTTTTTTTTTATGAAAATTATGAGTGAGCACAGATTAACATACTTTTCCCGATCTAAGCGTTATATGCTTTTACAATTCAAAGATTTCCTTGAAGTCACTACAAAAATGCAGCCATATAAACTTCTTTTTTAACCCTGAAATCATTGATAAAAAATAAAAAAGTTCACTGATTAAAGTCCTTTTCTCGAATTAAGCGTTATTTACGAAACTTCAGTCATATTTAGTTTTTTTCACAGTTTGATATATATTTGAATGAAAAATACGAGTGATCATTAGTGTGGCCGTTATTTGTATGGAGAACTTTTTTTTTGATTTCTTATATTCTCCTCCCCCAAATCGGTTCAGTTGTATGTAAAAAAATACAAAAAAATTTCGCAGCAATAAGTTGTGTTTAAGGGGGAGCGTCTGCCCCTCAAAGTTTGCCTTCAAGTCATTTATTCAAATGTAATTTGTTTGCATATGACTATCTCTTAAAAACAACATTTTACAAGAATATGATATATGCAATATTTTAGTTCTTCTAGTCAACAACATTCACCTCAAAGAAAGTTTTTTGCTAAAATTAAATTTCATTAGTATTGTGGTTATTTTGTTGAACTATTTATGGTTTATAATCCAAATTTTTAATATATTTAATTAGGCTTAAGTTCATCAAATTTAATTTTCATTAAATTATTTTTATAAAGAAAGGAATTTTACAACATGAAAATCAATTAAAATTGTTATTGATAATCTTTCATTCTTGGCCGTGGCCGGGGATCGAACCCTGGCCGGCAGGTTACCATGACATGTTTCGATCGCAACCACTCGATCTCCTTAGATGGATTTGGCGTCTTACACTCGCAGCCATCGACGACTGCTGACGTCAATAGTCAAACATCAATCCTTAAACCAAATTGTATTTTAACCTTTGGTAGATCGAAATTAGCTTTCCTGAATGATTATCCATTTTAATTGATTTTACATGTTTTTTCCACGTGTGTGAAGATAAATATGAAAAGTTAAATTCGTTTTAAAAAAATATCGCATGCGATAAAAAATATTTTAAAAAAATATCACATGCGTATTATGAAGAAAATACGACTATTTATACGAAATTTTACAGTTTTTATGAAAAATTAATAATTTTTTTTTAATATTTAAAACTAATTATTAAATTATAAATTTGACTTAGAGTGAAATTCTCATGAAAGTGCTGTGTGAGGGATATGGCCACTGTGTCCAAACCCTTCGATCTCGGGGAATCAAACTTAATGGAAAATGAAGACTATGGACAGGGCTACAATAACCTATAAGCACTTTATCCAAATTGTATTTGTGAAAATTTTTATACATTTTTGAAAATTTGACTTAGAGTGAAATTCTCATGAAAGTGCTGTGTGAGGGATATGGCCACTGTGTCCAAACCCTTCGATCTCAGCGAATCAAACCTAATGGAAAATGAAGACTATGGACAGGGCTACAATAAGCTATAAGCACTTTATCCATATTGTATTTGTGAAAATTTTTATACATTTTTGAAAATTTAACTTAGAGTGAAATTCTCATGAAAGTGCTGTGTGAGGGATATGGCCACTGTGTCCAAACCCTTCGATCTCAGGAAATCAAAACTAATGGAAAAGAAGGCTATGGACAGGGCTACAATAAGCTATTAGCACTTTATCAAAATTGTATTTGTGAAAATTTTTATACATTTTTGAAAATTTGACTTAGAGTGAAATTCTCATGAAAGTGCTTTGTGAGGGATATGGTCACTGTGTGTTAAACAAATAAATAAATTCTTTCGGAGCTTTGCTTTAAATACAAGTTTAAATCCATAGTTAAGTCTTCCAATGGGTTTAAAAATTGTTATCCAAAACTGTTACAACCTACTTGCTTGGCACATGGGTTATACCGCGTTGCAAATAAAAAATTAAGGATTTCAAAAAAAATTAAATTTGTATGCCAAAGTTAATTTTTCCAGGTTTTAACTTGTTTAAATTTTAGGATTTAACCCGCTACTTTGTTATCGGGCCTTTTCTTTCATAAACATATTTATATGCCAAAGTTTTTTGATAAGTTTCGAATGTGGTATAAACTTAATTTCTAGGTTTATTGCTGGGCTGACAAAAACGTACCAAAATTCAGGTTTTACCCGCTTTCACCCTAAAAGAGCCGAATTTCGAAAACGTACCAAACACCTCTCCACTTATTCTTCAAAAGAACAACGATAAGTGTTACATTTTTTTTTGTATCTCTTTTAGTTTTGGAGATAAAAGGTTTCCGAATTTACACCTTTTTTCCGCCTAAACATTTGTATTTCCAAAAATCCCATCTTAGTGGACCTATTTAAGGAGAGACCCACCTCCGTTCCAAATTTCAAGTTTTTAGCTTTAGGTGATTAGGCTGTGATATGATGAATCAGTGAGCCAGTTACGTAACAATTTTATATAGATACATTTTGTATGAAGGTTGTCGCTTACTATAAAATTATTTTGCTATGAAATCGTAACGGTACCTTATGTGACCATAACGTTTGCCCCCTTTCACACTCGGCAAGTTACTTGCGCAAGTAACTTGCCGACAACAACAAAGTCTGTACAAATTTTTTTGAAATTGGTTTTTTCCTTAAAGACTTTGTTGTTGTCGGCAAGTAACTTGCCGAGTGTGAAAGGGGGCTTTTAGGAGATGAAGCAAGTGTTGCCAATAAATTCATTTATTAATAAAACGAAAATTGAAAATGATGCCGCTTAAGCTTTTTTGCGGTAATGCATCGATATATTCTGTGACCTTTTAGCTAGCGAAATTGATTTAACGATGACCGTTTGTTCGCCTACTGTTGAAATGGGGTTTCCGAAGATCCCATTGAAATTCAGTTTAATTGGTCTACAAATGGCAGAGATATGAGCTGCCTCTAGCTTAACCCATAAACGTCTTGTTGCTCTATTTTTGTTTTCAGTATATCTGAAGAACAACAAGAGCCACCGTTTTCAAATTAGGTACAAGCATCTTGGCTATCCAAACTCAACATCCAGCAAAATGTGGGTGGGATTGGAAAAGTAGACGTTTATATATACATATATCTTAATAACTGTATTTATTTGACTTTCTGTTTGTATCGCACCATAATGAAGGATATATAAGATTCGGCATAGCCGAATATGGCATTCTTGCTGGCTTTTTACTCACATTTTTTTTCTATAAAGAAACTGAGTTCTGATGATTAAGTATAACGATCTTTCTTAAATGAATTGTTCTTTAAATGCAACTTCATGGGTGTTCAGCCCACAACAGAACAAGTGTCCAAGAAACTTTCTTCATCTCTTCAAATTAAGTTAAAGCCTTTTTAATTTTTTTTCGTTTTGTAAGATTTTTATCAGGTTTTTTCTTTAACTTTTTTGTTTTGACTAAACTCATAATTAATCATTTTTTTTTTTTTTTTGGAAATGGACTCTTTATTTATTTTGTTTGAAATTGACCTGCGAAGAAAAAACGACGACATTGTTAAAGTCGAAGCTTTAAGACGTCGAAGAAAAGAGTTGAAAGACAAAGTCATTTATTTTTTAGCGTTTGATGGAATGTAACGAACTTGTTTTTTAAATCACCAAAATATGTTCATGAGTTGCTGTGGCATTTTAAAAATGTGTTTATTATGTATTTCATGAAGTTTTTCCTTAAGAAAAAACAACAAATCTGTGTTTTACTGCTGAAAAAAAGGAGAAAAAAGTTTTAGTTCCATGACGGTTTGAATGGTTGTTCGAGTGTTTGTCGAAGTGGTCGCATAGTTAGTGTGGCACAATGTTTAACATATTAGACACCAGCTCCGTTCTTTTCCTGAATATTTAAAAACTACCGCTTCAACTGCTGGATTGCTGCTGACTAACAGACTAACTAACTACTCCATTAGAGTTACAATTGTAAAAATGTTGTTGCCAGCTTAAGTTGTGTTTTTTTTTTGTTAAGCTTCAGCAACATTTTTTTCGTTAACCTTTTGACCAACCTCTAGTACGAGGATGGAATGAAAAGGGGTTAATATTAAAAAAAAAACATACTTACTTAGCTTGCCATTTAAAGAGAATCATATGGGTAAGTGGCCAAACTAAGAATATATTTTCAGGTATTCTGCACTTTTTCTCCAATTTCTAACGTTTAGTTTGGAACGATTTTTCTGAATGTGGTCTTTCCAACGGAGTTTCGTCATTCATTTGCACAACATGATCAAGCTAGCGCGATCTTTGAATTTTTACACGTTGTACTACATCGGTGTCGGCGTATAGTTTATCGAGCTCTTGGTTCTGATATTCTCCGCCTACGCACTCCAATAACAACTTCATCTGCTTGATCCACCACCCACGACTCTGTACCGCACAGCAGCACGGGAAGGATAAGTGTATTGAATAGTGTAAGCTCCCTCTGCCGAGAAAGGCCCCTGTTCTTAAATTGTAGCATCTATTAACAATTACAGGGTTATCCTTTTGGTGGGTAAAATACCACCGATCTGGCAAGGCTGTCAGCTGCTTAATATCTGTCCTCTGCAGTGTCATTTAGTGAAAGGTTTGCCATTTACGGATATAGATCGTTAACAACCGAAGGACTCGTAAGTGTTGTTAAAGCTACTAGCAAAGTTGCTAATTTTTTGAGCATTACGTGGTGATTATGGCCGTCATAGTCGACCTACTGTGCAAGGAATTGGCAAGAATATAAAGAAATTTAAAAAAACTGAAAGCGTTACACCCATCAACGCAATGTGCGCATAGCCAGAAATATCGCTTCTGTAAGTGAAAGTTTGGCGGATAATTCGAATTTGTCGATTCTACGCAATGCCGCATGATAAATTGCAATTGAATTGAGCTGGACGATATGTGCTTTCAACAAGACGGTGCAAAGAGCCACCTAACTCGACTGATTTTGGCTTTCAGTTTTCAGAACCCGCAATTTCACAGTTTGGTAAGCTAAATTGTTCACCAAGATCATGCGATTAGTTTTTTTTTGTGGGGTTACATCAAAGATCGTGTCAACGCGGATAGTCCCCTAACGTTGAATCATTTTAAACCCAAAAAGTGGTCGAAAACCACCTCAAAAGGATCGATTGCTGCAACCAATCTGAAGGCGGTAATTTAAATGACATTGCATTTCGTACCTAATGGCAAGGCATTGAAAAAGTTTCATCAAAATCAACGCTTTATGTGTGTTTTATTTATCTTAAACTTTGAAACCGAAAAATGGATAACCCTTTATAATTTTTCTCTTAATTTCTAAACGCATGTTATTCGTTTTATTTTTGGCGGAACCAGGTTATACTAATTTATTTAGTACCTCGAATTAGAAGTTACTAGCATTCACAGATTGTTCTAATCTCGTGGATCCTCTATTCGTTGAAACCATTAATTTCTGTCTTCATTTACTGCCAAGCCCATTTTCGCTGACATTAGCAAAGGTAGCAGTGGCATCTCGCAACGTTCGTCCCATAATGTCGATATCTTCGGCACATGTGAGCAGCATGTGACTTCTGTTGAAAATTGTGCTGTTTCTTTTTACTTGCCGAGTCACGTACGAACTTTTCCATAAAATATGGAAGAGGTGGCGTGACAGACTGTCACCTTGCTTGAAGCAGCGATGAGTGGTGAATGACTCGGAAACATCCTTTCGGATTTTCACTGATGATTTTGTATGCATTTAAGTCGACTTGCACAATCTGATTGACTTTGCAGGTATGCCGAATTCAGACAAGGCCTCAAACACCTTTACACGTATTGAAAAAGCGGGCGTGTAATCGGCGAAAAGATGGTAACTGACGATCTGTTTCTCTTGGGTTTTCTCCGAAATTGAACTAATGTGAATATCTGTCTGTTCGCTGATGGATTTGCGAGGTCTAAAGCCACACTGATAAGGACCATTTATTTTGTCAGCTTAAGCTTGCTATTCTTAACACAGTATACGTGACAGTATCTTGTACGCGATAGGTAGGAGACTTATTCCTCACTAGTTGGCGCAGAATGTTCAATCTCGTTTTTTGTGGACGGAACTAGCACTTACAATCTTCACCAAGCAAATTGTACAGATAAGTTGATGCATGCTCCGTACCAACTCATCACATCCATGAGCTCCAGCTGCTTTAGTATGTTTTCACCTCTTCTTAGTTGAAAGGACAGCACTCTACGCCGTCCTCGGTGATTAGAATTACGGTATCTTCAACGCCGTTTTCTTTGGATACCAACAGTCTGGAAAAGTGTTCCTTCCAGATTCTCACCATCTTTATCTGTCAAAAGCTAATACCACAGTCCTCAGTTTGGTGTATTACACGTTGGTAGAACTATCTGGCATTGTTTCAACTCCTGTTTATCTCGATCTCCTCACACTCGTGTTTTTCTTTTTTATTCCATCGGAAATTTTTTTTTTGTTATTTTTGTCCATCTTCTCGATAAGATCCTTCTTTTTGCTTCCAGTATCTGTATTACGCTGCTTTTAGCATTAGGAATCATATTTTAAAAATGTCTTTTCCGAATCAAAATTTCACCGATTTATAATACGCATTTTAAAGAAAACTATTTATCTGTTTTGTATCGTTGGTTAGCAACTGGCTTATGACCAACATTTTGTATCTAAAGTCAGGATAGAAGTGAAGAAATGGTAAGTACTATCGAGATCAAGTTTTTCTTTTATTAAAAACAATAAATCTGTGTTTGTTTATGGTCCGTTAGTGTTGACGAACTCATGGCGAATATCTCTTTTTGAAAATCGGGATCGGAGTTTGATAATGTGTTAAATATCTTCCTGATCAAAATGTATGGCATATTAAACACGCTTGGTTTTTTTAAGACTAAGGCTGTTTCCACCGAACTATTCATTAGCGTTTCCTGCTTCAGCCGATTTTAAGACAGATGATTTACTTAACGATATTGTTATGGAAACGCTAATATCTGATAATATAATAAAATCTTAATCTGTTAGAATACTCTTCAAAACAGGGGTGCCGTTTGCTCCCAAAACTTTAGGATAAACCCCAGGTTTCCTATTTTCGCATAAAAGATTTTGAAGGAAATTTTTAGAATATCTTCGTAGCCGAGTACAAAAAATATATTTAAAAGTAAATATATGTATTTATGTATATGGTTATTGGTCTAGTCACTAGTGTGTCACCCCCTACTCGTATATCCCCGGTGTATCCCTTCCTTTTTTTTAAATATGTGTGATGTGCGTGGCTATCTTTGTCCATGAAAAAACACTCCTTATTTATTCTAGCTTTTTTAATTCCAAACTATACAAACTATAACTTGTTCCTTGGCTTTTTTTTTTTTTTTTTTTTGTTAAGCGAAAAATTCAAAATCATGGTCATTCACTTGCTTATTTGTAACCTTAAAAGTTCGCCGGTTGGCCAAACAAATCGACATTCATTCAAATTGCATTCGTACGCGGAAAAAACATACAGGCAAAGCCCGGTAAAACGAATGATATAATGTCAGCCCCTTTCGTTAAACTGAGAGATTCGTAATACCGAACTTTTTTTTATATACAAAATTAACTATATTTATCATTAAATCGAGCTTTTATTATATTATATACATAAATGTTTATTGAACTTGCATACGTAAGAACGTGTTTTCATATTGGGGAAAATTATATGTCTAAAAAATCAGTAATAAATTATTGTTTGTATGAAGCTTGCACTTTTTTCAACTGCTGTTTCTTGCAAAACTCTCATCACTAAAGATTTGTGTAATCAATCTTATTCACCATCTTTTTTAAAGTGCAAATCGAAGACTGGTATTCCATACTATTGCGATATTAGAGAAAGATTTACAGGTTTTTACATTCTTTTAAAATTTTTATTTTTTCACTAAATGATATTCCTTTTCAATTTAACATCTTGCTTCCACAACAGTTCAAACTGTGCTCTGTGCTTCGAACAAAACTCTTTTATTATGCTTTAAACTAATCTACGTGTTGTATTACTTTGTACCAAAAAAAAAGCACATTCAACATTAAATCATTCGCTAAACCGGGACAAACAAATGTTGATCGTTCGTTATATAAGGTAACTAATGAAAAAATTTGCTCATTCGTTACATCGGATTTTCGTTAAAGTGAGTATTTGTTATATCGAGCTTTGCCTGTAATTTTTTTTTTAAATTCATCCATGATTATTTAAACAACATTTTATTTTAGTTGTTTTGTTCACTGTTGTTCTTTGAGTTTTTATTGTAGTTGTGGTATTTAAAAGTGCGTAAAAACTTCTGCTTTCCAATGTTTAATGATGGTTACAGGCATGGGAGTTTATACAAAGTTTAAGACGATTGAAGGCAACTAACTAAGTAACTTACTAAGTAAGTAGTTTAAACATTCTTTTTTTTTGCAGTCTTTTTCTTAATTTTTCGGTTGGTTGGTTGGTTGGTTGGTTGGTTGCAGTAAAGCCAGGGTTTTCGTTTTGGGTAGGTTACTTAGGAAAAGAGATTTGTTTGCAATTTTTCAAAAATATTTATGCTTATAAAGCTCAATTTTAATTTAAAGGTTTAGGTATCTAATTCGGAATTGCTAAGAATTCAATGTCTACAGATTGTAGAGAATTTTCGTTTGCAGATACAGAACCACTTTTTCCGTTTAGAAATGACCTTTCTTTGATTGGTTTAAGTCACATATTTGAGAAAAATCTTTGTGGACTACCATTAGACATCGATACCTTCAAAATAATACAGTGGGGCAAATAGTAGGGGTCAGTGATCGGAGGGTTTTGCGAGTTTTGCTAGATAGCTAGAAATTATGGAAAACGGATTTTCCAGGGTCCTTAATTGAATCCCCCGGAGGATGTGCTGCGCCTCTAAGCGGTATTAGCTAAAGCTTCTCTTGGTGATACATCCACGGGGGAAAATTGGTAATGCACGCCAAGATGGCTTTGGTGAAAAGTCTGATCTACTGGATATGCGTTAGTGTTGTGCTAGTGTGTGTAGAGCGCTGGCTATTCCCAAGAGAATTTAGCAGAAGGGGTACACTTGGTGGCTGTGGTTAAACCCAAAGCTACGCGGTAAGAATTATCCTATATTGCAATGAAAATCAGTTCGATTTTTGAGGATGTTTCATCTGTGTGCTGTTGCTATTCAACAGAAGCTGTTGGCTATTTCTTAAGCAGCGGAGGTTAGAAAGCTCCAGCTCCTAAACAAGACCACACACGATTGTTAGACCTGACTCAGCAAAACGCCGGGACCCGTTCAACTTTTTTTAACCCGTATAAGCTTTCACGTTTAGAAAAACCCTCCGATTCTGAAAATCGACTTGGATTTTCAATTGCTTTTTAGAAATGATCGATCTTTGATTTGATAAAGTGTCGTCAAAATATATTTTCTTGAATGTGGAACTCCGGAACCCTTCTTTACTTAATTTTTTTATTTGTAATGCATCGTTTTTCGCAAAAGAGATTTTGTTGTTGTTATTATTGTTTGCTTTTGTATGTTTAAGCCTTAAAGATTAATGTTCCACAGTCAAAGTGAAAAATAAGGAAGGTATTTTTAGTTTCTCGAAGATTTTGAGACTTTAAATAAAATTATTTATTGGCAACTAAAAAATTGAGTTTTTGGGATCTCAAAGAAAGGGTCGTATAAGAAAACCAACTTTTATTTAGCTTTTGTTTAAATTCGAATTGACCCTGTAGAGTCAAGCTTAAATTGCCCTTTTCTAATATTTAAGGAAATAAAAAATTTTGCTTGCGCGATAACATCAACTGGATTTAAAATATTTTGTTTATAAATCAAAATTGTGGTAAGTTTTTCTTTAGCATATTTACGAAGTTCTTATTGCCCCCATGTAACTTTTTGCTAGATGCTTACCCCTTTTTTAAGCCAGTGTTTAGTTAAATGTGTTTATTTAGTTTTTAAATCATTTCTGCGTTTTTGCTCCTTTTGTTTTTTTTTTTTTTTGGTTTTTTAGTTGTCGTTCTTGGAATAGAAAATTTTTTCAATGTTTAAACGGTTTAAAAACTTTTCTTATGTTTAAGCTGGTAATTGTCCGTATAAGAAGTTGAGTTCTATTTTTTTCCATACTAACCCTTTACTTTTTATTTATTTTTTAAATTGTTGTAAAAATGTTGAAATTTATTTGCCAACATTTCTTAAATAATCTTCTCCTTTATCCCTCAGCCATTAAATATACATACACGCTAAGTGTGCTTGTTGTTGTATTATTGTTGTTGCTGTTTGCCTTTAACATGTTGCCAGGTTAACTACTTAACATCATTGTCAATTTACTCCTTTTTAAAGCAAATGATTAATTGCAACCATTTTCGTTTAAACGTTAAGCGATTAGAAAAAATACGGATAAAATAAAATGTACAAGTTTAGTACAGGAAGACTTTAAGTATTTAATGAAGTTATTGGCAAAAAGTTAGAAATATTGAAATACTTTATAATATTTATTTATTATACATATTAAGAATCGAGAAAAAAATTAAGTTTTCAAAATTTCTTTTTCGAAAATATATTTTATGAAATTTTTATTAAAATTCGAATGTAAGTCTTAAAAAATCTTGTAGTTTTGGCTTAAAAAAATATTTTTTTCAAGTTTTTTGAAAATTTCAACTTCAGTTCGAATTTTCGAAGTTAAAATTTTTAAAATCTATGTAAAACTTCTATTTTTAAAAGTGTAAATAAAATTTCATTTAAATTTTTATTTCGTAGGCAAAATTAAATTCGAACTTTCGAATCTTAGCGAACATTTTGGAAATTTCTCAAAATTGTGCATATTTTTACGCTGAAATTTTATCTATTTAAACAAATATACATTTTTACAATTTCTTTTTAAGGCTATTTTATTAAAATTTAAATGCTAATCTTAATAGTATTTTTTATATAATAAATGTGTTTTTAAAGTTTTTTTTGTGAATTAGATTTCCAGTTCGAATTTTCGAACTCAAGTTCGAATTTTAAAATCGATAGCTACAGGATTGGTTGTTAAAATTCAAATCTAATACTTATGAAATTTTGTTTAAATTTTTTTTTTAAATTTTCGAATTTTCAAGGTTATGTTCGAATTCAAGAATCGGGGTTAAAGCCTGGTACTCTGTTCAACATTTCACGTGAAATGCTGTCAAAACGCATATGAAAAAAACTTGTGCGGAATATCTACGAAATAATGTTGACAGAGTTGTACTCTGTTCAATTTGTGAAAAAGTTCCTAAATGTTTCTGGCAACATTTTTTTACAACTGCGAAACAATGTAAGCTGCACTTATTTCACGTGGAATTTTAAGCAAAAGCAAACAATAATGAACTGATTATTAAATAAGAAATAATAAAAAAAAAAAACACAACAGTTTTTATCCATATTTATTTTATTTTTTATTAAAAAAAATAATTTTTAGTAAAATACATGTGGCGTTTGTTTACATACGTAAAACAATGTCGCATACTTTACAGGAATAAAAACGTCAAATTGTACAAACTCGCAAGATAGATAACATTGATACATGTCAAAATTTTCGTGTGAAATAATAAATGTTGCTCAACATTTTTCACAAATTTGAGCAGAGTACTAGGCTTAAGTAAAAAATTAGTTAAAAAGCTTATTTAACTCCTTTATTAATTTTTTAATTACAAATTTTCCAAACATAAGAATTTTCGAAATTAAGTTCGAATTTTTCTAATAAGTGGAAGACTTTCTAAGTTTTCAAGGTTTAAATAAAATTTGATTAAAATTTTTACGAATTCAAACTTATGCTAAAAACTCTTGAAACTACTAAGTTCGAACTTTTAAGATTAAATTCGAACTTTCTGATCTTAGGGCGCTGCGAAATATGGCCCCAGGAAATATGGCCCCAAAAAATAAATTAAAATTGACCCCAAATTTGGGGCTATTTTTCATAATGCAATATGGCCCCATTTTTTTAATGAAAAATTACCCAAAAAAAATGAAAAATAACCCTAAAAATAAAATGAAATATGACCCTAAATTTGGGGTTATTCTTCATTATGAAAAATCACCTCAAAATTTATAATGAATTTTAACCCCAAAAAAGAACACAAAGAAAGTGACATTAGACATTTTCGGTGGAGTTCATATGCCCAAGACTAAAAATCCCAAATTTAAATCCCGATTTCAAAATCCGGATAATTATACAGTTTTGGTTTTAAAAACCGTACGATTGATAGCACGGTTGGGCTTTCGGTCATGTACAAGGATTTTTTCTCTATGGTATAACGAACACTGGCTTTGCTTACTAAAGCTCTACGTTATAGCCGGCCTTCGGCCCGGCGCAAGGATTTTTTTCTCTATGGTATAACGAACACTGGCTTCGCTAACTAAAGCTTCTCTGTGTAGACGGCCTTCGGCCGGGTGAAATGATTTTCTTCTCTTAGGTATAGCGAACACTGGCTTCGCTCACTAAAGCTTCACTACATAGCCGGCCTACGGCCGGACGCAAGGATTTTCTTTTCTATGGTATAACGAACTCTTCTCGTAATAGCCGGCCTTTGGCCGGGCTCAAGGATTTTTTCCTCTATGGTATAACAAACACCGGCTTCGCTAACTAAAGCATCTCTGCATAAACGGCAAGGATTTTCTCTACTTTATTATAGGATTCTGGTTTTTTATGTTATCCCTAGAAACTTTTACATAGAATTTTATAAAATTTGTGTAAAAATGTTTGGGGTGATTTTTCATTTCTTTAAACTTGCATTTTTATTAGTAGATGAAAAATAGCCCCAAAGTAAAAATTGTGATTTTATTTGGGGCCATTTTTCATTCCTTGATATTGGGGTCATTTTTCATTCCACTTAAAATGCAAAAACACCCTAACGAAAAAATGAAAAATAACCCCAAAAAAAACAAAAAAATTTCGCCAAAATTGCGTGTTGTTGTGTCTCATGTAAAATTTTGGGGCCGATTTTCATTTTCCTTTTGGGGCCATATTTCCTGGGGTCATTTTGCGCACCGCCAATCTTAGTGAAAATTTTTAAAAATTACCTAAGATGTTAACAACAGTAGCGAAAGTTAATAAGTGTTGCAATTTTTTTTTTTAAAATTTGATGTTCGAAAAAATTTGATTTTCACAATTTCTAAAATTGAAACAAAAAAAAATTTTTTTTTATTTCGAATTTAAGTTCGAATTTTTGAAAATTGAAGTTTAGCTAAAAGTTATAATTATTTGGAAATATGTGTTAATTCTAAAGAAAATTACAAATTTTGTTGAAACATTTAAACCTTTATATTTTTTTTTTATTAGAAAATTTATGTTCGAAAATCAGATATGTTACCAAATTCTTTCAGATAATCTTTTATTTTCTTCTACAAAGTAACATTTTTCAGATTCATTCCAATCCTTTTTTGTGTGGAACAAATAGGAATGAAATAAATCAAGTTCGAATGTGATTTCAGTAAAAGTTTGCGGTTTAAAAAATAAATCCTTTGTGTTAATATAAAATCCAATTTAACCCTTTCTAAACTCAACTATTGTTTTCCAATAAAAACAGTTCACTCAATTAAGTTGTTTGTTCCGCAGTTGGTCAATAAAAAAAAAATCAACCTAAAGAACCAGTTCAAAAACAAAACAATTCTTTTTCAAATGGCTTTTATTCGCCAGAAGCTTGTGTGGCATTCGTTTCAGTTCTTTTTTTGTTTTGTTTTGTTTTAGAAAATATATTTGTTTTACTACCTGGTATTACTTTCAGCAATCTACTGCCTATCAGAGATAGTTCAGCCAAGATACACGCGTACTTTGGTCACAAACATGATTCAATCTTAATTTCCCCCCTTTCGGTGGGGAATCAATTGAAGCTCCTCTAATACATTCTAAGCGAAAACAAAAAATATCACTTTTTTGTAGAACGAAGAGAAGGACAATATATAAGTATGTAGGTATATACTTAAACAAAAACATATTGTGGCATGTTAAATGTTGTAGCCACAAAAAGGAGAATGAGTTACTGCTAGTACTAAATATTTTGCTTAACAGTACGACCTACCAGCCAGACGATATTTTTATTGCTCCTGATCAAGTTGCAAATATAATGAGATAAATTTGCTTTCTCGCTACTGTTTTTATAACATGTGGCAAGTAGTCGGTCGATAATGATAATGAGGTTTTTTTCATCCTTAAGCCTTTTTCCTAGATTAAAGATTTCAGAATCTGTAACGATTAAAAGAAGAATTAAGTGCAGAAAAGCGCCGATTTAAGACATTTACCAAATAGCGGTTTATGGCGATTTGAAAAATTAATCTATTGAAAAAACAGTTTTGTTTTTGTTGGGATTTTATTTTGTGGGCCATTGTTGGTAATTTTTGTTAAGGAGTTTGTTAACAATAATGTACTTTTGTGGTTTTTGTGATTTTGTCTATGTTTTTCTTTTCTAACGCCGACAAACAGTGGGATGCGAAAGTTTTTCAATAAGGTTTCGTTTAAATGTGCTTAATTCCCATTTCATACTATTGATAAACTGAAATTTATTGTGCATTAGATAAGCTATTCCTATGCGCATTTCACTGGTTGCTAAGACCAGATCGTTAGGAAACTTCATCCAAAGATATTAGACAAACTAAAGATACTGTACAAATAAAACTGTTAAGCTGTTGGAACCTTTGTTAGAACTTTTTTTGTCTATAAAATTAAAGTTTCTCAAAATTATTTTTAAGAATATTTGAGGTTTTTCTTTTAATTTTTTTAAGTTTATTTAATTTAGTAATAATTTTTTTTGATTTCAAATTTTTTTAAACGCGATCAAATGTTCGATTGTTCCTGATGTGGACTATTGCACCCCGAGGACATTCTTTGGCGTGGGGTTCTTGACACAACTGGCGCACGGCAATGTGCCATCGGGTACTTTCCATGAACCGACTCAAGGGGCTTATACTGATGGTTCGAGGAAAAGTGATACGGTTGGCGGGGCTTTCTTTATACACGCAAAGAAAAAACATGGTTGTGGTAAACATATTCTAAGAGCAACATATTATGATAAGAATTATGATTGTAGTCACCATACTAAGATTGTTATTGAATCATATTATGACTAAATATACTCGTACTATTACATCATAATATTTTTCCCTTAATCATATTATTATTCTGTTAATCATACTAAGTTAAGAAATTAATCATATTATTGTCATGTTAATCATAATAAATTTAGAAGCAATCATATTATGATACAGCACCTTTCATAGCTGTCATAAAAATACAAAATAAATTAAAATATTTTTGCATCGATTTTTTATTTTGTGGCTTTTTACAATTTTTCTTAATGTTAATCAAATAGCGGAGTTCAATATAAGGCTTGCAAAAGAGCAAATGAAAAATCTGTGGTTTTCATGGGCAACCGCGTGTGTCCATTTTTTCGATTTTTAGATGTTGATGAAATATCGTAGCACTTTTATAAAATATAACGAAATCTCTGTGTGTTTTGTTGTTGGATTTTACAAAAAAACTATGATACTTTGCATTTGCACTATTACATCACTAATACTTGAATAAACTCCGCTAATATTTTAATTTTTTAATTTCTTTTAACTTATTTTTGTTATGGAATTTTATCTTTTAATTGTTTAACCGCTCACAAATAAAAAAACGACACAACTGCTTCAAAATTATTTTACAAATGGCGCTAACATAATATGATTAGAGTAAAAATAGTTTGATTGCATCTTTAACATAATATGATAAATGTATTGAAAGTTATCATGTTATGGCTATTAAATATCATGATATGGTTGTGAGAAATATAATATGTTTAGAAAGTTATCATAATTAAGTTGTTAGAAAAATAATTATTTTTCGGTCAACAATACTCAAATTCATAATTGCGATAAACATTGATATGTTTACAGTAACTATAATATTGTTGATATTAAATAAAAATAACTATTATTTGTGTACGACAACAATATATTGTTACATTAAACATAGTGTTGTTGCCGTAACCATGCCCAACCATATTTTTTCTCTGCGTGTAGGGAACTGAATGTGAATGTTTTCTTTCGTCGGCTATTAGGCGGGCGGCAAATTGGCTGGGGTATCATCGCATATCTGGGGAAATACGTATATTTACTGACAGCAAGGCCGCCCTTGCTTCCCTAGTGGGTGTCTACACGACATCTTGGGTAACTGTAGAATGTCGGATGTCTTTGAATGAGATTGCGAAGCATTCAAGGGTAACGCTAATATGGATACCGGATCACTCAGAGTGCCCCGGCAATCAGGTAACAGATGGGCTGGCCAAACAAGGAGGTCGCATGAATGACGTATTCATTGATCAATTCGTTGGCCTTCCGATGGCCCACTGTAAGTCACTTATAAAGCGCGAGTTCACCTGCTTGATATCCAGGACACTAGGGCCTGGATATGATGAACAGAGATATCGGTGTGACTGGGCACTGGCCGGTGGGGGCTCATGTTGGAAGAATGGGTCTGGAATTTAACGACTACTGTAGAAGTTTTTAGAACGAGGAGGAAGAGGAGTCTGTGCTTCACTTTCTTTGTCAATGCCCTGGGTTGCGGGGCATCTGGGAAAAATACCTGGGGGAACCGGTGTTTGCCTGCTTGGAGGATCTATCCGGGATAGAACTTAAATCGAATTGGTTGGACTTTGCAGTGATGGCATCTGAGTAACTGCTTTATAGGATGGGAATTGGCGCTGGGTATCACAAAGGGACCAATAAAGGACCCAAGTGAGCTGTCTCTCGATGGCTGCCCATGGAACCTTACCTAAGCATGTTAATACAGTATTGTTGAACTAGCGCGTATTTTTACTGCTTTCGAGATTTGTTAAAGTTCTTTTAATTTTTCACATTTAAAAGATTTAGTGTCTTTTAGAGTTCGTTTTTATTTAAAAAATTTTGAAAATTTTAATGATTTTAATAAAAAAGATTCCGACAAATAAAGTCGGAATTATATTTATGATCTTTCCTCAATTCTAAAAAAAAAATTATATATCGAGAACTTAAAAAAAAAACTATTTTGTCACACTGTCCGTTTTTGGTTCTCAATCAATATTTGTTTGTTACTGTGTTTTTATTTGTTGTTTTGGCTATTGTTTTGCTTTTTTTGTTGTTGTTGTTTATTTTGATAGTTGACATATGTTTTTGTATTCTTATTGTTGTTGTTTTCGGTTTTGTTGGTAATGTTGTTAATTTTCTGCTGCTGACTTGTTACATTGCGGTCGTTGTTGTTGTTGTTGCTGCTGTTTCTTTTTAAATAGCTAATAGCTTTCTAATGATGTACTTGTTACATTTAATCATTGTCTAATGTTGTTGTTTTCTTCTTTTTGTTGTTGTTGTTGCTGCTGTTGTTGTTACATATTGTCCTGTTGTGTTTTATGGCTCTAATAATGTCGCTATAGCATTTTTTTCTCTTGTTGTTGCTGCAACATGTTGTTTGAATCTCTTCTTTGTTCGTTCGTTTCTTTATTTTTGTTGTAAATGATTGTTTGAATAGATGGTTGGTTGTTGTTGTTGTAGTTGGTTGGTTGTTTGCTGTCAATTTGGCTTGTTAAATTTTAAATATCTTTTTTGCTTAAGTTTTTGTTGTTGCTACTGATTTTTTTTTTGTGGTAAAATCTCCCCTATTGCCCTCTATTTTTAATAAATTAAAAATTTCATTGTTATTTAATTTTGTGTGTTTTTTTGTTGTGTTGATGCAACATTTACAACGGCAACAGATTGCTGCACTTTGCTGTTGTTCAATTTTTATTAGTTGTTATCGTGTGCGGTATCAAAAGCTAAATCTTCGAGATTAAGTTGTCATTTCTAGGAAAAAAATCCACTGGAGTGCTGCTGCTAAATTGTTTTACGTTGTTAACAATTTTGCTTTTATTTTTTTTTTTTTGTTCATTTAGTTCAAATTACTGTGTGTGGTTTATTTATTTAATAAGTCTTTAATGAGGATTTAATTTTTTTCTCGTTGTTATTGTTGGTGCTGTGGCTTTTCCTTATTTTTAATTAAGTTGCTTGAATGTTGTTGCCGTTTGTTTCTATTGAAAAGTTGCATGTTTTTAAGTTTTTATTAAAGTTTTTTTTTTGGGTAAATTTTTCTAATAAAATTTATATTTTTCACCAACATTTTGTTGTTTATGTTGATCAGTTTGTTTTTGGATTTTTATTAAAAAGAAAAAAAAATGTCATGGGAATTTAATGAAAATGTGTAGAAACATCTAGTTAATTTTTAAAGTGAATGGAATGAACCAAAAATGGAAAATATGTTAAATAGATTTTTGAACAAATGATTTAAAGAAGGAAATATATTATTGTTAGACAAAATTAAGGGTTTGACTAGTCTATGTATTAAGCTAGCCCACTAATTTGGTCTTAAGTGTGAACTTAGATCTAGTCTATAATCTCAACAATGGTCTTGTCAATTTTCTAGACAACTATGTACTAAATTATAGTCCATGGATTGATACTTCAAGAACTAGATGTCTAGTCTAGTCTCAAATCGCCTAGTCTTCAAGTCTATAGTCTTGTCTATCCTAATATTTTCAGAATTTAAACAAGCCCTCCTTTAAGTATTAATTACTTTTAACACTAAGACCTCACAGAACGTGCAACCACACCGTCACAAAGAGTTAAAACTATAAAAATTTGTCATAAAATACAAAGATTACAAAAATCATTAAAACTAAAAAAAAAACAAGAGGAAAAACTCCCTCGATAAAATATAAAAATCAACAAACATAAATAAAAATCACACACTTAAATTATAAAAGGACAGACAGACAATCAGAAAGACAGTCAAAATTATAAAACTCACAATAAAATCACAATTGATATGCAAATTAAATCTCCCCACAATTTGATGAACAATATTTTAATACGCTTTTTTCCAACATGAATCAAGAAAACGCTTGGAAACTCACAAAAAGAGGGCGTGGGTTAATGTAAATGTAAACATTTCATTGCAAACAAAAAAAAATATTATAATTTCCAAAAGCTAACAAAAAAAAAAAAAAACTAATGTATGCACAGAAACCAGAAAAAGAGTCTTTTGATGAAATAAATTTCGTCATAGATTTGGATAAATCCACATAAAATTCAAAGCAAAACTAAATTTGGTGAACGCGAATTTCCACACTTTAATTTCTTAGCGTTCATACCTGTCAATCTTCTTGCGGGAATATTATGGATAAAAAAAAACCTTCAAAAATAACGATGAACTACGAACTCTTGAATTATGCTTTCCTCGATCTCTCCCTCTCTCTCTCTCTCGCGCTCTCCCCTTATCCCACCCTTTATTCGGGTAAGATGACAATTAAACTAACGGTTAGATGGAAATAAAATTGCCACACTAAAGGTAAACAAAATTATACTTTGATATACTCCATAAGCAGCATACAGGTTGCACAGTGGTTAATGTTTAATAATTTAGAGACACTAAAGTTTAAACTATAAACAAGACT
This sequence comes from Pollenia angustigena, assembly GCA_930367215.1. Lineage (NCBI taxonomy): Eukaryota > Metazoa > Arthropoda > Insecta > Diptera > Polleniidae > Pollenia > Pollenia angustigena. The sequence continues at coordinate 18,158,971 of OV884056.1, forward strand.
AAAGTTTAGAATTCCGGCTGGAATATGGTTAAGACTTCAGGATATAAAATAAACTAGACAATATTATAGACTATAAACTTATCAGAGATCCGCAAAACTACTAAACCGTGCTTTTTTCTCTTCCACATTTTTTTTTTAAAAAGACGAAATCTGCCCAAAAGATCTTCAGACTACACACAGAAAAAAAATCAATGTAAATTCGTTCAAAACAAGTTGATTTTACATTTTTCAGTAGTGATTTTGCTTCATGTTAATTTAATCTGATTTTACAATAACTTACGAACAACATTTTTTTCTTTTAAAATAACTATAATTCATATTAATTTAAAATTTCAGTAAAGTTAGAGCAACATGTCATTTATATTGAAATAACAATCCGAATCACGTTGAATGAAAGTTATTTCAAGTTGAAACAACGTGAATTTCATGTTGAATCAAATTGGTTGGAGTATGATTTAACAGTGTTAAGAAGCTTCAGAGACAACATATGCATTTATTTAAGAATAATTACCCTGTAACACATATTTCACTTATTTTATATTCTCCTTTGTTAACAGAAGCATCCGAAGAATAGCCCGAAATGTTTTTCGTAATCATTCTACTTTGAAAACTTGATGTACTGTATGACTAAATAATTTTAATTAAAAGAATACGGGAATTGTCTTCTTTTTTTTAGCATATTTTAAACATGAAAATAAAAAAATGTACATGCTTAAGTATGTATGCATGTTAATTTAACAATATAAACTTTTGATTTTAATATAAAACAGGTTGTTATGGATTCAATATTGAACAATGTTATTTTAACAGTGAATAATATTTAATAAATGAGATTAAAGGTTATTTTAATATTCTTCCTTTAAAACTAATATGAAATAATGATAAATTTAAATAAAGGCCATACTTTTGCAGAAATTTACCATGACTCTCAATCAACATTTCGCCTTGTTGTTTTAACATTGGCATCTTTTTCTGTGTGTAGTGCTGGGAAACTATCGATAGTACTTAAACTATCGAAAATATCGATAGGAAAAATATCAATATCGATATTATTATTATATAAAATACAGCTATAAAGACATGTTACAGCAGCTATACACACACAGTTTTTAGCCGCAAGTTTTTACTGGCTGTTATTAATTCGTGTAGAATTACAGCAATGAATACAAACAACAAGAATAGCAGGTGGTATGGACCTTTTTACTACTGACTTAAGGCCTTTATGCCGAAATTTTTATATGTTTACATAGGGACTGAAATGTCAAATAGTTTAATGATGTAAAAAAAAATCAAATAAAAATGCAATTGCAATTGCGAGCATAGGATAAAACAATGAACGACCATTAGAGGAAAAGTCCGCTAGATTGATTACCTTTTGGGTTGAGAATCAAATCCAATTTAAAACATTGTCTAAAGTTGCAATAAAATATCTTATCGTCGGCTTAGAGTGTAAACCTGCTAAATCCACTTTTAAGTAAATTGAGATTTTAATGCCGTATGGTAGAGAAAGATATGCCTCATCGACCAGCACGTAGTTTTTCTTCACTTTGAGTCCTGAAGTGTGTCAAATCAACAATATTTTTGGTTTTCCTTTCAAGCAGCAAATAGGAAAAATAAAAAGTTTGTTAAAAGGGAGTTAGCAGGTTTACACTCTAAGCCGACGTTATAGTCCCTGTTACTTTGGTTCCTTCAGAAAGGTGCTTATTAGGATCACAATTTTTCATCTAAAATAACGTGCGTACATAGATACGTTCAATAAAGTGATAAAAACAACGAACTTAAGCCTGATAAAAAACTAGTTAAAGTTTTCCTACTTGAGTAGAAAACATTCAGTCGATAATAATATCGATAGTGAAATCTGAACTATCGATAAATATCGAAAGTATCCCAGCACTACTTCAAACCCAAATTTTTTATTTTCTTTTGAACCGATTTTTGTAAAACTTTCTACCAACATACTTATGGCCATTTTCTCAAAGTATCGACAAACTGCCTGTTACTTAATGTCAACATAAATTTATTGGACCGATAAACTGTCCGTTAACGATTTTGGGTTTCTCAATATACCGACAAAAAACATTGTTTTCAGCTGGCAACGCCACTCAAAATACATGTAAAAGTTGGGAGTCAGCTGATTGGATTTATCTGTACGGCAAATAAAAGGAAAATAAATAATTGCCAAATGAGTGCCGGTTAGCTTTGCGATACAATCGAAGCAAATGAGACATTGAGAAAACCAAATTTCTTTAATGTGCAGTTTTTCGTTGGAGAAAAAGATAATTGTCTAATGAGAAAATGGCCATTAGTATTACAATAAAAGTCTTTTGGCAACATTGCTTACATTTGTCTCTATTCACACTTATCCCAGCGGTAAAAATATTGAGTAAAGAGGCCTAATAGAACCCTTATTAAGCAGATACAAGCACTGCTCGCCAATTTCCATACTCGCCGAATATACAATTGTAGTGGAGTCTTATGATGCTACTAGCTGATAGCGAGCTATTACTATAACCAACACCAAAAGGCTATAGCTAACATTATAAACTATACAGTAGAATATAGTTTGGACAATCGGCAAGGCCTTTGCTTAGACTATAGTTTATACTATTAACTGGACTAATGTGTCATAAGCAGTCTATACTAAAGTTCAAACTTTAGACAAGACTATAGTGTAGAAACTAGGCTAGGCTTTAAAATTAGGATTACAAAATGGTCCATAGCTAATTTCAGACAACAGACTTGGTAAATATGTGAATGAGTCGTTAAAAAAGTTCTAACTACGATTTTGACTCCAATCGCAGACCTTTTTTAAGTCCGAATTCAACTCAAACTTCGATTTCAACTTCAACTCCAACTCCAACTCCTACTCCTACTCCTACTCCTACTCCTACTCCTACTCCTACTCCTACTCCTACTCCTACTCCTACTCCTACTCCTACTCCTACTCCTACTCCTACTCCCACTCCTACTCCTACTCTTACATTGATGCTTAATGTGTATGAGACTGGTCCTTATTTGACTTTAAACTCTTTTTTTTTTGATTGCAGTACTTTTTAAATGGCTAAATATAGCAAGAAAATTATTCTGTAAAACGTTCCTATCGATATTTAAAATATTGCAGCGCCAATTTCAAAGAATTTTTATTTTGGAAAATATGAGACTTCGACTGCGGTACAAAAGCCTCAACTCTGACTCTTCAACTCCGACTCTTTAACTTCGACTCTTCAACTCCACAGTCCTGGCAAAAACTGTTAACTCTTCTACAGTTTACACTTTACATGGGGTCTTCACCCGACAAGTTTTTGTCATACCAAACGTCAAAGTCCATATAAAAAAACCTTAAAATTTTTGTCAGCGTTTTTTTTATATGAAGTTTGACGTTTATTATGACAAAAAATTGTCAGGTGAAGATATTATGTTACACTACAAAGAAAAAATCCTCGTCATTTTTTTTCAATTAAACCAAAAATCAAAAATAAGATCGGTTTTAATTAAAAATTTAATCAAGTGAATTAAACGTTTACTTGTATTAACAACATAACTGCGGAAAATGTTACTAATATCAAAAAATATTTAACTGCTACTATTAATTTCTTTACTGGAGCGAATTCAATTAATTTTTTAATTAATATCACAAATTTTTTAAATTAAATGAATTTTAAATTTTTTTTAATGTAGTTAAGAATAAACCCAAGTCTTAAGTTTATAGGTTATTTTCTAATTATAAACAAGATTACTCATTACAGACGTGGACGGCTATGAATTATACTACAGACTGGACTACATATTAAAACTAAAGTCCTGCCTATAAATTAGACTTGATTTGATTTTAAATTTTTGTTAGCTTGTATGTAAGACTATACTTTAGATTTTATACGAGATCCAAATTATAGAAAAAATTTGCTAAATATATTCTCTTCCCAACCCACTGTCCATTCGAAAGAGGGTGTTGAAGTACTTTGTGTTTTTGCCTAATCCACCAGTTCATAATATTAAAAGGGAACTTTGTATTTAGTGTTTGTGTGTTGCCTTTGTTGCATGTGGGTGGCGCTTTGATATGCTTTTGTAATGAGGAATACAAACATAAAAGTGCAAAACAAAGCAAAGAACCAGAAAAAAAGAACAGGCGACAAAGCAGGAGTATATAGTAGACGAAAAAAATGGATGGATACATTTATATGTGTTTGCTTAGACGTTTGAAAACATAAGTCATGCATTTGCCTGCCTTTTTACCTTTTAATATGCATTTACTTGGCAAACAATACGAGTGTAAAAACCAACGTTAGATGGGAATCTAATAGAAAAATGGAGTTTTTGTCGTTTGATAAAATAAACAACGAACAACAAAAAATCATCAATCAGCTTTAAGGAAATTGTTGACGATCAAAAAAACGGCAAAACAAAAACTCCAACAGCAACAACAAGCAGCACAGAGCAACATACATATGTTAATATTCCCATGATATTAATGAAATGTTAAATCTAGCGTAACTGGAACAAGTGGAACCTCCACTCCAATCATTTAAAAATACAAATGCAGCCGAAGGAGAAAATTTTCAAAAATAAAATCAAACGACACCAACAAACCCACAATGACCATAAACAAATTTAATGCAAATTTTAAAACATTTTCTTTGTTGTTGTTTTGTTTTCATAGTTTCTTAAACTAACGGTATTTTATTTGTATATTTTTGTCTTGTTTTTATTGTTTATTGTTTATAAACATAATTCCTGCTTATAAGCCAAACGAAAACCACGTCCCACATATTCCTCATCACTGCGAAAGGGCAAAATAATTGGTCCCGCCGCGACATCTCTAACTGGTGCATGAACAGTGAAGTCTTCACTATCACTGCCATCATTGAAACGTTCACCACAGAGACGCACCTGATTGATGCCAATAAAATCATCGGGACAATTGAAAATGCCAGCACCAGCCTGACCATCCGGCACTAAATCATTTTCTTCTGGAATTTGAGAGAAAAAAAGAATTTTAAAAATAAATAAAAACGTGAGAAACTTTGTTTTTTTTCTGGTTTAAACCACCTTCATCTTTGTTGATTATTTGAAAGTCCAATTGATCTCCATTGCCACCAATTTGTTCCATAACATAATTGACTTTACAATAATCTTTGCCCCGTTCCAAGCAGATGACATAATTTAAGTTGTTCTTTAAAGTAAAATAACATTGAGTTAATCCTTTTTTTTATAAAGCGTGTCCCAAAATTAACGCAACATTTGAATTTTCTTTAGTGCTTTTTAGGGCTGCCATCACTTTCTTGTAAAAATAATGATAAATTCAAATCTTGGGTTGATTTTGGAACACCCTATTAAAGATATTTAGAAATAACTTTACCAAATACGTGGCCACTTTATTGTCCATTATGGTACCGTCTACATCATAATTAAATGACTTGATTACACCTTCTAGTTCCGGATAGTATTGCAAGCAGCCATCGGGTGCTAAATTATCTTCAAGCTAAGATTTTAAGTCAGTCTTTAGTTATTGGATTACTCAAAATTTTATTATTTAACATACTTGAGTTATTTTGATATTAAAGGATCTGGCTCCTGTGGGGACTTTAGCAAAAAATGATAAATATATTTTACTGTCCGGAGAGTTTCCCACATGGACGTACACTAGAAGGATAAAATAAAAGTATCTTAAGTATCTGAGGGCTTGGAGGACATTTAAGGATAGACTATACATAACATTTAAGGCTGGAGTGCCCAAACTTAAAAAGTTGGTTTAGTGAGTAAAAGAGGATTGATTGCACTGAAAGAAAAGTTGCATTTATTTAAGCTTAAGCAATTAAAAATAATAATAAGGAGAAAGGTCAAATAAGATTTAATAACATTTTATTTATATATGTGACCTTCTCCTAAAAAAGGGACCTATTGTGTGAAAATGAAGTTTTGAGAAAAACTTAAAAAAATAGTAAACGTTTAATGTTTTTTTTCTCATTTTTATCGATTTTCTCAAGATCCCGTTTTTGACACATTAGGTCTTTTTTCTCGGGGAAGGTCACATTAATGTAAAATTGAAACGTTTTTGACTGACTGATCATCATCCGGCGTTAGTTATCGCCAAATTGATCCACTAAGACGGAATTTTTGGAAATTCGAATGTAACAAAACAAATTTAATACTTATCATTATTCATTAAACAAAAATATGCGGACAGGTGTCTGGTACTTTTCTGCAATTCAGGAAGTAAAGAGGTACAATTTTTATTTTGGAACTTTTTTGTAGATTTAGCTATAAATATAGTAGAGGAAAAATGGAATATAATAAGGGAACATACGAAAATAGAGAAGGATTTATTCCTACGTATTCTTAAATTTTGTATAATAGATAGTAGATATTTTCAATTAAATAATCAGGTATATAGTCAAATGAAAGGACTTCCTATGGGCTCGCCAGCTTCTCCAATTGTAGCAGATATAGTTATGGAAAAATTATTAGATACATGTGTTGGAAAATTAATTGTAAAACCGAAGATCTTGATAAAGTATGTGGATGATTTATTTTGTATAATTCAGGAATCAGGAATAGAAAAAATGTTAGATATTTTTAATTCATTTCATTTGGACATTAAACTTACAATTGAAAGGGAATCTAATTCAAGACTTTCATATTTAGACACCTTGATAATAAGAAGAGGGAAAAAGATATCAATAGATTGGTATCAAAAACCGAAATCTTCTGGTAGAATTATTAATTTTTTCTCGAAACATCCAAGGAGGATAATAATTAATACAGCTAAAAATTTTATAGAAAGAGTTTTGAAAATAAGTGATTCAGAATTTCATGGAGATAATAAAAGGAAGATTTCAAATATTTTAAATGATAATGGCTTTCCTAAACAATTAATAACAGATTTATTTGTACATTATAATAATTGTAGAATGAATAACAGAAATAGAATAACAGAACAGAGAATTTATAAATCTGTAACATATATACCAAAATTTTCAGAAAGATTGGAAAAATCAAACATATATGATAGAAAAATATATAAAATAGCTTATAAATCTTTTAACACAGTAGGTAAACTATTTACTAAAATGAAGGACAAAATAAAGAGGATGGAAATGTCAAATATTGTTTATAAAATACCTTGTAAGGGTAATGATAGTGGAAAGTGTAATAAGGTATATATAGGTACAACAAAAAATAAACTAAAAACTAGGATATCAGGACATAAATCAGATCAAAAATATAGACATATTTCATCACAAAAACCAGCTTTATCATCCCATTGTGCTAATCTAAACCATTATCCGGATTTTGAAAATACAACGGTTTTAAACACAGAAAATAACTACAAACGTAGATTTATGTTAGAAATGTTACAAATCATAAATGTGCCGACGATATCGAGAATTAATTTTAAATCGGACACTGAGAATGTTGCACAAAATTATAGACATTTAATTTATAAAAATAGAAACGGAAGTTAGAAAAATTTATTTATTTTGTAATAGATCAAGTTTGATTTGAAAAATATTTTTTGTACTCAATTGAAAAATTTTTTAATATGTCATTTTATTATATTGTTAATTTGTTTGTTAAATTGTGTTAAAGAAAAAACCCCTGAAGAAGGCACTCAAAGAAGTGCCGAAATATTGGTAGAATAAAGTTTAAAGTTTTTTATATAAAATTAAAAAAAAGACCTCAAGCTTGAAAATTTAGTCATATTATAAGGTAAATTTAAATTTTATAAAGCTTTTATTGAATATACCTATTCCTTCAATATTTTAGATACGTTTTATTGCTTAAGAAAGCCTTTGGTCAACATGGAAGCTATTGATATGTTTATGTTACTTAAGGTACGGTCACATATGGCAAACAATTGTAAAATTTTGTTTGCCGGCATTTTTAAAAAATTTGTTAAAAAAAATAAAAATTTTATTTGCTGGTCACACTACGCACATTTATTTGCCCATTTTTGTTTGTTCAAACAGATATTAAATAGCTTCAAATAAAAAATGGGAAAACATGTTTGCCCTGTGTTCACATATAAAAATATTTGCCTAAAAATAAATATTTGAACAAATTGTCAAAAATAAAAATTAAATAAATAAAATTACTTTTTATTAAAACTAAAAATTATCATTTTGATGCAAAATATTGAAACTTTTATGGTTTTATGGTATAGAAGAGCGAGAACAACAGTTTTAAAAGTAAAAAAGGATTTACATAACAAATAAAGAGATAAATGCAATTTGGCGAATTAATTTTCAGTCTAATACAACTAAATTAAACTATATTATGAACTAAAGCAATATTCGTTACGGTTTAGTTACGCAAGCAATAAAGTGTTTTTAGACAGTGGATCTATTGTAAATTATAGACCGATCTTCACGAAATTTAGTTGTATGATTTCTAGGCATATAAATTGAGTTTGTGCAAAATTTAACGATAAAAGGTGCATTCCGCCACCAATTTACGTTAGTTTTTGTTACAGAAATATCGATTTTTCGGGAGGTTGTTTTACATTTTAGTCCATAACGCTTTTCCTACTGAACCAAAAGTGCTAAATTTCAATCCAAACTGCTTAAAAGAACTTGAGTGAACTTGCCACCAAAATTTTTATTTTTCGTCAGCATCCTTTTCTTAATCGATATAACAATGTTCATCCGTCCGGTTAGCTATCTATGTTAACCTTATTCGCAAAGAACATGTCGCAATTTTTGAGATAATCGGGTGTGTTCTAAAATCCGAATTCACTCGAAAGTGGATTAATTCAGCATTTTTTGTGTTCTGCAATTCACCACCACATGTTTTTATTCGTTTTCAATTAGGGTAGTAAGGGGTTAGTGAAAGTAAAACAAATCGACTTTTATTCTTATATTTGAGAACATTTTAAGCAAAAACAGAATTTTGCGAATATCGCGAATTTTTGCAAATTTCCTCTGATTTCGCAATTTTTACAGAATTTTTGCCATTCCTTGTAGTGTTAGGGACTTTTAATCAACTTTAAAGCTTATTCCAAATATATAAAATATTTTCGCGCATTTTCGCTATTTTTAAATTTTTTGTTTTTCCAACATTTTGTTTTCTAACCGATACATTTTTGGGTTTGCTTCCAACTTTGCAATTTTTCGTGATTGTCTGCTAATTTGGCAATTTTTATCAAATTTTTGACATTCCTTATAATTTTAGGGACTTTTAATCAATTTTATGGTTTGTTTGAAATATTAAAATTTATCGCTATTTTTGCAAATTTTTTGCAATTTTCGCATATCTTTGTTGCGTTTTTCGGCAATTGTCGCCATTATTAAGATAGCCCCACCGTAGTCACCTATTTTACAGGGCACTATTAAAGAAAACATCATCAATTTTTTTTCCTGCACAAGAACTTCGAATACACAACAACATGCGGATTTCAGAATACCAATTTCTGAATTATGCGGATTATAAAAACACACCTGATAGTAATGAAATGTTGTTTTTAATGTCATAAGAGGTGGAAAGAACCGGTCAATAAGTTCATATAGCCCCCATAAAAACTTATTTCTGGAGAAGAGTCCTTGTGCCCATAGACAATCTATTATCACCTTACCAAATGTTATTGTAATCGATCCATATTTTACCATAGCTCTTATACAAATACCACTTCTGTAAATAGCTTTCAATGCCATAATAATCTTATAAATGTCGGTTTTGGCAATAATTTCTATAATAGCTTGTATGTCGTGTCAAAATTTCGTCTTGTTAGGCCGAGAATTGGTTCTAGGTCACTTGCTACAATCACTTCAAGACGAAAATAAATCTCATAAAGGTGTCTATGTCGGCATATTATTTGGCGCTAATATGTTTTATATAAAACTTAAATTCATAATAAATAAATATTTATTTGCCTAGAAACAAGGAAAATATTTGACGTTAAATGGTCACATTAGGAGCATTTTTGTTTGCTAGCAAATAATTTTGTTTGCCTAAAATCAGCTGTTTTTCTGTTTGCCCCTCAAAAATATTTTGTGGTCAGATTAGGGCAAACAAATATTTGATATTTTTTGACAAATGTTTGCCATATGTGACCGTACCTTTAGGAATTATTATTTTTATACACTACTTTGTTAAGCAATCCTTTGTTAAGCAATGAAAAAGAATAATTCTCAGATTCTATTTTTTTTTGATTAATATAGTTTCTTATATATTCTGGATCATCTCCAAAAAATGTTTTACTTATGCAGAAATTCTAGTTTATAATTAAAGATTAATGCAAAAAAAACTTTATTTATTTAATATTCGTAAGTACATTCTGAATTGAAATTATGACATTCGAAATCGATCGAAACTACAATACAATTTAAATGAAAATTTCAATCGATATCGAGTGCCGTAATTTCCTCTCCGGAAATCTTTCTTTCTGAAGTTTCCTAAAGAATAACAACTTATCTGTGTCATTGGAGTTCTAGCTAGGATGATTGTAATAAATTCAAGACTGTTCAAACTTTTAAAGAATTAATTCTTAAATTAGACTGTAACTGGTTTCCCTGCTCTATTCATGATAATAAAAATATGCAATTTAAGCAAAATGTATTTTTCATTGTTAATCCTTATAAATTTTAATATATTTTGTGTTCCTTGTGAATACGTGTTTCACATTTTTAATATAGTCCATGCATTCCTCCGAAATGTATGCAAATGTGAAAAGGCTATTTATTCATATTTTCACACAAAGAAAACACATTTTTTTATGATGTCAACAAAACTACTTTTAATGAACATTTTTAAACATATTACGGTTAATTTAACTATATTATTGCCATCGGCAACCATATTATGGTGACATAAGTCCTCCATTAAGAGGTCACAATCATGTTACGGTTGCCTCTGAATATATTATGGTTAAATATAACAATAATTAACAATAGTATTTTCCTCTTTTCCAAAAGCATCATGGCAACTATGGTTGAAAACAACCATGCTATTAAAAGTGTTGAACACAATGGTCGAAAATAAACTGAACATTATTTAGCGTTCGGCTCACACACCCAGGAACGATATTTATTTTTTTAGTGTTTGTGTAGACCAACACAACCCTTAATACCGTTCGTAACTATTTTTAGGAAATAGCCGAACATTATATAATGTTCTGTTCTTCGTTAAAAAAACCGAACAATTTTAGTGATACTGCAGACAAACATTTTATATTAATGTTCTATAATGTTTCTTTTTTTAACATTGAAAAAAAGATAAAAAAAAGAACAAACAATTTTAGCAACGACCGCACCACGAAAAGCTTGTGTTTGTATTGTGTATATGTTTTGTTTGTGTAAAATTATTTTGCTGGCTATTTGTTTTTTTTTTCGTATATGGGCATTTCCATGAGAATGTCAACCAGGACTCAACAAATTAAAACGCTTGAAACTTTATTTCAAATATGGTAGAAAGGAAAAAAACACCCAAACTTTACTATGCCGGGGTACTTATAGCTTATTACAATTTTTAAAAAGCAAAAAATAATATTTTTAACTCACTTTCTCATTGATTCATTTTTAGTAACTGCAATTGACAATTTTTAATATTCTGCCGATTAAATACAGATACCGGTAATATTGCAATTATACTTTAAAATTAATGTTACAACAACAATGAACTAGATCCATGACGAAAGAACAAATTTATAGTTCGATTAGCGGTATATTTTTGTGTTTGTTTTGGATGCTATTCTAATGTCACGTACGTTGTGCGAAAACATCATTTATCTTTGTCATATGAAATTGGTCAGTCTTAGATATTTCAAAATAAAAGTTCAAAGCAAGATATTTGCTGCAAAAAAATATTGATCGGAATTTTTTTTTAAATTGGTAAAATAAAAATTTTATAAGCTTTTAAAACTCGTCACGTACGATATTTTAAGTACTAAAATGCAACTAAATGCATCATCTTATTAGGTTGGTATTTGGTTTACATTTGTTCAAACCTTATTTTATTACAATCAAAATCATCTTACAAAATTTTTTTGGAATCGGTCCATATTTGACCATTGCTCCAATACAAGTGCTACTCCCGAAAATAGCTTTAAGTGCCATAACTTCCTTATAAATGTTGGTATTTACATAAAAATTGTCGACAATGACTTTTACGATAGGTACTATGTCATGACAAAATGTTGTGCGGATAGGTTCAAAATTAACCATAGGTCCCATATAAACCCCCTTCCTTAAATCAGCTAGTGGCAAACACATCTCATATTGATGGAGATAACTAAACAATATTCGGCACAAATAACTTTTATATATTTCTTAACCTCATAGCATAATTCTGTTCTGGCGATCTTAATTGACCACGGGCAGGGCTGTCAGATATGGCGATTTCTCGCCAAACGTGGCGATTTTGAAACGTGTTTAGCGATGGGATTTCCCATTTGGCGACGGGCGACTTTTATGGCGATTTCTGATATAGCTGGCGATTAACTTGGCTATTTTTACCATTCATATTATTTCGGCGATTTTGTTTAACAACCCGTCATTTTTTGTTATCATTACAGTACTTTTCGCTTATAGTCACATCCTTTAGTTGCAGACAAAACGTGGACTATATCGCTAATGTGACCGTAAGGCTAATTCACATATATGCCACAATGAGGCATATAACCTAATTCGAATATAATCAAGTTATGTGAATATAGAAAATAAAAAATTCATATAAATTACACCGACATCAGGCTTATTGTTTTGCAACAGAGTTGCATACTGTGTAAAAAATAGTTAAAATTATAACAAGATATTTCATAACTGATACCAAATTCAGGAACTCATTTTTTAAGAGTAGAGTTGATGACCGAAATCAAACAATTTAATTCTTTCTACCTTTGAACGGATTGTGGTTTCGAAAACTAAAAAGAACTTAGTAAATATTGCTAATGTGACTATAACGCCATTAATTAGCTTTAGTTATCCCTTTGATGACTGTTGATAGATGGCATATATGGCAAATGTGCTTATATCGCTAGATGGACTATAACGTTAATATGTTTTATTGAATTAACTTATAGGGGCAAAATAAACAGATTATATGGACTATATCACCAATGTGAGTATAAGCGGTAGTGACTATAAACGAAAAGTACTGTACTAATATAAAAAAAACATATTAAGTGAATTATATATTTAGTCACTAGTTAATTCTTATAGTATGTATGTACATATGTAATTCTAATAGTATGTAGGTCAAAACTCCAGTAATGAAATCGGTGAGGCTGAAGTGTACAATCTTATAGACTTGTGTACTTGATTTAAGTTTTTAACTGAATACATATATGATCTCCATTTTTTGTTATTTAAAAAAAAAATTACAGAAACAAAACCAAATTTACTTCGGCGACTTTTTTGTATTTTTTCTCAGTTTTTGGCGACTTTTGACTGAAAAATTATACTAGCGTTTTTTGTATGCAAATTTAATTAAAAAAAAAAAAAATTTACAAAAACTGAACAAAATCGACGTTTGGCGATTTTTGGCGATTTCTGACATCCGGTTTGGCGATGGCGCTCAAAAAAATCTGACAACCCTGACCAGGGGCACCAAGTAAGGTACACTCTAAAAAAAATTTTTTTTTAAATATTATAGTGTAGAGCAGTGATAACCACTCCATAGGCTCGCGAGTAAGTTAATAATCGTATTTTTCACACAGACACGGTCGGCAATTCACATGTATACAACAACTTTGTTCGTTTCAAAACATCAGGCTATATCAGGCTGGACGGGCTTGACCGACTATACTTTCTTGCTTGTTTGTTTTAAGTTTTTATATACATATATTTACAAAAAATATATTTTGTGCCATGTAAATACTATAAGAGAAAAATCTGTCACGTACGGTATGTCACGAACGATATTACATTTTGATCATTATAAAACCATCCAAACAAATTATTTTTTTTCCAATTACGGATTAAAAAGAAAAAATATGTGGTTTAATGTATGAAATTAAAAAAAGGAGAAAAACCTCCCACAATTCGCATATTTTCGTATTTTTTTACATTCACCCAAATATAACTTCCGTTTTATGTCACGTACGATATGCACTTATTTTGCTCGATATTTTGGACAACAAGGTTCCGAATTTGAAATTTTTTTTTCATATATGTTCCCTCTAAATGAAACATAATGATACAAAAAATTTTCCAGTTAATACTATTTTTGCAAAATGTCTATCTCTCTGAAGGTGTACAAATGTCACGTACGATGACATGGAAATGCCCATATGTATTTTTTGTAAAAAAAATTTTGGTTTTTTGTTACCTGGCAAAAGGGACGAACACAAATGATAAAAAAAAACGAACGGAATCATCTCTTTGTTGAGTTTGATAAAAACAGTTTTATTTTTGTGTTCGAAAGAAAATAATGTTTCCCTATTTTTTTTTAATGATTTACTACACAAACACTATTAGCGTTTGTGTTTTCCACAAATCTACCGAAACGAACACTAAGGAGCGATATTTAGTGTTTATTTTCGAACACTGGTAAGTATTCTCGCCTATAAAAAAACATTTGCTATGAAAGCAGCGTTTACATTTGCCAAGTTTTTTCTTTTTTACAATTTTTTTTTGGGCAATTTTTATTATGTTAAATTTTCTTTTATATAACCTTTACTTTTTTAATAAATTGTTGTAGAATTTATTAAGCTTGAAAATTAATTCTAAATTAATTTTTGATGGATAATGGATGTCAGATGTTGCAAGTGCGAATGCATACTTCGCAAGTTTGAAAAGGCTATTTATTATTTATTGTCCTTAAACGCAAAGAAAAAATATTTTTTTAAATTGTTACCTCAAACAAAACAATTGTTAATGAAATTTTTTTAACATATTATGGTTTATTTAACTGTATTGTTGTCACCGGCAACCATATTATGGTTAAATAATTACTCAATTAAAAAGCCTCTCCATATAATTTGTCTCTAATCATGTTAATGGTTAGATGTGACAATAATTATCCAATAATTATCTTCAACATGCTATCGTTGAAAAACAACAAAAAGCTTTTATAAGTGTCAAATTTATTGTTGTTATTATTAACCAAAACATGTTCGGAAGCAACCATATCAGGGTTATGGTTTTTTGATGGAGGACTAATTAAACCATTACATGGTTGTCGGTGGCAATATATATTTGTTCCGTTTACTCCTCTGGGGACCAAGGGGCCGCATCGGTGGCAATAATATGGTTAAATTAACCATAATATATAGTTTTGTTGGAGGTTACCATATTAAACATTTTTTATTCCCTGTGCGTTACCCTGAGATTCTGCAGAAGAAAACTCGAAATCAAATAGTAACAACAAACGTAATTTTTTTTTCAAAGAAAAATCTTTAAAAAGAAATGGAGATACGAATTTATTGCCTGAAGTGACCTTGTCCCATTTCAAAACTGAACAGTTCTCTAAACTCAGAATTGACCATTCTAATCGTGTAATCAACTTTAATTATACTTACTATGATGACCCGTATTAATGCCACACAAAACCGGTACCACAAAGTTAACATTTTGACCCGAAACAATAAATTGATCGTCCTCACAGTTGCCATCGGTAGGACGATTAAGCTGAAGTTTAAAATTCCAAATTTACTGTTAAACAAAAGCCATTTTTCGAAAATGTTTATTTTACTTACCTCAAACATTAAAAAATCCAATCTTAACTGCTGCACATTTTTACGCAAATTTACAATTACCACACAGATCATCATTTCCCGAACCGGTTGGGGATAATTGGGACTCTCAAAGTAGGACACCGATTGGCCTACGGTATTGCCACAGCCATTTAAAACTAAAGGACATTGAAAAAGTTATTTAATCCATAAATTCATCGTCCAGATTTGCAGTTTTTGTTGCAGCAGTTCTTGAGTTTATTGGAGAGAGGGGTGAGAAGATTGGTTAGGGGTACTCAGTTTCATGTACTCTGCAATTCTCTTTTGTTTGTAATTCTCACACGTTTTAACTTGAAGTTGGCTGTAGGTTTATTTGCATTGAAATATAAAATATAAAAGGAGAAAATACAAAAATTCAAAAACTAGAATTTTATAATCTGGACACTTATGCAATTGCATAGACGGATTAAAAAAAAATTGCAAATCTGGACGTTAATTTATTATTTAAACTGCTAAACTTACATATACAACACACTCCTAAACCTTCACCACATCTCTCTGTCGCTATACCTCCCAAACTTTTGCACTCAAACTCATGATAACATACACCCTCCATGGAACGTATGTCACCCATGCTCACCGAACATTTGGTATTGGCAAATTTAATGACTTCGAAAAGGCTAAGGAAACCTTTACTTTTAGTTTTCCCTTTAGCGTCTTGGGCACCATGTTTCTGTATCAAATTCACTTGGGAAGGAGAACCGTAAACAAAAAAACTTTTTAATTTTTCAGCAACATTAAAAGGAAAAGGGATAGAGGGTTTCATGATTGTGGTAAAAGTTGTCGAAGGTTTTGGAGGTGTGGAGGTAGTAGATGATGTAGTAGAAGGTTTAATGGTTGTAGTCATAGGTTCTTCTGTTGCGGGATCTGGAGGTTCTGTTTTAGGTGGTTCCGGCGAAGTTGATTCTTCGGTTACAGCTGGTTCCTCTTCTGGCATTTCTGTTACCATGGCCATAGTAGTAGTCACACTCTCCATTGTAGTTGATACTTCCTCTTGCTGCTGTTGGGAAGATGTGTGCCAAAACAAACGTGGTATTGGATTTCCTGGTTGAAATCTTAATTTATAAGGATTTTCATATGTAACATACGCAGATTTGGTAATATTCTTTTTTAATTTAACACTTGGCTCTGTGGTGACTTCCACTTCATCCATCCAGTCGTTAACTTTGTATCTACTTAACGTTACAAAACCACTACGATACGAACAGGACACGTTATCCATTTGGAATATTAACACAACAATTAACGAGATTTTGTAGCATCTTGTTAACGTCGTCATTATTGACGGAATTGCTGTCAACAACTGACGTTTTGTTGTCTTTAATCTTGTGATTACACCAGTTGCTTGGATGCAAAAAGAAGAAAGAACTAAAATTTCTTTTTCATTTGTCATAATTAGAGCATTAATTGTCTGTTCGGCAAAGAGTTGGTTGGGTAACCAACTAATCTCAGGTGTAATGTAACCTTCACTTTTTTTTTTTGCCATTTCTTCGTCTCTTGCAGATGAATTTCTTTTAGTTGTTAGTTTTTTTTTTGCTTTTCGTGTCGTGGTCATGGTTTTATGATTGCTACTCATTCATGTTGCTTGTATGGTTTAAGTGTGTTTATGAGTGAATGTTCTAAATCGGTGTGTTGCTGGCGACATTGTTGCTGGATTAAGTTCCATTTGGAATTCGAGATGCAGGTAGATGGAAATTGAAACTGTTTTTTGTCTACATCGGAAATTGGCCGTTTGTAAACTAGTTGGAAGAAGATGTCCGGGGGAAATTTTTATATGAAAAACAATTTCTGGGATGCACTGAAAACAGGATCATTTTTTGACGAAAAAAATTATGCCCGAATAACTCCGAGTTACTCTGCTCGGCAACCAACTTTTTTTTATGATTCTTAGGTTAGGGAGAAATCCTAGTCGGTATCCTTCGGACACACTTAGACTAAATAATCCATTCTGATACCATGGAGTTCCAATTAATAGAACCCCAACCGCAGAACCAACCAGAACTTCTAAAGAAGTTCAAAATTATTATTTCTTAATAAATGATGGTCCAACCAAAACGCACGATATTAATTGTAAATAAACCAAAAAGTTTTCACAGAATCATCTTAATATTTTTAATTTAAATAGAAGGATCGATGACAATTATATGTGAAACAAAATATCGGCGTAATTATCGCCACGGCTGGGCTGGCATACCTCTATCCGATGGTCCATATTTTCAATGACTGAGATATTCAGCCTGATAACGGTAGATTAAAAAACATCGTAGTAGAGTACGTTGTAGATTAAAGAATACCGGTTGTGTGTTTGTTGGCGCATACGCCAACGCCAACCATAATCAGGCTGATTATTGAGGTACAATGTCGTTAATGTGCCGAATTATCTCATCCTTTAGCTCTTGAATTGTTTTTGGCTTATTGACGTATCAACGGTCCAACGGTGTCAAATTACATGATCCTGGCGTCCAATTAACATTGCCACGTAGTGAGATTTTTTTTCTTATTCTAATTCCACAAAGCTCTATTCTTGTCTGCAAGAGACCAGAGTTTCTGGCGGGTATAGAATCTGTAACCCCCGCACTGACAGACTAGCTACCGGGGCACCCATTGAATTTTTGCATGTGGCACCATCCTGTTGGAACCACATGTCGTCCAGGTTCATATCCTCAATTTCTGGCCACAAGAAGTCCGTTATCATCTCAACTGTGAACCTCTCCTTGGTTGTATTTGTCATACACTGAAACAAAGAAATGTGAATGGGGAATTTAAGGAAAGATAAATACACTGTTTATTGATGGTTTTTTTGTTTAGGCTTTAATATTGTTACAAGTAGAGTTTTGAGTGTTTATAATTCTTATTTGCTTTACAGTTTTATTTGTATGATATTTTCAGCTTTTCTTATATCTGTGGAACAAGGTTTTCCTGATGATCTGGAACCAGTGAAATGAGCATAGAAACTAGCTTTCTCTCAACAATAAATTTTAGTTCATTTATCAACGGTGAAAATTGGGAATTTAGCACGTCATGGCGTAATCTTATTAGAAATGTCAAATTAAGTTGGGCAAAAAACTTGACGTTAAGGTCTGACTCACAATTAACATCGTGCAGTATGATTGGACTATCCTTTATGACGTTTACATTTAGAGCAAAACACCTTTTTTCGTGTTTTACTACGAATTTGGGGAAGATTTGCAAGGCAAAACTTTGCTCGGGAGCCAATAGGATTCTCTCTTAAATGTTCCTAAGTCTGGGTTCACACTATGAAAGTTTTCTTTCAGAAAATCTGAGTTTATTGGTGAGAGGGGAGAGAATAAAAGCATGTTCTCTTCCCCTCTCACCAATAAACTCGGACTTTCTGAAAGAAAACTTTCATAGTGTGATCCCAGACTTATATTTAAGCATAAAAATTGCTTTATTGTTAATAAGTCTTTTTATTTCTCAGACTTGCTTAAATCAAAAAATTATAAAGTATCAAAATCTTATGAACTGTTGAGAACTTTTCTGTACAACAAATGGACACTTGTAACCAATCATTACAATGATAATTTTCTATTACAAATTCGTGGCTCATTTCAATGACTTCCTCTATCTTCTATCCGCCACTAAAACAAAAAAAAATAATCCAACAAATATTCTTTTTAGATTTAAGTACCCTGGCCGGTTTTAGTGGTTTCCAAAAGAATCTCCAACGTTACTTAATTGACATTTAGTGGACACATGTATGGGATGTTAGAAAGCGAATGAATACGATTTTTTGTTTTAACATTTCGATTTTTCTTTTATTGCACTTGAACTGCAACGAAGCAGTAGAATTGTAAGTAGATGTTGCAGTTGCAAGTACAAAAAATAGAAGTTTGATGAACCTCATTATGATCAACATTATCGTATAATGATATTTGAAAAATGTTTAAGAATCGTTGTATACGTGTCTTAACATTATGACTGCCTTAAAAAGTTGAAGAAAAAAAGCAATGAAATGGTGAAGAAAAAAAAAGAAGTTGGTAAGAGAATCTCCCAATAATGTATTGTATTTTTGTCGATATTTTTTTGGCATCTGTGCGTTGATATTTTCGCCATGTACAAGTATTTCCTTCAGAGAAGTGACAATAAAAATTAGGAATGTAGAATTAGTTGTTTGAGAAGTTGGTTGACGATAAAATGTAAAGCTTTAACTATCAATTGCACTAATAAGTGCACGGCTTAAAAAAACTAAACTCGCAACTTGCTTTATTATTTACAGCAGGTTGTTTTTGTTTTTTCTTAACCTACTTACAACTACAATAAATGTTGGAAGAATTCAAACCAATTGTAGTGGGGAATGTATGAAAAGATAAACTCACTGTTTATTGTTGATGTTTTTGTTAAAACCTTGATATTGTTACAAGTAGAACTGTTGCTTATAATTCTTATTAGCTTAACAGTGTTATTTGTATAATATTTTTAATTTTTCTAAAATCTTTGGATGAAGTTTCCTGACGATCTGGCCTAAGCAACCAGTGAAATGCGCATAGGAATAGCTTATCCCATCAACAATAAATTTCATTGTTTTTATCAAGAATAAATCTTGGGAATTAAGCACGACAAACAAAATCTTGTAAAGTAATAAATTTTTAAATTTAGTAAATTTTTTTCTAAAACTACAAACTTTCCTCAAATTTAGAAACCTTTCAATGTCATACGAACTCCAAAAGTTGCAACTTTCCTAGGCCTTACTGTAGTATCCTCAAAATTCGCCTCCACTCTTGATGCCAGCCTCAAACACTTAAGCTGTATGTTCCAGCCATGTTGTTGTCTAATGGCAGGCAGTAGTCACCAATTTCGTAAATACAAAAAGAAAAACTTTTTCAAACAATCTCATCTTTTTATGTTCGCTGCGGCAGCAGCAACATTCGAATGTTTGAATATTATTTGTTCGTTGAATGTGCATATAATTGATGGCTTATAACCTAATAACGGTGTACTTAACTCTTCTTCTTATTCTTTTTGCTTAACTATACTATATACGATTCCGTCCATCTACTCCACTCCACTCCACTTCACTCCATCTTGTCCGCGCACCATCAATAGAAAGAAATTTATGTATGAAGAAATGCGTAACTTTTTGTTGGTTTTTTATTTTGTGTGGAGAATTTCAGTGGTTTCTATCGTGTTTTTGTTGTTGTTCTAGGAAATATTTCTAAAGAATTATTTTTGCGTTTTTACAAACAAATTGACAGTTGTATGGAAAATTCTTGTGTATTTTCGTTATCAAAAGAATTATTATATAAAGTTGGGACAAAAAAAAAAAAAGATAAAAATAGAGGCAATTTAGAAGAACTTCAATAAATAAATACTTTCTTTGTAGAAATAAACAAAAAAAAAAAAAAAGAAAAAACATCTAAAGTTATTAAATCGGTAATCATAAAAAAAATGTTGCACATGGCAACATTTTCGCTTCTATTTGAGAAATGTTGCCTTGACCAATTTGTTGTTCCTCTATGTAGGAAATATGTATGTTTCCCTAGGCAACTTTTCCTATTCTACATAAAAAAATGTTGCCCTTAGAAACTTTCTCTCGAAAGAAAGCCCCCTTTCACACTCGGCAAGTTTCTCGGAGCAACTTATCCTTTTTTACATAAAAAAAAAAATTTGCCCTTAGGAACTTTCTCTCGAAAGAAAAATTTCCCCATATAGAAGGGAAAATATTGCCCCAAGAAATACTTTTTTACCCCTTTCACACTCGGCAAGTTACTTGCCGACAACAACAAAGTCTATAAAAATTTTTTTTTAATTAGTTTTTTCCTTACAGACTTTGTTGTTGTCGGCAAGTAACTTGCCGAGTGTGAAAGGGGTAAAAAAGTATTTCTTGGGGCAATATTTTCCCTTCTATATGGGGAAATTTTTCTTTCGAGAGAAAGTTCCTAAGGGCAAATTTTTTTTTTTATGTAAAAAAGGATAAGTTGCCCCGAGAAACATACATATTTCCTACATAGAAAATCAACCAATTTTTCAACGAAACATATTTCCTATTTGGAGAAAATAAACGGCCATGTCACAGAGTACAGTTCCGTTGGGAAACGGAATTCATTTCGTATTTTTGTGCTTCAGAAAATTACGAAAAAGTTTTTCGAAATGCAACTATTTTTGCTTTCATGAAGGAAATGGGAGTTTTCTGTATCTGAAAGGCCAAAAATCTATCAAAATACACTTTCCATCAATAAACAAATATGTTTTCTTCGATTCCGAACAGAATTGTACTCTGTGACATGGCTGCATGTCCCTAGAATTTTTCCTCTAAAGAGAAGATAAAGCTGCCTAGAGCAACAGGTTTCCTCTATACAGAAGTGGTCTTTTATAAAGAAAAAAAAAAAAAAAAAAAAAAAAAAAAAACAAATTTTTTTTTTATATTTTTTTGTAAAACACTCTATAGAGAAAAAATAATTGCTCATAGAAAAATTATTATCTTTGTAGAGAAAATAAAATTGTGCAGAAACACATTTCTTTCCATTAAAAGGAAATAAAGTTGCTAAACTTAAACTTAGGAAAAAAGTAAAGTTAACCAGTACCCATGTTCTGTAACTTTAGTGAGAACTTCTTGCATCGAAAAGATGTGAAACAAAATATTCCATCGTTTCTCGAAAAGTAAGAAAAATGTGTGTCTGTAACTCATGTCGAAAACTAACAAAAGAGATTACGTCGTTACGTTATGAATGTCATAATATTGCACTCGAAGCCGATGTGACATTGCAGACGTTCAGAACGCCAGTAACACATATCGTTGACGGCGACCAAAATTTACTTAAATTGAAAATTTTTCAACGACGGCGGCGAAAACACAACCGTCGGCCATGCCAAATTGTGTAAAGAGCGACTTTAATGTTTGTTGTTTGCAAACGAGCTTTGAAGACATTCGTATATTTTATAAAAATCTTAAAAGCAATATAATAAAACAATGAAAAATGTGCCAAGAATAAAATATTATTATTATTATTCTTTGCATTTTGCATTTTTAATTGTTTTTTAGTGTTAAAATTTTTTCTCGCCCCATTTTTATTCGTGAGTTTATTTGACAGTTCAAAGCAGGAACTTTTCTCACCAAAATGTTACAGAAACACTTTTTCTGTAAATTGGCGAGTGATTTCCTTACGTCACAGCTTGTACTCGCCAAAAAAGTTACAGACACAGTTAAGTGAGAAAAACAGCTGTTTGTTTCAATTTATGACATTTTTGTTTCATTTCACACATTTCCATCGAAAACTTTCTCGACGCGAGAGTTACAGAACATGGACACAGGGCAACATATTTTCTTTGCAGAGAACAAAAAAATTGCTCAAGGCAAAATTTTTTTAGTTATAAAGAAAATAAACTTATGCAGGCCTAACTTTTTCCGTTGCTTCAGGCGCTATATTTTTGTCTCTGAAGAAGAAAAAAAGTTTCATAGAACAACATTTATCTTGCATAGGGGAACAAATATTGATAACGGCAACATTTTTTCTACTTATGGTGTTTTCTTTTCTGACAACACTGTTCCGTGTATGCTACCATTCGCGCGGGTTTTTGTTCTATTCTAAAAATATATGCAAAAATGTGAAAAGTTGTCGTTTTCCTTTTAAATATGTTGCAACTATAAATGGCAAATTTGTTCCATTTCTTACCCGCAGTTATAATTGAGTGTGAGATAATACCTTTTTTTGCATATGCGTAAAGTACTTTTTTATGCAAGCAAGTATTTTTTTTTATTAAGTTTTTCTTGTGTTTGCGTTATATTGAGATGGATATAAAAACTTTTTGTTTTTCGTTTGTTTTACTTGATAATTATATTTTTTTTGGTGCAAAATTTTCAGCAAGAGTTGAAATCATTGCAGTTAACGCTTATGGAACTCAAAGAAAATTTAATATTGAAAATTGCTACAAGCGTGGTGAATATCGCTTTTAGTACAAACCTTGCATTCAATATTCAACACGCTAAATACACATTAGTGTTGAGTGTAAAACCTTGCTAATATTTTGTTCCATTGTAATAAAGAAAAATGTATCACTTTGTAAGGGTACGGGTAACCTGTTAAATGTATTGCACAAATATAATGCACTATTATTTTTTAGAAAAGAAAACACCATTAAAGTAAGAAAATGTTGAACGAGGCAACATTTTCCCATATGAGGTTGCCATTTACTTCCAGTCACTTTTATTTCACAAGTAATTATCACTAAATTTGTTTTTTAATTAAATTTCCCCATTTACAACTTAAGAAGCATAAAAAACTTTTATTAATCGATGTTTTTCTTTTTAAAGTGCAACATGACTCTGCGGGAATATCACATGGTTTTCAATAATAAACTATCTATTAAACAGTTTTATATGGCAACCTGTTGTTTTGTGATTTGGATAGGAACAACAATAAAAACAAACTTAAGAAAAGTGATGCCACTAGATCTCTTATTATACTACGGCCCCTTCGTTTGACAAAAACCAATGACCGCAATTGTAAAATTTCTGACGGACTTTAATAAACCAAAATATTTTTCAAGTTGTGGTTTTCTATTTTTATTACACAGTACATAGTTGTAGTTGGCTTTTTATTGGACCCATTAGATGGTTTTGGAAAACAATAATACATGGAACTACCACAAAAATTCCAGTGGATAAAAATGACAACAGTATGTTGTAGTTGCAGCAGCAATGGTTGTAGTTGGTGTATGTGCCACAAACATGTGTTGCAATCATAAAGTGACTTTCAATATTAATGCAAACTGAAAATGCCCTGCAAATAAAATTGGACCACCTGACCCATTTTGATAAAATGGACTACTCCATGGACTAGTCCGATGTAATGCAAGCATGGACCATGCCATTGTTAAAAAGTGTTTGTAGTGAGACGACATGTCTTCGTTTTTTAACGACATGCTTTCGTGTTTAAACGACTTCAAAACTAATCCTCTTGAGTATACCATGGAGTAGTTTTAAAACTACTCCTTACTGGTCCAAAGGTGGGTTATATACCATGGAGTAGTTTTAAAACTACTCCTTAGTGGTCCAAAGGTGGGTTATATGGTCCTCTCCTAGGACATCGTAATGTTAAATAGACCAGGTTTTTTCCATACGTTTGGGTTACTTGTGGACTAGTCCTGGTCCCTTGTGGACTACTCTTTACACGCGTGTTTGGACTGGTCCTATTATTTGCAGGGTGTATTTAAATATTTCGAGTATGCGTCGGCAGAAACAGCATGCAGCGTTTAATTGATTTGATGTTAATTGTAAGTTTTTCTATTTATTTTTTCATAATTATGTAATCAAAACAAAATGTAATTAAGATAAAGCAGAAAATATTTACATTAATTTTTAGTAAGAGAGTTAAATGGAAATTAGTAATAAAAATTCCTAATTAAAACTTTAAGGAAAAAATTGAAAAGTGAGACCAATTTTTTTTTTATTAAAGAGAGCTTCGCGGTAAGCTGTGACCAATTTGACAGTTGATGATATCAACATTTCAAGAATGCTAGTTTGTCATTTTGTCCAAAATTATTTTTATTATAACAACGTTTTGTTCTTGATTTGACAAAAAACCTTATCGATTTTACATTAGGTCGTTATTAATTTAAAAACGTATTTGTTACTTTTTTATACCCTTAACCAGAGGTGGAAAAAGCAATTTCTACAATATGAATCTTAGATCCTATTAAGTATATACATATATTCTGGGTCTTTATGAGGAGAAAAGTTTAACGATGCCTGTCCGTCCATCCGTCTGACCGTTGAAATGTGGTTTCCAAAGACCCCAGATATGATGCGGGCTGGGTTGTTATACATTTATGACAAATATAGTCCGGAGTTGTTTGCTATTGAAATTCAATCAGATCGTTCCATAAATGGCTGAGATATGAGCAAAAAACCACGACTGCTTCTAATTTTTCCCATAAAGTCCCTTGTTGTTGTTTGATTATATTAATAATCGAAAATAACAGTTTTTTTGTTTAAAATTTTTCTGCGTTTTGTTACACAAAACAAATAATTTGATGTACAGTAGGGGTATAACTTGTTCCCATTTTTTTGCAAATATCAAAATGGCACTAGCATAGTCGAATAGTCCATTGAAAACTATTAAAAAAAATGATATTAATTTTTCGCGGTTTTAAAAAAAGGTTACCAACAAAACGTGGTAAAGTTGGAAAATTATTTTAATTTTTTTTTTTTTTTTTTATTAAATCTTAAATTCATGTCCTTTAATAATTAAGAAACCTTTTCTTCATATTTTAATAAAATATTTAAATTTTTTTTACTAAATTTTTTTCCTTAGGGATTTTAGAAAATCGCTTTTGTGGGTGAGGTTTTTATTTTCAAACGACCGAAATAAATTGTTTTCGTAAATAACACAATATTCGCTATCGCGTAGTGGTAGGGTCAAAATATTGTTATATCCCTAATGTACAGCACAGTTGGTTTAACGATGCCCGTCTGTTTTCTTTATTTCTAGAGAACGGCAAGAGCCAAACTTTCCAAATTAGG
Source organism: Pollenia angustigena (assembly GCA_930367215.1). Taxonomy (NCBI): domain Eukaryota; kingdom Metazoa; phylum Arthropoda; class Insecta; order Diptera; family Polleniidae; genus Pollenia; species Pollenia angustigena. The sequence goes on from OV884056.1 coordinate 18,185,115, forward strand.
ACACGCTTGGGTATCAATAGACAACATCAGACAAAATGTGGGCGTGATTGGAGATTTATTTACATCTAAAGAACGGTAAAAGAAAAATTGTCCAAATTTGGCACACATAGCTGGGTATATCAATACACTACACAACCTCTTTAAAACATCGCGGGATTGGAGAAGCGGGCGTGGCACATCCAGTGCAAAGACATTATTGATTTCTTTATATCTGGAAAACGGAATGAGCAAAAGTTAACAAAAGAGGTATAAGCATATTGGTTATCGATAGACAACATCCAACAAATTGTGGGCGTGTCACAAAATATATTTATTTCTATCTATAAACGTTCCTTGTTATTTAGCCTTCTGCTCTTATCGCACCATGGTGAAAAGTATAATAAGACTCAGCATAGCCGAATATAGCACTCTAACTTGTTTCGTTTCGCTTTAACAACGTTTCGCTATAATTTTGACAACAAATATTGTCTTAGATTTCCAAACGTCTTAACACCATCAGTTTATCATTTAGAAACGTCTTTTTTCTCTCTGCAGCAATAAATTACGCCATGACACATAATTTGACATTTATTAATAATAATAAAGATTATAAAATAAAACTGAATTAATTTTTTAAAAGCCAAATAATTGTGCCAAATTTATAAACCACATCTTTTTATTTGCCATTTATATTTTATCTAAAAAAAAAAATTCATTACAAAATCTTTTTAAAAAAATTAATCTGTAATTTATGATTAAAATAAATATTAGATTCAAAGCATTTTTATATTTTTGTGCAATATCTGCAAAATCAGCATTAAAGTTGTTGTCGTTGCCACCATCGTCATCATCCACCTCATCATCATTCTCATAATAATCAAGATTCAGATATCAATGCGATACTGTTGCCATAACATTTTCATTTCCTACAATCTCATCTCTGTTTATTGCATTTTATCTGTTTTTAAGACCTGCAAAGGAAAATAAATATTTCAAAAAAAAAAAAAAACTTTAGCGAATTGATTAAATTTATGCAAATGCTGGTTGTCGTTTTTTTCCTTTTTTTTGGTTCATCTTGTTTAACCGCAATTGGTTTTAATTCGTTTTGTAATCAAACCTGTACTATTAATAAAGAAGACTGCCTATTTTTCTTTTTTCTAAAGCGGTATTTTTCTTTAAAAACTTTTTTTTGTTCATAATATTCTGTCTTCCTTAAAGTGTATTTTGGGTTTTCGGAAAATGTGACTGTCATTGTAGGGCGTTGCTAGACACGGTTTGGGGTTTCTGCATTAATTTTGAAAGGTTTTGAAAATGATTAAAAGTGATATTTGAGGACTGCTTTACTTTTGTAGTATTTAAAGCAACATATTTTTAATACAGTAAAACACAGCTATAATGAACTTTAAGCTATCGTCTCTTTTTTTAACCAAATTATTCGAAATAGGACATTAATCTGAATTCAGAAACATACAGGGGGACGGATAAGTAACGTTATGATGTATTTAATGAATAACTTTTGTATTTCGGATTTCACCATTCTAAATTTTTCTCTTCCTCGGACCTTAAAAATTGTTCAACCATTGCCCAGTATTGAATGCTACTGACATTAACCGCAAGTTGTTTTTGAAAAACAAATTATTCACTTATTGAATCATAATGTTAATTATGCGCCACCCTGTGTGTATAAAATTCAAGGTGACAAACAACATTATTTTGTTAAAGCACGTGATTTCCATCTTAATTTTTTAAGTTTTAGTTCAGTTCTATTTCATTTCCAGTTCAGTCCAAGTTCAGTTCTATAAAAGTTCTAGTTCAGATCTAGATCAGTTCTAGTTTAGTTCTAGCTCAGTTCTAGTTCAGTTCTAGTTCAGTTCTAGCTCTGTTCTAGGTCAGTTCTAGTTATAGATCAGTTCTAGTTCAGTTCCAGTTATAGATCAGTTCTAGTTCGAAAAAAGTTCTAGTTTAGTTCTAGTACAGTTCTATAAAAGTTCTAGTTCAGTTCTTGTTCGGTTCTAGCTCAGTTCTAATTCGGTTCTATTTAGTTCTAGTTCGGGTTTAGTTCAGTTCTAGTTCAGTTTTATTTCATTTCTAGTTCAGTTCTAGGTCAGTTCTAGTTCAGTTCTAGTTCAGTTCTACACTGAAAGAATTTTCTTCGTAATACCAATGAATTTTGACATTAATCCCAAGAAAAATTGCATTAAAAAGGAACCCATGCAGCGCTTCGTTGGATCAATGAAACCTGTTTCATTAAAAGGATTTAATGAAACATTATATTAGATTAATTAATATTATTCATTGGATGAATACTTTCAATAAAGTAAAAAACATTTTTTTTTAATTTTTTTTTTATTTTTTCTTATTTAATTTAATTTTTTTTTTTTTTCTGTCTCTGGCGGGAATCGATCGCGCAACCTCGGTGCTGATAGACTAGCTCACACTATGGTTTTTACTCAATTAAGAGCGTAAATATGAGATTAAATTGTCCATAATAACAATAACAACGTGATTGAAAGTGGATTGAAAGTTTTTGTTTCATTACTATAATGACATTTTTATTTTCATAATGAAAATTTAAATTTATGAAGGCAATTATTGAAATATGTGGAGCATTTTTCTTTCAGTGTAGTTCAGTTCTATTTCAGTTCTAGTTCAGGTTTAGTTCAGTTCTAGTTCAGTCTTATTTAATTTCTAGTTCCGTTCTAGGTCTGTTCTAGGTCAGTTCTAGTTCAGTTCTAGTTCAGTTCTAGTTCAGTCCTAGTTCAGTTCAGTTCTAGTTCAGTTCTAGTTCAGATCTAGTTCAGTTCTAATTCAGTTCTAGTTCAGTTCTAGTTCAGTTCTTGTTTTATTCTAGGTTAGTTCTAGTTCATTTCTAGCCCGATCTTAAAAAATTATAAAAATTAAATTTTTTCATAATGTTATTTATTCCCTTATTTTGCACTTTTAAACCATAAATAAAAAAATATTTTTTTTTAACCAACATTCTTTAGTTTTCAAAAAAATTTAATTGCAATTATTTTTTGCGTCTTCTAGAAAATGTCAAGTATTTATTGTTTTTTTTTTGATGATTTATCTTGATTTTTTTGACGTTTGTGTATGTCCTACGTTCATACATATAAACGTTCATGCGTCAAACATAAAAGTTATTTTTAACTATAATAAAAAAAGTATGTTAATACAATGTAAAATAGTTTGCTTCAAATCTTATCATTATTGACATTTTCCTAAACATCGTCATCACCATCACCATCATCATATTAACGATAATCGTACAATGTTTTCAAAAAGACCCACCCTTTTGTCTATTGTCTCGTTAAAAACGTATAAAATTTAATAATAATGCATCGTTATTATTGTTTGATTTTGTTTCTTTTGTCTCTGGTTTTATTTTTACATGAACTCTGATGACGTATTGGCACAAGTGCTTTTCTTTTCATAATGAAGTGTGTATATCTGTATGCTTATGCTTGTGAGTTCAGTTACGTTAAAATTATCTTATTACGTTACAATCACTCATTCTCTTTTAATTAATAAATTACAAGTACTGTCGCACTTCCATGCACGATATGGCCACCCTGTGTATGGGTCTTGTTCTTTCATACATAATTATTCTATTAGTCGCCTTCCATCAACAAGAATCAACGAAGAAAAAGAAGAAGGAAATCAACAAAGGAACAAAAGACTACAGTACATATGGAAGAAATATAAATGCATTACACTCGTTCGTATTAAAATATGAAAAGGAAAATATTAAAAGTGCACTTAATGACCTTAAATGTCAACAATATTCTTAAACAGAATTTTGCCCTCTCTGCCATTTACCATCTTTCCTTACGGGTGCGTGTGTCTGTGGCCGGGTCATCAAGGGTACATACGCACATCGGTGTTGTAATTTTGCCAATATTGAATTATGTTACATGAATATGAATATAAAAAAAAACACAGAACATGTGGAAAAATCTAAAAGTGTTACAAGAGCTTAAACAATTAAAAAGCAATTGCCAAAGAATAACAATAGCCTTGACTCTCTTATTTTGTTTTCTCACTTTAGAGAATGACATCGACGTAAAAAGACTTAAAAATCAATTCAAAATTTTTAATTAAAAGAGTTCAATTAGTGAGGACTAAATTAAATATGCAGCTAAAGAAGATAAGTGTCCTAATACAAGATTTTTGAGATACTGCGAGGATTAAGTAGAGAATTTTAACATCTTAATTCGATACATTATTAAAAAAACGAAAAATGAACTTAATTAATACTGAATTAGAACTAGAACTCAACTAAAACTAAACTAGAACTGAACTACAACTGAACTGGAACTGAACTAGAACTGAACTAGAACTGAACTAGAACTGAACTAGAACTGAACTAGAACTGAACAAGAACTGAACTAGAACTGAACTAGAACTGAACTAGAACTGAACTAGAACTGAACTAGAACTGAACTAGAACTGAACTAGAACTGAACTAGAACTGAACTAGAACTAAACTAGAACTGAACTAGAACTGAACTAGAACTGAACTAGAACTGAACTAGAACTGAACTAGAACTGAACTAGAACTGAACTAGAACTAGAACTGAACTAGAACTGAACTAGAACTGAACTAGAACTGAACTAGAACTGAACTAGAACTGAACTAGAACTGAACTAGAACTGAACTAGAACTAAACTAGAACTGAACTAGAACTGAAATAGAACTGAACTAGAACTGAACTAGAACTGAACTAGAACTGAACTAGAACTGAACTAGAACTGAACTAGAACTGAACTAGAACTGAACTAGAACTGAACTAGAACTGAACTAGAACTGAACCAGAACTGAACTAGAACTGAACTAGAACTGAACTAGAACTGAGCTAGAACTGAACTAGAACTGAACTAGAGCTGAACTCAAACTGAATTAAAGCTAGCACTGAACTTGAGCGTTTGCTATAAGAGTCACAAATCTTTGTTTTCACATGTTAATTTCTATTAATTTGCCTTTGATATTTGTCTGTTTAGGCAAAAGTTCGCCAAAGGCTTTTATAAATTCTTTCGGCCTTTTTCCAACCATAATCCATAATCCAACCATAAATACTCTTTATAGACTTTCTCTTTTTACACACATCTCTTTAATTGCCTCTTCTCTTAATCTTACTGCTGCATATTATTAAAAAAAACTGTTTACCAAATAAAAGTTTTCAAATTTAATTTAAAGAAAATGGGTCATAAATTTGCAGTTAAGATCAATTTACGCATCACTCTGGCAACAAATGAATACGCAAGTCACTTGGAAGACAGAAAAACTTTTTCTTTTTCAAAATTTTTATTTCAAAACTCATTTTGGGGGAAAATGAATGTTTAGGCAAAGCAACTAAAGAAAAAGATATAAAAATTAAAAAAAGAAAACAACTAAAATTAGAAAGAAGAACGAGGAGCATCAATTATTTCTAATCAATTTTAAGAAGATTGTGCGAGCTGAGCAATAGAGAATAAAAAGTGTGTTTTTTATGGTTTGTGGCATGCACCAACAGCCAGCCAGCCTGTTGATGATGATTCGGATGGTAATAAGATTTTTATTTTTTTTTTGCTCTTTTGTATATTTGTATTTCCTTTCACCTAAAGTGAATAATTTCTCAAGAAACTGTCGAATTTTTTATTTTCGCGTAAATTAGATAAAAGTAATGAATGATACGAAAATAAAAAACACGCACAATACTGCAGTTTAGAGCTGAAAAACGACTAAATTGAATGCAAAACGCCACTTTTTTTTAACTTAAAGAAAACGTCACACGCGCTGTTTTTGAGGAAATCAAGTGAAGCACAAAATAATGTTTTTTCGTTGTATGACGCATCTCTAGACAAACAAAACAACAACTTAGTCATTATAGACTTAAGAAAATAGTCAAACGGACAGACGGACGGATAGACAAACAGGTAGTGCAACAACATTCATTTGCTGCATGTGCAAGAGTGTATGTATGGTGAATTTGAAAAAGACAACGTACAAATTTTAAACAAAAAAAAAAAAAAAAAACATTTTCCGTTTTTACAAATACATTCACATTTATTTACTTGCCCCTAATATTCATGCCACATTCATTATTTACTTGTGTTTTTTGTTGATCGTGTGTTTGTTTGTGCAACATACAACAAATCACGATTTAATAAAATATAAATAAAAATTTTTACGCAAAAATAGACGAGCGATTAGTTTAGAAAAAGTAACAATAAGAAGACTCAGAATTTTGTACACCCTACACTTTCCGAAAAAAAAAAACAAATATTAAAAAAATCGACATAATTAAAAAATTATAAGCACAAAAATAAAATAAAACAATTTTTAATTGTAAAAATAATATAAAAAATGTTTTAGTCAAAAACTTAAAAAAAATCACCAACATTTTTTAAATGACCAAAAACAAAAAAAAAAAAAATTATTAAAAACTTAAAAAAAAACTTCTAAAAATGAAAAAAAGTTAGCTAAAAACGCCTTTTAATAAAATGTCACAAGATCACCAAATTAAAACGCAAAATAATAATTCAAAAATGCTGTGAAAAAATCGTATATTTAATTAAAAACGTTTAAAAAATCTTAAAATGTTGGCAATATTGGAATACTGATCGAAAACTCACAAAAATTTTTATAAATCGTCAAAAAATTGTCTTAGAACTCAAGGACTGGCAAGTTGTACTTCAGTACGCCGCACAGTGGCATTTTTTTTTTGGCAAAAAGTCTTTTTTTTTACAGTTATTTCTTAGAAATCTAATGATGCAATTCTGTAGAGAAAGGTTTCATTAGTAGTAAACCATGATTTGTTTTCGAAAAAAATAAAATTTTGTGTAAAAAAGAGTGTGGTAAAGTTATCTAAATTATCTAAAGTTATCTAACAACGAAAACTGATACAAATTTTACTACATTTCAGTTGTTTATACAATAAATATGGTTTAACTACCAATAGTTTTAGAGCATTTTTATTAAAATATAGTATTTTAAATTTAATAGGAAAGAAAAATTATTTAAATTACATACATATCGTCCCCTCAATAAAACAATAGTGTATACGCATGTACACCATTATTTTTTTATTGCATATTTAGAATCTCCATCATTGATTTTATGTCGGGTCAAAATTTCGTCAAATTCTACTTCCAAATAGTCGGTCAAAATTTCGTTGGAAAAAATAGTGTATAATTTCTTGTTCAAAATTTTCCTTCAATAAGTGTGTAAGCTCATATGCGCTGTTTTACTTGAAATTGCCACTCCAAAATTGTTAAAAGAATAATAGTGTATACGCCTTATACTCCATTTTAGTCTGTAGAAAAAAAATTCAATTTATGAAAACTTTAACTCATAAAATAGCTTATAATAATATACACTATTGTTTGAGAAATAGTTTCATTCCGACCATCAAAAGCTGCATGATCTCCAAAATTTGTGCAAGAAGAATGTAATTCGTCGTGGCTCGAAGTCATTTTTTTATAACTTACAAGGTGGAAAGAAGCGAAATTGTTTAGATGAGCCAGATGAAGCAGAGGAAGAGAAAGAAGACGAATGAACTTCTAGATATTTTTGATTTACGCAATGTATCCTTAATTTGTCATAATTTTTTGTTTATAATGTTACAAATTGATATTTTAGAGATCAAATATTTTAATAAAAATGCCGTAAAATTATTGAATAAAACAGCGTATACCATACAAAATAAACAAAAAAAAAAATATACATATAAAAAATAAAATAGCCTATATGGAGGACTTGCACTTTGAATGACATAATTATGGTCTTAAAGGATGCGTAGAATAAAAAAAATTGGTCAATTAAAAGACAAGAAACGGGTTTATGTATTCGTCGAAAAATCCAATATGAAAAATATTTATTTACCGCAATATTCAGGTTTTAATAGACATCCTATTTGACAAAAACTTTAAACACGATTTTCTCAAAACCCCAAAAGAATTATACACTATTGTTTTATTAAGGGGACGATATATTATTTACTAAAATTACTACAAATCGAACCATTTTTCCTACGCCAGTAAACTAACGGTCTTTTGGTAATTGCTGATGAAATTTCTAAAAAGCTTCTTGAAGTCGAAAATGAAAATGTACACGATACACCAACACCAGATGATGAACCATCTACAAAGTTTAAAAAAATTAATGTAAAAAATACAAAAGCCTGTAAATATCTAAAAAAGAATTTAAACTCTATCAAGTCACGGGTAACAGGCTAACAAATTTATAATCTTTGTATAATACGCTTCTTACTTTAAACCAACGTCTGTAGAAAGCGAGAGCACGTTTTCGGTAGCAGGTATTATACATTTCAACAAGGATTAGAAATAGAATCTCTGATGAGCTTTTAAGTGCTTTAATAATACTTAAAATTTTTGGCTTAAAATAAAATTAATTTGAACAATTTGCTATGAAAAATAACTACTAAATATTAATAAGTTTTAGCAATTCGTAACCCCCCCCCCCCAAAAAAAAAATATATTCATATATACATTAGAGCGACTCACCAAAAAAAGTACTCGATGTACCCTCCTAAAAATGAACCTTGGACTTTTTTAAGATAACATTTTAAATATTTCGGCTCCAGCTTTGACCTCTCGTGAGCTGGACCAGTTTGAAAAAGAATCTATTTTTGCATGTTTTGCTAATTTAAGAATCTGTTTCCTTACCAACATATACAAATTGGGTATCGTAAGAAAGGTTTTTTTTTTAAGCGCGTTCAACCGTATATACAATTTGTCCAAGGACGATCATTCATGTTCTTTCTTTAAGGATTTTCTGTAAAAAAAAACGGTTTTTGAATTTTTTGTTCGGGGTTGTTTGTAATAAAAGTGCCAAATTAACATATTTTAATCTTTAGTCGATTTAATTAAATACGTGTCTCAGCTTTTTTTGAAATTCGTACTAGTTCGCGTTTTGACAAAAATGCAATGGGGTGGTAACCCTTCGTTTTAAATAGGGCAATATGGGTATCAAATTTTATCTTTTTTCAAGTATGTATATCATCTTTGTATCTAAATAATTTAGATTTTTGCAAATTAGATGCATTTTCCTTAAGCAAACAAGTAAATAATTTAATTTTTCTACTCTTGTAGTATTGTTGTTGTTTCTACAGCAAAAGGCGCCATGTGATATGCTAGGAACACAGCTGGGACGAATGTAGAATTTCGCCCAACACGACGAATTTTTTAGTAATAATTCGCTAAGCAAATTCATCCGTATGAAGCGCTAAAAATACGAATAACCGCTTTTATAATTGAGAAAGTTGAGAAACCTGACGTTTTGGTGCTGTTGACATTCCGTTTGTTAAATCAAGTAGCGGCAACTGCTTTAGGTAAACCAGGGTTTAAAAAACTGCTGTCGAAGCCAAAAACTGCCGAACAAAAAACGAAAATTTGTGTACAACTTTTCGCTTCTTGGGTTGGTTTGACATCGACTTTTTACGTTCAATGAATCAGAATTAAAAGCAATAGTTTTTTTTTGACCAATAACAAATGAAGAAATGTAAGAAATAGCAGTTTTTCTACTTTGACTGCGATTTTTAAACGCTGGGCTAAACATTAAACGACCAGCGTTGCCGTTGTGACACTAAAGTATCACTTTTGACCCTTTTTCATGCCAATGGCACTTTTTGTGACCCTTTTTTTAATTCATCCCTTTGTATCATTTTAACAAAATTTATGACGCTTTTTTAACCTTTTTAAAAATAAGTACAAGTTTCCATATTCCTTACGAAAGTTCTCATGAGTTTTGTGAACATAGATATAAAAATGTGTAGAATGTCATAACGCCCAGTGTCATAGTGTCCACGGACACTATTTACAAACAAACTTAAAATAGAAACTAGTGAGTCCATGCTTTCCTCTTTCAATTTGCACGAATCGGAGCTGAAAGAATGGCCTCCAAGTGAAGAATTAATTAAAAAATATAGAATAAGTATTCCTAAAAAGCGATAAACATTATCAAAGGTTTTTTTTTTTTAAAGTAACACCTTTTTTTGGTAATACAGTATTCCACGGATAATTACCTCGACAAAAATGCCAATATTTTTGGGTAATTATGCGGGGTAAGCATTAAAACGAATACGCTTAACTACCTCGTTGAGGCAATAAAAGGAATACGTTTAACTACCTCATTGAGGTAATTAAGCGAATTCGTTTAAATACCTCAGTGAGGTAATTAGACGTATTTATTTACAAGATAACTTAACTTTGATGTATGAAAAAATTTCAGAAAGGAATACTATACTGACCTAGTACCATCACCCTGACTTGGAATTTCTCACCCCCCAGATTGGCTGTTGTACTGTGTAACTGATTGACAGCAATATCGAAAAAGTGCATAACAAAAAAAGAAAAACAAAACCATATGATTATTTGAAATAATAATATTTGCCAAAAAAAGTTTAAGAAAATTATTAAACGTATGTAAATAATTTTTAAAATGGGTTAATTTTGTGTTTCATATAGTGAATTGTGCAAGGAACTTATAAATTGCAATAATAATGTGGATTTATTAACTGATTTCATAAAAACAAAAAACATGGTGCTTACTATTAATGAAATTCAAATTGTGAAACAAATCAGTTCGAAAGCGATTTCTTAGTCACTTTTTTAAACGTTGGGCCGAATCTCACAGAAACAAATCATATTTCTGTAATAAATAAATGATATTTGATGAATAAAAAGTTTAAAATGAGTTTAAAAGTTTTCTCATTTTGTTTATACTCAAATAAAATTATTCTTATATTTGTAGAGTGGGTGGGTAAAGGGCGTTGCCAATTTTGATGAAACTTTATATTTTTCTTAATTGAGCTAACCAAAGGCTCAGAGCAAAATTTCAAAAACTTTGGGCCAAAAAAAAATTTGGGTTCTATTGGCGGTGGCTGGAGGGCGTGGCCAATTTGGATGAAACTTTATATTTTTCTTAATTGAGCTAAATAAAGGCTCAGAGCAAAATTTCAAAAACTTTGGGCCAAAAATAAAAAATGTTGGGTTCTATGGGCGGTGGGTGGAGGGCGTGGCCAATTTTGATGAAACTTTATAGTTTTCTTAATTGAGCTAAATAAAGGCTCAGAGCAAAATTTCAAAAACTTTGGGCCAAAAAAAAAAAATTTGGGTTCTATGGGCAGTGGGTGGAGGGCGTGGCCAATTTTGATGAAACTTTATATTTTTCTTAATTGAGCTAACCAAAGGCTCAGAGCAAAATTTCAACATTCTACGAGCACTCCTTATAGTTTTTGCCAGACATTGTATGGACAAATCCCTCTGTGCGCCGCACACTGGGGATTTCGCGGAAAAAAGTCAAATTGTCAACATACTCTTCATGCAATATGCAGTGATATGTTGAAATTTTAGACTAAATGGTACAATCAAATCAAAAAGAATTACTCCGATCTGACTGCCAGTTTTTTTTTATATCCGTCTCAAACTCAGAACTTGTGTGTTTTACCGAACCAACTTAATTTAAACCTTCACAATTAAGTGAAGGTATGCATTTCAAAAATTTGCTCGAGATATGCACAAAATTCTTTGCAAAAACATTTGACTTTTTTTTAATGATTCTCAGAATTAAAAAAAAAAGTAATAAACAAAAGGTTATTTGATTTTTATGATTGCGGTAGCAAAGTAATAAGCGGTAATAATTGTGCGTGGACAATTGAAAGGAAAAAAAGAAAGTGCACTTTTTTAATTATTTGGGGTTTTCCGTTGGCTACCTGTATGATTTTTTTTACAGAAATTCCACCCACATCTATTAGTGCTCATATTTGGAACGTACCTGTCAGTAAAATATTGATCGATTTTTGTCATTCAACAAGTGCTGATGAACGCGAAAAGTACAACCAATTTTTCTCCGGTTTTTTAATTATAAATGAAACTAAGGCCCAAGAGTTTTACGGCAATGGAAAGTTTTTCTATTTCTCATGGGGTTTTATGCTCGAAGCTTCTAAAGTTTGACAAAGACAGAACAAAATTAAAACAGTTTTTGCAACAATTGCACGTTGTCTTAACCGATACTAGAGCATGTGAAATTTTGGATACAATATATAAAAGCTTTTACTATAACTTCAAACAAAGTTGGCAGGATTCTAACCGTACGAAGTCGCGATTTGAAACAAAGAATGCAAATTGGCTTGAAGGCAGATTTACAATTAAGTTTACTGAGGCTGAATGTTCTACCAGTTCTGCACTTGTTCGGCCACGCAAATCGTTTGAGGAGTGCTGTGATCGCGCCAAACGATACAAAGGGGATGAAGTACGTTCTATGTTCCCTCAAGAAGTAATTGATTGTTCTTCTAGTATTTCAAAAACCAACCACAAAATTTGTACATTAAAATTTTGGGGATGTTTACAAAGCTTGAACTTACAAAAGAAAAATACGAGTATCTAATGCATTGGTTACAAAATGAAGGATATAACATACTCGTACCATACAAACAACTCACGAAAAAAAAAAACTAACAGTTATCCTCTAGAAATTTCTATTACTGAAAGTTCAGGCAGTGTACCTCTGCAAAATCTGTTGGATCATACTGCTAAAAGAGTCCTAGAGACCAAATCAGTAAAGGAAATAAATCAAATTGAAAGCGAAAATCTAACAATCTACTATAAATGGGGATGTGATGGGGCATCTGGTCAAAGCGAATACCAACAGAGGTTTTCAGATGATCAAATTTCTGACTCTCATTTATATATGACATCAGTTGTACCACTAAAATTATCATTGAGTGATGACATAAATAAATTAGTATGGAACAACAATAAACCTTCTTCCACACAGTATTGTAGAACACTACAGTTTGCATACGTTAAAGAGGCACCTCAAGTTATACGAGAAGAAAAGAGAAGAGTCGATGAGGAGATATCTCAACTAAAAGAATTTGAGTTAACAGTAAATAATCGTAACTTTAAAGTAAGACATGAATTATATTTTACAATGATTGACGGCAAGACAGCACAATCAGTAGCAGAGACACCAGCAGCATCTTCTTGTTTTATTTGTGGAGCAACAACATCCAAAATGAATAAAATCGAAGAAGTTCAAGCTATGCCCGTAAATGAACAAGCACTGCAATTTGGAATGTCACCACTTCATGCGCGTATTAAGCTGATGGAGTGTCTTGCATGTAGCTTACAATATTGAATTTAAAAGTGGAAGAGTCGACTCAAATACTCGTCCGATAAGAGAAGCCCGAAAATGTTTGATAAAGCGTGAAATTAAAGAGAAAATTGGAATACAGGTTGATACTGTTAAACAAGGCTCTGGTACGACAAATTCAGGAAATACGTCACGAAGATTCTTTGCTAATCCTGCTTTGATTTCCGAAATCACGGGTCTAGATGAAGACATAATCAAGAGGTTTTCAACAATTCTCGAAGCTATAACCATTACCGAGGCACTAGATTCGAAAAAATTTGGTGATTTTTGTCTGGAGACGGCAAAAAAGTTTGTTGCACTGTACGAGTGGTACAATATGCCACCAACACTCCACAAAATTCTGATTCATGGAAAATATATAATTGAAAAGTGTATTTTTCCTATAGGCTTATTATCCGAAGAGGCTCAGGAAAGTCGTAACAAAGACTATAAAAAATATCGCCTTAGACACTCCAGAAAATGCAGTCGAATTGCCACGAACGAAGATATTATGCACCGAATGATGGTAACATCAGATCCCATGATCCCACACTTGACTCCTTCATTTAGCCAGAAAAAGCAAAGTGATATAAGCGACGAAGTTAAGGCTCTTTTAGAATAATAAATTAAAAAGTAGATTTAAAATAAATAATAAATTAAAAAAATCATTTAAATTTTTTGTTAGTTAGGGCTTTTTACATTGTAGGTAACGATATAGATTTCTCTAACTTTCTTTATTTTGATTACTTTTGTGTATTACTATATAAATAAAACTAAATTTGTGATGAAATCATTATATTTTTTGACAAATATATTTTTTTCCTCACCTCCATACAAAAATCCTCAGTGTGCGCCGTTGTAGTCAATACTGTAAATGAGATCACTTTATTTTTCAATCTACCCACTCGACCCATGTTTTTGGTGATGAGGTGAATTCTTACTATTTCATTTGATTTATTAAAAATTAATTCTTTTAAAACTTGACATTCAAAAGTGTTACAAAAGCATCCCGTAAACTAATGCTTTTTAGGGTATCACTTTAGAGTATTCAAAGACAACAAAAAAAAGTAACAAAATAGTAAAATCCTAAAATTGTTTGTTTTCCACTGGATGACCGGCCATAAACAAAAATTGCGTATGAGAAACATTTTTTTTTTTGCTCTTCATCTTCCATCTATTTTTATATTTTACTACTCATTTATGGCTTGAAGTGTGTACTTCTTTTCTTTTCCTCGTCCGAAGTAATCACAAAAATATTGATAGCCAAAGTTTGAATTGGTGTTGGTGTCTTGTTTGTCGTTGCAGTGTATTGGCAACATGAATGTGCACACATGTGCATGCAACATGCAAGTTCTTGTTTTTTTTTTTATAAATTTTACACTACACTCTCTTGTATTTTATACGCATAACTTGGATTTTTTTTGACTTTTCTATTTGTTTTTTTTACGTCTGCCTCTTTGGCAGTCTGGCCAAGATATGCTTCTTCTTCTTGGAGCAGAGCAGAGTCACATCATCCCAGCTGATGCAATGTGCCGATAATTAAATGCAACATATTTTTTTGTATGTTTTGCTGGTTAATGTGTTAAACATGGCGGGAGGTGATGGGAAGGGACGTAAAAAGAAAAACAAAAAAAAAAAAAGCTTCAGTACTCAATAAAAGTAAAAAATTTAAACCAAAAAAACTCGAGCTTAATCTTTCTTTCTATCTATATACATATGTATATAAAAGAGTTGCGTGAGTGACTAACTCATTCATCATCACCCAGCCCAAACCGCTGACCCTAGAAACTTGAAATTTGGACTAGCGATTGGTCACTCGAACCACTAAGACAGGATATTTCGAAATTCGAATGTTTAGGGGGTAAAAACGGAAAAATTCGGTAACCTTATATCTCCAAAACTAAAAGAGATGCAAATTAAAGGTAATACTTATCGTTGTTCTTTAGAAAAATAAGCGGACAGGTGTCTGGTACTTTTTTGAAATTAGGCCCTAATATGAAGTAAACGGGTAAAATCTGAATGTTAGTACTTTTTTGCCATCTTTTTATCTTTTGAACCAATAAACATAGAAACAAAGTTAATATGTACCAAATTCGAAACTGATCAAAAAAATACGTATAATAATTTGGTACTTTTTCGAAATTGGAACATTTAAGGGGTGAAAATCGTAATTTTTTTTGGTACTTTTTTTACAAAACATTTTCTTCCATTCATTGACATATTCGTACTAAATTATAGGCTACCACTACAATACTGAACTTTTTGATACTTTAATGGGGGGAAAATATAGTACCCAAAAACGGAAATACGGGAAATATTACATTTTTCTTTAGCATTTTGGTTCTACTAAAGTAGCGGCTTAAATGCTAGAATTAAAACAAGTTTCAACCTAGAAAAATAAACTTTGGCATAAAAATATGTCCAGAAGAAAGAGGAGACGCTAACGAAGTAGCGGGTGCATGCTAGTATTTTATAAAACAATGTTTTAAACCGAAAAATATCAAATTACAGATAAACTTATAAAAAAAAATGGTCCAAATAAACGACACAAGCAGTTTAACAACAGCAACCATATGCTTTTTTCCATTTTTCATATGTTTGTGCAACTGCTAGTGTGGTTTATTTGTCCCTTAATAAACAAAAAATCTTTGGCACAAAAAAAAAAGGTTTTAGAAAAAATCTCCAAAATCGATAAATGAAGTGAAATGAATAAAATTAGAAAAAATTCGGTGAAATCGAAAAATTAGCATAAATACCACTAACAACAAGAAATGACTTAAATAGAAAAAAAGTTGTTTAAAAAGTGACATCAATTTAATGACGAACGCTACCTTAAAATGTTGCCATATTTTATGCGTCATCTATGGCAACTATGACTACGGTGACATCAATTCTGTGTTTTAATAACATTATTTTCATTTTTAAAAAGTAAAATAAGAAGCGAAAATTCCCGTATCCTATTTGTTTAAATTATTAATTGTGAGTTCTTCTGTTAACAAAGGGGGCGGAATACAACAAACCCCCCAAAAAAAATGGAGCTTCCAACGAAAATCCGGGCCTTGACATTTTTAAATTTTTCGTAAACCCGTCTTACATACATTGCACGATTTTTTGGTCTAAGAAGACCCCTAGTGAAATTTGATGCAGAAAATATTCGTGGAACATTTTAACCCTCGAAAGTCCCGTTTTAGTATACTTTTGTGTGAAAGTTACAAAAATGACAAAATTATCCCTTAAAATGCGTGTCAGAAGGGTAATATATTCTAAGAAAAGAATCGCCATACAATTCTACTGAAGACATCTGAAATAGTATTTTAGCTCAGTAGTACATTAAGTATTATTTTTTTTTTGACTTGTACCAAACGCCTTTTCAAGAAATTCAAAAATTTCAAAGCGCGAAATTTCGAAAATCCGTTTTACATACATTGCACGAACTTTTGATCTTAGAAGACCCCTAGTGAAATTTGATGCAGAAAATATTCGTGGAACATTTTAACCCTCTAAAGTCCCGTTTTAGTATACTTTTGTGTGAAAGTTACAAAAAGGACAAAATTATCCCTTAAAATGCGTGTCAGAAGGGTAATATATTCTAAGAAAAGAATCGCCATACAATTCTACTGAAGACATCTGAAATAGTATTTTAGCTCAGTAGTGCATTAAGTATTATTTTTTTTTGACTTGTACCAAACGCCTTTTCAAGAAATTCAAAAATTTCAAAGCGCGAAATTTCAAAAATCCGTTTTACATAAATTGCACGAACTTTTCGTCTTAGAAGCCACTTAGTAAAATTTGATGCAAAACATATTCGTGAAACATTTTAACCCTCTAAAGTGCCGTTTTATTATACTTTTGTGGGGAACTTAAAAAAAGGACAAAAATTACCCCTAAAAATAAGTGTTAGAGGGTTAATACATTCTTAGAAAAGAATAGCTATAAAATTCTACTGACACGTCTGAAATAGTATTTTAGCTCAGTAGTACATTAAGTATATATTTTTTTTGAATTATACGAAACGACTTTTTAAAAAATTTTAACATTTAAGGGGCCGATATTTCGGGAACACGAGCTAACTTTTCAAAACCCTTTGGCAGATTTGCTCTACCAATAGTCTAGTTTCATTTCGCGTTGCGAGTATTGAGGTTTTTTTTTGTTGCACAGTGTTATTAGTAGCAAACAAATTAGAGCCAACTTAACTATAATATGGTTAACGTTGGCAACAATATCGTTAAATTAATCACAATATGTTTAAAAATTGTCGTTAAAAATAGTTTTGTTGGAGGGGACCATATTGCAAAATGTTTTGCAAAAAAGAAGAAAAAGAAAGATATTACAATTTTTTTTTATTTTTACCTCCCCTTAAAATTCCCTCACCGAACTCCAACTCTGTCTTATTTAACAATGCAAAAGTTGTTTATTTATTTGTTTGTTAGTGTTGTTAACTTTTTATTTTCTTTTTTTTATAAGGCAATTGAGGTTTTAAGCTTAAACATTTATGACTTTCAATAATAAAAAAAAAAAATTAATGAAAAAAACAACAGAAAACAGCACAACTCTTTGGAGCTCCTGTTGAAAATTACGACTTCTTCAGCACTGATGATAATGTTGTGGCATTTTCCAATGCTGGTGCTGCTTTTTTAATGATTTTTCTACGTTTTTTCTCTTTGCGTTTTTATGTTTCTGCGTAAATGTGCATATTTTGCGACATCTTAAGCTTTAAGTCTATTATAATAATGATTGTAACAAAAATCTTAAAAACGAAAAAAAGAATTGGGGATTTTTTCCATTATTCAATTTCTATTTCCCTGGTTGCGTTTGTTGCTCAACCGTTATTTATAGATTTTTTTAGGAAAAATAATTTATTTTTTATTTGTTAAACACCACATTTTTCAAGTGTCACCTTTTGTCTGACCGTACGATCAGATCACATTTGAAACACAGAAATAAAGAAACTTTGGAGTTTTGGTTTTTTTTTTTTATTAGCGAGAGACTTGCAGGAGTAGAGTTTTATTGTTAGGAAATATTTCCACTCTTCATCATAATTTCTTTTATTTTTTTTGATTTTTTTCTTATTTTGTTGCCTTTTATGGCAAAAAAAAAAGTTTATTACAGTAGCGGGTCACTATGACAACTTTCTATTTGCATGCGACTTGTTGGCTGGTGGGTTGCTTGATGGAACTGTTTGACTCCTTGTGCTGTGTGTTTGTGTCGTTATTGTCCCAAGGATTGATGGATGTCAATTGCTTGAATATGAGAAAATAAAGAAAAATTGACAGGAAAAAATCATTATTGATAATATTTGACTAAATTTGAATATGCATTTAAATCAAATTAAAAAAAAAAAGTTAAATTGGCAAACGTTAAAGAAGAATGTCAAATTTGAAATGCATTTAAGAAATGTCAAAAAAAAAAAAAAGAGTTTTAATAGGAATTTCAATTAATTTTTAACAATGCAAGAAGAAATGTTATAAATCCCATTAAAGAAATTTTTTTCCATTGATTCCTAATAGGAACGACCCATAATCTTTAAGTTAATGACAGAAAAGTACTTTTTTGCTAAAATAAATATTTTTTTTTTTTTTTAAATAGGACTGTTTCGCATAATTCTCTTTGCGTGTGAAGACAGATAACTTCTTTAAAAATTTACTTTGTATGTTAAATAAATCTCATCGTAAAAACTTTTTTTGGGAAAATAACTTTTTATCGCATAAAGTCATTTGCTGTAAAAAAAGGTACTTTTTGAGTAAAAAGCTTTTTTTAATGTTGCGTTGTTACGTTTTAAGCAGTATTTATCCCTGGATGGTTACTGTTCGTCGAATCGACGAAGCTCATTTACATTTTATCAAATAACTTTTTTATGTTTACTCAAATTACGCTCCACCACAATTAGTTGTGAAGAGGGTATATTAAGTTTGTCATTCCGTGTGAAACTTTTTTACTATTCATCTCAGACCCCCTAAAGTATATTTATTCTGGGTCCTTGAGTAATTCTAAGTCGATTAAGCCATGTCCGTCTGTCTGTCCGTCTGTTGAAAACACGCTCACTTTCGAACAACTCAAATAAATGAACAAACTTGGTGCCAAATTGCTTGTAGTTATCCTAAGCAGTTTGGGATTGAAATCCAGCAAAATCGGTTCAGTAGGACCAGAGCTATGAATCAAAATGTGGAACCACCACCTAAAAAAATTGATAATTTTGTTACAAAAAATAACATAAATAATGGAACAAGGCACGGAATGAGATAAGATTTCGCAAAAATTTGTTTTATTTGACTGGAAATCACGCTGTTAAATTTCGTGAAGATCCGTCCATAATTTAGCCTAAGCCCCATATAAACACTACTCCCGGAAAACAGTTTAGTACGTTTTAACACTATCGTAACAAAATTTGGTACGTCATAGTTTCTTAGGACTAGAAATAACACTGTGAAATTTCGTGACGATCGGTCCATAATTTACCTTAGGCCCCATATAAACCCTACTACCGGAAAACAGTTTAGTACGCCTAAAACCGTAAAAAAATGCAGTCATAACAAATTTTGGCTCGTCACAGTTTTATAGGACTATAAATGATACTGTGAAATTTTGTGAAGATCGGTACATAATTTACCCTAGGCCCCATAGAAACCCTACTCCCGGAAAACAGATAAGTACACCTAAAACCATAATTAATAATGCTATCATAACAGAAATTGGTACGTCACAGTTTTAAAGGACTAGAAATGACGCTGTGAAATTTCGTGATGATAGGTCCATAATTTACCCTAGGCCCCATATAAACCCTACTACCGGAGAACAGTTTAGTCGCCTAAAACCATAATTAATAACAAATCGTCACAGTTTAAGATAATAATAACATCATACAGATATTACTCCTTAAACATTCGAACTGTCGGTGGAGGGTATCATAGTGGAGGTATATAGCACTCTAACTTGGTTTTTAATAAAATGCTCAACTAAAAATGTTTTTATCAAGATTTTTGTATGACGTGCTAAATTCCCAATTTTTCATATTTGATAAATACACTGAAATTTATTGTTGAGGGAAAGCTAGCTTCTATGCGCATTTCACTGGTTGCTTAGGCCATATCATCAGGAAACCTTTTCCAAAGATTTTAGAAAAGCTAAAAATATTATACAAATAAAACCCTAAAGCGAATAAGAATTTTAAACACTCAAAGTCTTACTTGTAACAATATCAAAGCTTAAACAAAACACCAACAATAAACAGTGAGTTTATCTTTTCTTACATATCCCTGTTGATTTTTTATTTTAAAAAATCGTTTTCGCTAGATATTTTTTTTTTTAATTTCGTCGATTCGACGAACGGTAACTTTAATCTACCGAAATGACGAGTAACCTTTCAGGGCTAAATTATTTCCCAGAGTAGGATTTTCATGGGGCCAATGGTAAATTAAAGATTTATCTTCATGAAATTTCGCAGAGTGCTTTCTAATCTTAAAGTTTACTGCAATAGCATTATTTTGTGGGTTGTGGGCCTACTAAATAACGATTTTCCGAGATTGGTTTTAATATATATCTTCACAAAATTTAACAGTGTGATTTCTAATCGTATAAAACTGTGACAGACTAAAATTTATTACAATAGCGTTATTCGTTACGCTTTACCACGTACTAAAGTGTTATCCGAGAGAGAGAACTTTATATGGGGCTTATGGTAAATTATGCACTGGTGTTCACAAAATTTTGTGGTGTGATTTTTAGCCTAAATGCACCACTAGATTTAGCGAACTCTAGCATAGTGTAACCGTTCTTATAGCAATAAGTGCATTCAGCCGCTGTTTATGTTAGTTTTGGTAAAAAATTTATTAATGTCTTAGAATGGTTGTTTCACATTTTGATTTAGGACTCTTATCCTACTAAAACGATTCTGGATTTTAATCCCAAACAGCTTTAAGCTAGTTTACAATATCTCACAAGTCTTACGTAATCCATAATACTTTGTGAGATAGAAATCTAATGAGTTTTGTTGCGACTGTCAGAAAGTCTAATTTAACATGACAGTTTGTGCTCACACCATCACACAAAGTATAAACACTCACACATGAAATAAAAAAATGCAACCCTGAACCAATGAAAAGTATTATTGTTTAGAAATTTTTCAAAAAACGATGAAGTCGTATGGGATGTCAAACTTTTTTCATAATACTTGTCATTTTCGTGACACATTGCATTCATACTTTGTCATATGACTTGAGTTTTTGGCATGTATTAATACAATGTATAATTTTACATCAATATTGTTCTTTTCTCTTAGATGTATAGACAGGCGGGCATGGCAAAGCCGATTTAGAATTATTCAATAACCCAGAATTGATATGCTTTATGGGGTCTTAGATGAATATTAAAAAAGTTTCACATGAAATAACAAACTTAGTATACTCCCATTCAATCACCACTGGTGGTCAGGCGCGGATTCAGGGGGGGGGGGAATAAGGAAATTCCCCCCCCCCCCGCCTAAATTATAAAAATATGCTTTGTTTATTGCGATAATACAAGAATTTCCAATAATAATAATTTTTTTAATGTACAAAATTTTTGGAAACCCCAGCAAGGTTTTTTTTTGTTTTGTTTTATTGAATCTCTAACGAAATTTTCTATAAGTATGTTTTGATTTTTATTGAATCTCTAACGAAATTTTCAATAAGTATCCAAATCTTAATCCTAATCGTTATTTATTCGATATTTCCAATGAAACATCTAGTTTACCGTATTCAAATACTTGTTATTGTACATTCAATCCCAGCAGGTGCCATCTATGCATATCCAAAGACTAAACGTTTGACTTCCCAGCAAAAACTTACATTGCAAAGTAATGAGTTTAAAAGCTAATATAAAGACTCTTCACTACTTATACATTATCATTTTAACTCATTATTTTAACACGGTGATGTCATTGGAGGCAAGTACTTACCACCCTCGCTTACAAATAGGGAGTTAAATAAGTCATTACAACATTCGCTTACAAATAGGGAGTTAAATAAGTCATTACCACATTCGCTTACAAATAGGGACTTAAATAACTTATTACTCCGATGTCACCAAAATTACAACTAACATGTAATGACTTAAAAAAAATTTTTTTTTTATTATTTTTTTTTAATTATTTTTTTTTCTATTTTTCTTATTTTATTTTTTTTCTATTTTTTCTTATTTTATTTTACTTTGTTTTATTTTTTATTTTTTTTTCTGTCTCTGGTGGGATTCGATCGCTCAACCTCGGTGCTGATAGACTAGCCCACTACCATCTAGTCTACCGGGGCAGTATAGTTTCTAGATAAAAAAACTATGTTTTTTACTCAATTAAGAGCGTAAATATGAGATTAAATTGTCCATAATAACAATAAAAACGTTGATTGAATTTTGGTGAAAGTTTTTGTTTCATTACTATAATGACATTTTTATTGTCATAATGAAAATTTAAATTTATGAAGGCAATTATTGAAATATGTTGCTTTTATAAAAAAAATTTTTTAATTCATAAAATTAATGGCATAGATCTAACATTAGATGTATGAAATAATTAAATCTTACATTTTTTAAGTAACAATTAAACATTTTTTTTAAGGAAACTATAATTTTGTATTAATTTATGAATATAGTTATGTTTGTATATTGTTTTTTTATGTTCCCAATAAAAATTTTTTGTTTAACTTGGACAAACTTAAGTTTTCATATATCCAATGAAAATTTTTAACGCAATTACGAAATCCAATGAAGCGATTTTAACGAAAATACTTCATTATAACTATGAAATTCCATTTAGACAATGAAAATTTTCATTTACCCAAGGAAAATTTTTTTTATGAAAATGATTCATTAAATATATGAAGCATTTTTCTTTCAGTGTAATAAAAAAAAAAAAAACAAATTGTAAGAATAAATATTTAAAACAAATTTGTATTAGATTTGAAAAAAATTAAACCGTAGATGCATTTTATTATGAATGAATTATAAATTTCGTTAATCAACTCATACACAAGTACACTGAAAGAAAAATGCTTCATATATTTAATGAATCATTTTCATAAAAAAACTTTCCTTGGGTAAATGAAAACGTTCATTGTCTAAATGGAATTTCATAGTTATAATGACGTATTTTCGTTAAAATCGCTTCATAGGATTTCGTAATGACGTTAAAAATTTTCATTGGATATATGAAAACTTAAGTTTGTCCAAGTTAAAAAAAAATTTTTAATTGGGAACATAAAAAAACAATAAACAAACATAACTATATTCATAAATTAATAAAAAATTATAGTTTCCTTAAAAAAAATGTTTAATTGTTACTTAAAAAATGTAAGATTTAATAATTTCATACATCTAATGTTAGATCTATGCCATTAATTTTATGAATTAAAAAATTTTTTTTATAAAAGCAACATATTTCAATAATTGCCTTCATAAATTTAAATTTTCATTATGACAATAAAAATGTCGTTATAGTAATGAAACAAAAACATTCAATCCACTTTCAATCAACGTTGTTATTGTTATTATGGACAATTTAATCTCATATTTACGCTCTTAATTGAGTAAAACACATAGTTTTTTAATACAAAAACTACACTGCCCCGGTAGACTAGCTGGTAGCGAGCTAGTCTATCAGTACCGAGGTTGAGGGATCGAATCCCGCCAGAGACAGAAAAAAATTAAAAATAAAATAAAGTAAAATAAAAAAAAGAAAAGATAAAAAAAAAAATAATTAAAAAAAATAATATAATTAAAAAAAAAAAAAAATTTTTACTTTATTTAAAGTATTCATCCAATGAATAATATTCATAGATCTAATGTAATGTTTCATTAAATCCTTTTAATGAAACAGGTTTCATCGATACATCGAAGCGCTGCATAGGTTCCTTTCTAATGCAATTTTTCATGGGATTAATGTCAAAATTCATTGGTATTGCGAAGAAAATTCTTTCAGTGTACTTAGGTATCAGATTATATGTCAGCCATTACTAAACTACTTCTATATAATGCAGATGGTATGAAGTAGTCATTGAAAAGTAAGTGGTTCAGTAATGACAAGTCATTACCAAGTTTTTGCTGGGTTGTTAATGCGTGAGGTTGAATTATTAATAAGCCTTAGTAAATGCAATATTTATGAATGTATGTGTTATATGAATCAAAAATCTATTCGATAATTTTTGACGAAAGCACGGATTTGTCGGGGTAAAGCCAGATTTCCTTATCTTTAAGATATTTCAACATGACAAAAAAAGGTTTTTTAGGGAAGAACTTATTGGCTTTATTGTAAACGCATTTGAAGAGGCTTCAAAGGATATTGATGACGTTGATGTGTCAATTGATGCGAAGGCACTATCATCAATAGTTCTTAAAGCTTTGACAAATTTTGGACGTCACCAAAAAAATATGTAGGAGATGGAACAGATGGGTGTCCTCTGATGTCAGCAGAAAATGGAGCTGTTAAACAACTCTGGAAATCGCGGCAAATGCGAAACAAACGCCTTGCTATTCCCATAAATCAAACAACTCATTTTCTAAAAGCAATAAAGCGCCATTAATACAAAAATTTGTATCATTTGTAAAAGAAATGGCAAAATTTTTTTAATATAATGATCCCAAGCGAAACACAGTTTTAGCAAAGTATTTGGGAGCCAAACTCTCTACATTATGCGAGACAAGATGGATGGACCGTCACAACTCAATTTTACACTTTGCAACAAGTGTATATCATATAGTAGAAGCTTTGGAAAAATATCTGAGTGGAAAGGTAGTATCTCTCTAGGATATCAAGGAACTCACTTTGTACTTTTGAATTTATTAGCGGAATATACATTTTGATACTTATTGTGACACAGCCACTTAGTATCATTTAATAAAAGAAAGGTATAGATCTGCAAAAAGGGTCAAGCCTTATCAAAACAATTCAAAGCGATTTTTGAAAAAGTTAAAGTTTTTTGCGTTCATTCGAGGTTCCAATCGAAAAGTCAAGATTGAACGAAATAATCACATCAAAAATGTTGAAGATTTCTACCGAGTTGTAGGTTACATTCCTCTTAATGAATTTATTTTGGAAGATCTCAAAACACCTTTCCCAATAGATATCCTATATGTATTGAACATACCTAAACTTCTACCTCAAAGTGTAATCAAGTCATATACAGATACAAAACTGTTTAAACCACAACTAGCTGATGAGCTGATTATATTTGATAAAAGAGATAAAGCACCTACTAACATCTAAACTTGAGCCTGAACTGTTACATTGGCAACAAACATGTGTATAAACTGTGATGAAGATATCTACCCACATCTAAGAAAAATATTTCAATGCTCGTCAGTAATGCTACGAGCGAGAGGTCATTTCCTACCCTTCGTCGAATAAAAACATGGCTCAGATCAACAATGACAGAAGATTTACTGTGCTGTCTAAATTTGCCTCACAATGAAATCATAAATTGCTTATTTAAAAAGATTAATGTATATTGAACTGATCTTATATTTTATTAAACATTTTTGTTGAGTTTTTTTTTTAATATAATTATATTAATATACACCAGTCAAAACTACTCCACAGACTCGCGAGCAGTCAATAATTGTATTTTTCACACACACACGGTCGGCAATTCACATGTATACAACAACTTTGTTCGGGCCACTCCATAGTCTCGCGATGCAGTCAATAATCGTATTTTTTACACAGACACGGTCGGCAATTCATATGTATACAACAACTTTGTTTGTTGCTTGGTTATCACTGATATACACTAGTGCTGGGATACTATCGATATTTTCTACTATCGATATTTATCGATAGTTCACATTTCACTATCGATATATCGACTGAATGTTTGTTCTTGTTCAGCAAAGGTTAGGTTAGGTTAAATGGGTAGCCGTCACGAAGACGACTCACTTGGGTCCTTATAGCGGTCCCTTTGTGATACCCCTAGCCAGTGACAAGGGTCAGCCAGTATCCACCAGACTATTCCCCAGAGGTCACTGAAGTCTCGAACCACCCCGATTTCCTGCAGAACAAGGAGATCGATTTCAGTCCCGCATTGTGCAGCAAAACTTAAACTAGTTTTTTATCAGGCTACAGTTCGTTGTTTTAATCACTTTATTGAACGTATGAGACGTATGTTTATACGCACGTTATTTCTGTGGTTTTCATGGGCAACCGCGTATGTCTATTTTTTCGATTTTGAAATGCTGATGCTTTATTGCTTAATTTTAAGCGCTCTTTATATTTTTAAAAAAATTTTTAAAAACAGATAGAACCATTCCGATGTTTTAACTCAATTACAAAGTTCAAAAGGTGCAATATCTAACCCATAGTTTGATCTAGAATGGTTTTTTTCGGCTCTCCTGAAAAATTTTATTTTAAGACATACGCGGTTGCCCATGAAAACCACAGATTTTAGATGACAGTTTTTTAAAAATTGATAAGAACCTTTCTAAAGGAACCGAAGTAACTGCGACTATAAGATATTCTATTGCAACTTTAAATAATTTTCTAAATTGGTTTTGATTCTCAACCCAAAAAGGTAATCAATCTAGCGGACTTATCCTCTAATGGTCGTTCATTGTTTTGTCTTATGCTCCCAATTGCAATTGCATTTGGATTTGCATTACAAAAATATTTGACATTTCAGTCCCTATAATTATATTATAAACATGTACAACTTTCGACTTAAAGGCCTTTAATAAGCAGTAAAAAGCACAGCTAAGCAATCCATACCAATTTGCCATTCTTGTTGTTTGTATTCATTGCTGTAATTCAGCGCGAATTAATAATAGCAAGTAAAAGTTTGCGGCAAGAAACTGTGCGTATTGCTGCTGTTAGATGTCTTCATAGCTGTATTTTAAATAATAATAATATCGATATTGATATTTTTCCTATCGATATTTTCGATATTTAAAGACTATCGATATATCGATATTACTATTAGATAGTTTCCCAGCAATAATATACACACATATTGGCCCATATTCATAGTCAAAAATATAATCGACTTTAAGTAAAACCGGCTTTAAATGGATTTCAATAACATTGAAGTCGACTTTATTTTTGACTATGAATATGGGCCATTATTTTTAATAAACTTTTAAAAACAAATTTTTTACTTTTTTGTATCATACAAAATTTGCCTCCCCCCGTAATGCTCGTGCTGGATCCGCGCCTGCTGGTGGTCGAGGGTATAATAACAATACAGATGATAGAAAATATAAGAAAATTATAGATGTAAAAAAATTGCCAGAATGAAAATCTTAAACAAGGGATTAAACAGATGGAATATTTGAAATTCATCAATGCCCACCATGGTGGTACTGCATATTAGACAATGAACAAAAGCGTTTGTTACACAAATTTTAAGCAAATTAAGGCAAATTATTTAAGAAATAAAACCCAGGTGGGGAAATGGCAAGACGAAGGTTTAATAAATCTTAGCAATGACTTGAATATTAAAAATCACTAAAATAGAATCAAATTGGGTGCCCCGGCAGGCAGGTTGGTAGTGAGCTAGTCTATTATTATAAGAGGCTCTGGTTAGCTTCACTACAAAGGTTGATAAAGTAAGAATTGTATTGAATTTGAAGTTAAGCTCTAAAATTGAAAAGAAAAATAGTAAAAAAGGCAAACAAAAAAATTATTTATGTAAATGAAAAAAATAAAAATAAAAAAAAAAAATGGCGGTAAAATATGAGAAGATTTTCTGCCTTTTAAAATAATTTTATTTAGTTTTGAATGAAAATTTTATGTTGAAAAATGTTGAAAAAAATAAAAGATGCATAATATTGTTGTGGCTAAAATTTGCAAACGGTTTCTTAATGCAAAATGTGTGTAGTTGCAAAAAAAAATTGTTGCTCTATTATGAACCCCAAGTAAAATTGTTTCTTTGATTGTGCACGAAGCTTCAAGCTTCGACAAGATTCTTCCTTTTTCTTCTTTGAACATGAAAATGATTCATGTCATGTAAACGACAGGTTTTTTATTTTGAATAGTCGTGCGTTTGCATGTGTGCTTTTTTGATATTGAAAACAATAACAAAATTTAACAACGTTTCTTTTCCCCACGTCCCTCTCGCCTATAAAGTAGCAATCATGTCAATAAGACATGAGCCGTTTGAACACAGACTAACTAAAGTTCATTTTAAAAGTTGAGTCTACTGCTACTTCATAACAGATTGTATCAAGGCGAATTCATAGTGGTGACCGCATCATGAGATAAGCATAACTCTATCTATCCCTTTTTATTAAAAATACTATGTATTTTGTTTTTGTAAAAATTTAGAGTGAATGTACACAATTGCTTTAGAAGGTAAATCTTCTTCCTGTATTGCAAATTTATTGTGGCTCCACTTATTCCTTACGCCTTTTTAAATCTTTGTTTTTATATTTTATATTCACTATTTATGGTTTATAAAATTGAAATAAGTTTTTTCAATTCTTTAACTATTTTAACTTAGTTTTTTACGAAATGTAAAAAAGCTTGAAATTCAGTAGGTATACAAACAAAAAAATAAACAATAACCAGATGACTCGAAAATGTCACCTGTATGAATTCGCTTTGGTTTGTTTGAATCTATAAATGACGTCTATAATAATTTGTATTTAGTTTTGAATGAAAATTATAACAAAATGCAAAATGCGTAACATTGTTCTGAGCAAAATTTATACCCTTTTTCTCGATTAAAGAAGTGTTTGGTTGTGAAGCAAATTCTGGCTTTATTGTGAACACCACTTGCAAATGTTGTTGCCATTGTGAACCAAGCCTTAATGTTACATTTTCTTTTGAAATCGTTGTGTTAAAAAAAATTATATTAAGAAACAATTTTTAAACGATTCGATACCATTGAAAAGTGTTCCACAAATTATTTTTTTTGCCTTATAATGACCTTGTCAAGTAATTTGTTTATATTTCTACCTGTAATAAACTTTCAGAAGCACACAACCATATCCTGTCTTTTAAAGCATTCAATAACCTTTTACTCGTTTAAGTTCTTTCCGATTGCCAAAACCCTGTCAAGTTATTAAAGTTTTAATGGTTGACTCAATATTGGCGTACATTTTTAAAACGCTAAAAGTAAACTTTTTCACTTCGTCATAATCCAATAAGTTTTTTTTTGTATTATATTCTTTGTGAATTATAAAAATAATGATTGTTGTTGTTCTGTTTTCCATTCTTATGCAACTAAATGTACTTGAGTTGATGGCAGGAAGAAGAAAAACATCCTTGCAAAGTAATAGGCCTACTTCAGTACTCACTAACATCTTATTGATTTTTAACTATGAAAACAAATTTTTTTATTCGCATTGAAATGGTGGGGGTCTTTTTAGTTTTATATTTTTTTTCTGGTTTTTATATTTTATTTAGTAAAATAAAATTTAATATAAAAAATATTATTGGTGCCATGACGTGCTTAAAACTTTTTTTTAGACTAAATATTTAACACTGAGCGAAAGGAAGTGTTAAGAACTCTTTTTAAGCTTTACAAATCACCAAAAGTACTTTTTTCTGATATTTTCCTTTTTTTAGTCTTGAAATTTTATATTCATTATTCTGATATTTTGTTTTCATTTTCAGCTGTTTTGCTAATTATTTGCACTAATTTTTTTTCTCTTTTTTCACTTTCTTTTTGGTCGAATATCTTAAGAAAAAATAGAAAATTTATACAAAAATTATTATTATTTTTTTTTACTTCTGGACTACTTTTTTGTTTTAACAAAAAGAGACATTTTTAAAAAAGTACTTTAAGGTCCTATTTAAGAAATTATATAAAAGTAATTTTAAAAAGGCAGTATTTTGCATACAATGTACAACCTTTTTTCAACAAAATGACAATGATTGAACATTTTTTTAAGGCTCGGGGTAGAGAACAACCAAAATTCTTGTTTCAACAAGAAGGAGCCTTTTTAACAAAAATAGACTTTTTTAAAAAAGTACTTTTGATAACAAAAAGGTCATATATAAAAAATTCATATTTTTGCTTTACAAAAAAAAAAAAAAATTATACCAAAAGTAATTTTTAAAAGGCAGTATTTTGCATAAATGTACTTTTTATGAAAAAGTAATTTCTTTTTTTAACAAAATGGCAATGATTGAACACTTTTTAAGGCTCAAGGTAGAGAACAACCAAAATTGATGTTTGTACAAGATGGAGCCTTATTAACAAACAGAGACTTTTTTAAAATAGCACTTTTTTTTTTGGATAAAAGTACTTTTGAAAACAAAAAAGGACTTTTTCACAAAAAGGTCCTCCCATTAAAAAAACTCTTATTTCAAAAAAAAAAAAAAAAAAAAAAAAAAAAAAAGTAATTTTGAAAAGGCAGTATTTTGCATACAAGTACTTTTTTTCAACAAAATGGCAATGATTGAACATTTTTTAAGGCTCGAGGTAGAGAACAACCAAAATTGTTGTTTCAACAAGATGGAGCGTTTTTAACAAAAAGAGACTTTTTTAAAAAAATTCTTTTTTTTTATAAAAGTACTTTTGATAAGAAAAAAGTACTTTTTCACAAAAAGGTCCTCCTATTTAAAAAATGCATATTTTTCTTTTACAAAAAAAAAATTTATACAAAAAGTAATTTTGAAAAGGTAGTATTTTGCATACAAGTACTTTTTTTTAACAAAATGGCAATGATTGAAAATTTTTTAAAGGCTCGAGGTAGAGAACAGCTAAAATTGTTGTTTCAACAAGATGGAGCCATTTTAGCATAAAGAGACTTTTTTAAAAAATCACTTTTTTTTTTTGGATAAAAGTACTTTGTTAACAAAAAAGTACTTTTTCACAAAAAGGTCTTATATAAAAAATGCACATTTTTCTTTTACAAAAAGTGATTTTGAAGAGGCAGTATTTTGCATACAAGCACTTTTTTTTATAAAAAAAGTACTTTTTTTTAACAAAATGGCAATGATTGAACATTATTTGAGGCTCGAGGTAGAGAACAATCTAAAATTGTTGTTTCAACAAGATGGAGCCTCATCTTACAAAGCTCGTCCACCTCGGTCCTTTTTTTGGTGATCATAACGTTACTTCTGCGCCACCATAAACAAAAGGAAAATAAAAAAAATTATGCAAAAAGTACAATTTTTACAATAAATGTATTGTTTTACTATAAGGAAAATCATTTTTTATTTGAAGCTCATTTTTTGTAAACATAGGTTTTTGGAAATAGTATCTACCGTCTTAAAAAAGCTAACATTTTTATAAAAAGGAACCAAAAAATATTTTTGTTAAAGTATAAAATGTTAAAAACACTTTTAAACATAAAGTGTCTTCATATTTAAATTTTTTACAAAAAAGTTCCTTCTGACAAAAATATGAATTATTGCAAAAAAGTACTATTGTATATAAATTTTTATAAATAAATTCCTTACTCCTTAACATAAAAGATTAAAAAGAAGTTTTTTTTTTTGTAAAAAGTATGTGATAGAAAGATATTTTTAAATTTGTACCATTTTACACAATATTTCTTTTTTTACAAGAAATTATTGTAATTAGTATTGTGGTTATTTTGTTGAACTATTTATGGTTTTTAATCCAAATTTTTAATATTTTTAATTAGGCTTAAGTTCATGAAATTTAATTTTTATTAAATTATTTTTATGAAGAAAGGAATTTTACAACATGAAAATTAATTAAAATTGTTATTGATAATCTTTCATTCTTGACGTGGCTCGGGCACGAACCCTGGCCGGCAGGTTACCATGACATGTTTCGATCGCAACCACTCGATCTCCTCAGATGGATTTGCCGTCTTACACTCGCAGCCATCGACGACTGCTGACGTCACTAGTCAAACATCAATCCTTAAACCAAATTGTATTTTAACATTTGGTAGATCGAAATTTGCTTTCCTGAATGATTATCCATTTTAATTGATTTTACATGTTTTTTTCCTTTACTTGTGTTTTTTCGTACTTTCGTCAAGAATTTTTCTTGAAGTCCAAGTACAT
Source organism: Pollenia angustigena (assembly GCA_930367215.1). NCBI lineage: Eukaryota > Metazoa > Arthropoda > Insecta > Diptera > Polleniidae > Pollenia > Pollenia angustigena. The sequence goes on from OV884056.1 coordinate 18,217,172, forward strand.
TTTTTTTGTTTTTTCTCTTTGTCTTTCTCTTTTTCTGTTGACCTTTTTCAGCACAACTTGAAGGACAATTGTACACATAGAGCTCGTGCCTTAGCTTTTAACAATAATTAGTATTGTGGTTATTTTGTTGAACTATTTATGGTTTTTAATCCAAATTTTTAATATTGTTTTAAAAAGAATCACTTTTTTACTAAAAGTACCCTTCAATAAGCACTTTTTAAAGAATACGTTGTTCTTTCAAAAAAGTATTTTTTCAATAAAGGACTTTTAAACAAAAAAGTACCATTCTAAGAAAGAGCAAATTTGATCAAAAAATTACTTTTTCTTAAAAAGTTACTTTTATGCCAAAGAAATCGTTCGTTTTTTACTAAAAACTTCTTTTCTAAAATTTTACAAAAGGTACCTTACTTCCGTTAATGTACTTTCTCTCAGTTCCTTTAATTCAAATTTTTTTATGCAGCAAAAGAAAACAACTAAAAATGCTACTCCTATTTATTGTTGTAATTTTGTATTTTTTAGAAAAAAACTTTTTGTTTATTATTTTTTCTTGCTGATTCCGCGATTTTTCTGCGCAATTAGTGCTTTTTGTTTTTTAACTTAAAATCAGGGTTTAGTTTGGAAATGTGAACATTGTTTTGTGGCCATTAAGATTGAGCATTTTAACGTCTTTGTCTGGAATTACGTATGAAGTTGCGAAAAATCTAGCAACTTTAGACGACCATGGCCCTAAAAAACTTGCAGATTACAGTACACTCAAGACGGCTGCGGCGCACTCCTGATCGTATTTAAAGTTATTCTTTCAATAAAACCAAGTTTTCATTTCAGGTTTGTAATTTCAACATATTTTTCTTCTTTTAGCTTTACTTTTAAACATTTTACCGCTTAATATAAAATTAAGCGCTTTCTGGAAGTGAAGTTTTGGGACATGTTGAAAAAAAGTTGGCAACATTAAGTAATTCACCACAATAAATGCACCTACAAACTTAAACCCTCCAGTACTTTCTTCACTTTTTGACCTGCCATTGAGAAAGTACTCGACATACGGCAATAACTGTATAAATTTATATTAGTGTGTGCTTAAATGTGAGTAAAAGGAAATCTTTTGCAATCAATTGCCATAGAAGATTGACTAGAACGAATAGAAAGAGAAAAAACACAACTCTATGATTGTGTTAGTAAGAAATGTGTTTACTTTGTTCTTTTTCACTTCACACGTACGGAATTTTGAAAATGCATTTTTATTTTCTGTTGAGGGAGTTTCCGTTCTAGCCAATCTTCTATATCTATAACATAGTGCACACATATACCCCCACACCCTCTTCTGCCCGGTAGCAAAAGATTAAAAAAACAACAACGATGTTTTAACTATACTCTTTGTATAACCTCCACCACCAAAGGTCATAAATGAGGGTATACTAAGTTTGTCATTCCGTTTGAAACTTTTTTAATATTGATCTAGGACCTAAGTATATAAATATATATTTTGGGTCCTTAAGTAATTCTAAGTTGATTTAGCCATGCCCATGTCTGTTCGTCTGTTAAAAACACACTCACTCAAAAGAAAAGAACCATATTGATGTTAAATTGTTTCATGTTCTCTTAAGAACTCTGAGATTGAAATCAAGCGAAATGGGTTCTGCAGGAAGAGAGATATCATTTCTAATGTGCACCAGCCACCCCAAAAAATTGATATTTCTGTAAATAAAAAAACTAGAATTATTTGGTGGCGGAGACACTCACTTTTGTTTTTTTTTGAACAAACTGCCGTTTCATACACCATTTTCGAGAAAGTAAGGTAATTGCTTTAGATATCATGGCTGTCAGATATGGCGATTTCTCGCCAAACGTGGCGATTTTGAATCGTGTTTGGCGATGGGATTTCCCATTTGGCGACTGGCGACTTTTATGGCGATTTCTGATATAATTAGCGATTAACTTGGCTATTTTTACCATTTATATTATTTTGGAGATTTTGTTTAACAACTCGTCATTTTTTGTTATCATTACCCCGGGTCTCCACGCAGCAATATTTATTGCGGCAAACGTCAAATTTTATTGCTCAATAAAATTTGCGACGTATAGACCGCATATTGCCATGAGTGGCAATCCATTGCGCAATGATTGCTCTTCTTATTGCTTGAGCAATTATAGCTTAGCAATCTGCTGTCAAATCAGTTGTAATTTATCTGACATTTCATTTCTCTGTACGGTTGGTTATTTATTAGTGTGTTTATTTATTAAAAAAGCAAGTGAAAAAATACTTCAACAAAATACAGAAAAAGATTTTATATATTATATTTTTAAATAAACGTCAATATCAACAAAAGCAAACGACGAATTTGTTTTTTTTTTTTTTGTATATTTTTATTTGCTCAATAGAACAATACAAGTTTTAGGTTTTTTTCATACGCAAATAAACAAAAAAAGCAATACAAAACACAGCTACCACAATTACAATTAATTATTTTATTAATTTAATTAATTAATTTAAAAAAGCAAATTTAACAATCACTTCAAAACACAACATAAAACATTTGTTATAAATACAGCCACAAAACTTTATACAACTACTCGAGGTGAAAATTGCAAATTTATGGCAAAGCAATAACAAGTGTTCTCCAGCAATATAATCAGCAATCATTTCTCCATTGTTCTGTCATTGTTCTGCCGACGTTATTGCTTGTACTTAGCAATAAAAATTGCTACGTGGAGACCCAGCGTTACTAATAGATAAAAACATATTAAGTGAATTTTATATTCAGTCACTATTTAATTCTAATAGTATGTATGTAATTCTAATAGTATGTAGGTCAAAACTCCAGTAATGAAATCGGTGAGGCTAAAGTGTACGATCCTATAGACTTGTGTACTTAATTTAAGTTTTTAACTGAATACGTATATGATCTCCATTTTATGTTATTTAAAAAAAAATTACAGAAACAACACAAAATTTACTTTGGCGACTTTTTTTCTCAGCTTTTGGCGATTTTTGACTGAAAAATTATACTAGCGTTTTTTGTATGCAAAATTTAATTTAAAAAAAAAGAAAATTTTACAAAAACTGAACAAAATCGACGTTTGGCGATTTTTGGCGATTTCTGACATCCGGTTTGGCGATGGAGCTTAAAAAAATCTGACAACCCTGTTAGATATGTCTCTCGCAGTATATCGAGCTTTCTCTTAGAGAGTAAACTGGAACTTTTTGAAATTCGGCCCTCTGAAGGAAGTAAACTGGTACAACCTGTATTTTGGAACTTCTTTATCACACCGTTTAACTCGTAAACCAATAAAAATAGAAATATAAATTATATTTAATTCGTTACTTATCTCAAAAATATAAATTTTCTTTTTAGTACTGGTACTTTTTAGAAATTCGAACGTTTAAGGGGATAAAATCGCACCTATTTTTAATACTTTTCTGCAAAACATTTTTTTTCATTCATTAACATATACATACATATTAAATTTAACTACAATATTGACAGTTTGGATACTTCAATGGGGAGAAACCAAGTGCCCAAAAGGGGAAAACGGGAAATTAAATTTCTTTATTTTACTTTTTCGGTCTGCATATGGTAATTTTTGAATTTTCTTTAATATTGAATTTTGTAACATACAAGTATAGGTGCAGGGTCTTGAGTAAATGCAAACCTATATGATGAAAATTGTTGGTACTTTTTTGTTTTTCAAATGGTACTTTTTGAGTTTTCGTTATAATGGACCTAGAAACATAAAACTAAACATGCAATGCCCTGAGTGGATGAAGATCTATAAGAGGGAACTTTTGGTACTTTTTTGTTCATCAAGCGGTACGTTTTTTAATTTTTCTTAGTATTGGGCCTAGAAACAAAAAATTAAACATGCAATGTACTATGTGAGGTACTGATACTTTCCTAATTTCTATTAATACTAAAAATATAAAATTCAACATCCAGGATCCAGAATTAAGAGACTATATAAGATGAAACTTTTTGGTACTTGTTTGTTTTTCAATTGGTACCTTCTGATTTTTCTTGTATTATTGTACTTACAATATAAATAAAACATTCACGGACTTGACTGGAAGATATCATACACTGAGAAAATTAAAAGCTTTAAAATCAAAGAAAAAACGTCTTTGTAAAATTGTAACGAAAATATCTTTGTTAGAAGGAAAAAATCCTAGCGTCAATGATTTATTCTTTAAACAAGCAAATGGTGCGTCTTCAACACAAACGACTAAAATTCTTTGAAGCTTAATCAAAGAAATTATATTTTCCGTAAAGATAAAATATTTGCTACAACGATTAATTTCTTTGCTAATAAGGGATTGAAAAACGTATTTAAAATTAAAGACTTTTCTTTGTTTTTTAAAGCTAAGCATCCTTGCTACAAAGACAAAGTTTGTAATTTTAAAGAATTTTGTCTTCAATGCATAAGTGAACATGTTTGCTTGTTCACACATGTTTGCTTGCAACGGTAAACAAGAGCGGTAAAAAAAAAATAAAGATAAAGTCTGTATCTTTAAAGAATTTAGTCTTCAAAGTTAAATTTGTATACGAATGCATAACGAAACAAGTGTAGCCGATTGATTACAATATATGTAAAAAATAAAAAGAATTGTTTTCGTGGTTGTCATTGATTGTAAGTCAGTCGATAGGCACGCTCACGCGCCTTGTCTTTGTCTTTTTTTCTTTTTCGTTGAATTTAATTGCGTTTCTTTGTAATAAAGTTAAAATTGTTTTAAAAAAAGTTTTAAAATTTTGGTATTGTATCATTATTAACATAGGTTTTTTTTTAAATACCTTCGGAACTACATACCCGATTTAAGACTTTGATATCTCGTTTTGAAAAACATGACAACGATTTTCAAATAAAATTAAAAAAAAGTATGTGTATGTCATTGGTGGTGCAATATGAAAATTGTATTTTGCCACGCCCCTGCGCCTGCAGACCGAAAATCAAAAATCAGACTTCACAGTGTCACCCGCCTGAATATTCTGAAGATTCCCTGAAAATTTCATCAAAATCGGCCCAGCCGATTTGGAATCTATACGTTACATACATTCATACATCCTGTTTTATATATATACTTATATGTAGATAGAATATATAGGAGATAGATATCGAGAACTGGGCAAACACTAGTAGGTTTAAAACTGCAACATTTTATAATAATGTGAGTCAGTTTTTATAACGATTTGTTAACAGTTTGAGGGCTCCTCACACGGTTCAGTCATGAAATATTAGAAATTTCAAAACGAATTCGAAATTCTCAGCAATATTCGACACTATTTAGTTTTGTAACGGAATAAGTCAAAAAGTGTTTCGCTCCTAAGGAAACCGTAAAAACCCAAGTCAGTTGCTCTTATTCTCGAAAAAATTAATGGCAGTTCATTTCCTCAACCTCAAAATACCTTCGAATTATCTTTTTCTGACTTGGTTCGTTTCATCTATGAGCCCGACAACTATTATGTAGATCTAATAAAAAGCCCACTTCTGAAATATTCTAACTCTCTGTGGAGGGTACCAAAGATTCGGCACAGCAGAATATACCACTCTTACTTGTTTTACATTGTGTCGTCGGATAAATGTTCGTTTTCCTCATTCGTTTGTTCCTTCCTACTTGGCAATCGTTTGTATTTGTGTATGTTCGCTGTTCATTCGCTTGTTTGGTTAGTTCATTACATGTTATTAATATTACTGTTATTGTTGTTATTATTAAAAAAACAACATCAACAACTTTATTGAGACATTATTGACGCGAATTGGTGTCAAGCATTTACAATTTGAACGATGTTTAGAAAGAAGAAGACTTAAGAAAAAGAAGAAGAACATTAGTGCATAATAATACAAGAAAAAGGTGTTGTTGTTTTCTTATTATTATTTTTTTTTTTTTTTACTCTGCTTGTTTTTGTAGCGGCAATTTAAAAAAAAAAAACACAAAAGAACTAAAACTGATCCGACAATTGCTATAAAAAAGGTGGCAAGTACTTAATAAAAGTGGTTGGAGGGAGAGACCAGAGAAATAGAAAAACAAAATTTCATAAACGAGTTCAAAGTGCATTTTTATAAAAAGCAGGTTAATAGTGTTTCTAGTATTTTTTAATATTAAGAAATAAAAAGCGAAAAATTAAAGCAAAAACTTGTGAGTTAAAGGAAAAAAGGAAAATTTAATTGTAAGTATGACAAGTATTAATAAGGGAATAATTAAAGTGGAAAATAAAGATTGTGCTTAAAGGATTCGATAAAAGTTGTCTTGGGCTGGAAGTAAAAGGAATTTGTAAATTTTTGAGCAATTTTGCAATTTTAATTAATGAATTAATAGAAAATTATTCATTCGAGGACTATTAACGAAATAATATTAAGGGTACTACACTGATAGAAAAAAGTAACATCAAAACATCAAAAAAAAGTAACATCAATCCAATGACTAACGTCTTCGTACAACTTTGTAATTTTTTACTTGTCATCTTTTTTATGACTACAGTGACATCCATTCGATGCCACATTTTGTATATTATTAACATTATTTTCATGTAAACAATATATTATAAAAAGAAAAAATTCCTATATTCTATTTTTTTAAATTATTTAGTTAAATACATCACATTTTTAAAGTAGAATGATTACGAAAACCATATGGGGCATGGAGCTGGTGTCTTATTATTGAGAGTACTGCTGTAAACAAAGGTCGTAATTCAACAAACGTGAAACAAACATATGTAACGGGTTAGAAAATAATAATATCCTCTCACTTTGACTTAATTTAATTTAAATTGATGCTAATGTGTCCTTTCTCCGATGTTACTGCGGTATCGCAATGAGGACATGTTCGTCACTTCTGTGATGCCGATGTGTCGTCCCATTGATGACATAGTTTCATTTTTACCCTGATGCCACTTTGGCCGAGTGATGTTAAGGTTGACATCACCATGATGAAAAGTGTCATGGGGTCAAAGACGAAGACACTTGTCATAGTACTGATGCCAAAATACATAAGCGTTATGACGCCTTTTCAATCAGTGTACCTCCTGTCATGGTTGAAAATAACAGATGTCAAACGTAATATTAATCTGGCAACATTATTTATAAAAAAATAATCGATTTTTAATTAGTTAATAAATTTTGAAGTTTTTTTTTTTAAGAAATTTTTGCTTAAAATTATCAATTTAAATGAAACAGGAAATTTATAAGCATTTTTCACATAAGACGACTTTTTTTAACCAAGTGGTCGAAATTCGATCATAATTATTAATGCAAATATAAAGAAAACATACATATAAGTATAAATATATGAATTCGCATGTGTTAAGCATTTGTTTTTTGTTCGTATTAGCGGATCGATTTGGCGAGGTACCAACCTCCGGTCCATATGTTATCTTCCTCTCAAATCCGCGAATGTTTAATTTAGCTTTGTAAGTTCAATAATATAAAAAAATCAGGAAGTACTAATTGAAAAACAAAAAAGTACAAAAAAGTCCCCTCTTATAGTTTTTCAATCACTATGAATTCTTCATGTCGAGTTTAACGTTTCTAGGTTCAGTAATAAAAATTCAAAAAGTATCCGTTAATGATCGAAAAACTACCAAAAAGATCCATCTTACAGATTCGCATTTACTCAGGACCTTGCATGTTTAATTTTATGTTTCTAGGTCCAACACAAATTGGATTCAATTGTTTTCCATTCGCATTGGCGCACCAGAAACAATCGATAAAATGATTAAAAATTTCTACAGTACAATAAAACAATATATGAATAAATGTATACCAAAATTTTCACTGTGCTGAAAATCAGGGCTCAACTGGTAGTAGTTTTGCTCTACGAAGCTGACCGAAGTCTTATTCGGTACCACGGGAGTCAGGTGCCCCTGGAACCTTGGTTCCAGCCTGGCTGATGGGTTGGACCTTCGGGGAGTATCGTGGTGGCTGTGGTTTACACCCAAATCGCGGGTAGAGTACTTCGTTGCTCGATGTGGAGTTGCATTGCAACCAGTTGCTGTTATGAAAAGAACAGTAGGAGTGTTAGATAGGCTCCGAACTTCACCAAGGTGGAAGCAGTGGCCGTAGATACATCTGCTTTAATTGGTACCCTTGAACATTTGGTCGCGGCTTTGTGGCGAGGTGTTCAAGGGGGCGGTGATCAGCGCCTATTTCTCTGATCCTGTGTTGAGAGCACCGTGCGGTCAGGTCTAAGGACGATCGATTTCGGATTCTGTGCTCAAAATCAGGACCACCCACTGCGATTACAGCAAGTATTCCGTCCTTCGTACAAAATATAATTTGCTAAATGCTAAATTATATAACGATTATTTGATTAAAATAAAAAACAACTTAAAATACGATCCAAGATCATTCTATAAATTTGTAAATTCAAAAAGAAAAATCTCTGGCGCACCGAAGGTCATGAAATATATGGGTACTGAAACACACGATGAAAAGGAAATCAGTGATTTATTCGCCGACTTTTTTTCGTCCACATATTCTGATGCACATTGTGCTGAAAATGTCAATTATCCATTTAATATAGTTACTGGTCAAACTATTTCATTTTCACCAATAACCACACTTAATATTATCAATTGCTTAAAATCTTTTAAATATTCAAACTCAATGGGTCCTGATGGTATACCAAGCAGTATTTTAATCAAATGTATGGAAGCTTTAGCAATGCCGTTGTCAATTATTTTTAATATTTCTATGAAAAATGGTTATTTTCCAAAAATATGGAAAGAGTCATGTTTAATTCCTTTGTTCAAATCTGGAAATAAACCAAATATAATTAATTACAGAGGTATAGCCAAACTTAGCGCAATTCCAAAACTTTTTGAAAAATGCATTTTAGATTCATTGGTTCATCAAGTTTCACCGTTATTAACACCTTTTCAACACGGATTTCGTAAAGAATCATCAACTATGACAAATATTTTAGAACTGACAACTTTGGTAAATGAAGGATTCGTCAACAACCAACATACCGACGTTATATATACCGACTTCAGTAAGGCATTTGATAAGGTAAATCACAACCTTCTTCTGAAAAAAATTTATATTATGGGTTTCGACAAAACTTATGTAAGTTGGCTGAAGTCATATCTGCTCGGCAGAATACAATGCGTAAAACTTGGGTTTTCAACTTCTAAACCTATATTGGTAAAATCCGGTGTTCCGCCTGATATTATTAAACATTCACATATACTTATGTTCGCAGACGAACTCCGCAGTAAAAACTTCGCCTACAAAATAATGTGTTGAGTAATCAGAAAAACATGAAGGCACTACTTACAATTCTACTGAAAGAACCAATGAATTTTACAAGGCATGTCCCAAAATGAGCGCATTTAAAAGTAAGTCATTATTTTTTTACTCAAATACATCCAGAAAAAAGTAGTTGTAGAAGTTGTTATACATGTAGTTATAGAAGAAAACTACTTAATAATGAGTTAAAGAAGCTATTCATTTTGAAAAAGTAAGCAAAGTTTTTACTGGGTCTTTAGACCATATTTATCTTCAAGAAGACTTCGATACCTTTTATAATTGGTGTAAACATAACCTAATGGATATAAACCTAATGAAATGTAAACATATGCGCTTTTCTAGAAAACGCAGTATTTTAAATAACTATAAAATCGAGATTGTTGTCACAATTATGGATCTTGGCATCTTACTGGATGTAAAATTGGATTTTATTCAACACATTACAATGACTGTCAACAGGGCTCGTTGAACTCTGGCTTTTATTAAACGTTGGGCGAAAGAATTCAATGATCCTTTCGTCACTAAACAACTTTACACATCTCTCGTTAGACCAATCTTGGAATACGGTTCGATTGTATGGGATCCACATTATATGGTTCATAGTGATCATTAGGGATGAGATTTTTATGCACTTAAAAATCGAAAATATGCGCTTAAAAAATGCACTAAATAATCCAAAATATTCACTAAAAAAATTAAAAATATGCACTAAAAAAATTAAAAATATGCACTAAAAAAGTTTTTTGAATAGAATTCTTAAGCATCTAGCCAGGACCCCATCTTGTTACTACTGCCTGCAGTGGAAGTGGATTCAAGAGAAACATTTCATTAAAAATTTCAATATTATCGAATTGGCTTCTAACTTCCTCTGCAACGCGGTATAACCCATGTGTCAAGCAATTAACTTGTAACAGTTTTGGGTAAAAGATTTTAAATATTGGAAGCCTTAATCATGTCGAAATCTTGAAAATCTTCTATTTAAAGCAAAATAATTTATTTATTGATTTAAAAATTTTTTTGGATCGTTTTTTTTTGTGTATTTAAGATATTTTTTAAGAACTTTTTTTATAATATGAAAATTAAAAAAAAAAAATCTCTCAAAAATGTCAAAATATGCAAAAACATGCATTAAAAACCTAAATATGCAATAATATGCACTTTCACCAAAATATGCAACAATATGCAAAAACAAATCGATGCCATTTTAACGAAAATTTAATGATTCGTCGACATCGTTCTAATGCTATGTTCACATTTGGGTTCTTAAACGCGTTTAAGCAGCTCGAACGTGATTAAGCTCTAATCACTTCAAAATCGAGATGATTACCCATACATTGAAGTGATTTGTTAATCACTTCAAATCGACATTACAACTAAATCACTTCATAAACCACATAGAATCCACTGAACATACCCCAAATGAAAATCGCCAACATGATCGTGTACAACCGGCCAAGATGGCTGCTTAATGTTTTTATTTTTTTTTTCTTAAATAATTCATAAATTTTCACAATTACATCATTAAAATTCTTCTGATAACTTTATAAAAGTGTTTTTATCCATTTTTAATACTTGAAAGAAATTTAAATTTATTTGTTGGTTTTTTTGTGTGTTTGTGTGTGTGTTTTTTCTTAATCATCTGTCATCTTAATCATCTCAAATGTAATGTGAACGGCTTTGATTAGCTAAATCAACATTTTGCTTAAACGCGTTTAAAAATCCAAATGTGAACATAGCATAAGACTATCGACAAAAAACATGCATTTGCATGGAAATCGCATCCCTAGTAATCATATTGAATCCATTCAAAAACAATTCTTGCTTTTTTGCCTCAGAGATACATATCGAGGATATGATAATCTCCCCTCATATTCTACAAGATTATCCTTAATACGTTTGCCAACACTGAAAAGTCGCAGAGTTATGCTAAATGTCTCATTTGTAACTAACTTAATAAATGGAAAAGTATGCTCGAATTTTTTATTAAGTAGTTTATCATTTAACATTCCACGACGTACGGTTCGGTACTATAATCCCTTATTTATAAAAACTTTCCGAACTAATTATGCTATGGCAGACCCATTTAGAAAACGGTGTTGTTGCTTTAATGAAATGTTTGAATTTATTGATTTTTCTCTAGATTTAAATATTGTCAAACGTAATATTATACGTAAGTTAAATACTCATTTGTATTAGACCTAAATATATCCATAGACCTAAATATACATTAAATAAATTAAAAATTAAATAAACACTATCGGAAATCCAAAAAGTAGCATTGCAGAACAAAAAAGTACCAAAATAGTTCCCTCTTATAGATTGTCACCCACTCAGGAGATTGCATGTTTATTTTGATGTTACTAGGTTTAATATTAATTAAAATTTAAAAAAGTACCAGTCCTAGAACGGAAAAGTACCAAAAAGCTCCCTTATAGATTAATCATTTTTGTAAGAGATTAAAGTTACACACAACCATTGTTCTTTAATCTCTTACGACAAATGACTTGATCGATTACAACAACGACAACTGGAATAAGGCTGAATATTCATTCAGCACCATGTATGTTTAATTTTACGTTTATAGGTGCAATATCAACACAAATTCAAGAAGTACCAATTGAGGAACCAAAAAGTACCAACAGCTCTCATTTATTTAGGACCCTGCACATAATATTATAGAAAATTCAAAAGTTACCACATACGGCACGGAAAAGTATTTAAAAGAAAGAAATTAAGCATCCCGTATTTCCCTTTTTTTATAATCGAATTCAAGTTTAAAGTTTTTCTTACAAAATCAGTCCAAAAATCGATTTGTGCTAAGAAATATGATTGATCACGGATTTCGATTCTTTTGGCTCTTGCGCTTATAGTTTTCGAGAAGATCGAGTTTTAAGTTTTTCATACAAAATCGGTTATCAAAACACAAAATCACAGAAATTATGAGCGGGATAAAATAAAGTTGGGCGTGGCATAAAATAGTTTTTTTTTATATCTAAAGAACGGTAAGAGAAATATTTTCCAAATTTGGTACACATAACTGGAAAAGTGGCCGGAAAACGTGAGGTGGCACTTCTTATACAAAGACATTATATATTTTTGTATATCTGGAGAACGGCAAGTGTCAAAATTTCCAATTAAGGTTATCAATACACAATATGCGATAATGTGGGCAGTATTGGAGAAGTGAGCGTGGCAGAAAATTGATTTATATATGTATAAAGAAGGGTATTTAAATAACTTTGTGTTCTTATTGCACCATGATGGTGGGTATATACGATTCGAGAGAGCCGAATATAACACTCTTACTTGTTTTTTACTAAGAACTATAACAAAACCCAATCCTGGAGGCTTATTCTGAATTGCGATGCGAAAATGCATAAATGCGAACAAGTGCTATTCTGTATTGCGATATTCGCAAAGTTTTTTTTAATCGCTTTCAAATACGAGAAGGTGACAAGTCGGTATTCTACATTGCGAAAACAAATGTCAAATTCGCAAAATTTATTCGACAACAAAATAGCATTCGCAAAGTACAAACACGTTAGTGAAAGATAATATTTTATTTATTTATGCATAAAATGTATATTTATTATTTAATTCAGGGAAGCAAGCAATAAGACCACCAAACCGCGTCAATTTGAAATAATGATAGAATTTATGAATAAGCACAGCCAATTGGCAAGAGGTCATTTGAAAACACCAAATGCACGTCAGTCGGCAAATACTTTGTGGCAAACCTTAACTGAAGAACTAAATATCAATGGACCACCTATTAGAGAAGCTGCAGGATGGAAAAAGTATGAACTATATAAACCAGTTCAAAAATATTTGACTTTAACTTTAATTTTAATAGGTTTGGGCCGATTTTAAAGTACACACAAAACATTTTCATTTTCTTCGTCGTCGAACCACAGTGCCACAAAATCCATTTTTATTCACCCCTATCGTGAATAATTTTTCCCCTTTTCACATATTCGCAAGAATAATAACGTGAAAAAATGTTCACGGGAATAAAATTCCCCTTATCGTGAAAAATTTTTTCCCTCGTAATTTGTTCACATTTCCCTTAGATTTTCTCACTTTATTTTTGCTAGGAAACAGAACATGTATGTAAGTAGTTCCTCCTATTAATCAAATATTAAGTGTTAATAAAGTTAATGACAAACAAACCGATATATTGCTCAACAAAATGCAAAACAATAGGTCGATTGCCTGCGGATTTGTGAAGCTTTCGAAAGACTTGGTGGCAGAATTTTGGAAAAATCTTTAACTACATAAAATTTAAAAAGTGCATAAAACTAACGTTGTAATCAAACTATCCCTCCAATACTAAATATTTTGCTTTATTGTTTAAACTTTTCTTTAAAATATATACTTGTATATTTTTGAACAAAAATTTCATTGATTTTTAATTTTTTTTAGTCTTTCTTCTTTTTTTTTTCATTCACTGGAACTGATAGCGTGAAAAATTTTTCACATGAGATTCACGATTGCTTTTTTCCCTTCGAGGGGAATGAAAATTTCATGGGAACAAAAATTCCACTTGTTATTCACGATAGGGGTGATTATTTTTTTTATTTCAGAATGTACTAAATAAATTTTTTAAACAATTTAAACAGCCAAACACAAATAATTTACAATATATTTTTAATTTGACGTTTATTGACACTGACGTATATTTGAGCAGCGTTGCCACAATTTGAAATAAATTGCGAATGCGATTGCCTAAGTCTAACAGAATACCAATTTTCTTTCGCATCGCATTTTATTTGCGCATCGCATTGATTTTCGCATCGCAATTCAGAATAAGCCTCCTGGTAGCCAAAAAGTTAATAGTCATCTGGCAGCTTTAGTTACGTAAAAAAGTGAAATTAATTATACACCATTGAATTATATCTTAAAACCCGTTCCTTATAATTAAAACATTTCGATTTACTAATTTCCTTTTATACAATATTAATTTTTTTTAATATTCATTCATAAAATCGTAACAAAAAACAATCAAAATCTTCCCATTTTATTTTTAATTATATGCTACAATTATTATTTATGACTTTAAATAACCGACCTTTTAATTAAGATCACGTTTTGCGAACACCTTTTATTTTTTGAAAACTAATTTTTATGACTAAATTGTGGGGCCAACAAACACAAAAAGAAAAGAAACGTATCATCAGTTTAAATTAACACCCACCACAAATTGGCAAGAAATTTAAAAAGCAAAACTACAAAAAAAAAGAAGAACAGCAATATAATCTTACAAACGCTTAACAATAACACTAGCAAATAAACTAATTGATGACGGCAGAATCCTTCCGTTAATTAAAAGGTCTATTAGTTTTCCACATTCACAGCAACAACAACTAAAAATCTCATCACACAAAGAGAGAAGCAGACCATGAGAAAGAAGAGGGGCCTTATAAAAATACAAAATGAACTAATACAATCTTAAATCATTTAACAGTTATATCTCCAGTTGTTCGAGTATTGTGTGAAATAAAATCGGAGCAAAAAAGAAAAAAATGAATTCAGTTTTGATACCAGCCGTGTTAAGTTGTTGTCTGTCATCCATCTTGGTGTTCAAGGCGCCGCCAATGATCTGCAACATGACAGCTGATTGTATTTCTTGGTTGTTAGACATTTTTTATTTTTATTTTTATAGGAATAAAGTTGAAGGCGTTAAAAAAAGAAGACCTTTTCTTGTTTAATAAAAAGAGAAGATAAATAAATAAATCAGATCATTTTAGATTTGAAAGGGTTTCAAACATGCACGTTTAATCCCATCAGCAGTGAAAATGTTTTAAATATTAAATAAATCGTAAAATGTTCGTTATTTTTGATAAATGACTTTTCCATTAAAAATTATGTTTGAAATTATAGTTATTTTCGCTGAGTATTTAATTAATTGATAGGTGTTGATGATGAAGGGATTTAAAGGACTTTAATTTACAATTTTTTATTAAATCCATAAAATTTCAAATTAGATATTCAACAGTAAAATAAAAAAAGAACTGAACAAAAACTAGAACAACGATGGAACTAAACTTAAACATAAAGAACTGAACTCAAATTCGAACACAATTGCAACATAAATAAAAAAGAGCTAGGGCTTAACTAAAACAGAATTAAAATAGAACTAGAACAAAGCTTGAACATAACTTGAACAGAAATGCGACAGAACTAGAACAGAACTAAAACAAAATTAGAACAGAACTAGAAGGGACTAGAACAGAACTAGAAGGGAATAAAACAGTAATAAATCACCCCTATCGCGAATAAAAATTCCTTGGGAGTTTTTTCCCTTCTCCCATTTTTCTATGTTAATTCAATTGTAAAAATGTGAAAAGGGAAAAAACTCCCAAGTAATTTTTATTCACGATAGGGGTGAATAAGAAGGATATAAAACAGAAATATAACAAAGCTAGTACAGAACTAGAACATAACTAGAACAAAACTAAAAAATTAGAACAGAACTAGAAGGGAATAGCACAGTAATATAACAGAACGAGAAGAGTACTAGTACACAACTAGGACAGAACTAAGACAGAACTAGAACGGATTAAGTGCAGAACTTGAACAGAGCTGGAACTGAATTAGGACAGAACTAGAAAAGAACTAGGTTGGAACTAGAACAGAAATAGTACAGAAGTAAAACAAGACAGGCTGAACTAGAACAGAAATATAACAGAACTTAAGTCGAAATAGAACAGAACTGGATCAGAACATGAACAGAATTTTAAGAAAATAAGAACAGAACTTGAACAGAGCTAGAACCAAATTAGAACAAAGCTAGAACTGAACAAGAACAGAACTAGACTTGAATTGAACTAAAATTAAATAAGAGTCGAACAAAATTTAAAGTATAACCTAACTAGTACTGAACTAATCAATTTTAGGTAACTTCATTGCTTTAAATATCGAGTGGCTCTAAAATACGAGCTTGTGTTTTTTTAAACTTTATTTTTTTTTTCTAAGAAATATTAAAAGTTTACAACTTTATAATTGTTATTGCATTATGTTTTCCTCTTGCAAAAAGTATCAATATCTATTTCATCACCTTTTAATTAAATTTAATTAGCAAAAAAAAAAAGGTTCTTTATAAATCATGGATGGTGGAAAGACAAAATAGCACCATCTTTCCTTTCAGGTTTTCTTTTTTTTTGCCCATTTGAGACAGAAATAAACAACAATAACATAATATTAAGCATGAATAAACATGATTTTTGCGTGTTTAATATCTGCAACAAAAACAGAAAAATATTAAATGACTTGTTGCTGACTTTTTAACAAAACATTTAACAACGTTTTTGTGTATTTAAAACATACAAAATGACAAAAAGTCAGCAACAAAGAAATAAATGCTTCCGCAATTTTTATGTTGTGTTTGTTGCTACATATTATTGATCTTATGAAGAAAACACACTGAATATTTTTTAACAGTAAAACTGAAAAATACAAAAAATGTTCTTTATGTAAAAAAAAAATAAATTCCAAACCGCTTTAAAATATATTTATTTTTGTTTAAAAACCGAAAAAAAACCATATTTTGCTGCACTGTTAATCAAATAATGGCAACAACAACGAACAAAAAAAAAAAAAATGTCATCGCCAATGTTTTTCAATTCAACTGTCAATCAATATGAGTTAAAATACTGTGGACGAGAATGAAGTACCCATCTCTGCTGCATTTCGATTTTTTTTCGACATTATTTTCCAACTTCTTAAAATGTTGTCAATTGAATTCCTTAAAAAACAGAAGACTACGATCGATCGATATTTTTAGGAGGATTCTTGTTGGAGTTGGTACTAGAATTGCTTTTTAAAAAGCTCCAATATTACGTTTTGTGTAAAGTTAATACCCGTATTACAAACATTCGAAATTGATTTTGTTATAAACATACTCGGCTATATGTAACAACACATAATACAATCAACTTAACAAAAAGTTAAGCCAGCTAGTGTTGTCGCATATAACAAGAACAGTAACAAAAAAAAAAAAATAACTAGAAAACATTATTATAAAGTTTATATTCATTTAAATATTTTAGGGTGCCCACATAGTTATACAAATTTTTGTAAAATTTAGTTCTATTTTGTTTCTTATTCAGTTCTAGTTCAGTTCTAGGTTAGTTCTAGTTTAGTTGTGGTTCAGTTCTAGTTCCGTTCTAGTTAATTTCAGTTAGTGTTCAGTTCTAGTTTAGTTCTAGTTTAGTTCTAGTTAAGTTCTAGTTAAGTTTTAGTTCAGTTCTAGTTCCATTCTAGTTCAGGTCTAGTACAGCTATTGTTCAGTTCTAGTTAAGTTCTAGTTCAGTTTTAGTTCAGTTTTAGTTCCGCTCTAGTTCAGTTCTAGTTCTAGTTCAGTTCTAGTTCAGTTCTAGTTCAGTTCTAGTTCAGTTCTAGTTCAGTTCTAGTTCAGTTCTAGTTCAGCTCTAGATCAGTTCTAGTTCTGTTCAGTTCAGTTCTAGTTCAGTTCTAGTTCAGTTCTAGTTCAGTTCAAGTTCAGTTCAAGTTTAGTTCTAGTTCGGTTCTAGTTCAGTTCTAGTTCAGTTCGAGTTCTAGTTCAGTTCTAGTTCAGTTCTAGTTCAGTTCTAGTTCGAGTTCTAGTTCAGTTCTAGTTCAGTTCTAGTTCAGTTCTAGTTCAGTTCTAGTTCAGTTCTAGTTCAGTTCTAGTTCAGTTCTAGTTCAGTTCTAGTTCAGTTCTAGTTCAATTTAGTTCTAGCTTTTATTATATAGATATAAGATTTAAAATGCTAACAAACAAGTTTTAATAGTAAGCGATTTAAATAAAAAAAGACTATTTAAGTTCTAGTTCAGTTCCTGTTAGTTCAGGACTATATTTTCAAGATCAAACTTTCTTAAAAACCGTGTGCATATTCGGCCACCTTGAAGTAAAAAACTTCTCCAAACTTCAGTTATAATGAAGTATACATTGTTATTGTCTTCTCGCAATATTTTGTTGTTGTAAAGAAGCAACAGCTGAGGCAGCATTGAAAAGGAACAGCAACGACGTGTAATAATTGCACTTTGCATACGAATTGTCATCACACGCTCGTCACTTGAAAAACAAAAAAAAAAAAAAAAAACATCAGAAAAAAATTGAATGACTGTTTGACTGGTGATGGCCACATAAAAACTACAACAAGAACAACAACAACGAAAAGAAAACAGATCATCTCAATGGCTGAAGAAAATAAGAACAAAAAACAGACAGTCAGCTAGCCAGCCAGCAACATACATAAAATACAGCAATTCAACAACGTAACAAACATGCAACATTACTTGCATTAACTCGCAACACAGGCACACGCACATTTTGTTTCACTCACTCACTCTTTCACTCACTTGTTCGCTGCTTAAGAAAAGCGCGCACTGGACTTCACTGCATATGATTAACAATCAAAAGTTGTTGTTTTTTGTTGTGGTTATTGTTGTTGCAGTTTTAACATGTTAGTATTGTTTCGAGTTGCTGGCCACTTTATTGGCCCCAAAGGATTACAAAAGGTAACAACAACACCATGCCATCACCAACAGAAGCTTTAATCATAATAAAAAGTTGGCTCAACAATATCATGCAGAGTTTTTAAAGAATGATAACTTGAGTTGAGATAATTTTTTATTTTGCTTAAATATATTGAAACTTAAACATAACTAGAGCGAAAAACCAATTTTCGTATTTTTTTTTCGTTGTTAACACGAGTTCTTATTAAATTTTCTAAAAACAGGCCGTTAAACTTGACATGATCACAAGTAGAAGTAAACTATAACAAAAATATAAGAAAAACAGGACTAGAATATATTTGGAGCAGAACTACAACACAGCTACAAAATCAGAACAGAACTTGAATTGAACTGGTATAGAACTTAAACTTAACAAAACTTATAAACTGCTTAAAGGAATTAAAAAGGAAACTCGAACAGAACTAATGAAAAACTTAATCAGAACTAGAACTTTTTCGATATGATCTTTGTGTCTAAACAATCGAAGGCTGACTTCCTAAATATAATTCAATTACTTTGGTTCTTCGTTCTGTGCTAAAGCTTTCATAAATTTTCCAAGTTTTTCAAAGTTAATTTTCAAATCAATAGAACAAAAAAAAAAAAAAAATGAGCAGAACTAAAATATTACTTAAAAACGTAGAACAAAAGATCCGCTCCTTCAAAGGCCTGTTCTTAACTTATTGGCAGCGACTGTTTTAGAGTAACGCTGGTTAACTCATTTTAAGTGCGCGGTTTGTTGTTTTTGCTGTAGTTGAATGATGATTGATGTCAGTTGTGTCGGTTGATTGAAAGCAATGCATTCATGCATGTCTCATCCACTGCATACTGGCAATAATTTTATGTATAAAATTATTTCTGATGTGCGCATGTGCAGAAGTTTCATTTTAATGCTCGCTTTTTTTGTGACATTTTCTTGCTTTTGTCTTATAAATTTTTGTTTGTTTTGTAAAATTTTTATGTGACAATTTTTATGGGGGCTTTTAAATGCGTTAATACTCCCATCTATACTTTAAAGTTCCTCATCTTTTCTTTGGAATCATTATGCACTTGTCTTTTAATTTTGGGTTGTGTTGCCAAAAACATCAATGACATCGTGGTAATATTGTGCCACACGCAGTTTACGTTTGTGTTTCAACTTATAAGAAGCATATGTGTGTGTGTGTGTGTAAGTTTTGCAACGCATTTCGAATTTCTTTGAAGCAGAAGCTTTCAAACATTTCCTCTTTAACTTGTTTTGAAGTTAAAAATGCAGTTATTTCAACAAGCGTTGGCGTTTTCTTTTTTCTCCAACGAATTATGAGTTAGAAAAAAGCCTCGCCACTATTTCAGAGTGTGTTTGAGTCTTTTTGGCTGTAAAACTGTGTGTGTTTTTTATTGTATTTTCATTGTTTTTGGCAAATTTTATTTATTTTTTTTTTTTAGTTTGAAGCTGCTTGTTTTGTTTCCTAATTGTCAATTAAAAATTTTATTATCGCTTGTTGAAGATTAGAATCGGTGAAAGTTTAGCCGCCAATAAAATGCGGCATATGTGGGCTTAGAAATTTTTGAAAAGCCATAAATTCCAGCAAAACATTGAATTATAAAATGTTTGAAGAGATTTCTGAAATGTGTTTTTTTTTATTTATTTATTTTTAATCTATGAGAATTTTGAACACAACAATATTTTACTTTTTGTTAATTATTGTTAATAGAAATATATCATATTATGTCACCCAACGCTTTGTGATTAAAATTTAATCGCCGTGTTAAAAATCATCTTTTTATCTGATTTTTAATTTACCGCAAAATGGAAATAAATGTGAGACGAAAAAAAGAAAAGGGGAAGTATTCCTTCTGTGAAAACTGAACTAAAAGAAATTTTAAAAAAGTTAGAATGCTATATTTGGCTGTGCCGAATCTTTGATACCCTCCACAAACAGTTATAATATTTCCGGAGTGGGCAATATATGGGACCTTTGGTAAATTATGGACCGATCTTCAAGTGTGATTTCTAGACATATGAAACGGTAACAGACCGAATTGAATATATCATCGATATTCGTTACAGTTCGACACGTATTAAACGGTTTTCCGAGAGTGGGGTTTATATGGGGTCTATAAACATAAAATTGGACAGAAAATCATTATTCGTTACGTAAATATACGAAAATCGTGTTTCCAAGGAATTGAAGTAAAGAAGTAAGCCACAGTTGATTTGCAAATTTGATAGCTGAATGCCCACTGGCATCTTAAGTTGCCGGGTGAAAACACAAATTACCAAATTGTGTCCGCAAAGTCGCTAAACAAATTATGTATTTTGGACAAAACGGACAATGTGTTTAATTTCACAATTCCAAAAAGAGTTTTGGCTAATAATGGGTTAATGCTAATTAATTTTGGGTAAAGAGCCAAAAGGAATGTATTTAGTATTTCAAAAACAGAACATTAAAAATTTTATAAAATAGTAAATTGAGAGCAAATGATTTAAATTATTATAAAATGCGTGGTAATTTTCTTGATTGATTGCAGACTTCTATATTTTGATCCTTCTATTTACAGTTTCTTAGTGCAGCCAGAGCAAACATATTTCACAATATGGTAACCTTTAACAAAATTATTACTAACGAACACTTTTAAACATATTGTGGATTATTAACCATAATATAGTCACCGGCATACCGGTAGTTATCCATCAAGAAGCCACAACCATATAATAGTTCCCTCCGAAAAAAACAACTGAATGCAGTTTGCCTTTTGGTGTTGTAAGTAAAGAATATCAAAAAATAATTTTTCATTATGTTTGGATTTTATCCAGATGGGATGGTCGATCGATTGTTGATATATTATTATTATTATTAAGAGTTACTAATACAATTGCAAATAATGCTCAAACTTAATTAACCGAGCAATAGTAACGAAAACCTTCAGCTTGTTGTTGTAAAGCGGACCAGATACTCTGGCGGTCATCGAACCCTCAGCAATCGCACTGATAAAACAGCTTACTGCCAACAAGCCTACCGGGGCACCCTCTTTTGACATAAAATAACTGAATTACTAGTTAAAATCTATATGCTGTGAAAAACAGTTAAATGAATTTCAACACATATCTGTTTTTGTACGAACATTCTGCTTTTTGTTAGCTACTTTTGTTAACTTCTGAACCAGTAAAGATATCATTAAACGGTTTGGTGGGTAGATGTATCATTAACAAAGGTTTCAAAGAGTGCAATAAAAAAAATTTCAACATTTTGGACATAGCTGATTTTGTGGGAGCAAAGACGATATGTCAATATGTGCATTCCGTCATTATCTATGTTAGTTTTTGTAACAAAATTATAAATTTTTTAGGGTGGTGGATCCACATTTGGATTTATAACTCTTTTCTTCTGAACAGATTTTACTGAATTTCAAAACGGCTACTCAATGTCCCTGAATATACACACAAAAAAAAAAAAAAATATTGTGATGCCAAACAATTCCAGCATTTGACGATTATGCTGTTGGGGTTAACAAAAACTTGTTGGCGTAAATGAAAACCTTTTGTCGCAAGAAAGTTTCCAACAATATTGTTTTTTACCGCAACAACATGAAAGTATTTGAAGTTTTTTAACAGCAAAATTATTTGTTGCAAATAAAATAACTTTTGCCGTTAAAGGGTTTCCTTTGAAATAACAGCACATGGACGTAAATGATTTGCATTTGCAGGAAATAACAATTTTTGTTGTCATAAAATATTTATTTTTTGAATTAAATAATATTACTGTTGTCGTAAAAAAACTTTGGGACAAAAGAAACAGACTTGTTGCTACAAATGCAAAATGTTGTTGGGCACAATCCGAATGTAAATTCTATTTGAATCAAAATCAATTTCTTTTGGGATTACAGTCTTTTTTTGTATGTACATATATACTTCTGAGCTCTGAACTCGAATCAAACCGAAATTGAGCTAGCTGAACTAGAACTGAACTAGAACTGAACAAGAACTGATTTAGAACTGAACTAGAACTGAACTAGAACTGAACTAGAAATGAACTAGAACTGAACTAGAACTAAACTAGAACTAAACTAGAACTGAACTTGAACTGAACTTGAACTGAACTTGAACTGAACTAGAACTAAACAAAAACTGAACTAGAAATGAACTAGAACTGAACTGAACTAGAACTATACTAGAACTGAGCTAGAAATGAGCTAGAAATGAACTGAACTGAACTAGAACTATACTAGAACTGAACTAGAACTGAACTGAACTAGAACTGAACTGAACTAGAACTGAACTAGGACTGCACTATAACTGAACTAGAACTGAACTAAAATTGAGCTAGAACTGATCTAGAAATGAACTAGAACTGAACTAGAACTAAACTATAACTAAACTAGAACTGACCTTGAACCGAACTAGAACTAAAAAAAAACTGAGCTTGCAATGAACTAGAACTGAACTAGAACTATACTAGAACTGAACTAGAACTGAACTAGAACTGAACTAGAACTGATCTAGAACTGAACTAGAACTTAACTAGAACTGATCCAAAATTGAGCTAGAACTGATCTAGAAATGAACTAGAACTGAACTAGAACTGAACTAGAAATAAACTAGAACTAAACTAGAACTGAACTTGAACTGAACTAGAACTAAACAAAAACTGAACTAGAAATGAACTAGAACTGAACTGAACTAGAACTATACTAGAACTGAGCTAGAAATGAACTAGCAATTAACTGAACTGAACTAGAACTATACTAGAACTGAACTGAACTAGAACTATACTAGAACTGAGCTAGAAATGAACTAGAAATTAACTGAACTGAACTAGAACTATACTAGAACTGAACTGAACTAGAACTGAACTAGAACTAGAACTGAACTAGAACTGAACTAGAACTATACTAGAACTGAACTGAACTAGAACTGAACTAGAACTGAACTAGAACTGAACTGGAACTGAACTAGAACTGAACTAGAACTGAACTAGAACTGAGCTAGAACTAAACTAGAACTGAACTAGAACTGAACTAGAACTGAACTAGAACTGAACTAGAACTGAACTAGAACTGAACTAGAACTGAACTAGAACTGAACTTGAACTGAACTAGAACTGAACTTGATCTGAACTAGAACTGAAC
This sequence comes from Pollenia angustigena, assembly GCA_930367215.1. Taxonomy (NCBI): domain Eukaryota; kingdom Metazoa; phylum Arthropoda; class Insecta; order Diptera; family Polleniidae; genus Pollenia; species Pollenia angustigena. The sequence continues at coordinate 18,241,013 of OV884056.1, forward strand.
TAAAACTGAGCTAGAACTGAACTTGAACTGAACTAGAACTGAACTTGATCTGAACTAGAACTGAACTAAAACTGAGCTAGAACTGAACTTAAACCTAGAACTAAACCAGAACTGAGCTAAAACTAAACCAAAACTTAACAATAAATGATTTAGAGCAGAATTGGAGCTTAACTAGAATTAAATTTAAAGACAACCAGAGCAAATTTTTAAAATAATTTTAAGAAATCCTTTTAAGTTGATAACTTAATAAATACAACAAAAAAATTTACCTAAGAGAACACAAATTCTCATAGAAAAATTGCATTTTAGCATGATTCCTTTGTTTGACTATTCCAACAAAATTCTTCTAAACAAACGGCTAAATGCCAATTGTCAATAAAAGCAACAGCAAATATTTAAAAAATTAACTACCACAAACCATAAATGAGTCAATGACTTTAATAATTTTATGACCAAAAAGAGGAGAGAATTCTGGCAATAATATTATTGTTGTTGCTGTTTCAGTTCTAAGCAGGAGTTGCTGGAAATCATTTTATGACGTTTTCATGGTTGGTTTTAATGCCTTTTTATGTTGTTATATGCTTTTTTTTTTTTTTGGTTGGCAACTTTGCATTAAATATTAGTTAGAAATGAGAAAAAACCATATGAAGCTAAATCAATTGCCATGTGAGCAGCTTTTAGTGCCGCTAATGCCTCAAAACGCTGCTGCGCACTTTTGTTAATGATGACGGCCCAGGCCCGACCGACCAACTTATTAAGAAGTCAGCATAAACTTAAAAATTTTCTAGGAAATATTTAGAAACCACAAAACAACAAACAAATAATAAGTAGTTGTTGGAGTTCCACAGAGAAACAAGAGTTTTGCTTAAAAACAATTGGTGTGGTCTCCATCGATCGACCTCTTGCTGCTGTTGTTTGTAGGATTTTCAAAATTGGCATATTTTCATTTATTTTAACATCCTCCTAATAAGACTGCTAAAATTGTTGCTTCTCCATTTGAACATACAAACAACATTGATTCCAGCCAGCAGAACTTAGAAAACCTCTATAAATGCTGTCATATGAATATGGAATTATGATGATGATGATAATGATGGGCAACAACAGCAAAATATGCATAGAACTTTTAAATAGCTTTTGCTACTTGCTGCTGCTTAAGTTTCAAATCAAAGTTTATTTCGACTATTTAATGAATTCTCAGGATTGTTGCGTTGAAATGTCATAAATTTTCCTTTTTATTTTTATGTTCTATCCATGTTGTCATTATCACATAAGTTTTTATTTGAATTCGGCTTAGACAATATGAGGCATTTTATTGGAGTTTTAGTGAGATTTTCTTAATGAAGTTTTCAATTTAAGTTTGGCTGGAAGATAATCTTTTGAAGATTAAATATGCTCTTAAAAGGTTCTGTTTGTTTCAGTTCAGTTAGATAAATAGAGTATTTTTATAGTTTCTGAGCTCAGGGTAATGAGAAAAATTATAACTTTAAAAATTAACCCTGGATTTCTCCCTTTTCAAAATGATCTGGGTGAATTTTAATTTAGTCCTTTTCAGTTCAATTCTCGCATCTGGTTTGGCTTAAGTTCAATTCTATTTCAATTGTTATACAATTCTCGTTTTGTTCTAATCAAATAAAAATTACAAAATTAATATACAGCCATGTTCTGGAAATCGATTGAAATTAAAAACGATGAAGACTTAAAGGTTTTTGAAAATTTTGAGACAAGTTCTGATAAAGATAAACTGTACTGTATTTGAATGAACTTTAAACCGGTGTTCGAAAATAAACAGAACACAATTTAGCGTTCGGCTCACACATCTAGGAACAATATTTATTTTTTTAAGTGTTTGCGTAGACGAACACAACCCTTTATACCGTTCGTAACTGTTTTCAAGAAAGATTCGAACGCTTTATAGTGTTCAGTTCTTCGTTAAAAAACAGAATAATTGTAGTGATACTGTTGACAAACATTACATTTATATATTCTATAAATTTAGTTTTTTTTTACATTGATAATGAAATTAACAAACCAAAAATTTTAGCAAACGAACGCAACTCGAACAGCTTGTGTTTGTATTGTGCATGTGTTTTGTTTGTGAAAAATTATTTTGCTGGCTTTTTGTATTTTTTTCATATGGGTATTTTGTTTTTGTAAAAAATGTTTGGTTTTTTTACCAGCCAAAAGGGCGCTAAACACAACTACGAACACTAATGACCTGAACCGAACACAATGAAGTTACTGTTTTTTTTAAAAAACCGAACGCAATAAAATGTTCTCTTTTTTTTGTTGAGTTGGATAAGAACAGTATAATTTTTGTGTTCGAAAGATGACAAACAGGGAAACGTTATTTTCCTAATGCTTTACTACACAAACCCTATAAGCGTTTGTGTTTTCCACAAATCTACCGAACCGAACACTAAGGAACGATATCTGGTGTTTAGTTTCAAACACAGCTTTAAACACTTGATCCTTTTCAAAGTTTGTTTGATTTAAATTTCAGTCGAATTTGATTTTCAGAACATGGCTGATTGTTAAAGTTCAGTTCAAATTCAGCCTTATTTTAGTTCTAGTTCAGTTCCATTTCAATTGCAGCTCTAGGTTATTTTTAGTTTTGTTAAAGTTCAGCTGTAGTTTAATTCTTCAGTTCTTGTTATACCCCTCATCACAGGTGGAAAGTGTGTACATAAGTTTGTTATTCCGTTTGTACTTCTTACAATATTGATCTAAGACCCCATTAAGTATATTTGTTCTGGGTTCTTGTCAGGAGCGAAGTTGATTTAACGATGGCCGTCTTTCCTTCTGTCTGTTGAAATGAGTTTTCCGAAGAGCCCAGAAATGATAGGGACTTGGTTGGTATAAATTCATGTCACATATGATCCGTTTAACTTTGCTATTGAAATTCTGCCCGATCGGTCCACAAATAGCTGACATATGGGGGAAAAATTACGACTGTCTCTTATTTTACCCATAAATCCCTAGTTGTTTAATTTTTGTAAAGCTGGAAAACAACACGTGCCAAAGTTTCCAAATAAGGTCCAAGCATTTTGCTAATCAATATACAACCTCTCTCAAAATATGGGCAGGATTGGAGCAGTGGGCGTGGCACCTTCCATACAGAGACATTTTAAATTTCTCTATGTCTGGGAAACAAAAAGTGCAAATTAGGTACAAACATCTCGCTTATCAAAACACAGCATGCCTTAAAATGTAAGCGGCATTATAGAAGTGGGCGTGGCACAAAATAGTTTTTGTTATATCTCAAGAACGTTAAAAGAAAAATTATCTAAGTTTGGTAGATATAGCTGGGTTATTGATACACAACCTCTCTCAAAATATGGGTGGGAGTGGAGAAGTGGGCGTGGCCCATCTCGTACAAAGACATTACAGATTTCTGCATATCTAGAGAACGGAAGGGGCCAAAGTTTCGAAATTGTGTACAATTTTCTTGGTCACAATATGCAACATAAAAAAAAGATGGGCGGGAGTGGAAAAGTAGGCGTGGAACAAAAGCCAAATATAGCACTCTTACTAGGTCTACATAGTTCAGTTTTTATTAAGTTTTAGCTAAGTTTTATTCCGTTCTAGTTAAGTTTTGGTTCAGTTAGATTCTTTTTTTGATATTTATCATATTCGTTATGTTAACGTTAAAAATTAATACTAATGAGACAACTAATTGATGTAACATTTATTTCTTTATCTTATTGCAGTGGATGCAGCTCTTGTAGCAGGTGAGTTAATGTCTATTTAATAATGTTAGATAATTATTTCGTAATAGCAGAAGTTTTATTTTATTTTATTGCCTTTTGTGTACAATACTAAGGCAAAATGTAAATTTTAAATTTATTCTCTCTCTCTTAAGAGAGTAATTATCAATTAAATCTTTGTTAATTACTGTAAAAAAAAATTCCTTGCCATTGTAGAATGTTACGGCGAAAGTTTTGTTTCCAGTCAATTCTAATGGTTGTAAATATTTGCTTGAAAATTGTTTGTCTCTTTTATCGCAAAAAAGATTTTTTTTTTTTTTTTTTGCTAATTTTAAGTTGTGTATTTTGACAACCAGTAATGTTGTATGTTGTATGCGACCAAATAGATTTCTACGAGTTGTGTGGTGGAAAATGTATGTCTCTTTTTTATTGGCATAAAGTTACAAACATTTTAGTTATTTGACAGAAAAATTGCGGATAAATAACTTTAATATGGTCGCAATGATTAAGTATTGATAAAATTTTATTAGAAATACCCAGCAGTTGGTAGAGAAGTTTAAAAAAAAATTTCGAAGTTCAAAGATGGACGGACGGCTTAACCTCACTTTTGGTTTAGGAATATCGATTTAAGATTCATAAACAAAGTTCTAAGTTTCGTTTTATGAAAATTTTTAATTAAATTTTAATGATTTTTATTTTGGATTAACTTGGGAGCGGTGGCAGGCCATAGTGCAAATTAATTTGTTGCTAATATTAATAGGCTTAATTTATAGTGAACTATACCTGAATATTTTATGTTTTAAATAAATTTTTTTTTAGTTAGGGTTAAAATATTATTAAAACTTTTATGGAAAAATGATCACTTCGTTGCATACACGTGAGAACGTAAGTGAAACGTTCACATACATTTGAATGCGCATTTTTGAGACTCCACATAGTTTTTTTTTTTTTTTTTAGTAAATTTTGATAAAATATTAGCAATATTACTAATAATTTGGCTTGAAATTGATGTCATTTTAGTTACGACTACACCATGTTCACATGTCTATGAATTTTCATTTTGTCTGTCCGTCTGTACGTCCGTTTGAAATACTGTTGGCCTGTCCGTCCAAAGTGAAACATAAACTCGTACTAACTTTTAAACTCTTACTAAACCAGGCAGGCACATATGCCTTAAATTTCGTTAGATATTGAATGCATTTTAACCAGTTATTAGAGTTTTATTTGACTTATTTTATTTGGCTGACATGCGATTAGTCAAAAAATTTACAAAATGCAGTAACAAGTGGGTTACGTGGACATTCAAGTTGGAATTGAACAAATATTTGTTTAAATGTGTTTTCCATTATGAATCTATGGTAATCATTAATTATTGGCCTTTTTTTATTGGTTTTATACTTCATTTTCTTGTTTGTCTAACGCCAAATATGGTTTATGTAAGTATTTTTTTTTCTAATAATGTAAATCTGTTTTCGTTAATTTGGCTGAGAAACAAAAAAGAGAAAAATGGTAAAAATGGTTGCTTATTTTTGATTATGTGTTCTATAAGGAAGTCATGACAATCAAGGACGATAATGTCTTGTTAAAATATTTAAATTTGCAAGAATGAATTGAAGTTTTTTAAGAATATGAGAATATAAAACGTTTGAAAGGGGAAACAAACAAAATCAAAAAGAAAACTTATTAATTTAGTTGGAAAATGCTGTTAGATTCTTTTCTAACCGAGAGTTGTGGCCCAAAACACAGGTTGGCAGATTTTATTTTATTTTTCTCGAATTTTTTTTAAACTTCTAAATTCTGAATTTAAAGCGAATTTTTTTAACATAAAACAGCCTAAATGACCACTTTCTGACTACCAGGGGACAGTAAAGTGATCTGAGATCTGAAAATCGTCGAAATCGAAAATCTTATCAGTTTTAATTAACAATTTAATCAAGTGAATTAAACGTTTAATGAAGTGAATTAAACATTTAATTTAAACTAGATATTACAGTGTAACCTCGGTGAACGCAACCAATGGCAATTTTGGGCTGTTGCGATAACTGAGTTGTTGCGCAAACCAAGTCACAAATTTCTAGTCGTATTTTTCTATTTAAAAGCTTATTTTAAACCAATCAAGAGTTTTATAAAAAAAATTATTGAATGCTTTTATTAAACAACGCTTTCCAGGTCCAGATTCAGCATTTGCCACAAACGTCTTTAATACTTGTTAATTTTTTTTTTTTACATACTGTTGATTTGTGTGTAACGCAGTTTACTTTCCCAGCTGAGGTATGACTCAATCTGTCCAGGGTCAATTCGAAGGTCTGCTTCCTTTGAAATGAAACACGGGATGTTTTCATGTATGTTCGCTTACAATACTTTTAACAAAGCTTTATTTACGAAATCTTAATCTACGCTAAATAGTTTGAACTAACGACGGCCTTCGGCAGATTCGGCGCAGCTGTGGACGGGAACGGGTGATGAGGCAGCGTAATTCCACGGCTGATGAAACGGCTGGCGATCCGTGGGGCAGCTTGAAGTTACTGATGATTTGATCTGGCAGAGAAGATGATAATAAACAGGTTTTCGGTTATGGTTTGTTAGTATCTACTTCTACGATCGAAACTATGTCGAGTACGGCGCTTTCGGTGAGCACCGTAGCTGGCTGTTCACACGACTAACTTCTTCGATTTGTTAGGCCGAGCGCTTCGAACACAGGAGGATCTCGCAACCTCGGGTGTTCGGCTAACTACGGCCTCGGATAAGTTGGTGGCTAACCGTCGTCTGGCCATGGTGTGACTAACTACGGTCTTAAATACTAGAAATGACTTAAAAATACTTCGGACACCAAGAGATTTAGGAGGTCTTGGCGTTCGGCTAAATACTGTTTGGTTAATCATGTTCGGTTAGTTACGGTTTGGTTAAATACTGGGTAGAGTACTTCGGACACCATACTAAATGTGGTTCTGGTTAATGAGGTTCGGTTAAATACGGGTTACTTAATCAGGTTCGGTTAAATACGGGTTACTTAATCAGGTCCGGTTAAATACGGGCTGCTTAATCAGGTTCGGTTAAATACGGTTTGGTTAAATACTGGGTAGATTACTTCGGGCACCATACTAAATGCGGTTCTGGTTAATCAGGCTCGGTTAAATACGGTTTGTATTCAGTCGGCTACCGAATGGAATTCGGAGGCACTGGCAGTCGGCCAAACACGACTAACTACGGGTTGAGTGCTGGTTCGTATTCACTACTGGTAAGAATACGTGGACTACTGGTTTGTATTCAGTCGGCTACCGAATGAAATTCGGAAGCACCGGCAGCCGAGATATTTCGGGGGCCGTGGCGTTCGGCTACCTACTTCGTTAATATCTCGTACACCAAGAGAGCCTTGGCGTTCGGCTAACTACTTCGGACACCACGAGAATTAGGAGGCCGTGGCGTTCGGCTAACTACTTCGTAAATATCTCGTACACCGAGAGAATTCGGAAGTCTTGGCGTTCGGCTAACTACTTCGGATACCACGAGAATTCGGAGGCCTTGGCGTTCGTGTAACTACTTCGGACACCAAGAGAATTCGGAAGCCTTGGTGTTCGTCTAACTACTTCGTAAATGTTACTTACACCAAGAGAATTCGGCAGCCTTGGCGTTCGACTAACTACTTCGGACACCACGAGAATTCGGAAGCCGTGATGTTCGACTAACTACTAACTACGGTCTACATCAGTGTTGCAAAATTGAAATTTTGAAATGGTACTGAACTTCAACTAAAAGAGTATTTTTCCCACCAAATGGTACTTTAAAAAAAAAAAAAAAATTATTTATGAAAATTAAAGGAACAAAAAATATTTTATTAGAATTCATTTATACCAAAAAATACCAAATATATATGGCCCCATATTATTCAATAAGTGGCATAAAAAAAAACACAACCTTTAAAGCAAAACAACATAGTACATTGTGCACTTTTCGCAGTATATTGCACTTCTTTTCTGATTTCGATTATTGCCAATATATTGTGTCATCTTCGAATATCACAACGCCATTGGCGATAAAATTGAACAGTTATATTGCAAGTGTATGAGTCACTTAGGGTATGTTTTTTCAGTATTTTCCAAAAAAAAATATTTGAAATACCCAGTAAAAACTTCGCTTACTTTTTCAAAACGAATAGCTTCCTTCACTCCTAATTTAGTAGCTTTCTTCTATAACTACATGTATAACAACTTCTATAACTACTTTTTTCTGGATGTATTTAAGTAAAAAAATAATGGCTTACTTTTAAATGCGTTCATTTTGGGACATGCCTTATAAAATTCATTGGTTCTTTCAGTAGAATTGTAAGTAGTGCCTTCATGTTTTTCTGATAACTCAACACATTATTTTGTGGGCAAAGTTTTTACTGGGTAGTTCATATATTTATGAATAAGTAAATAAATTAAAAAGTTTATTTTTGTCAACATAAATTAATACGTGTATTTATATTTATATTTTAACTTTTGCAAAGTTACATCCCAGTAAAAAAAAATTGAGTTTTTTGAAGCACCTAAGAAAAAAACCGCATAATTGAGCGCTTGAATAAAAGAGCTTTTATGAAGCAGTAAATGATATAGAATAAAATATACAAAAAAGCTGTTATTTTAGTGCTGACAACGAAGAAGGTTGCAAACCGAAAAAAATAAAAAATATACGAAAAAAGCTAAAAGAAGCGCTTATTGTCAGCAGAAAATAGGCCTCCAAACCGGGAACACCCCATACAAAAATCAGGCATCCCGTCAACAGGTTTGAAGTGATTGAAGGTATGAATTCATACACAAAACCTGCTCCTTTTGGAGCACATTTTTTACTGGGATAATTTAGACTTTTATATATAAGTATATCATACTTAGAACTTAGTTCTAAAAAAAATTAAAACATTAATGTTTAAAAATAAAAGTTTTAATTCAGTGTTATAAGATAAAGCAAATTTACTTTAAGAGATCATAAGAAATATTATAACTACAACAGCAACTACCAGTTGATTTTAATAGATCTTTAGTTTTTATCAAACTTGAAACAGTTTCAACATGTAAACAATTTCTTCCTTTGCTTTTTACATAATTTTGCATTTGAAAATGTGCGTTCAATTGATGCTCAGAAATGTGGTATCGAAAAAATACCAAAAGGAATATATGAAATGTCAGCAAATATTAGTTTCGTTCTTAACATTGCCTATATTTTTCCAAGAAATTTAAATATATTCAGCTCTGAAATGCTTTATTTCTGAAAGAACCTCTTACACACAAAATTGAGAATTTATATTATTATAGTTTTCTTTATCGTTTGTAAATAACATTAATAACATCAGTATTATGCTTATGGGTTTTCTGGAAACAATATTTTTGGATTGAAGCTGATTATCACTTTTAAGGTATTATGTTAAAAACAAAATTAAATTTTTAGTGTTTCGCACATATAAATTTTCCACGAAAATCCTATTTTTTATAAATTTTCTTGCCAATTGTAAGAAGTCTAGAATGAAAAATTATCAATAACAATTTTAATTAATTTTCATGTTGTAAAATTCTTTGAATATTAAATTTGATGAACTTTAGCCTAATTAAAATATTAAAATTTAGGTTAAGAACCATAAATAGTTCAACAAAATAACCACAATACTAATTGTCGTTAATTATTTTTAAAATACAAAAACATAAATTTTGCAATAAACACATGATAACCTAAGCCTGCTATAGAAATCAACACACCAAAGTTAAAAAGCTCAAAGGATAAGATAGTACTGAAAACAACGCGGGGGTACTGCGGTATTTTTAAAATGGAAAAGTACTGAAAAAAGTACCAAAGTACTGAATTTTTCAACACTGGTCTACATACCAACTACCGAGAGTAAATACTGGGGTTGAGGGCAATATCTACTTTGTTTGTTTCAAGCAAACTTTGGTCTACTATTCAAAAATAAAATAAACTACATGAGAATTATAAAGTGAAAAAGTTATGTTAGCAAATAGTAAGGGTATTCATAGTGGTAGGTAAAATATTAAGAGGTATTCACGGTGTTGGGTTAATAACAATTTATAATGTTAGGATTAAATGTAAATGTAGGGTTAGTTTGTAACGTCACGTTACATGTGAACCTTGTATTCGTTACATATCATTTTGATAGGTATGCCACTTTCAAGTTTCTTAAGAATTTCAGTCTTTTATTTTATTGTTAGTTTAACAAATTTTGTCACGAAAGACATTTTTGTTATTTTGATGAAAGAACCACTCATAAACAAAGAAGTTTCTAAACTAAATTGATTTCAAAAACACGCACAAAATATTTGTCATTCTTAGAATAACAGTAAATCAAAAAAGTCAAAAAGACTATTGCACATAGGCATAAAGCTGGAGGTCAACACCACGCGTTTTCACTTCTACGAATTGCATGATTTTTATACCATCCATGCGTTCTATAATTCAGGTTACATGCAACGCTTTTTATGCGGCATCGCCATTTAGATTTTATATACCCACGTTTTAGTTTTGAATTTATTTATTAAAAACCAAACTAAAAAAAAAGCCTAATTTGTTTTGCTTTTTCAAAATTGCGTTAATTGAGGCTTTGTTTTTTAAAAAGTTGCGTTTACAGAGTCACCAATGTTACAAAATTGGGTGTTGGGTTAAGCCAGGGGTTGCGCATATCGAGGGTTTCGTTCAACGAGGCTACACTGCAATTTGCTTTTAGGTGCAAGTTTAATTTATTTTTTAATTAATATGTACGACAAAATTTTTAATTGAAATCAATTTTTTATTTGTTTTTGTTTGAGCGAATTGAAATTATTTTATTTACAACATAAAATCACTTATATTTATGACAAAAATAAGATCATAAATATGAATGATCATAGATTTTCGTAATAGTAGTCTTAATCTTAAAGTTTCTAAATATCAGAAACTTTAATTTTTTTTTGAGAAGATTTCATTAAAAAATCGAATTTTAATCAAAACTGAGGGGCGTTTTTTGAAGGCCTTAAACTTTTTTAAAAATAAAACTCATAAAATTCAATGGAGTATCCAAAAAGAGCTTTCATTAGCTCACAAATTTCGTGGCATTTATTGTTTAAAAATAATTTCTGGCATATGACCACCGCAAGCGCGCCTTATAATTGCCAACCTGTCGGTTTAATTTTGAACCACTTTTCGAACTTAGACGGTCTTACTTCGTCAATAGTGCAAATGTTGGCTTCTTAATGCTCAATCGTTACTGGTTTATCACCATAGACCAGAGATTTGCCTTCTCCCTTTTTTGAGATAATTCGATCACCAAACGTTTGGCTCCACGTTTCACCGTTTTGTTGGAAGCATTGTTCCGTCAAATGATTTGCAATGAGGCGAATAATAAAAAAAGTCACAAATCATGCAGCGTTCGTCATTAGGGATTATGTTGTCACTGACTTCGTACTTAAAGACAAATATACCGAGGACACCTTCGGCATGTAAACCGCACCAAACTGATTTTTTTCGGGATGTTATGGAGTCCCAAGAGTTTCATGACGACTGTGCTCGATGGGCAACGTAAACTTGACAAATTGCTTTATAAGTTTGGCGAAAAGAGCGCTAAATTTGGAAATAAATGTCCGCGATTAGTTCACGTTGTTCTGCTGTAAGTCTTTGCATGGAGATTTGCCAAAGTTACGCACAGTATGTTAAAGAACGGATTTTAGAAGTGCTACCAGATTTTTACTATTTTTAATTTAGTTCTTTAAGTTTCTTAATTATCAGTTGCAGACATTTTTTATTTTTTTTTGGAATTTTTTAAATATGAAAAACTAAATTCACTGTTTATTTTAAAAGTAGACCATTTAAAGCGAAAATATTAAAAAATCTTCACGGCTTTCGCTTTAAACATTCTATTTCTGATTTTATAAGCAAATTAAGTTTTTGTTTTGATACAAAATTCAATGTTTGTCAAAAATAAAATTTATTACTGATTTTTATTAGTTATTTTCGCTGTCAATTTTTAAAATTCTGAATTTTTACCATTTTCGCTCTGGAATCTTCTTGTTTCCGACGAATTTATTTGCTATTAAAAAAAGTCGCCTTTTGCTAAAAAGTATCACTGATCATCAGGCGCGGATCCAGCTTGAGCCTTAGGGGGGGGGGGGGGAATTTGTTATGATACAACAAAAAATTTGTTTTTAAAAGTTTATTAAAAGCAATTTGTGTATATTATATTAAAAAAACTCAACAATAAGGTTAAATAAAATCTTCAATATAAATTAAAATAAACTAATCTTTTTAAATAAGCAATTTATGATTTCCTTGTGAGGCAAATTTAGATAGTACAGTCTATGTTCAGTTTGTCATTGTTGATCTGAGCCATGTTTTTATTCGACGAAGGGTAGGAAATGACCTCTCGCTCGTAGCATTACTTACGAGCATTGAAACGAAAATTTGAAATATTTTTCTTAGATTTGGGTAGATATCTTCATCACAGTTTATTAAAGCATCTACAACGTTATCTGATAGATTTTCAGATAATTTCCATGTTTGTTGCCAATGCTACAGTTCAGGCTCAAGTTTAGATGTTAGTAAGTGTTTATCTCGAGTTGTGGTTTTAAAAGTTTTATATCTGTATATGACTTGATTACACTTTGAGTAGAAGTTTTGGTATGTTCAATACATTAAAGATATCTATTGGAAAGGTGTTTTGAGATCTTCTAAAATAAATTCAATAAGAGAATGAAACCTACAACTCGGTAGAAATCTTCAACATTTTGGATGTAATTATTTCGTTCAAATCTTGTTTTTTAGGTTGGAACCTCGATTTGAACGCAAATAACTTAAACTTTTTTAAAAATCACTTTAAATTGTTCTTCGGCTTTATTTCTTTTTTCTTCAAGGCACATGATTAAAGTTTTGATAAGGCTTGATCCTTTTTGAAGATCTATATCGTGCTTTTGTAAAATGATACTAAGCGGCTGTGTTACAATAAGTATCACACTTAATATGTTTATTCCGCAAATTAATTCAAAAGTTCTAAGTGAGTTCCTTAATATAAGGCTCTTGATGAAGTATCTCTACCTTTCCACTCAGATATGTTTTCCAAAGCTTCTACTATATGATGTACACTTGTTGCAAAGTGTAAAGCTGAGTCGTGACGGTCCACCCATCTTGTCTCGCATAATGTAGAGAGTTTGGCTCCCAAATACTTTAGTAAAAACGTGTTTTGCCTGATTTACGGGAAATAGCAAGGCGTTTGTTTCGCATTTGTCGCGGTTTCCAGAATTTTTAAACAGCTCCATTTTCTGCTGACATCAAACGACACCCATCAGTTTCAACTCCTATACAGTTTTTTAGGTCAAGACTAAAATTTGTCAAAGTTTTAAGAACTGTTGATGATAGTGCCATCGCATCAATTGACACATCAGCGTCATAATCAATATCCTGTGAAGGCTCTTCAAATGCTTTTACAACAAAGCCAAAACAATTCTTCCCTAACAACTTTTTGTTGTATGTTGAAATATTTTAAAGATAAGGAAATCTGGCTTTTCCCCGACAAATACTTGCGTTCGTCAAAAATTATCAAATAGGAATTTTTTTCATATAACTCATATATATGTATGTACATAAATATTACAAATACTAAGGCTTTTTAATAATTCAACCGCACGCATTATCAAGTTAAACGTTTACTCTTTGGTTATACATAGATGGCACCTGCTGGGATTGAATGTAGAATAATAAGTATTTGAATACATTAAACTAGATGTTTCATTGAAAATATCTAATAAATAACTATTAGGATGAAGATTTGGATACTTATTGAAAATTTGGTTAGAGATTCAATAAAAAAAACAAAAAAATACTTATTGAAAACTTCTTTAGAGATTCAATAAAAAAACAAAAAAAAACCTTGCTGGGATTTCCAAAAATTGTGTACATTAAAAAAAGATAATATTAATGGGTATTCTTGTATTATCGAAATAAACAAAACATATTTTTATAATTTACGGGGGGGAAATTTCCTTATTTCACCTCCCCCTGAATCCGCGCCTGCTGATCATAGACTTTTATTATTTTCGCCGTAAATTTTTAAGTGATCCCTTATAAGCGAATTTAGATTTTTAGGAATTTTTCTTAAACAAGTAGTTGGTTGATGGAAAGTTTATATGATTTTTTGTTTCCATTTATTTCGCCTTAAAAAATAATTTTTTTTTTACAGATTTTTGTTATTTTCGCTTTGAATTTTCAAGTTTCTGATTTAAATTTTTTCCGCTCTTGAATCTTTTTATTTCCAAAGCGAATTTATTTGCTGTTATAGAATCGCCTTTTCCTTAAAAGTAGCAGATATCATGGACGTTTATTATTTTCGCCGTAAGTTTTTTAATGATCCATTATGAGCGAATTTAGTTTTATATGAAGTTTTCTGAAACAAGTTGTTGATTAATGGAAAACTTTTTGGTTTTCTTTTATTTCGCCTTAAACGGCAAAATAACAATTTTTCATATACATATTTATTTTTAAGGTTTTATTTAAGAATTAAATATATTTTGTGGGAATTATAAGTGTTTTTTATTGCAATGAAAATGTAATTCTTGGCAAAAAACCAGGTTACCATGTCACTGGAATTGATAATAATGTCAAAATATGTGCTGGAACATAAACAGTATCCATCTTTAACAACAAACAACACGATCTTTTTGTACTCGAATAACAAACAAGCGACTTAAGTATTATTTATTTATGTGTAAACACAAAACCATGAAGAACAACAAAAAAAAAAAAAATAAATGAAAACAAATTCTATAAAATAGAAAATTTATTCAAAATCTAGTAGAGAAAAACAATGAGCAACTAAAGGCGCCACTAGCAGCACTTTTAAAATAACGATCACAACTATCAAAAACATCATCACAGAAGCTTCATCATCGCTAAAATCATCATAATGATCTTCTACTACTCTTTCATGTTTAAAACTCTTTCTTGTATTCTGGTCGTTACTGTTACTGTTGCAAATGTGGCAACAAATCTATCTTGTATTTGTTCGGCCATTATGGTCAAATAGAATTTGTACATTCACAGCTTTACAAAAAATATCATCCATCGTTCATCTATAATTCTTTATACAATAGAAAATACAAATCTTGTAGATTTGTTTTTTTATTTATTTTTTATTTTATTTTTTTGCGATTTTTCATTCGAAAAAGGAGTCTTAAAACAAATAGTTTGTTGGCTTAAAAATGTAAAGAAGACATGTCCACAATAATTGTTTTGAGCAAAATGGCCAAATCGAAATAAAAACAAACAAAATCAAAATGTTAAATAAAAAATGCTTTACAACAAACGTCTTTGTTGATCGATACATCATTTTTATGTATGATCGATCATTTGAGACAACTCTGTCGAAGTTTGTTCAAACTACGCTATACTTATAATCATGTGTATTCGATTGGTGTTGGTAGGTTGACTTAAACAGGGTGTTTAAGAAGGTTGATACAATTCATATAATTTACATTTCAAAAAGTAGCTCAAAATAACGAAAGAGGCTTAAAAGATTTTTGAATTGACATGTTGGAAGCGATTGGATTACAACACCTTAATCAAACTCAAGGCGGATAATTACTGGTAAACACTTCGAAGCAAACTAGAATTTCGTTCTCCTGCATATGGAAACTTAGATTGGAATGTTCGAAGTAAATGGAATACAACGTTTAAATCAAACTTCAATTGAATCTGTTAATGTGTACAGAGTAATTAAAAAAGGTGCTGCATTCAAAATTGCAGAGTGAAATATTCCAGATACTTAAAAGAACTTAAACTGGAATGTAGGAAGCAAGTGGACTTCACTTCAGAGTGATTCAGATAACGGAGTACAACATCTCAATCGAACTTTTCACATTTAAGAACTTTAAACTGAGCCAACAAGCCCATAATTAAATCGATGGCAGTAACTTCAAATTCTCACTCATTTAATTGTTTAAATTCTTTATTTTCTTATATTTTTTACTTACAAAATGTATGAAATTTAATGAAAGTATGGTAGTATTGCTCAACTGGATTGGGGCTATGTTGAGGGGTAGGAGAATCACCGCATCCTGGGACGACGCTAGTGTTAGCATCAGTGCTGTTGGGGTTGCCTATCCCCTCTATTATGGTTCCTGGTAATTGATGATCTGCTGGTCAGGCTCGAGGGCCATTGGCTGGCCATAGTGATGACTCGGAAGTTCGAGAGCACGATCACTGAGGTGATGCAGGGTGCTCTCGACAAGGTTCTATGGTGGTGCCATGAAAAGGGGCTGAATATCAACCCAAACAAGACGGTCGTGATACCGTTCACGAGAAGGTGTAACTAAAGGCTTGAGAGGCTGGTGGTTGACGGAACGGAGGTTGAGAACTCCAATGAGGTCAAGTATCTAGGAATTGTTCTGGACAAACGGCTTAATTGGATCTCGCACTTGGATCAAACCCTCAGGAGGGCGGTTAGGGTCTATTGGGCATGCAAGAGCTTCTTTGGGAGAACTTGGGGCTTTAGTCCCAGTATGGTAAAATGGCCATACTTTACGATGGTCAGACCGATAATCACCTACGGATCCTTGGTATGGTGGCCTAAGATCCAGCAGGTGACTGCAATGGAAAAGTGCAACAGGCTGCAGCGGATGGTGTGTCTGGCCCTACACATCCATATAAGGGGAACTGCTATGTCGAGTCTCCTTAGGATCAAGCTGACATCAGAACTTGCTAAGATCAATGGGCATGTCGGCTTGATATAAGTCGCTCCGGGCCTATCGATCTGTACAAGGGCGGACATAATGACCACGGAGCTGGGCTTCAACAGAAGATTCAGGACAATCATTCCGGACTGATAGCCAAGCGGCCATTAAGGCACTCTCTTCCTGGAAAAGGTCTTCGAAGTTGGTGGTGGAGTGCCGGAGAAGGCTACAGGAATTGGGGGACAAGAAACAGAGTAACGCTCTGCTGGGTGCCGAGGTACTCAGAGGTCGCGGCTAATAGTAGGGCTGATGAGCTGGCCATAGCTGGTTCTAACGCCCGGATGATGGCTCCCGAACATTTCTGTGGGTTGAGTTAGGCCAGGGTCCAGTCCTTCATGGGAGACTGGGCTCTGGGGGACATAGGAGATACTGGGTATCGCTTCCGGGAATGCGTCAGGCAAGGGAATTCATCTTTCCCGGAAATGTAATGATGAAGAATGGTCTCGGCAGACGGGATCTGCGACTGTTGGCGGCTTATCTGACTGGTCACCACACGATCAAGTACCACCTGTATCGGATGGGCCTGGTAGTATTGTTAAGAGATTAAGTATCTGTATGTGAGAGTATAATGTGCTGTTTTCACAACACAAGTGACTAAACGTGTAGTAAAATTTATATGAAAAAATTAAAAAAACTGAGTGCTTTTCATATAAATTTTACCACACGTTCAGTCACTTGTGTTGTGAAAACGCCACATAGGAAAAACCATATTTCAAAATAAAATGGATTTTATTTCAAGACGGCTTGCTACGAAAAATGTTCATATCAAATTGTATGCAAATTTTTGTCTCTATGCAGTTCTGCTTGAACACTAAGTTCTATTAAAATTTAAATGTTTAAACATTTTAATCGAACTTTGCACTCAAACATTTAAAAAAAATGCTGACTTTGGCTTTCAATTTGCATCTAATTACAACATTTCATTTTAATTTTTAGGCCCTTTTTAACCAAACGCAAAGAAAGTTAAAATTTTTTCGCTTTCCTTTTTTTAAAACCCTGTTTCCCGCTTTAATTCCTACAGAAATATTTTCAACAATCTATTTATTCGTTCGTTTTTTATCGATTTCCGATCATACATTTACAATCACTCAATTTGTAAGATGGTGGTGTATGACGTTTGCAGTGTCTATCTGTGTTGTATCATGCCGTGTTCCACCGTGGAATGACCAAAATAATGACAACAACAGCAATAATAATAAGAAGAAAAAAAAAAAAAACATAACAGTTCCAGCTACAACTCCAATAAAATGTTACTGGTCATTGATACTTTTAAGACTTTATTCAAGCAGAGGTTTTTCCAAAAGCTCCACAGTTACTTGGCTAACTGGCTGTTTCTTCTCTTGCACTGATCTTCAGTGATCACCGACCGATCACCAGCAGTGGCATACAGCAAGCACTAGGCTGCAACAATCTATTGTTAAGGCCCCTTTTTGTGTTGTTGTTGTTTGAAATGATGTTGTTGTCTATATTAGTTGAATTTGGTGTTTTTTTTATATAATTTTTTTTTTGTTGTAGATTTTTCCTTGTTTCATTTCTATTGTATGTATTATTTTGGGCTTGTTGACCATGTTCCTTTTTTTTTTGGCTCTGATCGTATTGATGATGGTGGCCTAAGATTGTTAGGGTATGTATGTATACTTGGTTCTTTAAAAAAAAAAAAAAAAAAATGTTAAAACCAAATCCTAAATGTTTAACATTTCCATATTAGCTGATGAATTTTACAAACAATACCGTTTTATTACTAACGACAAACACTGGCAATCAAGGAAAAAAGAATTTATATATCGGTCAAATGTTAATATTATCAGTGGAAAAAGTGATGGAATTGTATAATTGAAATATTTATATGGAAATTTGTTTTGAACATAATTTATACAATGGGCAGATAATCTATTTAGTTTGCAATACTTTGGCAAAAGTGCCAGATAACAAAATGTCTTAAAGTAAATAAATTCGTAACAATTTAAAGAGCGATATTTTTTTTGAGAAACATTTTGATCCAATGTTTAAAACATGTAATTATGATTTTCGATCACCATGTACAGAAGGGCGATTCGATTTTTATACCCACAACACAATAGTGGAGAGGGTATTATAAATTTGTGCTGATGTGTGTAACGCCTTGAAATATTGGTCCTAGACCCACATTAAAGTATACCGATCATCTCAGAATCTTTTTCTGAGTCGAACTAACGATGTCCGTCCGGCTGGCTGGCTGTCCATGTAACCTTGTGCGCAAAGTACAGGTCGCAATTTAGGAGATAATTTGGTAGAATTTGGGACATAGGCTCTTATTAGTACAAGGGCCAGGCGTATTAAAAATGGGCCAAATCGTAGGACCACGAGGGAAGATAGGGGGCAATTTCTTCCTCTCAGAAACTATCAAACCGATTTAAATGAAATTTAAAACATACACACAGAAAAAAATACCAATGTAAAATTAACATGGAAAAATGTTGATTGAGAATCATATTAAATTTCAGCAAAAGTATTCCCTTTACTTAAATTTATCATTATTTCATATTAATTTTAAATGAAAAATATTAAAATAACCTTAAATTACGTTTATTTAATATTATTCACTGTTAAAAAAATAAAAAATAAATATTAAAATATAAATAAATCTGGATTCAAAACCTGTTTTATATTAAAATCAAAAGTTTATCTTGTTAAATTAACATGCATGCATACATACTTAATTATGTACATTTTTTATTTTCATTTTTAAAATATGTTATAAAAAGAAGACAATTCCCGTATTCTTTTAATTAAAATTATTTAGTTAAATAGTACATCAAGTTTTCAAAGTAGAATTATGACGAAATCCATATCGGGCGATTCTGTTGATGCTTCTGTTAATAAAGGAGAATACAAAATAAGTGAAACATGTGTTAAAGGGTTAAGTGTTTTGAATTATTCTTAAATAAATGCATATGTTGTCTCTGAAGCTTCTTCACACTGTTAAAATATACTCAAACCAATTTGATTCTACATGAAATTCACGTTGTTTCAACTTGAAATAACTTTCATTCAACGTGATTCCGATTGTTATTTCAATATAAATTACATTTTGCTCTAACTTTACTGCAATGTTAAATTAACATGAATTATAGTTATTTCAAAAGAAAAAAATGTTGTTCGTAGTTATTGTAAAATCAGGTTGAATTAACATGAAAAACGTATGAAGCAAAATCACCACCGAAAAATTTTAAATCAACCTTGTTTTCTACGTTTTTAACTTGATTTTTTTCTGTGTGTAGATAGAACCATATCTTTATGGACCCAAAAGGGATGCATTTTTTAAAAAATAGGACCACAAGGGGAGATAGGGGCAATTTCTGCCTCTCAAACCGATTTTAATGAAATTTAAAACATAGATAGATCCATAACTATATGGACACATAAGCTATACAGTTTTTCAAAAATAGGACCACATAGGGAGGTAGGGGGCAATTTTTGCCTCTCACAAACTTTCGAACCGATTTTAATGAAGTTTATAAACATTTATATGGACATATAAGCATGATGCGTTTTTTAATACTGTGGTGTGGGGTATCATATGGTCGGGCTGGACCGACTATACTTTCTTACTTGTTTTAAATCGTATAGCAAAAACGTAAACTACATAAAATACTAAGAAAATTCTCCGCAGAAACCATGTATCTAAAATAAAATCCTAATCCGCGCCTCTCGATTTGAAAATGTATATACCCGCCTTTGCCAAAAAAATAAATGTTTGAAAAAATAGCTTTTTCCAAGCAGAAATCGAATTTTCTGAATAAAATTGTTTAGTAAGGTAGTACTTTGGCACTTTATATTTTTCTACACTCAAAATTTTTTTACATTAAAAAAAATAATTAGTATTGTGGTTATTTTGTTGAAGTATTTATGGTTTTTTAATCCAAATTTTAATATTTTTGTTAGGCTAAAGTTCATTAAAAATTCATTTTCATTAAATTATTTAAATGAAGAAAGGAATTTTACAACATGAAAATTAATTAAAATTGTTATTGATAAGTTTTCATTCTTGACTGCAGCTGGGGCTCGAACCCAGGCTTTTACGGACAGGTTACTCTTACATGTTTCGATTGCAACCACTCAATCTCTTCAGAGGGTTTTGACGTTTAACACTCACAGCCATCGACGACTGCTGGCAGTCAATAGTCAAACATCAATCTTTAAACCAAATTGTATTTAACCTTTGGTAGATCGAAATTTGCTTTGAATGATTATCTATTTTAATTGATTTTACATGTTTTTCCTTACTTCTGTTGTTTTCGTACTTTTGTCAAGAATTCTTCTTGAAGTCCAAAGTACATTTTTTGTTTGGTTTTTTTTTAATATTTTTTTTGTCTTTCTTTTTCTTGTCGACGATTTTCAGCACAACAACTTAAAGGACAAATGTAAACATAGAGCTCGTGCCCTATCTTTAACAATAACTAGAATTGTGGTTATTTTGTTGAACAATTTTTGGTTTTTTAATCCAAATTTAAAAAAAATATTCACCACCCAAGTAAAAAAATTTTCAAGTCGAGAGGCGCGAATTAGGGTTTGATTTTAGACCCATGCTTTCTTCGGAGAATTTTCTTAGAATTGTATGTAGATTACGTTTTTGCTTTACGATTTTTAATTTTTTTTTTTCATCCATACAAATCAACTCGCCCTAATGTACAGGCTACTTTGACCGCAGGAGTGCGGGAGTGTTAGCGAAATTAGATTTTTTTTTGGTCCTTTGAAAACTGCCACTTTTTTAAACAGTGTTCGAAAATAAACACTAACTAACGCTCCTTAGTGTTCGGTTCGGTAGTTTTGTGAAAAAAAAACACAAACGCTAAGATTTTTTGTGTAGTTAATCATAAAAAAATAACGTTTCCCTGTTTGCCATATTTCGAACACAAAAATTATACTTATCAACAAAAAGATGAAAACATATAATTCCGTTTAGTTAAAAAAAAAAAAAAAAAAACACAAACTTCATTGTGTTCGGTTCAGCTAATTAATGTTCGTTCTTTTTTGTTGTGCTTAGCGCTCTTTTGGCTGGTAAAAAAACCAAAAATTTTAATACAAAAACAAAATACACATACAAAAAAAAAAAAAAAAAAACAAAGAGCCAGCAAAATAATTTTACACTAACAAAACACATACACAATACAAACACTAGCTGTTCGTGGTGCGGTCGTTGGTAAAATTTTTTGTTTGTTCAATTCTTAATCAATGTAAAATATTAAACATTATAGAACATTAAAATATAATTGGGGGATTCACAAGGTGTCATAAAGTCATATGTCTGAAAATAATAACATGAAAAATACGGCTGTTGTGAACAACCCCTCATAATTAAGTGTGCTATTTTGAATTTAAATTTATATAAAAAATAAATATTTACCTCACATCAAAATATTTTTTAATTCTAATCCATGAATTAATAAATTAAATTGGATCTTACCTGTCTATTTTCCATTTTTCAGACGCATATCACAAATATCAGGGTCATAATCCGATGTAATTTGACGCCGCAAGTGTTTTACTGCAAAAATTGCTTGCGCAGGTTAAATTCGGATACTAGCCGGATAAAACTATACCATCAACTGCGACGGCTACGAAAACTAATGCGGCTCGGCTCAGCCGTCCAGCGCAGGTCTCTTCTGATTTATTACAGCAGAACAATAAACATAGCAGGCAAAGTTCTTTTAATTTAAGACACTTTTTGTTTACAAAGCAACAACAATATTTTTAAACCATTGTTAAATGTTAGAATATTATGACAATGTGTATAACATGATAGCACACCTTTTGAATACCCCAAATGTTTGTCTACAGTATCACTGTAATTGTTCTGTTTTTTTTAACGAAGAACATTATATAATGTTCGGCTCTTTCTTGAAAATAGTTACGAACGGTATTAAGAAGGGTTGTGTTCGTCAATACAAACACTTAAAAAAAAGGAAACCGTTCCTAAGTGTGTGAGCCGAACGCTAAATAATCTTCTGTTTATTTTCATTAATATTGAACAAGAAATGGCGGCGTCATGGCCATTACAACACAAGAGGCCTTATTTAAGGGCGTGGCAAAAATTTGAAAATGTCAGTGCAATGGCCTTTATCTACTTCAACTACCGACTAAGCTTTATTGCTTAACGAAATGAAATAACAAAGTTATAGGATTTTGGCCGAAATCTCCCACTGTGCACTGGTACAATAAAAGCTTATTCAAAGTATTGGCCATAGCAATTGGCCCAGAACAATTTCTATGGTCAAAAACCAGACAACAAGCGATCTATCTGGAAATTTGAAATTAAGTATTCTAGCTGTAGGGTTTGCTAATTTACTTTAATTTATTCACTCTTCTCTTGTTGGAACTCTAACTGGGTGGCCCTAATCCAATAAAATATAACAGGAAATAAAATTATAGCTTCACACAATTCCCAAAACTTTTTTGTGTTTAATTCCTTTATTCATAGATTTTTATTTACAGATTTTTAAATTAAGACTACACAAAAATAAAAACAATAACAAAAATTTAATCCTTTAATTACATGCTTTAAATTCCGGTTTACCTCATAGCAAAGTCTAAACAACCACCGCCGCCGTCTTCATCACCATCACCATCACCATCACCATCACCATCCAAAAACCCCAAATCACTCACCAACAAACGTAAATCAAACAAATCTCTCTAAAATTCATCGTAAAAAAATCAAGAGCTTAAAACAAACGACCGAAAATAAAAACATTAAAATTCACAAAAATATTTAGACGCCGACTCCAAGAAGACAAACATGATTCACTTTAATTAGCGTTCATAATTAAAACTAAACGGAATCTGTCGAAAGTTCCGCAAAACTTATTAATCACAACGAAAAAAAAAATACAGAAAATCTAAAATTAACTATAAAAATCTCTTAAGATTAAAGAAATTCAACTAAACCTTCATAATTTCACTCATTTCAGAACTCTGCAAGAAGGTGTTTCAAAGAGCCACTTAAATCATGGCAATAAAAAAGATCCAGCTGTCCGTCGACCAGTATGAAATTTAAAAATTTGTTTTTAAATTCAAAAATTCTGCTAAAAGAAATAGTTATGATCGCAAAAATGTTTAAAGCTCTTGCTTTAAACATGATGTTTCATGTCTAAACCGACGCCCGATTATTTAAAAATTAGAGTCGAATGAAAAATATGGGTGAATAACCCACCCCTTTTTATATATTTAAGCGTTATTCACGAAACTTCATACATTTTTTGTTCATTTACATTTTGATATAAAAACAAGTTTTTTGCAGAAAAATTGTCGTCCTTTTCTGGATTTAAACGCTTTACAAAAACTTTTTAGTTTATTATTTTTTTATTTAAATTTGATACGAAAAAAATGTATTTTTGGATGAAAAATGAAAATTCTTGATTCAAGCATTTTTCTTTCTAAACTGCAGCCACTTTTTAGTTGTTTTTAAAGAACTTTTAGTTTTTTCACATTCTGATATCAAAAAATTGATTTTTGGATGAAAAATATGGGTGATCACAGATTGTCATCGTTTTCCTGATTTAAGAATTTTTTTAAGAGACCAAAGAGATTTTTAGTTTTTTTCACATTTTGACATTAAAAAATTGTTATTTTAGATTCAAGCGATTTTTAAGAAGTCGAAGCATTTTTTTGTTTTTTCACATTTTGATATGAAACAAGTAAAAAGTAAAGCCGGTCAAGCCCGACCATATGATACCCTACACCACAGTATTTAAAAACACATCATGCTGATATGTCCATATAAATATGGATTTGTCTTTGTTTATAAACTTCATTAAAATTGGCTTGAAAGTTTGTGAGAGGCAGAAATTGCCCCCCACTTCCGTTTGTGGTCCTATTTTTGAAAAACAGTATAGCTTATGTGTCCATATAGATATTGATTTATCTATGGTTTAAATTTCATTAATATCGGTTTGAGAGGCAGAATTTGCCCTATTTCCCCTCGTGGTCCTATTTTTTAAAAACACATCATGCTTATGTGCCCATATAAATATGGATTTATCTATCAGCCATGTCACAGAGTACAATTCCGTTCGGAAACGGAATTCATTCCGTATTTTGGTGCTTCAGAAAATGAAGAAAAAATGTTTCGGAATGAAACCATTTTTGTTTTCATGAACGGTATGGGAGTTGTCTGTATCTGAAAGGCCATAAAACTATCAAAATACACTTTCCATCAACAAACAAATATGTTTTCTTCAATTCCGAACGGAATTGTACTCTGTGACATGGCCCTATGTTTATAAACTTCATTAAAATCGGTTTGAAAGTTTGTGAGAGGCAGAAATTGCCCCCTACCTCCCCTTGTGGTCCTATTTTTGAAAAACTGTATAGCTTATGTGTCTATTTATGGATCTATTTATGGTTTAAATTTCATTAAAATCGGTTTGAGAGTTTGCGAGAGGAAGAAATTTCCCCCTATCTTCCCTCGTGGTCCTACGATTTCGACCACTTTCAATAGGCTTGGTCCTTGTGCCAATAAGAACCTATATCCCAAATTTTATCAAGTTATCTCCAAAAATGTGACCTGTACTTTGCGCACAAGGTAACATGGACAGCCAGCCAGCCTGCCAGCCAGCCGGACGGATATCGTTAGTTCGACTCAGAAAGTGATTCTGATTCGATTGGTATACTTTAAGGTGGGTCTGGGACCCAGGCGTTACACACACATCAGCACAAATGCATAATACCTTCTGCACTATTGTGGTGTGGGTATAAAAATTGATTTTTGAATGAAAAATATGGGTGATCACAGATTGTCTTCCTTTTCTTGATTAAAGAATTTTTGTTTTAAGAGACTACAGACATTTTTAGTTTTTCCACATTTTGACATTAAACAAATTGTTTTTTTTTTGATGAACAATATGAGTGATCACAGATTGTCATTATTTTCTTAATTTAATTGTTTTTTTTTATCTTGATTTAAGTATTTTTTCTAAGAAACTAAAGCCATTTTTAGTTTTTCCACATTTTGATATGAAAAAATTGTTTTTCCCTAAAAAATAAGGGTGATCACAGATTGTCATCTTCTTTTTCATTTAAGCGTATTCTCGAGAAACTACTGGCATTTTTAGTTTTTTTTCACATTTTGACATTAAACAAATTGTTTTTTTGATGAAAAATATGAGTGATGACAGATTGTAGTCCTTTTCTAGATTAAGCGATTTTTATAAAACTACAGCCATTTTTAGCTTTTTCACATTTCGATATGAAAACATTGATTTTTGGATGAAAAATATGGGTGATCACAGATTGTCCATTTCTAAATTTAAGCGTTCTTTTTTTAAGAAGTTACAGCCATTTTAATTTTTTCACATTTTGATAAGAAAAAATGGATTTTTGGATAAAAAATAAGGGTGATCACAGATTGTCATCCTCTTTTTCATTTAAGCGTTTTCTCGAATAACTACTGCCATTTTTAGTTTTATCACATTTTGACATTAAACAAACTGTTTTTTGATGAACAATTTGAGTGATCACAGATTGTGGTCCTTTTCTAGTTTCAAGCGAATTTTAAGAAACTACAGCCATTTTTGGTTTTTCACTTTTTGATATGAAAAAGTTGTTTTTTGTTGAAAAATACGGCTGTTTACAGATGTATGGAGTCCTCTTTTTTGCCTTTTATTAAAGAAATTAAAGCATTTTAGAATTATCGAAAAACTTTTTAAGCTTTTTCAATATAAAATCAAATCCATTTAATTGTCCATTTTATGTATGTGATTCGCTTATCTCAATAAAAATCACCATCCGCATCATCGTCATACGTGTCGTATTCATATGAATGTTGTCTGTCACTTAACAATCGAAGATTGTTTTTCTTGTTGGTTTGTTTGTTTTTTTTTTATAAATTTTAGTTGGTTCATCTTTTTTGATTCATCACGTAAAGCAAAGTAAACAAAAAATATTTATTTTATTTTTTTTTTCAAATATTTTGTCTTTAAATCTAATCATGCGTTAAATTGCCAATTGTTGTTGTTTGCCTACCATTTACTATTATTGATATTGTTGTTGTTGTTGCAAATATATAAAAAACATTAAATAGTTTCCAACAGACTGTTTGTTGTCTTTGTGTATTTTATTCACACATCGTTTGAAAGACGCTTTTGATGCGTCCGTCCATTTAGTCGCGTTACACACGTTTGATTTATGTTTTGATTTATTTGTTGCGATTATTTAAAAAACAAAAACTACTCGCAACAAATTTAAACTTCTTGTATTAATTAATAATTGTTTGTTGAATTTGATTGGCTTTTTTCATATGGTTGTTTGTTGGGTTGGGGTTTGTTTGCTGGTTTGATGTTGATAGTAATTCGTAAAGTGCATTTTCTTGTTTCCAAGTTTGACTTTCAAAATCAAAGGTAATAATTCAAAATTTAGTAGTTTTGTTTGTATTTTTTGGGTAAGTTTGCATAAATAGCAAAAGGGCACAGTGGGGTTGCGATGGAAAAATGGGAGATGCAATTTTTTTAAATTGTTTAAAAATACACAGTACAACACATGATTTGCCAACTCAATTCTGTGAACTGTATGTGAAATTAGACCCAAAAAGAAGAATTTCTGCATCATTCGTTTTGCCTTCTTACCTGCGATTTGAAGTTAGTATCGATTTGAAGTTAGTACTATCGTATAGGGGAATTTATCACGTTTTAGGCCCTGTTGTTTGACATAGCTCGACAACCACTAGCCCAATTTAGTTGAAATAAATTTTAAAAAATTAAGAATTACAATTCCCTCAATCTGTTCATATATTGTTTTCCTATACAAATAACACTTTCGAAGTTAAAAATGAATGTATGAAGGGAAAAAATTATTTTTTGCCTAAAAATTAAAATTTTTTTTTTTAAAAATACATAAAAAATCCAAAATGGAAAAAAGTTTCAAGTCTAGTTATTTTTTCGCAAAGTCACATAACCTATGAGCAAAATGAGACAAAGATCATAAAAATCGATGCACGCGTTTGTCATTTATTCACAATTAAGTAAATGTATGAATTTCAAAAATTTGCTCGAGATATGCACAACATTATTTCGAGAAAACATTGACACCTTTTTCATGATTCTGAGAATTAAAAAAAAAGGAATAAAGAAAAGGTTATTTGATTTTTATGATTGCGGTAATAAATGTACGTGGACAATTAAACGGAAAGTGGACCTTTTTATTATTTGGGTTTTTCCGGTGGCTGCCTATATGATTTTTTTACAGAAATTGCACCCACATTTAAGGGTGGTCATTATTTGGAAAGTTTTGCACAGTTTGAAACGTACAAGTGCTGAATCAGGTATATAGCCAGCCGCCCTTAAAATATGCGCCCATTTATAAGTACCTGGCAGTAAAATATTCAAAAATACGTAGTATTTATAGGTGTGCATTGATCGATTTTTGGCATTCAGCCAGTGCCGACGAACCCGAACAGTAAAAGTGATTTTTCTCCAGTTTTTTAAAAGTGAATAACAACAAAACATAAAATATATCAATATGGAAAACAACAAGTGCCCATATTTGGATGAATATTGTTACGTTTGTGGTCATATCGTCCGAAAAATACAGAAAAAAGATCGAACAAATTTGTTTACTGAGCAATTCAAAACCGCGTATTGTAATTATTTCGATGAAGCAGATTTAAGTGGTGCAAATTTTATGCCGAACACAGTGTGCAACAGTTGTTATACTACCCTTCTAAAATGGATTCACGGAAAAAGTAGAAAGTTATCTTTTATGAAGCCAGTAATTTGGGTGGAAGACTATGCTATGCATGCATGAATTTTCGTCCTGGATTAAACAGACAACAATTGAAAACAAAAGTATACACTGCTGCATTTACTGCCACACTTCCAGTGCAACGCCCTGCTGATACCGATGCACCTAAACCTCCGAGTGCGGATACTGTGTCCCTGCTAGCCGAAACCGTTTTCACCAATCCGACCGATTTGGATGATGCTGATTGGATACCCGATATTGAAAATAGTGCACCACAACCGCTACCACAAATCGAAATGGATTACATTGTGGCCAAGCTGGGACTATCACAACACGACTCCGAATGGCTGACATCATTTTTGAAGAGAAGAAAACTCACACAGCAAAATGTCAGCGCAACATCATACCGACAACGCCAAGCTGATTTTCAGAAATTTTATTCCGTTGACGAAGCAAATACGTTCACGTACTGCCATGATATCCCAGGTTTAGTGGAAAAATTGGGAATGGATTATATCGCTGGCGACTGGCGTTTATTCATCGATGGTTCAGTTACTAGTTTGAAGGCTGTGCTGCTGCACAAAAAAAAAATAAAAAACCATGCATTCCATTGGGATTCAGCACAACTATGAAGGAAACGTATGAAGCATTGGGCGAAATTTTGAAGAAAATCAAATACGATGAACACAAATGGAACATTTGTTGCGATCTGAAGGTGGTCAACATACTACAAGGGATTATAGAAAAGGGCGGATATCCAAAATACTTCTGCTTCCTTTGTAATTGGAATTCACGATACAAAGGAAATCAATATCAATGTAAAGATTGGAAAGGAAGAACTCCCGAGCTCAACAAACAATTAAAATTACGCAATGAACCTATGATAAAGGACCTGGATGATATTTTGTTGCCACCGCTCCACATGAAACTGGGAATAGCTGGGAAATTCGTTGAAGTGGTGGTCAAAAAAGTTAACGACGCCTTTGACTGTTTGAAATCCATCTTTCCGAAACTCAGTGATGAGAAAATTAAAAACGGTACGTATCGTACTCTGTATTTCAATATTGTCATATCTAAATTTGTTAATTTCTATACATTCGCATTACCAATAATTTTTTCGTTTTTCTTATGTATTTAAAACAGGTATTCTCAATGGACCTGATATTCGGAAATTGATCAAAAGTGATTCTTTCACACATTTGCTTTCAGAGCATCACGACCCCCAACATGCATGGAACGCATTGAAAGAAGTAATAGAAGGCGTTCTAGGAAAGAACCGTGTCCAGCGAGAAGAGATACAGCAACGAGTGGATAGGTTGCTGTTTTATTTCGAAAAAATCGGTGCATCCATGACGCTGAAATTGCATTTCTTGCACCACCACCTCGATACTTTTTTGGCACAATCCCCTCAGGAATCAGACGAACAAGGAGAGAGGTTCCACCAGGTGACCATGCCATTTGAAAAGCGGTTCAAAAGCAAAAAATTGGATGCATTGCTTGCGGAGGTTTGTTGGTGGAGTTCCACAATTATGCAGTTTGAAGAAAGCACCGAAGATGAAGACATTGAAATTGGTGGACACAGTGAAAGAAACACGCCCTTGAATAGTATGTGTATCTCGGATGACGATACAGACTCAGACCATGAATATGAACAACCTACGAAGAAAACAAGATCATCAGAACCACAAGCGTCAACTTCTACAAGGATGGATATTGCCAATAATTGAAAAAATGTTCAAAATTTTGTTTTTATGCATATTATAATTGCGTATTAATTGCATATTATTTTATTTTCATTAAGTTTTTATAAATAAAGTTTTTTTTTGCATGATAATTTTTTAATTTATATTTTTATTTTAAGGGTGGTGGCTATAACTGATTTTTGAAATTCATACCTTTACTCAATTGCGAATAAAAGCGAAACGCGTGCATCGATTTTTATGATCTTTGTCTCATTTTGCTCATAGGTTATGTGACTTTGCGAAAAAATTACTAGACTTGAAACTTTTTTCCATTTTGGATTTTTTATGTATTTTTAAAAAAAAAAATTTAAATTTTTAGGCAAAAAATAATTTTTTCCCTTCATACATTCATTTTTAACTTCGAAAGTGTTACTTGTATAGGAAAACAATATATGCACAGATTAAGGGAATTGTAATTCTTAATTTTTTAAAATTTATTTCAACTAAATTGGGCTAGTGGTTGTCGAGCTATGTCAAACAACAGGGCCTAAAACGTGATAAATTCCCCTATACGATAGTACTAACTTCAAATCGATACTAACTTCAAATCGCAGGTAAGAAGACAAAACGAATGATGCAGAAATTCTTCTTTTTGGGTCTAATTTCACATACAGTTCACAGAATTGAGTTGGCAATCAATTAACTGAAAAATGTTGTACTGTGATATTGAATATAATATTAAGTAAAACTCAAACTAGAAAAATATTCGTAATTATCTACATATAATTTTGATTAATTGTATAATTTGTGATTTTTTAAGAGCTATGGGAAAGTTAAAAAAAAAACACATACAATTCAGAGAAATGCATGAAATCTTTATTTGAATCGATAGTACGGTCCATATAATTTAATGTTCGAAGATTATTTCATGCAAATCTTGACCGTGACTGCGCCTCAAATGGTCCATCCGCTTAGTCCAATTTTGGCATACTGTTTCCAACATTTCGGTCGGTATCTCATGAATAAATGCTTCAATGTTGTCTTCCAATGCGTCAATTGAAGCGGGCATGTGTGTATAGACATGAGCTTTAACAAAGCCACACAAAAAAAAAAAAAAGGCGGCCAATTGACCGGTCCCGAACGTGAAATAAAATGTTCACCGAACTCGCCTCTCAATAAGTCCATTGTTAAGCGTGCTGTGTGGCATGTGGCACCGTCTTGTTGAAAACACATGTCATGCAAGTCAAGCTCTTGCATTTTGGGCAAAAAAAGTTGGATATCATCTCACGATAGCGCTCACCATTCACAGTTACGTTACGATTCGCATAATCTTTGAAGAAGTACGGTCCAATGATGCCACCAGCCCATAAACCGCACCAAACTGTGACTTTTTATGGGTGCATTGGTAGCTCTTGCAATGCTTCTGGCTGATCTTTACTCCAAAATCGACAATTCTGCTTATTAACGTACCCATTGAGCCAAAAATGAGCTGACCATAAAATGGGAAGGAGCGCGCGATGAACTTTCTTAACAGAGCACGCATTTTGATAATAAAATGCAATAATTTGCAAGCGCTGTTCGTTTGTAAGACGATTCATGGTTAAATTATAGACCAAACTTAAGATGTTTGACAGTGAAGCAAAATACGAAGCGTGCGTCAGCTGCTTAAACCAGTGTTGCCAAAAAGATAATAGCTAAAAAATCACCCGATGTAAAATTGTAATGTTACTGACTGATTCATCATCACACAGCCTAAACGCCTGAAGCTAAAAACTTGAAATTCGGACCGGAGGTGGGTCTCTCCCCAAATCGGTCCACTAAGACGGGATTTTTGGAAATTCAAAAGTTTAGGGGGTAAAAAAAGGGTAAAAACAGGTATATTTGATAACCTTATATTTTCAAAACTAAAAGAGATAAAAAAACCTGTAATACTTATCGTTGTTCCTTAGAAAAATAAGCGCACAGGTATCTGTTACTTTTTTGAAATTCGGCTCTTTTATGAATGAATGACCAATAAACCTAGAAATAAAGTTTATACCACATTCGAAACTTATCCAAAAAATACGAACATAAATTTGGTACTTTTTCGAAATTCGAACGTTTAAGGTGTGAAAATCGTAACTATTTTTGGTACTTTTTTTAAAAAACATTTTTCTCCATTCATTGACATATTCGTACTAAATTATAGGCCTCCACTACAGTACTGCAATTTTTGATACTTAAATGGGGGAAAAAGTACCAAAATGGGAAATACGGGAAACTTAATATCTTTCTTCAGCTTTTTTTTTTGATTATCGTTAATATTGGACCTTAAAACATAATATTCAACATGTAATGTCCTTAGTGGATACGAATATATGCGGGAACTTTTTTGTACTTTTTTTGTATATTAACTGGTACTTTTTGAATTTTCGGAATTTAAACAAGTTAAAACCTCGAAAAATAAACTTTGGCATACTCATATGTCCACGAAGAAAATGGAGACGCTTACGAATAGCAGGTTAAATGCTAGTAAAATATATAAAAAAAAAAACATCGAACTTCACTGCAAAGGAACAGTTTAATGTCTATTAATTTTCCTAGAAATCACAAATATCACTACAAGGTATCACAGTTCTTTCTACAGAAATTGAATGATATTGACAAGTTCATACACTCCCTGAATCTTTTGTTTGGATCATGAATCATGACCTTCTAGATCGTGTACTTTAACATCATAATTAAAGCCAAAATCAAAAACTTAGGTAACTTAACAAATACAGGGTGTCCCAAATAAAATCTATTTTTGGCTTTGTTGGTGGTCTTCGGTAGCAGTGCTTGTGTTTTGTATGGATGCACCTTAAGATCCTACTTAAGAATTAAGCAATATTGTTCTGGATATGTCCAATTAGCCGGAACGACGATGAGTTGGGAAAGATAGACCATTCTGAAATTTTTAGAGTTAAAAACGAAAATTTTTTACTACAAAAAATTTTAAGCAATCTTTTCCACTGTGTTGCAGTTAAATTTTCGGAATTTTAA
Source organism: Pollenia angustigena (assembly GCA_930367215.1). NCBI lineage: Eukaryota > Metazoa > Arthropoda > Insecta > Diptera > Polleniidae > Pollenia > Pollenia angustigena. The sequence continues at coordinate 18,273,875 of OV884056.1, forward strand.
AATATAAAAGTTGCAAGGCAGAAAGTCATATCTGTTAGTGGTTCGTGTTAGACAAGAAATAAACGAATGCGTATGACAAAGATTAACAAATTTGTTACTAAAAATAACAGTTTCATGAAATAACTGAACTCTTTTTTTGCTATCTGAAGTTAATAAAAAAATAATGGCATACACCTAGAAACGAAGATTCGTGTTGGAAACGTAATTCAACAAAAAATCTAATTTTCTTAATAAATACAAAAAAAAAAGTTGTAAAGATTTGTTTTTTTTTTTCATAAAAATTTTATCTATAAAACTTGGCTAGTATTTTGTTTTTAATAAAATTTAAGCCTACTCTTCGGGTCATATTATATGCAGACGTTGTCCTGTCCAAATTAGGACTAAGAAGATACGAACATTTGAAAGAAAAATTAGTCAAATCGACGGAGCCGTTTTCTGATTTTGGGTAAATAAAAAAAAAGTGGGCGTTAAAGTAGGCGGGGCAAAATTTTATTTCCGTAAAAACCTAAGTTGAACCATGGCAATCATTTAAAAGAAAAAATCGTCCAAATTATATAGATGTCATTGGTGATGCAATATGAAAATTGGATTTTGCCACGCCCCTCCGCCCGCAGACCGAAAATCAGACTTCACAGTGTCACCCGCCTGAATATTCTGAAGATTCCCTGAAAATTTTATCAAAATCGGCCCAGCCGTTTTGGAGTCCATACGTTTCATACATACATACACAGTGTGTATTACACACATCCTGTCTTATATATATAGATTTTGAAGCATTGATGTCCAAAAATGTTTAAGAGCTGTATTTGTGAGAGAATTTTAAAGTACAGTGACACGAAAACAAAGCGCGAAGATTTTCATTAAAATTTAATCACAAGAAATTGTTTGGGTTGTAAAAAATTTATAATAATGCAGTACATACCAAAATTTTTTCTTTAAATTGTCTTTTTAAAAAACAAAATGTCGAGCCCTCACCACAAAAATAGATTAAGCGACAACATTTTTAAATTTTGTTTCTTTAATAAAGAAATTTATTGGCAACACTTTCATCATCTCCTAAAATGTCAAGGTCACATAAGGTAGCGTTACGATTTTATAGCAAAACAATTTTAGGCTAATACTTTATAAAAATTTTTATGAAATAACATAAAAAAACCTTCTCCTGTAAAATTGTGTTTTTGTCGCTTAAGCTTTTTTACGGTAAGGGCTCGATTTATTGAAAATTTTCCCATTTTACCAAGTAAAAAAAACGAAAATTCAGTGGGAACTGCGAGAATGTTTGAAGTTTAAAGTAAGAATTGTATGTAAAACTCAACTATAATCTTCTACATTCACACTTTTATGACAGTTTGTTTAAAGCAATAAACATTTATTTTTAATTTGATCATAATTTATGTTACACACTGTTATTGTATTCCCGTAAATAACTTTGATAATATACTTGCATGTGCCCGTGCAGAAAACTAAATTGCCAAATTGTTTTTTTTTTTTGTTGTTTTCTTGCGAAGACAATAGAATGAAACAATACAACTACAATTCGAGTCGGAAAGAACCCAACCAATTGTAGGGGGATGTAAGAAAAGATAAACTCACTGTTTATTGTTGGTGTTTTGTTTAAGCTTTGATATTGTTACAAGTAAGACTTTGAGTGTTTAAAATTCTTATTCGCTTTAGGGTTTTATTTGTATAATATTTTTAGCTTTTCTAAAATCTTTGGAAAAGGTTTCCTGATGATCTGGCCTTAGCAACCAGTGAAATGCGCATAGAAGCTAGCTTTCCCTCAACAATAAATTTCAGTGTATTTATGAAATATGAAAAATTGGGAATTTAGCACGTCATACAAAAATCTTAATGAAAAAATATCAACTCAGCAGCCCAAGGCTGTCAGATATGGCGATTTCTAGCCAAGCGTGGTGATTTTGAAAGGTGTTTGGAGGTGGGATTTTACATATGACGACTGGCGTTTTTTTTTTTTGGCGATTTTGGATATAACTGGCGATTTATTTGGCTATTTTTACCATTTATATTATTTCAGCGATTTTTTTTAACAATTTGTCATTTTATTTTATCATTATTTAATTTAAAAAAAATCTGGGAACTTTTTTTCACATGATTTTTGTTTTGCTATCATTTTAAGTGAATTTTATATTCAAGCACTATTTAATTCTATTCGTATGAATGCAAGTCAAAACCCCAGTAATGGCATCGATGAGGCTGAAGTGTACGATCTTACGGACTTGTGTACTTAATTGTACTGAACTGAATAAATGATCTCCATTTCATGTTATTAAAAAAAAAAAAAAATAACAGAAACAAAACAAAATTTACTATCGGCTCCTTTGTTTTTTTTTTCTCAGTTTTTGGCGATTTTTGCGTGCAAAATTTAATAAAAAAAAAAAAATCAAAAAAAAACTGAACAGAATCGACGTTTAGCGATTTCTGACATCCGGTTTGGCGATGGAGCACTTGTCGCTGTCTTACGAACGACTAAGTTAAAGAGCATAAAAACAAAGAGGTGTGGCTTCTAAACAATTGCTTGGTGTAATGGGCATCCATGTTTGAAGTCTGGGGCAAAATTACAGCATTCGATATCGATCGAAATTCCCATTTAAATTGTATTGCAATTTAAATCAATATTGAATGCGGTAATTTTCAAAATTTAATTTAAAAAAAAAGTTTTACAAAAACTGAACAAAATCGACGTTTGGCGATTTCTGACATCTGCTTATTACAAAAGTTTAATAAAATACTTTAACTCTTTTTGCTGTTTCAAATAATATGATTGATAGGCAGGCCTGTTTTGAAAATCACGTGATTTCAAATCAGTGGCATGTCATAACGTCCAGTGTCCACGGACACTATGACACTCCAAAAAATATCACAGTGTCCATGGACTTAATGACACTATGACACTCCAAAAAATATCACAGTGTCAATGGACTTAATGACACTTTTAAAAGTGTCATAATGTCCATCAGAGGGAGCAGTGTCATAAAGTCTGTGGACGTTATGACACTTTGTAGAGTGTCATACTGTCCACAACATGCTTACAAACTCGAAAACATAGCCGGCTTTCGGCCAGGCGCAAGGATTTTCTCTTCTATGATAAAACAAGTGCCGGCTTCGCTAACCAAAGCTTCCCGGGACAGCCGGCCTTTGGCGGGGCGCAAGGATTTTCTCCGCTATGGTATAACGAACACTGGCTTCGCTAACTAAAGCTTACCTGGACAGCCGGTCTTTGGCCGGGCGCAAGGATTTTCTCCGCTATAGTATAACGAACACTGGCTTCGCTAACTAAAGCTTCCCTGGACAGCCGGCCTTTGGCCGGGCGCAAGGATTTTCTCCGCTATGGTATAACGAACACTGGCTTCGCTTACTAAAGCTTACCTGGACAGCCGGTCTTTGGCCGGGCGCAAGGATTTTCTCCTCTATGGTATAACAAATACTGGCTTCGCTAACTAAAGCTTCTCTGCGAAGTCGGCCTTCGTGCGGAAACAAGACAGATTTTAGAAGCTTTACTTAGCGAAACCGGTAATTGTTATACCATAAAGGAAAAAATCCTTGGGCCCGACCGAACGCTTTAGTAAACGCAGCCGGTATTTGTTACACTATAGGGAAGAAAATCCTTGCGCCCAAAAGTGTTTTCGTTATATAATTAAAATGTGCACCCAGAGAAAGTGTCATAGTGTTTTTCGGTGTGATTTTCAATTGTCGAAAGCACACAAAAAAGGAACACTACAATATCACACGTGTGATTTTAAAAGTAACATGTGATTTGAAATCGCGTGATTAAAGTGTTTTTTAGAACAGGCCTGATAGTATGCAGAAATCTTTGAAATATTTACCATTTAAAAATTTTCGCACAATATTTTTGTCCCAATTCCTGCAAAATACTCTTACTTTAACTTCTCAAATATTTTAAACCAATCCCTTTAACATTTGCCATATTTAAAACGTACCTTATAAATAAACTAAACACTTACACAAAAAAAAAAAAAAAAAATAATATGAATAAATTTTAAAAGAATTTGTAATTTTCAAAACAAAATACATATTAATAATAATAACAAAAAAAAAATAATCAAAAGTGAGTGGGATTTAATTATGAAATCGAAACCGATTTTTGAAAATAATAAAAAAAATTAGTGGCTAAACACCAATAAGCCACAATAAATCGCACCGAATTACAAAGAAAATTAAATAAATAATAATTTTTCTTCATTAAACTAAAAAAAAAAATAAAGTGCAAAACTCAAGACAATATTACAGAATTTTCTACACCCTTTTATACCCACACCACAAAAGTGGAGAGGGTATACTGCATTTGTGCTGATGTTTGTAACACGTTAAAATATTTGTCCTCTTGACCTAACTTTTGGTAAACCGATGGACTCAGAATAACTTTTTTAATCGATCTAGTCCGTCGGTCCGGCTATCCATTCAAACAGTGCCCAAAGTAGAGGTCGAAATTTTGGCGGAAATTTGATGAAATTTTGTATATATATATAATTAATAACCGGTCAATAATTTCACATAGCTCCCATACAAGCCTTTTCCGGAATAGAGTTTTTGTGGTCATAAAACATCTGATTTTGTTGGTATTTAGATACAATTTGGTCTAATTTTAACATGTATTTAACTTAATAATTTTAACAAATAGAATATGGGAATTATTGCTTCTTATTTTACTCTTTAAACATGAAAATAACCTACATTTTTCTTCTTGTAGTGTTGTTGTTGTTTCAATAAAACCAAATAGTTTTTAGCTCCTTTTGAAGTGTTGTTGTTGTTTCTACAACAAACTTACAAACACACGCGTATGTACGCATATTGGTTTTCGAATGTTATCACATTTTGGATTGTTTCAAGTACTTTAAAGTATTATTCGAACTTAAATTTTGAGTACGACTCTAACCAAAGTAATTTAAAAAAACTTAAGTTTAGAACGTAATTTTTCTTTCTGTGCAAGTCTAAATATGGTAAACTCTCGAAAATATTTCTTTAAATTCTGTGGTGTAGGGTATCATGTGGTCGGACTTGACTGACTAAACTTTCTTACTTGTTCTCGTTGCCTTAATACCAGCTAAAGCACAAAATAAAAAAAAAATCAAGAAGATATTTTGTAGGAAAAATCGTCAGCTTCGGAAAAAAAAACAAGACATCTGTGTAAGCTTTAACTCCAACACCACCAACACCACCATCAACCAGCACTATCATCAATCCCATACATTTAGTCATCCATCCAATTCCACATTGGCATCATTGAAGGCGTTGAAAATTGTCAAAGGCAGGCGTAACATGGCAAGCCATAAACTACATAAAATAAAATCTGGCTTCAGTTAACTTAAGTCATAAATATAAAAATTAAAAGAGAGAGAAAAACAATTTACAAATAAAAATAAACTTTTTCTTTAACTGCGCCACAAATACAACTTTTTGTTTCTATTTTGTTCGTTGAGAAGAAGAAAAAAAAAAACGTTAATACAACTGAATCTTTAACTGCATCTCACTTTGGCGGACCAAACCTTAAACAATACAACAACTACAACCACAAAAGATATCTGTCGAAGCACTCCTAGAAAATTTAAAAAAAAAAAAATCTCAAAAATATAAATATTTGTTGCAACAGGAATACCACAGACATTCAAGTAGGAACATTTAAGCTTATCCAAAGAGGCTGGTTAAAAAACATCATTTGTTGGTTGAAATCGTTATTTTCCCTTAATTAAAAAAAAACTAAACTCTTATACTAATTTTAATATTATAAATATTATATAATTAAGATTCAGTATAAAACCTAAGATTGTATCCGATATTACATTTTAAACCAAAAAGCTCGAAATGCAAAAGGCATAATGCCCTCTCCACCTTTGTGGTGTGTGTATAAATATTTTGTATGTATAAGAGTTTTTATGACAAATGTTTAAATAATAATTAGATCATTTCTTTAATTTAAAAATTTTAAACTTAAAGAAAAAAAGCTTTTACTAAGAAAAACTCTTATACTTAGTGATTTTCTGATACATAGACAACATTTTCTTTCAGTACTAAACTAATTTAAGATTTGTCTTGAATGTTAATTTTCTTACTTTTCAAAACAACTAAAAAAAATATTCTTGTATAAGAGTTTTTTAGAAAATATTTATGAAAAAAGTTGACACTGTCCTATAATAAGCTAACAAAAATGATTTTATTACACTTTCATAAAAATAAATTCTTATGCAAAGTCTTAACTTTTTATATATGGGTAAATCCAAAGTGTTGAACGTGACAGTCGTACGCATCAAAAATGCAATAACATTTTAAACAACAAATATTTTTACGTTCTTTTAACCCTTAAATAAAAGCACTAAGAAAGCACTGTTATCTATGCTAAAGATTATGGAGGGCGCGACTCTCGGCCAAAGATAACGGCAAAAGAAGTAGCGGTTCGAACGTGAACAAAATAGAAGTAGTTTTCGTGGCCATGTATAAAAAGGCGTAATTCAGCGAAACCTGGCACAATTTTTTAGTCAAACTAAATTAAAATGTCTTGATTTGATTCCAAAATCTTCTGTATTTTCTTTTTTTAAGCCAAAATCTGGGTCGATACGTGACATTTCGAACCTGAAATTTTTTCCATAATAATAATTGAACTGAATAATGATTAAAACAAAATAAAAATTTACTGTTAATTCGAATAACATATTGCTCTTTGAACTCTTCCTTAGATTACAGACCATGAAAGAAAATTTTTTTGGAATAATTTTTATCAAATATCACCTCTTTTCAGGAAGATAATATTGAAGAAAACATACAATAAAAAATTCTCACAAATAAGAAATTACGTTTGCACAACTTTGCTTGTTCATCTTTGATTGTTCATCTAAGTGAACAAATTTATGGGTAAATTTATAAAATGTGTAAAATCTAAATATTTCTCTATAAGAATATCGTAAAATAATCAGCTTTTAATAACTTTTAAATTTTCGGTCACGGTGGACCTTTTGACGGATAAGCCCATATTAGAATTTTGAAATTTTTTGCTTAAGAATTTTTTTTTTAAATGGTTTTATAGTTAAATCGTATTTTTTCTACTAAATTACTAAATTAAGTATCATAATATGTATATGTATTCTTTTATTTAGTTAGAGAATTACTTGAAGAGTCTTGAAATAATTTTTCCAACTGAAACACCGTATTTTTTATTTCTAATATAAGAGAAATGTATTGAGATGTACCTTAATAACATACATACTCCCGTATTCATAAAAAATAAAATAAGTTTGAAATGTGTTTTAAGGCAAAATTTTCGTAAAAATTTTTCTTAAAATGCATTTCAAATCCATTTAAATGTTTTATGAATACGGCAGGTAGTTTTTAGAATAATCTTAAAATTATGATTAATGACATCTCGTATACTCTTATAAAGTATATTAACTACCTACCAAAATTTCATGTAAGAATAAAAGTTAAACCAAAACAGAAAAGGTTTAAAAATATTTGGCAATTACATTTTCTAGTTGTTAACATTTCGAATTGTTTAGCTGCTAAAATTTCATATATTTAAGTAAAGTGTTATACATTTTAAACGAGTTCTTAGTAGCAAGTATAAGTGTTTTCAATTTATTTTGAAATTAGTTTTCTACTAAATAAATACTTTCAAATTTGCAATAGTATAAGACATTCTAGTAATGATTGCAAGACCTCTTTGTAAAAAAATGATTATTGAATTAAAAAAAGGGTTATTAAACAAAATTTTCATAGATAATTTGTTCTCAAAATATATAATTCTATACATGTTCGCGTCATATTTTTTAAGATGGCCAGCTGATTGGGCTAATGCATCCGATCCTGGCGCTCGGGCTGACAGCAGGTCCCCAGGCTGACCACAGAAGGTTATGCCGCTTTGGGTCGCTCGACAGAGTCTTGTTAGCTTTAACAGGGGACACCGAGTCAGACAGTGGGTGAGGTTGTCATTTTAAAAGGATTGGCAATACATACGTATGTAGAACAGATGTTGCCTTTGCAGTCTCTTTTCCCTTTATAAAGCTTTATTAATTTAAAATATGTTTATGAATGCAGACAACAATGTTTGTTGAAATTAGTTTTTCCAAATATTTAAGGTATGTTATTTTAAAATTAATTATAAGTGTGGATATAAGAGTTTTTAATAAAATTTAATGTTCTAAAAAATATGGCTATATATTATTTAACAAGCAAGCCTTGGTGCTTATGCATTTTTATAAAATTTTAGATTTGTTTCATGAAACTAATCATTAGTTGAATTAAAATATATATTGTCAGTATAAGAGTTTTTAATGATCTAAAGAAAATCTGTTTTCAAAAACAAACCAAATTTTATCAACTTTCTACTTACATTTACAGAAAACTGAAAGGTTGCTGTATGAGTTTTAAAAATATAAAGTATAAATATAAGAGTTTTAAATACATAGCGAAAAAAGAACCTTAAAGTGTTGTCACTTGTTTTACGTTTTCATCAACAAATTTCAATGATAATATAATTAAGTTATAAAATAAATACCAAAATTAATTAAAAACTACCAGTATAAAAGTATAAATAAACATATTTACATTTAATTCTAAAAGCTTTATACTCTTCTGTAAGACTTTTGGAATATTCCTAAGCTTTTCTGTTGTACAAGTTAATTGTTTTGGGGTTTTTACTAATTAAAAAAATTTCCTTGTTTTTGCTATTTATGTGTATAAGAGTTTTTAGTAATCGGTAAAAACTACTTTTTAAATACAAAAGGAATAATATATGTATATATGTACGTATATTTAAAAAATTTTTAAATAACGAGTATAAGACTTTTTATATATTTACCGAGAAAGTTAAATACTTAGACCCATTTTCACAACTTACCGATAGCTTAAAGCAGACTTTAACCGGCCTTATAAAAAGTGTTCCATTATTAAAACTTTACTTTAACTTAAAGTGAGCGATAAAGAAAATTAAGGTGCATCCTACCTGGTTGGTTAAAGTAAAGTTGTAATAATGGAACACTTTTTATAAGGCCGATAAAATCCTACCTTTAGCTATCGGTAAGTTGTGAAAACGGGCCTTAAAACAACATATTTGCAATTGACTGGTTTTGTGTTATACCTTAAATGATTTTCCAAGAGTTTCCTACTCATTATAATATATTTGTAAGTATAAGAGTTTTGACTTATCAGTATAAGACTTTTAAAATGCAACAGATAACAAATATAATTTTTTTATATCTTTTTGTTATCTTGTTTTTGTGAACAATAAGTATAAGACTTTAAAAATTTTAAGAGGCACTTGTAGGGTGTTTGAATAAAAAAAAAATATTTTTGTTAATTGTTGGGGAAATATAGAAAAACCAACTAAAAAACAATTTCAACCAAAATGTTGACATTTGGCAAATTAAACAATTCTTTTTATTTTTCTTAAAGATTTTTTTCGTATATTTTTATGGCGTTAAATCGATTTCAAAAAGCATTTCATCGTTGTTGGCCAAATACGAAGTTTAAAGGGAAACATTTTACTACAAGTGCCTTTAAAAATTTTAAGGAGATTCTTTTTTTTAATGAAATCTTGAAAAATCTTTAAGGTTTTTCTATCATTTGCCTTCTTATTAATGACTGTTTGCGCTTCTGAGGGTTTTGTATGGACTTGGGATTTTCATTTTTCTCTTTGGGGGTTTTTTTTCTAATTTTGTTTAACAAATTTTTGTACAAATTATTTTACCACCTTATAAATTGATCTCTCATTTAATAAGATAAATAGTTAACCTTTTTTGTCGACTTGTTTTAGCCAATAATTCAAAGATTTATGGGTATCAATTGGAAACGTGATTGTATGACTGCTTACGACGCTGTTGCACATTTGGATAAATCCGAATTAATTTTGTTTTTCTTTTTTGCTTTTTAATGGTCTTTGAGTCACAGGAGGAAGAAGAAAAAAAAGCAACCTACACCTGTTGATATTTGTTGTTGTCATTCTCGTTCACGTAATTCGTAATTGTTATTGATTTGGTCTATTGATTAATAAATATTACTGCAGTAGAAGAATCTATTAAATGCCTTAAAGTCTTTTACACAGATTCTTTATGGTACAACATTGTAACACTTAAGACTGGGTCACTGGAACTCTTCTTACCTTTTTGGGACCTTTCAGATGACATCGACAGAGTTTAATTATATTTAATAATGATGATCGGAGAAGATTTTATGGTAGTGTTTGTATGATGAAGAGGAGCTTGCTTGTTTAGTGTCATTGTTGGTTAATGTTGGTGTCAAAAAGTTTCTATTCAGGTTAAAGTTGGCAAAAGGAGTTTTGTTAGTATTGAGGAACAAGTTTTACAATTAAATTGTTTTCAATTTCCTTCATTATTTACATAAATAATATTAATTTTAGTCCTCGATTTAAGATTTCAAATGAATTTTTTGAAATATTATATTGGTGTATATTTTTATTGGTGTATAAGGTGTGAATTATGTGTATAAGAGTTAAAAAAGTTTGTTAAAAAGATCGCTTTTATATTTTAGAAACTTTGAAACGCTTGAATAACAAATTTCTGTGGTTTTAATGGGCAACCATTTTTTCGATTTTGAAATGATGCCATATTGCTTAATTTAAAACGATGGACCAATTTCGATTTTTAAACGCAAAAAGAAAGTTCAAAAAGCGCAATTCCTAGCCTATAGTTTGATCTGGAATGTTTTTTCTGCTCTCTTGAAAATTTTGATTTTAAGAAATACCCATAAAACCACAGATTTGAGCGTTTAAGAGTTTTTAATAACTAAGTTCATTATCTTTTTTTATTATGTTTATTATAAAATTGAGAAGATAAAAATTCTTTTCTAGATATAAGAGTTTCATCTCTAAGGTATAAGTCATTGAAATTGGTAAAGACTATATCCATTTTATAGTGCTATAAGTGTTTTATGTTGGATAAAGAATTGAAGGGTCTAATATTATGAGTTTCAAACTTTAAAAACTTTTTAAAGTTGTATTTTATTATTAAAGAATGCCTATATTGAACACAATTCATATTAAAAATAAGTATAAGAGTTTTTTTATAATATTAATTTTATATACTGTGAGCGTCAAAAGTGTACAGCTTGTTTTCCAATATAAAAAGAGTTATGTTAGTTATAAAAAGTTAAATTTCTACTTTGCCAAATTTGATCAGATTTCAAGCGTGCTGTCCTCTGTGGAAAATACGTTGCTCCAAAAAGTGACAAAAGCAAGTTGGACAAAAAAAAAACGTGATAAAAGGTAGAAATAAGAAATTCAACGGAAAAAATATAGTCTCTAAAGTAAAGCGTGATAGGGTTAGCTTTTGTAAAACGTCCTAAAACAGATGGATCAGCCCAATAGTAACTCGATATCAACTCAAGTAAACATCTGGAAACATTTGGACAGACAAATTAAAAAAAAAAAACATTATCAGCAAGCACTCTCTGAATAAAATTCTGCAGGAAGAGTAACCAAAATTGTCTACTGAGCTAACTTTAAAATGGGTGGAATTGATGCCAAAGAGACTAGAAGCCGTCCTAAAAGCAAAAAGAAATCAATCAAGGTATTAGCCACTTACTTTTTCTTAGTATTTTAAAACTGTACTGTTTTGGTTGTTTTTGAAGTATTTTAAATTTTAAATTGTAATAACATCGTCCAAAGTTTTGTAAGTGATAATAAACTACTAAAAATTTGAATTCTTTTTTGCTAAAATAACACTTTTTATATTGGAAAACCATTTGTACACTTTATTTTGACGCTGACAGTATATGTAATTAAAAATTGTTGGACTTTTGTTTTACTTGCAGCATACAGCTTATTCTGCATTTTAGTTTTAAACTTAATGAATTGCAAAAGATTTTTAGAAACATATAAGAGTTTTTGATAGCGATTATGAGAAGAAAGTTGCTAAAGTAAAAACATTTATGTGTAAAATAATTTTTTATTTTATAAGAAATGCATAGATGTTTTTAAAAAATGACTTAAACTCTTTTATACAGCAGTTCTCAAGTTTTGAATTTTAGAACCACGAGATTTGGAAAAGGAAAAGTTTTTAAAAGCAAATATAAGACTTGCATAATTTTTTGAAAAACATTTTTGAAATAAAAATTACTTATTTTTAATGTTTATTATATGATTTAGTTAATATGTATATAAAGTTTGTTGAAGGGAGTATAAGACTTTTTTTTATTAAAAACAAGATCTTATTAAATTTTACTTGTTTTGCGTTTTATAATATAAAATTTTCAATAAAAATGTAGTTAAAAGTATAAACATAACATTAATTGCTAAAATTTTTTTTTGTTTTAAATGTCATTTTCTATGCGAACGTTAACGTGTGACATCGTGGGCTTGGCTGTAAATTTTTCTAAAAAGGGTAATGTTATATACAAGTATAAGAGTTTTTTTTATTAAGAGTATACGACTTTTAGTGACGTAAATAAATGGTAAATGTTTATAACAAAATTGATTCAGGTGTTTTTCTGTAATTCATGGTTTCAACCATATAAGAGTTTTTTAATGCTTCAAAACCCACTCCCGTTTTTAACTTTTTTATGTTAAAACTAGTAATTACCCTCCTTACACAAGGCACAATTTACAAATTACAGTTTTATCTTTATCTCTCCAAATAAATCTAAAAAAGAAGAAAAAAATTGTTTAAAAAACGTAAAAAATCCAAAGCCCTATTTGCTACAACATCAGCTTGTCAAGTTAAAAACATGCAACATTAAAATGATCTTGCCAAAAAGTTAAAAAGAAGAAGATGTCTGCTACAGAGGCAACAGCCACAACCTGTCAACATGTAACTGCTTCATAATGTACTTGTATGCCAAAAAAGACCTTGTCTATTTTGCTCGTTAATTTTAAAAAATTTAAACAGTTTTTTTTTTGTACATAATGTGGTGCGGCTTAGCAATTATTAACTTGAGAAAAAAATTTTAAATTTTAAGCCAAAAAAATCTTTGAGCTATCAGTGACTTGCTGGAAGACGGGCGTTAACTTTCCACCAAGGGTCATACATTAAAGTTGTTAAAAACTATGCATAAAGATGATTAAGAGAAAACAAAGTGAAGAGATTTTTCATGGAAATAAAGTTTTGGTTTAAGAAAAAAAAATAAATTTGTTTTAAAGAAATAAGTAAGTTTAATGTTAATATTCAAGGGTTAAATCCCCGAAAAATAATGGAAATGTTACTTTTTCAAAACTCCAATGGGTATAAGATATTTTTTTCTACATAATGAATATAAGAGTTCTAAAATAGTTTAAGAAAATATTTCCAGTTTTGAAAGTTTGTAAATAAATATCCTTAGGAATTGGCTTTAAATTTAATGTATCATTTGAAGACTAAATTGCCATTTTAACTCTATAATTTATAGTTGGTATGAGTATAAGCGATTTTTATATCCTAAAGAAACCCTTAAACATTTGGAAAATAATTCATTGACTTTATTAAGTTGCATACATTCTTTATTATTTAGTTATTAAATTTTTAAAAGAGTTGTATAAGAGTTTCAGTCGGAAGACTATCAAAAATTCGTATTCGGAAACCGAAAGAAATGTTATAAATTGAAAAAGATAATTTGATTTTAATTTTTTTCAAAGTATTTTAATAAAAGATTTGTAAAAAACTTGTATATAATACCTAGTGAAAGTTTTTAATATTGACTATTAGACCTACAACCTTTCCTCAAAAGATACTAAATAGCTTGCAGTTTGTAGTATAATTTTCAAATAAATATAATATTTTATTAAAAGAGTTCATTACAAGAAGTTTAAGACAATGAATTAACATAATGAATTAAAATGTTTTCAGATTTTTTTTCTCATATTTCAATAATAAAATTTTTGTATAACACCTTAAACTATATATAAGAGTTTTCAATATCGGGTATAAAACGCAAACCTTTTTTTAAATTCAGGGCTATCCAAGGCCAGGTCCAAGCATTATAATGAAATAAAAGTTTCATCGAAATTATAGTTTTATATGTGTTTTATTTACTTTACTTTTGACGCGGAAAATCGGAAAACTCGTTATCAGGGAAACCATAAATATGCAATTGCATGTTTTTCCTTGTGCGACTAATGAAGGCAGAAGCAATATATTTATTCGTTTTGGAACTTTTTATGAATTTTGGCATCGATTTGTTAGTGCATATTTTTGCATATTTTACCGTTTGCAGAATTTTTTTTGCATAATTTTGTTAAGAGGGCATTTTTTCAATTTTTAGCGCATTATTTGCCTATTTGAGGCATATTTTAATACATATTAAATTTTTTTGGGTCCTACAAAAGCTTTCGCAGCAAATAATTTTTTTTGTGCGACATTTTCGCTTTTCTTTTATGAGTATATGAATAAGTAAAAGTTAAGGAAAACGCAATTATATACGTTTTTGGCGATGTGTGTAATACATAGAAATCTGGACCAATCTTTAAGAATACTGATCGATTTAAAATCACTTTTTCGAGTGATCTAACGTTAACCATCCGTCCGTCTGGCTGGTTGCCTGTCCATGTTAATTTTTCGTGTCCGTCAACCATCGTATTATGTTGGTATCTAGATTAAATTCGCCCAAGAATATTTGACTGAAAATTAAATTGTTCTTAAATCTGTTCACATTTGCCCAAAGCTTCCATCTATAAATAGCTTTAACCTCCTTTTAAATGTTAACATTAATGAACAATTTAGAGACCGTTCCTAAAATCCCTTTAAGAGAAAAAATCTGATATGGATGTAAATATCTAAATAACATTCGGCACAAATAATCCTTTTATGAATTTTAACCTCTTAACAAAACTTTGTTTTCGTGAGCTAATGATTGCTTATCGTTTCCAAATAGGGTTAAATCTCGATAATTCATCTGTCAATACTACACTGATAGAAAAATCTATCTTCATATTGATGATGCCCTAACATCAAAATTGTGACATCAATGTTACAACAAAAGGCATCAATGAGTAACATCAATCCAATGACTAACGTCTTCGTACAATTTTGTAATTTTTTACGTGTCATCTATTTTATGACTATAGTGACATCAATTCGATGCCACATTTTGTATATTTATAACATTATTTTCATGTTAACAATGTATTATAAAAAGCAAAAATTCCTATATTCAATTTTTTTAAATTATTAAGTTAAATACATCACATTTTTAAAGTAGAATGAATACGAAAACCATATGGGGCATGGTGCTGGTATCTTATTATTGAGAGTTCTGCTGTAAACAAAGGTCGTAATTCAACAAACGTGAAACAAACATATGTAACGGGTAAGTTAATAATAATATTCTCTCACTTTGACTTAAGTCAATTTCAATGACTTTGACTTAATGACAAACTGTCATTAAATTGATGCTAATGTGTCATTTCTCCGACGTTACTGCGGCATCGACCTGATGACATGGTCGTCATTTCTGTGATGCCGATTTGTCATCCCATTGATGACATAATTTCATTTTGACCCTGATGACACTTTGGCCAAGTGATGTTAAGGTTGACTCACCATGATAAAAAGTGTCATGGGGTCAAAAACGAAGACACTTGTCATATTACTGATGTCAAAATACATCAGCTTTACCGATTATAATTTGATGATTGTTTTCTTTAAATGGAACTGTTATTAAATTGTTGAATATTTCATTTTCAAATTAACAATTTTCGAAGTTTTTGGGGCATATTTAACATTTTTCTGCGCATTTTTTTAAGTATTAACTGCATATTTCATGCGCATAAAACGTGTTTTTTAGAGCATATTTCTGGTTTTCCTGCTCATTATAATAAGATTTAAAAAAAAAAGGTTTTAGCGGTTTTTTGTATAATTCTTTAATATTTTTATAATACAATTTTTGTATAAGATTTGAAACTTTGTATAAAAGTTTTTAATATCGAGTATAAGACGCAAAATTTTTCTTTACAAAAATATAATAAGATTTTTTTAATTACATTAAAATGTGTTACAGTCTTTTTTATCTTTCTTTCATATTTCTGTAATAAAAAGTTTTTTATAAGACTTTAAACTATATATAACAGTTTTTAATATTGAGTATAAGACGAAAAAAATTGTGTTTATAAATAAAATAAGATTTTTTAAATAACACAGAAATATGTTCATCCTTTTTATATCTCTAGTGTAGGAGACTTTAAATTATATATGTATAAGAGTTTTTAATATCGAGCATCCAACGTTAAAACCTGCGTTAAACTATTTATTTTGATTATATTAAAAAGTTAAATCCTTTATTACTGTAGACTTCTAAATTTGAAAAGTTTTTTGTTGGGAATTAAAACAAAGAGTATAAGACTACGCAACGAACAGCTATGGTATAGATCTGAGATGGGTGATATTAACGTAGAAATTCGAAAGAGAACATTTGGTTGGATAGGGCACACACTTCGAAAACCACCTGAAGGTAGTTGAAAAAGAGGACGGCCCAAAACCACCTGGCGGTGATCAACCATACAGAAAATTAATTCCATATCCCATAGTCTGGGAAGAACCTTCAACACCATCGAGGAGCTCAGAGATATAGCTGCACGTCGACAAAGATGGAGACAACTTATTGACGGCCTATGTCCAGTATAGAGGCAGCTCGTAATCATATGACGACGAGCAAGGCAATATATATTTATATATAAGACTTCAGAATTTTCACTACAAATGCTTTTAGATTTCATTTATAATTTTTTAATGGAAAATTTGTGTACAACTTTTAACTAACAGCCGTACCTAAACAAGAGCGGAAGGCGGAATGTTTTCATCCGCTAAGCCTTTAAGCAAATATGCTAACTTTCTTGTTTATTAAAAACCACATAATAGAAATAAAAAATGGATATTTAACCGCTATATTGACCAAAAAATAGTTAAATTCACTATTAAACGCGCTGTCAATATTACATTTTCCTATTGCAAAGCGCTGACGCTGCGCTTTTTTTAGGGATGCTTCATACAACTTGTATGGGCATGACATTTTTTGGTAACTAGCAAGCTCGTGCCGCATTTATTAAGGTTAGGCGGTATGTATAACAGCTCTAACTGTTGTAAATATCAGTATGAGGTAACTTACATTTTTTATTAAGCAATAAAATAAATTATATTGTAATTATAATAAAAATCTTATTTAATTATAAAAGCTTTGTTTTAAAGAGTATATGACTTAATAAATTTACTAAAAATGTTTAAACTTCAAAAATAAAACGTATATCTATTATAAATATGACTTTATTAAGCGAGAAATATCTGCCAAACTGTCATTTCTTTTTCTTATACTTAACAGAATTTCTGCATGACGTAGTCAAAAAGGTTTTTAGTAAAGTTAAAATATTATTTTTAAGTAAAAAAAACTCACTTCATTAATATCCATAGTTGTTGCTAATCACATCTAAGTACTTGTACTTATGTAGCAAATTGCAACTCTTATACTTGCTCGTATATGTGTACATATGAACTTAAAATACAAGATTTGATTTGAATAATGAAGTTGAAGCTGTGAAAAAACCCCAGCAATTTGGATAAACATTTTAAAAATGTTTTTTTTTCTTTTTGTTTAAGTAATTTTCACAGATCTTTTTTCCCGCTTGACTTAAACAAATTAGTTTTTTTCGGGTCTTGTCTTTTTTTACCATTAACGAAATAAAAAGAAACTTTTATTTTCTGTTTGAAATCTTAAGAAGAAAAACAAAAACTAAATTGAGGTTATGTAAATATCACTTGTTGATGTTTGGAATCTCCCTGGTGTTTTTTTGTGTACAAAAATTTTTATTTAAAACTTTTTTTTCTTATAAATTTTTTTTGAACAAAACGATGTTTTTAAATCAAATTTGTAACTTGTTTGTTAATTTTTTTCCACATATTTTTTCTCTTTTGATTTCGTTAATGTGGCATGTTGTTGACTGTGGCATGGCTGGTTGGTTGCAAGTTAAGAAACTAACTAGCTGCCAAAGTTAAATATAATTAGCGAAAAAAGGTTTGGTTGTTTAACACCCATATGCAACAAGTACTCGTATCTCCAACATTCGTACCTTAAATAATCAAATAATCATTTTTGTAAATAGTTTTTCCATTCCAACAAAAAAATTTGTGTGGAAAATCTTTTTTGATTTGTTTAGTCTTCATGGATATCGATTTTTTTGAATCATAAAACTGATGGAATTATTAAAAAATAAAAAACACAAAAATTAAAATAAAACTTTTTAGAACCCAACCTTAAAAATAATAAATAAGATAATTATTATGAATAAAATGTTGATGGTTATCGAAAAATTATCATCTTTTTCATTGAATTTTTTTCCAAAAATTTTGCGGCTTAACATTAACTGATGTTAAAAGTGAATCTTGCTTTGATTTAATTTTATGTGCAAACAAAGTTAAATTTTTTAAAACGTTCAGAAATTCAATGGATAATTGATAGAAATTTCGGGGTCCTCTGCGACATCTATAGGTACATTTAGAATTGCTGAAAGGCGGATCCGCACAGACCTGACAGCGGCGCTATGGCAGAACGCTCAAGGGCGTAACGCCCAAAACCAAAAATGTCATAACACCCAAATCTTGTTGTATTGCCCAAAACCCAAAAAAAAATAATGACAAAGTGCCCAAATGCTATGTCATATCGCCCAAATAACAAAGTTTGGGCGTTGTGACATTTTTTTGAAAAGTAAGCAGATTTATTTGGGCGTCTTAAATATACCATAGAGGAGGTACTCCTTGTACAAGGCGTGCTTAAACTTGTGACATTTTCTTAAATATACCATAGAGGAGGTACTCCTTGTACAAGGCGTGCTTAAACTGCAGGCAGTTGCCATTGCAGGAGGTCAGGATATAATAAAATGCCCCATTTGTTGTCAAAATGTCGAGGACTCAATGTTAGTTTTTTTTTTTACTTTTTGGGCCTTACGACAGTTTTTCTTTTGGGCGTTATGACCTAGACTATAATTCGAAAAGACATATCGCCCAAATTCAATGTTGTTTGGGCTATAAACGGCAAAACGGTAAAACTTTTGGGTGTTATGACATTTTTGGTTTTGGGCGTTACGCCCTTGGGCGTTGTGCCATAGCGCCCCTGACAACATCTTGTGTTGTCCCATGTTCTTCTAGGCGAGCAGATGATTGCCATAGTGTTTGCCCAGTTGGTGTCTGACGAAAAATATTCACACTGCGCCAATATCATCGCAAAATTTACGCAAAAAATCCAAACAATTATTCTGCGTTCTTCAGGAGTATAGCGTTTATTAAACGTGTATTTTGTATCTGTGTACTTCCCTTATGTCAAAACAGAACTGATATTTACTGCAATTTGTAAAAATTATAACATCTTCCGATAGGGTGATAATTTTCGCGCCACATTGTATAAGAATGCTATGCCTAGTTTTAATGCTCCCTGCAAATAATATTGGACTACCTGATCCATTTTGATCAAATGGACTACTCCCTAGACTGGTCCAATGTAATGCAAGCATGGACCATGTCGTTGTTAAAAAGAGTTTGTAGTGAAACGACATGTCCTCGTTTTTTAACGACATGTTTTCGTTTTTAAACGATTTCAAAGCTAATCCTCTGTAGTATACCATGGAGTAGTTTTAAGCCTACTCCTTTGCTGTGTTATATGGTCCTGCCCTAGCACATCATAATGTTAAAAAGACCATGTTTTCCATACATTGGGGTTAGCTTTGGACTAGTCCTAGTCCCTTATGGGCTGCATTTTACATGCGTGTATGGACTAGTCTAGTCCAGCGGTCATCACAAAGAGAGCCAGTTAAAAATGTGTATGTAGTGGTGAGTGCAAAGAGAGGAAAATAAATTTACTCGTTTGAGACATTTCCCAGCGGGAAAATAAGGAATTGATTACACAAATAACTAAAAAAATAATGTATTTTTTTTCGAAAGAATAATAATGCATTCATGGGAATCGAGAAGGTAATTTTATTGACACAATAATTATGATTTGATTACCACGTATATTCTGACATTTGCAGAACAAGGAATATATTGTTTCTGTTCGTAAAAATGTTTCGTGCTTTTTCTTCTCTTCGTGACAATTATCTTTTTTTTTTTTTTAATTATTTAAGTCATTCCCAGTATACATTAAAATTTATTACAATCCTAGGACATGGTCTGTGTTAAGAATAATGAATTCTGGAATCAAATATTATACAATATATGTATTACTTTCTCGATTCCTATTAATTTCATTTTCCCGCTGGGTTACTATGTGTTTTGTTCTTGTTTTTTAAAATTATGGCTTTTTACAATTGTTTCGTTAACCTTCGTGTTGTGTGTGTGTGTGAAATTCACGAAAAGTGCTCGGCACCCGGGGGCATAGCGTGATCATCGTTGGACTAGTCGCATTATTTGCAGTGGTTATCAGCACTGTACACATTATTACAGTTAGCAATTTGAGAGCATAATCCGTCAAGATTGAACTGGAGCAATCTTACCTCTGCGGCTTTTGCAAAAAAGAGATAATCCTTCCTCAGGCCAAACTCAGCCTTTAAATAGGATTTTAAGATCCCCTTCCCGTGATTTTAGGTAGTAAACTTTAACCACCACGTGAACCTAAAAAGAATCCTGTAAACGGATAGGCACAATTGCCGCCGAGACAATATTTAGTTCCAAAATAGACGAATTATAAGATTTTAACCATGTATTAGAGTTTTAAACGTTAAATATAAAAACTAAAACACTTTCTGAAATGGTTCTTATATAGTTCAAAAAAAGAGTATAGGCCCAACTATAATATGCTTAAGTAAATTAAAAGAGGCAAACCATATTGAACTTAAGGAAACTTTTTGCTAGGTTTAATGAAACTGCTTAAGCAAGGTGCGAATCAAATCGCACATTCCCTACTGTATCAAATGCTTTTTTAATTTGTTTTTGTTTTCTTAAGTACATTTGAGCGGCTTTTTGTTAATTTTTGACAGTAGATTAAGCTAAGGCTATGCATATTATGGTTGAGCCTTATAACAGAAGTTTATTCCAAATAAATTACATTTGCATAAGTTAGACTCATTAGCGGACAGACATAAACCCCAATTGTCAAATTCGTATGTATGAGCCAAAATATGTGCATGTGTGCGATAAAATGTTTTTGTTTTATATGGAGTCGGGTATTGTTGTAATGCTCTCCAAAATGAGTCTACCCTGTTAAAATGTGCCTTGATTCCATACTTATGAAATAAAAATCTTTTTGATTATAAGAGTTTTTACGTATAAAAAGCTTTAGTCTTTTGCTTTTAAAAATTTTAATAATTTACTTAAAATATGTTCCTTTAAAAGAGAAAACATTTATTTTTCATTTTTAAGTGAATAATATTTGTCATGCCATCATGTCTTTTAAACATACTTTCTAAATTTGGTAGTTAACAAGTTTTTAATTGATTTTTTGTATTAATTTATGTAAAAAGAAAGAAAACCCTTAACTCATTAATATCCATAGTTGTTGCTAATCACATTAAATTACTTGTGTACTTATGTAGCAAATTGCTTTTTAAAATTTGAAAATTTGCAAAAAGAAAACAAAATCCCAAAAAAAAAGAGTGAACAAAATGAAGTTCTTAATAAAAAAAACTAAAAGAAAAAAATTAAAAACTTTCTGCCGATCGAAACAAAAAGAAATTTCTATACTGAAAGAAGATATTTACTTTCGAACAAAATTTTTAAATTATCAACTTTTCCTTTCAACATTTAAAAAAACTTGTTGACATTATTTCATGTTACCCTGTAAACTTAAAGTGGAAAGGGTTTACTAAAACGATTTTGTAAATAACTATTTAATTCTGATGATTAGAAATTTTGTTTTAAAACCAAATATTTTTTAATATTTATCTAATCGTTTAATAAGTAACAACAACAAAAATATTTAAACAAATAGAACTTTCTTTTGATCTTTATTTTGGATCTAAGAGGTGAGAAAATGTTATTCAAAATCCTATAAAAACTATAACCAAAAAAGAAACAAATATTTATTGTTCATTACCAGCCAGCCAAGTAAAATAATGAAAAAAAAAAATAACCTTTTGGCAAAAGAAAAATACACTAAAACAAACACCTCGTAAAATAAAACAAATACTCAATTCCCAACTAAAATTTAAAGAAATGAAGTTAATGCGTAAACAGATGGACACAATTACGAAATAAACCTCAAATTAAAACCGATAACAAAGTAAATAAACTCATTCATACACACTTTAAAAGAGGTAAGTAAATCAATAAGAATTAAAAAATATTTTTTTTTTATAAAACTCTTCATCGGTTTTATGATGTTTAACTTGTTGCTGCATTTTTTAAAAATAAATTTCTTTTAAATCCTCAAACAATTTACGTTTTATTTAACTTTAAAATACTGAACTCTAGATCTGAAAGGTGACCCTAATTAAACAAAAAACACAAGTAAAATTGTGATTTTCGGTTGTGCCGAATCTTATATACCCTTCACCATAGTATTAAAAAAGCCAATTGTTCTTTAGCTTTTTTGGTAAGGGCGCTATCGTGTCAAAAGTGTTGGGGTCATATGCCCTTAACTTAAAATCGAAAACTCAAAATCGTGAATTTCAAAATCCTGAATTTTAAAATCCCGAATAATTGTAAGGCTTCATAATTCGGCATTTGACATCGAGATTTTTTAATTTAGAATTTCAAAATTCGGGATTATAAGGTTCGGAATTCATAGATTCAGAATTCTGAAATTTGGGATTTTGAAAAATTCGGTTTTTTGACATTTCGGGATTTTAAAATAAGGGATTTTGGCACTATCGTCAAAAGTATCAAAAAGGATAGATACGGGAAATTAAATTTCTTTCTTTTACTTTTCCGTCCTGAGTAAATGAGAACCTATCAAATTAAAAATGTTGGTACTTTTTTGTTCTTCAATATGGTACTTTTCCTTTTATCGTTTATATTGAACCTAGAAACATAAAATAAAACGTGCATGGTCCTGAATGAATAGGAATTTGTAAGCGGGGGCATTGCAGTTCTTTTTCGGGGAACTCTTTCGTACTTTTTTGTTCCTCAACTGGTACTTTTTGAATTTTCGTTAATATTGAACCTAGAAACATAAACTTAGACATGCAATGTCCTTAGTGAATAAGAATCTGTAAGGGATAGCATTTTGGTACATTTTCGTTTTACAACTAGTACTTATTTTGATTTTCGTTAATATTGGACCTAGAAACATAAAATTAAACATTCAATTTCCTTAGTGAATGAGGCTCTGAAAGAGGGAACTTTATGGTACTTTTTCGTTTTACAACTATAGAATGAAACTTTTTTGCTCTTCAACTAGTACTTTTAAAATTTTCGTTTATATTGAACCTAGAAACATAAAATTAAAGGAAATCATACAAAAGGAATCTGTAAGGGTGGACTTTTTGGTACTTTTTCGTTCTACAACTGGACTTTTTTTTAATTTTCGTTAATATTGGACCTAGAAATATAAAATTAAACTTTTAATTTTCTAAGTGGATGAGAATCTGTAAGAGGGATTTTAATGGTACTTTTTCTTTGTTTAACTGGAACTTTTTGAAATTTAATTAAAACTGAACCTAGAAACATAAAGTTTAACAAGCAGAATCCAGAGTGAATGAAATACTATAAGAGGAGACTTTTTGGTACTTTTTTGTTTTTCAATTAGTAGGTACTTTCTGGGTTTTTTATTATTGTACTTACTAAATTAACTTATACACTCGCATACTTGAGTGGGAGATGACATATGTACCGAAGGTTAATCTCTCGCCAAATCGATCCACCAAGGCGGAAAAAACAATTGCGCGAAACATGTAAACTTATATGTTTTCTTCATATTTTGATACATAATTATGGTAAAATTTCGACCACTGGGCAAACACTAGTTCCATTAATGGCCATTTTCTCATTAGGCAATTATCTTTTTTCCCAACGAAAAACTGCACATTAAAGAAATTTGGTTTTCTCAATGTCTCATTTGCTTCGATTTTAGCAAAGCTAACCGGCACTCATCTGCCAATTAATTTATTTTCCTTTTATTTGCCGTACAGATAAATTCAATCAGCTGACTCCCAACTTTTACATGTATTTTGAGTGGCGTTGCCAGCTGAAAACAATGTTTTTTATCGGTATATTGAGAAACCCAAAATCGTTAACGGACAGTTTATCGTTCCAATAAATTTATGTTGTCATTAAGTAACAGGCAGTTTGTCGATACATTGAGAAAATGGCCATAAGTCTTTTTAAGGTGAGCGAGAAATTAGTTTCATAGATTATAAGAAGACTTTAAAATAAAAAGGTTTATGGGTACAAATTTGAGATTTATGATTTTATGGTATTAGAAACAGCTGTGGTTTTTGCTTATATCTCAAAAATTGTTGACCGATCTTCCTGAATTTCAATAGCAACCTATTCCGGACTATTTGCGATATAAATATATAACAAGCTAGTCCCCATCACGTCTGGGGCCTTCGGAAACCCCATTTCAACTTGCAGACGAACAAACTGTCGGCTGGACATCGTTAAATCAGGTTCGCTACTCATAGAGACCCAGAATATATATATATACTTAAAGGATATAAGATCAATATTGCAGAAATTACCAAAGAAATGCCAAACTTATATAGTTATGTACATATACCCTTTACACCTATGGTGAAGGGTATAATAATGTTTAATTTTCACAACAACCACAAATCATAAATAATGCTGTTTTAACAACACTGTTTACGACAACACCAACATTTAAGTGTGAAATATAGTAAATTGTTCCCAAGATGGTTGTCTCGTTAAGTGGAGGTTATTAGTGGTTTAAATATGGCTGGTTAATCAATAAAATTTATAATTGAACACTATTTTCATAGTTTTCATTTCTTTTCATTTGGAATCTCTAGAAAAGGTGTTAATGACAACATACAATGTTTCTTTTACGCTGTTGTCTTTCGATTAGTGGTGGGCAACACACATACGGATTATTACAAAATGTGTAAAATAACAAAAATTATTAAAAGCAGAAAATAAAAATTAAGATTTCTAAATGGTATTTAATTTCAATGTAAGCATACACAGATGATATAAGTCTCAAAATCAGCTAAATCTCTTCAACATTCCTTTAATATCTTCACTGATGAAATGACTATAAGAAGCCTGCGATTAATACGAGAAAGAAAGAGACAGAGATAGGCCGCAATAAAAACCAACATCAAATACACATAGGTTCGGAATTTCTAAAGCAGGTCGTCACAATTAGCGAATACGGTGAGGCGGATAGAGATTTGAATCGCAGAACAGCTACAACTGCCAATCTATACTTCGCCTTCAACAAACATTTTATAAGTAAAAGCGGTGTCTCAAAGGGAACAAAACTTGCAATATACAACTCCACCTACATATATACCAACCCTAACGTATGAATGTGAATCATGGGCGCTTCCATCTAAAAATCGGAACAGAGTTCAGGCATCGAAGATGAAACAATTACGCCGTGTGGCAGGTAAAACTCGGCGGGGAAAAAATACGAAACGACACAAAACGAGCAGGCCAATCGACAGAACCTTTGAAAATTGGGACCGCGCGACAAAGGCTAAGATGGTTTGGTCATGGTGGCATTCTGGCAGTTGATCGGTACTAGAATCAGAGGAAGAAAAAGAGTAAATTGGCAAGACACAATCAACAAGATTCAGACTGATCAAAGAATCGAGTCTAGAACCACCACAACAACAGCACAAGATATACACAAATGGAGATGTCTTTGCAAAAACCTCTACACTGCAAGGTAGAAAAAGGTCCGGAATAAGTAAGTAAGTATTAAGCCCATACCAAAAAAGTACTTTTTGGGAATTGAAATGAAAAAAAAATGCTTACACAAATATGTCGTCAGTCTTTTGAATCTATATGCTTTGATTAAAATTCCCAGTATTCAAATTCAACCCTATTATGAAAGACAACGTCGGCAAAAGTTGAAGGCAACGGGACAATAATTGTATTATCTTAGTCGTTATTGACAACAATCGATTACTATTGACAGTAACTCGACAGAAAATTTTGATATGGCTCAAATTAAAGTTAAAGACTTTTTAGTTAGAAAGTAAATGTATTTATTAAATACGTTCCAAATAAAAAATGTAGATGTAGAAATTAACTTTTCGACACAAATTTTATTATTTATAATTTTAACAAGCTGGGCACCCTACCAGTAAAGCTAATTTGAGTACGCTGAGTTAAATGGTGCTCGTATTCGCGATATTCGTGACTAAAAATTTTAATAATAATGTACAGTTAAACGATATTTGTAATACTTTTGAAATCATTCTTCAATTTAAAGCAGTTTAACTATGTTAAATAGACTTTTTTGTTATTTTATTTTCCGTGGATATTTTTTCCCCGATTTTTTTTTTCAAAGAAATTTTGTTTCTTAACTCTATTGAAAACTCTGTGTTAGTCTGTGTTCATACTACTTTATTGGCGAGAGGGACGAGGGAAAAGAAACGAGTACACAGATGCACTGTCTTTACGTTTTGCTTTTTCATTCGTTGTTTAATTTTGTTATTGTTGTCAATATCAAAAAAGCACATGTCGTCAACATGACATGAATCATTTGAATGCCAATTCATGTTCAAAGAAGAAAAAGGAAGAATCTTGTCAATAAGACATGAGCCGTATGAACTCAGACTTAGTGGCAAATTGTAACAAGCTGGGCATTCTACTGGTAAAACTAATTCGAGTAGGCAGAATTCAAATTTAGCGGTCGTTTTCGCCATTAATAATTTTAAAAAAGCTGTGTTTTTTTTCTTCAAAAAAATGGTGCAAAAATTATAAAAAATATGTCCAAAACGCCACTAAAAATTGATTTTGGGAACGAATCGTTACTGACGATATACAAAACTGGGTTCATTACCACAATCTGAAGCGCAAGCCACGCATGAAAAGCCACGCCAACCGGCCCAATGATCGTCAAAGCTCGATATAGAAGGCCACAAGCTTGCAAGCAGCAGAGACACGTTAATCGGCCATTTTGCATGTCCAAAACGCCATAAAAACGTAATTTTTGCATTAAATTAGAACTGGCGCCAACTAGCCGAGTTACCGTCAAAATAGGTTATAAAAGACGCCAGTGGAAAGCTGGAGGTCACAGCCACGCGTTTTATACATCTGTTCAAAACGTATCAAATGCACAGAAAGTATAAAACGCATGATGTGGACCTCCAACTTTAAGCTTTGTTTTTTGTTGGACCAAAAAGGTTCCATATATTATGAGCTGCTAAAATCGGGCCAGACCAGGACCGATTCGATTTAGGCGAGTATTGGAGAACTCGGTGGTGCCACAGAAAAAAAGATCTGCTTAAAACTATTAAGAAAGTATCGGTTTTGCCTCACCCATCTAATAGATCAAATGATACGCTCCGTTCGACTACCATTTTGCGATCGATGCAGAAATTTCTCACTGGAAAACGCTTTTTTTCCTTCAGTATCCGAAATTGTCTTTATTTGTTTATGCCCTTAAAAATGTAGGAGTTTTTTTTTTTTTTTTAAATTTCGTATGTTGCTAAAAAGATGTGGAAAAAGTTTAGCTAGAAATGACCAAAACTTAAGAGGTATTTATGTTGTATCTGTGTTTCACCATAAACGCTTAAAGTTCTGCAAGAAAAAATAATAATCCAGCATTTTTAAACTATGCACCCAATAATTATGATGCCATTGAAAAACCAGCATCCTCAGGCAATTGGCTTTTACAAAGTTTTAAAAGTATTTAAGAAAAACAATTGCCCAATTCACAGTTTGCACTATCTTCGTATACATTAGTTTTAAAATTTTTAATCGTCAATATCTCGAATCGACACAACATTCTTAGAAAGTACCAAATTTACCGTCGAAGTGATGTAGACTGGCAAAAACCAGAATTTAACATCGACAACGACTTATATAATATTGTGGACTTCTCTTGCTTCTTGTAATTTTAAGTAGCAATCAATATTATTTTACGCTTTAAATGTAGTTATAATACAGATCTTGGGTAATGTCTGCAGAGCCTGTCTTGTAAAGTGATACCTCAACAAATTCATTAGATCTTAAATTTCAGATCAGATTTGTACCTCTTTTAATTGTAAATCGTTGTGTAAACATAATACGTCCGAATAAAAATCTAATCCCTTTCTCTCTCTTTATTGCCCGCTTTAAAGTCCTTCCCCTTGGTTCCCCCCCGAAATCAACTATAACAGCTGCGTTCTGATAGTGCACCGTTGAATGTTTCACTCCCCTCATCTTATCTTATTAACCCTTAAATCATCCTCGTGTGAAAAACAACACAAAATGAATCATTTTTACACGATAAATAAAAAATTTTTTGAGGTACACTAAAGAAACTTCTTGACTTTGTTAGCAATATCAATGAAGTACTGAAATCACATTTTTTAATTAAAAAATATTTTTTGGTAACGGAATAATTCAGAACTTACGTAAGCTACCCTCGTGTGTGGTTTTCCACACATATGTAGTTTCAATGTTATTTGCACAAGAGACAACATTTTCCGTCGGCAAGTGTATAATTTTTTTGATATTGTTGCGAACTTCATGCAATGTATGTATTAGACTGGTCGCAATTTTTTTTTTTTAAATTTAATTGTTTGCGCTGCTTAAAATATGAGGTTTGGTGTAAGAAATCATGACCTAATTTTTCAGGTCAATCCGACGGTGCCTAGCCGTGCCGGGTGGGGCCCAAAGTTCCCCATTTAAAAAAAACATCTTTTCTATCAGATCTTTATAGTTATACTTGTTGAAAAACCGAAAATCAAAAATATGACTACGCTACGATCTTCGGCAGAGAAAGTACTTCAAGTGTGCCAAATTTCAGCTTCCTATGTCATCAGATGGCTTCAGAAAGTTGCGGAAAGAATAGGACATACATGCAAACATCCTGACATACTAAGATATTATATTTAGGTTAGCTTTAGTTTTCGAGATATACCGTTGTTTCGAAAATTAAGGATGTTGCACAACATATGTTCGCGCAACTCAAAAAAGCTTTAGCTTATTGAAAAACTAAAAAAAACCGAAATTCGGCAATAAAATTTACTTTAAGAAAGTTAAAACTTTTTTCTTCATATTGGCTTTGGTTTTCGAGATATACCGTTGTTTCGAAAATTAAGGATGTTGCACAACATATGTTCGCGTAACTCAAAAACGCTTTAGTTTATTGAAAAACAAAAAAAAACCGAAATTCCGCAATAAAATTTACTCTAAGAAAGTTAAAACTTTTTTCTTCATATTGGCTTTGGTTTTCGAGATATACCGTTATTTCGAAAATTAAGAAGGTTGCACAACATATGTTCGCGTAACTCAAAAACGCTTTAGCTTATTGAAAAACTAAAAAAAACCGAAATTCCGCAATAAAATTGACTTTAAGAAAGGTAAAACGTTTTTCTTATATGCGCAGTCGTTTTAGAAACATAATTTTTTTTCTGGAAAAAAAAAATAATTTTTTTTTGTTTTTAAAAATTCATAAAATGGAGCTATGCTTCTAATTTTATAGAGTCATATAAAAAACAATATTGCAAACAAAACAAGCTATAAATGATTAAAATCTGTTCACAACTTTTGATTTTATGTATTCACAAAAGACGAAAAATTTTAATTAATTTAAGAATTTTATTAAACCGCCATATTTGTATAATTGAAATTCTTATATTTGGCCCGTGTAGTGCCTAGGATGCCTCAAGAAGGGTCAAATGTATGACCAACTCCACTTTATTGTTCATCTCCATCATTTATTTCTAAAATACCTACCTGCTATATCCATTCATTAAGGGGCTCCCATTCAAAATTTTAACTACAGACTAGAAATATATTGAAGAAAAAGCTCCATAACTGCCAAGGAGTCAGACCTAGGGGAATAGAATGTATGGCCGACCTCAATTAGTTTTTTGTCCTAAACATTTTCTCGAGACATACTTGCCCTTTACCTTTACTTTTTAGGGGGGCTCTCATACAAATTCATTTAAAATTGGAAAATGCAGCTATGCTTCCACAATAATTTTTTTAATGAAAATTTCGAAATTTCAAAAAAATGTGCAAATTTATTTGATTGATTTTATTAAGTTGATAAATTTAAAAGAGAAGATTTGTTGTGGGACGGATATAAATGACGATAGTGCTCAACAACTTGGAGTAGGTACTGCTTATCTGTCTCATCTTGAGGCATCCTAGGCACTACACGGGCCAAATATAAGAATTTCAATTATACAAATATGGCGGTTTAATAAAATTCTTAAATTAATTAAAATTTTTCGTCTTTTATGAATACATAAAATCAAAAGTTGTGAACAGATTTCAATAATTTATAGCTTGTTTTGTTTGCAATATTGTTTTTTATATGACTCTATAAAATTAGAAGCATAGCTCCATTTTTCAATTTTTTATGAATTTTTAAAAACAAAAATTCCGAAATTTTAATAAAAAAATTATTTTTTTTTCTAGAAAAAAAAAATTATGTTTCTAAAACGACTGCGCATATAAGAAAAACGTTTTACCTTAATCTATCTATCTTTAATCTATCTATACAATATATAATTTCTTAGTATGTCAGGATGTTTGCATGTATGTCCTATTCTTTCCGCAACTTTCTGAAGCCATCTGATGACATAGGAAGCTGAAATTTGGCACACTTGAAGTACTTTCTCTGCGGAAGATCGTAGCGTAGTCATATTTTTGATTTTCGGCTTTTCAACTAGTATAACTATAAAGATCTGATAGAAAAGATGTTTTTTTTTATAAAATGGGGAACTTTGGGCCCCACCCGGCACGGCTAGGCATCGTCGAATTGACCTGAAAAATTAGGTCATGATTTCTTACACCAAACCTCATATTTTAAGCAGCGCAAACAATTAAATTTAGAAAAAAAATCCCATACAAGATGCGACCAGTCTAGTATGTATGTTTCATAAAGTGAGTGCTTATATAAGCTTTGTATGGTTTGCTGTTGATCACCAACGGGATATATACATAATTAATATTACGTAAATCATGACTTTGATAACAAATGAACTATGGCGCCACAGCAAAGTGGACAGACATTGCATATGTGTGAAAAACCACACACGAGTGTAACTAACGTAAGTTTTTTGAGGGTGATTTTAGGATTAAAGTGAAATTAATATAGAAATTAAAAAAAGTAAACAAAAAAAAAATTATTAAAATGTTCAACTTAATTATAAATAAAAATTCCCTTTTCCCATTATTATTTAAAATTAGAATTTTAATAGGAAAAACGGATGAAAGGAAGAAGAAAAAAAAATTCCCTTAGAGTTTTTATTCATAAATGGGTTGATTATCTTTAATTCTCTGTTAAAAAGTACTACATTTTTCATGTCTGATAAAGAGGAACACCAGAGCAAAACAAGACGACTAGAATAGAAAGAAAGATTGAGAGAGACCAATTTCTTTTAAAGTTTGATAGTCTGTATACTAAATAGACTGGTAACTCTGACTTAGACTTAATATAAACAAATCTTAAATTTTTTCTCACCAAAAACTAATTCTTTCTTTAAAGCTTAGCTTTTGGTTTCTGTAACGCATTTTAAAAATTAAATAAAAAATCACTTAATTGTAAAATTCATTTGAATTATTTTTCTTTGCATTATGGATGGATGTTTTTTTTTTTTAAATTCCAAGAAAGAGTTTAAATCAGTGTTCGAAAATAAACACTAAATATCGTTTCTTAATGTTCGGTTCGGTAGATTTGTGGAAAACACAAACGCTAATAGTGTTTGTGTAGAAAATCATTAAAAAAAATAACGTTTCCCTGTTAGTCATCTTTCGAACACAAAAATATTACTGTTTTTATCAAACTCAACAAAAGATGTGAACATTTAATTCCGTTCGGTTTTTTTTTGAAAATCCACAAACTTCAAAGTGTTCGGTTCGGCTCGTTAATGTTCGTCCCTTTTGGCTGGTAAAAAAACAAACGTTTTTTATAAAAACAAAATACACACGCGAAAAAACATTATAGAACATTAAAATATGATGTTTGTCTACAGTATCACTACAATTGTTCTGTTTTTTAACGAAGAACCGAACATTATATAATGTTCGGATCTTTCTTGAAAATAGTTACGAACGGTATTAAGGGTTGTGTATGTCTACACAATCACTATCGTTCCTGGGTGTGTGAGCCGAACGTTAAATAATGTACTGTTTATTTTCGAACACTGGTTTAAATGGTTTACAAAAGACTAATTATTATCGAGAATGTGCCCATCATCGCTATAAATATTTTAGGTAGTTGAAAAAATCGAAAACTTTATAAGTTAGAAATTAGAAATTCTTCTCAGAAGCAGAAAGAAAATCGAAAACTCTTTTAAAATTTCCTTTCAATATACATAAAATTAAGTCATTTTAAAATCTTCTTTTTACTTCCACTTCCTACGACTTTAAAAACAAAAAAACAAAAAAAAACGACTACCAAAATTTTGAAAGTGTTTTCAAAAATAAACTGACACAGATTTGGAAATTTCAATGAAAGAAAAATTGTTAAAATTATTCATTGAATTAATTTAAAGCAAATCAAACGAAGAAACAAACAAAACAAAAACAAATGTTGCATATTTATGGGGTTTTAATAATTTCAACTTGTTGCTGCTTAAAAAAAACCGCAGTCGAACCCAGTTTGTCTAAAAAGAAAAAGAAGGATGGTTTACTCAGACTTAAAGATGAAGCCAAGTGCATAATTGGTTTATTATTTTTATAGCAGTAACACCAACATTAAGGTAATCGCCGTATATAAACAACCCAGTGAAGTTTTTAAAATTTTTTTTAAAAGTACTTTTTTTTATTATATGTAGTACTTTTTGGACAAGTGTTTCTTTTAATAAAAAACACATTTGTTATAAAAATAGATGTTTTGTGATACTGTATTTTTTGAAAATGTACTTTTATTGTACTTTTTAAATAAATATTTAAAAACAAGAAACTGTTTTAAATAGGTACTCATTTAAAAGTACTTATTTTATTTTGAAAAAGTTCCTGTTTGTAAAGTTTTTTTTAACTAATTCACTTGTTAAAGTTGCTTCTTTTAAAGTAGCATTTTTAAGGATATTTTTTGTTCAATATTTAGGAAAGGTACTTTAAAAAGGTTTTCTTTGGCATATTTTTTAAAAGGGGTTATATAAATATGCGATTGTTTAAAAAAACCTTTTTGTAAAAGGCTTCTTTTAAAAGCAAACTATTTTTGTATAACTTACTTTCTCTTTTCCTAAATGTACTTTTTTTTGTAAATGAAATACATTCTACTAAAGGTACCCCTTTTTTAAAATGGAGTCCTTTCGATTCTACTTGACAGTTTGCACGCAGTGGGACTAATTAAGTTCCAAACATACTTAATAAAAAGTCACCTTTTAAAAATATTTTTGCTAGAAGTTTTTTTGTTTTTAATTAAGCAAACTTGCTTAAGAGGTGCCTTTTTGATTTTGCTTTTTCTTTAATTTTTTGTTAGTTTTAAGAGATATTTATTAAAAAAGTAATGAAACTACTCAATTTAAAAGGTACTTTTATATATCATATTTTTTTGTTTGTTTTTAAAAGTCCTTTTCAAAAAGGAATTTTTGTTTCAGTACTTGTAAAGTACTTTTTTAGAAAAGCAAGTACCTGTAGTAATTTTTTATAAAATACTAACTGGCCCGGCAATCGTTGTTTTGCCACACAACTTATTTCTTTTAGATGTAATAGTTCAAGAAAATTAATTGATTAGTAAAGAAGATATAGGGAGGCGGAGCTTTTACCCCTTTTGCCCTATTTAATGCCCTGTCCTCTTCCCTATGTTACAGTGTATGCATGCCAAATTTTAAGAAAACCGGTTGATTAGTTAAGAAGTTAGAGGGAGGGGGAGCTTTTACCCCTCTTGCTCTATTTCACGCCCTAAATAATAAAAACTATAGGCTTTAGTTCTTTCCAACTGTAACACTATTTGCCTGCGAAATTTCAAAAAAAATATCGGTTGATTAGTTAAGAAGATATAGGGAGGGGAAGCTTTTAGCCTTCTTTGCCAATTTCACACCCTATTCTCTTTCAGATGTTACATTGTCTGCATGCCAAATTTTAAGAAAACCGGTTGATTAGTTAAGAAGTTAGAGGGAGGGGGAGCTTTTACCCCTCTTGCTCTATTTCACGCCCTAAATAATAAAAACTATAGGCTTTAGTTCTTTCCAACTGTAACACTATTTGCCTGCGAAATTTCAAAAAAAATATCGGTTGATTAGTTAAGAAGATATAGGGAGGGGAAGCTTTTAGCCTTCTTTGCCTATTTCACACCCTATTCCCTATTCTCTTTCAGATGTTACATTGTCTGCATGCCAAATTTAAAGAAAACCGGTTGATTAGCTTAGAAGATTGGGGAGTGGGAGCTTTTACCTCTATTGCAATATTTTGCGCCCTCTAGCGATATAAAATATACTCTGCGACCTATTCTCATACCCAACAAATACACATACAAAATTTCATAAAAATCGGTCAAGCCGTTTGGAGGAGTTCAAAATGGAAGGCATTTTGTTGATATTTCTATGGGAATATAAATACATGTTTCGGAATGAATGCAGCGTTCACTGAAATGGCAATAACTCATGAACCAATACAAATTTGAAGACCGTTGATACATAAAAACCTTGGTATTGACGTCACCTTCCACCTTCCACGCATTTCATAGAACATCAATTACTAACACAATGCAACTTATTTTTATATATATAGAAGATTTTTTAAAAAGCACTTTATTAAAACATGTTGCTGGGCTTCAATCATACTGCAAATGACATGAGATTTTCCAGAGGAATGCTCTTCTTCATTGAATCATGTCGCACGTTGTCTCGCTAAGAAGTGACTCTTTCAGTTGCTGCATTCGCATTATTCAGTTTTCATAAACTACAAGCGATTGAGCGAGTGCTCAGGCAAACTGTTGTCAAGTTTGTAGTGAAGTGAAGACGACCCTACCCATTTGCAGCAACAGCAACAAAATGAGCAATGTGCAACAACAACAATCAACTTAAAACAATGTATGAAAATAAAAATTAAAATTAATTCTTTTTTTTTCCATCTTTGTCGTTTTTCATTTTGTTTGTTTTACTTTTCATTTTGTTGCTTTTATTTTTAAGTTTTCCCGCAGACTAGACAGACAGACCTTAAGATTTTTTTTTTTGCACCAGCACATTATTTTTGGTCTTCTAAACTTTGTAGTAGAAGTTGTTGTTGTTGTTGGTGGTGGTTGGATTTGGGCATGATGACGTTATGACTGATGGCAGAAAAGACTAAATGACTGAATGCACGACTTTATGAATGACTGACTGACTGTCAGTATGTCATGGAGACATTAAGTTAAAAAGTTTCCATTCCAAAATATTGTTTTTTTTATATTGAAGTTAATACAATTCTCCGCGTTGCAAGTTATTCCTTTTAAGCAACAGCAACAACAATGAAAAAAATGTTTATTTCTGCAGCTTGTTGTTGTGTTTAGTTGTTCTTGGGATAAAGTTTGTTGTTGTTGATGACGATGATGATACGCTTTTATATACAAAAAAGTAAACAATTTTTAAGTTTGGCATTGTTTTTGGATTGTATCTCTTTGTTTTTGTTTTTTTTTTTTGTTAAGTTATTGTCAATTTTAGAATTGTTTGGTTTTCTTTTGTTGGTGTTGTTTTAGTTTATGGCATTTTTGTTTAGCACCATCGTCATTACCGCCACCACCATCGCCACCTTCGTCATCATCATCATCATCATTATTATAATGACAATTACCATCAGCATTTGTCGTTTTGTCGTCATCGCCTTGTTTGTGTTGTTTTGTGGCTGTTTTACCTTAAGCGTTCACATGATTTTCCAATTGCACTCGTACATTAAGTTTTTCCAGTTTTAAATTTGTAACGTGTTAAGGTGTGTCTTCTCTAAAAAAAAAAAAAAACAACATTTTGAAAAATCTACAAAGACAGAAACAACAACCAGCCAACATGTCTTTTCTTTTATTTCCCGAATTTGATTCTTGATTTGGATGAAATTTTTCTTTGAATTCGAAAATATTTTAGGAATGTTGTATTTTGGTGGAATAATACATTTTCAAAATTCTAAAAAATTCCTAACCTAAAAAATATTTACAAATTCGCTTTGGCTAAAATAAAATGTTTAAAGCTTATAAAATTTGCTAATTTTATATAATTTACTTTTTTAAAAAAGGTTTTTTTCTAAAAAGTAATCTTTTTTTCTAAATAGTACTATATTTTCTAAAAAGTCCTTTTTTTAAAGGAGGCCATTAAAATGTCTTTTTAACGTGAAAAATAAAATTTGCAAATGTTACATAGTTTTAGCAGCGCCAGAATGTATTTTTTTTTTAAAAAATACCTTTTTTTTCGAAAAAGTTTTTTAGGAGTATCTTTTTTTCTAAAAAGTACTTATTTTTTTTAAATAAACCATTAAAATGTCCTTTTACTTGTACTTGTACTTTTTTTTTTTTTAAAATACCTGTTTTCTAAAAAGTTTTTTAGGAGTTCTATTTTTTCTAAAAGGCCTTTTTTAAGTTTTTTTTTCTAAAAGTACTATTTTCTAAAAAGTACTAAGAGTACTTTTTTTTAAAGGACACCATTAAAACGTCTTTTTAAACGTAAGAAATAAAATGTGCAAATTTTATATAGTTTTAACAGCGCCAGAATATACTTTTTAAAAAAGTACGTTTTTTTTCTAAAAAGTTTTTTAGGAGTACTATTTTTTCTAAAAAATCTTTTTATTTCTAAAAAGTCCTTTTTTTCTAAAAAAATCCTTTTATTTCTAAAAAGTCCTTTTTTTCTTAAAAATGCCTTTTTTCTAAAACGTCTTGTTTTCTGAAAAGTCCTTTTTGTCTTGAATGTTTTTATTCTAAAAAGTACTTTTTTATAAGGATGCTATTTAAATTTCCTTTTAAATGTAGTTTTTAAAGCTTCTTTTTATAACGTAAGTTTTTAAAGGACCTGTTTTAAATGCCACTTTTATGAAGGTACTTTTTGAACATTGAATTTGAAAATGTATACAGTATAATCTCCTTTAGAATGCCGCACTTGTATCTACATATATCATGTTCATTGACTTTGAGAAAACATTCGACGCTATTTAACATGAAGCGGTGTATGATGACTATAACGTTTCGATGCAAAGGAGTCGCAGAAAAAAAATATCGCAAATTGCCAACCTTAAATCGGATGCCAATTGTCGTATGCTACAAGCTTTGTGGCAAAGGAGTAAGGGGGCGCTGGTCAACGCATTATTTTGACCAAGTGTTAAGAGCACCGTAAGGAAGGGTCTTAGGACGACGATCATGTTAAACTGGACAAATTAAACTGGAGATAAAATTGCGATCACTAAAGGCGTCAGACAAGGATGCGTTTTATCGCCACATTTATTTAACGTCGTCCTTGATACTATCATGCAATATGTTGCATAGACAAGAAACGCATAAGATGACCTTGACTATGCGGACGATATCTGTCTCCTCGCTCAAAGCAATTCTGGCGTGCAAGACAAGATAAGAATGGTCAAAGAAATGTCCGCAACGGTATGACTAAAAATAAATGCATGGAAAACCAAAACGATGCTTATCAATGCATCTACAGCACAAACTTTCCTTCAACAACACAAACCAAAAGAAGATGTAACATAATGCCTGTTCGTAAATGCATCACTGCGCTGCAAATGAAAATTTAAATGCCCTAAAAAACTTTGCTTAAGCAGAAGACGCACAACCAAGTTTTAAATACGGAGTGGAGAAATGGCTTCTGCCAAAAAAGATCAACAGCAAACTTAAATTGGCCGTGCAAAGCAATGTTTGGTTGTGTGATGCACTGCAGTTATGCATTTACGAACAGGCCCATCCTTCTTGTATTTGCGTTGCACAACTACCACAACAGGTGGTTCCTCCCAAGACTTAAAGAGCAGACTAGATAAGGCAAGACACGCATTTGGCATGGTAAACTCCGTTTGGTGTTTATCCTAACTGTTAACTAACACAAAGCTTAGAATCTTCAACTCTAACGTAAAGGTGTACTTCTCTATGGTAGCGAATCTTGGAAAGCTGCACTCAGAGATACCAACAGCGTTCAAGTCTTTGTAAAATCCTACGTATATTTTGGCCCGAATGAATAAGAAACACTGATCTCTGGCATACCACCTATCAAATCCCCATTCAGACAAAAATTCGTAGGCGAAAATGGCATTGGGTTTGGCACACACCCAAGAAATCATCAGAGGACATAACCAGAATGGCTATCGATTGGAGCCCCCCAAGGCCAGAGACGAGATTGCAGTCTAAATTCTGGAGAAGGTTGCTCGATTTCCCAATCAGAACTACAGGAGAGTGTTGGCTTAATAAGGCCTATGGCAATTGAATAAGGCGATTGGAACAACATTCTTGCCTGGTTCCTGTTATTTCTTCCTTATAGAAATAACAGGAACCACTTTATAAGTACAAATAGAGCCAATTTTGGATTCCATATTCTTAAGTGAAGTGACGGGACAATGATCTTTCGACGGCCACTGTTTTCTGATTTTATCAGCGTTCTAAAGGAAAGCATTGACTTCTTGTTAGAGGACATTCCTCTTGTACGGAGACATTTTAATGATCTAAGAAATTTCCCTGTATACCTTCGGCTTAAAATGCAAACCTGTTAGTAACTCGCTTTCAGCACATTTAACAGGAAAGACAAAAAACTTCTTATATTTCATATTTGCAGCTTGAAGGGGAAAACACACACTTCAAGACTTAAATTGAAGAAAAACTACAAGCGGCATCATAATCTCAACTTACTTAAAATGTAAATTTAGCAGGTTTGCATATTAAGCCGACGATATATTCTGTTTTTGTTTTTATTTATTTATTTATTTAATAAGAGTTACAAATACAATAACAAATTATATTCTACCTTTCTTACCCTGCCTTTACACATGCAAGTAATTACTTGCAAGTAGTATATAAGTACATACGTATTATCAACGAAAAAGTCGAAGAAAAAGCCGAAAGTCTTGCAAGCAGCTTGAGTGTTTACACAGTCAGTTGTAAGTTAATTTTTCAAATGTTCTCGGAGCGAAAACATCCTATAAAAAAAACTTTGTTTTTTGGTTTAACAACATTACCATGTTAAAAATATTAACAAGTTATAACAAAATAAATTAAATAACTCCTTCTTTATTTAATTTTCGGTCCATCTTGATGAAAAAATTATGTTTATTTTAAAAAATTTCTGACTCCAGTATTGCCGTAGTGGCGATTTCATAATATTACTGAGAAAATATTTTCATTAACAATTTTTTTTTTCAAAATTCTTAAAATTTATGATAAAATTACCATTGAGATGTATTGTTGTATAGTTGTTCTCTTTTTTACGTGTTATTTTTTATAAATAAGCAGAAAATCCGCTATAAACATAACTTTTATATTACTAAGTACTAGTAAACTGATACAAAAGTCATCCATGGTAACACTGTTTCTTCATTTGTCATTTTACTTGCTGCAAGTGTCAAAAATTTACTTGCAAGCAAATTCTCTTGCAAGTTGGGCTGCAAGTACGAAAAATGTGATGGTGTTAGTGAAAATGTGTGAGTGTATTGAGTTTTTCGAACTTGCACTTACCTTCAGCCCGTTGTAATGAAACAGACCTGAGTCTCTGGCGGGAATAAAACCCGCGACCCCCGCACTGATAGACTAGCTCACTACCAACTAGCCTACCGGGGCACCCATTTTGTTTGTTTTATTAACAGTACTTTTTTTATAAGCTTGTTTCTGAAATGGTGTTTTAAAAAAGTACTTTTTTTGTGCTGGAAATCGAAAACTTAAAACGCATGAATTTTGTTAAAAATTTCTGTTTATAGGAAAATATTTGTCAAAAAAATTCTTTCATTACAGAAATCTTATTAAAAACTAACTTTTAAAATTTTTGCGTTTTACGTTACCAATTTCCAAAACACCCCTCAACAAGAGCTACACGCTTTTTCTACTTGTCAGAAATAGTCAAACCCATACAATTTGCACGAAGCATCCCTTAATAGCGCGGCGGCAACGCTTTGTAATTGGAAAATCCGATTTTGCCAGCGCATTTAATAGTAAAATTGGTCGCTATATGATAATGAATAATGGCAATTGAGCCTTTTTTTGGTCAGTAGGTTTTGTTAAACAAGAAAGTTAACTCTACTGTTCTAGACAAAAAAAATGAGATAAGACCGTTTCCTGTGGTAAATTTAACAGATTTATCGATCTGCGCAATCCTCATGTCTCTATCTATTATGGTTAATGAGATATTACGAAGCCATTTTGTTGTATATCCACTTTTGCGAACAATTTAATGCGTTATAATATCGTATGTAGCATAATTGTGGATATATGTACGACAAAAAGCGTATGAAAACTTTCAATTAAAAAATCTTGCGTTATCTTGTTGAATGTGAACAAGTATATCAGGCATGTAACAAAAAATAAACTACCTTATTAATATATTTCGTTTTATATGTTAAGAGATGTAGTAAACAATGGATATTTATATTGATGGAATTGTTGCTATATTGCTAAAATTCCTTTTATTGTTAAGCAATTAATGGTTAATTATTCAGGTTGGTCCAACCAAAATGCACGATGATAATTGTAAATAAAACAAAAAGTTTTCAGAGAATTAGCTGAATTAACATGGCCATTGAATTTCTCGCGCATAAGTGTGACACATTCTGTTGGAACTATTTATCGTTCAGGTCCATATCGTCTATTTCTGGCAACAAGAAATCCGTTATTAGCTTGCGATAGCGAACACCATTCACAGTAACTGCTTGGCATAACTCATTTTCGAAGAAGTATGGCCCGAAGATGCCACCGGGTCATAAACCGCACCAAACATGCATGCACAGGCATTTTCACTTGTCCTATAGAGCCGGATTGCTATAATTTGCGCACAATTCTCCCGATTGTGGGGACATTTGATTGATTATGATGAGCAAAAAAATCAAGATGTGCACGAAATTTATTTTTGATTTGAACCCACTTACAACTACAATTCGAGTCGGAAAGAACCCAACCAATTGTAGGGGGATGTAAGAAAAGATAAACTCACTGTTTATTGTTGGTGTTTTGTTTAAGCTTTGATATTGTTACAAGTAAGACGTTGAGTGTTTAAAATTCTTATTCGCTTTAGGGTTTTATTTGTATAATATTTTTAGCTTTTCTAAAATCTTTGGAAAAGGTTTCCTGATGATCTGGCTTAAGCAACCAGTGAAATGCGCATAGAGGCTAGCTTTCCCTCAACAATAAATTTCGGTGTATTTATCAAATATGGAAAATTGGGAATTTAGCACGTCATACAAAAATCTTAATAGTAAATTTTGTATTCCCGTAAATAACTTTGAACGACCATTTTTGTAAAAGTCTTCAACAATCTTAACGCACTGCTCAATGCTGTACCACTGATACAAAAAAATGTCAAGTTAAGTTGGACAAAAATTTTACGTTACGATGTAACTCACAATTAACATCGTGCCCTTAAGTAATTACAAACCTTAAAAATATTCATACATAAGAAATCGATAATATAATCACCCCTATTATGAAAGTCGACATCGACACAAGTCGACGGCACCTGAACAGTAATGGTATTTTCTGAGTCGTTGTTGACAATAATAGATTACTATTGACAGTCAATTGATATTTTCTAAGGCGCTTTCAAGTCGACGTCGAGTAGTATTGTCTCCGTTTTAGTCGACAGGAAATTTTGCGACGACTCAAATGAAAGTTAAAGAAATTTTAAATGAAATGTTAACATATTTATTGAATACGTTTGAAATAAAAAATGCAAATTTAAAAGAAGTTATGGGCACAAATTTTATAAGTAAATTTAACGCGAAAATTGCGAAAGTTCGGAAAAGTTTGCTAAAATAACGAAATTTCGCGAAAATTTTTAATTTAAGACGAACGCCTCAAAGAACCAAAATTGCGAAAATTCGCAAACATTTTATATAAAAAAAAAGCCATAAAATTAATTAAAATTCCCTAAAACTATAAGAAATGGCAAAAATTTGGTTAAAATTGCAAAATTAGCGGAAATTCGTAAAAAATTGCTAACAGCTACATGATAGCAAAGTCTAATATTTATTAAAAATCGTTAAAGCTGTAAAGAATCAGAAAACTTTCGCTTCTATCGCGAGCATGGCTAAAATTAGCAAAAATTGCAAACTTTGAAACAAACCCTCAAATTGGTTTGAAATCGCTAAACGGCTAAAAAACAAAATGTCGGGAAGTTACAAAAAAATATGCAAAAACAGCGAAAATTTGCGAAAATTTTTAATATATCAAACAAGCCATACAATTGATTAAAAGTCCCTTAAACTGAAAGGAATGGCAAAAATTCGGTAAAAATTGCTAAATTAACGAAAATTCGCAAAAAATTGCTAACAGCGGCATGAAAGAAAAGTCTTATATT
Source organism: Pollenia angustigena (assembly GCA_930367215.1). Classification (NCBI taxonomy): domain Eukaryota; kingdom Metazoa; phylum Arthropoda; class Insecta; order Diptera; family Polleniidae; genus Pollenia; species Pollenia angustigena. Next base: position 18,316,275 of record OV884056.1, read on the forward strand.
TATTAATAAACGTTAAAGCTATAAAGAATCAGAAAACCTTCAGTAAAAATATCTTTTATCTAAAACATGCCAAAAATTCGCGAAAAAAATTCAAAATAAGTTTAAAAAATATGTCGGAATATAGCATAAATAGTCTGTGTTCATACGGCTCTTGTCTTATTGACATTATTGCTACTTTATAGGCGAGAGGGACGAGGGGAAAAGAAACGAGTACACAGATGCATGTACTGTCTTTACGTTTTGCTTTTTCATTCGTTGTTTAATTTTGTTATTGTTTTCATGAGACATGAGCCGTATGAACTCAGACATAGCGTTAAAAAGTGAGTGTAGAACAAAAAAAAAAACAATTGGAGATGGGATTTTTTTTTGTCAAATTTTCGACAACTAGTCGACGACGACACAACATTCTTATAAAATACCAAATTAACGTCGAAGTGATGTAGTCGTCGCCTTGATGTGACAACAATTAAAAATTAATGTCGACGCCGACAACGCCTTACATAAAAGGGGTGAATATAAAAACTATTACTACACGTAAATATATTTGTCTCTAGCATAAATTTTCGTTTCGAAAATTATTATAATTTAATTTTCAATATTGGTGAAACACGTGAATGTAGTTTTCTAATACCTTGTTTTGACTTAAATCCCACAAACTAAAAAATATTTCGCAAAAAGTGGCGTACGAAAAAATTGAAAATTTTTTTCGGATGTGACAATGGCTATAACTAAAATTTCTTTTTCCATGACTTTGGATATTTTTACATAAATCGTTAAAGAATTTCAAACACAATATCTGACAAAAATATTGGACGACTTTTCTCACGTACATTTTTGTGTATGAAAATTTGAACCTTAAGATTCGATCACCCAAAAAAAAATGTTTGTGATATACGGCAAAATAACTTCGGCACGACGACATATCAGCGTTAAAGTTAAGCAAAAGATAATGTTCTATTATCCGCTCTTGTTTAGGCACGGCTGTATTGATTGCAGTACGGTCACATACAGTGTTGCCACTTTGTGGGTAATTACCCGAATTTGGTATAATTTTTACGGTCGTGGGTAGAGCGTGGGTAATTTCTCTTAGGTGTTATTCAGGTGTAATTTGAAATTTTTACTTCAGATGCCCAAATAAAATAAGATTCGATTTCAGTGATGACATTTATTTCTTTTTAAATATTGTTGCTAAGAAATGCACAGCCTTCTGAACCAAAGTCTCGGTTTCTTTTTAAGAAACGAATTCAATCATTAATCATACATATATTTTCAAATGTTTGGTAATGAATGTCGCAAGATGGACCCTTAGATTTGGATAAAGATGCCTATCATAAACTAAAAACTTGCCTGGGGGAAGATATGTTTCCAATATTGCAAAATATAATTAATTTTATTTCTATCTTGCTACTATTTAATGCTTTAGTTTAAAGAATATTTAACGCCCTTTGCAGTTGTAAAACTGAATTACGAAAGGGACAGTTGTATAAAACTCTGCAGGCATTTTGTTTACTAAGTAAGGTATAAAGGGTATTTTTTAAGACCATGAAACTTAAAATGGTAGACAACACAAAAAAATTTAATTTTAATCGCACATTGATAATTACGATTTGAAACTGATTTAAAACAAATAGACACCGCGTCTGTCCTTGACGAAACGCATTGCAGACGTCCAATTTTGTTTCTCTTTTTCGAATAAAATTAACAATGTTGATCTCCAAGCAGTGTTGCCAATTTAGCCATTTAGTAGCTAGATTTAGCCATTTTTTTTGCCTTTTTTCAACTTGTTTAGCCATAAAAATTTGTTTGCCCTTTTTCTTTTAAATGAATAATTTTTAATTTATTATAAAAATTTATAAAAGTAAAATAAACATTTTTAACAATTAAAACGCCTTTAATTTCAAGCACAACTTTTACAAATGTTGAAAATCGCTATAAACAATGATCATGAAACATCTTTCAAAATAAAGGAACAGTATTCCAATATTAAATTTATAAAATGGATTAACACAAACATCGGTGTTTCTTTGTAGTTGCAACTATTTCACTAAAGAGATGCAGGCGGCAACAAATTTTTTAGAAATTTCAGAATTGACTATAAGGTTTCTCTCACTTCCATGGTCTTATGCTGAAGTAGAGAGGGTGTTTAGCCAAGTAAACATCGTTTAAAGTAATTTGAGAAAAAAAGGTTACATTTAGCAACCGTAAATTCGGTTTTATCAATTAGGTAAATATTTTTACCATAACAATAAAATATTTATACCAACACCAAAGTATTGGAGAGGGAACTATGCGTTTATGCTAATGTTTGTTACACCTTAAAATATTGGTCCTAAGCCCACCTTTACGTATACCGATAGATAAAATCACTTTCTGAGTCAATTTAACGATTTTTGTCCGGTTGGCTGGCTGTCCATGTAAACATTGTGCCAAAATACAGGTCGCAAATTTGCAGATAATTTAATAAAATGTGGTACATAGGTCCTAATGTCGTCGTGGTTGACCGACTATACTTTCTTACTTGTTTTTAATTGTAGATCTGGACTCAAAAGGTGTTGGGTAAATGTTGTCGTGATTATGATTTTCCTTAGAATTATTTAAAATAATAGGCACGAGTGATTCCTATGAGGTCAACATAACGACATCGAATTTATCGATGATTTCATTTTTTAAATATCTATCAAAATATTAATTTACGTTTATTCTTATTAAACAAATTGATCTTAACTTACAGTATCATCGTAAACAACTTTAAATGAATTTTTTCAGTTTTGTTTTTTAGCCATTTTTTTCCGTAAATTTAGCCATTTTTGGTCACAAAGTTTTGGCAACACTGCCTCCAAGACACCGATTGTTGCTGGTTTATCAGCATTAACCACTGACTTCACAGCCCTACGGAAAACAATCAATAAGTGTCACATCGCACGGCCTTGAAGTCTAATTGAAAGTTTATTTTCTCTAAATCAACACATCGCCTTTGTGAAAAAAGTTGCTTCATTTAAATCAAGAAGTCACCTTTAAGTTGCGAAAATCGATGGCTGATTTTCAAAGCATATTTTGATAATTTGGTGGCGTTGTTTAAGAATGAATCTATTCATGATGATGTGCCTGTTCAAAAAGTGAAAATAGTCTGACAGTTCGTTTGACAGCTAACCATTCGTAAGCTCTATGGGGCTAAAAAGCATCCATTATAAAGCAATGGCAAGGAACATTTTAAACCAGTGTTCGAAAATAAACAGTACATTATTTAGCGTTCGGCTCACACACCGAAGAACGATATCTATTTTTTTAGTGTTTGTGTAAACATACACAAACCTTAATACCGTTCGTAACTATTTTCAAGAAAGAACCGAACATTATATAATGTTCGGTTCTTCGTTAAAAAACAGAACAATTGTAGTGATACTGTAGAAAAACATTATATTTTAATGTTCTATAATGTTTTTTTCGTGTGTGTATTTTGTTTTTGTAAAAAATGTTTGGTTTTTTTTATCAGCAAAAAGCGACGAACATTAACGAGCCGAACCGAACACATTGAAGTTCGTGGATTTTCAAAAAAAACCGAACGGAATTTAATGTTCTCATCATTTGTTGAGTATGATGAAAACAGCATTATTTTTGTGTTCGAAAGATGACAAACAGGGAAACGTTATTTTTTTTAATGAATTTCTACACAAACACTATTAGCGTTTGTGTTTTCCACAAATCTACCGAACCGAACATTAAAGAACGATATTTAGTGTTAATTTTCGAACACTGTTTTAAACCTTCCCAAGATATATCAACCAAATGTGGAAGTTAAACTCATTGTTTTAGCAGTTTTATTTTATGTTTTATTAATTTTTTTTAAGTCTTTAATGCAGTGAAGGGCACACACATACTATCCCATTTATGCTTGTGTTGACGAAATAACAACAAAGCAACTGTCAATTTAAATAAAATTAACAGTTTGACTAATATTGATCTTGTTTTAATGAGTTTGTTGTGTTTTTGCTTCTTTGTAAATGTCTTTTTATTAAATAAAACTTAAATTTTATATCGGGTGTAATTTCATTTAAATCGGGTAATTTTGCTTCATCTCAAGTGTAATTTTGAATCTTGCTGGTGGTAACACTGGTCACATATTTAAGGCAAATGAGTACAAGACTTTTAAATCGTTATTTTCAAAATTATTATGAAGTGTTAAAGAAATTTTTTAGAAATGGTTTAAGTATCAAATTGTTAATTTAATTTTAATCCAATCATATATTCAAACTTGCTCCCTTTTTAAATGTTTTAACATTTCCAAAACATTTTAATCATTGCCCAACATAATTTGACCGCATTTTCCCCGAAGTTTTATTGTTAAAAGTTTTGTCCATGAATTTGGACAATTATTGTTTCAAAGAGGCACTTGTTTTAATGAGTGTTTTGTTGCGTGTTTTTTGTTGTTTCGAATTTTTGTTGAATGATTTTTCATTTAAGTGACAAATTACGGTGATGTTGTCACCTTTATGGTAATTTTGTTTTAGTTTTTGCATTATTTAAATTTTGTTTTTTGTTGTTTCTATTTTTTTTTTGCAACAATCTCTCAGACTAATGGCCAGAGATAGATGATAAGCTGCTGCATTATTTTAAAAATTACTAACAAAATAAAAAAATATAAAAAATTATTCATTTAAATTGTATTCAAATACTGACAAAGAATTAAAGTGTCTGTTGTTTTATTTAGAAACAAATGAACAATTTTAATTGCATGTGATTTAAAAGTGAAACAATAAATAATTCCAGCACCATCCTCTTTAAAATACATGAAAATGTGAATGCAACTCATTTTTTTGTTTGTTATTAAGCACCACGAAACAGTATTTAAATGGCTCTAACACAAGTTCACTTAAATATTTCTATCCGTTGTATGAGTCGTATTTGTATGAATAGATTTTGTATGAATATAATCTAAAAGTCTAAATCACAAATGAAACTTATTAAAATAATATAAAAATTAATATTATGAGTAAAAACAAAATGCTTATACACTAGAGATTCTAGAGGCGCTTACAAATTTCAGCGTTATGTAATGAGTCAGGTCTGTCACAGATTACGATCGAAATGGTTTTAATTTCGTAGTTGAAAGTACGATCGAATTTGTTTTAGCTTCTTTAAATTTTATTTTCGTTTTTTAGAGAAGCAAAATACGGAATAACTTATGCTGTCGATCAACATTGATTTCTGTGACAGGCTTGAATTTTCAATAGAATTTTCACACTTTTCGACGGAATTCTCAACCTGCCAAAAAGTTAACTGCTAAACATAAATTCCCCCAAGAGTTGAAGGGATAATCTCAAGGATATTTTATCTTTCATCATACGGGAAAATCAGGTGCAGCCAATACCTGGGATTTGGGCAAAATCCACAAATGACAGATCTCTTGAGGTCGCGTCTGACTAGAGATCTTATCTGGTATCACGGTAGTCAGTAGCCCCCGGTGTGCAAGCACCGGGCTGACTATTGGTTAAGGCCTCCATTAATATCAGGGTTGCCAGATAAATTTGTAGGGAAATCGTCAATTTCCTGAGAAAAAATAGAAATAAATCGTCTTTCACGTTTTGAAAAATCGTCAAAAAAAATCGGACAACTTAAAATTTATTTTTTTTAACAACTTTTATAAAAAAAAGACATATATTTATTTATTTTTATTTTTTTTATTTATTTATTAATTGAATTGCTCCATACACAAGGCTAAGAGTCTTATTTTGCAGTATGGAACTGAGAATATGTTAAACTTTAAATCATTAATTAATTAATAACTTAATAACTAACTAAAATTTTTATATAAGTAATCAAAAAACAATTTAAAATTAAGATAATTTAATTTAAATATTTAAAAAAAGCATAAAACAATATATTTTAATAATCAAAAATTTAGATAATTTTATATATTTAAATCTCAAGTAATTATGTTTCAAAGTGCTATGCTGAAAACAGTTTAAAAATATTTTCCCTGAATTTTCGTGCGTTACTTAAAAGTTGAATGCTATATGGTATAGAATTCCAGAGAGATACTGCGAATATGTAGAAATGCCACTCAGAAATTAAACTTTTATACCCGAACGATCTAATTCTTTTCCCCCTGCTTATGTCAGAAATACAAAGTTTACCGTAAAAGTGCTCAGGTTTGTGGGTATATATTATCTTATGTAAAAAAACTAAAACTCTCATGTTCAGCAGATTATCTAAGGAAAGGCCATAAAGCCGAGATGAAAACAAAGAAACACTAGAACGTCTTTTTAGTCCATACACGTACCGTACAATATTGTTAAACGCAACGTTCAATTTCGCCTTACTAATCGTATCAGATTTATCAAATAGCTCACAGCCATACAGTAACACTGACATCAGATAAGTTTTAGCAAGAAGCATTCTTATTCTTAAAGGTGTACAATGCTGGGTCCGCCAAAGAGTTCTAATCATTGAAAAGGTGCGACCACAAGCATGGTTAATGTGGTTCGACCACGTAAGAGTGTCATTGAAAAATATTCCTAGATTCTTAGCAGATTTTACTATTTCAATCTGCTGATTATTTATAAATATATTAGGTATAATATTAAGTTTATTTAGTCGCCTTTGAATAACTACGCATTTAGATTTTTTTGGATTTATTTCCAAGCCATTTGCCGTTGCCCACGTATAAATACGATGAAGTTGTTGATTAAGAGATATAATACACTGGTCGATTAAGGCATTATTACAACTGGTATAAAGTTGAACGTCATCCGCGTACATTCTAACATTACAATTTATTAGGACGCCTGGGAGGTCATTTGAATACAGTGAGAATAATAATGGCCCAACAATGGACCCTTGAGGTACCCCTCTTGTTACAGGCAGTTCCCTGGATTTCCGTATTCCAGTTTCAACATACTGATACCTGTTACCCAAGTATGTGGGCAATAACTGAGTAGCGGTTGAAGAGAAATTAAAGAAATGTTTAAGTTTGTAACAGAGAATGTTATGATCCACAGTATCAAACGCTTTTGAATGGTCCAAAAGTATTAAAAATGTAGTCTTGCCATCATCAAGTTTCGCCCTAATCTCCTCCGTAACATCAACTAACGCTGTTATGCAGCTGTTTTTCTTTCTGAACCCAGATTGACGATCTGTTAGTAAGTTATTGTTATCCAAAAAACAAGTCATAATACGTTGAAATACTTTGGAGAGAAATGGAAGAATGGCTATTGGTCTAAAATCGGAACCAGTTTTGGGTATTGGAACTATTTTAGCTATTTTCCAGTTCGAGGGAAAGTAACTTGTGGTTAATATTTTGTTAAAGAAAAATGTAATAATAGGAAGAATTTGAGGTAAAAGAATCATTAGAAACTTTGGATTAATCCCGTCCACTCCTATAGAGTTGGATTTTATAGACAATAGGCTAGATAAAACGTCACATTGGTCTATTGCAGCAAAAGAAAAAAAAGAGCTAGAATTGTTATTCGAATGGTTATTGGCATAATAATTTTGATCTGCTTGCACAGTAGGGATATTTAAAAACTTCTTATTGATTGCATCGGCATCAATTGGACATGGTTTTGGGTTCGTAGATTTACCGATACCAACTTCGCGTATCGTTTGCCATGTTCTTTTGGAGCCAATGGCCGAAGAAAATTTTTCAGCATAAAAAACAGATTTGGCCCTTTTAATCATTTTATTTGTTTTTCTTTTAGCAGTCAGATAATCCTCATGAAATGTTGTAGTTTTAAATATTTTCCAACGTGCATACGCAAAATCTCTTTGATTCATACAATCTTTAATTTCAGAAGAAATCCAGGGTTTTTGTTTATTACCAATAATTTTTGTCCTTATTGGTACAGTTAGATCAAACAGATAATTTAGGTTTTGTTCCAGAAAAAGGAGTTGGTCATCTACCGAATATTAAGAATAAAAAATATTTAAACAAAAACATAATTACTTCATACCCAGCTAGCATTTTCAATTGTGAAAGAGATACTGGGACGTCTTTGATCGTTGATGACCGCATTTTTAACCGTAGAAGATTCCTCACACGGGAAAAACTGTAACACGACTAAGATTCTTCCATTCTACTTCAGTCGTTGTGGGAATCGCTTTAGATGTGGGTAAAAGATTATCTAACGAGTCTTTAATGCCAAGAATCGTATGAGACTCATGTAGATATTATCTTACAACTCGTAAAATGTTCGCCGTATAATTATTAAAACTTTAATTTATACAGAGAGTGGTAAAAGGTTCATTCGATGATTTTGTACTCTGAAAATAATCATTTAAAGATTTTCTTAGGACTTGCAAATTACAGCCGTACCTAAACAAAAGTGGCACGCGTTTTCTAGTTTTTGAATAGAGCGACCTCAACACAATGCAATTGGAAAACCCGATTTTGACAGCTCGTTTAATAGTAAAGTTTTCCGCTATTGATAAATAATAATGGCAATTTAGCTATTTTTTGGTCAATCTAGCGTTTTTATCTCTATTTTTATTTATAATTTGTGGGTTGCTAAGGTATGGCATATCAGCTAAGCGAAAGAAAACATTCCTCCTTCCGCTCTTGTACAAAAACGAACGTGTCAGAAAACTTAGTGTTTTATTTAGACTTTGGAAACTAAAAATGGTTATTGCAGGAAATGCTTTCTGTCTTACAGGATCATTGTCTTTGCGGAATTTTCGCCTGCATGTTGGCATGTTACTTGGTTGTGGCATAAACCCAAAGTCGCGGGAAGGGATATTCCGGAAATTCCACTGAAGGTCTAATTTTCACCACTTGTGGAAGAGTCCCCACTAAGGATAATTATGTTGAGGTGCAGTTTCTGCTCAACAGAAGCTGGTTTTAGAAAAGCAGTAGAGGTTTGATAGCTTCACCTCACAAAAGTCAAGTGTAAAATTTTGCCGAATTATACACTAAAATTGCTACCTGTATGTGATGATGCCTCTTACACACTGGTAGCGGTGGATAATCGCATAGTGTATCACTTATTGCTTAATATCATCCACGAGTTTTCGCTGACACGGCTAAACATAAAGTTTATTACGACTTTAAGGTCTTGTGTCAAACCAGGCCTAAGTGTTGATATTTCTCATAAAAACTAAACCTATGTGTATGTGTGAGTAACACAATTCTAAAGCGAACTCATCTCTACAAATATGGATGGACGTAAAATAAAGCACCATCAAACGTATGTCAGGGTCTTTTTTACAAAAAAAAAAAAAAAAAAAATATATATAAATTTTATAATATTTAAATCTAACTTTACATTGGATTAAAAAACATTAGATTTTATTGTAAATGCAATTTACATACAAACACACACACACACACAAAAATACAAAAACAATACTTACATAAACAATAAGTAAAGAATAAAATAATACTATAAAGAGCTTAGACACTTCAAATGGCTGTCATGATTAAAACGCTCAAAAAATTTTTTTAATATTTCAAACAATTTTCTTAACTTCAGTCTAAACTATTAATGTTTTCATCTTGGCAGATTTTTAGCATATTTTCTTCATTTTACGATTTAGCAAATTTAAGCGGATTATTTGAAGTTTTGGCATATTCTCATTAAACAGTTATGGCAACACTGTTGATGTCTTGCCTATTTTGTTGTCCAATAGGAGTTTCCACACCCAGAGAAAAAACATGTTTAAATATGGTCACCTCCAACCAAACTATTTTTAAAGAAAATTTTAAACATATTTTGTTTAATATAACCATATTATTGTCAGCGATAACCATAGTATGATTAAATAAGGCCTCCATCAAGAAGCCCCAACCATATTATTGTTGCCTCCAAACATGCTATGATCAAAAATAACTGAAATTTGTTAAACACTTAGAATAGCATGGTTGGTTTTCAAACAAAGTATGTTGCTCTTGGAAAAGGGGAAAATACTATTGTAAATTTCAAAACAAATTATTGTCATATTTAACCATAACATTTTTAGAGGCAACCATAATATGGTTGTGGGTTCTTGATGGAGGACTCATTTAACCCTAATATGGTTGTCGCTGACAATTATATGGTTATATTAACCATAATATGTTTAAAATTTTCTTTTAAAATAGTTTGGTTGGAGGTGACCATATTTAAACATGTTTTTTCTCTACGTGCATATACCACTTATAGAAAATGCGTCATAACGCTAATGTATTTTGACATCATTACTATGACAAGTGTCTTCGTTTTTGACCCAATGGAACTTATCATCATTATGATGTCAGCCTTAACATCACTGGGCCAAATTGTCATCGGGTGAAATTATGTCATTAATGGGATGACACATCGGCCTCAAAGTGTCAGGTGAATTAAAAATGTCATCAGTGCAATAACTCAGTTACATCGTAGAAAGGACTCATTAATGACAAACTGTCATTAAGTTGAGTCATTGGGATTGACGAGTCAAAATGAGAAAATATTATTATTTTTACTTTCCCTTTACACATGTTTGTTTCACTTTTGTTGTATTACGCCCCTTTTGTTTACAGAAAAACTCTCAATTATTAGCCACCAGCAGCATGCCCCATATGGTTTGCGTTATCTTTCTTTGATGTACATATTTAACTAAATAATTTAAACAAATGGAATATGGGAATTTTCGCTCCTTTTTTTACTTTTTAAATTAGAAAACAATGTTGATAAAACACAAAATATGGCATCGAATTGATGTCATTGTAGTCATTGCATAGATGACGGATAACATAAGGCAAAATTTTGAATTGGATTGATGAAACTGTTTGCCTTATTGATGTCACAATTTTGATGTTAGGGCATCATTAATATGAAGATGCATTTTTCTATGAGTGCATTTCTGCTATATTGTGATCAAGTCCTGCCCTACTCTATCTAGTCATAGCTTATTTCAATACTCTTTCATAATATTCCATTTAACTTCCGTTTTGTTAAATTTTATTGTTGTTTTTTTTCTCGAGTGTTCAAAACGTATCATAATTTTAATTGTGATGGTAGATTTTTTTTTACATAAAGTTAAAACAAACAAATAATAAACTGGTAGTTAAAGTAGATTCGCTTTTATTTGTTTAATCATGATTGTGTTTTTTTTTATAAATGTTGTTGCTGCTGTTTTGTTAGTGTTAGAGTTGTTATTGTTGTTGTAGTTATTTTCTATTTCTAACTATAAAATGCATCATCTAACATGCATCATGCACAACAAGGTTAAAAACATGTTGTTAATAAAATAAAGCCAAAGCTTAGCAACGACAACAGCAGCAGCAACAATTCAGCAGCCGCTTAGCAATGCAACAACGAGCAATCAGAGGGCAACCGACAGCCAACAACACCAGCGACCAACAATTAAAAAAAAAAAAAAAAAAAAAAAACTAAACAACTGTGAGCATCGTTGTCGTTAATTCTCATATTTTTTTACCCTGTAACTCCCTTCTTGCCTTTAAGTGGGATCTAAAGCTGAATGTGAAAAAATATTGTTTAAAGCTGCGATTTTTTTTTTTTTTTTTTGCTACACCAACTATTTTTATTTTTATCAACATATTTCACGTTTAATTCCATAGTTTTTCGAATAATAAAAAAAAAAAACAGTTAAATGGATTTTATTTGTTAATTTAGTTTCAATATAAAAACGAATCTGTAGAATAAAACTTTGTCTTGTTTTCCGCTTATTCCAACTGACAACTGCGCATTTGACAATATTTTTTTTTTTTGGTTTGCAACTTTTCTAATATTGTTTTAGTATGATTTGTTTGTAATTAAATTTATTTTTAGTTTTTATGATTCAATATTCATTTTTTGTTTTTAATTCTTATTTGTAGTTAAAGTGTCATAGAATTCAAAAGAGGATGTATTTCATTTTAGTTTTGTATTGTTTTGGAAAGTCCCAAATGCTTAATTTAAAATGTTAATTATAAATTAAATAGACAATGATTTTTTTTGAATTTTATTTAAAAAAAAATGTCATCATTATCATTAAATTTTGAAAATTAATCATCTTTAACTATTTAAGGAAATGCGTTTTAAGTAAGTTTTTTTATGTCATAATTTATTGTCCAGAATTATTGGGTGTATAACGTAATTTAAACGTTTATTGTGAAGCGTCAAGGTTGTTTTTTAGACGTAAAGAATTTCTCAAAGGTATAAGTTTAAAACTAGCTGTCATTCTAATTAAGTGTCTTTAACAATTTTTCAGTATACTTTGGCAAATCACCAGAACAACGTTCTAAACCACTTACAACTGCACTTGGAGGCGGAAAAAAGCCAACCAATTGTAGTCGGGAATGTTGGAAAAGATGAACTCACTGTTTATTGTTTGTAGTTTGTCTTAGCTTTTATATCGTTGAAAACAAGACTTGAGTGTTTGTAATTCCCATTCGCTTTACAGTTTTATTTGTATAATATCTTTAGCTTTTCCAACAACAAATTTTAGTGTAATTATCAAGAATAACAATTGGGAATTTAGCACTTCATAACAAAAGATCTGTTCACCAAACTTATAGAGCACTGCGTCTATCTGAGCAACTAATATACAATACTATGGATCATATCATGCCCCCATTTATTCTTTTGGATAATACTCATTCGCCCCTACAGTACGTTCTGAAGAAGCCATCGGCGTTGTAGACATGAGTGTGACAGATGAATATAAATTTTCGATCCGACGCCGTTCTCAGCCACTCGTTTTCTGCCCGTCCTTGAAAATTAAACGTGGCAAGATCTTGGCCTAGATTCATATAAGAAACGAAAATCGTAGCAAGCGGCCAGATTGAATCTTTCTGTTACTCGTTGTGATGTAATCCAAATGTGATCGTCTGGCAGCTCATAATAGATGGTAATATTCTGGTCCTTCAAGATACGGAGTCGTAAATATTCGGCCTTAGCATTGATTCGACTGATTTGCTTTACATGCAAAGTTTTTCTTGGGAGTCAAAAAATTAATAAACAAGGTTTCGTTAAACTGTGCTTAATTCCAATTTCACACTATTGATTAACTGAAATTTATTGTTGATGGGATAATCTATTCCTATGCGCAATTCAATGGTGGCTTAGGCCAGATAATTAGGAAACTTCATCCAAAGATTTTAGAAAAATTAAAGATATAACACAATTTAAACTGTTAAGCGAATAAGAATTATAAACACCAGTTTTACTTGTTACAATATCAAAGCTTTAACAAAAACTACAACAATAAACAGTGAGTTTATCTTTTCTTACAGAGCCGACTACAATTGGTTGATTTTTTGTCAACTCTAAATGTACATAGTTCGATTTCTTGCGCTTTGGGTTGTCATTTTTCATTACCGGTAATAATCACCATGTTTGAAGGCCTTCAAGCAACATTTCGGACTAAGTGGCCCCCAGTAATATCGTATGTTCTTCTTTTGTTTTACAAACATTTTAATGAAAGTTTGCCTCTATTTGCTCATTTGTGAACATTTTAAAATTACCTCAGCGGTTTTTTTCTCCAATATCAAAATGACCGCTGCAGAACCATATAAGCCATCTTATGCATCTGTGTTTAGTTTGCGATGCTCATGCAAATAAGTTGCGCAGTTTTGTTATATTTTTGACACAATATTCATCACCTAATTTTTTTGATGCGTTTTTTAGATTTGTTTCCTCATCACCTGCTTTTGTTATGTATTTTCGAACAGCTGACATTTGCGCATCAAATGCAGCGCAGTGATGCATTTCAAAGCATGCCCATAATTATAAAAAGAGAAAATAAGCAAACACTCCACATATTTTAAAAACTTCCGGCAAATAAAGCTTTGTTGTATCAAAATTCGACATCTTCGAAGTTAACACTATTTCTATCAATAACCTAATGAGGAAATTCGTGAATAACAGTTGTTTGTAAATGATACTCTGTTGTGAAGTTATACACCCAATAATTTATCTTGGTTGCTAATTTTTCTTCTGATTATCACGATCAATTTTCTCATGACTTGCTTTCAAGGTTAAGATAATTTTAACATAGATAATTTTAGCTTTTTATTTATTTTAGAACTTCTTTTGAATTGCTAAGAGTTTTTATAGTTTAGAAATCAAGATGACTAATATTTGTTTTATTGCAGCTCCCTCCATGCTCAATTTTTTTAATTTAAGTTAAAAATTTCAATTTTTATTACAGAAAAAAATGTTATTAGAGATAACCATAACATCGATCCATTACCGCAAAAAAGCTTAAGCACATCATTTAAAATTTTCGTTTTTTTTTAATACATGACTTTGTTGGCAACACTTGCATTATCTCCTTAAATGTCATGGTCACATAAGGTACCGTTAAGATTTTATAGCAAACACAATTTTATCGTAAGCGACAACCTTCTTACAAAAATATTTTTTTTGCTTCTTGGGTTTTTTTTGCATTTTCGTTTACTTGAGGGCTACACGATCAAGTTTTGCCTATCAAGTTTTAATACACTCTCACTTTTTTACCAATACACTCATACTTTTAAAAATTGATACGAACTTGCCTCTAAAATTCTCTTGCCAGTGAGTGCATCAATTTTCGTTCAAGAAAACATCTTATTACAAATCTTTTGAAGTTGTTTTTGTTTTTTTTTCACAAATATTTTGCCGGCAAAAGCTGAAGTTCTTTTTTTTTTACAAATTGTTGCGGGAATTTTAAAATTTTAACTAAAAACCTAAAAAATAGTGAAATATGTTTATTAATAAAATTTATTTATAAAATTAATAAGCAAAATGATGTTCTGCGATTCATAGAGCTGTACAGAAGCCATGAAATTTTATGAATCTTTCATCATATGGGCGAAATGATTTGAAAATAAAAGCCTACGAGCTTCTGAAACAAAAATGCCAGTGGAAGAAGTAAAGAAAAAAATAAAGTCCCTTCGAACAGCCTACAGTGCAGAAAAATCAAAAGTGGAAAATAGCAAAACATTTTGAGTTGTTTTCTCGGCGACGACATCTTGAAAAAGTAAATTGCTTTCAACTTGCGCGCAGCCTACGTCACAGCTGCCAATTTTTGCATATTTTGACAAACAGTATATGTAAAAGACTATCAAGAAAAGCTTGATCGTGTGGCTGCAATGTT
This sequence comes from Pollenia angustigena, assembly GCA_930367215.1. NCBI lineage: Eukaryota > Metazoa > Arthropoda > Insecta > Diptera > Polleniidae > Pollenia > Pollenia angustigena. Next base: position 18,331,308 of record OV884056.1, read on the forward strand.
AAATGAAAAATTACCCCAATATTAAGGAACAAAAAGTTATCCCAAAATAAAATCGCAATTTATACTTTGAGACTCTTTTTTTTTATTTACAATAATAAAATGAAAATTTTAAAGAAATAAAAAAAAGTTACACCAAAAAATCAATATAAAAATTTGGAATGTTTTATCAAAGTTTACAATTAAAATGGAAGTATGTAAATTTTGCGGTACTTTTAAAGAATTAGTAACATCAATTAAAATATAAAATAATATTCCTAAAGTTAAACTATTTTTATTTTCCTTTCAAAATGTTACTTCTTTTTTATAAAAGACAATTTTTTTTTATTTGTAAAACACAATATTTTAATAAGGAATTTTTAACAATTCAAAAAATTTTAGATGCCAAGATGCAGCATCAAAAATCTGTTATGCCATAAAGGAGAAAATTCTCAAGCATGGCCGAAGCTCGGCTGTGCAGATAAGATTTAGTTAACGAAGCCAGCATTTGTACACCATATAGGAGAATATTCTTGCGGCCGACAAAAGGCGCATGTTATCTATCGTGCGATTTTTATACCCTTCACCACAGGTGGAAAAGGGCTTACAGAAAATAATAATTTTCATATTTGAATACGAAAATTGCATGTTTGATTAAAAAAATTTTTTAATTTTCTGCGATGACGGTTTTTTTGAACAGGCCTGATAGTTATTGAATTCTTAGTCAACAACAACATTAATTGATTAAATAAAAAAAAAGTTGTTGCCCAAAATAATTTTTTTCAACAAAATGTTTACGTGATTTGTTAAAAACAATTGTTGGAAATGTTGAATAAATCAAACAAAATCGAATCTTTATTTATTTATTTTTTAATTATGATGTACGAAATACCCAATTTTACTTCTTTTATAAATACACAAAAATTTATTGCTGGGTGATAAGCTTGTTCCTATGCGTATTTCGCTGTTTGCTTAGGCCAGATCATCAGGAAACCTTTTGCCAAAGACTTTGGAAAAACTTAAAAAATTATTCAAATAAAACTGTAAAGCGAATGAGAACTAAGAGCTATTAAAATGGACAAGAGTTGTAAAAATAGTGTCTTTACTTTGATTCAAATTTTTTTTTTATTGAATATGAAGAAATATTTAATTATTTCATATTATTAAATATGTTTTATTGAGTGCTATTTTGTAAAGTTTTGATTTTGATAAATTTTTTTCATTGAAACAAATAACAGGTGATTTTTTAAGAGCTATAGGAGAGTTAAAAAAAAAAAAAACACATACAATTCAGAAAAATGCATGAAATCTTTATTTGAATCGAATCCATATAATTTAATGTTTGAAGATTATTTCATGCAAATGTTGACCGTGATTGCGCCTCAAATGGTCCATCCGCTTAGTCCAATTTTGGCATACTCTTTCCAACATTTCGGCCGGTATCTCATGAATAATTGCTTCAATGTTGTCTTTCAATGCGTCAATTGAAGCGGGTATGTGTGTATAGACATGAGCTCTACCATAGCCACACAAAAAAAGGCGGCCAATTGACCGGTCCCGAACGTGAAATAAAAAGTTCACCGAACTCGCCTCTCAATAAGTCCATTGTTAAGCGTGCTGTGTGGCATTTGGCCACGTCTTGTCATGCAAGTCAAGCTCTTGCATTTTGGGCAAAAAAAAAAGTTGAATATCATCTCCCGGTAGCGCTCACCATTCACAGTTACGTTACGATTCGCATCATCTTTGAAGAAGTACGGTCCAATGATGCCACCAGCCCATAAACCGCACCAAACTGATCTTCACTCAAAAATCGACAATCCTGATTATTAACGTACCCATTGAGCCAAAAATGAGCTTCGTCGCTGAACACGAAGCGCGCGATGAACTTTCTTAACAGAGCACGCATTTTGATAATAGAATTCAATAATTTGCAAGCGTTGTTCGTTGAGAGGTATGGTCATATTTAAAATATTGCGAAATGAGAGATAGCCATATTTTTTTCGCAAGTAAGAGATAAAGCCATATTTTTCCAGATATTGTTATGCATGGCGTAAACATTCTGTAAAAGGGAAAATCCTTAGTTGTCATTGAAAAACATTTTTTTATTCTTGTGGCGCACGCAGGAAAACTTTATTCTGCGAAGCCACCTACTGCGTCCTACTAGAGGAGAAAACCCGTAAGCATGGCCGCAGGCCGCCACGCAGAAAAACTTTAGTACACACAGAGAAAAAACATGTTTAAATATGGTCACCTCCAACAACACTATGTTTAAAGAAAATGTTGACCATATTATGTTTAATTTAACCATATTATTGTCAACGACAACCATATTATGGTAAAAATAGTCCTCCATCATAAAGCCACAACCATAATATGTTTGCCTCCGAACACATTATAATAGCATGATTGGTTTTTAACCATAGCAGGTTGCTCTTGAAAAAGAGGAAAATACTATTGTTAATTTAAAAACAAATTGTTGTCATATTTAACCATAACATGTTTAGAGGCAACCATAGTATGGTTGTGGATTCTTGATAGGGAACTAATTTTACCATAATATGGTTATTGGTGACAAAAATATGGTTAAATTTAAAATAATATGGTTTAAATTTTCTTTAAACATAGTATTGTTGGAGGTGACCATATTCAATATTCATATTCTGCGTGTATGCGAAGACAGATTTTAATACTTAACTTTTCTAATATTGCTAATGTGGCTTTATCTCCCATTCAAATGAAAAAATAAATAAAAGGCTTTATCTCCCTATTGAATGAGAGATAAAGCCATCATGGTCTTATCTCACATGGTATTGAAGCACCCCCCGTTGAGGCTGGTTTTTTTTTTGTTGCACAGTGTAATATGGTTGCGTTAATCATTTACTGACTAAAACATAGTTATGGCTCTAAATTTAATACAAATGCACCGTTAAGTTGATTCTTCTAAATACTCCATCATTTTTAATCAATTGCTGACCATAATATGCTTATGAGATTTAATATACATATCGGGTGTTTTTTAGCTATTATCATTTTGGCAACACTGGTTTAAACAGTTGACGCACGTTTCGTGTTTTGTTTCACTATCAAACATCTTCAGTTTGGTCTATAATTTAACCATGAATCGTCTTACAAACGAACAACGCTTGCAAATTATTCAATTTTATTATCAAAATGCGCGCTTCTTGTGTTCAGCGACGAAGCTAATTTTTGGCTCAATGGGTACGTTAATAAGCAGAATTGTCGATTTTGGAGTGAAGATCAGCCAGAAGACTTGCAAGAGCTACCAATGTATCCAGAAAAAGTCACAGTTAGGCACGGTTTATGGGCTGGTGGCATCATTGGACCGTACTTCTTCAAAGATGATGCGAATAGTAACGTAATTGTGAATGGTGAGCGCTACCGTGAGATGATGTCCAACTTTTTTTTTCCCTAAATGCAAGAGCTTGACTTGCATGACATGTGGTTTCAACAGGACGGTGCCACATGCCACAAAGCACGCATAACAATGGACTTATTGAGAGGCGAGTTCGGTGAACATTTTATTTCACGTTCGGCACCGGCCAATTGGCCGCCCAGATCGTGCGATTTAACGCCTTTAGACTATTTTTAGTGGGGCTATGTTAAAGTTCATGCCTATACACTCATGCCCGCTTCAATTGACGCATTGAAAGACAACATTAAAGCATTTATTCATGAGATACCGGCCGAAATAGTGGAAAGAGTATGCCGAAATTGGACTAAGCGGATGGACCATTTGAAGCGCAGTCACGGTCAACATTTGCATGAAATAATCTTCAAACATTAAATTATATGGACCGTACTATCGATTTAAATAAAGATTTCATGAATTTTTCTGAATTTTATGTGTTTTTTTAAAAACTTTCCTGTAGCTCTTAAAAAATCACCTGATAATACTGTTTGGAAATTAGCAAAAAACGAAGATTTATTCAAACAAAATTACTGAATTAATTTAGAATATAATTTTTAAATACTTCAGCTATTCAATAAAGTTCAACCATCGCGTAGTCTAGTATTATTGAAGAGATTTTCTATTTTTTTTTACAAAAATTTATACACCTGCTATTATTAATAAATGCTAGTAAATATTTGCAAATATTTTGTTAAGTTCGAAAACCGCTTAATTATTTAAAACACAATCCCATTTTAAGCCTGCAGGGATGCAACTAATTGAATAAATGAAAAGAAGAAAAAAAAAAAACAACATTCATATTCACATTTAACAAAATTGTTGAAGATCGGTATCCATTTGCCACACATCCCAGTAACAATTGTATAATAAACAAGTAAAAGTGATTTATTCAGCTGTGCCGAATCTTTTATACCCTTCATCATATAACTGAAAAGCCAATTGTGTTACAGTCCTTATAACTAGAGCATATTTGAATGGGCTCTAGGTGAGGTTTTAGGCCGATTTCGCCGATTTTTAAAACCAAACAAATCACATATAAATATAATATTTAAGGGAAATATAAATTAACAATAAAGGCAAAAGAATGTGGGAATTTTCTGCAAATTTTTTCTATCCCGTCGTTTGCTTTTGAACTTTAAATGATAAATTCCGTTATATACAGATGACGACAAAATTGTATTAACGATTTACTACAAATTATTGTATGAGTTTTTAAATTTGTGTGTTCTCATATGAAACAAAGTCTCGTTAAATTATGGTAATGAAAATTTAGTTAATGGAATGATACGTTTCTTTATATTAATTACAAAATCATTATAGCTTCTATTTTTTTATTTTCTTTGTTTTTGTAACGTGTTTCGTATCATTAATCGTACAACGAAATGTAAGAAAATTCCCATTTTGGAAGTTTCCTAGTTAAAATGAAAATTTCATTACTGCAGTGAACAGTTTAGTAAAAGTTATGAACATTTTCATTGCATAAATAAATAGGGGTCAATGAAATGGTTTCATTGCAGTAAAGAATCGTTTTTCTTTCAGTGTAAGACTTATTGGTAATAATTTGAGATTTATTGGTAAAAATAAGAATTAACAAGATTTTGTTTGTGGTGCTTAATTCCCAATTTGTATTCTTGGTAAAAACACTCAAATTAATTTATTGTTTATGGGATAAGCTATCAAGAATAAAAATTAAGCACGACAAACAAAATTATGTTGAGTGAAAATTTTGTATTCGCAAAAATTACTTTGATAATAAACTGGCAAGTGCACGGCTTAAAGAAAACTAAACTGGCAACATGCTTTATTTTTTTGCGAAAACAATAGAGCAAGTTGTTTTTTTTTTCTTAGCCTACTTACAACTACAATTAATGTTGGGAGAACTCCAACCAATTGTAGTTTTTGTTTAAGCTTTGATATTGTTACAAGTAAAACTGTTGCTTATAATTCTTATTCGCTTAACAGTTTTATGTTTATAATATCTTTAGTTTTTCTAAAATCTTTGGATGAATAGGAATAGCTTATACCATCAACAATAAAATTCGGTGTTTTATCAGGAATAATAACACAATGTATGTAAAACGGGTTTTCGAAAACGATTTTTTGGTCTTAGAAGACCCCTAATGAAATTTAATGCAGAAAATATCACTATGCGGCAGTCAAAATTGGGATGGGATGAAATGTTTTATCGGTAAAAAAGAAGTTATACGTATCCCGGCGTTTCGCTGGGTCACGTCTAGGAATCGAAATATATCGATTTGAAAAATGGGCTAAAAAACTTAAAATTTTTTATAAAAACCTAAATTTTAGGGCTGCCATACGCCCTATGGATATGACTTATATACCAAAATATAACTTTTTTGTATCTAAACCGATTTTTCCGAGTTTTTTATAAAATATGTTCTACTAAAAATTTCCGATATTTTGATATATAAGTCATTTACCATTTTGTGATGTTTTTTAGCCCATTTTTCAAATCGATATATCTCGATTCCTAGACGTGACCCAGCGAAACGCCGGGACACCTATAACTTCTTTTTTACCGATATAACTTTCCCCGGTAGTTGGGACCCTTCCCGATCACTGACCCCTACCATTTGTCTCACAGTGTATTCGTCGAACATTTTAACCCTCTGAAGTGCCGCTTTAGTGTAGAAGTTAAACAAAGGACAGAAACGACCCCTTAAAATGAGTGTTAGAGGATTAATTCATTCTATGAAAAAAATCGCCATTCAGTTCTACTGAAGACATCTGCAATAGTCTTTTAGGTCAGAAGTACATTAAGTATATTTTTTTGGCTTGTACCAAACGCCTTTTCAAGAAATTCAAAAATTTCAATGCCCGAAATTTCGAGAATTCGTTTCAGATACATTGAACGAACTTTTGGTCTTTTAAGACTCCTAGTAAAGTTTGATGCAGAAAATAGAACAGAAAGTAGAACATTTTAACCCTTAAAAGTGCCGTTTTAGTATACTTTTGTGTAAGAGAGGGGAAAAAGGACAAAAAGGACCCCTTAAAATGAGAGTAAGAGGGTTAATAAATTCAAAGAAAAGAATCGCGTTACGATTCTACTGAAGACACCTGAAATTATTTTTTAGCTTAGAAGTACATTTAGTATATTTTTTTGACTTATACCAAACGCCTTTTCAAAAAATTTAAAAACTGTAGGGGGCCCATAATTCGGGAGCCCGAGCTAACTTTTTAAAGCTCTTTGGCAGATTTGCTCTACTAGTAGTCTACTTTCATTTCGCGTTGCAAGTGTTGAGGCTGGCGGCGATGACACGAATTTTGTTGCACAGTGTAATTGGAAATTAAACACGACAAACAAAATCTTGTTGATTGCAAATTTTGTATTCCCAAAAATTACTTTGATAATAAGAATAAGCAATAATTTTTGGCTTATATCTTAGCGGTTTGTGAACCGATCTGGCTGATTTTCAATAGTAACCTATTTTGGACTATTTGTGATATAAATATATTACATCCTAGTCCCCATCATATCTGGTGTCTACGGAAAACCCATTTCAACATACTTATGAACAAACTGTCAGACGGACATCAATAAATCAACTTCGGTACTCATAAGGACCCAGAATACATATAAACTTCTAGGGTCTTAGATAAATATTCTAGAAACAACAAACGGAAAGACAAACTAACCCTTTCCACGTTTGGTGAAGGGCATTAAAATTACACATTGAAGGGAGCCATAAAGTTGTTCTTGTTGTTAAAAAACAACTCAAATAAAACTTCACCAAAGTTTCCTTTCAAACATTTATGAATGATGCGGTGGTTGGATGGTTGTTTAGTGGCTGGCTGATCATTTTAAAGTTGTTGATGACAGATGATTAAGATTTTTTTCTTTTTAGAAAAAAGCTCAATATATTAATGACATGCTTTTCGTATTGCATACGAGTGCATATGATTTTTTTAAAATCATGTTTTAAGCAACAAGATTTTAGTTTTCAAATTTATGTATGTTAAACGGACTAACTGACTGTGACTGTGAGGTGTATCCCACAGTTAAGACAACGTCACAGTTGGTAGGATTCTTAAAAAAAAAAGGAAAAAATTAAAATTATGCAAACAATTATAATTTGTTAAAGTTAAAAAGGTATAAAATTTAAGTAAGAAGTAAAATGTTTCGGTTGGAATGAACATTAAGATTTTTTTTAAAAATAAAAATTAAAATTTTAATTTTTTTAAAAAGAACAACATTTTCCAAATTTTTCCCGCTTTCACGCTTACAAATGTAGTTTCTTTTGGTGAAAAATTTGATGACTATGCTGCGCAATTTCACGCTTAATTTTGTCTTTTAAGGCTTTTTATTGGTTTATGGTTTATTGAAATAAGTTCTTTATTTGCTATAGGCCTTAGTTATAGAAAATAGTGTTAAGGCTTAAAATTTGATGAAAAACTTGCTTTAGAATTTCGTAAAATTGTTTTATATCCGGAAATTTCCAAATGCTTAAATCAAATAATCGCAGAAGCTTGAACACTAAAAAAGTTTATCATTTTCAAAAGCTTTGTCAGACTTTAGGTAAGTCCGCTTTAGAGGCATCCTTTAAATCTTAATTTAGGACAGAGCATAAACTGGATGTTAAAGGGCAGGAGCTTAAGAACGGTGCCTTACGAAAAAGCTGTCATCACAATTTTGCATCAATAATAGCATTTTGTCATGGCAAGAGTCGTTGTTGGGGTTCTTTAAGTTTGGACCAATTAAAGTTCAATGACGTTTAAAAAATTTTAAAAGTTTTTTGCCTAATTTTTTTAAAAACGAGGTGATGAAATCATAAAATAAAACCCTTCAACATAAATTTCAATTGTTGTTGTTGTTTATTGATCCTGAGCCAAGATCATCAACACGCTTCTTAACTATTGTAATAACAAATAACAAACTCATTTAAAATAAACTTTAAAAGATCTTTAAAGATTCATATGCCTTAATTTCAAGCAAAAAGCACTTTTAATTTCAAAATTAAAAAAAAAAGTCCAGTCAATTGAATGTTTTTCAATACGTGAACTTATGTTGTGGCTTTTGTTGTCACTTTTAATATTGTTTAATTATCTTTTCAGTATTTTGTATACAAATCCAATAAACAAATAAACGGGGAAAAAAACTCTAGGCCTTTGTTTTGTACTTAAGCTCTTTTAAATACTTTTTTTGTTTGGATTCATTTAAAGTTGTTGATCTTACGCTTAAATCTTGCTGCTGCTGTTGCTTGTTGGTGGTTGTTTTCAGCGGGTGTTTACTCGGCTGGCGCACTATTGATCATCTTATACTCATTATCTGCCATATCTAAACTTCCACACATACACACACATACCTCATTGTGCATTCTATCCTTTGCCCACTAAATGATCGTTTTTTAAAAAACTAAGCAGCCCATGAATCGATATTCATTATTAAAATTTTTTTTTCTTCTAAACTAAAAAGAATCCTTGACTGTTGGCTTAGGTCTGCGATCATCTTTATCGATCGTTTAACCGGCAACTGGTACATTTGTATGTCTTGTCCAGGTATGGAACATTTAGTACTATTGAATTCTTTTTAATTTTTTAGTAGCCCTACGACATAAAAAGTACCGTTTAAAACTTTAGATATACAAAAAGTACTAAAGGGCTAAATAAACTATACAAACGGTTGCACAAACATATGAAAAAAAGTACGGAGTATGTTTGTGTAAATAATACAACTTTTTAATATTCAAACAAACGTCTTGTTAGTGCCGGTTCACACACGTCAAGTTTGACTCGTCAAGTCTTGAGTTTTTAGGAGAGAGGAAAAAAGAAATGGCATTCTCTTTTCCCTTCTCTCTTAAAAGCTCAAGACTTGACGAGTTGAACTTGAGGTGTGTGAACCGGCACTTAGTGTTGTCAAATTGCTTGTTTTGTTAAGTTGGCCCTTTATTTATTAAAGTTTCAGTATCATTTAAAAATCAAAATTGTCCATCCCTGGTGTCTTGACTAGAGTATTGATTTTTTGCGTGTTTATAATTTTTTTTTTTTTTTTTAATATTTTGTATTTTTCATAAGCCCTTCATTCTGTTTTAATTAGTTTTTGTTTGTTCTCATGTGATTTATGTTTGGAATTCGTTTTTTATTTATAAATATTTATTTTTAATTTTTTCAGAATTTTTTTTATTTCTTTTTTTTTGTTAATGAAAATTAATTGCAGTGATTTAAAATTTAATTAAGTGGTATGTAATAAGCAAAACTAGATAAATATTTACAATAAAAAAGGCAATGAACTCCTTTAAAACATCATTGAGTTCTTCCATTTAAAGTAAATTTTTTAAATAAGTTCCCTTTCTCTAAGTCTTTATTAAGTTATGAAATTTTCTCTTTATTTCTATTTTTTGATTGATGACTATTTTCCCCCTAAACAATAACAATTGCCAAATAAAGTTAAAAAAGTTTTTTTCTTTTTGTAATATATACAATAAAGTTTAAGTATTACATACTTATTTAATAAAAAAAAGGAAGAAAAAAATCACATACCCAGTTAAACTCTTGTGACTCTGTGGGACAATAATGGTCAAAATGTCACATTAAAGTTTAAACCATGTTAAAAACTTAGAAATCATAACAAGTTTTTACTCGTTTATTGAATTGGAATTACAAATGAAGATTACCAAAAAATCTTTGAAGAAAAAAAAAAAAATCCAAATAATAATATTAACAAAGTTTCTATGTAATGCTTGTAATCCGTTCACAATAGCAAATGCGCTATGGGTCTCGAAACTTCAAAAAGCAAAATATATCAATCATCTTAAAGTTTGATATTAAAACCTTAAAAAAATATTAACCTTATAACGATTTTTAATGCGTTTTTCGGTTTAATTAAAAATGTTTTATTTTGGCGATTTTTTGCCGAAATTAAAAGTATTTTAATTTAAGCTAAAATGTTAGGGTTACTTTAACAAATTTAAAATTTTTTGCGTTTATTTCTGAAATTGTTTTTATGTTACGCTTTGTTTATACCTATTTGCCATAATTTTTTATTTAAGCGTTTTTAAGCACTTAAATCAGTTTTATTTGTTCCTAATTCAAGCAAAATTAATTTAAAATTTTGAAGAAAAACTAAAAAAAATTTGAGGAAGTTTAATTTGAGCTCTTTTTTCGTTTTTACAAAATTTCTGATATTGGCGATTTTTTTCCAATTTTTATCCATATGGGCGTTTTTTTTTAAATGTTGGAATTTTTCGATATTATTTTTGGTCTATGTTTTGAATTTAAACAATTTTATACATTTTGCCAGCATTTTCTCATTTTAGCGATTTTTTTTGTATTCTAGCATTTTACTGTTTAAAATTTATATGATCTTAACTTTGTTAACCTAATAACGATTTTTAATGCGTTTTTAGGTTTAATTAAAAATGTTGTCTTTTGGCGATTTTTTGTATTTTAATTTAAGCTAAAATGTTAAGGTTACTTTAACCACTTTTAAAATGTTTTAAAATTTTTGCGTTTATTTCTGATATTGTTTTTATATAACGATTTGTTTATACATATTTGCCAAAACAAAAAACAACAACATTTGCCATAATTTTTTTATTTAAGCGTTTTTAAGCACTTTAGCCAGTTTTATTTGTTCCTAATTCAAGCAAAATTAATTTAAAATTTTGGAGAAAAACTAAAAAAAATTTAAGGAAGTTTAATTTTAGCTCTTTTTTCGATTTTACAAATATTTCTGGCGTTTTCTTTTTAAATGTTCGAATTTTTCGATATTATTTTTGGTTTATGTTTTGAATTTAAACAATTTTATTCATTTTGCTAGCATTTGCTCATTTTAGCGATTTCAGCATTTTACTGTTGAAGATTTATATGATCTTAACTTCGTTTAAACCATTTAAGCTTAACCTTTTTTTTTATCCATTTTCCAATAGTTTTTTTTTGATTGAAACTTAGATAAAAATTTGGCGTTTTTTTTTGCGATTTTTGCATTTTAGCCAAGGACTATTTAAGCGGTGTTAGAAATTTCCAAATTTTTTTTAGTAAAATTGAAAATCCTAGTAAATTTTGGTTTTTTTTAACTTTAATGTTTTGGATTATTTAAAATTAAGCGCTTTATTAACTTAAGTATTTTTTTTTTCGTCAAAGTTTGCACTTTTTAACTATTTATGCTTGTTTTTACTGTTTTTTATTTTAAGCGATTTTTTCAACTACACAACAGGCTTTTAAATGCCGTTTTTTCTAGAAAATTTTTAATTTTGGCGTTTTTGCGAAATTTAACGCGTTACTTTTGTTTTCTGAAAAGTTAAATTAGACTGAACTGTAGCTGTTTCGACTTAATTATTATGATTTGAACGGAAGGTTCTTTTATTAGTTTAATCGTTTTTGTTTTTGAATATTTTGTTACCTTTTTAATTTTGCTCTCCTTTGAAGAACATTTTTAGACTTCCTTAAAGTTTTAAGAAACTTAAATCCTTTTAATATTTCATCAATGTTTGCAGATTCTAAAATTTTAGGGACTTTTAAGCTTTTTTCTTAATTTGTTTTGATTTGACTAAAAATCGCGGCTTTTAGGGAAAGTTTTTAAAATTTTTTTTTTACCTTAAAACAAATTTATGAAAATATCTTTTTATAAATAGTACATTTCATAAAAACGGACGGACAAAAACTAATTTTTGTTTTTTATTATTGTTTTCAATATAAATATTCGAAAGAAATGTTCTTGTCGACATCGTGGGCCAGGCTGTAACCTTTTTTTTAAATTTTCTTTTTTTTATAACAACCTTTTCTTGAAAAGTACCTTATGTTAACAAGTACCCCTTTTTAAGTATCATTTTTTAAATAGTACGTTTTTAAAAAAATCTTTTTTTTCAAAAGTACCTTTTCTAAAAGTACCTTTTTCAAAAGTACATGTGTTTAAAAAGTACTTTTTTTAAAACTAAACTTTTTGAAGCACCTTTTCATTAAAAATTAACTTTTTTTAAAAAGTACGATTCTATAAAAAAAAATCCTTGTAGTAAAAATAATAAAAACCAATACTTTTAGCAAACAACTACATTCCTTTTTGTAAACCAACCAAACCAAAAAAAATACTCTTAACAAAAAAGTTACGATCCTTTTTGCAAAAAGTACGACATACACTATTTTGTATATTTACAAAAAAGTACACTTTTTCAATAATCCCCTTTAAAAAAAAAGAATTTATTTTTACGAAAATGTTCCTTTTTATATAGTAATGCATAATATGATGATATCGTTCCCATAGTGCCATTAAACATTTCTATTAAACAATCCTTATTTTGGTGAAATCTTTATCGTTGTTTGTGTCTCACCCTCTACTATTTTTTTTTTGCAATTACAACAAACAAACAAACAATGCGTATGATGGCTGCAAAGCTCTCAAACAGCAAAAAAGGCCTAAAACGAAATCAAATCAGCAAAAAATCTTTGAAATAAAATGAAACCCAGCGAAAAAGCCTCTCCAAACCTTCTTAACATGGTCATAATAAGTTTGTTATACTTTCGTTAGTTTGTGTTACAGTTGGAGACCAAAGAAAAAAAGTGCAGGCTTGTCTTTGGACGTGTATACGGATTGTGTGTAAATAGCGGTGACACTTTTGCTACCAAAATGGTTCAATATCTAACGCCAGCATTTAACGATTACCATCACCACCTCCAAATCTTGAGAGGCGGACAGACAAACAGAAAGATGGACGGACAAAGTTTGTGTGTGCATTTGGCAAAAACTGTTAGACAGACAGACGCAGCCGCGGCTTTTGGTATCTGTAGGCTCGGTACGCTTTTGGTAACAGGTACTTAATGATTGTGCTTTATTGTTTTTGTTAACTATTTTCTATTTACTACAACTTCTTTAAGAGTTTTTTTTTTGGATGGCATACCTGCTGTGTTTATCCATCTTTTGTGATCATTAGAAAGATCAATCGTTGTCGCCATCACCATCTTGATTTTTTTTATTTTGTACTACTGTTAACGTGAGTTGGTGTTGGTTGTTAGCGTTATTTTTTTCTAACCTTATTTAGTTGCCTACAAGAATAAATAAAGAAAAAACAAAATAATGAGAAATGTATTGATCATTACAAATATTGGCTTGGTATCATGCACCTTAGTACTAGTTTTCGTTTCTTGCCACCAACTGGTGGCAGCCATCTGTACTCGTACTACATGTTTCGTTCTACACACACAGATTTGTTGTAGGTTTGAACAAAAACATCTTTTTATAGGCTTGACTTCCCCATCCATGTTCAATGAGCAGCAGCAGCAAAAGCAAGCATTTTATGCGGGCGCTGTTTCATTTGTTATACCAAAAATATAAACTGAATGTTACTCGGTCTACTCATTGTTGGATTGGCACTGAAACCAACTAAAAGCAATAAAATGTGTATGGGTTGCATGATACTGACTGATCTCTTTCCTCTTTTAACCCAGCAATTATTGCCACATTAAAGCATTGTTTGTGCTGTTAAATACTATTAATGTTGCCAACAAAGTAAAGTGTTGTTGTTTGTTGTCGCGACAATTGCTTCATTGCTCTAATTAATGAGGCGCACATAACATTTTTTTTTTTGTTGCACCTGCGGTGATTGCTTGGAAATTTGTTTTATTTCTCGTTTCGTTTCAAATCGTTGTCTTGTTTTGGTTGTTGTTGGTTCTTCAAATGGCAGACTCATTTAAGTCATGCTCACAGGTTCATTGAGTACGTATAACACGAATGTCTGTCTGTTTGTTTTTTTTTGTGTGTGCGACATGCTTTTATTAACGATTTTTGATTTTTAATTGATTGATTGTTGAGCATCCCTTTTAAGGGCAACAATAATTGTAAATCCAGTATAAATTTTTGGCTATATTCTCCAAAAAAATAGTCTTAAATACGCCGCTTTTGGGGGTGTTCCCCCAAGGGAATGTTTTTACTTTCAATTTGGTTTTGTTTATCCGTTATTTGATTAAAAAAAGTGTCATTATCAGTTAAATTTATAATTAAAAAAATAACAAGAAGAGATATTTATGTAAGCAACTATACAAAAGTAGTTTTCCTTAAACTGCTTAAACAAAATCGTGAAAAAAATTTAAAGAGTTTTACATAATCACAAAAAAAAAACAGATTATTTTCATATTTGAATAGGAAAATCGCATATTTGATTTAAAAAATTTTTGAATTTTCTGCGATGACGATTTTTATTTTCAGCCAACAACCAAGTTTATTGAGTCAATAAAAAAAGTTGTTGCCCAAAATAATTTTTTTCAACGAAATGTTAACGTGATTTGTTAAAATAAATTTTTGGAAATGTTGAATAAATCAAACAAAATGTTTATCGAATCTTCATTTATTACAATTCTACTGAAAGAACCGATGAATTTAGCAAGGGACGTCCCAAAATGAACGCATTCAAATGTAAGTCATTATTTTTTTACCTACATACATTCAGAAAGAAGTAGTTATAGAAGTAGTTAAGGAAGAAAGCTACTAAATAATGAGTGAAGGAAGCTATTCATTTCAAAAAAGTAAGCGAAGTTTTCACTGGGTATTTCCTATGTGTATTTTGGTGGTTGCTTCGGCCAGACCATCAGGAAACCTTTTTTCAAAGACTTTCGAAAAACTAAAGATATTATAAAATCAAGTAAGAGTGCTATATTCGGCTGTGCCGAATCTTATGTACCCTTCACCATTGTGCGAGAAGAATACAGAGCAACTAAATAATTTTTACATATACATACATACATATTTACAATACTTAAAACTTCATTATAAATGAAATTTAAAAAGCGAAAACTGGTTAATATATTTTAAAATCGTTTTTCGAACATAAAAATATAAAAAAAAAATTTATTTTTAAAAAACCAAGATTCGAACCAGGGATCTCACAGTTTCTAACTTAACAAACCCCCTAGACAACTGAACCATGAACGAACGCTGTTTAAATATCATTTAAACAGTGACAGCCACTCCATAGGCTCGCGAGTCAGTCAATAATCGTATTTTTCACACAGACACGGTCGGCAATTCACATGTGTACAACAACTTTGTTCGTTTCAAAACATCAGACTGTCATCAGTCTCTGCGACCGCACACAAGTACATAATATCTTTGTGTGCGTGCGTTCATGGCTTGGTTATCACTGCATTAAAATGAAATATGGAGCGTTTACTGTTCACAACTCAACACAGACGACAACCGGATTTCTTAAGGGACCAGAATATATATACTTTATAGGGTGTAGGACCTTCGGTGAAGGGTATAAAAAACCAACTTAATTATAAAAAAAGAGTAATTTTTGGGATTTCAGTATTTTGATCATAACTCTGCTATTTCTTAACCGATTTGACAGATTTATATACCGACGTGTTAAAGAAAGTTATTTTGGTTAAAAAACTTGGACTCGGCAAGATCTATGGTTCCCGAAAATGGGTATTTTTCAACAAAAAATTAATATTTTGGTCATAACTTTTTCGTATCTGAACCGATTTTCCCGAGTTTTTCAGAAAATATTTTCTACTAAAAATTTCCGATCTTTTAATATATAAGGCGTAACCATAGGTGATATTACAGTCAAAAAATTCAGGTTATTATAAAATTTTTTAAATCTTTTGTATGGGAGGTACCACGCCCACTTTACCAACCCCGCGCACGTTTTGCGGGTTGGTGTGTATTTATAACCTGAATGTTTGTACCTAATTTGGAAACTTTGGCTCTTGCCGTTCTCCAGATATACAGAAAAAAGTAATAAAAAATACAACAACAAGGGATTTTTGGGAAAAATTAGAGGCAGTCGTGGTTTTTTGGTCATATCTCAGCCATTTGTGGACCGATCTTGCTGAATTTCAATAGCAAGAAGTGGCGGACTATATGTAACATAAATGTAAAACAACGTAGCCGCTATCATGTCTGGAGTCTCCGGAAAACACATATATCAAACGTAAGACGGTCAGACGGACGGACATCGTAAAATCAACTTCTCTCCTCATAAGGACCCAGAATATATATACTTTATATGGTCTTAGATCACTATTGTAGAAATTACAAACGGAATGACAAACTTATATATACTCTTTTCCACCTGTGGTGAAGGGTATAATAAAACTGTAAAGCGAATGAGAATTACAAACACTCAAGTCTTACTTGCAAAGCTATTAAAAAATGGACAAGAGTTGTAAAAATACTGTCTTTACTTTGATTAAAATATTTTTTTTTTTTTTAATATGAAGGAGTATTTAATTAATTTATTATTAATTATGTTTTATTGGGTGCTATTTTGCAAAGCGAAATTAAGATACATTTTTTCATTAAATCAAATAAAAAGTTTATTGTTAAAAATTTTCTTGAGAAATTTTTTTTTGTGTATACGTATTAAATTAACATGGCGCAATGTTGATTAAAAATCAAAATAAGTTTCTGCAAAAGTAGGGACTTTATTTAAAATTATCTTGGCTTCATGTTTATTTTAAATTAAAAATTTTAAAATAAAATCGTTGTTTTGTATAGAAAAAACAACAAAAGAAAAACATAAATTTTTTTCATGTTTAAAATAATCTAAAAAGAGAAGAAAAATTCCCGTATTCTTTATGTTAAAATACAAATAAAACCCATATCATGTGAATGAATCATGTGTTACAGGAAAATAAATAATTATATCCTCTCTTTCTCTGGCTCCGCAAGTAAGTGTTTTGAATTATTCTTAAATATGTAAATGCATATGGGCATTTCCCCAGAATGGTGTACCAGGATGAAAAAATAAAATGTTGATTATCATCGTCTTTTATTGTTTATTATTAGAAAAAAGTCTATGTTCTTATAAAAGAATGGCTTCATAGCATATCTCAGCCGTTTTACTTGAGGAAATTGTTTTTGACGATTTTACGTTGATTGTTTTCTGTGTGTACTTGAACTTGAACTTAAATTTTAATTTTTTCAACGTAAAATCGTCAAAAACAAGGTTGACTAGATGACCCGTGGGAACATTTCGCACCGTTAGTTGTCATTTTTGTAACATAAAATGAAAATAATTAATAGAAATTTTAGTAACTTCAATACATTTTAAAATATAATTTTTATCAATGAAAATATTAATTTTTCAATTTCTAATTATTTTTCGTCATTAGTGTTAGAAATAAGCTTTAAAATGAGATATCATTCATTAAATTTGATGCGGTGGTATGGGTGATATTTGCAACCGACAAAAAAAGTGCTTTAGAAATAATATATATGAATTGTTTTCTGTGTGTACTTGAACTTGAACTTAAATTTTAATTTTTTTCGTTTTTGCTATATAAGATTTTTTAAGAGCTATAGGAAAGTTTAATAAAAAACACATCAAATTCAGAAAATTACATGAAATCTTTATTTGAATCGATAGTACGGTCCATATAATTGAATGTTCGAAGATTATTTCATGCAAATGTTGACCGTGACTGCGTTTCAAATGGTCCATCCGCTTATTCCAATTTTGGCATACTCTTTCCAACATTTCGGCCGGTATCTCATGAATAAATGCTTCAATGGTTCGTCCAATGCGTCAATTGAAGCGGGCATGTGTGTATAGACATGAGCTTTAACATAGCCCCACAAAAAATAGTCTAAAGGCGTAAAATCGCACGATCTAGGCGGCCAATTGACCGGTCCCAAACGTGAAATAAAATGTTCACCGAACTCGCCTCGCAATAAGTCCATTGTTAAGCGTGCTGTGTGGCATGTGGCACCGTATTGTTGAAACCACGTGTCATGCAAGTTAAGCTCTTGCATTTTGGGCAAAAAAAGTTGGATATCATCTCACGGTAGCGCTCACCATTCACAGTTACGTTACGATTCGCATCATCTTTGAAGAAGTACGGTTCAATGATGCCACCAGCCCATAAACCGCACCAAACTGTGACTTTTTCTGAATGCATTGGTAGCTCCAGCAATGCTTCTGGCTGATCTTCACTCCAAAATCAACATTTTTGCTTATTAACGTACCCATTGGGCCAAAAATTAGCTTCTTCGCTGAACACAAGAAGCGCGCGATGAACTTTCTTAACAGAGCACGCATTTTGATAAAAGAATTCAATAATTTGCAAGCGTTGTTCGTTTGTAAGACGATTCATGGTTAAATTATAGACCAACCTGAAGATGTTTGACAGTGAAACAAGACACGAAACGTGCGTCAGCTGTTTAAACCAGTGTTGCCAAAAAGATAATAGTTAAAAAATCACCCGATAATAGGCAATTGATTTATTTTTATTAAAGATTTAAGTTAATAAACAAAACAAAATTTGGGCGGCAATCTCGGGATCCTGGGAATATGAATTTTATTTCCCGCTTTCCCGGGAATCCAAAAAGTGAGGGAAAAAGGAAACTCTAATTACAATCGATAATAAAAACTAATTTGAAACATCACAATTTTCGTTATATCGGCTGATCAACTGTTATCGAAATAAGTTTTTAATCAAGACACACTTATTAAAATAAGAAATATGTTGTCAATTTCTTTCCCTTATAAAGCAGTTTGAGTGAAGTTTTATTAAACTGTTATACATTCTTCAATTTGTTGACCGAAGATCTTTAAAATAATTTTTCTACAAGATTATATTGATACAGTTTAACAAGTTTAATCATCCTTATAAATCCTTTAATTTTTAAAGACACTCTTTATTAAGCTTCTTTAATATCTTCTCAAAGATGCTGGTTCGATCATTTTCCGTTTGCAATTATCTTCCACTTAAACATTTTAACTGTCCTATTAAGGCAAATTAAATTTTCTGAAAATAAAAGACACCCATAAATCCCGCAGCAAGAACCTGCTGCACAAAGCAAATAAAATATCAAAATTTCATAAATAAAATTCCTTCCAAAAGAAAATAAAAAAATATTCTTTAATAAGTTGCCTTTCAATTGGCTAAATAATAAAATTATTTTACATTTAGTTAACCAGAAAACGAATGAACAACAACTGATCATTCTTTTGACGGTATCTCTTTTATATGATTGTAATATTTTTATTTTCATTTTATTCAAGTGCTTTTGGTTTCTGGATGTTTCTTTATTTATTTTTTTTTTTTTGGTAAAATAATCTATAAAAAATTAAAAAAAAGTGCAAAAAAAAAGTTTTAAAAAAATCTTCTACAACATGCTGTGACCAGAGCATGGCATGTACAAACATTTTTTAGTGAAACTAAGAGAAAAACATGTGAATTGGTTGTACGTGACACGCAACAAAATGCTGCAACAACACAAAATTAAATATAAAGAATTTGAGTTTTTCTCCTTCTTCTTTTTTTGGCTGTTTCTTTAAACTTTTGCATGAACTTCATTCTGTGTACTTGGCCACAATAAAGATGCAGATTGCAGCTAAAAGAAGTGGTGCTAGTAACTGTGGTCTAAAATAAGAAGAAGCTTTTTAATTTAAGGCTCTGTGGGATTTTAAAGCTTTTAAGCAAGTAATTTAAATTGATTAATTGGTTGGTAACGAGGGTTGAAATATTTTCTTATGTTTAGATAAATGTAAAAAGAACTTAAGGGCTTTAAAAATCTAAAATTTTTTTTAAATATATATACATACGTTTTTTCCTTTTATGTACATATCTTAAAATGAAAGCTCTGTAATAATGTCTTTTTTTGGCCAAATTAGGCTTTTATTTTTACTGTTAATAAATAAATAAAAAAACTTATTAACTTTTCACAGAAAAGCGCTTTAAAGGAGAACTTTGAAAACATTATTTAACAAATTTTAAGAATCCGTTATGAAAAGCTCAACAACTTTTAGAAATTTTTTTTTTTAACTAAAATGCTTTTTTAGGAAATGCTTTTTTCTGAAAATAATAAAAAAGGGTTTTAAAAAAGTTTTTTGGTTAATAAGAGCTTTTTTTTTAAGAAAAAGCTAAAAAAAAAAAAAATGTTAAGGCTGAAAAAACTAAAAAAAAGTCAAACAAAAGCTTAAAAAGAAGTGTTAAAAAATTTAAAGAAATCCTTAAGAAACCTTTTTTTAGGAAAGCCTTAAAATAATTTTTAAAGAAAAGCTTAAAGAGACCTTTTTTAGGAAAGCCTTAAAATAATTTTTAAAGAAAAGCTTTTTATAGCTTTTTTAAAGAAAAGTGTTTCAAGATTTGTTTAAAAAAGCTTTTTAAGAAAAGCTTAAAAAGCTTTTATAGGAAAATATAAGGTTAATCTTAAGAATTTTTAAGATGAGCTTTTGTGAGGAAATGCTTTTTAGAAATAGTTTTATGTTTATAAGCTTTTTTATGGAACGCCAAAAATGTTTTAAAGTATAAAAAACGAGCTTTAATAAATTTCCTTAGTCCCAATTTACAATGTTACAGCCAGAAGGCAGACAGACGAAGTTGTAGGCGAGAGAGGAAAGAAGTAAAGTGTGTCACGCATACAGCGTCGCCCTCTTACCGGACTTAAAAAAAGCTATTTAAAAAAAAATCTTTTACTGGAATTCATATAAGTTTTAAATAATTCTTTTTTTTTATAAAATGCTTTTTAAATACAATTTTTTATGATGTTTGAAGAGCTTTTTATATATAATTTTATATATAAAAAAAGCTTCTGAAGACTGTAATTATCTTTCACTGGAATTCGTCTTTTTTTGTAGAATAAAGCTTTTAAAATCGAATTTTCCAATTGACTTTGAAAAGCTTTTTATGTATCTGATTTTATATTAGAATTTATATCTATTTCGGTAATATCAATTTTTGCCAGAACTCATTTAAAAGCTCTTTCATATTCAAAGAAGTAGAGTTTCAAATATTCACCTAAACTGGCCTTAAATTTGAAATAACAAAAATTATATTATTGGTGTTCGTAGAACAGTATAAAGTAATACCTTATTGACGTATAAAATCGAATGGAGTATTAAATCGAATATACCCACCAAAAACATAAAAAGAACTAAAAACCACAACGTAAAGTTAAACATCACTCATTGCCAGGAATGGGAAGCTCAATGAAATTTATTTAGTGATATAAACAACTGACAATGTTAAGCGTGAATATAAAGCCTTTTTTTGCGTGCTGCTGCTCTTCTTGGTTAGCTGGCTGCTCGGTTGGAACAATATTTTGAACCTGTTCGTGTAAATCCTAAAAAGCACGTAGCAGACTGGGTAGAACTTTTTTATTTTGGCCTTCTCTTGATTGTTACTATCTTAAGGAAAGAAGAAAAAAGTCAGTTAAATCTGGTAGAAAGGCAGGCGGCAGGAGGGCAAAATACGCTTAAAATAGACATTCACACATACACATGTTGTCAGTCCATACGTTTGGTGATGCGTACACGGGTGATCAATTTAATCGTGCAAATAACACACGACGACGACACAATAAGTAAATATGAAATCAGCAAACCAACATCTGCACCATCATCAGCATCGTCATCATCGTCAGTCGCATCCAGATTCACATTCACATCCACGTTATTGTCGCCGTCGTCGTCATCATCATCATCATTCTCATCGTTCATAGTATTGTTGTCCAAACTACACATCATCTTAACATACCACCAACACCACCAACAAAATATCAACAACTACAACAAGTACCACATCATTTTTCTCTTACACTGGACTGACTTTTGTTCCAACGTTCGAGTGAACGTCATGCGAATCATTGTCATTATTTTAAGCTGCTGTTAAGGCTGCCGTCCGTTCCTGTTGCTCAGGCCACTTCAGCTTTACCTTCAGCTCCACGATCATCTTCATCCTCATCATTATACTGATTCTCATATTCTTCACTTTGTACTACTCCAACTAAAATTTAATTTTACATTTTGACTGTTAAAGGTTACATACTCGCACATACCGCATATTCGTACTCACGTTAATGCGAAAATGGTAAAGCAGTTAATTAAAGGAAGGAAATGTTAACGAAAGAAATATGGTTTGGCGGTTCATAAAGGAAACCATGAATAAAAGTACATTAATTCTAAGTCTGGGTTCAGACTATGGAAGTTTTCTTTCAAAAAGTTGGAGTTTATTGGTAAGAGGGGAGAATAGAATATCATGTTTTTCAGGTCTCTACTTTGGTTCAATAGGCACCAGACAAGAATAGTGACCTCAGTGATGACTGGCCACTGGCCATTGTGGACTCATGTGAGGAGGATGGGTCAAAAATTCAATGACTCCTGCAGAAGTTGTCATGACGAGGAGGAAGGGGTAACTGTGTTACATTTTACATGTCAGTGTCCAGGACTTTAGGACACTAGAAAGAGCTTCATACCTGGGAAATTTGTGATTGCTTGTTGGGACGATATATCTTAGATGGAACTTTGGTTACTTCTTTTCTTTATTAGGAAGACGAATTGCTTGAATTCTGCAGTGGCGCCTATTGAGTAACTGCTCTTTAGGATGGGCATTAGAGACCAATGATGGACCCAAGTGAGCTGTCAAGGAACCTAACATACTCTTCACCTATACATTTTCGTTTCAATGATTACACTCCTTTAATCTGCTGTCTTCGCTTACATTGTTGGTGTGTGTTAAATGGAAAAATGCTGAGAGTTATTTTAAACTTCAGGATAATCCAAACGCAGTGTTTTTTGTTGTATTAATGTTATTGTAGTTGTTGCAACATTATCACTATGTTTCGATCAGAAAGTCTTTTTTTATTTGTATTTTCCTTTAGTTTTGTTGTGTCTTCAGCCAGGAATGTGGCCAACAACAAGTCCAAAAAAAAATATATATCCCATACAAATTCATGTGTATGAAAAGTTGATCTTTCTTTTACTTTTTTTCCATTTTTTTTTTTTAGTTTTTTCTTAAAAATTTTTTGATCTGACAACAACTTTAAGACAATATAAGAAAAGGTAAAGTACACAAAAAACACCAACTACAACAAGCAATACATTTTTATCATACTTTACGAAAATTGCACTAATTTAGGTTTGATCTTATAAAAAGAAAAGAAGAAGAAGAAAGAGACAATTTAAAAAAAAAAAAAAAAAAAGGGAAAACAAGGATTATCGGCAGACTTGAAACAAAAGTACAACATACGAATGTTTTAATTTAATGTATGATTTTGTAGTTGTTGTTGTTGTTGTTTTTATTTTCCTTTTATTTTAAGGAAAATTGTGAATTCCCACAAAAATTGTTAAAAACTTAATTGCTTTACCAAAATGCAACACTTTACTACTAGATCTCACCAACTCTTTGAACAAAAAACACACCTCCCCAATTATTTGGCAACTTGTATGAAACATCTTAAAATAAAAACAACTACTACTTCATAGTCCGTCTGTTTTCAAGACACATCCTTTTTGTGTATGACTTTTAGCCATATGTGTGATGTGCTTTTAAGACGTGCCTCATTATTATTTGCCACATGTTAAAATGTCACATACTTGAAAAACAATTCAAACTCAATAAGCAACCTACATGTTGCTATGCCAATACTAACAAAAACACCAGCACCAGTGACGGTAGCAGCATCATAGTGCATGCATTTTCAACCAAAATTTTATTGAATCTCAAAAAAAAAAAAACGACAAAAACTCAAAACAATCACAGGCATCATTGTCACCAGTATCAATATCAACAATCGAGCCTTATTTATAATTGACTTCTTTAGTTGGTCAGGTACGTTAGTAACACCAGGCTTCAAAATCTTCTCCCCCCCCCCCCCCCTCCCCTCCTCTTCTTCCTCATCCTCCTCCTTTACCTCGTTTGTTTTCAGTAGCTGGCATCATTATCATCTCTTGATTTGGTTAATATTCCACATTTATGTTTTAGTGACAATTGGCGCTTAAATTCAAACCATATTTGTCTTGAATATGTGTCACTTTTGCGTTTTTTAATTTTTTTTCTCACTCTCAAACTCAACTCGCTAATCAATTTACACCCGTCCAAAAAAGCGCTTATTTACCTGGTAATGCGAGTGTCTGTCGAGCTAACTTTGCGAATAGTTGTCAATTTTATACAATTTAGTTTTTCAAAGCGTTTTGTTTTTGTTTTTTTTTTTTTTTGCTTTTGCTTTATTTTTCATCTACTAATCAGAAAAATAACAACATCTTAATCCACCAATGTCAATCATCTTGTAGACAAGCATAGACACAGTAACACAGGCTTTCATACGGGCAGTGGAGCACGATGGTGACGAGTTTAGTTAGAGGTGGGGTGTGGTGGCTGTCCTCTATGATACAAGCACTTGGATGAAAGAACGGACAGGCGGAAAGTATGGATGGCTTAGAAAAGTTGCTTTAAGCCGCCACACACATTGTCTTGCCATGTCTTTTTTCGAATGTGTAAATTTTTTTCCCAACAACTTTCCAAAATTGGCAGTTTCATGGTTGATCGTAACGTTTTTGTTTTAAAGATTTTTATGTTTTCTATTTCCATTAATTTGCAGATTTTTGTTTGGTAATAAACGAGAGAAAACTTGAATAAGAATTTGGAAAAAAATAGGAAAATTTTAAAAAATTTCATTAGATTAAGCGCAGAAAAAAAATGATGCCAAATCAATGGTCATATTGAATACCATGAATATTAATTTTTGTCTTGAAAACTGACCAACAACAGAATTTGTAAATATAAAAAATACTTTTGTTAATTCAAATTCAGCAAATATGTATTTTTAACAAGGAGTTTGTAAAACTAAATAAAATATTGGTTAATACTCAAATATATGGCCTGTTCAACGATTTCGAACGAAGATTTCGTTCGCTTAACTTACATTATAGATATAAGTACTTAGCTCCTGCTTGGCATGACTCGGGGTGTCTCCAACTGTGTGATGTCGAAGTTAAGATGACTTCTCCGATGACATCTCAAAAGGAACTGTTGCGTCATATTGACATTCACCCCTATCTATATATATTAAACAGGATGTGTGTATGTAATGTATGGACTCCAAAACGGCTGGGCTGATTTTGATGAAATTTTCAGGGAATCTTCAGAATATTCAGGCGGGTGACACTGTAAAGTCTGATTTTTGATTTTCGGACTGCGGGAAGAAAACGGCTCCATCGATTTGACAAATTTTTCTTTCAAATGTTCGTATTAATCCATTTTGAGTTTTCATCGAAAGAAAAATTTACCGCGCCTACTTTTACGCCCACTTTTTCTATTAAGCGCATAACTTGAGAACAGCTAGACCGATTTGGACGATTTATTTAAAATGATTGCCATGGTCCAACTAAGGTTTTTACGGAAAGAACATTTTGCCCCGCCCACTTTTTTCGATTTACCTAAAATCAAAAAACGGCTTCATAGATTTGACTAATTTTTCTTATAAATGTTGAGAACGGCTTGACCGATTTAGACGATTTTTTCTTTAAAATCATCGCCATGGTCCAACTTAGGTTTTTATGGAAAGAACATTTTGCCCCCCCACTTTTTTGGATTAACCTTAAATCAGAAAACGGCTCCATCGATTTGACTAATTTTTCTTTCAAATGTTCGTATCTTTTTAACGGTTTTTAAAAATTGAACGCAAACATTTTCCTAATATTGACAGGACAACGTCTGTCGGGTCAGCTAGTCATGAATAAAAATTCCTTGTGAGTTTTTTCCCTTTTCCCATTTTTACAATTGAATTAACATTGGAAAAATGGAAAAAACTCCCAAGGAATTTTTATACACGATAGGGGTGCTTGGGTTCCTTCGTCTCCTCATGAAGTTTATTTTGTATAAAGCGTATGGATTGCCGCATGGAAAGCTAGCGTCATTAGCAAGTCCCCACTTGGTTAGGGAATCCATAGTTCTGGCAGTGGATGTGCGTAAGCGGTTTAAATTACACCAGGCTTAGCGTGGGAGGTTGTCTGGGTTGAATAAGGGACTGCTTCGTCCCGAGTCGTTCCACTTTAAATAAAAATTATCGTCACGTAGTTTTTTAGCCAAGAGCAAGGGTGGATTTCTTGAAATAAACCTCGCGTCGGCTTCATTTGGACAGCTTTGAATATTTCCCCACTGGGTATCACTCAACGAAGGTGACCCCAAGGGCTGCCGATTAGCGTTTTGAGAAACAGTTTCCTATTTTGCAATTTGTCCGTGATTGTTGTGGTGTGTGTTGATAAGGTAAAGAGGCTATCAAAAATGACATCCAAAATTTTCGGGTGTTTCCCAGTCGGAATTTGTACGCCGTCGATTATGATGCCAAGGCTAAGTTTTATCTCCTTCGGCCAGGTAGGGAAGAGTGTTGCTGTGGTTACGTTGTGTATTTTTCGCAAAGCTCATCAGCATCATGACTACATAGTCGCCATGAAAGCGCAATCGTCCGCATAGGTGAGTGAGTACCTTTACTCCCTGTGGGGCAATGGGAGTTTACAGGGGTACTAGATAAACAAGAGTGATGACAGGACTTCGCCCTGTGGGACTCCTTGCTTAACTCTACAGGGTTTCGAGGATTTGTTCTGCCTGCCTCAGATAATTAACTATCCCACGACAGCCGGTTCTTCGTACCAAAATGACCCGAAAATTTTCGGTCAAAAGCAACAACTATACAATCGGTAGCAAGTATGCGATATCGCTTGTTTAAAAAAAATGTGTACAGTGGGCAAAAAAAAACCTTTGTAGGTATTTAAACACGAAATTTGTTTTAAGATCGTTTTCTTTCAGTGCTTATTTACTAATACATTAACAAACAACAAATATTGTGCCTCTCTTGTTGGGGATCATCCCTGCTTTTAAGATCCTTTCCCTTGTTGGGGATCATTCCTGCTTTAAGGTGTCTTTCTAAGTTTATCGCTGTTTAATTTTTCCCAGCTTAAATATTTAACTCATGTCATTTAAAGAATTGTGATCCCTTCTTTTTTTATCGTGTTTAAAATTTTCGTTTTCCATTTCATAACTTTTCATTTCCAACTTGTTGGTTACCAACAGCAGGTTGTTTCGTTACTTAAAAGACTCGTTACGACGGGTAGTAAAAGGTTTTATAGTTTTGCTGCCATACTTCACATTTGAAACTAAACTTTTGATTTTTTCTATTCCTGTCTAAAAAAAATAGATAAATAAATGAATGACGGACAGACAGACTGAGTGACTAGTAGAAGTGGTTGCTTAACAATTTCTAGACATTTTTGTTGAATTTTATGTACTTCATGCATATCAATCACTAAAATAAATCCGACAAATCTTTTATTTCTTTTTTTATTTTTAAAGTAGTAATAATAAAAACCAAAATTGATTTGACATTTTATTGCAAAATCTATTAAGAAAAACTTTTGCGGTGTACTTTTTTTTTAAACTAATCCATTGGAAAACGCTAAATGAAACTGAAAACTCTCTTTCAACAATTTAAAAAAAAATTTCAAATAAAATCTGTTTTTAAGGCTGTCAAAGAAGATGATGATGGTGGTGATGACGGCACCAATGTTAATTTTGACGATTGTTAGATTTGGATAATGATAGACCAGATAATCGTATTATTTGTGTGTATATTTTTTTCTTACTGTATTGCCATGATGAATTTTTACTATAATTATCTAAAGCTGGCGTTTAAAGTAAACCCACAAAAAAAAAAAAAAGATAAAGTAAAAATTAAACTAAAATGAAACTGAGCTGAAAACGTCAATATTTAAAAAAAGATTTTTTTTTTGTTAAACTGCCTTTAATACGGAAGCCATAAATTAATCGTAACACACAGTTTTTGTGTAGAGATTTATTTAATTGTTTGTTTTTTTTAAAGTAATTATTCGGATAATCATTTTCTTAAGTAACCGGTTACTTAAAATTCATTGCTTAGACAATTCAAATGAAAATTAAAACAATTTTTAGCAGCTTGTTATTTCGACGATTAAAACTTACGGATAATCGATTATACGAATAATCGATAATGGTTGTGCATTAAAAAATTGTGTTTTTCTTTAGCAACCAGTTAAAAAATTTTATTATTCAAACTTGTTTTTACAATAGAAACCTAATAACCCTTTTGCACGGTTAATCGATTATTCGCAGAATAGATTACTTCGATAATGATTGCCATGAAAAATTATGTATATCTTTAGCAAACAGTTGATAAATGCGTAATTTTTAAAAAAGTTTGTTTTGAGATTGAAACAAAATAAGCCCATTATTCGGTTAATCGATTATTCGATTATTTTTTGGTTCAGTTGAAGGATGTTAAAAAAGTGATAATATTAGACATATGTAGTTTGGGTGACCCGGTAGGCTTGTTGGTAGTGAGTTAGTCTCTCAGTGTGAAGGTTTCTGGTTCGATTCCTACCATGGGCTTTGGTCTGTTGCACTATATCAGCCTAAAAGACTACTGTTGCTAAAGTTTGAATATAATATTAAAAAAAAAAAAAAAAAATAATTAAACCGGTTAAGACGATTAAAATGAAATAAGTTTAAGAAAAGTGTTAATCGATTATTCGATTAATTTATTACTTCGATAATGGATGTAAATGAAGAAATGAGTTTTTCTGTAGCAATGAAGTTCAAAAATGTATGTTATTAAATGTGTTTTGTTGTTAAGGCGGTTTTTATAAAATATGTTTTTTCTGTTAATCGATAATTTGTTCAATAATTTATTCGGCAATGGCTTTAAATAACAAAAAGTATAAAAAGCCCATTATTTCATAATTGTATTAGCTGACTTACTTTTTATTTTCGGCTTTTATAATTTTTTCATGAACAATAGATTACTCGAATAATGTTAATCGATTATTTGTTTAATAATTTATTCGGCAAATGGCTTTAAATAAAAAACGCCCATTATTTCATAATTGCATTAGCTGCACCCGTATTCCGTAATTCGCTTAGCTAAAGCTAAATCTCTATCGCTAAAATGCCTTAGAGAGTGCAAAATTTAAAAATTTTAGTGATGACAATAAAAGCTAAAATTGCGGTGAATTAAATTGTTATGGCATTGCCAAATTTAGCAATTCACGTTACAGTACTGCATTCGTAGCCAAAAATCGTTAAATCAACTTTATGGATTTTTAGCGATAGAGATTTAGCTTTAGCGAATTACAGAATACGGCCACTGACTTACTATTTATTTTCGGCTTTTATAATATTTTCATGAACAATAGATTACTCGAATAATGTTAATCGAATATTTGTTTAATAATTTACTCGGCAAATGGCTTTAAATACAAAAAGCCAATTATTTCATAATCGCATTAGCTGACTTACTATTAATTTTCGGCTTTTATAATATTTTCATGAACAATAGATTACTCGAATAATGATAATCGATTATTTGTTTGAACATTTATTCGGCAAATGGCCCATTATTTCATCACAGCATTAGCTGGCTTACAATTTATTTTTGGTTTTTATAGTATTTTCATGAACAATAGATTACTCGAATAATGTTAATCGATTATTTGTTTAATAATTTAGTCGGCAAATGTCTTAAAAAACAAAAATATAAAAAGCGCATTATTTCATAACCGCTTCTACTATTTACTTATTATTTTTTTTTTTAAAGCAATATATTAAACGAATAATCGGTTATTCCAAAAAAGAAAACTATTCGATTAAAGATTATTTTGCGAAAATTTTTTGTTACATCTAAATATTATTTGTATTTAGGTTTTTGAAAAAACTCCGGTTAATCTAAATTATCCGAATAATTAAATACTCGATTAATCGTTTTTTCCTTAAATTTGTTTTAATCAAACAATTTATTGTTAGGCGATTACAATTTTGTGTAGCGAAATAAAAATAATTCTTTAATTTAATATCCGTTTATTCGATTATTTCTACAACCGTTTAGGGAAAGCTCTAAGTATTTTTTTGTTGTCTTCAACCTTATTAAGGGCTTAATTTACTGTATACTTGTAGATATTTCATTGAAAACTTTTTTAAGCTCTTTGAACACATATCGTACCAATATCGACAGTTTTAAACGTTTTGTTATAAATATTTTTTTCTTTTTGTTGTTGTTTTTTTAGGCAATAATCTCTTTTCGAACAAAATAATAATCTTTAAAAACAAAACGATGATCTGTTTAACGCCTGAGAAGTTTTTACCTCTTCCGCTGATAAGAATGACTCACATATTAAATGATCTTTTAAGTTCGTATAAGATCTGCATGTGTGGTTGTGTGTGTGTGATAATTTTTAACTGTTTTAACAACCGGCCAGCCTCCGTCTATTCTTCGGTAAGTTTTTTATTTAACATTGAATTTATATTTTATTTTTATTTTAAATATTTATGGTTGATTGTTTCTTTTATTGCTGTAAAAAATTCTGTTTGTGGCTTTTCTGTTTAATTTCACTGCCGTTTTTTTCTCGATTTGCCTTGTAAATTTTTTTCTGGGTCATTTTACTTTTCAAGCGGCTTTTGTTTTGAAGTAGGAGCCAGTGTGTGGGAAAATTCTTAAGGGTTTAAATGTTTTTGTCTTGTTTGTTGCACTCTTTGTTTTTTGTAATTTGTGTTAATTTGTGAAATAGTTTTTATTAATTTATTTGAAATTTCTGTAACATGTGGCAAGGTTTTGTGTAAAAAAGGAATTTTGCAAAAGGAAAGGTGAATCATTAAAAAAGGAAATATCTTAAAAGTGAAACTTTCAAATTCCTGGAGAAGAAGATTATTTTTAAGCAAAATATTACATACGTTGAAAGTTAATTGTGCTGTTAAATTTTAGTTTTGTGTAAATTTACAGTTTTTGTGTAGAAAGTTTCAATGTGTAATAAATACAGTTAGTTATTTATGTCACTTTTTAAGTAAATTTTTGTGTAAAAAATGATTTTTCGTTTAAAATTTTTTATGAAAAAGAAAACTGTTTAAAAGCTGTGTTCGAAAATAACCGAGCATTATTTAGCGTACGGTACTCATCTTTTATTTAAGTGTTTGTGTATTAGTACACAAACATTAATATCGTCCATAACTATTTTCACAAAACCAATAAAGATTATGTAGCGTTCTGTTTTTTGGTGTAAAACAGTACAATTGTAGCGGTTTTGTAGACATACATTAGGTCTGTTTGGGTTCTTTTCCAGTAGCAAATACTCAGTAAATTTTTTTGGGAGAGTAAGACCAATATTACTCTATCGGCTGAAAAAATCTCAAAAAGTACGCAGACAGTATCCAGTGAAATTTTGCAAGAAAACAGCTGATCGGTGTGTAAACAATTGAAATAACAAAGCAAAAGAATTTTAGCATATGTGTACGCAAAATTGAATTCTCGGGGTAAATTAAAAAATTATTAATTAAAGTGAAGCTTAAAAAGTGTTGTAAATTAAAAAACTTGTTTATTACACTGTTATTAGTTTGATAAATTCAATTTCTTCTTAGTTTTTAGTTTTATTTGTCGGGTTTTTTATAAAACTTCTTTTGCTTACATTGCCCAACATAGTGCCGGCTTACAATGGAAAAAAAGAATGAAATGCCCAATACAGTGCCCTCCAACAGCTTGACAACGGAGACAAATAATTTGGATGTGAAGTCCTCGCCAGGAACACAATTCCAAATACTCGCCTCTTCAATTGCAATGTTTGTCCCACAAAGTTCTGCTGGTTCTATCGGTTCTGCCATCTCCACTCCACTTACGCCACGGTCGCACTGTATATTTGGATGTTTCTAGCATGAAGTAAAATGTTTTGTTTATTATAATTTATTATAAACAATAATTAGTATTGTGGTTATTTTGTAGAACTATTTATGGTTTTTAATCCAAATTTTTTTTTAATATTTTTAATTAGGCTTAAGTTCATGAAATTTAATTTTTCATTAAATTATTTTTGTGAAGAAAGGAATTTTACAACATGAAAATTAATTAAAATTGTTATTGATAATCTTTCATTCTTGACGTGGCTGGGGCTCGAACCCCGGGCGGCAGGTTACCATGACATGTTTCGATTGCAACCACTCAATCTCCTCAGATGGATTTGCCGTCTTACACTCGCAGCCATCGATGACTGCTGACGTCAATAGTCAAACATCAATCCTTAAACCAAATTGTATTCTAACATTTTGTAGATCGAAATTTGCTTTCCTGAATGATTATCCATTTTAATTGATTTTACATGTTTAAATTAAATTAAATTTTTATTTTCATTTCACAAAAACTATTTCATTCAAACAGCTGTTTAAACTATTTGCAAAATCTTGCAAGCGGAAATTTCTCCAGTAACATTTTGAAAGTTCTCTAACTTCCAACTGTCAAAAAATTCTCTTTTTGGCTCTCTCGCTGCAAGAGATTTGGAGTACGCAGACAACATTTTGCAAGATTTTGCAACATTTTGCGCAAAATATGTGTACGCAGAAAAAAACACTGGAGAACATTAAAATATAATAGGTCATATTTTAATGTTCTCCAGTGTTTTTTTTACATTGATGATGGAATGAGCAAACACAAAGAATTGGCGAAGATTCTCACTAGTGTTGTTGTTGTTGCTTAGTAATTTGTAAGAAAATTGTTTTGTTATCTTTACCAGCTAAAAATGCAAATTAATGTGCTGAACCGAACATAACAAAGTTTGTGGTTCTTTACGAAAAACAGAACAAAATTAAATAATCTTATCTTTATGTTAAATTGGTTTAGTACAGTTTTCTTATTGTGTACGAAGATCACAAAAACAGAAACGTTTTTTAAGGTAAAGGGTTAAATTTCAAGGGCCGATGTTGATTTTGAATAAAACACAACCTATTTAGGAAATTATTGTAATTTTATTTTATTATGATATATTGGTATTACTCAATTATGTATGGAACAAAATATCGGCCAAATGGGCGCCGCGGCCACGGCGGCACACCTCCATCCGATGGTCCAAATTTTCGATGACCCTGAGGCATAATGGAGGTTCTATGCCGTTAATGTGCCGAATTATCTCATCCTTAAGCTCTTGAATTGTTGCTGGCTTATCGACGTACACCTTTTCTTTCAAATAACCCCAAAGAAAAAAGTACAACGGTGTCAAATCACATGATCTTGGCGGCCAATTGACATCGCCATTACGTGAGATAACACGGCCATTGAATTTGTTGCGCAAAAGAGCCATTGTTTCGTTAGCTGTGTGGCAAGTGGCACCGTCCTGCTGAAACCACATATCGTCCACATCCATACCTTCCAATTCGTGCCATTAAAAGTTCGTTATCATCTCACGTATGCGAAAACCATTCACAGTAACTGCCTGTCCGGCCTAATTTTGGAAAAATATGACCCGATGATGCCCACATCCCATAAGCCGCACCAAACAGCCACTCTTTGTGGGTCCATTGGTTTTTCTATAGTCACACTTGGATTATTATTCACCCGAATGCGGCAATTCTGCTTATTGACTAATCCACTGAGGTGAAAATGTGCCTTATCACTGAATCACGAAGTGCACGATATGCATTTTGATTTGAACGCCCATTTTCATAATAAGTCTGGATAACTTTAACACGTTGTTGGATTGTGTATCTCTCCATGGTTCAAATTGAGTAAGTCTGAAATAGAGAAATGTCAAATAAAATTCGGAAAAAAACTTGGCGTTTAGGTGTGGTTCACATTCAACATCGGCCCTTACAATTTAACCACCCTTTATTTACTACACAAACACTTGAAGCGTTTGTGTTTTCTATTTTCTTCTGTACAGAACACTGTGGTACCACCACTTTTTGTGTAAAATTCAAAGGGGTTTATTTTTCAATGGGTGAAAGTTGGCTATTTTCCATTTAAACACTGCGCCACTTTGGGTCAAAAGTTATCTTCTGGGTTGTGAAATAAGCTTTTTCTTTCTTTTCAAAATGTTTGTTGTATTTTATAAAAAATAGTTATATTTATTTTAAATCTTTTTAATTAGTATTGTGGTTATTTTTGTTGAACTGTTCGTTAATTTAATTTTAATTAAATTATTTTTATGAAGAAATGAATTTTACAACATGAAAATAATTAAAATTTATTGATAATTTTTCATTCTTGACTGAAGCTGGGCTCGAACCCAGGCGTTTTTTACGAACTTATTTTCATCATAAAAATAATTTAATAAAAATTAAATTTGATGAACTTTAGCCTAATTAAAAAAATTAAAAAAAACATGAAAATTAATTTAAAATTGTTATTGATAATTTTTCATTCTTGACTGTAGCCGGGCTTGAACCTTGGCCGGCATGTTACCCTGACATGTTACGATCTTTATCACTCGATTTCCTCAGAGGGATTTGCCGTCTTACACTCGCAGCCATCGACGCACACTGGGTTATTGGGTATCAAAACTGTGGATTAATTAAAAAATTAATTTTGAAATAACACTCGAATACTTAATAACCATAGAAACTAGACATAATTCTGCGTCACTAACCGAAAAAATAACGGCTCTAAGTTGTATAGTGCAGCTGCATTGTGTTTTCGAATTTACACTTTCATTCTTTGTTCGCTTGCGCTCGCTGTAAAATTTATATTTAAAGTTTTTCAAAGTGTTTTTTCGATAAAAAAAACTTCAAGTGAAATTTAAATCTGAGTATGGAGCCTTCAACTTCAGGTATTGAATTATTTTTCAGATACAAGTATTACAGAAAAAAAAGTGATTTAATATTTTAAATTACTTTTTTTGTTCAAAGTCCCCAAAATGTGCATATTTGGAGTATATAGTTGGACATATAGTTAATTATCGGACTAGATCGGGCCCTGATTTTTTTTTAATTTTGCGGATTGTAGACGATGTTTCTGCAAAAAATTGAGCTGCGCTTTTGTGGCATTTTTGATTAATTCTACTTTTTGTTCATAATGTCAGTGGTCAAAAATGATCAATTTCCATGCATGTTTTGTGTTGCTGGTGTTTTGTGTATCTGTTTTGTTATTGATATTTATTACTTGTTTTGTGTTGTTGTTGTATTACTGATTTGTGATGCTGTTGTGATGGTCTATTATTTGTTTTGTGTTGTTGTTTCCGAGTGTTTGCCTTCCAGTTTTGGAGTATTACTTTATTTTTTTTCGATAGACAATGTTAGTTTTGTCCCAGTGAATGTCAATTTAATTGTGAAAAGCTAAACGGAAAATTATTTCCACTTTAAAAGTAAAAAATGTTTTACCTATTTTGTTAGGGATAAGTTCAAGCACACGTTTCTTCACTCGTCTACATCTATACAACTTAATGCAAAACTCAGGATTCCAGCATTTTGAAGATAAGTTCAACTATTTAAAGGAAGAAATAAAGAAGCGTACTAAACCATCAAAGGAAGATATTCCTATTTTCAATGCCACAATGAATCGTTTCATCTCCGAATTTAAAACCCGATGGTAAAGATGTCATAGAAAAGAAGAACGTTTCTTTAAAACCCATCGGAATTGGTTAGACTCTTCTATTTCTTTTTGTACTAAACAGCTAAAACGAGGTCGCAAAGAAATTGCTTTCGAAGAATGCGGCCGAAATACAAAGTATAAAAAAACCAAGGTTTTGAGAGACAACACATCGTTGTCAATGCTAGCTTTTGCAACTCAAGTGAAGTTGCGGGAGTCTGGTAATATTGGGGCGTCTAAGTTACTACATGATGTAGCTTCTTCGTCACCAACGAGAGCAGACAAATACAGAAAAAGTTTAATTCGGCTTATTTTGAGGTGTTCTAAACAAAAATTATCAGTTTGAGAGGCCTCGGAATTAATCCACAGTTTTGGTACAAAATACCCTAGTGTGCGACGACTGCTGGCAGTCAATAGTCAATCATCAATCGTTTAACCAAATTGTATTTTACCTTTGGTAGATCGAAATTAGCTTTTTGATGATTATCCATTTTAATTGATTTGCATGTTCTTCCTTACTTCGTACTTTTTGTCAAGAATTCTTCCCGAAGTCCAAAGTAAATTTTTTGTTTTTAGTTTTTTTGTCCTTTCTTTTGTTGACCTTTTTTTTTAACACAACTAAAGGACAAATGTAAGCCAAAATATTATGGTCGGTATATAAAGGGTGTTTTTTAGACGTATGGAATTCCCGAAAGGTATAACTGTAGCTGTTATACTAATGAACTGCGCTTGACTTTTTTTTTAGAGTTCTATTTTAGAGTTCTATGCTTTAATGTCATTTGAGATAAGGCCATGATGGCTTTATCTCTCATTCAATAGGGAGATTAAACCTTTTTTCATTTGAATAGGAGATAAAGCCAGCATGGCCTTAGCTAACATTAGCAATATGAGAAAATGGCTTTATCTCTTATTTCAGTTCCGGAGACACTAAAGTTAAGTATTGAAATCTGGCTTCGCAAACTAAAGTTTTTCTGCGTGGTGGCCTGCGGCCGTGCTTAGGGGTTTTTTCCTCCAGTAGGACGCGGCAGGTGGCTTTGCTGAATAAAGTTTTCCTGCGTGCATCACAAGAATAAAAAAATGTTTTTCAATGACAAATAAGGATTTTTCCTTTTACAGAATGTTTACACCATGCATAACAATATTCTGAAAAATATGGCTTTATCTCTCATTTGCGAAAAAAAATATGGCTATATCTCTCATTTCGCAAAATTTTAAATATCACCTTACCTCTCAATGATTGGACAATAAGGCCATTATGGCATCATCTCCCATTCAATTGAGCAATAAAGCCATCATGGCCTTATCTCACATGGTGTTAATGCACCACCCCCCCCCCCCCCCCCCCCCCCCTTCTATGCCACTAAAACATAACAAATATTTGCCTTTTTTCATTGTTAACGGATTTAAATAAAAAAATTTTTTTGTTTATTTATTTTTCTCCTATAAAAAAATTTATGAGTCTAGCCACAATATTTTACAATAAAACGCTTTGTGTAATTGCCATAAAGCCTTTTAATTTACATTTATTAACGTTGTTTAAAGTAAATTGTAATTATTTTGCGATTTTAAAACTCTTTTAACTAATTTGTTATACGGAGCGTATGATTAATATTTATTTGTATGTCAAGTTAATAAATTCATTATAACTTTTTAATTAAATGACATAAAGAAATTTTAAAAACTGCTACGGCTTCAAAGCAAATTAAATATTAATGCAGTGATAAAAATTACATTTACTATTATTTTTATAAACTAGGATTTTAAACAAATTTCCAGACTTTTGATTTTATTTTAAGCAATTGCTATGCAATTTTATTTTTATTATGTGTAATAAAAATTTAATATTTTTCACACACTTTGTATTTGCAACATGATTTCAATATGAAAATGCTAAAGAAAATTTTTTTAATGTGTGGAGAAAAAATAAACGAAATAATTGCCATCTTCCGTTTACATGTTCAAGACTTTAATTCAAATTCTTTGCTGACTTTAATATACGAAAACAATGGCTATTTACCAGTAACAATCATAGTGAAGTTAAGAGCTACAACAAGAAAAAAAAATAAAAATAATTTAAAATATAAAAAAAATACCTTGAGAACTTGAGCATCCATGTGTCATTGGCAAAGGCCTTTAGATTTAAAACAGAACCGAATGAATAGTGAGTAGAAAAACTGAACACATTTTATTCGAATTAAAAAAAAAAAAAATTGGCAATAGCTACACTGCCTGCTACACAAATAAACGAATGTAATACCAAGTGTTGCATGTATGTATGTCGATATGTGCAACACCAATCAATATAACCCACTATATACAAATTTCGTATTTATTTTTTTCAAGCAAATCGCACAATAAAAAAAAAACAAAAACACAAAAGAACAATTGCACGATCTTAAATTTTTGTTTTCTTATACAGAAAATCTTTAACTAGTGATCAGTCAAGTGATCGGCTAAAGTATCAAGAGTATGAAATAAAACAAAATGTTGCACTAGTTGCAAGTTGTTTTAACGTTAAGTAGTGTATGAAGGTTTTTTTTTCTTTATAGTCGAGATTTATTCTTAAAGCATGAATTGTCTATTGAGAGGATATTGTTGGTGGGGTTGTTAGGAGTCAATGTGGATTGTATTCGCATACTCGTTATAAATGTTTACTTGGTGGCTGCCAGCCTGCCCTGTTGCTTGCTACATGATGATGCTGATCATGATGCCACACCGCATGTCGCATAACGTTTTTGCTATTTTTTTTTTTTTTGCCTTTTTGTTTTCATCAATTTTTTTTCTCCCGCTTTTTTATAAAGTATTTGTTGTCTAGTTTTGTAAAGCACGACGACATTTCAAGATTTAATGTTTTATATACATACGTTAACAACATCAGCAAAAAATTAAAAATAAACGAACAAAAAAAAAAAAAAAAATTGCATGCGACAATTGTTGTCATCCCATCGCCATCATTATTGTCGTCGTCACCATCCTCATAATTATCATCATGCTGCTGCTCATTATTAGCATCGTCAACATTTTTTGAAAAACAATAGTTTAAATACTCATCAGTATCATATTTTCTTACACAAGACCTGCAAAAGGGATAATCCTCATAAAAGGAATTATGCGGACTTTGTAATAATAGACCAAAAATGTAAACAACTTTATGCCTATTTCAAAAAAGAATTTTTATCCAAAATAACGCTTTTTACAAAAATGACTTTATTACGAAAAGTACTTTTTTGAAGAGTACCTATCACCAAATAGTACCTTTTTCCATAGAGTAAATTTTTCCAACAGGTAACTACAAAAAGTACTATCTTACAAAAAAAAATTCTCTTTTACTAAAAATAAAACTAGTAAGCAGCAAAAAAGTGTATTTTTACAAAAAGTACTTTTTTTCAAAAAAGTACTATTTTACAAAAAAAAAATATATTATTACTAAAAAAAAACAAACTTTAGGAACAGAAAAAAGCGTATTTTCACAAAAAGTACTTTTTTATAAGCATGTAGTACTTTTTACAAAAAAAGAAATCATTTCCTACTAAAAAACTTTAATAAACAGAAAAAATGTATTTTTACAAAAAGTAAATTTTACCTTTGCAAGTACCTTTTTCCATAGAGAAAATTTTTCCAACAGGTAACTACAAAAAGTAGTATCTTACAAAATAAAAAAAATAATAAGCAGAAAAAAGTGTATTTTTACAAAAAGTACTTTTTTCAAAAAAGTACCATTTAACAAAAAAAAATATATATTATTACTAAGTAAAACAAACTTTTAGAAACAGAAAAAAATGTATTTTCACAAAAAGTACTTTTTTTTAAGCATGTAGTACGTTTTACAAAAAAGAAATCCTTTCATATTAAAAGAACTTTAATAAACAGAAAAAATGCGAATTTTTACAAAAAGTAATTTTTTTTAAATATTAAGTACTTTTTAATTTCCTACTAAAATAATCAAACTATATTAAACAGTTGAAAGTATCTTTTTACGCAAAAGCTCCCTTTTGCCAAACTTTTTGCAATAATCACTTATTTTCACAAAAGTGAAAAAAGTACTTCATATAAAAAAGTACAATTTCCATAAAATGTTAGCCTTTCCTAATGCAAATGTTGAAGTACCTATCAAAAGGTCCTTTTTTGCAAATATGCAACAATCTTTAGCTTAGCTTTATGTTCATAACTTTTTTAAATCAATTACAATTTTTTTAATACTCTCTCACATAATCTTGGTAAAAAAATAAAAAAAAAAATTGCATGCTGTTGGTAACACTGATGACTTTGATGTTGTTAACAATTGTTCACTTACAATTGATAGCAGCAACAACTTAAATGCAATTGTTAAATGCTACTGCAACTACTGCCACAGCAATAACTACAACAACCTTAACACACTGTCTCCGACATGCATAGACAATGAATGATAAAGATGATGCTGCATGCTTCATGCTCCAACCATTCCAACCATGTTTAACCATAAAGACTGCTGCTGGTGTTGTGGTGTTGATGATGATGAAACTGACTTTTGACGATGATAAATGTTTCTCTTAGCTGATTTATATTTTAAAAGACATCTTCGATTTTTAATCAACAGCTAAATAAATGTAAAATAATCGTAATTGTTTTAGTACTTTATAAAATTCTTTTTATTTAAATATTTTTTATTCAGAGGACATTAATGTAAATCGTACATTTTTTAAAGGATTTTTTGCTAAAGATACTTTTTAGAAGCATTTTAAAAAACCGGTAATTTTTTTTTGAAAAAAAGGTAATTTCTTAAAAAAAGGTAATTTCTTAAAAAAAAAGTACTTTATTAAAAAACGTACTTTTTGATGTTACTTCTTTAAGTTGCACTAATAAAAGAAGAGCACCTGTCCGTTTCAGGCAATTAATCGTTTTCGCTCATGATTAAATGGGCAATAAAAATTCATTCAATTATCACAAAAATCTTTAGAAATGAAAGTGAATTTATTGCAATGGCCACAACAACAACTGAATCACTAAAATTTTCCAAAGAAATTTAAAACGAGGTCATAATTACAAATGTCGGCGTTATCATTTATATCGCCTTTGCCATCATCATCATCATCGACGGACTCGCATGATTATTTAAATCTGTAGTTGAAATGAAAGTTTATGTATGTGACTTTTTTGGGCTTTTGCTGACTTTTTTTTTTGTTTTGTTAAAACGGTCTCACCTTTTTTTTAAGAAAAGATCTGCAGTACGTTCTGGGCTCTGGCTGCTAAAGACTGCAAAATGCGTTTGTTTGATTGTTTTTATTTAAAACCTTTTTTGTTTGGTTTTTTTTCCTTTTTCGAAATTGTGTGTTTGTATAAACTGGGATTAAATGCAAGCGATCTTGATAATGACATTAAAAGATGCAAACGTCTTACAATTTTAAACGGACTGTCTGTTTAACAAACCAAAAGAAATGCTGGCTGGCAATAATGAAATGAGAAAAAAAAAACGAAGAAAATAAAAGAAGCGCTATAATAAGTTAACTGGCTGCTGCTGGCAAGTACGAGGGACCAAAAAAAAAGCCATTCTGCTGTTGAAAAGATTTGCAGAAGCCTCGTTTCACTTCACATCA
Organism: Pollenia angustigena; assembly: GCA_930367215.1. Classification (NCBI taxonomy): domain Eukaryota; kingdom Metazoa; phylum Arthropoda; class Insecta; order Diptera; family Polleniidae; genus Pollenia; species Pollenia angustigena. The sequence goes on from OV884056.1 coordinate 18,372,331, forward strand.
ATTTAGGCTTTGACTTTGGCTTAGAATGATTTCTTGGTCATAAAAGGGGACGCATGGACGTTTGGTGGGGGGGTTTTTTTTTGGTCATTTTTGAAGCTGGTAGAGTGAAGTGTTTGTTAACTTGACAGCGTAAAGTTCAACCTCTTTTACATAAATTTTCGAGCCATTGTTAAAGCCACTAACACTAACACCACCAGCATCATATCCTTTGCTTCAAGCACAGTGGGGCACAGTTTAAAGGTTTTGGGAGAAAATTAATGAGTTATTACGAAATTTCTGAGTGAGATTGAAATGACTTTTGCTAACACGAAAACGGATTTTTCAAAGTTTTTCAATACGATTTCCGTATGACGTGCTAAATTCCCAATTCTTCATATTTGATAAATACACTGAAATTTATTGTTGAGGGAAAGCTAGCTTCTATGCGCATTTCACTGGCTGCTAAGGCCAGCTCATCAAGAAACCTTTTCCAAAGATTTCAGAGAAGCCAAAAATATTAAACAAATAAAACCCTAAAGCAAAAAAGAATTATAAACACTCTAAGTCTAACAAAACTTTTTGATTGTTGAAATTTACCAAAAAAAAAAAAAAAAAAATTAAAATTATTAAATCTGCTCGCGAAGTACATAAAGTACTTTGTTCATTTTAGGGTCCCCATAATTGGCTTGGTGAGCAAGCAATGCTTGCAGTAATTGGTCGTTTTAGCACTAATTTTACTCTTCTCGACTCAAAACCATTAACGAGACAAAGAGATGTGCGTACTGGAGAGAATGTTGCTGCTGTAGCGAAATGGGCAAGGAGCTGCCCTTACGGTGAATGGCGAGCGATATTGAGCCAAGTTGACTGAATGTTTGTTTCCAAAACTTGTTATACAGCGTCGTATACAATCGATTTCTTGCAAAATCAATATGGCGACAACTTTATTTCCAGAAGTGGTCCTGTTTACTAACCATAAAACTATTTACCAGATTATAATAAAATTATTTCATTTAAACAATATTTCTGCTCTTTATTATCATTTTAAGTTTTCATCCAGCTAAAATAGCACCCTTTACTTGTATTTACAACTAATGGTAATGACAGCTGATTAAAAGGTTTTTGCACAGAGCGATTTTGGTGACAAAAAATAAATTTTTCGTCTATTACTTTCGAAAAATCTAATGATGCAGTTCCAAAGATAACTGTTTCACTAAAGAAATCCATATTGGTTGTCGTTAAATATCACATTTTGTGCTAGAATCTTGTGATATTTTACTAGGAAATTTGATAAAAAATTTTATGTAAATCTGTGTGTAAGATATTTGCACTAAACACGTTTGAATGCCTATTTTACCTTCTTTTAAATAAGAAAAGAAAATTATTAAGATAACATAATTAAGTGAAAATGAGCGAATAAAAATTGCCTTATAAAATTCAGCTTTTGCAGTTTTTGGCTCAGGTTGTCTCCGTCTTCTTACTGGAACCAAATGAAGGATGACGGTGTACTCCTTAAGTTTACCCAAAAAAATCCACAGAATTTTACCGACCTCTAATTAAACTTAAAACTTTTCTGAAAAAAAAAGTCACAAATCTACTGTACAGCTTTGTGATAAAATATGTTGCATATATCTAGGCTTAAACTTTTTTTATAATCGGTATTGCAATCATCGATTATAACAACAATTTGTTAATAATTATTCTTCACTCTCCTAGTCTGACGTAAAAGTGGCTATATTTATGCATACAAATATTAAAAAAAAAATAATAAAGTGCATTCAGGCAATCAAGAATTTATTTTATTAAGCTTTAAAAAAATTATTTTTGGATAATTCTTATCCGAATTATTAATAATTTCTTTGCACAGGGGTACCCATCTACCCCTTTTTATACCTCCAAGGTATTGTTGGAACTAGCAGTTTGTTCTAAGAGTGACTCACATCAAGTTAAGTGTGCCCTCTATTGTAGTTCTGCAAATATAGGGAAAATAACATTAACCTTGTATGGGGTTACCTATCTCCCCCACCTATACAATATACGCAAAAAGGGCTTTTGGACCCACTGTTGGGCGCCTTTGGTAATGTAGGCATTTATTTTCTATTTTTTTAAATTTATTTAATTTTTTATTAAGAGTTAAATACACAATTACAAGTTTAATTTTAACTTAATTATCCGAGCAATTGTAATTTAGACCTTCAGGCCTTTGTCGTGAAACAGACCAGAGTCTGACGGAAATCAAACCCGAAACCCCCGCATTGGTAGACCTGGTAGATTGGAGAGCCTACCGGGGCCCCCTATTATCGTTTTAATCCAACCCCTTGTTAGTTAAGACAGATTTTATCCTTTAAAATATTTGTTTTAAAAAACCCACTGTGCCTAGTTTTACATGCAACCCAAGAGGTGGGTTCTTTTAAGTTCCATAAGTATCAACTTTTATTTAGGAAAATATTTTAAAAAAATATTTAAATCTTCATGACTTTTTGTTTAAATTTCTTTTTGGTTTTAATTGCAATGCAGATTTTGTTCTTTGGTCCTACAAAACACAAAAAAAAACTTATGAAATTGAAACGCCGCCTTAAAAGTTTTTGAGGTTTGCAACAGCAACAAAAACAACAATAAAAGCCTCTGAAAAGTATCAGACTTTTAAAGTCTCTTATCATTATGTTGGCTTTGAAATCTTAAACTTGTTCTTAATTAGGTGAAAAACGGATTATTTTTTGTTATTTTGTTGGTCTTTAATTTTGAAATTTGTTCATTAAAGTTTTTTTTCCCAAGTTTGTTCAGTTGAGTATTTAGGGGATTTTGTTAAATACTCAGATTTTTTTTTTTCAAAAAAAAGCATTTTGTTCAGACATTTTTATGTTTGAAAAGCTAAAAACTTTTTTTTTAGGTATGTGTTAATCATTTGTCAACCAGTCAAGTTTTAATTTTAAAGTTTTAATATTTTTGGTGAATTTATTTTTATTTTGGTTGGCGTTTAAAATACACAGCATTTTTTTTTTTTTTTTTTTTATTACACATAATTTTATGGTTCCAAATTTAACAAGATTTGCCATAAATGAAATAAATTAAAACTGAAAGCAAAACTTTGAAAAATCTTAATCGCTGTTTGTTTGATGTTTTGTGTTTTAACAAGTTATAAAATTTTATAAATTTATTATCGTAGATGTTACACATTTTATAACACAAAAGTTATTAAATCAATATAATAAATATTTATAGAAATTTGTTTTTGTTAACAAGGTGCTGAATGTAGTTTCCCATCAAATTAAGTTTTCAAACAACTGTGACAAATAATTTTAGTATATTTGATTTTTTTTTTTAGGAATTTTAGAAATTTTTTTGGAAAAAGAATTTGAAAAATCTTTAAATTAAGTTTTATTGTAGGTAAATAATGAAATTTAAAAAAATTATCTTTGAACACTAGAGCGTATAATTGTTATTAATTTTTTGAAAATTAAAAAAAAAATTAAAATTATTTTGGTCTATCTTGGAAAAGTGATTTGATAAATAAAATTTGTATAAAATAATCCGCCTAAGCGGTGTTTTTTTCAGAGGCATTAAACTGTTTTTAAAAATAAAACACAACAAATTTAATGGAATGACCAAAATGTTGGCTTTAATAGCTCACAAAATTCAAGTCATTTTATGTTTCAAAAAAATTTCTGGCTATGGCCTCCGCGACTGCGCCTTATGAACGTCATCGTGTTGGCCCAGTTTCGCACTACTTTTTCGAGCATACCCGATCTTATTTCGTTAAGTCAAAAGTGCGTGAAATGTTGGCATCTTAATGATCATTGCTGGTTTATCAGCGTATACCAGAGATTTGTCGTGCCCCCACAAAAAGTAGCCCAAAGGTGTCAAGTCAAACGAACAAAGTGGCCAATTTACAGGTCCGTTTTCTTTTGATAATTCGCTCACCAAACATTTCGCCTAACATAGTAAATTTTTCACTTACTTTATGGCATATTGCGCAATCTTTTGCCTGTTACATAGCGTTATTCATTCACGTTAATGTGGACATCGGTTTCGGATTTAAATACAAAGAGGCCGGTGACGCCCTCGGCATGTAAACCTCACCCAACAATGGTTTTTCAAGACGCCTTCACTTAGTTGAATTTGAACCTGGGGTCTAATCACCGCATACGATATCGAGCAAAATTGATCGAAATTATTTATGTTGGTATCATTAAACTCGATATCCAATCAAATGTATTGAATTTGAAATAATAGCATTCGATATCGAGTAACTCGACATTACATTTATCGAGTTTTCATTCGATAAGTCAGTGTCTCTATCGTATTCAAAAAAAATCTAAAGTTTATTCGATACGTTAGTATCGAATGCGGTGATTAGACCCCTGATTTTATTTTTAATGTCGAGCATTTTTTCTATGATGTTTTACTACTCGAAATAAAATACTTCGTTTTGTCCTCGATCACATTTAGACCCATATTCTTTGACTGCTTTTCAAGCACTTAAAAGGCTCCGCTTACTGCTCGCGAGTGGCGAGTAATGTTGTCAATATCGTCAACATATGCAGCATGACAAATTTGTTGTTAACCATGTCGGCAGTTTTTATTTTAGTTTCTTGCAGAATCTTCTCCATTAGAAAATGCTCAGCCAGAACGATGTAAAATTTTCCTCTTATCGTACGTCGAACGCAGCTTTATGCTCGACAAGTATATGGTGGGGTTCGATTTGTTTTTCATTAGGCTTTTGCATGGTTTGGCGTAATGCAAAAATCTGGTCTATGGCGGACTTTCCTATCCGCTTGTTAGTGTATGACTTCAATTGTTCACATATTACGCTAGAAAGTATTTTCTATTGTTGTCATCTTTAAATTCGAGCAGGTGACCCTTGTATGTATGTAGAAGGCCATAAGCACTACGACCCAGGGGATATTTTGTGCGGCCTGTTTATCTCACCATGTCAGGTTCAGGCTACGTATAAAGACAGTTACCCTGCCTCGTACAAGATTATAAATTTCAGTTGGGCTCATCAGTCGCCCACACAAAAATTTCCACCTGGTAGTCACTAGGGCGGGACAGCAGCAGAGCGGATGTTCTGACGTTTCTTCAACAACCTCACAAAATCTGCAAATCTTGGTATTAACATTAACCATTATAAACTGATGAGAACGGCTTTCTGCGATTGAAAAAAAATCGCAGTAAATAAACACCAACAAATACACTCGCTTGCGGTCATACAATCAATCTTGCGCAACCGCAAACATTCCCTGCAGTCATTCAAATAATACACATCGTGCTTTGTTATTTATTCCATCGTTTAGGTGTTTGTGTGTTTGGTCCGACAATGAATGTTTTGAAAATACAAACAAAAAAGCCAGAAATCAAACAATTATTACTCATGTAGACATTCAGCGGTTACTATGTAGTACAAGAAAAAAAATTGAAATGAAACTAAACGCACATATGTTGGTACAAACAATTTCCATAGAAACAGAAGACTTTTTTTTATCATCTTAAGAAGTACAGTAGTTCTGTATGTACAATGTATTCTTGTTATTGTTGTTTTTATTGTTGTAAATTTTAACAAAGCGTCTCATCGAGTGGTTTATTGTTGTTATTGTTTTTAATGTTAACAAAGCGTCTCATCGAGTGGACAATGACTACTTGAATGCAAAAGTATTAAAATGTGTTCCTTTTGAATTTACACAGTTGTGTTATATTGCGTGCGCAACAAAAATGCAAACAAAGCACTTTCAATAAAAAACGCACACATGCAAAAATCAAATGTGTACGAAACGATGTAAAAATTACCAACGTTGAACTTTGTTTTGCAGGCAAAGAGTGAATGTAGATTTGAGCGTATAAATAAAAAAAGAAAATAGTGATTTTGCAGTTCTTTGCCCCGTAAGCAGAACAATAAGAAGCCAATGCTCTATCTTTTCAAGCAGCCTGCCTGGTTTGCCACGCGACAGGGTCACAAATCTCTTAGACTGTCTTAAACCAAAAAGGGACGTCCGTGCGTAAAGGAATTCACATTCAGACCATGATAGTATCGTCCCCATAATGGGATTAATAGGGTACGCCAAAGAATGGCTCTGTTTGCCAAACATTTGCCCACATGGTCCCCATGGCTACACACAGAAAAAAATACCCATGTAAAATTAACATGGAAAAATGTTGATTGAGAATCATGTTAAATTTCAGAAAAATTATGCCCTTTACTTAAATTTATCATTATTTCATATTAATTTTTAATAAAAAATATCAAAATAACCTGAAATTACGTTTATTTAATATTATTCACTGTTAAAAAAATAAAAAAAAAAAATATTAAAATATAAATAAATCTGGATTCAATATTGAACCCATAAAAACCTGTTTTGTATTAAAATCAAAAGTTTATCTTGTTAAATTAACATGCATACCTACTTAATTATGTACATTTTTTATTTTCACTTTTAAAATATGTTATAAAAAGAAGACAATTCCCGTATTCTTTTAATTAAAATTGTTTATTTAAATAGTACATTAGGTTTTCAAAGTAGAATGATGACCATATCGGGCGATTCTGCTGATGCTTCTGTTAACAAAGGAGAATACAAAATAAGTGAAACATGTGTTACAGGGTTTTGAATTATTCTTACATAAATGCAAATGTTGTCTGAAGCTTCTTCACACTGTTAAAATACACTCAAACCCATTTGATTCTACATGAAATTCACGTTGTTTCAACTGGAAATAACTTTCATTCAACGTGATTCCGATTTTTATTTCAATATAAATTACATTTTGCTCTAACTTTACTGCAATGTTAAATTAACATGAATTATAGTTATTTCAAAAGAAAAACATGTTGTTCGTAGTTATTGTAAAATCAGGTTGAATTAACATGAAACCCGTATGAAGCAAAATCACCACCGAAAAAATTTAAATCAACCTTGTTTTCGACGTTTTTAACTTGATTTTTTTCTGTGTGTATGGGTACTCAAAAAAGAATCATTTTATTTCCCCAGAGGTGCAAGAAATGGAAACCCGGGTTTATAATGCCCACCACCATTCACCTGTTTCGAACCGTCGGTGAACCAGACCTGGTATTCGCGCCCACGCCTCCAGGATTTGACTCTTTTTAAGTCACATTTGACATGTGCATTTGACATGTGGTCTTACTTAGACCTTAATCTTACTAGAAAATGCTGTTAAGTCCAGAATTTAAGAAAAAAACAAAATATTTAATTGTTTTTTAATTGTTTTTTAAAAGTTTTTTAAAAGTTTTTGTAATTCTTCTCCACGCATTTTAAAAAAACATTAGATTCTCTTCAACTTATCTTAAAAACTTTAAATTTTCCATATACATGTGTTTGGTTATGGTTTCTTTACTTAAGGCATGACCTTGCACTTGGTTGGCGAAAAGTGTAGAAAGGTTTGCGGGGAAGTTAAACTCTTTTTACCCTTCGCATTTTAAATTTAAAGGAATACATAACTGACTTCTTAAGCAATAAAGTCATAATAGAAATCCAATCTTTTAATTTTTTTTTTTAATTTTAAGCTCATATTAAAAAGAAAAAACCTCCTTTATAAATACTTATATATTCCCATAAATATCCATTAATCCCCTTTAACCTCTTTAATATCTGAAAAATTTTCCATTTTAAATCATACACTTTTATTTCTGCCAACAAATACTTTAAGACAATTTTTATGTCATATTTAAAATATTTGTTTCAAAACACAACATGGAAAGAAATTCTGATCATAACTTTTAATTCCATTTATCAAAGTGATAATGACCACAACAAATCGTTGGTATTACGTTTTTTTGCCAACAACAACAACAACAATGAACAGGGACAAAAGGATGATGTTGATGCTCAGCGTCATCAGTATCAGCAGTTTTTGTTTATCAGTGTGTAGTACCTAGAGTTGTCAACCGATTAAGAATAATTCGGTTAATCGATCAAACAAAAACACACTCTTGTTCGAATAATTTTACAATGGCGATTTTCGAATAACGAATAAATCGATTAAATTATGTCGATTAATCGAACATGTTTAAATTAATAAAAGACTAATTAGAAATAAAAGCTTAGAATTTGATTTATTCTCATACGTTTTAAGCGATTTTATACAAAATGTAGAAAAAGTAAAAAATATTGTTGCTATTGCATTCATTGTAATTAATCCCAATGTTTACTAGGCAAAAACCATGTTAAGTATTCATTGTATTTCAAAAATATATCTTATGTTCGTATTAAACAAATCTTTGATAAACAATTGTAACAGCTGTTTTCTTTTTAAATCAAACGTTAAACAATTTTCATGAAATGTTGATTAAGTTAATCAGAGCCGTTCACATTACATTTGAGATGATTTAGATGACAGATGATAAACAAAAAAAAAATGCAACACACAAATTAAAATTTTTTTAAATTATTAAAAATGGATAAAAAATACTTTAATAAAGTGATCAGAACATTATTTTAAACATATTAATTATGGAATTGTGAAAATTTACGAATTATTTAAAGTCAAATAAAAACATTAAGAAGAAAACGCGTTTAAAGTGTGAACATAGCATAAGTGTCACAATATTACAATAGAAAACGATGCAGTAGAAGATAATCCAACGATATCAAAATATGCCGAACTTTTTAGAATGGAAAAATAAATACAGAGAGACTGCGGTTGTTTTATAGAAGAAGTTGTACGCAGAAGTTTGGCTGAAGATGGAAGGGCTGCAAACGCCTTTCGAAAATCCAAAGTTGTATCGGATTATTTAAGAATTAAGGATTTTACGATTCCTTTAAGTAATACAACGATATGGAGCTTAGATGAAAAGTTGTACGCATCAAAAAAAGAAGTCATAGTGGATTTGAGAAAAAATAAAGAAGAAAATGGAAGATTTTCCATAGTTGTAAATTAACGGACGGATGTATCTTATTTAAAATATGTAATTTTTTTATTCGTTATTCTCATCGATTAATCGAATAATTTTTCAGATTTAATCGTTAGATCGAACGAACAAAAACAATTATTTGAATTATTCGAACAAAGCTGAAAGGCGAATAATTGACAACTCTAGTAGTACCGCAAAACGTTTTATTCTCAATTCAATTCAATAAATACAAAATAATAAAATTAAAAAAAAAAACAGAAAAAAATCACAAATAATTGTAAATAGACTTCCGGTTGTCGCGTCATTATTGTCCATCAAACTTTCAAACATGATGATCATGCCTTTTGCCTGCCTGCCTGCTGTTGTTGATGTCTCTCCAACATTATTGGATGACTGACTGAGTGACTGAATAACTGCCTTCTAAGTACCTCCTTAGCGAGTACCTTTGTTTTCTTTGTGATGTTATTGTTGTTGTTGTTCTTTTTTTTTTTTTGCTCCACCACTTTTCGTGTGTATGATCATTTTGATCAATTCATTCACACACCGAGTGTAGTCAGTCTCGTCTTTCGTTGTTCGGTGAGTTCGAGTATTTATGAGATAATATTTCTTATAAAACAATTGCAGTTTTACTTTATTGTTTATTGCGCTTTATTATCCTCGACTTTTTTCTTTGTTTTCCTTCTTTGTTGCCTTCGTTTTATTTATTTATTGATATTAACAGCAACCAAAGAAATTGATAAATATACAACAAATTTTCATGATCATGATATTAAAAAAAAAAAAAAAAAAAAACTGCAACCAAAACTCTCGTAAAGCTGTTGCGAGCTAGAAACTCGTATGGAGTATTGGAAATTGGTATGAAGTAGTAGTACGAGAACTAGAGGAGGAGCAGTTCATTAAGATGCTTTGAATTTATAGTTGTGAAAAACACAATCAATGATGCAACATAATGATGTCCATGAACCACAGCCACATCCACTCTTAAACACAGCGAATTATGAGGAGGTTTAAAAAAAAACTTGTCGCCAGATCAGCTGTAAACTTCACTAGAATTTTATTTGTCAATACAAATGCTTTTAACTTTAAGGAAGAATTATAACCAACTTTTCAAAAGATAAAGCGAACAAGACCAGGAAAAAATTTAAAAATCCTTTGGCCCTAATTATGTAAATCGCAACGCAACGCCAAAGAATTACATTGAAAGCAAAAACAAAGTCATAAATATTTTGTAATTTAGTTGTTGCTTTCTACAGAAGCTCATGTACCGTTTAAAAATTTTCAACGCCACAAGCCATGAGGCGTTTAAAACTTTAAAATGCAGTAAGAATTACTGTAGAAAGCAACAACAAAATTGCCAGACTTTTGTTTTTGCTTTCAATGTTATTCTTTGGCGTTGCGTTGCGATTTACATATTTTGGGCCTTTATCTTTTTTTTGAGGACGTTGTTTAAATTAAAATTAAAAAGTCTTCTAAAGGGGAAAAAACGTTCAAACGATAAGAAAACTAAAAAATAAATTAAAAAATAATTTAAACATCGACAAAAGTACCCAAAATTATTGAATCAGAAAAATACAAAAAAATTGTTTAAGATAAAAATTTATAAAACATTTTGGAAAACGTCCACAGAACAAAAAAAAATTCACTGACTCTTCTCGAAATAAGTACCTTTTTCGTCAAAAAGAACCTTTTTTGGAAAAGTTGCTTATACAAAAAAAATAGTGGAAATAGTACCTTTTTTAAAAAAGTACTTTTTTACTAAAAAATAAAGAACTCATTTTAAAATAGAGATAAGAACGTTATTAAAGTAAAGTTTATTATATGGGTACAATAGACTTAGCTTGGTCGCGGTACCATCTCTCTACTGAGGAGAAATCTCCCCGCTCTCTTTAAAAAAAGGTTGTTTTTGAAAACATCCTTAAAATAACATTAAAGATAAAGTAGCTTTCAGAAATATTACCTTTTTTTTTTTAAAAAAGTAACATTTTAAAAAGAACTTTTTAGAAAAAAATGAGTTTTGGAAAAGTACCTTTCTACAAAAAAATTTAATTATTTTTTTAATAATAACATTATGAATTAGAATATGGAAATTATTCTAACTTTTTTTAATGTTTTATCTTTTTCGAAAAAAGTACTATTCGAAAAATTTCCCTTTTTTCCCTTGCAATTTATCTTTGCTATGCACTGTTAAGCAATTTAAAACACAAACGTTTTACAGCTTCGTTTTTTTTAACGCCCTCTTTTAAAATGTTTGGCAACAAAAGCAATCTGCCTTTGAACTCTAAACTTGTCGGCAACTGACTGCTGCCTCTGCCTCAACAACAGCAGCATTTAACATCAACTACAACATCACTTAGCGATAATATAGTTTAATATATTCTCAGTTGTTCTACTCGTCTGTTATTTGTGTTGAATCTTGCCTGCTTTTGATACACAACCAGCCATTGAATTGAAGAATGAATTACAATTTTTGAATTCTTCACGTAATTCTTAGCAATTTCAATTACATTCTCCGCTATTTTTCTGCTCCTGCTACTTGTCGCTACTTTGTTCTTAATGTTTTGCCTACTTATAGATACTAGTTGCTGTTGTTTTTGTTGTTACTGCTGCACTTTTTCTACACTCTCTTTTCATGGCCGTAATTTAATGTTGTTTTTTTATTCATTTACAATTTCTTATTGTTGTTGTTGCTGTGTTGTTTGATTTGATTTGAAAATACTCTGCAACAGCAAAAAAAATTGTTAGTTGATTTTGTTTAAAACGAAACAGCAACAAAAAACCTCAACAGAAAAAGAGTTTTGTGTCTCACAATTGTCGCGACATTTTTCTTAGTAAAACTCACGATCAATTGGCGACACGCTTCTTCTTTTTCTACTTTTCCACAATAGCAGCAATAACAACTTTTACATGTTGCTGGGCCAAGTTGTTTGTTGCTCATCCACATCAAATAGTGTAATTTTTTGTAAAATGTACGACGAACGTACGTTCTACTACTTATTTTATTTTAGTTATTGTTCAGCTACTCAGCCTTGATTTTTATTTTTTTTTTATTGTTGTTGTTGCATTGCAATTATACAGTGCTATAAAGTAATTGATTTTATGGCTAAACAATTGGTGTCATTAAAGTTTAAAAGATAATGGTGCAAAAAAAAGTCAGAACAGAAGATTCTCTGAATAAAGAGTGCAATATTTTTTAATCTAAAAGGTTCGTTCTCTTAATTTAAAGATACATATTTATAAAATGGTAATTTTTGAGAAAGAGACAATTTTTTTAAAACAGTGGTCCTTTTTTGTAAACACTCGTTATTTATGTACATTTAAATTAAAGCTTCATTTTTTCAAAAGCTACGTTTTTGTAACAAGTACCTTTTTTTTTTAAAAAAAGGTGAGTTTTTTAAATGTGAGTTTCAAGTAACCGATCATCCATTATCAAGATCTTTTGTTTGTATGAATTTCTAAAGCTACATCGGCAAAAAAGTATTTTTTGAAAGTCGACCTTTCGGGGGATAAAAGTAGATAAAAAGGGAAATTCGGGGTACTCCATTTAAACTGCTAATTTTTTTAATTTTAATGCTTTAACTATCACCAGGGCCATAGATCTGAAAAATGTTAACTTAAAGGTATACCAATTCGTAATTTTGGTACTTTTTGCAAACAGTAACAGAGAAAGTTTATTTATTTTTATGCTTAAACTATCACTAGGGACAATTTGAACTTTAAAGTCTAAAGCAGCGTGAAAATTCGTACCTTTTGGCACTTTCTGTGTAAATAGTTTTTTTTTTAATCATTTTATGATTCTTAATTAAAAAATTTTGTTTATATGATGTCTATAGCGGCATCACCATGTCACAAAAAGTGCATTTTGAAAGTCGGCCTTCCGTGGGGCAAAAGGGAATAAAATGGGAAATTTTAAGTACGCTTTTAATCACGTCCATTTAAACTGCAAAATTTTAAAAGTTTATTTATTTTTATGTTCAAACTATCACCAGATACATAGATTTGAAAAATTGTACCATAAAGGGGTAAAACACCGTAAAAATATGAACTTTTGGGACTCTTTGTAAACATGATTTTTTATTAAATAATTTTGTTCGTATGATTTTCAATAGCTACAACGACATGGGACAAAAAAAAAAGTACATTTTGAAAATCTTCCTTCCAGGAAGTAAAATTTGAAAAAAGGAAATTTTTAATCATTTCCGTTTTTAATGCAAAATTGAAAAAATTCATTTATTTTTATGCTTAAACTATAGCCAGGGAGGTAGATTTCAAAAAGATTAGCTTAAAGGAGCAAAACAGGGTAAAAACTCGTACTCTTATTACTTTTTTAAGCCCGTTTTATAAAAAAGTTATTTTTTGTACTTTTTCTGAAAATGTTCTTTGTTGTGTTTAAATACTTTTTTGTTAAGTTTTTAAAATATGTTTATTTTTGTAAAGTGGAACTCTAAAAAAATATACTCTTTTAAATTTACTTCTTTAATAAAGGTAATCTGATTAAAAATTTACTTTTTTAAGACGTGCTTTTTGAATTTTACTTCTTTAATGAAGGTTATCTGATTAAAAATGTATTTTTTTAAAAAAAGTGCATTTTTAATAAAAGTACCTTCTTTTAAAAAAATACATTTTTAAAAAGTACTTTAACTAAAAATGTACTTTTAATCTAAAAAAATGCTTGTAACGTTAGAGCGTAAGTTATTATTTTAATGGTGTTTTCTTTTCTACAAAAAAGTGTGACATTTTATTTAAAAAAATGCAATTTGGTGTCTGTTTCATAAAAATTTTGCTTCCAAAAAAGGGTGAGTTTTTTAAAAATAAAACAAGCCACCCTTTGCGGGAGAAAAATGTTTAAGAAACAGACACCAAATTGCATTTTTTTTAAATAAAATTTCACATTTTTTGTAGAAAAGAAAAAACCATAAGTAAATACAATGAGGGGTTTGTTTAAGCTTAAAAATTTTCTCTAGAGTTATAACTGATTTTTCTGCTAAAGAATTCATACTTTTCTAATCCCCTCTAATTTCGTCAATTGTTTTAAGTGTTTTTTTTTTATTTTTATTTTATTTATTATTTTCCTCACAGATTTGTTGTGCGAACTTGTGCGCATCCTCATCATTATGAGTTTTATTGTCAACTTCTTCACCATATTATCATCATTACCAACCACAACTTGATCATGATGTTAGCAATGATAATGATGTTGTTGATGTTTTTGTACTAAATGATAATGACGCTGAACAAAACAAAAAACATTAAAACGTTGAAAAGTATTTTGAAAATTCATTCCATAAAACCTGTCGCTTAATACACGCGTCTTAAATCTTCCAACTTCCATCTTACAACATCCAACTGTATAAAAGGAAACCAGAATGCCACAAGAATACACGAATAACAAATGAAATATTTTTTAGAACGAACACAGATTTTTTGTATCTATTTTTGTAGTGATCTTGAAATCCGCATCGTTTTCAGAAAATGTCAACAATTATAAAATTAAATAAAAAAAAGGGGTGGGGTGGTTGTGTTGTGCGGTCGTGTATTGCAAAAGGTTGGAGAATTTTCGTGTGTGAATGAGCTTGTCTGTATTTTGATTGTTTTACATCAGTGTTGGAAGATTTCAAAAAATTTTGATAAAATAGCAAAACTTTAAAATTTTAAGAAGGAATGTGAATATTTTTCCCGAAAGTCTTAACCGTAAAATTTTTTTATTATACGTTATTAGGGAATATCTTTAATTGTTTTTTGAATATTTCTTAGATATTATTTAATTTTTCACTTGTGTGTCCCGCTCTAGACGCATTTTCTTGTTGGAAACTGGAAGTCGTTGTTTTTACTGTCGTTTTATTCATGTTGTCATTGTCATTTGCAATGATGTTTGTTGGATTGTTTCTTGTTGTTTTTTTTTTTGAATATTTTTATTTATTTTTTGCTATTTGTTTTATTCTTTAAGTTTTTGCCATTTAATTCGTGGTGTAAATCTTGTAACGTTGCTATTTTTTTAGAATTCCTCATTATCGTGATTAGTAAGTTCCATTGTCGTCATCATCGTCCTCAAGATCATTAATATCGTCACCATGATTAGTTTAATCATAATGATGATTCGTGTCCCATCCTTAGCAGCATCTGTTACTGGTCTTTGTTTAAGAATTTTTTATTTTTTTTTTTTTTTGTATAATTTAAAAACTTCAACAAACATTTACTTCTTCTTTTATTTGGTTTCTTAGTTTTAGTTTTGCTGAGATTTTTTAAAATAACAAAAATTTATTGTGTGGCATTTTATTTACTTATTTAGTTTTTTTCTCCCAATTTCGTTAAGTTTGTTTTCAGTCAAGTATACAATTCAGGAATTCATCTATGTCGCGAAATTTTTGTTTTATGTTGGTTCGATGTTCCTTTTTTTAACTGGTTCGCGCTCCCTCTTGTTGACATTCATTCAGTTGACAATACCGCGAAAAAATTGTCAATTTTTGTTTAAAGAAATTCTTCAAAATATTTGTTAATTTTCATTTACAAAAGCAACAATTTTTTTAAATAGTTTCTCTTAAAATGTTTTTTTTTTTTTTTTAAATTAACAAAATTTTGTCTGGAAAAAGATTTAGAACTCAGAAAAGGTTCATTTCAATGCATAATTCTTTTACAAAAAAAATTTTAATTTTAGTGCAAAAGTTTAAATGAAAACAGACGATTTATAAAAAATTTAATTTTTTTTCTGAAAAGTACCTTTGTATAAAAAAGTACTTTTCATGCCAAAAGGTACTTTTTCTAAATACACATCTTGCATCAAAGAGAAACTCTATGTTTAGGAAAAATTAAAAAATAGATCCAAAATTTCAAGTTAATCCAAAACAGTACTTTTTCTTAAAAGTTAATTTAGATCTTAGACCCTATAAAGTATAAACATAGCGTCAGCTTAGAGTGTAAACCTGCTAACTCACTTTTAACAAATTCTACAAGAGAGACCAAAAACTTTTTATTTTCCTATTTGCTGCTTCAGAGGAAAACCAAAACTATTGTTGATTTGACACACTTCAGGACTCAAATTGAAGAAAAACAAAATTCTGGTCGACGAGGCATATCTTTCTCTACCATACGGCATTAAAATCTCAATTTACAATAATCAGTATTGTGGCTATTTTGTTGAACTATTTATGGTTTTTAATCCAAATTTTAAGTATTTTTATAATCAGGCTTAAGTTCATCAAATTTAATTTTCATTAAATTATTTTTATGAAGAAAGGAATTTTAAAACACGAAAATTAGTTAAAATTGTTATTGATAATTTTTTATTCTTGACGTGGCTGGGGCTCGAACCCTGGCCGGCAGGTTACCATGAAATGTTTCGATCGCAACCACTCGATCTCCTCAGATGGATTTGCCGTCTTACACTCGCAGCCATCGACGACTGCTGACGTCAATAGTCAAACATCAATCCTTAAACCAAATTGTATTTTAACTTTTGGTAGATCGAAATTTGCTTTTCTGAATAATTATCCATTTTTAATTGATTTTACGTGTTTTTTCCTTACTTCTGCTTTCTCGTACTTTTGTCGAGAATTCTTCTTGAAGTCAAAAGTACATTTTTTGTTTTTTCACTTTTGTCGTTCTTTTTTGTTGACCTTTTTTTAGCACAACTTGTTCATTTGTCCTTCCAGTTGTGCTAAAAAAAGGTCAACAAAAAAGAACGACAAAAATGAAAAAACAAACAAAAAATGTACACGTAAAATCAATTAAAAATGGATAATTATTCAGAAAAGCAAATTTCGATCTATCAAAGGTTAAAATACAATTTGGTTTAATGATTGATGTTTGACTATTGACGTCAGCAGTCGTCGATGGCTGCGAGTGTAAGACGGCAAATCCATCTGAGGAGATCGAGTGGTTGCGATCGAAACATGTCATGGTAACCTGCCGGCCGGGGTTCGAGCCCCAGCCACGTCAAGAATGAAAAATTATCAATAACAATTTTAACTAATTTTCGTGTTGTAAAATTCCTTTCTTCATAAAAATAATTTAATCTCAATTTACTTAAAAAGTCCCCGTCGTATCGGGGACTAGGTTGTAGTTTATGTATAATACATATTCCAGAATAATTCGTTACACTCATAAAATTATTACAGTAACTGATTGTGGTTCATTAAATTCGTTTTCGGAACTGTTAAAATTGAATAAAAATATAGTTATTTTATGAATAAATTTATTTTTTAACATTTATGTTTGTTATTCAAAAAGCAAACTACCAAAAAATAATGTTTTTCCGTATTTATTTTGTTATGTAGTTTGATTTTTGTCGGTTAAAATATATTTTTTATACCCTCCACCACAGTTAGTTGTGGAGAGGGTATATTAAGTTTGTCATTCCGTGTGAAACTTTTTTATTATTCATCTCAGACCCCATAAAGTACATATATACTGGGTCCTTGAGTAATTCTAAGTCGATTTAGCCATGTCCGTCTGTCCATCTGTTGAAAACACGCTAACTTTCGAAACACTTAAAAGACCCAAACAAAACTGGATGCCAAATTGCTTGTAGTTATCCTAAGCAGCTTGGGATTGAAATTCAGCAAAATCCGTTTTGTAGGATCAGAGCTATGAATCAAAATGTGGAACCACCACCTAAAAAAAATTTATAGTTTTGTTACAAAAACTAAAATAAATGGTGGAATAATGCACAGACTGACATAAGATTTTGCCACAATTCATCTTATTCAATTAGAAATCAGGCTGTAAAATTTCGTGAAGATCCGTCCATAATTTACCCTAGGCCCCATATAAACCCTACTCCCGGAAAACAGCTTAGTACGCCTAAAAACGTAAAAAATAACGTTATCATAACAAAATTTGATACATCACAGTTTTATAGAACTAGAAATGACACTGTGAAATTTGGTGAAGATCGGTGCATAGCTTACCATAGGCCTCATATAAAGCCCACTCTGGTAAAATAATTAATTAAATAATTAAAAGTTTAGCTTCATATGGCCAGAAAAAATGTTATGCAATTTTGTGATATACAGTCCATAATTTTCCTTATATTCCATTTTAGCAGCCTTTTGAAATTTACTGCAAACGCTTAAACTAATTGCACCGCTGTATTGAAATTTATGTTTTTTAATACCAGAAATCGTTCTGCAGAATTTGGGATGATTGGTTCATAGCTTACCATGGCTTTTATATAATTTGTTCTCTTGAAAATCATTTAAGTTCATCTTAAACTGATATTCTACTCAAACTTTTTAAAATTGATTCTGATTGTCGATCAATAATTTTATATAGGTAATAATAATAATAAATAGACATCATACAGATATTACTCCTAAAACATTCGAAGTGTCGGTGGAGGGTATCAAAGATTCGGCACAGCCGGATATAGCACTCTAACTTGTTAAAAGTAAAAACTATTCAATTTTAAGGAATATGAAGTTCAATAAATAAAAAATTTTGAAATTAATGAAAAAATCATTTGTTTTAAATGAAATGTAAATTATCCGTTTTTTAAATGAATTTTAATTTAACAGTGTCAAATCACATAATCGTGTCGGCCAACTAACAGCGCCACGACGGGAGATAACGCGGCCATTGAATTTCTCACGCAAAAAAAGACATTGTTTCATTGGCTGTGTAGAAAGTGGCATCATAATGTTGGAACTACGTATCGGCCAGGTCCATTTCCTCAATTTCTGTCCACAAGAAGTCCATGATCATCTCGCGATAGCGAATACCTTTCACGACCCCATTTTCGAAGAAGTCCGGTCCGCTGATGCCGCCATCCCAGAACGATACTGGCCGAGCATGCACAGGTGTTTTCGCATTTCCTACAGAAATGCGCATAATTCTCCCAATTGTGGACACATTTGGTCGATTATACTGACTGACCAGAAAAACACGAAGCGCACTCATAAATTTTGGTTGGAATGCCAATCTTAACGCGCTGCTCCATTTTGTACCTCTACATGGTTGAATTTGTCAAACACTGAAACAAAGAAATGTCAAATTGAGTTGGTCAAAAAACTTGACATTAAGCAGTGAATCACAATTAACATCGTGCATTATGGTTGGATCACCCTTTAGTATATTGTTATCGATAACATAAACATTTTCTATCTTAATTTGAAAGCTTGATTTTTTCAATAATTACAGCCTGTTCATCGTTTTTAGAATTTTGTTTTTATTTTAAATATAATTTCTATGCGAACGTTGACGTTCGAAATCGTTAATCAGGCAGTTAATTTTATGTAGTCAAATTTCGTGTAATCGATGTTTGTCTTTCCTTTGTATGATGTCATCGATTATTTTGAGTGACTTTTTCCATAAAATTTATTAAATTTATAATAATTTCTATTACTTAAAGTTCTTTATTTCAAATTACTTTATTCAAATTGATGATAATTCTGCAGAATTGACACAACAATCGAAAGGATGGCAAGTGTTCTGTAACTTTGAGATGGTTTGTATCGACAAAACCAATTATCTAGAGATGTGACGACTAAACAATGGAATTGAAAAAAAAAAAAAATTAAAAAGCAATAAACAATAAAAATTAAGTTGATTGAAAACCCTTGAGTTTACACAATAATTTAAATAAATTTTGTACAGTGGGTAACAAAATCAAAAGATAAACTCTTAAATAAATAAAACAAATATTAACTATATCGACCTCTTTGCGCGAAATTATCGTATGTTACAAAAACCAAATTTTACAGGAGAGCCATTTTTCTACTTTTCTCTGCTATCACTTGCAATATCAAAATGAAAATATACATAAAATTTTTTCGCCTACAATATTTTGTCAGGCGACGTCTCTTTGAATGTAGAACAGATTGCATCAAAAACTCAATTTCCAAAAAATTGGCATATACGATAATTTCGCGCAAATGGATCGATATAATAGTTTGGATGAAAAGTTTTCTTTGTAACTGCTTTTTGGAGCAATGATCCAAACAAGAAGAAGAGATAAATTTTTTTTAACTTCTGCGAACTTAGCATATACGGTTTTAAAAGGTAAGCAAAACATACCGACAAAAAGAGCGGTGATAATTTTTTCTTTGAGTTTTGATGACGATAAATTTAGCAAGACTCTTCAACTATTTGAAAATGTATTAATGTGCTTGCTCTGAAAACGATTTTTTCATTATTTGTGCAATTTTTGTGTTCAAAAGACATCCTGTTCCAGGCTTATTTATGTACACGGTAACAACATACGTTTTTGCACTACATTGCTAATATTTACGGCTAAAAATATTAACGATTTGTAAGCAAAATACACGCAGAGAAAAAATATGGTTGGGCATGGTTACGGCAACAACACTATGTTTATTGTAATAATATATTGTTGTCGTACACAAATAATTGTTACTTTTATTTAATATCAACAATATTATAGTTACTGTAAACATATCAATGTTTATCGCAATTATGAATTTGAGTATTGTTGACCGAAAAATAATTATTTTTCTAACAACTTAATTGTGATAACTTTCTAAACATATTATATTTCTCACAACTATATCATGATATTTAATAGCCATAACATGATAACTTTCTATACATTTATCATATTATGTTAAAGATGCAATCAAACTATTTTTACTCTAATCATATTATGTTAGCGCCGTTTGTAAAATAATTTTGAAGCAGTTGTGTCGTTTTTTTTATTTGTGAGCGGTTAAACAATTAAAAGATAAAATTCCATAAAAAAATAAGTTTAAGGAAATTAAAAAATTAAAATATTAGCGGAGTTCATTCAAGTATTAGTGATTTAATAGTGCAAATGCAAAATATCATAATTTTTTTTTAAATCCAATAACAAAACACACAGAGATTTCGTTATATTTTATAAAAGTGCTACGATATTTCTGTGGTTTTCATGGGCAACCGCGTATGTCTTAAAACAAATTTTTCAGGCAAGCCGAAAAACCATTCTAGATCAAACTATGGGCTAGGTATTGCACTTTTAAAACTTTGTCATTACGTTAAAAAATCGGAATTGATCCATCTTTTTTTAAAAAAAGGTAAAGAGCGTTCAGAATTAGGCAATATGGCATCAACATCTTAAAAATGGACATACGCGGTTGCCCATGAAAACCACAGATTTTTCATTTGCTCTTTTGCAAGCCTTATATTGAACTCCGCTATTTGATTAACATTAAGAAAAATTGTAAAAAGCCACAAAATAAAAAATCGATGCAAAAATATTTTAATTTATTTTGTATTTTTATGACAGCTATGAAAGGTGCTGTATCATAATATGATTGCTTCTAAATTTGTTATGATTAACATTATGATAATATGATTACTTCTTAGCTTATTATGATTAACATGACAATAATTTGAATACTTCTTAACTTAGTATGATTAACAGAATAATAATATGATTAAGGGAAAAATATTATGATGTAATAGTACGAATATATTTAGTCATAATATGATTCAATAATAATCTTAATATGGTGACTACAATCATAATTCTTATCATAATATGTTGCTCTTAGAATATGTTTACCACAACCATGTTTTTTCTTTGCGTGTAATTGTTTAACCAAATCAAATGGTCAAAGTTAGCTTTCTGCCAAAGTCGTTTTCTTTTCGCCTGCACTTGATATAAATTCGCCTGATGCTGTTTTTGTTTCTGTAGGGTGCCTTTCATCTAAAGCTTTTTAGAGACTCTTGTTGATATTCGGGCTGTGTATGACAAATTAACCCGAGCAATACAGGGTGGTCTAGAATGAGCTACGTTGTTTAAATGGCTTATAGCTGTTTTATTTATGCGATTATTATTACCATTTTTTTTTAAGATAAAGTATATTAATTAGTATTGTGGTTATTTTGTTGAACTATTTATGGTTTTTAATCCAAATTTTTAATATTTTTAATTAGAAAAGAAAAAGACAAAATGAAAAAACAAAAAATGTACTTGGACTTCAAGAAAAATTCTTGACGAAAGTACGAAAAAACATAAGTAAGGAAAAAACATGTAAAATCAATTAAAATGGATAATCATTCAGGAAAGCAAATTTCGATCTACCAAATGTTAGAATACAATTTGGTTTAAGGATTGATGTTTGACTATTGACGTCAGCAGTCGTCGATGGCTGCGGGTGTAAGACGGCAAATCCATCTGAGGAGATTGAGTGGTTGCAATCGAAACATGTCATGGTAACCTGCCGGCCGGGGTTCGAGCCCCAGCCACGGCAAGAATGAAAGATTATCAATAACAATTTTAATTAATTTTCATGTTGAAAAATTCCTTTCTTCATAAAAATAATTTAATGAAAAATTAAATTTCATGAACTTAAGCCTAATTAAAAATTAGTTAAGTCCATTTTTTACTTCTCTCATGCGTGCTCTTTGTTACATATTAATCATAATTCTTCGCAAAATTTCGGGTGTATAGTTTTAAACATGATAAATTCTCCAAGCCGTTTTCACAAAATGCTGAAAAAAACCAAGAAAAATTATAATTATAAAAGTTATAAAGAATTCAAACGATATAGCTCACTCTGCGGCACCCTGTTCATAGAAAAAAATACGAGGGCCGGTCATCATCTGCAAATCGTAGTGGCAAAGAATGTCAGTCGCTCTATTAAAGATTGTGATTCTTCGTTTTAAATCTCACTGTAAAAACAAATATTTACTTATTTCTTTATTATTTAATTTCAAAAAACAAAATCACTGTTATTTGCATTTGACAAATACAAGTGGATCGATTTCAAAAATCAACTAGTATACACACATTATCTTAAGAAACAAAAATAATAAATACATCATTTAAGTTAAAATAAAATACTTAAAGCTCATAAACAGCATACATATTTAGATACTTGCAATTAAAGTCAAAAATAATTTCATTAAATTGTGAAAAAAGAATCTTTTAACTATTTTCAAGTGGTCAAAGACAAGCAACCACAAATATTGAAAAAAAATCTCATCTTCATCATAAACTTCACACAATTAATGCTGCCAACTCTGGCCAAAAGAGCGACCGACACACACAGACATTCTTTGTGTAGACAACCAGCGAAATCTTAACATTGCAGACCTTTTAAAGGTCCACAAACAATCTCATTATATAAATGATGAAATTCATCTTTGTTGCTTCAAAACAAAGTTTCAATAATTCTATTGATTTAGGCGACTGTGTGTGTGTATATGAGTGTTTCTGGGTGTGTGAGGCGGGGTCTGACGTCAATATTTGAAGGTTTGTTGTTTCAAAAGAATTTTGAAGAATTTTTCCTATACCGCCAGTTGAGTCATTCATCATTTTTTTTTTTTTTTTTTTTTTTTGTAACACTCATAAAATAAATTATAATTTTTTATTTTTGTTCGTAACAGAGAAATTCAGAAATTTTGTAAGATTTCCATGACCTTAAAACTTAAGTGACCCGAAATTCGACTGCTTTCTAAGTTGTATTTAGATGTATATCCAAAAACTTAAGCTCTTTAAATATTTATCCACTTCATCTCAATATACCCGCACCACAATAGTGGAGAGGGTATTATGCATTTTGTTGCTGATATTTGTCATACCCAAAAATATTGGTCCTAGACCCAACTTTTAGTATACTGGTCGACTTGGAATCACTTTTTGAAGCGATCTGTTTGTTAATGTAAACGTTGTGCTTGACTTTAGAGATATGTACACGCAAAGAAATAACTTGGTTGAAATGTGGTTAAAAACACATATTATGGTCAACGCAATGGCAACAAACAAACCATTGTTGTTTTTAACATTAACTTTTTCACGATTAATAATATTTTCTTTCTATTTAACATTAAAGTGTTAACCTCCCATGAATCTTCAAATATGGTTGAATTTAACAATACAATGTTTTAATTAAATGAAGCAACAGCCACATAATTAAACATATTATGATTACTTAAACCATATACTTTTCACCGGCAACCATATTATGGTTAAATTCATACATACAAAAGCCATAACCATATTATGGTTTTCTCCAAACATGTTATGGTTAATTATAACAATAATATGTTTGAAATTATAATATTTAAAAACCTTGTGTGTTTAACTTTAAATTAAAAATAATATGTGAAAAAGCAACAAAACTATGATTGTTTTGCTTTCTACAATAGTTGAATGCTTTTTAATTACATACTTGCTTGGTTTGCCTAAAATTCTCAATTAATTTATTTCAATTATTGATAAAAACACATAAATTAGGGTTGTAGTATGAACTAGTAAAACAGAAAAGATGCTAATGAAGGTCACCGTAGTAGCACGTATGTTACAGGAATAAAAAACGAAATAATATTATAACTTGAAACATATGTCCAATTGTCATAATAGTATTTAAATCTATATTAAGTTAATTTTCATATTAACTTAACCTTTAACCTTTTTAAATACAGATCGATTTTTTAAGTTTTATTTGAAAAGTGACTACTAAATACAAAAAAGTATATATCATAAAAAGGGTAACTATTTACAAGATGCTCTCAAAAATCAGCTGACTGTTATTGTTTTGCCTGTTGTTGTTTTGTTGCGATATTGAGGCCACCTTGCAAACTTATTAGAAAAGAAACGTAGGTTGAATTTAAGTTTACCAGCTTGGTGAATTAAGGGTACGTTCGTAAATGCATCAAAACTGTGCATCAATGCTGCAGTGATGCAAAATTTTGTTGCTGATGCGTGATAACCAGTTGCACTTGTGATGCTGATGCTTTTTTACTGCACAACAGCTGTGCAAAGTTTGAATTTTTAAACACGAGCTAAATTTTAAAAGTTTTAAGAGCGAACATAAAATAATAAAAAAATATTTTATCAACAATAGCGATGGCAAATTTTATTGAAAATATTTAACCAAAATAATTAGTACTAGATGACTCGTGCGAATATTTCGCACCGTTAGTTGTCATTATTGTAACATAAAATGAAAATAATTAATAGAAATTTTAGTAACTTCAATACATTTAAAAATATAATTTTTATCAATGAAAATATTAATTTTTCAATTTCTAATTATTTTTCGTCATTATTGTTAGAAATAAGCTTTAAAATGAGATATCATTCATTAAATTTGATGCGGTGGTATGGGAGATATTTGCAACCGACAAAATAAAGTGCTTTAGAAATAATATACATATATGATTGTGGTTATTTTGTTGAACTATTTATGGTTTTTAATCCAAATTTTTACTATTTTTAATTAGGCTTAAGTTCATGAAATTTAATTTTTCATTAAATTATTTTTATGAAGAAAGGAATTTTACAACATGAAAATTAATTAAAATTGTTATTGATAATCTTTCATTCTTGACGTGGCTGGGGCTCGAACCCCGGCCGGCAGCTTACCATGACATGTTTCGATTGCAACCACCTAATCTCCTCAGATGGATTTGCCGTCTTACACTCGCAGCCATCGACGGCTGCTGACGTCAATAGTTAAACATCAATCCTTAAACCAAATTGCATTCTAACATTTGGTAGATCGAAATTTGCTTTCCTGAATGATTATCCATTTTAATCGATTTTACAGAAGTAAGGAAAAAACATGTAAAATCGATTAAAATGGATAATCATTCAGGAAAGCAAATTTCGATCTACCAAATGTTAGAATGCAATTTGGTTTAAGGATTGATGTTTGACTATTGACGTCAGCAGCCGTCGATGGCTGCGAGTGTAAGACGGCAAATCCATCTGAGGAGATTGAGTGGTTGCAATCGAAACATGTCATGGTAACCTGCCGGCCGGGGTTCGAGCCCCAGCCACGTCAAGAATGAAAGATTATCAATAACAATTTTAATTAATTTTCATGTTGTAAAATTCCTTTCTTCATAAAAATAATTTAATGAAAAATTAAATTTCATGAACTTAAGCCTAATTAAAAATATTAAAAATTTGGATTTAACCAAAAAGTAATAGTTTTCTTATAAATTGCAAGAAAAAGCATCGAAAAAGAAAAAAAAAACGATTTCTTTTATGTTAAAAGTTATTGCATCAGAAATTTAACTGATGCAATAATTGCATACAAATGCTGCAGAGCTGCGGCATCACTGCATAAAAAAACTTTTGACATATGAAAGTAATGCCAAATTTCTTACAAGTGATGCATTTACGAACATTCAACTTTACTTATGCGCAACAATTGCATTTACAAACGTACCCTAAGTTACATTTATGTGCTTAAGGCTAGTTTACACTATTGTGCTTTGTATTAATACATGTCAAAAACTCAAGTAATATGTAAAGGTCTGGTATTGTGAATGCGTGTGTGATGAAAATGACAAGTACTATGAAAACAAGTTTGACATCCCATACGACTTCATCGTTTTTCAAAAAATTTCTAAGCAAGAAAAGATAAACTCACTGTTTATTGTTGGTGTTTTGTTTGAGCTTTGATATTGTTACAAGTATGACTTAGAGTGTTTATAATTCTTATTCGCATTAGGGTTTTATTTGTTTAATATTTTTAGCTTTTCTAAAATCTTTCGAAAAGGTTTCCTGATGAGCTGGCCTAAGCAACCATGCGCATAGAAGCTAGCTTTCCCTCAACAATAAATTTCAGTGTATTTATCAAATATGAAAAACTGGGAATTAAGCACGTCATACGAAAATCGTATTAATACTAAACTTTGAATTCCCGAAAATACCTTTGATAATAATACTTTTCTTTGGATCAGGGTTGCGTTTTATTTCATGTGTGAGTCTTTATACTTTGTGTGATGGTGTGAACACAAACTGTCATGTTAAATTAGATTTTTTTGAAAGTCACAACAAAACTCATTAGATTTCTATCTCACAAAGTATTATGGAATACGTAAGACTTGTGAGATAGTGTAATCTAGCCTTTAGTGAAGAACTGAATTTTGAATTTAAAACGATTTTATATATAAATGTGATGTAATATCAAACCTTAAAATTGGGCATTAATAAAGTCTAGTTTATACTGTAATACAATGTATTGGGACATTGCAAAAAATGACGTAGAATGAGAAAAATCATATCTTGTAAAAGCAAAATGTATTGAGTAAGAGAGAATACGAGTACAAAATCTGACAAGCGGTCGGTAAATGTTTTTTTCTAAACCATTTTAGAAACTTATGTATTTTCTCTGCACCAGAGGTGTACTTTTAAAAAAGTATATTGAAGGTGGAAGCATTTGTATACAATTACAAAAACAACTAAAATCAACTCAGAAAATTTTCATGTGGTTTTTGTAAAAATTGTAAAACTGCAACCATCTGCTTTTTTGTTATAATTTTTGATTTTACTTATACCATCCTTCTAAACATGAAATATGTATGCTTACAACACTTTTAAACACGGAGAAAATTTCATATTATTTTGATTCTACAAAGTCGTAATACATTGTATAACCGTGTAAACTAGCCTTAATTGAAAAAATGGCAGAAATAAATAATCATAATATGGTTAACATTGACCATACACTCAGAAAAGTTTTACATTTATTTGTAGTTTATTTAAAAAGTTTTCCGTTATGTTAAATTAAACCAAAATATAGTAATTTTAGAATGAAAATTTCTTTTTAACTTATTAGGCACGTTGTTTAAAAAACAAACTACAAAAAAGAATGAATTTCCGTTCATTTAAAATATAAAGTTGTTTTCTTTTTTTCTTTAAAAAAAATTTATATTTATTTTATATTTATTATTGTAGTTTGTTTTTTTGATAGTCAAAATTTTGAAACAAAAGTTAAAATCAGTAATTTTTACTGTAATTTGTCAGTTTTTTTTTAACATTTAAAAATAAACTAATTTTTAAGGCTCAGTTAGTCTTTACTTTCTGTTTCTGTTCTGTTCCGTGCCGTTCTGTTACGAAATTGTATTAGTTAGTTTTTCTGTAGTAACTTATCAGCCATTTATGACAAATTTATTATTTTTGCACCGTCTATTGTTTTATTTCAATAACTGTGATGCACATAAATTTGAAGAAATCAAATTTTATGAATTCTGAAAATCAAAAAACAGTTTATTTCAATAGAGATATGTATTTTTTATTATTTTTTTTGCTGTCGCTTTCAATTACTTAACAAGTTTTTGATTTTAACAAACTGAACCGCAACAGAACAGAAAAACTAATCAATTTCATAGGGTTTTTAATAATAAAAACAAATCAGCTGATTCGTAACAGAACAGAAAGTAAAGACTAATTCTGCCTTTAGTTTGATTTAAATGAAAAATGAGTTGACCGGATTTTAAATGAATTTTCATTTAATTTATATTTCATTTTCCGTTGATTTTACCTACAAAATATTTTGAGTGTATGATATGGTTATTTTTGTCCAAATTCTGGAAAATTTTGACCATATTTGGGTTTATTTTGAGCATTATTATGGTTAATATTGACTAAAATATGGTGAATTTTTGCCATATTATGATTGATGTCCAGCTAATTATTGTTGATTACCTGCAAACATAACCATTATTCGAATCCGACCATATTTGTTTTCTACGTACACAAAATTTAAATTGGTACAAATGTTTTTATTATTTTCGGAGAAGAGTGTTTATGCCCATAAAGCACCTCAAAATGTTCGTATTTGGATTAAATTTTGTCCAAACTTATTTTATTGAAATCTAAATCATTAAATTCTATTGTAATTGGTCCATATTTGATCATGGCTCCCATAAAAAAACTACTTCCAAAAATAGCTTTTAATGCC
Source organism: Pollenia angustigena (assembly GCA_930367215.1). Classification (NCBI taxonomy): domain Eukaryota; kingdom Metazoa; phylum Arthropoda; class Insecta; order Diptera; family Polleniidae; genus Pollenia; species Pollenia angustigena. The sequence goes on from OV884056.1 coordinate 18,400,807, forward strand.
ACAAACTCCATATTAATTGTGGACAAAAACATTTATGGCAAAATGTTGTGCTGGTAGGTCTTAAAACAGCCATAGGTCTCATATAAGCCCCTTTTTTCTAAAATTACATTGAAGCAAACAAATCTTATATTGATAAAGATATCTAAATAATATTCGGGGCACACAGAACTTTTACATGAATCTTGACCTCATAACATAATCTTGTTCTGGGGTTTTAAATACTGGGCTGTGGGTTTAGGGTCGACCTTGTCCGACTCTACTTTCTTAATTTGATAAAAATTTTAAAAATGTTGAAAAATTTTTAATCTATATATAAATCGGCTAAGGCAAAACAGTTAAGAACACTTTTCTCCTCTGTATGTTAACCGATTTGAACAACATATACACCATTTGAGAGGTATTTACTCAAAGAAGTGCACAGTGTATATATATTATATTATATATATATTATATATTAAAATCTGTTCAATAATTTCAGAGTTATAAGCGTTCAAAATTGCTACTAACACAGATGCAAAATAAATAAATAAAAATTTAATTTCAATTCAAAATATATCAAATAATAAAAAATGAGGGTGATCGATTATTCGGCATTTTTCAGAAACCGGTTTTCGAATATTTCGACTATATATATCTTATGTATAAATTAGACCAGGCAAAACAGTTAAGAAGGCTTTCTTCCTTTGTTTGTCAACCGAACCTCTATGGGGAGAAAAAAGGGGAAATACGCTAAACTAAATTTCTTTTTTTTTACTTTGCTGTGCTTCATGTGATAATTTTTAAATTTTCTATAATATTGAACTTAGAAACATAATATTATAGGTGTAGGGTCCTGAGTGAGTGATAACCTTTAAGATAAAAAATGCTGGTATGTTTTGTTCTTCATCTGGAACTTTTTGAATTTTCGTTAATATTCGACCTATAAAGATAAAATAATTCATTAAACTAGGTGAATAAGAACATGTAAGGGGAGCTTTTTGGTTCTTTTTCGTTTAACAGCTGGTACTTTGATTAATTTTCGTTAATATGGCTGACTTCCAAAACGTACTAAAACAAAGCTTGTATACAGTTTTACTACTGTATTTTAACCATGCACATGTACACAGTACCGAAACAATGCAACTATGTGTTCTGTTTATTTTAAAGTTTTGAAATGTAAGTGATGCAATGCATAGTACATATTGAAATAAATCTGTATTGCTTGCAAATTAAATGTCAAATATCACAAAGCATCAACTTTAAAACCGATGCTCTGATTGCTTTTTTGCTGCGTTACTAATATTTACTATTGATGTTTTAAAAGGGTTTGCATTGCATATATATTGTACTGCGGCGTAATGAAACATAATACTTTGTTCTTATACAAAGCATTTGACGTTTTGGAAGTCAGCCTATTAGATATTGAAACATAAAATTAAACGTTCTGAGTGGATGACAATATACATATAAGGGAGACTTTTGATACTTTTTTGTTTTTCAATTGATATTTTTTATAATGAACTTATAAAATTAAATTAACTCACGCAGAAGATAAAATATGAACCGGAGGTTGGTCCCTCGCCAAATCGATCCACTTTGAAGGAAAAAATAAATGCTCGAAACAAATAAATTCATATTTACATATGTACTTAGATGAATTCTGTTTTCTTCATATTTACAAAATAAATTATGGTCGAATTTTGATCATTAGGTGAACACTAGTATGAATAATTTTGCAACGCAAGGACAACGGATTTACAAATCTTATGGCCATTTTCTCAATGTATCGACAAACTGTCTGTTACTTAATGTCAACATAAATTTATTGGACCGAAAAACTGTCCGTTAACGATTTTGGGTTTCTCAATATACCGACAAAAAACAAAGTTTTCAGCTGGTAACCCCACTCAAAATACATGTAAAAGATGGGAGTCAGCTGATTGAATTTATATGTACGGCAAATAAAAGGAAAATAAATAATTGGCAGAAGAGTGCCGGTTAGCTTTGCGATTAAAACGAAGCAAATGAGACATTGTGAAAACCAAATTTCTTTAATGTGCAGTTTTTCGTTGGGAAAAAAGATAATCGCCTAATGAGAAAATGGCCATTAGTTTATGTTATTATTTTTTTTTTTTTTTTATTCAAAGTTTCTCCATTTTTCTTTTTGGTTCAATATGTTTTTTACGATTTTCAAAACTGTTTTCTTTAAAATTTAAACACTTAAAAATGCATATTATTTTTTTCAAAGCAATTAAATGTTAGTAGTTATTGTAATTATTTGAACTTCTTAAAAAAAAAAAAAATGTTCTATTCAAACAATTTTGGTGAGAATTGGTCAACACATTTTAATTTTAAATAAATAGACAAATATTTGATCACAAATATTTAAAACTCTTTTAAGGCACAAGTTTTTCTAAAAGTTAAATTTTTTTATCAATTTTAGTTTCTTCTTAAAAAATTAAGCCAAACATTTTTTCTATACAAATACGTAATGAAAATAAACAATGTTTTTTCTTTATTTCTGTGGTCGTTTGGAAGAGTAGCTTATGTCGATATAAGACCGAGTTGAGTTATTACAAGTGCTAAAGGTGTAAACAATTATTTTAAACCTAGAATTTTAGCCTCTATTGAAGTTGTTACTAATATGACAATATTTAGACTTAAGGCAAAAAAAAAAAAAAAAAAAATAAAATGCTCCGATTCAACTTCAACAAAACTATGAAAATCTTGAAACTACAATATTTGACATAAGCTGTTGTTCGATATTAGCACAGATGTATGTACATAAGTTATTGATTTTAACAGTTAATCTTACATGAAATTATAATTATGTATATTAATCAATCATTAATAAAATCTTTGCAAGTTTGCGGAAAATGATTTACAGTGCATAACGCTGTGTGCAATTTTTTAAGTCATGGAAAAATAACCATATACGGACAGCACCACTATGTGATAAAAGACCAAAAAAAAAGACCTGCGTCTCCCAGTTTTGCTCAAAGTCATGCACTTTCATTTTTATGGTCCCCCAAAGATTTTGGGCCTCGGTGTCATTTTTGCAAAAAAGTAATAATTTTCTCAGGCTCATATTTTTTCCAAACCATTGGGAATTTTGATTTACCCTCTGAAACAAAGTTGTAGCTCTTGCCATAAAGAACCAAAATTGTGAACATTTAAAATCCAAAAAACTTCATTTTCAAGATCAAAATCGCAAAAAACTTTAAAAAATTCGATTTTTTTAACTTTTATCCCCTGTTCAGGTCCATAGGTAGCAAACCGCTCAAAAATCGGGAAATTTTTCACTCTTGCGGCTACCTAAACGGTGCTAAGAATCATTCCTAGGAAGTTCATATGTTTATTGAGAGCTTAGGTACATTGTTGTAGTTGATTGTTTCCTTGAATTTTGAGCGGTTTGCTACCTATTTTTGATTTTAAATGTTCAAAATGTTGGTTCTTTATCCCACGTCTCCATGCGCTTTCGATCAGAACATGACATGACCATAACGCCGGCAGAGCAACGGTATTAATTTGTTCATGCTCTTGTGTGTGGCGAATACGTGTTGATGTTCATGTTCTGATTGACCACAATTTTTGTTGTTGTGCGTTTGGTTGTACACAGAAAATACATGGTATGGCCAACATCATGGCGCACATGGATGCTAAGAAGAATGTTTAGGCAACGATGGCAGCACATGGACATGAACATGAACAGTCTACACGAGTAGAATTCATGTGCGACATGCTGTTCTTACCAAGTTTATGGATGGGGGAGACGGGTAGTTATGGCAAGAGCTACAACTTTGTTTCAGAGGGTTAATCAAAATTCCGAACGGTTTGCAAGATATGAGCCTGAGAAAATGATCACTTTTTTGCAAAAATGACACCGAGGCCCAAAATCTTTGGGAGCCCGTAAAAATTAAATTGCATGACTTTGGGCAAAACTGGGAGACACGGGTCTTTTTTTTTTTGGTCTTTTATTACTTAGTGGTGTCCGTATGTGGTTATTTTTTTTTTTCGTTTTGCACTTTGTAATTGAATCGATAAATATTTTCAAAATTTGTTAGGATTCGAAACTATCTAAACTCTACGCCAAGAGAACTTTTAGTTAAATAGCAAGATAACATAGAATATCTTGGCAGAAGTCCCATCTTGGCCTTACACCGAAATAAATCTACACGTTAAAGTGGTTCGAAAACAAAAGTTGAGCCAGTCACCCCCTAGGATTAAAGATTAGTTGAAAAGAATTCCAGAAATTTTTTTTAATCTTTGCCTCGCCTCTGGATATCGCCCTTTTAGTTTTTCGTATACTGCTTCGCCATTTAAAGCTAGAAGTACAAAGTTTTAGAAACGCTTTCTTGCCACGTGAAACAAATTGGACATTAGGGGGGTACGTTGCGAGATGGCAAAAGTGGCGCCCAGAATTTGATGTCGGATTAAAAAGTCACCAAAGGCAAAAATAAAGCCATAGACAAGCCATGAATAACGATATGCAATATGTTATGATCGGACTTAAAAATGGCGACGCAGTATACAAAAAAAACAAAAAGGTCGGTATCCAGACGCGTGGCAAAAAATTTAAAAAAAATGTTTGGAATTGTTTTCAACAATTCTTTAATCCTAATGGGTAACTGGCTCAACTTTTTTTTTGTATGGGAACCGAACCACTCTACTATACGTTATACGTATACATAAACGAAAACGGGGTGCTACTCTCTCTTGCGATGCGAAAGAAAATGATACCAAATCTTGTGATTGGTACTTTTTAATGCGTTGCCGCATTTGTCTTTCGCATCTTTTAACTATTTTCTTTTCGAAAATACTACAGTAGAATCCCGATAATTCGTAATCGCAAGGGACCAGACATTTCTTACGAATTATAGGGGTTTTCGATTTAGCGGGGTTTCGATTAAACGGGGTTAAAATAAAATAAATACGAATTAACGGATCTTTTCAATTTATTAACCAAAACGATAAAAAAAAAAACATAAAAACAATTGTTAAAAATAAATTACATAAAAGTTATATATAAAAATTATTCATGTAACAAACTGATCTTAAGAAAATAAACCCACACCCAAGCAAAAACCCACGCAAAAATATAGCGGTAAACAAAAAATCATTCTTTCCACGTTTCTGTTGTTTTTATTACGAATTATAAGAGATATTAAGCAAACAATTACGATTTATAAGAGGTAAAGAAGATTTTATGTGAAAAAAATTACGAATTAGCGAGGGGGACATTTTACGAATTAACGAGATTTTTTCAAGGGACCGACAGTCTATTACGAATAATCGGGAATTACGACTTATCGAGGTACGAATTATCGGGATTTGACTGTATTAACAAATTATTTTATTTAAATTTTGCATATCTTATTTGCATATTTAATTTTTATTGCAAGTATTGCTTCATTTTAAAAAATTTGTGCGAAAACGATAGAAAGTACCAAATTCGTATCGAAATTAACTTCGCCGCGCAATAGAGAGTAGCCACCCTTTTGTTCAATGTGCGAAATGTGCCGCAAAACTTCGAAATTGTTGTTGTGTTCAGTGTACGAAAAGTTACAAAATGTTAAAATTTCTTAATTGCCTTCAAATTTAGTGTCCCTATTAGGGTTAACACCTCCCGGGAAATGTAGGGATCATTTCAAGAATATTTCATCTTTTAATGTTTCTTTCATTCACCCGTAAAAATCAGGTGCACGCATAAGCGGAATGCGACAAACATCCAAAATGACAGGGTTGCAACCGGTGGCCAAATCAGTTTTAACAAAAATATCTATTCCCCTACTCAATCCTATTTTTTAGTGAATATTTCAAAATAACCTAAAAAAATCTATAATATTTTATTCTTTTTAATCTTCCAATTGAATTTTTCCCCTTTTTTTTTGATTTTATTACAAATTTAATCCGATTTTTTCCCCCCCATTCAAATTAAGAGCCATTATTTTGTATCTATCAAATAACAATTTTTATTTAATTCTTAGTTTACAGATGGCTTTAATTCATTCGTCTATTCAATGTGTTTCTCTTCTTTAACGTTTGAGTTACGAGCCCCCGTTTTTGTAATGATTACGAATGGAATTTACGTTTTTTTTTTTTTAATTTTTATAATATTTTAAATCTATTTAATTACAAACGTATGCTTAAGCTTGCATTCTTCATTAACATGATCACACTCTCACATAAACAAACATACACACATACTTAGGCAACATTATTGGTTAGAATATTGTTTCTGGTATCTGAAAGATGTTTTGTATTTTACAAAATGCATTCTATTTTACTAACTGAATAACTGAGTGAATGACTAAATGAATGGGTGAGTGAATAAAGTGAAATGCTTCTTCCCGGCTGGCCGTCGATATTGAGTAGTCAATAACTATTATAACCGGAATTTATGGATTTTTTGTATCTTAAAGATTCTTTGTAAATTTGGAAGTTGGCTTTTTATTTATTTTTTTTCTCTTTTTGTTTTTTCTTTATTTTATTTAATTCTGACAATAATCATTGATTACTTTTGTGTGTTGTGTTTATTGCGTGTTCGATGTCTGTTGCTTAAGTCTGTTTGAGAGTCTGTCTGTCTGTCTGTCTGATTGTGTGTGTCTATTTCCATTTGTTCGCATTGTCTGTTGTAATGACAGCTTAGAATGTTCTCAGCTCATAAACAATGTTAAAAACGGCTTATTTAAATGAGATGGGGCTTAAATTGTATTCTTAACAAAATAAATAAAATACTAACTAACAAAGAAGAAATGCATATTAAAAAAAATCGTCTATTTAATAAGCGACTTAAAACGAGCTTTTCTTTTCTTCTCTATTCTCGAAATGATAAAATATGATTATAATTGGCCGCAATTCTAATATGATTTTATGAAATTTAAGATTTTATGACCTTTTTGATGGAGTTAGTTTTTTTTAGCGTTTTATTTAAAGCGTTATTTTATTGGTTGTAATAATTTCAACAGCTTTTTTTTTTAACGATTTGGTTTTTAATATTTTAAATCCAAATTCAAATTAAATTACTTAAACAAATGAATTTCCAAATTTCTTCTAATAAAATATCACATTGTTCATCAAAATATAATTTCAAAAATATTCTGAATAATTTATTTAAGTATTTTCGATCTTTATTCATATCGAATAACGTTTAGATAATGTAAATAAATTTGAATTTTTAATTTTTTTTAATAAAATACATATTCCATTCTTCATCAAGAGATTTGAATTATTGAAAAGCTGGCGTCAAAAAAAAAAATTATTGTACAAAATGCTGAAACTTTATTTTCTACATAAAAATCGCTCAATTTAATTTAATCATGAACAAGAATGACGCTACAAACGAGGAAGATCCTGAACTCCTTAGGAAAGACCAGAGCTCTATTCTCTTTGCGATGCGAATGCAATTTCGATACGAAAGCCAATCGCATTTGAGAGGCGGATTTGGTATTTCTCTATCGAATTCGCAAATTAGTTTAAAAACAAAGCAACAATGACAATAAAAATTAAATATGGCGCAGATAGACAGTAAGGAAATGTCAAATTAAAAGTAGAAAAATAATAAATAAAAAAGAAAAGTTAAGCCGTGTTTTAGTTAAAAATTAAAATAAAAAAAACGCTATCGAAAAAAAATAGTAATAGAAAGTAGAAGTTCCTGCTTTGAACTGTCAAATAAACTCACGAATAAAAATGGGGCGAGAAAAAATTTTAACACTAAAAAACAATTAAAAATGCAAAATGCAAAGAATAATAATAATCATAATCATCATATATATTATTTCTAAAGCACTTTTTTTTGTCGGTTGCAAATATCTCCCATACCACCGCATCAAATTTAATGAATGATATCTCATTTTAAAGCTTATTTCTAACACTATTGACGAAAAATAATTAGAAATTGAAAAATTTATATTTTCATTGATAAAGGATTCGTACGGGCAAAAAGTTAACGATGATCATGTCATTACCTCTAACATTGTATTCAAAGAAGTTTTATAAAAGCATTTAAACATAAGTATGTATGTATGTATGTATGTATGTAAATATGTATGATATATATTATGATTTCTAATATTTTTATACTTTTAATAAAATGTATTGAACTTACTAAAATATCTATTAATTATTTTCATTTTATGTTACAAAAATGACAACTAACGGTGCGAAATTTTCGCACGGGTCATCTAGTATATATTATTTCTAAAGCACTTTTTTTGTCGGTTGCAAATATCTCCCATACCACCGCATCAAATTTAATGAATGATATCTCATTTTAAAGCTTATTTCTAACACTAATGACGAAAAATAATTAGAAATTGAAAAATTAATATTTTCATTGATAAAAATTATATTTTATATAGAACTGCAATAGAACTGCATGATAATACTGTTCAAACGTGGTAACACAGGGTCGCTTAACAGAACTGCATGATAATACTGTTCAAATGTGTTAATACAGGGTCGCTTAATAGTAATGCAGTTCTACATAATATAGTATGTATTAAAATCCATTCTGGCAATACCGCTATTTACTATAATGCCGTTTATTACTAAGTCAGTTATATTCATCATTTTCATTGATAAAAATTATATTTTAAAATGTATTGAAGTTACTAAAATTTCAATTAATTATTTTCATTTTATGTTACAAAAATGACAACTAACGGTGCGAAATATTCGCACGGGTCATCTAGTAATATTTTATTCTTGGCACATTTTTCATTGTTTTATTATTTTGCTTTTACAATTTTAATAAAATATGTATACGAATGTCTTCAAAGCTCGTTTGCAAACAACAAACATTAAAGTCGCTCTTTACACAATTTGGTATAGCCGACGGTTGTATTTTCGCCGCCGTCGTGGAAAAATGTTAAATTTTTGGTAAATTTTGGTCGCCGTCAACGATATGTGTTACTGGCGTTCTGAACGTCTGCAATGTCACATCGGCTTCGAGTGCAATATTATGACATTTATAACGTAACGACGTAATCTCTTCAGCGATGCCAACTTAGTGCTTTTGGCACTATTTATGGTGCTTTTTGATGCCTCAAAACGCCAAAATTGTATCCATAGTGCCAAACTAAGAAAAAGCACCAACTTGGTGCTTTTTAAATTTTTCGTTAGTGCCTTAGTGCTTTTTAAAATTTTTATTTTTTTTCTACCAATTTTTAAAACTACGATTATATAGAGGATGGTTTAGATGAGCTTTGCTTTTTGGGGTACAAATGTGAGACGGCTTGTAAAGATTTTAAGATTTCAAATGATAAAAAAAGTGATAAAATAAAGTTACATTCGTTACATTCGCCAAAAACTTTATTTGCGAGGTTAGAGCTAGGCTTCCTAGCATTTTGGAAATTTAACGAAACGTTGCACTTTTTTGCGTTGACAACATATTTATTAATAGTAATAGTAACGATGTATTTCGGTAAACATTTTTTTAAAGATGTAGACAATATTTCAAAAATAGAATATGACTTGGAAAATACTAGGAATTGTTAAAAAACATGCAGTCGGAAACCGTACAAACAAAAACGCAAAGATTAAAAACAAAAAAAGAGCCGTAGCTTGGAATAAGCAAAGTGTTAAATAAATTAAAAACAGCTGACATAAACTTATATAAAAACGAGCGTTGTGTAGCCTGCCATTTTTCATGCGCTTTAGTTTTCCACGCGTTGTGCACTTCTACCTTTACCTCTAGTGCTATTGCAAAAAGGTTTGACTAAGTAACAGAATGCAAACATACATGTTTTTTTTTTATTTTACACCTTATTTGTGTTCTTTAATCAGAAGCTTACATATATATGTTCAAATAATTGGATAATATCATACGCCAATTGTTTTATTTAACTTTGCACGATTTTAATTTACATAGATTTTTTTAAACGATAAAATATAATGTCATTCAGTTTTATAAATAATGGTCGGTCATTGCAAATTTTTGGTAATTGCAACAGGTGCGATTTTTTCGAGTTACGAAAATCGAGCTCGCACTGTATTACTTTAAAACTGTTTAATGGCCAATTTAAACTCAGCTGATGATGATCCAAATAATTTGGATGATTTTTTATTGAAGATAATAATACATTTAAAAATTTTTTTATACAAATCTAAATATATTTATTATGGAATCTTAAATGAAAATGGTCCCCATCAACGCCGTCGCCTTTTTTTTAAATTTTGGAGGCATATAATATTCCGCACAGCCGAATGCAACTTGTTAAGTGTCTAATTAAATTGTAAAAATGGCGTAGTGCTGTTTTACGCTTTTTTTGCTCGAAATAGTGCTTTTTAGTGCTTTTTTAAAGTTTTAAAGTGCTTTTTGCTCTCAAAAAGTTGGCATCACTGAATCTCTTTTGATAGTATTCGACATGAGTTACAGACACACATTTTCTCACTTTTCGAGAAACGATGGAATATTTTGTTTCACATCTTTTCGATGCAAGAAGTTCTCACTGAAGTTACAGAACATGGGTAGAGGTTATGAATCAATTAAAAAATGATCGAAATTGATTAAAAAAATTCGCAAAGGTCGGTAGTTGAAACTATAAATTTCATGTTGTAAAATTAAAAACAGCAAAAGACTAAATAACGCAACAAAAAGAAATAGTCTAAAGAACGCAAAAATATCGACAAAAATCAATGTCCTGAAATTTTTTGTTTGCGGAAACAATAAAGCAATTTGTTTTTTCTTAAGCAATTAGTGAAATGCGCATAGAAGCTAGCTTTTCTCCCAACAAAAAATGTCTTTGATTTAATCAAGAATAAAAATTGGGAATTAAGCACGGCAACAAAATCTTATTAAAAACCCAAAATTTTAAACCAAAATATTTAGTTTTTGAAAAAAAAACCGACTCTGGGAATTTTTTCCCATGCGGCCATTTTCACCAAGTTCGGTTATAATTAACTATCGGTTGTAGCTGTCAAAACATACTTGTAACCGGAACTTTAATTCAAAGTTAGTTTTAACCGAACTTGGTGAAAATGGGGGATAGTGAGTAACATTTAATTTATAAATTTTCATATTAATTCGAATGAGTATTCTAAGTCAAATTACAATTTATTAAGCTTTCATACTTTAATGGCCATTTTCTCATTAGGAGATTATCTTTTTTCCCAACGAAAAACTGCAAATTAAAGAAATTTGGTTTTTTTAATGTCTCATTTGCTTCGTTTTAATCGCAAAGCTAACCGGCACTCATCTGCCAATTATTTATTTTCCTTTTATTTGCCGTACAGATAAATTCAATCAGCTGACTCCCATCTTTTACATGTATTTTGAGTGGCGTTGCCAGCTGAAAACTTAGTTTTTTGTCGGTATATTGAGAAAACCAAAATCGTTAACGGACAGTTTATCGGTCCAATAAATTTCTGTTGACATTAAGTAACAGACAGTTTGTCGATACATTGAGAAAATGGCCATAAAAGTCTTAGGCCCGTTTTCACAACTTACCGATAGCTAAAACTAGAATTTTAATGGCCTGAAAAAAATGTTTCATTACTTAAACTTTACTTTAACCTAAAGTAAGCGATAAAGTTAATAAAGGTTCATCCTAACTGGTATGTTAAAGCAAAATTGCAATAGTGGAACAGTTTTTATACGGCCGATACAATCCTACCTTTAGCTATCGGTAAGTTGTGAAAACGGGCCTTATTCCTTTAATATTTTCCAGGAATATTTTCTATGCACTATCCGAATTTTTGTTTGTATATTTCTGTTACGAGGCTTACTTTAGCTATTAAATTGTACCAACAATTTATACATTGCTAATTTTTCAGATAAGGGAACAGTTCGTAGATTGATTTATGGACTTTTGCCATTGAAACTAAACATGTGTGCTACCTTGCATTCTCCTGATGCAGAATATTTTTTTTTTTTTTGCCAAACAGAGTCGTTTTTCATATTCATTAAATCGTCCCAATAAGTGTGGATAATATTCGCCATTCGCTAGCCAGTTTAATAATAAAACTCGCTAGCACCAATTTAAAAACGAAAGAATTTACTCGAATTGTGCTCGCGAATAGTAATTTGTTCCTACCCTGCTCGAAACCGCCATAATTGAGATGTGACTTTCTTTCTAAGGAGGGCAGTCTAGCCTTATTGGATGACAGAAACACTTTGTCCTTTTTTTGGCGCCGATTTATCCAAAAAAACCCAATGTGTTGACTGCTGTTTGGTCTCTGGTGTGTTGCGATGGATCCACGCAAAATCTCCTTCGAAGTGGTCACACGATTGAGTTTGCGAGCAAACGTGGCACTCATCTTGCGTAAAGCTTTCTCTCATACCCAAGTGATAACTCAAAATTGAAACAACTTAGCCATGTGAGATGTCCTTGGCATCCACAGTCTCTCGCAAATTCAACCTTATATCAGCCTACACCTAGTGTGAATTTATTTTTAATTATTTCTGGTGTAGGGACCTCAACTAAACGTCCAGAACTTTCGGCATCTTCCGTTCTGGAGCGGACACAAAGAAATTTAAAAAACCATTTGTTTACACTGAAAGAATTTTCTTCGCAATACCAATGAATTTTGACATTAATTCCATGAAAAATTGCATTAAAAAGGAACCTATGCAGCGCTTCGTTGGATCAATGAAACCTGTTTCATTAAAATGTATTTAATGAAGCATTACAGTAGATGTATGAATATTATTCATTGGATGAATACTTTCAATAAAGTAAAATTTTTTTATTTTTATTTTTTTTTTCTTATTTTATTTTTAATTTTATTTTCTGTCTCTGGCGGGAATCGATCGCGCAACCTCGGTGCTGATAGACTAGCTCACTACCAGCTAGCCTAAAATGTATTTAATGAAGCATTACATTAGATGTATGAATATTATTCATTGGATGAATACTTTCAATAAAGTAAAATTTTTTTATTTTTTTTTTCTTATTTTATTTTTAATTTTATTTTCTGTCTCTGTCGGGAATCGATCGCGCAACCTCGGTGCTGATAGACTAGCTCACTACCAGCTAGCCTACCAGGGCAGTGCAGTTTTTGGATAAAAAAACTATGTTTTATACTCAATTAAGAGCTTAAATATGAGATTAAATTGTCCATAACAACAATACCAACGTTGATTGAAAGTTTTTGGTTCATTACTATAACGACATTTTTCATTGTCATAATGAAAATTTAAATTTATGAAGGCATTATTGAAATATATTGCTTTTATAAAAAAATTTTTGATTTCATAAATTTAATGGCATATTACATTAGATGTATGAAATAAATAAATCTTACATTTTTTGAATAACAATTAAACATTTTTTTAAGAAAACTATAATTTTGTGTTAATTTAAATGAATTTAATGAAGCGATTTTAACGAAAATACTTCATTATTACTATGAAATTCCATTTAGACAATGAAAATTTTCATGTACTTAAGGAAATTTTTTTTATGAAAATGATTCATTAAATATGTGAAGCATTTTTCTTTCAGTGTATGTTTATAAACTCCATGAAAATCGGTTTGAAAGTTTGTGAGAGGCAGAAATTGCCCCTGCCTCCCCTTGTGGTCCTATTTTTTAAAAACTGTATAGCAAATGTGTCCCTATAGATATGGATCTATCTATGTTTTAAATTTCATTAAAATCGGTTTGAGAGGCAGAAATTGCCCCTATCTCCTCTCGTGGTCCGATTTTTTTTTAAAATTTATACATTTTGTGTCCATATAGATATGGTTCTATTAATGTTATAGATAGTTTCTGAGAGGAATAAATTTCCCCATATCTTCCCTCGTGGCCCTACGATTCGGCCATCGATAGGCTTGGTCCTTGTGCCAATAAGAACCTATGACCCAAATTTTATCAAATTATCTTCAAAACTGCGACCTGTACTTTGCGCACAAGGTTACATGGACAGCCAGCCTCACAGAAAAAATTATTGCCGAGTTATTTTTAAACAAACGCTTGTTTGAAAATTTTTTGGATTTCTACAAATTTTTTTACTGATTCAATTAATATTTTTGTTTGATTTTTTTTTTAACCAACGAAACTGTTGACAACTATTCAAAAATATAATATATGCGTTATTGGTTTTAAGTTTTCATAATTTTGTATGAAATATTTAACGTTCCTTAATGTTGTCGTTTTTTTTGCATATTTTTATTTGATCGTAAGCAACACTTCTTTATGTGAAATATAAGAACTACAACAAAAAACACATGCAGTCTATTTTGGACGCTTTAAAAAAGTACAGCAATAAGAAAAATTATAAAATAGCGTGACGAGGTTTGTAGTAAAAAAATAACAAAAACAATAGCAGGTAAAAAAACGTTTCACTCTTTTTAAACAACAGAAACACAACAAAATAAATTTTTTGTTGGTTTCAAAGTTGTTAAAAAGGACAAAATCCCGTATTCAATTTTTTCAAACCGTTTACTTAAATACATCAAATACAAAAATAGAATGATGACGATAAACATATCGAGTCGGTCTGCCGCCGTTTTTGTTTACATTTCTTCTTCATTAGCATGCAGCAACGGTGAGTGATGAAGAAAAACATTGTGTGTATAAATAAGAATTCGTTCAAAAGTTATTCCAACAAAAAAATGTTTCTCAAAGCCAGCCGGCCGCTCTGCTTCATCTTCTCCAACAGTGCTTGCTTGTGTCCGCGTCATTGCTTGTGCAAAATATTTTTTATTTGATTCAGCAAAATTATTTGTTTGAAATTTATATAAATTTCAGTAAACTTTTTGTTTGATTCAGTTAAATTATTTGTTTGAAAAAATCGATGTTTTTTTCAATAAACATAATGCAAATAAATTGTTTGAATATGCGAATTTGTTTATAGGACCGATTTCAGACAAAAAATTTTTTGATTCTACAAATTTTTTGTTTGAATTGAAAAAATAATTTTTTCTGTGCTGCCAGCCAGCCGGACGGACATCGTTAGTTCGACTCAGAAAGTGATTCTGAGTAGATCGGTATACTTTAAGGTGGGTCTAGGACCACTATTTTAAGGCGTTACACACATCAGCACAAATGCATAATACCCTCTCCACCAATGTGATGTGGGTATAATTATACAAAAACCAAAAAATTCCATTTTGCCGAAAATTTTTATCGATTTAAAGTACAAGATAATGACCATCATGTTAAATTAAACGATTTAATACCGAAAATTTATCACTTTTCCGTTAGTTCTTTTTTATATCGTGTTCTATTTGACATCGATATCTAGCATATTTTCCTCTGTGGTGTGCAAACCAAAAAAATCCAAGTGTTATGAAATGTCGGACTCGATTTCTCTTCGGAATATGGCAAAACTATCAAATTGCCTTATTTGGGCTTGATAATCTTTAATAAAAGATTTTATTTTACAAATTGTTAATAAACATTTTGTACACTCGAAACACTTCATACTGTAAAAGTTTTAAAGTTAATCCTCAAAGTCTAAGTATAACACCACTACCATTTCAGATATCCAAAATATGGACTAGAATTTGAAATCGTCACAAATGTTTGAGACCGTAAAAGTTTTATTAGTTCATCTTAAAGAAGAAAAAAAAAACATAAACCCTCTTCATACATTTCTTTATTCCTACTCATTTTTTCAAACGGCAGTTATTTAACATTTTTTTTTATTATAATAAAGCCATAAAAATTAAATTTAAAGATTAGAACTATTAAAAATACAAATTATCCGAAATCCATTCATTTTCCATTAGACCTTTTTGGTCTAAGTTGTTTTTTGTTGTTCTTGTTGTTTTTCTCAGCAATTTAAATTTGTTCTAATAAATTTCATTTTAAAAGGTTGTTAACAATTTTATATTTTTTGATTATTCATTTTATCTTAACAATATTGTTTTTTTTTTTATAAATTTTAATATTTTGTGGTTGTTTGTGTAAAGAAAAATTTAAAGCTTGAATTTAAATCTTTAAAGTTTTGGGCTGCAGGCAGATGCGGCAGCTCAAGCTGCTGTGGCTGTTACCGATAATTTGTTTATTATTGTTGTTGCTTTTGTTGTTGTAGTTAGTATAATTTATTAAGACAGCAAGCCCTTATTTGGTTTAAATTTGTTGCGTTTGTCTGTCGGTCTGTCTGCCTGTTTATCTGTTGGATTTTTACCTTTTTTCGGTTTTTTTTAGTTGATAGTTTCAGTTTCGTATTTTTAAGTTTGTTCTTTTAACCGTGTTACAAATGAAAAATCTTTTTTTTTCGTTGTCGTTATTGTTGCAGAAGTTGTTGTATTGTGTTTGTTATGTTAAAATTGTTGTTGTGTTGTTGCTGTTGGTTGGTATTGTATGCAATGCTTAAGCTCTTATTATGCAATTGAGATGACATTTTTTCCCAAATTGTTACGGCTTTGATTGTTTTTCCTGTGGAACCAGAGTTGCCCTTCAGAAGAAAAAGTAAGTGAAGTTTCCAAAAAAAAAAAAAAAAATGATGAAAAATTTATCGATGACTTTGATTTTTTACAAAAAAATTAATCGATAACTTTAACATGAAAACATTATCGATAACGTTAATGTTATAAAAACAAATTTATCGATAACTTTAGAAAATTTATTTGTTTATTTAATTTTCTATAAAAACTTAATTTATAACTTTAATTCTAAAGAAAATTTATCGATAACTTAAAATGTTCTATAGAAAAATTATCGATTACTTTAATTTTCCCTAAAAAATTTATCGATTATTTCTATTCACTATATTTGTATATAACTTTTATTTTCTTTAGAAGCTTTGTCAATTGAAAAGTTATCGATAATTTTATTTTTAAAAATATAGAAAATGTTTCTATAACTTTTGTTTTCCATATAGAAAATTAATCGATAATATTAAGATTCTGTAGAAAAATTATAGATTACTTTTATTTGCTACCGAAAATTTATCGACAGCTTTAATTTTCAATAGAAAATTAATCGATAACTTTTAGTGTCACTCGAAAATTTTTAAATAACTTTAATTCTTATAAATAGTTGATCTTACTTTACAGAAAAATTATTGATAACTTTAATTTTCTATGGAAAATTTAACGATAACTTAAATTAAATAACAAACAAATCTTCAAGCTCGACCTATTAATAAAAAGATCGAAAAAAAAACTTCATATATTGATAACTAAAATTTTCTATAGACAATTTATCGATATATTGAATTTTCTTAAGAAAATTTATCGATAACTTAAATTTATTGTAAAAAATTTTTTAATAAATTTTTAATAGAAAATTTAGCGATAGCTTTAATTTTCTGAAGAAAATGTATCGATAATATATATTTTCTATAGAAAACTTATCGATAATGTTAATTTTCTATAGAAAACTTATCGATAATGGTTATTGTCAACAGAAAACTTATGGAAAATGTTAATTTCCTATAGAAAACTTATCGATAATGTTAATTTTCTATAGAAAGTTTATCGATAATGTTACTTTTCTATAGAAAACTTGTCGATAAATTAAATTTTTAATAAAAAGTTTATCAATTACTTAAAGCCATAGAAAATTGATCATTAACTTTTATTTTGTTTAAAAATGAAGCAAGCGACACTTTTAATTTTCTATAAAAAATTTATCGATAACATAAATTTTCTACAGAAAATTTTTAATTAAACTAAAGAAAATTTAACGATAACTTTATTTTCTATAGAAAATATTTCTATAATTTAAAAAAGCTTCATTAAAGAAAAATTAGTTCCAATTTTTGGTTTTCAATGGTCATTCCTTTTGAGAAATATCCTTCCCAAGTATTTAAAAATTTCTTTCCCATTTGTAGTTGCCCCCTTAAAAGTGGCAACCCTTTTTTTCACTTAAGAATTTAGACTTAATAATACAAAATTTTTTATATTATTTTATTTAATTTTTTTGTTCAGTTTTTGTATATCTTTTATTTAAATCTTGCCATAATTTGTCGTCAACTCGTTTGTTTGTCATTTTGGTTGTAAAGTATTCTTGTAGTCACTTAATTTTTATTGTTAAACATTCTATTGAGATCACTTTTTTCACTGTTCTACACTCTTTATAAAGTAAAATGATTTTTTTCCTTTTTGTTACCCAAAAAAGCAAAGAACTGTTTGTGCCTTCAGTTGCGTTTTCTCAGTGGGTAACAATAAATTGTTTAACAAAAAGGTTTCTTTTTTAACAAATTATATGTATTAGTTTTTTTTTTTTGAAAAGAACGAACTTTTTATCACTTTTTATCTTTGTTTATTAATGATGTGGGAAAATGTTCTTTGATTTTTTCAAAATTTATTTTATTTCTTCATTTAACAAGATGTTTTTCCGCTCTTAAAAATTAACACAACGACTAGTTGTATTGTTTATTTGTTTTTTTTCTTTAACTGAATTAGACAAATTTTTAAATTTACATAATTTTATATAGAAAACTGGAATAAAGTTTTTCTAGTTAATTGTATGTTATTATCGATTTGTTATCAAAAATTAACGGAAGTGATTTTGTTTTAAAATTTCGTGTTTTTAAAACTTAACTTAAGAAATTTTATGGGCGAAACTAAATTAATGTGCAAAACTTTTTTTTTAGAAAACTTAAGCATTTTTGGGTTGAGCCCAAAAATCGTTTTTCCAGAAAATTATGAAGAACTTTAAAAAAAGTAAATGAAAAGATTATTTTAATTCGAATCAAATGTCTATCCCGATAGCACAATCTTTCTATAAAAAATTTCTTAATAGCACAAATTTTCTACGGAAAATTTTTATAATTTAAAAAAAAAAAATTCTCGATAGCACAAGTTTTTATAGAAAATTTTTCGTTAGGTCAAATTTTCTTTTAAAAATTTCTCGATACCACAAATTTTTATAGAAAATTTATCGATAGCACATATTTTCTGTAGAAAATTTCTAAACAGCACAAATTTTCTAAAGCTCAAAACTGTATAAAAAATTTTTCGAAAGCACAAATCTTTTGTTGAAATTTTTCGATAGTAGAGATTATCTATTAAAAATTCTCGATGGCATAAAACTTGAATCGAGTATATCTCGATAGCATAAATTTATAATAAAAATTTATCGATAGTACAAGTATTCCATCGAAAATTGGTCGATAGGCTAAATTTTCTGTCGTCAATTTTTCGAGTGTACGAATTTTTTTTCGAGATTACTTATATACCACAGAAATTTCTCGACAGCACAAATTTTCTACATAAAACGTCTCTATAGCACAAATTATCTAAATAGAGTTTCTACTATCGACAAATTTTCTAAAAAAAAGTAGCAGTTAATTTGTCATCAGCAAAAGCTTTTTATAAAAAAAAAAGTTTCTCGCGAGCACATATTTTCTCAAGAAAATTTTTCGTTAGCTCAAAATTTCTATCGCAAATTTCTCGATAGTACAAATTTTCTGTCGAAAATTTCCCCATAGTACAAATTTGTATAGAACATTTTTCGATATCTTTTATTTTGTATTGACAATTTGTCGATAGCATAAGTTTTTTATAGAATATTTTTCGATAGCACAATGTTTTTATATATTATTGCACCATCCATTAATTTGTTTTCTATATATTTCGAGGGAGTAACAGAAATTGGATAACTAATATAAATGAATACTTCTTTTTTAAAAAATAATTGACCATTAGCTAAAAATGAATAGAACTAAAATCATGTTTTATTTAAAAAATTTCTTAATAGCACAAATTTTTATAAAAAATTTCTCGATTTTAATACTTAAATCTAAATAATTGTATCTGAATTAATTTCTGCAATTAAATTCAAAGCACCCAGTTTTATATTTTCATTAAAATTTAAACCATTTTTAAGTCTATTTAACTTGATTTTTTTTTTTTTTTTTTGTTTGCTGAAATTCAATAACTTTAAGAAAAATTCTCACCATTTAGCCCGAATAAAAATAATTATTCTGTTAAATAAACTCCCTTCTTTCCCATTGCTAAAGACATGAACACCAATTTTGTTTTCCTTTTTTTTTGCATTTTACAACTTCTGTCGTCATTTTGTATTTTTTAAACAAATTTTTGTTAAAATCAGCGCTTTCGGTTTGCGTTTTGTTTTTCCTTCAAAATTTATTGACATTTTCAATCAACTGTCTGTGACTCTTTATGGTTTGTAACATTTGTACAAGTCTGTTTGTCTGTCTGTCTGCCAGTACTCACCAGCGTATTTCTGGTCTTTTTAATTCTGCCAACAATCGCGCATTCATATAATTAGTGGATATTTAAGTTAACTTAATGTACGTTTTGGTGTTTTGCTCTTTTGTGATTAAACGGTTTTTTTCGCTGTTAATTTTTATTTAATATTTGCACTTTTAGGCAAATGGATGGTAATTATTTTAAACGGGTTTGGAATTTTTGAACATTTAAATTTAGACACGCATTTGATGTTGTATGAACTATTGTAAAAATTAAATATTTAAAGATTAAAATTAATTAATTAAATTGTAAACAAAGTATTCCGAATTTTCAACAATTTTTCTATTGAAAATTAATGTTTTATAGAAAATTAAAGTTGCGGAAAAATTTTCAATACAAGTAGAATTTTTTTTTTTTTAATATTTAAGATATCAATAAATTTAAAAAAAAAATTATGTTATCGATAAACCTTTTATAAAAAATTAATGTTATCAATAAATTTTCTCTAAAACATTCGAGTTATCGACAAATTTATAGTAGACATTCAAAGTTGTTGGTTAATTTTTAATGGAATTTCTCAGTAAATTTTGCATGGAAAAATAATATTCTCGATAAATTTTCCAGAGAATATTTAACTTTTAATAATATTGCAACGTAAAAAATAAATAATTAAGGGTAATTCCCTATAGAAAATTCCTAAAATTTGCTCAATATTTTTCTAAAATTAGTTTTCTATAGAATACTAAAGTTATCGATTAATTTTCCATGGGAAAATTCGAAACATTTTTGTCAAAAATTACAGTGTTTAAGAAAATTATAATGGCTAAAAAAAAATTTAATAAAAATGAAAGTATCCGATAAGTTTATAGAGAATTATTCTTAAAAAAATACAAGTTGGCGTTTAATTTAATACAAAATATCAAAAGCTATCAATAAATTATCTTAACAATATTAAAGTAATCGATAAGTATTTTATAGAAAATAAATGTCATCGATAAAATTTCATTTAATATTTATAAAAACCATATATTTCTAAGATTATAAAATCTTATTTAGCCAACTGATTTGGGTCAGTAGTTTGATACGCAATTAAAATAAGCTCTAGTTTAATCTCTTGTTAATGGATAGGCAGTCAGGGAATAAGGCTCGTTTACAACAAAACAGAAACACAGCAATAGCAACAAACACACTAAAATTTAAACTTAAATAAATGTTTTTAATACAATGTACAACTTCGTCAAGATCACAATTAACTCCCTACCCAGATCACAAAGGAAACAAATAAAACACAATCGCACAAATTCATTGATGGACCCTCCCCCTCCTACTCATAAGGCAACAACCACAACAACAAGATAACTTACAATACCGACAACATGAGCAAAACTCACGAACTAAGCGAACGAATGAACGAAAAAATTCAATACAAAAAATCATAGATTTTTAAACTCCGATTAAAAGAAGAAAATAACTCGCAGGGAGACGAACAGACAATAAGAAAACAAAAAGCAACAAGAAGAAAAACAACAATAAAAAAATAGACAAAAACACTTTTTGACGATCATGACGACAACATACATAAGAAGAGTAAAAAGAATAAGAAAAAAAAGAAGTTAAACAATACCGATTTTCATTTATAAAAAGATTTAAAAAAAATTGTTTAAAAAGCGGTAAATATTGAATGAAATTTAGACAACTAACAAGACGGGGTCTAAGAAGACAATGGACCTAAAAAAAAGTTGGTGCAAAGAAAACAAACAAATACAACGAAAATTTTATTAGATTTTAAAAGCTAAACATTTACAAATATTCACTTCCTACAGATTTTGAAAAAAAAAAATAATATTTTTTTAAGGTAAATAAATATTTTTAAAATATAAACAAAAAAACAAGAAATTTTTATAAACAGAGTAGAAATATTAAAAATAAATATACGAGACAGCGACAAAAAACAATAACAAACATCATCATTTAATGAAATATCACTGCTTAATATTGGGTCAGAGAAGAAAAGAGTTATCGTCATTTTCTATATTGAATTGTCAGATTTTTACAAAATTTAAGTTATAAAAAATATATTTTTAAGAAATATAAATATGGGAATTTATAATATTAATATACTTGATACTTAAGTTATTGATAAATTAAAGAAATTTAATTTTATTGAAAAATTTTTTATGGAAACTTTAATTTATCGAAGAACTTTGTATACAAACTTTTTTGTTATCGACAAATTTTGAATAGAATCTTTATGCTTTCGAAACATTTCAAAAAGAAACTTTTTGTTTTCGCATTACATATTTTTTTAAGAAATTTTTTACCGTTAAAAAATTTTATGTTATTGATAAATTAAAAAAAGTGAAACTTTCTGTTAACGGTAATTTTTAATATAATCTTTGCTATCGTTAAATATTTAATAAAACCTTAATGCTATCGATAGATTTTTAACAGAAACTTTATCTTATCGATAAATATTCTATAGAAACTTTATGTTATCGATAAATTTTTAATATAAACTTAACGTTCTAGATACATTTTTTGAAGAAACTTAATGTAATCCTTTTTTTAGAAACTTTTTTATCGATATCGATAGATTTTTCACAGAAACTATATGTTAACAATATACTGTCTATATAAACTTTATGTTTAGGAAAAGTTCGCTATAAAAGCTCAATGTTATCGATTAATTTTAAATATTAATTTTATGATATCGTTAACTTAATACTATCGATAAATTTTCTATAAATGCTATTGCATAGATAAGTTTTCTATACAAACTTTATATTATAGATAAATTCACTATAGAAACCTAATGTTATCGATCCATTTTCGATAAAAATGTTATTTTTGATACATTTTCTAGAGAACTTTAAATCTTTATGGTTGCCTTATCTTTATGTTTAATATAAATTTTCTATAAGAACTGTATGTTATCGATAAATTTTCTATTTAATCTTTGTGTTAGATTAATTTTCTAAAGAAACTTTATGTTAAATTTTCTTTATAATTTTCTAAAGTAACATTATGCTTACGATAAATTTTCTAAAGAAACTTTGTTCTATCGATAAATTTTCAAAAGAAACTTAATGTTTACTTAATTTGTTCTGTAGAAACTTTATTATTGATAATTTTTTTATTTTAAAGCTAAATTTTATGAAAAAACTTTGTCATCGATAAATATTCTAAAAAAATAACACACAATTTTTATAACAAATGTATGCTTTCGATTAATTTTCTATAGAAACTATATGTTTTCGATAAATTGACACTATATATCTTTAGCTATCGATAATTTATTTTCAATTATACCTTATATTAGCTTTTCCCTTCACCAATAACTAACTAGATGCGTTTCAATAGCTTGTTGTGGTCATTGTCAAAGAAGAACCTGAGGAAAAAAAACTAGTGTTTGTTTAATATTGTATTCACATAATTGCATTATGTGACCATCTATCCATCCGTTAGTCTGTCCAGCCGTCAGTTCATCAATTTTTGTTCATTGTTGTGTTAGTGAATGAGTTAATTATGAAAGCGAGACGAAATTTAGTGGGTTTAAGGTTTTTGTGTATTTTACAACTTTGTTTAAGACTGAATAGATCTTCACTGACTTTATTGTACACGGGCCACATTAAAATTAAAGTGTGTGATTTTAGTGATACCCATGTGTTTTTGTTTGTTATATGACAATGACGATGATGCTGCTGTTGGATGGTTGGGTATTGCGACCGATATTGTGACACTTGTGGCAACGCCTACATAAACACAATTAAGTATTAAGCATTTCTTCAATAAAAACAAATGAAAAAATACATATATTTTACTTAAAGAGGAACAGCCACACGTTTAGGCTAACAAATCTAAAGTTACGCACTTTTTGATATCTAAACCCATGACAAATGAAGATGACAACATTTTGTGATCGTTGGGTGGTTGATGTAGTTCTCGTTCCCATTATGTATACTTGATCATGAGTTGTTATTTTTTTTTTTTTTTTTTTTGACATTAAATGGCCAACACCATGACAAGTTATGAGTCTTAAAGGTGTAAATAGGTTTTTGTTCAGGTTGGCTCTTTCTCTTGTTATTTGAAGGTGTTGCTGAAAACATAGAAAATATCTTAAGCCAGTTTAATAAAAACACGTACATATTTAAAGAATTTTGTTGGAATAAAACAAGTGGGAATTTATTTGATTATAAACGTTTTATAAAGTGTTTATTGAATTTTAGAAATCTTCTTAAAAAGTTTATTTAATATATCTTAAGATTTCTAAAGAGGACTTAATTGGATTTTAATGTGCTATCTAGTTTTATTAATAATAAAATTCTACAGAAAATTTAAGTGGCCGGTAGATAATCTATACAAACTTTCACTTATCGACAAACTTAAAATTAGCGATGCATATTTCAACAAAAATAAACGAATAAATCCTCTCTTGGTTTATCGCATTTTCTTAGAAAATTAAAGTTATAAATAAAATTTTGTTAAAAAAATTTTAACTATCGAAAAAAAGATACAGTCGAACTTCCATAACTCGAATCACCATTATCCCAAAAAAAAAACTTCGACTTATGGAGACTTCGAGTTACAGAATTTTCTTGTGGAAAAGAGAATAAATTCCAAACTTGTGTACATTTTGTATTTTTTGTTTAAAACAGGCACTATTTGAAAGCTTCATACCTAAGCATGTGTGTAGGTATGTATTTGTAATAAACAAGTTACAATGAAGTAAAATATCGGCATGGTTTGACTTCTAGCTGCTGTAAACCAATTGAGGACTGCTATGTCGATAATTTTGTATATTTGGGTCTTAATCATTTTACTAAAGAGATGAGATACTGACTCAAACGAGTTCATAATTAATTCTTTATTTTTAAAAATCTATGAGACCGTACTAGCTGGGACACCATATTTATTGTCTGCTTCCTTTTTCTTGAATCCACCCTCGACTTCTTTTATAAACTTATATTTCCCTCCATCGACAAACATTATAAAACACGTTTACTTGCCATGAAATAAACACATACAAATAATTTTAACATATTTAGGCAAACCAAAAGACACACGTAATGTACAAAAAGGGATTTCCCCGAAAAAAAGAGCAAAGTAAAATATACAAACCTGCTAAACAAGCAAAAGAAAGCGAAATAAATAAACA
The DNA here is from genome assembly GCA_930367215.1 of Pollenia angustigena. Classification (NCBI taxonomy): domain Eukaryota; kingdom Metazoa; phylum Arthropoda; class Insecta; order Diptera; family Polleniidae; genus Pollenia; species Pollenia angustigena. The sequence continues at coordinate 18,425,992 of OV884056.1, forward strand.
AAATAAACAAAACAAGCAAAAAACTTCGAGTTATAGAATACAAATTTGAGTATTTGGTTCGAGTTATGGAGAATTTCGAGTTGTGGAAGTTCGAGTTACGGAAGGAGAATTGTATATAGTTTATTGTTTTAGAGCTACTGCCAATCAAATTGGTTCGAGTAAGAGAAAATTAGAGTTAGAGAAGTTCGAGTTATGGGAGTTCGACTGTATTTCTTTAGAAAACAAGTAAGAAAGTATAGTCGGTCAAGCCCGACCATATGATACCATACACCACAGTATTTAAAAACACATCATTCTTATGTGTCCATGTAAATATGGATTTATCTATGTTTATAAACTTCATGAAAATCGGTTTGAAAATTTGTGAGAGGCAGAAATTGCCCCCTGCCTCCCCTTGTGGTCCTATTTTTTAAAAACTGTATAACTAATGTGTCCCTATAGATATGGATCTATCAATGTTTTAAATTTCATTGAAATCGGTTTAGGAGGCAGAAATTGCCCCTATCTCCCCTCGTGGTCCGATTTTTTTAAAAATTTATACATTTTGTGCCCATATAGATATGGTTCTATCTATGTTTTAAATTTCATTAAAATCGGTTTAATAGTTTCTGAGAGGAAGAAATTTCCCCCTATCTTCCCTCGTGGTCCTACGATTCGGCCCATTTTCAATAGGCTTGGTCCTTGTGCCAATAGGAACCTATGACCCAAATTTTATAAAATTATCTCCAAAACCTGTACTTTGCGCACAAGGTTACATGGACAGCCAGCCAGCCAGCCTGCCAGCCAGCCGGACGGACATCGTTAGTTCGACTCAGAAAGTGATTCTGAGTAGATCGGTATACTTTAAGGTGGGTCTAGGACCACTATTTTAAGGCGTTACACACATCAGCACAAATGCATAATACCCTCTCCACTATTGTGGTGTGGGTATAATTATAAATTTTCAATAAACTGCGAGAAATCAATAAATTTTCTATAGTATATTACAATTTGAATTATCGTGAAGTGAAGAAAATATAGAAATCGATAAATTTTCTCCACAAAAATAATTATTATTCATACATTTGCTATATGTTCTAAGTTACATTTATCGATAAATATTTTTTGAAAATCAAAGCTATCCATAGAAAATTTAAATTATCGATATATTTTATGGAAAAATATTAATCAAAAATAAATTATTTATAGAAAATTATAAATTTTCTATAAAAGCTATTTTCTATAGTATGTTACAGCTGTCGATAACTTTTCTATAGTAAATTAATTTTTTTTGATAAACTTTCTATAAAAAATTAAAGTTATCGATAAAATTTCTGTAAAAAATTTAAGTTATCGATATAGATACATATATTCCAAAGAAAGTTATAATTATCAATAAAACAAACATAAAATATTAAAACTACGTAAATTTAGTTTGGGAAATTGAAATTATCGATACATTTTCTAGAGATAATAATACATATCAATTAATTTTTTGTCAAAACTCTGAATTATCGAATTTTATGAAGGAAAATTAAAGTTATCGATAATTTTTTAGAAAAAATTTCAAGTTATCGATAATTTTTATTATTGAAAACTGCAGTAATTCTTTAAATTTAATGTTCTTTAAAAAATTAGAGTTATCTACAAATTTTCTGTAGATTATTACGATTATGAATATATTTTCAATAGAAAATTAAAGTAATCGATACATTTTTCTAAAATTTAAGTTATCAATAAAGTATTTATAAAAATTTAAAGGTATGAACAAGCTTCCATAGAAAATTTATTCATCGAAAAATTGTCTATTGAAAATTGAAGTTATCGATATATTTTTTATAGAAAATTCGGTTTATCGAAAAATATTTAATAAAAAATTCGATGTAAAGAACAAGCTTTAGATACATTTTCTTTAGAGAATTAGAAATATCTACAGTTATGCAAAATTTCCCACTCGATTACGCTAAAAAATCGAAACACATATTCAGCGCTCTTGAGGAGTATAGCGCTGCATTTCTTATTGATGTCTATTTTGTATCTGTTTACTTCGCAAATGTCAAAGCAGCACTGACATTTGTCGCCATTTGCAAAAACTTTAGCATCTTCCGATATGCTGATAACTTTGCCGACCGCTTGTTTACATTTTCCATAGAAGACTAGCGGGAAAATGAGGAAATGATTACAAAAATAATTAAGAAAATAGTGTATTATTTTCGAACGAATAATAATGCATATCTTGGAATCGAGGATGTTATTTTATCAGACAAAATAATTATGAATAATAGGAATGAATTATTTCTGTTCGTGAATATTATTCGTGTTTTTCTATTATATATTTTCTTCATAAAAATCCTGCTATTTTTATGTCGTCTACTAATTTGTATTATCAAGGATGAATTATTTAATTCATTCGCAGGATAAATTAAAAAAATTAATACAATCTTAGGACATGTTCTTTCTGCGTCAAGAGAAATTAATTCTGGAATCAAATATTATACAAGAAATGTATTACTTTCTCGGTTCCTATTGATTAAATTTTCCCGCTGGGAGGTATATGCATCGTAGAGAGAGAGCAAGGCGATTTCAAATTTCCAAAATGTCAAAAGCTGTTTTTATATCGTATGTATGAGCCAAACAATTTGCATGTGGACGTTAAATTTTATGGAGACAGTTTGGGCAATTTAGAATTTTCGGTCAACACAAAAATAAAGACAGCGAAGAGTTGACCTTATGGATGTGCCTTGATTAAAATGATCAATAATTCTTTTTTAAACTATTTATTTTTGTGTTTAACACAAAAATTCTAAAAAATACAAACTTTTAATTTCAAAACAACTTACACAATTTTGTGATTACCTTTGATTGAATTTTATAGCTTTTTCCCTGTAAAATAATAAAAAAAAAAAAATAAACCCACATACATTGTATTTACGATTATGCCAAAGATGAGTTATAAAAGAAAAATGCGCTAAAGATGTAAAATCTTTAGAGCATCTGTAGCTGTGCCTGTGGCTGAGTATTTGTGTTGCATTCATATGTTAATAACTAATATATGACGCGACATGTTGCACACGTAACAAATTTTTAATACCAACCAACAAGTGTAGAGTAGTTGAGGGGTTTTCAAACATAAACGGCAGCTAAAGCGACTTGAATGTGAAAAAAATCTATTGTAGGAAATACCTTGGAAAACTACACTCATCTCTCTAAATGTTTCTTATTTTTATTTATTTTTTGTTTTGTTTCATTTCATAGGGAAACAAAAAAAAAAAAAAACTCAACTGCTCTTTATAGACTCAACAGCATTAAAATCGCATAAAATTGCACTACAATGAAATTGTAGGTTAAAGCACTCGTATTACTCTGAAGATGGAGGGAATTAAAGGAGTGAATTTGTGAATTGGATGTTATCAGGGGTCAAATCGTTGCATTCGTGATCGAATAAGGTTTCTTATCGAATATAATTTCTTGACCTATCGAAAATTGGATAACGGCATTCAATAGCGTTTGAATCGATTTTTTTTTAAATGTAATAGATTCTTTTTCTTTGTAGTAGAATTTGTTTAAAATATAAACAAAAAAATAAAAAAATAATAACATAGAGACTTATAAAAAAGTACGCAAGTGAATGCTTTTATGTCTCAAAAACGATTTAGGTTGACGAGGGAGTCGCACAGTGCTTTGGCCCATAGACATAAATCAAAAAAAAAAACAAGTCTTATATTGTGCTTAAAAATGTACAGATCGATAGATAACAAAATAATTAAAATGAATTTTGAAGAATTTTTAAGATTTAACTCTTTTTGGCGGCGCTAGAGGGCGCCAAAGTTTGAGAATTTATAGTAAAAATGGCCAAACAACTACTTGAGTTTTACATGCTTTAGGAAAACTGTTGTAAAACTGTTGTTTTTTAAAGCACGAGATTGAAATTTTTTTCTGTAGTAGTTTACTATATTTAGTACTAACTGTAAAAAATTTTTATTGATTTATTTTCTCATAAGTGTTTTTTTATTGGTTTAAAAAATGCTTATTATTTACTTAAGCTCTAAAAATTTCTTAACTTTGATGGAATATTAAAAAAAAAAGAAAAATATGGTCTATGGGTTTTTTTCTGATTTCGAATATTTAGACTGTTTTCTAATAACTACAAGAAAAAAAATTTAAAAAATTTTACCACAACTTAAAAAAAAAAAATTTTTTTTAAATGGCTATTTTCATGATTTTTGATCAAATTTTGATAGTTTTCAGGAGTTTAAAAGACAATTAACTACAAATACTGTGAAATATTAATTCAAACTTATACCATTCAATAAAAAACAACAAAAATCAAAATATGTATAAAACATTTTTTGTGTTTGTCTGCATTTTACGGCATAAGAGGGCGCTGAAATCACAAATGCCCTTGGTTTTTTATTGTTTCAAGAAAATAATTGTAAAAAATTCATTTTCTGGATTACGAGATTCAAATTTTTTTCTGTAATACCTTACTATATTCTAAACCATCTATAAAAAAATTTTACTGAAATTATGCTCCTATACATTTTTTTTAATGGTTTGAAAAATGCTTATTATTTAGTTAAGCTCTAAAAATTTCTTAACTTTGATGGAATATTAAAAAAAAAAGAAAAATATGGTCTATGGGTTTTTTTCTGATTTCGAATATTTAGACTGTTTTCTAATAACTACAAGAAAAAAAATTGAAAAAATTTTACCACAACTTGAAAAAAAAATGTATTTAAAAAAATGCTATTTTCGTGATTTTTGCTCAAATTTTCATAGATTGAATTAGTTTAAAAAAAATAAACTAGGAGCATAATAAGAAATATTAAGGTATTAAAGTGGTTTTATGTAATTATAATGAAACGTAACTAATAACTAAAATAAATTTCAGGGTGCTTGTCCGAAGAAGCATTGGAAGCCTATCACAAAATCGTGAGAAAAACCAGACTGTCCCACGACGACACTCATAAAGATTTAATGACTCATTTAATACTTTCCTTAGATCCGTTGTTATCTTCAAAAAGGAATCCAAAGACTAAAAAAAATATATTTTTTGAAGAAATTGAGAAATATATACTGAGAGAAAATGTTGATGAACCAGCTAAAGATGACGAAACAAATGTTTCGTTGAGCGGCAATATTTTTTTGGAAGAATCCAGTACTGAAGATGATTTATTCTAATTAAAAAAATTACCATATGTATGTAAATGTAATAAATAAATTAGTTTAAAGAAAATTAATTAGGAATATAAAAAGAAATAATTCCAAATAATTCGTAGTATCGGCTCAGAATCACTAAAAATATTAGTATTTACATACAAATTGGCGACAATGACTTTTACTATAGCTACTATGTCATGACAAAATGTTGTCCAGGTAGTTCCAAATTAAACTATAGGTTCCATATAAACCCTCATCCAAAAAACTCATGTATGTAGATGAAGATATCTAAATAATATTCGGCAGAAAGAACTTTTAAACGAATCTTAGCCTCATAACATAATTTTGTTCTGGCGGGTCCATGATTGCCCAAATGGATTTCACTCTATGAAATTTGATTACACTCTAGGAAATTTTGTTTTTAAATACTATGCTATAGGGAATCACATGGTCCGGTTTGACCGATTATACTTTCTTACTTGTTATTTTTGCAAGAGCATTTTAAGCGTTTTTAACTCATTTTTCATTAAATGATGTTTTTGTATTTTTCACATTATTAATCCGATTCTACCAAAATTTGGCATACATATATATCTAACAAATATCAATATACCAAATTTTATTACAATTAGACAATTTTTGTAAGTGTTATAGCATTTTTAAGAAAAAGGATATATGGCAGGACCTTGAGTCCTTGTTCAGATTTAAATGAAAATTTACACACACGTTGCTAGTAGTGTGTGTATCAGTATGACCATTCTTTGTAGTTTTGTGGGCATTATTGAAGCTAAAATTACATTTTTCCATTTCAGGACACATGGGAGGTAGGCGTGTCCTTGGACCGATTTGTCCAAAAATTCATATTTTTCTTAACTAAGCTATTTTATGCCAGTGTACCAAATTTCAAAAATTTCTGACAACTCCTTCTATTTATGTCCCTTCGTTATATGGGGACAAAGCACTGTGAGTCGTTTACAGGGTTGCCATTGAAAATTTCGAAAAAGTATCATAAAAAGGGTATTTAAGAAAATAAAGGGTCAAAAAAAGGGTATTTTGAAGTAAAATATTGTCAAGTTTATTATTATGTATTAATTAAATACCTTAGACTAAAATAAAAGTAATTATACATACTTGAATTTTAAGTCAATGTTAAAACTAAGAAACAATTCACAGGTACATTTCAATATTAGTCATATAACCAAAAAAGAAGTTACTTTAAAAAAAAACCTTTGATAATGTTTATCGCTTTTTAGGAATACTTATTCTATATTTTTTAATTAATTCTTCACTCGGAGGCCATTCTTTCAGCTCCGATTCGTGCAAAGTGAGAGAGGAAAGCATGGACTCACTAGTTTCTATTTTAAGTTTGTTTGTAAATAGTGTCCGTGGACACTATGACACTGGGCGTTATGACATTCTACACATTTTTATATCTATGTTCACAAAACTCATGAGAACTTTCGTAAGGAATATGGAAACTTGTACTTATTTTCAAAAAGGTTAAAAAAGTGTCATAAATTTTGTTAAAATGATACAAAAGGATGAATTAAAAAAAGGGTCACAAAAAGTGCCATTGGCATGAAAAAGGGTCAAAAGTGATACTTTAGTGTCACAACGGCAACGCTGGTCGTTTAATGTTTAGCCCAGCGTTTAAAAACCGCAGTCAAAGTAAAAAAACTGCTATTTCTTCCATTTCTTCATTTGTTATTGGTCAAAAAAAAACTGTTGCTTTTAATTCTGATTCATTGAACGTAAACAGTCGATGTCAAACCAACCCAAGAAGCGAAAAGTTGTACACAAATTTTCGTTTTTTGTTCGGCAGTTTTTGGCTTCGACAGCAGTTTTTTAAACCCTGGTTTACCTAAAGCAGTTGCCGCCACTTGATTTAACAAACGGCATGTCAACAGCACCAAAACGTCAGGTTTCACAACTTTCTCAATTATAAAAGCGGCTATTCGTATTTTTAGCGCTTCATATGGACGAATTTACTTAGCGAATTATTACTAAAAAATTCGTCGTGTTGGGCGAAATTCTACATTCGTCCCAGCTGTGTTCCTAGCATAACACATGGCGCCTTTTGCTGTAGAAACAACAACAATACTACAAGAGTAGAAAAAAAGGATTTACTTGTTTGCTTTAGGAACAACAACAACACTTCAAGAAGAAAAACATAAATTTTTGGTTGGTTTTAGAGTTGAAAAACTATTTTCAGCTATAAAAACTAAATAAGAAGCAAAAATTCCCGATTTCTTTTTGTTAAAATTAATAAGTTAAAATGCATAAAATTTACAATGTAGAATGGCGACAAAAGCCATATCGGGTCATTCTGTTGAGGATGAGAATTATTCTGTAAACAAAGGGGAATACCACATACATAATTGAAACATGTGTTAGCAGTAGGGTTTCTAATTTCCCGGACTTTTTCTATTCCCGGGAAACGAAACAAGGAAAATCTTATTCCCGGGAATCCCGGGATTCTTTGAATAAAACAATGATTTCATTAAATGAGTTCAAGACAAAAGTTTTTACTTTTTTAAAAGTATATATTAATTCCACAGAAAACCAAAACAAAACCAAAAAAATTGTTACATTCATATGTACATACATATACATATGTATATTAGAGCGACTCCAGTTGTATGGAAGCAAATCTGTCCAAGGACGATCATCCATGTCATTTTTTAAGGATTTTCTGTAAAAAAAAAAAAACGGTTTTTGAATTTTTTGTTCGGGGTTGTTTGTAATAAAAGTGCCAAATTATCATATTTTTATCTTTAGTCGATTTAATTAAATACGTGTTTCAGCTTTTTTTGAAATTCGTGCTAGTTCGCGTTTTGGCAAATATGCAATGAGGTGGTAACCCTTCGTTTTAAATAGGGCAATATGGGTATCAAATTTTATCTTTTGTCAAGTATGTATATCATCTTTGTATCTAAATAATTTAGATTTTTGCAAATTAGATGCATTTTACACGGTGCAATTTTGTAGTAACACTAATAAGATAGCGGATTTAGTTTCTAGATCATGTATGGATGAAAAAAGGACCAAAGAATGAAAAAAGGAAATGATCCACGACTTGATTTTTTTTTAATTTGCGAAAAAAATATGCCGCCAAAAAGTCGTGGATCATTTCTTTTTTTCTTTGTTTAGTCCGATTTTCATACATACATGATCTAGAAACTAAATCCGCTATCATATTAGAGTTACTATAAAATTGCACCGTGTAAAATGCATCTAATTTGCAAAAATCTAAATTATTTAGATACAAAGATGATATACATACTTGACAAAAGATAAAATTTGATACCCATATTCAGGGTTGTTAGGCTTTTTTCTTCAAAAATCGTCAAAAGTTTGAACAAAATTCGTCAAAATCGTCATGAACAGTTAAAAATATCGTCAACAAATCGTCAATTATTTAAATGTACAAATTGGAGACAATTTATTGCATTGAGTGGTTCAAAAATCAAAATTTTAAGCAAGAAATTATATTTATGATAAAGAAAGTGATATTTTAAGTTTTATTCTATTTATTTCAACAACAAAAAATATATTTTCATAAAAACATAACAAATATTTATTTATTTCATTTATCTATATTCACAAAAACATTAAATAAAAAATAAAATCTCATTTGCTATTAACTCGAGCTATCTTTAAATGATTAATTTTTAGCGCTATCACTTATGCAAATTGTTTTTACTGTTGAAGGTGTAAACCAAGGGTTCTGTCTAAATCAACAGTCTTTTTACCCGACTTGAAACGATTTATGACGTCCAATTTTAGTTCCAAACGAGTGCATTTTCTTCACTTTGCACTAATTTTTCTACACAACTTCTTATTAAGAACTAACTTCTTACTTCCTAACACTCAACTATACTTAGAATAACGCAAAGCGGATTTAACCAATTTTTAAAAAGCGGACCAAATAGGACCGACGCAAATCGGGGCTCTAATGTATATTTTTTTGCCGTATCGATGGCATTCATTTAATTCTAGAATTCGAATTACTAGTGCTTCTAATGAAAACCACCTGGTTTGTGATGAGGGAAGAACTTTTTTTGTTTAATTTCTAATAATTTTTGTGTATCGAAAAATGATTTTCACGTTTTGAACTGTTCCCAATATAATTGTTAATATTTCTTGTAAGTGTTTTAATGATGCCAGAAAATCGTCATAACACTATTACTTTTAGTTTAAAAATCGTCAATCGTCATTTTACTGTATTTTCACAAAAAAATCGTCAAAATGACGAAAAATCGTCACATCTAACAACCCTGCCCATATTGCCCTATTTAAAACGAAGGGTTACCACCCCATTGCATTTTTGTCAAAACGCGAACTAGCACGAATTTAAAAAAAAGCTGAGACACGTTTTTAATTAAATCGACTAAAGATAAAAATATGTTAATTTGGCACTTTTATTACAAACAACCCAGAACAAAAAATTCAAAAACCGTTTTTTTTTACAGAAAATCCTTAAAGAAAGAACATGGATGATCGTCCTTGGACAAATTGTATATACGGTTGAACGCGCTTAAAAAAAACCTTTCTTACGATACCCAATTTGTATATGTTGGTAAGGAAACAGATTCTTAAATTAACAAAACATGCAAAAATAGATCCTTTTTCAAACTGGTCCAGCTCACGAGAGGTCAAAGCTGGAGCCGAAATATTTAAAATGTTATCTTAAAAAAGTCCAAGTTTCATTTTTAGGAGGGTACATCGAGTACTTTTTTTGGTGAGTCGCTCTAATGTATATATGTATATGTTTTTTTTTTTTTTGGGGGGGGGGGGGGGGGGCGGAAACTAAGGATTTTCCCTTTTACAGAATGTTTACACCACGCATAACAATATTCTGAAAAATATGGCTTTATCTCTCATTTGCGAAAAAAATATGGCTATATCTCTCATTTCGCAAAATTTTAAATATGACCTTACCTCTCAATGATTGGGCAATAAGGCCATTATGGCTTTTAAAGCATCCCCCCCTCCCCCTTATTATTCTAGAAAAATTTAAATACTAGTTGCTTTGTCAAATTGTTTACTCATACTGTACTTGCTTAACATTTTCATCGTGTAAAGGCCCCTTTAATCTAACGAATGTTATTTCAAGAGAAGGTTTGCGATCGACCTCTTAAGTTGTATGTCTTAACTTAAGTCTAAATTTAACACAAACTGTTAAAAAGCGAATTGAATTTTGCTTTTTTCCACTTCTGCTTTAGGTTCACATTAATGTTGCCTAGAAAAAGGCATAGAAAAATAAAAAAAAAGAACTAAAAAGATGGAAGGAAAATTAATTACAATTTTTAGCATTAAATGAAGTAAAGTGCGTTTTAGCAAATCATAAAATTTACTCAAGCCAACATTTGCACCATTGTTTGTTGGCTGACGATGGTGATGATGATGAGCTTTAACAGAATGAAGAGCTGAGAAGTAGAAAGATGTACCAACCATCTACTAAACATTAGCAAGATGCCAACCAGAATTAGAGGTGGCAGTAGCTACAGCAGCAGCAGCAGAATAGCGAACAGTTTGCAAAATTTAATTGTAATATTAGTTTAATGTTTGGCTCGTTGTTTGGCTGCAACATGCTGAAGATTTTAAGATGGTTTGGGTGCTGTTTAACAAAACATAAATACTTAACGATACCAAAACATACTTTTAAGATCAAAGGTAATGAAAAAAGATCTTTGCAGCCAACGAAAATATTTTTAAAGCTTTAAGTTTGTAAATGTTCTTGTTGTTTTTTCTTTGCCAGATAAATTTTTGCCACCATCATCATCGTCATCTTTGCAATAATCAACAACATCATACACACCATGATTTTATGGCTGAAATAAAGGCCAGCTAATGTTTCTAAAAAGTTAAAGAATTAGAGGTAAATGATATGAAAAAATAATAGAAGTTGAGCTTTAAAGTTGAGGTTTCGATAGAGTTGGAGGTAAAGGTAGAGGCAGAGGCAGAGCAGAAGAGAACAGAATATAAGAAACATAAGCATAATGTTGTTAAATTCTCACAGTAATAAGAAAATGAAGTTATGATTAAATTTACAGTTCTTTTTGATTTTTTCTCTAAAAATTTATTCATTAAGTTTTTACTTTTTGTTTTAGTTCTTTTTATAACTCGTAAAGAGAAGGGCTTAAATTTCTTAAATTATATTATAAAAAAAACTTCTGAGTTTTAAAATTAAATTTATTTCAGAACCAGAATCTTATTATTATTATTTTATAAAATGTGTGGGTTATAAAAATAAATGTTCTATTCTTAATGACTTAGCACCCGTTTTCACCTTTTAAGGAAACAATTTGGAAAAAAAACAATTAAAAGGGTGCTCTTTGTTTTTGATATAATTTCCCCCGACGAAAAATCTCAATTATTCTTACCAACAACTACTTTTCTAATAAAAAAATCTAATTGGATATGTAATTGGTAATTGAACAGTAATTGGCAACTCTCAAATCTGATTGTAAAGACGTATTTTCGGGAAGAGATGTTTTAGTCTCCTCAAAATATATCTCTCCACACGAAAAGAATTATTTACTTAATATGGATGGCTTCAACTAAGAAAATTCAGCATGATTCTCGCCCAAGCTGAAAATTACTTATTCTATATGTAAGTATGTGGGGCTTGGTTTTAGCAAAATGTTTCTCTATCTAAGAAAATGTTACTAAAGGTCGTTATACACTATCCGTTATGTCACCTCTACTTTTAAACATTGTTCTTGATGTGGTGATGCAGACCGCAACAGAAAACTCCTGTGGAACTCAATGGAGCCTAAACAAGCGGCTATGTGACTTAGATTACGCCGATGACATCTGTGTCCTGGCACACACGTACAGCGACATGTCTCGAAAGCTAAGGCTGCTAGAAGCGGCGACAGCGAAAGCAGGACTGAAAATAAACATATCCAAGACTAAATCCATGCGAGTTGAATGGCATCGTGCTTGAGGATATTAACATCTTCTGCTATCTCGGCAGTATTATCAGTAACAATGGAGGTTGTAGTGAGGATATAGTAAACCGTATCAACTGTGCCCGGCGGTCCTTTGGCCTCCTGCGTCCTGTATGGAAGGCTTCTCATATATCAAGTAGAACGAAAATCAGCTTATTTAACTCCAGAGTAAAGTCAACCCTATTGTATGGAAGTGAAACTTGGAATGCTGCTGCGCGCGACATAACTTCACTTCAAGTTTTACCCAGTAAATGACTGAGGAGAAGTTTGAAAATATTTTGGCCAAATGTGATATCCAACCTCGACATATGGACAGTCACAAAACAAGCTCCTCTGCGCACCGAAATACTAAGACGTAAGTGGAACTGGCTAGGTCACACACTACGTAAACCAGCAGATAACATAACACGGGCAGCCATTTACTGGAATCCACAGGGTACTAGAAGAAGAGGAAGAGCCGCCCACACGTGGAGAAGACAGTTGGATTCGGAGGAAGCAACTACAAGAAAATCCTGGAACGAAATAAAACTAATAGCTTAAAACAGATCCCAATGGAATACATTTGTAATGGCCCTATGCTCCAATTTGGAACGACGGGAATAAATTTATTATACACTTTCCCACAAAGTCTTAAGTATTTTATGAAAATGCTTCCCTGCTCTAATTAAAGTTTAAATATTTTCAAAACACAATAACAACTTATCATGAGTCATCACATAAGACTTGTGCGATAGTGTAAAACAGCCTTAAATACGAACAAAATAGGTTAAAATCAAAAAATTATTTTTAGATTTTAGATTTTTTTGTTTTAAGAAACGAAATTGATAACTTTAGATAACTTTCTTTCCTTGTACTGCCTTTTCAAGACTGTCGAAAATATTTAACGGAAGTATTATTGGTTAAAATTGCATTGACCCATATTACACAGAGTAACAGAAAAAAGAAGAATTTAAAAAATTTAATTATTTTAATTTTCCTTTTCTTTTTCTAAAAATTAATACAAATTTTATAATCGCCATAAATTTTAGAATTTAACGGCGATACTTTTATAAATTTCCTGTACTCTTAAAGTTTCCTACGCCCACTTGTATATTTTATCTATGTGTAATTAAATTATGAAGTTGATGAAATTATTAAGATTAAAATTTATTTATTATAATAAGCATAAATTAAATTAAAGCTTTTTTTAAACAGGAAAGCTCATTTCCTCCAATTAGTTAAAATTTTTGTTTTGAAACATGTCTTAATTTAAGATTGAAATTATCTAAAAAAGAAATGTTTAAATAAATAATGCAAATGGATTTAATATTGTTGTTTGGGGTGTTACTTTCTCGTAAGTTGTGAAGTGAATCAGATTATTTGCTAAGAAAGGTTTTCGATTTGTTTGTGCATATTTTTGCATATACCAATATAATTTTGAAAATATATTGCTTAAAGTGGCAAAAAGGTTTTTCATAATATCATTGGTAACAGACCTTAACGGACTAACTACACTAAGGAACAAATTGAGTTTTAAGTACCATCATGTTAAGCGTGTCTAAAAATATTTGGTATCAAAGCAAAGGAATGCGTTTTCCTAGAAGCTGTTAAAAAAAAGATTTAAAACTTCTTCTGAAAAGATTAAAAAAACCGAGTAAAACCCGAATTAGGCTGGTTTGACAAGTGACCACCCTACAGGGAAGCGAACTGACACCAAAGTAGTCCCGTGATAGGTGTTTGGTGGTAGAGACCGGTTCTAGTTTTAGCACTTTCTATGAATAAGACCTATCACTTTTACATGGGGTTGTCATTGGAGGGAGTCAATTGACACCATTTGACCAGTCACACATCTATTTTCAATGGACGTGTTTACTAACAGTTACTACAATGCAGTCTTATTTCAATACAATGTAGTATTATTTCAAAAAATGGGCAGAAACTATTAAACCGATTTTAATGAAATTTAAAACATAGATAGATCCATATATATATATATGGACACATTAGTTATACAGTTTTTCAAAAATAGGTCCACAAGGGGAGGTATGGGGTAATTTCTGCCTCTCACAAACTTTTAAACCGATTTTAATGAAGTTTATAAACATAGATAAATCCATATTTATATGGACACGTAAGCATGATGTGTTTTCAAATACTGTGGTATACTTTCTTACTTGTTTTTTTTTTTTTTTTTTTTGCAAAAAACTAGAGAAATTTATCTAAGATTTTTACAGTGCCTAAATATGACCACTGTATGCAAAAAGTGAAAATTTTGAGTTGACTCTTTTTAGAGGAACCAGTACGATATGTTTGACTTATTATTAATTTAAAATACATTTTTAAAACTATTTCTATTAAAATTGCTTAACCCTGCGGCCACACGATCAAGTTGTTCTTGATAGTCTTTTACATATACTGCTTGTCAAAATGTACATAAATTGAAAGCTGTGACGTAGGCTGCACTCAATTTGTAAGCAATTTACTTCCAAGATATCAACAACAAAACAATTTATAAAGACAAACTTGTACTCAGCTGTCAAATTGAGAGTAATATTGCCAAACAAATGGAAAGGTGAAATTGAAAGCCATCTCGTGGTCAGTTTAAAAATTGTGAGTGTGTTAGTAAAAAACTGAGAGTGTATTGCAAATTGAAAGGAATTGAAAGGCAAAACTTGATCGTGTCGCCGCCAAGTAAGGTGTTATGATACTTGCTATTTTTTGTATTGGATTTTTTTAGGATTGACTGAATGAAACAACAAATGCGAGAAAGAACAAGAAATACAATTTGATAAACAAACCCTTTTTTCTGATTGACATTGCTCATGTTTATTTTTTTCTTTGACTAAAACAAAAAAAATGGTAAAAGCTTGGGCAGATGAAACTATTTTGTTTTTGATCAGTGAAATAAAGTAGGTGCCCTTCATATGGGATTTCAAATCATAAATTTTCAATTAAAGAAAATACCCCGATGTAATTCGTAGTATTTTACATTATTTGCATTAAATTTTATTGTTTATTGAAAAAAAAATTGTTTGTGATTCCAAAATAAAATGTAAACAAAAAAAAAAACAACACTGCACACGTTTTTTGCCCACAAAAACCCGTCAAAAAAGCTAAAACTCGCAAAAAAAGTTAAAACCCGCTACTTTCGATCAAAACTAAAAAAATTGGCAACAGTGCTAACAATTAATCTGGAAATGTCAATTTTAAGTTAAAAATTTTTGTATTTTTTTTTGACAGTCTTAGATTATTTATCGATAACACATGTATATTTGTTTGACATTTCAAGATTTTTTATGATATAATCATACTCTTTACACTTAGTCAGTTTTCCTATGCAAATATGTTTGCACTGTTCTCCAATATAGAAAAAATAGCAAGTATCATAACAGCTTTATCATTTAATATTTATTTACATTGAATATCAAATTAAAACGCCCATGCCTGGCTTAATTTCATGATATCAACCAATGTGAATGGCAAATTTTATTACAGAAGAAGAAAAAATAAATAAAAACTAAGAGTGAAGTAAAAAATTATAACTAAAATAAAATAGTTTGCTTTTATTATTTTTTGATAAAAATAAATTTGTTTATCTTCTTAATTAGTTTACTCAAAGTGAATTGACAATGTACAATGAATTGATATTATTAATTTTTGACTTTTAGCAATACGATAAAAAAAACGATACAGCAAATTTGTGTATTCATAAGTGCATAAACCAAAATCTTATATTTTTTTAAACGATAAGCCATACACCAGAGCTTGTGAACTGTACAACTATTTTTAATTTTTGGAAAGCTTATTTTCCGCACACATTTTCAAATACATACCAGCAGCATAAAAATTCGGCCCCCAATAAAAATCATCCATCGATTTCTCTTGTAATATTTGAAAGACTAACTGAGCTACCTAAATAAGAGCGGAAAGCGTCTGTTTTATGTCAAAACGTTTTATTTTCACACAATTTATACGAAACAAACCTTAAGAATGCAAATTGTTTTAATATTATTTTTTAGTAGATCTTCTTAACACCACCCGGCCGGAAAATCTTATTTGATAGATCGCTTGGTCGTTTTATTTTATTGAAAATGTATTGCCTATAGAATTTTCATGTTTGAAAAAACGCTTGCCGCTCTTGTTTAGGTAGCTCAGTCAAGAAAAAATTTGTCCTGTATTTAAAGAATTTCTAAACGGATGAAACAGATTTTAACCATAAATTGTGAACATTTTAAAATGTAATTTGTAATAATTGAAAGGCTCAAGAAAAAAAAATTGTCTTGTATTTAAAGAACTTTAACCATTAATTGTAAACATTTTTAAAATGTAAATTTTCATATTAATTCGAATGTGTATTTGGTACCTTTAGCACTACATAGTGAGCGAAACAGGTCGTTTCATTTTGAAACAGGCTGCGAAACAGGAAAAATGTACTATCATCTCTAATTTTGATAACAATTATCGTTAGTTTATCTGAACTAGCTCTCAAAAAAATCAAAACAAAATAAAATACAAAATAAAAATTGATGTTTAATAAAATAAAGTGATAATTATCAAATAATAATATTAATAAAACTATTAAATAATATATTTTTAACATTTAATTACTTTTTTATCTGTTTTAAATAAAATCACACTAACAACACAAAAAAAATGTCAAAATGAAACCAGAATGAATCGTATGAACAGCATGTTTGACAATCTAGTTTCAGAGAGCGAAACGAGTGGTTTTTGTCGTCGTATGAATAAGCATTAAATAGGTCTGCGCAAGAAGCCTGGTGGTCATTGTTTATGTTCTTTTTAGTTGTCAAAAGTTGTTTACATTTTGCTTACATGTGCATGATTATGTTTGTTTACGTTTATTGTTTTTTCCCACACATACGTTTATGGTATGCCACACATACACGTTTTTTCCTTTTGCTTTGTAAATGTGGTAGCAATAGTGCATTTACACCTACACCATAAACAGGTTATAAGTTGTTTATGATGGTAAACTAGTTTGAGAAACTTGTTTATCCATACAAATTATAAACACGTTTGTAACTAGCTTTTGAGATAAATTAGTTACAAACAACCAGTTTTTGTTAATGCAACACTGTTTTTCAAATTTTGTTCTGGCAATGCTATTGATATATGACATTTCCTCAAAAATAAAAAAAATCAAGTGAAAAAAAATTTACCCTTATCTGTAAAAAAAGCCAAAGCAATAGTAAGAAAAATAAAATAAACAAAGAAAATGTTTAAAAAAATTCCAAATTTATGAGAAATTTTAGTTTTTTTACATATTTTCTTTTAGATGGACAACGGAAATAAAAGTTTTGTTTATATGTCCGTATGTATGTGCATCAACGTTTTTTTTTATTATTGGGGCTAAGAACTTGTCAAAGATAAAGCTGGAGGTCCATAACACGCGTTTTCGCCTCCACGCAGCGCATGCTATTATAACCTTAGTGCCGGTTCACACAGGTCAAGTTTGACTCTTCAAGTCTTGATCTTTTAGGAGAGAAGGGAAAAGAGAATGCCATTTCCTTTCCCCTCTCTCCTAAAAACTCAAGACTTGACGAGTCAAACTTGACGTGTGTGAACCGGCACTTACTTGCGTTCTACGTTTCAAGTTACATGCAACGCTTTATACTCAGCAGCAGCACAAGTAAAAATAAAATTTAATTTGTTAAAATCAGCCGATTTGTTCGAACGCTGCTTGTGACGCTTACAAAAGTAGAAAGTAAACCTACTTTTCGCTTCAAGGCATCTACGCTTTTGTGCATGTAACTTACTACGTATAACTACACAGATTCTATTTTTTTGACAGCTGCGTATGCTGCGAAAAAGCGAGCAAAGCGTGGTGTGGACCTCCAGCTTAAACAACTTAACTGTCAAAAATGCTGATGTAAACGGTATAGTTTATGAAAGTAGTTTACGATCGTAAACTAGTTTGAAAATTACAAGTGTAAATGCGCTATAAGTTTTTGACAACTAAAAAGAAATTTTACACAAACAAAATACATGTCGTTTTTTGTTTTTGTTCAAGTAAGCAGACCTGATAGATGGGCCTTGCTTTTACTTTTCTCATTTTAAATTTTTGTGTGCACAAATATTTTTTAATTATGGCAAATATTTGTAAATTTTATTTGTCAAACTACGGGTTTGTTATTAATTTACAAAATATACGTATACTTGGAGTTGCCATATATAAAAAATATGTGAATATAATATGGCAATTTCAAATCTTAACCTTACAACAAAAGTTACCTTATTCTTCACTTTTAGATTAAAGGGAACTTGTGATAATTAAAAACTCATTATCTGTTCGATAACTTCCTAAATTTTGCTATCGTTAAGTCGTGAAAGTATAAAAGCTTTATAAATTGTAATTTGACTTAGAATTAAAATGAAGATTTATATAATAAATGTTACTCGCCATGAGAAATAAATTCCCAGATTCCATTTAGGTATAAATAAAATGATTCATATTTTTTAAATTTCTTTAAAAAATTATCTCAAATTTTCGCTTTGTCTAAAATAGAAATAATCTGATTAAATCGGTAACAAACCACAAGTGAATTACAGTTATTTTGTATAATTTTTTTTTTTCTAACAAAAAGTAAAACATTGTATTGGCTTAAACCCACCATGTGGTTTAACACCTCATTAACAATTATTAAGACACTTTTCGCTGCAGCATTACTAAAATACAATTAACCCAGAAAGCAAAACAGAAAAACAAAAATTAACAGAAGAGATAAACAAAATTGAATGAACAATAAAGTTAAATAAGTTTCATCAAAATGAAATTGTAACAAAATGATTTACATAGAAACAATCAAAAAAGCCTCGTGTAAGCCCCCACAGATGATCCAAATCCAAAAAATGAACAAAAAAAAAAAAAAAAAAAAAAAAAAAGAAACAAATCATAACAAAAACGTTGTCTCTTCTTAAAAATATAAAACATTCGTTGAATTGTATTCACTTGATGATACAATCAATTCACCTGCTGTGAATTATTGTGGTTTAATAAAAGTTTTGTATTCTGTACCTGTCTCTGTATATCTTTTAAATCTCATTATCATCATCATCATGAGATACTTCCAAGTGCATAGATACATTTAAAAAACTATCAATTTCATTTGATTGAATTATAAGTAAAAGATTCGATAAGAATTATCTCAACTTATGACTTTAACCACCACCACATTGGTTTTGAATAGATACTGACGATTTTAAACGTCTAGTTAATTAAATAAACGAGACTTTTTGTAAATCTCACACTTGAATTGTTTGTCACAGCGTTTTTTATATACCCTTCACCGCAGGCCAAATGGTATATATAAATTTGTCATTGCGTTTGTAATTTCTAGAATATTGATCTTAGACTCTACAAAGTATGGACTTTTTTTAAGCTGCATGAGAACTTTCGAAATCGAAAACTATGGTTTGACAGCTGAAAATGTTAAACTGTGTTGACATTTATGTTCAGTAAAGACGTGGTCGACACCTCGCGTTTTCGACGCCACGCATATCATGATTTTTATACCTTTCATGCGTTCTATGTTTCAAGTTACATGCAAAGATTTTTGTGCGGCATCAAGTAAAAATTAAATTTCATTTGTTAAAACCAGCTGATTTTTTCAAACGCTGCTTGTGACGCTGACAAAAGTAGAAAGTAAACCTACTTTTCGCATTCAACGCCTCAATGCAACCTACGACAGCGAAAATGCGTGTAACGCGTTGTGTGGACCTCCATCTTAAGGTTTGGCAAGCCATCATGAATCTTTTAACAATAAAACAATGCATCCAAACTGTTGAAGTTCATCGAGCACTTCCTCCATTTTACGAAGCTCATTTCTCGTATTTGGAGCAAAGACAATCCTCAAGCCGTTAAAAAATCACCATTACAAACATTAAAATTGGTTGTTTGATGCGGCTTACACGTTCTTTCGAAGTGAGCAAGGCGCTGCCGTTACGGTGAATGCTGAACGATATCGGGTCATGCTGACTGATTTATTTTCTAAAAATTAATCAGCTTAATATCAACGACATTTGCCATACAGCGCGCTAAACAATCGATTTATTGCAAAATCAATTTGGTTACAACTTTATTTCCAGTTAACTTGCACCCTTGTTCGTGGTACTTAACGCCTCTAGCTTACTTTTCATGAGTCAGCAACTCTTGAAGCATTGGAAGACAGTACTCAAGCCACCATTGACGTCATGCGGCCAGATTTAATGAAAAAAGGAATTGGATTGATCGAATGGACCACGTAACTCACAGACGCTTGGGAGAGATGCCGGCAACCATATTAAAAATTAAATACCATAAAATTATCTACCAGTTTATGAAAAAAATTTTATTCTAACAATATTTCTGTCCTGCTTTATTTTAAGTTCTCATGCAGCTAAAAAAAACACCCTTTATATATATTCTGGGTCCTTATGAGGGGCGAAGATGATTTAACGATCTGTCTGTAAAAATGCGTTTTTCAAAGCCCTCAGATATGATGAGGACTTGATTGGTATATATTTATATCACATAAGCTCCGCTAAATTTTGCTATTGAATTCTACCATGATCGGACCACAAATGGCTGAGATATAAGCAAAAACAAAGACAGACTCTTACGTTTCCCACACATCCCTTGTTGTTGTTTTTTATATCTGGTGAACGCCGCGAGCCAAAGTTTCCAAAATATCTAAAAGCATCTTCGTTATCAATATAAAACTTTTGACAAAACTTGGGCGGTATTGGAGAAGTGGACGTGTCATGCAATAGATTTATTTATACGTAAAGAAAAATTGTCCAAATTTGGTACACAAAGTTATCAATACACACCTTCTCTAAAAAAATGGGCGGGATTGGTAAAGACACTATAGATTTATATAAATATTTATAAGCATCCGACAAAATATGGGCGGAATTGTAGAATTAGGCGTGTGCGTGGGCCATCTCGTACAAGGACATTATATATTTCTGTATAACTGGAGAGCGACAAGACGTACAGTATTGGAAAAGTGGGCGTGGCACAAAATAAATTTTGTTGGAACTAAAAAAAGGTCTTTATATAATTTTCTGTTTTTAACGCACTATGGTGAAGGGTTTATAAGATTCGGCATAGCCGAATATAAAGCACTCTTAGTTGTTTTTTTTTTTCTTAATGCCTGCTAATGATGAACATTGAGGTTTTGGCGACAGCAGCTGCGAAAAATTTACATTATTTTAAGTGAAAAATAATATTGATTGATTTATGATTATGAAAGTGTAGCAGAAAAAAATTTTTATAAATAAACTGTCAGTTTAAGCTTAAAGCTTTGACAAGTTAATAAATCAATACTCTCCACTTGGTGAAATCATAAAAAAACCACAATTACAGCAAGCCACAAAACAATTATCGTATTTTGTTTAAATCAAAATGAACGAATGATTTAATTACAAAATTTAATAAAATTTCAATTAAGTCTTTTGAAGAAGATTAATGAAAAAATACCAGGAATTTATATGACTTTTTGTATGAGAACATTGAGGCGTTATTCGCAAACTATCACTCAAAACTTATCTCACGTTACATAACGCCGGTCGCATGTAGAATGGGCCTAACTCACATAACTGCAACTTTACAAAAGAAAGTTAAAACATAATAGAAAGGGGGGTGCTTGAATACTATGGTAGATAAGGCCATGATGGCTTTATCTCTCATTCAATAGGGAGATAAAGCCTTTTTTGTTTTATTTTTTTCATTTGAATGGGAGATAAAGCCATCATGGCCTTAGCTCACATTAGCAATATTAGAAAATGGCTTTATCTCTCATTTCAGTTCCGGAGACACTTAAGTTAAGTATTGAAATCTGGCTTCGCATACTAAAGTTTTTCTGCGTGGTGGCCTGCGACCGTACTTAGGGGTTTTTTCCTCCAGTAGGTCGCAGCAGGTGGCTTTGCTGAATAACGTTTTCCTGCGTGCGTCACAAGAATAGAAAAATGTTTTTCGATGATAACTAAGGATTTTCCCTTTTACAAAATGTTAACACCATGCATAACAATATTCTGAAAAAATATGGCTTTATCTCTCATTTGCGAAAAAAATATGGCTATATATCAAATTTCGCAAAATTTTAAATATGACCTTACCTCTCAATGATTGGACAATAAGGCCATTATGGCTTCATCTCCCATTCATTTGAGCAATAATGCCATCATGGCCTTATCTACCATGGTTTTAAAGCCATTGCTTTTGGCCTTGTTCCATAAAATTTTTATGTGGAATGTATTGACATTAGTGCTGGGAAACTATCGATAGACTATAGATATTATCGATAGTCTTAAAATATCGAAAATATCGATAGGAAAAATATAAATATCGATATTTTTATCATTTAAAATACAGATATGAAGACATCTAACAGCAGCTATACACACACTGTATTTTGCCGCAAATTTTTACTTGCTATTATTAATTCGCGCTGAATTACAGCAATGAATACGAACAACAAGAATGGCAAGTGGTATGGATTGCTTAGCAGTGCTTTTTACTGCTAATTAAAGGCCTTTAAGTCGAAATTTGTACATGTTTATATAGAGACTGAAATGTCAAATATTCTTGTAATGTTGATAAAAAAAAATGCAAATCCAAATGCAATTGCAAGCATAGGACAAAACAATGAACGACTATTAGAGGATAAGTCCGCTAGATTGATTACCTTTTTGGGTTTTAATATTGAGAAAATTTTTTCAAGTTGCAATGGAGGATCTTATAGTCCCTGTTACTTCGGTTCCTTTAGAAAGGTACTTATCAGTTTTAAAAAACTGCCATCTAAAATAACGTGCGTATAAACATATGTACGTCTCATACATTCAATAAAGTGATAAAAAACTAGTTAAAGTTTTCATGCACAAGTACAAACATTCAGTCGATAGTAATATCGATATATCGATAGTGAAATCTGAACTATCGATAGTAGAAAATATCGATAGTAACCCAGCACTAATTGACATACAGAGTACAATTCCGTTCGAAATTGAAGAAAATATAGTTTTTTTATTGATGATCAGATGCAGAAAATTCCCGTTTGGTTCATGAAAACAAACATGGTTTCATTCCGAATATTTTTTCGTCATTTTCTGAAGCACCGAAATACGGAATGAATTTTGTTTCTGTTTCATGGCTGATTATTTCCTTTTGGCCTCAACATTGCGTTCAATTATCTTTTATCTGCTGCAGATGGTCTCAGTTCATTCCGCGATTTGTTTAGCTTTTGCGCTTTTACAATATGGCGCAGAAGTTGTCACACGATGTTTTTTGACTGTAATGTTTTTTTAATAGATGAAAAACTTTAGTTTTGCTTTAGTATTGTGTTACTTGGATCTAAAAAAAAGTATATCGGCGAAATGACAGCCGCCAGAATTGTTGAGCATACGGGCCCGATTTATGGAATTTTCCATCATTCTTGCCGGAACATCCGGTGATAGGTTCCCGCACTCCTGACAGATATTCTCTTAAAAGGTTTAAGAGTCTGAGGCTTGTTGACATAGACACGTGACTTTAAGGCCGGGCTTTTGAGATGTGGATTAAGTTTAAACCTAGTTTAACGTAGTCTGAAACTCGGAACTTTCCGGCCAAGACCAACATTTTAGGCAACACTAAGCTGTTCCGTCAAAATCTTGTTTTCAGATTAACTAACCCTAGTTTAACTGAGATCTCAAAAACCCAGCCTAAGAAACCCCACAAAAAATCTTTAAGCTTTAATTTAAGTCTTCATTTGCGCCGCTCATTTTGGTAATTGTGCAATTTAGGTAGCAGAACGTTTCCACAGTGTCTATGGTGTTGTTGTTGTTCGGAGTAAGACCACACGCAAAGAAAAAACATGGTTGTGGTAAACATATTCTAAGAGCAACATATTATGATAAGATTCATGATTGTGGTCATGATATTAAGATTATTATTGCATCATATTATGACTTAATATCCGCGTACTATTACATCATAACATTTCTTCCTTAATCATATTATTATTTTGTTAATCATACTAAGTTAGAAAGTAATCAAATTATTGTCATGTTAATCATTAAGAACTAATCATATTATTGTCATGCTAATCAAAATAAAGTAAGAAATTAATCATATAATGATACAGCACCTTTCATAACTGTCATAAAAATACAAAATAAATTTAAATTTTTGCATCGATTTTTTATTTTGTGGCTTTTTACAATTTTTCTTAATGTTAATTAAATAGCGGAGTTCAATATAAGGCTTGCAAAATAAGCAAATGCAATTTCTGTGGTATTCATGGGTAACCGTGTATATCCATTTTGCCGATTTTGAGATGTTGATGCCATATTGCTCTTTATATGTTTCTAATAATTGTTGAGAAAAGATTGATCAATTCCGATTTTTCAACGTTAGGACAAAGTTTAAAAAGTGCAATACCTAACCCATTGTTTGATCTAGAATGGGTTTTCGGCTTTCCTAGAAAATATGTTTTAATACATACGCTTGGATTTTAAAAAAAAACTACGATATATTGCATTTGCACTATTACATCACTAATACTGAATGTACTCCGCTAATATTTTAGATTTTTTAATTTTTTAAACTTATTTTTTTACGGGAAACTTTAAATTGTTTAACCGCTCACATCTAAAACAAACGACACAACTAACT
This sequence comes from Pollenia angustigena, assembly GCA_930367215.1. Taxonomy (NCBI): domain Eukaryota; kingdom Metazoa; phylum Arthropoda; class Insecta; order Diptera; family Polleniidae; genus Pollenia; species Pollenia angustigena. Next base: position 18,450,718 of record OV884056.1, read on the forward strand.
GAATCAAAATTATTTTACAAATGGCGCTAACATAATATTATTAGAGTAAGAATAGTTTGATTGCATCTTAAACATAATATGATAAATGTATAGAAAGTAAACATGTTATGGCTATTAAATATCATGATATGGTTATCATAATTTAGTTATCATAATTTAGTTGTTAGAAAAATAATTCACCCCTACGTGAATAATTTTTCCCTCGTAATTTTTACCCTTTTCACATATTTGCGATCATGAACAACTCCCATGAAAAAATGTAATTCAAAGGAGAATAATAACGTGAAAAAATGTTCACGGGAAAAAAATTCCCCTTATCGTGAAAAATTTGTTCCCTCGTAATTTGTTCACATTTCCCTTAGATTTTCTCACTTTATTTTTGCTAGGGAACAGAACATGTGTAAAGTAGCTCCTCCTATAAATCGAATATAAATTAATAAAGTTAATAAGGCACAAACCGATATATTGCTCAACAAAATGCAAAACAACAGGTCGATTGCCTGCGGATTTTTGAAACTTTCAATTGACTTGGTGGCAGATTTTTGGAAAATATTTTACTACATAAAATTTAAAATGTGCAAAAAACTAACGTTGTTATCAAACTATCCCTCCAATACTAAATATTTTGCTTTATTATTTTAACTTTTCTTGCAAATATATACTTGTATATTTTTGAACAAAAATTTCATTGATTTTTAATTTTTTTAATCTTCTTTTTTTTACATTCACTGGAACTGATAGCGTGGAAAATTTTTCACATGAGATTAACGATTGCTTTTCTCCCTTCGAAGGGAATGAAAATTTCATGGGAACAAAAATTCCACTTGTTATTCACGATAGGGGTGATTATTTTTCGGTCAACAATATTCAAATTTATAATTGCGATAAACATTGATATGTTTACAGTAACTTTAATATAGTTGATATTTAATAAAAATAACAATTATTTATGTACGAAAACAATATATTGTTACATTAAACATAGCGTTGTTGCCGTAACCATGCTCAACCATATTTTTTCTCTGCGTGCAGTTAAGGCGATGGTGTTAATTCACATTAGTTTTGTTTTGAGAAAATTGACGCGTGGGCTAACTTAAAGGAAATTTGAACGTAGCGCCTGTATTTTACCCTGCATATGTTGGAAACTATTCCATAATCTCCCTTATAGTCTGAGTTCATACGGCTCATGTCTTATTGACAAGATTCTTCCTTTTTCTTCTTTGAACTTGAATTGGCGTTCAAATGATTCATGTCATGTTGACGACATGTGCATCGAATGAAAAAGCAAAACGTAAAGACAGTACATGCATCTGTGTACTCGTTTCTTTTCCCCTCGACCCTCTCGCCAATAAAGTAGCAATCATGTCAATAAGACAAGAGCCGTATGAACACAGACATAATAGCTCAAAAAAAGAAGTGGAATTTTAGCTGCCGTATTCATAAATAATTTGAATGGTTTTTATATGTACAGTCAGCGTCAAAAGAAAGTGTACACCGATCAGTTCCACATTTATAAGTCCGTAGATGTTAAAAGGGGGAGAGTACAAAAAATCTGTTTTTATGTTTATGAAGTGTATTCAGTACTTGTTTATTTTAATAAAAAAAAATTTGTCATTTATTTCTTCTTCATGTTCAAATTAACATTAATCTCAGAAAACGCCTTATTTTACGCGTCAAAAAAAAGTGTACAATCTCATATTATTTCCATGTTCCTGCGTCATAAAGGTAATTTGACCCCTAGTTTTTTGTTTTTTTCTTCTTAAAATCATATTACGGATGTTTAATTATCTTATCTATCTATACTGATCAATTAAAACTCAAGTTAACTTTAGTTTGTAAATAATAGTCAACATGGGTAAGCATACTACAGTAGAAACTCGTAATTTAGTGGTAAAATTGGCATCTGAAGGCAAATCTTTGAGAGAAATTGGCAGTACTATTGGCAGATGTCATTATAATATGAAAAAAAATATAAGGTAAGTACAAAAATGTGAAAAATGTTAAAGAACTTCCACCCTCTAGCAGACCTAAAACTTTGTCCGACGTGGAGAAGAGGACAAAAGTGCGAAGAGTAAAGGCTAATCCCTGGCGCAGTACAGTAAAAATAGCAGAGGAGCGAGCAGTAACATTAGGAGCAAGTGTTAACGGCAGTACTGTTCGCTAAGCACTACATGATCATGGGATATATCGTAGTGATCCCAGAAAAAGCCACTTGTATCTGTAAAATTCCAAAAAATCGTCTGGAATATGCGAAAAAGCATAAAAACCAAGGTAAATAAATATTTTTTGGCCCATAAAGAAAAAATATTTTTGTTGTGTTGCTTTTTCGCATATTCCAGACGATTTTTTTGGTTTTTACAGATACAAGGGAACACTACGATATATCCCATGTTTATGTAGTGCTTAGCGAACAGTACTGCCGTTAATGCTCCTAATGTTATTGCTCGCTCCTCCGCTATTTTGACTGTACTGCGCCAGGGATTAGCCTTTACTCTTCGCACTTTTGTCCTCTTCTACACGTCGGACAAAGTTTTAGGTCTGCTAGAGGGTGGAAGTTCTTTAACATTTTTCACATTTTTGTACTTACCTTATAATTTTTTTCATATTATAATGACATCTGCCAATAGTACTGCCAATTTCTCTCAAAGATTTGCCTTCAGATGCCAATTTTACCACTAAATTACGAGTTTCTACTGTAGTCTGCTTACTCATGTTAACTATTATTTACAAACTAAAGTTAACATGACTTTTAATTGATCAGTATAGATAGAAAAGATAATTAAACATCCGTAATATGATTGTAAGAAGAAAAAAACAAAAAACTAGTGGTCAAATTACCTTTACGACGCAGGAACATGGAAATAATATGAGATTATACACTTTTTTTTGACGCGTAAAATAAGGCGTTTTCTGAGATTAATGTTAATTTGAACATGAAGAAGAAATAAATGACAAATTTTTTTTATTAAAATAAACAAGTACTGAATACACTTCATAAACATAAAAACAGATTTTTTGTACTCTCCCCCTTTTAACATCTACGGACTTATAAATGTGGAACTGATCGGTGTACACTTTCTTTTGACGCTGACTGTATGTATTTTAAGAAAAATTTGTATGAACATTTTGCCTTAAAACACATTTCAAATTTATTTTATTTTTTATAAATACGGCAGGCAGTAGAATTTGTACAATTTCTAAACAGTTGAAATTGTCTCTCTTTTTTTGTTTTATTTCCTTTTTAAACAAATAATCTGCTGCTTAAGCGCTTAATTTGTCATCAGCTTAATTCATTTTAAGCTATAGATAGATAATTAAGCGAATACATATGTATCATTACAAATTATACCATTGCAAATATCGTAGTTGCCCACCGCTGCTATAACGACAACATCTTCTTACAAAATTTACATTCACTGTAAATTGGAATTGCGATCGCCGGAAATTTAAACAATTTCTGATCTCTCGTTTCAGTATTTGTACTATAACTTCAGTTACCTATTCTTTTATATTCCAAAATATATTTGTGGTGTCCTAAAGACACACCACTTTCAGACTAATTTAAATATTTTCTTATATGATTTCGAAATTATTACGTTAATTTAGAAACTTTTTTAAATTTTATGTTTTGTATTTCATTTTTTGCAGAATTTTTAACATCACATCGGAAGGAAGAAAAAAAACTGGTTTATGAATTTGGAATAGTAAAGAAACTGCAATTATCTTCTTCATACAGTGATGGCTTGGCTTACGTCGTTTTCAAAGAAATGTGGACAGATGACGCTTATTACCCTAAATCCCCACCCAACAGTGACTTTTTCGAGATGCATTGTTTGTTGACCTACCCATTCATCCAAAAATAGGCTTTATTGCTAAAAATTATTTGTAGATGAAAATAAAGCTCTGTTTAAAATTTTTATTATTTGTGTTTGTTGTTGAACGCTATATCTATCCATTGGGTTTGACAAAATAGACCGAATAAATGACAGCCAATATGGCCGCTATCGCTGTCAAAGTTTAAAAGTCTCTACTGCAACCCCTATATTTAACAATATTTAAACAATACATATTTTTAACAAAACTAAATTTTAATAAAAACAAAACTTTTAATAAAAAAAAAAAAAAAAAAAATAAAAAAGAAATACAAATTAATTTTTGGCTAACAAAATGGTAAGTAGAAAGAAGATCAATAAAAATAAATAAAGAACATAAATACTTGAGGCATTGTTAATACAACAGAAGTTTGATATGTCAGGCCCTATTTTCTTAAAAAAAAAAACATTTCTTGAAATATGCGTGGTAGTGGACGAAAATTTTTTTTTCAAATGTAAGTTCAAAACATGAAAAATTTATAAATAGCTTTCATTGTTTTGAAGTTATTAGATCACACATAAATAACTTGCACTAAAGCAAAAACCTACCTGCTACACAATTCTGTTTCGCCTGGTAGTGAGATAAATTTTGAGCAAATTTTAAAGCCAAATTTAGTAGTTTTAACGTTTGTGAAGAATTTTAAGTATTAAGACCCAAAACTCATTTAATATTAAGGCCTGTTCGGAAATGCATCACTGCGCTGCATCTGATGCGCAGCGATTTCGTAAAAGCATCATGAATGTCAGCTGTTCGAAAATACATGACAAAAGCAGATAATGCGCAAACAAATCTAAGCCATGTATCACACAAAAATGGGCTGATACAAATTGTTTTTTAAAAAACCGGGCCGCAAAAACGGATTGGCATCAGCTGATTTGCAGGAGCATTGCAAACTAATCACCCCTATTATCAAAGTCGACACTACGACGACATCAGCAACAATTGTATTATCTTAGTATTTATTAACAACAATCGATTACTATTGACATTCACTTTGTATTTTCTACGGTGCTTTTAAGTCGACTTCGAGTAGAATTGACTCCGTTTAAGCCTACAGAAAATTTTGCAAATTCTAAACACTTTTTGGACACAAGTTTTATTATTAATGGTTTCAATCAGCTCACTAAAGTTTACCAAACACTTATATTTTATATAAATACATGCCCACTATGAAGTATCGCTTGAATAATTTAAGCTGTCCGGATGAATACTTCACTTTTAGTTTTTCTTTTTTTATTTTTTTTGCTTTAGGTTTCCAAAAATAAACTTTTTTCATTTAAAATATTTTTATTAAACTTATTTTAATATAAAACAAACATTAAACGTAAGAAAATAAATAATAATAATAAATAATCTCATCTGTAGATTATTTTTTGTCAAATGTTCGATAAACAGTCGACTTCGACCCAACATCCTTTGAAAATTTTAAATTAGCGTCGAAGTCATCTAGACGTCGACTTGATGCGACAACAACTAAAAATTTATGTCGCCTTACGACTTACATATAGTCACCTTAAATGCAAACGGACGTAACTGCACTTTAATTAATTTTCAGGAGAACCAAAAAACATTAAAAACCGTCAGTTTGATAAAACGAACCACAATTAGTTAAAAACACCATTTTGAATTTTTGTGTAGTTACGTGCGTTTGCATTCAGGGTGACGATTTATAATATAGGTAAATTACAGATGCGCATCAGTTACAGCGCAGTGATGCATTTCCGAACTGGCACTTTCATAGATTTTCTTAAAAATCAGCATACATGCTTAACCCATTTAAAACCAAACAAAAACTACCGGACAATAAATAAAATATTCAGCCTTATTCCAGTTGTCGTAATCGCTCAAGTCGTTTTTTGTAAGAGATTAAAGTAACACACAACCAGTGTTCTTTAATCTCTTACAAAAAACGACTTGATCGATTAAGACAACGACAACCGGAAGGAGGCTGATTGTTTATTTTATTATTAAATTCATTACATATAAACAAAAAAATTTTTTTTTTGGAAATTAAAGAGGTGTACCCAAATTGGCACAGCGGGTGTAAATGGGTTAAATATTTATAAAGGAGCATGTCGAGTATTTATAAGTCAACCTACTGTACATGGCATGCCCATTTTTTATAGAGAAAATAAGCAGTTTTTATTAAAAAGCTTATTTTTAAATAGTGGGCGTGGCAGTGAGTCGAAAAAAAATCTTTTCAAAAGAAACTTCAAATCGAACCCAATCAGACCCATTTATAATTTTTCCAAAAACTACAATAGTTTTCGAGTTATTGCAGTTGGAAATAAATTCTTAAGCGACAAATACGTGCTTAATGATTCTGTTCTCCTGGTAGCCAGACAAAATGTTTTTAGCAAATTTTCTTAAATTTTTTTTTTTTAATTTTACATGGTGTCGTAAAAGTTTTTAAAACATCGAGCTGTATTTTCGGTAACAGTGCAAGTGCTTAAATGAAAATTGGTATACTCCTAGGGCAGGGCTTCACCTATTTATGTATAAAAAATGTCTTATGCCACACCCCTTTTTTCTCTTGGAAAAAGGGGCGAAATTCCTAAATGGTTAAACTTTATATAAAAGGTGTGGCAGTGGGCGGAAAGAAATTGAGCCTAACTAAAGTCCAAGTGTAATTCTATCTAAAGCTTTTTAAATTAAATAAATAACTATTTTAGATTAAAAGTTATTAGGGTTCGAAGTGAATTTGTTTGTTGTACTCGTTAAGTATTTTTGGCACCAAAAAAATTTTATTTAACTCTTAAAATTTTCAATGAGTACCAGGCGAAGAGAATCTCTTAGTAGGTGTTTTTTTCTTAACAATTTTTTTCTAAATGCTATAACTCGAGAACTATTCAAGATATCAATACAATTTAAAATGTGTTGGAAATGGTTGGAGTATAACTTTATGTTAGCAATGCTATTTCACTGCCACGCCCCTAACACCTTAAAAAATAAGGTTTTTGTAGTTTTTAGCGCCTATTTCTAAATAAAATAGCTGGTAAACGAAGAAAATGTTTCTTCCAACCGTACCTAAACAAGAGCGGAAGGCGGAACGTATTCTAACCAGTGATGCCAACTTTTTGAGAGTAAAAAGCGCTTTCAAATTAAAAAAAGCACTATTTTGAACAAAAAAAAGCGTAAAAAAGCACTAAGCCATTTTTACAATTTAATTAAACACAAAACAAGTTGCATTCGGCTGTGGCGAATATCATATACCTCCAAAATTTAAAAAAAAGGCGAAGGCGTTGATAGGTGACCATTTTCATTTAAAATTAAATAATAATTATAGAAACTGGGAATTATTTCCTTCCGAAGGTTTACTTTATATTATATTCAACATTTTCCATTTTTCGAATTTATTCTATGAGCTAAATTTCAGTTATGTATTTTATAAAACTTTTTTGTAGTCCTTCCTTCAATTTTTCAGAAATTACTTTATACACTACCAGACTATTATATTGTATTTTCTTTTTACATTTTACCTTAGCCTTCCTTTGGAAAGCAATGAGATATATTGAATGTACAGAAAAATTTACAATTATTAGACACCAGCAGAATGTAATGCATTTTCTGGCCCGCTACGGCCTTCGTCAGCATTCTTTGTGTCTCACAGGATAGTGTTACTATATAAACATTTTTAAATGTATTATTAGTATTTTCTTCAATAAAAATTATATCATCCAAATCATTTCGATCATCATCAGCTGAGTATGAATTGTCCATAAAACAGTTTTAAAGTAAAGTGGGGCTCGTTTTTCGTAGCTCGAAAAAATTTGACCTGTTGCAATTACCGAAAATTTGCAATGACCGACCATTGTTTATAAAACTCCACCGACAGTTCGAATGTTTAAGGAGAAATATCTGTATGATGTTATTATTATCTAAAGCTAAGATCCCATTATTGGCGCAAATAGCACAATCTGTGACGATTTTTATCGTGCTATATCGGCGCACATTTAAAAACATTGAACAATTTATTCTTGAGTGGTCCCATTATCGTCGCACATTTTGACAATTTTTTTCGGTTCATATCGGCCAAAAATCAATTGCGACAATAATCGGTACAATGCGGTCACACTATCGTGCTATTTGGGCAAATTAAATCATATGTTTTTGTTCATTTGCTTGTTGGCAAATATAATTTTACTTTAGAAATTCCCCGTCTGAATATTCCATTATGTTTCCTAACAATTTTAAATAATATATTAATATACATCTATATAAATAAAAATCAATGTTGTTCGTTGGTAATTGCATCAGTTGAGAACGGCTGGACCGATTTGGACAGTTTTTTTTTTCTAATGATCGTCATGGTCCAACTTAGGTTTTTACGGAAAGAAAATTTTGCCACGCCCACTTTTTTCGATTTACCTAAAATCAGAAAACGGCTCCATCGATTTGACTAATTTTTCTTTCAAATGTTCGTATCAATGCATTTTAAGTTTCCATCGAAAGAAAAATTTACCACGCCTACTTTTACGCCCACTTTTTCTTTTAAGCACATAACTTGAGGATGGCTTGACCGATTTGGACGATTTTTTCTTTAACGTGATCGCCATGGTCCAACTTAGGTTTACACGGAAAGAAAATTGTTCCCCGCCCACTTTCACGCCCACTTTTTTCGATTTACCTAAAATCAGAAAACGGCTCCATCGATTTGACAAATTTTTCTTTCAAATGTTCGTATCAATGCATTTTAAGTTTCCATCGAAAATAAAATTTACCACGCCTACTTTTACGCCCACTTTTTCTATTAAGCACATAACTTGAGGATGGCTTGACCGATTTGGACGATTTTTTCTTTAACGTGATCGCCATGGTCCAACTTAGGTTTACACGGAAAGAAAATTGTTCCCCGCCCACTTTCACGCCCACTTTTTTCGATTTACCTAAAATCAGAAAACGGCTCCATCGATTTGACTAATTTTTCTTTCAAATGTTCGTATCAATGCATTTTAAGTTTCCATCGAAAGAAAAATTTACCACGCCTACTTTAACGCCCACTTTTTCTATTAAGCACATAACTTGAGGATGGCTTGACCGATTTGGACGATTTTTTCTTTAACGTGATCGCCATGGTCCAACTTAGGTTTACACGGAAAGAAAATTGTTCCCCGCCCACTTTTTTCGATTTACCTAAAATCAGAAAACGGCTCCATCGATTTGACTAATCTTTCTTTCAAATGTTAGTAGTAATCCATTTTAAGTTTTCATCGAAAAAAAAATTTGCCACGCCTGCTTTTACGCCCACTTTTTTCGTTTTATCTAAAATCGGAAAACAGTTGCACCGATTTGGCTAATTTCTCTTTCAAATATTCGCAGCAATCCAATTTAAGTTTTCTGTAAGTTTAAGAAAATGCTTATGATATTTAAATTTTTTAATTTAACAGTTGGACTTTCTTTTTAATTTTAAATTTATATGCAAACCAATGAAAATCCAACATGCAACATATCGAAGAACAGTTCGATGGCCAAAGTTTTGCAGCAAAGCAAACTGATCGTTTGGGATGAATGTACAATGGCGCATAAAAAATCTTTGGAGGCATTAGACAAAACGTTGCAAGATTTACGAAACAATCAAAGCCGATTTGGAGGTGCGATGATTCTGAAGTCGTCTGCTTTGTGGAAATACGTCAGGAAACTCAAACTGACTCTGAACATGCGTGTCGAGCTGCAGAACGATCAATCTCGAGACGTATTTTCCAAACAATTGCTGGACATAGGAAACGGCAAAATCCCGGTGGATATTTCGACCGGCTGTATTCAATTTCCCGTCGATTTCTGCCAGTTCACCGAATCAAAGTCCGAACTCATCCGAAAGGTGTTTCCAAACATTACACAAAATTACAGAAATCATGATTGGTTGAGCGAACGTGCTATATTGGCTGCGAAAAACGTTGATGTCGACGAATTGAATTTTAAGATTCAAAGTGAAATCGCTGGCGAATTGAAGATGTACAAATCGGTGGATTCCGTTTCTTCTCAGAACGATGTCGTCAACTATCCAATCGAATTTTTGAACTCCCTGGAATTACCCGGATTACCGCCTCATATTCTCCGACTAAAAGTTGGATCGGTATTCATAATGTTACGAAATATAAACCAACCACGTCTTTGTAATGGCACCCGACTTACGATAAAAAAGTTGATGAATAACTTCATCGAAGCAACAATACTTAAAGGAAAGTACAAAGGAGAAAATGTTTTGATACCTCGGATCCCAATGATTCCAACCGACATGCCATTCGATTTTAAGCGCTTGCAGTTTCCAGTAATGCTTGCATATGCAATGACAATCAACAAATCTCAAGGGCAGTCATTGCGTGTTTGCGGCATTAACCTTGAGAATCCATGCTTCTCGCATGGTCAATTATATGTCGCCTGTTCCCGCGTCGGAAGTCCATTAGCATTATTTGTTTACGCACCAGACAACCAAACAAAAAATGTCGTATATCACAAAGCATTGCAATGAACATATCCTTGCAAAGCAATCGAATAAGTTTTACTTTTTTTTTTACTGGTTACCTGAATATTGATCTATCAATTAAAATGTAAAAAGAATATTATAAGATTCACAGCACATACATATGTATTTTCAAATCAAATGTAAATCAAACATACCCCAAATCTACACAGAAAAAACTGAAAATCGATTTCAGTAAAGAAATTCGCACAATCAAACAAATTTTTGTTTAATTTAGGTCCTATGAAGAAATTCGTAAATTCAGTAAAACATTTTCCAATATTTTATCCAAAAAATTTTTTGTAAATATAAATATTTACCAAAACAAGTATATTTAATTTTTACGAATTATAATGCACAAGCAGCAAGCATATTTTAATTTCCAACAATGATGCATTGAAAATGATCAATTACTGCTAAAAACAAAATATTTATAGATAGTAAAGAACAATTTAAAACAACAGTTTATTTGAAAATATTTTGTGGATAATTTTTTCTGTGTATATGAATAAAATTTTAATATAAAAATACTTTTTTCCTTTTTTTAACGGATTTTAAAAATCGAACACAAAAATTTTTTCTAATTTGGACAGGACAACGTCTGTCGGGTCAGCTAGTACGTAAATATAATAAAAAATGTATTCAATTTTATTCAAACTTACTGCACTTGTTTTTTTTTTGTAATTATGTGCGTTTGAGTACTTTTACAGTAAAATGCAGTAAATGAGTAAACTGAAAAATTTGCTCTCACAAAAAGCTGTTGTCCAAAAAAGTACGCGAACGAAAAATTTGTAAAAATTCGTAAAATAATAGCAACATCTGATGGAAAATAATTGAAGTGTTGAAAAAAATTGAAAAAAATTGACACTTTTGACTACTTAACTCGTTTTCTTATCGGTACTCGATTAAATACTTTTTATAACACGAACATTTTTGGAAAATACAAACAAATTATTTTATGTAATCTTTCATATTTGTTTGTTTTTTATTTGATTTGATTTTACTAATTTGTAGCGGGCTAATTTATTTAAAAGAACATGAATAATTTTTTTGCTATTGATTACTTAAGTGCCCAAATACTTCACACTTTTACAACTCTAAAAAATGAACATAAAAAAAAATTTTCAAAAGTTTGTATTTAGCCAAATGCTACACAAATAAGTTTAATTAATCAATATTTATTCACTTTTTGTTTTGGTTTAATTTTTATTTCAACTTTTCTTTTATTTAACAATTTTTTCACAATTTGTATGCTTTTTATTTGTTACTTTTGTTTGTTTACCTTATGAAACATACATACATATGTTTTTTTGATTTACAAAATTTTACTGCAAAAATTTCTGCAGTAAAAATTTGTAAATACTCAGACAAGAGCTGTCACTTTTCGCTCTCAATTTATGTTCTCATTTACTGCATTTTGTGTACTCGAACGCAATTTCGTAAAATGCAGTAAAGTTTAGTAAAAACTTTTGTGTTCTCGAACGCAACTATTGTTGTTTTGTAAAAAGATGTTTATAAACCAGGAATGGCAAGATCGATATAGTTGAAATGTTTTTGTTTAAGGTATGTAATTGTTTTCTTTCATTTAACAGTACAAATGTACTTTTCAACGTTTAAATACATAAATAGCAGATAAAACAAATGTATTTTGGGTACATTTAAGCTCAAAAAAGTAAAATTTTAGTAGGCAGTTGGTGCAATTTAAAAATTTCGTTTTGCCATCCCTTGTATCGGCGCTGATTGGCGACTGTGATCGGCGCACACGTGGCCGATGAAAATCGGTACATATTAAACAATTTGATTGCTCCACCATGTGCAAAAGATTGTTCACATTATCGGCGCATCAATGTTAATTTTGATTGTCCACAGTCAGCACAATTTCGGCACAGATGGTCGCATACTAAAAAATGCTGACCGTTCACACTATCGGCCCATTAAATACGACAAAAATTGGTACATTGCGCCGATAGTGGGACCTTAGCTTTAAACTGTGACGATTTGTTATTAATTATGGTTTTAGGCGACTAAACTGTTTTCCGTAGTAGGGTTTATATGGGGCCTAGGGTAAATTATGGACCGATCATCACGAACTTTCACAGCGTCATTTCTAGTCCTTTAAAACTGTGACGTACCAATTTCTGTTATGATAGCAATATTAATTATGGTTTTAGGTGTACTAAACTGTTTTCCGGGAGTAGGTTACGAAATTTCACAGTATCATTTATAGTCCTATAAAACTGTGACGAGCCAAAATTTGTTATGATTGCATTATTTTTTACGGTTTTAGGCATACTAAACTGTTTTCCGGTAGTAGGGTTTATATTGGGCCTAAGGTAAATTATGGACTGATCGCCACGAAATTTCACAGTGTTATTTCCAGTCCTAAAAAACTGTGACGTACCAAATTTTGTTACGCTAGCGTTATTTTTTACGGTTTTAGGCGTACTAAACTGTTTTCCGGGAGCAGTGTTTATATGGGGCTTAGGGTAAATTATGGACGGATCTTCACGAAATTTCACAGCGTCATTTCTATAAAAATAAAACAAATTTTTGCAAAATCTTATCTCATTCCGTGCCTTGTTCCAGCATTTATGTTATTTTTTGTAACAAAATTATCACTTTTTTTAGGTGGTGGTTCCACATTTTGATTCATAGCTCTGGTCCTACTAAACCGATTTTGCTGGATTTCAATCCCAAACTGCTTAGGGTAACTACAAGCAATTTGGCACCAAGTTTGTTCATTTCTTTTGAGTTGTTCGAAAGTGAGCGTGTTTTCAACAGACGGACAGAGAGACGGACATGGCTAAATCGACTTAGAATTACTCAAGGGCCCAGAATATATATACTTTATGGGGTCTGAGATGAATAATAAAAAAGTTTCACACGGAATGACAAACTTAATATACCCTCTTCACAACTAATTGTGGTGGAGGGTATAATAACAGCCCATATTTTAATAAAAAAAACTTATATTTTATCGTAAAAATAAATCTAAATTAAAATCGTGTAAAGTTTAGTAAAACAATTGGCGTATGATATTATCCAATTAGCTTAACCTAAGTATATACGCTTCTGAATAAAGAACACACATAAGGTGTTAAATAGAAATAACATGTATGTTTGCATTCTGATACTTAGTCAAACCTTTTTGCAAAAGTGTCGTGCGTTATAAAAGCATTTTCTGTCACCTGTTTTTAATCTATTTAACACTTTGCTTTTACCAAGTTACGGTTTTTTGTGTTCTTAAAGTCATTGCGTTCTTTTGTACGGTTTCCGACTGCATGATTTTTAACTCTTCAATACGTTTTTTCTACATGACTGAAAATCGTTGTTTATTTTTCCATTCACAATTGCTAATATTTTCCAAGCCATTTTCTATTTTTGAAATAGTGTCTACATCTTTAAAAATTTTTTTACCGAAAACAAATACATCGTTTTTATTACGATTATAAATATGTTGTCAACGCTAAAAAGTGCAACGTTTTGTAAAATTTCCAAATTGATAGGAAGCCTAGCTCTAAAAAAGCACCAAGTTAGTGCTTTTCCTTAGTTTAGCACTATGGATAAAATTTTGGCGTTTTGAGGCATCAAAAAGCACCATAAATAGTGCCAAAAGCACTACGTTGGCATCACTGATTCTAACGCTTAGCTTTTATGCTGATTTGCCATACCTAAACAAGAGCTTAAACGCTGGATCTCGAACAGTAGTGTTAACTTTCTTGTTTAATAAAACCTATGTAATAGAAATAAAACATGGAGATAAATCCGCTAGATTGGCCAAAAAATAGCTAAATTGCCGTTATTTATTAACCCTACGTTTCCACATGCAAGTAATTTTTATATAATTACTTTTAAGTAGTGTATACGTATTATAAATGAAAAATCGAGGAAACAGCCGAATGGCTGAAAGTACAAAAATTGTTAGAACGTTAGTGAAAAGGTGTGTAAGTGTATTGAGTGTTTCGAACTTGCACTTGCATGTGGAAACGGGGGTTAATAATTGCGGCCAATTTCACTTTTCAACTCGCTGTCAAAATTGGATTTTCCAATTGCAAAGCGTTGCCACCGCGATGTTTAGGAATACTTCATACAAATTGTATGGACATGAGAATTTTTGACAACTAGAAAACGCTTTCCGCTCTTGTTTAGAGAGAGTTTTACTTACCTTTTTGAACTTCCCCTTTTAAATAAAACGGATTTAAGGTTTTTTTTAATTCATTTCATAAAAATTTCTTTTTTGTTTTTTCTTTTATTTATATAATTTTTTTCTATTTCATTTTTTTATGTGTTTTTTGTTGTTGCTTTAATTAAAATTACTAATAATAAATTTTATATAGACTAAAAAATATGTGTGTGTGTGTGTGTGTGTGTGAGTGTGTCTGTTTTTTGTTTTATAATTAAGTACAATAACTATATAATATTTATATTTTTACATTTTTTTTTAATTAAAAAAAACTACATACAGTTTTATGTATAATTTTACTTTTTTTTTACAATTATAAATATTTTTTTAAGTTATTTTAATAAAACGACTAAATTTCTAGACATAATTTATTAAACAGAAAACTTTAAAAAAAGATAAGTAATAAAAAAAAAAACTAATTAAAAATAATAATTAAAATTAGAAAGAGAAGAAATTTAAAATCTATGAAATCGAATTACAAAAATTTTAATGAAAAGAAGTGATTTATGACAAAATTAAGCAGATTTTTTTAGAAGGGGGGCCACACTCTATAGCAATGCGAAAGAAAAATTGTTGCAAATCTACTTATTGTAACTCTTTAATGCGATTGCGAAATCGTCTCGCATCTTTTTCCTTTATTTCATTTTAATTTTCAAACAAGAACACGTTTAGCGGCTTTACTTTTCCTTTTTATTTTTAAATATTTTGACATTCCATTAATTTTTGCCAGTGTTGCTTCATTTTCAAAACATTTTGAGAAAGCGATAGGGTATACCAAATTAGCTTCTTCGCATTTGGCTTTCGTTAGAAAATTTCATTTGCATCGCAATAGATAGTAGCCCACCCCCGTTTTTAAGTTCTTATTAGATAAAAAGGGAAGTCTGTGTCTTACTATAATGTAAATTTTGGGTTTCTCTTAAAGGTTTAACAGAATTCTTTGAGACCATATTTTAATTATTCTACACGAAAAAGTACTTGTTTACTACATATTTTAAAAAAGAGGACATTTTCTTTAAAAACCGCATGTTCTTAATACTTAAACAAACCATATTTTTTTCAAATTAATAAAAAGTTATCCTTAATCAGGTTTTCTTTACTTTGTCAAACCCTTTTTCTTTAATTTTTAATTTAGATTTTTTCTTCAAAAAAAAAAAAAAAAAATTTTTTTACAAAAGGTACTCTATCCTACAAGAGGTTCTTTGTCTGTCTTAAAAAAGTTTTCTAAAAATGGTTATCTTAAAAAAAATTCTTTAAAAGACTTTTGTACTTTTCTTCAAAGTTCTTTTTTTTTTTTGTTACAAAAGGTACATTTTCTTAAATAAGATACTTTTTCTTAAAAAAGGTAATGGTTATTAAAAAGTTACTTTTTATTAAAAAAAAAAACTTTTTGCTTAAAAAAAGGTGCACTTAATTAAAAAATTAGCTTTTTCTCAAAAATTTACTTCTTTCAAAAGATGTACTTTTTCTAAATATGACTCTTCTTCCTGTAAAAGGTAATTTTCTATAAAAAATTTGCTTTTCTAAAGATACTTTTTCTTAAAAAGTACTATATCTGAAAATGGCTCTTGTCTTCAAAAAAGTACTTTCTATAAAAAAAAGTACTTTTTTTTTTGTAAAACTAAAAAGTACTTTCTGTAAAAAAGTACTTTTTCTTGAAAAATTTACTTTTTCTAAAAAAGGCTCTTAAAAATCGTACTTTTTCTTGTAAAAGGTAATTTTCTAAAAAAAAATCTTTTCTTTAAAGGTACTTTTTCTTAAACAAAAGTACTTTCTGGAAAAAAGAGTTAAAAAAAACGTTTTTACTCTTTTAAAAAAGGAATTTTTGAGTTTTTCTTTAAAAAGTACTATTTCTGAAAATGGTTCTTTTTTTAAAAAAAGTACTTTCTATAAAAAAGTACTTTTTTTTGTAAAAGTAAAAAGTACTTTCTGTAAAAAGTACTTTTTTTGTAAAAGTAAAAAGTACTTTCTGTAAAAAGTACTTTTTTGTAAAGTACAAAGTACTTTTTTGTTAAAGTACAAAGTACTTTTTCTTGAAATTGTTCTTGAAAAATTTACTGTTTCTATAAAAGGGCTCTTAAAAATCGTACTTTTTCTTGTAAAAGGTAATTTTCTAAAAAAAAAAATTATTTTCTTAACAGATACTTTTTTTAACAAAGTACTTTTTCTGAAAATGACTCTTTTGCTAAAAAAAATACTTTCTGTAATAAAGTAATTTTTCTTGTAAGGATTTTTTTTTTTTTTCTATAAAAGGACTTTTTGATTTTTCTAAAAAAACATTTTCTTGAAAAAGGTACTTTTTCGAAAAATTGCTCTTTTCTTATAAAATCATTTCTTTTACAAACAACTCTTCTTATTAAATACGTGGTTTCAAGTTATCTATTTTTATATCGTTGGTCTCATGTAGAAAGGCCCTAAAATCCCATAATTGCAATTTTACAGAAGGTAAAAACATAATATGGCCACTTCCACAGTGTTACCACGTAACTTCACCAAGCATGTTTTTCATATTTTTATGCTCTTTCAATACAAATACAAAAAAATATATACATATACGGCCATGTCAGATTTATTTTATGATGATCTGAAACTCGTGTATTTTGCTCTCGATCTATCGTAGTTTCTTGAAAATCAGCCCAATTATGAATAAAAATTCCCCGGGAGTTTTCTCCCTTTTCCCAATTTTCCTATGTTAATTCAATGGTAAAAATGGGAAAAGGGAAAAAACTCCCGGGGAATTTTTATTCATAATTGGGCTGAATATTTTAGTTTTCTTATTCAAACTTTTGCGATCTGAAGCCGCCAAGCTTCTTGCGGTTGCAATTTACAGAACACCTATTATACGATTTAAAGTCAGAATCGCAAATGATAAGCGTTTTGCGATCTTTGAGAAAGAATTTAAAATGCTTGGTGGCGTAACGTGACAAAAAGTAGAATTTTCCCTGGAAATACCCACAAGTAGCAACTGTCGGTGTGAAAACGCACAATTCTTTGTAAAACCGTAATTTTTGATACTATTTCATAAAATTGATGAAATGTACTGGCGTCACTAATCATTTTCGAATAAAATCGAGTTAGGGCCTGTTATATGAGATCAACGATGTATGTTTTTCTTAAACAAAAATTCTCTTTAAAGGAACTTTTTTCTTATGCCTTAAAAATTTAATTTTTTAAAAAGACTAATTTTTGAAAAGTTGTCTTCGAGTAAAAAACAATGTACTTGTTTTTAAAAACTAGCTTTCTTCACAACAAAAGTTCGATTAAAAAAAAATTCTTCAAAAGGGCTCTATTAAAGTATTTTTTTTTTTTTTTTTGTCTTTTCCAACTCAATTCCAATTGAAAGGGGAAATAATTCAGTAGCTTGCTTATTAAAAAGACGAGTTTTAAGAAAGCATTGCATGTACACAATTAAACCTTTTCGATTGGACTGTGTGACAGTCCTGGGAAATTACCGCGTATTTCATTTTAATTAATTTATTTATTCATTTTGGATTTCGATTTAAAAGAAATAGTTCCCCCATGTATCGGTTACCAAATACTAAATTAACCAAAAGGATCGGTTTCAAAATTGTGCATTTTCTGAAGTGTTTTTTTTCACAGGGTGGAAAAACAAAAAACTTTTTGAGGTTCCAAAAAAGTACTTTTAAAGACCGCTTTTCAGAATAAAAGACAAAAATAAACCACATTTTAAAAAGTACTTTTTCAGAAAAAATTCCCCCGAGTGTTTTTTCATTTTCCCATTTTTTTTTATTAAATAAAAATGAAAAAAGGGGATAATTTTTCGGGGAGTATTTATTCATTATTGATTGGGTTGATTGAAAATAACTGAACGAACATCTTTAACAAATAGTTTTTTTTTTTGACTGGATTAAAAAAGGAAGACTTTAGAAAACACAATTTTTAAAAAAAGAGAACTTTTTTTGAGAAAAATTCCATTTCTTTCTTTTTCCTAATTAAAACCGTAATAGTAGCCTAAACTTTTTTTAATTCTGTAAAACAAAAGTATTTGCCAAATTTGCTTTCGATTTTAGTAATTCAAGTAAAAAAAATCCAACTTCTTTTTACACTTTGACTTGTTTTTTTTTTTTAATCTGTTAAACCTTCAAAAATAAGTCCGTTTTGTTTTATAGCAAAAATTTTTCCATTTTTTTTATTTCTTTTTGTTTCTTTTTTTCTTTCATATAATTAATAAAATATTTACATTTTTAAAATTTTATATTTCAGTTTTCATTAATTTTAGTTTTTTTTTTTTTTCTTTTTATACAATTTTAGACTAATGAGGAACCTTTTTCTTTATTATTATTATTATTTCTTTTTTTGTTTTTAATTATTATTTTGAAAATTGTCTTCCCTTTTTTATTTCATATTTTTTCTTTTTAACTACTTTTAACCTTGAGATCATCTAAATAATATTAAAAAAAATTTAGTTATGAAAACAAAATAAAAATTATTTGCAAAAAATAACAACACAATATTTTAGTTTAAATAGATAAAAAAAAAATTGTTTATATTTTGTGTTTTTGGATGTTTATCATTTCAATATTTTATAATTTCAATTTTAACTTTATCAAGAATTTGTTTTTTGTTTGTTAAATGCCTTAAAAAATAATAAATTCAATATACAATGTTTAATTTAAAAACTAATAAAAAAAAATTATAAAAGAAGAAAGAAATTATAATAAAAATATGACTTTGAGATTTCTTTAACAATCCAGGGAAGTTTTCAAAATTTAAAAAGAACTTCCGTTAATTTCTCTTTTATGAACTCCCAGTTTTTGTTTAAAGAGTTAATGAAAATTTCTTTTTTTTTAATTAAAAAATAAAAAATTGTGTTTTTTTCAACATTTTTATAAAATAAAATTTATTGTGTTTTTAAGAATATTTTGGAAAATTTCAAACAATATTTATTATAAAAAAGAAAAAGTTTTGTAATTTTAACTAAATTTATTATAAAAAAAAAATTGTAAAAATTTTGTTTAAATGTCTAGTGTCTTCGTTTGTTTTGCAATTGTTTTTTTTTTATATAAAGAAAACTAAATTAATCTATATAAAAAAAAATATAAAAAATAAAGTTTAAATACTAAAAAATAATTAATATTTTGTATACAAATAGTTTTTTTTAGGTTAAGTCAAGGTTTTTCGTTTTTTTTTTTAAATATTTTTTCGAGTTTTTCGTTTTTTTAAAAATTAAACTTAAAATAGATTTTTTAATTAAAAACTAATATTTACAGTAAACAGCTCTTTGCACAAAAAAGAGCTTTCAAGATTAAACAACTAAAAGAAAGGAAGGTAAGTAAGAGAGAGATAGAGAGAGAGAAACAGAAAGTAGGGTTATGTACAAAATATTGAAAATTTTATTATTTTCATTTTTTTTTTTACTAAAACATGCGTCAAGTAAGAGAGAAAGAATATTTTCGTTACGGAAAATTTTGAAATTGAAGCTTTGTCTTTTATTTGGTATTTTTTTTATAAAAAAAAATTGTCAGTAGAAAATTTTTACATAAAAAAAATCAGCTTCAATTTGTTGGAGAGTTTAAAGTTTTTACACAGATTTGTTAAGAGAGTAAGAGGAATGTGTATATTTTTTAAAGTTAATTACTTAATAATTTTTGTTTTTTTTATAAGATTTTATTCGTGTTAATAATTTATACACCATGTTTTATTTAAAAAAAAAAGTAAATAAAATTTTTTTAGTTTAAGTTTTTTTCCATATAAATCAGTCCATGTTTGCTTTTTTTAAACTTATATAAAAAATAGTTTTATGCTTGACTTTTTCTAGTTAAAGATAATGTAGGGGGAGGGGGCGGTGAGGAGGCTGTAGTGAAAGTTTGTAGCAGGAAAGTAAGTAGTTAGGAGAAGTTTGTTTAAAATTTAATGAGTAGTTTTGTGTGGTTTTGTTTATAAAACTATAAAAATATTTAACAGCGCTTGGTTTCCTTAAAACTTGATATTTTTTGTTTTGTTTCATTTTTTACTTTACACCTAAAATTTGTTGCTAAAAATGTGTTGGCCATTCATTTAGGGAGTTTACCCCTAAACTCTATATATGAGGTGTACCACATACTATGGTTCGTTGGGCCGTCGATGTTACCGCTGAGGTGGTGGAGGAACCACAGCCTCCGGCTACACCTTGGGCCGCTAGTGAAGGCCATCTTTGGGAACAGTAGGCACTTTCACCCAGCACAGAGATTCTTTTGCTGTTCTCTGTATTTGAAGAGCTGGCCCCATAATCTTTGGTAGGTGCGTGTGTAGCGCTGTTATGGGAACCACCGACGGCTCCCATTAGTTGAGAAGCACGATGCATAAGGGAGGGATCGGTGTTAAGCTGCTTCTGTGATTTGGCTCTTTGTAAAGGTTGTATTTGGCCTACACCACAGAATTCGGAATTGGCATTGTTATCAGCAGCATAGTTGGAAAGAGCTCCCCCGTATAAAGAAGTATTCATCAGACACTCATCAGTAGAAGCAGAACTGGCAATGTTGTTTACAGATTTATCCCAGGTATTTTTAATAATATTGGGATTGGAATTATCAAAGGTGAGGCCAGAACTGGAACCTCGTTTCACACCCAAAGCGCTTACTGCAACACTGGACAGTCCACCGGAATTGTGATGCAAAGTAGCGACAGCATTCTGTTCATTTTGTTTGCGGGCTTCGGCGTCATCTTTTTCCTGGGCACGCTTGCGTTTACGTTTCATGCAGAAGACCACACAGGCTGCAATAACAGCTACCAAAGGCATGGCTACCGATAAAATGGCTATTAAAATTACCTGGCCACTGGTCAACCCATCACTTCTAGCCTGGGTAGTGGCTTCATATTGTCTGGCATCAAAGGTGGCAGATGAATAAGATTCTTCATCACACTGCTGGCCACGGAAGCTATTAGCACATACACAATGGAAGCTATTAACACGATTAACACAAGTACCACCATTATGACAAGGACCCGAACTACATTCATCAATATCCACTGAACAATCTTTACCAGTGAAACCAGCACGACATGCACACTGATAGTCATTATTCAAATTCGTGCAAGTACCACCATTAGCACAGGGTTTAGTCAAACACAAATCCACTTTATCGAAGCAAAGAGAACCAAAGAATCCGGGCACACATTGGCATCTGAATTGATTGATCAAATCAATACAGGTACCACCATTTTGACAAGGATTTCCCTGGCAATCATCAATATTTTCCCCACACAAGTCTCCGGTAAAGCCACTTGGACATTTGCACTTAGGAGTACCATTTGCTGTTACCAAGCAGGCGCCTTTATTTTGACAAGGATTGGGAGCACAGGTATCGACATGGATTTCACACATATTCCCACTGTAACCATTAGGGCACTCACATTGGAAACCTTTAGAAGAATCGCGGCAGGAACCATGTACACAGGGCTTATCGGCACAGGTGACCACTTTATCCTCACACAAACGACCGGACCAGCCTTTTTTGCATTCGCATTTATAGCCACGTTTCGAAGCCTCTTCAATACAAGTGCCAGAGTTTTGACAAGGATTTTCTTCGCTGCAGGAATTAATTTCGTTTTGACAATCGGGTCCATTAAAGCCAGGCGGACACATGCAGGTATATAATCCCTGGCCCGTATTAAAACAGGTACCACCATTTTGACAGGGACGATGATTGGTACAGTAATTCAAATCTTGATTACAGAACAAACCACCCCAGCCCTCATTGCAAATACATTCCCAGGGTTTCGAGCATGTTCCATGAACACAACCGGGATAAGCTTCGCATTCATTGCAGAGAGGTCCCTTCCAGCCGGCTTGACAACTAAAACAAAAGAGAAAGAGAAAAAATTAGTGTTTAAGACAAAAAGAGAAGAAACCTTAGGAGACAAAAAGATAAGAGAATGGCGTTTACTTCAAAAGATATTTTTAAATTCGCAAACATTTTTTTTTTTTGTTGGTTGACCTTATTTGTTAAAATTTTTTTATTTTTTAAACAAATTTATTTAAAATATGATAAATTTGACACATTTTGAAAGTATTGCAAATTGATTTCTTAACAAGATCACTTCATTAACATGAGCTTTTTTTTTTTTTGTTTATTCATTTTTGATTTGGTGTTCCCTCCAAACAATTTATAATGCTTCATTTAATTAAATCAAAATATAATAAACTCTCATACAATACAACACAAAATAATAGCCCCCAGCTTTAGGACCAAACAAATTCAAAAGACGTTTTTTGTTCGAGTGAGTACTTATAAAGTGAATGAATCGTTTTTTTTTTTTTTTTTTTTTGTTTTCTTTTATAGAGCTGAACGAATTTTAGCATCCCAAATAAACACTTTACGGATACCTCAAGTGCTCCATAAAATACACAAAAATTAAAAGCAAAAAAAGTCTAGAAATCAATGAAAAAAAAAAAAATTTAAATAAATTAAAGCAAAGAAATGAACAAATATTTGAAACCGTTTTAAAGACCCTTCAGGCACTACAAGACCCCAAGAAAGCAGAGATAACCAACAAAAAGAATCTTAACATTGAAGAAGACAAATCACCTGTTAAACAAATCTTGCAGATCTAAAACAAAAAAAAAAAAAAAAAAACAAAAATAATGTTGTATGTGGCAAATGTACTTTACCACTCCATGTTGCAACAAAACAGCAACAAAATGAAATGAAAACAGACAAGCGTAAATTAACATGACAACTTAAAAGTCTTTTAAACAAATATCTGTAGGTACCCAAACAGATCTTAAAAAAAGGGGAAAAATCTTTTTCTTTTAAAGATAAAATTTTAAAAATATTTTTTAATCTCTTGCTGGAAATACGAAAAGAAAATAAAAAAAGTATTTAAATAAAAAATTTTTTAGTTAATTTTACTTAATGCGTTTATTTTTTCTTCTTGCTGCAAAACAAACACACTCTTTATTTATTTATTTTTTTGTTTGTTTCTGAAATCTGGAGGAAGTAATGGTGGGGGTCCAGGGAAAGCTGAGTGTGTATTTTTATGTAAAAGAAAAAAAAAAGTTTGTATGTGACCATTTTTGCAAATTATTTCTCACGATTAATTTAAAACATTTTTAGAGTCTCTTTATATGGTTGGGGGTTTTAAGGAAACCAGTCTCACTGTCATTTATTAGTGATACAACAACTTTTATCTTGTTTTTGTTGTTGCTGGGGCACACATATACGCACGCACACACACACACACACACAACTGCTTAGTGCATAAAATATTAAACAAAAAAAAAAAGTTTTAAATTATTCTTAAGCTTAATTAAAAATTATTATTATTAAAATTAATTAAGACGAGAGTGGGTGTTAGAAGAAATTTTTTGTGTTTAAAATGTTGATTGGAGTCAATTTTTGGCACATATTTTTTTGTATTCAAATATTAAGGTCAAAGGTGACTTTACAGAAAACTGTTAAAGAAAGAAAAGCATAATAATTTTTAGAAAATTTATTTGCAAAAAGGAATTACAATAAAAACAAGTAAGAAAGTTAAGCCGATCAAGAAAGACCATTTGATACCCTTCACCACAGTATATAAGGACAGATTTTCGAGGTTGTTCCCTATTTGAGATCAGTTTCCACATCATTCATGTTTAGGAATTTTGTAGGCCGTTTTGAGGAACACGGTTCAGTATTCGATCGTCTTTGAGGAGGAAAATTGCAACGTGGAACCTGTGCGGCCGAGTCGACCCAGGGGTATGCAGGGATAATTTTAAGAATATTTCCGTTTTTTGGTGTTACATCTTTCGGGGAAATCAGGTGCAGTCAATACTTGGGATTTACGATCTCTTGCGATCGTGACTGATTAGGGATCCTATCTGGTACCACGGTAGTCAGTAGTCCCTGGTGCAACGTCACCGGACTGACTATCAGTTAAGGCTTTTTTAAAATGCTTTTTGTCTTTCAGGAAGATCGCCTTTGCGGAAATTTTGCTTTTCCTTTTTGTTTGCGTTCAAACGCCCACTTTACCAGGCATTGTTGCCACCCAGTGGCTAGGATCCATCATGGAGTAGGACCCAGGGCAGGTATACATACCACAGCTGTGCAGCAGAGTGTTGAAAATGATCTATCAGTCTCAACTCGTCGTTGTTCCGGGCCATTTGGCATTTCCAGAAAAACAACATTGCAGAGAATTTTAAAATTGGATCTTAAGATTCAGACATACAAAATTCAAAGTGTGCAAGCACTGATACCGCAAGACCACATTGGGCCACCCTGCATTTTGTTTGTGCCTAACATGCAATTGCATATTTTACGGTTTCCCTGTTTACAACTTTGGATATTAAAATATTAAAAAAAAAAAAAATAAAAATAAATATTTATTTTTTTAATAACTGACCGGAAAGAATATTACGGAAGGTCGAATAATTTATGATTTTTAGTAAAATTAGTATTTAATTCAACAAATTCTTTTAAATTTGTTTTACTAGTTTAAAGCAACATTTTCTAAAAGTTCTTAAAATTTATTTCCAAAAAAAAAAGTTAAATCAATTTTTGGTTTCTATGCTTAACTAAAACCAGTAGTTTATTTTTTAAGTTTTAGCTTAAATTCTGTTAAATTGTAGCAGCACGATTTTTGCTTTTTCTTCATTTCAAACCCCTTTTGATGATTATGATGAGTGGCTGGCTGGGCCGTTTTTGTAACTTTTAATTTAAGTGCTTTAGTTTTCAATTTTCTAAGCCAGTCGTCATTTAGCTGGCTGGCTGGCTGGTGAATATGACGTGTGTATGTGAACTTTACTATAAAGAATATTAGTTTTGTAATAATTTCAATTTGCTTTTTTGCATATAAACTACAACCATAAATAACACTCCTCTCATTAGAAACTACAATACAAAAAAAAACTTGGGAATAGAAGAAACTGAAAACTTAAGAAAAAAAAACTGAATGACACACCTTGTAAAGTATTTTTTTTACAAGTTTCTCGGCTGGGTTTCCAATGAAAAGGGCAAACAATAATTTTTTTACCCACACCACAATAGAGTGGAGAGGGCATTATAAGTTTGTGCTGATGTTTGTAACACTTTGAAATTTTGGTCCTAGGTCCATCTTTTAGTATACCGATTACTCACAATCACTTTCTGAATCGATGCCCGGCTGGCAGGCTGGCATGTTGGCTGTCCATGTAAGCTTTTTGCGCAAATAACAAGTCGCCATTTTGGAGATAATGTGACGAAATTTGGTAAACTGGTTCTTCTAATTGTAACAATGATCAAACCTTTTTAAAATATTGAGAATCGTTTCATAACTTCACATAGCCCCATATCAAGTTTCTTTCCGGAATGTATTCTTTGTTCCCATAAACCATCTTATTCAGGTATGTGATCAAAATCGATCGATTTCAAAACGAACGTTTTTAAAAGGTGTGATGAATTTCGAAGGATTTAAAAATCCATTTCTGAATTATAGTCTAAAATTTTCGTTCAGAATACACTTCAGTTAACGTATATAATATAAAATTTGAAAGAATAAAGACTGAAAATAAAAGGTATATGCATTTAAAATCCATTTTAAAGGATACGGAAAACGATATTTTCGGTTTCAAATCGTATCTTTTTTAAAATCGATTTCCATCACATACCTGATTATGTTGTTATTTAGATTCAATTTGTTCCAAAATTATTTTATTCTAAATCAAAATTATTTTAACAAATTTTTTTTTAAGAATTGGTCCATATTTA
Organism: Pollenia angustigena; assembly: GCA_930367215.1. Taxonomy (NCBI): domain Eukaryota; kingdom Metazoa; phylum Arthropoda; class Insecta; order Diptera; family Polleniidae; genus Pollenia; species Pollenia angustigena. The sequence goes on from OV884056.1 coordinate 18,476,897, forward strand.
ACCATAGGTTAGGCTTTCATCATCACAGCTGCAGCAACAATCATAGTGTCCAGCTCCCAGACGCTGTGCATGCCTGCCTAAAAGACAGTGTCCCGTGACAACAGATACCAAAAGTGATGTGTCCCTCTTGTTCATACACAATCGTAGATGTGGGGCCACAATCGCCTGGCATTCCTGCATCAGGTGTTCGCGGCCCATCTGTCATTAGTAATATCGATAGTCGATCGCCAAAGTTTGAGCTTGCAATACTACAATGATAGATAAATGCTTCTGTATATTGATGACGCCCTAACATCAGAGTTGTGACATCAATGTTATTACAAATGACATCAATGAGGCAAAAATTGACATCAACCCAATGACAAAAGTCATCATAACATTTTGTCATATTTTATCTATGCTATGACTACAATGCCATCAATTTGGGTATTATAAACATTATTTTCATGTTTGAAAAGTAAAAAAGAAGCAAAAATTCCCATATTCTATTTTTTAAATTATTTAGTTAGGTATGTACATCAAATTTTCAAAGTAGAATGATTACGAAAATCATATGTTGCTGGTATTTTATTTTGACTTTTTGCAATCCCAATGACTCAACTTAATGACAGTTTGTCATTTAATTGAGCCTAATGAGTCTTTTCTCCGATGTTACTGAGTCATCGCACTCAAAACATGTTTTATTAAACTGACTGAGATTCGTTATTTCTGTTATGCCGATGTGTCATCCCATTGATTACATTATTTCCTTTTTTGACCCTGATGACTATTTGGCCAAGAGATGTTAAGGCTGACATCACAGTGATGAAATGTGTCATGCTGTCAAAAACGAAGACACTTGTCATACATAGTACGGATGTCAATATACATTAGCGTTATGACGCCTTATCTATCAGTGAACTCCCGACAACAGCGTTAAATGCTATAAATTCCTTATAAATGTTTATTTTGGCATACAAATTGGCGGCAATAACTTTTGCGATAGCTACTATGTCATGGCAAAATGTTGTGCTGGTAGGTCCGAATTTACCCATAGGTCTAATGTAAACCCCTTCCTTAAATCACTTAAAGGGAAACAAATCTTGCAAAAATGAAGATATCTAAATAATATTCGCCACAAAGAACTTTTACATGAATCTTATACTCCTAAATTAATTTTGTTTTGGCGGGTCTATGGTTTCCCATTAGTCCCAAATAGGGTAGGTGCACTCACGAAAATTTGTTTTCAAATACTGTGGTGTAGGGTATTACATGAAGGGCTTGACCGAAGACTTTCTTACTTGTTTTTGAAAAATGAATAAAAATGTTTAAGAGAGAAGAAGTTTAATGACAATTTTTTTTAGTTCTTTTTAAAATTATTGGTTTATTTTTTTCTTTTTTTTTTTTTTGTTATTAAACAAAGGAATTTTTGTCTAGGTAATTTGATTATTTAAAAAAGAGAAAAAAACAAAAATTTAAAAAGTTTTTTATTACTTAAAAAAAAAAAATAATAATAATTCCCATCAGTCAGTTTTAAATCATCATTATATCAATATGACTAAGTCCCAGGTGTAAATTTACACTTTGCTTAGTTGAGGAATTCTTTTTTTTTTTAAGTTTTCTTGTAGAATTTCAGCTGATTTTTAAATAAAATAAAAATATTGTTTAAACAACTTTGTTGCCAGCAAACTAAATTAAAGTGGGGAAGTTTCTTATTAATTTTTTTTCTTGGGTTTTTGTTTTTTAGTGTTTCTGTTAATTTTTATTTTGCTTTGGTGTGTGTGTGTGCGCATTAAATTGCTGGATTCAGCAATTTTGTGGTTTTTGTATCTTTTTTGTTTTTTTTTTGTTTTCCTTAAAAAAAAAAATGTATACAAACTTTTGAGATGTCTAAAAAAAAAACTTAAACTTCAAATTCAAACGGAAATCACACATTAAGTTTAAATAATTTTTAAGCAATTTAATGGTTAAGATAAAAAAAGAAACTAAAAGAAATTATTAAAAATAAAAACCAAAAGAAAGAAATGAACTTTAAAAAAAAAAAAAAAACAGGTGGTTGGATAAATTTTAACTCCAAATTTCTATCAAAATAAATTGTACCTTTCAAGCCAAAAAGAGCCTTCACCTATTAAGAAAACTAAGAAAAAAAAAAACAATAAATATTATTTAAAAAAAAACTCAAAACTTTTCGGAGCAAAATTCTATTTTGTATGCAAATAATGCATAATGATGACATTTTCAAGAAAAAATATCAATATTTTTTATTTGCAAAAAAGTAAAAAACAAAATTTATTTCCCACTAAAGAGGCGTAGCGTGGTAGTAGAAAAAAAATGCTAAAGACAATGAATGCACAAAATCAAGCCAAGTTTTTTTTTAAATACTTCAAACCAAATAAAGTACTGCTGTTGACTGCTATAAGACCATATGACTACTATTTTAAACTCTTTTTGTTTTTTTTTTAGGTTTAAAACGCTTTGACTTGTCTTGTCCGTCTGTCCGTTTACTGGTGAGTAAGTGTGTATGCTTAACATTTGTAAGTAAAGTTGTTTGATTTTATGACATGTTGTGTGTGTAGAATTATTAAAACATTCCCACACTTTGAATACTTTTTTTTTAAATTAAAAAAAAACAAGCCTTAACGCAAACATATAGTCAATATTAATTGTAAAAAAGCAAAATAAATGAAGAAAACATTAAAAAAAGAAGCCACGGATTCTTTAACGTTTAAACAAATAGACCACATTAAACAGAAACAAATGAAAAAAGAAAAAAAAATTGAAATAAAATTAAAATAAAGGTTGGGTTGAGTTAGTAAACAGGAAAAGTAATTGATTTAAGGCCGTTTAAAAAAATTTAAGTTAAAAAATTAAAAAGAAAACTCAAAAATTAAAAAAAAAAAAAAAAAAACAAGTTAGAGTGCTATATTCGGCTGTGCCGAATCTTTGATACCCTCCACCGACAGTTCGAATGTTTAAGGAGTAATATCTGTATGATGTTATTATTATCTTAAACTGTGACGTTTGTTATTAAATATCGTTTTAGGTGTACTAAACTGTTTTCCGGGAGTAGGGTTTATATGGGGCCTAGGGTAAATTATGGACCGATCTTCACGAAACTTCACAGTATCATTTCTAGTCCTATAAAACTGTGATGTACCAAATTTTGTTACAGTAGCGTTATTTTTTACGGTTTTAGACCTACTAAACTGTTTTCCGGGAGTACTGTTTATATGGGGCTTAGGGTAAATTATGGATGGATCTTCACGAAATTTAACAGCGCGATTTCTAGTCCAATAAAACAAATTTTTGCAAAATCTGATCTCATTCGGTGCCTTGTTACAGCATTTATGATACTTTTTGTACCAAAATTATCAATTTTTTTAGGTGGTGGTTCCATATTTTGATTCATAGCTCTGGTCCTACTGAACCGATTTTGCTGGATTTCAATCCCAAACTGCTTAGGATAACTACAAGCAATTTGGCACCAAGTTTGTTCATTTCTGTTGGGTTGTTCGAAAGTGAGCGTGTTTTTAACAGACGGACAGACGGATAGACGGACAGAAAGACGGACATGGCTAAATCGACTTAGAATTACTCAAGGACCCAGAATATATATACTTTATGGGGTCTGAGATGAATAATAAAAAAGTTTCACACGGAATGACAAACTTAATATACCCTCTTCACAACTAATTGTGGTGGAGGGTATAAAAATATAACAAAAATTTATTAAAGAAAATAAATAAGAATTTCAAGCATTTACGCCTGTATTCATAAAATTTTTTTAAACAAAACAAATTCTGTATGAAAATTTTCCTTAATAAACGGTTGTTAAATTTAATAATCGTTTATGAATACGGGGGTTAAACGTATTCATAAAAAGCATTCCAGCTTTATAAAAGATAAATGAAATGAATTTTTTATAAATTTGTTCAATAAACTTTTATAAATCAAAAATTTTTTTTTTAAATATGGGGGTAATTCTCTAAAATTTACAAAAAAAAAGGTTTTTTATAATTAAACACGAATAGCAAAATCTTTAAAAAAAAATATTTTTTTTTTGAGGTTAGAAATTATTGTGTGCCACAAATTGAAAACTAAGTTTAATAAATCAGTGTTAGTTCAACTCTCGTTTTGGTTTCAAATCTGTCAATCTTTAAATCAGTTAACATATAAACCATCTACGTATAAGGCTGGGTTTTTAAGTTCTACGTTAAACTAGGTTTAGATAATTGGAAAAAAGATGTGCCGCAATTACCAAGTTTGAACACACAATTTTGACGGAAGAGCTTTGTTTTGCTAAAATGTTGGTCTTTAATGATATGATAAAAAAAATCACATTTTGCAGGAAAAATCCGAGTCTTAAACCCCATAAAATTGAACGTTTTAACTACCAATACAAACCATATGAATTTGACAACTAAGCCAGTGTTTAAATATTCACTAATTTATTAGCCGTTAATAGCAATTCGTCTTTTTCAGACCATACAAAATCAGTTTTACTGAAATCGGATTTATACAGTCATGTGTCACAAAACGCAATTCCGAACAAAAGTGGTTTCAATTCCGAAAGTCGAGTTTTTAGAAAACAAAAAATTTCTTCGAAATAAAACAACCATTTCAAATATTCAAAATAAAATTGCTATTTTTAACGATTTATTTCCTAGGCATGTTGTTTTTTGCTTTGTCATGCACAAGCACTGCCATACTTTATTTGAAAAGCAGAGATTTTCTGGAATAAACAAAATCGTTCGGGATCTGAAGAACCTAAAACAAAATCGATCGGAGTTGAAAGTGCGAAAACATTACTTTTTCGGTTGGAATGTATGACAAAATATGTGATTTTAAAATAATATTTTTTTTTGAGGTTAGAAAATGTTTTGATTAAGAAATTCGTAAATACTTCAGAGATCTGAAATACTTTAACAAAATATATCATGTATAATTGGGGGATTCACAAGGTATGCTATCAAGACATATTGTCATAATATCCTAATATTTTACAATAGTTTATCAAAAATTAAATCCCCAAATATATGTACATACATACATATCCTCAGCTAATTATTGGTTTGCGCATATCATGGTAATTTCAGCATGATATGCGCCAAACCAATTATAAGCTGACGATATGTATGTATATCTTGGACAAAATGACAAATTTTGAATTGTATCGGGTGTTTTTTTTACAGGTTTGTTTTTCGAATAGAGATAAAACTGGCATTTTGTGGTCAAATCTGGCAACTCTAATGTCATTTATGTTCAGTTTGGTTTGCCATTTCATCATGAACAGGTTGACAAAAGAACAACGCTTGCAAATCGTGCAAATTTATTTCGAAAATAACGGTTCAGTTCGCGAAGTTTACTGATTTTCATCGCAAAATTTTGTTCAGTGATGAGGCTCATTTTTGGTTGAATGGCTACGTCAACAAGCAAAATTGCCGCATTTGGAGTGAAGAGAATCCACATGAGACCCTTGAGACGCCATTACATCCACCAAAACTGACTGTTTGGTGTGCTCTATGGGCTGGTGGAGTCATTGGGCCATACTTCTTCCGAAATAATGCTGGAGAGGCAGTTACCGTTAATGGAGACCGTGATAACCGACTATTTTGTTCCCGAATTGGATGGCATGAATGTGGATGAGTTGTGGTTCCAACAAGACGGCGCTACATGCCACACAGCGCACGCCACAATCGATTTATTGAAGGAAACATTCGATGAGCGCATAATTTCGCGGAATGGACCTGTCAATTGGCCACCAAGATCGTGTGATTTGACACCATTGGATTATTTTCTTTGGGGATATGTGAAGTCGCTTGTCTACGCCAACAAACCAGAAACGTTAGGGAATTGGAAGCCAACATTCGTGGCGTTATTGCCGACATACGGCCCCATATGCTCGAAAAAGTGGTTGAAAATTGGACCTGTGGAATTGGCTTTATTCGAGCCAGCCGCGGCGGCCACATGCCTGAAATCATATTTAAACATTAATGGCATAAAATTATCCTTCCAATAAAGCCAAATTGATGGTCATTAAAACGATTTTCTTGTGTTTTATTTCAATTCGAAGTTCTATACCACTGAAAAAAACACCCGATAGCATTGAATTTTTCACTCTTTGTAAAACCGCTTGTCTGGGTTCACACTACAAAAAATTTTTCCTAAAAAGTTATAAAGAAAATATTCTATTTAACTGCAGTTTTGCCTATTTGGAATAAAAATTTATGTATTTTTAGACGGTTTTTCGGAATTTTAGGAAAACAAAAATTGAGGTTATGTGTTGCATTTAGCTTGGAAACTTTAAAAATAGTCAATATTTAAGGCTCATTTAAAATAATTTTGAAGTTAAATTTAAAACTCGAAACCAACTAAGAAATTTGTTTTTAAAAAATTAATTTTCTTTTTAATTTCTCTTAAAAACATATGTAAATACTTACATGCATTGATTGGGTTTATCACAATGACCATGTTCACAACCTTTGGCACATTTGGCTAAAAAGAAAATAGAAGAAAAAAAAATTAGATACAAATTAAATTCTCAATGATTTTAAAAGGAAACTAATATTTAAAAAAAAAAGTTAATTCTTCTAAATTTCAACAATTTTATCTTTTTAAATTGAATTTAAACAATTTTTCTCATCATTTTTTTTTTAAATCTCAGCCAAAAAGGAATCAATAGAATCAACGCAAAAAAAAACCTTAAGGAAAGACCCTTTACAGCAAGAAAAATTACACAATCAACCAGATACAGATATTTAACTAAAAGATCCCATGATCTTTATGTTTTAAAGTCGAGAAAAAAGTGGTAGAACGAAAGGAATAACAACAAAAAACACGTTTAAAAGCATCTGTTTAAAAAAGCCCTTTTTTCTCATATATTGAATTTAATTTTTTTTTTTACTTTAAAGCCATAAACAGAAAACGTGCCGTAGAAACAACAACTTAAAAAAAAATATAAAAAAACAGAGTTCTTTACAACTACGAATTAAAAAGGACTGGTTTTAAAACATTTTATAGATTTTCATTCAATAAGTTTTTTTTTTAGTTTGAGTTGTTGCCGGTATGAGATGTGTTAAGTTGGAGAGCAAGGCTTAGAAAAAGAAAATCTTTTAAGGGGGTTTTTTTCTAAGGAGGAATCAACAAATTCTTAAGAAAATTTCAGGTTTTCTTGAGACTTTTTCTACAAAGTTTTTTTTTTTTTTTTGCTTTGGTTAAAACTTTAAGTTTAATGCCAATAATGGTAAAATGCTTTTAATTTTTCTAGTTTGTTTTGGCTTTATTATAGAAGTATATAGAAAGTGAATACTGGTTTTGTGAGTTTTTTTGTGTTGAAAAGTTTTTTTTTTGGAATTATCTTTTGCTGAAATAATCATTTATAAAGATAAATTTAAGTCTGGAAAAAATATTCACACGCCCTCAAGGATACATTTTTTGGAGAAGAATTTTTAAGTTTAAATGTTAAACAGGGAACTTTCACTAAATTCTGAAATAAGTTCATGGTACTCCTTTTAAAAAAGAGAAGATTTTAATTATTTTTTGCAAATACATAGTTAAAATGTTGAAGGGGTACCTTTTGACATTTTTTAAGGTTAGGCTAGATTATATAGAAGCTGCTTAAACAAAGGGGTACTTTTTTAAGTTGGAGTAAGTTTGCTAAAGGAGAACTTTATAAATAAGTTAATGGTACCCCTTTAAAAAGAGTACTTTTTAAGTATTTATTACAAATACATAGTGCCTCCTTTAACATTTTTTTGGTTGGAGTTGTAGTTTCTGGATAAGTTCATGGTACCCCTTTAAAATAGAAATAATTATAATTTTTTTTAAAAATAGTTTAGATTTTGAAGGGGTACCTTTGAAATTATTTATTCTAAAAAGTACCTTAATCAAAGCGGTACTTTGGTGTTAGTTTCTAAAGTAGAAGTTCTGAATAAGTTCATGGTAACCCTTTTAAAGAGTACATAATTTTTAATTATTTTTTTTTTCATAAATAGTTAAAAAACTTTGAAGGGGTACTTTTGACATTTTTTTAAGGTTAAGCTAGATTTTATAGAAGTAGATTAATCAAATGGGTACTTTTAAGTTGGAGTAAGTTTCTAGAGGGGTGCCACAAAAACGGAATACTATATTCGTATTTCTTTAGTTTAAGGGACGCCTTGAAAACAAAACCCTTTAAACTCCTTTAAATTTGTATGACTTGTTGAAGAATTGTTTAAACTTTGAATGGGTACCTGAAAAATGTTGCGCTAGATTTAAAAAAGTACCTTTAAGTAAGTTAAGTTATTAATGTTGGAGTTAATTGCTGAAGGAGTGCCTTAATACGAATTACTATGTTAGCATTTTTTAAGTTATGCTAGATAAAAAGTAAGGTTAAATTTAAAATAAGTGCCTTAATAAAAGCGATTTCTTTTTTAAGTTTGTGTTATATCTTTGTTGGAGTACCTTAAAATCGAAATACTATTTTAGTATTTCTTAACTTAAGTATTATGATTTCTAAAGGACACCTAAAAAGGGAATACTTTGGAATCGTTCTAAATTTTTAGGATGTTTGAGAAATAGTTAAAATGGGCAACTTAGAAAAAGGAAAACTTTTGTAAATTTTTCATGTTAGGTAAGTCTGGGTTGACACTGAAAGTTTTCTTTTAGAATGTCTGAGTTTATTGGTGAGAGTGAGAGAGAACATGCAATTCCACTCTTCTTTCTAACCAATAAATTTAGAATTCTTCACAGCGTGTTCGCGGACTAAGCTTTTAAAGAGGTGCCTTACTCATTTTTTAAGTGGGAGTTGATTTCTAAGGGAATATCATGAGATACGTACAACTCGTATTAAAATATTTTAAATTTAGGATTTTAAAGGGTTGTATTCAAGTGTTTTTTTCATTGATTACTTTCGGCTCAGTTTTGATTTTGTAGGAGTAGTTCCATAAAAATTGATAATATTTATTTTTCTTTAAATTTCATTATATTTTGAGGGAGTACCTTCGAAATGAGTACATCTTTTAGTATTTTCTTGGGAGTTTTTTGTTCCTTTTTTCAGTTTGGTTAAAATTTTGCCAAGTCATTTTTTTCAGATTTGTTTCTTGTTCAGTTAAAATCCAACTCATTGAAAATGATTCATCACTATTGTTTATTTTCGTAAATTTCTTAAAAATAAATTAAATAGTAATTATATGTCAAGTAGTGTTTTTTCAAGAAAGGAAATCAAAATGTACATATTCAATAAATTTTAATAATGAATTATTAAACAATTATGTATAACAACATTTTAAATAAATTTTGAAATGTCATCCAAAAATTCTTTGATTTCTTAAAGAAAAAGAACTGGTTTATTTTCTTGAACTTATCCAATCAATATCTTTTTTTTTATTTCCTAATATTATCATAAATTAAACAACAACAAAAACTTTAAAAAAATTAAGAAAATAAAAAAGAATTGATAACAAAATTTAATGGTGTGTGAGAAAGTTTTCTTTAGATTTTTTATTAGAATTCTAAGAGTGTAAATCCCTCTAAACTAAAACAAAGAAGAAGAAATACGTTTAAAAAGAAAAGAAAACATAAATGTAAAGCAACCTAGAAATAACAAATATTAGAATTTTTGAATAAAAAAATCAACGAAAACAGCATCCGTTTTAATGATCTCCACCGAAAAGAAAAAAATTAAAAAAGAACAAAAGAAACGCTCTACTGCAGCAGCTTTAGCTACCAAAAAAACCTCTAAATTAAATGCTGGAGAACTCATGGAGTAAGAGACCTTAGAATACAGAATGAACCTTTTTTATTTTTATATTTATAAAAATATAAATGGAGTTTTCGAAAGAGGAACCTGGTTTCTTAAAGGAGAGTAAGTAAAAGATACTCTTTTTAGGAAAAAAAAACAACAACATTGAGCACACAACAACTACAAAAATTTTAAGAAAAGGCAGTAAAAATCTTCCCACGCCAGCATTAGGGCCTGCCAAGGGTATGGGAGGCTTAAAAGGCAGGTAAAATGTTTGTACACAAACACACTACTAACACCAATACCATGATTAAAAAAAGCCACTACTACCACTGCAAAAAGTGTTTAAAGCGTTTAAAGGCTGTTTAAAAGCTGCAACGGACAATATTGTTTTTGGTGTTGTTGTTGATGTACACATCATGATGATGATGATTTTTGTTGTTGTTGTTATTGTTTGAAGAAGAACTCCTGAGGATGGATCCCTTTTCGAATAAACAACAAAATATTTGTTGTAAACACTAATACCATGATTTTGGTACAAAAAAAATGCTTTAAAAAAATACCTGTTTGTGAAAAGGAAGTGTGTGTTTATCATCTACTTGATGAAGCAGCTCATGGTATCAGCAGCCTAAGCACCAGTAGTTAGTAGTAGACCCTTTTTTTTGGTCAGAAAGAGGATGAAGATTTTTTGGGTAATTTTGTGTTTTTGTTTTTTTTTTTTTTTGATAGATATTTATTTTTGGGGTATATGTAAGTTTGTATGTGTGTGTAGGGATAAAACATTAAAAATTATCATGAACTGAATGACGGATGTTGATTACACACCTCTTTAGATAGTAAATTTTTTTATTTAAACAGGTTTTGAGTAAAAAAAAGTCATACACAGACACATGAGGTTAAAATAAAAACTATTAAAAAAATACATCTGCTTAAAATTGAACTAAAATTTGTTTAATGAATAGGGAGAGTGGAACAACAAATTAAAACGAAAGTGTTAGTTAAAAAGGATTTTGAAGAGTTAAAAAAACAATATGAATTAGTAAAAAACAAAGCATGGAAATTCAAGAATTTGAAAATTAAAAAAAAAAAAAAAAAAAAAAAACGCAAGAAATTTTTAGTACTTTTTGAAAAATAGTTAAAAATTATTTAAATTATACTTTTAGAAATTGAAAAAAGATTTTTGAAAACCTACTCTAAAAAAAAATTAAAAACAACATTTTTAAGATTTGAAAATTAAAAAAGTTCTTTAAAAATAATGAAAAACATTGTATTCAATAAATTTGGGTATTTTTAAAAAGTACTTTGTATGTATCTTATGAAAATTATGTTTTAGAAATTTTAATACATATGACTAAAAAAGTACTTCTTTGGTACTTTTCTGAAAATTGTCTTTTATTAATAAAAATTTTAAAAAATATCTCAATAAAATTTTAAAAATTTTACATTTTTTGAATTTTATGGTGTTTTCTTTTCTACAAAAAATGTGACATTTTATTTGAAAAAAAAAAAAAATGCAATTTGAAGTCTGTTTCTTAAACATTTTGCTCCCGAAAAGGGTGGCTTGTTTTATCCTAAAAAACTCACCCTTTTTTGGAAGCAAAATTTTTATGAAACAGACACCAAATTGCATTTTTTTAAATTAAATGTCACACTTTTTTGTAGAAAAGAAAACACCATTAAACAAAATTATCCGAAACTTGGTACAAAAATATAAAAAGTAAATTTTTGGGAATTTTTTCCTAAATGTTAATTATTTTCTCTAGATCACAAAATGTATGAACATTTTTCTGATTGCAGCATATTTTGTAGCTGAAACTAAAAGAATTTAAAACATTTCAAAAATCGTAAATATAGAAAGTACTTTTTTGGTACTTGAAAAAAAAAATCCCTTAATTTAACAAAATATTTTGGAAAAGTATAAAAATTGTTTCAAAATATGAAAATTTTGAAAAACCTTAAAATTTAAAAAAAAAAATCAACACAATTATGAAAAAAAACTCTCTGGGAATATTTTTCCCCCCTTTTTTTTTAATGAGAAATGAGAGATGGAGAAATAATTCCCCGGACATTTTTATTAATAGTTGGGTTAAATGACTTTTTATACTTACGTTTATCACAATAATCTCCTTGCCATCCTGACAAGCATATAATCTCTCCCGTTTCCGAACATGTATAATGACCAAATTGATCGTCTCTGGGCCGGCAGAGATTTGCACAACCCACACCATAATAATGGGGATCACAAGTAACACGAAAATCATATTCCAACCAAGTGTATTGTGATTCTGATTTATTTGTTTTCCATTCGGGTGATACTTCTAAAACTTGTTGCACCGATAAACGTTGTATCAACAAATCTGAAAAAGAGAAGAGTAAAAGAAAAAACACATTAGTAAAATAATTCCCATAATGATGAAAATGATGCAGGGCTCGAAGGTATAAAATAAAGCAGGTTATTATATAAAAGATTAATTATAAAACATTAGTAAGAAACAAAGTTAAAAATTCTTTAAACAAAAAAGGAGGCTGGTCTTAAAAAAAGAATTAAGTGAAGGCAGGTTTTTTAAGATGATCTTTTTCTTTTGGAACTTATTAACATTTAATTCAAGTGAATTAAGATAAGAATCTGAAAAAAATTTTGGTTTCTTTTTGGTATTAAAGGGGAGATTTTTGAAAAAAATTGCTTTGAAATTGTTGCTAATTTTATTTGTTTATTATTTCCAAAACAATTTCTTCGAACGTACTTTAAACACACTCTGAGCACACGAGTTTTCAAAAGAAACACAGCCACACAAAAATATCATTAATAATGAAAATGGAAAAGAAAAAAATAAAAGAAAAAATGTTGTATGGCTTACACAGTTTGCCATACAAAGCAACAAAAAAATTGTTTAAATATATAAACAATTTTTTATTTTTGTTTAACAAACGATCGACAACATTTTAAAGCAAAAAAAGCAACAATGATCGTTTCAAACCACATTCAATATTATTCAGGTGTTGTTTATGCTAAACCCTCATTTATTTTATATATTAAGTCGCTGAGAGATAAAAAGAAGTAAGGGGAGAGGGAGAGAGACAGGCAAAGAGAGTTTTAAAGACTAAACTCTCTGTGTTAAGCCTGGTTGATGATGTTTTGTTAATGCTGTGATGGTGGTTTTTGCTGGTTTGTTGTTGTTGTTATTATTATTTTTTTCATCGGTTTCATGTTAGTAGAGGCATAAAGAGGCAAGATGCCTTTTTGCTTGCCATGGTCTATAAAGTAAATTGCAGGTGCATGACTGGTTGAATGGTTGCATGTGGTATAAACAACCAGAAAAATTAAAAGATACAAAAAGAAACAAAAAAGACAAAAAAATTTATAAAAAATACAAAAAAAAAAACAAAAATAATAACAAACTTAAGGTCTGGTCTGAAACAAAAACAAAGTTTATGCGAAAAATAATAAGAAAAAAGAATCTTAATAAATCTCCCGCAATGTTAAAGAAGCAATATTGTTAATGCTTGCAAATAGCAAATGAAAAACGGAATTGGAAAAATAATAAAAATGGTTTTCAATCATAAAGTAAACTAAGAAAATGTTTGTAACAAAATAAAAAGCAAAAGTATTTTAGTTTTTAAAAATCTATAAAATTTAAACAAACTAACTAAACTTTGTGATTTTTTAAGGTTTGTAATTTTGAACGAATAAGATAATTTTGGTTACGAAATAGAAAGCAAAAATTGTGTTTTCCCAGAAGGGAAATTTCAAAAATAAGGACTTTTTACAAAAAAAAAATTAGTTTTCAAGGTTTTTACTAACATTTGGAATAAAAAAATTGCTTAAAGAAATTTCCTTGAAAATTTCCCAAAAGGGAAATTTTAAAATTTAGAACTTTATACATAAACAATTATTATTTAAGGTTTTTACAAGACTTAGAAATATGAAAATTGCTTAAAAAATTTACGACAATGGGAAATTTTAAAAAAATTTAAAATTTGTTAAGGAAAAATTCTATAAATAAAGATTTTTAATAAAAAAAAAAATCCCCAAGAAAAACTTTTTTAACGGTTTTTTTTTTATTATTCATTAATTATGATGTGCTTGATTCCCAATATTTATTGATTGGGGGATAAACTAATTCCTATGCGCATTTCACTGGTTGCTTAGGCCAGATTATCAGGAAACCTTTTTCCAAATACTTTGGATAATCTAAAGATATTAATGAAATAAAACCGTAAAGCGAATTAGAATTACAAACACTCGAGTCTGATTTGTCATTATTATTTTTTTTTTTTTAATTTATCTAACGGGAAATTTTTAAACTATCAAGAATTTCAAAATATTTCTAAGTTTTAAGGTCTTTTAAATGCTTATATTAATGGAATAGAATTAAAATCTCAGATAAAAATTAATTAATTTTTTTCTATATAATCATATCGTCGGTTGATTATTTAATTGTCGTATGTGTATACAAAATACATACGACAATTAAATAATCAACCGACGATATATAATCCTACGACAATTTTTCCCCCCTTAATGGTTAAAAGGTTATGGAAATTATTAATAAAATTATCTTATTCCAAAGAATTTTCTTAAAAAAAAAAAATAAATAAATAAAAACTGGTTTCTTGTTATTGACTCTAAATCTTAAAAAAAAAAAAAGATTAACTAATGTTTTTTGAATTTAACAAATTCTATATTATCCACCTGTTTAGCTTTAAATAAAAAGTATCAGAGAACCAGGCAGCCTAAAAGCCAGCCATGACTAGACTTAAGAAAAATAAGTGACACTTAAGAAAAAATACCAAACCATTTTATAAACTAAAAAAATTTTCTTGATTTTTTTTCCTCAAGTAGAAGAAAATATTTTTGCGTGGCATTTTTTTTTTTCTTCTACATACATAATGTTGCAAGTTAAATTGGGTGCTGTGTGTGTGCCAAATTCAATTGAATTAGTGGTTGTGGTGGTATGACAGGTTATTAGAAAAAAAAAACGCAAACTTAGAAATACTAAAGTAACTATCTTATAGGTATACTCTTATAAACGTACAACCTTTTTTAAGTATAGGTATTTATATTAAATTTTTGTTATCTATTTAAACATTTTAAAGCTTGACGCTTGAGTGCAAAAATTAACACACATGCTGGTTGTATGTTTTTTTTTTTTTCTAAAAAATTTTCATTTGAAAGATAGAAAAAACGCACTTTTTTGTTTTAGTGTGAATGGTGTGGTGTTTGAAAAACTAACAAGGAAAACCATTAAAAAAAAAAATTTTAAAATGTGGTTTAAAATGACAAGTAAGTCAAGTAAAAGATAAGCTTAAAATAGTTTTCTGCGAACAAAAAAAAAAAAATATAAATAAAAAAATTAGATAATTTAATAATTTCAAATTCTTAAGGAATTTTTTGTTAAAACCCTTATTTAAATATGTTGTTTAACGGCCAATTTCACCAAGTTCAGTTAAAATTAACTTTCAGTTATAACTGTCAAAAACATAATGTTAACTAGAAGTTAAAGTAATTGTTAGTTTTAACTTAACTTGGTGAATTTGGCCGTAAATTAAATTGAAAAGATAAAATTTTAACACGATCTAATACAAGGCATCTCTTTTTCCCTGCTGCAAAAAAAAAACATTTTGTTTTTCAAAGTGTCTGTTTAGAGTGCGGGTTTAAGTAACAACATTGGCATTGGCAAAGATTAATTGTTATAATGGTTATAAAACTTAAAAAGAAACAAAACAAAAAAATCTTAAACTTTTTAACTCACAGGATATTTAAAGGTTTAACGATTTTTTCCACCAAAACAAAATCTAAAAAAAGCACACACAAACACACAAACTTGTTGCTTACAAACTGAATTCGACAGGCGTAAACTTGCAAGGCAGCTTTACAAATAAACCGAATAAAAATGTTAAAAAAATAAAAAAAAACAGACACAACCAGTAAAAAAAACTACAAAATTAAACTTTAAAAACGAAAGACTTAAGTAACAAACCTGTATGTGTTAAACACTCTTGTGTTGCAGTTGGCAAGTTGCAAACAAAATGTTATTTTTTCTTTGCTTTTCTTTTTGTTTAAAGGTATGCGGGAGATCTAAACATGAAAAACGTTTAAAATAAATGAAATTAATCCTTGACAACACGTATAGCAGGCCCGAAAGAGAACAGATTAAAATTATTTGCTGTATTACATCAAAGTAACAAATGCAACAACAACAAAAATCAAGATAAACATCTTTAAAGTTTGAAAAAGGATATAAATGCAAAATTCTTTAGGTATTAAGTTAAATGAAGTACAAACTAAAAAACAGCAGGATATCTGGCATGTTTGAAAAAGGGAAGAGGGTCTTTAAATTAAAATTCTTTATAAAAGAAAAATTAACTAAGAATAAGGAAACTTTTAACAGAGTTCAAATAGTGTATTAAATATTCTAAATATTTAAGTTTTTAAACTCATGTTTGGAATAAAAGAAAAATTTTATCTAAAAAAAATTTTTTTTTTTTGAATGGTTTAAATCAACAACAATTCTTAAGAAATTAATAATCTGAAAAAAAATCCATTAAAAACAAATAAGAAAGTATAGTCGGTCAAGCCAGACCCTGTAATACCCTACACCACAGAAAATATTCGAGGCTCTACCCCTATTTGGGACCCATAGGCATGCATGGACCCGCAAAAAATGACGACTGAGCTGAAGTTGAGTTGCCAGCAGCGAAATTAAGCAACGCCGCTCATGTTAAATTATATATAAAAAAAATTTTAGTTAAACTAGGCAATTTTCCTGCTGGCAACTCAACTTAAGTTGTGTTGCGATTCGTAAGCGACCCATAAGATTCATGTAAAAGTTCTTTGTGCCTTATATTATTTAAGGCCTCTTTACACTATCACACAAGTCCTAAGTTTTTTGACGAAAAAAATTCCCTGATTTAATTATTTTTTGAAATTTTTCAAAAAACAATAACAACTTATCATGACAGGGTTGTATTTTCCTCAAAATACGTAAGCCTTGTGTGATAGCGTAAAGTACACTTTGGAGGTCTTTATCTATACATATAAGATTTGTTTGCCTTTAAGTGATTTAAGGACAGACGTATAGAGTTGTTCTATGTTCATTTCTGAACCGACCACCACAAAATAGTAGACACGACATCATAGTATCCATCGCGAAAGTTACTATAGCCAAATTTTATATCCAATCAAACATTTAAAAGGAAGTTATGGTATTAGAAGCTATTTTCGGAGGATTCATACAAATAGAATCCGTTTAAAGCTCGTAAGCTGAGTAAGATTGAAATAAAATCAGTTTGGACTATATTTAACCTTAATACCAACATAATATGATGGTTAATGGTGACAGACTCTGTTCCGGTAAGATGCTTATATTAGGGCTATGTGAAATTATAGGCCTTTTCTCACTATTGGCCCTTGTGACAATTAGAGCCTATGTACCAAATTTCATCAAATTATCTCCAAAAGGCAATCTAAGCATTTGGGGCACTGCAAAAAGTATTTAAATCACCCCTGAGCTGAGAACAAAACTCCATCTAGTTAGCGACTTGCAATCCTTGCAGGTATTCATTAAGGCTCAGTTAGGCGAACGTTGCTGTACCCGTAATGTACCGTACCGTACTGTAAGCACGTTTAAAAACGTGTCATATGTTTTCCCATACATAAACAAAAAGCAATAGTATACATAAAACAAAACACACAGTGATGGGAATCAAAAATGTTCAAATGGTGACCGTTGTGCAGAAAAGGTACCACGTGATTTAAATGGTATTAAAACAGTATTTTGTGTATAGATTTACAATAAATAAATTTGTATTTTAGCATATATAAATTTTTAGCTAGGTTTTGATACCATTTAAAGTCTTTATTATGTTTCACATTTCCATTGTATGTGTATGTATGTATATGCATTTGTTTACTTTAAACATCTAAACATATGTATATTTGTATATTTGGAAATATGTTGTATTGTAAGTTGTTTTGTCGCAATTCCATAGATATACTGAAAAAAGTACCAAAAAAAAAAGAGCAAAATTACCCGCATTCAATGAGACATACAAGCCGTTCATCACAACAACGGCATGATTTTCTATTTTATACAGATTGGTACGTTGCAACTACGGTACATTGCATTTCGGTAAGCTTTTGTATTGGTTTTCATATAGCAAAAAGCGAACAGCTGATGGATACAGTACAGATACGGTACAGCAACGTTCGCCTAACTGAGCCTTTAATCAATCGTAAATGGAGTTGGATTGACCATGTTCTCAGATGCACCAACGACAACGTAGCCAAATTTATTGAAACCCCCAAGGCAGTAGAAGAGGTAGACCCGCTTACACCTGGAGGAAACAAATCAAAAATGAAACAAACTCAATTGGATGGTCCTGGGCGAAGAATAGATCACAATAGAAGAACTTTGTTGTGACTCCTTGTTTCACCCTGGAACCATAGGAATCAATATAAGATATCTCCAAATTAGCGACCTGTAGTTTTCACACAAGGTTAACCAGCCGGACGGACATGGTAGGATCGATTCAAAAAGGCTACGACAAATATTTAAAGGTGTTATAAAAATCCGCACAAACCTTCTCCACTATTTTGGTGTGGGTATAAAAATTCCAAAAAATCAAGTTATCAAGTAATTTGAATGATTACAATACCATTTTTTTAACTCATATTTCCCATAAAAGCCAACAAAAATTTTAAAGTTACTTAAACTTGAATGATTTATAACTAAAAAATAGAATTCTTCTAAAAGAATATTACAATTATTGTGTATTTTAGAATATCTTTGATATTATTAATTATTAAAATTAAAAATTATTTAAATTACCTCAAGCCGAACAAATATTTTAAATAAGAAAATTAAAAACTAACTTTGTTTTTAAAAATTTTATCAAATATTTACCCCCTTATACGATTATTTATTTTATCAAACGTTTATTAAGGAAAATTTGTTTCGTAAACCTTAATTAAAAACAAAATATTTTTTTGAATACGGGCGTTATTATGTATTTTATAATTATTTTAAAAAATAAGAAAATTTAGAAAAAAAACCTAGAACGAAAACCATTCAAAATTTCTAACCTTAACATCCTTTCAAAGGTTTTTTTTTAATAAATTAGTTATTTAAAACCTTACAAAAGGCCGGAAATTTCTCTACACAATTAAAAAAAAGCAAAGGGTTTGGTTTAAAACCAGAAAAGAAGACAATAAATAAGACACAAGTGTCAAAAAATATTGAATTACATCACAGAGAGCTGCTTAATTTTTGTTGGCAAGGATTAAAACAGGAAGCAGGATATGGTTAAAAAAAAAGTAAGAAGGATATAACTAATACAAATTTTCAAAAAATTGAATCAATATTTATTAAGCAAAAAAAAAAAAAAAAATACTTACTGCTGGAGCGAGCATTGGCCGAGTTGTTGGTATCGTGTAAAGCCTCTACGATTAAAGTAAAAGTACCCTGTAAAACAAATAGGAAAAGAAAATATATTAATTTCTTTAAAAATTAAAATAATTTATGTAAATTTATATTAACACGCCTAAACAAAGTAAAAAAAAAACATCACAAAATACCTCAACAAGAAACGCCTCCGCATCAGACACAAAAGTACGAGTAGTAGTAATAGATTAAAAGATACAAGGGGTTAGAAAAGAGTTTTGAAGGGGGTCTCCAATCCACTAAATAACCAGTAGTTTAAAAAAACGTATGCTTTTTGCCAACTAACACACGTCACACAACAAACATCATCATAAATATTTTTTTAAGTTTAGCTGCATTTCAATATGCAAATGAAATACTACACAATGGCAAGATAGACTATGAGACTTGACGACTACAACTACATTTACAATCTGCGCCCTCAATTTACACTTGATTACAACTTACATTTACCACTATAAGTATAAGCGTGTATCTGTGCATTAGTATTATTGTTAAAAACACAAAGATGACACCATAAAAACCAGACTTGTAACAGGCAGGCAATCAGACAGACTACACAACCACTCATACTCATGCACATGTTTTATGCACATGAGATAAAACGTTACAAAAATAGCAATAAAATGCAGAGGTGTCTTGTAGCAAGAGTTAGATAAAGTATTTTGTAAAACGTTGGGATAACAAAAAAAAAAAAAAAAAAAAAAAAAACAAAGATTACATTCAAATAATGACAAATTTACATTGATGTTAATGAAAAACTTTCGTTTTTCATTTTGAGGATGAAACAGTATACGCAATAAACGAAATGATAACAAATGAAAAGTGTGGGTTTGGTTTTAGACAAAAACTATTAAAAAATCTATTTGATTAAACTTTTTTTGAGTTTTTGGTTAAAAGGTGAAATAAAATTAATGTTTTTATATGAACATAAAGATATGAGCTTTTTTATTTAGTAATAAAAAAAACTGAAGAAAAATTTCCTTAAAATGATAAAAAAATTAAGGTGTTTTTGTTAAAAAAAAAACAACTCAAAAATACAACATTTAAAATCTAACAGACATCATAAAATAGCTTCAGTTAAAAATAACCTACAGTATAATCTCCCTTAGCGGACACCCTTTTTTGACGGACTCTGTTGCCTGGAACTGAAGCGTTCCATTTCCCTTATACGGTTCATTTTAATGTTCCCTTCCGTGTTCGGCCATTAAAAATTCTTCTGTATATTAAAAATTTTAAGTTGATAAACATTTCCCTGAAACAAAAACTTATTTTTTCTAAAAATTTCTTTAAAATGGTTAAATTTCAAAGGCATTTTGTTTTAAAAATTATTTATTTTAAGTTTATTAATAAATATCTCAAGAGAGCTTTCAAAATTTGGGATTGAATAAAATTTCCCTAAAAATTTCCCAAAAAGGAAATTTTCTGAAAGCCGTCGAAAATCAAAGAAACTCCTAGACATTATTGAAAATATACACAATTTTGAATTTCAGTCCATTAAAAACAAATTTTCTAGAGCGAAAATTAAATTAAGCAAAAATTTAGAGATCCTTAAAAACTCTAAAATGTTAAGGATTTAAATTTTCCATCAAAGTTTTTTTTGGGAGTCAACCATTCATTATCATTCATTATTTTAAAATTTTTATTTGGAAAAAGAAAAAAAATCATTCAAATCTGGCAAATAAATTTTATCATAAAAAAACACTTTTACAACATTGTACATATTATTATTTTTTTCATTGGCTTTAATGCCTTATTTCCTTTTGTCACCTAAAATACAAAAGAAAGATACTATTTCCTTTCGTTTTGCTTCAGTTATTTACTTTAAGTAAATAAAAAAATACTCCCCTTTTTTGTTGTTTAAGTTAAAAACAATTTATAAATTATTTTGTAAGAGCACGTGTTTAATAAGAAGATGTTCGTTCTGTTTTAATAAAGAAAAAGCCAAACAGCATAACTTTGTAAAATATTAACGCTTGAGTGCCATTTAATGTTTAAAAGTCAAGTCTATGAAAATTAAAAAGAAAAATAAATGTATAAAATATTTCTAAAATAACCGGCAAATCTAAAATATACCACCTTGGTAAGTTTTTGCACTAGAAAAGAAGTTGAGCTAGCGATAGTTAAGGGATCTGGGTAGAAGTTGAAGTGAGCGCTATCATACAGTAGCCATTAACTTTTTAACCGTTGCACACACATTTAAGATTAAAAAATTCACTCATGCTTAACGCAACGCTAATGAGTTCTTCGTTTTTTTTTTTCTTTTTATTTTATAACGTATTTTTTTCTATGGCAGTTTTAGATGTAGACCTTGGTGGTAGATCATACAAATGTATATTAAAGAAATTCTTTTAGGCCTTATAATAACAACAAGTCATTCCGAAGAGAACTAACATAAAAAAAAATAATTGTATTGTCATCATAATCATAAGAGTATTTATGAATAAAAAAACCTTAAGAGGGTTTTGAGAGAGTTTCTAAAACTTGTTTTTTAATATAAATAATAATAATTGTACGCATGTGCAATGGGTCATTAACGTTTCGAAAAATTTTTTATAATTTTTTTTTAAGTTATTGTTTTTATATTAAATTCATTTAGCTTGGCCCTTAACTTTTTTTCGAAATGATTTTAATGCAATTGCAGTAAGTCTGGGTTTGCACTAAGAAAGTCTTAGTTTATTGGTGAGAAGGGAGAGAAGAATATTATATTCCCATAAACTCATACTTTCTGGAAGAAAACTTTCATAGTGTGAACCCAGACTTAGCCAATTTTCTTACAAACATTCCATGTCTTCTTATGCAGGTACAGAATTTACTAATCAAAATAAATACATTAAAATTTGTCTCTTTAGTCTATAAACGTAATAATTGCTCCAGAAAACTTGTTGTGTGTAAATAGATTATGAAGAAAACTAAAATATGTACATGGGCAATTTTTTTATTTTATTTTTTTGAATTGAAATCTATTTATAAAATTGAAAAAGTTTTTCAATTCAAAGAAAGACAATCCATATAAAAGGGTGTAGTGTAAAAACTTAGTGTGGAATACGGGAGGAGTTGAACTTTACTCTTAAGTGTATTTAAAAATAATTTACATGGATGGCATGATGTTTTCTTCTTCATGTTATTTTTGGAACATACAAATGACGACTGTCTCGGTATGTTGGATGGCTGGCTGACTGGCTGGCAGGCAGTCAGCAGCAGCCATTATTTTTTTCTTTTTGTAAATAAGGGACTGGAACTAGTGGTGTTACTGTCTGGTACCATATACATAGCATTTTAGTGTCATTGATAATTTAAAGCTCCTGCTGTCTTTGACTCATTTTCTTTATTTTTTTTTTCTTACTATTTTTAAACATATATTTCTGTACTTCTTGTTGAGATTGTGATGTTGACGCATTGATATAGCATCTTGAAACACGCGATCATTTTTCTTTTTTGCATTTGAATTAAATATCTCTTTCATACTTTTTTTTAACAATACAAAACAAAGATAATTTTAATTTGGAAAATTTGAGTTTTTTCTCCTCAAATAAAAAAGCAATGCATAGTTTTTTCGAGTTTTTTGGCAAATAGTCTATAGCACTTCCTGTCAAGCCCATTTAAATGTTTGCAGACAGAAATAATTGAATTAATATTTAAAACAATTTGATTTGAAAAGTGTTAAAAATTGCATTATGAACATGGTAAGGCTTGAATAATTTTTTGAAGTTAAAAAAAAAAATTAAACAAAAACCTTTCAAATGTTTAATAATTAAATTATAACACAAAAATAACTTAAAATATTGTAAGCGTAAAAAATTAAGCAATTTTTGAATTCAAAACAAGCTAAACTTAAAAACAAGGTACAAAATTTAAAGAATAAAAAAAAAAAAAAGATTTTGTTCTAGGGAAATTTTTTTAAACGCTTACAATTTTCTTTAAACAATAAATTTAGCAATTGTGCATTGCTTATTAATGATTTTGGTGATATTTATAAAATTTCCCATTTGGGAAATTTTTTATTTTCACAAAATTATTAATAAGCTTTTATAACAATAACCAAAAACTCAAATTTTTTAAATTTCTATCAAAAACAAAAATTTCCCTTGAGGGAAATGAAATAAGTTTAAGAAAACAAATCAAATTTTATTTTAATTATGTATTTAAGAAAAAGTAACGTACTTTTTTAATTTTCTATAAAATTCTTTAAAAAAAGGGGTTGAAAACATTATGTGTCACTTTAAATATTTACATTATAAACGCGCGCACGCGCTAATATTACCACCACACATTACTTATGTATTGTATTTTCCATTTTTCATACAAAATATTCTGTGCGACGCCGTAAAAGTGTAAGTTTTAGTTGTTGTTGCTTAATAGCTGACAGATGTTAAAGTAAATTTTTCAACCCTGTTTGTATTTTTATCAAGTCATATTTCCCTCGGCTTACGTTTCTTAGTGTATTTGTTGTAAAAATGCTGGTGCAAATATTATAGAATATGGTTTTTTTTATAACAGGGCATATGCTTTTTTTTAATATAAAAAAAAGATACAAGGACACCACCACCACATAAGTTCGAACGTAAACAAATTTGTTTATTTTATTTTTTAAAGTTATTTTTATCAATAAAAAGATAACGCATTCACAAAGATTTCACTAAATATTAAATTGTTTACTTTTAGTTTCTAAAGGGGGACAGATTTAAATTTTTCTAAAAGGATGTATCCCTGAAAGCTTTTTAAAGATTGTTTCTTTGGAGAAATTGAAGTTATTATCATAAATTTTAATTAGGGAGAACAAATTCAGTGTTGTATATAATACTTTTTATCTTTTAAAAATGTTTTAAAATATTCTTCCAAAAATTGGTATAATTTTTGTAAAAAAGAAAATTTTTTTCTACTTCTTAGACCTAAAATTTTCCACCTCAAAATTTTATTTTTCGCTAAGGGACTTATAATACAATTTGAAAAATGCTAAGTATTTTATTCTGGCGTTTGTAAAGAAGTTTAATTTTAAAAAATATTTTTTATGTACTTACCGGCCATGCAAAATTGAAGGCAAATTGTATTGGATTTGTAAAGTCTTTATTTTGTAAGGCTTGCAAATCGGTTAAATTTACCGAATTTTCACCCAGTATGGGTGTTACAACATCACCATACGTGCACTGGGATGTTGTATCGATTTTAGCTTGATAATGTTTTAAACAGACCCGAAACCGTGTTTTACAACCACCGATACATCGGCCCGTCGCCGTATCCGATTGACCACTACAACAGTGACCTTCACTATCGCGACCGTAATCGTTTTTGAAATATTTTAAACGTAATTCAAATAAGCCGGATGTGTTGACCTGGAAATAAAAAAAAAAGAAATTTTACTAAAATTTTATTTGAAAAATTTAAAAAAGAAATTAAAGCATTGAAATAGTTTTGTGTTTGTTTTTCAAAATTTTGTTTGAAAAGAATTTTTTTTTTTTTTGGTATGTTTTATAAAGAAATTCTTTTAAATTGCCAGACACATGGTTTGTTGGTTGGTCTTTTCAAGTTTTAAACAGAAAAAAAGGAAAAAACCAACAACGAAAAAAAATTCCAGCTTCTGCAACAAGACGATAAATCTTTCAATTTGGTATTTAACAAAAAAAAAAAAAAATGCTACAAAACTGCAACTTAACCCAACAACAACAACAGCATTAGCAAAAATAACTCCAACCAAATGAAAAAGAACCAGCCAAACAGCCACCACCACCAGCAACAACCTCAATAGTACTCTGGCATCAAACAAATACCACTAACAACTGCCACACCAAACCAGCAGCAACATTTTGGTAAAAAAAATAAATTGTCGAATGAATTCAACAAAATTGTACAAGTTTTAAATAAAATTCTTTAAATCATTGTGTAAAACATGTATTAAAAGGGATTTTAAAAAATCTTCTGTTTCTTAAAATTAAAAAAATGAAATTACACTAGGCAACAAAAAGATTTCAAAGTACATAAAATGAAAAAAAAAAAGATTTAAAACCCTTAAAGATTTCATGTTCAAACTGATACTTATCCAAATTTTGTGGCTTTAATTACTGACCTTTTTTCGTTACCCTGTGTTTTTCCTAAATAAAAAATGATTTACATTTTAATTAAATCAACGCTTGTTAAAAATGAATAAATTTTAAAATGAAACAAGACCATTTGACAACTTTATAAACAAAACAATAATTTTCAATATAAATTAGCAATAATTTAATTAAACCAGCGAAACATTTATGTTAATGAAGCAAAAAAGCCGAAAATTAAAAAAAAAACAAAAATAAATACAGTCAAATCCCGATAATTCGTACCCCGATAAATCGTAATTCCCGATAATTCGTAATAAACTGTCGGTCCCTTGAAAAAATCTCGTTAATTCGTAAAATTTCCATACATTTTGGTCCCCTCGCTAATGCGTAATTTTTTTTCAAATAAAATCTTCTTTACCTCTTATAAATCGTAATTTTTTGCTAACTACCACTTATAATTCTTAATAAAAACAACAAAAAAATGAAAAGAATGATTTTTCGTTTACCACTATTTTATTTTTGCGTGGGTTTTTGCTTGTGTGTGGATTTATTTTCTTAAGATCAGTTTGTTACATGAATAATTTTTATGTATAATTTTTATATATTTTATTTTTAACAATTTTTTTTTGTTTTTTTTTATCGTTTTAGTAAATATATTGAAAAACCCCGTTTATTCGTATTTATTTTATTTTAACCCCGTTAAATCGAAACCCCGCTAAATCGAAAACCCCTATAATTCGTAAGAAATAGCCGGTCCCTTGCGATTACGAATTATCGGGATTCTACTGTACCTATAACAAATTCTTGATTCGTAAAGACAAGATGCTTTAAAAAGATACAAATTTTAATTTCAAATAAAAGCTAAAGCAAACTTGTTTTTTAAGGCAATTCAGAATTTTATAAATAAGTTTCATAATTTACTTGGTAAATTAAACAAAAGACCTTAAACTTCAGAAAACAACAAGTAATTATGACACTACAACAATTAAATGAAATACATATAGAAAAAAAGCAAATAACGTATGTAAGTATTTAAATGGTTAATTAAGTTAAACCAAAAATGGTGGGCTCTATTTCATCACGAACAATTATACAACAACCAAAACAAGTGTTTCTTTTTTTAATGTCACAGGTATTATTATTGTTTGAAGTTGGAATTGAACAAGAGGCCTACAAGACCAAAATTGGCTTAAGTAGTTAAATACTCTAGTGGTTATACGCTCAACCCAACACAAGTGTTAAGATTTATAACTGTTTTTTACAACACAACACACACATCAGCAGAAATCCAACACCACATAAAAATTATGACAATTTAATTGTTAAGAGAAAAATGTTGTTAGAAATAAAAGAATATAAAACAATTTAAATGAAGCATTTAATAATTTAATGACTTAACTGAAAGAAAAAAAAGAAAAAAACGGAGATTTTTAGAAAAGATAGTAAAAGGACTTTTTTGAAATTTGACAAAACTAAAGCTATGGTCACACTTGTTAAATATTTGACGGAAAAAACGGAACCAACAAGCAAACTCGATAATCATTTTCTTTTACTCCAATATTTATTTTGATAATAATACCAAATCTTACAAAAATATGTTTTTTGTTAAGTCTAGTGTTATAATTAGTTTATTTTGTGATATTAAGACCATGTTTAATCGCACTAACTATTGACAAGTGTAGTGGTTACGCTTATTTGGTCAAACATTTAATAATTGTGACCGTAGCTTAAGTAGGTATGTATGTACCTATCTAGGTGATTAAATCTTAGGAAAGGTTTATTATACAACTATATATGTATGAATCCGAAAACAAATTTAAAAAAGTAGTTTTTTAAATTCGTTTATTTTTAACCAGAAATCTTTACATTGAAAAAATGCAATTAGCGTAATAAACAACATAAAAATAGATGTAATACCTAGTAGTTTATACTTAAGGCCATGTCAGATAAAACTTTTGCTTCGCGTTGCGTTAGAGATTCGCTTTGAGTTGTATCTGGCATGGCCTTTACTTAATTGGCTTACGATTAGGTATAGGTATGTAAATAAATAAATAGTACATACCTACCTAAATAGTACTTTTTAAAAAATAGAAAAACGTCCCTCAATTTTGGTAAAATGTAAAAAAGTCCTTTTTAAGTCACAAACAAATTTAAGAAACATAATTTTTGATTATACCTACCTATTCAAAAAAGTATGCACGTGAGTGACTATGTACCTAGTAAAAAAGTACTTTTTGAAAAAGTCTCAAAAAGTACTTAAAATCTCTAAGTTTTTTAAAGTCAAAAGTACCTACCTACCTATCTATCAGCCATGGAACAAATTTTTAAAATTGTCTTTACCATAACTACTTTTTTAAGCTTTTTAACTGTGTTAAATTGTAATTTCATGCAAAATATTGAATGACGTAAGAAAACTTAGTTTTAGTAGAAATTTAAAAGTACCAAAAAAGTAGATATGTAGCTAGGTAGGTACATACCTAATTATATTTTATTAAATCTAAACTTTTTTTAGAAAAGCGTTATGCTAAGAGCACAATTAGCTCGTACACCGTAAAAACGAAAGACGTTACGCCGTAATTTTTAAAAAACACGCACAATTCCGTCGTAAACGTAGGTAGGTACATACCTAGGTAGGTATATTGTTTTCTTTTCAAAAGAAAAGCCTACAGTAGATAACGAATATGAGAACATCTCATAGCTAGGTATAAGAAAAACCTGCTTTTAAAAAACTAGGTACATACCTACCTACATACCTATCAAAATACCGTAGGTATCTTTTTCCATATGTGTAAAAAGTATTTCTGTATAAGAAAACTTTTTATAAGAAAAAAACTGATGGGTACCTACCTACCTACAAGAAATAATTTTCCATGCACCAATAATAATAAAACGTACAAAAATACCTACCTAGGTAGGTACCTAGTTTGTACCTATAAAATGTTGTTTCTACGCGGCGTTACTGCGTACACCCTTACACAGAAAAAAAATAAAAATTAATTTTTATTTGTAATCCTAGGTAGGTACCTACCTAGATAAAATTTTATTATATTTGCACCACGCAACAAATTAGTACCTACCTATCAATTAAACGTTTAATTCACTTAATAACACGTTTAATACACTTGATTAAATTTTTAATTAAAACTGATATTATTTTTGATTAATGATTTAACTGGTGAAAAATGTTTTCTGTGTAGGTACCTAGGTTCTGACTTGCTTGCACCAAAATTCTAACTTATGACCCTTTTCTCGACGTATTGATCTCGACATAAATTTATTAGACTGGTAAACTACCCGTTAACAATTTTGGGTTTCTCAATAGGTACGTACCTACCTAGGTATACCGACAAAAAATTATTTTCAGTTGGAAATAGGTAGGTAGGTACCTACCTACTTCTAAAAATAGATGTAAAAGTTGGGAGTCAGATAGGCATCCGTTACCTACCAAGGTGAAAAGAAGTAGGTAGAAAAAGTAAAAAAAAAAACACATTTTTAGGCCTTTTTAAAAAAAGGAGCAACAAATAGGTACAAACCTAGTTTGGTTTACATAAAAAAGTTAAGCTGGCGCTAAATAATTTACTTTAACTAGGTACCTACCTAGGTAGGTACAGAAATAGCCATTTAATAGAAAATAGGTATTAACCATAGGATAACGGGCGTAGGTAAGAAAAAAAAAACACTGAACAAAAGAATGATTCATTAAATAAGATTGTTTTCACCAACTCAATAGCAGCAGCGGAGGGAGCTGCACCGGTGGAGCTGGTTTTTAAAATTTAATTCATAACAAAATTAGTTTTAGCAACACCAAAATGTAATCATTATTTTAAACCATAAAGATCATAGCTAAAAGGCTTTTGGGTAGGTAGGTACCTATAAAAATAAAACCAAAAACAAAAGAAGCTACCTACAACTCCCTATTTTTCTACAGCAAAAATAAATAAAACAACCTTAAAATACAGCAAGAACATTATACACCAAAAACAAAGCTATAGGTAACAACAAACATTGTTAAACATTAAACTTAACAAAAAGAAAAATACCTATACCTACCTAGGTATACATAGGTAATAATACTTGCAACAACAATAAAAATATGTGTAAAACTCCTCGATTTAAGGCTAAAAACGGAGAAAAAAAATTACAAAAATCTATAAATAAAAAAAACACAACCAAAACAAAATACCTATGTACGTTAAAAAAAAATCTTAAAACACATTCTGCTGCTAAAAACTCTATAGACAGCCGAAGCAAACTACTAAAATAAAAACAACACAAAACCAATGGATTGTATACTAAACATACACACTCAAACACACAACTTAACACAAACTATACAAATGTACAAAAAGAAAGAAAAAAAACACTGAAATAAAAAAGAAAAAATATACTCAAACATCATATTGCTGCTTTTAGCTTAAGCACAACAAAGCTTAATAGCAACAAAAACAACAACAGCAATACACACTATAGAAATATATGTGTACAGCAACAACAACACCAACAACAACAAGTTAAATAAAAAAATGTTTCAAGTAAAACCGAATTGTTTCCCACGGCATACGATTTGCCGGTCAACATACATATACATTGACGACACAACGATGACAATGATCATTATTATTATGATGATCAGCAGTAACATGATAATGATATTAATGACTGAATGTGATGGTTTAGCACAGGCGGCCAGTCAGTTTAACAAATACAATAACAAAAACTACAACTTAAAGTTAGTAGATTATAAAAAAATTAAAAGGAAAAAAACTCAGCAAAAAAAAACTAAATAAAGAAAAAAGAGTTTAATTTACAATTTAATAATGATTATCATAATAATTAAGTTAGCTAAGAAAATGATCATAATGTATACAAATAAACACAAACACACCATTAATATCATTAACATCCCAACAACGCCATCACCATCGTTTTCTATAACTTCTTTTTTTACAGTAAACTTTACTTGAGTAAAGTGATGGTATAGTTGTTGTTGTTGCTACACGAGGAGTATGTTGCCGTTAAAACAGCAGTGTTGCCACTTTGTGTTTTTGATCCAAAAAAATGTACGATCTTCACAACCAGTCACTGTTTTATAGGGTATTCATTCGGTTAACCGATTAATTACTACCCGATTAACTTATCGGTTAATTTAAAATTGGCTTTTTTCGATAAACGATTAAACCGGTTAATATCAGTCGATTAACCGATGCAACAAAATTTTGAATTTGTTGTGGTATTAAACCATATTTTTTTGTGTTTTTATTTATGTGTGAGTTCCAAAACGTCAGTTGCAAAGCAACTCGCTTTTTTCAATGCATTCTACAATGTAACCATGTAGAATTTTACAATGTTGTCTTTACCAAAGTTCACAAAAAAATTACCAAAATACATTAAAAAAAGTTGTGTTTAGACAGATTTTTTAAACAATATATTTTCTTCTAGAAATACGTTCTTAAAATACAGTACATGAGTAGAAATTAAGGAATTCGGAAATCAACTTTTTGCAGAATGTTCGGTGCTAAGCTTTGTCAGGATGAGTTAGATGATGACCTGATAACAGAAGAAACTCTCGATAGTAACACAACAACAGAATTAACCGAAACAATTAGAAGTTTTAAACATTTGAAAAATTAAAACAGGACTCTAGTGGCATGATGGAAGATTTTATATTTATAGAGAACTCCAGGAAAATGACAGAGAAATTATATAATCTGTATTATGGGTTGCTTTTGATTTCCCCAACATTTTCGATAAGTGAAAGAATTTTTTCCAAGCCAAGTTTTATCAAAACTAAAGAAAAAACATAGCTTTAATCCTAAACAATAAACCAATTTAGTTTTCTAAATTATTGTCTTATAAGATCTCCTTATGGCCAATTTTCAAGATTGATATTAAAACACATTCATTTTTAAAATCGTTTTAAATACAAAATTCTCTTCTTCACTTAAAACTTAAGTGAAACTTATGTCACCGATGTGGTACACTTAATTTCAACTTAGGTTTCCATTGTAATATTTTAGCAAGGTGGCCTCAATATCACAACAATACAACAACAACAGGCAAAACATTAACAATCAGCTGTTTTTTCAGACCACC
This sequence comes from Pollenia angustigena, assembly GCA_930367215.1. Classification (NCBI taxonomy): domain Eukaryota; kingdom Metazoa; phylum Arthropoda; class Insecta; order Diptera; family Polleniidae; genus Pollenia; species Pollenia angustigena. The sequence goes on from OV884056.1 coordinate 18,508,168, forward strand.
TTGTAAATAAATACACTTTTTTATATTTTTTTTTTGTATTTAGTAGTGCTACCATACTTTTATCTTAATTAAATAAGACTTTTGAAATAAAACTCAAAAAGCAATATGTTTTAAATACGATTTAAGTTTGTTATGAAAATTAACTTAATATTGATTTAAATACTATCCTAAAAATTGGGCATTAAATTATTGAAATAATTAATAAAATGATCTCGCAGTTTATTTTTAATATGTAAATACATAATATGTATTAATTTAAAAATATGTACATTAGGGATATAACTTTTTGCAATTTTTGCAAATATCAAAAATAGCCGTGTGGGGCATAAAAAAAAATATAAAAAAATATGGGGTCACTTTTCCTCTTTCGTGAAAAAGTTTCCGCACCGAAAGCGTTGAAGTTTTGTTTTTATTTTTTTATTTTCATCATTAAATCAGTTACTCTTGTGTTAAATAAGTTTGTTTTTGTTTAAATTCATATATAATCTTCAACATTAAACCATTTTCCATAAGTCTAATGCAAAATCAAATGGGTTTCAATTTCCAAAAATAAAATTCGCACATAATATTGAGTTTTAGGAATCGCTTACGGTGCGGAAACTTTTTTCACCGAATCAGCTTAAAAAACAGTTTTTTATTATCAGAACAAAATTCCCCACATGGTGCTGGAGTGGTATTTTGCACTCAAAAAAAGTTATAACCCTAATGTACATATTACTTAGTTATTGATTATTTTTTTGTTCGCTCGTTTTAGTTCAAGAATTGTTATGTTATTGTTTTTTTACTAATAAACTTCAAATAATAAAAAATTTTCATTTATTGAAATTACTTGATTTAGAAATAAACCTTATTAACCGGTTAACCGATCAATAACAAAATTAACCGATTATTAACCGAATAAACCAAAACATCGGTTAATTAATCGACCGATTAACTGATTAAAACAAAAGACCGATTAAATGAATACCCTACTGTTTTATTATGGTTTCTTATAGAGAGGTTATTATGCGTTTGGCCTGATATATGCAACACACATTAAATCGGTTCTAGTACACCGATCGACCCAAAAATAATTTCTTAGTCGATCTATATTAACCTTGATGAAATTTGCTATATGGGCAGTTCCAGCGAAAAGTTTATTTTTGTAACGTAACGCCAGAAGTTATTTTAATTGTTTCTCAAAAAATTTTATATGTATAGTTTATTTTTAATATTAAGGAGTAAAGCGCAACTAGTTCTACATTAAGTAACAAAAGGAATAATGGTTGAACAACATGGTCCTAAAATACAACCTTATTTGCATTCTGGCGTTACACTAAAAAAAAGGAGGCTTTTCGCTGAAAATGCCCATATCTACCTTAAAAAAAGATTAAAAAAAATGTATAACTTGAAAAATAAAACTTTTCTATTCTCTATTCTATTCTAATCTATTTATGTCCAAAGCTTACTAAAAAAGGTTTTATACAAAACGTCTTGCTCAATTCGCAGTCTTATTCAGTTTTATAATGCAATTCAAAATCCACTTCCGTTTTTTAAAGGTCACGTCAGCGCACATTTTTGCTTATATCTGTAAATCCTTAGTGTCGATTGCTGCAATTTTTGTTCTGAATATAGTGCTACTTCGTTACTTTGTATACAAATACCACGACACGTCAAAATGGAAATGCCCATATACGTTTTACTTTTCTATGACTATGTATTGAATATGGTAAAAATGGGTCCATAACTTCATATAGCCCCCCGTACAAACCTCTTTCCGTAGTAGTCTTGTTTTGTTGGTATTTAGACAAAATTTGCCAGAAAAATATTTTTTTAAAACTAAAGCATATTACAAAATATTTTTTTGGATATGGTTCATATTTTATCATGGCTACCAAACAAATTCCGTTCCCGAAAATAGTTTTTGATGCCATAACTTCCTAAAAAGGTTTGGTGTTGACATACAGTTTGGCGAGGGTAACTTTTATATTAGATACCTAATATGAATTTCAAAATACATCTTATACAAACTTCCTCAATAAAATCATTTAAAGACGAAAAATCTGGTATATGCAGATACATATCTAGATAAGATACGGCGTAAAGAATTTTTGTATTCATCTTAACCTCAAGACATAATTTTGTTTTGCCAAGTTCATAACTAAAAGAACACTTTGAAAATTTTACTGTAAGTACTGTGGTTTGGATATCAATAAACGACACACTATACTTTTTTACATGTTCCTTTTAACAAACGTTTTTTTTTTTTTTTTTTTTTTTTTTGTAAAAAACAATTTTATATTGATGTCAGGTGTAATTTCATTTAAATCGGGTAATTTTGCTTTATGCAAAGTGTAATTTTGAATTGTGCTGGTGGTAACGCTGGTTAATAGTAAATTAACACTGATGGTGCGCCGATGATATTCTGCAGCATAAAGAAATATACAAACACACTTATGCAAACATTTAAAAACGCAAAGAAACAAAAACAAGTTTTGAGCAAAAACAAAGCCGCTCTCTTCTTTCAACACAAAATCAATTATGTCTGCTCTCTTTACTACTATAAAAAAAAACTCTCTTATTGTATTTACATTTTTAATAAATGATCATGAAAAATCAAACAACAACAATGAAACGGTGTTTTTTGTAAAAAGCCCTAAAGCTATATTAAGCAGTTATAAAAAGAAAAACAGCTGTATTGGATGTGATATTTTATGTGTGTTTTTGTTTGTGTATTTTTGCTTCTTCTTTTTATTTTTCCTTAATGAATTGTGGAAAAAGTTATACCTATTTAATTTGGTTTTCAGAAAAAGAGACAGGTTTTTTTCAAATCTATTTAAAGAAAAATTCAATTTTAATTTTAATATTTGTATTGTTAGACGCCAAAGAAGTAATTTTTGCTAATTTTTATTGTTTTTGTTTCTATTAATAAATAACAAAAAAGAGGAAATAAAACGGAAGTTAAAAAGAAGCAGCAACAATTTAATGATAAATGGGTATGAAATAAAAATCAGCAAACTAATGATACCTACCTGCCTATGCAAAAAGAAAACTTAAATTTGCAAAAAAGGGGAACATTTTTGGGTAATTAATTTAAACAAATACCTAGTAAAAGGTAGGGTAAATCAAAAAAAGAACTGGGGGTAAAAATTGATAAGGAAAGAAAACAACAATTAAGCGTTTTTATTGAAAGATAAGTTCAATTTTTTAAAGAACCAAGGTGGGACTAATGACAACCTATTACACCAAAAAGGTACAATATAATACGACTCGGCTCATTTATAAGAAAATGCAACTCTGATCGAATAGAATCTAGGTATAATTTCTTAAAAATTTTCATAAGCATTTGCTAGTCGAACAGATTTGCAAAAAAAATCTGTCCCTCAATTTAATTTTTAGGTCACCTTATCATACTTTATGAGCACGAATGAATAGAGTAGAGTGAATCATGTTCTTTACCAATTGCAATACTATTAAAATAGGAAAATTTTGAATCAGTACTTGACTAAGATCCAGAATCATTGAAGAAACACAACATTTATAAAGAAGTCAAAACTTTGGTGCCAAATGAACTGAAGAGAGATATTAACATCGATAATCCTATTTAAGATCTGTAAAATGGGTGAAAATTTGATCTATTACCAGAATCCTAACATGTTTAAAACTGGACCAAACGCAAAACAATTATAAACTGCTAAGATATTAGAATTTATAACACCTTTTTGTTTTAAATTCTTATTAAAGCGCCAAGAAAATAAGAAAAGGTTAACCTTATAAATGATGGCAATAGGTCGCGACGTTAGGACAACAAGGTTCTATTTGCACTTAAACTACATGTAGAATATAACCTTGTTGTCCTAAGATCTCGAGGTATGTATTATACCTACTTAAATTGACTTCTAATAAGAATTTTACAATTGTAGGTATAATAATTAAATTATGAGATTCCCATTAGTTTTCAATTCCAGTTAGAATTTCCAAATGTAATTTAAATTTCCAATAAGCTTTTAATTAGTGTTAGACCAAAATAATTCCAATAAGAAAAGTAGTTTTTTATATTTATAACATTTATTTTGAACAAAAATTAATCATATCCTTTAATTAATTTTCAAATAAATTTTAAGCAGAAATTGAAACCCAAATAAGAATATTAAGAGTTGTGATTCAGTTAATGAAATTCAAAAATTAACTCCGATAAGAATTTATTTAGTAATTGGATTGTTTTAATTAGTAATGAAAAATTATTCTAGTTGCTTTAATTTAATTATGCAAAAGTTTTTGCTTTCAGTACGAATTTTAATAGCATTCTTTTTCTTAGAAGAATAAAAATGCATAACAGATTTAAGTTAAGGGTGTGTTTAGCCCTGTAAATTTTGAGTTGTAAAAAACACAGACAAATTAAGTTATATGGCATTAACATTTTAAAGAGATTCCGGGCTTATGGGCCGAAAAGGCGCATTCTGAAAGTCCAATTTAAAAAAAAATAAGGTCCGATGATGACATGAGCGTGTTAGCCGCATTAAACGGTGCATTTTTCTTTCATGGATTGGTCTAACTCCATATGGGGACTTTTGTTTTTTTACAAACCCGTTTGACGCTTTATGCGTCAATAAAATCTTGAAGTAGTCTGATAGTTACGCAAATCTATGGTAGATTCCGTACGGAATGTGCTAGTTACGCTTAAGCAAATGACAATGCATTAAGGTGCAGCCATAATGTACATATGCTGGTTATAGCAACTGTGCGAATAGATGTTAATCATATGTGACAAACCATATTGAACTTAAGGAAACTTTTAAGCAAAATACGAAACTGATTGCGCATTCCGAACGCAATCAAATGTTTTTTACGTGCATTTAAGATGCATTCTATTAATTTGTGACAGAAGCTTAAGCAAGATCATTTACATTATACATGGGCCTTTAACCCACTTCTAATTTCTATTGGGCTTGAACAACACTCTTAAAGAGGGGAGCACCCTATCGAGCACGAGCGACAGTCAACAATTTCATCAGTTAACAGTCAGCCATAAAATAATTTGTGGTTGAGGGTCAAGGCGAATTCAACTACAGGTGGTGTCGGAACTACAACAATCCAAAAACAACAGAAACAACATAGGGTTTTTTACATTGCATTGTTAGTGCTATTAGCTCGAAATGCCAACAATTATTAGCAAAACATTAACAAATCAAAACAAATGAGCTCGAACTGTCGAAATCAGATGCCGTTTCGACACCACCTGTAGTTAATTCGCCTTGTTGAGGGTTGACTGGAGAAAATGAGCGGTCAAACTATCGAGGAACCGAAAATTTGCGCAAAACTGTCACTCATGATCGATAGTGTGTACCACACGTTACAAATCTACGAGTTTTTTGTGTAAATTTTAAGAAAATATTTGAGTTTTAGAAAAAAACTGATCATTTATAATGGTTTTTTTTAATAAAATTACCATTTCTTTTGATTTATGTTTACATTTTATAAGTTTTTCTTGCAAAAAAATCTGTTGAATCTTGTAATTAATATATTTCTTAAAAAAGACATACTAGAATTAAAAATATACCTTCTTGGTAAGAAAACAAACAAACACATAACTAATAAACAACAAAGTTTAATGTTTACCTTTTTTCTTCTTCTTAATGATATTTATAACAATTTCTATTACAAAAAAACCATAAATAATAGTGGAAAACAGAAAAAATGTGTATTGTAAAGTACAAAAACAAGAGTGCAAATCACTCAAGCTCAACGTTACCAGTTCTTAAGTGTGATGTGTGTATAAAACAAAAACTATAAAAAAAGTAACTGAATTTAAAAAAAAATATTAAGCAAAAAAAAAACTTGTGACAGGTTGAATAAATACCTTCTTTTTTAACAGTGTTTTAATTTTTTTAAGTATACACACCACACATACTCTACAGACCCACTCTACAGGGTAAGTAAACTTAGTAGAAAAGAAAAAAATTAGTAGTAACTTTACATATTTTTAAATATGTATGTAGGTACATATGATATGTATGTTGTTGAAATACCTATGTATGGATATATTTTTCTATGTATGAATGTTGTGTCTGTATGTTATGAATTTTATTGTTTTTATTAAAGAAGTCAACAAAACAAGAATAAGAAAAAACCCAAGAAGAAGATATAATACCCTTTTTTGTACTCTTACACACACACACACACACTTACTTAAACTATATAGGTATTGCATTAATTAATAACAACAAAAACAATGGCATTAGGAAAAAAGAGCATGATTATGATTAAATCAACAGTTATGTGAAATTAAGCCAAAAAATGTATGTAAAAGCATAAATAAGGGGATAATTAACAAAGAGTTCCTACCTTATTAATAGAATAAAAAAAAGCCACAAATAAAATAAAACAGGTAGGTATGTTGGTACCTCTGCGGAGAGGGTAAATTCTGAGATATGTACATACATATGTTTGTAGGCATCATCAATTATATAAGTAATTGGGCTATTTTTTGCGAAATAATATGTATGAAGGTATTTTTAATTAAAATTTTCTTGGTTGTTTTTAATAAATGAACAACCTACAGTTGTTTTTTCTTTCTTTTCAAGTAAAATTTTTATATTTTCTTACAAATAATTTTAAAAACATCTGTTTTTAATATTTAAAAAAACTTAATTTTTTGCCTACTGATGAAGTAAAAAATAATTTATTTTTATATTTTAAAATTCCAGCTGCCTGTTAAGAAATTGTGATATAAGACCGCAGGAGATAATTTTTATGCTCAATGAAAAAAAAACCTGCAACAACAACAGCAGCAGCAGAAAAAAGAAGAACTCATAGCTTATTTTAGCAAAGTTTTTAAATATGTGTAAAAGTAGCAGCATGCCTGAAGATCAGGAGACACACTGCAACAGGCCTGTTAAGAAAAAAAAGTAAAACTTGTCAAGTTTTTTTTTTTTTTTGCTGTAGTTAATTTTATTATTGTCTTTTTAAGGTTAAATTACAACAACCAGGCTCCATTTCTTATTCATGTTATTGTATTTTTGGAGTTTAAGAAAAACACACATGCAAATTGTTTTTTTTTCCTTAAAAAGCCTTATGTTTTTTTTTCTTAAGACGATGACCTACGCAAAGTTTTAATAAAACATCAAGAAGAAAAAGTTACAAAAAAAGCACAAGCTTAAAAGAGAAATGAAGCCAAGAGAGTTTAAAAAAATACCAGAAACTGATAGTTAGTATGTATTAAAAGAAATTGAGGAAAGCAGATGTTTTTAACAAAAATTGTTTGGTTAACAATTTTCGCAAACTAATTTCATTTAAAAAGTGGTTTGTATAAAATTCATAAATAAAAATTGGCTTGTATGTATGTCTAACAAATAAACTACACAAGCGGCTTGACAACAAACTGGCAAAAATTTTACGTTTGCACAAAACTTTTGCGTTGTTCAGTGGGGTTTTTGCTTGTAAGGGCAATCGTTGCTTGTACATAGACAAGGATATATGTAGGTATTTTTTTATTGAAAGATAAAGAGTGCGATTGTCAAACCGTTTGTGTAATTTATTTGGCTCATAAGTACAATATTAATTAAAAGCTTATTTAAATGTAAGTAACAATTTGGTTTCTCTTTTAGGCATCTAATTTTTAAATATTTTTCTTTATTTCTTTTAACAAAAATCTTACTAATGGGTCGATTACGGATGGCCACTTAACCGAAGATGAGCTGCCAGCAGCGAAATCAGGTAACGCCGCACATCTTAAAATAGAAAAAAAAATATTTTTTTTTGTATATTTTAACATTAGCGGCGGTGCCTAAGGGCCCAACCACAATGTGCTTAGGTTGGCTTAAGCGAATGAGCGAATACATGTAAATTATATGACGCAAACCATATTGAACTTAAGGAAACTTTTTGCTAAGTTTAATGAAACTGTCATTTTCTTAAGCAAGGTGCGAATCTAATAGCACATTCCGTACGAAATCAAATGTTTTTTATTTTGTTTTCTTAAATACCTACCTACATTTGAGAGACTTTTTGTTAATTTTTTACAGTAGGTTAAGCAAGACTATGCATATTATGGTTAAGCCTTAATTACGCTGCTGGCAACTCAACTTCAGTTATTTTGCCATCCGTAATCGACTCATAAATTTTTTTTTAAATGGTCTACTTTCGACTTGATTAACAATTTGGATGCAATTGTAATCGATGTTTATAATATTTTTTTTAAAACAATTTTAACAATGTGATTTAAAAAAAAAATATATAGGTACCTACCTAACTAGGTACACAACATTGTTCAGGATAAATTGTTTGTTTTTATTGAAAATTGTTGCTTTCATTTTAAACACCCACTGAGAAAGTTGCTTTCATTGGAAATCTTGCTTAAAAGTTTTAACTTATTTTTATAATTTAAAGCATAACTTTAAAATTTTTTCATAATTTCTGCAAAAAAATCTGTGGCTATTTGACAAAATATCTTAAGTTGAGATAAGATAGCAAAAAAGTTAAAAAAAAAACTTGGAGAAAAAATCATTCAAACAAAAATTTCGTTTAAAATAAAAAAATTTTAAAAACGTTAACAAAAATGTTTTTTTTTTTAATGAGAATTCGTATGATTAACAACATTTGTTTCAACTTATTTAGTTTGACTTAAGATGTTTTGTCAAAAAGACACTCACATATACCTACTAGTTGTTGAACATCTTAAGAGCCAAAAATGTTTATACCTACATAGGTAGGATCTACTAATAATTAAAAAATTTTCAAAAAGTTCCAAGTTTTCGAACTTCTAGAGATTTAGAAGACATATCGATGGCTAAGGCCGGTTTTTGAGATGTGGATTAAGTTCTAACTTATTTGAAAGTATTCTCAAAACTCAGATTTTTCCAGCGAAATTTAATTTGTTTATTATTCCATTAAATAGGTACCTACTAACATTTTAAGTAAAACTAAGCTGTTCCGTCCAAGTTTTGTATATAAACTTGGCAATGCGCCACTTAATTGTTTTTAGATTAACTAAACCTAGTTTAACTGAGATCTTAAAAAGCCAGCCTTAATTCAATACCTATAAAAAAGAAGTTTTATTAAAAATCATTTTTTTTTTTTTTTTTTTTGGTTTATTCTGTTAGAAAAGGCATTTGGCTTTAAAATTTTAGGAGGCTTTAGTAGAAATTTTGTCTCTTTATTAAAAATTGATTCCAACTTTTTTTAAAATTTTATTAGTTTTTTATGTATTTTCATCAATTTATTAAAATACATAGGTATCAATTTATGTTAAAAATTCCTTTTTCGTGTCAAATAAAAATGAAATTATAGGTACCTACCTATGAAAAACTTTATTAAAATATGAATTGATATTTAAATAGAGTTGGTGAAATAGGTAGGCCATTTTTATTTTTAACTTATTGAGAAAAAAATTTAAACTTTTTTTAAATTAATAAGTCGATCCAACTCGGCCTGTTAAGACTTCTGATAAAGAAAGGCGATAGAAGAACTCTTTATTCAAAAATTCCATTCATATTTGTTTGCCAACTTTGACTTCTATTCCAGAAATCTGGACTCATTGCTCATAGAATTTTAATTTTGGAGAATTTGAAAACCCATTTTATTTGTTCCCGTTTCTTTTAATTGTTTTAAATCATGAATTGCGTTAAAAAAGTTTTTTAGTTAAAATACGGGCCTGTTCAGGGGGGTTACCGCGTATTTCGATTCGAAAAAAATCATTTACGGATTCGAACAATTTGTACTGTGTATTACGATTTTCGTAATATTTGTTTCGAATAAACGGACGTTTTTCGTACCTTATTGAAAACAAAAAATCACTTTCTTAAAAGCCACTCTCTATTACGAACAAAAATTGTTCATCAAATTTCCCATTTTTTAAAAAATACAACCTCTGTCATCGTTTCGAACGATTACGAAAATCGTAATACACAGTACAAATTGTTCGAATCCGTAAATGGTTTCTTTCGAATCGAAATACGCGGTAACTCCCAGAAATGCATAACTGCGCTGTATCAGTGATTTCAAATGCTTAAATAGGTATAGGCACTATATCAGTGAAGTATATGTGGTCCAAATAATTGTCAAATAGGTACCTACTCCACAAAAATAAGTCACATAATAAAAAAAATTGAAATAATTTTTTATCGGCATTAAAAAAAAGTTTGATTTTCTGATGCAGCGCAGTGATGCATTTCCGAACAGGCCAGGCCCTATCTATTTTTTTAAAAAGCGTTAACATAAGTTCTGCTAAGTACCTAGTTAAGATTATTCTGTAAGCAAACATCATTTTTTACCTAAGTACCTATAACTTCTTGAAAATTTTTAAATTTCTAATTTAAAAAGTTATACCTATTGAAATAGTTTTTTACTTTCAAACCTTTTTTGTAAATTTGATTTGTAAAAGTTTTTTAAGTCTTTTAAAGTCTTCCCCCTTCTTCACAGACGATGATTAAATTTAACAAACATTTAGTAACAGTCCAATTATGAATAAAAATTCCCCGGGAGTTTTTCCCATTTTTACAATTAAATTGGTAAAATGAGAGAAGGGAAAAAACTCCAGGAGAGTTTTAAATTTGTTTTGTAAACCTTTTTTTAATTAAAAATATTTTATGACATTCATCGTATAAAACTAAAGATTTGTTCAAAATATCTATGTAGGTAGTTATTCCTGCATTATTTTAGGTAGGTATGTACCTATTAGAAATTTTGATTTCGGGAATAGGTACCTACATCAACTAATGTTATTATTTATTATTTTCCGACCTTTTTGTGTTAATTACAGGTTGTTTTTTATAAGGTTAAAAAATCTAATGCACATGTGCCTGTTGAAAAGTATTTAATACCACCATTCTAAAAACCACCCTAGAATTCACGTAAAAATTTTGACAAAATTAATGAAGTGAAACAAGAAAAGGTGGTGGATTTTTTAAATAAAATGATCTTGAACCTAAATAAACAAAAAAAAAATGTTGACAGATATTTCTAACAGACTTCCATAAATGTAACATGATACATTCAAACAAATGTTACACAAATAGAAATGGAACTTTAATTTTGAAAAAAAAACACAAACTTTAAAATAGTTTTTTAAAGAAAACTAAACAAAAATGTTAGTTTTGCTAGACAAAAATTAGAGAAATTCTATGATAAACTTTAAAGGTTTTTTGGAATTTCTAAAACTTTAAAGGAGTTTCAAAACTTACCTCTTTCACTATTAGAGTCAATACCGCCAAAGCGCTCAAAAATAATTTAATCCAATGCATTTTGGTTTTTTACGAGTTTTTTTTTTTTTTTAATTTTTAAGGGAAATTAAGGAATTGATGACACTTTCTGGATGTTGGGGAGCAAGTGAGATAAGTTGTGCGTGCAGCTGGAGCCAAAAAGTTGGAAAAACTTTAGTAATCCGTGTTTTCCCAAAACTTGGCTTGGATGCAGTTTCAAGTGTTTTTTCTTCGACACGAGGTGTTTTAAAATTTAAATGCTACTTTTTTTTGTAAACCAAAAAAAGTAGTAAAAAAAGTGCAAGTTTTGTTCTTAACAACTTTCAAAATTGATTTTATTTTCTTATAATAAATAATAATTAACCGTTTATTTAATAAGTTTTACTTAAAATCTTAAACTTATTTTCATTTTTTTATTAACAGGGAAGTTTTGGTGGCGAAAAACGAATATGAAACGTTATTTGAGGAGATAAAATGAGCAGCACATGTTTTTTGACATTTTGTAATTTGTTGTTGGTTTGTTTGGTGCTTTAAGTAACGGTATTGCAAAATTACAATTGTCAAATTAATTTCTTTACTTTTGCTCTCTTAAATTGTGTTTTTTCTTTTTTTATTTTCTTTTAAAAATTTAATTTTTTTTTTGGCAAAAAGCACGTTTTTATTTAAAAAAATTGTTATTTATTTAAACATCAAATACTATTTTTAAAGGGAATGCAAAAGTTTTATTTTTTTTTTCAATTAAAATTTGCAAAAGTTTTTTTTTTAACTTTTGTTAATTTTCACTTGTTTTATTATTTCACTTTTTTTTAAGTTATACAAACAATTTTGTGTTTTTCTTCATAATAATAAAATTACAATCTTAATAAATATTAAAATGTATAATTTCTTTATATTTCAGTGGCTTCACGACCCGACGACGTTTACCACACAAACTACAATTTAAAACTGCCGCTTTGTAAAGTTCTGTTGACGCTGCTCAGCCACAATAAAATGTTAAAACATGTTCATTTCCCGTATACAAGTTGTGTAAAATGCATAAAAAAAGATGCGCTCATTCATAAAGTAATAAAAAAAACAACAAAATTCGCTGCTCTGCTCAATTTTAAATGCACTTAAATTTTTACCCAAACAACAGAGCGAGACAACAGGCACTAAGTTACTATATCTTTGTTCTTTACTCTAATGAAACTGAGCTCTTTATAAAAAGCAGATGTTTTCTTTAATGCTCTTTGAAATGAGTAAATTTAAGGAGAGCTCTCTTTAACTTCTCTCAAATTTATTTTTTAATATGCTTTTCTCTTTCTAACTCTCTTGTTTTTGTTTTCTGGTTTTGCGATATGTTTTTGTTTTTGCTGTGTGCATGTGTGTGATTGTGGATTATATTCATTTTTCTTTTCATTGAATAAAAATGAATTGTGTGCAGTTGTGTTGTTGCTGTTGTTCGTTTATAATTTTTGTGGATGGAAATTAAGTGTCTGTGTGTTTTTTTTGTTATGTTTCACTTAAGCCGGCTGCTTGTTATTTATTTTGTTGTTTGTGTTATTCCTGTTTAATAGATTCTGTTTTTGTATTTCAAAAATAAAAATGTCTGTTTTTTCAAATGAGTGAGGAAAACTTAAAAGAAATTTCCCCTTAAAAGTAAAATTTACTTTTCTTTTACCCAAAATAAAATTACAGTAGTTTTGACTTAGCTGCACAATCTCCTTTGCACGATTTTTTGTGCAGCTAAATCAAAAATGCAGTTATCTTAAATGCATTTACCTGCCTTAATGTGCAGGTACACAATTGTTGTTACTTGCACAAAAGTGCAGCTAAAGCAAAGTGTTTGATTAAAAAGTAGAATAAAAAAATTATTTTATTTATAGGTACATAAATTTATATTTTATTAAAATGTTATTTCAACCCAGCTAGCATTTTCAATCGTCAAGGAGTCTACTGGAAATCTCACAAAGAGTGGTTTTGATAGTCGACTTGCTAATTTTTTAATTGAAACAATTACTTGCACGGTAGAAACCGTTACACGTGCTGATACCTAAGAGAGCTTCTTCCATAACGCAGCGAAAAATGCTTATATTAATCGTAAAGGAAATCGTTTATGATGTAGGTATGTAGAGATTGTCTAACGGGTCTTTCAAAAAGCATGCCAAGAGTCGTATGAGACTCATGTAGAACTCGTGAAACGCTCAGCCGTATAAAGGAGCTAACTAAATAAGAGCATCAAGCGTAGTATTTTTCATGTCAAAACTTCTAATTTTCATACAATTTCCATAAAACATACCTTACGGTCGCGAAATCAACACCATCCTATCGGCAAATCCTTTTTTACAGATGCTTAGGCCGGTTTGTTTTATTAAAATTGTATTGGCAATAGCATTTTCATACTTCAAAAACGGTCTTATTTAGGTAGCTCAGTAATTGTTATACGACTCTTACAGAGAGTCCCAAAAGGTTCATTCCAAGATTTAAAGACGAGTCAGATAATCATCAGAAGATTATTTTTGGAGTTGCATATTAAACATAATCGTCTAACAAACAGTCAATGCTAACTGGGAAATAACAGATAATTTTTTACATGTTGTATGTTTATTTAATATAAAAGAAACATTATCAAAAACAATGAGAATTCACAAAGAACATAAAAATTTATGGAAAAAAAAACAAAATTATTGCGACTTATGTTTTTATAAACAGCTTAAATTGGATATTTATGTGAAAAAGTGGCCACCATATCGAGCCCTAACAGCGAAAATAATGTAAGCGACATGATTTTCCATTTTCGTTTTTTTTAATAAATGACTTTATTGGCAACACTTGCATCATCTCCTAAAATATCATGGTCACATAATGTACCGTTACGATTTTATAGCAAAAACAATTTTAATGTAAGCGACAAATTTCATACAAAATTAATATGAAATAAAACAAAAAAGCTCTCTCCTGTAAAATTTGATTTTTGGCGCTTACATTATTTTCGCGGTTAGGGGTCGATATATTTTTATATGTGCAGCTATCTTTGATGTTTTGTATAAAAATATTTTAAAGCTGCGCAAAAATATGAAAAATGTGCAGGTATACAAAATGCACGTAAAGAAGGATTTTGCAGAATAATTCCAGAAAATATTTATTTTGGGCAGTTAAGTCAAAGTGCAGCTAACTTTGATTTTTTGATGAAAATAATTTTAAAATGACAAAAATTTTGTGCATTTATCTTAAATGTGCAGGTAGAGAAAGTGCACTTAAAAAAGAAATTTGTATGGAATTATAAAGAATAATTCCCAAAATGATCAATTTTGTGCAGTTAAGTCAAAAGTGCACGTAAACAAAAGGCAGTTAAGTCAAAACTACTGTAATTTAAACTTTTCAAATGAGTGTTAAAGAAATGTACTCAAGGATTATTTTAAGAAACTTCATTAGTAAAGAACCATTTTCATTTTCTAAAGGAAAAAAAGTTTGGGAAGGTTTTTTATTGCCTGTTTTTGAAAGTTAAATAAAAATTTTCGTTTGGGAATTTGTAGGTATTGAAATTTGAGTTTTTTTATTGTTGTTTCAATGTAAGTTCCCAAACGAAAAGTTTTCTTTTTATTTCAACAACATGCTGCTAGAAAAACTATTATGTTGGTAGGTAGTTCTTTTTATTTATCCTATGCAGTTTCCAAATGGCAGGCGACTGATGGGTGTAGTAAACTATGCATGAAAAGCACTCAGGGGTCTAATCATCGCATTCGATACTATCGTAGGTATCTAATAAACTATCGAATGTTTTTGCATACGATAGACACTGACGTATCAAATGAAAACTCGATAAATGTAATGTTGAGTTACTCGATAACGAATGCTATTATTTTAAATTCAATAGGTACCTACATTCAATACATTTCATTCGATATCGAGTTTCATAATACCAAAATAAGTAATTTCGATCAATTTTGCTCGATATCGTATGCGGTGATTAGACCCCAGTTTTAAAAGTGCTTTTCATATAAATTTTTTAAAAGCTTTTCATATAAAATTTGCTACACAATCAATCGCCTGTCATTTGGAAACAGCACATATGAAATTAAAAAAAAATTCAAGAAAATACAAATTCTACTTTAAAAAATATTTGAAAATGTAAAAGATAACAAAGTAAATTTTATAGAAGGTTCTTTAAAATCCACACGATTTGCAGGAAAAATAATTCTAAAAAGGTTCCCAAATACAGACCTGCAAAAATTTAAGCCCGATGAAAATTGTAGTAAAAGGTTTAATAAACTTTTTACTAATTTATTTATTGAATATTAATAGGTAGGTATCGTTAGCTGAAATGCAAAGAAACCACGTAACAAACAAAAAATGCGAAATCGGGTTTTTGATTGATTATGATGCATATCAACATCATCCATGTCCTCTTAAATGTTTACTCTCAGATAATGAAAATTAGATATTTTATAAGCGAAAATCGAAAGAACGTAACTACAAGGGAAAGTGCTATTTAAACCAAAATAACGTAACTATGTATATGCTTGTTGCTTGAGAAATCATTTAAAAAATAGAAGCGGTTTAATTTGTTCAATATGGGAATTTCCATGTCATCGTACGTGACATTTGTACGCCTTCAGAGAGTTAGAAATTTTGCAAAAATAGTATTAACTGGAAAATTTTTTTATAATTATTTTTCATTTAGAGGGTACCTATACATATATGAAAAAAAAATTATTAAATTCGGATCCTTGTTGTCCAAAAAATCGAGCAAAATAATTGCATATCGTACGTGATACAAAACGGAAGTGAGTTTGTGGTGAAGGTAAAAAAAAAAACGAAAATCTGCGAATTGTGGGAGGTTTTTCTTCTTTTTTTATAATTTTTAACATTAAACCACATATTTTTCCTTTATAATCCGTAATTGAAAAAAAATTTTTTTTGGGGTAGTTTTATAATAAACAAAATGTAATATCGTTCGTGACATACCGTACGTGGCAGATTTTTCTCTTATAGTATTTACATGGCATGAAATATATTTTTTGTAAATATGTATATGTATATTAAAACTTAAAACAAACAAGTAAGAAAGTATATTCGGTCAAGCCCGACCATATGATTGGCCCGTGGACAATCAAGATCGCCGGAACAGAATTATGCTATGAGGATAAGAATTATATAAAACTTATTTGTGCCGAATATTATTAATTTATCTCCGTCAATATGAGATTTGTTTGCCCCTAGCTGACTTAAGGAAAGGGGTTTATATGGGACCTATGGTTAATTTTGGACCTACCCGCACAACCTTTTGTCATGACATAGTACCTATCGTAAAAGTCATTGTCGGAAATATGTACCAACATTTATTAGAAAGTTATGGCACTTAAAGCTATTTTCGGGAGTAGCACTTGTATTGGAGCATTGGTCAAATAGGGACCGATTCCAAAAAAATTTTGTAAAATGATTTTGATTGTAATAAAATAAGGTTTGACCAAATTTAAACTTAATACCAACATAATAAGATGATGCATTTAATTGCATTTAAGTACTTACAATATCGTACGTGACGAGCTTTAAAAGCTTATAACATTTTTATTATACCAATATTCATATTTTTTCGCAGCAAATATCTTGCTTTGATCTTTTATTTTGAAATATCTAAGACTGACCAATTTCAAACGACAAAGATAACAGATGTTTTCGCACTACGTACGTGACATTATGCTGGGTACACACAGTGCAATCTACATGCAATCTGTTTCAATGCAACCTCAAAATATCAAAGCGTTTTGATGTTGATGCAACCTGGAATAAATGAAAATGATTTTAATTCACTAGATTGAGTAAATGTGTTGCATAGTGTGTACCCAGCATTAGAATAGCATCCAAAACAAACACAAAAATATACCGCTAATCAAACTATAAATTTGCTCTATCGTCATGGATCTTGTTCATTGTTGTTGTAACATTAATTTTAAAGCATAATTCCAGGGTTGCCAGTATCTGTATCTAATCGGCAGAATATTAAACATTGTCAATTGCTAAAAATTAATCAATGAGAAAGAAAGTTAAAACTAGGTATTATTTTTTGCTTTTTAAAAATTGTAATAAGCTATAAGTACCTCGGCAAAGTATTGTTTGGGTGTTCTTTTCCTTTCTACCATATGGGCATTTCCACCGAAAGGTCCACCGCAAAAAAAAAAATTATAAGTTCTTGAAAAGACTTTGTTTTATCATATTTTAATAGGAAAACAATCAAATTTAATAAAAGTTAAAAAAATTTTATACTTATTTATAACCAGGGCTTGGATTTTCATGCAAATGCATATTTGCAGCCAGTTATCTAAAATCAAATTCGACCAGTTATTTTTCCATATCAAAGGATTTGCAGCAAAATAGCATCAATTTGTTTATGCATATTTCTGCATATTTTGCTATAAATGCATATTTTCCTTTTATGTGCATATATTTTGCATTTTTTTATTATTGTGATATATTTTTAATATTTTTAAAAGAAATTAAAATTAAATAATTCATATTTGATACTTTACATAAATAAAATCATTATTTGGCAACCCTGATTATATTACAACACTATTTCTATAACACCCAGTCCACAACAGACATGAAATGCTTAACATTAACAATAACATGATGTTAGTGTTAGGAATAGACATATCGCTCATTTGCTGCAAGACCGGCATAACTCAAAAAACCCCATTTCGAGATAAACGCATTTAAAATTTTTGATTTGCTCTAACTTCTTAGAAAAAAAGAAGACACATTCTCTTCAAACTTGGAAAGTATAAAAGATATAAAGATGAATTTAATACACAATATAAAGAAAAACAAAGCGAACAATTCTGCATCTCTAACTCCAAAATTTCATTTTTTGAGTTATGCCGGTCTTGCAGCAAATGAGCGAATCATGTTAAAGGTTTCCCAAGTTTTAACACGTTTGTTAATGCATATGTTTTAACAACGCTTTTATAACAGAAAATCATGACAGACATTTTTAAAACTGATGGAAATATTATTTTTTGTAAATGTGTACATTACGACAGAAAATTTTTAGTTGAGAAGCATCTAAATTCCCAAAAATACAAAACTAGTTTCTTTGGGCATCTTTGGATGAAAACACAGATATCGA
Source organism: Pollenia angustigena (assembly GCA_930367215.1). NCBI lineage: Eukaryota > Metazoa > Arthropoda > Insecta > Diptera > Polleniidae > Pollenia > Pollenia angustigena. Next base: position 18,526,453 of record OV884056.1, read on the forward strand.
AGGACGTTATGTGCCAAATGTAATCGTTGGTGTTTTAGACAAAGACGAAGATATTAGCAAAAAAAAAATTACTTAGCGCGAGCTTTAAACGATTCTATAAGTTTGTTAGGAGGCCAGTTCGGCAAAAATAATATTTTGTTGTTTTTGACGGATGCCGCCCCTTGTATGGTAAAAGCCGCAAATTTTTTGAGGGTGCTTTATCCCCAAATTATCCACGTAACATGTTTAGCACATGGTTTACATCGTATAGCTGAAGAAATAAGGTTCCAATTTGAAGATTTGGTTATCTCGAACGGTAAAAAGGTATTTTTAAAGGCTCCATCTCGTATTGCAATATTTAAGCAAAAGCTGCCAGGGATACCTCTTCCACCCCAAACAATAATCACTAGATGGGGAACCTGGTAAGAGACAGCTGAATACTATGCAAAATATTTCGATCAAATTTAGATTGTTATAAATGGATTTGATGACAGCGATGCTTACTTAATTAAAAAACTTAAAGACATTTTCAAAATAAAAACTTTTAAAGCCCAACTAGAATTTTTCTGCTCAAACTACGTGTTTATTTGTGAAACATTCACAAAGTTACAGGGATTCAATTCACTAAATACTCAAATTAAACTAATTGATGATACCGTTAATAAAATTAACAATGTAAATGGAGAATATCTGACAAAATTAAACATAAGTTAGAATCTGTATTGCAAACAAATATAGGATTTCATGAAATAATGAAAATTGTGAGCTTATTTGATATTAATAACACAAATGCAATTGTAAATAAATATTCTCCAATGAAGTTGAGCGTACATTTTCGATGTACAAAAACTTTTTGCGTCCGAATAGACAGAGTTATGTTTTTGGAACTTTGAAGAAACTTTTAATTGTTTATACAAATCGAAATTTAAATTAGATCTAATTAAGTATCTATTTTAAAAATAATTAACAAGCAATTGAAGTTTGTTTTTGATTTATTTTATCCTTAAATTTTGTGTTGATATTCTTATAAACATACTTAACATGTATGAACTATTCTTTTTTGTTATTAATAAATATAATTTAACTAAGCTTGATATTTTTTTCATATTTTTTTAATGCATAATTATATATTTTAAGTGCATGTTTTTCATATTTTAAATGCATATTTTCCATTTAATAGCGCATGTTATAGGCGCATATTTTTGATTTTTAAGGGCATGAAAATCCAAGCCCTGTTTATAACCCATTTCAAGATTTATGAATGCAAAGTCAAACAATTGCAACTTTTCTTATTTGGATATTTCTATTGTACGTTTTGCTATGTTAACCAGGGTTGTCAGATTTTTTTGAGCTCCATCGCCAAACCGGATGTCAGAAATCGCCAAAAATCGCCAAACGTCAATTTTGTTCAGTTTTCGGGATCTTTTTTGTTTTTTTAATTAAATTTTGCATACAAAAAAAAAAAGCTGATATAATATTGCAGTCAATAATCGCCAAAAACTGAGAAAAAAAAGCAGTGCTTAAAAAACTGCAGTCGAAGTTGAAAAACTGCCATCTCTTCCACTTCTTCATTTGTCATTGGCAAAAAAAAAAAAACTTTTGCTTTTACTTGAAACACATTAAATGTAAATAGTCGCTGCCACACCAAATCAAAAAGCGAACAATTGTTGACAAATTTTCGTTTTTTGCTCGACAAGTTTTGGTTTCGACTGCAGTTTTTTAAACCTTGGAATTAAAAACTGACTGAATATAAAATTCACTTAAAATGATATTAAAACAAAAATCATGTGAAAAAAATTAGCCAGATTTTTTTTAAACTAGTAATGATAATAAAAAAGGACAAACTGTTCAAAAATCTATAAGCATGTATGTATATATTTAAAATCGCTGAAATAATATGAATGGTAAAAATAGCCAATTAAATCGCCAATTATATCAAAAATCGCCACAAAAGTCGCCAAATGGAAAATCCCATCGCCAAACACGTTTCAAAATCGCCACGTTTGGCGAGAAATCGCCATATCTGACAGCCCTGATGTTAACAGTTCTTTAAGAGAGACATGCATTGACTTTTTCTCTCTAAAACCTTTCGGAAGGTATAAAGAGCAGTGTTGCCGTTAGGATACAAAAGATACATTTTTCGTATCTTTTGATGGCTTCACGTACCATGTATAATCCTGACATTTTTCGTATCTTTTAAATCCGTATGCAAAATGTAGGGTAAGTGTACCAGTAGTCGGCACTTTAACTTATTTTTCTTTTTTAAACTGGTGCCATAACGTACACAAACGTGATACTGGGATGGCAACTAGCCACTACAGTTCAGTAATATGTATATTTTCGATTCATATAAGAGTTTTTAGACACATTCTATATAAAATTTGAGTAATTTTACTTTTTTCTAAAATACACGGCATTTGCCAGTAGTCGGCATACGATCTTCCAATCCTCGGCATGTAATGATCCTATTGTCGGCATGGTCATTTTTTAAAGAAAAAACCCAATTTTTTCGCGAATTCAATTGATAATTTTTTGAAAATTTAAGCATTTTACTTTCTAAAATGTTATAATGTACATTTGTACGTTTAAGTAGGCATTACACGCAAAGAAAAAACATGTTTTTAATATGGTCACCTCCAAGAAAACCATTTTTAAAGATAATTTTGAACATATTATGTTTAGTTTACCCATATTATTGTCTCCGACAACCATATTATGGTAAAATTAGTCCTCCATCAAGACGCCATACCCATAATTTGGTTGCCTCAAAACATGTTGTGGTTAAATATGACAATAATTTGTTTTCAAATTAACAATAGTATTTTCCTCTTTTGCAAGAGCAACATGCTATGATGGTTGAAAAACAGCCATGCTAATAAAAGTGTTAAACATATGTTAGTTATTATTAACCAAAACATGTTCGGAGGCAACCATAATATATTTGTGGCTTCTTGATGGACGACTTATTTAACCATAATATGATTGTCGGAGACAACAATATGGTTAAATTAAACATAATAAGTTCAAAATTTTCTTTAAAAATAGTTTTGTTGGACGTGACCATTTTTAAATATGTTTTTATCTGGGTGTACACACGTAGAAAAAAAGTTTCACATCCAACAAAACTATTTTTAACGAGAAATTTAATACATATCATGGTTAGTTTAACCATATCGTTGTAGTCACAACCATATTTTGATGTTATGGCTAAATATGACAATAATTTGTTTACCACTTATGTTCTATTTAACAATAGTATTTTCCTCTTTTCAAGAGCAACATGCTATGGGTAACCATGCTTTTATAAGTGTTAAATATATTTTTGTTATTACCCAAAACATGTTTGAAGGCAACAATAATGTGGTTGTTTCTTCTTGATGAAGGACTATTTTAACCAAAATCACCGGTGACAAAATTATTGTTAAATTAATTATATGATTAAGATTTTTCTTTTAAATAAGTTTTGTTGGAGGCAGAGCTATAAAAATCTGAAATCAAAATGATTTCAACCAAACTGATTTCATTCTTTGATTTCGAAATGATTTTAAATTTGTAAGGAGATTCATTTGAAGAAAACGAAGTTTTTGATTCTGATTTCATTTTTATTGCAATAAACGAATTTGAATGTAATATTTTATTGGAATCAATTAAAATATAAATTGAATAAAAAAAATTTTTACTTTCAACATTGGAAAATTGATTATTTGATTTCAAATTAAAATCTTACATATGGAAATTCAACCATTGGGACTTATCTTATCGCCATTACATATTCTGGACGGATCATCCAAAATATCAACAACATTTTGTTCGATGAGATGGTTTTTCTTCAGGGACTTTAGCTCGTCCTTTACTAATTGCTTCTGCATTCTTAACAGCTAAGCTTAAATGCCGATTCAAGGGCGATCATTTTTAAACAGTATGGTGCGTCCATCTTCCTTTATAATCGCTTGCACTGTGTGGAAATGCCCATATACCTATTAAGAAATAATTTTATTTAGGTGGCTTCAATTTTTTATTAAAAACATTTTTTTTATAAACAGAATAGTACTTTTAATGAATTTTTGGCGCCAATTTATTAAAAAAAATACACTAAAGTATTTTTTTAACCTTTCCAAAGACATGCAAATTTTAAATGTAGATCTCTTTTCAAATTATAAGCATTTCTTTCGTACAAGGCAAAAGCAACAAAAAAAAATATTTAGGATTGGTGTTCATTCAAAAGTATTTAAATAGCAACAACAACAATACAAATTTAAATAACAATAATAATGTGCAAATCCAAATCTATTGTATTTAATTTCCTGTTTAGGGTTAAATACAACCCTTCTTTTGGTTCATTTTTCGTCTTTTTTTGTTTTGGTTTTTGCAAAAAACGGATTCTTTTTAGTTTAGTGTATGCAAAAAGGAATAAAAGGATTATAAATGGTTGTTAAGCATTATTAGCAACAAAAGAGAGTGGTTGAGAAGGAGTTGTAAAGAAAAGAGAAGGGGAGATAGGTATAAGAGGTGAATATTATGCAAAATATTAGCGAACACATCTTTTTGCGATACATATTTTTGTTTTCGTTAAAAGCAAAAAAGAGCAAATTTATGGTTAAAAATTAAAGACAATAAAAACAAAAACTTTAAAAATAATTTTAATTTTTAGAATTTAAAAAAATTCCAACAACAATTAAATATTTCAGAGTTTAAACTTTAAAGTTATTTTAAAGGTAATCAGAGCCCAGTTATGAAAAAAAATCCCCGGGAGATTTTTGTCTTTCCCCATTTTTACAAGGGAGAAAACTCTCGAGGAATTTTTATTCATAATTGGGCTGAATATTTAAATTAAAAGCTAGAGATGTGCGCGTGATGTAAATTTTTGATGTCACGCAAATTTTATACTTCAATCATTTGTGATTATTTAAATATTAATCACGCGTAAGAGAGTAAGCGTCATGCACGTTTTCTCAGGCCCTCAAAAAACTTTCTTATGAAACCATATAAAAATAAAAAAATGTTTTTATAAACATAATTGTCTTAATATTAAGAATTTTGGAATAAAAATATTATTTGTGGCATTTTGACAAAGCATCTTAAGTCAAATTTAAAAAGTTGAAAAATGTTGTTAATCATAAATTATAATCCTTTTTCTTCGACCTTTTTTATTAAATTTTATACTTTATTAAATTATTTAAGCTTAAGGTCACTTTTTTAAAAAATAATTTAAAATGTTTTTATTCGATATTTCGATTTTCGTTGGAAATCTTCTTCAGGCAATTTTTTTTTTAAATAAAATAAAATTTGACAATAAATGGAAAAATAAAATATGGAAAAATATATTTTAAAATTTCAAAAAACAAAATTATCATAATAAATTTAAAATTCCATTCTACAAACTTTAAACAAAAAGACAAACAAACAAAAAAGGAAAACAAAATTTTAAATTTATTCAAAGCCTAAAACCTATTTTAATGTTCCTTTCCGTCAATAATAACACTGTACAACATTTTTCAGGTGATTGATTCGGGACTCAATTCTGATAATTGGTTATGAAAGTAGACCCAAAAAGAAGAACTTCTGCATCATTAGTTTGGCCATGGTACATCAAATAATAGTTTAAAAATTAATTTGAAGTTAGTAATATTGTATAGGGGAATTTGTCACGTTTTAGGCTCTTTTGTTCGATAACTTTGCTCATAACCACTAGAACCACTAGTCCGAATTAGCCAAAACAAATTGAAACAAATTAAGAATTACAATTCCTTTAATCTGTTCATACAACGTTTCGCTACATAAGCAACAGTTTCGCAGTTATAAATAAATGTATGAAGAAAAAAAATATTTTTTGCCCAAAAAATTTAAATTTTTTATTTTTCATTCATAAAAAATCCAAAACGGTAAAAAAAGTGTCATAACCTATGAACAAAATGACACATAAATCATGAAAATCGATGAACGCGTTTCGCTTTTATTCACAATTAAGTAAAAGTATGAATTTCAAAAATTTGCTCGAGATATCCACAAAATTCACAAAGTTATCGAACAAAAGAGCCTAAAACGTGACAAATTCCCCTATACAATATTACTAACTTCAAATTAATTTTTAAACTATTATTTGATGTACCATGACCAAACTAATGATGCAGAAGTTCTTCTTTTTGGGTCTACTTTCATAACCAATTATCAGAATTGAGTCCCGAAATCATGTGTTGTACTGTGTAAGCTATGCCATCTGAAATTTATTTTATAAACAATCAAGGACAAATACCTATTTATAATTATCCCTTACATCAACATATTTATTTTTATTCAATAAATGTCTATAAATTTGTATTATAAACGAAATTTTTCTTAAATTTTGGTTATTTTATTATTTGATAAAGATGATTTTTTCACCGAGTTTTTTTTTAAAACCTTTTTGCTATCTTATCTCGAGTTAAGATGTTTTGTCAAAAAGCCACAGATATAAAAACTAAATAAAACTAATGTATGCTTTGTATTTCTTTTCAAATAGAAGTTTCCTTAAAGAAATTACCTATTTCGCAAGTTTGCGTGAATGTCAAACTTTGAAAATGATCCGCAGGCGTGATAACAAAAATGTGTTTAGTGACTGTGTGAGAGTGAGAATTTTAAAATTATTTGTGCGCTAGAGTGCGTGATTACATCTCTTTTCCATGTTAACGTTCGTAATCGTGAGTGAAAAACTGCTCACGCTCACAGCTCTACTACAAACCATTTAAATTCGCATTTTCTTTATCATTCATTCATACTTTTTTTTTTAACATATTTGCAAGTTTTTTCTTGAATTGCAGAGATCAAAAGCATAGAACGATGAAAATTAATGGTGTATACATTACAAGTACAGGGTGACCCGAATGAGACAGACCTACCAACGTTAAATACAGTACACAAGAACGCTTTAAAATTAGTGCACTTTCTATTTCTTGTCAACGATAAATTCTTATGGCGCAGCGAAGATATCGTCAATATTTTAATTTGAGATCCATAGCAATCTTGACTAGATTTTTTACGGCAGTTTTCAGGAACGGAGTTTAGTGGTCGACCATCTTAGAAAAGATGTTCATCGAAATATTCGCACTGATGGCAATGTAGAAGCTCTTGTGCAGAGTTCGCCCGGGGATTTGTAGCCATCATCTTAAGAATATTTCGCCTTTTGGTGTACCATCAGGAAATCAGGTGCAGTCAATATCTAGGATTCGATAAAAATACAAAATTAACAGTGGTCTAATCACCGCATACGATATCGAGCAAAATTGATCGAAATTATTTATTTTGGTATCATGACACTCGATATCGAATGAAATGTATTGAATTTGAAATAATAGCATTCGATATCGAGTAACTCGTCATTAACTTTATCGAGTTTTCATTCGATACGTCAGTGTATATCGTATGCAAAAAAATTGAAAGTTTATTCGATACGATAGTATCGAATGTTGTGATTAGACCCCAGAGCTCAGGAAATCTTCACGATCGCGGCTGACCAGAGTTCTCAACTGGTACTACGGGATTCAGCACCTTCCGCGGGACCTCTGTGGCACGGCACTGGACTGCCTATTGGGGCCTCCATTAGTATGCTTCTTGCGGAAAATGCTTTCTGTCTTTCAGAAAGATTGTCTTTGCGGAAGTTTCGCTTTTCCGTCGAAACTATGTTTTCGAGGATCACGTGGTTGATTGTTGTTTACTATCCAAAGACATCCTAAAATTCTCAACTAAAGGGCTGATTTTGTACAACTTCTGGGAAAGTTCAACCTGAGGGAGGATTAACTCTAGGTGCAAATGCTACTCAACAGATGCTGCTATCAATTTTCCAAAAACAGTGGAGACCACATACATAGCTCTAGCTCCTAAACAAGGGGCGAGTGAAGGATCTTGGTAGATTATGCACTTAAATGGCTACCTGGGTGTGTTGGTTTTACTCCTACTTGGGGTGGTTGATAAACGCATTGTTTGTCAACTAGTGGCTATGGGTCACCATTGAGTAGGCGTTAGCACAGGTATCCATGTGAATCTTTTCCACAGCTGTACGGCAGAGTGTTGAAAATTATCCACCTGTCTCAACTCGTCGCCTTTCCTGCTAATTGGCCATTTCCAGAACAATATTGCAGAGGGTTGTATTATAAGATGCATCCACTGCTACCGCAAGACCACTAGCAACGAAATTGGTAGGTCTTGTTTGGGGTCACCCTGTAGCATTAATTTGCCTTTTTTTCATATTTTGCAATACTTTAAATTTTCTGTTAGTTGACAAAATGTTGCAGTTATCCTGGCATAGAATTATGGTATTTAAAATTAACCTTGAAAATATCCTCTTCAAAAAAAATTAAACCTTATACTAAGTTTGTCTTTAAAAATATTCATTTGTGCAAGTAAACACCTATTGGCCATGCATTTCCTTTACCGTTTTAATTCTTGGAACTCTCTTGGCAAATGTTAAAAAAAATTTAAATAAATTTCAAATGATTTAAATCAAATTTATATCTTTTCCATATGACTGAAAGAAGCAACAGCTTCCGTAGTTGTAGTTTATTTGTTTTTCTTCTATAAAACGAAAGAAATGTCCTTTTTCTTGCTCTAGAGCAGGCATCCTTTTGCCATTTTTTATTAATTTTTTTTTACTTTGGTTCTTATATTTATGGCCCAGAAGTACAAAACTGTTTCATATTTCAAAATGTAATCCATAGTGTTTTTTTTATTGTCTTGTTTCGCCTTGGCTCAGGTTTAAAACATTTAAAAAAAATTCTTACTAGTAGAAAAAATACTCAACAAAGCGGAAATGTCCACAAGACCAGCAAAAAGGAAAGAAAAATAAATGAATAAAAAAAAAACAGGAACGAGAAAAAAATCATAAAAAAGCAACTTAAATGTTGTATGTTAAATGAAAGAAAACAACCTGCTGCATGTTGCACAGAAATACTTACCATACAAGACTGAAGGCACAACAGACACACACTTAAAAAACACTTGAAATTGAGTAAATCCACCAGGACTCTCGAAGGACGTACAAACAAACATTTATAAAAAAGACAAAACACACAGCTTTTACAAGAGCGACAACAACAATACTAACGAAAACTTATCGTATGCAGTCGTTCGTTTGTACTTGTCTCAAAGATGAATTTATGTTCAAGTGTAAGTGTGTTAAAGTTGTTGTTGTTGTTGTTGCTTTATTTGTATTTGCTAAGCGTCCGCATGTGAAATACAAATAAAAACCGGAAGTAGACTCCAAGTGCAAATAAAGGATCTCCTGTTCTTTTTTTTGTAGCTCTTCTTCAATCGTACTTTTCTTTCATGTTTTCTGTTTTCGTTGTTTTGAAAATGTTGATGCGTAGCCAGCGTCTTTTTTGGTTTTTTTATAAAAATATTAAATATTCACTTTTTTTATCTAAAATTTTATTTCATTTGCTGTGAATTATTAAGTAAACGGAAGCTTTGTGCAAGGATTTCCTAGAATTTCCCACGATTTACACGCGCGTTATGCACACGTTTCCGTTGTCTCTTTTTCATGCGAAAAAATTTATTCAAGAAAGATAATACTTTTGTTTCTGTCAGGATCCTCTGAAAGCTTTAAAAAAATTGAGTTTTTTTTTTTTAATTTTCTAAAGGATTTCAATTTATAAAACACTTAATGTTAAAAAATGTCTGAAAAAAGGATTGCAATTTTAAGAAATGGAAAAGTTTTAAATATTTAATAGAAAATGCTTTTGGAAGTTTATGTTTTTTATTCTGCGTCAAAAAACCCATTCCAAAGTTTTTAATATTTCCGTGGCAAAAAGGAAAATGTGCTTAAGTTAAGTTAAATTTGAGTTAATATCAGGGTTAAACAACTGCAGTCGAAACCAAAAACTTTCGAACAAAAAGCGAAAAGTTGTACACAAGTTGGTTGTTGGTTTGACATCGATTGTTTACATTTAATGAATCAGAAATAAAAGCAACAGAAATGGTAGTTTTTCTACTTTGACTGCAGTTTTTTAAACGCGGGTTAATATTACCTTTGAGATCTTCGTGTCAAAAGTACCAATGGGTTATAGCCAATGGAAGTTATAGCCAAATTCCTTTTTGCTTATCTTTTTTCAATGTGCAAAAACATTTGGAATAAAAACCTAAGTTTACTTTCGATCTCTGACGTATATTGAGGAATAAAAGCTTAAACAAACTATAGACATTTCATTGAAAATGATATCGCAGTGTTTGGATTACCATGCTTATAAATGGCTTTAAATTTGCAACCTAAAACTTCGAGAATCGCACAAACATAATTGAATGCTTTTCAAAGTAGACGAAGACTGGTGGAAAACAGCCGCATTTAAAGTTTATGATCCAGCAGAAACATACACTTGTCCCCTGTTTAGGAGCTTAAGCTATCAAATTTCCACTAATGATAGGCAAGCATTTTCTGTTGAGTAGAAGCAGCACTTAGGGAGATGAGACAGCAGGCCGAACTCTCCCAGAAGTAGTGAGAAATCAGCTCTTAAAGCTGACTTTTTAAAATCTCCTTCTCACAGCTACCACGAATGTCCCCCGGAGGTTTGTGGGGATCTTCTTAAGGATATTTCGCCTTTTGGTGTTCCATTCTCCGGAGCAATTAGGAACAGTTAATAACTGGGACAGCCACAGCCGAGGTCCCCTGGAGGTTTTTGGGGATCTTTTTAAGTATTTTTTTAACCTTTTGGTGTTCCATCCTCCGGAGAAATCAGGTGCAGTTAATAACTGGGACTAGGGAAAAAATCCTAAATGTCCAGGACTAAGAACCCTTAAAGATCTCAGAGAACCTATCTGATACCAAGGGACTGGACTGACTATTGGTTAAGATTTCCGTTAGCATGCTTATTTTGCGAAATGCTTTCTGTCTTTTAGAAAGATTGTCTTTGCAAATATTTTGCTTTTCCGTTGAAAATATACTTTTGGGGATCCCATGGTGGTGTTTTGTTTTACTTTCCAAAGTCGCAAAATCCCAACAAAGAGCGGATTTTTTAGCACTTGTGGAAGGATGATTATCCCTAGATACTGTTGCTTCTCAACAAATGCTGCCAGTATTTTTCCAAAAGCATCGGAGATTAGATATATAATCTTGCCTCATTATGCATCCAAATTGCTACATGGGTGTGTTGGTTGTGCTCACACTCGGGGGCAGTTGGAAAACGAATTATTTGCCACCCAGAGGTTAAGAATCACCCTAGGGCAGTTATATACATATGTAAATCGTTTCCACAGCCACCACGAATTAGCCTCACCACCAGTCCAGGACCAAAGTCCCAGGCACAAATGGTTTTCGTGGGTCCAGATAATAATCTGCGGTCAGCCGTAATCAGTCTCCCTTATGAAACAAAGACCTGCCAATTTTGCTTCTGCCCAATTAAGGTGGATTGGGTGCTCTTTATTCTTCCTTGGACAATGTCATTAGATCCTTAGCATGTTATCAGAATGTTAAAACACATTTTCGCTAGATTTTTCAACACTTTAGCGGTTCAGCTGGATCAACAAAATGTATCATATCCTTTTTTCTGGAAACTTTTTTTTACAATTAAATAAATTGAGTTGAGCTCAGTGAATTAAAGTATTTTCTTAAGAAAAGAGACAGTAAAAAACAACTAAGATCAAGCCTAACCATTTGATACCTTACACAATAACTTTTCGACAGTGTACCATGTCTGGGACCCATGGGCAATAATGGACGTTGTAAAACAAAATAATGTCATGGTGTCCAGATTCATATAAGTTGCCATATGAGATTTGGTCATCTCAAAGCAGTTTAGGAGAATTGGGGAGAGGAGGGGATATTCCGAGCTGACCTACGGTTTGCTCTGGTTGAACCAGTACGTATTTTTTCCATAGTAACTAATATATTTGTTATCGTGGCAAAATTATATATCATTTACCACTTTCATAAGAAAGTTATGGGAGCCATTTAAAGCTATTTTTGGGAATGGTATTTGTATGAAAGTTCTGGTCAAATATGGACCGATTTAAAAAAAACCACACCACTATTATGGTGTGAGCTTAAATATTAATTATATATACTATTTCCTGTGCTACCTAAGAGAAACAAAGGGTATCTTACGACCTGTATGGAAGTCCACTGCTATCTTGAAGACAACTAATATCAGCATTTTTTTCTGTGTCAAATAGTTTCTCTTTTACACCTGCGAATCCTGAAATACGACTTCGCACGATATTAACGCTTTACAGGTATTCATCAACTGCTGTCTTCGAAGGAATATTCTGGTCTTTCACCATTTCCAATACTCAACTGTGGAAACAAACTTGCCAAAGCCCAATCCAGAAGAGATTCTTGGTCAAAAATGGCACTGGATTGGTTTCACGCTCCGGCTAATTATATCCGGATGAATTTAATTCAAAGAAACGAAGTACATCTTTATTTTAAAAACTGAGTTTATTGCCGGTTATGAGGTTTAGAACATCAGGTATTTTAAAATCTAATATCAATGTCCTAGGCCGAGTTTTCGAGATGTGGTTTAAGTTTAAACTTAGTTTAACGTAGTCTGAAACTCGGAATCTTCCAGCGAAATGTAATTTTTTTATTATTTCATTTAATACCAACATTTTAAGCAAAACTAATCTGTTCTGTCAAAATTTTGTATACAAACTTGGTAAAAACAAATCTGTTTTAAGATTAACTAAACCCAATTCAACTGAGATCTGAAAAACCCCAGCCTAAGAGGAAGATAGTTTTAAGCAGAGGATGCCATTTTTACTAGGAAAAGGAATGATAACTGTAAAAATTAAAAATTTTTTGTTAATAGTTTCTGTATATTTTAACAAAATTTGCATAAATTTCATGTATTTCCTAAATTGCTTATTTCCCACGTTTCCATCAAAATGTTTACTTCCGTTTTCCAAAGAATCCTTTGTTTTGTATACAGGATCTTTTAAAATCCTCCAAACACCCTGCCCAAAATGAATAAAAATCTTTAATTTTGCACTGATACACCTGATCTACTTCCGGAAGTCTTTAAATAAAATTGAGAAATTCAATAAATTTCCCACAATGCAAAAGGAAAACACCCTTAAAATATTTTTGTTTTTAAATTGAAATAAAATCAAAAAATAACACAACCTGTTAGATATTCAAACAGATTTAAGATAAAGCATAAGCAAACAGATAGATGGATGGACGGACAGACAGACAGTAAAATAAATAAACAAAACATATGTAGATATTTATTATTGGCAACAACTTCCGTTCCCAGGATAAAAACTCAGAACTAAAGAACAGGATTTGTTTTCAAGTAGAGGGAGTAGACAACTGCTGCCAATTAAAAAGTAGCAAAATCTTTGTGGGAGCGATATTAAACAAAAAATTGTTTTTGTTTTAAAAGTAAAAAAAATTATAAAAAGGATAATCAATTCAGGATTTTTTAAACAATTGTACATATTTAAAATAACGGCATTAACAAAACAACATATGTTATGCCAGAGATGTGATAAACTTTGTAGGCCAAAGCAAAAATTCACACGCAAAAATGCACCAGCAGTAGAGCGCAAAGAACAACAAGTCCTTCGGGCACAGATATTGAAATCGTATCTTGAATATCTTCTCTAAATAATAATCCTTGAAATAAAATGTTTCAAATGTTCTAAAGCATCTGCTATTTTACAAGAAGTTTGGATTTAAAGATTTCTTGCAACAGCATTTGTTGTTTTTTTTTTAACTACGAGTAGCATCTACACATAAAACACCAGCCAGAATCTTCAGGAATAAAAAACATCTCAACCATGAGAAAAATTTCCACAATGCACCTTTCTTTCCTTCATTTCTGTCTCCATGCAACAAATAGTTTTTTTGTTTTCAATTTACAATAATTCTTTTCCACTACAAGGTTTTGTTTCTTGTAAAAGATTTAATTTTCATTTCTTTTGTGGCTTGTTGCTCATAAACAATCTTTTCAAAACAAAATCGAAGGAATTTTAGAATTTTTCATCATCATGTAGATTTAACAAGACCAACAACACAAAACTAAAGTAAAGTACCTGCTGGTTTTTCATCTGCACTTATATTTTGCATTTTTCCCTGATGTCCTTGTGGGAAAATATTTCTTTTCCACATTTTCCCTTTATTTGTGTTTAATATTCTGAACTCCATAAATTTTAAGATTTTGTTTTGTTTTTTGGTACAGCAAGTGTCACAGATCTTTTTTTTTATATATTTTACTTTGGCTGTAGTTCGTAGTTGCCGTTTCTTTGGGTGTGTGTATGCAACATTTGCATCCTGTCAAAAGAAGAAAAAAAAATGTTGGATTTTTCATTTTCCTTTTGCCATTTTAAATATGTGGGAATATTTTCTACTTTGATAGCTTTTCTTTCCTTTTACACGCTTCATATGTTGCAATCTAAAATAGTTTTTTGCTTCAACATGGGAAAAATTCATAAAATTCAGCTGCTACTTTCGTTTTAATCGGAAGAAATTATAAGTTTCTTTTAGAAAATATGAAATTTTATGAAATACAAGACAAAGTAGAGTGTGAAGGTTGTGAAAGAAAATCTTTAAAAACATGTTTTAATTTCTAAGATAAAAATTTTTTTATACCAATATTTATCTATTACAAAAAAAGGTCAGAAATATTAACGAAATTCGTTTTAATGTAAGTTTTAATATATGAACTAATAATTCTTCACGAAAAAGAGTTTGTTGCTACTCTTAACTTTTTTTCAAACTGACAGTCAATTTCATCAAGTTCAGTTATCAATAACTACTTGACAGTTATAGGAATATATATATGTCCTTTATTTACTTAAATAAACGCAGTAAAAAAGTTATAGGAATAGCAATTTATAACTTCACTTGGACAAATTAGCCATAAGTCGTTCAACAAATTAAATACAAACGAAAGCTTTTGAAAATAAACTAAAGATTATTTGCCAATAAAAGCCTTTTCAGGAATTAAAGTAGAGTTTCTACGCGGGAAAGAATTCCCGGGAATCCCGGGACATTTTTTTAAAATTAATCCCGGGAATTTCAAATTAAATTTTTGAAATTTTAATTTGTAAGCATCGTTAAAATAAACAAGTTAGGCTGTGCCGAATCTTTGATACCCTCCACCGACAGTTCGAATGTTTAAGGAGTAATATCTGAATGATGTTATTATTATCTTAAACTGTGACGATTTGTTATTAATTATGGTTTTAGGCGACTAAATTGTTTTCCGGTAGTAGGGTTTATATGGGGCCTAGGGTAAATTATGTACCGATCATCACGAAATTTCACAGCGTCATTTCTAGTCCTTTAAAACTGTGACGTACCAATTTTTGTTATAATAGCATTATTAATTATTGTTTTAGGTGTACTAAACTGTTTTCCGGGAGTAGGGTTTCTATGGGGTCTGGGGTAAATTATGTACCGATCTTCATGAAATTTCCCAGTATCATTTGTAGTCGTATAAAACTGTGACGAGCCAAAATTTGTTATGATTGCATTATTTTTTACGGTTTTAGGCGTAGTAAACAGTTTTCCGGGAGTAGGGTTTCTATGAGGCCTAGGGTAAATTACGTACCGATCTACATGAAATTTCCCAGTATCATTTGTAGGCGTATAAAACTGTGACGAGCCAAAATTTGTTATGATTGCATTTTTTTTTACGGTTTTAGGCGTACTATACTGTTTTCCGGGAGTAGGGTTTCTATGGGGCTTAGGGTAAATTATGGAGGGATCATCACGAAATTTAACAGCGTGATTTCCAGTCAAATAAAACAAGTTTTTGCAAAATCTTATCTCATTCCGTGCCTTGTTCCAGCATTTATGTTATTTTTTGTAACAAAATTATCAATTTTTTTAGGTGGTGGTTCCACATTTTGATTCATAGCTCTGGTCCTACTGAACCGATTTTGCTGGATTTCAATCCCAAACTGCTTAGGATAACTACAAGCAATTTGACACCAAGTTTGTTTATTTCTTTTGAGTTTTTCGAAAGTGAGCGTGTTTTCAACAGACGGACAGACGGACAGACGGACAGACAGACGGAAATGGCTAAATCGACTTAGAATTACTCAAGGACCCAGAATATATATACTTTATGGGGTCTGAGATGAATAATAAAAAAGTTTTACACGGAATGACAAACTTAATATACCCTCTTCACAACTAATTGTGGTGGAGGGTATAAAAAAAACCAGCAATAAAAATATATTATTTACTAAAATTACTAAAAACTAGTTACAAATCGAACTAGTGTTCCTAAGCCAATAAATCAACGGTCTTTTAAATTGCTGATGAAATGTCTAAAAAGCTTCTTGAAGTAGAAAATTATAATGTACACGATACACCAGAATCATCTACAAATTTAAAAAAAATAAATGTCAAGAAAATACAGAAGCCAGAAAAAATCTTAAAAAAGAATTTGTCGTCTATGAAGTCACGGGTAACGGAATATCGGTTTTTTTAGTTTTTTCAATAAGCTAAAGCGTTTTTGAGTTTTGCGAACATATGTTGTGCAACTCCACCATTTTCGAAATTTTTGTATGGGGACACCCTAATGATTAAAGATGGTGACTAGGTATGTTCTGAAAAAATTCTCGGGTAGCAAAAATATATGAGGTCCGTCATATATTTGATTCCTCTAGGGCCACTCTGCGGCTAGTTAGGTCGGTGGCGGGTGATTTTATAAAAAACAATATTTTGCTTGGGAGCCCCCTTAAGGAGCACAGATAGGGGGTTAGTATGTTCATAAAAAATGTAGAGGGGGCAATATTAGTGAGAGTCAGTCTTACATTTTACCCCTCTAGGAGCGACTCAGGGACAGTTGTGAAGCTTTTTTGGCTTTTGTATCGTATTCCCCTAACTTTGACCCGATGAGGAGCCATTTACCCCTATCCCACCCCCCTAATTTTTTGACTCATGCGTTTTTTTTTTACAAACTTCACAAAATTGGGGGTTCTAGCGTATCGAAATCAAAAAAGCGTGCACTTATCCATATCTAATGTACTTATGAATGTAACAATTTATTTGGTTTTGCTTTGGTTTTTTGTGGAATTAATAAAGCACATTTTTTTTTGGACTGTTGTATATTCATTTAAAAAAGTAAAAACTTTTGTCTTGAACTCATTTAATGAAATCATTGCTTTATTCAAAGAATCCCGGGATTCCCGGGAATAAGATTTTTTTGTTTCGTTTCCCGGGAATAGAAAAAGTCCGGGAAATTAGAAACCCTAAATTAAAGTATAAATATTTTTTTAAAAAAGCCCTTTTGATAAGTTTTTTTTTAAGAAAGATTAGATTTTCTTAAAAAAGTATTTCTAAAAAGCTTGACTAAAAAGCTTTAAATTAATTTCTTATCAAAATATAAATATTCTTTTCTTAAATTAAATTCAATAAAATGATAACGAAAAAGCTCTTTGAAATCAATTAATTAAAGTTTCGCTTTATCACAACAAACACCTAAAAAAAATATTTAAATAAAAACAAGTTAGAGTGCTATATTCGGCTGTGCCTAATCTTTGATACCCTCCACCGACACTTCGAATGTTTTAGGACTAATATCTGTATGATGTCTATTTATTATTACAATCTTTGTAAAAACAGACATCTGCGTTAAAATTTGTTGCGGCTTAGACCTACATATATAAAATTATTGGCCGACAATCAGAATCAATTTTAAAAAGCTTGAATAGAATATCAGTTTAAGCTGAACTAAAATGATTTTCAGGAGAACAAATGATATAAAAGCCATGGTAAGCTATGAACCAATCATCCCAAATTCTGCAGAACGATTTCTGGTATTAAAAAACATAAATTTCAATTCAGCGCGGCAATTAGTTTAAGCGTTTGCAGTGAATTTCAGAAGGCTGCTAAAATGGTATCTAAGGTAAATTATGGACCGTATATCACAAAATTGCATAACATTTTTTTCTGGCTATATGAAGTTAAACTGGATGCAAGTTTACCGCGTATTTAATTATTTTACCAGAGTGGGCTTAAAATGAGGCCTATGGTAAGTTACGCACCGATCTTCACCAAATTTCACAGTGTCATTTCTAGTTCTTTAAAACTGTGATGTACCAAATTTTGTTATGATAGCGTTATTTTTTACGGTTTTAGGCGTACTTAACTGTTTTTCGGAAGTAGGGTTTATATGGGGCCTAGGGTAAATTATGGAACGATCTTCACGAAATTTTACAGCGTGATTTCCAGTTGAATAAGACGAATTCTTGCAAAATCTTATGTCATTCTGTGCCTTATTCCAGCATTTATGTTATTTTTTTGTAACAAAATTATCAATTTTTTTAAGGTGGTGGTTCCACATTTTGATTCATAGCTCTGATCCTACTAAACGGATTTTGCAGAATTTCAATCCCAAACTGCTTAGGATAACTACAAGCAATTTGACACCCAGTTTGTTTAGTTCCTTTGCGTTTTTCGAAAGTGAGCGTGTTTTTAACAGACGGACAGACAGACGGAAATGGCTAAATCGACTTAGAATTACTCAAGGACCCAGAATATATATACTTTATGGGGTCTGAGATGAATAATAAAAAAAGTTTCACACGGAATGACAAACTTAATATACCCTCTTCACAACTAATTGTAGTGGAGGGTATAATAATAATAAATTCAAATATGAGAATGTTTATTTTTAAAAAAATCGAGATTTTTACTTCTAACACTAAAAATCAAGAAATTCACCAAAAATAAAGATTTTAATAAAATTTTACATCGAGACTTTCACCAAAAAACCTGGGGGCAACTCGCGACATTCGATATCGATCGAAATTGCAATACAATTTACATGGGAATTTCGATCGATATCGAATGTCGCGATTTGCCCCCTGATTTCCATTAAAAAAAAATCCAGAATTCACTTCATATCGACATTTTCATTAAAATATCGAAATTTTAACTTAAAATAGAGGTATTCACGCAAAATCGATTTTTTTGTTAGGACCATCATTCAGGAGACGACCACTACAAATGCATTGCATTGTGGAACTAGGAAAATAGGTTATGGGAAGGAGTAATAGAGGGAGTAGTGTTTGTGGACATTCGACTTGAACCTTTTTATGTTGAAAGTGCGAGAAAAGACTTCCGCACGATGGTCATTCAACAACCAACAGTCCGGCCAAAGAACGAATTCTCCCTATAATGCGTTGTACGATACACCGGCCAAGCAACCACAAAAGAATGGACCCTTGAGGAAAAACGCTTGTTACGAATAAACGAACGAGTTTCGGGAACTAGATCCCTTATTTAATCAGAACGAATCCCATTGTATTAACGATAAAACAGCTAAATACAACCCATATTGTGACGGTGCTCTAGGGAGTCAATAGAATTGGACACCCTACTGTCGAGAAGCTCCAACATTTTAAGCACCGGTCCACACATGAGAGTTTTCTTCCATTGTCGGTCGGATATAGGTGGCATAAATAGTAAGGAAATTAGCTGTAGTGAAGTATCTCTTACACCGTTTTAAAAAACCGAGGCACTTGAATGCTTCTTTCCACACCTAAAATATATGTTCCGTCCATCGGACATCACATCTTCATGCCCAGAAAATTAAGAGATTCTGACTTCTCAATAATTATACTACATCCATGTACACAGCTGAGGCATCTTGATCCGCCGCGCGTTTATGCCTTTGCACGCAACACTGGCCTTAAAATCGAGCCAATGCGCAAGCCCACATTCTTAGATTTTATCAAGGTCTCGACCAAGCGTATCATTCATTAATCAAATGAAAACAGTAGATAGGGTTGGATATTTGACATAGGAGATCGGACTCTTGCGGCACAACTAAATAAATCTTGAACTCGTTTGACCAAACCCCATCTATAACGCCTTGAAAATCTCTAAAGCAATTACCTTTCATTCCCAAAAATGGTAAATGGAACGGCACTATTTTTCTGATAATATGGCCAGTCTTCAGTAGAGCGACCTCTACGGAAGCCATACTGGCTGTTGCTTGGTAGGTAGTTTGACTCTAAAAATTAAACAAGATGGCGATTTACCATACTCTCCATAACTTTGAAAGGTGCCGCACAAATTGCAATTGGGAGGACATTTTCAGGGTTATTAGCCACACTCCGTCTTTAGAAATTGACTTACTAACAACTTTCACTTAAAATCTAGATTTTCACTAAAGACAGAAAATTCTACTAAAAATCGAGAATTTCACCAAAAATCTAAATTTTCACTTAAATTCGAGTTTTTCATTATAAATTGAGATTTTTACTACAAATCTATATTTTCCCTCATAATTGAAATTTTTACTAAAAATTGAGATTTTCAATTAAAATCAAGACTTTCACTAAAAATCGAGATTTGCACTAAAACTCGAGATTTTCACTAAAATTTGAGATTTTCACTAAAATTTGAGATTTTCACTAAAAATTAAGATTTTCACAAAAAATAGAGATTTTCAATATAAATCGATATATTTCCTGATAATTGAAATTTTGACTAAAAATTGAGATTTTCAATAAAAATCAAGATTTTCACTACAATCAACGGCAACACGCATTGCACAGTGGGTTTGTAAAGAATTTTGCTAAATATACCAAACAAATAAAAATAAGCATTTTATTGTTATTTATCTAGCGTAAATTGAGATTTTCAATAAAAATCGAGATTTTCACTACAAATCAAGATTTTCAGTTAAATAGAGATTTTCACTAAAAATCGAGGTTTTCACTAAAAATTTAAAGTTTCACTAATAATCGAGATTTTCAATAAAAATCGAGATTTTCACTATACGTCGAGATTTTCAATAAAAATCGATTTTCTCACTAAAAATCGGGATTTTCACTAAAATCAAGATATTTGTTATATATCAAACATTTTCACTAAAAATTTTAGATTAAAATTTTAAATCGAAATATTGGTTAAAAAGCGAAATTTAATTAAAAATCGAGATTTTAATAAAAAATTTATATTTTCACTAACAATTAACCCTTCGCCATGTATCGAGATTTTCACTTAAAATCGAAATTTTCATTAAAACTCGAAATTTTCACTTAAAATTGAAATATTCATTAAATAAATCGAAACTTTCAATTGAAATCAAAAAACTTAATCAAGATTTTTCACTAAAAATCTAAACTTTTACTAATAATAGAGATTTAAATTAAAACCCGAAATTTTTACTAAAAATCAAGATTTTTTTAAAATCGATATTTTAAATAAAAACGACACTTTTTCCAAAAAGTCGACATTTTCACTAAAATAAATAATTTGCAGATGAGGACGGGTTAGCTTTGGCTCAGAATAAAGGCAAATAAGACATTGATAAAACCAAATTTCTTAAATCTGAAGTTTTTTTGCTGGGGTAAATGATAATCGTCTAATGAGAAATTGGCCATAAGAGTTACCAAATACAATTATATTCTAACTTATTAACCGAGATATAGGAACTTAGACTTTCAGCCCGTTGTAGTGAAACAAGCCAGAGTCTCTGTCGGCAATCGAGCCTGCAACCTTCGTACTGGGCAACTGAGCTCACTTCCAACTAGACTACCTGTGCGGGGCACCCAGATTTTCACTAAAAATCTCAGTTTTTTCCAAGAACCAAATTTTTATTCAAAACTAAAAAAATTTACATTCATTAATAAACCCAATTTTTACTTACAATTGCAATATTCAATAAACAAAAATTTAATTGTCAACGTATTTTTTGCTAAAAAGTCTTAAACACATTTTTCTCTTTAAATTTCTATTTTCGCTTAAATTTATTTTTCACTTAAAAAAACCCATCTTAAAAAATGGAAAAACAACTTTTTACAGATGTTTTTTCCACTCATATTTCAATAAAAACTGTAATATTTTTAATTGAAAATTACAAACAACTGATAAGAATTTTTAAATATGTAATTTAAGGTAAACAAAATGATGAGGGTTTTGGAAATTTTGAAAAAAAAGAAAACTAAATTCCGTGTAAAAACAAATTATCGCAAAAAAGCCCGCATTCAGCTCTTTTTTTGTTGCCACTTAAATTTCCATAAAGTTTCAACAACAAAAGTATAGAGTTGTTAATGTTGTTCCTTCATACTCGCAACAAAAGTAAATTTGCCAAATAATGAAAATTTTTCTAGAAGACATAAACTACAAAATAAAAAATTTTAAATAATAAAGTTACCAAAAGAAGTCATAAAAGGTTACAAATGGTGTATCGAGGGGCTTAAGGCTCTATAGCAACTGATTGTGGTCAGCAGGAAAAAACTTTTTAATGATTTTGGTTAGGATTTTATTTTTTTTTTAAATAATTATTTTATTGGAAGAAGCGTTTTTTTTATTTGTGTTGCAAAATATTTGTGTCAAAGACACGCGCCTAACATGTTGCTTGTTTGTGTCTTTTCAAGTTTAAAATAAATCAGAATTTTTAACAAATAGGAGAGTTTTGGAACTCAAAAAGTTTTAAGTAATATGCAAACATGATTTATTAAGTTTTAAAACTTAAAGCTTTTTTTTAGGAAAGAGTTAAGAAATTTGGAGTTTTTTTATAAAGCAAACATGCTTGTCTTTGGCGCAGATCGTGAGTTAACAAGGTCCTGTAACAGGCAGACATACAGACAGACAAGCTGACAGACAAATACCTAACAAACCAAACACCAAATGTTGCAAAGTGCAATGGCTCCTTTTGCTGGCTGCCGGCTCGGTTTGTCTTTGCACAAAAAAAAAAAACTTTGAAGTGAAAGATGTGTTCTTCTTTTTTTTTTGGTTTAATTTTTAAAGAATTTTTTTTTATTCAAGTTGTTGTTGCAAAGCATAACTCAAATTTATTATACATGTTGTTTTTAATTTTTTTCTTTTATTATTATTTTTTTTTGATACTCTTATGTGCAGCCTGCGTTTGATTGTAAGTTGTTGAATTTTTTTTAAGAGTTAGTTGGTTGGTTGTTCGGTATCGTACTCAAATATTGACTGACCGAGTTGGTTGTTTGGATACACAACACGTACGCAAACGTTTTTTAATATTTTTTACGTGCTGCATGCGGCAGGTTTCCCAAAAAAAGTTTACAAAAAAAAAAAAAAACTTACCACACTACAACAACAGCAGCTTTTGCTTAAGCACCAGCTTTTTTTAAGGTTTATTTTAAAAGTATCCACTTTTAAAACAAAAGAACTTTGGCACGCAAAAAGAAAATAAGAGAAAACAAAAATCAACGGCAACACGCATTGCACAGTGGGTTTGTAAACAAATAAAAATAAGTATTTTATTGTTATTTATTACACTAGTGAAAAGGTGTCATAACACCGATATATTTTGACATCAATACTCTGACAAGTGTTCTCGTTTTTTACCCCATGACACTTTTTATCATTGTGATGTCTGCTTAAGCATCACTTGGCCAAACTGTCATCAGGCGAAATAATGTCATTAATGGGATGACACATCCGCATCACAGAAATGAAGAATCGGAGTCAGTTAAATAAAAAATGTCATCAGTGTGATGACTCAGTAACATCGGAGAAATAACTCATTAGGCTCAATTAAATGACAGTTTGTCATCGGGATTGACTAAAGTCGATGTGAGAGAGTATTAATATTTACTAAATCTTAACACATAAAAAATGACAGAATTTTATGATAACGTTCATCATTGGGCTGACGCCATTTGTATTAACATTGATGTCACAATTCTGATGTTTGGGCATAATCAATATGAAGAGTGTCCCACACAAATTTCCTGCCATTTAATGTTTAAGTGTTATTTCTGGCAAATGGCCTCTGCGAATGTGTTTTATAAACACCATCCTGTCAGAAAAATTTTGTACCAATTTTTCGAGCATACCCGGTCTTATTTCGCAAATAGTGCGTCGTTTGTTGGCTTCTTATTAATCAATCGTATTGGTTTATCAGCATGGTCCAGAGATTTGACGTACCCTCACAAAAAGTAATTCAAAGGTGTCAAATCGCACCATAATTTCTTGAGAAAATCAATTTTTCATACACTGCACGAACTTTTGGTCTTAGAACCCCTAGTAAAATTTGATGCAGAAAATATTCGTGAAATATTTTAACTCTCTAAAGTGCCGTTTTAGTATACTTTTGTGGAGAAGTTAAAAAAAGGACAAAAATTACCCCTTAAAAGGAGTGTTAGAGGGTTAATATATTCTAAGCAAAGAATCGGCATACAATTCTACTGAAGACATTTGAAATAGTGTTTTAGCTCAGAAGTTCATTTGGTATTTTTTGACTTATACCTTTTTAAAAAATTCAAAAACTTTAGGGGCCGATTTGCTCTTGCGATAGTCTAGTTTCATTTCGCGTTGCAAGTATTGATGCTGGGTTTTTTTGTTGAACAGTGTAATAAATTTGAATTTCGTTTTGTTATTTGAGTAGTCCACTTGTTTTGCTTTTGCAAAGTTGCGTTAATTGAGGCTTTGTTTTTTGAAAAGTTGCGTTTACAGAGTCACCAATGTTACGAAATTGGGTGTTGCGTTAAGCGAGGGTTGCGCATATCGAGGGTTGCGTTCAACGAGGCTAGACTGTATTTATAGTTGCTAGGATCGCCCGGTGGCCGAAATTCGACCTCTCGACATTTACTTTCGAGAAAACCTGTGCGTTATACAACAAAAACGTACACATTTTAAGAGATCGGCAAAAAGGCACTATTCACCCAACTTTGTACGTATGTATGTAAGATAAATTAAAACGCTTTTCAAACACTTGGATTCAAAAAATTTCGAAAAAAAATATATTATGCATATCTACACACAAATTCCTTTAAAACGATATATATTTCATTAAAATTGGTGGACGATAAGATACTTAAAAATCAACCAAAAAAAAATTGGTCCCGTATTTATCTATAAGATTTTTAACCAGGGGTCTAATCACCGCATTCGATGCTATCGTATCGAATAAACTATTGATAGACACTGTCGTATCGAATGAAAACTCGATAAATGTAGTGTTGAGTTACTCGATGTCGAATGCTTTTATTTCAAATTCAATACATTTCATTCGATATCGAGTATCATGATACCAAAATAAATAATTTCGATCAATTTCGCTCGATATCGTATGCGGTGATTAGACCCCAGACTTTGCGAGTAACTTACCGAGTTTTGAACAAGCTTGATAATGGCTTAGGAAGGCATTACAAAAAAAAATAAAATAAAGAAAAAGCGGTGATTGCAATTCGACTACTCATTTATTTGAATAAAACCAGCTAACCGGCTATTTTTTAAACGCTTAACCGAAAAGCGGTTAATTTAAAATAACAACTATATATTCGAAATGTCCAAAAACCGGTTTTTGGAAAAAGTAGAATAATCGATCTCTCTGCAACAGTTTTGTGACAAGTGAACCGAATATCTAAGGGCCTATAAGTTCTTCTTAGCTGTCATCTTCTAGAGCAGAGGATGACTATGCGCAATTATGTATCTACATTAAGGTAAAAATCCGCTATAAAAAAAACCAAAGTCGATAACGGATGGTGTCAAGATTTTTAAGAATTTTTGGAGTTTCTTATTGTCGTTGTAATCATTATTAGTTTTTACGGCATTTGTCTCATTGAAATTTATATTTTCTTCAAAAAGAAGATCTTCGTAGAATTCTAATGTTTTTACCACAGTTAAATTTATTATACCCACACCACAATAGCGGACAGGGTATTATGCATTTGTGCTGATGTTTGTAACACCTTAAAATATGGGTCCTGGACCCACCTTAAAGTATAACGATGTCCGTCCGGCTGGATGTTCATGTAACCTTGTGCGCAAAATACAGGTCGCAATTTTAGAGATAATTTGAAAAAATTTGGCTTATAGATTCTTATTGGCACAAGGACCAAGCCTATTGAAATTGGGTCGAGTAGTAGGACCACGAGGGGAGATAGAGACAATTTCTGCCTCTCACAAACTTCCTAACCGATTTTAATGAAATTTAAAACATAGATAGATTCATATTTATATGGACACATAAGCATAATTCTCCATGGGTCCCGAATAGGGTGCACTCTCGAAAATTTGTTTTAAAATACTGTGGTGTAGGGTATCATATAGTCGGGTTTGACCCACTGTGCTTTCTTACTTGTGTTTTTTTCACTTATTAATAACTTGCAACTTTTTTTAATTGTTAAACTGCTTAAAATGAGGTTAATTGAAATTTGAATACCACTGGTCGACATTTTTTTAGCGTCCTTTTCGTTCTGTGCATAGTAATTTTTTAGCTATAAAAATATAATTGAAATGATTATATTTGATAGAGATGTGAGATTGTTCGATTATTGAAATATCTTAATTAATTCAAATTTACATATTTTTTATTTTATTAGATTAATTTGAAATTAGATTTATTAAGAATGAACTATATGCGTATCTTTACGCAGAGAAAACACACCTCCAGAAAAACTAGTTTAAAAAAAACTATTTTAAACATTTTACGGTCACGCGCAAGCATATTATGGTTAAATTAGTCCTCCATCAAAAAGCAAGAACCATGTTACGGTTGCCTACGAACATGTTATGGTTAATAATAACAATAATATGTTGACCACTTATAATTGTATGGTTGTTAATTAACAATAATACATGCCTCATTTCCAAGAGCAACATGTTTTGATTTAAAAGCAACCTTATTAACTATTGTTATTGGTAAAATTGTTATTGATTTTATAAACCATAACATGCTCAGAGGCAACCATAATATGTTTGTGACTTCTTGAATAAAATGGTTAAAGAAACCATAATCACCCCTATCGTGTTAAAAACTTTCATCGGAATTTATTTCCTTTTCCCTGAAAAATGTATGGGGAAATGCCAAATTTCAAGCGAAAAATCCGTTCACATTTTATTTACGATAGGCGTAAATATGTTTAAAAATTGTTGGTTAAGATAGTTTTGTTGGATTATATAGAAAAATGTGCTTTCTTTGCGTTTGCGACTTTAAAGCTTTGTTCATAATCAGAGCAACAATTTCGTTTTTTCTTCTATCTTATTTCTTCCCAAAGTATTTCATATATTTTCCTTTAATTTTTCAAACAAATATGTACATATGTAACTTAAGTATTTTTAGAAAGTTGATTCTACTTTTACTTCAGCAACAATTTGAATGAACATATAAATGATGTTTAACATTATTTTACTTAAAATTTTAAAAATAAAAATAAATATTTGATTCTTCATTTATATTTAGTCATCTGGCTTGTTTCTATCTAAAAATTAAAATTTTAATTTTCCAAAATTTGTCTCTTTAACAGCCACTGTGCCTTTTTACGTTAGTTTTTTCCTTGGCTTTTTAATGTTTAATGCAACAACATTCATCAAAACATCTACGTTTTGCGTACATGACCCCAATTTTTGTTCAGTTAAACATACGGTTGTTGTTTCTTTTAATTTTACTCATGTTTTGTTTTTGTTGTTTACTTGTTGTTGTTTTTTACTCCTGAGTGTAGCTTCTTGTGACTTCTTTTCCAGTCAAAGTCTCAGGCTAAACCAATTCATTATTTCAATAAAATGGTGCTGTTTGTAATGAAGAACATTCAATATTTTCTACGCAACACCAAACGATTGATTGATTGAGTCAGGCAACAATATGTGCACACATGGATTCATTCCATGCATGTTGTTGGCCATAATCATTTATGTTGTTCAGTTAGTGAAAGAAGTTTTTAATAATTCGTTTTCTTAGTTTGGCAAGAAATAAAAAAACGTCTTAAAAGATAGATTCGGTAGGAGGGGTCTTAAAGATTAACTATTCTCTTTATTCTTAATTCGTTGACCACCAACAATTTAACTCCTATTTGAATATTTGCTGCTTAAAACAATCTCTCGCACTTTTAGATTTCTTATTGAAACTCTCTTGTTCAGCTCTTTTTTAAGGACATCTGTTTTATTTTAACTTTCAAGTTTTTTTTTCTTCCTAAATTTGTTGTACAGGTGTTTTGACTAAGTCTGTATGTGTGCGTGAGTGGTTATTTTAGCTGGTAAAAAGTTTCGCTTACAGTTGTTGTTGTTCTTGTTGTTCAAGCTTAGGTCTTTTGAAATTATGAATCTGCATGTTGGCTGCCGTTTGTTTATGGCCTACAGCCTTCAGCGTTTTTTGTTCAATAAATAACAAAATAAATACTTCTTTTTTGTGTTGCACGTACAATTTTGTATTTTACAAAACATTTTATAAATGTTTAAATATGCATTTTGTTTTAAACAAAATAAATCTCAACTGAAAAGTTTGTGAGTGTCTGCCTTAAAAATTGCCGGTTTTTTTGTGTAAATTATTCAATGGGAACTGGAGCAAAATGTTTAATTATAAGTTAAAATATATATTTATGTAAGTTTTAGCCAACAGTGTTTATAATCTTGTAAGAAAAATCATTGTTTTAAGGGGGAGAAGAAAAAAAGGAACAGAAAGAATGATTATTATATCTAGAGATTTATGCGATAGTCTGGGAGGTAGAGTTCAAGAGTTTGCTGATTTAAGAGAATTTATGCACCCACAATCGTACAAAAAACGTAATTTTATAAATGGTACTTTTTCTACAAAGTAGTTTTTCAGTTATTTTTAAGTTATTTAAAAATTTGTATTAAAAAGATGTTGTGGTTATTAAAACAGCATTGTGACAGTAAATAACAAATAATTAAAGTGTCATACTGAAATTATACACAGACAAAAACCTTAAAGTCATTAAACCACCACCTTTCATTACGCTCTCCCCCTTTATCACACACAAAAAACTTGTGTTTATTTGTTAAGTTTGGCGCCCTTTAAAAAAAACATACAATAATGAATATTTAACAAATTAAACCAAAAAAAACTTAAAACAATTGCAAAATTGCATAGTCGTCTGAACTCAGCAACAACTTCAAGAGCAAACAACGAAACAATCACATTAAAATGACAACAAATTAGTCGCGTGTTTGCCACATGATGATAATGAATACGTTGTACTTTTGAGACAACGGAAAATCTTCCAACAGATGAAGATGAAACCAAAAGATCTCTTGACATGATCCCCACGAACATGATTAAAGAAAATTTACTATTTTCTCTAGAAGAAGAGTGACGAAGAAACAAAAAAAAAAAAAACTTGGAAACAAAATATGGTGTCCAAATCCATTGCTAATAATGGTAATTATGCGAAATTTGTAAGTTTAAGGTTTTTTGTTGTTGTTGTTTGGTTTGGTGTAAGTCTAACTCATAGTTACGGGTGCTTAAAAAACAACATGCAATTTTTAAATGACAATGGCAATAACCACGATAAAAATCAACAAATTTATATCAAAATTGTAAAAAACTTAAACCAAAGAGGCTGACGATGTAACAAATAAAGGTTGCTTATTCAACTAGCTGAATAGGTCTATTGGAAGCAAAAAAACCTTAAAGCTTTTACGAAACTAAATAAATTTTTGAATTCAGCTAGCTGAATTCTTTTCGCATTTAATAAATAACAAATTCGCTATACATATATGCTTAAAAATCCAAAAATAGTAAACTAATTACATAAAAGTAACTCTGCAAGTTAAATATATAAAAAATTATTATGCAAATATGTTGATAATATATGCAATATTAAAATTGCTTGCAAAATAGATTTAAAGGCAACTAATTTTTGATAATAACAATTATGGTTAATTCATCTGGGTTTTTTTCTTTATAAAAAGTGTCATTTTCTAGAGAAAACTATTAGTGATACAATAACTTCTTAATTCGGTTAGCTAAATATAAAAAATTCATTAAATATTAAAAATTTTATAATTCAGCTAGCTGAATTAAGGAAAATGTTTAAATATTTGACAAAAAACCAACAACTTTATAGAATTGACTCAACTCATCTGGTTGTTTTAACCTAAAACATAAGATTTTCTAAAAAAAAACACGATCAGTGATTAGTAATACAAATTAAATTTACAAAAAGAAATCAATTCAGCTTGTAAAAAAACAAACATTATTATATTTTTAGACATAAATTTTAAAGTGTGCATAAAATTTATAGTTCAGCTAGCTTTGAAATAACATAAAATGTAATTCAGCTAAAAAAATTTTTTATTTTTCTTTATAATTCCCTAAGCTAATCCCGCGAAGCTCTACGCTTGTCTGCAGGAAAGAACCCAGAGTCTCTGGCGGGAATCGAACCCGCAACAAAATTTGTTAATTTAGCGAGCTTAAAGTAATTGAAACATATGTATTTTACGTTATTCAAAATGCGTAATTGATTTACTTAAACTTAAGCAAACGGTTAAATAGAATAGATTTGATTTGTATCAATGACCAATAAAATTTAGTTAAAATTTATAGCTTTTTCAATTCAGCAAGCTGAATATCTTTAAAACTAATAAAATTACTTGACTAGACTTAAATATTTTCAACTCAGCAAACTTAATTAATTCAAACAGAAAAATCTACATACAAATATTATATTACTTCTACTTCTCGAGTGTAAATAATCTTTTGGTACTTATAATAACTAGAAGAGTGTATTGCACACGTACGTCTCTAAACTTTTTTTATGTGGTTGTTCTTTTAAAAAGAGATGAAAAAATAACAACAATATTCCACCTGTTGGCGTCTTTATATATAAAACAACAGATCTGATACACACACATATGAGTGCTCATAGTTTGTTTGTTAAGCTTGACAGGGTTTTGTTGCGTTTCAATGTTACTGTGACTAAACGTCAGTCTTTGTGTCAATCTTTAGCTGAACAAAGTAAAAGAGACAATTTTTAGCTTTGAAAAAAGCTACAACCATCAAGCTTGAAAAAGAAAACGGCTGGCTGGCTGCCTGGTTTGTTTAAATCAACCTGTTGAACATGAGCACAACACACATCAGTTAAACATCATTTCATGCCAGCTAAAAAAAAAAAAAAAAAAAAAAACACACACACACACACACACACAGATATTTTACCTTTAAATAATTAACAAAAGAAAAAGGTTCTCTAAAGGAGTTTTTTTTTAAATGTATTTCTGTGCTCTCACTCTCTTTAAAAAAAGCTCTAATTGGCTAAAACTTAATTTTTTTAAACATTGCTGTTTCAATTTGTTGTTTGGTTCCTTCTTTTTTTTGGTGATAAACGGAAATTATCGTAAAAATAACCGGATGCAAAAAGGCAGCTGATGTAAAATTGTATTTTTTTGCACATGCTTTACTCCTGTCCTCTCTTTGTCTCTCAAATAAGCTTTTGGATACATACGTTTTCGCAAGCAGTTTAAAAAATTAGTAGAGTGGGAAGGAAGAGTGTTACTTTTAAAAGAAACATGAATGAATAATGAACATTTTGTCAAAATTTTATTTTGTTTTAATAATAAATAAAGGAACAGGTTGAATTTTTTGAAACCTTTTTTTTTTTTGGAACAACTCCTTTATAACAAAACCAGGATTTACAATTTAAGTTAGGGGAAAATCAGCTTTTTTCAAATGTGTTTCTTTTTTTGGGAAGGTGTTTGAGTTGTTTTTTTAATCATGCCTTATATCATTTTATTATGAGGATAATTGAAACTTAGCAAAGCTGCTAAAAAACAGTTTATTAAATTAGCTGAATACAAAACAAGTTGAATAAAATTCTTCAAATTTGTCTTATATAGTCAGCTGAATCAAATGCAAAGTCAAAAAATTTTTATTAACTGAATGTAGAAAATTATTTATCTATAATTCTAATGCTTTGTTGTGTTATTCAGCTAGCTGAATTTACTTTATAACTATTTTTTAAAGTTAATTTCCTTTAAAATTGCTTAGTTTAATTCAGCTAGCTTATTTGGTTTTTAAAAAAATTGTTTTTAATTTAAAATAAACCATGGATTTATTTAAGTTTTTAATATAAGACAATAGTAACTCAACAGGACAGCTAGCAAAACAGCTTATTTAATTTGCTGAATACAATATAAATTGAATAAAATACTTAAAAATTTCTATATTGAGTCAGCTGAATTAAGTGCAAACGAAAAACATATATTATTAGCTGGATGTTAAAAGTTTATCTAAATTTTCAAAGATTTTTTTTTTAATTCAGCTAGCGTAACTGACTCAATAACTACTTCTGCAAATTATTTTCTTAGATAAATTCAGCTAGATAAATTATTCGGGTTTTAATACATCCATTTTAAATTTATAAGGAGTCCTGGATTTATCAAAGTTCAATTAGGTGTGATGGCTAAGTATGTAGTTAATTTCTTAACACTTAAAATATAAATATTAAAATTAAATTAAATTCAATTATTGAATTTCGCCTGATGAAAAACTATTATTTTCAATTACACTGTGCTAGTTGCAAAATTAAACAAGCCAGGCGCTTGAGCATAACTCGGGTACGCTGAATCCAATGGTGCCCACCTTTTTTCTAGGTTAGCTCTGGTTTTCGAGATATACCATTATTTCGAAAATGGAGGAGGTTGTACAAAATATGTTCGCGTAACTCAAAAATTTTTATGTTGTCGTCTTCTAAAAAAAGTGTAAATTTCGGGCACAGTGTTATTATTTATTTATCAAGTATATATTTAGTAATTTGTTAAATCAGCTGATTCAATTGGCTTTATAACAATTTTTCCTTTAATTTGGTAATATGAAATAGTTAGGTAAGTTTTTTTTTATTAACATTTTAGGAAACTCAATATGTTAAATAAATTCAGCTAGCTGAATTAGCTAAATATTTAGTTTTTTAATATCTAAGAATTTAAAATCAAAAGATCTTATAACTTTTTTTAAAATTCATAAAATTCAGCTGGTTAAATTAAAGCTTAAACAATCGGCTGGCTCAATTTAAAAAAAGACTATAACATTAAATTAAAAAAAAGCTATAAAGTTAGTATTTTAAGCTAGCAAAATTGTCATAGTACAATAAATTTTTATAATCCTTAAACAAAAGTCTTTTAATTGTTTCAAGCGTTATTTTCTTAAAGTATTTTTTTCAAGAAATTTTAATTCAGCTGGCTGAATTTAACAAAAGTTATTTTTATACTCATCTTCTTCAAATAGCTCATTAATAAAAAGTTG
Source organism: Pollenia angustigena (assembly GCA_930367215.1). Taxonomy (NCBI): domain Eukaryota; kingdom Metazoa; phylum Arthropoda; class Insecta; order Diptera; family Polleniidae; genus Pollenia; species Pollenia angustigena. The sequence goes on from OV884056.1 coordinate 18,559,320, forward strand.
TATTTTTTTTACAATTTAAACAGTTTAAAATTGATGAAATTCAGCTAGCTGAAATACATTTTATGAAGGATAGTAATAATGACAATTAAAATTCGCTATAAAAAATCGAATTTAGTTTGCTGAATAGCACTTAAGTTAATTAAAAATCATATTAAAACCTAACTATAATTGTTATCAATTTAACGAGCTTAATTTAAAAACAAACGTTGAAACTATAAAAAGCATCAAATAATTTTAACTATTTTTATATTTTTTTTCTAAATTAAAATCTATGGGCCATGTTACAGAGTACAATTCCGTTGGGAATGATTCCGTTCGGAATTGAAGAAAACATATTTGTTTGTTGATGGAAAGTGTATTTTGATAGTTTTCTGGCCTTTCAGATACAGCCAACTCCCATACCGTTGATGAAAACAAAAATGGTTTCATTCCGAAACATTTTTTCGTCATTTTCTGAAGCACCAAAATACGGAATGAAGGCTCAGTTAGGCGAACGTTGCTGTACCGTATCTGTACTGTATCCATCAGCTGTTCGCTTTTTGTTATATGAAAACCAATACAAAAGCTTACCGAAATGCAATGTACCGAAGTTGCAACGTACCAATCTGTTTAAAATAGAATTTCATGCCGTTGTTACGTGACATTTGTAAGACAGTGATGGGCGGCTTGTATGTTACATTAAATGCGGGTAATTTTGCTCTTTTTTTTTTGGTACTTTTTGCAGTTTATTTATGGAATTGCGACAAAACAACTTACAATACAACATATTTCCAAATATACAAATATACATATGTTTAGATGTTTAAAGTAAACAAATGCATATACATACATACACATACAATGGAAATGTGAAACATATAAAAGACTTTAAATGGTATCAAAACCTAGCTAAAAATTTATATATGCTAAAATACAAATTTATTTATTGTAAATCTATAATATAAATATTAAATTATTAAAATTTTTTACATACACAAAATACTGTTTTAATACCATTTAAATCACGTGGTACCTTTTCTGCACAACGGTCACCGTTTGAACATTTTTGATTCCCATCACTGTGTGTTTTGTTTTATGTATACTATTGCTTTTTGTTTATGTATGGGAAAACATATAACACGTTTTTAAACATTCTATAAGTGCACCAACGTGCTTACAGTACGGTGCGGTACAGTACAGCAACGTTCGCCTAACTGAGCCTTGAATTCCGTTTCCGAACGGAATTGTACTCTGTGACATGGCTGTATGTATTCAAAAAAATACTAAATTTTCATATCGCACTCTAAATTATTAAGAGGCAGAGAGCAGAAAAGTCACTTCAAGAACATGGTTGCAATTATTCTTTATCAAATTGAGTTCCATAAATGTTTCAGAAGACAGTGACGCAAGCAAAATTTTCGTGGTCACTATAGATTTGATTTGCGATCTGGTTTATGAAAAAAAAAAAAAATAAAAAACAATTTCGATGTGTTCCTGTTTATGATTGAGTATCGCACGGTGTCTGAAATTCAGCTAGCAGTTATATAATTCCGGTTATTCAGCTTGCCGAATCAATTTAATTCAGCTAACTGCTTAAATAAAATTCTTATTCTTATTAAGCTAGCTGAATAAACTTTAAGTTAATTAAATGCTTTGATGGAAAAATTGTTGATATTTGTTTTAACCTTAAAAATACATTCAGCTAACTTAGAAATATTAATTAAAAATATAAATTTTTAAATTTTACTAGTTTAATAAGCATTAACATATTTTGAATTTATTTTATAAATTAAGTTTGCTTGCAGACCTCCAGCTTACTGACAGAAATTGTGAAGAATTATTTTGTCTATACTATAGTATAGTATATAGTACTATAGTACAATGAATTTTTATTATCCTTAAACAAAAGTCCTTTAATTGTTTCAAGCGTTATTTTCTCAAAGTGTTTTATCAAGAAATTTTAATTCAGCTGGCTGAATTTAACAAAAGTTATTTTTTATACTTGTTTTTTTTTTTTTTTTAAATAGCTCATTAATAAAAAGTTGTAATTTTTTTTACAATTTAACCAGTTTCAAAATGATGATATTCAGCTAGCTGAAATACATTTTCTGAAGGATAGTAATAATTACAATTTAAATTCGCTAGAAAAAAATCGAATTTAGCTTGCTGAATAACACTTAAGTTATTAAAAAATCATATAATAAGTAAAGCTATAATTGTTTTAAATTTAACCAGCTTAATATAAAAACAAAACTTGAAAATATAAAAAGCATCAAATAATTTTAACTATTTTCATAATTTTTTTCTAAAAAATGGACTAAAATTTCATATCGCACTCTAAATTATTACGGGGCAGAAAACTGACTTCAAGAACATGGTTGCAATTATTCTTAATCAAATTGAATTCCACAAATGTTTAAGAAGATAGTGACGCAAACAAAATGTTCGTGGTCACTATAGATTTGATCTGTTTTATGAAAAAAAAATCAATTTCGATATGTTCCTGTTTATGATTTAGTATCGCACGGTGTCTGAAATTCAGCTAGCAGTTAAATAAGTCTGGTTATTCAGCTTACTGAATCAATTTAATTGAGCTAACTACTTAAATAAAATTCCTGTTCTTATTAAACTAGCTGAATAAACTTTTATCTAATTAATGCTTTGATGGAAAAATTATTGATATTTGTTATAACCTTTAAAATATATTCAGCTAACTTAAAAATATTAGTTTTAAAATTTTACTAGTTTAATATACATACATAAATTAATTTTGAATTTATTTTTTAAATTAAATTTGTTTGCAGTCCTCTAGCTAAGTGACAAAAATACTGAAGAGTTTATTTTATCTACACTAGGTAAGGCAATGGGTAATCATTAAATATAGCACTTAAGTAGTGTAAACAAGCAACTATTTAAGTTAAAATTAAATGTACTTCTTAGTGTAATTTTTTGTTAAAGAATTTCTAAACCTATTTTTAAAAAATTTCAGGAAATGATTTTTCCTTATTTGAAACACGTTTTCCTGATTGTTAAAACATCAAAAATCTTTTGTTCTAGATTAATGTTTTTTGTCATTTGACATAGAATCCGTAACACATGCAAGGCATATTAAGTTAAAAAAGAATGAAACCAAAAATTTCAAGGAAATTTTACATTAGAAACCACATCCTGCTTCTAAAAAAACAACTCTACTACAAAAGTAGAAACTGCTCGTATTAAGTATATCAAATGTTTAAAAAGGTACAAAAAATACTGGTAGTTTTTTTAATAAAAAAAACACACACACACGCACACACAAATTTAGTATACAAACATGAAAATTTGAAAAAAATTACAAGAAAAATAAGAATTTATATTAAGTAGTTTACAAAAAAAAAAAACCAAAATATTAATTAAAACACTTTGGTAACAATATTTTTTTGAATACTAAAGAAATAGTACTTTTTTTAAATCTTCTTGCTTTTTTAAAAAGGACAACACGTGCTGTTCTGTCTTTTTTTTCGAAAAAAAAACTTTAATCATTAAAACCGTTTTTGCTTACTAATCACGTTAATGGTTTAAAAAATAAAAAAATAGTTATTTTAAAACCTTTAGAGTTTCCTTTTCTTCGCTTTACTTCAAAAAGGACACCGCTACAAATCAATTCGTGTTACATCGTTGTCTGTTCTAATACATTCGAATTCAGGTCAAACGTTGAAAATTTTTAAGAAAATCTTAATGTTTTAAAGAAAATGAACCTGCCAAGCGTATTAAATTTAAAGAATTGTCTAGAAAAAATGTGTTTGAAACATTTTAAAAACATGTTCATGTTCAACTATTGTTAAGTATAATATCCTTGCAGAGGCGTTGCTTGTGACCACTGTCTGCTGTTTTTGCTTAAGTTTCTGCTTTTCAGGCAGTCATCATTTATGCCTAAAACTGCAATTACGCCTACATTGTATCAGACAAAATTTCCATTTTAAACTAAAAACAAAAAAAATAAAAGAATTCGTCCTTGTTAATCCTGTACATGTTTTAGAACAAAAAAAAAAAAAAAAAGTAGGCAGAGGAGTTTTAACTGCATGCAGGTGCAGTTTTTTATTTGCTATTTTTTTTTTGTTAAATAAACAAACTTATTTGTTATTTTTCTTTTTTAAACTAAAAAATTATTTAAGTCTAGACGTTTTTGCTATTAAAATTTAAACAAAGTTTTATTTTGCTACAGATAATTTTGCGCTAGTATTGCAAAATATATTTTAGAAAAATTGCTTAAGAAATTAAAAAAAAAAAATTTAAAGGCTTATATTCAATATTTACTATCTTGAATAATAATCAATTGCTTAAAAAAGTAACATCAATTGGAAAGCTGCTTTATAAAATTGTTTGAATATTTTCCAAGGTGTTGTTTACGCATAAGACTGTCGTAGATTAGATTGCAGTTAAATAGACAACAATAGATGGTTGGAGGCAACCATGTTCTGAAGGTAATATAGTATGGTTGGACTTAAACGATGTAAATGAGAGTAGGTAACCATACTTTAGTTAAATATGATAATAATATGATTCAGTTTACCATAATTTGTTTTAAATTAGGCATCATTTGCTTGAAATTAGCCGTATTAAGGTCTAAATTAAGCATTCCATAGTCAAAATTATTAATAATTTGTACTAAAATAAACATATTATGGTTAAAGTTAACAAAAGTAAGGGCAATGTTTAACTATGGTTTCATACGAAAACAATAATATGAAGCAATTTGTTTTTAATTTTGTTTTATCTTTACCCACTTACGACTTCATTTTGAGTCGGGAAAAGCCAACCAATTATAATCAGGAATTTAAGAAAAGATAAGCTCATCAGACTTGAGTGTTTGTAGTTCTCATTCGCTTTACAGTTTTATTTGCATAATATCTTTAGCTTTTCTAAAGTCTTTGGAAGAAGGTTTTTTGATGATGTGGCCTAATTCCTCAACAATGAATTCGTTGTATTTATCAGATGAAAATTGGGAATTTGGCCGAAATTCGACCACTCGACATTTGCTTTCGAGAAAGCCTGTGCGTCATACAACAAAAACGTACACATTTTACACACAAATTCCTTTAAAACGATATATGTTTCATTAAAATCGGTGGGCGATAAGATACTTAAAAATCAACCACAAAGATTTATATACATTCCTCTAACGCTCTCTGGAGCATAGGGCGCCAAATAACAACTAATAAATACAAAAATAATAACAAATCAGTTACTAGATTTAGTCATTTTTAATTGGCGCTGCGAAATATGGCCCCAGGAAATTTGGCCCCAAAAAATAAATGAAAATTGACCCCAAATTTGGGGCTATTTTTCATAATGCAATATGGCCCCATTTTTTTAATGAAAAATTACCCCCAAAAAATGAAAAATAACCCTAAAAATAAAATGATAAAATATGACCCTAAATTTGGGGTTATTCTTCATTATGAAAAATCACCTCAAAATTTATAATGAATTTGAACCCCAAAAAAGAACACAAAGAAAGTTACATTAAACATTTTCGGTGGAGTTCATATGCCCGAAACTAAAAATCACAAATTTATAATCCCGATTTCAAAATCCGGATAATTATACAGTTTTGGTTTTAAAAATCGTACGATTGATAGCATGGTTGGGCTTTCGGCCATGGGCAAGGATTTTTTTCTCTATGGTATAACGAAAACTGGCTTTGCTTACTAAATCTTCACGTTATAGACGGCCTGTGGCCTGGCGCAAGGATTTTCTCTTCTATGGTATAACGAATACTGGCTTCGCTAACCAAAGCTTCTCAATATAGCCGGCCTTCGGCCGGGTGAAAGGATTTTTTCTCTTTGGTATAACGAACACTGGCTTCGCTCACTAAAGCTTCACTGCATAGCCGGCCTTCGGACGGACGCAAGGATTTTCTTTTCTATGGTATAACGAACTCTGAGTTCGCTCAGTAAAGCTTCTCTTAATAGGCGGCCTTCGGCTGGGCTCAATGATTTTTTCCTCTATGGTATAACAAACACCGGCTTCGCTAACTTAAGCATCTCTGCATAACCGGCAAGGATTTTCTCTACTTTGGTATAAGAATTCGGGTTTTTTATACTATCCCTAGAAACTTTTACATAGAATTTTATAAAATTTGTGTAAAAATGTTTGGGGTGATTTTTCATTTCTTAAAATTTGCATTTTTTATTAGTAAACGAAAAATAGCCCCAAATTAAAAATTGTGATTTTATTTGGGGCCATTTTGCATTCCTTGATATTGGGGTCATTTTTCATTCCACTTAAAATGCAAAAACACCCTAACGAAAAAATGAAAAATAACCCAAAAAAAAAAACAAAAAAATTGCGCCAAAATTGAGTGTTGTTGTGTCTCATGTAAAATTTTGGGGCCGTTTTTCATTTTACTTTTGGGGCCATATTTCCTGGGGTCATTTTTCGCACCGCCTTTTTAATGTAGTAATTTGTCAAATTTTTTTCAGAATTTTAATATGTATTAATTTTTTTTAATTAAACTCAAACATTTTTTTGCACCCAAAGAAAAAACATTTTCCAATATGGTCACCTCCAACAAAACTATTTTTAACGAAAACTCTTAAACATATTATGGTTAATTAAACCATATTCTTGTCTTCGGCCATCATATTATGGTTAAATTAGTCCTCCATCCAGAAGCCACAACCATCTTATGGCTGCCTTTCGAACATGTTTAAAAAGCTTTTAACTACTACAGAGAACATATACATAAGCAAATTTGCCTTACTTTCAAACATATAATTTTTAAAATTAAACATACAATGTTGAAAAATATTATATTTAGGCAATTCACAAAGTGTACTATTGTGCTACATTTGTTGTATTTGCTACCTATATAATATTATGAAGGCTACTTTCATGAAATTGTAGCAAAATTATATAGAAAGTAGCCTTCATAATATTATTGCAAATACAACCAATATGACAAAATAGAACATATTATAGTATTAAAACATAATACTGTTAAACTTGTTTGAAGTTTCAAAGAAGTTAAAACTGTTTTTATTTAATACGAACATAGTTTTATTTATAGGAACCATAATAAAGTTATAAACAGTTGTAGTTGTTTGTGGCTGTTGCGGGGATAATAATATTGCATTTTTTTAAGAGCTATAGGAAAGTTAAAAAAAAACACATAAAATTCAGAAAAAATGCATGAAATCTTTATTTGAATCGATAGTACGGTCTATATAATTAATTGTTTGAAGATTATTTCATGCAAATGTTGACCGTGACTGCGCCTCAAATTGTCCAATATTAAAAATTTGTTGGGTGTTATTTCATAATTTGAAAACCCCAAATGAGGAATGAAATAATTCCCAAAAAAAATGAGGCTCCGTGCAATAACTCCCAGGTGCAATAAGTCCTAAGAAAAAAAAGAAATTAGACCCAAAAAATTTTCATACAAATGTGGGAGTAATTTCATTATGAAATAGCTCCCAGCCCTCTCGGTTTTATTTCATTTTTTTGGAAGTTATTTAATTTTTTGCCTGGGAGTTATTTCATAACGAAATAAAATCCAAATGAAATAAGTCCCCGAAAAAATTAACGTGGAAGTTATTTCATTTTATTTTGGTTTTCGGTGTTATTTCATTTGCTGTAGGAGTTATTTCATTTTTTGTGGGAGTTTTTTCATTTTCAATTATTTGCAATTTCTAAAAATTGCTTAAAATTTTAAACGGTATTTATAACAGGATATTTCAAACTATTTGAATACAATGACTTAAGTTTATCAAAGAAGAAAATTTTGCTAATTGCAATTGCAGTGTCTTATGGTTACCGGCTATGCAGTGAAGCTTTAGTTAGCGAAGCCGGTGTTTGTTATACCATAGAGTATGAAATCCTTGCGCCCGGCTGAAGGCCGGCTATGCAGAAAAGCTTTAGTTAGCGAAGCCGGTGTTTGTTATACCATAGAGTATAAAATCCTTGCGCCCGGCCGAAGGCCGGCTATGCAGAGAAGCTTTAGTTAGCGAAGCGTGTTTGCTTTAGTTAGCGAAGCCGATGTTTGTTATACCATAGAGGAGGTAATCCTTGTACCCGGCGTGCTTAAACTGCAGGCAGTTGCCATTGCAGGAGGTCAGGATATAATAAAATGCCCCATTTGTTGTCAAAATGTCGAGGACTCAATGTTAGTTTTTTGGTAACCTAATATGTAAATATTCAAGTAAAACGAATACATATATAATAAATTTCTTTGGAAGTTGTTTCATTTTTTTTGGGTCTTATTTCTTTTTTTTTTCGATGGACTGTTTTTGGAAGTTATTTCATTAATGTCTTTAGGAGTTATTTCATTATGAAATAACTCCCAAAAGTTGGGGTTTGTTTCATTTAAGACTTGGAAATTATTTCATTTTTTCTGGGATTTATTTCTTTTTTCCGGTTTGGGACTTATTTCATTTATTTTGGGATTTAATTCATTGGGAGTTATTGCACTGGGACTTATTGCACCTGGGAGTTATTGCACGGAGCCAAAAATGAAAAGGGGCCAAAAAAATTGGGAGTTATTTCATATGAAATAACACCCAAAAATGTATGAAAAAAATTTGGGGAATATTTCATTTCTCGTTTGGGCGTTATTTCATTGGGGGGCTTTTTGTGGAGCCTTTCAATTTAGATACAGATTTTTATTTTTGTAATTTAAAAAATGTTTTTAAAAATAAATATGAATTAATTTATTAAAAAATTAAATTATATTCATTTATTAAGGATAATATTAAAGATTTTGCCATATTATTTCTCCTCATTTAGATTATGTTTGAGGTTTTGTTAAAATATTCATGGTGCATAGGTGGTATATACCTTACTAACTCTGTCATATCATCATATTTAGGAGTTGAAATGGCACGTATATTTTTGTATAATAGTGTTAATTTTATTTTGTTGAAGTTCCTTGGCCTTCCCCGACAAGGTTATAAGTCAAGCATTTTGAAGTCTTTATCCACTTCCATAGATTCTTTATAAAACATTTTATAGGGGTCACTTTTTATAAATCGCATCCAACATATCCTTAGCCAATTTACTGGTTCGCCACTAGTGTTTTTTAATCTTTTATGAATTGCTTTTTCCAGAGGTTTTGTAAAAAAAATCTTTATGTTACATGTTAGTTAATACAAATTTGTGGACTTAAACCGGTTTCAAAAAATAAATTTTTGGGTTTTGGTAGCTTACTAATTTTCAAGTGCCCAAAATCATAGCGAATTTAATGATACTAGACTTAAATTGTTTATAAATAAAAAGATTATATAGGATTGCGATTAGTATTATCATTAACTACTTTTTTTTTTAAAAAATGGACTTAAACCACTTTCAAAATAAACGACTCTTATGACTTAGAGCCGATTTTAAACTTAAGTTTTTTAAGTTAGAGCATTTTGAATAAAAGCCCTTATCATATATTTAATAGCAATTATTGCAATTATAGTCTATCTGGTGCAGTTAAAAAATTAGGGGTTAAATTTAAGTATTTAATACAAAAAATAATAGCTGATATTGTAAAAAATCACGCTTAGCTTAGTAAGAGATAACCCCTCAATTGAATTTATTTCAGAACTATTTTTTTTACAAAAAAAAAAAAAAAAATAAACTAATCAAAAACATAACCCAATACATCTACACAGAAAAAATTCTTGCCAATTTCTTTTCAATTAAAAATTTAATCAAGTGAATTTATTTGCTTACTGCTGCAAATTTAATTACTTTTTTAGTTAATATCACAATTTTTTTAATTTTTCCTTTTTAATTTAATTGTTCTCTTTCTCATCCAGTTGTTTAATGCTCTAATATATCTTTTGTTATGTCCAAAGAAAATCCTTTTGGAAACCATAATTTTATCAGAAGATATTTGGTATACTTTGTAGACTGTTGAACTCCTCGTTAGAATTTTTAAGCTTCTGGACATAAATTTTAACTAAAGATTAATTATTTTTTATTTCAATTAAGAATGAAAATCATTTTATGATTCTTGCAGCCATTTCGACATATTAATAACTTTAATAATTGTATAGTTGTCGGACAAGATGAGGATAGTGCAGGCAACTGCTAGATGGGGGCTGCCCTATATAAATACGATATAGTTCCGGCAGGCAATTACAACGTCGAGGTAGTAGACGAATCTATATTCCTCGTATCCGCCCAAAACCAAAAGAATAATGTCTGCTCTGTAATACAAATAAGGATCCTGCTTGCAATTAAATCCTACTTCGGGCTCGGTAAATAGCTTTAAAATATAGCCATTTCTCGAAAGATGAAAATTACCCTTTATAATACACGAATTCTTCATGCGCTTTTATTTAAATGGTGCCGAAATATGCGTACTTGTAAAAGCGGAAGAAACTGTGTTAGATGTAAACGAGAGAAAGGTCCTTTGTAAAATGTATTGACCCAGTACGGAAAGATCCCGACATAAATGTAGTTAGACGCATCAAAATGCGGCGATTGTGCTGGCTGGGACATTTCGATCAAATGGAAGCGAGCGTTTCAGTCAGAAATGTGTTAAATGACAACTACCAAGGAAAACGAAGACAGGAGAATCCGTTGGAAGGCCCAAGTGAAAGAAAATACGAAAATCCAAACAAGAAAACGTGCAAGACCGGAGTGCTTGGAAATTACTTATTAAGCAGTCCTGGGCCAACAACAGTTTGTAGAGCGAAATTAAGTAAAGAAAGTAGTTGTCGAAAAAAGACGATTGCTCATACAGCCATTACTTTTTGCTCTTAAACTACGGTAAAAGAGAAACATGTTATAGTTTAATTTTAAAGAATAAATATAAAATAATTGTGATGACTTATATGAAATCAATAATTAGTATTGTGGTAATTTTGTTGAACTATTTATGGTTTTTAATCCAAACTTTCAATATTTTTAATCAGGCTTAAGTTCATCAAATTTAATTTTCATTAAATTATTTTTATGAAAAACAGAATTTTACAACATGAAAATTAATTAAAATTGTTATTGATAATCATTCATTCTTGACTGACCTGAGATTCGAACCCAGGCGGCTGGTTACCCTGACATGTTTCGATCGCTACCACTCGATCTCCTCAGAGGGATTTGCCGTCCTACACTCGCAGCCATCGACGACTGCTGACGTCAATAGTCAAACATCAATCCTTTAACCAAATTGTATTTTAACCTTTGGTAGATCGAAATTTGCTTTTTTTAATGATTATCCATTTTTAATTGGTTTTTTTTTTCGTTACCTCTGTTTTTTCGTTCTTTTTGTCAAGAATTCTTCTTGAAGTCAAAATTACAGTTTTGTTTGTCTTTCCTTATGTTGTGGACCTTTTATATGAAATCTTTAAGTTATAAGCCAAACTAAATAAAAACTGACCTGACTAAAATTCGCTGCGGGCTTGGGCGTGAGCATGCTTTCAACAGGCGGACGGACAGACAGATGGACATGGCTAAATAGGTAAAGAGCTGCGCAAAGGCTCAGAACTTTAATAGATCTTAGATTAATATAAAATAAATATTACACCAAATTACAAACTTCATTTTCCCTCTAGTTGTGTAGGGTATAAAAAGGCTGATATGACAAAACTGATCAAAGTTATTCAGTGCTCATGGGCATCTAAGTTAAAGCCTTTTTACTGTCCGACTATTTTTAAAACACTGTAGATAAGCTTTATATCTTTTTTCCAAATCTAGCACTGTGCGAATTAGATCACTGGAATCTTGCCAACGTTTTCCTGAGTGGGGTCACCTTTTAAAAGGATTGGGTACTCCTTTTAAAATTTTTTTTTAGCTGTGTTCTAAGTGAGATATTTTTGATGGTAAAATCAAAATTTTTTAATGAAAATTGTTAACGAAAATTGTTTTCTATTCAAGCAAACATAAGTAGTTTTGCAAATCTCTTAAAAAATTCTCAATAATTTTAATTATTCTTAAAATTTTTTTCAAAAAATCCTTCCCAGAACTCCCTTTTTTCAACTACTACTACTTAAATGTCACATTATCAATTTAGTCCACAATTTGTGTAAACACTTTTATGCAATTATTCCAACGACAAATTGCAGCAACTGAACAAACATGTAACAAAATCTTTTTATTTGCAACAAACGGTTGCAAATATTAATCATCATTGGCCATTACAATAGCAAAAATTTTGCGTAATGATGCCTTCGAAAAACAAATAAAGTTAAAAATAAAATAAAAATGCCTGTTGTACAAACATCAATTTTGGCTATTAATGTCCTTTTAAGAAAACAAAGTTTGTAACACTCACTTACTCACTTGGCAGGAAACTGGCCGACGACGCACGCATACAACATATGTTGCAACATACAGGCACAAATGCAACACATTACAAGATTAAAATTCCTTTGAAATAGAAAAGACTTAAAACTACTAACAATGACCATTTCAATTTTTTGTTGTTATTGTTTCAAAAGGAAGAAAATCTTTATAGATGACCAAAAAACATGCTGAGATCCTTTTTTAGATTTTTTCTTTTGAACCAAAAATCAAAGGACAACTGCAACACAGCATGTGTCTGAAATAATGATATTAAGTGTAGACTTCTTTTTAATCACAATTTCAAAAAAAATCTTTATAGTCAAAGGACTCTAAGGACTTTAGATTTATTTCTTACTTGCACACCAACTAGCTAACTAACAGTAGGAGTTTAAGTACCTCCCACACATGATCTTTTACTTTAAGAATTTTTTCTTTTTTGAAAGGATTTTTTGTTTGTTTTAAAGATGAGAGTAAGAAAAATTAGTACAGTTAACACTTATTGAATTTAAAAAAAATGTTCAGTTGTTTTACGGATTTTTATTACTTTCATTTAAAATAAATTAGAATTTTTTTCCTTTTTTAAAAATTTGCTGAAAAGAAAAAATTGCTTACTTGGACCTTTTTTAATATTTCTTGCAACATATGGATTCTGCGGCAAATGAACCCGTGTGAGATGAATTTCAGTGAAGGCATTTGAATCGATCAAAATCAAAAGGAGGTGGGAAGGTAGGCAGAGTCTGAACTATAAGGCGCGTGAGCTAAAACTTTCCAATCCTTGTTCTCTAAACAGTTTTTAATTGAGAATTACGGCTTCAGTTTTGATCGTATATTTGTAATGATTTGCCCCTATTTCATCAGATCTTAATAGATCGGAACCTAATGGTCTCACTAAATATGTGAAAGTATTACCAGAGCGCCATAGATATTTGACAAGAGGTTTTAGTATTATTATGCATTCTCTGTTGTTTGGCAAAAAGGTCTTAAATCAGAATTTGTAGCTTTTTGTAATGTTAAGTTGAAAATTATTTAATTGCCTCATTTCACAGAAAAAATAAAAATTGATTTCAATTAAAAAAGTTGTGATATTAATTACAAAATTAAATAAATTTGCACCAGTAAACAAATTTACAGTATCAATTAAACGTTTAATTCACTAGACTGAACGTTTAATTCACTAGACTGAACGTTCAATTCACTAGACTAAACGTTCAATTCACTTGATTTAACGTTTTTAATTCAGTTGATAAAATTCTTAATTAAAACAGATTTTATTTTTGATTAATGCTTTAATTGATGAACATTTTTGGAGACTTTTTCTGTGTTCCTAAATTGATACAAAAAGGAAGAGAAAAAAAATATTGAGTTAAAATGAATCAAAAACTCATAATGCACATTTTTTACTTAATAAATTTGTGCCTAACGTGAAAGATATACTTTCTTATATTTGGTTGGTAGTAATTTTTATGTGAAAGCAGTTCAAAATACCCAGATTCATTAATTTTTTAACTATCTTTTTCAAAGCACTAAAACACTGCAAAGGAAGTCCTGGGCATTTATTAAAATTAATAACCAAGTAATACCTCAACATCTGCATGTAATAGATCGTCGTTTAACGTAAAAATGCCATAAAGATAGCAAATTTAACTCAAATAAAACTACACAGAAAAAATTCTCCAAAATTTTTCACAAATCAAACCATTAATCAAAAAGAAAATCAGTTTTGATTAAAAATTTAATCAAGTAAATTAAATATATAATCAAATGAATTTAATGGTTAATTGATGCTATTAATTTGTTAACTGGGGCAAATTTAATTAATTTTTTAATTATTAAAAATAATTAATCTAAAAATTAATATCACAGATTTTTTATCTGAAATAAATTTTTATGTTTTTCTGTATTCTTTGTCATGCTAAAGCCAAATATGGGGCTAACTTTCACCCTTCTCGTCAAATTGATCGGATAACAGTAAATATGTGTTTTTTGCTGTTTACTTTTTTTCAGAGCCAAAGTCTGGTTCAATTAATATGAATTCTTTTGTATGTATGTCACGTTTAAAATGCTACTTAATTACGCATCAAATAGTGGCTAATTGGCTTTGATCTGAGGAAAAACGCCTAAGTTGGTAGTGGATCAAAACTAACAGCCGTATTCATAATGAAAATTTGGCATAAAGTTAGCAAAAAGTTTATTCATAATACACTAAACAAACTCTGGCTAACGTTTTGCTAAACTCTTGTTATCGAGCTGCCAAACGTTTGCCAACTTGTGAAAAAAGCCGCTTAATGTCAAACAATTTTGTTGGTTTTTTTAATTAACTGTTTTTTTTTTTTAATTTACTGTCTTACTTAATTTACTTACTTAATTTATTTTAATTTTAAAAACTTTTTAAAATTTTTATATGTGAAGGGAAAAACAAAAAAAGGGAAAAATGATAAATTCAGCGATGATTAAAGCAAAACGTGTTGAACTTTTGAGTAATAATTCAATGTGGCATCATAAAAATTCAGAGTTGATTTATTAAAAGTTGGCAGATGGAGAAAATTTCGTTATGAATTAACTCTGTGCCAACAAGCTGCTAAGCTTAATCGGCATTCTAGTTAGCAGCTCTTTGTACGTAGTGTACAAACTGTGGCTAACTTTTTGTTATGAATACGGCTGTAAGTTTTTGTGAAAATTTTAACGTATTTCACTAATTACAATGTACAACAATATCTAACCTTTTTCAAAATAACGGGGTTCTGACAATAGATTCTGGTAGTGGAGAACAAAAATAAACATACGTGTCTCAACTTTTTGAAAGAGTACATCGCAATTTTAGAGGGGCTTTAAGTTTCACCCTTTTATCCTGTTCGTGCAGCATATCGGTATATGAAACTATGTGTTCTTTGCAGCTAAAACCAAATATTTTTGTGGAACATATCCACCCTCTAACTCCCCTTCATAACGGGGGCTTTATTCTAACTGCACAAAATTTGAACAAATTAATAAAATCTGGAAAAAAGTTTTTTAACAACATTTTTAGAACAATTGTGATTTTTCCGTTGAACTGTTGATATTTAATTTGAATAATTAGTTGGGCTTGAGTTCATCAAATATAATTTTTATTAAATTAATTTACTGAAGGAAAGGATTTTACAACATGAAATTAATTAAACATGCTAAGGGAAAATATAACAAGAAAATACAATAGTGGTATTCACACCGAACTTGTTAATTTGTTACTCGGTAGTTTGTTAATTTGTTAAAGTTACCAACTGTGAACGACCCCCTTTTTAAAACTTTGTTAGTCTGGTAACTTTCGTAGTAAAACAACTGATTTATTATTCTGACACAATTTATTATTCTGAAAAAAATATAACATGCCACGAGAAAGTGTAAAAAAACAATTGTCAACCATTTAATTACTCATGCTTTGACAGAAATAACGTTTGCTGACGGTAAGAAGTGTGTTACCAACTAACAACTATTTTATCAGGGGTGCCGTGTCGTTAATTTGTTAAATGTTAATACGGTAGCGCGTTAAATATACAAAACCAAAATGCGTGTAAAAAAGTCACGATTAAAGCCTGGTACTCTGTTCAACATTTCACGTGAAATGCTGTCAAAACGCATATGAAAAAAATTTGTGCGAAATATCTATAAAATAATGTTGATAGAGTTGTACTCTGTTCATTTTGTGAAAAAGTTCCGAAATGTTTCTGGCAACATTTTTTTTACAACTGCGAAATAATGTAAGCTGCATTTATTTCACGTGGAATTTTAAGCAAAAACAAAAAAATATGAACTGATTATTTAAAAAGAAATAAAAAACTAATATAAAACAACCGGTAACAGTTTTTTATCCATATTTACTTTCTTTTTTATTAAATTTTTTATTAAAAAAATAAATTTTAGTAAAATAAATGTGGGGTTTGTTTACATACTCAAAACAATGTCGCGTACTTTACATGAATAAAAACGTCAAATTGTTCAAGCTCGGAAGATAGGTAACACTGATACATGTCAAAATTTTCGTGTGAAATAAAATATGTTGCTCAACATCTTTCACAAATTTGAACAGAGTACTAGGCTTAACGACTAACAAACTAACAAGCTCGGTGTGAATTCCGCTAATATAATAGTCTGGTAGTGTATAAAGTCATTCCTGAAAATTGAAGGAATATGACTATTACAAAAAAGCTTTATAAAATACATAACTGAAATTTAGCTCATAAAATAAATTCGAAAAAAAAAAAAAATGTTGAATACATATAATATAAAGTAACCTACGAAAAGGAAATAATTCCCAGTTTTTATTTGTCATAATAAACAAATGCACTCAGGTATTCAAGACAAAGTCTTAACAGAAAGAGTACGAAAAAAAACAGAAGAAAAGCAAGAAACATGTAAATAAATTGTAAAATGATAATTAATTACAGCAAATTTCGAACCTCAAATACCATTGATTAAAGATTGATTTTTGACTGTTCGCTGGCAGACACCGCAATGCTGCAGAGGGTAGAACTGTAAAGAATTCTGATGATGAGAATGTGGTTATTCTCGAATCGTAAATTCAACCCGAGTTCGATCCCCAGCTCAGCAAAGGATAAAAATTATCAATAAATTTTAATTAATTTCATGTTGTAAAATTCCTTCCTTCGGTAAAATAATTTGATCAAAATTAAATTTGATGAACTCAAGCCTAACAAAATATTCAAATTACTAAATTTTTGTTTACAAATTTCGGTAAATGAATTTAATTGCGTTTAAAAAAAATTATTTATGAATATTTAAAATTTTTTTTCAGAAATGTGGAAGTTCACTCAGTTCTTAATTAAAAACTTTCAGATTTGTTAATAAAAATTCTTGACTAACAAAAAAAAAATCGATTATAAAAAATATGGTAAAAAAAATTTAATTCCTAAAAAAAGAAATCGTTTCCATTAAAGCTTAGTACTCTGTTCAAATTTGTGAAAAATGTTGAGCAACATTAATTATTTCACACGAAAATTTTGACATGTATCAATGTTACCTAACATGCGAGTTTTTACAATTCGACGTTTTTATACCCTCCACCACAATTAGTTGTGAAGAGGGTATATTAAGTTTGTCATTCCGTGTGAAACTTTTTTATTATTCATCTCAGACCCTATAAAGTATATATATTCTGGGTCCTTGAGTAATTTTAAGTCGATTTAGCCATGTCCGTCTGTCTGTCTGTTGAAAACACGCTCACTTTCGAAAAACTCAAAAGAAATAAACAAACTTGAAGTCAAATTGCTTGTAGTTATCCTAAGCAGTTTGGGATTGAAATCCAGCAAAATCGGTTCAATAGGATCTGAGCTATGAATCAAAATGTGGAACCACCACCTTAAAAAAAATTGATAATTTTGTTACAAAAACTAACATAAATGGTGGAAAAATGCACAGAATGATATAAGATTTCGCAACAGTTCGTTTTATTTAACTGGAAATCACGCTGTAAAATTTCTTGAAGCTCCGTCTATGATTTACCCTAGGCCCCATATAAGCCCTACTCCCGGAAAACAGTAAAGTAAGCCTAAAACCCTAACTAACAATGCAATCATAACAAATTTTGGCACGTCACAGTTAAATAGGACTAGAAATGAAACTATTACGTTTCGTGAAGATCGGTCCATAATTTACCATAGGCCCCATATAAAACCTACTTCCAGAAAACAGTTAAGTACGCCTAAATCCATAAAAAATAATGCTATCATAACAAAATTTGGTACATCACAGTTTTATTGAACGAGAAAAGAGACTTTAAAATTTTGTGAAGAACGGTCCATCATTTACCATAGGCCCCATATAAACCTTACTCCCGGAAAACAGCTTAGTACGCCTAAAAACGTAAAAAATAACGCTATCATAACAAAATTTGATACATCACAGTTTTATAGAACTAGAAATGACACTGTGAAATTTGGTGAAGATCGGTGCATAACTTACCATAGGCCTCATATAAAGCCCACTCTGGTAAAATAATTAAATACGCGGTAAACTTTCTTCCAGTTTAGCTTCATATGGCCAGAAAAAATGTTATGCAATTTTGTGATATACGGTCCATAATTTTCCTTAGATTCCATTTTAGCAGCCTTCTGAAATTTACTGCAAACGCTTAAACTAATTGCACCGCTGTATTGAAATTTATTTTTTTTAATACCAGAAATCGTTCTGCAGAATTTGGGATGATTGGTTCATAGCTTACCATGGCTTTTATATAATTTGTTCTCTTGAAAATCAAAAAATCAAAAAAACTTCTTAAAATTGATTCTGATTGTCGATCAATAATTTTATATGGGTCTAAACCGCAACAAATTTTAATGCAGATGTCTGTTTTTACAAAGATTATAATAATAAATAGACATCATACAGATATTACTCCTAAAACATTCGAAGTGTCGGTGGAGGGTATCAAAGATTCGGCACAGCCGAATATAGCACTCTAACTTGTTATTGCTGCAATGGAAGCGACATTGTTTTGCGTATGTAAACAAACCCCACATGTATTTTACTAAAAACTATTTTTTTAATATTTCGTATTTAATAATCAGTTCATACCTTTTTGCTTTTGCTTAAAATTCCACGTGAAAGAAGTGCAGCTTACATTATTTCGCAAATGTTAAAAAAATGTTGCCAGAAACATTTCGGAACATTTTAACAAAATAACAGAGTACAACTCTATCAACATTATTTCATAGATATTCCGCACAATTTTTTTTCATATGCGTTTTGACAGCATTTCACGTGAAATGTTGAACAGAGTACCAGGCTTAATGACAAACTTTATAAAAGTTCATAACTTAACTATGGTACGTTTTACTATTTTCCTTAAAAGAAATGTGCCTTTTCTCCAAAACTTTTTTGCTAAGAACATATTTTTTTCTAAAATTCTATTTCCGTTGAAATTTATTTGTGATCCTTTAGAACTTTCCATCACATATGTTTTTTTTTCTTGATACTTTTTTTTTCTTAACTACCAGAAAGTAATAAAATTTTAAGAAAATTTCAAGTCGTAAAAACTGAAAGTAAAACTCTCCTGATTATCTCGTCTCTTTGATGCTGACGTTTAAGTTCAGAAAATACTAATAAAAAAGTCCTTTAAACTTAATTAAGCATATCGGAAAAGGACATACGATACGATAATAACTAATAAAAAATAAGAAAATGGCTGTTAAAACATCATTAAGAATAATTTAAGATTATTAAAGAACTATAAAATAAAATTGTAATAAAAATTCGCCGCCAAAGACAATTGTCTTCGACACAAATAAAATGTTATAAAAGCAATTAAAATATTTAGTAATGAAGACATTTATTATCCTTCTGAAAATGATAAAAGGACTCCTTAAGCATAACCCTAAGTAAACTCCTTCTTTCTTAAAATTTAAATATTTGTATTTTTTTGCTGGTAATTTTTATTAACGACATATTTGATGGAAATTTAACAAATGCCAGAATGTTGAAATAAAGATTGTTTGCACAGCTGTGCTCACTGTTTATTTCTTATTTAAATTCTAAACTTCGAAATGAAATATCTATAAGGAACAAAATCATTTAAATAAATAAATTTGATCTACAAATATTGTATAATTCAGGCTAAAAATTCTATTTCTCTTTTATTTACAAAAAAAAAAGTTTCCTTTCTTATCTTTTTTGTTGTTTATTTAAAACTTTATTTAACCTGATTTCTAAAGAATTCTTTATTTATTCGTTTTATGTCTTAATTTTGGCACGAGCTAAAAAAATATTGTTTTTTTAAGTAAATATATTCATTTATATCTTATCTCTAAAAATTCCTTCAAAAGTGTCTTTAATTGAGCTTAATTTTATTGATTTTGCAGTTAAACTTCGATTTTATTGAATGTTCGCAAAAAAAAAAAAAAAAATGAAAAATTTTTTGTAATCAAATCGAATTATAATTTTTGTGTCTAAGAAGTGCTTTTCAAGGAAATCATTAAAAATAATGTGCGAGTACAATCAATATTACATAAATTCAATGATGGAATTAGAAATTATTCCAAATAAAGTGATCATAAATTTTATCGACTCAAAATCATTTTCCGGACTCGATCTAACGATTTTGCGTCTTTCGGTCTTACTGGCTAATTGTCTATACCCAATAAAAATGAAGCTTCCAACGAAGCAGGTTTGTAAGGGAGAAACATAAAAGTTTCGCTTACCATTGCGCTTACGGAAGACATGAATTTTATATGGCGAGTTCCCACTTTGAAGCAATACATTTTTGACACATAAAGCGCATTATTCAGCGCACATAAAAGTTATTGGATGTAACGATCAGCTTTACACACTGAATGTTTTGATACAGTTATTTTTTAGTATGTTCCCTTACAAACCTGCTTCTTAGTAAGGGAATGCCGTAGCACTTGAAATGCTATTTTTTTTTTTATAAAAGTTGTTGAGAGTTTTTTTACTTACTTTACTGCATTTCTGTATGTCTTATTGCGTAGCGCATAATTCTGCGCTTATTTTTTTAAATGTACCATTAGTGCTTCGCAATGTGATAAAATTTTTTATTGGGAAGCTTAATACTTGTGATTAATATTAAGTTGGTGTCAGTATAAGTAAAGAAAAACTTAAATTGATTTCATTAAAAAAATTGGGGTAATTAATTAAAAAATTAATTACATTTTCAATTAATAAGATTTTTTTTTGTCGTACTTAATAACCAATACTTAAAAACAAATTTTTTGGAAGAATGTTTCCTGATGATCTGGCCTAAGCAACCAGCTTACCCCCGAACAATAAATTTCAGTGTTTTTATCAAGAATAATAAAACAAAATCTTATAAATTAAAAATTTTGTATTTCCAAAAATTACTTTGAAATTAAATTTTCACTAGTAAAGAAATTAATAGTATCAATTAAATATTCTTTAATATTAACAACAGTTTGTGCACAGAAAAAAATTAGAAATTTACTTCAAATAAAAAATTTGTGATATTAATTAAAAAATTAATTAAATTTGCACCAGTTAACAAATTAATAGTATCAAATAATCGTTTACTTGATTAAATTTTTAATTGAAACTCATTTTATTTATGATTAATAGTTTAATTGAAAAAAAATTAGTTATAATTTTTTCTGTGTGCAATAACGTTGTAGATATAAGTAAACTTTTAATTCACTTGATTAAACGTTTAATTCACTTGATTAAATTTTAAATTAAAACCGATTTTTTTTCATTAATGCTTTAATTGAAAAAAATTAGCGATAACTTTTTGTGTGTGCATTAACGTTGTTGATAAAAGTAAACTTTTAATTCACTTGATCAAACGCTTAGTTCACTTGATTAAATTTTTAATTAAAACTGATTTTTTTTATTAAGCTTTACTTGAAAAAAAAAATTAGCGATAATTTTTTCTGTGTGCATTAACGTTGTTGATAAAAGTACACTTTTAATTCACTTGATTAAATGTGTAATTCACTTGATAAAATTTTTAATTAAAACTGATTTTTTTTGATTAGTGGTTTAATTGAAAAAAAATTGAAAAAAATTGGGAGAACTTTTTAGGTGTGCAATAAATTCGACAATGTAATGTTTTTAACGCATTAGTGATGTTGCGAATATTCGAATTCGTATTGCCGAATATTCGCCTATTTCATGACATTCATCTTCGCCATATTTTGCAAAATAAAGTAAAGAAATATAAAGAACAAACCTAAATTTAATATGGCAAAAACACACAACGAAATTTTAAGATTTTTGTGATAGTGGAAATTTTTAGGGTTGCCACTATATAAAAAAAGTTAAGAAACTGATTATCTCTAAAATAAATGTATAAAGTATTTGGAAATTTGGCACGAGGAAAACATGCAATGGGGCTAACAAAATGAAGTACAAGCTCGCAAAAGTCGTCACCCTAATGATAAATTTCTTCAAGAAGTTTGTACCTTTTCCTTCAACGAAGCCAAATCAAGTTTGAGACATTATTTAAATTAATTTCACTGACAATAAAATTGTAAACAGCATCAGTTTTTTTCTTTTCACAAATCCAAAAATTTGAAAGTTCTCTATATTTTAGGTTGAGTTTGTCTGAAAAAATAATGTATATAAAACACCGAAATGAAAAATAAAAAATTCAGAGTTCATTTCTTTACACTTATCGTAATCGTTTGCGGATGTTTTCACAACGAAAAGTTGGCAAGAAGTTAGCACAACGTTTATTCATAATACACTTTTTTGTTATGAATACGGCTGTGTTGCTCTTTAGGAAATGAATCAATTTAATAAAGCAATTAAATAATTTTCAATTTAATATTACGAAAAACCCAAGTTTCTGACTAAAGACTTTTTGCCTAACTTCAAAGATTTAATTTTTGTTTTTGAAGACAAAGTTTTATAACCGCAATATTTAACATAAAAAAAATTTGGTATAAAGAACCCACAAATTTAAACTTCTACTAACTACTGAATATATTTTTTTTACAACAGATTTCCAAAAATTGTTTTCTTCATTTAGATCTTTTATCAATCTGGTTTATTCCTTAATAAAAGTCAAACCACAAAACTATGAGATAAACTACCAATAAATGCCAAAATAATAGACATCAAATCTGAAGAAAAGGATCAAACGTATCATTAAAACAAACCAAAAAAGGAAGGCAAATTCAACAATAAGATTCTAAACAGAATTAAAATCATTGGAGCACAAAACAGGCCTTTAACTACTACCGAAAATGGAACACAGAAATTTTAAACAAAAATCTTTTATCTATAAATGGCCAGAAATCAAAAGGATCAAAAGAAGAAGCATTTCAACAACAAAAGCAGGAGCTGTAGCTGTAGCAAATCGAGCAGATGAGCACATTTTTTACACGTTTTTCTTTTTGCGCAGGAGGTTACGCTTAGACATTTATAAATGCTCAAAGAGACTGAAATGTAAAAGAATTCCTTTACAAGGCTACTACTGTGTTCGAAGGTGGTGGAATTTGATATTAATATTAATTTCACATTACAACTCAATAGAAATATCGTTTACAATTTTAGACAATAGATTCTCTGTAGAAATGAGTAACAAAAAGTCAGAATTAAGAAAAAAATAATAATGAAGCTGTCATGTCTTATAAAGTATAAAAGATCCTTTGAACTATATATTTTGCTCAAGGCTAAGCAGTAGAGTTTGTGTTTTTCTTTTTTTTGGTGTCCTTTAGTGTTATTTTCTTAGGTTTGTATGTTTTTGTATTTTAAGATCCTTTGTGGTAGATTATCCTAGATGAGCCATAAACTCTTATACAAGTTGCAAAATTTTATTTATTAAATGAATATAAGACGGATGGATGGATGGACGGCTGGATGGATCTGATAATGTTTACATCATAATCAAGCATTTATCAACACATCATAAGTATGTTATGCAGATTACTATGATCAGTGATGTATTCAGTAGTCAATCATAATTATATGCATCTAGATTATAGAGTCCTTTTTTAAATTTCTACATGCTCTTAAACATAAGAAGTCATTGAGTTTCTTATTAATAGTAAACTGCATTTATTTGCTGTTTTTTTTCTTGGGGTAAAATTCAAATGATCGATTACTTAAGGTCAATTTGGATGGTTTTAAAGGAATTTTGTGGCTTTTAAAAATGTATATCTGTTCTTCTTATTAAGCTGCCAAGACAGTGGGGAATTTTGGAAAAAAAATTTAAAATTATTTGGCATTTACTTAATGGAATAGTTTGATTTTAACAAAATTTAACATGTCGAAAGCAAAATGCTATTTGAGTTAAATTTACATAACCCCAAAGAAAATAGTTCAAAGGAATTAAATCACATGATCTTGGTCGCCAATTTATTTATTTTTTTAAGTAAATCAATTATAGCGTTCGCTGTGTGGCTTTGTTGGCTCTGATAAAACGTTTTTTTTATTGATAAACTTTTATATGAATCCTTTTTCAATCACTCAAGTGATAAATCCATTTTTAATCATCAAAATTAATCTTAAAAGACTTATTTAGGTGATTTTTGCAAAATTTGTTCAAGGTCCGGCCGGTTATTCTAGAATCTTATTTTTATGATCTTCATATTCGAACCTCATCATGATTTTTTTAGTGTCATCACTAGAAAAGTGGCAATAAGTTCGATTATTGTTGTGGCATCACTGACAAAAACAAATTGGTGTTGAAAGCAGCGTTACCATTTGTCAGGTTTTCTCTTTTATTGCAATGTTTTTTTGTATTTTTTTTTATTTTTTTAAACAAATTGAACTTCAAATACATTTTTGTGTTTTCTTTTTTAATTTAGGCACTTTTGTTGCAAAGCCCTTTTTTTATTTTAAAAACATTTTTTTTTTCAAAAATGGTAACATTTTTGTTTGATGGTAGATGTTAGATGGGAGCAATGTTAAAGGTAGAAGTTCATAGCACGTGCTAATTCGTCGACGTGTGTCGTGCGTTTACAAACTTTAGCGCATGAAAAATTGCAAGTTACACAACACGCGTTACAAAAACCATTCCTGCCAGCTGTTTTTATTTGTTTACTTATTTGTACATTGAAAACGGATTCGAAAGTATATCGAGATTTATTTATTTTATTGAATTTTTTCTTTTTATATAAACATTTTATGTTTTTTAGGCTCTTCAATAAGTTTTTCTTTCATGATTCACAAATTTGTTTAATTATTCTTTTTATTGTCAGCTGATTACTTGTCAAAAATACACAACGCGTTAAAAAGCTTAAACTTAACCAACTTTCTGGCGCAAGCGCGTCAAACTATTTTGCATGTAGCTTGTTCTATGAAAATACACTACTTTAACTTTATTTGACAAAAGACTATAGAACGCGCGCGCACTAACGCGTGTCATGTAACAGTGTTTCACATTTTCTACATCTTTGATGGTAGATGTTAGATGTTGACCAGTGTAAAAAGCCTATTATTATTGGGAATTTATGCGAGGGTACCCTTATATTTTCGGCTAAATTAACAGTTGCGAAACAGATACCTTTACAAATGCCAAACTTTTTCAAAGTTTGCACGGTTTCTTTGAGGTACGCCAGAAAAGCTATGTAGAATCTTACGATAAACATATCCATAAAATATCTTAACCCTCTAACTGTTCAATGTATGGGTTTTTTTGACCTCTTTAAAAAAGGGGCCAAACATTTATCTTACAAAAAAAGATTAAAATGTTCCACAAAAATATTTGCCACAAAATTCTTCTAAAAGTTTCTGAAA
The DNA here is from genome assembly GCA_930367215.1 of Pollenia angustigena. Lineage (NCBI taxonomy): Eukaryota > Metazoa > Arthropoda > Insecta > Diptera > Polleniidae > Pollenia > Pollenia angustigena. The sequence goes on from OV884056.1 coordinate 18,584,757, forward strand.
ATAAAAAAAACATTTAAAAGGGTAAATTTTCATAATTTTTTACAATTGATGCTAAAATGTCGCAAAGAAGATTGATTGATGTGCTACGTTCAAATTCAATTTGATTCACCACTAAAGGCGTAGCAAAAGGATTGACTGAAAAGACGAGGCGGATGTACTTTTTACACAAAAATAACACATCTTAATTTAAGGAGATTGGAGGCGTAATGTATAACTGTGACATACGCCCACCTACAAGAATATCGAAAATTCAAGCAAACTAAAGCTCTACCCCTTTATCCAATTTTAAATAAAAGTATGAGGTTTTTATATTTGAAAAAGTAATTATTTGCTCCTTTTTACTTTTGAGTCTAGACAATTCTATATCGTTATCAAACAAGGCTTAGATGTTTGCAAGCGAAGTAAAGTTAACTTTAGGTTGAAGCTAGGGTTTCTAATTCCCCGGACTTTTTCTATTCCCGGGAAATGAAACAAATAAAATCTAATTCCCAGGAATCCCGGGATTCTTTGAATAAAACAATGATTTCATTAAATGAGTTCAAGACAAAAGTTTTTAAAAAGCTTTTTAGACATATCATCAGCAATTTACGGTCAACGGTCTTTGATTTTATGGCGTAGGAAAAATAGTTCGATTTGTATGTAGTCTTTAGTAATTAAAGTAAAAAATTTATTTTAACAAATTAAAATTTCAAAAATTTATTTTCAGAAAAAATTTTCTGGGATTAATTAAAAAAAAAAATTTCCTGGGATTCCCGGGAACTCTTTCCCGCGTAGAAACTCTAGTTCAAGCAGATGAATCCGTTTTCAAGTCTGCAGTTAAAATGTCTGAAAAAATGTACAATACGAATTTTATTTTAATAAAATTTTTGCTTTTACTAAAGTTTTGTTTTAGAAAACTTTTTAATTACATTTTGCAATAATCCAGAAATTTGGAATTTGCAACAAATTTTAAGCTGTCTTGCAAAAAATCCCAGAATTCCCAAAAAAAATTTAGAAAATTACCCAAAAAAAACCAAAAAATCCTTCAATATTTTTAATTTCTTTAAAACTTTTTTTAACTCTTTTATTTCAATATACCCATAAAATCACTGAAATTTTCAAGTATTCCTACAATTACTACCAATTTCAACTCGTTGTTAGTATTTTCTGAACAGTCTGTTTGTTTTTAATGATCTCCTAATTGTCTCCCTTATTTCCGTTTTTCATTCAACGTTCTAAACTGTTAAAAAATTAAATAAAATATAATTAAATTATATTTTATTTCAAGTTGCTTATCACTTTTTCTTTATAAGTTGATATTTCTGTCACGTCTTAACCCTATTCATACCTTATTTTATGTTTTTCAATCGTCAACATTATCATGTGATTTAACAAATTGATTGTTTTCAAAGAGTTTTTCTTGTCTGTCGGTCTGTCCGTCTGGTAGTGTGTGTATTTTCTTTTTCTTCTCCTGTGTGAAAATATTTAAAAATGTTCTTTTGATTTTATTAACAATTTACCGCTTTTTGTCATTTTTGAATTTTAAAAGACTTTTAAAGTTGGACTTGACCATCATGTATGTCTGTTTATGGCTCCTGTAAAAGAAAATCTAATGACACAATCAATGAATATGAAACGAGATAGAGGAAAAAAAACAAAAATAGAAAGAAATTATTAAATTTTATTGTCGCCTAAAAACAAAACGTGTAATATCGTTAAATGAAGTTTTGTATAGCGTTAAGTTTCTTTTTTGTTTAAATTTAGCCGCCTTACAGATAAAAAAAATTTATTACATTTTATGGGTGCCTTGGCGTTTTTCTTGTTGTTTTTGTTGTTGTATTTTTAAAATCATTTGAAATAGATAAAAATCACAACCTTCATGAAAATATCATTTTGAAAAAAGGCACAAAACTAATAGACCACCGAGAGTTAAGGGAGAATAAAAAAAACGAATTTCAAATTCCTTAAAATATAATGCCTTAATTAGGAAGAAATTATTTTAAATACCTGTAATGAGTGTCTTTTAAGTATCTTGTATCTTTGAAATTTGAAAAAAAGAAAATTTTTATCTTTATTATGCGTTTGCATTCGTATTAAATTTTCATTTTGTTTCCATATCTCGACAGTTTATTAGTTTAAATTTTTTTTTTTTTTTGCAAATTTCCTCAAATTTTATTTGTTTTCTTAAAGAAATTTTGTAAGATCTTTATCTTTGGGCCATTATTGAGGTATTAGTTTGCGGATTTTGGATCAGATTTAGTAATTTATTGTTTCATTTGTTGTTTTTTCTCTTGTGATCAAGATAGAAAAGAAATAAAAATGTAAATGATCGTTTTTAAATTTGATCGTTTTATTTTTTAAAATGACCAACGAAAATTGATGTTCTTTTATGTAAAAGATTAAGAAAATTAAATTTCGCCAATGATAAATTTCTACACCATCCTTTACTTCATTATGTTTTGAGGCATTTTTTACAGACATAGGACCTTGTTTTTTTAAACAAAACACAACCTTTTTAACGGAATGTCCAAAATTGAGCAAATTTCCTGGCATTTTATGTTTAAGACTATTTTCTGGCATATGGCCTCCGCAACTGCGCTTTATGAACGCTATCCTGTCGGTCCAACTTTGAACCAATTTTTCGAGCATACCCGGTCTTATTCGTCGATAGAGCGTCGAATGTTGGTTTCTCACAAATTAAACGTTGCTGGTTTATCAGCATAGACCAGAGACGTACCCCCACAAAAAGTAGTCCGAAGGTGTTACATTTCCCGAAGGAGATGGCCAATTCATAGATTAATTTCTTGAGATAATTCGGTCACCAATCGCTTGCCTAAGCAAAGTGATGGTTTCAAGCGGTGCAAGGCATGTTGCACTATATAGATAGAATGTTGCGCTTAATGGAATATTGCGCCGTCTTGTTGGAACCATTACCACAGAGGCGTCAGAAGAATAAAAATATTGTGTTTTTTCTATATTTTGATTCGAAAGCAGTCCTTTTTGAATTTTTGTTTCTATCACGCAATTTGTGTTGAGTGTAGCGGTCTGTTTTAGCGCATTGCCACTTAACTACCAAAAAACGCTTTCTTTCTTTGAAGGCTGCCCTCGCAAATGATTTGGGAATTTTTCTTACCTCACTTTTTTCATCTCTGTACGCTCTGTGCCATTTCTTGACCAAATGATCTGGAACGATATGAGAAATGACAAAAAAAAAAAAAAAAATAAAAAAAAAACGAATCATTAACCTGCGACGTTCACCATTCACGATTATGTTGACGTCGGTTCGGATTTTAAGATAAATGCGACGATTATATCTTCAACATCTAAACCTCACCAACCATTGATGTTTTCGGGATATTATGTAGTCTGAAGAATCTCGTAAGGATTCTTTTCTCCGAAAACCACAATTCTGCGTATTTACACACGCGTTAAGCCGGAAATGAGCCTAATCGCTCAATATGATTTTACGATACAAATCTGGTTCAACTTCCAGTTGATTTTCAGCGCATTCACCGTACATACGACACAAGAATGGCTACGCTGGCTTTAATTCTTAAGCCAGTTGGATTTTATATGGTTGAGGCCGAGATATTTCCTCAAAATTTTCCAAGTAGTGGACGAGCAGAGACCAAGTTGCTGAGAACGGGGTTGGATCGAGAAATTCAAGTCCTCTATCGCGTTGTCGTCTACAGCGGCGATGGCTTCTTTGGAATGCACGGAACGTACTCGATTTGGATAAATATTATCCAGAAAAGTAAATATGGTCCTGAAACCATCTGTAGTATTGAGTTTTAGCTTCTCAGATAGACGATTATGCGCTCCGTAAACTTGATGTAGTGCTCTATAAGTTTAGCGAACAGAGCGCGAATTTCGGAATAAAAAATGTTTACGTTTTGTAAATGATGTTTTGGTGTAAATCTGTGCATAGTGATTTTCTGAAAAAAAAAATCTAACAGACTTCATAAGTATGACAGCTTGTTTGATAGTTATCCCTTTTGGAAGTTCTATACGCCTAAAAAAGTAACCCTTTGTATAAAAATGAAAACCAGCTTGTTTCTGTATTTGTTCCCTATATTCTCCTTAACTACTGAACCGATTTTTCTGAAATTTTCACAATAATTATCCTCCTTATCCGGCGCTTAGCTTAGACTTTTAATATTGGTAATTTTACAAGAAGGCGTGGTACTCCCCTACAATAAGTTTGGTTATCAATACAAAAAAACTGTGGCGTCTGTCTCGTGATGGAAAAAATACCAGATTTTTGCTTGGTGTGAACTACGTTACATGTTACATCTGACACCGTGGTGAGTTTGGCAGCTTTTTTTTATGTGTATATGTCCAAAAAGCAAGCTTTACTTTAAAAATTTGCGTAAAACCTCCCAAACAAGGACATTATAAATGTCTAAATATCAAGAGAAGGATAATAGTAGAAGTATCTAAGCTTAGTGCAAATAGCTTTGTTATCAACAGGGCTTAAACAACTGCAGTCGAAACTAAAAACTGTCGAACAAAAACAAAAATTTGTGTACCACTTTAAGCTTTTTCAGTTGGTTTGACAGCGGCTGTTTAGATTTATCACTAATTTGTATTCGCTGGATTCAACAGTTTTAAGAACGAATTAACTTTCTAAAAATATTTTTTACAAATTGCTTAATTTCCATCCAACTCATTTTAAGTTTCAATTACCAAAGCTCATGTCATCTCTATTTAACATTAATAATATTCAGAAAGAGAACTATAATTTGTTCCCACTATTATCCGTCTCTCCATCAGTTCATATTTTGGTTCGCTTATTCATTCCTTTTTGCAACAATTCACCTTCAAAAGAATTGTGCTTTTTGCATTAACAGCATATTTGCAACATGACATCAAGTCATCAGCATGTAACACGGCCTGTTATGAGCAACAACACTTTCAAGTTGTTCGCGTTGCTGTTTATTATTGTTGTCCTCGTTGTTGGTTACATATTTCATAAGAATGATGGCAAAACGGCAGAAATACTTTAAATAAATTACAGTGATAATAGGTCAAAGAATTATTTTTAGTTGTAAACGAGTGCAGCAAACAAATTCACAAGACGAATGCAACAAATGCACTTAAAGGGTCTGTTGTAGTAATGACAACAACAAAAACAACATGATGTTACCAACAAATACATTTGTGTATTTACGTCAGCAATATTGTACAAATAATAAAAATTGTAGTGTAATTTTAATCTAAGCATTTGCTAGTTATGAAAATAATATTGGGTAAGGGCAAAAAAATTATAAAGTGTTTACAAGCTTTTCCTATCCATTAGAAGGAATTTATTTATTAGATGCTTAAAATACAATCACAAAGAATTATATTCTGAGTTAATTAAGTAAAAAGAGTTTTAGTGAAAATATAAAGGCCCAAATACATTGATCAAAATACTCATCAAGCATTGTGGTAGTATTAGTGAAAATATGTTTGTATGTGTCACACCGACGATGCTGAATGGAAAATCAAATAATTTAGATATGACGGCGAATGATTCGTCAAGCAAACGTACACGATGAATTCGCCGGCTGGACAAGCATTTGACAAGTGTATTTGGGCCTTAAGAATCTCTGGCGGGAAACGAACCCGCAACTCTCACCAAAGGCGAACCCAGTTTTTATTTCAATTTTTTTTGGGTTAAACACATTTTTTCTATTTGTTTTTCAATTAAGAATTTTTTTAAACAATTTTGGCTGAAAAATATTTTTGAAAACTTAATTATGTTCAACAGAGTTTCATTAAAACATATTTTTCAATTAAAATTATTTTACTAAAGCGAATTTTCTCTTAAACTATTAGTGAACTTTCAGCAATTTATTGCAATTTTGTTTGTGTAATTTACTGTTTGGATCGTGATCAATTCTTATTCATGCTGACAAACGGAAATTGACATTTACCGGTGCCCCGGTAGCGAGCTAGTCTATCAGCGTCGCGGTTGTGGGTTCGATTCCTGCCAGAGACTCTGGTTTCTTTCCTGCAGACAAGTAGGAATGGGCACAAAATATCGATATTTAAAAAAAAATAGTCGATATATATCGCCGATATTTAATATAACGATAGATCGATGTATCGATATTGAAATACGACTATCGAATTCGATATTTTTTAAAGTCAGTCTTTATTACAAACTCAAAATTTTAGACGTTTTTCAAACAATATGTTTTTTTAAGAATTGGCATCACTGCATGCATCATATGTTTTTTTAACTAATATAAATAAATATCTATAACTCCCCGTCTACAACTGTCTTGATTTGATGTTATAACGTGATGTAATAAAAGCGTTGTTAAAATATTTGCATTAACAACCGTGTTATAATATGAGAACACCTCTAACATGATGAGTCTATACCCTGCAGGAAATGCCACTAGTGAATCTGTACTGATTCACTATTAACACAGTCACCAGTACTAGTGACTTATTATACCCCAGGCAATGTTATTTACAATAGACATTTAACATGTGCGTGTCATTGGTAATCTACTACTGACGTTGGTACTACTGACTAGGGTTCCTTTGGGAACATATGTAGACATTGGAACCAGAGAATCGCTAGCACATTTTAGTAAAAGTAGTCTCTACTTTTTGTAAGAATACGAAATCATAACAATCTTTTTTTATTATTTCTTCAACTTTTATAGGAATTGTACTTCTCAGTTGTTATTGATAAAATCTTTTTCGTATTAAAGCCAAATATAGGGGCAAATGTAATGCAGTGTAGACACTTCGTTGACAATGTCACCAATATAGTCGACAAAACTGGTGACTTGGAGACACTTGCACCCAGGTTTCCTTCAGGGTACTTAACACTAACATCATATTAGTGTTAATGTTAAGCATTTCATGTCAGTTGTGGACTGCATGTAAAGATTGGCATTTATAAGACGAAGAATTAAAAAAAGCGGGATTTTCACATTGCAGATTTCTTATTAAAACAGAAAAGTCAAACAAACTTGAAAATATTTATTTTATGCGGTTTTGGAACTATATCTACCTAGATATATTTGGAATCATAATAAGATTTGTGCATATATATATATATATATATATATATATATATATATCGATATATATCGATATATTTTTTCAATTTTCCCATCCCTACAGACAAGCATAGAGCTTCGCGGGATTAGCTTTAAAAAAAAAAATTCAAAAGAAATAACAATTTGTTTTTTCATAATAACATTTTTCCCCTACCCAATATTTACGTATGTTGGAATGGAGCTTCTAAAAATGATAAATTATTTGCCAAGTAGATGGATAAATGAGTGCATGAGCTTACGAGCGAATAAAAACGAATGAATGAATGAATTTTAGCCAGGATGGATTGGTAGATGGATGGATGACTGGCTAGTAGTTGGTTAGTCGGTACGCCATTCGACTGGATGGATGGATGGATAAACGTAAATTAAGCTACAAAACAAAGCATTAGCTCCACTTAAGAAGCAGATGTTGAACGATAAAACTAATAACAACAACTAAACTTCAAAAAAAAAAAAAAAAACTACAAGACACAACAAGCGAAAATTACAGCGATCTAATTTAGTTCAGGTGTTTCGTAGGGTTATTTTTTTCTCTTTTTGCTGCATTTATTACAGGTTACACAGAAATTTCAAAAAAAAAAAACACGACTAAACAGTTTTCGGAATAAAAACTAAAACTGAAACATGTGAGTGATTGAATGTTAAATGAAAAAAAAGAATGAAAAACATTATATCGCCTTTACCACACAGTATTGGCCACCATCGTCAACACCATCGCCATAATTATGTTGATCATCATCATTGAATTCGCTTTTAAATGTATTTGATCATTTGAATTGTAAAAAACAAGGGGTTAAACTCTAAAATTGCCTGAATTTCTAGCAATATGGCGCTGCTTTTTTTTTAAATTTCTTACAACAAAATTATCCAATTCACTGAAATAATTTTTAAAATAGCATTTGGTTATTTGGAACGAAGAAACAATTTAATTTTTGAAAATTGTATTTTTAATTAAAAATTAAATTTGTTCTTCGAAAACCACTCAATGAAGATAAAAGGGGGTTAAACAATATGTTAAGCAGAACAAATTTTTATAATATATATTTTTTTAAAGAACTTAAACTTTTGCTGAAAGAAATTTTATTAAAAATTTCTTTGGTGAAACAAATTTTATGTAAAACTTTTGTTGGTGAAAAATTTTTTTAATCAAATTTTTGTGAAACAAATTTTCTGGGAATATCATTTTGCTGAAGTTAAATCATTAGTGGAAAATTTTCGGAAATAAAAAAATAAATCCTATTTTGGTGAATAAAAATTTTCAGTGAAAAGTTTTGGAGAAATAAAATTTTTAGCAAACATTTTTTGTTAAATAAAATTTTGGTGAAAAAAAAATTTTATTTTTACAAATGGAGTTAGGCCACACCAGCTAAGTATATATAAGCAAATATATAAATATAAAGAAAATCAGTGTTGCCAGAAGTAGGTATTTTTGATACTAAAATAGCAGCGTAGGGAAAATCGGACAGATTTTTTATAATCTCCAAAATGTAGGGATTTTTCGTCATATCGCTTTATTTATGGTATTTTTATGTCCAAAAAGGTTGAAAATTTTTAATTTGCCTAAAATCGCATAAAAATATATTTCCAGAGTTGATTGTCGCTTAAAAGTTAGCGCGACTAAAACATTTGTATGTATATGTTTTTTCAAAGACATCCTTCAATGTTGAAAGATTAAATTGAATTTAATTAAAAGTATAAACGCATTATTTTTTTTTTAGTTTTGTACTTATATTTTGTCAAAGCTTTAATATTCATAAAATGTTTTTATGAACTAATATTTTTTCTATGTTTTAATAACAATAATGCGTAGGGATTTTTGTAGGGGAAATTTTTTCAAGGTGTAAGGAAAAATCGGATTTTTGTTGGCATGTGTTAGTATTTTTTGGAAAAATCTACTGGCGACACTGGTGAAAATATTCAAGTAAATATTTTTTGATTAATTAGTTTTACAGTGAATTTTTTTTGTTGTAAAAAAATTTAAAGAAAATTTTTAATCCAAATTTTAAGTATTTTTATAATCAGGCTTAAGTTCATCAAATTTAATTTTCATTAAATTATTTTTATGAAGAAAGGAATTTTACAACACGAAAATTAGTTAAAATTGTTATTGATAATTTTTCATTCTTGACGTGGCTGGGGCTCGAACCCCGGCCGGCAGGTTACCATGACATGTTTCGATCGCAACCACTCGATCTCCTCAGATGGATTTGCCGTCTTACACTCGCAGCCATCGACGACTGCTGACGTCAATAGTCAAACATCAATCCTTAAACCAAATTGTATTTTAACCTTTGGTAGATCGAAATTTGCTTTTCTGAGTAATTATCAATTTTTAATTGATTTTACGTGTTTTTTCCTTACTTCTGCTTTCTCGTACTTTTGTCAAGAATTCTTCTTGAAGTCGAAAGTACATTTTTTGTTTGTTTTTTCATTTTTGTCGTTCTTTTTTGTTGACCTCTTTTTAGCACAACTTGAAGGACAAATGAATACATAGAGCTCGTGCCTTTGCTTTAACAATAATCAGTATTGTGGTTATTTTGTTGAACTATTTATGGTTTTTAATCCAAATTTTAAGTATTTTTATAATCAGGCTTTTTATACAATTTTTTAAAAGGATATTCCGAATCTTATATACCCTTGGTGGGATAAATACTGTGCCTTAGATATAAATAAATTAACTTTGTTCTACGCCCTCTTTTCCAATCCCACCCACATTTTGTTGGATGTTGTGTATTGATAACCAAGATGCTTGTCCTAGTTTGGACACTTTGGCTCTTGCCGTTCTCCAGATATACAGAAGTCTTTAACATCTTTGTATGGTAAGTGCCACACCCACTTGTCCAATCACGCCCAAATTTGGTTGGATGATGTGTATTGATAACCAATATGCTTAAACCTTATTTGAACGGCTCCTGCCGTTCTCCAGATAAACATAACAATAAAATAAAAAAACAATAACAAATGGTTTTTGGCTAAAATTAGAGGCAGCCTTTTATTTTGCTCAAACATATCTCAGGGTGCGTACAGAGTGGCTGCTTGTTGCCGAGCCGATCTGACTGACGCTTATTGCGAGAACCAATGCGAGAAAACTGGTACTATACAAGTTAGTACAAATAGGTCATAGTAGGCGCCGAGCTGGTCAGAGCGCAAAGCTGATTGCATGCGAGAAAACAGTTCCAAAGCGTTTTTCAGCGCCGAAAACATTGTCTATGTAATGTTGTTATGATTTCAACATTTAAAAAATTAAAAACAAAAATTTAAGAAACAGTAAATAAAACATGCAATCAAAAAAATTAAAAAATAATAAAAATTAAAAAGAAAATAAAAATTAAAAAATAAAATAAAAATTAAACAAAAAAAATTCAAATAAATAATAAAAACAAGTAAGAAAGTATGATACCCTACACCACATTATGTGTCCATGTAAATATGGCTTTATCTATGTTTATAAACTTCATGAAAATCAGTTTGAAAGTTTGTGAGAGGCAGAAATTGCCCCCGGCCTCCCCTTGTGGTCCTATTTTTTAAAAACTGTAAACGGAGTAAACGGTAACAAGTAAACGGAGTTTATAATTCGTATGGTAAATTACTAAAGTAAATTACTAGTTTTTGTAAATGAACCAGCCGATTGTTCCTTGCGGCGCGCAGATCCAATTACAGCACCTGAGGACCGCTTTCATCCTACTCTAGATATCAGCCTTAATGTTCCATTTAAAAGTAACTCCTACTCAACAAATCAACACGAAAAGGTTTTCTGTTTCAAAAAATGTAACTACGATGACTTAAAGCATCTTTTATATAATACGAATTGGCACGATCTTCTATCAATTCCTTATTATACTCCAATAGCTATTGATTCCATGATAGCAAAATTTTATGAAACTTTATCAAATTTTTTTAATGAATGTGTTCCCAAATTAGCAATGCGTACAAAATCTGGTCCTCCGTGGTGCACAAAAGAATTATCCAGACTTAAAAACATAAAAAATAAACGCTTTAAAAAATATAAAATAACCGGCTTGCTGCCTGATTATAGCAGATTTCCGTTTTCACGTGCTGAATATAACTTATTAAACACAAAGCTGTACAAAAACTATATATCTAATATGAAACAAAATTTTTACTGTGACCCGAAATCTTTTTATAAATTTGTTAATTCTAAAAAGAAATCTGGTGGCTTCCCAAAAACAATGAAGTACAGAGCTAACGAATCTAGTGACGATCAGATAATAAGTAACTTGTTTGCTGATTTTTTTTCCACCACTTACTTTGATTTCCAATATGATTTAAATGAATACCCACATCCAATTGCTTGCCACCAAATGATGCACTTCTATCCAATCCACACAAACCAGATTTTAGACACTTTAAAATCTGTTAAGTCCTCATACCACATGGGTCCTGATGGTGTTCCCAGTTGTGTTCTGAAGAATTGCGCACATGCAACAGCTACTCCATTAAGCATAATATTTAATTTATCCTTAAAATATGGTTACTTTCCTCAGTTGTGGAAAGACTCATTCATTATTCCGCTATTTAAATCTGGCAGTAAGTCATGTGTCACAAACTATAGAGGCATAGCAAAGTTAAGTGCAATCCCTAAACTTTTTGAAAAGTGTGTTACCGACAATCTCCTTCATCAAATCTCGTCCCTACTATCTTCCTGTCATCATGGTTTTAAAAAAGGCCGTTCACCAATTACTAATCTCATGCAGCTGACTACTATAGTAAATCGTGGATTTATTAAAAGGAAATTTACAGATTGTATCTACACGGACTTTAGTAAAGCTTTTGATAAAGTCAATCATATACAGTTTTTATAGATATGGGTCTATCTATGTTTTAAATTTCATTAAAATCGGTTTGAGAGGCAGAAATTGCCCCTATCTCCCCTCGTGGTCCGATTTCTTTAAAAATTTATACATTTTGTGTCCATATAGATGTGGTTCTATCTATATTTTAAGTTTCATTAAAATCGGTTTGATAGTTTTGAGAGGAAAAAATTTCCCCCTATCTTCCCTCGTGGTCCTACGGTTTGGCCCATTTTTAATAGGCTTGGTCCTTGTGCCAATAAGAACCTATAACCCAAATTTTATCAAATTATCTCCAAAATTGCGACCTATACTTTGCGCACAAGGTTACATGGACAGCCAGCCAGCCTGCCAGCCAGCCAGCCGGACGGACATCGTTAGTTCGACTCAGAAAGTGATTCTGAGTAGATCGGTATACTTTAAGGTGGGTCTAGGACCACTATTTTAAGGCGTTACACACATCAGCACAAATGCATAATACCCTCTCCACTATTGTGGTGTGGGTATAATAACATAAAATTATAACAATGATAAAAAAATTAAAAAAACCTTATAAACAACATTTAAAAAAAAATGTAATAAAAATTTCAAAAATAATTGAAGAAATGCGTTAATAAATAAAATTTAAAAAAAAAACACAAAAAACACTGCTTTACAAATTTTTAGTTTGGAAAAGTATCAAGAACGCCACATGCCTAGATAAGTTAATTGGGACCTCCTGAACACGAAAAACGCTGTAATTTTTTCCCCTTAGTACCGTTTTTTTATATAATGGTACTTTTGTGTTTTTTGGTGTATGGTCCCACTCATGCACACTCAAACTTGTTTCTCGCATGAACAAGTTCTCGCAATAAGCGTCAGTCGGCTCGGCTTGGCAACAAGCGGCCACTCTGTACGGACCCTCAGGCATTTGTGAACCGAGCAGTCTGAATTCCAATAGCAAACAATTTCGAACTAAATGTGACATAAATATATAACTTACAAGACCCCATTATATCTGGGGTGTTCGGAAAACCCATTTCAAAGGACACAAGGACAGACGGCCATCGTTTAATCAACTTCGCTCCCCAAAAGGACCCAGAATATATATACTGAATGGGAACGACAGGGGATTCAGGGGGGGGGGGGAATAAGGAAATTTCCTCCACCCCCCTTAATTATAAAAATATATTTTGTTTGTTTCGATAATACAAGAATTCCCAATAATAATATTTTTTTTTAAATGTACAAAATTTTTGGAAGTCCCAGCAGGGTTTTTTTGTTTTCTTTTTATTGAATCTCTAACGAAATTTTCAATAAGTATTTTTTATTTTTTATTAAATCTCTAACGAAATTTTCAATAAGTATTCATATCTTTATTATTATTATATAATATTATTATTATTTGACAAATTTTGTTCCTGACCTAAAAAATTGTGTAGGAGATGGAAAGACACCCATGTCCTCTGATGTCAGCAGAAAATGGAGCTGTTAAAAAACTCTGGAAACCGCGACAAATGCGAAACAAACGCCTCGCTATTCCCATAAATCAAACAACTCAATTTCTAAAAGCAATAAAGTGCCATTAATACAAAAAGTTGTATCATTTGTTAAAGAAACGACAAAATTTTTTAAATATAATCATCCCAAGCGAAACACAGTTTTAGCAAAACTCTCTACATTATGGGAGACAAGATGGGTGGACCGTCACTGCTCAATTTTGCACTTTGTAACAAGTGTACATCATATAGGAGAAGCTTTGGAAAAAATATCTGAGTGGAAAGGTAGTATCTCTACCTTTTTTTTTTATTATTGTAACACAGCCGCTTAGTATCATTTTACAAAAGCACGATAAAGATCTTCAAAAAGGATCAATCATTATCAAAACTTTAATCATGTGCTTTGAAGAGAAACGAAATAAAGCCGAAGAACAATTTAAAGCGATTTTTGAAAACGTTAAAGTTATTTGCGTTTAAATCGAGGTTCCAATCGAAAAGACAAGATTTGAACGAATAATCACATCCAATCCATTCCTCTTATTGAATTTATTTTAGAAGATCTCAAAACACCTTTCCCAATAGATGTCCTTAATTGAACATAACTAAACTTCTACCTCAAAGTGTAATCAAGTCATATACAGATACAAAACTGTTAAAACCACAACTTGCTGAAGAGCTGATTATATTGATATACACCTACTAACATCTAAACTTGATCCTGATCTATCAGATAACCTTGTAGATGCTTTAATAAACTGTGATGAAGATATCTACCCAAATCTAAGAAAAATATTTAAAATTTTCGTTTCAATGCTCGTCAGTAATGCTACGAGCGGGAGGTCATTTCCTACCATTCGTCGAATAAAAACATGGCTCAGATCAACAATGACAGAAGATAGACTGGACTGTCTAAATTTGCCTAACAAGAAAATCATCTGATCTTATATTTTATTTAACCTTTTTGTTGAGTTTTTTTTAATATACACATATTTTTTTTAATAAACTTTTAAAAACAAATTTTTTACTTTTTTGTATCATAGAAATTTTTGGTTAACAAATTTTTCAGGGAAATTTTTTATTTATTAAAAATTTCTTGTAAGAATTTTTTTTTTGATAAAAATTCTTTTCAATTAAACGCAGTAAATTGGTGATACAAATTACTCCGTGAAACATTTAATTCGGATTGAATTAAAAATAGAATTCTTTTATCATCGAATTCATATGAATTTGTAATTGTCAGAACTTCATTTAACGTGATTTCTCTAACCAAAAATAAATAAATCCCTTTAAATTAAAGAATCCCAAACGTGATCTCTAATAAATTTCTTTTCAATTTATAATAAAAGACTTTCTCAATCACAACTTTATAAATTATGACTCTATCAAAATGACATAATTGAATATAAAAGATTTCACAGAATAATAAAAACAAAACTCTAAACACTTCAAAGAAGACAGATAATACTTAAGAAATTCTATTTATTCTTATCTTAGAATATCCTTCAAGTATCCCGGTTGATATTTTCCACAAAAAGCAACATAATAGCAAAGAATGTTGGTCAATCCTGAAAAGATGCTCGAAAAACTAAACAAAATCTGCAGATCAAGATTACGCAGAGAAAGAAAGAGAGCGAAGTTTGCAGTGTTTAAAGCAAATGTGCAACATCTGGCGTTAGAGGACTTAAGAGGTCAGGATATAATTTTCTTAAAGGAAAGTGCTGAATAGATTTTTGTTTGAAATTTTATGTAACAAAAAACAAATTTATGCAAATTCCCCACGTGCTTAAGGAAGTTTCAAGGAAAAAAACTGTGAGCAAAAGAAAAAAATTAAAGAGTTTGGAATTTTTTCGAACACCTAACAGATGGATTTTTGAAACGAAAAAATGTTTCAAAAGATTTTTTTCTTTTCATATAAAACCTTATTTCCTTTTGAGCAAAGACATGTGCGAGTGTTAAAGTTTATTTTAATTGATCTTTTTTAAGGATTTTTTTTGGTATTTTTTAGAAGAAAAAAAAAAAAATTAATAGTAATTTTATGTCTTTGGAACAAAACATATGCCATGCCGTCAATATTAAAAATAATGTGTTGAAATTTTTTGGCTCTTTGAAAATTACAACTCTATTTAAATTATTTTGTTTTATTTCTTTAGAAATAAATTATAACGATTTAAAACCAAATGTCTTTTTAGTTTTTTTTTTTAGAAATTATCATCAGTTTTCAAAAGAGTTGAGAAAGAGACAGCTGTTAAATCCAAAAAAGGATAACAACATATTTAATTGCCTTAAAGGTTTGTTTTATTTAAACATCTTTTGTTTTTATATAAAAAAAATATATAAATGAAATTAAACTAAAATAAAAATAAAGACTTAAAGCAATAAAACGACTTATCGATTCTTTTGTTTTTTTTTTAAGCAGAGTAATCAGGAATAAAACTACAAGGTGCCTTCATTATGTATTAAACCTTAAATGTAAAAAAAAACTCCTGGAAATAAAAAGAATATTAAACTTTTCAGTGTTTTTCTGTTAAAGTATTTTTTTTGCAAATCTTGGGTGAAATGTACATTTCCGCTGAAGAATGTCGGATGTCTTTGAATGAGATGGCGAATCATTCAAGGGTAAGGCTAATATGGATTCGAGGGCATACGGACAAACCCTGCAACCAGATAGCAGATAAGCTGGCCAAACGAGGTGGTTGCATGGATGACACATTCATTAATCAATTCATTGGCCTTCCAACGGCTCACCGTAAGCTACTTATCAAGCGCGAGTCTTATAGAACTGTGCAGATGGGATGGATTTGCGAGTCTACCTGCTCTATATTCAGGGCACTGTGACCTGGCTATGATGAACAGAGAACTAGCTTTCTTATTAGGTATAATAAAGACCAGATAAGAACAGTGGTCTCAGTTGTAACTGGGCACTGGCCTGTGGGGACTCATGCTAGGAGAATCTGAAATTCAATGACTACTGTAGAAGTTATCATGGAGATACGGGGCTTTAGGGAAAAATACCTGGGAGAACCAGTGTTAGCCTGCTTGGAGGATCTATCTAGGATAGAACTTAGTCGCTCCTTCTCTTCATAGGAAGACGAATTGGGTAAACTCTGCAGTGACGCCATTTGAGTAACTGCTCTGCAGGATAGGCGTTGGCGCTGGGTATCACAAAGGGACCGCTGAAGGACCCAAGTGAGCTGTCTCTGTAGCCTATATTTCAGCGAGCAGTTTGGGTTAAACTTAGTTTTTGGCGAACATTTTTTTTAAAACTAAGTTTTTTGCGAAACTGAATTCTCAGTAAACATTTCCGGTAAAAATTATATTTCAGCAAACATTATCGGTGATACTAATTGTTTGGGGAACATTTTTTGTACAACTTGTTTTCAGAAACACTTTATTTTCAGTGAAATTTTCCAGTAAAAGTTAATTTTTCATTAAAAATTTCCGGCGAAACAGAAATTTTAGCGAACATTTTCAGAGAAACTTATTTTTTGGCGTAACTTAATTTTTGGAGAAATTTGGTTTGAGAATAACTTTATTTTCAGTAAAATTTTGCAGTAAAAACTGATTTTCAGTGAAAATTTTTCGACGAAACAAAAATTTCAGCGCACATTTTCGGGGAAACTTAATTTTTGGAGAACATGTTTGCCGAAACTCAGTTTCCGGGGAAATTTAGTTTCTAGAAAAACTTATTTTAAAGTAAAATTTTACAGTAAAACTTTATTTTCAGTAAAAATTTCCGGCGAAACAGAAATTTCAGCGAACATTTTCGGAGAAAATTTGGCGAACATACTCGGCGAAACTTGATTTTCGTGGAAATTAAAAGGTAATTTTCAGTAAAAATGTTCGGCGAAACGAAAACTTCAGCGAACTTTTTCGGAGAAACTTAATTTTTGGCGAGCATTTTCGGCGAAACTCAGTTTCCAGGGAATTTTCAGAAAAACTTAATTTTCAGTTCAATTTTGAAGTAAAACTTAATTTTCAGTAAAAATGTTTCAGAAAAACTTAATTTTCAGTTCAATTTTGAAGTAAAACTTAATTTTCAGTAAAAATGTTCGGCGAAACGAAAATTTCAGCGAACATTTTCGGAGAAACTTAATTTGTGGCGAAACTAAATATTTAGGAAAATTAAATTTTCTGTAAGATTGTCCGGTAAAATAAAAATTGCTTCAAACATTTTAGGCTTTACCTAGTTTTTGGCGAACGTGTTCGATGTATAGTCAAAATAACCTCACATGTCTTTGACCTAAAGGGTTTCTTCATGCCGGCCACCTTTTTTTCTCATACTGAAAAGCAGATTTGTATTTAATATAAAACAACTGCTTTTTCTTCGCTTTAAGTCATTATTGTTAGTTAACAACTTTAAGGATTCTTAGCCAAGAGAGAAATAAAAAAAATAAAGAAAACAACAAAATTCGTTGTTATTAAAGTTAAACCATTCACTCACACTTTTTTTTATCGGACAAGAATATTATTCAGATGCATATTTTGTTAACCCTCTCAATATTGCTGTTGTTTTTGTTGTTGGCTCATTAGTGT
Source organism: Pollenia angustigena (assembly GCA_930367215.1). Classification (NCBI taxonomy): domain Eukaryota; kingdom Metazoa; phylum Arthropoda; class Insecta; order Diptera; family Polleniidae; genus Pollenia; species Pollenia angustigena. The sequence goes on from OV884056.1 coordinate 18,602,622, forward strand.
TGGCAGTTGGTCATTACGTATGCACGCATGCGCGTTAGCAGATGCCACTCACTCACTTAGTTAGTCACTTGAAAATTACAAAAGAAAAAAAAACATCTTAACTCTCTTCTACACTATAGCTGAAGAGTTTAAAAGATGACGAGCCACAAAATTCGAAACGAAACGAAAGAAAAGACCATTAAAAAAAATGAAGAAATGAAGAAGAAAAAGGGGTCAAGAGCTGTAAATAACACCTTTGATTTGTCCTTCTGTTCATGATAGACTTTGAAGGGTTTTTTCCCTGCGACAAGGTAAATTGAATTGATCAGTTTTTTTCTTCTTTTAGTTTTAAAAAATGCAAGCGGTTGTACATATTTTTTAGACAATATTTTATTGACCATCTGATTGTTGTCTCGAGATAAATTTTTTCTCTGTGTTAGTGTATTTGTTCTTTTTTTGGGTTGAAAAAAATTTTTTTTATTATTAGGTAAAAAAAGAAAATTAGTTAGAAAATAAATGTTAGAAAAGGATTAAAATTTTGGAAGAGAATTATTCAACAGTCAATATAGTTTTTTTTTATTCACCTTAAGATAGGGTTGAGTGTTAGTAACCAGCTGCCTTTAGGCGCCAAAATAGGAGAGTCTCGGTAATTATTTAAAATTTTTAATTTAATTACTTAAATTGGTTTTTGAAAAATAGATATTAATGGTTTTCGGTGAAAGATGTTTAAATTAATTATTCAAAGTAGATTTCAAACTATAAATTATCAAGTCTTGTAGCGAAAAATATTAGACATTTGATTCTTAACCCTTTTTAGCTGACGTTTTGAAACTATTACACTATAGACCGCTAGCAATTGATTTTTATGATATATGGCTTATTTTTTTAGTAACATAACTGACTTTCTGATATGTGATAAAAAGGTACATTTTTGTCCTTATAATTTTATTTATGCATTTTTAAAAAAGAAAATAAAAAATATATAAAAAAATGTTTTTTTGGTGAATTAAAGGAATTTTTTTTTTACAATGTGACGTCCGATGGACTGAACATATATTCAAGGTGTCGAAAGAAGCATTCAAGTGCCTCGGTTTTCTAAGACGGTGTAGGATATACTTCACTCCATCTGATCTCCTTACTATTTATACCACCTATATCCGACCGCGTATGGAATACAACTCTCATGTGTGGGCCGGTGCTTCAAAGTCTATTTTGGAGCTTCTCGACCGCGTGCAGGAGAGGGCGAGGGTTCTCATTGGTGACAGTAGGGTAACCAATTCTATTGACTCCCTTGAGCACCGTCGCAATGTGGGTTGTATTTGCCTGTTTTCTCGTTACTACAATGGGATGTGTTCCGTCGAAATCAGGGATCTGGTTCCCGAAACCCGTACATTTGTTCGTAATACACGTTTTTCCTCAAGAGCCCATCCTTATGTGGTCGATTGGCAGGTGAATCGTACAACGCATTACAGAGACAATTCGTTTTTTTCCCGGACTGTTCGTATGTGGAATAACCTTCCTGCAGAAGTCTTCCCTCTCACTTACAACATGATTAAGTTCAAATGTTCACAAACACTACTCCCTCTATCCTCCTTCCCATAACCTATTTTCCTAGTTCCAACACAATGCAATGCATTAGTAGGGGTCATCCCCTGAGTGCTGGTCCTAACAGTAAAAAAAAGAAGGGAATTTTAAGTTTTTTGAACAAAATCGGAAAAATCTTTCTCAAGTTATGATGAAATATTACCCCGGCAATGATAAAACTAGACGTGATAGAAAAAACCAGAAAAAGAGGTTGGATTCAGCACGCTTAAGTCAAATAAACCATATAACGAAGTTCGTTTTGTGGCTTTTTGCCGCCCAGTGAAATTAGTTGAGTTCAGCGCCCACTTGCGACAGAAAAAAGTACCATTTAGTTAAATGTGAATGCGTTCATTTTGGGACATCGATTGTAAAATTCATTGGTTTTTCAGTGGAATTGTAAAATATCAGTAGAAGTAAAAATTTGACTTAGAACAAGGAACATTTACACAGGGTTTATGCACTAGATAAACCAATGCTGGCTGTACTTTGTTTTTGCATGTAGTTTTATATGTCTTCTATGTGTCAAATCCATATGACTACATACGAAAAAAGAACAGCTCAAATCCTAATGCTGCTACCTTGTGTAAGTGTACCTTGGTTTATAATCATAAATTTATTTTTTTCAAAATCAACAAATACGTGTGAATTTTTCCTGAATAAATACATAGTTTTTACTCGAAATAAAAATTAAATAACTAAAACTTAAATAAAAATTTTACATTTCCTTTATTTCAACAAGATCTCATAGAGATAAAAAAGATTCGGGTACTTGTGGCGTGCAGATTTACAAAAACAAAAAAACCAAATGGAAGATTGTGTCAATAAATTCTTTACACCTTTAAGGGAAACCAAACAAATACATTTCACGTGCATGTTTTAGATAATTAAACAAATATTGGCATTATAAAGTCACTATTTGTTTAAAAATGGAATGATGAACAAATTTGAATGAACAAATAAACAACAGTGATAATAAAATAGTGAAGGTCAGTAAAGACAACATTCAAAAGAAGAGTCCTTAATATTAAAGAAAAGTATACAAATTCACATGTCTTTGAAAATTATAATAGAAATATTTCAAAGAAAACTAATTAAAAATGTTAAAAGAAAAATGAAAATTTATTTAACAAAACATGAAAATGACACGTTTGAGTGTTTTTTTTTAGATCCAACCTGTAAGAATGTTCTATTGTTTAAAACCATCTTTATTATCCTTATAAACATAATTTACTCAATATATTTTAGCTTGACCGAATTTCTTTTATTATTTTCGAAGTTTTTTGTTTTGTTCATTAACTGTGTTAAATTCTTCCTGATACTTGACAGCCTGTTGCATGCGTTTCATTTACTTTTAGATTCATATATTGACCATATTTTTGGTTTTCTACGAAAGAATTGTATTGCAGCTGCATATTTGCATATGCCACATCCACGTGGCACTGCACTGTGGGTGTCAATTGTCTAACAATAGATATTTTGCTTGTTCAGCAATGGACTCATGTGTATTTGAAGGATTTGAAAGGATCTGAATGTTAAACAAATGCAGCACTTGCTAAACAATAAACGTTTCAGGTTGAAATTTAAGAATAAACACATTTTTTTTAGAAAAGTGGAAAAATTTTTGTTTTTGTATTAATAATTTGAACCAGAAAAATAGAGAGACTGTACCTTAAAAAATCTAGATTCACAAAAAGACACCTCTAGGGACAAACTATGGCATTGTGACAACATTTGTTTCTAATTTAATAGTATAGAAATTTCGATGTTCATTACTTTGATTTTTGTTTTTTAATCTATTGAGATTTTCTTTAAAACTTTTAAGTTCTTATATTTTCTCTTTCTCATCAAAATCCGTGCAAAATAATTCCAATTCCAATTAATCTCTGTACATTTTCCAACCGAACACTATCAAAACATTCTTTTTTTCAATACTTCTTATCCCAATAGCGAACAAAGCCATGAAAGAGTTAATAAATAAACAAAAGGTGGCATGCAACAAAAGTTATAATTGACTGTGCAACATTGAATGTAAATTGCAAGCGAACCATCTGTTCCGCATTTAAAGTGACAATTGTCTAAGAGATTTAATACCAAAACAGAAGGGACCTGGAGCATTTCTGAAAAGAGATTTGCCAATTTTATAAAAAAAAATAACAATAAAATGTTATGCTTTAATTTTGTGCAATTGGCAAAGAATTTAAGGGGACAAAAAAAAAAAAAGGATTAGAGGCCAAAAGATGAGGGAAATTAAGAGGGAGGCAGCTGAAAAAATATTTAAATTTTACTTTGTCAAAATAAATTTTTGATGAATAAAAGAAAATGGATCGGCAATATTTTGCAAAAGATACTTTTTTGTTCAAAATTTTTTTTTGTAAATTTATATTGTCTTTATATAAGTTTCCATTTCAATAAGCGTATGATTTGGCTTTTTCATGTTAGGTCCTTTTTTTTTTTTGGTTAAAAGTACATTTTTGTTTAAATTTGATGTTACACTCAAAATATTATGATTTTTGTCGGTTAAAATTATTTTTTTAAAAGTAAAAACTATTAAATTTTAAGGAATATGCGGTTTAATAAATAAAAAATTTAAAAATGAATGTAAAAATCATTTATTTTAAATGAAATGTAAATGATCCGTTTTTTAAATGAATTTTAATGTGTTTAAAATGAATTTAGTTTGAATTTAACTACATAATATTTTGAGTGTACTTTGGTAGTATTTTGGCAGTTTGTTTTTCAAATAACAAACATAAATGTAAAAAAACTAATATTATTAGTAAAATAACTATATTTTCATTCAATTTTAACAGAACGGAAAACGAATTTAATAATCTACAATCTGTTACTGTAATAATTTTATAAGTGTACTTTTTTTTAAGCTTAATCGTTTTGAAAATAAGTCTTTTGTTAAAAGGCTTTCTTTCTTTTAATATAAAGGCCCTTTTTTGTTGAAAGGTATGTTTTCGTTTAAAAGTACGCTTTTGTTAAAAGGCACTGGTATTTTGTTCAAAGATAGTTTTCGAAAGTACTTTAAAGGCACTTTTTACAAGGTACTTTTTTTAAGGTACTTTTTTAAAAAGTATTTTTAAAAGGTACTTTTTTAAAAAGTATTTTTTTAAAAGGTACTTTTTAAAAAGTATTTTTTTAAAAGGTACTTTTTAAAAAGTATTTTTTTAAAAGGTACTTTTTTTAAAAGCTACATTTTTTAAAAGGCACTTTTTACAATGTACTTTTTTAAAGGTATTTTTTTAAGAGTTACTTTTTTTGAAATGTTCTTTTTTTAAAAAGGTACTTTTCTAAAAAGGTACCTTTTTTAAAAGCAATTATTTTAAAAGGAATTCTTTTAAAAGGAACTTTTTTTAAAAGGTACTTTTTTAAAAGGTACTTGTTTAATGGTACTTTTTTAACAGGTACTTTTTTAAAATGTACTTTTTTTAAAAGGTACTTTTGTTAAAGATACTTTTTTAAATAGCTGTTTTAGGCAAAATTTATTTTTGAAAAAGGACTAATTACAAAAGGCACGTTTTTTCCTTTGTTGTTAATGAGTAAAGAAGCAACATTTTTAAAAAAGGTACATCATATTTAATAATAAAGAATTTTAAAGAATTTTGTACGAAAGTCTTGAAAATAAGATTGTTCATGTTAAAAACTTAGAAATTTTAAATTTTTGCTATTATTAATCCTTTTTTTAGTATCATGCGCGCAGCTGCTTTTTAAATAAGTCTTTTTTTGTCAAGGTTTTAAAGAAGATCTTCCTTTTATTTGCAGTTTTATAAAAAATATAATTTTATTCAACAATCTATTCTTTTTTTTAACTTAAGTCTTCATTTGCCTTTGAAAATTTCTTGAAGGAGTTGAAACATAAAGTCAAAGGATTTAAATTTCAAAGCGGCAGATGAAACAAAACCGCGCCAACAAACTCAATAGCAAAGATCATCAAGATCTAGAAAAAAGGTAAGATAATAATGAAGGAAAATTGGCGAAATTAATCGTCAAACAAAAGATTTAAACACGCTAAATAACTTAGAGGAGTATCATGAAGAAAAGGAGTTAAGTTTGAAAGAATAGTATTAAATAGAAAAGGGTTTAAAGGAAATGTGTACGATATGTAACAATAGCTAAGGAAAACCATAGAAAATCCAAACAAATTTTTTAAGTCGGAGCAGAAAATATTTATAAAAAATCATTGTTGAAAGTATTAAAAACTTTGTTTTAAACTTTATTGTAGGTTCCTTAAGGACAATTGCGATATATATGCCCCAATAGGTTGCCAAGTGTCTTGGTATAATGAGATTTAGTTATGCATAATTTCTTTAGATATTTAGCATAATAAACAGTTTTTGTTTATTAAGCCCATCACCAGGAAGACAAGAAGTATACTGAATTTTTTATTTGATTTGTAACACAACGAATTTATCATTTGAGAGTCTATAAAATATGAATTTTCTAGATCCTTGTAATATTCTAAGACAATCTAGCAAATTTGTTTCGCCTATTTGTTGAAAGTATATAAAGTCTTGAAAGGAGAGATCTAAAAAGATAAATTTTGTTGAAATAGTTGTTATTAGAGGAAAAATTAATTTGGTATTAAAAAAATGGACGAAGTCGTTTTTCTATTTTAACACAAACTTCCTCCCTGAAGAAGGCTTTTGACACCATATCGGCCATACTGGATGAGCAACTCCGACTCTGACACAAACCGCTGAAATTTTTCAAGTCCGACTCTGACTCCAACTCCGACTCTAACTTTGATGCTAAATGGATATGAGACTGTTCCTTATTTGACTTAAAACTCTCTTTTTAATGCTTTTCTTGCTATATTTAAGCAAGGTAAATGGCTCTATTAAAATTGCCAATCGATAGTTTAATTCTAATTCTAATACGTGTTCTAACACATGTAAAGTAGAACAATTTTGGAGTAGGAGTCGCGAGTTTTTATGGATACTTTGCCTTCGATTCCGTTACAAAAACCTCAACTCCGACTCTACAACTCCGATTCCGACATATATTCTGCTAGAGCAAAAAAGATAAGCATGCATATTTTGTTTATAAATAGTCCTTTTGGTCCAGAGAATGATTTAAATCGGCCCATTATTTATAAGGAATGAGCTAAGGCGCGGAAATTGGCAAATATATCTCATCTATGTGAAGGTTATTTGACCATGAAAGTGTTCCAATTAGATCGATTGGCAGTCAGTACACACGTAGACCTTATGATCCATTGTGATACCATGGAGTTCCACTAAACAGAAGCTCACGCAGAAACAACCCAATATTCTAACGAAGTTTAAAATGCGATCCGGTTCAATGCTAGATATATATGCAGGGTTTAAAAAACTTCAGTCGAAACCAAAAATTGTCGAACATAAAACGAAGACTTTTGTACAATTTTTCGCTTTTTAAGTTAGTTTGACGGGGACGGTTTGCATTTAGTATCAGAACTTAAAGCAACTGTTTTTTATGGACAATGACCAATAAAGAAGTTGAAGAAGTGGCAGTTTTTCTACTTTGACTGCTGTGCATGTCGCACAGTGTTCCGCGACAACATATACCAAAAGTAATACGCCCCTATGTCAACGATAGTCTAGACCAGCGTTTAAAAAACTGAAGTCAAAGTTAAAAAACTTCCACTTCTTCCACATAATAATTTGTCATTGGCCAAAAAAATCTGTTGCTGTTTGATTCATTAAATGCCACCCCAACTCAAAAGCGAGTGGTTATACACAAATCTTCATTTTTGTTCGACAGTTTTTGGTTTCGACTGCAGTTTGTTACACCCTGGTCTAGACATGGTTCGCCCGTCATTCATGCGGAACCACAATTGCCTGGAAATCCATCAGTGCTCGCGGCCCATCTGTAATTAGCAATATCTATAGTCAATCGCCGAAGTTTGAGTTTGCAGTAGAGCAGAGGCACTCCAATGCCTTCGTAATTTATTGGAACCCATATTCAGTGCCAACACTAGAAAGCTTATCCGCCCTTTAGCTCCCCAGGACATCCCTGAGCTCTGGTAGTAATATGATTCTAATGTCATTCTCATTTTAACACATCGTACTAATAAGGAAAAGGGAATCCAAGGCCATAACGGCAGCACGACTATCACTGTAAATATCCACAGCAGTCATCGACACAGCAGATAGTCTTTGTCAATGGCCCCCGTACTTAGCCTATTCCACTTTTTTCCCCTAGACCCTATATTTGGGCTGTACCACGATTTCGAATGAAAAGATTCGATATTTTGTTTATTATATATTTGAATATGGATGGTGGGTACAAAAGATTCGATGTTGCTAAATAAAAATTCTTACTTGTGTTTTTTTTACTTAATTAAATTTTCTAATTGCCATAAGGGAGTGTGTTGATTAATAATTGAAAAGGGGTTTTTAAAAATTCCTCGAAAAAGGTGTTTGTTTTCTAAACAAACTACAGCTGCTCTATTTTGGATTATAATTTTTTTTTAATGAACCTGATTTTCAATATCGTATAAAAGCGAATAAAGTAAAATGTGCAAAATTTTCTAATAAAAATAAAGAAAATTATATAAAATTAGAGCTAATAAAGCAGTTGCATAAATTAGCTGCAACAATTTAAATTTCAATGGAGGGGAACTCAATTTAGTGTTAAGCCTTAGCAGCTGTAACTCCAATATAATGACTTATGTTCATGAATCCTTAACCTTAAGGCTTTTAATATAAAATTTACCAAATAAAAGAACGATAACGACCTTAAAATCAAAATAACACGCGTTTTAGTATCCTTATTTTACATTATTTTTTTAATCCTGAAGGACATATGCTTTCAATTTTTATTAATAAATTTACAATTTTGTTTTTTAATGATAAATGACATTAGGGTCCTGCAACTCAATCATCGTATCTTTTAATTGTCAGACATACATGATGTCATCTTGTTCATGTTTTTAAATTCTAGATATTTGACTTTGTTTCAGTTCGTTTTTTTCATTCTTTCAAAGTTGGCATTCATTGTCATCATTGTCCTCTACAAAGTCCTCATCATCGTCATTATTATTATTGACATTATTACTTATCAATGACATTTTCTGCTTTACGCGCTTGTCACATCTGGCACACATGCGCTATAAATCATAAAATGAACTTAAAATGCTTATGACATGTCCTTTTTAAACGGAATAGTTTTTTTTTATTTCGTTGTTGTTTAAAATTTTTTATATTTTATTATAGTTAATGTGTCCTTAAAGCAGGATACGCATGTGTCCTCATACATCATCCGTCTTAAGACACATTTGGCCATACACACACAAGGGAAATATGTGCGGGGTATTAAAAAAGCATCCTGTAAAAAACTGATAATTGTTGGAGTTTCATGTAGGAAAAAAGAAAAAAAAATAATAGCATGTACTATTGTTGACCTTGACATTGTTTTCCCGGTAATGTTGTTCTATTGAGAAATAAAATTAACCATCAACTGTCTAACAGAGGCAATCAAGACATCTGACATTCATCTAAGCCATTTTCACTACTTACTTAGCTACAGATAAAAAAAACCTCTAAACTGTAAATGATATCTATTAAAAATAAAATCAGTTAAAAGCTTTATGTACAAAGCTTTTAATAAATTTTTTCTACGCTTACATGATTAGAATGTTTAAAAAAATTAAGCAATAAATAACCATTTTAAAAATAAGCTTTTAATAAAATGTCCTAAGCAAAGCTTTTAATACTAAACTTTTGTTAAAAACTTTGTCTATAAAATACTTTATAAGCAAAGCTTTTAACTAAGAAACCCTGTACAAAGACATTTCTGAGAAAAACTTTTGAAAAAATACGTTTTAAAAAGCCTTTTTAAGCTTTGTTAAAAAAGCTGTTATGGAATAAAATTTTCGACAAAAATTTAGAATTAAAAATACATACTATTTAAAGAAGACTTTGAATACAAAAAACTTCAAACAGAAAGCTTCTTACAGGAAAAAGCTTTTTGTTTAAGAAACTTTTTAAATAATGTTCAAATAATAATAATTTCAAGTAGCAAAATATTAAGAAGAAACCCAGTTTAAAGTAAGGTACACACTATTGAGCTTGAGTTGCGGTCAAAAATTTCATTAGTCAACAGTCGACCAGAAAAGTATTTGTGGATGACTTTAGAGCAAAGCTGTCACGCATGATCGAAAGTGTTTATCCCACTCAAAAATCTAAAACAAATAAACTTTAACCGTATATAAAGCTTTAAAGCAATTACCTCCATGCCATTACAACAATGTAGGAGCCTTAACAAATGAGGCATGACATTTTATACAAATGAGAGCACAACCGCCTGATTTCGGCGCCAACAATGCTTGCTGCTTACCTTGCAAGCAACGAGCTTTCAAACCTGTTTACCACAAATGAACATATCAAAGTATGCGTGTTTGGAAGCAGCTGCTTTAAAGCTTTATATCTTTTAATTTTTTTTTTATATAGTTCTTGTTTTTAGCATTTTTAACAAGACATCCACTTTAAAAAACTTAGTCCTTAAAATTGTTTTCTAAGAATAACCTTTTTATAAAGAGAGCTTTTTGTAGAAGAGTATTCCTCTTAGAAGAAATGTTTTAAAAGTTTTTTTTAAAATAACTTATCCCTTCAACAATAAATTTCAGCGTTTTTATCAAGAATAAAAATGAGAATTAAGCACGACAAACAAAATCTTTTAAATATAATTTTAATATAATTTTTATTAAAATTATCAAAAAGTAATTTCAATTTTTGGGAATAAAAAATTTTAATTTCAAAAGATTTTGTTATTTGTGCTTAATTCCCAGTTTTTATTCTTGATAAAAACACTTGAAATTTATTGTTGATGGGATAAGCTATTCCTATGCATTTCACTGGTTGCTTAGGCCAGATCATCAGGAAACTTCATCCATAAAGATTTTAGACAAACTAAAGATATTAAACCAAATAAAACTGTTAAACGTATAAGACTTATAGCAACAGTTTTACTTGTAACAATATCAAAGCTTGAACAAAATACATCAACAATAAAAAAGTGGGTTTATCTCGTCTTACACTCCCCACTACAATTAGTTGAAATTCTCTCAACATTAATTGTAGTTGTAAGTAGGTTAAGAAAAACAAAATAAAAAACAAACAACAACTTACAAAAGATGTTGTCAATTAAGTGTTTTTTTAGGCCGTGCACTTGCCTGTTTATTATCAAAAAGTAATTTCAATTTTTGGGAATAAAAAATTTTAATTTCAAAAGATTTTGTTATTTGTGCTTAATTCCCAGTTTTTATTCTTGATAAAAACACTTGAAATTTATTGTTGATGGGATAAGCTATTCCTATGCATTTCACTGGTTGCTTAGGCCAGATCATCAGGAAACTTCATCCATAAAGATTTTAGACAAACTAAAGATATTAAACCAAATAAAACTGTTAAACGTATAAGACTTATAGCAACAGTTTTACTTGTAACAATATCAAAGCTTGAACAAAATACATCAACAATAAAAAAGTGGGTTTATCTCGTCTTACACTCCCCACTACAATTAGTTGAAATTCTCTCAACATTAATTGTAGTTGTAAGTAGGTTAAGAAAAACAAAATAAAAAACAAACAACAACTTACAAAAGATGTTGTCAATTAAGTGTTTTTTTTAGGCCGTGCACTTGCCTGTTTATTATCAAAAAGTAATTTCAATTTTTGGGAATAAAAAATTTTAATTTCAAAAGATTTTGTTATTTGTGCTTAATTCCCAGTTTTTATTCTTGATAAAAACACTTGAAATTTATTGTTGATGGGATAAGCTATTCCTATGCATTTCACTGGTTGCTTAGGCCAGATCATCAGGAAACTTCATCCATAAAGATTTTAGACAAACTAAAGATATTAAACCAAATAAAACTGTTAAACGTATAAGACTTATAGCAACAGTTTTACTTGTAACAATATCAAAGCTTGAACAAAATACATCAACAATAAAAAAGTGGGTTTATCTCGTCTTACACTCCCCACTACAATTAGTTGAAATTCTCTCAACATTAATTGTAGTTGTAAGTAGGTTAAGAAAAACAAAATAAAAAACAAACAACAACTTACAAAAGATGTTGTCAATTAAGTGTTTTTTTAGGCCGTGCACTTGCCTGTTTATTATCAAAAAGTAATTTCAATTTTTGGGAATAAAAAATTTTAATTTCAAAAGATTTTGTTATTTGTGCTTAATTCCCAGTTTTTATTCTTGATAAAAACACTTGAAATTTATTGTTGATGGGATAAGCTATTCCTATGCATTTCACTGGTTGCTTAGGCCAGATCATCAGGAAACTTCATCCATAAAGATTTTAGACAAACTAAAGATATTAAACCAAATAAAACTGTTAAACGTATAAGACTTATAGCAACAGTTTTACTTGTAACAATATCAAAGCTTGAACAAAATACATCAACAATAAACAAAAATTGAAATTACTTTTTGATAATAAACAGGCAAGTGCACGGCCTAAAAAAACACTTAATTGACAACATCTTTTGTAAGTTGTTGTTTGTTTTTTATTTTGTTTTTCTTAACCTACTTACAACTACAATTAATGTTGAGAGAATTTCAACTAATTGTAGTGGGGAGTGTAAGACGAGATAAACCCACTTTTTTATTGTTGATGTATTTTGTTCAAGCTTTGATATTGTTACAAGTAAAACTGTTGCTATAAGTCTTATACGTTTAACAGTTTTATTTGGTTTAATATCTTTAGTTTGTCTAAAATCTTTATGGATGAAGTTTCCTGATGATCTGGCCTAAGCAACCAGTGAAATGCATAGGAATAGCTTATCCCATCAACAATAAATTTCAAGTGTTTTTATCAAGAATAAAAACTGGGAATTAAGCACAAATAACAAAATCTTTTGAAATTAAAATTTTTTATTCCCAAAAATTGAAATTACTTTTTGATAATAAACAGGCAAGTGCACGGCCTAAAAAAACACTTAATTGACAACATCTTTTGTAAGTTGTTGTTTGTTTTTTATTTTGTTTTTCTTAACCTACTTACAACTACAATTAATGTTGAGAGAATTTCAACTAATTGTAGTGGGGAGTGTAAGACGAGATAAACCCACTTTTTTATTGTTGATGTATTTTGTTCAAGCTTTGATATTGTTACAAGTAAAACTGTTGCTATAAGTCTTATACGTTTAACAGTTTTATTTGGTTTAATATCTTTAGTTTGTCTAAAATCTTTATGGATGAAGTTTCCTGATGATCTGGCCTAAGCAACCAGTGAAATGCATAGGAATAGCTTATCCCATCAACAATAAATTTCAAGTGTTTTTATCAAGAATAAAAACTGGGAATTAAGCACAAAAAACAAAATCTTTTGAAATTAAAATTTTTTATTCCCAAAAATTGAAATTACTTTTTGATAATAAACAGGCAAGTGCACGGCCTAAAAAAACACTTAATTGACAACATCTTTTGTAAGTTGTTGTTTGTTTTTTATTTTGTTTTTCTTAACCTACTTACAACTACAATTAATGTTGAGAGAATTTCAACTAATTGTAGTGGGGAGTGTAAGACGAGATAAACCCACTTTTTTATTGTTGATGTATTTTGTTCAAGCTTTGATATTGTTACAAGTAAAACTGTTGCTATAAGTCTTATACGTTTAACAGTTTTATTTGGTTTAATATCTTTAGTTTGTCTAAAATCTTTATGGATGAAGTTTCCTGATGATCTGGCCTAAGCAACCAGTGAAATGCATAGGAATAGCTTATCCCATCAACAATAAATTTCAAGTGTTTTTATCAAGAATAAAAACTGGGAATTAAGCACAAATAACAAAATCTTTTGAAATTTTATTAAAATTTTAAAGTTTGCACGTTATTTTACCAGTGCTTACGGGCAAGTACTACCTACAAAATTAAACTTCTTATAAGACGCTTTTTTACAAAAGAGCATCTTATTAAAAAGGTAAAAAAATATGGTTTCTACAAAAAATACGTTTTTACATATATAAAGTTTTTAAAAAAATGTTTTTCTCATTTGTAATTTTAGCTTTTTACGAAAGAAGCCCTTTTTACAAAAAGATCTTTTTTACAAGTAAAATATTGAAAAAAGTATTTTTTCTTTACAAAATAGTAACCTCTTACGAATCAAGCTTTTTTAAAAACTAAAATTACCTAAAATTAAAAGTATCTTTTGATCAAAAGAACTTTTTATGTAAAAGGAACGTACTTTACTTCACCAAAAATATCGACCTATAGTATCTTTCTCAAATAAACATTTCTACGAATAAGTAAAATTTTTTGCGAAAACAAATAATTTAAGATAAAGTACCATATCCTACCAAAAAAGTTAAAGTAAGTACCTGTTAAAAAAATTACCTTTATTAAAAAATTCTTTAAAAAAAATCCTTTAACTCAATACATTTAAAAAAGTTCGTTTGAAAACTTATATTTCACATATTAACTTTGTTAAAGAAAAATTCTTAAAACTATTGAGGGTTAATTCGAGATTGTGCAGGACTTTAACAACACATTTATTACACTCTGCTTACACCTACTTATTGTGTTCATGAATAGTAAAAAAGTACGAATTCACAGTCTTTTCTGTTTAGTGAACAGTAAGAAGTAGACTGTACCCTGCTCTCTCTCTCTATGTGTTTTTGTGAGTCCTGTTAAAAAACATTTACGCAGATGTTTTTTTGTGTCTTAAAAAAATTAAATTTTATAAGAAGTCATGCACCACGCATGATCAATTCATTTATTCTTGAATTTTTTCTTAACACAAGTTGTGATGGTTGTTTTTGTTTCTTACAGTTTGTATGTATTTCTTTTGTTTGTAGTCATGTCCTTTATACATATTTTTTAACAACAACTCATACCTTTATTCTTCTTAATACAACATTGTCTTTGACTGTATCTATTAGTGTGAGTAGAGATGAGACAATTGTTTTTAATTTCTATTCTAAGGAATTTCTGTTTTTTATTAGAATATCCTTTTATGAGATGTGCTTAAGGAAAAGTTTTTTGTTCTTGCTCTGTTGTTTAATTTAGATAATAGAATTAAGCGAAAAAATAGCTAAATCTGCTCTATTGTTGTAAAGCTGTTAAAAAACTGATGGTATAAGATGATCGTATGGGGGTCGTTTTGTTGAGAATTAGACGACTGTACCTTAAGAAGTATTTTTGCTAAATGAGTTTGCTAGTTTTTATTAATATGATTTTATTTATTTATTTCATCAATTTAATTTTAATTTAATTCAGATTTGTAAGACTTTAAAGTTCATTATATACAAAAAGCTTTTTATTTAAAGCTTTCTTATTCGAAAAAATCTTCTGTGAATAACTTTTGGGTTTGATAGGGTTGGATTTATATCAAGACCTTTGTGCTTTTATTCATTAAACGCATTACATTTTGGAAAAAGCTATTTATATAAAGCTTTCTTTGTTTTCATTAAGGGTTTTCGCTGGGGGAGACAAGCATCGCTTACAATTTTGTTAGTGAATAGTGTGGAAAAGGTTCTTAAACTCACCTACAAAATTTCAATTTCTTGTATGTTGGCCAAGGTCATTATAAAAATTCCGTCTAATTAAAATTTTTTCATTAAATAAATTATTTTAACAAAATGTTAAGGATCACCATTTTCTTTTAGAAAAAACCTTTAAAATGTTTTTTAAAGAAACTTTTTCCCAAAAAAAATATTCATTTTTATTGATTAACCGGAAATTTTCTCACATAAAAAGCTTTTCATACAAATTTTCATCTAAACAATGTTAAACTTATTTGACTTTGTACAAAAAAATGTCTTAAAAAACAGATTTCGACGGAAAGCTTTTGTATAAAAAACCCGTTTTAATAAATTTTCTCTTTACTAGGAATTGATACAATACTATTTTTTTAACATAGCTTGCCTTCAAGCTTTTTAAAGCGTTTATAACCTTGATTTTTTTGAAAATGACTTTCTGAAAGAAAGACATATAAAAAAGAGTTTTTTTAAAGCTTTTTCAAAAAGTTTTTTTAAATTAATTCTTTTTACTAATATTGTGGATTTTCTAATAAAAATGCTTTTTACAAAAAAAAAAAAAATAAAAAAAAAAAATTCTCAACAAAAAGTCTTTCTTAAATACTTTTGTTCAATACCTTTTAGCAAAAGTTTTTTTTTTAAATAAATAAAGCTTTTAACAAAAACATTTCAAAAGGCTTTTTACAAAAAGCTTATTACACACAAATATTAATCAACAAAAATTTTTTTTAAATTGTTTTTTGAATTCATTTTGAAACAAAAAAAAAAAAAAAATTATAAAGAAGCTTTTTTAAGCTAAATCTTTTTTTGGAAACTTATTTTATTAAAGGCGATGATTAAAAAGAGCTTTTTCATTATAATTACTTTTTATATAGTATTTATTTTAAAACAATTAAAAAGAAAGCTTATAACAAAGAGATAAAAAGACCTTAACGAAAGGCGTATTAAAGCTTTTATGAAATAAGTCTATTTAAAAAAGCTTCTTACAAAAAATTATTTCGGAATAAAGCTATTCTTAATATGTTTTTGCAAATGAGTCTTTTGAAAAAAAAGAAATAAAAGCTTTTTTTTAAGATTTCGTTTATATGTGCTAAATTCCCAATTCGTACTCTTGATAAACACACTGAATTTATTGTTGGTGGGATAAGCTAGTTCCTAATCGCATTTCACTGGCTGCTTAGGCCAGATCATCAGGGAATTTTTTCCAAAGACTTTAAAAAGGCAAAAGATATTATACAAATAAACAAATAAAGCGAATGAGAATTACAGACACTTTGGTAACGATATGAAAGCTTAAACCAAACAACAACAATAAACAGTGAGTTTATCTTTTCTCACATTTAAACAAAATCTTAGAAATGAATTTTTACTCCCAAGAAAATTTTGGATAAAAGCTTTTTATTAAAAATTTTAAAGGCATTTTTTAAAGCTGATATTAGCAAATCATAAGAAAACTTTTCTAAGCTTAGGATTTTTTTTAAAATGCCCTCTTAAATCATAATAAAGTCCTCTTAAATAAGCGAAGCTTTCCCCAAAAACAAAAATTTTAAAAAGTATCTTTTTGTAATTAAAAGCATTAAGACTCTTTGCAAAAACCTTTTATCATTTTTCAGAACAAAAGCAGGTGTTTAAATAAAAGCTTGCAATTAACTTTATTTTTCAAAACGCTTTTTTAGTACAAAACTTTTTCATTTTTCTCTTTTTTTTTTTGGCCGGAAACATTTGTATATTTGAAAAGGTGTCGTCTCCCTTAAAAATGTTGTCATTAATCAATATTTCTGTTTTGGCAACAATATTTTATTGTTTCCGTGTTACGTTTGTTGTTTGGCAAACAAATAAAGTCATAAAATACTCTATTAAACAATAAAGTTCAACCCTTTTTCTTTTTCCAACATTTAAAAGTTCCATATTGAAATGTTTTAAAATTATTTCATTTATTTAATACTTTCAACAGACTTATTGTTCTTTCATTTAGTGTTTTTTTTTATTACTGCACCAGTTTTTTCCATTCATGCCGCCGCAAACATTTGCGATCATTTGTCAATACATGACATTGTTCACTTTTTATTGGCAACTTAAAATTGGCGTAATAATGTCTTCATTAAGAAAAAGTTTTAGAGAACGTCTTTTTTTTATTTGGTTTGTTTAGGGAAAAACAAGGACACGGTGCAAAAAAAGGATATTTGAATGGAAAGAAAACGAAAGTAGCTGAAAAACGGCTGCTAAAATGAAAAAAGCTCCAGGTTATATAAATAAATTTTTTCTGTCAATGGAGGTTTCTTTAAAGAACAAACTAGGGGCTTTTGTTTTCAGAAAAGGATATTCTAATGTATTATTTTTTTTTCTCCGAAACAAATTATTACTTATTTGATAGATTTATGATTCTTAAAATTGCTCAATTTGTTTCATATGGAAGATAGAATATCGAGCAATAAACTATTTTTAAAATGGTTTAAAAATGAAGACATTAAATTTATGTAAGATCATATAGAAAAACAGATCCTTGAATTAGATAAACGAAAGGTGCAATTTTTTTCAAAGTAAAACATTGAGTTTCTTTTTTTTATTAAAAACTACCAGATAAAATAAATTGTTAAATCCTACTTTAAGTATCTTTTCTACGGGTATCCTCTATGCTATTTGCAAATGTTGTAGCAGGTCCTCTTTTTGAAACTACCTGCTGATTTGTTATCTTTTTTGTAGTTTTTTTAATTGTGTCTCTCTTTCTTTAAAGCGTTTCAAATGAGCGTAAAATACCGTAGTCTAAGGACTTTTAGATTATAGATAACCAACGTTATGGTTCATTTTTCATTTCAATCTAAAACCTTGTAATCCAATCCATGTCCTGTGATGGCACACATCGTTTTTAATTTCATTTTCTATGCAGGTCCTGCGAAGGTGTGTTTTGTTTTGAATGTTGCGTTTAAAACATTTGGTTTTCTTAGAGAGTTCATGTGTTTGGAATTCCAAAAATTAATTTTTATCAAAAATAATTTGTTTGTTGAAGTCTAGATTGCAATTATCGTTTTATTTTGTTTTTTTATAATTTTTGAAAAAAAAAACAACAACAAAGAAACCAATTGAGTTTATGTAAAAAAAGTTGATACACAAAAGGAAAGTATTTTTAAAAGGATATTATAGCAATAAAAGGATGTTTGAAAAAGGTTTTAGTAAAAAGTACAGTACAGTTGCGCTTGCTAAGTGTCTAATGCCGGCATTGGTCTAGACAAATCACAAATGGACAGACTCAATTTAGGCTGCAAGGATTTTCAAGATAAATCATATGCTGCAGGATAACTTTTAAATTTCGATTTCTTTAAAAACTCTCAAAAATCTTGCTTCATAAGCTTGGTGTATCCGGAACCCAACATTTGTATAGGTTTTTAAGCATTTTTAAGATTCCTTAACGAGTTTTATTGTTGTTGTTGGCGAAGGCTTAAGAAGGATATCGATGTTAAAGTAGCCTTTCATTACCTTCTGCTTGCAAAATTTATGCCTGTTTCTCTAAGCAAAAAAGTCATAATGTGGATTCAGAAGGTAAATTACGGCATTCGATGTCGATCGAAATTTTCATTAAAATTTTAATGTAATTTCGATAGATATCAAATGCCATATTTGCTTCCAGTTTATAGAAAGAATAAAAACAGAACCTCTCTGTTAACTGCCTGGTTTGTACTGGTAGTTATTATCCTAATTACACTGTGCAACAGAATTCGTGCCATCGCCGCCATCCTCAACACTTGCAACGCGAAATGAAAGAAGACTACTTGTAGAGCAAATCTGCCAAAGGGTTTTGAAAAGTTAGCTCGGGCTGCCGAGATATGGGCCCCTAAAATTTTTAAATTTTCTGAAAAGGCGTTTGGCATAAGTCAAAAAAATATACTTAATGTACTTCTGAGCTAAAAAATAATTTCAGATGTCTTCAGTAGAATCGTAAGGCGATTCTTTATTTAGAATTTATTAACCCTCTAACTCTCATTTTTATGGGTCATGTTTGTCCTTTTTCCCAACTCTTACACAAAAGTATACTAAAACGGCTCTTTTAAGGGTTAAAATCTGAAATAGTCTTTTAGGTCAGAAGTACATTAAGTAGCTCAGAAGTACATTTATTATATTTTTTTTTGACTTATGCCAAACGCCTTTTCAAAAAATTTAAAAATTTTAGGGGCCCATATTTCGGCAGCCCGAGCTAACTTTTCAAAACTCTTTGACAGATTTGCTCTACTAGTAGTCTACTTTCATTTCGTTGCAAGTGTTGAGGATGTTTTTTTGTTGCACAGTGTTATAGGTCATAAAGATCTTACCAACTTCAAAAATAGTTTTGAAAAATTCGGCTTCATAATTTATTGTATTGCTAAAAACACCTTCTTAGGAAAGAAATGGAGTTTGTGGGATCGTTGTGAAGTGTCATGAGAATTGAATCTGCAAGAGTTCTAAAGCTGCTTTGAACAAGAGGAAAAACCTAAAATAGCCACGCTGTCTGCTGGTGTTCCTGCGTTATTTTAATTATTCATGCCCAAAGCATGAACTAATTAACGAAATTATTGGCAAAAAAAATAACAAATATCGATAACTTATTATTAAACACTTTTAAAAATAACAGTATTGAAAATATTGCAAATAAATTTGCTATTAACTTTAATGATAATGTCAAAAAAATCCTACACTCATGTAACATCAAAACTTTATTAAACCATCCACCAAGAATCCAACACTCCATGTTTCTATATCCCACAAGCGAAGAAGAGGTATATGGTGTGTTAAAAAATTTAAAAATAAATAAAGGCGCAGGATGTGATGGAATAAGGCCAAAGGATTTAAAAATAAATTCTATACAACTGACACCAGTAATTACCACATTCATTAATTCAAGTATAAACGATGCTACTATACCTAACATATTCAAAACTTCGTTAATACGACCAATTTATAAAAGTGGTTCTAAAACCGATATTAATAATTATAGGCCCATTGCCATACTACCGGTGATTGAGAAAGTCCTAGAAGAAATATTAGTACGAAGGCTCAACGAATTCCTTAATAAATTCAAAATAATAAATCCCAATCAATATGGATTTCAGAAAGGAAAAAACATAAATAAGTTATTAGGAAACTTCTCAAACCATATAAATACATGTTTAGGTGAACAATTACACTGTCTCGTGGTCTTTATCGACTTCAGTAAAGCTTTTGACACAATATCTCACAGCAACTTATTAAGTATATTGGAAAGAAACGGCATTTGAGGAAAATGCTTAGAATGGTTTCAAAATTACTTGAATCTTAGAACCTACCAAGTAAAAATATGTGAAACATTAAGCGACAAAACTTATACAACAAATGGTGCTCCACAAGGCTCAAAACTGGGTCCGATATTATATCTAATATATGCAAACGAAATGTTATACAATCTACAAGACTGTTCAACATTCGCTTATGCTGATGATACCGCTATTGTAGTTTCACACAAAAACATTAACATAGCATGTGACATTATGCAAAAACGATTAAATGATGTTTCAAGATGGTGTCATGACAATGGCTTAGTGATTAACGCTTCCAAAACAAAAATTATGCATATTAGGCCACCTCATCTCGCCAAAACGGAAAGGAATATAATATTCCATGGTTTTAAATGTCTACACAATATGAACAACACCGGTTATAAGGATACCTGTAATAGCACAATAGAGTTCGTCAAAACGTACAAATATCTGGGTGTATACGTGGACGAAAATTTTAAATGGTTAACCCACATTCAGCAACTTTCCAAAAAACTTCGTAAAGCCGCATATAGTCTCTACCATCTAGGCAATTGCTCAACTTATGATGTACTCAAGCAGGCATATTTTGCGTTATGTGAGTCGTATATTAGACATGGGATCACAGCATGGGGGAGTGCAACATATTGCAGATCTATACAGCAAATCCAAAACCAAATCTTAAACATATTGTTAAAAAATAAGCAACATCACCAACAACTTCAAACAGCACAGGTATATGATACTATAAACAACATATATAACAACTTATCAAATACCAACAATTCTAACAACACAAACATCAATAACACACCTAATGTATTTACCAGCACAGTCAACACAACCGAAGTAAGTACAGATAACAACAACTCGCGTATCATTGAAACAAATAATAGAAGTAATAACACCAGCAACACATACAATGTCATTAACAACATCACAATCACCAATAACACCATCATCAATATAAACAACACAAATAACTACACTACAAACAGCATGCAAACAACAAACAACAACATCAATACCAATGACGTCAACATAAACGCCAATATCTCAACAAACACACAAAACTCCAACAACATTGCCAGAAATCTGGAAGTATTAAACGTAAAAAGTCTCTACCACAATTCTCTAATAAATGAATTTTTTAAAGATCCTAGGTTTTTAAAACCGATAGATCATACATACAATACAAGGCTTCGAACAGAAGGAAGATACAAAGTCAAACAGCATAAGAACAACTACGGAAAAAACTCATTGAATACAGCACTTCCAAATATCTTCAATAAACTTCCTCTATATATACTACAGATTTCAAGCCCGTATCGAAGAAAATCATA
Source organism: Pollenia angustigena (assembly GCA_930367215.1). Lineage (NCBI taxonomy): Eukaryota > Metazoa > Arthropoda > Insecta > Diptera > Polleniidae > Pollenia > Pollenia angustigena. The sequence goes on from OV884056.1 coordinate 18,624,265, forward strand.
TTTAAAAAAACATTTCATTAATTCGCAATGAAATATAATCTATAATAATAAATATTTTAATATCATTTAATACCATAATTAATAATACAAACTGAAGTTAAAATTATAATTTTATTTTGATATCCTGCAGATAAGCAAACTGGCTTCGTGGGATTAGATATAAGATCCTTAATGTATATCAAGAAAATATAAATAAAGATGAAAAAAAAAAAAAAAAAAAGCCAAATGCGCAGAACTAACCAGATCTGAATTTGTACGCCATGTGTCCAAGGGAGACATTGAGCCACATGAGCGTTCTTTGGCCATTGGAATCTACTGTAACGATGAGATCCAGTAAAAAATTAGGTTTTTTGAAGGACTTACGATAAAAAGCACATAATCGAGTGCTTCAATAAGAGAGCTCGTATACAGCAGTAAGTGATAAAGCGAAAAAATAAAAAGACATCTAAACAAGTAGGAGCAAAATATTAAGGAAAATGTTAATATAGTTAGCCATTAAAAAAGCACCTTCGGAGTGCTTTGTTTGCATGTTAAGAGAAGCGCTTATTGTCAAAAATCAGGCATCCCATCAGCAGGTTTAAAGCGATTTGAAGTATGAATTCATACATACAACCTGCTCCTTTGGCGCACATTTTTTACTGGGGAATGGCGAGGATGATGAAGTAGCATATGTGGGGCTTACTACAAATAAAAACCGCAATACCAGCTACATGACAACAAACAAAAATTAACAACAACATTTCGCCTCAGTACTTTTATTTAAAAACAGATTTATTTTTGGAACTTTAGCAGAAATTCTTTTTGTAAAGAAATGAACAAGAGACATCATGCAAAACAATATAAAAAAGAGCTTTCAAACGATATATTTAGTTCTATGAAAAAATAAAGCTTTTTTAAAGTTCTGGGATTTAAAAAGTTTAAGCTGTCCCGATAGGTCATCACAATTCAAGCTTATTTATATTATCGATTTTAGATTTTAAAGATTTTTATCAACATTTCAATGTTATCACACATTAAGTTTATTTTTTGTGTAAAAGTGCTTTATTAAGGAAATTTCGGAGTTTTGGAGGTACATAAAGTAAGATTTTCATAAGAATTTTAAACTTTTGGTTGGCATTATAATTATCACAAATTGAGGTTATTTTAACTTAAATGTGCTTTATTAAGAAAATGTTAACTACTTTGTATTGTTATGGATTTTATCAAAAATGTGTATATTTTGATGATAATAACAAATAAAGCATATTTTTGTATTTGTAATTGTATTTATTAATTAGATTTTCTAATACAACAAGACACAATATCTTATAAATTATAGTATTAGAATCAGACATGTTAGGTTAAACAAATTTAGTTGAATATTTAAAAATAATACTAAATTTTAGCTACAGAATTAAAAGATAATAAATAATCAAATAAAATAATTTTGCGTTCGAATTTAAACAAACAAGTATTACGAAAAATATTCTAATAGAAATTTTCTAAACCTTATTGCGTTGCTAGTGGTTTGCAAATTATTTGGAAGTTGATTCCAGAGACGTATGGTTAATATAAAGAATTGACATGCAGAAGCATGGTCCCGGTGACGAAATTGAAGTATACCTTTTCCTCTGCACGATCTTGTAAACCGTAAACATTTGTAAAGGTAATCTGGCTCCTTTGTCATAATAATTTTGTAAAGAAAAACATGGTTTTTAAATTGTAAATAGTTTGGAAAAGATATACTGAAAATACGACAGGAATATTGCGATACATTATCGAACCTTTTTAACGAGAATATATAGCGGATGATGTTGTTGTACGTAACGGTAAGTTTTCTCATGTCCTTTGTGTTACAACCAGTAAAAATTTCAGGCGAATATAAAAGTGTAGGCAAGAGATAAGTTTTTGCTAGTAATATCCTTATTTTCATAGGTGTACAGTGCTGAGTGGCATATAAATTACGCACCGTACCGTATATTCTACCACACGCTTGAGAAATGTGATTTGACCAAGTTAAATGTTTATTAAATGTTACTCCCAAGTTTCTTACTGAATCCACAATATCAATTTTTAAACCCCCAAGCAATATGTCTTTATTAAAATCTATTCTAACTGCTTTTTTACATACTATTAGACACTTTGATTTGCTTGGATTAAGACGTAAACCATTAGCTAAAGCCCATCTATATATTTTGTCAAGATCATTTTGGAATATTCGATTTGTTTTGGAAGATCGTTAGCATATAACGAGTATAGAAGGGGTCCAAGAATAGAGCCTTGATGGATACCTCTTGTTACCTGTAAAGCTCGTGATAAGGAACCATTGTTTGCAACTGATTGAGATCTATTTGAGAGATACGACGATATTAATTCTACTGCTAGTGTTGAAAAATTAAATAATTTCAACAATTTCATGCATAACATTGAGTGGTGTACAGTATCAAAGACCTTTGAATGGTCTAATAATACAAGGAACGTTAATTTATTATCATCTAAGCTATTTCGAATTTCCTCTATAACATCAGTTAGTACTGTAATACAGCTACGTTGTGGTCTAAATCCAAATTGGCGATCAGTTAATAAATTGTTAGCATTGAAATGCTCATAAATTTGTTTATGCAATAAATTTTCAAAAACTTTAGAAAGATATGGCAGAATTGCAATTGGACGATACTCAGATCCGGTTTTAGGTATTTGAATAATTTTGGCATGTTTCCACTCCATTGGGAATCTATTGGTGGTTATTATGGTATTAAAAAGGTGGGTGATATGTCGAATAATCCATGGCAGAATAATTTTACCAAACCTAGGATCAATATTATCTAATCCTTTTGCATTGGATTTAATTGCATTGAAAGCGTTAGCAACATCAGATGCATTTATGTATTGAAATTTTAGCTGGTTGCATATTAAGGCTAAAAAGAGTTGTGTTTAGGATTTTCATCCAAAATTTCAAGTTTTACTTAGGCAACATAACAGGTTTTGAATTCTATATATTTCCAAAGGTGATAAAGAAAGGAGATGAGATGATCACAAAATAAATTTAAAACAAAATTTTTTTTTAGGAATTTTTTTATGATGTCATTTGCTTAAAATTCAATAAATGGATAAATGTTGAAAATGATAAGATTTTGTTTGCCGTGCTTAATTCCCAATTTTTATTCTTGATAAAAACACTAAAATTTATTGAAATTAAGCTTTTTTCGCCTTAAAGTGGTGGTTAGGGCATCTCCGGTGAAAAGTTTGTTTCCAATTCTAAATTGTTAATAATTAAATCAAATGATCGTTTAATTTTGAAAACTAAAAGTGCCTAATTTAATAAATATTTATTGATCATTATTTAAAATTCGATGTCTTTAAGGGCCTAAATCTTTAACAAGTGTTAATTGCATTTGGACGTTTAAGTATTTCTTTTTGCTTTTTAGGAAATATAAACAAGTTTAGATTTGTATAAAAATTAACCAACTTTGCCGGCTTTTATATTCATGTACAAACAATGTTTTTGTTAAACTATTTATTTAAAAGGATTTTTTTTCTTTCTAAAACTTCTTTTGATCTCTGACATGATGACCTTTAAAGTAAATTTATGTTTAACTTAAATTACAATTTATACACAAAAACGCGTGCCATATGTCTGGGCTGCGCTACAAAAATGTATCATTTTCAAAAAAAAAAAATCCAAAATAACAACAAGCCTTACAAAAAGCATTTTTTTTTTTTTTTGAAATTTTCGGCTGTAATTAAATCTCTTGCTTTTGTTTGATTTATAAACCTAAAATTCTTTAACTTAAAAATGCAAGTAAGTGAAACTTTTAATATAAAACACAAACACATACACATACAGCTAAGAAAATAAGAAACAAAGTCCGAATTGTAAATAATACCACCAGCTAAATGCAGTTCAGAAAAACACAAAGACAACCTGCTGCCCTGATTTTTATTGGCTTCATGGCGGTAGGCCGTCTTTACCCAAAAATTAATACTGAAAACCAGACAGAAGGCGAAAAAAACTCTCAACAAAAAAAGTTTAAAAGGAGAGTTCGTAAAAAACACTGGCTTAAAGCCAGTTTTTTCTGATTTGTTTTGTTTACTCGAAAACCTAAATCACTTAAGTCACCACCACCAGCACCAACGGCCAACCACCATGATCCTGTTTTAAGTTGATACTGGTCAAAGAAAAAGAAATAAATAAAAGTTCTTTTTATTCATGTTGAGCGTATAAAACTGATACAACCATCATTTTTATGCGAATGCAATAAAAATTGTGTTCTTTATCCTTCACCCCCGGCCGACTCCTTTTAAACACTCGTCTTATTAAATTCTTTATTCCTTTTTTGTATTTTTTTTTTGTAAAAAACATGTTGTCATGATTTTTACAAGCGTAGTTTTGAATACCTTAAGTTATTTTTGTGTTTTAGTTGACTTTGTTACAAGTATTGGTTTTTTGTTCAAGTGTTGAAAGAGCTTTTAAAGAATTATTATTTTTTTTTTTTTTGACAAAAATATACTTTTTCCTATCGTTGGTTACCGAAAAAAAAACAGTTTAAAGTGGTTGGCCCCTTTTATTTTATATTTAAAATATTATAAAAAGCTCTCTCTAAAAGCTTTTTTTTACAAAAAGTACCCACATAAAAAAGTTTGTACGATTTAATTAAAATTTATGTTATTTATAAATAATGGTTTTAGAATTAAATCTTTTTTATTTTTAAGAAAAAGCGTTTTATATGAAAATAAGCTTTCTATATAAAACTGCTTTTAATATTAAAAAGAGCTTTTTATGAAAAAAAAAAAAGCTTTCAGCTTAAATAAAAGTGTAAGATATAAAAAAGAAGCTTACAATATAAAAGGTAGCTATCTATCTGAAAAAAGATTTCTATATATAGAAACAACTTTTTACCATAAAAAGAGGCTTTTCATATAAAAAGAAGCTTTTAATAAAAAAAGAAGCTCTTAATATAAAAAAGATTTTTAAATTAAAAAGAGCTTTTTATGTAAAAAAGCTTTTTATATATGTATAAAATAACTTTTTATTTAAAAAAGCGTTTTATATTAAAAAGAGCTTTTTATGTAAAATTTTTTATATAATAAAGAGCTTTTTATGTAAAAAAGCTTTTTAAATTACAAAGAGGTTTTTATGTAAAAAAGAGTTTTAAATTACAAAGAGGATTTTATCTAAAAGCTTTATAATTGTGCGATGTTAAAATTTTGTTTTGTATCTTTGTTTCTGATTTTAACATTGTGCAAAGATATTACAAGAACAAGTTGCCTGTGGTTTTTGCAGAAGTTGTCTTTGTTGTTGTAACGAGGTAAGCTATAATGAATTCGCTTTGGTGGGGCGCAAACTTGTATCAAGTCTTTTGTGTTTTTGCTTGCTTAGATTGTTGATAGACATGTCGTGCTAAAAATTTTAATTGGGACGCAAATCAGCTGTTTGTTGTTAAAAATGTAAGCGAGCGATAGCAACTGACATCGAGGACCTGGCTGGTTATGTGTTGTTACAAATTTAATTTATTTACGCTTAAAAATGCTAAGAAATTTCTACATAAAGCTTGCCAAAAAGCTTTGAAAGAAAATTTTTGGAAAAAAGCTTAACGTTTCGACAATAAAACTTTTAATAACATAGAAAAAAGCTTTTAGAAAAATACGGTTCAGGAGAATCTTTTTCCTCTTTAACTCAATAAAGCTTTTTAATAGAAACAATTTTTTATAGAAATGATTAAAAATTATGGAAAAATCTTTTTTAAATAAAAGATTGATGTTTTAAAAAGGTTTAATTATGCACTTTTATAAAAACTCTTCGATTCAAAATCATCCTCAAAAAGGTATTTAACATAAAGCTTTCGCTCTGATCAAAAGTTTGAATTATTCCATACCTTTCAACTCCTGCCCATTTAACTCTTCTTTTCATATACATAGAGTCTGTTGTTAGTTTCATTTTGCTGGCTTTTACTTGTTCTTCTTTCGTTTTATTTCGTTTACCAGATTCGGCAGTGTGATTTTCGAAAAAAAAAAGCTTTTATATTATTGTAAATTTATCCTGACAGCTGTTTGCGCTTGAGCGCCTCCTGTGATTTTTTCTTAATTTGTTTAGTGTTGTAAATTTTTTTCTTTTTTTTTGCTTTGATTTTTCGTTATTTTATTATAGGGGCTCTAAGTTTTGTAAACAATTTTATAGAGGCTATTTTCTGTTGGCGGATTTTAGTTAAGGGACTTAAAAGTATAACAGGTTAAAAATTTTGGTAGTAAATTAAATATAATATTTGAATTTTATTATAACCTGTCCAATGATTAGATTTTCCCTAAAAATGGCATAAAAATGGTATCCTTAAGCCCAGTGAAAGAGACTATGGTTGAATGGCTCAAGATCACACATAAGAACTTTCATTTATAACTGTAGGGTACCGATTAAGATAATTAGTAACTGAAGATTCAAGTTATTTTTCCTTATTAATATAATGAGTTACTTTTAATTAAAAAATCGGTAATAAAAACAAAGCGATTTTTAACGTTGTACGGGTTGGGTATGAGTAAGAAAAATATAAAAGTGACAATTATTAATGAAAAATTATAAAAAACGAGAATTTCATTAAAAACAATTAAGAGAGCTTTTCATATTGGGCAATGCCGAATATCCTTTACCATGGTGGTATAATAACAGAAAGTTGTATTCTTTAGATATAAATCAATCTACATTGTACAACGCCCCCTTTTCCAGTCACGCCTACATTTTTTTGGATGTTGTCTATTGACAACCAAGATACTTGTATCTTATTTGAAAACTTTTGCTCTTTCCGTTCTCCAGATTTATAGAAATCTCTAATGTCTTTGTACAGAAGGTGCTGCGCCCACTTCTCTCATTCCGCCCATTTTTTAAAGAGAGGTTTTGTATTGATAACCGTGCTATGTGTAAACAATTTGGAAAACAGTCGTGATTTTGTGCTCATTTCAAGACATGTGTGGACCGATCAGGCTGAATAGCAAACAAGTCCTAGCCATATGTGACATATGTAACTATATAAACACCTAGTTCCCATCATATCTGAGGTCTTAGTTAGGCAAACCCATTTCAACAGACACACGACGGACTATTTGTAAAATATTAAAGATCTAAGACTTCCATTGATTTCTATTTGAGCTGAGATGAGCTACATGGTGAGTCAAAAGTCACCATGGGTCACCAAAGTAAAAATACTATGGTATAGGGTTTCATATGGTCGGTCTTGACTGACCATTTAATTATTTGTTAGTAATAAGGCGTGGTAAGCGTGATTAATTTAAATATATAAACAATATTAGATTTTATTATAGTTTAACTCAAAATTTAATATTTTTATTAAGATTTATTTACGGAAGTATCGAGAGCTTCCAATTTTCTTTGAACCGAATTCAGTTATTTTATGATCTTTAAATAATCCTTGTTTAGTACAAATTGGTTAAATGCCTTTTCAACATCTGTCATAAGATTAGTCAAATATTTGCACAATTTTCTTGTAATATTGACTATAAAATTTTATAAAATTTCTTAAGAATTTTGTAAGTAAATAAAATGATTTGGCAAAAATTTCGATTAAATACAATTGAAAAAACTAAACAAACAGTAAATGTAACAAACTTCTGTGCAAACATCAAATCAATGATTCGAATAAACAAAACAGTCATAAATTTTGTGCAATTTTTTCTAAAATCTAATAAAATACAAAGATTTTTCAAACAAACGAATGCAAAAAGAATTTCCTGTCATTCACAGTGGGAGTTTAACATGTCTCTAAGAAATGTTTAAACAATAATTGAACAAGCCACAGTAGCACTAACAAAGCGAAAAATGTCAATAAAGTACTGAAATAAAGGAAATCTTTTGTTTCAAAAAAAATCTATTTACAATTTTGTCTATTAACTAACAAGAAAAAATTCCTTTTTTTTAAGTAAAAGAAAATTTTAACATTGTTTTAATTTTCTTAATAAAAACTACTTTAAGGAATTTGTTCGGCTTGTAAAATATTTGATTGATTACTGTGTGAAATTTGACACTTCTTCTTGGAGACTGTCAAAAATCGTTTGGAAATGTTTTGTTACGACTGCGCGTGTAAAATCGTTTTTACAGAAGTTCTTTGAAGAAATGAAGGATTCTTGGAGTTGAGAGAAACAGACGCATAGACAAGATTTCAGAAAGCATTTGTAAAATTATATAGAAAATATAATCTTAAATCTTATTAACTATTTGTTTAACTATGACATTTATTAGTTGTCTTGTTATCTTCAATTTTTTCATTCAAAGGATGCATAACGAATTTTAAGTCTCCTAATGAAAATTGTATTAGTTCTAGTGGATTATTTAACATTTTTTTTTGATATTTTCTTGGTTTCAAAAAAAAAAAAAAAAAAAAAATAAAAAAAGTAATTTTGACAGCTCATACAATATGTACAACAAATTGTTTGATTTTGTTAGGAATTGGTCCGAAAATCGGACCTATGGGACTCATTATAATAAAATTTAATTGTTTCTAGATCTAGCAAACTGAATAAATTTTTTGGCAATGCCAGAATAACGTATTTGTCCCAAATATATCTCAAGATATAGCAGTCGAGTTACCGCCTGTTAATGATAGAGCAACTATTCCCCTAAAGTTCGAGATTAGAGAAATCGAAAAAGCTCTTTGTGACTTAAACACCAAGATGTCACCCGGTATTGAAAAGATTAGTAACAAAATGCTTTTGGAGCAACTTTGCATAGCCAAAAAAATTAATTTTTTTTATTTTTAAAGCAATTTTACGCTTTGAATACTTATTATTATTATTTATAGCTCGAAAGCCGTTATAAGGGGGTTTTGGGGGTCGCTGATTATGAATCTGGTATTGGATTTTGAAACTTCAAAATGGCGGATCCAATATGGTTGAATATTTATTGTAATCTTATAAGATTTATTTGAAACAAGTGGATTTTGATACGCCTGAATGCTTTTTTGGCTGGAAACTCGTTACCTGTGTGTTTTTGGGGTCGAAGATTACGAATCTGGTATAAGATTAGGAAAATTCGAAATGGCGGATTCAATATGGTTGAATATTTATTGTAAATTTAAAAAGTGTTTTTATACACCTGTGCCCATGTTCTGTAACTCTCGCGTCGAGAAAGTTTTCGATTGAAATGTGTGAAATGAAACAAAAATGCCATAAATTGAAACAAACAGCTGTTTTTCTCACTTAACTGTGTCTGTAACTTTTTTTTGGCGAGTACAAGCTGTCACGTAAGGAAATTACTAGCCAATTTACAGAAAAAGTGTGTCTGTAACATTTTGGTGAGAAAGGTTCCCGCTTTGAACTGTCAAATAAACTCACAAATAAAAATGGGGCGAGAAAAAATTTTAACAGTAAAAAACAATTAAAAATGCAAAGAATAATAATAATAATATTTTATTCTTGGCACATTTTTCATTGTTTTATTATTTTGCTTTTAATATTTTTTATAAAATATACGAATTTTTTCAAAACTCGTTTGCAAACAACAAACATTAAAGTCGCACTTTACACAATTTGGTATAGCCGACGGTTGTGTTACTGGCGTTCTGAACGTCTGCAATGTCACATCGGCTTCGAGTGCAATATTATGACATTTATAACGTAACGACGTTATCTCTTTTGATAGTTTTCGACATGAGTTACAGACACACATTTTTCTCACTTTTCGAGAAACGATGGAATATTTTGTTTCACATCTTTTCGATGCAAGAAGTTCTCACTAAAGTTACAGAACATGGGTACTGAACACTTTTATGGCTTGAAACATATCAACCGGGGGTTTTTGAGGTTGAAGATTACGAATCTGGGGGGCTACCGCGTATTTCGATTCCAAAAGCAAAATTTTTCGAAAGCAATTTCCGATTCGAAAGTTAAACCGTACTGCGTAACTCGTTCGAAACGATGACAGAGTTGTATTTATAAACAAATGGAAATTTGATTAAAAGTTGGTAGCACTGCTATTAAAATACCAAAATGGACGAAAATATCCCACAACAAAACAAATAATAAATACTATTTAATGTGTGAAAATATTATAATAGTGTTTTTTAATAAAAATTTATTGTATTTCCCTGTGGTTTGGAAAAACCAACCATTTATTTATACAGCTTTTTGTTTGTAAATGTATATTTTTTTTAAATTTTTTTAAAATTTCAAGACCACAAATATTAAAACATTTTCAATTTTACATTTATTTTGTATCAATTATAATATTATTAGGTTTAATTTGTTCGTTTAACACTTTTAATTATCTTGAGCTTTGTCATTTGCACTTTTTTACTAACAAAATAGCTTTCGAACAATTTCCTAACGCTTTTTACATAACTTACGCTCGTTTTCGTAACACGGAGTTGGAGTTTCGAAAGGGATTTTTGTTGTTCGTCGTTACGAAAGGGACTTTTTGTTTTCGAAAAGGTATTAACAACATCCGTTCATTCAAAACAAATAGTACGAAAATCGTAATACACAGTACAAATAGTTCGAACACGTAAATTATTTCTTTCGAATCGAAATACGCTGTATTAGATTTTGAAAATTAAAAATGGCGGATCCAATATGACGGAACATTTTTTATAATATTATTGGATTTGCTTGCTGTTCGTCACTCAAGGGCTCTCTGGGTCACTGAATACGAATATGGTATTAGATTTTGAAAATTCAAAATGGCGTATCCAATATGGCGGACTATTTTTTTAACAATGGAATCGCATGAAACTCGTCAATTAAGGATTTTCGGGGTAGCTAATTACGAATATGGTATTAAATTTTGAAAATTCAAAATGAAGGATCCAATATTTTTTTGTAATAATATTGAATTTGTTTGAAACTCGTCACTCAGGGTTTTTCGGGGTAGCTGGTTATGAATCTAAAGTCAGACTTTCCAAATTCAAAATGTCGGAGTTAAACCCATTAAGGCCCTGCGTTGCGTTTTCGCAACATTCACTTAAACCTCCCCTCAGGCATTTTGTTGTTACGTGATATTGTTATAAAGCACAGAGAAATAAAATTAAACTTAATATCTAATCGACCTGTTTTTGGATTTGTATCATACATAAGTTTTTTTTATAAAAATTTTTAATTTAAATTTTTAATTTTTCCTGATTTTTGGGTACTTTTGGAAAAAGTTTAAAAAAATAAAGTAATATATAATATACCTATCTGAAACTTCTGAAGGAGATAGCTAACATACGAACATTATTATTTCTACTCAAAAATCCAATCATCATAGACATTTGAGACTTTTTTTATGATTGGATACATCCGTGATGCGAAAACGCAACACTAGGCCTAAACCATATACAAATTACATAAAATTATCAAATAAAATATATTATACAATCACTTGCTATTTAAATAAAACATGTATACATGTAAATTATAAGTTGTTGTTATTACGCAGTAGGTAAATTCTCTATGTCAAGTGTGCTATTTTCCTAAAGGGAAGCGAACTTCCACCAAAGTAGTCCCGTGATAGGTCTTTGGGGGAAGAGACCGGTTCCAGTTCTAACAGTTTATATGAATAAGATCTATCACTTTTACATGGGTTTGTCATTGGTTAATTGACACCATTTGACCAGTCACACATCTATTCTCAATGAACGTGTTAAGTGTTAGTTAGAACAATGTAAGATTATTTCGATACAATGTAGTATGTACCGTAATTCATTACTTTTTTACCTTCTTGTTCTTTATGCACCAGTTAGATGATTAGTTCTCCTTCCACTGGTCATGAGTTCTACCTTTTTGAACTTGTTCTATTTTCACAAATCCAGGAACCATTGACACAAATTTCCAGCAGGGTTACTTCAATATTTGATACCATCCACTGACAGCTAGGATATTTCAGGAGTGGGCATTATATTGAACCTGTGGTAAATTATGAACCGATCTTTACGAAAGTTGACAGTGTGATTTCTAGTTATTTAAAACTGTGACAGAACAAAATTTATAACAATAGAATTATTTTATATGGTTTAAGGCGTACCAAAGTGTTTTTCGAGAGTGGGTTTTATATGGGTCCTATGGTATATTATGGACCGATAAATTTACAAATGTGAAAAAAGTGACGTAGCAGTGCACCCAAAGTGCCTTGGAGCATATCATAATTGAATTAAAAATAAAATGTAAATGAATATCTTTTATAATTTTTTTTCCTAAAGACGTGAATAAAATATTTTAATTTAAAATTTTTACAAATGCGCTTAATTTGTACATCCTTAAGGCCCAACGTTGCGTTTTCGCAACGGGAGTTATCTGGGCTCCCACGTATCCGATTTGCCCAAAATTTGTTTTCTTTCATATTTAGGTATAAACAATTAAATTAAAAGTTTCATCATTATAGCTCAATGGGATCATGGTTCGGGCCTTAATGGGTTAAGGCTCTGGTTAACGCTGTGTAACCTTTAAGTAACTAGTTTCAAGCAAATCCCTTAATGTAACAGGAAATAGTTAGCCATATTGGATTCGCCATTATGAATTTTCAAAATCTAAAAACAAATTCGTAATCTACAATCATAAAAGCGATCAGTGGGGTAATTCTGTAACTTTTTAACGACAACAATTTGTCGTTAAGTAGAAAGTTTTTACTTAAAAATACTTAAAATTTACTACTAAACGACAAATTTTTGTCGTTAAAAAGTTACAGAATTACCCCACTGATGTATCAAAATCGACTTGTTAACTTTACAAAAACAAAGTCCGCTATATTGGATTTTGAATTTTCAAAATCTAATACCAGATTCCCAATCGTCAGTCCCGAAAACCCCCGAAAGGCGAGTTTCAAGTAAATTAGATCAATAACAAAAAATTTTGTTATATCGGGTTCTTTTTCTTTTCTTATCAAAGGTGTATTTTAAAGCTGAAACTGACACATATTAACATTTAAAATAAATTTATAGTGACTGAATTACTGAAATAAAAGGTTGTTATCTTGAACGTTCTATAAACGTTTGTTTCCTAAGATAAAAAAAAAGATTTTTCGAAAGGAAATTGGTACTTGGTGGTAACTAAAAGTGGTCTCAATCTTTACACTTTTTGTTTTGCACAAAAATTCTAATGGGTCGTAGTTCTTATTGTATTGTATAGTAGTAAAGCACTAATAAGGACGTTTTTAAATGCTGCTTTCTATTATTTTATGATACAAGTACCGATACAAGTAAGTATCGATACTTTTTTCGATACTAAGTAGGTATCGATACTTTACGAGCGATACCACATCGAGTAAAAGTATCGATACCTTAGAGGTATCGTTTCATCCCTACTTCTGACATGCAAACAAACAGCTACACATTAACTGCATCGTTGGCGGATGATAAAGCTTTTTTAAGCGTACACGAAAATCGTCATGCAGCATCTCGTTACTTATCGGATTATATAACTCAATGACCAAAAATGTATACAAATAACATTCACCTTGTCCCGGGAATCATGCCCCCTATTTAAATTAATAATCCAAGAATATGGAGGCAAAATTAACTCAAATAAAACTAAAGCAATTCCTTTCTCATTCCGACTACCGGATGAAGCAAGTGTATTTAGTCTGACTGGCGATAAGAGAGGCATGTCTAGCACTGCATAAAAGAACAGGATTGGCATTTTTGTTGATAGCCAGGCGGCTCTGATGTCACTTAGATCGCAAAAAACATAAACATTAACCATGGTAAGAAAGAACCGTCCAGACTGGGAAGTCTACCTAGCATTATCTTGATTTGAGTCCCTGCGCATAGGGCAACTAACAGGCAGACGGGCTGGCCAAGACTGGACCTGTTTTTGATATTTCGCATGTTGTGTTTGTCGCAATACACCTGGGAACTATTAAGGTGGAAGTACATAACACGCGTTAGTTAGTCGACGAGTATCGTGCGTTTAAAAACTTTAGCGCGTTAAAAATTGCAAGTTACACAACACGCGCTACAAAAGCCATTCATGTCAGCTGTTTTTTATTTGTTTACTTATTTGTGCATTAAAAACGGGTTCGAAAGTTTATCAAGATTTTGTAATTTTGTTATTTTATTGAATTTATTCTTTTTATATAAATATTAAGGGTCTTCATGATATTGCTTAAAATTACCATTTGGGCAAATGGGTAAACTTGCGAGACTCGTTTCATGAAGATCCTTTTTAATTTTTGTGTATTTTTAAACAATTAATGTCATTTCAATCAGAAACGTCAATAAAAAATATATTAAAAAAAAATAATTAAAAATATAATAAAAAACTTGAAATTTGTAAATTATAAATGAAATTTGTTTTTAAACATGCATAAAGAAAGCATGCTTATATTATTACAAGAATTTATTGTTTGTGATTTATTTACACTTGAAGTTTTCATTAAAAACGGCGGTAAGCATTAAAAAAATTTGTCTGTATAAAAGCACAATTGAACAGCGCAAGTTTACTAGTCAAAATTGTTGGGCAAATTTAAGCAGTTTGTGTAAATGAATTCTCATACAATTTTTGACAGTTCATTTACGAGGGTGTAAGAATGCAAAGCTTGCACAGTTTACGAGACTTATAAACGATATCATGAGGACCCTTATTGTATGTTTTTTAAGCTCTTCAATAAGTTTCTCTTTCATGATTCACAAATTTGTTAAATTATTCCTTTTATTGTCAGCTGATTACTTGTCAAAAATACACAACGCGTTAAAAAGTTCAAAGTTGACCAACTTTCTGGCGCAAACGCGTCAACATATTTTGCATGTAGCTTTTTCTATGAAAATACACTAGTTTAACTTTTTTTGACAGAAGACGACAAAGCGCGCGCGCTAAAACGCGTGTTATGTACTTCTACCTTTAGATGCGAAATCTTTAGACACAATCTGGATATGGCTAGTGATAGTTGGAAGAACCTAGATGGCTGCAGAGCTACCAAGGTAACCGTGGCCCACAAATAACATAAATCGCTCTGAGCAACTTCTGAACTTAAGTAGCAGGGAAAATTTCGAGACTGGTATACGAACTAACTGGTCACTAGACGATCGGTAAGCGTGCTATGAGACTCGGTCTCCCTTTTAAATGAATGCTGCCGCAGCTGCAGAGAACATTGAACTGAGGAGACGGTATTTCATCTCCTATGTGATTGCTCAGTGTTTACTTCAGCACGACATTGATTATTTGGAAATTACCGTCTGCAAGGACTCTGAGATATCGCTAGTGAAACTCGGAAATTTAGTGAAATACCTCAACGCAAACGGCTGGCTCTAGCCACCTTAGTATTGCCCTGGTATCACCCTTGATCCGGCGTTCCAACTTTTGACTGGTTGTGTGTTGCCAAACGGAGTCACTGTCGACGTTACTTGCAACGCGACTAGTTTCGGGTTCTACCACGTCAAACAACCAACCAAAAGCAATTCACATTAATTGACTTGTTGTAAGTAATTCTGTCCTTAGTCTCGATTGCAAACTTTAACTTTTCAACTCTTTCTTAAAACCAATCTCGTGCTACGGAATTCACTTCAGTTACGGTATTCTTCGGATAATCACAGTTGCTCCTTGGATGTTAACTAAAATATCCACAAGGGTCTCAATGCACGTAGAGAAAAAACATGTTTAAATATGGTCAACTCCAACCAAACTATTTTTAAAGAAAATTTTAAACATATTATGGTTAATATAACCATATATTTGTCAGCAATAAACATATTATGGTTAAATTCGTCCTCCATCAAGAAGCCACAACCACATTATGGTTGCCTGTCAACATGCTATGGTTAAATATGACAATAATTTTTTTAAAAATTAGCAATAGTATTTTCCTGTTTTCCAAGAGCAACATGTTATGGTTGAAACCCAAAACATTCTATTATAAGTGTTAAACATATTTAAGTTAGTATTAACCATAACATGTTCGGTTGTGGCTTCTTGATGGTGGCCTAATTTAACCATAATATGGTTACCGCTGACCATAATATATATATATATATTGATTCCTATGGTTCCAAGTTGGAACAAAGGGCCGTAACGAAATTCTTCCATTGGGATCTGTCCTGTGCGATTTGTCTGATCTCAGACCAAGTTCTTCTTGTTTCGCTAATTTCGGATTCTAGTTGCGCTGACCATAATATGGTTGTATTAAACATAATATGTTTAACCTTTCCTTTAAAAAAAATAGTTTGGTTGGAGGTGACCATATTAAAACATGTTTTTTCTCTGGGTGTGTGTTATTCTAAAAAACCATAATTATTAAATATGCAGTAACATCTATAAAAAAAAACCATAATTATTAAATATGCAGTAACATCTATAAAAAGACTTGAATTGCACCTAATCCCTTAGCTTGAAATATTTTGAATGATGTTGGCCACAATCGATTAAGGAGAGAAGATACTGTAGGGCTCATCCGAATAAAAAAGCGCTAAAAATCTACATATCGACCCTTTTGCGCGAAATGAACGTATATGCCAATTTTTTTGAAATTGAGTTTTTGGTGCAATCTTGTTCTACATTCCAAGAGACGTCACCTGACAAAATATTGTAGGCGAATTCCACTTCGTTGCTCCAAAAATTGTATGTATATTTCCATTTTGATATTGCAAGTGATAGCAGAGAAAAGTAGAAAAATGGCTCTCCTGTAAAATTTGGTTTTTGTAACATACGTTAATTTCGCGCAAAGGGGTCGATATGTGAACAGAAACCGTGATTTGCAACCGGCACTGGCAGGACATAAAATATTTCGTATCTGATGTTTTTTCTCAATATACATATATTTATTAAATCTTCATACATTAAACATGAGCTATCAATTATTATTGTTTGTTCATATCAATATTTGAAGATTCAATAAACAAACATTGAGAAAAAAAACTCAGATATGAAATATTTGACATTACGCGACCGTAGGACAACAAGGATCTTTTTAACATGTAGTTGAGGTGCAAATAGAACTTGTTGTCCTAAGATTGCGGTTTGTTTGAGTTTTCTTAGACTTTTATGATCAAGTTTGTGTTTTTTTTTATCTTTTTAGACATTTCAACTTTTCTAGTGATTAAAACTGGATGTATGTTTTGATTTTTTTTGCATGGGAAAACAGGCATGATTTTGGATTTTGTAGGCGAAGTTTATAAAACTCTTAATTTAGCCCGTGGACATTTCTTTATCTATGATTATCCCTTTAAAAATGCAATATTATTTCTATTCTCCAATCAAAAAAGCCATATTAAAAATTTATTTATTATAAATATTATAAATCATTAGGACCCTGTTTTCTGGCCGCTGGCGATTATAACGCTAAACATACCTTCTGGGGGTCACGACTTATAACACCAAAAGGTCGTGTTTTGTTTAACACAATCTCTAAAATGGGTTTAAATGTGGTCGCGAGCGGGCAACCAACATATTGGCCTACTGATCAGCAAAAAATTCCAGATGTTATCGACTTTGGCGTGGTTAAAAACATCCCCACAGAAACGATTCATGTTGAAGCTTCCTTAGAATTATCATCCGACCACACACCTACAATTGTTACTATATCGAACCCAAATAGAATTGTATTTCCGTCAGGTTACTTAGCGACGCCAGCCACACAAATAAATTGGTTAAAATATAAAAAATTTCTCAGTGCCCATTGTACAGAAAATATTCCGCTTAGTACACCGGAGAATGTGGATCTCTCTCTTGTTAACTTTGACAGTTATCTTAAACTAGCTGTTCAACACTCCAGCGTTACCCCCAAAAAAATTAAAAATAATAAAATATGTTCTTCAGATGTCGAGCGGCTCTTGACTGAAAAAAGGAGAGTTCGAAGAGAGTGGCAACTTTACAGATCCCCGCAACTTAAGATTTTATTAAAAGAATGCACAAAAAGGCTAAGAAAGTTGCTACAGAATCAGAAAACGGCTTCTCTAGAAAAATATCTTAAGGAACTTGATGCAACTCCACAATCTGACTACTCATTATGGCGTGCAGCTAGAAATCTAAAAAGGCCAGTTATATCTAAGCCACCATTAAGAAACTTGAATGGTAGCTGGGCAAGAAATGATAATGAAAAAGGAAACCTGTTTGTAAATCATTTGAAAAACGTATTTACACCAAATATATCTCACAATATTGCGGTCGAGTTACCACCTGTTGATGCTAGAGCAGCTATTCTCCTCAGATTCGAGATAAGAGAAATCGAAAAGGCTATTTGTGACTTAAACAGTAAGAAGGCACCTGGTATTGATAAAATTAGTAATAAAATGCTTTTGGAGCTACCTCGCATAGCAAAGAAAATTATTCTTTTTATTTTTAATGCTATTTTACGCCTTGAATACTATCCTGAAAAATGGAAGGTTTCCTTAGTTACCATGATACCAAAGCCAGGTAAAGATCATACAAAAGTTGAGTCTTATAGACCTATTAGCTTATTATCAAATATGTCAAAGCTGTTTGAGAAATTATTAGTTTCAAAATTAACACCAATTTTAAGTGAAAATAGATGTATTCCAAACCATCAGTTCGGATTTAGAAGAAAACACAGCACAATCGAACAGACTCATCGAATAGTAAATGTCATAAGAAAAGCATTTGAAGAAAAGAAATATTGCTCAGCACTCTTCATCGATGTTTCGCAAGCTTTTGACAAAGTCTGGCATGAAGGCTTATTACACAAATTGAAGCAAAATTTACCAGCAAACACACACAAGCTGCTAGAAAGCTACTTAGTCGGTCGTCAATTTATTATTAAAGAAGGAAATTTCTTAAGTTCACCTCAGCCCATTGCCGCTGGAGTCCCACAAGGCAGCATCCTGGGCCCCCTATTATACTTAATTTATACTTCGGACTTGCCAACAAGCAACTACACACAAACTTCAACATTTGCAGACGATACAGCTTTTCTAAGCGTCCACGAAAATCGTTATGAAGCATCGCGTTACTTACAGCATCATATATTTCAACTAGAAATATGGTTAAGACAATGGAGGATAATGGTCAATGAGCAAAAATGTGTACATATAACATTCACTTTGCGCCGGGAATCATGCCCCCCTATTACAATCAATAATCAAATAATTCCTCAACATTCGCATGTTAAATATCTCGGTATACATCTGGATCGGCGATTAACGTGGAAATGCCATATAGAGGCAAAATTAACTCAAATGAAACTAAAAGCCATTCAAATTCATTGGCTTATTGGAAGAAATTCTGTTCTTAGTCTGGATTGCAAGCTTCTACTTTACAACTCTATCTTAAAGCCTATCTGGTGCTACGGTATTCAACTATGGGGCATTGCCTCGGCCTCTAATATCGACAAAATTCAAAGGCGCCAAAATAAACTTCTTCGAATAATCACAGCCGCTCCCTGGTATGTTAAAAACTCAAACATTCATAAGGATCTCAATGTGCCATTAGTGATATCTATGATTACAAAATATGCAATAAAATATTTAAAAAGGCTTGAACAACACCCAAATCCACTAGCTCGAAATATTTTAAATCATGGCGGCCACACTCGCTTAAGAAGAAGAGACACTGCAGCACTTACCCAATTAGATGAGCGATAAACACCTATAAAAGTGAACATAACCCGTGATGAAGAAAATTTTGTCTGGCACTGGCAGGAGATAAAATAACGTATTAGGTTAAGATTTGATTAATTATTGTTAGTTCATATTTAATATATGAAGATTCAATAAACAAATAATGACAAAAAAAAAAAAAAAAAAAAAAATTTATTCAAAATGAAAACGATTTTAAAATATTGTCTGTACTTAATTTTTCATGATTTTAAGTTAAAACAACTTTAAACAATGTTTTGAAGAAATTATAAGATTTATTTGTTTTAATATGACCATTTATTAAAATTTCCTTAAAATTATTTCTGTTAAAGAAATAATTTAGGTCATCTGTTACGCTTCAGATACAAATACGGCTTCCGTTTTAGTTGAGAATGTCGCTGTTTTCGTTTTTTGCTTCCTGCGTAGAAATTAAATAAAAAAATCTTGATTTCATTTGTTCTTAGAGTCGTTTGCTAATGCAGTAAATAACTTCCGTTTTCCGCATCCTTAAGAAGAAAAAAAAACTGCCATTTACTTCAAACTAGAAGACAATTGTACAGATAAAATAAACATTAACTGAGATAATAAATTTCTTATTGAGGCAGGATTTTTAAAAAGAAATTGAAAAAAAAAAATCGAAACATCTGTTAATACAGCAACAGGTACAATTTTGCCTACGGATTACAAAATAAAAATAAATAAATATTAAGAGATAATTGTTGTTGAAATTATAATCCTGAAAATTTTTCAATCAAACAGGCTGTTCGGTTATTAAACTTTTAATTCAAGATTTATTTACAACTTTAATTTTTAAATATTTTTCTTTCCATATCTAAATCTTTTATCTTGTATCTGTATCTTAACAGTAGCTCCAAATACATAGTTATAAAACTTCACACACAGTAACGAACGAAGACGGAAAAAAGTAGTCAAAATGTAAATAAAAAAAAAATTAAACGAAATAATGAAAGAAATTGTACAGCTACTTGATTGCATTTCACGCATACTAATGAGCTTTTATGACTTTTTTCTTGTTTTAAACAATTTGAGTTTATTTTAAAATTTATAGTTTGTTTTTGGGTAGTTCAGTTTGGTACTTATTTAGCATATTTGTACCCGTAGCAGTCGTTACCATGAAACATTACATGACAGACAGTAGTGGTAGTCTGGAATTCGGAAAGAAAAAAAAAAGTTTTCCAAAATTTATGAAAACAACAGAGTGTGAGAGTAAACTGAATTTTTTGTTTTAAATGTTTCTTACTTTCGTATGTTTTTTCTTCTTTTTTGGAATTTTTAAAAGGGACTCAACTTCGGAATATATTTAAAATAAAAAATTTATTATAAACATTTTTTTATCATTTTTCGAATTTATTCTATGAGTTAAATTTCAGTTATGTATTTTGTAAAGCTTTTTTGTAATAGTTCTATTCCTTTAATTTTTCAGAAACGACTTTATACACTACCAGACTATTAT
Source organism: Pollenia angustigena (assembly GCA_930367215.1). Taxonomy (NCBI): domain Eukaryota; kingdom Metazoa; phylum Arthropoda; class Insecta; order Diptera; family Polleniidae; genus Pollenia; species Pollenia angustigena. The sequence goes on from OV884056.1 coordinate 18,645,214, forward strand.
ATTGTATTTTCTTTTTACATTTTACCTTAGCCTTCCTTTGGAAAGCAATGAGGTATATTGAATGTTCAGATAAATTTACAATTATTAGACACCAGCAGAATGTAATGCATTTTCTGGCCCGCTACGGCCTTCGTCAGCATTCTTTGTGTCTCACTGGATAGTGTTACTTTATAAATTGAATGTATTTAACTCAACTATTTTAACAATTAGAAATTGGGAATTATTTCCTTGTGAAGGTTACTTTATATTATTATAAACATTTTTTTTTCATTTTTCGAATTTATTCTATGAGTTAAATTTCAGTTATGTATTTTGTAAAGCTTTTTTGTAATAGTTCTATTCCTTTAATTTTTCAGAAATGACTTTATACACTACCAGACTATTATATTGTATTTTCTTTTTACATTTTACCTTAGCCTTCCTTTGGAAAGCAATGAGGTATATTGAATGTTCAGATAAATTTACAATTATTAGACACCAGCAGAATGTAATGCATTTTCTGGCCCGCTACGGCCTTCGTCAGCATTCTTTGTGTCTCACTGGATAGTGTTACTTTATAAATTGAATGTATTTAACTCAACTATTTTAACAATTAGAAATTGGGAATTATTTCCTTGTGAAGGTTACTTTATATTATTATAAACATTTTTTTTTCATTTTTCGAATTTATTCTATGAGTTAAATTTCAGTTATGTATTTTGTAAAGCTTTTTTGTAATAGTTCTATTCCTTTAATTTTTCAAAAATGACTTTATACACTACCAGACTATTATATTGTATTTTCTTTTTACATTTTACCTTAGCCTTCCTTTGGAAAGCAATGAGGTATATTGAATGTTCAGATAAATTTACAATTATTAGACACCAGCAGAATGTAATGCATTTTCTGGCCCGCTACGGCCTTCGTCAGCATTCTTTGTGTCTCACTGGATAGTGTTACTTTATAAATTGAATGTATTTAACTCAACTATTTTAACAATTAGAAATTGGGAATTATTTCCTTGTGAAGGTTACTTTATATTATTATAAACATTTTTTTTTCATTTTTCGAATTTATTCTATGAGTTAAATTTCAGTTATGTATTTTGTAAAGCTTTTTTGTAATAGTTCTATTCCTTTAATTTTTCAGAAATGACTTTATACACTACCAGACTATTATATTGTATTTTCTTTTTACATTTTACCTTAGCCTTCCTTTGGAAAGCAATGAGGTATATTGAATGTTCAGATAAATTTACAATTATTAGACACCAGCAGAATGTAATGCATTTTCTGGCCCGCTACGGCCTTCGTCAGCATTCTTTGTGTCTCACTGGATAGTGTTACTTTATAAATTGAATGTATTTAACTCAACTATTTTAACAATTAGAAATTGGGAATTATTTCCTTGTGAAGGTTACTTTATATTATTATAAACATTTTTTTTTCATTTTTCGAATTTATTCTATGAGTTAAATTTCAGTTATGTATTTTGTAAAGCTTTTTTGTAATAGTTCTATTCCTTTAATTTTTCAGAAATGACTTTATACACTACCAGACTATTATATTGTATTTTCTTTTTACATTTTACCTTAGCCTTCCTTTGGAAAGCAATGAGGTATATTGAATGTTCAGATAAATTTACAATTATTAGACACCAGCAGAATGTAATGCATTTTCTGGCCCGCTACGGCCTTCGTCAGCATTCTTTGTGTCTCACTGGATAGTGTTACTTTATAAATTGAATGTATTTAACTCAACTATTTTAACAATTAGAAATTGGGAATTATTTCTTTATATTATTTTTACCTCATTGCTTTCCAAAGGAAGGCTAAGGTAAAATGTAAAAAGAAAATACAATATAATAGTCTGGTAGTGTATAAAGTCATTTCTGAAAAATTAAAGGAATAGAACTATTACAAAAAAGCTTTACAAAATACATAACTGAAATTTAACTCATAGAATAAATTCGAAAAATAAAAAAAAAAAAAATGTTTATAATAATATAAAGTAACCTTCACAAGGAAATAATTCCCAATTTCTAATTGTTAAAATAGTTGAGTTAAATACATTCAATTTATAAAGTAACACTATCCAGTGAGACACAAAGAATGCTGACGAAGGCCGTAGCGGGCCAGAAAATGCATTACATTCTGCTGGTGTCTAATAATTGTAAATTTATCTGAACATTCAATATACCTCATTGCTTTCCAAAGGAAGGCTAAGGTAAAATGTAAAAAGAAAATACAATATAATAGTCTGGTAGTGTATAAAGTCATTTCTGAAAAATTAAAGGAATAGAACTATTACAAAAAAGCTTTACAAAATACATAACTGAAATTTAACTCATAGAATAAATTCGAAAAATAAAAAAAAAAAAAAAAAAAAAAAATGTTTATAATAATATAAAGTAACCTTCACAAGGAAATAATTCCCAATTTCTAATTGTTAAAATAGTTGAGTTAAATACATTCAATTTATAAAGTAACACTATCCAGTGAGACACAAAGAATGCTGACGAAGGCCGTAGCGGGCCAGAAAATGCATTACATTCTGCTGGTGTCTAATAATTGTAAATTTATCTGAACATTCAATATACCTCATTGCTTTCCAAAGGAAGGCTAAGGTAAAATGTAAAAAGAAAATACAATATAATAGTCTGGTAGTGTATAAAGTCATTTCTGAAAAATTAAAGGAATAGAACTATTACAAAAAAGCTTTACAAAATACATAACTGAAATTTAACTCATAGAATAAATTCGAAAAATGAAAAAAAAATGTTTATAATAATATAAAGTAACCTTCACAAGGAAATAATTCCCAATTTCTAATAAAAAATTTATTTTAGAATGCAAGTTGTTAATGAAGTCCCCGACAAAACTAAGTCAAATTTGGTGTTTAATGTGAGAGAGTAGTTTTAGTCTACTGGGGCTATCTGTATGACAGAATTAGCGGAAAAGTTTGTAAAACAGTGAATTAAATTACACTACTTTGGGTTGGTTGTTTAACGTGGTCGCATGCCCGGAAACTAGGCATGCTGCAAGTAGAGTCGCTGTGACTTTTTTTGAGATTTCAACGATCAAGCCGAAAATTCATACACAGAAAAAAATTTTGCGCCAGTAAAAGCATTAATCAAAAATAAACACAGTTTTAATTAAAAATTTAATCAAGTTAATTAAACGTTTAATCAAGTGAATTAAACTTTTAATCAATTGTATTAAACGTTTTTGTTGACAATATTAATTTGCACCAGTAAACAAATTAATAATATCAATTAAACGATTAATTCACTTGATTAAACGTTTAATTCACTTGATAAAATTTTTAATTAAACTGTGTTTATTTTTGATTAATGCTTTTACTGGAGCAACATTTTTTTCTGTGTACCGTTATCCATAAATTTCTTTAAGATGTGTAACACTTTCAATCAATTTAATCAATAGATTAATGGACTTTTCATTGGATCCAAAGTTAATTTTTTTCGCGGAAAAATTTCATTATCGGTTTTTTTCATCTTAGTTTTCTTAGTTCTATTGAATACACTGTGTTATTGGCAAATTGTTATAAGCTGGGCACTACACTGGTCAAGCTAACTCGAGTTCGCTGAATTCAAAGTTAGCGCTCATATTTTTAACATGTGCCAGTTTCAATTTTTACTTTTTGGTGATTCTTAAAAAAAACAAAACGCTCTTTCTAATACAGCAACTTTTGCATTACTTTTGCCATAAGTAAGCTTTAAAATACACCTTTGACAAAAAAAGAAAAAGAAAAGAACCCGATGTAAAGCCTTGTACTCGGTTCAACATTTCACGTGAAATGCTGTCAAAACGCACATGAAAAAAACTTGTGCGGAATATTTATGAATTAATGTTGTTAGAGTTGTACTCTGTTCATTTTGTGAAAAAGTTCCGAAATGTTTCTGGCCACATTTTTTTACAATTGCGAAATAATGTAAGCTGCACTTCTTTCACGTGGAATTTTAAGCAAAAGCAAAAAGGTATGAACTGATTATTAAATACGAAATAAAAAATAAAAAAGCACAACCGGTAACAGTTTTTTTATCCATATTTACTTCCTTTTTATTAAAAGCTTTTATTTAACTTACAATGTATGTATGAGTGTTTGTTCGGGTGGAATCTTGCAACTCAATTTTGGACCAGTTATCTTCAACCTATTGAGCTGAAATTTTGTACATACGTTTAGTTTGGATGACAATGCATGGCAAACAGTGTGACGGCATTCTAAATCCAATTTGGCGGGCACACACAATATGGCGGACTTGTTATTTTTAGTACACTTCTACAATATGGGTATCTAATGAAAGGGCTTGCAAAGAACAACTCAAAAAATAAAGTGGCACTCTAAATCCAATATGGCGGTCACACACAATATGGCGGACTAGTTATTTTTAACGCACTCTTAAAGTGGTCACTTTAAAATCCAATAAGGCGGCACAAACAAGATGGCGGACGAGTTATTTTTAATGCACTTTTACAATATGGGTATCAAATGAAAGGGCTTGATAAGAATATCTCGAAAAATGAAGTGGTCACTCTAAATCCAATTTGGCGGGCACACACAATGTGGCGGGCTAGTTATTTTAATGCAATTCTACAAACTGGGTATTAAATGAAAGGGCTTGCTAAGAATTTCTCGAAAAATATAGTGGTAACTCTAAATCCAATAAGGCGGCACAAACTAGATGGCGGACTAATTATTTTTAATGCACTTTTACAATATGGGTATTAAATGAAAGGGCTTGCTAAGAATATCTCGAAAAATAAAGTAGTGAGTCTAAATCCAATATGGCGGCACACACAAGATGGTGGACTAGTTATTTTCAATGCACCTCTACAATAATTGTATCAACTGAAAGGGCTTGCTAAAAATAACCTGAAAAATATAGTGACGTCTCTCTAGATACAATATGGCTGACTAAGTTTTTAATGCTTGCTAAGAATACGAATGCGAGTTTTAAAAAAATGAAAAGTAAAAATTCTTTTTTAAAAAGTAGCTATTATTTAAATCCACTAAAAAGTAAAAAATAAATTAAAAGTAAAAAACCTTTTTAAAAAACAAGCTTTTATTTGAATGCGCTACAAAGAAAAAAAAATAATATTTTGCTTTAAAACTTTAACTTTCAACTTATAACGTCATTACACAATTTATATCATATAAAAACTTGTCGCGATATTTACTAGTGAAGAAAAATAAGTAAATTGATAACTTGATTTTAACTATTAAAATTTTCAAACTAAGTAAATACAAGTACTTAAATCTTGCGACAAGCTTTTATATCATATAAATTGTGTAATGACGTTATAAGTTGAAAGTTTAAGTTTTAAAGCAAAATATTATTTTTTTTTTCTTTTTAGCGCATTCAAATAAAAGGTTGTTTTTTAAAAAGGTTTTTTACTTTTAATTTTTTTTTGCAATTTTTTAATAAAAAAATCATTTTTAGTAAAATACATGTGGGGTTTGTTTACATACGTAAAGCAATGTCGCATTCTTTGCAGGAATAAAATCTTCAAATTGTACAAACTCGCATGATTGGTAACATTGATACATGTCAAAATGTTCGTGTGAAATAATCAATGTGGCTCAACATTTTTTCGTAAATTTAAACAGAGAACTAGGCTTTCTTTTGAGCGAAAAAAAAACATTCCGGATAAAAAAAAAGTTTTAAAAAATAAAATCAAAAATAGCTATCGAAGCTACTTGGGACAAATTTTGCTAACTCCAATAGGTAATTAGTTACATGAATGAGAAAGAACACCTGTATGACCAAAATGTAAAATTTTGACTCCCTCTAACTCAGAAACTTTTTGATCAATCTTGTTGAAAATTTGTGTCTAAACTACTATCCGATAGGACTAACCTTGGTGCAATTCATCCAAATCGGAAAACATCGATTTAAAAATTGGGTCACTTGACATGAAATCCCCCATATACATTAGTGTGTCCCAAAATTATTATTTTATGCCCCACATTTTTGTGATTTTTTCAGATTTTTCGGAAGAGATTGCTAAAATCGAGTTTAACCCAAAAACCGGGTGCTCTCGACTTTTTTTGAGTTTTGCTCATTACTCGGCTCATAAGCAAGATTTTCTTTGTTACTAAGCCAATTTTTTACAGAAAACTAATCAAACTTTACTTCTCTGTGCAGATATTATAAGTTTCGGTTATTTGGGTTAAATTCGATTTCAGCGACCTCTAAACCTCTTCCGAAAAATCTGAAAAAAATCACAAGAATACTTTACCCTATAAGCTTTCAAAAAAAGGTGGGGCATAAAATAATTATTTTTTTGGGACACACTAGTAAACATACATACATATATATTTTTAAATGATTTTATTTTTCATTTTTGATTTTTGGAACTTGCGTTTTTAATTTAAGCCTTTTTTTTAGGCTTAATTGCAATCTTTTACTTTTGTTTAGCGATTGGGTTTTTTAATCGCGTACAAGTTTTCGTAAAAAAGCATAAATTTTTAAAACTTCTTTTACAAGTTTTATTAAAGCATAAAAATCCGTAAAATTTTTAGGGTCTTCGCCTAGATCGAATATTCCATCGTCATAAAGTTTACAAAGATTCAAAAATACTATTCAAATTACCTACACTAGACAATAACTAGTACTTTCAATTCATTGTTGAATCACCAAAAATTAATTTTTCGGTTTTGAAGTTTATTTCGGCAAAATGTGACAACTGTTTTTTTTAAGTTCATGAAAACATTTGTTTGTTTCGTTGTTGTTTGTGTCTTTAAAGGAATTTATATGTTGCACTGAAAACGTGACAAGTTTATGAAGATTTATAGAGTTCGAATACAATTTTTTTTTAACAAAAAAAAAAACAAAAAACAAAAAACCAAAATGCGGTATGACTGTTTTATTTTAGGAAGTTTTTTCTGCTTCTTTAAAACGTTTAAGCCGTCTTCAAAAAATCGTATTCAGTTGGTTTGTCATTTTTGTGAGTTTGTCGATTGTTGGCCTTTTTTTGTGCTGTTTTTTGATGGTTGACCATAAAAACAAAAAAATAAAATTTTACATTGATTATCTGCAGCCAAAAGACGACAGCAGCAGCAGCAGCAGCAGCAACCAAAAAAAAGGTAATTGACGCCTTGTTAAATTCTCACGATCATTTATTTAAATTGAATAATATTTAAATGAAAATCGATTGAAGTTTAATGTTTCTTTTACGTTGAAAAGAAACGAATTGATACGTGTGCTTGTTTAATCATGCACAAAAATAATCATTGATTTTTAATTTGTCCATTAAAATGCAATCACAGCAACTGAAATGACACACAAACAAACTCACAACCAAAACTAATTTAAAAAAATAAACAACATCCTTTGCATTTTATAGTTAAAATAATTTCATTTACTTAAAATACAATATTCTGTTTAAGTCGTGTTAAACGTTTTTTTTTTAAATCATGTCAAATGATTTGGTTTTTTTTTTATGGAATGTTAACGTCTTTTTGTCCTTTATTTGTTTGAAAATTTTTTTATATTTTAAAGTATTTTTTTTCACATTTCTAAGAATTTTTGTAGGATGAATTGTTTTTATTTTAAATTAAAGTATTAAAAATAAATTTATCAAACGCAATTGCTTGTTAAATGAGACATGCAAATTAAGTCGTTAAAAAATCTGGTTAAATTTTAACACAAAAACAATTTTTTTTTGTAATATTTCTTTAAAGTTATGAAAATTCGTGTTAAGCATTCAATAAGGTAATTCACGTCACAAGTTGCACCCTTGCGAAAAAGCAAAATTGCGAGAACTTAACAACAACAAACACATAGACAATTATTTGTGCGAAATAATTTGACCATGTGGTTGTTGTAATGTTACTACAAATTTGGTTTTTCGCAAGGTCGCAACTTGTTACGTGAATTACCTTAATGTTTTTATTTTATTTAATTTTAAAATGACTCAATTATTTAAAGAATTATAAAAAAAAATTAATAAGTTTGTCTGCAGGAGACATACAAGAGTCTCTGGCGGGAATCGAACCCGCAACATCGGCACTGATAGACTAGCTCACTACCATTACAACATAATCAGACAAAAGAATACTCTTTAAAACGCCACAATATAAAATACCTCTTGTTTCATTCACAATCGAGAATATTAACGCGGAAACACACAAATATTTTCAAATGAATGCAATAGGACTACAGCCATGTTTTCAGACGAACATAACTACATAATTAAATAATTTAACAATAAGTTAGAGTGCTTTAGGGGCTTTGCCGAATCTTTGATGCCCCAACGATAGTAGAAATATTTCAGGAGTGGGCTTTATATGTGATTTCTAGTAAAGGTGGTATTTATATCATACGTTACCTGGTAAGTAGTCGTCGTTACAATTGTCATTATTCTGAAAACTTCAATAAGTACTTTCTAGTAATGATCTCAGCAACAACTTATTACTTCTATTATTTTCACTACTGAATATTAGCTTACTAATCGTTTTCCCAATTACTACTTATTTGTTGTGCTATTGTCAGTACTGAAAATTTAGAACTTCTTAATAGGTCTATTAACTAGTGATTTGTTGGCTTCTAGTAAGTATATTGTAAGTACTTACAATCCAGCTTACTCGTAGTTAAATAAAAACTAGATATTTTTTGACTTCTATCGGGTGATTTTTTAGCTATTATCTTTTTGGCAACACTGGCTTAAACAGCTGAAGCACGTTTCGTGTTTTGTTTCACTGTCAAACATCTTCAGTTTGGTCTATAATTTAACCAAGAATCGTCATACAATCGAACAACGCTTGCAAATTATTGAATTTTATTATCAAAATGCGTGCTCTGTTAAGAAAGTTCATCGCGCGCTTCTTCCGTTTTATGGTCAGCTCATTTTTGGCTCAATGGGTACGTACGTTAATAAGCAGAATTGTCGATTTTGGAGTGAAAATCAGCTAGAAGCATTGCAAGAGCTACCAATGCATCCAGAAAAAGTCACAGTTTGGCGCGGTTTATGGGCTGGTGGCATCATTGGACCGTCCTTCTTCAAAGATGATGCGAATCGTAACGTAACTGTGAATGGTGAGCGCTACTGTGAGAGGATATCCAACTTTTTTTTGCCCAAAATACAAGAGCTTGACTTGCATGACATGTGGTTTCAACAAGACGGTGCCACATGCCACACAGCACGCGTAACTATGGACTTATTGAGAGGCGAGTTCGGTGAACATTTTATTTCACGTTCGGAACCGGTCAATTGGCCGCGTATATCGTGCGATTTAACGTCTTTAGACTATTTTTTGTGGGGCTATGTTAAAGCTCATGTCTATACACACATGCCCGCTTCAATTGACGCATTGGAAGACAACATTGAAGCATTTATTCATGAGATACCGGCCGAAATGTTGGAAAGAGTATGCCAAAATTGGACTTACCGGATGGACCATTTGAGGCGCAGTCACGGTCAACATTTGCATGAAATAATCTTCAAACATTAAATTATATGGACCGTACTATCGATTCAAATAAAGATTTCATGCATTTTTCTGAATTTTATGTGTTTTTTTTTAACATTCCTATAGCTCTTAAAAAATCACCCTTTAGTAACTGAGTACTGAGTTCTGTGGAGACCTGGAACAAAAATAAGTAGTTATTCAGCAGAAAATAAGTAGTGTTATCCAACATTACTTGCTAACTTACCAGGTAAGTAAAGTTTTTGCTGGGATCTTCTATCAATATTTTTTATGGTGGTGGTTCCACATTTAAATTAAATATTATTGAAATATATTATGGTTACTTAGAATTACTCAAGGGCCCAGAATATGTACTTCATGTGGTCTTAGATGAATATATAAAAAGTTTCATACGGAACGTCAAACAAAGTATACCCTCATTCGCCTTTAAAGGTGGAGGGTATACAAAGGTTAACTAAAAATTTTTTTACAGAATTAATTTTATAAATCTTTTTTTTTTACCTGATATATTTTTTTTTAAATAAGCTATTAAAAGCTTTAAAAATGTAAACGAATAGTTCAAAAGTAAAATAATTCTTCAAATTTTTAATAAGACTTTTAAGATTAAAATGATGGCAGATTTAGTTATAAACTTTAACTTAAGCTTAATAGAGAGTTGATATAAAGATTTACCCTTTAATCAACTTTTGATACTTTTTATCGAAATGTCAAAGTTCAGCTTATAAATCTTAAATAAGGTTTTAACGACTAAAGCTTCGCACAGACGGTTGTCAGATCTAACAATATTGTCAGTAAAATTTGTTTAAAATGTTTTGCAACCGTCTGAACGGGAAATATTTTTTAACAATGTTGTCAGAAAATGCATTGTAACAGGAAAATATTTTTCTTCGCCAGTATATTGTCTACACATTGCCAGACCTAACAGTATTGTAAGATTTAACCACCGTCTTTGCGAGGCTTTAGACAGAGCTTACACAGCTTTAAAAATTAAAATAAAGCCTTTGAATTCATCATTCTATTCAACGCATTATTTTTTTGTTTTGTTTTAACATTGTGTTAAAACTTTGATAGTTTTGAGCAAGAAAGCTTGGATGTTTTAAAAAGCTTTTCAAAAAACTTTTTTTGAAATTATAAAAAATATAAAAAGCTGAAGGCTTTAATAAAGACTTAAAATAAATGACTTTGATATATTAAATAGCACTTTTCGAAAATTTTTTAACGGTAGAAGGTTTTTTTCTACAGTTTAGTTTTATAAAATAATACAGGGTGCACCCGGTAGGCTAGTTTAAGTTACCCTACAAATAATGCGACTAGTCCAGACACGCATGTAAAATGTAGCCCACAAGGGACTAGGACTAGTCCAAAAGTAACCCCAATGTATGTTAAAACATGGTCTATTGAACATTACGATGTCCTTGGGCAGGACCATATAACCCAGCTTTACATTACAAAAGAGAAGTCTCGAAACTAATCCATGGTATACTATAGAGGATTAGCTTTGAAATCGTTTAAAAACGAAAACATTTCGTTAAAAAACGAAGACATGTCGTTTCACTACAAACTCTTTTTAACAATTACATGACCCATGCTTGCATTTCATTGGACCAGTCCAGGGAGAATTCCATTTGTTCAAAATGGATCACATAGTGCAGGTTAACTACTCTTTTTATGTGAGGGTTGCGGGTTCGATTTCCGTCAACAAGTTTGGTTTGTTTCACTGAAAATGGCTGGATGCTATTGCTCGATAATTTCGGTTAAAATACATTTAATGATTGTAGTATGTAATGACCCTGCAGAAATCCTGGGATCAAGTGTCTCCAAGTCGCCACATTTTTTTGGAACATTTTGGTGCCTTTTTTTTTGACACGGTCAACAAAGCGTCTACACTTTTGTCTGCCTTCAAGAAAAAAAAAATATATTTTTGACAACTGTAAAGCTAGAATTAGTAAAATAAGGTTGCAATAGTTTCTATTGAAAGATCGGATGTTTTTTAAACTAAATCTATGCAGGAATTTGAATTAATTTAATTGCCTCCTAATCCACTTACATTTTCAGTGCAAAAATCTAGTAAAAATATTTAAAAATGTAGACTAGAACTATAAAAATATAGTGCTAAATCTCTTCTTTCAATGTTTCCTTATGGTAACGGCAAGAACTACCGAATCAATAGTTCGAAGGTCAGTAGTGGATTTTCAATGACAAGCAAATGCTAACTATCCACAATTGGTCAGTAGTACTGGAGGCAAAATAAACAACATCCTTTGCATTTTGTGGTTAAAATAATTCAGCAGGGAATCAGTACAGTCAGGGTTGCCGTTGAAAATTTCAAAAAGGGTAATAAAAAGGATATTTAAGAAAAAAGGGTCAAAAGTTTGTTAGTTTGTATTAATTAAATACATTAGGCTAGAATAAAAGTAATTATACATACTTCAATTATAAATCAACGTTAAAGCTTAATCGTTTTTCCATCACATACCTGAATTTTTATAACTTTTTAGAAATACTTATTCTATATTTAGTAATTTATTCTTCACTTGGAGGCCATTCTTCCAGCTCCGTTTTGAGCAAATTGAGAGAGGAAAGCATGGACTCACAAGTTTCTATTTTAAGTTTGTTTGTAAATAGTGTCAGTGGACACTATGACACTGGACGTTATGACATGCTACCAATTTTATATGTATGTTCACAAAACTTATGAAAACTTTCGTAAGGAATATGGAAACTTGTAGTTAAATTAAAAAGAGGGTCACATAAAGTGTCATTGGCATGAAAAGGGGTCAAAAATTATACTTTAGTCTCACAACGGCAACGCTGAGTACAGTTTTACTACTGATATTTCCAGTAGCGAAATAGAATCCAAATATCAGGCCTGTCATATAAATCAATTCCGATCATAAGTGGAAGTGATTTCGTATTTTGCTTCTTCAAAAAACGAAATCACTTTCGTTCGGAATTGATTTCTCTGACAGGCCTGTATATCAGTTTAAAATTGGTTTGAAATTAAAGTATTCAATTAATTTTTCAATATCATTTTTTTTTTTGATTTTGAATAAAATTTTGTAGCAATTAAAATGCGAGTACTTTATAAACCATAAAAACAATAAACCCGAAGCCACAGACCAAATTCCTTCCACCAATAATTTGACGTTTCTATTGCAAAGAAACAAGCAAATGAAGTGTTTATTGAAGAAAGACACACCTTCTTAAACGAATATGTGACTAGATTCTTAAAGATAACGTATTAAAAGTATGATTCTTTCTATGTATTTGAATTGGTAATAAAATTGGAAAAGTAAATGCGATGAAAGACATTTGGCAAATAACAAATTACGGACATTTATAAATCAATTGAGTTCTTTGCTGATTATTTTTCTAATATTAAAAAAATACAATTTAAAATGTTCTATATTCAGCAACAACAATGAACCATGAAAAAAAAATAAGATTCTAATCTTGATTTTTGATAACTCAAGATTATTTTGAAATTTTTTTTTACAATTGAGGATTTAAATTGAAGTGATAAATTTTTTTTTTGTAGAAAAACAGCTGCTTCTACTTGTAAAAACTCGAAATCAAAAACTATTAAAAAAAACATAAGGGCTCAGATTTTTTTAAACAGGCTGCCTGTTGCTTTTAACGCACAAAAACAATTTTAATTTTTTTGTTTCAAAAGGATGTATTTTTCACAAATGTACATTTATATGTTTTGTTTCTTATTTTTTTTTTTTTTTTGTAAAATCACTCTCTTTTAATGTACCTGCTACATGTGGCAGCAACAAATGTTTTTTTTTGCTATTTACTCATTGTTTTAACAGGGTACAATTAAAGTTGTTTTGTTCAATCTGTTGCATTTTTTTTTTGTTGTGTCCTACACCATGAATAAGGTTTTATTAAATTTGTCAAGACGTTTGTAATATCAAGAAATGTTCATATTATTCCCTATAGAGTATTTAACAAGGCAAATTCTCTGGAAGGAGGGGTCAAGTTAAGCTGTTATGATACTTGCTATTTTTGTATTTTTTCTATATTGGAGAACAGTGCAAATATATTTGCATAGGAAAACTGACTAAGTGTAGAGATGATTATATCATAAAAAATCTTGAAATGTCAAACAAATATACATGTGTTATCGATAAATAATCTTAGACTGTCAAAAAAAATATAAAAATTTTTAACTTAAAATTGACATTTCCAGATTAATTGTTAGCACTGTTGCCAATTTTTTTAGTTTTTGATCGAAAGTAGCGGGTTTTACCTTTTTTGCGATTTTTAGCTTTTTTAACGGGTTTTTGTGGGCAAAAAACGTGGGCAGTATTGTTTTTTTTGTTTACATTTTATTTTGGAATCACAAACAATTTTTTTTCAATAAACAATAAAATTTAATGCAAATAATGTCAAATACTACGAATTACATCGGGGTATTTTCTTTAATTGAAAATTTATGATTTGAAATCCCATATGAAGGGCACCTGCTTTATTTCACTGATCAAAAACAAAATAGTTTCATCTGCCCAAGCTTTTACCATTTTTTTGTTTTAGTTAAAGAAAAAAATAAACATGAGCAATGTCAATCAGAAAAAAGGGTTTGTTTATCAAATTGTATTTCTTGTTCTTTCTCGCATTTGTTGTTTCATTCAGTCAATACTAAAAAAATCCAATACAAAAAATAGCAAGTATCATAACACCTTTAACAGCTGGTGTTATTTTTCGGTGGTCGGGTGGTCAAAGTTTGTATACAAACTACAGTTTATTATGTGAACAAGCATCTTTGTTTCTTAGCAATATTTTTGACAATGGAACCACAAAAGCAGTGTTATGGAAGAGTTGAACTCAACTTCTAGTGAATTCTCCTTGGTCTTTAACTGTCTGTTAAACGATTTCGAGCCTAGACGTTTGCATAGAATTTTACATGGAAAATTTTTTTAAAACTGAGTGTTTTTCATATTAATTTTCTATGCGAAATCGTTGAACTGGCAGTTAGTAATTCCAAGTTTGTTGAGCCAAATTCAACTGCTGAAAACACACTAACCTCAGAAATCCTAAACCAAAAAACCGTAAAAGCGAACTCATGAAAAAAGTGATGAAACGAAATGTAGACCAAAATACTAAACATTTTAATGTCTGCCCTGTTGGTCACCTGCAGCAAAACCATTTTTACAATAAGTTTTAAATATATTATGGTTAACTTAACCATGTAATTGTCACCGGCAGCCATATTATGATTAAATTAGTCCTCCATCAAGAAGTCACAACCGTGTAATGGTTTCTTTATTTTAGTTTAGTTAGCAGAGGTAATTGGAATTGCTGTTTCAGAGAAGCTTAGAGGGGGGTAGTGCACTAATTTTGCAGTTTTAACTCATACTTAGTGATAGTGGAAAATTACTGCAATCATTTTGTTAATGTTTTTTTCCCTCTCTTTTTTTTCTCAAGTCAATCTTCTATGGTAGAGGGTATCAAAGATTCGTTACAGCCGATTATAGCATTCGAACTTGTTTCGTATTCCTATAAAATTTAAACACTGTTCTGTTACTTTTTGGTTTTATAATTATGTTTGGTTTCACATTTTTCTCTCATTTCAGGTTTCCAAAAACAAAACAAAGCAACACATGTTGCAGCTTGCATTGATTTTTTAGGGATTTTTTTCTGCTAAAAAACAAATCCTTATTCCAAAAAATACTGCCAGTTAGTTTGCATTGTCCTTTAGCCGGCTTTTGTTTTTTTCAGTAAATTTGTTTGATTTGTATTTGTTGTTACTGTTTGTACCTGCTGCAGCAACAATCTGTTGCTTTTTTTTAAGTACTTATGTTTTTTTTTTTTTTTTTGTTTTGTTTTCGTTTACTACACATGCTGTTTGTTTTGTCGATTAATCTCTGATTCTCAAAAGGAAATCATCAGCATCATCATTTGGCATACAAAACGAATGATTCCTTGATGTTTTTTTTTATTCAGCATTTGGGATTCGTTTTTTGTTCGAAAAAGCGTTGGCGTTGAAAATGTTTAAATGTTCTTTCTACAGCGCAGAGGTTGTACGGAAACAAATTTATATTTAGTTTTATTTATTTTGCAAGGTGTTCCTCATTGTTTTACTGACCTTATTCTGATTTGTTTTTAATATTTTTTTAGGAGAAGTAATTTCCTGTTATTATTTCGAACAAACTATTTAAATAAAAAAAAACATCTTTAATTATTTACACATGTAA
Source organism: Pollenia angustigena (assembly GCA_930367215.1). NCBI lineage: Eukaryota > Metazoa > Arthropoda > Insecta > Diptera > Polleniidae > Pollenia > Pollenia angustigena. Next base: position 18,660,842 of record OV884056.1, read on the forward strand.
AAAACAAAAAACAAAAACAAAAACGTGACTAAAGTTAATTTTTAATAAATTTTTCAGAAATATTTATAAAATAGATTTGTTGGAGGATTTTGCTACATCTTGTGGAAGCCGCAATTCTAAATTGCTCTCTAACTCGGGCCTTAAAAAACTTTCAATCATTGCCCGATATTGTGGGTTTGATGTTCAACAATTATTCTTGAGTTTTGGGCCAAAAAATAGGCATCATCGCTGATTATTCGATATGATCTTTGTGTAATCGAATGTTGACTCTCAAAATAAAATTAAACAACTTTGGTTCTTTCTTTTATGCTAAGTCTATCCGTTAGTGCTGGGATACTATCGATATTTATCGATAGTTTAGATTTCACTATCGATATATCAATATTACTATCGACTGAATGTTTGTACTTAAGTAGGAAAACTAACTAATTTTTTATCAGGCTACAGTTCGTTGTTTTTATCACTTTATTGAACGTAAGAGACGAAGTTTTTAAAAATTGTGATGTTGATCAGCTCCTTTCATAAGGAACCAAAATAGCAGGGACTATAAGATATTTTATTCAAACTTTAGATAATGTTCTTAATTTTTGATTGTCAACCTAAAGCGGACTTTTTCTCTAATGATCGTTCATTGTTTTATTCTATGCTCGCAATTGCAATTGCATTTTAATTTGATTTTTTTAACAACATCATAAAACTATCTGACATGTCAGTTCCTATGTAAACATATAAAAATTTCGGCATAAAGTAGTAAAAAGTAATAACAGCAAGTAAAAACTTGCGGCAAAAAACTGTGTGTGTATAGCTGCTGTAACATGTCTTCATAGCTGTATTTTAAATAATAATAGTATCGATATTGATATTTTTCCTATCGATATTTTCGATAGTTTACGACTATCGATAGTACTATCGATAGTTTCCCAGCACTACTATCCATTATAAATTTCTGAAAATTTTCAAAGTTAGTTATTAAAATACAAGTAAGAAAGTATAGTCGACCAAGCCCGACCATATGATACCCTACACAACAGTATCTAAAAACAAACTTTCGAGAGGGATCTTTCTATGTTTTAAATTTCATTAAAATCTGTTGCCCCCTATCTCCCCTCGTGATCCTATTTTTTTAAAAATGCTTAGCTTATGTGTCCATATAAATAATAATGTAAATAGATCGATCTATGTTTTTAATTTCATTAAAATTAGTTTGATGGTAGACACAAAGACCCTATTCCGGAAATCAGTTTGTATGGGGGCCATATGAAATTATGGACCGATTTAAATAGGCTTGGTCCTTTTGCCAATTAGAGCCTATGTATCAAATTATCTTAATAATTGCGACCTGTACTTTGCACAAGGTTACATGGACAGCCCGCCAGCCAGCCAGCTAGCTGGATGGGCATCGTTAGAATCACTATCTGACTCGATCGGTATTCTTTAAGGTTGGTCTAGGACAAATATTTTAAGGTGTTACACACATCAGCACAAATGCATAATATCCTCTCCACTTATTTAATCATAAAGTTACTTATAATTTCTTATTAATATTTTGGAAAAATTTACAAAATTACACTTAACTTCGAATGATTGACCACTTAATTTATTCGAATATTTTTAATCGAATAAACTGTTGTTTGTCAATAAATTTTTTAGTTAGTATTAACTAATAAGATATGGAAAGCAAAAATTTTGAAACTAATAGAATTTAAGACTAAATAAGTTGATTATTTTTTAATCGAATAAAATGTTATTCGTCAATAAATTAATTTTTTTCCAATTTTTGTTATATTTTAAAATAAAACGTAAAAAAAACTCGAAACTTAAATCGATTAATTCCTAAGATTATTCGAATATTTTTGCCAATTAAACTTTTGTTCCTCAAAAGTAAAAAACAAATTATTTTCAATGTTGCGTAAAAAATATACAAGAAAACACCCAGAATAAAATCCACAATATTGAGATGTATCCACTTTTCCCGCTCAATGGATCTAACGCTTCGGCCAATTCTTATAAAACAATCATTAGAGCCTCCTTGGCTTATTAATAATTCTTCCTTCATTTTATCCCTGGTTAGTCTCCCGAAAACAGCCACTCCACCTAATGTTTATCAACAAATGTTCAAAAGTACAATTGAGAACTTTGCACAGCAAAACTGGAATATTTTATTTACTGATGGATCCAAATCGAACAACTTTACAACATTTGCAGTCGTCCAACAAGATGGCACACTTATCAAAGCTGGTTATATTGATAAATACTGTTCCAACTTTACAGCCGAAGCTTTAGCTATAGCTAACGCTACTGAATTTGCCGATGTAAATGAGGCTAAATACATAATATGTACTGATAGTCTTTCATCTATCCTTGCAATTAAAAACTCTTTACATGAATATCCGTTAATTAACAAAATTCGTAACATCATTAACAAAAATCAGAACACAATTAAATTAATCTGGGTTCCGTCGCACGTTGGTATCCTCGGCAGACACTGCTGCCAATGAAGTCAGAAGTAGACCTCTTATCACCTTTCCTACTTGGGAACATCGTGACATTATAAACAACATTTTCTCTCATTTAAGTTCAGCTCAAAACATAAGGTGGTTGTCGTACCATCATTCATACAAAAACATTAATCCTCTCGGTATTAAGCCAACATTTTACACACCGTGTTCCAGGAACGAGGCTTACATCATAACGCGACTCAGAATAGGCCACTGCAAATTTTCACACAAACACTTCTTCGAAAAGGAAAATTCTCCCAACACTCAACTTGCAGTTAAACACCTTCTAGACGAATGCGGGTCATTCAGTTACACCAGAGCCAAAATATTCGGATCAAATCCACCTTCTTATTTTTTACAAAATACTTGTGATAATAATGTAAAGTTAATCAATAATTTCGCCTTAGTAGCTAGTACTCCTTATGTTTTTTTTTTAGTTACAACAATTAATATTTTTGTAATTAAATTTAAATAAATAAATAAAAAAAATTAATTATGACTATGTGACTCAAAATAATCAATGTTTACGAATAATCGAATAAAATTTTATTCATTAAAAACGTTTATTTAAAAACATATAATTTGTTATAACACTGGTTCACAGCCAAAAAATACCAAGAACGTCACATGCCTAGAACATGAAAACCGCTGTAATTTTTAATTGAATGCCTTTTCCGTCGATATGCTGAAAATTTCTATCTGATAAGAAATGGCTAAGTTATGGCACCTCAAAATTCGAAATTTGCCTATTTTTAAGGTTTTTTTTAAAAATTTTTCATTTTTATTTCGTTTTTTTTTTTTTTAATAAAATTTTTACTAACGATTTTGTGGAACGACAATATTTTTATCGATATTTGGTAAGCGATCAGACTTTTTGGTTGGGCTCCACAACGGTTTGAGTGCGACCATACACCGAAAAACACAAAAGTACCGTTATCTAAAAAACGGTACTTAAAAAAAAAAAAAAATTACAGCGTTTTTCGTGTTCAGGAGGTCCCAATTAACTTGTAAAGCAGTGTATTTAATGTTAAAATGTAAATGTATAAAAATTTAAATTTTAAGCATAAAATTAATCGAATAAAATTTTATTCGCTTACCAGATTCTTGACTTTTAGATACTAAAAAAATCTTGATTTTGAATCCAGTTAAAGCAAAAAATACAAGCAAACAGCATTGCAGTGTTGTCAACTGTATATAGGAAATGTACTATTGATAGATTAAAAAAAAAACAAAACGATGAAATATTTATTTGCTTAAGGAGAACTGTTAAAAAATTTAAAAAAAGTAATGAAGTGGAAAGAAAAAATGATCTTCAATTTTTTTCAACTAAACCATTAAATAAAAAAAGAGTCAGCTTTAATTAAAAATTTAATCCAGTTAATAAAATTTATTTAATTGATACTATTAATTTGTTTACTAGTGCAATTTTAATTAATTTTTTTAATTAAGTAATATTTTTTTTATTCGAAATCAATTTTTATTTTTTCAGTGTGTTTTTGGTTGTACTTAAAAAATCTTGACGAAACATATTTTATCTTGATTCTTAACGAGCATTGAACATTCTTGGAAATGAAGCAAAATCAAAATCGTCTGGCAAGCCTTTACTCCGCTCCCTCCTTAACATTTATGATCAGCATACTCTAGCAAATCATCAATAATAGATTCGCACTTAAACAACACTACTAACTTACCCAAAACGGACCCTATATACTCCAACACATCCATAAAAATGCACTGTTTGGTGCGGCTTACACGCTTGTGCTATTATCACACCTCTTCTTAAATGAAGCCAGAGCTCGCTTTATAATCAATTCAAATCGTGAACGCACCATGATCAATTGTTTTTTTTTTGCTTGGAAATATGAATGGCATTGATTGGTATAGCCCTACGTTGCATACCTCTCGATTATTATCTGTGAAGCTATATAAGGTCACTGGCAAGGCGAATTCATTTATTTCAGGTGAGAGATAGGAATGTCAAATGTTACTTGTGTTTTTGACATATCGAACAACGAAAGCAACAAATGAAAGACAATGTTGTGTTTTTGGTGTTGTACTTGTTGTAGTATTGTCACCACCGTTTAAATGAATTCGCCTTCATCACTGTTATATGATTATAAACTAACAGCAACCAATGTCTTCAAGGCCAACTTAGCATGTGTTATTCGAGACGTACGGTTAGGAATGCTGGCAAAAGTGGCCCAACATTGGACTTTAAAAATGCCTTTCGTACGGAATAGCCGCGGTGCCTATAAGCCAGAAATTATTTTCAAATATTAATGCCATGTATTGATCTTTCGAATATTAACAATTTCTTTGATAAAAATTTAATTTTTTATGTAATTTTATAGAATTTGAAGTTCTTTTTATTTAAAATTCAGAAAAAAGTCACATCACCTTTTTTTTAAAAAGTTTCTTTATATATGTCTCTATTTGTTTTCAAGCGAATAAAACAAAAGCTGTTTTCTTTTAATACTTTCGTACATTAAAATGACATGTGTAAAAATACTATGCCTGTACTTTGTTTAATGATTCCTTTTTTTTTTTGGTTATTTTTATCAATGAATTGCTATGAATGAATTGAAATACAAAAGAAATAAAAATTAAAAAGAAATTACACCTGCCACAAAGTACATAAAAAGTACTTAAATAACAATCAGACTCAAACGAATACAAGTAGTGAGTGCACTTGACCACAATACGAGCCAGTACATGAGTAATAAAAAAAAATTAAAAAAAAACATAAAACAGATACTTCTCGTACGCATTGAAATGTTGATTATTGTACAAATATGATCAAGAAAAAAATTCAGCTTTTTTCGTTTATTAAAAAAAAAATGTAAGCCCCTTTTAAGTTTTTTTCTTGGTTTTCGATAAAAAAAAAAAAAAAACAACAAGAAAATGTGTTAAACAAACAGAGAACTTAACTGACTGATCCCAAAGTGAGTGTTTATCCCAAATATGGCTTAAATGTAGCAGTATCTTTGCTTTTCGTAGTAACACCTGATCGATAGTTGGTTTTGCTGGTTATCAGCTTCAACAAGCAAAAAATTAAAAAAAAAAAAACAGAAAAAGAGGAAATAAAAACCGTAAACTTTCCATCAGAACTGCAATTTTAATTTTTTCTTTAATAACTGTTCAATATTTTTTCAAGATAATTTTTTTAAGGGGGGGTTACTGTTAATTTAAACTGTTGTAAATTGTGTTACACTTTTTATTGGGGGAAAACAATGTAACTAAATAAGAAAGAACTTGCCATGACCGAGTCGTGTTTTTAAAAGGAATTACAGGATGTAAGTTTTTATTCCCCCCCCAAAAAACTTAATCAACCTTAAAGATATTAAAGGTGTGCAGAAAGAAACAGTTAACACGCTGATGGTGGCTCAGTTTAAAATACCGTTTAATGAAAACCCGTAATAATGAGGACTTAGCGGTAATTTTTGGAAACTTGGAATAAATAGGCTTTAAGGTTTTAAATTGCATTTTTTTATGATAACTTTTTGCTTGGGTGAACAGGCATGATTTTGAAATTTTAAACTGAAAAGTTTAGCAAGGCTTAGTTTCTCTTAAATGCCTTTTTACTCTCTTCGTCGAGAAAATTCAAAGTCATGATTGTTCGCAAAAAAGTCATATTGAGAACTAAGCGATAGGCTTTAAGCTTTAGGTAAGTTAAGAAAGACTTAGGCCCGTCTTCACGACTTACCTTAAAAGATCAAATTAGTTAATGGTACCTTTAGCACTAGTGAGGAATAAAGTTACCTTCAACTATTTTTCGTTTTCACAACTTCTGCACAAAATAAATCGAACATTTTTAAAAATGTGGCAATACTAAAGTAAATACCGATTACTTTTGCCAAAATAAAAATGCGAGCTGGCAACTACGTACTTTCTTTTACTTTCCTCATTTTAATTTTTTGTGTCACACTCGTAAAACTGCTCTGAGTGGAGAAGCAGCCAGAGTTCCCAGTCGTCGATGGCTGCGAGTGTAAGACGGCAAATAAATCTGAGGAGATCGAGTGGTTGCGATCGAAACATGTCATGGTAACCTGCCGGCCAGGGTTCGAGCCCGAGCCACGTCAAGAATGAAAGATTATCAATAACAATTTTAATTAATTTTCATGTTGTAAAATTCCTTTCTTCATAAAAATAATTTAATGAAAATTAAATTTCATGAACTTAAGCCTAATTAAAAATATTAAAAATTTGGATTAAAAACCATAAATAGTTCAACAAAATAACCACAATACTAATTATTGTTAAAGCTAAGGCACGAGCTCTATGTGTACATTTGTCCTTCAAGTTGTGCTGAAAAAGGTCAACAGAAAAGAGAAAGACAAAATGAAAAAACAAAAAATGTACTTGGACTTCAAGAAAAATTCTTGACAAAAGTACGAAAAAACAGAAGTAAGGAAAAAACATGTAAAATCAATTAAAATTGATAATCATTCAGGAAAGCAAATTTCGATCTACCAAATGTTTAAATACAATTTGGTTTAAGGATTGATGTTTGACTATTGACGTCAGCAGTCGTCGATGGCTGCGAGTGTAAGACGGCAAATCCATCTGAGGAGATCGAGTGGTTGCGATCGAAACATGTCATGGTAACCTGCCGGCCAGGGTTCGAGCCCGAGCCACGTCAAGAATGAAAGATTATCAATAACAATTTTAATTAATTTTCATGTTGTAAAATTCCTTTCTTCATAAAAATAATTTAATGAAAATTAAATTTCATGAACTTAAGCCTAATTAAAAATATTAAAAATTTGGATTAAAAACCATAAATAGTTCAACAAAATAACCACAATACTAATTATTGTTCCCAGTTTTATTTTAAACCTTATCCCCAATTTGTGATTTTTCATCCCCAAAAATCCCCAAAATAACAATTTTCTTATACCCAAAAATCCCCACATTTTCTTAAAAATAAAATATATAATATTATGTCAATGGAAAAATATGCATACATCGATTTATTTAAATAAATCCATTTGTGTAATATAATTAAAACTAATGTTATTTATTCTTTTAGTTCTACGTATCTATTATGTACACATGTATAGTATGTAACAAGGGTAACGTAAAAACGCAAAAGAAAAATAATTATGCGTCAAAACATATTTACCATTTCCAAAACTAGGGAATCCAAAATCTTCTTATTCATAAGCTAATGCAATTTTGTTTTACATGTTGTTTGTTTAAAAAGTGCATTTGAGATTATTGAACAAATTTGTCACAGCAAGCTGCATTATTTTAAAGTGTGTATATATTCTAAGAAGAGCTCCTAATAACTCATATTGTATTCTGTTGTAAATATTGATTTTGGTTGTATTCATTACAGAAAAAAGCTAGTTCAACAGAAGAAACGCTAGTTGGTACAAAAACCATATTTAAAACAAGTACTTGAAATAGTTTTAAACGGCAAAAAAGACTAAAATGTGTACCCACATCTTGACCAAATCGGTCTTGCCATTGCAAAAATGAAATTTATAAGAATATATTATCCCCAAAAATCCCCAGCGAAAAAAGTGGTTTCCCCAAAAAATCCTCTGGGGGTTTTCACGAAATTGTTAGCCCCAATTACAAAAAAATCCCCGATTTGGGGATAAAACACCAAAACTGGGAACACTGGGAGCAGCTCGCGCTTTTTGTCATTATTTCTTAAGGACAAACAGGTCGTTTTTGTTTGTCTGCTTTTGTTGCGTTTTGCGTTGTTTTGAAGTGTTTCGGCGTCGTATAACCGAACCGAGTTACGGTTTTTGCGGTTTCTACATTAACTATATGCAATCGTTTTTAACCTAAATGTTTTAATGTGTGTTGTCTGGTGGAGAACAAAAGAAAAAACTCATGTGACTGGTGGAGAACCATATATAACTCAGACGTTTTACTGGTGGAGTACCCCAGAAATAATTCAGACGTTTTACTGTGGAGACAAGATATACTCTGGAAGCTCTTCGCCTTCCTATACGAAGGTCTAGATCGATCGAGGACTTGTGGATAAGGCTCCAACAAACCGTGTAATACCCTGGCAATATAACTCAAGATAGTTAGCCAAAAAATTTTAGTTTTTAAGCAAAATAAAAAAAAATAAAAAAAAATGTTTGTGTGCACAAATATTTTTTAATAATGGCAAATATTAATGAAATACCGCGTACACGCGAATTTAAGATTTTGTAAATTTTATTTGTCAAAACACGAGTTTGTTATTAATTTACAAAATATACGTATGTACACTTGGAGTTGCGATATATAAAAAATATGTGAAAATAATATGGCAATCTTAAATCCAAACCTTACGACAAAAGTTAAAGGTAGAACGTTCCTCTCTTTACCATATCCTTCACTTTTAGACTAAAGGGAACTTGTGATAATCAAAAACTCATTATCTGTTCGATAACTTCCTACATTTAGCTATCGTTAAGTGGTGAAAACGGGCCTTAGTTAAACTGTAAAGGGTGGTCTAACCATAATGCACGATGTCAATTGTGAGTCACAACTTAACGTAAAGTTTTTTGCCCAACTTCATTTGACATTTCTTTGTTTCAGTGTTTGACAAATTTAACTATGGAGAGGTACACAAGTGAGCAGCGCGTTAAGATTGTTGAAACCCTTCACGAATAAGGACGTTCAAATCAAAATGCATATCGTGCACTTCGTGTTTTTTTTTTTGGTCAGCATTATCGTTGAAATGTGTCCACAATCGGGAGAATTGTTCGCAAATTTCAGCAAACCGGGTCTGTAGGAAATGTTAAAACACCTGCCCATGCTCGCCCAGTTCGTTCTGCTGAAAACATTGTTATTGTTTGCGTAAGTGTGTCAGAAGAGCAGTTAACCTCAACTCTTCGCAGTGCCCAACAATTGAACATTTCACGTACATCACTAATTCGAATTTTGAATAAAGATTTGAATTTACACGCTGACAAGGTTCAATCGAAAGCAAAAGCCTACTGACAATTTCAAGTGTCATCAATACGCCGAATGGTTGGTTGAACAGACAGAAGTAAATGGTATTTGACAAAGTAAATCATCTTCTGCGAGGAAGCACACTTTCACCTCAGTGGATTCGTTAACAAGCAGAACTGCCACATTTGAGCAAACGAGAATTCATGAGTGATTGTTAAAAAGCCGATGCATCCACAAACAGTGACTGTTTGGTGCGGTTTGTAGTCTGGCGGCTTAATCGGGCCGTAATTCTACGAAAATGAGGTCTACAAAGCAGTTTCCGCGAATGGTGTTCGCTATCGCGAGATGTTAACGGACTTCTTGCGATCAGAAATCGAGGATACGAATATGGACGTTGTGTGGTTCCAGCAGGATGTTGCCATTTACCACATTTCTAACGAAGCAATGGCTGTTTTTCCCAAGAAATTCAATGGCCGTGTTATCGCACTTCGTGTCCATGTTAATTGACCGCCTTGATCATGTGTTTTGACACCGTTGGATTCTTTCTTTGGAGATATTTAAAAAAAAGAAGTATACGTCAATAAGACAAGAACAATTCAAGAGCTAAAGGATGAGATAATTCGGCACATTAACGACAGTAAACCTCAATTATGTCTCAGAGTCATAGGAAATACGGACCATCGGATAGAGGTATTCTACCGCAGCCGTGGCGAGCATTTGGCCGATATATTGTTTCACACATAATTGCCATAGTTCCTTCTATCATTATAAAAAAATATTTAGATAATTCTCTAAAAACTTTTTTTATTTGTTTCCAATTAATCCTTTATATTCATTCTGATGACTTTTTTGCTTGGGTTGTCTGGCATGACTTAGAAATTTTAAGGCGACCAGTGTATCAAGGCTTGTCTAGCCCACATACCTTGGTGCTCTATTCGTCTTAAAAATTCTTAATCCAGAGTGTTCACCTAAGCAAAGAAAGTCTTAATGAGACTTCGGTTTGTTTTGTTCTTCACTGTAAATTTGTAATTAAGACTAAACGTCTTTTAACAAAAGTTCTTTAATTAAAACTTTTTAAATTGGTCTGCTGTTTTAAGGAAAGAAATTGTTTTTTTTTTTTTTTTTAATTTTGGCAAATTTAATTAACCAAAAGTCTTTTTTTGAAGAGCAGCTGCCGCTTAACTGACTGTATGTTTGTTTGGCGTTTTTCTTCAGCAAGTAAAAGTTTTGTGGCAAATAATTTTTTTGCTTAATAAAATCGCGTGTTTTTCTATAATTAATAATGAATATTTATTACAATTTTTTTGTTTGTTTGTTTAGCCGTTTTTTAACAATTTTTATTACCAAAAATTCAAGAAATTTTATGAATGAGCATGTCGCTTATTTTTTTTTTTTATAATAATTTCTTTTTCATGCATATTTTTGTTTCATACAAGTTCAAAAGTTTTACAGTTGCAAGCTGCTTAAAAGCGTAACATTGAATTTGTTTTTATTGTCTGATTGTCTTTTTGTGTGAGTGTGTATGTGTTTTAAGGTTTGATTATCATTTTTTAAGAATCTACCTTAAATACAAATTTAAAAAGTTTTGAACAAAAGTAACCCTTTTTAAAAGCTGCAACAAGTTACTTAAAAATTAAAAATTAAATTTTTTTTGTTGAATTGAAGATCATGAGAGAGTGTTGATATTTTTTCCATTAATGCATAATTTAGTGATGAAGATCGGTTTTATTTGGGGGGTTATTAAAGAAAGATATATTCTTTTTTTTATGAAACAGGTGTAATGATTTCATTTTAAAACATTATTAACAGAAAAACTGTGCTTTTTTTAGAGGCCTGGGAAAAAAGGGATGTTTATAAACTGATAAAGTTTTATTACTGTTTCCGGTATTAATTAAAACACAACTTGTTTCTGTTCTTCTTTAGACTTTCTTTAAAATACAAATCCGAAATTTTAGTTTTAAAATAAACTGTATATGTATATAAATGAATTCTTCTTTTTTGTTTATAAATTTTAAACAATATTTAGCTTTAATCTTTATCACAAACCATAAACTTATGTTCAAAGCTCTTAATATTTTCCTCACGTAACTATTTTCAAGTTATTTGCCCTTTTTTGACAAACTAATTTGTCATTCTTGGCCATAATTGGCAAGTAATCAAAAACAGTTTATGAAGAACATTTTATTCGTTTAGAAACTAACAACGAAAAACTGTCAATAAACGCCATAGTCTGGGTCCCACAATGTGTAAAAAGTTAAATTGTGAATTAGTAGAATTCAGAGAAGCTAGAAATTGGTTAAATAGTTATTATCTACATTCTTTCCCAGCATAAGCAGAAGTGCCAATTTTATATTTCTGATTTTTTTTAAATGAATTAAATAGAAATTGTAGAAATGGAATTTAAGTATCGAGGGCTTATAAAGTTATGCTAAGTTTTTTCTGATTTTGTTCAAAGAAATTTTAAATAATAATTACAATGGCAGTAAAAATGATTGCCTACCAGAATTAAATATTCTAGGGGAGCGGAAAATATGTAAATGAATTTGATTTAAAATATTTTCTAAAAATTCTACTTCTTGTGAATTTAACCCTTTCAGGGTCAAAAATAATTTTTGGCGAGATATAGATCTGAAAATTTGTATTCAAGGTAATGCGATGGCGCTGAAGCCGGGAAAAATAGTAGTTTTTGTTTCATGTAGCTCCCTTGGTTGTTAGGGCATGTCAAATATTTTCAAAATTGACCTTCAAAGGTCCCCAAAAGAACCTAAAATTAATTTTTCTCATATTTTTTTTCAAGTAAATATTTATTTACGCATGTATAAATACTTACAAATTGTTTTTAATATCGCCCGATCACCGAAACTATTATTTTTTTTTCGTCCTAAATATAACCTTTTTACGAATTTCCTGACTAGTGTACGACAATGCCCTCAATATTAAGAAAAGAAAGTCAATGCCTAATGTAACAACTATTCAAAATAGCAAACGTGTCTTTCTTTCAGATGAAACAAAAAAATATAATTTACTGTACACTTTTATACAGTAAAATTGCGTAGAAACAGAGTACAATGTAATGTCGAATATATTCGACAAAAACACTGAAAGGGTTAAAAAAGGGAATTTTTTTGTAAAGAAGGTTCATTAAACAAATAAGATTTAAGCAAAGAACTTGCTTTTGCTATTTCTATGCCTAAAAACAAAAAACTTAAGCAGCAAACTTTTTTAATTATTAAGAAAACTATGAAAAATATGTTTCAGAAAAACATATTTCTATAGAAAAATTTGTGTCGAAATATGTTTCTATAGAAAAATGTTTGCCTGAAATATGTTTCTAACAAAAATTTTTGTCTTGAATGTGTTTCTATAGAAAAATGTTTGTTTGAAAGATGTTTCTGTAGAAAAATGTTTGCCTGAAATTGGTTTCTATAGAAAAAGGTTTATCTGAAAGATGTTTCTATAGAAAAATTACTATCTGAAATATGTTTCTATAGAAAAATGACTATCTGAAATATGTTTCTATAGAAAATGTTTGTCTGAAAGATGTTTCTATAGAAAAATGACTGTCTGAAATATGTTTCTATAGAAAATGTTTGTCTGAAATATTTCTCTATAGAAAAATGTTTGTCTCAAATATTCTAAATAAATTTTTGTCTGAAAGATGTTTCTCTAGACAAATGTTTGTCTGAAAAATGTTTGTCTGAAATATGTTTCTATAGATAAATGTTTATCTGAAAAATGTTTCTATAGAAAAATGTTTGTCTGAAATATGTTTCTATAGAAAAATGTTTGTCTGAAAGATGTTTCTATAGAAAAATGATTATCTGAAATATGTTTCTGTAGAAAATGTTTGTCTGAAATATTTCTCTATAGAAAAATGTTTGTCTCAAATATTCTGAAACAATTTTTGTCTAAAAAATGTTTCTATAGACAAATGTTTCTATAGAAAAATGTTTGTCTGAAATATGTTTCTATAGAAAAATGTTTGTCTGAAAGATGTTTCTATAGACAAATGTTTGTCTGAAAAATGTTTCGATAGAAAAATGTTTGTCTGAAAGATGTTTCTATAGAAAAATGTTTGTCTGAAAAATGTTTCTATAGAAAAATGTTTGTCTGAAAGATGTTTCTATAGAAAACTGTTTGTCTGAAATATTCTAAAAAAATGTTTGTCTGAAAGATGTTTCTATAGACAAATGTTTGTCTGAAAGATGTTTCTATAAAAAAAATGTTTGTCTGAAAGATGTTTCTATAGACAAATGTTTGTTTGAAAGATGTTTCTATAGAAAAATGTTTGTCTGAAATATGTTTCTATAGAAAAATGTTTGTCTGAAAGATGTTTCTATAGAAAAATGATTATCTGAAATATGTTTCTATAGAAAATGTTTGTCTGAAATATTTCTCTTTAGAAAAATGTTTGTCTCAAATATTCTGAAACAATTTTTGTCTAAAAGATGTTTCTATAGACAAATGTTTCTATAGAAAAATTTTTGTCTGAAATATGTTTCTATAGAAAAATGTTTGTCTGAAAGATGTTTCTATAGAAAAATGTTTGTTTGAAATATTCTAAAAAAAATGTTTGTCTGAAAGATGTTTCTATAGACAAATGTTTGTCTGAAAAATGTTTCGATAGAAAAATGTTTGTCTGAAAGATGTTTCTATAGAAAAATTTTTGTCTGAAAAATGTTTCTTTAGAAAAATGTTTGTCTGAAAGATGTTTCTATAGAAAACTGTTTGTCTGAAATATTCTAAAAAAATGTTTGTCTGAAAGATGTTTCTATAGACAAATGTTTGTCTGAAAGATGTTTCTATAAAAAAATGTTTGTCTGAAAGATGTTTCTATAGACAAATGTTTGTTTGAAAGATGTTTATATAGAAAAATGTTTGTCTGAAAGATGTTTATATTGAAAAATGTTTGTCTGAAATATGTTTTTATTGAAAAATGTTTGTCTAAAATATGTTTCTATAGAAAAATGTTTGTCTGAAAGATGTTTCTATAGAAAAATGTTTGTCTAAAAGATGTTTCTATAGAAAAATGTTGGTCTGAAATATTTTTCTATAGAAAATGTTTGCCTGAAATATGTTTCTTTAGAAAAATGTTTTTTGAAATATTCTAAAAAAAATGTTTGTCTGAAATATGTTTCAAAAAAAAATTTTTTTTTTAAATATGTTTCTATAGAAAAATGTTTGTCTAAGTTTTGTTTATAAAAAATATGTTTGTCTGAAATATGTTACTGTAAAAAAATGTTTGTCTAAAATATGTTTTTATACAAAAATGTTTGTCTGTTATATGTTTCTATACATAAATGTTTGTCTAAAATATGTTTGTGTAAAAAAAAATGTTTTTCTGAAACATGTTTCTATAAAAAAAATTTGCCGGAAACACTTTTACGGCATTTTTAAGGTCAATATAAATTATTATTTCAAAAACATCAACATAATTCATTTATTCCCTTTGCACAATACATTTTTGCAACAAACTTGCGTCGCTTAAATAAAAGACATTGTTTTTTTTTAATAACAGGATGCATCAACTTATTTCTCATTTATCCCCGTATTTAACACCATTCCAGCTATCTTTTTGGGGGGAAAATTAATGAATTTAAATAAAGTTTATTGATGTTATTAACAAACAATGTATATTATTAATTACTTTTACGTACAATTGCTACAATTCATCACACACACGAAAAAAATTATAATAAAAAAATGAGCAAAAAGCTAAGGAATATACAAAAAAAAAAAAAAAAAAATGGGGAAACAAATTTTTAAATAAGAAAACTGCAAGGTGTTTGCTAATGTATTTTAAGTACTTTTTTCATGACAGCCAGTCAGTCTATTCCAAATGAATGACTTTTTGGAGATTAACGTTAAAATTTTAATGATTAAGCTGCATGTAGAACTGCAAATGAAGACAATAACCTGCTGGTTAGCAGTTTGATAACGTCCAAAAATAATTTTACGCTTTTTGTGGTTTTTTGACAGAAAACAAGCTGGAAATGACAAAGAAATTTAATAGTATTTTATCACCAAAAAGAGAGAAATAAATGCAATTGCATACTGGAGTTTGGGATGGAGAGAAAAAAGAGTGTTCCAAAACCGAATGTAATACGACAAAAATGGTTATAAAAATATATAAATTGCTGGACAAGGTGTTTGCTTTTAGTTAATTTAAGCCAGACTTGGTACGTTTCAGGAGAATATTATTTATGTATTAAATACCCAGTAAGAAATTATTTTGAATACTTGTTGCAAATTTTCTTTAAAAATGATACATATTTCAATACAAACATTTGGTTCTGCAACATGTTGCGGATAAAAATACATTTTGCAGATACATTTTTTTCTACAGCAAAATTTTTCGGAATAACACTATTCAACAGAAACATGTTTCAGTTAATCATTTTTCTATAAAAATATGTTTTGGAAAAATATTTTTCCATAGCAACATGTTTCAGCTAAATATTTTTCTGTACAACATGTTTCAGACAAACATTTTTCCTTAGAAACATGTTTCAGAGAAAAATTGTTCTATAGAAACATGTATCACAATAAACAGTTTTCAATAGCAACATTTCAGATGAAAACTTTTGTAAAGCAACATGTTTCAGGTAACCATTTTTTTATAGCAACATGCTTCAGATAACAGCTTTGTATAGCAATATGTTTTAGATAAAAAATTTCTATAGCAACATGTTTCAGATAAACATTTTACTATCGCAACATGTTTCAGTTAAATATTTTTCTTAGAAACAAATTTCAGATAAAATATTTATACAGAAACATGTTTTAGATAAATAGTTATCTATAGCAACATGTTTCAGATAAATATTTTTATAGAGCAACATGTTCATATAAAAATTTTTCTATAGCAACATGTTTAAGTTTAACATTTTTCTGTAGAAACATGTTTCACATTATACATTTTTCTATAGCAACATGTTTCAAATAAAAATTTCTCTATGTTTTCGACAAACAATATTCTGCTCAATTATGTTGCAGTCAATAATTTTTCTATCGCTAAATGTTGAGTACAAAAATTTTTCTATAGTAACACATTTTAGAGGATAATTTTTTGTATAAGTTTTATCAGAAATACATTTTCCAATAGAGACATATTTCAGAATCATGTTGCACTCTTTCATTTCTCTTAAGCGAAATGTTTAGGAAAAACTATCTTGATATATGTAGCTATGCCTCTTAGGGCAATTTGGTTCATTTGTAAAAATTTCCTGTTGGGTTTTAAAAATATATAAATGTTTAAAAATATTTATTTCCAAACTATTGCGCAATACAGCAACAGGATCAAACTAAGAAACCTGTTTTAAATTGTCTTTAATAAAATATCGCTGCACTAGACTTTTAATGATAAAGATAAAAAAGAGCTCAAAATTATAATGCCTGCAGATGCAATAAATTTTAATTTCAATTTCATAACCAAAAATTAAATTGTACGCAAACTAGGACAATGTAGAAATTAACGACATACTTCTTCATTTATTCCAGAAGAAAAAAAAAATTAACTTTTAGTGGCGTTTACACTTTTTTCTCACACATAAACTGAAGACACTAAGCACTATGGGCTTGGGAAAAAATCCATTTATTTGCAAAGGAAGATATCCTATTTTGCAAAAATTTTCTTTAAATCAGCCATAGTGTTTATGTGAAACTCCAAGAAGATTCAACAAATTCATTACTGTGGTTACTGTATCCCAAGGGAATTAAAATGCGCTTCTTTAACACTGTTTTTTATGTTCTTTTTAGCTCCAGCTCTCTTCTTGATATCTTCCACCTGTGTGTTTGTGTTGATTTAACAAACTTTTAATTTCTTTTTAACGATGCTTTTAGGCAAAAGATGGTCGATCACTTGTTGCTTCTACTTTTTTTAAAAAAATCTCCAGTTTTCCTTTTGTAATCATTGCTAATGTTTTAATTCTTTAATTTTGGCGTTGATTGATTTGATTGGTTGAATGCTGCTAAGGAATTGCTGGCTGAGAGGACTCTGATTTTTGCGTGTTGGTTGTAAGTAGCTGCTCTCCCCGGGGGTCATGTTTTAATAAATTAATTAAATATTATGCCACACTGGGTTAAAATAATTGAATTTTTTGTTTGCTCAAAGGCTGTATTAACACAACTTGCATTCGAAAACATTTTATTACGAGACTCTCCTAGCATTTGTTAAATTAAGCTACTTTATTTTTCAGTTTTTTTAGGCAATTAAATTATAAAATTTAAACTTTTTTTATATAAATTTTTAAGCAAACAAAAGCAGATGTTGTTTTTTGGCATAAAAGTGAGATCTTAAAACAATTTTAAGAGTCTTAATTAGCACCTTTATCTTTTAGACTACAACATTTAAACAAATAAAAAAAATTTAAATTTTGGCACCAAAAATGTTTCTACTAAAACATGTTGCAGAAGACAAGTTTTTTGTCTGATAGGAAAACGTTTTTCTTCAACATGATCTTTAAGAAATATGTTTATTTGCAACCTGCTCCTGCAGGAACTTGTTCGTCGTTAATATGTTTGTACGCGAACATGTTTTTTCCTCTAAAAAATGTTTATAGTGAAACTTATTTTTTTAACCCGCTACTTCCTTAGTGCCTTTATGTTTCTAGGTATTAACAAAACAATTCCAAAATATTTTATCTTATAGGTTCTAATTCACTTAGAACCCTTCACCTATAATATTATGTTTCTTAGCTTAATATTATAGAAAATTCAAAAAAAAAAAAAAAAAAAAAAACACATGTTGAATAGAAAAGCAAAAGAAAGGAACTTAATTTGCTGTATTGCTCCTTTTTGGTACTTTTTTTCTCCCCATTGAAGTATCAAAAATTTCAATATGTAGTGGGAACCCATAATTTAATAAGTATATGACAATGACTAGAGAAAACTGTTTTCTTTTTAATTAAGTACCAAAAATTGGTACGATTTTTACCCCTTAAAAGTTTAAATATCGAAAAAGTACCAAATTTATATATTTTTTTTTTTTAGATAAGTTACGAATGTGATATAATTTTTATTATGTTCATTGGTTTGAAAGATAAATGCAGTGTAAAAAAAGTCCGAAATACATGTATTACCAGTTTGCTGCCTAAAAGCTCGAATTTCAAAAAAGTACCAGACGCCTGTCCGCCTTATTTTTTCTTAATGAACAACGACAAGTCTTAAATTGTTTATATCTCTTAGTTTTGGAGATTTGAGATTAGCGAACTTACACGTTGTTACCCTTTTTTACCCCCTTAACATTAAATTAAAATTAAATTGTTTCTATAGAAAAACATGATACATGTTTCTATAGAAAAATATTTGTTGTTAAACATATTTCTACAGATAAATATTTTTGTGAAACATGTTCCTATAGAAACATTTTTATTGTGAAACATGTTTCTATAAAAAATTTTTATTGTAAAACATGTTTCTATAGAAAAATGTTTATTGTAAAACATGTGTCTATAGAAAATCATTTATTGTGAAACATGTTTCTACAGAAAAATGTTTTTTGTGAAACATGTTTCTATAGAAAAATGTTTATTGAGAAACATGTTTCTATAGAAAAATGTTTATTGTGAAACATGTTTCTATAGAAAAATGTTTATTGTGAAACGTGAAACATGTTTCTATAGAAAAATGTTTATTGTGAAACGTGAAACATGTTTCTATAGAAAAATGTTTATTGTGAAACATGTTTCTATAGAAAAATGTTTATTGTGAAACATGTTTTTATAGAAAAATGTTTATTGTGAAACATGTTTCTATAGAAAAATTTTTAATGTGAAACAAGTTTCTATAGAATAATTTTTATTGTAAAACATGTTTCTATAGAAAAAGGTTTATTGTGAGACATGTTTCTATAGAAAAATGTTTGTTGTAAAATATGTTTCTATAGAAAAATGTTTATTGTGAAACATGGTTCTATAGAAAAATGTTTATTGTGAAATATGTTTCTATAGAAAAATGTTTATTGTGAAACATGTTTCTATAGAAAAATGTTTATTGTGAAACATGTTTCTATAGAAAAATGTTTATTGTGAAATATGTTTCTATAGAAAAACTTTTATAGTGAAATATGTTTCTATAGAAAAATGTTTATTGTGAAACATGTTTCTATACAAAAATGTTTATTGTGAAACAATGTTTATTGTGAAACATGTTTCTATAGAAAAATGTTTATTGTGAAACATGTTTCTATACAAAAATGTTTATTGTGAAATATGTTTCTATACAAAAATGTTTATTGTGAAATATGTTTCTATAGAAAAACTTTTATAGTGAAACATGTTTCTATAGAAAAATATTTATTGTGAAACATGTTTCTATAAAAAAAAATGTTATTCCCAATACTTTTGATAAAAATGGTCTTTATCAACAAAATTTATGCAGAAATAATTACAACATTTAAATTAAATTTTAATACAAATTGTTAATAAATACTTAAACAAAATATAAGAAAATAATAATAATTATTTTTTGTAAGTAAATGGGATTTGAAATAAAGTTAAAGTTATTTTTAATGACTTCGTGCTCTATTAACCGCTATTGCGTGCTTGGCAAATAAAATGCAAATTATTTTAAGTGAATAAATATTTTTTTAAATGAAATAGCTAAAAATTAAATTAATAAAAAATGCACCCTTTTACAAAACAAAACAGAAATATTTGGTAATTAGCATTTACAACAATTGCAAATGAATTAGTAAATTTGGTAAAGAAAAAAGTTAAAAATAAACTATTTTAAAGAAGTCTTTAGAATGTCTTGTACTTTTATTTCTTAGTAATTTTGTAATCTTTTGCTCTGTTTCGTTTCTGCTTTTTGGGCAATTATTTTCGAAAAATTAAAAAAAAAAAATATGATAAAAAGTGATCTCATGGTGGACACGCGCACTTTCTTGTTATAATTAAGGGATATTAAAGAAAGTTAAAAAGGGGTAATCACTAATAAATAATTTTATGTACAAGAAATTCAGTTCCAGTCCCAAAAATTATTTTCATAATTGTGGTCATGTGTGAGCAAGCGTTTGTTTGCAATGGGCAGAAATGTTTATGGGAAGCTTTTGAGCTGCCTCAACACACTTTTAACAGTCCCATTAAAAGTCACGTAAATATTTGTTCAGCTTAAAGAAAATTTTAGGTTTTAAGTTGTATTTTTTATTTCTTTCTGCAACATTCACGCAATTTAGTTTATTTTGCCCTTTGGGTTTTTTAAAAAAAGTAATTTTTGCCAAATTTGTAGCTGAGAAAATGGTTTTTAATTTTAATATTTTGTTTTTTTATTTTTAATTGAAGGTAAAGAAGATTTGAACGAATTTGAAAAGCACTCTACTAAAATATTTAATGACAATTTTTGGCAAATAATATTTTGATTAAACATGTTGAACAGTTTTTGAACAAGATAACTTTTTGTATTGATAAAAAGATAAGTTCTCTATAGATCTGATAGATTTTAATTACATTTTGTAATCATTGAAGAAAAAAACATTTAAGTGGAATTTTTTAATTAAAAAAAACATTATCATAACAATTCAAATTACAACAATATTATTTTTATGTAATTTTATTTGAATGTTTTTTTTAATTTCTGAATTAAATTGGAATTGCCCGTCCCCGTCCTTAATTGTAATTGAAAGAAATTGAAAATTACTTAACTAAAATAGAGCAACTCAAAATTAATTGCAGTAAGTAATTGAATATTTTTAATTACAATTACTTGTAATTAAAATTTGTTTAATTACATTTACTTCTAATGATAATTGACGGTAAAATTAGCACCCTAATTGAAATTACATTGAATGTAATTGTTTGTAATTAAACAATTAGATGTCATTATGATTTTCAATTTGTTTTTAACTTTGTTGTTAATTAAAAGAAAAAACGATTTGTATTGAAATATTACTTTTAATTACATGTAATTTGTTTAATTATTTATTTAAATTTCCATAACATGGAGCTGCAATTAAAAGAAACTATTAATCAAAACAAAAAAGCAAAAAACATAAAATTACTTGGAATTCGTAATTGAATATTTTTGTTAACAATTACATGTAATTGCAATTTTCTTATTTACATTTTTAATGGTAATTGACATCCTGATTTGAATTGCATTAATTGTAATTGTTAGTTATTAAACAATCAGATGTAATTAAAATTTTTCAATTACAGTATTATTATTATTGTTAAATTTAAATATTAAATAAAAAAAAATATTTAAATATTTTTTATAAAAATACTGAATTAAGAAGCATTTCTTTTTATTACATGTAATTTTAACAGTTATTTGTTTAATTATTAAATCAAAATTTCAATATTATGTTGTTGCAATTGAAAGAAATTATTGATTACAACAACAACAACAAAAACCCAAAATAACTTGAAATTTCTGTTTAAACAATTTTAATTACAGTTACTTGTAATTGAAACTTTTCAATTTTTAACTTTAATTTCAATTACACTAAATGTTATTGTTAATAACTCAATTACACATTTAAAAGTAATTGAACTGAATTGTAATTTATACTAGTTCCCAATATCTCACCATCAAAATTCATAATAATGCAATCATTTTTTTTATGATGCCAGAAATGGAAAACAAAAATTTAATAAAAAGTTAGCACATGAAGTCAAAAATCAACAAAAGAAATGAGTTCCTACAAAATTATCTAAACAAAAAAAAAAAAAAAAAGCACCAGAAAAACATAAGAAAATTACAAGTTTAAACTTGAATTGCAGTTCATTGAATGATTACAAGTAACGGTGTTGTATTGTCCACTGACTGACTAAATGACTGGCCATAAACTCGACTCATGCACCTGAAAATAACTGTCATAAGAGAGAAAAAGCGAATAACCTACTCGATCATTGAAACACATCCGATGAGCCAACCAAAAGACAAAATACCCAAACTGTTGCAAACATGACACTGGCTGAGAGCCCATCTAAACGGCAAGAAAGTTGCATTGAATGAATTTCTTCTTTTAAAAAATGATTTTAGGTAATTGCATTGCCATGTCCTTCCTCGGAGCTTTTTCGTATCTAAATATGCTTTTAGTTTTACATTTTTAATAACACAAAAAATTATTGAATAATTGTTGTTGTTGTTGTTTCATTCATTCTTGTTTGCTGACAATATATGAGATGTTGCAAATGTACTCTTGTATGATGTAGATGATGATTGTGTTGTTACCATTTCCATTCAGTGCCACGAAATAAATATCAACGACATGTACAAAACTTTTGTGTTTTTTTTTTTGTAAATATTTCAAAAATTTTCCTTTTTTTATTTTTTTCTTTGGCGTTGTGGTGCTGCTGGCACGAATGAAATGGATGACAAAAAGGGTTTTCGCTGCTTAGTGGAGTAGAGTTGCATGCATTATGGACATTAAATGCTTCACTTTTAACAGCAATGAATTATTGTTAAAGACAATTTTTTTTTGTATGATGCGAATATTTTTGTGATATTGTTATTGAGAGTCTTTTTTTTAGATTCAAGTGAAGTCATTAACATTAACATGAAAATTGTAAATTAATCAAAAATTTTTTGCTTTTGCTGAAGGAAAAAAAAATAAAATGAAAAAAGTTAAAGGACCAAAAGAACTTTCTCGAAAAAAAAAAGTAAATGAAATGAAAATGTCATGTTCAGTTAAGGCAGTGACACAGAAATAATGGAAAAATGTAAATTTGCAGACAATTACACAAAAGACTTAAGAAACAAACTTGTAGTTTTACTTTTTTATATGCCAGAATAAGACTTAAATGCACTTCTTTTTAATAAGAATATACAATGTCATCTCATTTAACGGACTCCTTACACCCGCTTTCGACTAACAATATTTCCTGGTCACGGCTGCGTTCTAAATGAAGGCATTGAGTTCTTTTGTTTTTCCTGCACGAACACATCTTGATGCACGCAGAGAAAAAATATGGTTGGGCATGGTTACGGCAACAACACTATGTTTAATGTAACAATATATTGTTGTCGTACACAAATAATTGTTATTTTTATTTAATATCAACAATATTATAGTTAATGTAAACATATCAATGTTTATCGCAATTATGAATTTGAGTATTGTTGACCGAAAAATAATTATTTTTCTAACAACTTAGTTATGATAACTTTCCAAACATATAATATTTCTCACAACCATATCATGATATTTAATAGCCATAACATGATAACTTTCTATACATTTATCATATAATGTTAAAGATGCAATCAAATTATTTTTACTCTAATCATATTATGTTAGCGCCATTTGTAAAATCATTTTGAAGCAGTTGTGTCGTTTTTTTATTTGTGAGCGGTTAAACAATTAAAAGATAAAATTCCATAAAAAAAATAAGTTTAAAGAAATTAAAAAATTTAAATATTAGCGGAGTTCATTCAAGTATTAGTGATTTAATAGTGCAAATGCAAAATATCATGGTTTTTTTGTAAAATCCAACAACAAAACACACGGAGATTTCGTTATATTTTATAAAAGTGCTACGATATTTCTGTGGTTTTCATGGGAAACCGCGTATGTCTTAAAACAAATTTATCAGTAAAAACGTAAAACCATTCTAGATCAAAATATGGGCTAGGTATTGCACTTTTAAAACTTTGTCATTACGTTAACAAGTCGGAATTGATCCATCTTTTTTCAAAAAAATGTCAAGAGCGTTCAAAATTAGGCAACATCTTAAAACATCTTAACCACAGATTTTGCATTTGCTCTTTTGCAAGCCTTATATTGAACTCCGCTATTTGATTAACATAAGGAAAAATTGTAACAAGCCACAAAATAAAAAATCGATGCACAAATATTTTAATTTATTTTGTATTTTTATGACAGCTATGAAAGGTGCTGTATCATAATATGATTGCTTCTAAATTTATTATGATTAACATGACGATAATATGATTAATTTTTTAGCTTGTTATGATTAACACGACAATAATTTGATAACTTCTTAACTTCGTATGGTTAACAGAATAATAATATGATTAAGGGAAAAATATTATGATGACATATTACGAGTATATTTAGTCATAATATGATTCAATAATAATCTTAATATGGTGACTACATCATAATTCTTATCATAATATGTTGCTCTTAGAATATGTTTACCACAACCATGTTTTTTCTTTGCGTGTGGTCTATTCGGTGACCGGTCAAGAGGGATCTTTGGTCTCTTCGAGCTCATTACAACTGTGTTCTACAAATAATTCGATAAAAAGTTCGTTTGATTACATTTTTGTTCAGGAAAAATATATTTGTTATTAAAACTCTTAAGCTACGGTCACACTTAATTAAATATTTGACTAAATAAGCGTAACCACTCCTTTTGTTAATAGTAAGTGCGATTTAATATGGTCTTAATATCACAAAATAAAAGTAATAATCCCAATAAAAGTTTTTACCATTTTGCGAAGCACTAAAGGTACATTTAAAAAAATAAGCGCACAATTATGCGCTACGCAATAAGACATACAGAAATGCAGTAAATTAAGTGAAAGAACTCTCAACAACTTTTATAAAAAAAAATTACATTTCAAGTGCTACGGCATTCCCTTACTACGAAGCAGGTTTGTAAGGGAGAATACTAAAAAACAGCTGTATCAAAACATTCAGTGTGTAAAGATGATCGTTACATCCAACAATATTTATGTGCGCTGAATAATGCGCTTCATGTTTCAAAAATGTATTGCTTCAAAGTGGGAACTCGCCATATAAAATTCATGTCTTCCGTAAGCGCAATGGTAAGCGAAACCCTTATGTTTCTCCCTTACAAACCTGCTTCGTTGAAGCTCCATTTTTTATTGGGAATACTACTAGACATAGCAAAAATTGTTTATTGTAAGATGTGGTATTATAATCAAAATAAATATTGGAATTAAATGAAATGATTATTTAGTTGGCTTGTTGGTCCCGTTTTTTCGTCAAATATTGGACAAGTGTGACCTTAGCTTTAGGAACAAGTTCGTAGCTTTAGGAACAAGTTCGATAAACAAATTTTCCATAAAAAGTTTACTTACAAAAATTTTAAAATTAATGCAAAACTTCTAGTCACCAGACTCCTAAAAACAAAAGACTTGAACAAAAAACTTGTTTTTTAAATCATGCAAAACTGACTATTTCACTAAATGCGAAAGAACTTTTTCCTTCGCACAACTACATGTAAAACAAAAATAAATTATCACAAATTTGTTTTTGTTTCAAATGTTTTTGTGCGAAAGAAAGCCTTTTCTCGACTTTGTGAAATTGACAGTAAAGCAAAATCCTTGAAATTATTTCTCTTCAAACATTTTCTATTAATTTTGTTTAAACATTATTCCCACACTTTACAATTTCCTTTATGTCCATTTTTGCCATTTCTAAGCAAAAACATTTAATTTTAATATTTTCCCAAAATAATAAAAAGATCAGAAAATATTTTTCTAAACTAGAATTATTTCATTAGCCTGGGAATTTCATCCAAAACACCCGCATTAATAATCTCCTTTTCATATCCTTTCTAAAGTATTTGATATGTTTTTGAAAATTCTAAACAGGTAGTTTTTTTGTTCTTTTTTTTGGCAAAAACAAAGACAAAATTTGTGTGACAATTTTTTTTGTATGATTTGTTTTTTTTCTGTTTTTGGAAATATTGTCACTTGTATTAATTTCTTTATTTGTGTAAATGATATATGAGGATATAGTTTTAAAGAAAGTATTAATTTTACCACACACAATGGCTTAGATTATTAAATTAAAACGAATTTCATTGTCTATTTGAATGAAAAGGAAAAAAGGACAATCAAAGAACAAATTAGTAAGTGTACACCTTAAAAAAGGAACCTGTTTCATGTCTTCTTTATTATTGTCAACAATTAAACGATTTTTATCTTTTCTAAACTTCAGTTGATTTGGAAGAATTTTTCTTGTTTTCAAGAAACCATTTTCTAGCTACAGTACCATATTTCGATGTAATGGAAAAGGAAAAGTGAAGTATTTTAATCATTTTTGATATACATATTTATTGAAATTTGTTTATAGAATGAAAGGTGGCTTAAATAACTTTTGGACTTTTGGAGACTTTTGGAGACTTTATTGACGAGCTGATTTCGCTGAAAATATTATTTGTACAATATAATGGCGAACTCTTTAGGTAAACGATTCCTTAATTCTTTACTCCACATGTCATTGCAAATTATATGAAGGAGAAATTCTTGCAACATGCCATACAGGGCATAAAATTATCACTTTATTAAGATTTAAATTATTAAAATCTGTTACCAACTTTCGATTTTTTATTTTTATTTTCGAATTATCTCAAGAACTGCACTTTTGGCCACCTCTTTGGGGTAATTTGCCACATTTGGGCTACTTATTGTCAAATCTATAGTCTATGGCTGCAAAACCAGCAACGATTGATAAAATAGAAGCCAACATTCGATGCATTATTGACGAAATAAGACCCGGCATGCTCGAAAAAGTGGTGCAGAAGTGGGCCGACAGGATGGCGTTCATAAGGCGCAGTCGCGGAGGCCATATGCCAGAAATTATTTTTAAACATTAATGGCCAATTTCACAAATTTGTTAAAATATCAAATTATTCTTAAAGTTCTTTTTTCATGGCAAATAAAAAAAAAAAAATTATGTATATGAAAAACTATCAGGGGTGTTCTGGAAATCGAAAACGCAAAACGCAAGAATTTGGAAGTTGTTGTTAATACACTTTTAATCAAATTTTTATAATTTTTGTTATAAAATTCTGTTTAATAGAGAAATGTTTGTATAATATTCGTCATAAAATTCTTTTATTACAGAAATCTTTTTAAAAAATGACGTTTAAAATTCTTGCGTTTTGCGTTTTCGATTTACAGAACACCCCTGTATATTGAAATATGAATTGATATTTGAATAGAATTGTTGAAATTGGTCATAAATGTCACGAAATTTAGTTTGTTGTGTTTTATTTTTAAAAAAGTTGTATGTCTCTAAAAAAACAATCTTTATAAACAGAGAGGTTTAAAGCACTTTTTCTCTAACAAAATATTTTTATATTAACTTGTTTCAAGAAAAAGTTTTTGAAAAAGAAACCCATTTGGGAAAAGGATTCTGCTCTTAAAACGTGAGTTGAACAGTTTTCAACAGAATTGTATTTTAGTTAGAGATTTTCTTATAAAGAAAATATTTTAGCAAACCAATTTTCTTTTGAAACATGTTTCGAAACTATCATGTTTCTATAGAAACTAGTTTCACAGCAAATACATTTTTACACAAACATTTTAAAGAACAAAAATTTTTTTAATAAAACATATTTACAGTCAAAGATTTTCGGTCAACAAAATTTCAACAGAATCGATTTAAAAGTGGGGAAAAGAATAGGCGCTGTAGAACAACGTTACGACGTTACGTTAAAAACGGCATTTTCAAAGTAGTACCAAGAGAATACGTAGTTGTAGTAGTCCTAGCAGTTGAAGTTGAAGCGCAAAATTTAAAATTTTCAACTTTGTTGTGCTGCAGAGCATTCGTCAGCTTAAACTTTAACTATAACTTCTACTACAACTACTTTATTCTGTTCCAGAGAAAACATTTTTTATAAAAGTGTATTTTAGCCAGATATATGCATTGAAACATGTTTAGATACAACAATTTTTCATTAGAAACATGTTGAGACACATACTTTGGCTTAGATACATGTTTTAAACAAACCATTTTAAAACAAACATTTTCGAAACACAAATTTTTTTTACAGATATGAACATATTTCAGAGAGGATCAGGAATGCAGGCAATTTGCAAGAGAAATACTTAAACGCTCAGATTTTTGCAAATCAAAATGCAAATAACACTGTGCAACAAAATTCGGGTCATCGCCGCCAGCCGCAACACTTGCACGAACTTTTAGTCTTTGAAGACCCCTAGTGAAATTTGATGCAAAAAATATTCGTAGAACATTTTAATCCTTAAAAGTGCCGTTTTAGTATTCTTTTGTGTAAGTGTTGGGAAATTACCCCTTAAAATGAGAGTAAGAGGGTTTGTGAATTCTAATAAAAGAATCGTCATACGATTGTACTGAAGACATCTGAAATTATTTTTTAGCTCAGAAGTACATTTAATATATTTTTTTTTGACTTATAAAGCGCCTTTTAAAAAATTGAAAAAACTTAAGGGGCCTATATTTCGGGAGCCCGAGCTAACTTTTCAAACTCCTTTGGCAGATTTGCTCTACTAGTAGACTACTTTCATTTCGCGTTGCAAGTGTTGAGGCGGGTTTTTGTTTTGTTGCACAGTGTAATTTATTTGCATTTCATTATTTTTTCTGAGCGAAAAATATTTTAAAACAATGCATTTTTTTTTTAATAAAAGAATGATACAAACTTCATAAAATTTGGATCTCAGATCTCAATAACAGTGGGACGTCGATTATTAGTAATTCGATTAATCGGCAACATCAATTATCCGAAAAATTAATTACCCGGATTTACCTCTGTTATCCGGAATTACAAGCACTTGTTTTTTTCAACAATCAAAGGCAATGTGAATTAAACCACGATGGGGAATTTAATAATGACGGAACAGCTCGGCCTCTACTAAAAGCCCAGCAAGATACTGAATGCGTGATTTGTTTACTGTTCCTACACAATATTTTTTACGCTCCAGCCCAACTTGTTGTGATAAGGGTATACTAACGATTTAGCCACATCCGTCTGTCTATTTATCTGTCTGTTGAAATCACGCTCACTTTCGAACGACTCAAAAGAAAAGACCAGGGGGGTTACCGCGTATTTCGATTCGAAAGAAATCGTTTACGGATTCGAACAATTTGTACTGTGTATTTCGATTTTCGTAATCGTTCGAAACGATGACAGAGGTTGTATTTTTTAAAAAATGGGAAATTTTATGAACCATTTTTGTTCGTAATAGAGAGTGGCTTTTAAGAAAGTGATTTTTAGTTTTCAATAAAGTATGAAAAACGTCCGTTTATTCGAAACAAATATTGCGATTTTCGTAATCGTTCGAAACGATGACAGAGGTTGTATTTTTTAAAAAATGGTAAATTTGATGAACAACTTTTGTTCGTTATAGAGAGTGGCTTTTAAGAAAGTGATTTTTAGTTTTCAAAAAAGTATGAAAAACGTCCGTTTATTCAAATCCAATATTACGAAAATCGTAATACACAGTACAAATTGTTCGAATCCGTAAATGATTTCTTTCGAATCGAAATACGCGGTAACCCCCCAGTATTGGTGTCAAATTATTTCTAGTTCTCCTAAGCAGTTTTGGATTGAAATCCAGTTACATCGGTTCAGTAGGATAAGAGTTATGAATTAAAGTGTGGAACAACCACCCTTAAAAATCGATCATACATATTATTACAAGAACTAGCATAAATTGTGGCGGAATGCACTTATTAATATGAGGTTTTTGCACAAACTCGTTCTATATTTTGGGAAAATCGGTCCATAATTTAAAATAGGCCCCATATAAAGCCCACTCGCGAAAAATACTTTAATACGCAAAAACCGTATAGAAATCGCTATTGTAACAAATTTCTGTATGTTACAGTTTTAAATGACTAGAAATCCCTGTGTCAACTTTCGTGATGATGGGTTCATGATTTACCACAGGTCCGATATAAGGCCTACTCCTGAAATATCCTAGCTGTCGGTAAAGGAGATCAAAGATTCGGCGCCGAATATAGAACTCTAACTGGTTTTTTTAATATTTTCTTTAACATGTACGAAATCCTTGAATAATTTCTTTGTCCTACAAATATGTATGTATTCATTAATAAATATGCAAAGAAAAAAATCCTTCTTCACAAAATTATTTACTCAATTAGAGTCAACGGAAGGCGGCGACGGAAATAGTTGTAATTTTTTGTTAAAATTTTTATTAATTTATTTGTGCACACATTTTTATCATATTGTTTGTTTTCAATAATGTTGTGAACATAGCCAATTATTCAAAAACTATGGCAACATCAGAAAGAGAACGAGTGTCCAAAATTGAGAGACAAGGCGAATTAAGTTCGCTTTGTTGAGAGAGAAAGAAAGTCCGCAATGATAATAAAAAAGATTTCCGCACTGCGGTTTTTTACTTCAAAATCGTATGAAAACCAGCACCGCAATAAATTATCGTTACATTGTGTTCAGACTCTTAACCGGGAAAATTGATTAGCCGGAATGCTTCCGGTCCCGTCCATAACGGATAATCGCGGTCTCACTGTATTTAAGCTTAACACCTTTTATAACTTTAATTAATCTTTAATATCCTGAGGTCTTAAATGTGGAATATTTTCATATTTAATAATATAAAATTTTGCTCGCTTCATGAGAAAGAAAACTAAAAAAAAATTTCGTAAGGCACAAAAAGAAAAGTCTTAAGTGTAATCTAAAACCATGTGTTAAGTTTAACTAACATTTCCTAGTTATTTCCCATTGTTAGTGGTAAAGTGAAATTATAACCTCCAGCTAAACTTTTGACATCATCTTTTTAACATTAAAACATCCACAACTTCAACTTCAACAACATCTTCATCTCTTCCATCTACCCAGGCAATTGTTATAATCACTGAAATAAATAAAAGTAAAAACTTGTATTAGAAAAAAATAAAAAAAATAGGAAAACACAATAAACAAGATCTAGATTTAAACAGAAAAAAAAATAAAAATTGAACAACAAATATTAATATTGTCAAACAGCAGCCAGAAAAACTACTAAATTGAAATAGTAGAAATAATAATACAACAAATAATAGTTTGTAATAATAAGGTGAAAAGTAAATATAAATGAAGCTGAAAGTCACAAGTGTTTGTAAATCAAAAAGTTAAATATTTATAGTCACACACACACACACACAGACACTCTCTCCTGCATGAAGAAATTAAAAAAAAAACTTTAATTTAAGTAAAGATTAAAGGAAATTGAAACCAACTACTGCATTTACACTCAAACTCAGACTCATTCCCATTGACAACCAAGAAAAACAACTTAATCAACTTTAAATTGACATTAGAGTCTGTTTTAAGTAAATAAACACTATTTATCAAAGATACTTCGAATTTCGAAAAAAAGAAGATTGAGACATTAAACTGTCTTAAACAACAGCAACGACAACAATTGCTGCAGCAATAACAGCTACAAGAATCTCAAACAACAACAGCATCGTTATAATAATTACACCAAATATTAGACAAGCCAGCAAACACAATACAACAAACTTGTTCGTTAATTATGTTTCAAACGTAAAACGAAATCAGTTCGAGAGTAGTACAGTCGGTCAATACTGAAATGTTTTTGCCTCAGTTAAGAAACACTTCTTCAGAAAAACGTCTACGTATCTGCAGAATAATTTTAGTGACAAAGATTTTTCTTGACAAAAAATTTAAGTATTTATATACTGTACTTTAGTGTTCTATACGGTAGAAATATAGCAACCACAAACGCTAAGAGTTTTTGTTTAGTAAACACCATAAAAAAACGTTTCTCTTCGTACTGTACTAAGCCAACCCAACATAAAGATGACAACATTTCACTGCGTTCGGGTTTTCGTAAGAACACAAACGCTTAGAGTTTTTGTTTCGTAAATACCTTAAAAAACGTTTCTTCGTTTGTGATCTTGGTACACAATTAAAATACTATAGTAAACCAATTAAACATAATGCTGGGGGGTTACCGAGTATTTCCATTCGAAAGAAATTATAAACGGATTCGAACAATTTGTACTGTGTATTACGATTTTTTTTCGTTATATCGGTTTCGAATAAACGGACTTTTTATACTTAATTGAAAACAAACAAAAAATCGCTTAATTAACAGCCACTCTCTATTACGAACAAAAAGTTTTCATCAAATTTCTAATTTTTTTAAAAATTCAACCTCTGTCATCGTTTCGAACGATTGCAAAAATCGTAATACACAGTACAAATTGTTCGAACTCGTAAATTATTTCTTTCGAATCGAAATACGCAGTAACCCCCCTGAGAACATTTTATTGCGTACGGGGTTTCGTAAAACACAAACGCTTAAAGTTTTTGTTCATTAAATACCTTAAACACATTTCT
Source organism: Pollenia angustigena (assembly GCA_930367215.1). Lineage (NCBI taxonomy): Eukaryota > Metazoa > Arthropoda > Insecta > Diptera > Polleniidae > Pollenia > Pollenia angustigena. The sequence goes on from OV884056.1 coordinate 18,693,273, forward strand.
CTGTTTGTGATCTTCGTACACAATAAGAATACTGTACTTAGCCAACTCAACATTAAGATAAGAACATTTCATTGCGTTCGGTTTTTAGTTAGAGTTTTTGTTTAGTAAATACCTTAAACAACGTTTTCTTGGTTGTGATCTTCGTACACAATAAGAATACTGTTCGTATTCAAAAAGATGAAAAGGTTTCATTGCTTTCGGTTTTGCTGTGTTCGGATTAGCACATTAATATTTTTTCGTTTCAATTGTGCTGAGCTCCATTTTGGCTGGTAAAGACAGCAAAATATTTTTACAAAAACAAAACATTTACACAATCCACACACAGATTATTCGTGCTGTGGTCGTGCAAATTGCCAAACAAAAATACTAGTGAGATGCGTTGCTTAAATTTTTTGTCAGCTCATTCCTTCATCACTATAAAAAACACTAATGATCATTACAATACATAAAGGAAAAAAAACAACATCATAATGTTTGTTACTTGCGTTAAGATAGTTATTACGGGTTGTGTACTAATATGCAAACACTAAAAAAATAGATATCGTTTCTGGATGTGTAAATTTCGCACACTGGCTTAAACACAGCAGTTGGCCCTCAAAAATATGCTGCAGCCATTTTTTTTTGCTTATATTGTTTAGGAAAACTGTTTAAGAAATAAATTTTTCTATACAAACATACCAAATAAAAACTTTATATAAGATCTTTAAGTGTCGTCAGTAGGGTACTTAAAGAAAATAAATTCCCTAACTTTTTACTTGATCGGTACTAAAAACAAAACAACAAAAAAAAAAAAAAAAAACAGTGAAATATCTGGAGTAATACAGTAAATAACGTCTTCTATCGATACCTGCTCCGCTGATTATGATGTTATAATTATTGTTTAATGTTCAAGTCTAAAACCAATAAACGTCAGTCCCATCTTGCGAACAAGAAACCATGAGAAAAAAAACTGGCACAAAATCAAGGATGCTAATCGGTTGGGTAAATAGTTATTACCATATTACATTTGAACACTATGTATGCTGTAAATGTACAATAAGTACTCTTATTTTTCATGTGCATACATAAGCACATAGAAAACCTAATTATACATTTCTTCTTCCAAAAAGCCTTAGAAGACATTTATACCACTTATGAAAATACTCGTCTTTCGTCATACATTTTAAGTGAAAAGACAGAGTTTGTATCTGTCTTTTGTAGTTTTTGTTTAAACTAGAGAGAAGGTGTTAACTAAATCATTCTACATTCAGCTCATTTGAACTTGATGTCTTTTTTACTACTTTTGCTATTTGCCAAGAGTGCTTCTAAATGCTATTCAAAGCTGTTGGTGGTTTTGTGCGATGATTATGCGGCAAAAGGAGACACTGTCTCCAAAATGAAGATGTTAATGTTAATTTTAGTGTAGTCATACGTAGACTAGACTATTAATTAAGGTTTTTTTTTTTTTTTTTTTTTTTTTTTGTCATTATTTTTTATTGAATCTTCATATATTAAATATGAACTAACAATAATTAATCAAATCTTAACCTAATACGTTATTTTATCTCCTGCCAGTGCCAGACAAAATTTTCTTCATCACGGGTTATGTTCACTTTTATAGGTGTTTATCGCTCATCTAATTGGGTAAGTGCTGCAGTGTCTCTTCTTCTTAAGCGAGTGTGGCCGCCATGATTTAAAATATTTCGAGCTAGTGGATTTGGGTGTTGTTCAAGCCTTTTTAAATATTTTATTGCATATTTTGTAATCATAGATTTCACTAATGGCACATTGAGATCCTTATGAATGTTTGAGTTTTTAACATACCAGGGAGCGGCTGTGATTATTCGAAGAAGTTTATTTTGGCGCCTTTGAATTTTGTCGATATTAGAGGCCGAGGCAGTGCCCCATAGTTGAATACCGTAGCACCAGATAGGCTTTAAGATAGAGTTGTAAAGTAGAAGCTTGCAATCGAGACTAAGGACAGAATTTCTTCCAATAAGCCAATGAATTTGAATGGCTTTTAGTTTCATTTGAGTTAATTTTGCCTCTATATGGCATTTCCACGTTAATCGCCGATCCAGATGTATACCGAGATATTTAACATGCGAATGTTGAGGAATTATTTGATTATTGATTGTAATAGGGGGGCAAGATTCCCGGCGCAAAGTGAATGTTATATGTACACATTTTTGCTCATTGACCATTATCCTCCATTGTCTTAACCATATTTCTAGTTGAAATATATGATGCTGTAAGTAACGCGATGCTTCATAACGATTTTCGTGGACGCTTAGAAAAGCTGTATCGTCTGCAAATGTTGAAGTTTGTGTGTAGTTGCTTGTTGGCATGTCCGAAGTATAAATTAAGTATAATAGGGGGCCCAGGATGCTGCCTTGTGGGACTCCAGCGGCAATGGGCTGAGGTGAACTTAAGAAATTTCCTTCTTTAATAATAAATTGACGACCGACTAAGTAGCTTTCTAGCAGCTTGTGTGTGTTTGCTGGTAAATTTTGCTTCAATTTGTGTAATAAGCCTTCATGCCAGACTTTGTCAAAAGCTTGCGAAACATCGATGAAGAGTGCTGAGCAATATTTCTTTTCTTCAAATGCTTTTCTTATGACATTTACTATTCGATGAGTCTGCTCGATTGTGCTGTGTTTTCTTCTAAATCCGAACTGATGGTTTGGAATACATCTATTTTCACTTAAAATTGGTGTTAATTTTGAAACTAATAATTTCTCAAACAGCTTTGACATATTTGATAATAAGCTAATAGGTCTATAAGACTCAACTTTTGTATGATCTTTACCTGGCTTTGGTATCATGGTAACTAAGGAAACCTTCCATTTTTCAGGATAGTATTCAAGGCGTAAAATAGCATTAAAAATAAAAAGAATAATTTTCTTTGCTATGCGAGGTAGCTCCAAAAGCATTTTATTACTGATTTTATCAATACCAGGTGCCTTCTTAGTGTTTAAGTCACAAATAGCCTTTTCGATTTCTCTTATCTCAAATCTGAGGGGAATAGCTGCTCTAGCATCAACAGGTGGTAACTCGACCGCAATATTGTGAGATATATTTGGTGTAAATACGTTTTTCAAATGATTTACAAACAGGTTTCCTTTTTCATTATCATTTCTTGCCCAACTACCATTCAAGTTTCTTAATGGTGGCTTAGATATAACTGGCCTTTTTAGATTTCTAGCTGCACGCCATAATGAGTAGTCAGATTGTGGAGTTGCATCAAGTTCCTTAAGATATTTTTCTAGAGAAGCCGTTTTCTGATTCTGTAGCAACTTTCTTAGCCTTTTTGTGCATTCTTTTAATAAAATCTTAAGTTGCGGGGATCTGTAAAGTTGCCACTCTCTTCGAACTCTCCTTTTTTCAGTCAAGAGCCGCTCGACATCTGAAGAACATATTTTATTATTTTTAATTTTTTTGAGGGTAACGCTGGAGTGTTGAACAGCTAGTTTAAGATAACTGTCAAAGTTAACAAGAGAGAGATCCACATTCTCCGGTGTACTAAGCGGAATATTTTCTGTGCAATGGGCACTGAGAAATTTTTTATATTTTAACCAATTTATTTGTGTGGCTGGCGTCGCTAAGTAACCTGACGGAAATACAATTCTATTTGGGTTCGATATAGTAACAATTGTAGGTGTGTGGTCGGATGATAATTCTAGGGAAGCTTCAACATGAATCGTTTCTGTGGGGATGTTTTTAACCACGCCAAAGTCGATAACATCTGGAATTTTTTGCTGATCAGTAGGCCAATATGTTGGTTGCCCGCTCGCGACCACATTTAAACCCATTTTAGAGATTGTGTTAAACAAAACACGACCTTTTGGTGTTATAAGTCGTGACCCCCAGAAGGTATGTTTAGCGTTATAATCGCCAGCGGCCAGAAAACAGGGTCCTAATGATTTATAATATTTATAATATTGGCCTTCTGATATGGAAAATCTAGGTGGAGAGTATAAAGAAGAAATTACTATGTTTCGATTTAGCTCCTCAACACAAATAGTCGTTGCTTGCAGATAGTCTTCACGGTGATCACACATAATGTAGTGTTTGACTCGAGTTTTTATTAAGATGGCAGAACCTCCACAAGCTCTATCTCGAGGGTCCTTGGTATCATATAGTATATAACCATTGATTTTAAACGTATTTCTTGAGGTCAAATGAGTTTCAGAAATCATCATGACATCAATTTGTTTATTTTTAAGAAAGTATTCTAATTCATTTTTATGTTGGCGGATGCCGTTTGCGTTCCAAAAACAAATTTTTAAACAGTTCATGGTTTGTTAAGTACAGCTTGCAATAACATCGATTGCATTCTAAGCATTTCCTGCATCATATTACCCATTGTGTTCGTAAAATTATTTACTGTTTGCACTAATGTTTCCATGGTTTTTTCTAAACGACTTAAATTAGAAACCGGAGTTTCATCATTACTTGGCGAGGCACCTTGCATTGGCTGATGGTTTGATTTTAGGACGTTAGCGTAAGAGGTTCTGTTATTACTAGGCTGGGGGTCTTGAATTGCATTTGTGTTTACCTGATTTGCAACCTGCATTTGAGGGGTATTTGTTTTCGGTCCAACCGTCTGCTTGACAATATTATATACTGGGCATCCTCTATAATTGGCAGTGTGATTACCGCCACAGTTGCTACATTTTTTTACGTTGGGGTCGGTTTTAGACTTATCGCAAGAAACTGTACCGTGTAGTTCACCACATACTACGCAGACAGGGGGTAAGTAGCAGTATGCCTTGGTATGGCCAAATTCTTGGCAGTTTAAGCACTGAACAGGTCCATTTTTTTTGTGCGGCTCTTCTATTGTTATTCTTCTGTAGAGAATATATTTTAAATTGTAAATAGGATGTGTTTCGTTTTTTTTAAGTTTTACGTCGCCGGGTTCAAACTCCACTCGAAAAAGTGGTTGGGGAATTTTTTCTCTATTTTTAATATTTACTACATGTTTTACCTTGAAGCCTTTTTCTTCTAGGAATGTTTTAACCTCTTCTGGGTCCACACATGAGTCAATACCCTTAATCACTACCTGTAGACCTTTACTGCTTTTCAGTTGGTAGGTATAAAAGTTTTTTTTAAGCGTTTCAAAGTTGTTTACTATTTTGCGAAAATCATTCTCATTATTGACTTGTATTTTTGTCTCGTTTATACTTCCACGCTTTATAGCCGCTACGTAAAACGAATTTTCACCTATCACCGATATCAAACTCTTTATGAGCTCATTTGAATTTTGCTCCCTTAGATATATCGGGGGAGGCTTGGATGGTTTAATGACGTTTGGTGCTTCAGAGGATTCATCCTCCAGAATTGCAAAACGATTTTGAGTATTTATTTTATCAAAAGATGGTACTTTTGAGGCCGAAGCAACTGCTGCAGAGGTAGGGCTGCGTCCCCGTTTAAGCACTGTTATGTACCTGTCCATACCAACTTGTACTGTAGGCTTTTGACAACTTTTTACAGGGGGGTTTTCCATTGCATTTGTGTTTGAGTTCATGGTATCATTTCCCACTAAATTTGTTTTTGACGTCACGGCAATACTTGCTGGCCTGGCAACACTTGTCACCAAATCTTGTTGTAGTTTTTTTAATGAGTCACTATCCACCGTTTGTGTAAATACCGAGGGTGAGAGGGAACGTGTTCTAGTAATTGGCATAGCCGTTAGGTAGTTTATATTGTTTTGTTTTGTTTTATTTATTTCTGCATTATTTTCATTTGCATTAACTAAAACGTAAACGTTTCTTTCATTTTGTCTTAGTGTTGTTTCACTGTTTGTACTCATGCAAAGAGTTGTTTTTGTTTTTCACCGTTTTGCTTTGCTTTAATATTTTTATTATTTATTGTATTTTACAACAACAAAAGAAAAAACCAGAATTTAAATGTTTTGTTCAGAATATGTTTACACATGTATGAACATTCATACGTACATACATATATATTTTTACTGTTTTATTTAATTTAATTTTATAGTTTTAAATTGTTCACTATTATGTTAAGTAATTTAAATAACAAAATATATTATTTTTTTTTTTAAGCGTCCATTCGCTGCTTATATTTATGTATGTATTACAAAATCAAATGTGATTAATTAATAGTTCAAATCGTATGCGGGGCTAAAAATACACGTCTGTATCACAACAAAGCACAAACCGAACTTAAGGTGAGTCAAAAAAAAGGTTGTGCTAGTTATCCCCTAAAATGAAAGGATATATCAATGAAGTTTCTAAAACTGAAGTTTTAAAATATAGACTATGCTATAGAAAAAACAATTTGATTTCACTATGCAACACCTAAGATGCAAACACCTTCTCGTGTGAAATTTCACGAAGTTATAAACTAACAAAAGAACATTTGGGTCTTGTTAGTTTTGCTGCTGTTCGAATTTTATGTTCTCATTAAGATTTTGCCTAAAGCTTCACTCATTCGAAGAACATGAATACCAATTAAAATTTTGTTTTCTGTCCTCGGCACAATTGCAGCTGTGGACTTGGAGAAAAGAAGTGTGTAACAAACTAAGGCGAAAAAACCACATCTAGTTCCTCAAAATTGCTAAAATGTTCGAAAATTTAAATTTTTTATTTAATTTTTGGCCCACAGCTGCCGAAACTGATGCTGAGCTGATCGAATATGATTTAATGATGTCTGTTGAAATTCGTTTTAAAGTCCTTGAAAAACCAACTTCAATTAAAATTGTAGTAAGGAATTTGTACTACATATTAATTAAATTCCGTACAGATTTTCGGCCTGCAAAGAAATTGATAATATCAATTAACATATTTGCAAGTTTGAGCTTTTCTTGCTGTTGAGTTTCAGTCAATAAGTTTAATTGAAATGTGACCAATGTGACCATCACGAGAGGCTATCTCAAACTTAAACACAAATCAAACAACACATTTAATTGAAACAATTAAAAAATGGCTTGAAACTTTAAAATATTTTGAAGTTTGTGTGTATGTTTTCATATTTGCAAATATACACACAAACATGATAATTTATATTTTAACCCTTAAGCGAACACCAGGTCCTGGCCAGGCATTTTTGACTTTTTCCAGTTTTTATACCCTCCACCATAATTAGTTGTGAAGAGGGTATATTAAGTTTGTCATTCCGTGTGTAACTTTTTTATTATTCATCTCAGACGCCATAAAGTATATTTATTCTGGGTCCTTGAGTAATTCTAAATCGATTTAGCCATGTCCGTCTGTTGAAAACACGCTCACTTTCGAACAACTCTAAAGAAATGAACAAACTTGGTGCCAAATTGCTTGTAATTATCCTAAGCAGTTTGGGATTGAAATCCAGCAAAATCGGTTCAGTACGACCAGAGCTATGAATCAAAATGTGGAACCACCACCTAAAAAAATTGATAATTTTGTTACAAAAAATAACATAAATGCTGGAACAAGGCACAGAATGAGATAATAGTTTGAAAAAATTTGTTTTATTTGACTGGAAATCACGCTGCTAAATTTCGTAAAGATCCGTCCATAATTTACCCTAAAGCCCCATATAAACACTACTCCCGGAAAACAGTTTAGTACACCTAAAACCATAACTACTAATGCTAGCATAACAGAAATTGGTACGTCACAGTTTTAAAGGACTAGAAATGACGCTGTGAAATTTCGTGATGATCGGTCCATAATTTACCCTAGGCCCCATATAAACCCTACTACCGGAAAACAGTTTAGTCGCCTAAAACCATAATTAATAACAAATCGTCACAGTTTAAGATAATAATAACATCACACAGGTATTACTCCTTAAACATTCGAACAGTCGGTGGAGGGTATCAAAGATTCGGCACAGCCGAATATAGCACTCTAACTTGTTTTTAATATAATTATTAAATATATTAGAACGAAACTTTATGTTTTCCTTAATCAAAGAGTTTTTTACAAGAAAATGAGAAAAAAAGTAAATTTAAACCCCGTGGGCGTGCAATTGGCCAAATAAAAATGTTGTGCATATTGTATCCACCACATATTTTATACGTACTGCAGTAAATAAAATCAAAATGACACATTTCAAAAATTCTATTTCCCAACAAATTGTTCCTGCTATAGCCATGAACTTCATACATTTAAAGTGTCCCAGCCAGGCCCAAGGGTTCGTTAGTGATAGTTTTTCTATAGCCACAAAATGCTCCATACAAAATACAATGAGTCCCAGCCAGGCCCCGGGGTTCGTTTGCGTAAAATCATTTTGGTGTTTGCTTAAGGGTTAAAATAAAGCAAATTAATTGGAACAATTAAACAAATTGTTTGAAGCAGCATTACTTGATTTAATTGAAAAAGTTTGGAGAACATTTTTTCTGTGTATACATTAAACTAAAAATTAGGCATTAAAATTAGTCAATAGCTTAGATTTTCGACCAGGGTTTAAAAAAACTGCAGTCGAAACTAAGAACTATCGAAAAAAAAACGAAAATGTTTGCCCAACTTTTTGAGTTGGTTTGAGTGCGATTGTTTATATTTAATGAATCAAAAGTAAAAGCAACAGTTTTTTTTGGCCAATGACAAATGAAGGAGCGGAAGAAATTACAGTTTTTCTACTTTGAATGCAGTTTTTTAAACGCTGCTTTCGACTATATTAAAGGCAAGGCCACAGTTTAGGCAATATAATAGACTATAGCTTAGACAGTTGTTTAGACAACAGAGTACTATACAGAAATGAAAAAAGTGGCATGTGAAAAAGGCCCAAATTAGATGCAAAGGCAGCTTTCGAAGAAAAAGACAGCATTTTTTGATAGTGAACTCCAAATGTGTAAAAACAGGCCGCTACAATCAACACAAATCGCGTGATTATAGAAAAAAAAACAAGTTAGAGTGCTATATTCGGCTGTGCCGAATCTTTGATACCCTCCACCGACAGATCGAATGTTTAAGGACTAATATCTGTATGATGTATATTTATTAATATTATCTTAAACTGTGACAATTTGTTATTAATTATGGTTTTAGGCGACTAAACTGTTTTCCGGTAGTAGGGTTTCTATGGGGCCTAGGGTCAATTATGTACCGATCTTCACGAAATTTCATAGTGTTATTTCTAGTCCTAAAAAACTAGGACGTACCAAATTTTGTTACGATAGCGTTTTTTTTACGGTTTTAGGCGTACTAAACTGTTTTCCGGGAGTAGTGTTTATATGGGGCTTAGGGTCAATTATCTACGGATTTTCACGAAATTTTGCAGCATGATTTCCAGTCGAATAACACAAATTTTTGCAGAATCTTATCTCATTCCGTGCCTTGTTCCAGCATTTATGTTATTTTTTGTAACAAAATTATCAATTTTTTTAGGTGGTGGTTCCATATTTTGATTCATAGCTCCTGTCCTACTGAACCGATTTTGCTGGGTTTCAATCCCAAACTGCTTAGGATAACTACAAGCAATTTGGCACCAAGTTTGTTCATTTCTTTTAAGTTGTTCGAAAGTGAGCGTGTTTTCAACAGACGGACAGACAGACGGACATGGCTAAAACAACTTATAATTACTCAAGGACCCAGAATATGTATACTTTATAGGGTCTGAGATGAATAATAAAAAAGTTTCACACGGAATAACAAACTTAATATACCCTCTTCACAACTAATTGTGGTGGAGGGTATAAAAAAAACAAACATCGTTAAGTGCCCGTCCATAATTTGAAACAATTGCTGCATAAACTTTCTTCAATTCTCTTTTGAAACTGCAGTCGCACAATACTTTAATGTAGAACAAAATTGTGCAAAAATTGTAGGAGTTGACCCAGACTTATAATATTTTGCATGGAGGTATATATGATAATAAAAAATAAAATAAATATATCCTTTTTTTTAAATAATCTAATTCGCCAACACTTCTTATGTTGAATTGTTGAAAATTATCAAATCTATCTAAATATAATGCTAAAATTGATGGACTTAATTTTTTATAAATTTTAACAAGGATTTTTGTATATTAAAATATCTTTTTATTAAAAAGATCACAAAAATATAAAATCAATTCGCTATATATTATATTAATTATATTAATCTATATATCGTCACCTAATATGCAAAAGGGCGTAACAGCAAAAAAATTCAAAATCGAGTTTTCGATTGATTATGATTCACTAAACAAAATTACATGTCCCTATGAAATTAAAAAAAAAATAAATAAAAAGTGTTGTTACGCCCTTTTGCATATTAGGTGACGATATGTAAAAGAGTTGCGTGAGTGACTCACTCATTCATCATCGCCCAGGCCAAACTGACCCTAGAAACTTGAAATTTGGACTAGCGATTGGTCACTCCCCAAATCGATCCGCTAAGACGGGATTTTTCGAAATTCTAGTGTTTACGGGATAAAAACGGGGAAATTCGGTAACCTTTATCTCCAAAACTAAAAGAGATGCAAAATAAAGGTAATACCATTTCGCACAAATACATCTTGTCACAAAAATTTAATGCAAAAATACCAAAAATAACGGTTTAACAAGCAATTTTACATTTCAATTATTTAAGCTCTAGGAAACGGTGTTACCATTTTCGTCTTTGCTTTATTTTGTATTTGTAGCACAGCTTACAATTAGTCTCACTATTAGTTTTAATACATATTTCTCGTTTCTGTGTTTTTCATCTTATTATTTGGACTCATATATATAATTTAAACTCCCTGTTGTTGTAGTTGTGTTGTTGATTTTTCTGTTTTGGTACCAAACAGGAAAATAGTCCCTGTAGAAATATTTGCATGCTTAGCAAGTTGGAGTTTATGATTTTGTTTTATCTTTTTTTTTGTGTCTGGCATCATCTGTTTTAGTTTATTTTTCAATAACTAACTACACACTGGGGAGTTGTTGCTCTAGCTGTTGACGGTTTCAGTTTTTGTTGCACTTTAAAGAAAAAAAAAAAACAAATATTCTTACTTACTTCATGCACTGGCATGGTATGGTATGGCATGTTATGTTATGTCTATGAAGTTTTTACTGTTGGTATTTAAGTGTTAACTATGTTGCCATTATTAAGTGTTCGGAGAGTTTAGGTGGCTGGCTGTTGGCTTTTTTCTTCTTTCAATAACATGCTGTGCTCTATATTTCAATTTTTTTTTTACACATTTTTTTAACATTTTGCCATAAAGTTTTGTTGTTGTTTTCGCCAAGGAGTAGAGCAGAAGGAAGGAAAATTTGTCTACCGGTTATTTAGTGTTAATTGATTAGGCGTTAACAATGACTTTAATGGATTTTTATTGATGGTTTATAGATAATTTATGGGAAAAAAGTAGAAGTTTAGTTACAAATCATAATATTTATAGTTTTACATATTTTTTTTTTACAACTCTCTTGTGTGCTTTAAATATAATTTACAGAGGAGGGTTTGGTCTATAATTATCGCATAGAAATAATTGTAGTTTTATGTTTGCATAGTGATTTTAATATAATTTTTTTTTTTATTTAATTGCAAAATATTTTTTCCCAGACGGGCAGGTTTTTGCGATTGGTTTGTAGAAGTTTGAAAATATTTAAAGATAAATATTGATAGACACTTTGTGTTAAGGAAAAATGTCAGCGATTAAAGTTTGTTATACAGTGGAAGGTTAGAGAAATTAAGTCTTCATTTCAATTAATGAAAAAAAAAAAATAGTTTTAAATAAATTAAGCACAGCCGCGAAAAACGTTGTAAACGCCACATTTGGCAAAAACTGTTTTTTTGCAGATAAACGTTGACTTTACTCTCTTACACAGTTTAAACATCAAATCAACCAAAACTATGCACCTTAACGCCTTCAAAATGGCGTACAAAGTGTCAGCCAGTGGAAGAACATTGCAAGTTACTAACATAATGATGAAACCGAAAGGATTTTGCAGTGCGGAATAATGTTTAAAAACCCTTTTGCATTAAAGTTTTTATTATCATTATTTTAAATAATAGAAAAAAAAAATTTTTTAAACAAAAAATGCTGCCTGTCAAAAAACGTTTTTTTGCTCTCCTGAAAAATTATTATTTTGTAACTTAAAACGTTATTCGCGGCTGTGCTTCAAATGTCTACTAGTATCTGCTAGAAAGTCATATGATAATTGACTATACAGTGGCTAAGACTATAGTTTTTATTTTTATGTATTTTTTTTTATTTACATTAAGTTACAATTTTTCTAGCTCTATTGTTTCTTTTTTTCTAGTACTGTCTGTCATAATTCTCCGTTTAAGCCAATTTTAAAAATTTTATAAATTTAAGAATTAATATCAACTTTAAATCTTTAACTATATTAAGACACTTGGCAAGCAAAATAAAAAATAAAACAATCACATGTCTAAGACATAAACTACAAAGTTGCATGTTCAAAAACTAAATCACACAAAAGTCATAACAGTTTATAATGTTGGCTGAAATTCTGGGACAGGTTAATAAAAAAAAACTTTAGTTAAACCGCAATGTCTTTTTTTAAATACCCTACACACCAATACAAATCATATGATCTAGTCTACAGTTTAGATTAAAGCATAAGGTACACAGAAAAAATTTTCGTCAAAAATTTTTTAATTAATTCAATAATGCTGTTTCAAACAATTGTTTTAATTGTTCTAATTAATTTGCCTTAATTGAAAATAAAAATTATAATGTTTGTGTGTATATATCCAAATATGAAAACATACACACAAACTTCAAAATATTTTAAAGTATCAAATAATTTTTTAATTGTTTCAATTAATTGTGTTGAATGAAAAAAATATTTTGATTTGTGTTTACGTTTTATAGAGCTTGTTTTACTGGTGGTCACATTTCCGTTAAACCTTTTGATTGAAACTGAACAGCAAGAACAGCTTAATCTTACAAATGTGTTAATTGATATGACCATTTTGTTTGCGGGCAGAAAATCAGTACGGAGTTTAACTAATAGTACAAATTTTTCTAACAAATACGTTAATTGAAGTTGGTTTTTCTTAACTACATTCTAATCTCTTATATTAAGTACAGCCTTATACACAGAAAAAAAAATTTTCACCAATTAAAGCATCCCAATATAAATGTTTAACATTTGGCGAAGCACTTATTGTACATATAAAAGAATAAGCGCACAATTATGCGCCACGCAATAACACATATACAGAGATACAGTAAAGTTAGTGAAGGAACTCATAACAAGTTTTATATAAAAAAAATAACATTTCAAGTTCCATGGCATTCCCTTACTACGAAGCAGGTTTGTAAGGGAGAAAACAAAAAAATAACTGTAAAAAACATTCAGGGTGTAAAGCTGATAGCCACACTCACAAGTTTTTATATGCGTTGAATAAAGCGCCTTTTTGTCAAAAATGTATTGCTTCAAAGTGGGAACTTGCCATATAAAACTCATGCCTTCCGTAAGCGAGATGGTAAGCGAAACTCTTACATTTCTCCCTTACAAACCTGCTTCGTTTGAAGCTCAATTTTTTATTGGGATTAATCAAAAATAGAATCAGTTTTAATTAAAAATTTCATGTAGTGAATAAAACGTTTAATCAAGTGAATGAAACGTTTAATTGATACTATTAATTTGTTTACTGGTGCAAATTATTACTATCAATTAAACGTTTAATTCACTTAGTTAAGCATTTAATTCACTTGATTAAACATTTAATTCACTTGATTAAATTTTTAAAATAAAACTGATGTTTTTTTTGATTAATGCTCTAATTGGTGAAAATTTTTTTATGTGTATGTAATTTAACCTACAGCCTAATCTATAGTTAATATGTAACAATATATAGTTAAAAGCTTTGTTTGATATACAGGGTGGCGCATAAGTAACGTTTCGAATTGTGAAGTTAATTTTTTTTTATTTCATTTTTGATTTACAAGTTATTTGTTCTTTTTTCATAATTCATAATTAATAAAATCTAATTCTAATTCTTAAGTTTACGTCCTGCCAATGCCGGTGGAAAATTCTTCTAATCATGGTTTTCGTTATCTAAAGTGCTTAGCGCTCTACTGAACGGGTAAGTGCTGTTGTCTCTATTATCGCTTATTATAGTAAATTTTAAAAAATAAGCGCACATTTATGCGCTACTCTATAAGACATACAAATTCAAAAAATAAAATATAACATTTGAAAAGCCACGACATAAGGGTAACAACAAAAAATTTCAGTGTGTTAAGGTGATCGTTACATTCACCACTTTCTATATGCGCTGAATAAACCGCTTTCTGTTTTAAAAATTTATTGCTTCAAAGTGGGAACTCGCCATATAAAATTCATGTGTTCCGCAAGCAATATGGTGAGCGAAACTCTTACATGTCAGCCTTTTTTGCTCCATTTTTTGTTGCGTCTAGTCGAGTCTTAAAACTACAGGTCTGCTTTGCTGTCTATACTGCAATCTTTTCTATAGTTTTCCCTACAGTTAAGTTAAGTTAAGTTAAAAATCTGGGGTCTAATTCTGGCAGTCGTGATCGAATACCTCCCAAAAAATTTTTTTTTTAATTTTGCGAAGCACTAATGGGACATTTAAAAAAATAAGCGCACAATTATGCGCTACGCAATAAGGCATACAGAAATGCAGTAAAAAATAACATTTCATTTACTACGAAGCAGGTTTGTAAGGGAGAATACTAAAAAACCTGTATCAAAACATTCAGTGTGTAAAGCTGATCGTTACATCCAACAATTATTATATGCACTGAATAATGTGCGTTATGCGTTAAAAATGTATTGCTTCAAAGTGGGAACTCGCCATAAAAAATTCATGCCTTCCATAAGCGCAATGGTAAGCGAAACTTTTATGTTTCTCTCTTACAAACCTGCGTCGTTGGAAGCTCCATTTTTTATTGGGTTTCGCTAGTTCTTACTAATTTTTTTTTTCGATACTAAACGAATTGAAATTATTTTTTTAGTGTTGTTAAGCATTTATTTGAGTTTTCACAACGCTGAAAAATTTATTTCGATTCGTTTAGTATTTACAGAAAGAAGTAGAAATAAAATTGCTTTCTAGTAGAGAAATTGTTCGATCACGACAACAAAAATTAGCCCCCTGGTATAATTTAGTCTATAATTTATTCTTATGTTCTCATAATCTTGAATTACCAAAATGACTATATAGATAACTAAAAATTTTAAATTATGAATATATTTCTTTAAAATAAATGATATTTTAAATTATAATTAAAAAAAAAAAAAATGATCAAAAAACTTTGCCGTTTCAAATAATGTGTTAATTGATTTCATTAAAAATAACTCCGGTTTTGTCAATTCCCAACAACAATTTTACAGGTTTAAATTATTTTATTTTAAACGAAAAATCAATTAAGATTCAAAATTTATTTCACAACAACTAAAATGATAATTAAACCACAAGTACATTTTTAGTTTTCTTTAAACAAAAAAAAAAAAAAAATAAAAAATAATTGATCCAATTATCACATTAATTAAATAAAAATCCTTTTTACACAATTTTTTTGAATTGATAAAGAGCTACTGAAAATTTTTTCTGTGTAAATATTTTTCTATTTTTCAGACTATCGGCGCTGTTTTGACAATCGCACGATTTGAAAGCGCGCAGAAAGCCAGATTCATTCTCTGGTGTCCTGAAACACGTGCGTTTTGCTTCAGTTTCTTGAAAAGATTCCAGTTCCCTTGAGTATACATTTGCGATTTGCGGTTTACAGAACACCTTTTATGCAGTTTCAACAATAAATCTCAAATGTTAAGCGTTTTGCGATTAACCCGTGCCCGTGTTAAAAGTAGTGGTTTTTTGGTATTTAAAAAATGTACATTTAAAAAAAATACCGGATTTAGACAAAACAAAAAAACGTCTTAAACCAGCGCTTTTGATAAAGATTTTATTTTATAGTTCTTAAAAAGTTTCTAAAATCATTTACATACTTCTGTTTTAGTTAGAGTTGAGCAATAGTCTAGATATGTTTATTTAGAAAAGAAATTCTAAAAACTTATCTGATCTATACCAAAGCCTTAACTGAACTCTTAACCATAATAACGTTTAAATATAGCCAAGGCTTAAGTCTAAACGTAATTAAGGTTTCTAGTTTCTAAATTTAGTTTAGTCTAAATACTAATCGCTAATAAATCGATGAATGCTTAAACTCTGGTTAAGTTGGATTGAGCTTAAATTTATATGCAGGGCTGCCAGATAAATTTGTATGGAAATCATCAATTTCCTAAGAAAAAGTAAAAAAAAAAATAGTTTTTTTCGTTTCGAAAAATCATCAAAAAAATCGGAAAACTTAAAATTAAGACTTTTTTTAAAAAATTTTTGTTCGATAAAAAAAAAAAATTAAAACAAAAACATAATTACTTCATGCCCAGCTAACTTTTTCAATCGTGTAAGAGCTACTGGGACTCTCATGAAGAACGTCGATGACAACATTTTTTAATTGTAAAGATTCCTCACACAGGAAAAACTGTAACACGTAATAAGATTTTTCCAAAGCGAAAGAGGCTTCTTCAATCGTTGTGGGACTCACAAATGCTCTATGCATAATTGTTGAAAATATGATTTAAACAGGGAGTCGTAAAAGATTTAACCGATAATGGTTGGAGAAAAAATAAGCAAAGTGTAACATTGTTGTTTTTACTCTGAAAATAATCACTTAAAGATTTTCTTAAGACTTGCATATTACAGCCGTACCTAAACAAAAGCGGCGCACGTTTTCTAGTTTTCAAAATGTGTCATGCCTATCAAGTTTGCATGAAGCATCCCTAAATAGATCGTCGTCAACGCTTTGCAATTGGAAAAACCGATTTTGACAGCGCGTTTAATTGTGAAGTTGGCCGCTATTTTTAATTATTAATGGCAATTTAACTATTTTTTCATCAATGTAGCGTTTTTATCTCTATTTTTATTTATAATTTGTGGGTTTTATTAAACAGGAAAGTTATCACTTTGGATCGTGACACAACGTTAACGCTCTTGCTAAGGTACGGGTGTTAAATATTCCAAGATTAAAAAAAAAACGTGTCAGAAAATGTAGTTTTATTTAAATTGACTTTAAGAGACTTTGAAGACTGAAAAAATCGTCACTTTAAATAAAAAAATAAGCAAGTCAGCACTTTGCAAATTTCGGAACAAAAAATAGACAGAATGACGATAAAGCGTCAAATCTGGCAGCCCTGTTTATATGTAATGGGAGATTTTTTAAGAGCTATAGGCAAGTTAAAAAAAAAACACATAAAATTCAGAAAAATTCATGAAATCTTTAATTGAATCCAAAGTACGGTCCATATAATTTAATGTTTGAAGATTATTTCATGCAAATGTTGACTGTGACTGCGCCTCAAATGGTCCATCCGCTTAATCCAATTTTGGCATATTCTTTCCAACATTTCGGCCGGTATCTCATGAATAAATGCTTCAATGTTGTCTTCCAATGCGTTAATTGAAGCGGGCATGTGTGTATAGACATGAGCTTTAACATAGCCCCACAAAAAAAAGACTAAAGACGTTAAATCGCACGATTTAGGCTGCCAATTGACCGGTCCCGATCGTAAAATAAAATGTTCACCGAACTCGCCTCTCAATAAGTCCATTGTTAAGCGTGCTGTGCATCCAGAACAAGTCAAAGTTTGGGGCGGTTTATGGGCTGGTGGCATCATTGGACCGTACTTCTTCAAAATGATGCGAATCGTAACGCAACTGTGAATGGTGAGCGCTACCGTGAGATAATATCCAACTTTTTTTTGCCCAAAATGCAAGAGCTTGACTTGCATGACATGTGGTTTCAACAAGACGGTGCCACATGTCATGCAAGTCAAGCTCTTGCATTTTGGGCAAAAAAAAGTTGGATATCATCTCACGGTAGCGCTCACCATTCACAGTTACGTTACGATTCGCATCATCTTTGAAGAAGTACGGTCCAATGATGCCACCAGCCCATAAACCGCCCCAAACTTTGACTTGTTCTGGATGCATTGGTAGCTCTTGCAATGCTTCTAGATGATCTTCACTCCAAAATCGACAATTCTGCTTATTAACGTCGGTCGATTAAACTGCCTATAAAATGGAAGAAGCGCGCGATGAACTTTCTAAACAGAGCACGCATTTTGATAATAAAATTCAATAATTTGCAAGCGTTTGTTTGTAAAACGATTCATGGTTAAATTATAGACCAAACTGAAGATGTTTGACAGTGAAACAAAACACGAAACGTGCGTCAGCTGTTAAAACCAGTGTTGCCAAAAAGATAATAGCTAAAAAATTACCCGATATTATATATAGATTTAAAAATAATAATGTGGCAGCACTACGATTAATTTTGTCCAATTCATGTAGTCCGTGTTGGTAGAGAGTTTAACTTGCACTGCTTTATTAGCCCTAAGTTATATTTCTTATAAACTATTATCTTGTTGACTGTCTATTCCATAGTCCAGCCTTTATTTTTTAATAGAAAAAAACGTTATAAAGTGAATTTCACTTCGCCTATTACTTTTGAACATTTATTTTAATATTTATTTTAAAAATTCTTTATTCCTGGTTTTATTTGTCTTATTCTGCCTGCACCTAATGAGAAAATACTTTTAATCATTTGAAAGAAAAGATTTAATGTGTTTTTTTTTCTTTTTTGTATACAACTGAACTACATAAATATAAAAAAAAATAATTGCAGCTTTTGCTGCTGTTAATCTTGTTAAAGACTTAAAACAAAAACAATTCAAGCAACCTGTGCTTATTGACACTTTAATGTTGTTACAAACTGATTAAGAACTAAAATTTTTTAAACATAATTTTGTTAAAGATTTTTTTCATTTAAGTTTTTTTATGGCAATCATTATTTTTAACATAAACTGTAACCTTTTTTTTTATTTTTAATTTTTAATTCATCTGTCAAATGTGTTAATTACGGCCAATTTCGGAATGATTGTAATTGTAAGTTTATGTTTGTTTTTTTAGGAAATCTGTTTGTTGGGTCTAAAAGTTTACCAAGATGTCGATTATGAAGATGTTAATAGTTTTTTTTTTGTATCTTAATGTTGTTGCTCTTAATATTTGTAGAGGGTCTATGTCAATGTTTAAGTTGCGAGAGACAAAAAAAAAAGAGTTTTTCTGACGGGTTTATTTTGAAGTTATTTAACCTTAATTTTACTGTAACTCTGTTCTCACTTTTTCCATGAAATTTTAAATTCGTGTTTTTTTTTTTTGTCTTCATGTAGTTGGAAGAGGTCAAGTGCATTTTTCATCTTTACGGTTTTAAGTGTAATAATTAAAGAGGAAACTTTTCTTTAAAATAATTATGTATAAAGAAATTTTCTTTTGAGAAAACAAAAAACAAAATAAAGTAGAAATTTCTTTTAACTTGACCAACAGAAAAAAAGGAAGGAAAATAAATAAACGAAGTTGATTGTAAATAAAACAGAAAGTTTTCAGAGAATTATCTTAATATTTCTTATTATGATCTTAGGAACTATGAGAATTATGTGTGAAACAACCCAGTTAAAAATGTGCTCCAAAAGGAGCAGGTTTTTTGTTTGAATTCATACCTCAAATCGCTTCAAACCTGCTGATGGGATGCCTGATTTTTGTATGGGGTGTTCCCGGTTTGGAGGACTATTTTCTGCTGACAATAAGCGCTGCTTTTACCATGCAAACAAAGCGCCCCTAAAGTGCTTTTTTAAGGGCTAACTATATTAACATATTCATAAATGTTTTGGTTATACTTGTTTATATGCCTTTTTTCAATCATTTTCGTAAACCATAATATATTTTTATTTTTTTCGCTTTAAAACCTTCTTCGTTGTCAGCATTAAAATAGCAACTTTTTTGTATATTTTATTCTTTATCATTTACTGCTGTGAACGAGCTCTATAATTGAAACGCCTGATTATGCGCTTTTTCTCTGAAGTGCTTCAAAAACCCAATTTTTTTTTACTGGGAAGGAACTATGGAACTTGGCTTATTGACAAACGCTTCTGCTTTTAAATATCCTCAAAGAAAGAATTTCTTGTGAAAAACAACCACTGTTTCGTTAGCTCTGTGGTAAATGGCTGGAACCACTCGTGGATTCTAATTTGCCAAATACGGCAATTCTGCTTGTTAACGAGTCCACTGAGGTGGAAGTGTGCGTCGTCGCAGAAGATGATTTTCTTTGTTCAGTTATCTTTTATTTCTGTCTGTTCAACCAACCACTCGGCTTATTGACGACGCTTGAAATGGTCAGTAGGCTTTTGCTCTTAAGTCGATTGAAACTTGTCAGCGTGTAAATTCAAATCTTTATTCAAAATTCGCATCAGTTAGGCACAACGGCGAGTTGAGATTGACGGCTCTTCTGCCACGACTTCGCGAACAACAGCAATGTTTTCTGCAGAACAAACTGGGCGAGAATGCACAGGTGTTTTCACATTTCCTACAGACCCGGTTTGCTGAAATTTGCGGTCAATTCTCCCGATTGTCGATAGGTTGGGTTAGGTTGAATGGGCAGCCGTTACGACGACGGCTCTCTATGGTCCTTATAGGTCACTGCAGCCATGAACCACCCCGGTTACCTGCAGAACAGAGAGATCGATTTCAGTCCCAAACTAGACACATCGTCCAGACATGGTAAGTCCGGTCTCCCAAAATGCCTAAACCTAATGTCACCCAGACCGGGGCATTGGCAGAGAAAATGAAACACTGTCTCCTCCTTCTCCTCATCATGGCAACTGCTAAAGAAGTCATTGTAATCCAGACTGATTCTCCTAGCATGAGTCCCTATCACCCAGTTACCAGTAATGACCGATATCACTGTCCTTATCTGGTCCCTACCAACACCAAGTAGCACGCGCGTTCTCACAGCGTCAAATACAGGCCATAAAATCCTGGCCATCAAGGAAGTATGCTGCCCCTGCCATCTCCCCTGAGCCCTCCAGTACGACTCTCGTCTGATGAGAGTCTTGCTGCGGGTCATTGAAATGCCAATCAGGCCGTCGACGAACATGTCGTCCAATAGACAGCCCTTTTTGGCCAGATCGTACGCAGTTTGGTTACCCAGGCATCCACTGTGCCCTGGTATCCATGTAAGCGTTACCCTGGAATGTTCCGCGATCTCATTTAGAGACATTCGGCATTCCACTGTTAACATAGATGTCGTGAAGACACCAGCCAGAGCTGAAATATACATATATCTCTCGATATACGATAGTACCTCAGCCAGCTTGCTGCTCGCCTTATGGCAGAGATTTCCGCCTGCAGCACACTTTCTACCCATCTTGGAACCATCGGTATAGACCCTTAGGGCCCGTTCCAGAGTTTGCGTGTACATTTTATTTTTAGTCGATTTTGCTGACAAAAAAAATCCGACGTAGTTCACGAAATGCTTTTTTATTTTAACGCCCATTTTCGTGAAAGGCTTCAATAATCTTAACGCGCTGCTCCGTTGTGTAACTTTCCATGGTTTAATTTGTTAAACACTGAAACAAAGAAATGTCAAATTAAATTGAGCAAAAAACTTGAAATTAAGGTGTGACTCATAATTAACATCGTGCATTATGGCTAATACCGGCAGTCGTGATCGAACTCTTTTTCGATTCGAAAGCAATTATATTCTTAATTCTTTCAGTCGATACTGAGCGAATCGAAATTATTTTTTCAGTATTTTAAAGCATTTTTTTGGGTTTTCACAACACTGAAAGAAACTATTTCGATTCGACTGAAAGAATTCGAAATAAAATTGCTTTCGAATCGAAAAAGTATTAGCCAGAGTTAAGCCCCTTGTTCTATTTTCAATTAAATAAAATAAACATTTTTTTTAAATCGTTTAACTTTTTGGTTTTGCCTTATTTTATTTACTATATAAAGTACAGAAATTTTATATATTTTTGTTTTAAACTAACGCTTAATATAAAAAATAAAAAAAAGCCTTATAACAGATGGTACTACACAATAGTTAGGAAGTTAGTTGCATTGTACCCCTGCCCTCGTAGGCATGTATATAAATATATTCTCTTTGAACCACACAGTAGCTTTATTCTCTATCACTCCCGACTTTAAGTAAAAGTGTCATCTTTTTTGTTGGTTTGGGTATTCTGTACATATTTTTTCATCCAAACTATTAAAGTTTACATTCGACCAAAATGCTTATGCCCCTTACAACTGTTTCTTATCTGATTTAGTAGCATCATGCAACGTCCATAAATAATGGAGAGAAGAAAAAAAAATAGAAAAAATATTTGATGATGTTCTTCATCGTTGTCATTGTATTTAACTTTGAAAATATTGTTGTTTGCAAAAGCTGTTTATTGTGTATTTGACTACAGTTTCTGTTTAAGATTTTTTTTTTTTTTTTGTTTTTAAAGAATTAGAATTTATGTATTTTGCACTTTTTTCTTGATAATAACTGAAAACTATTCAACACAAAATATTTTATATTTACATAAATATTTTTTCTCTTCTATTGATTTTCAATCATTATAAAAAATGTGATTCGTGTTATAAAGTTTTTTTTTAAATTTTTTTGCAAGAAAATTATTTAACAGAAAAATTGTTTTTAATGTAAAAGATGAAATACGTATTTGAAGGTAATTTTTGTAATTCTTCGTACATTTTTTGCATGTATTTTTGATTAAGTTGTAATAGAAGATAATTGAAGTGGATGATATTCAAATTCTTCAAGATACTGAAACGGAACTAACACCATAAACAAAAATTAAGTGGTAAGCTCTTTATTCATGATTATAATTTAAATAATATAAATATGACTTAACAAAAATGTTGTTTAGAGATTACACAAAAGGCTTTACTAAAGATCGGATTCTTTACTAAATTTTGAGCCTTGAAGTTAAAATTATAGAAATCATTGCTAAGAATTCAAGCTCGACCAACATTAAGATTAAAGTCCAGACCAGGGTTTAAAAAACTGCAGGTGAAACTAAAAATTGTCGAAGAAAAAACGAAAATTTGTGTACAACTTTTCGTTTTTTGAGTTTGAGTTGGTTTGACACCAACGGTTTGTATTTGATGAATTACTTAGAAGAAAAAACAACATTTTTTTTTTTTGCCAATGGCAAATTAAGAAGGGAAGAAATGTCAGTTTTTCTACTTTGACTGCAGTTTTTTAAACTCTGGTCCAGACTATAAGCTAGAAAATCGTTTCAAATTAAATATAAAGAGTGGTCCAAACATAATGCATGATGTTTATTGTAAGTCACACTTTAAAGTCAAGTTTTTCGCCCAACTTAATTAAACATTTCTTTGTTTCAGTGCATGACAAAATCTGACATGGAGAGGTACATAATTAAGCAGGGCGTTAAGATTGTTGAAGCCTTTTACGAAAATGGGCGTTCAAATCAAAATGCATTTCGCGTACTTCGTGATATTTGGTACGCAAAATCGACTTTATTATTAATACGATTTTCGTATGACGTGCTTAATTCCCAATTTTTCATATTTGATAAATACACTGAAATTTATTGTTGAGGGAAAGCTAGCTTCTATGCGCATTTCACTGGTTGCTAAGGCCAGCCCATCAGGAAACCTTTTCAAAAATTTTAGAAAAGCCAAAAATATTAAACAAATAAAATCCTAAAGCGAATAAGAATTATAAACACTCTAAGTCTTACTTGTAATAATATCAAAGCTTGAACAAAACACCAACAATAAACAGTGAGTTTATCTTTTCTTACATCCCCCTACAATTGGTTGAGTTCTTTCTTTTCCAAAGATTTTAGAAAAGCCAAAAATATTAAACAAATAAAATCCTAAATCGAATTGTAGTTATAAGTGGGTTAAAAGAAAAACAAAATGTGTCCACAATCGGGAGAGTTGGGCACAAATTTCCGCAAACTGGGTCTGTAGGATATATAAAAACACCTGTGCATGCTCGCCCAGTTCGTTATACGGAAAACACTGCTGTTGTTCGCGATAGTGTGGCAGAAGAGCCGTCAGCCTCTGGTGTTCGCTAGCGCGAGATAAAAACGGACTTCTTATGGCCAGAAATCGAGGATATGGACCTGGCTGATATGTGGTTCGAACAGGATTTTGCCACTTGTCACACAGCCAACGAAACTATGGCCGTGTTATCTCACGTCGTGGCGATGTTAGTTAGCCTTTTTCGATCATGTGATTTCAGACCGTTAGACTTCTTTATGTGGGGATATTTATAAGAAAAAGTGAACGTCAATAAGCCAAGAATAATTTACGACATTGAACCTCAATTTGCTAACCAGCAAAGCTGTGATGAGCATTTGACCAATATTTTGTTTCACACATTATTGTCATATTAAAAAACATGGGCATTTCCATTTTGACGTGTCGTGATATTTGTACCACAAAATTTAAAAAAATTAAATGAAGAAGTCAATTTTGTAAAAAGGGTTTTTATATATACAAAGTAATGAAGTAGCACTATATTCAGAAAAAAAATTTCAGCAATCGACGCTAAGGATTTGCAGATATAAGCAAAAATATACGCTGGCGTGACGTTAAAAAACGGAAGTGTATTTTGACTTGCATTACAAAACTGAATAAGACTGCGAATTGAGCAAGATGTTTTGTATAAAACCTTTTTTAGTAAAATTTGGATTTATATAGATTTATTTTTCAAGCTACCAAATTTAAAAATCTTTGCTCGTTTAAAGGTACATATGGACATTTTCAGCGAAAAGTCTACGTTTTTAATGTAACGCCAGAATGCAAAAAAGCTTGTATTGTAGAACCATGTTTTTCAAATGTTATCCCTTTTGTTACAAAATGTAGAGCTAGTTGCGCTTTACACCAAAATATAAAAAAGTAAACTATACATATAAAATTGTTTGAGAAACAATTGAAATTACTTCTGGCGTTACGTGACAAAAAGTAGACTTTTCGCTGGAACTGCCCATATTAAGATTATTCTCTGAAAACTTTTTGTTTTATTTACATTTACCATCGTACGTTTTGGTTGGACCGCCCTTGAGTCTGCTCGGCTATGGGTTAGAACACAGACTCAACTAAAATGTTGTTTAACTATGGCTTGTTTCTTAAATAACTTTAAAAATGGTTTGTGTCTTGAATAACTTGTACTATATTTCTTACAAACAAGTGCATTTTAGGAAAAACAAACTAAAAGTATTTGTTTAAGACTACTGACTTGGCCATAGACTAGAATATAGACTTAACCAACATTTTGATAAGCCATGGATGGCTTGTGTCTTTAATAACTTTAAAAATGGTTCATGTCTTGAATAACTTTTATGGCATATTTTTTAACCAAAAATTTGCTTTTTTAAACAAACAAAAAGAATATTTTTATTTAGCCATCAGCAACGTACTTGTAGGATTGCAAAGGATCTACCGTTTTGGCCTAATCTGATGGCTGTCCAAGCCACTGGGTGAATAAACAATTAGCTTACCCTCCGCCCCTTACACACGTTTCAACTTTAGTCTACAATCCGGTAAGATTATACTCTCGCCGCTTGCTTAGGAGCTGAAGCTTCTTTACTTCAGCTGCATTAGAATTGTCGGCAGCATCTGTTGGATAGCAACAGCAGCTAAGAATGATCTGTCCCTCCGGTTGAATTCTCCTATATAAGTGGTAAAAAACCAACTTTTGTTAGAAATGACACAAAAAAAAAACATTTTCACAAATAGTCGATTTTAATACATTGTTAACAAAATAGTGTGGAAAATATAGTGGAGTTGAAAACAATAGAAAAAGTAATTTTTTCAACACAGCATGACATTTTTTTTTTTTTTTTGATTTTCAAGGGAATTGAAAACAATTAAAAAGAAACATTTTTTTTAACCAAATGAAAAACTTTATGGGGTTGTTTTAGAAAATTAAAAAAAAAAGTAACGCAAAATTTTTTTTTTATTATATATCACAAGTTTGTTGCTTAAGTCTTTTGTTTTTTTTACAATTCATTTTAGTTTTCGTAATTTTTAATTAAAGTTCCCACTTTTATTATTATTATTGTTATTTTCATAATTTATTTAATCTTTATGATCTATTACACACATTTTTTTTTTTTTTTTATTTTAAAACCAAATAATAACTTTTTATTATCTCTTAATTATTTGCAAATTAGTTTAGTTTTAATTCGTGTATTTGTTTTAATGCTTTAATTAATAATTTAAACAAATTTGGCTGATGGTTATAACCAACAACCTTTTTGTTTTCAATTAAAATTTCTTTATGTCTTAAATAATAAAGGGTGGTCCAACCAAAACGCAAGATGTTAATTGTAAATAAAACAAAAAGTTTTCAGAGAATTATCTAAATATTTTTTATTATTATAGAAGGATCTTTGACAATTATGTGTGAAACAAAATAACGGCCAAATGCTCTATATTGTCCAAATTTTCCATATTTTCATTGACTCATATTTGACATAATTGAGGTTCAATGTTGCTAATGTGCCGAATTATTTTATGCTTTAACTCTGGAATTTGTCTTGACTTATTGACGTACACTTTTACTTTAAATATCCCCAAAGAAAGAAGTCCAACGGTGTCAAATCACGTGATCGTGTCGGCCAATTAACATGGACACGAAGTAAGATAACACGAATTGCTCGCGTATAAAATCTATTGTTCGTTGGCTGTGTGGAAAGTGGCACCATCCTGTTGGTACCGCATATCGTCCTGGTTCATACCCTCAATTTCTGACCACAAGAAGTCCGCCATCAGCTCGAGATAACGAACAACATTCACTGTAACTGCTTGGCCAACCCAATTTTCGAAGAAGTACTGCCTGATGTCGCCGCCAAACCATAAACCGCACAAAACAGTCACTCTTTGTGAATGCATCGGCTTCTTAACAATCACTCGTATGTTCTTATTAGCCCAAATGCGGCAATTCTGCTTGTTAACGAATCCACTGAGGTGAAAGTGTGCTTCCTCGCAGAAGATGATTTTCTTTGTCCAGTTACCATTTACATACTTTTGTCGGTTCAACCAACTATTCGACGTATTGATGACGTTTGAAATGGTCAGTAGGCTTTTGCTCTTAAGTCGATTCAACCTTGTCAGCGTGTAAATTCGAATCTTTATTAAAAATTCGCATCAGTGATGTACGCGAGATGTTCAATTATTGGGCACGACGACGAGTTGAGGTTGATGGCTCTTATGCCAAACTTTCGCGAACATTAGCAATGTTTTTTGCAGAACAAACTGGGCGAGCATGCGCAGGAGCTTTAACATTTCCTACAGACCCGGTTTGCTAAAATTTGCTCACAATTCTCCAGATTGTGGACACATTTGGTCGATTATGCTGACCAAAAAGTTTACGAAATGCACGAAATGCTTTTTGATTCAAGCGCTTATTTTCGACAAAGGCTTCAACAATCTCAACGCGCTGCTCAATCGTGTACCTCTGCATTGTTGAATTTGTCACACACTGAAACGAATAACTTTCAAATTAAGTTGAGCAAAAAACTTGACGTTAAGGTGTGACTCACAATTAACATCGTGCATTCTGATTGGACCACCCTTTATACTATTTCAGTTTTCTGGTGAATTTTTCTCATATCTTCAGCCAATCATCAGACCAATTAAAATGTTATAAACTTGTGGCCACCACATAATTGAGTCATTGAGTTTAACTTTTATTATTTTTTATTAATTTTTTTGTGCGTTTTTTGGTGAGTTTTTATTTAGAGGCCACACGCAATCTGAACTCGCACTCAGTTTCAGTTCATGCCTGTCGGTTTATTGTTTATTATTATTACTTTTTGTTTCTTAAATTTTTTTTTTTTTATTTTATTGTCGTTTTTGTTGTTTAATTTTGGTTAATGTCTATAATGAGTAAAGTTTACATAAAGTTTACAATTTTATTTAGGTCTTATGATTTCTGGACAAAATAATTGCTATGATTGTTAAAAAAAACAAAACAACGCATTTTGGGAAAATTGTAGCAAAAGAGAAAAGTTTGGTTTAATAACAATTTTCGGCAGAAATTGTAGGCATTATATCGAGCCCTAACCGCAAGAAAAGCTTAAGCGACAAAAACACAATTTTAGAGGAGACGGTTTTTTAATTCTAATTCATAAAAATTTTGGGTGAAGATTGTCGCTTAAGCTAAATTTGTTTTTGCTTCAAAATCGTAATGGTACCTTATACGACCGTAACATTTAAGGTGATGATGCAAGTGTTGCCAATAAATTTATTTATTAAAAAAAACATAAATTGAAAATAATGTCGCTTAAGCTATTTTTGCGGTAAGAGCTCGATATGTCAATTCCTTTTATTTCTGTGAGGAGCATAGGATCATTAATTGTAGGCATTTGAGGGAAAATAATTAGTTTAAGAAAAATACCTAAATTTAAGACTTTTTAAAGGAAGAAATATTTTCCTGTAAATTTGAAGAAAAAAAATTAAAATACGTAAAAAAGTTTTTTTTACAAAAATCTCAAACTGCACGAGATTGCTTTAATTTTTTTCCCTTTAAAACTATAAATTTCATTGCCACTATATATTAGACATGCAACACATTGCAAAACATTGTTCACGTTTTCAAAAAAAAAAAAAAAAAAAAAAAAAACACCCAAAGATAAAATCTAAACAAAACTATTGTCCACCTCATTGAAGTGGACAATAGTGTCACCGAAAAACATAACGCATTTGTTATGGTTGGTGTTGACAGTAATAACTTATAAATGCCAAAAGGTAGCTGAATTTTAGTAGAGAAAAAGCAAAAGAAATGGCCAAAGCCTTGGGCTACTTCAAATAACAACTGGCAAACACAGTGTCACAATAAACTGTTTAAATGAAATTAAAGAAAACAGAAACAATAACTGCGTTTTTGTTTTAAAATCATTTAATATAATAGATAAAATGTTGTTGTTTTTTGGAACAAAAAACATTTAAAATTTTTTTTTTGATAATTTTTTTCTTGGCCACATCTCCTCCCTTAAAGTTTTCTCGAAATCATTTGGTCTTTAATATTGAAAACCCAAAATGTTTATTTTATATTACCAGGCGTTGCTTTTGATGACAACTTTTACTTTTTGTTAATATTTCGAGAGTTTTCCCCTTTTCTGGTTTGCTGTATGGAGACTTTTTTGTACATGAACGATGCTTAACAAAAGTTGTTTGTTTTTGAATATGTTGTTGATGTGTGATAAAAACATTGAAAATTAATATTGATTGTCTTGATTTGGTGTCTGCAGCATGTTTTCAATAATTATAATTTGTGGACACCAAAAAGTTTTCTGACAATGAAAGTGTTGAAAATGGGCTGTAAATGGGGCGTAATTCATTGCAATGTTTCACACTTTTGTTTTGAAAAATGTGTAATTTATGTGATGAAACTTAAAACAATGAATAAATTAATTTAATTAAAGGAACAAAACATTAAGTAAAAGTAAGTTGAACGAAAGAGATTTTGCAAAAAAAAAGTTTAAGCTAATTTTTAAAATATTGCTTTTAATAATAAAAATTCCAAATCCTTTTTATTGCCGAAATGCTTAATTTCCTAAAAAGTCTACGAATAACTCTGCTCGTTTCCGGGTCCATTAAACGTTATCGAATTCGCTCCAAATTTTATTTCTTTACTTTTTTAACAGACAGAAACAAAAATCTGCCCGCCGAACTGGAATCAAACCCCTTTTAACTATGGATGGTTACTGTTCGTCGAATCGACGAAGCTCATTTTCTTTTTTATGTCTATTCAAATTACGCTCTTTTTGTTAACAACGTAAGCTGATGAAGAAAGCTTTAAAAATATATTAATTGGTTTTATTTTTGTTTTTTTTTATTAAAATGATTAACTAAAAAGTTTTGGTTAATTTTTTTCTTTAAAAATCTTTCTGCTAGATTTTTTATACCCTACACCACAATTAGTTGTGAAGAGGGTATATTAAGTTTGTCATTCCGTGTGAAACTTTTTTATTATTCATCTCAGACCCCATAAAGTATATATATTCTGGGTCCTTGAGTAATTCTAAGCCGATTTAGCCATGTCCGTCTGTCTGTCCGCTCACTTTTGAACAACTCAAAAGAAATGAACAAACTTGGTGCCAAATTTCTTGTAGTTATCTTAAGCAGTTTGGGATTGAAATCCAGTAAAATCGGTTCAGTAGGACCAGAGCTATGAATCAAAATGTGGAACCACCACCTAAAAAAATTGATAATTTTGTTACAAAAAATAACATAAATGCTGGAACAAGGCACAGAATGAGATAAGATTTTGCAAAAATTTGTTTTATTTGACTGGAAATCACGCTGTTAAATTTCGTGAAGATCCGTCCATAATTTACCCTAATCCCCATATAAACATTACTCCCGGAAAACAGTTAAGTACGCCTAAAACCGTAAAAAATAACGCTAGCGTAACAAAATTTGGAACGTCACAGTTTTATAGGACTATAAATGATACTGTGAAATTTCGTGAAGATCGGTACATAATTTACTCCCGGAAAACAGTTTAGTACACATAAAACCATAATTAATAATGCTATCATAACAGAAATTGGTACGTCACAGTTTTAAAGGACTAGAAATGACGCTGTGAAATTTCGTGATGATCGGTCCATAATTTACCTTAGGCCCCATATAAACCCTACTACCGGTAAACAGTTTAGTCGCCTAAAACCATAATTAATAACAAATCGTCACATTTTAAGATAATAATAACATCACACAGATATTACTCCTTAAAAATCGAACTGTCGGTGGAGGGTATCAAAGATTCGGCACAGCCGAATATAGCAATCTAACTTGTTTTTTTTTAGAAATCGTCGATTCGACAAGGAGTAACCTTAATGTACCAAAATGAAGGGTTACCTTTCAGGGTTAAATTTGGCCACACAAATAAGAACAACTTTAGTCTCTATTCGAAGATTATATTGTAGCTCTAACACGAGTCTATCTCTACTATGAATTTGTTAAATATTATTTCAGTCGAAAAAGATGTTATGAAATGATAAATTTATTTTTTAAATGTGATGATTTTGTGCCAAAGGCGTATTAAAAGGATGTAACTAGGGAAATATGATCATACTTTCTAAGATTAAAAACATATCTCAATACAGAAATGAAAGTATTCTCGAGTCCTCCCATCCATATAGTAAAATATGCATGATAAACGGTTTTGCAAGCAATATTCGGAAATTAAGCGGTGTGATGTGTTGGGTTTTCCATAGCGTGTGCAGCATTGATTATGTCTTCCCAGCAACAGCAGTTATATGATCAGACCAAGTGAGGGTGTTGTTAAAAATCAGACCATGTGAGGGTGTTTTTAAAAATAATGCCAAGATTTTTAGCTTTTTGTACAATTTCGATTCGCTGCTTGTTCAGAGATATCATAGGTTCAAGTGACAGTTTTAGGGTTTTTTTTTGTTTTTATTAAGCATTTCGACTTCGTAGGGGTTTATCCACAAACTATTTGCATATGCCCATGTGTGAATATTTATTAAGGGACTGCTAATAAAGAGTTGTACATCATCAGCATATAGGTGAACATTACAGCGTAACAATTGTATATCTAGATCATTTATATAAATTTTGAAAAGTAGTGGCCCAAGTATTGATCCCTGTGGCACTCCCCTAAAAACAGGTAACGATTTTAATGTTATGTTACGTGCAGTAACATATTGACTACGGCCAGACAGATACGAAGCAACCAAACGGATGGATGAAGATAAGAAACTAAACATTTTGTCCAACTTTCAACAAAGAACGTGATGATCGACAGTATCGAACGCTTTGAAATGGTGGTATAATAAGGAATGGGATACATCAATTAAAGCTGTTGTAGAACAGTGTTTTGCTCGAAATCCAAATTGCTTATTTGTCAGAAAGTTATTGTCCTTGATATATTTACTTATTTGTTAATGAAGTAGTCGCTCAAAAGCGTTTGATAAGTACGATAAAATAGCAATAGGACGACGCTCATTGTTCGATTTTCGAATAGGTATTACTTTGGCATGTTTCCAATTTCGCTTTTTGTAATAATATTATTGAAAATATATGTGATATATGGCAGCATTAGTGGAATAATAGTTGTAAAGAATTCTGGATGAATGTCCTCAAAGCCGGCTGCATTCGATTAAATGTATTCACAGCTTGTTTGCACTTCAATTTCGCTTATACATTCAAAAAGAATAGCTCATATTGCTGACTTGGTAATTGATTTTGTTCGTTAAAACTGACATCAGCTGGGCCATTAGGGAGGTTGACAAAAATTTTAATTACATTGTCAACATCGATCACCGTACTATTTCCAGATGATAGTTTACCAATACCAGTTTCTCGGATAGTTTTCCAGGTTTGAGCCAACAGCAGATGTAAAACGTTTAGAATAGAAAGTGGATTTTGCACTCTTTATCACTCTATTTACTTCTCTTCGAGCCGTACAGTATTAAGTGTGAAGAATAGAGATCTTTAAGAGTTGCTAACGTTTATAAACAAAATCTGTGCGAGCAATAGCTGCTTTAATTTCATCATTAAACCAAGCTTTTTTCTTAGCAATTTGTGTGAAGACTTTTAGAGGAACGGATTTTCTGAATACATGGGACAGATAATCTTTTAAGAAATTAAGCTGAGCATTAAGAGAAGGCATATAGTATATGGAATTCCAGTCGACTTGTTCAAGCTCAGAGTACAAAATACTATTTTTAAAATCATTTATAGAAAGTTATAGAGTCAGATACAAGATTCAAACTAAAGTCAAAAGAGCAAAATAACAAATCATGCTTGGAAACACATGGTGTAGTAAAGCATAACTTTTTGTTTATGTGTAATGTGTCGCAGTTAAAGTATTGATTGGATGCAAGCCAATGGATTTCATATCATCACCCTAGAAAGAAGCGAACTGACACCAAAGTTGTCCCGTGATAGGGGTTTGGTGGTAGAGACCGGTTCTAGTTTTAACACATTCTATGAATAAGACCCATCTCTTTTATATGGGGTTGTCATTGGAGGGGGTCAATAGACACCATTTGATCAGTCACAATCTATTCTCAATTGACGTGTTTAGTGACAGTTACTAAAATGTAATATTATTTCAATACGATGTAGTATTATTAAAAAAAAAAAAAAAAGTCCTAGAATAAAATTCAGGAGCCAAATTTTAGAAAACGCAAAAAAATTTATCACACCACCGCGGTGCACCGGTGTAGACTGTACTGTAATTCATTACTTTTTCTACCTTTTTGTTCTTCATAAAACAGTTACATGATTGGTTCTCCTTTCACTGGTCATGAGTTTTTTCTTTTTGTATCTGTTCTATTTTCACAACTCCCAGGAGCTGTCTGTTGGACCAATTGATACAAATTTCCCGCAGGGCAGTAAGATGACTTTTAATAAGAATGTTTGAGTTAAAATGTCCGCATACTATAATGTCTTCATACATTAGAGAATTCTAAATTTCAATCGTTTATTATTAAACATTTTTTTTAGGTTTTTTTTAACATCGAACAGAGTTTATTGGTAAGAGGGGAGAGAAGAATAGAAAGTTCTCTTACGCCTCACCATTAAACCCAGACTTTCTGAAAGAAAACTGTCACTATAATTATAATTATGCGCATTTTTATTGAAAATTGGCACTTTAAACAAAAGTTACAAGAATTTGTAAAACGGTCCTTTAAAACCATAATCTTTTTGTTTTGTTTACCAAAAATCTCAAGTATGTATGTGTCTTTAGTCTTTTGTTTTGTTTCTGAAAGTAGGTTAAAGCAAATTATAATTTCACGGCCTTTTATTACAAATCTAAACAAAATTGTTAATAAAATTGGTATCAATCAAAGAATTTAAATATTCTATCCAAACCAAAGTGGTTACCAAAACGAATTAATTTTAAAAATTTATTTAGAAACTTTTGCTATTTTAGCAAAAATATTTAAGAGCATGAAATTTATACTAAAACCAACTGAATAATGTTTATATTCCCAGAGACAATAGTCCTTTCACGTACGTAAAGAATTTGGAACAATTAAACAAAAGAAATTTATAAGGAAACACTCAACGTGCGTATGAATAAATTGAAGAAAATTTTGTTCTCTAGCTACTGCTGTAGAAAGCAAAATACAAGATATTATAAAAGGAAGAATAAAAATAAAAACCCTGGCTATTGTATTCCCCTAAAATTACTTTAAAAGCGTGCAATTTCTTCGACCGCATGTTGCGTAAACATAAGGCCTCTCCATGGACATTTTGACATACCACTCACTACACACTCTCCCATAACACACCACTTTTAGTCAGAGTCAAAGACGCTTTTCTTTTTATCACCTCAAACTATGTAACAGAGTAGCAGAGTAGTCGTCGATATTAATCAAGTCAATTTCGGAAAACAAAAAATTTCGTTTATTAATGAATCATCATCAAAAACATTTAATATCGAAAATTGCGTGCTACAGCTGCCGGTTTTTTCTTTTCTTTTCTTTTTGAATTGAAATTGAAAGAAATGCATTGAAGTCTTGAGAATTGTGTTTTTTTTTTATATATGACACACAATTATAGTCTTTAAAATTCATCATCATCAACAGCAGTAGCAGCAGCAACACCACTATGCCAACAAAATCAAAAGCAACAGCAGCAACATTTACAATAATAATGTCATGACACTTTCTTTTTAAAGACATCAACACCTATTCAAGAAAAACATTAAAAAAAAAAAAAATATCACAAAAAACTGGGAAAAATATTTTGCATGGCTACAGCAGAGAAGAACCAGCTTAAGGGCAGGCGATCTCTATTATCAAAAATAAGAAAAAAATACTCTAAAATATTCATGTAAACTATTTTGGGCTTATTCTCTATTTTCTTTTAGTGTTAAATGATATAAGTTTTCCAAGGCTTTAAGGTGACTTATAATTGTTAACAAGCTCAAGAAGTGCATTCAAAATTCTTCGGAGCCATTCAAGCAGTACTTTTAAAACCTTTTCAAACGCAGGATTCAACTAAAAGCTTGAAAAACGGTTACCAAACAAGTTGAATACGAAAGAAGTTCAAGAAAAGTTGGCTTTAACGACAGAAAAAGAGGTGATATTTCCATCGAATTATTATTGGCAATGAAAACTAAATCAACTATGACAACCTAAAGCGCAAAACATCATGGTTTATAATGCCTGGTTAGCCAGGTGGAAAGGTTGTTCACAACCCTTTAATTGTGAAATTGAAACAAGTGTGATTGCACCCCCATGTGTGTCTCAGTTTATGAATGAAAAAAAAGTTTTTAAAATAATTAAAAAAGAGTATAAAAAATAGTGTGTAAATTCGAATCAGCGTACACTGGGGCCAAAATCCCTTTTTTGCGGATCAATTCAAATCTCCTTAACTACAATAGTGATGCAACTAAATTTAATGTGGGTGTTACTCTTTGAACCAACTTCATGTTCCAACAAAAGCTTGGAGATACAGGAGCGGGAGACGAGTACCCCCCATACAAAAAAATTATTAATTAATTAATAAACTTATTTAAAAAAAAAGTTGAAATCTCTGCTTAATAGCCCAATTAATAACTTAATGTCCACTTAAACTGAGAAAATCTTAAAAAATAAAGGCCCTTCAACAAACATTTTTTTTTACAAATTAAAGCAAAACATTTGTATAAATACCTTAACTTGATGGTTACAAAAGCACCATATCGTTAGCTAAGATGCAAAAGGGCGTACTAACAAAAATAGAATTTTACAGGAGAAAAAAAAAAAACTTTGTAAAATGAAAACTAAAAACATGTCGGAAAAACATGTATTGAAGTGGTCCATGGAATTCTTCGAAAAAAATTTAAAGAGAACTATTTCATTATATTTTTTTTAGATAAAAATTTTCATTTACGTCGTTTTGGATTTGTCATAACATCCCTTTGTTTTTTGTTAATGAAAGCAAAATTTTCGATTGCAGAAGTGTAAATAATTTTCTCAATGTAATTTAATGTCTCTTCAAAATAATCAATCAAAAACACGATTTTAAATTTTTTGTTAGTTACGTCTTTCTACATTTTAGCTAGCGATATATAAGAAGCATAGGGCCTCAACAAAAGATAACCAATCGCTTCTGTTTAATGCTAGGTGCTTAATTTTATTCCAGCTTTTGCCTACTCGCGAGGCCTCTGTATCTAACTGACTTCGCTAAGCGTGGGAAGGCCGTCCTCTTCTTCTATTACCTTGTGGGTTCCAATGGCGGGTTGCATTTCCAGGTCGTCTTCGTTATGTGTGGCCAATACAATTTCACTCTCAAAACTTCGTAATATATTCTGCCCCGGTCTGGCGGGCGTTAAGGTGAGGCATTTTGGGAGACCGGAATTGCCATGTCTGGACGATTTGTCCAATGCGGGACTGAAATCGATCTCCCTGTTCTGCAGGGAATCGGGGTGGTTCGAGACTGCGGTGACCTCTGGGGAATAGTCTGGTGGATACTGGCTGACCCTTGTCACTGGCTAGGGGTATCACAAGGGGACCGCTATAAGGACCCAAGTGAGTCGTCTTCGTGACGGCTACCCATTTAACCTAACCTAACCTAGCTGTGTGATGTGTGTGTGTCCATTGGTGGGGGTTCGATGGGCCAGTATATTTCTTATGCATGTTTTGGTGGAAACTTGCAAAATGTTTACGTCTTCCACGTATATTCCACATTTCCCAGACATAAACGAACACGAATTGAAAATGTTTACCTTTGTGCAGGTAAAGATTGATGGTTATTTCCACACTGCCGAAAGTTTGCCGAGCTCTTATGGTGTTTTTAGGCATCATAAGAAGAGCCTCCAGTCGATGCTATGATGCTACCCAAGTAGCAAAAGAGTTGCACGTCCTGTAGTTGTATGTTTTGGATAGAGAATGGCCGGTTGGATATTGCATTTACTCACATTGCCTTCGTCTTACTTATATGTATTCTGACTACATACTTGACATTTATTGTTTGTGATTTATAATTTTGTTCACTTTAAGCGAGTACTTTTAGTTTTCACGGTACTGGAACTTTTATTTTAATTTCTCCGTAAAACAACTGACTTTGACAGCGACAATGCTGAATATTCATAGCGCCAAAGTTAAGTTCCAAAATTGGTGGGACCAGACAACTCATCGTTGATTAAGCTGCTGAAGTCAAGCCAGACGATCACAGAGGATCTAAAACGAACACAATTATTGTTTTTAAAGTAAACATAAGATGGCAAATGCCTTGACTATGCAAACAGATCTTAGACCGTAATATTTTATAATGGCAACGCTCGACAAAATGTTGCAAAAAAACTACTTAATCACTCAGCCTTGTTCTAGAAATCAAATGCTAATGCAATTGAAATCCATTAAATTTTGAAAACGATGCTGTTACTCAAAGTTTATAATTATATTTCCTTTTATATAAATCATACTTTGAGGACCACTAATCATTATCAGAACTACTTTTCAAATCAAGAAAAGCTGCGTTCATTTTTAAAAAGATTTCATTAAAAATCTTCATCGATTTCGATTTCACTCGATTTCGATTTTCAGAACATGTCCGACTATATCAAATGAAGTGGTAGGGAAGTTTTGCCATTCATGTCTAATAGTTTAGACCTAACTCCGTCTGCTGTCCAGTTATTTTCATCATTGCAGAATGCTTATAGTGAATGAGCTTTACTTCAAAACGGTGTATCGTTCTTGGTGTTAAATAACACTGTGTGTAATTTTTTAAGTCATGGCAAAACAACCATATACAAACACCACTACGTATTAAAAGACCAAAAGAAAATACCCGTGTCTCCCAGTTTTGCCCAAAGTCATGCACTTTTTTTTATGGGCCCCCCCGCCCCCAAAAGATATGGGGCCTTGCTGTCATTTTTGCAAAAAAGTTATCATTTTCTCAGGCTCATATCTTGCAAACCGTTCACCATTTGAAACAAAGTTGTAGATCTTGCCATAGAGAACAAAAATTGTGAACATATAAAATCAAAAAAACTTCATATTCAAGATAAAAATCGCAAAAAGCTTTAAAAAATTAAATTTTTTTTACCTTATAGTTTTCGACTTAAAATTAGTTACTTCTGTATTCAAAAGGCTAAGAAATGACCTGTAATCAATCCAATGGCCTTTTACTTTTCAAAAGTTTTATGAAAAGATTAAAAACTTTTAATGTTTTGCTCACTGCGCGTTTGTTTTTCCCCAGGGATTGTAGGAATCTGTCTTAAGCAGAACCTCAACATATGTTGAACACAAGGGATTAAAAATGGCCGATCTCTAATATATAGGCATTTTCAAAGTCCTATCCGTATCCACGAGATCCATAGTTTTAAGACTGGTTTTTAGTAAAGCCTCTTCCAACTTGCAATCGGACTCTTTTACCGCAAAAATAGCTTAAGCGGCATTATTTCCAATTTTCGTTTTTTTTAAATAAATTTATTAGCAATACTTGCACCATCTCCTTATATGTCATGGTCACATAAGGTACCTATACGATTTTATTTTAAAAACAATTTTAGCTTAAGCGCCAACCTTCATAAAAATTTTTTTTTTTTACTACAGTAAAATTGTGTTATTTTGCCGATTAAAGTTATTTGTGGTAAGAGCTCGATAATAACGTTGTTTTAAAACTTCTTGATTTTCCTTCAAAATCTAAATTTATTTTCTTTTTCACCAAAAAAGCCTGCCCCATATCTTGTACCTCCAGGCAGAACCTCTTATTATTTATTTCCCCAAACTCTCATTTAGACAATTTTTTAACATATTTTTTTCTTCCTTCATAAAAAAAATAAAAAATTTATGACAAACTCTTATCGATATATTGCATGATAATGAAATAATTTTGCACATATTAATGTGTCAATTGATTACACATAATTTTAAGATATTCAGATAAAAAAATATTGAAAAAAAACAACTTCAAAAATAAATTAAATATTGAACAAAAATTTTGCGGGACTATTGATTTTTTTCGCCAACTTTACGGCACAAAAACAACTTTCACACTTTAACAAGAATTGTGAACATTAAAAATAAATCAAAATTTAAGGAAAAAGAAACAAGTTCTAATGTATTTTCTACTTAAGTTTATTGCAAGCAAAAAAGAAAAAGAAATATTAAGAGTTTTAAATAAAATGAGGCCTTGCTAAGAAATTAGTATGTCTCTTAAGTCTTTTGTTTTGTGTCACAGAGAAAATTTGCAAATCTTGTGTTTAATAAATGGAAAATTTCTGTCATAAATGTAGGTAATTTTAATTGGATTCTCAAAGTTATTTGTATGCTAAAAACCCATTAAAGAGGGATATAATTAGATAAAACAAGTTTGTGTCTTAAGTCTTTTGTTTTTTTGTTAAAAGAAAATGGAAATTTTTTTGTTGATAAATGGGCATAGAATGAAAAGTATTATGTTAACCGAGAAGAAAAAGCAAAGTATTAAAATGTTATTAATACAAGAATCATGAGAAATTAAAGAAAACACTTTGCATTTTTTTAAATTTGTACACTAAAAGTCACAGTTTTTACGGGGAAAATAAAATTTGTTAAACATAAATTAATCAATCCTTTTTTTAAATTAAAATAAACAGTTTTATTCTTTAATTTTTTAAAATTTTAACAAAATAATTAAGCAATTCAAAA
This sequence comes from Pollenia angustigena, assembly GCA_930367215.1. NCBI lineage: Eukaryota > Metazoa > Arthropoda > Insecta > Diptera > Polleniidae > Pollenia > Pollenia angustigena. The sequence continues at coordinate 18,732,637 of OV884056.1, forward strand.
AGTATTGTGTCATATTGGTTGTATCGGGTCTCCAACTTTGAGGTACCATCGTCCAATGGAAATCGCTACATTGAGATGATCCGAAGCCTTTAGTGGCGGAAAATGATGATTTAGATGTAGAGAAAATGTGGCTTCAACAAGATCGTGCAACTTGCCGCACAGCAAGAGAGACAATGGATCTTTTGAAAGAAAAGTTCGAAAATCGCATTATTACTCGTAGAAGTGCAGTGAATTGGGCACCAAGATAATCCCACAACAGTTCAGGAGCTTTAAAACAGCATTATCGAGCAGATATCAACCATTGACAACAGTTTATTGAAAAACCTGATTGAGAATTTTTGTAAAATATTAGGAGCCTGCCGAGCCAATAGGGGCGCCTGAATAAACTGAAATTAAAATAACTTTCTTATAAAAAAATTTAAATGATCCCACAGTTTTTGGACACTCTTTATATGCAATAATTTTATAAATGTTACATTCATAAAATTCTAGCAAATAAAACCAATATGTTATAAGCGAACATTTTGTAAATCGCCTAAATATAAATTCAATTAGCATATCGATAAGAAATATGTCATATTAGTACAATTTAAGTCGAGTATTAGAAAAGTACCGAAAAATATATGAGAACAAGCGGCCTTGAGACCCCACAATGCATCCATCCCCTTGCTGGAACTTTGACATTACAAACATTAAATTTCCTACACTATTTAGCACCTCTGAATCGAAAAACGTGGAAGGCGAATCAAACTATAATAATTCCCCTTAGAATTTTTTATTTTTTATAACCAAAATCTTGTAGCTTCCCCGCGGGAAATTTGTGTTAATTGGTTTTAAGGCACTTATCCCGTGACAAGTGAAAGCAGTTTTATAATAAAAAGGAACGAATTGTGATAGGTTAAAACAGAACATATCACTTAACTGGTGATAATGTGCTAGAAGAGTAGTTACTCCAGAAGGTAACTGACAAACAACTTGTCATGTAACTGGATTTTGTGTGGGTAATGACTGCTTGATTCTACTTGGTTCTATTACTTTAAATGAAGGGGATCCGCCCTAATAACATGGTTCATTTGGGACAATATTTGCGACAGGCACTATTTTTTGTTTCTGTGACCTGGTACAAAGCGTCAAAAAGGTGCCAATTAACCCTCTCGTAGGACATCGCCATGTTAAAGTGACAAGTCCCCTTCATATAATGTGTTAGAACTCGAACCGGTCCCTATCACTATAGAACTGTCACGTGACAAGTTAAGTGTTAGTTCCCTTTCCTCAAGGGTTAAGTCTTTTGTTTATATATTAGAAGTTAAATTATTTTATACTTTAGTTTAAAAACTAGTTACATGAAAGCCCGAAAAATCATGATCAAGTATAGTGTTTTTCAATTTTGGAATCAACAGTGCTATCCTTAAGTGATCCTTAAAGTGTCCTGTTAAAACTTTTAGTAGCATATACTTGCATGTTGATCATGCAAATAGAAGTGGCAGAATTAGTTCCTAAATATTTCTGCTCAAGATTTTTATCTTTTTAATTTGAAAAATTCAGCAATTTTTGTTGGCGAATAACTGAACGTGAGGAGATATTTAACCCTCCAATGACATTTTTGCAAAAAAAAAAAAAAAAAATCTTAAAACGAATCCATTTTTCAAAAAGTTTTATTTCTGTGAATATAAAAAAATATCGCAAATAATCCGCAGTCTCTTTTTACCTTTGCTATGCATATATTAACTACAACTTTGCTTAAATGTCTTAGTACTTCAGCAAACTAAATACATGAGAATCCATAAAAAGCTGTAGCAAAATTACAACACAAAGAGTTTAAAGCTTTAATACAATTTAATTTTTCTATAAAAAGAAATGAAAATAAAATTAAAAACTTATTTAACGAGGGATAGCAAAAAAATTTTCAAGTTTAAATACAAATGAAAAACAACAATCCTAAAGAACTGAAAGGTTTTTTCTACAAAATTATAAGACTTATCGTATTTCTTTCAAAACTTCTCTAACATCACTCGTTTTCTGACATTCACAAGGTGGCGCTTAAAAGACGATGGTGTTTAAGAACGTTTAGCAACGTTAAATGATACTTTAAAAAAGTGTTCAGCAGAAAAATAAGAAATGCTCAAGAAAAGGGGAGCTCTACTTAAAAGACAACATAATTTCTAGGTTTCAATAGCACTGATAAATTTAAGGCGCCTGGCTTGTAAAATCAAGATAATTTTGATCGTAATGTTTTAAGACTATAAAGTAAACAAAAAAATTGCTGTAAAAAAACTTAACTACAACCTGTTAAAGCTGAATTAAATGTTTACCAGTTTCTACATTTGCTACTTTTTTATGAATCAATTAAAAGTATTGAACTTCTATCAAAATGAAACAATACAAAGCATCATTAAAAAAACTCACAACTTTTTTTCTTTCAGCTTTTATCGAGCACAATAAAAAAATACATTTTCTTATTTTTTACTCTGTTTAAAGAGTCTTCGGCGTAGTTAAAGTTTTTATTTCTTGTCTTTATCATTAACGTTTACAATGTAATTTTTATGAAGTTAAAAAATAAACATGACAACAGCTTCAATGAAGTTACAAAAAAATAAATATTGTTTTTATAACATTAACATTACGAGTATTTAGTTGTTAAAAGCAGACTTATGCTCCTGTTTAAAAACTCATTAAAATTTTAGCAAACACCTGATCTTACTTTTCCATAAAAGTTAGTCGCTTGAGATATAGACAACCCATCTACGCAACAATTATTCGATTGCGAAAACTTAAAAATTCTACAGAAAACTTGTTGACAGCTCAAAATTTGTCTTGAAAGTTTAACTACAACTTTAAGTTTCTATTGGGAATTAACAAATTTTTAGGTAAATTTACTAAATTTTCTATAGGTAAATTAAATTTTCTATAGGTAAATTAACGATAACTTAAATTGTTTATAAAAAAATTCGATAACATAAATTTTTTGTAGAAAATTTATCGATAACCTAAATTTTTTATAGAAAATCAATAGAATTTTCAATAGATATCAATCGATAACTTAAGCTTACTATAAACAATTAATCGAAAACTTAAATTTTCTATGGAAAATTTATTTATAAACTGAATTTTTAAAGAAAATTTATCGATAATTAAAATACTTTATATAAAATTGATCGAAAATTAAAATTATCTAAAGAAAACTTATTGATAGTTTAATTTTTCTACTTAAAATTTTTCGATAACCCTTATTTTCTACGCCAAATTTGTGTTTAATTAAATTTAACGATAAAATTTAATATCAGAATTTTTTAGATAAATTAAATTAAAAAGTATTTTTATAGATAACTGAAATTTTCTTTAGGAAATTTATCGAGGACTTAGTTTTCTATACAAAATTTATCAATAACTTTAATTTTCTATAAAATTTTATCAATTAACCAAATTTAGATAGTTTATCGAAATAATATATAATTAATCGATAACTTAAAATTTCTATAGAAAACTTAACGCAAACTTAAATATTTAATAGAAACAAACTAATTTATCGATAACTTGAATTTTTTTTTAGAAAATTTAAGTTATCGATTAATAATTGATACCAATCGATTACTTAAACATTCTTTAAAAAATTATTCTAAAACTTATATTTTCTAAAGAAAATTTATCGATAAATTGGATTTCTTAAGGGCCCTATCAAATAAAACCATCAATCAGTGCATATGTGTTAGTGTCGTTTATTTCAGGCTTTTTTCAGAGACGTACAAAAAACGCGTCAATCAACATTTCAAAACTTTTAAATAGTTCAACAAAATAACCACAATACTGATTACTTTTAAAAAACAATGGCCCATAATCATAGTCAAACGCTAAAGTCGGTTCTATTTAAAAACAACTTTAAAATAAAAACATACTTTTAATTATTTTGCAACTATAGTCGAAACTAAAGTATGTTTTAAATTGAACCGACTTTAACTGGGTGCCAACTCAAATGTAGAAAATTTTTCATACAACATACAACAAAATATAAGCAAGTGGCAACTTTAAGCAGCCGACATTGAAACTTAAAATATAAATAAAACACTGCATATCTTGTGGGGTTGAAAAATTTTTAACGCGACATATGAATTTATGTAGAAAGCAACAACAAAATTACAAAACATTTTGGCTTTGTTTTTGCTTTCAATGTAATTTTGGCCTAGCGTTTTGCACAATTAGGGCCCACACATATGTATTTTGTGTTTCTTTTCATAAAAGTTTTCCTCCAAATCATTTATAATTGCAAAATATCGGCCAATATCTTGTAACATAAACATTTTTAACTTTTTGCAAGTACTTTTTTATTTGGCGAAAAACAGCTGATGCTGTTGTTAAATGAGTTAAAAACAGCTTCATCTAGTTTTATATATAAAGTCAACTTTAACGTCAAAAGTATACTTTAACTTGTTTATGAAAGACCTAAAGTCGGCTCTTAAGTAAAGTCGACTTTAGTTTTCTTAAAGTATACTTTATTTTTGACTATGATTATGGGCCAATATTTATATTTTTTCAATTTATAAAATTAAATTTAAAATTTTTTTTTATCCGTCCATGACAACAAACACAAAACAAATAAAAATTTTTTATCAGTCACGACAGGGTCACAATAAATTAGCCATAAAATAAAAAAATTAAAACTTTTGAACTATGTGATTGATGTGTTTATTAAATAGTATCCAGGGCGCTTTAAGGAAAATTAATCGATGACTAAAATTTTCTATTTAAAATGAATGGATTACTTAAATTTTCTAAAGAAATTTAATCGATAGCTTAAATTTTTTATTTTAAGTTTTTCGATAACATAAATTATCTACAGCAAATTTGTGTATTTCTTAAATTTTCTGTAGAAAATTTAACGATAAATTTAATTTTATAAAATGTATAGATAAAACAAATAAAAAACACATTTATCGATTACTAGAATATTCTAAAGAACATTAACCGAATACAGAAATTTTATTCAGAAAATTTATCGAGGACTTATGCCCCTTGCAGGAGTAGAGATATAGAAAATTTTTCGATAGCGTTAATTTTCTATAAAATTTTATCGATAACTTTAATATTCTGTAAAAATGTTATCAATAACCTAAATGTTCTATAGAAAATGTATCGATAACTTAAACTTTTTATAAAAAATTTATCGACAATTTTAATTTTCTAAGGAAAATTTATCGATAGCTTAGAGTTTCTATAGAAAATTTATTATCTTTGTTATAGAAAATTTAACGATAACTAAAACTTTTTATTGAAAATTAATCGATAGCTTAAATTTTCTATAGAAATTAATCGATAAAATAAATATTCTAATTAACTTTTCTATATTTTCTATAGAAAATTAAACAATAACTTAGATTTTCTAATTAAATTTATCGCTAACTAAAATTTTCTACCAAAATTTTGTTGATTACTTAAATTGTTTTTAGAAAGTTTATCGATTTTTAAAAATTTTAGAGACTTCTTAAAATTCTTTAATTCAAACATTTTCCATCAAAACATAATCGAATCAAGATAATTTCTATAGAAAATAAATCGATTACAGGAATTTTCTATGAAAAACTAGTCGATTAATTTAAATTTCTGTAGAAAATTTATTGAATACTAAATTTTTTTATAGATATTTTATCGATAACTAACATTTTTACTTTAAATTTCTGTAGACATTTTATTGACTACTAATTTTTTTTATAGATATTTTATCGATTACTAACATTTTTTGCAGATAATTTACTGATACTAAAACTAATTTATAACAGAAATTTTCAATCAATTTTCTATAGAAAATTTATCGATAGCTTAAATCTTTTATGGAAAATTAATCGATAACTTTTATTTTTTATAGAAAATTAATCGATAGCTAAATTGTTTTTGGGAAATTGATCAATAACTTTATTTTCTATAGAAATTAATCGATAACTGTAATTTTGCAGCCTATATACCAAATTTATCGAAAAATTAAATTTTTTGTATTATATTAACCAAAAACTCATATTTTTCCATGTATTTAGTTTCCCACAAAAAATGTATTGATTACTTTAATTTTTAACTGAAAATTTATCGAAAACTTAAATTTCTTTTCTTTTCGATAAATGTTCAAAAAAAAATTAAGTAACGCAAGATTTTTGTTAAAAAATTTAAGTTATTGCAAGTTTTAATTTTCTAAATATTCATTATATTAAATTTAGAATCGAAAATCCACGATAATTAAAAATTTTTTTTTAGTTCTGAGAATATAATAAAAAATTTACGCGAGAGTTTTTAAATGTTTTTGGATTGTTTCTATTTAGTTTTTAAAAATTGTATTTATTAAAACAAAATTACTTGGGAATAATGATTGAATTTTTAATGTTTAGCAATTAGATTCGCTTTAATGTTTAATATTTTCTTAAAATAACTTAAAACGACTACCTTATTAATAAATAATTTATCTTAAAATCAACAAATTATTATAATTACAAAAGATTGTAACGATTAAAATTGCTAATTTCTGTTTAGCAAAAAAAAAATCCCAAAACATTTTGTAAAAATTCAAATAAATTTTTATTGTAATGACTTGTTTTGTACGAAGCGAAAAATCAACAAACACCTTAAGTGAGAAAGGGAAATACAAATAGAAAAATTAAAACAACATCAACAAAAATAAAAAAATTTTTTAAAATCGTGAGTACTTAAATTTTATAAACTTAAAAATGAAGGGCAACAACAAAATTGCAACGATAAATTGCATAAAGAACAACAAACTTTTAAAACAGCTCCATCCACATTCACATCTGTTGCAAAACCAACAACAATAATCATTTAGATGAGATGAAAATTGCTGTTGCAAGTTTAAAAACATTCAAAAGTATCCATTCGTACAATATCAACCCATACTGATTATTTGACTTTGGCAAGTGTTGCTTTGTTCCCAGTCAATCATACATCTAACGATTCCTCTATAGCGAACAAACAAACGAGCAAGCGAACGAGCGAAATTGCAAAAAGTTCCCTGAAACTATTAAATGTTATTGTAATCGTTATGGTTGTTGTTATGATCGTTCCATTAAATGTCCACATTGTTAAAACAACAAACAAATACGTAAAATAAACAAAAAATTAAAAGCGAAAAAAATGTAGGAAAAACTTAACAATTTGTTGATATTTGATGATAATGGGTTGATGAGGCAAATGATGAAGCTGGCGACGAACATGGCGACAAAGTTGAGCAGAGTTGCTTTTCTCTTTATATTTAACTTGATATTTAATGTTTTGTCAATATAAACAATGTTGTTGTTTTTTTTTTTTTTAAATAGGAATCCAAGTATTTCAGTAAACAACATAATAATCATTATTATTACAATTTTCTATTATGATAGAGATCAGATTGTTGTTGGTTGTTGCCATCATTTTAACGACTTTGGTGCTCATGATACTGCGTTTGTTTTAAGTTTTTTTTATTATTTTTTTTTTTTAGTTTTTCTTTAATGACTAACAAAGTTGACTTTAATATTAATTTCATGAAACATTTTACTTTTAACACTTTTTTTCGAAAGAAAGAAAACGTGTGCTATTAATTTCGTTTGCTAAATATGTAATTATGTTTAAGAATAATTATGTTACTGATACATTTTTTCCACAAAATTAATAAACCTAAAGTTAACGAAAATTTTTTTTAGAAAAAAATCATGTTTCCTTAGAAAATTTGTATTATTGGTATATTTTTTTTACATAAAATTCATATCATCGATAAATTTTCTATAGAAAATTCAAATTATTCATACAAAATTTAAATTATCAATAATTTTTTTTAAAAAATTTTAAGGTACCGATTAAATTTGTCATAAAAATTTTAAGTTATCGAATAATTTTGCTAAATTTTTAGAAAATTAAAAAAAAAAGCTTTATATAAAATTTATGGATAGATTTTTTTATAGAAAATTTAAGGATAAATTAAATTCTCAATAGAAAGTTTATCGATAACTAAAGTTTTTCATTTAAAGATTTATCGATAACTTAAATTTTTTATGAACATTTATTGATAACTTAAATTTTTTATGAACATTTATTGATAACTTAAATTTTCTATAAAAAAAATTTGTTGATATCTAAATTTTTCTTAAAAAATTTATTGATAACTTAAATTTTCTGTCAAGAACTTTATTGTTAACATAAATTTTCTTTAGAAAATTTAGATTATCGATACATTGATTTATAAAACTTTTTCTACGTTTTCTAAAAAACGTTACGTTAAATAAAAAATTTATCGATAACCAAAATTTTTAGAAGAATATTTATGTTACGATATATTTTTTTATATAGAGTTTGTTGGAAAATTTATAACTTATCTATAAAACTTTTAAATTGTCGATAATGATTCTAATTAAAAAATTTAGTTATCGAAAATCTTTTAAGCTATCAATAAATTTTTTAAAGGAAATTGAAGCTATCGATTAATTTCGCTATTAAATATTTAGGTTATTGTTTTATTTTTATTTTTATTTATTTTAATTTAGTTGTATCCTAGCAAAACAAGATAATTAATTATCTTATAAATGAAATTGCTAGGGAATAAGATCAAACTTATAATCACAGTATGTAATTAAGGAAATTAAAAAGAAATAATATTAAAATAATAACAAAACATTAAAAAAAGACAGAGAAATAGAAAACTGCATCAGACTGGATAGTCAGTGATAAGACATTGTAAGACAGATATATTACATAATGCAAACAAATTTATATAACTCCTTTTTAAACGCATTTGCATTGCCTAAGCTTTGTATATAATTCGGTAAAGAATTCCAAAGACTTGTAATATAAATGAAAAATTGTCGATGTGACAGAAGACTCTTATATCTTTGTTGAATAATATTCCTTCCACGGTTAGATCTAGCAAATTGAATCCTATTGAACAAATATGTAGGCTGCATAGAGGTAATAATCTTATGTAAAAATATAAGGCATTTAAGTTGCAAGAGGTTATCAAACTTAATTTGAAATATCTGATACGAGTAGAGTTAAATGTGGTCACGACGTCCTTTGAGCAATACATATCTTGCAATATTGTTGTAAGCTATGTTGAGTTTACGTTGATCGTCACTGTCACAGTTCGCAAAAATTTCACAGCCGTATAAAAGGACAGGAATAAGATATGTTTTTGCAAGTTTCATACGTATGGGCAATGGTGTTGAATCTATTACTGCCCACAAGTTGCAAAGCATACTATACACTCTACCCACAACGACATTTATATAGTTTGACCAGGTTAGCCGAACATTAAAAACAACTCCAAGGTTCTCACCTGTTTTAACATACTCGATTCTATTTCCCTTGTTGTTAACTTCCGGTACTTCAAATGCTCTATTAGACTTCGAAAGCAAAATACATTTAGATTTGGCTGGGTTGATGGATAGCCCATTGGCATTAGCCCAGCTGTCAATTTTGTTTAATTCACAATTAATAGAGTTTACACAAGAACTTACATTTTCTATATGGGCACTCATGTAAACCTGCACGTCATCAGCGTACATATGGACTTTGCTGTCAGTCAAAACATCAGGTAGGTCATTAATGTACATACAGAATAAGAGTGGCCCCAGTACAGAACCTTGAGGAACTCCTCTTTTAACACTCAATGAATTCGAAACATTATTATTAAGATGAACACGTTGAGATTTGTCCATAAGATACGAATATATAAGATTACAGGCTGTATTCGAAAAATAAAATAGTTTTTGAAGCTTTGTTAATAAAATTGCATGATCTAGCGTATCAAATGCTATCGATACATTTTTTATCGATTAATTATTTATAGAAAATTTAATTAATTCTATAGAAAATTTAATTTATCACTTAATTTTCTACGGAAAATTCAATTTATCGATAGAAAATTTAGGCCATCGATGCATTTTCTAAAAACTGAGCTATCGATTAAATTACTGTCAATAAATTTTCTATAGAATATTGTCGATAATTTTTTCAATTTAAGTTAAAGACAAATTTGTTATAAAAAAAATTTTGATAATCGTATTTTTTTATATAGAAAATTAACATATTTACAGAATAAGTTATCGGCAAATAAAAATTAAGTTATCGTTGAACTTTCTATGAAGAATTTAAGTTTTTGATAAATTCTCTAAATAAAATTTAAGTTAGCGATTAATTTTGCTATTAAAACTTTAAGTTAGCTATAAATCTTTTTTTGAAAATTTTAGTTTGCAATAAATTTTTTTTTAAAGCTTAGATAATCGATGATGTTTTTTAATATATTTGTTATTAATAGATTTGTTATTGAGAATACGTAGAAAACTTGCCATCTAAAACAAAAGACTTAAGACACAAGCAGGCGAACAATTTTATTATAAAGTTTGACCAAACAATAAAATTTGTAGCACTCAGAAAAACATAAAATAAAAAATCATAAAACAAAATTTAATTAACGTCGTTCTTCATTAAACCAAACCCGCTATAAAAACTTCTTTGCAATAACCCTTTAAAAATTACCTTTCTTTTAATTTTGATATTATTAAAAAAAACCCTAAACTAAATAATATTAAATAAGGTTATACATATACAAAAAATACAAAAAATATCTACATAATTAAATTAAATTAAAACAAATCAACAACAAATGAGAAAAAAATCATCGAAACAACAGAAAACGATCGCAGGGAGGGTTAAAACCGAAGAAGCCACCGAAAAAGGTGTGGTGGCACTTGTTTCAGAAAAAAAAAGAAAACTTTATTTAATTTGAAAATTATGGTTTTTATATGTTTATTTTGTTACAGTTTTGTTGTTTATTTGCTTATACTGTTATTATTATTACTAAGCGAAGGGAAATATATATTTAAGAAACCAACTAAAATTTAATATAAAAGTCATTTTCTGTTTAATGATTTCAACTCATATTTATTCTTTTTGGTCTCATGTTTTCAACAATTAGTTACAATTCAGTGAATTTTTTTAATATTAATTTTGGGGTAATGAAGGTTTTGGTTTTTTTGGTTCAAGAAAATTAAAACCGTTATAAAAACAAACGTAAAACATTTTAATATTATGTCGGAGAACTTTAGCTGAATTATATTAAAAGCTATTTAAATTGTTCTATCAAAAGGCAATAGTTCAACTATATCTTAAAAATATGTCTATACATTAGGTTGCTGAATAATAATTTTTAAGCTGAATTGCAAAATATTTTAGTATAAAGTAGGGAATTATAAAAAGTTTGTAGTTTAAAAAAAAATTCCTATGAATTTTTTCTAACTAAAACTGAATTACGTTTAAGCTGAGCTGAATTAAAGACTTATAGCAAATGTAAAGAAATTCATGAAAAAAGTTTTTTTTTTATTTTTTAGAATGTTAGCTGAATTACCTTACCTGTGTTTATAAATGAAAAAATTCAAAGATATTTTAAAAATAAATAATAAAAAGTTAAGCTTAGATCAAATTTATAGAGCTGAATCTTAAAAATTTTAATAAAAATTTTTAAGCAAAACTTTTTTTTTGTTTAAGCTTAGCTGAATTTGAAAATAAGAAAACACAATTAATTTGCCCTTCATAATCAAAAAACTTTACCAAATTTAATTTAATTTAATGCACCTAATTGCTATGTTATTAAAAGAAATCAGCATCAATAAAGAGAGTTTTTGAACAATGGTTAAATTGGTTTAGCTGAATTTGAATCTTTCTGAATTTCAAAAATATTATAGAATAAAATTCGCAATTCTTAAAATATTGTTATCAACAACAAAAACAGATAATTTTTCTTCTTCAAGAACTTAAAACCTTTGCTGAATTGCATTTACACTAAGCTGAATTGCGTTTTAGGTTGGTAAAATTTTAAATCAATAGAGGAAATAGTCAATTTAGTTATAAATGTAATTTTGGTTTTTTTTCAAAATATATCTGAATTGTCATTAACGTGTTTAAAATTGAATTTTTACTTGATAAAAAAGAGAATTTTGAAAAGTTTTTGTCTTAGATTTATAGGAAATTGTTTAGCTGTTGTAGTTGCAGAAATGTTGAAGAATATTTAACGTGATGAAAAATAAGTTTTCCAACAGAAAACATTTGCTGAATTGCTTTCAAGCCTAACTAAAATACTATTTTATGCCATTTTTGTAGACTTTTTATATTTTCATTAAAACTTTTCCTCTAGGTTGCATTTTAATTCAGCTGAATGGGAGTTTCTAAGGAATTCATTAATATTGGAGACCAAATTATATTTCCCGAACACAATAAATTCTTGCAGAATAGTGCTTGTCTTAAATATTTTAGCTGAATTGCAACATAATAAAATGATTTGATTTAAAAATATTGTCTTTATCCTTAAAATTGTTTCTGAATTACTTTAAAGGTCAGATAAATTGAAGTTTTTTAAAATTTTATTTCTTAAACGATTCTTACAAATATTACAAAAATTGTAAAAAATTTTGTAAAATAGTACTTTTTGAAATTATACTCTTCTTCTTAAAGTAAAATGATTTTTTTGTAAGGAGATAGTTTTTTTGTAGAAATCGTATTTGCTATTTTTTCGTAAAGAGCATTTTTCTTTTTTATAAAAAGGAACTAAAGTATTTGTAATATCGTCAGCTCACAATTTTTTTGACCTACCGACCATTTTAAAAAAATTGAGTTAGGAATGGGGTATATATATTTTGAATACCCCCTTTTTGAATCCAAAATCTGTTTCGCGAAATTTTTTTGTGGTTTCTGAGATATATAGCATTCATTCAGGACATTGCATGTTGAATTTTATGTTTTGAGGGCAAATATTAACGATAATTAAAAAATGCCAGTTGTAGAACCAAAAAGCTGAAGAAAGATATTAAATTTCCCGTATTTCCCACTTTGGTACTATTTTCCCCCCATTATAATATCAAAAATTGCAAAATGCAAAATGTTTTGTAAAAAAGTACCAAAAATAGTTACGATTTTCACCCTTTAGACGTTCGAATTTCGAAAAAGGACCAAACTCGTATTCGTATTTTTTTGATAAGTTTCGAATGTAGTATAAACTTTATTTCCAGGTTTATTTGATCAAAAGATAGATGGGCTGACAAAAATGTACCAAAATTCAGGTTTTACCTGTTTTCACCCTAAAACAGCCGAATTTCAAAAACGTACCACACACCTGCCCACTTATTTTTCAAAAGAACAACGATATGTATTACAGTTTGTTGGGGTGAAAATGGGGCTGGTTACCTGTTGCTTGAGTACGTTGTCCGGAATTACAAAGTGGCTGGGAACCTCACTCTAATGGTTGGTTGAGACAGGTCAATTAGCGGCTGGCGCACACACATTTACTCACTTCACACACTAGAAAATGCACCCTTATTTTTTGTGGCTCAATGGCACTTCTATGGCTCTTTTGGGTTTAATAAAAATCACAGATTTTCCTCTTTAGTTTTAATCTTAAGTTTATTTACTTTCTTTCACTTTTTTTTACCTTTGGCTCAATTTAAATTTAATTTAATAATTTTAATTTATTATCTGCCGACGTCTGGCTGGTTCGGTTTTATTAAAAGCAGTGATTACGCGAATTCATTTTACAGGTGGCGTTAAAGCACAGCTGAGCCACATATCACATGGTTGGTTGCCAGATGGCACCACTAAATCCCGTTCCACACGAAGGAACGACAGTCGCTGCCCACACGGGCAAACAAAATATGTGTTTACACCAGCCAGACGTCAACATACCGCCCGCCTTGCAACGGTGGTGCAACATAATAAATAAATACAAATAAAAAAAAAAAGAATGGAAATTAAATATATAAAAAGGTAAAATAAAAAAAAGGTATTAGAAACTCAAAAAAAAAAAAAAACAAAGTTAAAATTAACAAAAAATCAAATTTGGCAAATCAAAAAAAAAAAAAAAAGAAAAATATTAAAGCAAAAGTTAAAATTGACAAAATTTAAATTATTAAAATTGAAAATTAAAAAAAAATGTAATAAGAATGGTAATAAAAAAAAAAAAAAATTAAATATTCGACCTCCAGGGCAGCAAAAGAACGGACTGCTTTACGCTTTCAGCACCACTCCCTCTCCAAAGGACATCAAATAGGGGGAGCTACGTCGGACCCAAAGATGATGTAGTAGGCTGTGCTGAAGTGCCACGGGGTCCGCCACAGAAGATACCTTTTACTAGATAGGGCAACAGTAAAAATTAGGGATTTTAGGTGTCGTATTTAGGCAGAGCTACTAGTTTGTGTATCGGCCGTGTGATTACGCCGCTTAGCGTTTTTAAATCGGCTACTCGCACCTTGGCGTCACTTCCGCGATAGACTCGAACAATACGGCCTAGTCGCCACTCAGTTGGACAGCCTGGTTCACTTTTAAGAGCAACGAGATCGCCTTCTTTTAGGTCTAGCTGAGGGTGTTGCCACTTGTTGCGTTTATTAAGCTCATTTAGGTATTCCTGCTTCCATCGGCGACAGAACTCTTGCTGTAGGGCCTTTACTTTACGCCATCGATTTACAATACTTAGGGGTGAAGACAGCTCTTCGGGCTCCGCAGGGGTAAGCATAGCTGTGCCTATCAAAAAGTGGCCTGGGGTAAGGGCCGACAAATCTTCAACATTTTCTGACATCGGGCCTAGCGGACGCGAATTAAGACACGCCTCTATTTTTGCCAAAATGGTTGAGAACTCCTCGAACGTAAATTTGAGTTGACCAGCTGACTTTTTAAGGTGCATTTTCATACTTTTCACCCCCGCTTCCCAAAGTCCTCCCATATGAGGTGCTGCAGCAGGGATAAAGTGCCACGACAGACGCTGGTGACCATAATTTTCGACAGCCGTGTCACGAAGCTCTTTCACGTGCTTGGCGAAGTCTGCGTCGATTTCTCTAGCGGCGCCAACGAAGTTTCTGCCGTTATCAGAATGAATGCAGCTTGGGCAACCACGACGGGCGACGAAGCGAGCCAAGGCTGCTAGAAAGGCAGGGGTAGACAAATCGCTTACAGCTTCAAGGTGAATCGCCTTGGTAGAGAAACAAACAAAGAGACACACGTAGCCTTTGGTGATCCTGCAGTATCTGCCAGTGAAACTTTTAATCTCAAACGGCCCAGCAAAATCAACGCCAGTATTCGTAAATGGGCGACAAATGGTAGTTCTTTCTGCGGGCAAAGCAGCCATTATTTGATTTTGAAGCTTTTTTCTGTGAAGAACACAGACTTTGCAATTGCGAACCACCGTCTTTATCAGATTTTTTGCCCGAATGATCCAACATTCTTGCCGGACTACGTTAAGGACTAGACGAGGGCCTCCGTGCAGGACTAGGGTGTGAACGAATTCCACATACAGCCGAGCCAATCTACTGCCATATGCCAAGATAATAGGGTGCCTTTCGTTGTAGGACAGGCAAGTGCTAGAGCTAAGTCGACTATTAGATCGAATAATGTCGTCTTTATCAACAAAAGGGGTAAGTGTTAACAGGGGGCTACGTGAATCAATTTTCTTATTTGCTTTAAGACAGCTGAACTCCCCTGAGAAGTAAATTTGTTGAGAAAGGTAAAATAAGCGATTTCTCACGAGTTTCAACTCATTAGCCGAAATCTTCACCGAGCCATAGTCGACCTTTTTACGCCTTTTTGTACTCGCCAGGGCCACAAATCGAAACATGTAGGCTATTACGTGATACGCTCTAGATAGACTAGAAAACCTGTCTAGAATATCTTCTTTATCAGCAGATCTAGCAACAAAAACTTGAGCTCCTTTCGACTCTTCTGCCGTCTCGAACTCCACCGCTCCTACGGGCCAAGAAGACTGCTCCAAGTTGAGCCACTCAGGTCCGTGCCACCAGAGTCTATTTTCTATCAAATCCGCAGGGATCAGCCCCCGGGTTGCTAGATCGGCAGGATTATCACCTGAAGCCACGTGACACCAGTTTTTATTCCCCACTTTTTCTAATATTGTAGCCACTCTATTTGCCACGAATGTTTTCCAGCTACAAGGTGGTTTTCTTAGCCAAGCTAGGACAATCGTGGAATCGGACCACAAATACAGGGGGGATTTGTTCACGTTAAAAGTAGGTACCACATTATCGACTAAATTTGCCAAAAGAACTGCTCCACATAACTCCAAACGAGGCAAAGACGGCTTCTTTATTGGGGCCACTTTCGTTTTACATGTGAGCAAACTTGATAAAACTTTATTTTCGAGCTGTACCCTTATATATATTGTAGCTGCATACGCCAACTCAGACGAGTCACAGAACCCGTGAAATTGAATAGTACAGCCAGGCGAATATTGAACCCAACGTGGCAACTTAATTTTTTCAATATCCGCATAGTTCGCAACAAAAGTCTGCCATTTCTGCAGAGCCAGTGGTTTGATTGCCTCGTCCCACTCGATCTTATCAAGCCACATTTGCTGCATTATAATTTTTGCTGCAACTACCACCGGAGCCAACCAACCTGCAGGATCGTATAGCCGAGCAATGGTAGAAATAACCTCTCTTTTAGTATATGAGGCTTTTAGTGTTATCTTTTCACCAACAAAGAAAAACACATCTTCTGCCGCATTCCAGCGAATCCCTAGCGTTTTCGTTGTGCTTTTATCATCGAGCGAAAAAAACGACGAATTTAACAAATGGTCTGGGGGCAAATTTTTTAAAATTTGTTCTGAATTGGAGGTCCATTTCCTCAGCTCAAAACCCCCCATGTCCAGAATACCAATTAATTGTTCTCGTGCCACCAAGGCATCAGCAACTGAATGGGCACCAACTAGGGCATCGTCCACGTACATATTTTCTCGCAGAATTCTAGCGCCTAACGGAAAACGTCGTTCTTCATCACTCGCCAACTGTAGAATGGTTCTAAGGGCCAAATATGGGGCACAATTTACACCAAAAGTCACCGTTTTCAGTTGGTAATCAGTAAGTTCTGCACCATCACTGCTTCGAAACACAATTTTCTGGAACGGCCTATGTGTGGGAGTCACAAAAATCTGCCGGTACATTTTTGAAATGTCCGCATTAAATACAAACTGAAAAAATCGCCATCTCAAAATTAGATTTACTATTTCAGCTTGCAAAATAGGGCCAGTGTACAACAAATCATTTAAGCTTCTGCCATTTGCCGAAGGACTTGAGGCATTAAAAACCACCCTCAATTTCGTAGTTGTACTTTCAGGCTTAAAAACGCCATGATGGGGTAAATAATAACCCTGGCCACCTTCAGCATTTTCTGCTTTCTCCATATGCCCTAGGGTTAAATATTCTTTTAGGACCTCATCGTACTGGGCTTTACGCTCAGCATTGCGCATCAAAGATTTTTCATTTCTTAGAAATTGACAAACAGCTATATGCCTATTGGGACCAAGCGACTGCAAACTATTTTTAAAGGGCAGACTCACAGTATATCTCCCTTCAGAGTTTCTAGTGGTAGTAGAATTGTAGATCTCCTCACATTTTTTATCCTCTTCTGATAAAATACGTCTCTGAGACACCTCTTCTAACTCCCAAAACTTCGATAATTGGTCATCAATTGCAACTTTTGTCATATGAGACACTCTTAATATTCGAGGGGAAACTCTAGCAGGCGTTGGACCTGTAACTATCCAACCAAAAATGGTTTCTTGAGCCACTAAAGATTCAAAAACACCATGCCTTACTCCACCACGAAGAAGAGAAGGATAAAGATCACCTCCTAACAATAAATCTATCTCACTGCTTTCATAAAACTTCGGATCAGCATAACACAATTTGGGCAGCTCAATCTCTTTTTGAGGCAAAAATGAATGTGTTGGAATACTACCCGTTACTCGAGGGACAACAAGGGCCTGAATATTTAGAGCCACGTTCTGATCGAAAAGAGAAACAATAGTAAAAACTGCCATTTTCGAAGACGAACTAATTATCTCTCCGCCTAAACCTGAGACTTCTGCAGAAACTGGATTAGTTGGCAACTTCAATAATTTTTGTATCTTTTCTGAAACAAAACTTTCATCCGAACATGGATCTATCAGGGCACGAACTTTGTAACAGGAACCAAAACTTATAATGTTAACCCAGGCTGTGGCTAACATAACCTTTTTTGCAACAGAGGTATGATGTGACTGAACTACACTAGAAGGGCCGGCAACATTAGTGGACTGTATTTGACTTTGCGTATTTTGACTCTGAGCTTGAGAATTAGTGTTTGCTTGGCTTTGATTATTATTGTTATTTCTTACTATTTCTTTATGTATAAGCGTATGGTGTTTTCTATTGCATTTAGAACAACCATTAGGACTACTGCAATCTCCATACAAATGCCCCATAGTAAGACAATTAAAACAAAAACGAAATCTTTTTAACGTTGAAACACGATTTTTGTAATCCATGCTCAAAAATTTATTACAAACACTAATCTTATGATTTTCCTTACATAATTTACATGTGCTAGAGTCAACTTTTGTGTGATGAGACTTAAAGTGCTTAGCTTTTGTAGAACCATTGTTATTATTTGAAGGGCCTGCTTGGGAACCACTGGCAGCTATATTGTTCGCTACTATTATGTCAGAAACACTTTCCAGGGCATGAAATCTATCGGTCAGAAAATTATTTAATTCTTCCCATTTGGGAACCTCTGTTTTATTTTTTACCGATTGCTCCCACAGATGCAAAGTATTTTCTGAGAGCCGAGACGAACATTGAAAAACAAAAATTGGATCCCATGAGGCAATATCTACTTTATATAACTTTAGCACTGAAATACAATTATTAATCTCCCTTTGGAGCCTTTTTATTTCCGCAGCCGTTTCTCGTTGACATGGAGCCAAATTAAATAAAGTCTTAAGCTGACTATTTATTAACACCCGTTTATTCTCATATTGGGATTTTAAATTTCCCCACGCAATCTCAAAATTTTCTGCTGTGAGGGCAATATTTCTGTTAATATCACGGGCCTCACTATCTGTTTTTTGAAATAAATAAAACAATTTTTCTACAGGGCTAAGTCTAGAATTGTTTATGTAGATTGCCGTAAACATGTCCCTGAAGGTGGGCCACGAAACGTAATCGCCATGAAAAACGCCAGTATCACAAGGGGGTACAGGTATTGAACAAAGATTGGGAGCCACTGCTTCCTTACTTTTTTGTTTCTCATCGTCTACTACCTGCTTTGCATTCGCCAAAATATTTAAACATTTTATATATGTTTTTCGCACCAGAGGAAATTTTGTCTTGACCGCTATTAATTCCTTTTTTTCCTCTATAGTGTCCCCGGAACACTCGCCATAAATTTTCTTAAATTTTTCCCAACTTTTCTCTAACTCGTTCTTCTCAAACTCGAACGCAACATTGGTATACGTTGAAAAATCTTCTTCTTTCAACATAACCTCCATATTCGTTATTTCATCTGCAGCCTCAATAAATTTTTCAAATGTAGCCATTTCTTATTTTTAAAAATCGAACAAAATAATCTAGTTGTCTTAAGAGCCACAAAAAATCAATTCCCAGCAAAAATTTAATTGAAAAAAAAATTGACGCGCTGGCAACACTTGTCCTTTTATTTATGAAAATAAAACAACTTGAGGCAAACAAAATTTATGTTGGATTTTTCCTTTTATTTATATAAATACAACAATTGACTTATTGGGCTACAAAAAAAAAATAACAACAATTCGACGAGTAACGGGTAGAACCGGCGAGTAAAAAAAGATGGCTCTTAAAATTTTATGGTCTTATTTTTGGCGCGACGTAACCTCAATTTCTCGCGACACAATATATATATAATTTCCAAATTCCACAGAGTACGTACCTTATTATTCTCTTCCCGGGAGAAGGACCAAAATGTTGGGGTGAAAATGGGGCTGGTTACCTGTTGCTTGAGTACGTTGTCCGGAATTACAAAGTGGCTGGGAACCTCACTCTAATGGTTGGTTGAGACAGGTCAATTAGCGGCTGGCGCACACACATTTACTCACTTCACACACTAGAAAATGCACCCTTATTTTTTGTGGCTCAATGGCACTTCTATGGCTCTTTTGGGTTTAATAAAAATCACAGATTTTCCTCTTTAGTTTTAATCTTAAGTTTATTTACTTTCTTTCACTTTTTTTTACCTTTGGCTCAATTTAAATTTAATTTAATAATTTTAATTTATTATCTGCCGACGTCTGGCTGGTTCGGTTTTATTAAAAGCAGTGATTACGCGAATTCATTTTACAGGTGGCGTTAAAGCACAGCTGAGCCACATATCACATGGTTGGTTGCCAGATGGCACCACTAAATCCCGTTCCACACGAAGGAACGACAGTCGCTGCCCACACGGGCAAACAAAATATGTGTTTACACCAGCCAGACGTCAACACAGTTTTTTTGTATCTCTTTAAGTTTTGGGGATAAAAGGTTTCCGAATTTACCCTTTTTTACCCCCTTAACATTCGAATTTTTAAAAATCAAGTCTTAGTGGATCGATCTGGGGACAGATCCACCTCCGGTCCAAATTTCAAGTCTTTAGCTTCAAGCGTTTAGGCTGTACGATGATGAATGGGTCAGTCACTCACGCAAAAAGTATACGTATGCAGCACAAAAAGCACCTTTTTTAATTTTTTTTAGAAAAGTGGCGTATGCGGCACAAAACAAAATTTTTCATTTTCAAAAAAATACTATCAAATTCTAACTTTATTCATTAAAGTGCGCAAAATTTTATATTTTTCTTTAAAACATATGCCGGAAGCAGTGGTAAAAATATAAAAAATTCTATCGGGTACATTTTGAGAAATCTTCAAGTAAATCGTCTTTTGTCGTTTTTCTCCACTCCGACTTTTTGGCATAAGCGCCAAACCAATTCTGAGCTGACGATATGCTATTTTTTTTATAAAAATTTACTTTTCACAAAGAGGAAAAGGTACGTGTTGGTAATAAAAATAATTTTTAATAAAAATTAAAAATATATGGTTAAAAAAAGATGCACAAAAAGGTATTCATTTAAAAAGTAAACAAATACTTTGCTTTAAATTAGTACTTTTCGCGAAAAGTAATTGACGTTGGCAAAAAAAGTACTTCTTAATAAAAATATCCTTTTCAAAAAAGTTTAAATGTCCATTAAAAAGGACACATTATAAAGATTTGCTTAAAAATATTTATTCACAAAAAGTAGATATTTGTAAAAAGATACTTTAAAAGCAGGTACTGTTTTGAAAATGTGTACTCTTTGGGATTTCTTTGCAAAAACACTTTTAACTTATTTTTAAAAAGTACATTTTTTGTAAGAAAGTTGTTTTTTACAAAAGTTTAATCAATCAGAAGTATTTTTTTATAAAAATAATACTTATTTACTACAAAATACCACATAGTTAACACATATTTAGAAAAATGAACTTATTTTTAATAAGTAAATTTTATGTAAAAAGTAATTTTTTACAAAAGTTTAATTCATCAAAAGTACTTTTTTAAAAATTAAATACTTATTTACTATTAAATACCGAATAATATTCATAGTACTAACTAAATTCACAAAAATAAACTAAGCAAACTGTAAACTTTCATTCTTTCCTGCACCACTGTGTGTATCACTTTTACAAAGAACATCTGGGTGGTTTTGATTTATGTGTGTTTGTCTTTGCGTTTTTTTTTACCAATTGCGCTACATTTCTGTTTAAAGTTCTTGTTGCTTTTTTTTCTCGCTATGTTTTGTCCCAACATTTATCGCTGTGTATGATTATAAACAGGATATGCTGGATTTTTTTCATTCCAAGTTACAATGTAAAAACTGGCCATTGTCGCCAGTAATAAAATTTTAATGAATTTGTGCGAATGTGTGTTTTAAAGGTTTGTTTTTCTGATAATTTTTCCGGATTTTTTTTTGTGTGGCACGTTTACACAAGAAGAAAAAAAAAACAAATAAATGTAAAAATTCGGTGACATACACTCTAAGACCAGAAAAGAAACATGAAAAAAACTAACGAACAAGCAAAAATACAAGCAGTTAAATGCAAAGACTAGTCTCAGTATCATGGTCATCATTGTCAGCACCATCATCAGCATCATCTCGTCTCCAACTAGCACAAAACAATCGCGCAATCACACATCAACGATCCGTTGAATTGTCAACAGATGTGCAAAAAGCTCTAAACTTTTTTGTTTGTAACGTGTTCCTTTAGCTCACAAAATATTTATTTACAACTACAATAACATACAATTTCATGTACAAACGCACACTTTTGAAGTTAAAAAAGTAACATTGAGGAAAAAAAGGTTCTTGTATGTGTTTGTGTTTTTGAACTTCTGATTGGGTTTTATTGTGTCGGTTGTTCCTTTTTAGATGACATTTTGCAGCAAAAAAACAGCTAAAAATATATAAGAAATTAAAATGAACCCAACCTTAGTTACTGCAATGACGAACTGACTGACACAATCACTGCCAAAGTAACCAACTAACTGACTGACTGACTAACAACATGCAACTACTTGCTTCCTTAGGATAAAGACCATGAAGAAGTTTGAAAGACAAAAAAGAGAAAAGTTAAGTTGGGGATAAAAAATAAAAAAAACGCTTATAATTGCTGCGTACATACGCATCATTGTTAACTGTCATAAACGTTTTATGTTTATGCGATTGTTTCAGAGTCTGTCACCAAACGTCCAAGATTTTTACATTTTATACTCACAATCATACTCAAAATCATACTCGTCATTTTATAAATGTGTTTATTAGGCAGAGATTTAAAGGACTGGATATTAAGGAAATTAAACTTTTTAATCAAAAATCGCAATAAAGACAGACATAGACTTGACTAGACTAGACTAGACAAGACTAGACTAGACTAGACTAGACTAGACTAGACTAGACTAGACTAGACTAGACTAGACTAGACTAGACTAGACATAGACATAGACTAGACGGTGGCATGTCATAACGTCCAGTGTCATAACGTCCATCAAAGAAATGTCATAGCGTCCGCGGACGTTATGACAATTTGCAAAGTGTCATAATGTCCACAACTTAACTTATAATGAAAAATATTAAAATGTGTAAAATTTGTTTTGAAATATCAAAATAAGTAAGTACAATGCCAAAAATTCTTACAAGCAAGAATGTAAAAAAATTTGGGATCATAGTTGGCCTTCGGCCGGGCGCAAGGATTTTCTCCTCTATGGTATAACAAACACCGGCTTCGCTAAGTAAAGCTTCTAAAATCTGCCTTGTTTCCGAACGAAAGCCAACTATGCAGAGAAGCTTTAGTTAGCGAAGCCGGTGTTTGTTATACCATAGAGGAGAAAATCCTTGCGCACGGCCGAAGGCCGGCTGTACACTGAAGCTTTAGTAAGCGAATCCGGTGTTTGTTATACCATAGAGGGGAAAATCATTGCGCCCGGCCAAAGGCAGGCTGTGCAGAGAAGCTTTAGTTAGCAAAGCCGGTATTTGTTATACCATAGAGAAGAAAATCCTTGCGTCCAAAAGTGTTTTCGTTATATATTTAATATATACACCCAGAGAAAAAGCAGCAAAACCTTTTTTAAAATTTTTTTTACCATATTATGTTTCATTTAACCAAATCATTGTCACCGACAACCATATTATGGTTAAATTAGTTTCTTTAAAAATTGTTTTGTTCGTTGGGACCATAATGAAACATGTTTTTCTCTGCGTGTATGCAGATCATTTTTTTTTGTATTTAACTTCTTTAGTAATTATGGACCTAATGACACTTTTAGGAGTATCATAATCTCCATTTGCAAAGTGTCATAGTGTCCATGGACGTTATGACACTTTTGAAAGTGTCACAATGTCCATGGACGTTATGACACTTTTGAAAGTGTCACAATGTCCATGGACACTATGACACTTTTTGGAGTGTCATAACGTCCATGGACACTATGACACTGGACGTTATGACATGCCACCGACAAGATATATAAACTTTTTGATACACATTTTTTTTGATTAATCTATTTATTAAATTTAATAAACTCTTTTACTTTTCTGCCCACCTTTCAAATTGGCCAAAGGTATTCCAAAAATTCTTTTTATTTTTTTTTTGCAGTTTCAATTTATTTCGTTGTTGCATTTTTTTAAAAACTTCGTGTGTTTTAATTAGCTAAAGCCTGCTTTCGACATTTACGCTCAATTCTTTTCAATTAAACACAAGCTTTAGATGCTGCATTCTTTATATGCATAAAAAAAACAAAAAATATTTTAAAGTTAAAGTTTCGTTTTTCCATATTTCTGTTTTAATTTTTGTGTTTTTTTTTTCTCTGGCAGTGATGAAACCTAGTGATGGTGGCAACAATGATGATTCTTATTAAAAGTGATGAAGGTGCAGCCTTTTAAGTTTTTTTTTAGCTTATTCCTTTTGACTGCTGCTTAAACAGTTCCAAAGTAGAAAAAATGTCTGTCCATGTGTTCGTTTGGTTGGAAAGTTGTTAATTTATGATTTTTGTTTTTATGACATAAATTTTGCTAAAAAAAAAAACTCAAAAGAAGACGACAAAGAAGTAGGAATGAAAAAAATACTTGAAATTACATTAAAAAGTCATACAGTTGAGCTTTTCAATGCAGCTTCTGTGGCCAGACGAAAGGGAAGCTGCTGCAGCCAACCACCAAATACCAGCAAAGAAGAGTAGCTGTGGAAGACATCAGTGTCATTTTCAAGATTATTGTTGAACATTGCAACTTGCTATTTTTAAAGTTTGTCTGGGAAAAATGTGTGTTTGTGTCGTTCGCTTTTTCTCATTATAGTTTTTGTAAAAATGCATGTGGCTGGCGACTTATCAAGTAAATATTAAATTATGATAATTTTGCAAGTAAATGTAATTAATAATAATTGCATACATTAATACTAAACAAAATAAAATAAAATTATTTATACTCTCGTACATTTATAAATGTGTTTTTAGTTCGTCTGTTTGTTCGTGGCTAGTACGAGCGAGCATTACAGTGTTGCAGTTGCTTGTTGCAGTGGCATTCAGGAAATAAACGCATGTCTCTGTCTCTCTACGTTTGTTCAATAAATTTTATAAATATTATGTTGTAAAATTAATATTTATTACTTTTGACTTTTGAGTGCATGATGTTGTTAAAATTATAAATTAATATTTATTGCTAATTTAATTTAATTTTATTTTATTTTATTTTATTTTATTTTAAATACTTATGTATATAAAAACAACAAAGTAAGCTGTGTAGTTAATAAAGGGTGGTTAAATTGTAAGGGCCGATGTTGAATGTGAACCACACCTAAACGCCAAGTTTTTTTCCGAATTTTATTTGACATTTCTCTATTTCAGACTTACTCAATTTGAACCATTGATGCGAATCGTAACGTAACTGTGAATGGTGAGCGCTACCGTGAGATGATATCCACATTTTTTTTTGCCCAAAATGCATGCTTGACTTGCATGGCATGTGGTTTCACGAAACGGTACCACATGCCACACAGCACGCTTAACAATGGACTTATTGAAAGGCGAGTTCGGTGAACATTTTATTTCACGTTCGGGACCGGTCAATTGGCCGCCTAGATCGTGCGATTTAACGCCTTTAGACTATTTTTTTGGGGTATGCTAAAGCTCATGTCTATAGACACATGCCCGCTTCAATTGACGCATTGAAAGACAACATTGAAGCATTTATTCATGAGATACCGACCGAAATGTTGGAAACAGTATGCCAAAATTGGACTAAGCGGATGGACCATTTGAGGCGCAGTCCCGGTCAACATTTGCATGAAATAATCTTCAAACATTAAATTATATGGACCGTACTATCGATTCAAATAAAGATTTCATGCATTTTTCTGAATTAAAAAATCACCCATTACTATGTCTAATATGATCTCCAAGCTTCGCCAAGTTAAATGTGAAATGCTGCGATATGGAACTTTGATACAGGGCCTTATTTAAGTTTGTTGGAATGGCTTGGTGGATAAGACATCCCCAATAGTAACGCCAAATTCTTTTAGGTTGATTATTACAACTTACAAATAGTTATTTTAAGGATGCCTTCTGACAGTTAAATGGTTTTTGATTATTACAAGTTAAGATTAACCTGAAAAGTGACTTATAAGCAAACAGCAAGTTTATCCTCATCGTAACTTTACAAGTGAACTTTAAGAATGAAAGCTGCTATACTTTCTGCTGAAGATAGGTGTGGTTCACATTAGGTGTGAATGTGAACCACACCTAAACGCCAAGTTTTTTTCCGAATTTTATTTGACATTTCTCTATTTCAGACTTACTCAATTTGAACCATGGAGAGATACACAATCCAACAACGTGTTAAAGTTATCCAGACTTATTATGAAAATGGGCGTTCAAATCAAAATGCATATCGTGCACTTCGTGATTTTTTTGGTCAATTTGATCGTCCAAATGTGCGTACAATCGCAAAAATCGTGGAAAAATTCGAGCAAACCGGGTCTTTAGAAGATGTGAGAACACCAGTGCATGCTCGTACAGCTCGTACTGCAGAAAATATTGCTGCTGTTCGCGATAGCGTGGCTGAAGAGCCGTCCACCTCAACTCGTTGTCGTGCCCAACAATTGCACCTCTCACGCTCGTAGTTGATGAACATTATGCATAAAGACTTGCATTTACACGCTTACAAGGTGCAATTGGCTCAAGAACTAAAGCCTCTTGACCATTCCAAACGTCGTGAATGTGCAGAATGGTGGCAAGAAATGGCAACAGTGGATGATCAATTTTCAAAGAAAATCATCTACAGTGATGAGGCACATTTTCACCTCAGTGGATTCGTCAATAAGCAGAATTGCCGCATTCGGGCGAATGATAATCCAAGAGTGATTGTCGCAAAACCAATGCACCCACAAAGACTGACTGTTTGGTGCGGTTTATGGGCTGGCGGCATCATCGGGCCGTATTTTTTCCAAAATGAGGCCGGTCAGGCAGTTACTGCGAATGGTGTTCGCTATCGTGAGATGATAACGAACTTTTTATGGCCCGAATTGGAAGATATGGATGTGGACGATATGTGGTTTCAGCAGGACGGTGCCACTTGCCACACAGCTAACGAAACAATGGCTCTTTTGCGCAACAAATTCAATGGCCGTGTTATCTCACGTAATGGCGATGTCAATTGGCCGCCAAGATCATGTGATTTGACACCGTTGGACTTTTTTCTTTGGGGTTATTTGAAAGAAAAGGTGTACGTCGATAAGCCAGCAACAATTCAAGAGCTAAAGGATGAGATAATTCGGCACATTAACGGCATCGAACCTCCATTATGCCTCAGGGTCATCGAAAATTTGGACCATCGGATGGAGGTGTGCCGCCGTGGTCGCGGTGCCCATTTGGCCGATATTTTGTTCCATACATAATTGAGTAATACCAATATATCATAATAAAATAAAATTACAATAATTTCCTTAATTGTTTGTGTTTTATTCAAAATCAACATCGGCCCTTGAAATTTAACCACCCTTTATTTAGATAAAAGCTTAACTAAAGATTTAATGGGATTTAAGTAAAATGTAAAAAAATATTGGTTGTATATTTTAACAATACGGAAAAAATAACAGATGGCGTATTTTTTTAACCCTTTTTGTGTGTTTAATAAGTTTTATGATTTTGTGAAACTATAATGAACTGAAACAATCCGGCCAGCTGAAAAACAACCGATATTTGCGACCCGTTATGAAACCGTAATATTCCATCATGGACACGACCAGCTTAAAATTATTCAGAAAACAGTAGTTGGAATGTTTGGATACATTGATAAGCAGCCCTATTACCAAACTTTAAAAGGCAGGCCAGCAACCAACTTTTTAGAATTTAAACTGGCTACTGAATCGTAAAACATTAATCGCAGAAATACCCAGATTACTCATTGACAATCTTTGGATTTCATACACTGAAAAGAAAAATCAATCCATCCATAGTAAAATCAAGCCGAAGCGGTATTATAGTACTGTTAGTAAAGGGTGTTTTTTTGGAGTGATACAACTTTGAGTTGCCATCACTGCTTTATTTGACCACCCATTTAACAGCTGATAGTGCCTTTTGTTAAGTTTGCTTTGACATTGCATTATGGGTCGACTTACACCAGAGCAACGTGTGCAAATTGTTAAAATTGTTAATCAAATTAATTCGGCGAATGGGCCGAATCACAAATTGATATTGATTTTGAATTTCCATTCAAAATTTTATTTTCCGATGAAGCCCATTTTTGGTTGAATTGGTACGTAAAAAAGCAGAATTGTCGCATTTGGAGTGAGGAGATTCCACAAGCTTTTGTCGCAACACCATTTCATCCACAGAAAATTAATTATTAAAAACAAAAAGTAATTTCAATTTTTGGGAATACAAAATTTTAATTCCAAAAGATTTTGTTATTCGTGCTTAATTCCCAGTTTTTATTCTTGACAAAAACACTTGAAATTTATTGTTGATGGGATAAGCTATTCCTATGCGCATTTCACTGGTTGCTTAGGCCAGATCATCAGGAAACTTCATCCATAAAGATCTTAGAAAAACGTAAGATATTAAACCAAATAAAACTGTTAAACGTATAATGGCCATTTTCTCATTAGGCGATTATCTTTTTTCCCAACGAAAAACTGCACATTAAAGAGATTTGGTTTTCTCAATGTCTCATTTGCTTCGTTTTAATCGCAAAGCTAACCGGCACTCATCTGCCAATTATTTATTTTCCTTTTATTTGCCGTACAGATAAATTCAATCAGCTGACTCCCATCTTTTACATGTATTTTGAGTGGCGTTGCCAGCTGAAAACTTTGTTTTTTGTCGGTATATTGAGAAACCCAAAATCGTTAACGGACAGTTTATCGGTCCAATAAATTTATGTTGTCATTAAGTAACAGACAGTTTGTCGATACATTGAGAAAATGGCCATAAGAATTATAGCAACAGTTCTACTTGTAACAATATCAAAGCTTAAACAAAACACATCAACAATAAATAACAGTGGGTTTATCTCATCTTACATTCCCCACTACAATTAGTTGAAATTCTCTCAACATTAATTATAGTTGTAAGTAGGTTAAGAAAAACAAAATAAAAACAACAACAACTTACAAAAGATGTTGTCAATTAAGTGTTTTTTAGGCCGTGCACTTGCCTGTTTCCTGATGATCTGGCCTAAGCAACCAGTGAAATGCGCATAGGAATAGCTTATCCCATCAACAATAAATTTCAAGTGTTTTTGTCAAGAATAAAAACTGGGAATTAAGCACGAATAACAAAATCTTTTGAAATTAAAATTATTAAAAACAATTAAGTTGATTTAATCCCAGTTTCATACTTAAAATAATCTGAAACTGAGATTATAATTCTAACCTAAGCACTTAACATAAAGAGACAGAGAGAGAGATAGAATATTATTATTGTTTCATTATAGTTATTAACCACACAAATAATCTTAACAAATATAATTTGGGAATTTTTGCTTCTTATTTTACTTTTAAATCATGATACTAATATATATTTTTATTCTGTAGTTTTGTTGTTATTTCTACACAAAATAAACAAATCGTGTTTACCTACTTTTTTAATGTTGTTGTTGTTTCTACAATTTTCAATGGTTTTCGAATATAATCCCAGTTTTGATTGTTTTAAATACTTTTTGTTGTTATTCGTACATAAAATTTTTTGTTTTTAGTACTAGTTTTTTTCTTTCAGTGTATTTGGACTTTGATTGTATTCTGGAATGTGAGAATGCTCAGGGACAACGACAACACCTATTTAGCTATTATCTTTTTTGCAACACTAGTTTAAACAGCTGACGCACGTTTCGTGTTTTGTTTCACTGTCAAACATCTTCAGTTTGGTCTATAATTTAACCATGAATCGTCTTACAAACGAACAACGCTTGCAATTTATTGAATTTTATTATCAAAATGCGTGCTCTGTTAAGAAAGTTCATCGCGCGCTTCTTCCATTTTATGGTCAGTTTAATCGGGCTCAATAGGTACTTTAATAAGCAGAATTGTCAATTTTGGAGTGAAGATCAGCCAGAAGCATTGCAAGAGCTACCAATGCATCCAGAAAAAGTCACTGTTTGGTGCGGTTAAATATTATTTACTCGTGTTGTGGTGAACTTAAGATTTAACAACAGTTTTGCAAATAAATCTTAACTAAATAAATTTGTGTTCATTGTATGGCGGCAAAGAAGACGATGAAAAGAGAAATACAAAAGGGTAGCTTTCTTTGAAAGAGACAAAAAAAAAAACGCAAAATCGTCCGTCTCGTGATAGTTCTGTAGTATTCTGTGAACTTAACCATGAATCGTCTTACAAACGAACAACGCTTGCAAATTATTGAATTTTATTATCAAAATGCGTGCTCTGCTAAGAAAGTTCATCGCGCGCTTCTTCCATTTTATGGTCAGCTCATTTTTTGATCAATGGGTACGTTAATAAGCAGAATTGTCGATTTTGGTGTGAAGATCAGCCAGAAGCATTGCAAGAGCTAACAATGCATCCAGAAAAAGTCACAGTTTGGTGCGGTTTATGGGCTGGTGGCATCATAGGACCGTACTTCTTCAAAGATGATGCGAATCGTAACGTAACTGTGAATGGTGAGCGCTACCGTGAGATGATATCCACATTTTTTTTTGCCCAAAATGCATGCTTGACTTGCATGGCATGTGGTTTCACGAAACGGTACCACATGCCACACAGCACGCTTAACAATGGACTTATTGAAAGGCGAGTTCGGTGAACATTTTATTTCACGTTCGGGACCGGTCAATTGGCCGCCTAGATCGTGCGATTTAACGCCTTTAGACTATTTTTTTGGGGTATGCTAAAGCTCATGTCTATAGACACATGCCCGCTTCAATTGACGCATTGAAAGACAACATTGAAGCATTTATTCATGAGATACCGACCGAAATGTTGGAAACAGTATGCCAAAATTGGACTAAGCGGATGGACCATTTGAGGCGCAGTCCCGGTCAACATTTGCATGAAATAATCTTCAAACATTAAATTATATGGACCGTACTATCGATTCAAATAAAGATTTCATGCATTTTTCTGAATTAAAAAATCACCCATTACTATGTCTAATATGATCTCCAAGCTTCGCCAAGTTAAATGTGAAATGCTGCGATATGGAACTTTGATACAGGGCCTTATTTAAGTTTGTTGGAATGGCTTGGTGGATAAGACATCCCCAATAGTAACGCCAAATTCTTTTAGGTTGATTATTACAACTTACAAATAGTTATTTTAAGGATGCCTTCTGACAGTTAAATGGTTTTTGATTATTACAAGTTAAGATTAACCTGAAAAGTGACTTATAAGCAAACAGCAAGTTTATCCTCATCGTAACTTTACAAGTGAACTTTAAGAATGAAAGCTGCTATACTTTCTGCTGAAGATATGGTAACTTCAAACTTTTTCAACAACAACACAAGAAACAAAACAATTTGCCATACAAAATAAGTGTGTACCCCTAATTGGGTGGTATTTGCAATTGTAAATATTCAATTTTTAAAATAGCTATAATTTTTACAATTCAAGTCCTATTAGGACTATTATTTGGATTCAGTGACTAATTTTGTATATTTTTCCTGACTATAGAAAATAATTTAAAAAAATACATAAAACTAACAAAAGAAATAAACAAACAAAAAAAAAAATAAAATGCACAAATTTACAAATGTAAACACTGCCCGAGTTCGTTGTAAAAAACTGGTGCCCAAGTTCGGGTCAAGCACAATTGAGTCGTTAACTTTAAGCAAAACTCCTGAAGCTCATAATTAAAACGACGGCAGTAAAGCTCGATTCACCCATGCGTTTCGAACAATTATTTTGTCCGGAGAATAATTTTTTTACAGAAAGTGTTCTGCAGAACGATTCACCCATTTCGGAAAATTTGTCCCGACAAACAAAGCTACCATATGGTTTACAGATGTAAACGATTATACAAAGTGCTAACTGTGCAAACTATTAATTTTTTTATAAAAGTGTGTTAAAGAAAATGGACTAAAGAAGAAAATTTATTTTATTATTTCAAATTGCATTGCATAAAACCCATTTACTACCAAAACAAATTTATCAAAAAATGTTGAAAGTAAAAAAGAAAAGCAGTTAGAAAAATATAACAGCAAAGAAGAACAAACGTCAAACTCAATACAAAAAAAATTTTGTCCGGACAAAAATATTGTTCGGAACGCATGGATGAATCGAGCTTAACTTCAAACTCTATCTCATTTTATTTTTCAAATATTTTATTTTCTTTTGTTTTTCACTTTCTGTTTACAAAATATATGAAATTTAATGAAAGTATGGTAGCATTATTGGGAGAATAAGTGTCTATATGTGAGAGCATTAGATAAGTGAAATATATTTTATTTCCCGACGGCTAATTACGACAAATGTTAATTTCAAATTGTATGGAAAATGTGGTCTCGTCGCACATCTGTTTGAACACTTATGTAAACACAAAAAAATTGACTTCTGCTCTCAGTTACAGAAATAAACAAAAGTATTTTAACCAACCAAAAGTAGTAGGAATCTACTGCAACGTTGCCACACAATATAAATTAAATTTTTAATTTTATCGGACAGTTGTTAAAAATAAAGAAAACGTAATGGTCACTTTATCGTTCACGATAGCTATTGTTCATGTTAACTATCAGGTTGTAATAATAGGCCTTATTCAGGCAAACTATTTGGCATTTACCACAAATCCGGCGTTGGAACACTATTGACAATTGCATCGTATAGAACAGTGGTTTTCAACCATTTTGAAGCCGTGGCCCCAAAATGATTTTCATAAAATCTGGCGACGCCTGAAAGTTTTTGCTCTCAAAGGTTAAAAATATTATTTAAAATATTAACTAAATTTTCAACATATTATCTGTGCGAAATGACTTTTTTAACAAATGGTGAACATTAAAACAAAACAAAACAAAAAAGAAATAAATTAAATTTAGCAAATGATTTGGTTGTTTAGGTGTCACAATTGCAACCACATTTTCGCATTTAATTTAAAAATAAGCAAGCTCATCGTTCGCATTAATATCAGTACTTTTATGTTTTTGAATTAAATTTTTTTTTGTTTTTGAATAAAAAGAAATTAAATTAAAAAAAATCGATGTATTTTATTGAGATCAGCTCGCGACCCCCGAGAAAGATGACCGTGACCCACCAGGGGGTCGCGACCCACCGGTTGAAAACCATTGTTATAGAGAGAAGTCTTATGTCATGTAAACCAGTCTCATGTTATGTAAACCAGCCCTCTTTAAATCGATAGTTAGAAATGTTACCATCATTTAAGGCTACGCCGCCACTGAGTGGGCATCCAAAGATGTAAAGCATTTTTTCTACGGCCAACTAAAGATAATGGCGCCCTATTCCCCAGTGGGAGTTAAAGGAATAAACACATATATATCATCTTCACCTGCCATATATACTAGACTTGCTCTGTTCAACTACCAATTGCTTCGTTCTATCCAAAACTCTCCCACTGGAATACGCCTTAAATCTGAGCAGAGTATTCGAAATTGGCTTATTCCTTATTGGCCTCCAAAAATGGAAAGCTACTTCCAAAAAATATGGACAGAGGTCTTAACCAGGGAAACCAAAAATATGCAATTGCATGTTTTTCCTTGTGCGACCAATGAATGCAAAAACAATTTATTTATCCGTTTAAGAGCTTTTTATGAATTTTGACATCGATTTGTAAGTGCATATTTTTGCATATTTTGCCTTGCATAATTTAGTTAAAAGAGCTTTTTTGCAGCATTTTTTAAGCTTTTGGAGCATATTTTGCCTTTTTGAGGCATATTTTAATACATTATTTTAGATGCCTGCAAGGGCTTTCGCAGCAAACATTTTTTTTGCGAAATTTTGGCCGTCTGGCTGTTGTCCATGCTAATTTTGTGCGCATATGTGAGATATAAATGGTAAATAGTGAGAATCGGTGTATAACTTTACATATTCCCATAAAACCTTCTTTTCAAATTAGACTCTTAATGTCCGTAAACCATCATATTATGTTGGCATTAAGATTAAATTCGCCCAAAAAATATTTTACTGCAAATTAAATTATTTTCGAATCAGGTCACATTCGCCCAAAACTCCCATCTATAAAAAGCTTTAACTTCCTTTTAAATGTTAACATTAATAATCAATTTAGGGACCGTCCCTAAAATCCCTTTAAGACAAAAAATCTCACATGGCTGTAAATATCTAAATAGTACTCGGCACAAATAACTCTTATAAGAATAAACATAACTATGTTTTTATGAGCCGATGACGGCCCATCGTTTTCAAATTGGCTAAAATTTCGAAAATTCGTCTGTATATACTATGGAGTTTAGGCTTTACCGGTTATAATTTTAGGATTGTTTTTATTAAATGGAACTGTTATTAGTTTGTTGAAAATTTTGTTTTAAAACTACCCATTTTTTAATTTGTTGGGGCAGATTTTTAAAAATTTTTAGGACATATTTACAAGTTTTTACTTCATATTTAATGCGCATAAGACGTGTTTTTTAGAGCATATTTCTGGTTTCCCTGGTCATAACTAACGCTGGCATACGTTAACTTCCGAATTGTTAAAAATTAAAGAAAAACCTTTAGAAAATTTTAATAATTTTTTATAAAGTGATCTTATAATCGCTTGGCATTATTTCCCATAAATTAAGGTCAAAATTAACTAATACTTTTATTGCAGTTATAGTGACAGTTAGTTATAACTAAACTTAATAAAATTGGCCGTTACACATCTTATTACACTTTAAAGAGCCTTCCAAAAATGTTTTGACACAAATTTGCTTATAAAGTTCATGATTTATCTTTTAAATTCTTAATATTCCAAAAATATCAATAGTTAACATAATTTTTGTAATTATTTAACATTTTTCACATTTAACATCTGTCATCTACGAAAAAAAACACAAATAAATCCTCATACTCATACAAAATCAAAGTTAAACATCATCATTAATCATTATTTTATGGCTAAAATGACAACAACTACAACAACATCAGAGAATATTTAAAGAACCTGTTGAAAAGTTAATCACATTAAATCATCTATAAATTTATTCACAAGTAAAACCACTACGAGAGAGACAAAGACAAAAACCATTTCATACAAAATTCGTTGTCATTTTATTTATAATTTATTTTCTCACGATTTTCTTGATTTTTAATTCAGTCCGTATGAAATACAAAATTTTTCGTGAAAGATTTTATGTCCTGTGAGATGATATTATGAACAGTTTGAAAATCCAACAAAAAAAAACCTTTTAAAAACTCATTAAATCGTCAACAAGGACAATGCGTAGCCGTATGAATGAATAAATAAATGAATGAACGAGTAGGGGGCCTAACGAGAAGAGAAAAAAACAACTTGCCTTAAACGTAAACGTCACATTAACGTAAGAAACAGGAGTTTAATATCATTTTTTAAATTTATCATTAAAGCATGGAAAATTGTCGAAAATTAAAGGGGGATCTTTTATTATTTAGTGACCCAAATAAATAAAGTTTTTTGCGTTATTAAACCTGTCTGAATTGTACAATTGGAAATAAGTATAAGGGGAATTTCATGCGACGAAGTCTATTACAAGAAATTTTACACTCCACCTAGACCAAAGACTAAATTTTAAATATGCCTAAGGAATGGACTACTTAAATCCAGTGTTCGAAAAAAAAACATTATATACTCTTCTTTAGTGTTCGGTTCGATAGATATGTGTATAACACAAACGCTAATAATGTTTGTGCAGTAAATCATAAAAAAAACGTTTCTCTGTTTCTGATCTTCGAACACAAAAATAATAATGTACTTATCCAACTCAACAAAAAGATGAGAACAAAAATGTTGTACAAAAACAAAAAACAAAACGCCAGCAAAAAAATTTTACACATACAAAATATGTACACAATACACACACAAGCTATTCATTCGTGCTGTGGTCGTTGCTCATTTCTTTATCAATTTTAAAAAAGAAACACTATAGAACATTGAAATATTATGCATGCCTACAGAACCACTACAACTGTTCTTTTTTTATAACGAAGAACAGAACACTTTATAATGTTCGTTATTTTCTTGAAAATAGCTATAAACGGTATTAATACTCAAACACTAAACAAATATATATCGTTTCTGGGTGTGTGTGTGTGAGCCGTACGCTAAATAAAGTTCTGTTTATTTTCGAACACTGCTATACACTTGACTAGAGACTAAATTACCAGGGAAACCATAAATATGCAATTGCATGTTTTGCCTTGTACGACCAATGAAGGCAGAAACAATTTATTTATCCGTTTTAGAGCTTTTTATGAATTTTGGCATCGATTTGTTAGTGCATATTTTTGCATATTTTACCGTTTGCAGCCATTTTTTGCATAATTTAGTTTAAAGAGCCTTTTTGCAGCATTTTTTAGGTTTATAGTGCATATTTAGCCTTTTAAAGGCATATTTTGATAATATTAATTTTTTTTAGATGCCTACAGAAGCTTTCGTAGCAAATAAATTTTTTTTTTTTTGAAAATCTGTTACTTCAATTTCGACATCTACATTTAATTTTTACTCTAAAATTGTAAGACAAAGCAGGTTGTCATTAAGGATAAATGTTATGCAATTTGTATCTAGACCAATCTTTTAGTATTCCGATCGACTCAGAATCACTTTTTAAAGTGATCTAACGATGTCCATCCGTCCGTCTGGCTGCTTGTCTGTCCATGTTAGCCTTGTTCGGTAAGTGCAAGTTCCAATTTTGTAGATAATATGATCAAATATTGACGAAGTCTATGCAAATGGTGAGAATCGGTCTATAACTTCACATCCAAATTAGACTTTTTGTGTCCGCAAGCTATCTTATTTGATGGTATTTAAATTTTATTCATCCCAAAAATATTTTACTGCAAATTTAATTATTTTAGAATCGGTTCACATTTGCTCAAAGCTCCCATGCTTAAATAGCTTTAACGTCCTTTTAATTTGTGAGCAATTTAGCGGCCGTACCTAAAATCCCTTTAAAACCCATATGGATGTTAACATCTAGATAATATTCGACGAAAACATCACTTTTATGAATTTTAGCCTAATATGGGCTTAAGCGATAATATTTTTAGGTTTTTTTTCTAAATTTTGATATTCAATTGTTGAATATTGTGTCTTCACAGGAGAAATTTTTAATTTTTAGGGCATATTTTTAACATTTTTCAGGGCATATTTTCGGGTTTTTACTGCATATTTAATGCGCATAAAACGCATTTTTAGAGCATATTTCTGGTTTCCCTGCTAAATGCTAAACAGCAGAGGTGCAAAAGGCTAAACAAGAAGATTGATAAAGCCTAGATTACACTATCTCACAAGTCTTACGTATTCCATAATACTTTGTGAGATAGAAATCTAATAGGTTTTGATGCGACTGTCAAAAAATCTAATGTAACATGACAGTTTGTGTTCACACAATCACACAAAGTATAAACGCTTACACATGGAATAAAATGCAACCCTGATCCAATGAAAAGTATTATTGTTTAGATATTTTTCAAAAAAACGATGAAGTCGTATGGGATGTCAAACATTTTTCATAGTACTTGCCACTTTCGTGACACATTGCATTCACACTATCACACTTTGTCATATTACTTGAGTTTTTGACATGTATTAATACAAAGTATAATAGTGTAATCTAGCCTTAAATAATGTTACACCCTCACAGAAGATTTACGCCACCCCAACGTTTGCTGTTTCAAAGAATAGAGGCTACATGAAAATATGAACTATTTTGTGATTCATATCATGACGGGTCAAGGAAAGGTTCAAATCAAGGTTTATAAATACTGCTATGAGTGCGGCAGTAAGGAAAATGGGAGAACACAATCTATTCCATAAAAATAGGAATACAAGAGGACGCACCTGACTGATTAACTACAGGTGGTACAACAACTTGAAAATATGTTGGTGCACATAATTGAAAATAACATTTTACTGTGGAAATCGAGTTTCCAAAATGGCCATATTTTCTGAAAAAATACTTTAATGTGAATCTATTATTATAACAGTATAGGTCTCCGATGCCTTTTACATGATGTGTTATTAAGTTTTAATTTTTTGGATACCAGCTATTTACGGTCCCTGCCCTTATCCTATATTAACTTCGACTTTGATCTTAACTTTGACTACTATTTTGCCAATAAATTTCAAATTCAAATTGCTCTAGTTATTTTCTTCGCCGTACTAGACTTTAAGTAAAATGTACATAAATCACTGATGGTTTAAACGCTGGTTTAGTTGAACTAAACTTGAATTTATATGCAGTTTAAACTAAACAACTATAAATCAGAGTCCTATGTATTTTATGTGGTAAAAAATAACATGTGGCAGCACTTCGATGAATCTTATCAAATTCATATGGTCTGTATTGGTAGCTTAAACGCCCAATTTTATGCGTTTAAAGATGGTTTATGTGTTTAGTGATTTATATATTTATTGGTTTAAACACATTTTAAACCAAAAAGAGAGTTTAACTTGCCCTGATTTTTTAGCCCTAATTATGACTTTGACTAAGACTTTGACTTTTGTATATAACATTGGGTATTGACTTTAAATTTTACTTGGCTAATAATTGACTGTGTCAAAACCATGATTATGACAAGTTATTGACTTGGACGATTACTAGGACTATTTTTATGATCATAAACTTAAGTCTGATTTGACTTAAGCTTTGATCTAAACTTTGACTATGGTTTTAACTATAACTAAAATTATGACTTTGACTATGATGCTGGAAATGGCTCAGACGATGAGGAAGAATTTTTCTATGACTATGAATGTGACTTCAACTTTGATTAAGGCTTTGACTTTGGAATATGAATATTACTTTGACTAAAACTAAAACTTTTATCATGGCTCTGACTTTGACTATGACTCTGGCTATGACTTTGAAAATGGCTTTATATTTGACTATGCCTTTGATTTTAGCTTTAACGGTGACTTTGACGGTGACTTTGACGGTGATTTTGCTATGAATTTGACTATATTTATCGCTATAACCTCGCCTATGACGTTGGATATGTCTTTGACTCTGAACTTGACTACAACTATTACTCTGATTACAACTAACACTATGATTATTGCTATGATTTTGATAATGGTTTTGCCTTCGGCTATGACTTTTACATTGTCTATGACTTTGACCATAAATTTGTGTCTGATTTAGATAAAAACTTTGACCATAACTTTGACTATGACTACGACTTTGACTTTGACTTTCGCTATGACTTTAATCGTGAATTTGAGAAATACTTTGAATATATCTACGGCTATAAATGGCTTTGCTTTTGGCTATTTCTTTTACATTGACTTTGAGCATGAATTGGAGTCTGATTTCGATAATAACGTTAACAAAATTTGACTACGGCTTTTATCATAACTTAAACTATGGCTATGATTCTGGCTTAGACTCTGACTATGACCTTGTCTTTGGCTATGGCTGTGACTAAGACTTTGACTTTGGATAGGATTTACTCTTTGACTTTATACTACACATGTTTGTGTGTTTCAGTAAGATTTTGACTTTAACAATGAACATGACTTAAATTTTGATTATGACTTTGTTTATGACTATGACTTTGACTGTGACTATAGGTGAATATGGCTATGTTTATTTTACATTGACCTAGACTTTGCCATTGACTATATGCCAAGCTCAGAATAATTTTTAAATTATTTTCCACTATGAAACTCCCCATCTTTTTATCAATACCCTCTTAATTGAGATTTAATAATAAAAGATGTACCAAAAAAATCTCCGCAAAACCTGTCGATGACAAAAAAAAAAGGTAAAAACAAAAAGGGTAACGGTTGCTTAATTACAATTAACAAATAAGACTGATGGCATGTTAAATTGAAAATAAATATATTTTTCTGGTCCATACAAAAACTGTCTTCTCTGGACAGGAAATTGAGTTGTAGTTACCCCAAAAAGTCAATTTGCTCCCCTTCATAACTTTTTTTTTTGTAATAAATTTTGTTATTATTAATTAAGAAAAAAATGTTAAATATCAATTAAGTAAATCTTTTATAAAACACCAGGTACATAAACACTCAAATAAGTTTAGGGTTATATTAATCAGAAATTTGTTGCAGCTTATTAATGTGTTGGTTGTTGTTATCTGAAATTTATTTAAAATATTTTTTTTTTTTTTTTTTGACTTAATAACTGTGATGTAAATTCTTTTAAGTAAAATGTATATTGAAGTTAATTTAAATAAATTGGTAATGGGGTGTAGTTTTAATAGTCTTGCGTTTAAACTTTTTCATTTTTTTTCTTTTGATTTTTCAACTAATTAACATTTTTATAGTTGCAATAAAGTGTTTATTATGACATTAATTTGATTTATTGCGGCTTTATATACATAGACTTTTTTTATAATTTATTGTATTTTAAAAATACAAAAATTTCTAGAGCATTAAAAGGTTTTAGTTGTTGAATTGGGGGGTTAAGTATAAAACAATTCAGTCAAATGGAGTTTATCAAAATTAAACAAACATAAATTTAATAAAGATTTTGGAAGAGTCTTAAGCATTTTATTCTAAAAGAAATGTAATTTCCATATGAAAGAATAGAGATTTTAAAACCTATTTGTTTAAATGATGAACACACTATTATACACAGAAAAAATGATTGGCAGTTTTTTTTCAATTAATAGTGATTTTTGAATTTTAAAATAAATTTGATTACGTTCTTAATTGATTGAATTAAAAAAAAATATTTTTTTTCAATTAAAATTTTACTTGATTGTAAGCTTAATTTTAATTTTAATTATAAGTTTAATTGAATCAATCAACTCGGTTGTTTGAATTGAACACTTTGTTGCTTTCTCCTTGTTGCTTTCCTCCCTCATCAACAGTTTGCGAAAAATGTTACAAGTGCAACCAACATCTTTATAAATTTATTGTCTTTGCCCTTACATGAACATACACACATGTTTTTGTCATCAAAAAGAACAGTAAGCGTCGCGTGAAAAAAAAAACTATCAATAAGTAAAAAATGAACTGAAATTTGTTATAGACGAATTACAATTATGATCACCAACAATGTCAATAATGAGCCTACATACATATGTATATTATGCGTAAAATAAAAAATCGCCTTCTGGCTGACCACAGTGTTGACGGTGGTTATGGTCGCAATCGAAATTTGGTGTTTATTTTCTTTGTTTGTTAATTCTTGAATTATTTTTGGCGTCATTTCATGTTGTGCGTTTAAAGTGAATAAGTGAAAAAAGTGCAGCCAAATTACACAACAAAAATAGTTTTTGTTTTCAATCTTGAATACCCTTAAGAATCAGAGTTATTCTACAATTTTATACAAAGTTGTATGTATGAAATTCCTCTGTCAAAAAAATCTTCCAAAATTTGTACAATTAAGCATGAGCTATTACAATTTAACAAATAAAACAAGTTATTTTTAAACCATATTTAAATAAAACATATATTTTAAATATTATTATTTTGCTTCATTTAACCATCAACTGAATTGATTTAACAAACTTATTCAATTAATAATTTGTTTGATTCAATAATTTGCGTAATTGAATTTAGAGTGTATTTCAAATACACTGTTTAATTTATTCAATTAAAAATTTAATCGATTTAATGCAAAAATTCAATCACTGTTTTAATCAATACAATTATTAAAATAATTAATTTTCTGTATTGTAATCAATTACGTTAGTAATTCATTCAATTAAAATATTGATATTTTTTTAATTAATTTGTTAATTCATTCAATTAAAATATTGTTTAACATTAATAATTTTTTCAATTATTTTTGTAATTAAAATGTAAAAACTTTTTAATTGGAAAAAAATCCTTGTTTTGCAATTTTTGCAAATTTGAGTAATTGGTATAATCATTTCGGTGATAGGTGCAAAATTAAACAATTTTTTGCTTGTTTCAATTATTTTGGTGATCAAAACCGTTTTTTACTTTTTTCTGTGTATGTAAGTGTAATTATTAAATTCATAATCGAAATCAAAGTTGAAATCATAATCAAAGTCCAAAGTCATAGTCAAAATCATAATCGAAGACATATTCCAAGTCACAGAAAAAACTTAAGTCATATTCAAAGCTGAAGCCAAAGTTATGGTCCAAGACCTAGTCAAAGGTAAGATCAAGGCCATAGTCAAAGTTATAGTTGAAGTTATAGTAATACTCAAAGTTTATGTCAAAGTCAAATCCAAAGTTTAAGTCCAAGTCGTAGTTATAGTTAAAAACATAGTAAAGGTCATATTTAAAGCCAAAGTCTAAAGTAAAAGCTAAAGTTATGGTCAAAGACCTAGTCAAAGTATGGAGTTGTGGAGGCGTGGGCAAGTGTTGTAGTGTTGCGAGAGGAAATTAAAAAAAATAATTCATTAAGACAAATGACTACACTGAAAGAAAAATGCTTCATATATTTAATGAATCATTTTCATAAAAAAGTTTTCCTTGGGTAAATGAAAATTTTCATTGTCTAAATGGAATTTCATAGGTTTGATGAAGTATTTTCGTTAAAATCGCTTCATTAGATTTCGTAATTACGTTAAAAATTTTCATTGGATATATGAAAACTTAAGGTTGTCCAAGTTAAACAAAAAATTTGAATTGGGAACTTAAAAAAACAATATACAAACATAACTATATTCATAAATATTTTTAATATTTTTAATTAGGCTTAAGTTCATTAAATTTAATTTTCATTAAATTATTTTTATGAAGAAAGGAATTTTACAACATGAAAATTAATTAAAATTTATTGATAATTTTTCATTCTTGACTCAATCTGGGCTCGAACCCAGGTGTTTACGGACAGGTTACCCTGACATGTTTCGATTGCAACCACTCAATCTCCTCAGAGGGCTTGCCGTTTAACACTCGCAGCCATCGACGACTGCTGACGTCATTAGTCAAACATCAATCCTTAAACCAAATTGTATTCAACCTTTGGTAGATCGAAATTTGCTTTGAATGATTATCCATTTTAATTTATTTTAACATGTTATTCCCTTACTTCTGTTTTTTCGTACTTTTGTCAAGAAATCTTCTTGAAGTTCAAAGTACATATTTTTTGTTTTTTTCATTTTTTTTGTCTTTCTTATTCTTGTTGACCTTTTCAGCACAACTTGAAGGACAAATGCAAACATAGAGCTCGTGCCTTAGCTTTAACAATTATTAGTATTGTGGTTATTTTATTGAACTATTTATGGTTTTTAATCCAAATTTTTAATATTTTTAATTAGGCTTAAGTTCATTAAATTTAATTTTCATTAAATTATTTTTATGAAGAAAGGAATTTTACAACATGAAAATTAATTAAAATTTATTGATAATTTTTCATTCTTGACTCAATCTGGGCTCGAACCCAGGTGTTTACGGACAGGTTACCCTGACATGTTTCGATTGCAACCACTCAATCTCCTCAGAGGGCTTGCCGTTTAACACTCGCAGCCATCGACGACTGCTGACGTCATTAGTCAAACATCAATCCTTAAACCAAATTGTATTCAACCTTTGGTAGATCGAAATTTGCTTTGAATGATTATCCATTTTAATTTATTTTAACATGTTATTCCCTTACTTCTGTTTTTTCGTACTTTTGTCAAGAATTCTTCTTGAAGTTCAAAGTACATATTTTTTGTTTTTTTCATTTTTTTTGTCTTTCTTATTCTTGTTGACCTTTTCAGCACAACTTGAAGGACAAATGCAAACATAGAGCTCGTGCCTTAGCTTTAACAATTATTAGTATTGTGGTTATTTTATTGAACTATTTATGGTTTTTAATCCAAATTTTTAATATTTTTAATTAGGCTTAAGTTCATTAAATTTAATTTTCATTAAATTATTTTTATGAAGAAAGGAATTTTACAACATGAAAATTAATTAAAATTTATTGATAATTTTTCATTCTTGACTCAATCTGGGCTCGAACCCAGGTGTTTACGGACAGGTTACCCTGACATGTTTCGATTGCAACCACTCAATCTCCTCAGAGGGCTTGCCGTTTAACACTCGCAGCCATCGACGACTGCTGACGTCATTAGTCAAACATCAATCCTTAAACCAAATTGTATTCAACCTTTGGTAGATCGAAATTTGCTTTGAATGATTATCCATTTTAATTTATTTTAACATGTTATTCCCTTACTTCTGTTTTTTCGTACTTTTGTCAAGAATTCTTCTTGAAGTTCAAAGTACATATTTTTTGTTTTTTTCATTTTTTTTGTCTTTCTTATTCTTGTTGACCTTTTCAGCACAACTTGAAGGACAAATGCAAACATAGAGCTCGTGCCTTAGCTTTAACAATTATTAGTATTGTGGTTATTTTATTGAACTATTTATGGTTTTTAATCCAAATTTTTAATATTTTTAATTAGGCTTAAGTTCATTAAATTTAATTTTCATTAAATTATTTTTATGAAGAAAGGAATTTTACAACATGAAAATTAATTAAAATTTATTGATAATTTTTCATTCTTGACTCAATCTGGGCTCGAACCCAGGTGTTTACGGACAGGTTACCCTGACATGTTTCGATTGCAACCACTCAATCTCCTCAGAGGGCTTGCCGTTTAACACTCGCAGCCATCGACGACTGCTGACGTCATTAGTCAAACATCAATCCTTAAACCAAATTGTATTCAACCTTTGGTAGATCGAAATTTGCTTTGAATGATTATCCATTTTAATTTATTTTAACATGTTATTCCCTTACTTCTGTTTTTTCGTACTTTTGTCAAGAATTCTTCTTGAAGTTCAAAGTACATATTTTTTGTTTTTTTCATTTTTTTTGTCTTTCTTATTCTTGTTGACCTTTTCAGCACAACTTGAAGGACAAATGCAAACATAGAGCT
Source organism: Pollenia angustigena (assembly GCA_930367215.1). Taxonomy (NCBI): domain Eukaryota; kingdom Metazoa; phylum Arthropoda; class Insecta; order Diptera; family Polleniidae; genus Pollenia; species Pollenia angustigena. The sequence goes on from OV884056.1 coordinate 18,777,407, forward strand.
CGTGCCTTAGCTTTAACAATTATTAGTATTGTGGTTATTTTATTGAACTATTTATGGTTTTTAATCCAAATTTTTAATATTTTTAATTAGGCTTAAGTTCATTAAATTTAATTTTCATTAAATTATTTTTATGAAGAAAGGAATTTTACAACATGAAAATTAATTAAAATTTATTGATAATTTTTCATTCTTGACTCAATCTGGGCTCGAACCCAGGTGTTTACGGACAGGTTACCCTGACATGTTTCGATTGCAACCACTCAATCTCCTCAGAGGGCTTGCCGTTTAACACTCGCAGCCATCGACGACTGCTGACGTCATTAGTCAAACATCAATCCTTAAACCAAATTGTATTCAACCTTTGGTAGATCGAAATTTGCTTTGAATGATTATCCATTTTAATTTATTTTAACATGTTATTCCCTTACTTCTGTTTTTTCGTACTTTTGTCAAGAATTCTTCTTGAAGTTCAAAGTACATATTTTTTGTTTTTTTCATTTTTTTTGTCTTTCTTATTCTTGTTGACCTTTTCAGCACAACTTGAAGGACAAATGCAAACATAGAGCTCGTGCCTTAGCTTTAACAATTATTAGTATTGTGGTTATTTTATTGAACTATTTATGGTTTTTAATCCAAATTTTTAATATTTTTAATTAGGCTTAAGTTCATTAAATTTAATTTTCATTAAATTATTTTTATGAAGAAAGGAATTTTACAACATGAAAATTAATTAAAATTTATTGATAATTTTTCATTCTTGACTCAATCTGGGCTCGAACCCAGGTGTTTACGGACAGGTTACCCTGACATGTTTCGATTGCAACCACTCAATCTCCTCAGAGGGCTTGCCGTTTAACACTCGCAGCCATCGACGACTGCTGACGTCATTAGTCAAACATCAATCCTTAAACCAAATTGTATTCAACCTTTGGTAGATCGAAATTTGCTTTGAATGATTATCCATTTTAATTTATTTTAACATGTTATTCCCTTACTTCTGTTTTTTCGTACTTTTGTCAAGAATTCTTCTTGAAGTTCAAAGTACATATTTTTTGTTTTTTTCATTTTTTTTGTCTTTCTTATTCTTGTTGACCTTTTCAGCACAACTTGAAGGACAAATGCAAACATAGAGCTCGTGCCTTAGCTTTAACAATTATTAGTATTGTGGTTATTTTATTGAACTATTTATGGTTTTTAATCCAAATTTTTAATATTTTTAATTAGGCTTAAGTTCATTAAATTTAATTTTCATTAAATTATTTTTATGAAGAAAGGAATTTTACAACATGAAAATTAATTAAAATTTATTGATAATTTTTCATTCTTGACTCAATCTGGGCTCGAACCCAGGTGTTTACGGACAGGTTACCCTGACATGTTTCGATTGCAACCACTCAATCTCCTCAGAGGGCTTGCCGTTTAACACTCGCAGCCATCGACGACTGCTGACGTCATTAGTCAAACATCAATCCTTAAACCAAATTGTATTCAACCTTTGGTAGATCGAAATTTGCTTTGAATGATTATCCATTTTAATTTATTTTAACATGTTATTCCCTTACTTCTGTTTTTTCGTACTTTTGTCAAGAATTCTTCTTGAAGTTCAAAGTACATATTTTTTGTTTTTTTCATTTTTTTTGTCTTTCTTATTCTTGTTGACCTTTTCAGCACAACTTGAAGGACAAATGCAAACATAGAGCTCGTGCCTTAGCTTTAACAATTATTAGTATTGTGGTTATTTTATTGAACTATTTATGGTTTTTAATCCAAATTTTTAATATTTTTAATTAGGCTTAAGTTCATTAAATTTAATTTTCATTAAATTATTTTTATGAAGAAAGGAATTTTACAACATGAAAATTAATTAAAATTTATTGATAATTTTTCATTCTTGACTCAATCTGGGCTGAAAAGGTCAACAAGAATAAGAAAGACAAAAAAAATGAAAAAAACAAAAAATATGTACTTTGAACTTCAAGAAGAATTCTTGACAAAAGTACGAAAAAACAGAAGTAAGGGAATAACATGTTAAAATAAATTAAAATGGATAATCATTCAAAGCAAATTTCGATCTACCAAAGGTTGAATACAATTTGGTTTAAGGATTGATGTTTGACTAATGACGTCAGCAGTCGTCGATGGCTGCGAGTGTTAAACGGCAAGCCCTCTGAGGAGATTGAGTGGTTGCAATCGAAACATGTCAGGGTAACCTGTCCGTAAACACCTGGGTTCGAGCCCAGATTGAGTCAAGAATGAAAAATTATCAATAAATTTTAATTAATTTTCATGTTGTAAAATTCCTTTCTTCATAAAAATAATTTAATGAAAATTAAATTTAATGAACTTAAGCCTAATTAAAAATATTAAAAATTTGGATTAAAAACCATAAATAGTTCAATAAAATAACCACAATACTAATAATTGTTAAAGCTAAGGCACGAGCTCTATGTTTGCATTTGTCCTTCAAGTTGTGCTGAAAAGGTCAACAAGAATAAGAAAGACAAAAAAAATGAAAAAAACAAAAAATATGTACTTTGAACTTCAAGAAGAATTCTTGACAAAAGTACGAAAAAACAGAAGTAAGGGAATAACATGTTAAAATAAATTAAAATGGATAATCATTCAAAGCAAATTTCGATCTACCAAAGGTTGAATACAATTTGGTTTAAGGATTGATGTTTGACTAATGACGTCAGCAGTCGTCGATGGCTGCGAGTGTTAAACGGCAAGCCCTCTGAGGAGATTGAGTGGTTGCAATCGAAACATGTCAGGGTAACCTGTCCGTAAACACCTGGGTTCGAGCCCAGATTGAGTCAAGAATGAAAAATTATCAATAAATTTTAATTAATTTTCATGTTGTAAAATTCCTTTCTTCATAAAAATAATTTAATGAAAATTAAATTTAATGAACTTAAGCCTAATTAAAAATATTAAAAATTTGGATTAAAAACCATAAATAGTTCAATAAAATAACCACAATACTAATAATTGTTAAAGCTAAGGCACGAGCTCTATGTTTGCATTTGTCCTTCAAGTTGTGCTGAAAAGGTCAACAAGAATAAGAAAGACAAAAAAAATGAAAAAAACAAAAAATATGTACTTTGAACTTCAAGAAGAATTCTTGACAAAAGTACGAAAAAACAGAAGTAAGGGAATAACATGTTAAAATAAATTAAAATGGATAATCATTCAAAGCAAATTTCGATCTACCAAAGGTTGAATACAATTTGGTTTAAGGATTGATGTTTGACTAATGACGTCAGCAGTCGTCGATGGCTGCGAGTGTTAAACGGCAAGCCCTCTGAGGAGATTGAGTGGTTGCAATCGAAACATGTCAGGGTAACCTGTCCGTAAACACCTGGGTTCGAGCCCAGATTGAGTCAAGAATGAAAAATTATCAATAAATTTTAATTAATTTTCATGTTGTAAAATTCCTTTCTTCATAAAAATAATTTAATGAAAATTAAATTTAATGAACTTAAGCCTAATTAAAAATATTAAAAATTTGGATTAAAAACCATAAATAGTTCAATAAAATAACCACAATACTAATAATTGTTAAAGCTAAGGCACGAGCTCTATGTTTGCATTTGTCCTTCAAGTTGTGCTGAAAAGGTCAACAAGAATAAGAAAGACAAAAAAAATGAAAAAAACAAAAAATATGTACTTTGAACTTCAAGAAGAATTCTTGACAAAAGTACGAAAAAACAGAAGTAAGGGAATAACATGTTAAAATAAATTAAAATGGATAATCATTCAAAGCAAATTTCGATCTACCAAAGGTTGAATACAATTTGGTTTAAGGATTGATGTTTGACTAATGACGTCAGCAGTCGTCGATGGCTGCGAGTGTTAAACGGCAAGCCCTCTGAGGAGATTGAGTGGTTGCAATCGAAACATGTCAGGGTAACCTGTCCGTAAACACCTGGGTTCGAGCCCAGATTGAGTCAAGAATGAAAAATTATCAATAAATTTTAATTAATTTTCATGTTGTAAAATTCCTTTCTTCATAAAAATAATTTAATGAAAATTAAATTTAATGAACTTAAGCCTAATTAAAAATATTAAAAATTTGGATTAAAAACCATAAATAGTTCAATAAAATAACCACAATACTAATAATTGTTAAAGCTAAGGCACGAGCTCTATGTTTGCATTTGTCCTTCAAGTTGTGCTGAAAAGGTCAACAAGAATAAGAAAGACAAAAAAAATGAAAAAAACAAAAAATATGTACTTTGAACTTCAAGAAGAATTCTTGACAAAAGTACGAAAAAACAGAAGTAAGGGAATAACATGTTAAAATAAATTAAAATGGATAATCATTCAAAGCAAATTTCGATCTACCAAAGGTTGAATACAATTTGGTTTAAGGATTGATGTTTGACTAATGACGTCAGCAGTCGTCGATGGCTGCGAGTGTTAAACGGCAAGCCCTCTGAGGAGATTGAGTGGTTGCAATCGAAACATGTCAGGGTAACCTGTCCGTAAACACCTGGGTTCGAGCCCAGATTGAGTCAAGAATGAAAAATTATCAATAAATTTTAATTAATTTTCATGTTGTAAAATTCCTTTCTTCATAAAAATAATTTAATGAAAATTAAATTTAATGAACTTAAGCCTAATTAAAAATATTAAAAATTTGGATTAAAAACCATAAATAGTTCAATAAAATAACCACAATACTAATAATTGTTAAAGCTAAGGCACGAGCTCTATGTTTGCATTTGTCCTTCAAGTTGTGCTGAAAAGGTCAACAAGAATAAGAAAGACAAAAAAAATGAAAAAAACAAAAAATATGTACTTTGAACTTCAAGAAGAATTCTTGACAAAAGTACGAAAAAACAGAAGTAAGGGAATAACATGTTAAAATAAATTAAAATGGATAATCATTCAAAGCAAATTTCGATCTACCAAAGGTTGAATACAATTTGGTTTAAGGATTGATGTTTGACTAATGACGTCAGCAGTCGTCGATGGCTGCGAGTGTTAAACGGCAAGCCCTCTGAGGAGATTGAGTGGTTGCAATCGAAACATGTCAGGGTAACCTGTCCGTAAACACCTGGGTTCGAGCCCAGATTGAGTCAAGAATGAAAAATTATCAATAAATTTTAATTAATTTTCATGTTGTAAAATTCCTTTCTTCATAAAAATAATTTAATGAAAATTAAATTTAATGAACTTAAGCCTAATTAAAAATATTAAAAATTTGGATTAAAAACCATAAATAGTTCAATAAAATAACCACAATACTAATAATATATTCATAAATTAATACAAAATTATAGTTTCCTTAAAAAAATGTTTAATTGTTATTTAAAAAATGTAAGATTTAATAACTTCATACATCTAATGTTACATGTATGCCATTAACTTTATGAAATCAAAAAATTTTTTTATAAAAGCAACATATTTCAATAATTGCCTTCATAAATTTAAATTTTCATTATGACAATAAAAATGTCATTATAGTAATGAAACAAAAACTTTCAATCCACTTTCAATCAACGTTGTTATTGTTATTATGAACAATTTAATCTCATATTTACGGTCTTAATTGAGAAAAAAACATAGTTTTTTTATACAAAAACTACACTGCCCCGGTAGACTAGCTGGAAGTGAGCTAGTCTATCAGCACCTAGGTTACATGTTCGAATCCCACCAGAGACAGAAAAAAAAAATAAAAAATAAAATAAAGTAAAATAAAATAAGAAAAAAGAAAAAAAAAATAAATAAAAAAAAAAAATAAAAAAAATAAAAAAATTTTACTTTATTGAAAGTATTCATCCAATGAATAATATTCATGGATCTAATGTAATGTTTCATTAAGTCCTTTTAATGAAACAGGTTTCATTGATCCAACGAAGCGCTGCATAGGTTCCTTTATAATGCAATTTTTCATGGGATTAATGTCAAAATTCGTTAGTATTGCGAAGAAAATTCTTTCAGTGTATGTTCGTTAAGTCAACAGATGTGTAAAACACAATTCTTCGTTAAATTAACGAAGAAGTTTATTGATTTAAGCAATAAATTCATTGAATTGAAGAATTCTTTCATTAAATTATAAATTAACACAAGAGAATATTGACGAATTTTGTTCGTTATATTGATGAACTTTTTTGTTATATTAACGTACAGTTCATTAAATTATTAAATAAAATATTTTTAAGAACGGTCATTCAATGTCGCAACAAACAAAATCATTGGACGAAAATTATTAAATTTTTGCGTTTGCCTAATGTAAATTTTCGTTGTCTCCACGTACCTCTTTGGTTCAGTTTAGTCTAAAACCATTGTCATACACTGAAAGAATTTTCTTCACAGATCTAATGGATTGTGACATTAATCCAATGAAAAATTACATTTAAAGTCAGCCTATGTAACCCTTCAAAGGATTAATGAAGAATGTTACATTAGCCCCCCTTTAATGAAATGTTTCATAAAATCGATGACAATTTTGCATTACTTTAATGTCAAATTTTTTATTCCTGTTTCATATCATCAAGTTATATTTATCTTATTTCGTTTTTATATTTCGTTAACATCATGTTATGTTCTACTTTCATAAACTTACCTTTAAGTAAATTGTACTAAATTCATTTTCCAGCCCGCGACGACCTTCATCTGCTTTCTTTCCATTTTTCTGGCTTGTACTACTGCGTAAATTTTGTGTATTTAAATTAACAATTAAGGAAAAAGAATGTGAGAACTGCTTGCGTCTGTTTTTCTTTCGCATTGTTTGTTTTTGAAACTAAATATTTCTTACATTTAGCTAAAATCAGTATTTCGTTATCCTAATGAATTTTTTTCATTAATGTTATGAAACATTAAACTTTGCAATTTTTTTCATATATTTTCATGTCTATCGCAAAAAAATTTAATTAAAAAAAACCTTTTTACAACAGTTATAGGAAGAACATTTTTTAGTTATAAATATTTTAAAGTTAAAGAATCTTTCATTGATTTAATGACATTTATCATGGAAAATATGAAGTTACAAAAGATTCCTTTTTTTCATTAACATAAAAATATACGAATATTTTAATTAATATTTCATTTCAATCTTAAAAAAACTCTATTATTATGTTTTACAATAAGTTGAATTTTTCTTTTGAAAAGATATTAAATTGTCATTAATTTCATGAATAATGTTAACGAAATAACGAAACTCAATTTCGTAGCGTTCATGAAATTGCTTCATTACATTTGTAAAATTTGATTCCTGTAATGAAATTTTTCATTGGATTAATGAAAAAATTGAATGAAATTGATTTATTAGATTTATGAAGAATAATTCTTTCAGTGTAACTAAAGCTATAATCAAAGCCATCGTCTTAGCTAAAAACACACTCAAAGTTATTATCAAAATCATTGACAAAGTCACTTATAAATTCATAGCCATAGTCAAAGTCATAGTTAAACAATTAGTCAAAGCCAGAGTCCGAAGTCATAACTATAAACAAAACCATAGTCATAACTTAAGTCAAGATCAACGTCATCGTCATATGTAGTTAAGGTCGTAGTCAAATTCATTAAGAAAAGCATAGCCAGAGCCCGTTCACATTATAAAACTTTTGCTGCAAAAACTTTGCAATTAATGCATTTGCTCTTTCCTCTTCCTCTAAATAACAAACTCACAAAAACATGAAACAAATTAGGGTTTTCCATTAGTCTTTTCAATTTCACTATCAAACTCAAATATTTCTCAGCAAAAGTTTTATATTGTGGACGGGCACTAAACAAATATTTGACGAAGAAATCCAAAAAAACGTGACCACTAAATTGTTTAATCTTTTGCTTTACTCGAAACAATTTTAATTGATTTACTAAATTTTATTTGTTAAATTTTATTTGTTAAATGAGGTTTGATCTAGCAATCGTTTTGCAAAATCAAACAATTGTTTAATAAAACTAGTGGCTACGTGTGAGACGTCAAGTATTGGTTAAGTGTGATCATAGTCCTAGTTATAAACTATTGTTGTATAAACAACTTTTAACAAACAGTTTAAAAAAGTTTTTTTTTTCTTAAATTTATTAAAATTTCATAAACAAATTGTTCGCTCCAATTACAGCTGCCTTCTTTAAAAAAAAGTACATACTATTATCCCAGTGGGGAGCCACTATTTTTTATAATCTACTTTAATAGTTTTTTAAACTAAATAAAGCAAAAAAAAAAAAAAAATAATTTATATCTAAGAAACCTTTCATCATCTTGAAATTTATAGGGGTAGAAGATAGATAATGTGCCTTTGTTAAGGTTCCTTATTATTCCTAAGAAACCTGGTAGGAGTTTATAAAATAATTTGCTTTTATTAACAACAAAAATATTGAATAGACAATTGTTTAAGTTTTTTGAATATATACAACAGAAAAATTGTCTTATCAGGGGTGGTTACAAAATAATTTTCCACTATAATTAAACTATTTAGAACGGCTGCCTTTAAATTCAATAAAAAGAAGTCTTATAAATTTAGAAATAAATAAAAAAAATGTGTAGGAAGATGCGTAACATTCTAAAAAAATAATAAAAAAAAAAATTAATCCTTAAACAATAAAAAAGAACAGAAAAAAAAGAGTTTTGTTTTTTTAAACTCTTTAATCCTTGAAACAAAGACCACACTATTTTTTTTATCAAACCATAAAAGAAATTAAAATGGTTTTTATTTTTTTCTTCTTATTACTTTAATCCTTTTTCTTACCTTCTGTAAAGGCCCAGGAAACAGTTGCTAGGAAAGGCTTTAATTTGTATGTTTTAATATTATCTAAACATTTTGGCGGTTTGTGGTTAATTTGTGGTACAAAATTTGTTATGCTTTAATGGTTTTTTTTTTTATAAAAAAAAAACAAAATAAATATACAGCCTTAAATTAATCTAAATTACATACACAAGATGTACAGGATACATCTGTTCTAATAGAAAATAATCTAAAATTATTAGATATATTCTGAAAAAAACAAAAGACTTAAGCAACAAACTTTAAGAAACAAAAGATTTTTTCTTCACAACTGAAACAAAAGACTTAAAAAACAAACTTAAAGAAGGCAGGACAGTTTTATAGGAAATAAAAATCTTCAAAAATTGTGATGCTTTTTTTTGCAAACATATAATAATGTTGTACTGGTGTGTGGGTTGGACACCAGTATAAAGTAACCTTCTTCTGGATAGATGTTAGGGAAGACCGCTGAGAGGTAACGATGGGCTATCTAGAAAAGGGTTATTATTACAATTGCTCCAGAGGAGTAATTATAATGGATTGGGATGATAGGGAGAAAATGAAACCAGACTTGAGTAATCTTTTCAATCTTGTTTATTACAATTCAGGTTTCTTTCTTAACTAATTATACATACGTACATGGGTTACAAATATTGGTTGGCATTGTTATGCCACAACTTAAAATTGTAAATTCGATGATAGCTGCTCGCACTGCCGGGTAACGATGTGGTTTGTTCTCTTGCTCAAAAGTAAGTGTCCCCTTTCGCATCAACAAAATTATGAAAAAACAATAAATCTAAAGTTCGTTACAAGTGACAAATGGAAAGGCTGTAGCGAGTGGTTATTATACAGTGCGGGCAACTTTCATCAAATTTACGATATTAGGTGTGGTGATTATAACATTTCAATAAAATTCAGTTAAATTAAGCGCATTTAAATTTAATATTACAAAGCATTATTAGGTAAAGAAATAGGATAATAAAAAAATGATTAAATAATTCAATTTGAGGTAATAGTTACAACGTTGTAGATTCATCTGTTGATATGTACAAATCCAATTTGTACAAATGTATACAAAATTATTATTAAATTTGACAAAAATTTACCTAAAATTTTTTTGTTTTTAAATTATCCTTTATACTTAAACTAGGAATATGCCTTAAACAAGAATAATGAATTGAATTAAATCTAGTAACTGGAATACAAATTTAACTATGACCCTGAAGAATAATTTTCACGTTGAATTTAGACTTAATTTTGACTATGTAAGTCCCATTTGACCACCATGTTATCATCGTTTTATTTTGTTATTTTAACTATGTTAGTCCCATTTTACCACTATTTTATCTTCGTTTTATTTTGTAATTTTGACTTTGTAAGTCCCATATGACCATTATTTTATCTTCGTTTTATTTAGTAATTTTGACTATGTTAGTCCCATGTGACCACTATTTTATCTTCGTTTTATTTTGTAATTTTGACTTTGTATGTCCCATATGACTACCATTTTATTTTCGTTTTATTAAGTAATTTTGTCTATATAAGTCCCATATTACCACCATTTTAGCTTCATTTTATTTCGCAATTTTGTTTATGTAAGTACCATATGAACACTATTTTATCTTCGTTTTATTTTGTAATTTTGACTCTGTAAGTCCCATATGACCACCATTTTATTTTCGTTTTATTTTGTAATTTTGACTTTGTATGTCCCATATGACTACCATTTTATCTTCGTTTTATTTTGTAATTTTGACTTTGTAAGTCCCATATGACTACCATTTTATCTTCGTTTTGTTGACACTTTCTTCATATTTGACAAGAACTTGAACATTACCTTGCCCTTTTTTCAATGTGGATTGATGAATTAAATTTTTTAAATACAACAAGACATAAAATCTTATAAATTACAGTATTAGAATCAGAAAAGTTAAATTATACATTGATAAAAGTATATCGAGGGCTTATACTCAAAAAGTGCTATCTGCAAAATCACAATTGAATCGTTTATTTCAAAAACCAGTCAAGCGAACAATTTATGAATTTTAAGTGAATCAAAGAAAACTTTCTAGAAATCTTAAAATTACTTTGAAAAAATTTAAACAAGGATTTCTCTACTTTGCTTAACCATCACATGGATACATTATTTGATTTTCTTTCTTTGCATTAAACTTTGTATCTACCTTTACAAAAGAGTAATCGCCCAAAAACTCAATTTTGGATTTTTTTTATTGCTTGACGGGTTTTTAAAATAAACGATTCAATTTTACAGGAGAGCGAAAATATTTAAAATAATTACACCCGTATTCAAAACAAAAATTTAGTTACTGAATATCCCCTGATTAAGGATTTCTTATTCAATAGACTTTTAAATAAACTATGATTATCGAATGATCAACGACTTTTAAGCTCCTAATTAACTGCTGTCAATTTACTATTTCTATTAATTGAATTTAACTAAAACAGAGATGTATAAATTTTTCTTAATCGGCCGATTACAAAGTGTTTTGAATAAACTCATGACTAAATGGTGATTAAGCCTAATTAACATTTTAGTTGCTCACTCGATGAGCGGAGTATAGCCAGAGTACACAAATTTTTGTTTTAAATACGGTTGTTAGTTTTTTTTAAGAAAACAGTATTTAAAATACAGGGTTATTTGTTTGGTGCCGGTCTAGCAAGGTTGTCAGATTATTAAGAAAACTGAAAAGTCTGGAAACGTTAGAGATGTGGTCAGGTCTGTGCATCATTGCAATGTGCTCACTGCTGAAATAGTCGCACCGTTAGTGAAAGTGTGGCGGATAATCTGAATTTGTGGATTACTCGGCGTTCTCAGCAATTGGGCCTATCTTACGCAACATTATCGCGTATTTTACATTTGGATTTGTACCTCCATCCGTAAAAAAGTCTTACTCACGTAACAAATAAAGCCGGTTAATCATTTACAAATCCGTAGGTTTGCTGATTGGCTGAAATAATAATAATGCTGATTTTGCTAAATTTCTTTTCAGCGAAGCAACTTGGTCGCATATGGGGCGAATATCAGAAGTGATTGTTGAAAAGCCATTGCATCCTTGAAAAATACTGGGGTCTAATTAGCGCATACGATATCGAGTAAAATTGATCGAAATTTTTTATTTTGGTATCATGGCTCTCGATATCAAATGAAATGTATCGTAATTTGAGATGATAGCATTCGATATCAAGTAATCAAAGACAATTACCCTTATCGTGTTTGGCGTATTTTAAATACGCCTACGACTGTTTGGTAATAGATTAAAGAGAACGTGAACTTATTTCCTTTATTCTATTACCAAACAGTCGTAGGCGTATTTTGAATACGCCAAACACGATAAGGGTGAATAAATCCCTCGAGTTTTCATTCGAAACGTCAGTGTCTATCGTATGCAGAAAAAAACGATAGTTAACTCGATACGATAACTTACTCGATATCGAATGCGGTAATTAGGCCTCTGTTTTGTGCGCATTATGGTCTGAAGGTGACATTGGGCCGTATTTTTTTCAAAATGGTGCTATACGAACCGTTACCGTCCATTGAAAGCGCTAAGGCCGCATGATAACCGACTTTTTTGACCTGTGATTGAAGATCACGAAGTGGACGATAATTGTTTTTAACAAGACAGTGCCACGGGCCACACAACACGACCGATCTTCGCTTTATTGCATGGGAAGTTGCCAAAATGACTAGCAATAAAATCTTAAAATTTTGTTATGAACGTCCTTTAATTTTTAGTTCAAATGTAAAGCCACTTCTCAAATTTTCTCTTCTCTTTGTGGAGAGTATCAAAGATTCGAATATAGCACTTTTACTTCTTTGAAAGCACAAATCAAGTTTGTAAAATTCTAACCATGAAACAATTTGGTGGACGTTTTCTATCTAATCGATAATCTTAGCCTAGAAATAAATTTTTATTACACATTTCATTTCAAGATTGTCTTTTAAGATTAGAAGACAAATCAATCATCAATTAAATCATGTGTTTACAATTTAAAAGATGATCTAAACACAAAAATGTTTGTATTATGTAAAATTTTTCTATTAAAAACGAAAAAAAGCATGTAACAATTTTTTTCTCAGCTTTAATTTCCAGTCAACAAACACATACAACTATTTTTATCATCTGTTTAAAGTATTTTGTTGGCCAATTTTATTATTTTTGTATTTTTAATTTCAATGCAAGCGCTTCAGGTTTAAATACTAAAGATGTGTATGATTAAAAGTCATTAAAATCGAATGGAAGAAAAAACAATAACAGCAAAAACACATTTTAATTAATAGTAAAACGAATTCATTTGCAATTTACAGAAAAAAGTACATTAAACTGCACGTAAAAACTATAAATAAAAATAGAATTAAACCATTGTATAAAACTAACTTTATCGGAATGTACAAGAAAAGAAAAAAAACAAAAACAGTTTACGATTGAATTTGGCGGTATTCAATGGAATTTTTTGAAGTATAAATTTTGGTGTTTTTTTCTTCTGCAAAAAGAGTTCAAATTAAATATTTCTTAAGTTTAAACTGTAATAACAAGAATGGGTTTAAACACGAATTCGCATAAATAATTAATTAAATTCTTGTTACAGTTAAATTATTTAAACTATTCTTCTAATTGTAGTCATTTATTAAAGAGGTGTTTAAGAAATACTAAAAATAAACACAATTGAAACAACATTCGAAAATAAAAGTTATGTACTGTACTTTAGTTTTCTGTACGGAAGAGATATGGAAAACATAAACTCTAATAGTGTTTAAAAAAACGTTTCACTGTTTGTGAACTTCGTACACAATAAGAATACTGTACTAAGCCAAATCAACAACAAGAGTAGAACATTTCATTGCATTCAGTTTTTCGTAAAAACCACAAACTTCGCTCTATTCGACTCAGCAAACTAATGTTCCTTGATTTCATTTGTGCTCAGCGCCCTTTTGGCTGGGTATGACAACAAAATTGTTTGTACAATAACATAATATATTTTCAATGTTATTTCCCAGTAAACCAAGCGATATTGTAACGATATCGAAACGATATCATATAGGTGATAGAAAGTATCACAAGTGATAATCGTTTTCGAATCGAAAACGATAGTTTTTACGGACTAAATTGTACCTTTCCTTATAATATCGTTTTTCCATTAAATTATGATATCGTTTTCGATATCATAATTTCCAATAATAACGATAGTGAAATCGCGTTTTTAAATTTTTTGAAAAACTATAGTTTTATTATACTGATAATGATATATAGCTAATGAAAAGGTGAAAATTTGTATCTTAAAAATAAAAATAGTTTTTTTTTTCTAGAGTTAAGACGCCAATTAATAAACAAAAACAAAGGAACATTGTATACGAATTACAATGTGAAGGAAATGACAAACAGCCATGCGAGCTAATTTATATAGGAACAACAAAACGTACACTGGAGACAAGAATGGGAGAACACAAGATGGACATAATGCGGAGAAAAGAGACAACAGCACTAGCACAACACATCCTACATACTGGTCACACAATTAGGTTCGATGATGTAAAAATTCTAGATAAAGAAAATAAAGAAAGAGGTACACAATTGAAAGCCTAAGAATCCAACAACAAATTAATAGAACAATGAATTTGAAGGAAGACACGAACAAAATAAATGCGAGCTATATTGTTGCCATTACTTAAGCTGTGATATATTTAAAGTTTAAAGTAATATGTATTTTTTAAATATTAAAATTAATTTTTATATTTGTATGATCCTGAGTACATCTAAAACTTTTTAATGTGATTAAATTTTCATATTGTAAGTCTTTAATGTTTATGTGGTACATTACTGTATTTATTTTATTGTTTTTATAATTTTTAAATAGACAATCCCTTGAAAAAGTCGACAAACAATCGACGAAACGTCGGGAACAAAATATTGTAATTAAAAATTGAATTTTATTTACATTGAAGAAATTTAGGCCCTATTAGCTTGACAAAAATAATATTCAAAAATAGTTTTTATTTTTATATGTGAAATAAAGTTATTATTTATTTCAGCCAATGTGAAACATTTTTTACAATAATAAAAACATAATTTAATTAAATTTTGATTTATATTTTTCTTGCTTGCTAATTCTGTCGCTCGCATACAAAAAGAATTTTTTACTCTTTTCAGCAAAAATATCAATAATATCCTGGGGATATTTTCTTAGGAATGCATCTAAAAAATGTTTGTATACACATATGTATGTTTGTTTTAAACCATTTGAATTATTTCTATAATCTAACCTTTAATGGCGGCAGTACAAGATAATTCTTGAACAGATTTTTTTGCTTTGTTCCTGCCCAGCACATTATTTTCCTTAAATTATTTGTCTAGAAATAAAGAAGAACGTAAGATAAGATAAGATTTAAAAAAAGCGTACCAATATACAATATTTTGATGGTTCTTTTGTTTCCGAATCGTATTTTAAAAATTCTTCTATAGTTTTAAAAGGCGTATCTGGCAAAATATTTAAATTTTTCTTTTTCAGTTTGGATAACAATTTTTTTATTCCATTTTTTGTAATGACAATTTCCTCCGTTAACCGTGATAATAAATTTTTGTTACTTTCAATTTTTTTATCCATGTTTGAAATTTTATCTAAAACAAGGTCTAATTTATCTGCAATTAAGAAGTTGAACTAAACATTTTCATTCTTTATAATTTAGGCATAATATCTTACCTCTCTTATTTCGGTTTTCACTTAAGACTTCTTCATCGCTTTCCATAAAAATATTATAATCTTTTGAATTTACGCGCTTCATTATCTTAATGGATAAAAGGGATAAAAACAAATTTACTGTTAAAAATAATACATAAGCATTTTGTGGCAGTAACAACATCTACTTTAGTGATTTCATTCGAAGGAAACAAGGAATTTGTCAAAAACATGTTGAAGTGCCTTGATTTAAATACCCATTCCTGGCCACTTTAGCTGAATTTCGGAAGGACAAACATATGCACCTAATTTATTTTTATAGACAACCTCACTTACAGTTTTTAGCGATTTATCCTCTTGCAGTAAATAAGAAATATTCAAATATTTTAATAAAAAAAATTTAAAAATTTTTGTATGTTTTGTTTAAATAATTTTCTATGTTTAAAAAATTTTGATGATTTTTTCAAATGTTTGTTTTTAAATTGAAGAAAAATATTTTGAAAAGTGATGTCGTAACGATATTGTTTTGAATAATAGTACATAATATTATAAACACCGTAAAATATAATATCGTTTTCGCTATCATATCTTTCTATGGTTTATTGGGTTACGGGAATTCCCAATTTTTTATATTTATCAAATTTGAAATATATTTAAATATATTTGTGTTTTTTACGATAAATTTGTTTTAGGCAACTTAAGTAATTGATAAATTTGTTATGGAGAATTAAGGTTTCCATAAGCTATCGCTAAATTTCCCATCGAAAATTCAATCTAACTAAAAATATTCTATATTCACGGGTTTTCTTTCGAATACGTAAAACGCAAAAGTTTTAAAGAGAATTTTATAACAAAAATTAGATTAGAAGTTAAAAAAAAACAACTTAAAAATTCTGGTTTTGCGTTTTCCAGAACAACCGTGAATATAAAAAATTTTTAATTACATTGAATTTTCTATGGAAATTTAGCAATAGCTTATGGAAACCTAAATTTATGTTGTCTTATAGCCTTTTTACACTGATCAACATCTACCATCAATTTGCGAAGATGTTAACATATTGCCATAAAAAATACAAAGGACTAAAAACCAACATCTTTCAACATTTTTAAAAGATGCTCCTATCTCATTTTATTCCATTCCACATCTTTCGATTATTTTAGTGTCATCACTAGAAAAGTGGCAATAAGTTCTATTATTATTGTGGCATCGCTGACAAAAAGAAGTTTAATTTGAAAGCAGCGCTGCCATTTGTCAAGTTTTATCCTTTATTGCAATGTTTTATTTTTTATGTTTTTAAACAAATTGAACTTTAAATACATTTTTGTGTTTTCTTTTTAAATTTTGGCACTTTTGTGAGAAAAAAAATTTTTAATTGAAAAAATTTCTTGAGGGTAGGTTATAGATACATTTTCTATGAAAAATTTTAGCTTCCGATAAATTTTCGATAAAAAATTATAGCTATCGATAAATTTTCTATAAAAAAATTATAGTTATCGATAAATTTTCTAATAAAAATTTAGCTATCGATAAATTTTTTTTAAAAAATTTAGTTAACATTAGGTTTTAGATACATTTTCTATGAAAAATTTAGTTATCGATAAATTTTCTATAAAAAATTTTAGTTATCGATAAATTTTCTATACAAAATTTTAAAATGTATACATTTTCTATAAAAAAATTTAGTTATCGATAAATTTTCTATAGAAAATGTAAGTTATCGATAAATTTTCTATAGAAAATGTAAGTTATCGAAAACTGTAAATTTCTTTCAAAGAAATTTTTTCTATGAAAAATTTAGGTATCGATAAATTTTAAATAAAAAATTTTAGTAATCGATAAATTTTCTATAGAAAATTTAAAAATGGATACATTTTCTATAAAAAAATTTAGTTATCGATAAATTTTCTATAGAAAATGTAAGTTACTGAAAACTGTAAATTTCTTTAGAAATTTTTTCGATAACTTAATATATATATAAACCTTTCTATAAAAAATTAATGTTATCTAAAAATTTACCGATAAATTTTCATATTAAAAATTTACAACTATCGGGTGATTTTTTAGCTATTATCTTTTTGGCAACACTGGTTTAAACAGCTGACGCACGTTTCGTGTTTTGTTTCACTGTCAAACATCTTCAGTTTGGTCTATAACTTAACCATGAATCGTCTTACAAACGAACAACGCTTGCAAGTTATTGAATTTTATTATAAAAATGCGTGCTCTGTTAAGAAAGTTCATCACGCGCTTCATCCATTTTACGTTCAGTTTAAGCGACACACTGAAGCGGCTATTCGGGCTATTGTGACGAAATTTCGCACCAAATTTACATTGTTGGACATTAAACCACCAACACGCTTACGTAGAGTGTGAAGTGAAGAAAATATCGCAACTGTATCGACCAGTGTTAATGATGACCATCAATTATCGATTCGTCGCCGTTCGCAGCAATTGGGCCTCTGTTACTCAACAACGTGAGATGATATCCAACTTTTTTTTGCCCAAAATGCAAGAACTTGACTTGCATGACATGTGGTTTCAACAAGACGGTGCCACATGCCACACATCACGCTTAACAATGGACTTATTGAGAGGCGAGTTCGGTGAACATTTTATTTCACGTTCGGGACCGGTCAATTGGCCGCCTAAATCGTGCGATTTAACGTCTTTAGACTATCTTTTGTGGGGCTATGTTAAAGCTCATGTCTATACACACATGCCCGCTTCAATTGACACATTGGAAGACAACATTGAAGCATTTATTCATAAGATACCGGCCGAAATGTTGGAAAGAATATGCCAAAATTGGATTAAGCGGATGGACCATTTGAGGCGCAGTCACAGTCAACATTTGCATGAAATAATCTTCAAACATTAAATTATATGGACCGTACTATGGATTCAATTAAAGATTTCATGAATTTTTCTGAATTTTATGTGTTTTTTTTTTAACTTGCCTATAGCTCTTAAAAAATCACCCGATACAATGTAAAACAAGTGAACAAGCTGTTTTTCTGAGTTTGTTATTGAAAGAAAGAGAGAAGGAATACAGAATGCTTTAATGCAGCAAAACAAAAGTTTTATTGTATGGATACAAATACCGTTTTATACTATCGACGGAGACTTTAGAATATAAATATATCCAAAAATGCTAAAACACTATAAATTGTTCGAGTAAACAATTAAGATATTGTAAGTAACATTATTTGAGGTTAAAAAGCAATTTTTTTATTAAGGAGTTGGGATAATCAATGGCTATAGTTACTGAGGGCGCATTGTATGTGAAACATAAAAACAAATTACAAAAATCATGGGTTTAAATAGATTAATAAATTGGTTTTAGTATGGCCCAAAGTAAAACTCAATAAATTTACAAAACTTGTTGAACTTGTTACACATCCTTCCGTATGCGCCAGTAATTATGTTGGAAATAAAGGAATTGTTTAGCACTGATCTACGGCTCTTTAGGGTTAGTAGATGTGGGAAAGTCTAGCAGATTAAGGCGGCATATTAGTAAATGTTAAACCTACGATGGCAAAAAGTAAGAAAAGGTTTTAAGTCTGATTCAATAGCGTCGGAATGTTTGTTGTATTAAGGGTCCCATATTACGGATCCATACTCCAAGACAGGCCTTAAATTGGAGTATCCAGACTTTTTGTAACATATGGATCCTCATGCCCATCGTTTTACAAAACCCACTATACCCCTGCCTGGAGTTTTATATGCGCAGTGAAATTCACTTTCGAATCAAGCAGACTTCAAAGATCTCAGCTAAAATTGCTTGAACGTTTTAGATCGCAAATAGTTAAGGATCTCTGATCATCAATATATTCGACGTAACATCGATGAATTCCTCCAAAACATCTAAAATCGCCTTTAATTTCGTAATTAAAGGTTTCGCAATGCAATGACTTATAATCCGCTATCCATCATATTAGGCTAATAAAATAGATTTCCGATAACTTTTATTGGTATTTGATTTCTCATGTTAATTTTCGTGTTTTCGATTTGAATTTAAGATACATCTTACTAAACATTTAAAGTAATTTAAATAATTTGTTTTTTTTTTAATTGTACTAAAACTCTCTATTGTTTATCACAAAAGATAATCACAATTACATAACGACTACCATACACATGTTTTGGAATTAGTAGCCATCTACCACCACAAGTCAGTATACTGCTACTTTAAACTCTCACTAAACTTCCGTCGTTTATTTCATTTAGTCTCTAATAAGTGAAAAAAATTATATATAAATAAATTTCACACTTATGCAAATTAATTGTTCCATAGAACATGTTGAAACCCAACAATTTCCACCGTGGAACAAAATTAAAATGAAAATGTAAGAAGAAAAAAATATGTGAAAAACGTTTAACTAACTACACTCAAATGTTGGTTAATTTGTTAAAATGTTTGTAGATCATTATCAGCCAAGTCTTTTACATGATGACTAAAATGTGGTTATAAAAAAAAAAATTAAATGACGGGGGAAAAAGTGGTGGTTCCTAAAACAAACAAAAAAACTATAAAAGTTAAATATGCATAATGGATCATAGATGTTGGAGATGAAAAAAACATTAACTACTACAACTATTTTACAATCTGTGAACAAAAAATTATGTATATTGAAACCAAAATTAAAGACACCTGTAATTGTCTAAGATTCATTTCAAATAAATTATAGTAAAAACTTTGAAACTCAAACTAAAATCTTAATTTTTACACACATTTCGTACAACTCAATGCAGATGTCTGCTGACTTAAAAAGAAAACTGCAGCATTGAGGGTAATAATTTATGGAATTTTGCAATCTCTAAATAAAATTTTTCAAACTGCTTAAGGACAATAAATAATCAAAAATTAATAAAAAAAAATTATTTCAATTTAAAGGTGTCAAATATCGTTTTGACTTCGCAAATGTAATTTTTCTGTGTAGTTTTTTGCTCTTTACGAAAAAACTTAAATTAACATTAATAATCACATAGAAATATTTAGCTGCAATGTTTTTAATATTTCAAGTTTTTTAGTTAAAAAAAAAAAATGTAAATATTTTGCAATTAATATAAATACATATATGTATAAAGCTCTTTACCAAATAAACGCGAAATTGGCAGCACTTAGAAAAGCGTAGATGTTTGAATTGAAAATTGGTCTTTAAATTAATTTAAAAAGTTCGAGTTATCGAAAAATTTTCTATAAAAAAATTTAGGTTATCAATAGAAATTTCAGTTATCGATAAATATTCTATGAAAAATTTAAGTCACCGATAAATATTCCATAAAAGACAGTTAGCGACAAATAATCTATGGAAAATTCAAGTTAACCGTAAATTTCGATAAATAATCTATGGATTACGAAAAATTTTCTATGGAAAATTCAAGTCAACGATTAATTTTCTATAGAAAATTCAAGTGATCGATAAATTTTCTATAGAACATTCAAGTTAACGATACATTTTCTATAGAAACTTCAAGTTGATGATAAATTTTCTATAGAAAACTCAAGATAACGATAAATTTTATATAGAAAATTCAAGTTAAATACATTAATACATTTTCTATAGAAGAATTAAGTTAACATAAGTAAATTTAAGTTACCGATAAATTTTTTATAGAAAATATAAGTTATTGATAAATTTTCTGTAGGAAATTTAAGCTTTCGAAAAATTTTCTATAGAAAATTTTAGTTATCGATAAATTTGTTTTAGAAAACTTAAGTTATCGATAAATTTTTTGTGGAAAATTTAGGTTGCCATTAATTATCAAAGTGATTTTTGTGGGAATACAAAATGTTTAATTTAAAAGATTTTGTTTGTCGTGCTTAATTCCCAATTTTTATTCTTGATAAAAACACTGAAATTTATTGAAGGATTGGGAATTAAGAATTAAGATTTAAAGTTATCAATAATTTGTTTATAGAAAATTTAAGCTGTCGATAAACTTCCCATAGAAAATTTAAGGTAACTAAAAATTTTTTATTAAAGGGCGTTCTTGAAATCGAAAACGTAAAACGCCAGAATTTTAAGCGTCGTTTTTTATAAGATTTCTGTAATAAAAGAATTTTATGACAAAAATTATACAAATATTTCTCCTTTAAACAGAATTTTATAGCAAAAATTATAAAAACTTGATTAAAAGTGTATTAAAAACAACTTCCAAATTCTTGCGTTATCGATTTAAAAAATACCGCTGATTAAATTTCAGTTATGGAAAAATTTTCAAAAAAAAATTAAGTTATCGATAGATTTTAAATAGGAAGTTCAAGTAAACTACAAATTTTCTATAGAGTAATTAGGTTATAGAAACATTTTAGTTATCGATAAATTTTCAATAATAAATTTTAAGTTATCGATAAATTTTCTAGAGAAAATTAAAGTTATCGATAATCTTTCTATAAAAAAGTTTATGTTACCGATAAATTTGCTATATAAACATCAAGTTGCCGATACATTTTCTCATTCCAAACTTACACAACCACAATGTAAAACACATACCCCCGTATTCACAAACGATTATTAAATTAAACAAACGTTTATTAACCACAAGTTGCATAGTAAATTTGTTCTTTAAACCGTTATTAAATTTAAATTTTTTTTTTTTTAATACAGGCCATAATATGTATGTAAGGATGTCGCATCTATGTCGTTTACGACACTCATACATAAATAATACCAATTTTCAAAAGAATCGTTTTCGACAAAGACAACGACACTCATAATAAGGCCGATCGCATTAAGCGAAAAATGAAGACTTTTGGAAAAAAACACAAGGACGGGACAGTATATGTATAATCGATTATATTACCAACCGCTTGTAAGACACTATATGTACTCAGTTTGGCGAATTTGGTGACCAATTCTTTTTATGGGCCTTCAAAAATTCTGTAAATCGGTGCGCCCTTAAAAAAAAGGTGTCATTAGTTTTTGACCAGACTTCGTGATAGGTACCGCTTAACTATACATACATGGCAATACAAAACAGTCCGACTAATAAATTTTTTTAAAATTGTTTGCAAAAAACAAGCTTTTCCATGCACTTTTGTTGTAAAAAAAATAAAAAAAAAGGTTTTAATTTTTTTTCGAATAATTCTTCTAATTTTTCACTAACAATATTTGGCAGAGTTGTAGATACAGAAATGCTGAACATATCAATGCAATCTGAACGTATCCTGGCATTCTAAATAGCTCTAAAGGATCCTTACGCTCGATTAGCTCCATATTCCATACACACAGAAAAAAATACCAATCACTGTGAAAATAACATTGTTCAATATTGAGTCCATAAAAACCTGTTTTATATTAAAATCAAAAGTTTATCTTGTTAAATTAACATGCATACACACTTAAGTATGTACATCTTTTTATTTTCATGTTTAAAATATGTTATAAAAAGAAGACAATTCCCGTATTCTTTTAATTTAAATAATTTATTTAAATAGTACATCAAGTTTTCAAAGTAGAATGATGACGAAAACGATATCGGGCCATTCTGCTGATGCTTCTGTTAACAAAGAAGATACAAAATAAGTGAAACATGTGTTACAGGGGTAAGTGTTTTAAATTATTCTTAAATAAATACATATGTTGTCTTCACACTGTTATATCACACTCCAACCCATTTGATTCTACATGAAATTCACGTTGTTTCAACTTTAAATAACTTTCATTCAACGTGATTCGGATTGTTATTTCAATATTAATTACATTTTGCTCTAACTTTACTGCAATGTTAAATTGACATGAATTATAGTTATTTTAAAAGAAAAAAATGTTGTTCGCAAGTTATTGTAAAATCATGTTAAATTAATATGAAACAACAATGAAGCAAAATCACTACTGAAAAATGTAAAATCAACCTTGTTTTGAACGAATTTACATTGATTTTTTTCTGTGTGTAGTTGATTGGTAAATAGTGGTACTGAGTGTCACCTGCCCGTTTGCAAAAATGTCGAGTAAATGTAACCTATTGGTTTTAAGTGTCGCATATTATCAAAAGGGCAGCAAGTGCATTGCTGTATATTTTTTGTTGTGTAGAGTTATATACATATATGTATGTATATAATGTATTCTATACCATTTGGCAAATGCTACAATAGAAGACCATTTCCACAAGATTGCGAATAGGGCTTATGTTGTGGTTTTTTTATGTATGCAACTTTCAAGAGGCAAGTGTGTTTGCAAATGATTTGTTTTGATTTTGTTATTTGATTCTGTTGTTGTTTTTATCACGGTGTTTTTGTTAATGGTTTTCTTGTGCATTTATCTAAACCAGTGCAAAAAGGATAACAAAAATATCAATCAAAGTAAAAACATTGAAACAGTGTTAACAACAAAACAAAGGCAAGGCCGATTCATATGATAATTTAACATTTTTGTGGATAATTTATTTAATGTTTACTAAATATTGATAATATTATTGCAATAAAAATATAAATACCCTGTAAAATGCATCATTATTATCAAAAAAAAAAAAAAAAAAAATAAAATAACGTATCCCAATAAAAACTTTTTTAATTACGGGAAATAGTTTTCATTTTTAACCAATAACTTTTTTTTTAACACTACAGGTGAAAAAATTTGAATATTTAATTTCTCAAAAACAAAAGTTTTTTTTTACTTTCTTTGGGAATAAATTCAAATTATTAAACAAATTTACATACAACAAACAAACATGATATTTAATAAAGATACATACACTTAAATTAGTGTAAATAACTTTGCTGACGAAAAAAACGCTACAAAATACGGACATGGTAGAGTGAATGTCAAAAATTTATTAAAAAAAAATATGAATTAACATCAAAAACTTAATGGGAATTAAAAAATGTTTGTAATTAAGGAAGTCTACCCAGTCAGACAAATTTATGCTAGAAAATAAAATTAAGACTTTTTGTTTTCTTTAATTAATTTTTCAACACAATGAAAAAAGAAAATTTTTATTGTTCTTTTCTTATAACAAGAAAAAAATGCAGGTTTAAATCTAAAACAACTTCTTTCTTTCTTTCTTTTTACCTAAAAACTAAAAATTAGAAATTTTTTTTTGAACTTAATGCACTGTGGGGTGTGAAAATTATTTAATTTAAATAAAATTTGAACTTAAATTAAGAGTTAAAAATAAAAGACAGTTTTTTTTTGTTTGCAATTAATCTAAACTTTCACCACTGGGCTGATAGTAGGATGCTCCCCCACCACTGGCCGATGAAAAACTATTTCTTTCTGAATGTGCAGGTGAAGGTGCCGGACTCATGGCAGGACTACGATTAATGGGTGTGGCTGCTGGACTGCTACCCAATGGTACTACGAGTGGACCAATGGGTTTTCGTGTACGGGGTGCTCCTCTAACGCCCTGATTGACGGGACCGCCTGTTTTAAGACGCGGTCTTCCAGGACCCCTTTTCACTGGTGTTGGTACTGCTGTGGGTAAAAATATTCCCTCGCCTGTATTCGTTAAGGGTGATTCTGCTGCTGTGGGAGTTAAATTAGCATCTGAAAATGAAATGGAAAGAAATAGCCAAATCCATTAGTGGTTTTAAAACGTTAATAAATTCATTAAATATAAAAGGTTTAAAAAAAATATTGGGCAAACTTAAATTTCCCTACAAAAACTACAAAATATTGTTAAAATTTTTTTAATAACTTGAATTTGCTACAGGAAAATTCAATATTGAATTTTCTTAGAATTTTATGTAGAATTTTTTTTCAAGAAAATTTGAATATTTTGAAATAATTGAATTTTGTATTGAAAATTTATCGAAAATTTAAATTTTCTGTCAAAATAATCAAAGTTGTTCTTATTCGACCTTTCGAAATTGAAAAAAAAAAATAAAAATTAATCAAGCTCGAGGTCAGTGTTTTTTCGTAAATAAAAATTCCTTTTTTATTTGCTTCCAATATTTCGATCTTCTTTGAAGATCATCATCAGGGATTTCTTTTCCTTAAATTCAAGAACAAAAAAATACAATTATTACAAACATATAAATAACAACCACATATATGGACAAAATTTTATCGAAAACTTATCCCAGAACTTACTTTTTTATTAAAAATTTATATATGACTTAAATTCTTTTTTTTAAATTCATCGAAAACTTAAATTTTTGCAAAAATTATAAAGAGGTTGAATTTTTATTATCAAAATATATCGAAAATTTATCAGAACTTAAATTAACAATAGAAAATTTCGTAAGAACTTAAATTTTATATTAAAAGGTTATCGAAAACTTGCACTTTGCATCTGAAATGTATCGAAAGCTTATTTAGAACGTAACTATAACTTTATTAAAATTTATCGAAAGGTTTATCAAAAAATTATCGAGGACTCAAATTTTCTATTTTCTGTTAAAAATTTGTCGAAAACTTAAATTTTCTTTTTGCAATTTATCGAGGACTTGAATTTTTTTTTTTTATCAAATATTAACGGAAAATATAACTTTCTATCAAAAAATGTTCAGGAACTTAAATTTTCTGTATAAAATTTATTAAAAACTTGAAATTACTGACAACGTTTTATCAAAAACATGAATTTTCTTTTAAAAATGTATTCAGAACTTCAATTTTTAATGAAAAATTTATCAAATATAAAAATTTTATATCGAAATTTATCAAGACTTGAACTTTTTATCGAAAGTTTTTTAAGAAGCCTAAGTTTCTTTTTAAAATTGATCGAAAACTTTCATTTTCCTTCAAAGATTTATAGAGACCTTAATTTTTTTGTACCGTCCATCGAAAATTATTCAAGGAATTAAATTGTCTATAGAAAATTTATAGATAACTTAAATTTTCGATTGAAAATTTATGATTATTATTTATAGAAAATTTATCTATAGCTTAAATTTTCCCTAGAAAATTTATCCTTAATTTCCTTTAGAAAATTTATCGATAACTTAAATTTCTTATAGACAACTTTTCGAATGCATTAATTTTCTACAAAAAATTTATCGGAAAATTTAATTTTCTGTAGAAAATTTATCGATAACTTTAATTTTTTATATAAATTTTATCGATAACTTAAATTTTTTATAGAAAATCAATCGATAAGTTTAAATTTCTATAGAAAATGTATCGATATCTGTAAGTTTCTAAAAAATTTATCGATAACTAAAATTTTCTATTATAAATCTATCGATTTCTTAATTTTTCTATAAAACTTTATCAACAACTTCAATTTAATATAGATAACTTTTTATTCTATAGAAAATTTATCGAAAACTTCAATTTCTCTATAGAAAATTTATCGAAAACTTCAATTTCTCTATAGAAAATTTATCGATAACTTAAATTTTCGAAAGAAAATTTATCGATCAATTTATCGATTTTATGGAAAATAAATCGATATTTGAAATTATTTATAGAAAATTTATCGATTTTTTAAATTTCTTATGGACAATTTATCGATAACTTAAATTTTCTACACAAAATTTATTGAAATTCATGGTCTGAATGAATTTGAAAGTATGTATAAGCACTTAAATTTACTCTCAAAAATTATTAAAAACTTGACTAGAAAACTGGAAAAAAACGTATCCCTAACTTGAATTTCTATTGCAAATTTTTTTTGTAAGACTGGTTAAAAATTGAAGTTATTGGAAAATATTTTATACAAAATTGAAGCTGTTGGAAATGTTTGTAGAAATATTTCTGGCGGTAAAAAAGGGTATTTTTTTAGCTTTGTGTTTTTGAAATCTTCTTAATACTCCATCTTCACGAGCCATACAATTGTAAACTTTCAAGACAGATTGCCCAACAACGCTCCTTAAAAATTTACATCAATAGTTTACCCCTAAAGTTGGAAGTCCACAACACGAGTTTAGCTTAACATTTACACGATTTTAATGTTAATGTTTGACAATTTATGGCTCGTAAATACGTGTTATAAATTAAAACAAAATTGTTTTGAATTTTAAATGTTGCAACATTTTAATCGACAAATTGATAATGCCTTTTTTTGTGTCTGTTTAAAAGAAATTAAATAATTCGCTAATTAAACTAATTTGCACAATAATTCTGCGGTTAATACAACATTTTTTAAATCTATCACGTTCACTGCTGTTTGTTGTTGGTTTATGGCAATAATAATTATATATGTATATTTTTGCAACTTTAACAAATGCAACATCTGTTTGTCTGGCAAAAAATATGGAAAAAACATTCGCCTAATTATTGAATTAAAACAAATTCAGTAAATGACCAATTCGCTTAAAAGGGATTCTCATATAATTCCGCAACATTATGGGCAACAATGCAACTGCCACACTTTTCTTTTAATATTTTAAGCTTCTAATGGTTTTATGCCTCATGTTGCAATATTGTTCGTCGTCTGGTTATCATTTGTTGGCAAGAGAAACAAAAAAAGTTTTAAGTAAAATGAATCGGAAAATAGAAACATCAAATGTAACTGTTGCTGTTGTTGTTGTTGTTGTATTATGAGGCATTACAAATATATTTTAAGCCGATTTATGCAATTAATGTTTATTTGTGGCAATACGTGTTTTTTCCACTGCATTTGTTGGTAATCTATGCATTTTTCAACTGTGTAAAAATGCAAAAATGCTTTTATATCAAATTAAATCTCGTTTTAATCTCTCATTATTGGTGCGGCACGTTTGCAATCGTTTTGAGATTTAATTTTCGTTTTTTATACCCACACCACAATAGTAAGGAGGATATTATGCGTTTGTGCTTATGTTTGTAACACCTTTAAATATTAGCCCTAGAAGCAACTCTGAGATCGACATAGAATCACTATTTGGAATAGTTCTAACGATGTCCGTCCGTCTAGCTGGCAGGCTGTAAACCTTATGCGCAAAGTACAGGTCGCATATTTGGAGATTGTTTGATGAAATTTGGTTTTAATTATCAACTATTGAAAATGGTGAGAATCGATCCATAATTTTAAGCAGCCCCTATACAAGCTTCTTTCTGGAATTGAGTCTTTGTGCCGATAAGTCATCTTATTATGTTAGTATTTAGATTAAATTTGGTCCAAACTTATTTTATTGCAATTAAAATCACCTTATCAAATTTTATTGGAATCAGTCCATATTTGACTCTAGTTCCCATACCAATACAACTCCCGAAAAAAGATTTGATTGCCATAACTTCCTTATAAATGTTATTAATTACATAATTGGCACAATGACTTTCAGATGGCTGCTATGTCATGTCAAAATGTTGTGCAGGTGGGTCCAAAATTAACCATAGATCCCATATAAATCCCTATCCTAAAAAGGGGGGGGTGCTTTAAAACCATGGTAGATAAGGCCATGATGGCATTGTTGCTCAATTGAATGGGAGATAAAGCCATAATGGTCTTATTGCGCAATCATTGAGAGGTAAGATCATATTTTAAATTTTGCGAAATGAAAATTTCAGAAAATTTTTATGCATGGGAAAATCCTTAGTTATCATTGAAAAACATTTTTTTATTCTTGTGACGCACGAAGGAAAACTTTATTCAGCGAAGCCACCTGCCGCGTCCTACTGGAGGAAAAAACCCATAAGGACGTGCGCAGCCCGTCACGCAGAAAAACTTTAGTATACGAAGCCAGATTTCAATACTTAACTTTAGTGTCTCCGGAACTGAAATGAGAGATAGAGCCATTTTCTAATATTGCCTTTGTGAGCTAAGGCCATGATGGCTTTATCTCACATTCAAATGAAAAAAACAACAAAAAAGGCTTTATCTCCCTATTGAATGAGAGATAAAGCCATCATGGCCTTATCTACCATGGTATTAAAACATACAATATTGTGGTGTAGAGTACCACATGGTCGAGCTCGACCGACAATACTTTCTTACTGGTTTGTTTTTGTATTATTTCTCTTTGTGTTGCATGTCTGGACCCAAACATTTTGTGGTCTATCTGTTTGCTCTTTTCTCTTCTCTTCACTATCTTCTCAGTGGTCATTGAAATTTAATGTTTTTTTTCTCATTATTTTGTAATTTAATGGATTTTATGTAAATATGAGCAAATAAATGTATTTTATATATTTTATTTTTTTGAAAATTTTCATGTTTGATAAAAAATTGAGAATGAATGAATGAATGAACAAACATTTCGATTTTACATCTTAAAAGAGGTGACATATAAAAACTTGCAACATGCGAATTTGGTTGGAGTTATAAATGTGATGTAATTTCTAAGTAGACATAATGAATAATTAAACACTGTCATATTTAGAAAATAATTTAAAACTTAAAAAGTTTTCTAATAAAAATATGAGTTATCGAAAAATTTTCTATAGAAACTTTGAGAAATCAATGAATTTTCTAAAAAAAAAAAAATAGTCTACATAGAAAAAATTTGATTATTTCCAATTAAAAAAATTCGAGTAACCAAAAAAAATTGTTTAGAAATCTAAAAATTTTGTAAATAGAAAATTCGAGTAGTCGAAAAAATTTTTATATAGCAATCTCTAGTAATTATTAATATTTTCCTATTAAAATTATTTTTTATAAAAGTAAAATTTTAAGCAATCGATGCATTTTCAATACAAAAAAAAAAAAATTAAATAAAAAATTTTCTCCGTAGAATTTTCAAGTATTCAGCCGCCGCAGTGGCGCAAACGGTAGAACGTCAAAGAATTTTCTGAAGATAGAGATTTGATCTAACATATCTCCATTGTGCTTTTGGGATTAGTGAAAGTATCTCAGTCACTCTTGTTCTTATAAATTTATCTTTATTTTTGGTTAACCTCGAAACATTAAAATTCGACTCGAGTTCAATCCCCTGTTCAGTCAAGAATAAAGTTATCAAAAAAATTTATTTAATTTCAATTTGTAAATTCCTTTCTTCATTAATAATAGTTTACTATTAATTAATAAAAAACCAACAGTTCGATAAAAAACCAGTAAGAGTGCTATATTCCGCTGTACCGAATCTTATATACCCGTCACCATTGTGCGAGTAGAATAGAGAGCAACTTAATAATTTTTACATATACATATACATACATATTTACAATACTTACAACTTCATTATAAATGAAATTTAAAAAGCGATAACTGGTAAATATTTTTTATTATGAAATAATAAAGAAGGGTGATAACGAAAATCATATTGGGCATTATGCTAGTATATGTAAACAAATACGAAGGGGGGGTGAGGGGATAGGAAGAAGAGACGACAACCGGATTTGAACTTCGCTTTGCATAAGGACCCAGAATATATATACTTTATAGGGTGTAGGACCTTCGGTGAAGGGTATAAAAAACAATCTTAATTATAAAAAAGAGTAATTTTTGGGATTTCAGTATTTTGGTCATAACTCTGCTATTTCTTAACCGATTTGACAGATTTATATACCGACGTGTTAAAGAAGAAATTTGCCAGTTATTTTGGCTATAAAACGTAGACTCGGGAAGATCTATGGTTCCTGAAAATGGGTATTTTAAAAAAAAAAATTAATATTTTGGTCATAACCTGAACCGATTTTTCCGAGTTTTTCAGAAAATATTTTCTATTAAAAATTTCCGATCTTCTGATATATAAGGCGTAACCATAGGTCATATTACAGTCCAAAAATTTAGGTTTTTATAAAATTTGTAATACTTTTTGTATGAGAGGTACCACGCCTACTTCTCCAATCCCGCCCACATTTTGTAGGATGGTGTATATTTACCTAAATGTTTGTACCTAATTTTAAAGCTTTGGCTCTAGCCGTTCTCCAGATATACAGAAAAAAGTAGTACAAATACAACAACCACAAGGGATTTTTTGGAAAAATTAGAGGCAGTCGTGGTTTTTTGGTCATATCTCAGCCATTGTTGGACCGATCTGGCTGAATTTCAATAGCAAGAAATGGTGGACTATATGTGACATAAATGTAAAACAACGTAGCCGCTATCATGTCTGGAGTCTCCGGAAAACACATATCAAACGTAAGACGGACAGACGGATGGACGGATGGATGGACGGATGGATGGACGGACGCACGGACGGACGAATATCGTTAAATCAACTTCTCTCCTCATAAGGACCCAGAATATATATACTTTATAGGGTCTAAGATCAATATTGTAGAAATTACAAACGGAATGACAAACTTATATATACCCTTTTCCACCTGTGGTGAAGGGTATAAAAATCACATTTGTTTATATAACAAAACTGCAGAAATTGAAAAATATTTGATTTAATTATTTCTGGCAATTAATCTCGATAAGTCCACCAAACAGGGGGAGTTTTACAGATTCTTATAAAAAAGAAAAAAAAAAAACGGATGTTAAAAAAATTCTTTAGAAATATTTTGTACCAAACTAAACAAGAATGTGTCACGTACTAGAAAAAAACTCAAAGTACTTTAAAAAAAGAGCAGTTATTAAAATGATTAACGAACGATGAGGGTTAAAGTGTATACAAATGGGGATAAATCAAAAAAAAAAATGTTCAAGTGGTTAAACAGAACATTAAAAAAGAAACCACTTAAAATAATTGTGTTAAAAACACAAGGAGTTTAAAAAAAAATCCTTAAAAAAGGGAATAAAAAACAATTACCTCAACCCCCCAAATGCATTAAGCACTTTAATCCTGTTTCAAACGTTAAATTATAAACATAAAGGAAACGGAAGTAAAATGTTTATTAGCTAAACTCACCTTCATGGTTTGATGAAACAGAAACCTGGCCTGGCGAAGTACTTGTTCTTGTTGATGCCATGCCATTTCCTGCTCCTCTTCTAGTACTACCACGGGGTCTACCGCGTTTGGTGCCTCGCGGATGATGTCGTCGTCTAATGGGACCCAAACAGTCATCAAATAGTGCTTAAAATAAAAAAAAAAACACAAATTGTTTGATAAAAATGAAAATGTAGATGAATACAACTTTAAAGTCCATTCACTTTTATTTAAATTGTTGTTAAAAAAAGAGTCCAATCACTTTTATTTCTTAACTTCCAAAGAGATTCATTATGTGTTTTTTTCGTTTCATTAATTTCGTCTTTGTTTTAACCTGTTAAAAACATCACATAATTATACAAAAAAAAATCTAGTAGAAATATTACAAGTCATGTTTATGTAGTGACACACCGAGAAAAATTTTAAATAAAATTTATTTAAATTGCCTATAATAATAATAATATAATAATTCAAGTGATCCGTTAATTTTCTAAAGAAAATTCGAGTAATCGATAAATGTTTTACAGAAAATTTATTATTTGCTTGAATTTAAGTAATCGATAAATTTTTTTTAGAAAATTAAAATAATTGATAAATTTTTAATAGAAAATTACAATTATCGATAAATTTTCTATAGAAAATTAAAGAAATCGATAAATTTTCTATATAAAATTAAAGAAATCGCTAAATGTTTTAAAGATAATTCTAGTAATCGATACATTTTTTTGGAAAAATCTAAGTAATTATTATTATTACATATTATATCGATAAATTTTTTATAAAAAATTTTTATTATCGATAGATTAGCTTTAATAAATTCAAGTGGCAGATAATCAATAAATTTTTTGAGAAATCGATTAATTTTCTAAAGAAAGTTCAAGTAATCGATAAAACTCATACAAAAAATAATCGAATTTTTTAATTTTCTATAAAAAATGTAAGTAGTAGAAAATTTAAGTAACCGGAAAATTTTGTATTGAAACTTTGAGTAATCGATATAAAATTCATGTAATCGATAAATTTTTTTTTAGAAATTTGAGTAACTGATAGATTTGTTAAAAAAAAATTCTAGTAGTAGATAATCAATAAAAATTCAAGAAACCAATAAATTTTCTACATAAATTCAAGTAATCGATAAATTCGAGTTATCGATAAATTTTCTAAAAAAAAATTAGAAATCGATACATTTAATATAAAAAATTCGATAAGGCAAAAATATTACTATAAACACACCCATTAATTAATAAATTTTCTATAAAAAGTTTGAATAATCGATAAATTTTCTAGAGAATATACAAGTAGTCGATTAATTTTGTATAGAAAATTTATGTAATCGATAAATTTTTTATAGTAATTTGAGTAGTTAATAGATTTGCTATAAAAAATTCGAATGGCAGATTATCAATAAATTTTCGATAAAAAATTTGAGTAATCGATAAATTGTCTAAAAAAAAATTCAAGAAATCAATAAATTTTCTATATAAAGTCAAGTAAACGATAAATAAATTTTTTTGTATAAACTTTGAGTAATCGATATAAAATTCATGTAATCGATAAATTTTTTCTTAAAAATTTGAGTAACTGAAAGATTTGCTAAAAAAAATTCTAGTGGTAGATAATCAATAAAAGTTCAAGAAATCAATAAATTTCTAATCGATAAATACATACAAAAAACTCGAGTTATCGATAAATTTTCAAAAAAATTTTAGAATTCGATACATTTAATATAAAAAATTCGATTAGGCAAAAATATTACTATAAAAACACCCATTAATTAATAAATTTTCTATAAAAAGTTTGAATAATCGATACATTTTCTAAAGAAAATTGAAGTAGTCGATAAATTTTATAAAGAAAATTCATGTAATCGATAAATTTGTCATAGAAATTTGAGTAACTGATAGATTTTCTATTAAAAATTCGAATGGCAGATAATCAATAAATTTTCGATAAAAAATTTGAGTAATCGATAAATTTTCTAAAAAAAATTCAAGAAAACAATAAATTTTCTATATAAATTCAAGTAATCGATAAAAACATTTTTTATAGAAACTTTGAGTAATCGATTTAAAATTCATGTAATCGATAAAATTTTTTTAGAAATTTGAGATTTGCTAAAAAAAAATTCTAGTGGCAGATAATCCATAAAAATTCAAGAAACCAATAAATTTTCTACATAAATTCAAGTAATCGATAAATACATACAAAAAATTCGAGTTATCGATAAATTTTCAAAAAAATTTTAGAATTCGATACATTTAATATAAAAAATTTGATTAGGCAAAAATATTACTATAAAAACACCCATTAATTAAAAAATTTTCTATAAAAAGTTTGAACAATCGATACATTTTCTAAAGAATATTCAAGTAGGTGATAAATTTTATATAGAAAATTCATGTAATCGATCAATTTTTTATAGAAATTTGAGTAACTGATATTTAAGCTTAAAAAATTCAAGTGGCAGATAATTAATAAATTTTTTATACAAAATTTGAGTAATCGATGAATTTTCTATAGAAAATTCAAGAAACCAATAAATATTCTATATAAATTCAAATAATCGATAAATACATATAAAAAAAATCGAGTAGTCGCAATTTTTTCTATAAAAAAATCTGATTAAATATAAATTTTCCAGAAAAAATTTGAGTAGTCGATAATATTTCTTCAGACAATTGTGTAATCGAAAAAAATGTTTACTGAAAACTCAAGTACTTTTA
Source organism: Pollenia angustigena (assembly GCA_930367215.1). Taxonomy (NCBI): domain Eukaryota; kingdom Metazoa; phylum Arthropoda; class Insecta; order Diptera; family Polleniidae; genus Pollenia; species Pollenia angustigena. The sequence continues at coordinate 18,812,150 of OV884056.1, forward strand.
TAATTCACATATTTTTTATAGAAAATTCGAAAAATTTATGCATTTTTTTATAGAAAATTCGATTAATAGATAATTTTTTTTTTTATAGAAATAAACGATAAATTTTTTAATAGAAAATTATATTTAGCCATAGATTCGCTATAGAAAATTTAAATAGTCGAAAAATGTTCTATAAAAATCAGCAATAAATTTTCTGTTGAAAATTCAAGTTCCTTTGGTAGAAAATAAGACTCATCAAGAAACTTTCCAAAGAAAATTCTAGTAATCAATAAATTCTTTTAATTCAGATATTTAAAACTTGTCTAACAAATTACAAGAGATCGATTCAATTTTGATAAAATATTCAAATTCTCAAAAAAATTGGTTTTCTCAAATTAGACAAATCGAAAAATTTGCTTAAGAAAATTCAAATTATCAAGAAATTTAAAAATTTTTTTTGGAGTGAATTCTTTTTCTAAGTGTATTTGATGTACTGTTTGCACATAAATTTCAAATTAGATAATGTACACATGTTCAAAGATTTAAAAAAAAAATTCGTTTTTGCAAATGATTCGTGTAGCTCAATGGGAATATTAAGCGTGGCATTTGGTTTGTAACAGACTTTTAATTGTTTTAAATACATTAAGCAGATAATTTTTAGTACTTTTGGAAATAGAAGCTTATTAATATGAGCTTCTTTTGAAAAGTGACTAAATACTGAATCCCTTTTTTTTTTTTATTATACAGGGTGTCCCCTGTAAAGTAGTATTTACGTACTCTTTTCAACGAAAGTTTTTTTTTCAATATTTTTAAAATTGTTGCTAAAATTTTTGAAAACAATAAAGTAAAGTTGTGTTTACTATTAAAATAGTACCTTTTTAGAATGTAAATATTTAGCATTTTTTGGGGCTTTCAAAAGATAAGCATATTTTTAAAGAAATATTTTTCTTACTTCCTTTTAAATAAAAGTAGTGTTTTAAGTACTTTAAAAAATCGTTGTGTTTTAGCTTCTTTTTAATAAAAAAGTAGTATATCACTTAATTCGTTTTAACTATATAAATCGTAAATGTTTTAATTTTTTTGTTTGTTGATCTTGTTTTAAGTCTTCCAAAAGTTTCTGTTGGAAAAATTGTCTTGATCATGATTATCAAACAAAAAATTATTGTTGCTGATCATCATCAGAGAATCAGCGATAGAATAATTGTTCTGTTGTTGTTGTTGTTGTTGTTGGAATTGTTGTTATTTGTGTTTATGTGGCATTGCCTGCCACTTGTTTTCATTTTTTGTTTCGTCTGAACTCTGCATGACAAGTAGTTTTTATGAAGCGCCATCTCCCATTATTGTTTGTTTCAATGCTGAACTGGGTCTTACTGGGGGACCAACTTGATTTTGTTTGTATTGTTTCCCTGTATCACCGTTTGGCTGACTGACTGCTCACACAAGTATTTTGTGATTTCTGGTACCTTTTCCTATTTATTTCATAAATATTTAAAAGCTTTTATGATTCTATTTATATCTGGATTTCATTTCACCGTTAGAATTAGAAGAAATTTATTCAAAAAATAAATAAGATCATGATAAATTAAGAAGTGTAATGAAAACTGTAACAAAAGATTAATCGGAAGGTTTGTTAGAAAAACAAGAATTCAGTTAAGAAAAAAATTACACCAAGATACTTTGAAGGAAAATTTAAGAATAAAAGTAAGAAAATTAATTTTTGTATTTTTAAGGTATTGAAAAGTTTCCAAAAATTAATTTTTTTTTAATTAGATAAAAGCGTCTGCACGGAAGATGACTGTTTTGAAATATTATATTTAAAGCACTGGTGGAGGTTAATTAGTCAGTCTTAAGACGAATTTCTTTAACAAGAATTACTCGTTTGAAGAATTTTATCAAAGACGACTTTGTCTCATTTCAATGCATCAAAATCATTAAGTCATTTTGAAACTTAACAGCTCAAATCTAAGTTAAAGTCTACTCTAAATTAATGTCCGGTTATGCTCGGTACAACTTTCTAAAAAACATTTACATTTAAAGGAGTATTTTTTTAAGAAGTACTATTTTCATAGTTTTCAAAATAACACGATGTTAGTGATTATCAAATATGCAATATTTTAGAATATTTGACAAAGTAGTACTTTCCCTGCGGGAAATTTGTGTCAATTGGTCCCACAGACTGGTCCTGGGAGTTGTGAAAATGGAACAGGTACAAAAAGAAAGAACTCATGACCAGTGATAGGAGAACCAATCATGTAACTGGGGTATGGAGAACAAAGGGTAGAAAAAGTAATGAATTACAGTACAGTCTTCACCGTTGGTGTGATACATTTTTTTGGGACTTTCTAAAATTTGGCTCTTGAATTTAATTCTAGGACTTGTTTTATTGAAATAATACTACATCGTATTGAAATAATACTTCATTTAAGTAACTGTCACTAAACACGTCCATTGAGAATAGATTTGTGACTGGTCAAATGGTGTCAATTGACCCCCTCCAATGACAACCCCATGTAAAAGTGATAGGTCTGATTCATAGAAAGTGTTAAAACTAGAACCGGTCTCTTCCACCAAAGACCTATCACAGGACTACTTTGGTGTCAGTTCGCTTCCCTCTAGGTTTTGTTTTTGTATTGTTTAGTCGAAAAGTACTATTTTTAGTAATTTTTCTTAAAAAAGTAATGTTTTTAGTATTTTACATTGCTATTGGAAAAATATTCAATCATATTCTGGAAATCGAAAAAAAAATATGTATTTAGATATACTCAGCCTGATTACGGTTGGCGTTGTTGCCGATTAAAGAACACAGGTTGCTTGTTACTTTAATCTACTACAAAAAACGACTCAGGCGTATACGCCAACCTTAATCAGGCTGACTTTATAGTTTGAATACCATTAATTTCAACCAAAACTACTCTTCAAATCAGGAAAAACCAGAAGTATTTTGTACTTTTTAATGGTATTTTACAGTACTATTGTGAAATACTACGAGAGAAAAATATTCAACCATATCCTGGGAATCGAATTCGAGTGAAATGGAAATCAAATAAATTTTACCAACAATTATGTTTTTATAGTACGTAGAAATATTCTTTTTTTATATATATACCTGCCCGCGTTGCTGGACAATACAAAAAAAGTCGAATAACGCGAGCAAGCAGAGCCTTATACCGACAAAATGTAAGTCTCATAAGAAAAAAATACATTTTATATACGGAAAACACACCATCATAAAAGTGCGCGTATAACGCATATTCGTAGAAATCGATGTTTTCCTTTTATAAACCATCAGTGAAAGTACCCTTTCCAACGCATGTACTCGTTTGAAAATCGGTTTAGTGGTTCTCGAGTTATAAAATGGCGAACAAAGGACAACTTATTTTTATATCAACCAAAACTACTCTTCAAATCAGGAAAAACTACAGCCATTTTTACAAAAAAAAAAAAAAATTGTACTGAAAATCTCATTCGATTTTAATTTCACTCGACTTCGAACATGGGCGATTATTTCAGAAATTCCCCAGAAAAATAAAAGTTTTTTTCTAAAAATGTTTAATTAAAAAATTTTTATTAAAAACATTTATTTTAAATTTTTGCCAACATTTTTTTGTGAAAATTTTATTTTTTATTTTTATGGCCATTTTCTCATTGTATCGACAAACTGTCTGCTACTTAATGTCAACATAAATTTATTGGACCGATAAACTGTCCGTTAACGATTTTGGGTTTCTCAATATACCGACAAAAAACAAAGTTTTCAGCTGGCAACGCCACTCATAATACATGTCAAAGATGGGAATCAGCTGATTGAATTTATCTGTACGGCAAATAAAAGGAAAATAAATAATTGGCAGATGAGTGCCGGTTAGCTTCGCGATTGATTTGATTGCAAATGAGACATTGAGAAACCCAAATTTCTTTAAAGTGCAGTTTTTCGTTGGGAAAAAAGATAATCGCCTAATGAGAAAATGGCCATTAATTTTGTGTAAAAATTTTTTTTAAGTCTATTTTGTTCAATTTTTTTTTTAAAAAATTTGGAACTAAGCACAACAAACAAAATCTTGTTAATTGAAAATTGTGTTTTCCCAAAAATTGCTTTGATAATAAACTGGCAAGTGCACGGCTTAACAAAACTGAACTGGCAACATGCTTTATTTTTTGCGAAAGCAATAAAGCAAGTTGTTTTTGTTATTATTTTATTTTTTCTTAACCTACTTACAACTACAATAAATGTTGGAAGAATTCCAATCAATTGTAGTGGGGAATATAAGAAAAGATAAACTCAATGTTTGTTGTTGCTGTTTTTGCTTAAGCTTTGATATTGCTACAAGTACAACTGTTGCTTATAAGTCTTATTCGCTTAACAGTTTTATTTGTTTAATATCTTTAGTTTTTCTAAAATCTTTGGATGAAGTTTTCTGATGGTCAAAAAAGATTAAGCGACAAAAGATTATTCAGTGTTTTTATCAAGAATTAAGTCACTACAACAAAGTGTTAATGCTCTAAATATAGATCTGAATAAAGTCTCTTCATGGGCATCTGAGAACGGCCTTGGTTTGAATCCCTTAAAATCAAAATGTATAATAATTCACAGAAAATCCAATTTACTGATTCCCAATATTAACGTAATGTTAAATGGACAAAAAATTGATATAGTCACCTCATCAAAAAACCTGGGGCTTGTATTCAATCAAACATTAAGTTGGTCGAATCATGTTAACTCTATTGTTTGTAAAACTCAATCCATGATACGTTCTCTATGGTCAACCATTTCTTGCACACCGGTTAACATAAGAATGCTTATTGCTAAAACGTACGTAATGCCCAGCTTACTTTACGGAAGTGAAATATTTGGACATTGTGACTCAGATAGTACACGAAAGTTAAAGGTAGCATTTAACAATATAACCAGATACGTTTTTGGTCTTCGCAGACGTGATCATATAACTTCTTTTGCGAAACAATTGTATGGCATGACTTTCTCAAATCTAATTGACAGCAGAACTTTAATACTACTGCACAAAATCATATATCTTAAAACACCATCATACTTGTACAACAGGTTGCAATTTGTAAGATCGAACCGCGGCTGTAAACTAACAAGTATTAGATACAAGTGTCAGGTTTCAGAGCGGCAGTTTTTCATTAATGCTTTCCGTTTGTGGAACAGACTTCCAGACAGAATTCAAACAATCAGCAATGCGAATATTTTCAAAAATGAAATTATTAAACTGTTTTCTCAATCTTAATAATTTTTCAATCATTCTATGTTTTAAAATTTTCGTTTTTGCATGTTTCTAAATTATTCATAAATGTTATTGTAATTCATTTATTATTATTCATTTTTTTTATTTTTTTTTATTATTATTATTATTTATTTTTTTTTTTTTTTTCCCCCAACACTTTTTTTACTTTTTTATATAAAATAATAAGTTCCATGTTATAAACATTTTTTTGTATACCTACCTGTTATCCCTACTATAATCTAAAAGATTTTGTATATCTTGTTGTATGGGTAAAACAATAATAAATATCAAATAAAAAAATAAATAAAAATAAAATAAATAAAAATTGACGGCAAACAAAATCTTGTTAATTGAAAAAAAAAATTGTATTCCCAAAAATTACTTTGATAATAAAATTTCTTATTGAAAAATTTTACTCAAATTTTAGTATTAAAAATTATTTAGTAAAAAAGTAGTATTTTTTAGAACTTTTCAAAAAGAAATTTTTTTATATTTTTATAAATAGTTTTTTAGTACATTCTAGAAAAAAAGGCATTTTTAAAACCTTTGCAAAGCCTATTTTAAACTTTAGAAGAAACAAAGTCAAATGAAGCCACCAGCCTGAAGACGGCATTTCTCAGGGTGTAATGAAGTCTGTAGGGTCGGTTGTCGATGGGTCTCTCTTTATAAGCGGCAATTTTGTTTATTAACAAGCCTGTTAAACTAAAAATTAGCTGTGTGTCATACAAATAACGAGGTGGTCTACAAGTTACACGAATTTGTTAGCGTTCTCCAAGCGTAAATCTATTCACCATTATCATAAATGTCAAAAAGAGAGCTTAGTATGACAGTTTGTTTGACAGGTAAGCCTTTTATAAGTTCTGCCGTGGGGTGGGTTTTAAAGTCCACCGTTATTTTTAGTTAAATTCTTGTTCATTTTAGAATGCCTTTTAAATAGTTTCGTGCATTTTCGTACTTTTTAGAGGGAAAAGTATATAGACTAGTACTTTTTAAGTTAGTAGTATTTTAGTACTTTAAAAAAAAATGGTACCATTTTGCCAATTTAACTTTTATTTATATACAAATGCGTTTCCTAAACAACCTGTAAACTAAATCAACTCCTTAAAAATGCTTTAATTTTTCCCATAAACATTTGTCTTCTTTTAGTTTTGTAGTTAATAGTTAAAATAATGTTCATCCATCATTCAAATTGTTGTTCACTATTTGTTTATGGCCAGTTTTTTTTTTATAACAAATTTTTATGTGATTCGTTTTTGTTAAACAGTTTCATTACTCGAACTATTTAGTAGATCGTATTTATTTAATAGTTATGATTACCAATAAACGTAATGACTTTAATTAAAATCAACATAAATCTTGGAATTTCTTGTTTGCATTTCGTATAAATAAATAATTTTTTTTTTTATTTCGTGCTACAAAGAGGTTTTACAAATTTTTTTTTTTTTTTTGTTGAGCCAAAGTCAACTTAACTCAAAAATCAAATGCAGACAAACAGTCAGTTAGTGCTGCTCTATTGGATTAGTGTTCAGTAGTATGTACCTGATTTACAGCTCTCTTCTACCCCCCCCCCCCCCCCCCCCTCTCAACCCACTCCTGGCTTTTTTACCACAATTTAAATTTATCTTTAGTATTCAATTTATTGCTTTTCTATTGCCATGTTAAACAAAAAACGAACATAAAAAAAAGAATTCAAGTTAAACAGAAGAAAAAAAATCAGGCCTACTAAACTACAACAGCCTTTAAGTAACTACATGGAGTTACCAACCAACCAGCCATCCAACCGACCAACTAACAAAATTCACTAACAACCTGCCATTTCATGCAAAACTGCAAGAAAACAAAATTTTAAAAAGTCAACCCGAAAATATTATTTGAAATTTATCAAAAGGAAAAATGTCTTATTACCATAAAATAGACTTAAGTTTTTTTTTTAGTTCAGTTTTTGTTTTTCTTGTGATTTGTTGTGGTTTTGATTAAATTTTTTGCTTTTACATGGATTTTGATTCCTCGAAATAGTTGGGAAATTTTGAAGGGTATTGTGGGTTGATGTGGGCATTTGTTACAAAGTATTTAGACCAGCTTAAGCGATAATTTAATATTATTTAAGAAAATGAGAATGAGAACATTTCCGACTGGAAATCGAACTCGAGTGAAAATAAAATTGATGAAGGTTTTTTTTTAATTTAAAGAGTAGTTCTGGTAAAGACATAGGTGGTACTTCAAGTATGAAGTACATAAAAGTCACTTTCAAACAGGATTATTTTAAAAATTTCTTTGATTTAAATTTCCCCCGAATTCGATTTCAAGTACAAGGCTGAATATAAAAAAAAAATCAGATATAAGAACATTTAAAATAGTAGTAATTAATGGCACTTTTCGAAAAAGTAGTCTTTAAGTACTAATCAAAATAGAATAGAGGCTTTTTAGTACTTTAGAGAAAAATATTTAAACAGTGCCCATGTTTTATAACTTTCGCGTCGAGAAACTTTTCGATTGAAATGTGTGAAATGAAAATTGTGAAATTTAAAAATTATTTGTGAGTAATTCCAATGATTAAGAATACAAATAAAACGGGAAAGTGAAGAAGAAAAAGGGAGCAAATGTCGTCTTTGCAAGAATTCGAGGACGGAAAGAACCTCATTTCATCTTGTATCTATGTTGCCGAATGTTTATCTCACAGTTTATTTAAATAAATAATGAATTTAAATTAAAAAAATAAAATTTTTTTATTTATGTTCCACATTGTGTTAATATCCACATTTGAGAATTACGTTTGAAAGCAAGTTAAAAATAAAGGTATTTTTCAATTTGAAAATAATTTCCCCTTTTTGTTGAGAACGCTATGATTTTCAAATCAATTTCAAACGTTTGTCGTTTGAGAAAACGTTTGATTTCAAATCATTTTCAATTTGAAATCAAAGCTCCGTGTTTGTTGGGTTACTTAGTTCTTTTTTTTAAAAAAGTAGTATTTTAGTATTTTTTTAAAAATGTAGCAGGGCACATTAAAGAAAAAAAAAATAGTTAAGTACTCTTTTAACAAATTAACATTTAAAGAACTTCTTAAAATATATTTTTCTGTTCTTCAAAAAGAAGTACTACATATTTTATTCCTTTGTAAAAAAGTATTTAGTACTTTTTAAAAAGGGAGTCTAAGAAAGAAAATTAATTACTTAAAATATTGATTTAGTTTTATTAGTAAAGTATTTTAGTTTTATTTCAGTACTTTTTTAATATTTATTGAATTCAATATAACGTTATCTAAAACGTTAAAGGCCCTATCTAACATTTTAAAAATTTTAGAGGAAAAGCAAAAAACTATTAAAAACGATCATTTGTATTAAACTGTTTAAAATTAATTTTTCTTCTATATTTTTTTTTTAACCTACCAGTTGTTTTGACAGTTGACAATGTTGCATATTTTGCGAAATCTAATTTTGTTCGAAAGATTTCCAAATGTTCCTCGAATCAACAAAAAAGTCGATTTAAAATTTTTGTTCAGTTAGGGTTTTTTGCGTTTGCCATCTTTAAATACAGTACTATTTGTTAAATTTCTATTAAAGTAAAAAACTATTTGAAAAGTAGTTTTTCACAAAAATTAATATTTCAGTACCTCTTTAAAAACTAGTTTTTTAGTACTTTTTGAAAAGTAGTAGTTTAGTACTTCTTGAAAAAGTCGTATTTTAGTACTTTTTAAAAAATGTTGTACTTCAGAACTTTTTTAAAATTAATTTTAAAATAGTATTGAAAAAAGTAGTTAAACATTTCAAAAAAAGTATTATTTTAGTACATTTAAAAAGAAGTAGTATTTCAGTTCTTTTTAAATGGTATTTTTGGTATTTTAAAATAGAACAAGAAAAAGAAATATGTTAGAACATTTTAAAGCATAATTTTTTCCACAAATTACTTAGTACTTTTTTAAAATGTATGGGCGCGGCGCGTTCGTAAATGCATCACTGCGCTGCAGCAGAAAAGCAAACTTTTTATAAAGCCGATAAAAAATAATTATAATTTCTTTTTATTGTATGTCTATTATTTTTGTGAAGTATTTCACAATTTTTTGGACCACATTTACTTCACTGATTAATATATAACGATTTGAAATCACTGATGCAGCGCAGTGATGCATTTACGAACGCAGCCTATTATAGAAGTTTATACGAAAAATAATTGTATTTGTAATTTTTGTAAAACATTGACATTCTTTTATTATAATCATTCAGTCAAAAAATTTTAAAGAATCGTTGCGAATTCTTAATATTTGAAAAGATTTTTCGGCAATTAATAATGGAAAATTTACAAATTTTTCGAAAATCAAATAGCCCTAAATTACAGTTTTTATGTTTTAAAAAGAGTTTGGCACTTTAAGGAGGAAGTTTTCGAAACTTTATCCTCTTGGGACATTTTGTTATTTTACTTTTAAAAATACTTTGAACTCAGTAAAATGAGTTTATTTTATTTTTAGCGTACTTTTCATGTCGTTGTCAGGTCATTTATTTATTTCCTCGTATTAGAGACATTTTATTGAATTTCACTGTGTTACAAGCAAAATAACAACAATTGTACTTTATGGTACTTTTTTCTTTTTCTTTATAAATTTTTGTAAACCTTGTCATAAGTTTTATCAATATTATGGTTTTTTTTTTATATAAAACATTTTTGGTTACTGGTGCACTTCTCCTCCGTTAAATTGAGGAATTTATTTTGTTTGTTTTGATTTTCATTTTAACTGATTTTTTATTCATTTGAATTTAGTTGTTAGGTTTCAGTTTGGTATGTTTAAATTTATTTTTTGCGCTTTTTTGGTACCATTTTTTTATTTTTGGAATTGAAAATGTGTTTTCATTTATGTATTTCGGTCAAATTGTATTGTTGCCACAAAAAAATAAAACACAACTAAAAAAATCGAAATTAAATATTAAATTTTGGAGCAGGTCTCTCTGCTCAATGACTTAAAGACATGTTAACAAGAACTAAAGCAGGGATTCCCAAGCAAAACTGGAAAAAAGAACATCAAACATTTTTATAAAAAAAAAATTACCAATAAATTTAAAAATCAAGGAAATATTATTTTGTTTTTTATTTATTATGCTATCAATAAATTTTCTAGGGAAAATTTGCGTGATTGTTCAATTTTCCAAATAAAAATTATATTATCGAAATATTTTTCTAAAGAAAATTTGTGTTGTCAATACATTTTATGAAATTTTCTGAAAAAGAAAATTTGTGTTATTGATAAATTTTATAGAGAAAATTGATGTTATCGATGAATTTCTTAAGAATTTCAAAAGATTTTGTTATTCGTGCTTAATTCCCAGTTTTTATTCTTGATAAAAACACTTGAAATTTATTGTTGATGGGATAAGCTATTCCTATGCATTTCACTGGTTGCTTAGGCCAGATCATCAGGAAACTTCATCCATAAAGATTTTAGACAAACTAAAGATATTAAACCAAATAAAACTGTTAAACGTATAAGACTTATAGCAACAGTTTTACTTGTAACAATATCAAAGCTTGAACAAAATACATCAACAATAAAAAAGTGGGTTTATCTCATCTTACACTCCCCACTACAATTAGTTGAAATTCTCTCAACATTAATTGTAGTTGTAAGTAGGTTAAGAAAAACAAAATAAAAAACAAACAACAACTTACAAAAGATGTTGTCAATTAAGTGTTTTTTTAGGCCGTGCACTTGCCTGTTTATTATCAAAAAGTAATTTCAATTTTTGGGAATACAAAATTTTAATTTCAAAAGATTTTGTTATTCGTGCTTAATTCCCAGTTTTTATTCTTGATATTTTATTATTCTTATTCTTTTGAAATTAAAATTTTGTATTCCCAAAAATTGAAATTACTTTTTGATAATAAACAGGCAAGTGCACGGCCTAAAAAAACACTTAATTGACAACATCTTTTGTAAGTTGTTGTTTGTTTTTTATTTTGTTTTTCTTAACCTACTTACAACTACAATTAATGTTGAGAGAATTTCAACTAATTGTAGTGGGGAGTGTAAGATGAGATAAACCCACTTTTTTATTGTTGATGTATTTTGTTCAAGCTTTGATATTGTTACAAGTAAAACTGTTGCTATAAGTCTTATACGTTTAACAGTTTTATTTGGTTTAATATCTTTAGTTTGTCTAAAATCTTTATGGATGAAGTTTCCTGATGATCTGGCCTAAGCAACCAGTGAAATGCATAGGAATAGCTTATCCCATCAACAATAAATTTCAAGTGTTTTTATCAAGAATACAAACTGGGAATTAAGCACGAATAACAAAATCTTTTGAAATTAAAATTTTGTATTCCCAAAAATTGAAATTACTTTTTGATAATTTCTTAAGAATATTTATGTTATCGATAATTTTTTATTGAATATTTATTTTATTGATAAATTTGCGTGATTGCTTAAATTTCCAAATAAAAATAATATTATCGAATATTGTTCTAAAGAAAATTTGTGTTGTCAATAAATTTTCTGAAAAAGAAAAATTGTGTTATTGATAAATTTTATAGAGAAAATTTATGTTATCGATTAATTTCTTAAGAATACTTATGTCATCGATAATTTTTTATTGAATATTTATGTTATTGATAAATTTCCTGGACAAAGTTTATGTTATCGACAAAACTTTTAGGGAAAATAAATGCTATCAATAAATTTGATAGAGAAAACTTATGCTACCTTTTATTTATTATTTTATTATATTATAATACCAGTTACTTTTTCTAAAAAAAAATTTGTGCTATCGATAAATTTTTAAAAGGAAATCTATATTTTCGATGAATATTCTCAAGAAATTTATGTTTTTAACTAATATTCTATAAAAATTTTGTGTTTTCAGACCATTTTTGACAGAAAATTTATGATATCGATGTATTTTCTAAAGAAAATATTTTGTTATCGATATGTTATCGATTATTTTTTAATAATATTGATATTATCTTTAAAATTTTGTCGAGAAAATTCTTGTTATCGACAAATTTTTTAGAGAAAACTGTGTGCCATCGATAACTACGTTAGAGAAAATTACCGTTATTATTACTTTTTCGAGAGAAAATTTATGTTATTATTACATTTTTTAAAAAAATTTGTTATATGAGTAGGTGAGTTTCAAAACTCGTTCGTTACAAAATAAAAAGTTTGAAATGAAAAATGATTCTCACAGTTCTTTTGGTGATTTCTGAGAAGAAATATGCGGATTGTATTAATGCATGTCCTTGGAAAAACATGGATGAGGACATGGATTGACACAATAAGTATACTTCTTCTCAAAAATCGCCACAAGAACAGTTAGAGTAAATTTTCATTTCGTATTTTTAATTTTGTAACGAACGAGTTTTGCAACTCACCTACTCATATCTATCAATTTTCTGGATAAAATTTGTGATTTCGATAAATATTTTTAGAGAAAATTTATGATATCCAAAGATTTTCTTTAGAAAATTTATACAATCGAAAAATTGTTTGGAAAAAAATTGTTTGCTATCGATAAATTTTCTTGCGAAAATTTGTGATATCTATAAACTTTCAAAAAATGTATGTTGTCGGTGACTTTGTGATATCTATAAATTTTTTATGACAACATTTGTGCTATCGATAAATTTTCTTGGGAACATTTGTTATTTTGATGTATTTTTTTGAAGAAAATATATTATATCAATAATTTTTCGATAGAAAATGTATACTATCAATAAATTGCTTCTATAACATTTGTGCTATCGATAAATTTTCTTGCGAAAATTTATAGATATATTTTCAAAAAATTAATCTTGTCAATGGACTTTCTACAAAATTTATGTTATCGATAATTTTTCTAGAGAACAATTTTGTTATCGAAAAATTTTCCAAGGAAACTTTATGTTAGCGTTAATTTTTTGTATTATTTATGCTATCGATAATTTTTTTAGAAAACTTGCATGCTATCCATAAATTCGATGGAGAAAATTAATGTTATCGATAAGTTTTCTAAAGTAAATAAGCGTTTTTAAATATTTTTAAAGAAAATTTATGAAATTAATAAATTTTCTGTAGAAAATTAATCTAATCGATAAATTTTCTATAAAAAGTCGATGTTATTGATAAAATTTCCTTACAAAATTTATGAAATCGATATAATTTTTAAAGTTAAAGTAATCGATAAACTTTAATTAAAATTAATATTATTAATAATTTATCAATACAATTTTTCTATTCTAGGAATTTTTTATGGATTCCTATTTGGGAACCAGGGAGTTAAAGCACTTTAAGTACTCAAGTTTGTTTTGAAAATGGAAGAGTTTGTTTTACACACAGATGCCATTTAATGAAGTCATGTTCAGAAAAATTGACAAAAATGTCAAGCATGTTCGTTTTGTTTCATTTTAGCGGGTTGCTAAATTTTATTGTTATATTTTTGACAATTTTAGTTGTTTTATTAGACTCTTAAATAAACAATGTTTAAGTATGATTGCTGGGTAACATGAAAAGTTTAGAGAAGTATGATGTTGATGTATGATTTTCAAACCCAAAAAGGTTTTTGTTACATTGTTTTTTTTTTTTTTTTAATTTAACGGTTTGCTGCAATTTATAATAAAAAAATTGTTATATTTTCTTTTAAAAACCATAAAATTAAACTTCAACGCCTTTTGGTTTTTTTTAATAAATTATTTTCATCCCCATATGCTTGATACGGATCTTGGGATAAGGTCAGTTTTTTAAAAACCCTAAATTAAATTTCAAACAATTTTTTTTAGTTAATTATGGGTTTTGACTTTCAGTAGATTTAATTGAGTTTTTCTTTCACAAATATTAAAAAAAAATTACCACGAGTCATTAAAAAAAAAAAACAAAAAATGTAACAGACATGCATAAATATAATTTGTCTCAAATATATCAAAAATATGTTTACTTCGAATATTTTGAAATTTTTATTTCTAAGAAAATTTAAAATTCTCAAATCCTTCAATAGTAAACCTCTTCAACTTGCCGCAAAATAGGCATTGACAAATAGACCAAACGTCTCTTATGTTCCCGCCATTGTTTTTTAGTCATGCGTTTTCTAGGGGCCACATATTCTAAGGGTTCCGGCGGTATGGGACAGTGTGGTTCCAAAGGCGGAGTAATACGAGGTTGTGCCAGATGTAAAATATTTTTTGAAGCTGTATATTTCAAGGCCGTTCGTCTTATGGCAAACCTCAATTTGCACCAGAAATCTATTTCCAATTCAATGTGCTGAAAATCATCGGGTACCTTGGGAGGCGGAAAGGGTCGTCCTTTGTCATGTTTTGCCGGTTCAAACCAATTAATTTTGGGTGAATAGGGATAGTTAATGGGTTCAGGAAATTTATATTTTTCTCTTGGTTTCTTGGGTTTGGCCAATTTTTCAATATCATCCCATAACTCATCTTTGGATATTTCAAGGGAGGGTTTCTTTTTTTTCTGGACTTCTTCAGGTTTGCAATGGAGTTTGGGCTGCTGTTTGGCCTCGGCTTTTTTATCAGCCCATTTGTAAAATTTTATCCAATCGTTGCGGTTCATGGGTCCACGTTTAGACCATCTACTGTAAGTTGGTTGAAATTTGATAAGTTTGCGGTGCTTGGGTTGGCAGTTTCTTTGTATCCAGTTCAATTGGCTTTCGGTTAAGTCTCTGGGAGGTATAACAGTGATTTTATTTCTTTCTTCTTCAAGTTTTCTTTTTCGCTCCCAGGCCAATTTTCTGGCTTGTTGAGCCAGTTTAATGGCTTTTTGCTTTTCCGTTAAAACGAAAGGGGATGTAAATTTGGTTTTAGTGGTTTTAGGCTTTTTCATTTTGGATTTTGTTTAGCTTAAAGAACTTTTGTATCTGTGTCGTTAATAAAATAATTAAACTTTGAGATGTTTTTGAATTTTAATTTTATAAATCTTATTCAAAATAATTTTTCTTCTTAAAAATACAAAAAAAAAAAGATACCACAAATTGTTATAAAAATTTATAATTTCTGACAAATTATTTTTAAAATTTATAAATTTGGTTTTTTCCAAACAGCTGTTCGTTTTTTTATTTTTTTTTTGTAGGGCTTAAAAAACAGAGTTTGAAATTCTTTTTTAAAAATAGAAATCCTTTTAACTGCAGAGTTGCCTTAATATTTTTTTTAATAAACATTTGTTTATTTCCGTTAAATATTTGTGTTGTTTTTAGTTTTTTGGTTTTGTGGTTTTTTGGTGTTGTTCTTATTTGGTTGGTAATTTAAGTGTCATTTGATCCTTCACATAATGTGTCAATTTCACACGTGTTACAAAGTATTTATTCAGTGCTTAAAAAATAGAAATGCGCATCTGTTGCTTTTAGGGATGAGTGGAGCTATTTTTTTTTTTTTAACAAGACCTTAAGGTTTTCTTAATTATCAAAAAAAAAAAACACTTAAGAACACTAAGATTTTTTTTTAGCTTGATATCTCACCTGGCGGAGACAAAGTAGAATTGCTGACAATAGCGAGAATTGACTTATAATACCGCTTAGAAGGCTATTAAAAATGGATGCCCCCAAAGTGTTTAAAATTACTGGAACTTAAACAACTTTTATTACACAAAGAAAAATCTAGGAAGATAAAAAAACAGTAATAAGCCATAGTGAAAGCCTTAAGAAAAATAATAATAATTCTTCACAAAAATATCTATTTTCACCTAAAAACAACCCGAAACATGAAAAGCAAAGTCCCCTTTCTCCTTTAAAGGTCAAAGTACGTACCCAATGGGCTAATAAGAAAAAAAAAAAACTAAAAACCAGACAGCAACCTAATAAACTATAAGTCCGAAGGATAATAAGAAAAAAACCAAAAATTTTATTCAAAACAAGGCAACAAAATAAATGGACGGATAATGATAATTTACTGCCATTTTTCAACGTAAAATAGAAATTTTCGTTTAGAAATTTATACAGAAAACAAAAACAAATTTGAGTTTTTTTATTGTTGTTTCATTATATTTTTCCAACCGAAAATTTTAATTTTATTTTTAAAAATAGGCTGCTGCTAGTCATTTCCTAAAAAACTTGAGCAAAATTTTAATCCCCAGCAAACATTAAAGACTTATATTCCACGAAAATCAATTGGTTCGAATCCTTTGCTCCCTTCAGGGTACCCGAGGATTTTCAGCTTCCTCTAAATGTTTTAAATGTTCAACGATGATACCGAATGACTAAATAAAATTATAAGCATAAATGAGACAAAAGAACTAACACATCAACTCAATTTAAACCTTAAGAGGGAAGCCGACTGACACCAAAGTAATCCCGTGATAGGGGTTTGGTGGTAGAGACTGGTTCTAGTTCTAACACTTTATATGAATAAGACCCATCTCTTTTATATGGGGTTGTCATTGGAGGGGGTCAATAGACACCATTTGATCAGTCACACATTTATTCTCAATGCACGTGTTTAGTGTAAGTTACTACAATGTAGTATTATTTCAATAAAACAAGTCCTAGAACTAAATTTAAGAACCAATTTTTAGAAATTCACAAAAAAAAAGGTAACACCACCGGTGAAGACTGTACTATAATTCATCATTTTTTTATCTTTTTATTCTTTACTGGTCTTGAGTTCTTTCTTTTGAACTTTGGAACAGTTGACACAAATTTCCCGCATAAAAATATATCATAAATAATGATGGGATGATATTAATAAAGTTCCAAAAAATAATTAAATCCCTGATGTCATTAAATAAATTTAATTAAAAAAAATCAATTGTGTTTATCCAAAATGTGATCGAGGATGTGCCTTTCCTCCTTTAAGGTACCTTATAATTTTAAGCAGATTTATTTAAAAATTGATTTTAATACCCAAATTTTGAAACTCCAATAATTTTATACTACCGCAACCGGTGGTATATGAAGAACCTAAAATTGTATAATAAAGAATAATTGATGGCAACATAAGAGACGTTTGGACTTTTGGTAATGCTAGTGACGACTTTAACTACTACAACCCATCAAAGAGGACGTCCGGACCGTCTCCTTAAAATATGAAGAATCTTTTAATCTTATGATTAAGAATTAATGCCAGCATCATAAGATAAGTTTGGACTTTCTGGTAATGATATAGAGGTTTATAACTTCTAAAAGCAGATCATAGATGACGTCCGATCGTCCTTTCTCTCTCCTGAAAATACCTTAAGATATATAGAATCTAGAAATTGTATTATTAAGAATTAATGGTAGCAACATAAGAGACGTTTGGACATTTTGGTAAGAGAGGACTATAGCTACATACTAAAAACAGATCATAGAAGACGTCCGAACGTCCTTTCCCTCTCTCAAAATACATAAAAATATAATATATATTAAGAATTAATTGTTGCAACATAAGAGACGTTTGAAATTTTTGGTATTGCTAGAAGTACTAAGAACAGGGCATAGAGGACGGCCGGACGCCCTTTCCGTCGCCTTAAAATACCTTAAAATATATAGAATCTAGAAATTGTATAACTAAGAATTAATGGTTGCAACATAAGAGATTACTATAACTACTAAAATCAGATTATAAAAGACATCCGGTCGTCTTTTTCGTCTTCTTAAAATACCTTAAAATATTTAGAATCTAGAAATTGTATTACATATTAAGAATTAATGGTTGCAACATACGAGATTTTTGGTCTTAGAGGTCTTGGTGCTAGAGAGGACTATAAGTACTAAAACACGGCATAGAGGACGTCCTGACGTCCTTTTTCTCACCCTCAAATACGCACGGTTTCGAACATTCTAACTAAATTAGAAGCCCTTTTTCCAGAATCCCATTAGCATTAAAATAAATGGCTTCAAAATCATTCAGATCAGGGACGACCTTGTAAAAGCCAAGCTTAAAACGAGTTCAAAAGAGACGTTCTTATCCGAGAAACACTTTTATGACTTAGAATTTGTAATTTCTGTTAGAACCCTTTTAGGCTGTTTTTAAGCATAAGTTAAAGAAAATTGTCAAATGCTGCCAATTATTTACAACAGATAGAGTTTCTTTCACATATGGTGTGTGTGCATCCAGGGGTACGCAGAAAACATTTAAGGGCTATTTCGCCTTATGATATTCCATCCTCTTGGAAAATAGATGCAGCCAAACCCAGGAATACGGTAGAATTCGAAATAGACAGATCTCTTGAGATCGCGGGTAACCAAAGATTATATTTGCTGCCACGGGAGTCAGTAACCCTGATGTCACGGCACCACTGCGTTCATACCCCATTTATAAAGGTTATACTCGTTTTCTTTTTAATTTTAATTACTCATCAAAAATTATATTTTTACTACTCTAATATTAGTTGTTATTCAACATATGCTGCCGACTATTCAAATGTAGCGAGAGTTTGATAGCTCCACCTCCGAATTCAGAGGCCGAGAGAATAATTCTGGTGGTTTGACTCAAAAATTCTTCCTGTGTGTGTTGCTTATTCTAACGCATTGTGGTTAAGACCACCCGGCATTAGGCCAACAAGGCAATTGCTCTTGTTAATCTTTTCTATTCATATGGTTTGTGTCTCTAATAACTTAAATGGCATTTTGAATAGTAAATATCTATAATTTATTCTCACTAAAAGTCATTGAACGAACTAGAGTAAAAAACAAAGTTTTACGAACTTTTCCAATAAAGTAATAAACAAGGTTTTAATCAAAAACAAAAAATATAATTTATTTAAAAGATTTTTTATTAAAAACACAACCAAAAACAAAAAATAACTGGAAAATTACAGAAAATTAAAAAATTTTAGATATTCTAAATCTTAAATTTCAAAACTTCACTTCTTTTCGTTCTTGCTTTTTCTGGTAGTCTTGAAAAAATGTTGAGAAATTCTTGAATATTTCTTGAGTTTGAAACCTTTTTTAAAAGTAAAATAAATAAGTTAATTAGTAACAGAAATAAACATATTAAAACAAAATATTTAAGAAAAATAAAACATTAAAAAATAAATTTTTAGATAAATAAAAAATTAGGAATTGTAAAGAAAATTCTTAAAAAATAAGAAGAAAAAAAAGAACAACTTTCAATTTAAAACATGAGAACAATATTGACCAACAAAAAACTGGAAAATTGTTAAATTAAAATTTAACAAAATTCATTGAAAAAAAGCTCCAATCAAATAAAAATTCATATGTCAAGTATCATGTTAAGAACCCTTGTTAACAATTTATTGTCTTAAATATTTAACCAATGCAATAATTATATCTAAATATTAATAAAAACTCCATTAAACAAAAATGTAACAGAGTATTAATTACAAACTGCGTGTTTGGAGTTTTTTATTGTTACGGTTTCAAATAGTTTTTTGTTAAATTTATTTAACAATATTTTAGTTGTTAACAAATAGTTTTCTAATCATTAACAATCGATACACAAAAAATTTTTATAAAGTTTGTCAAAAAAAAAAGTAGTTAAGAAGGAGCCAATAGAAAATTCAGACTTGAAAGAAAAGAATTCGTTTTAAAAAGTATGAAAAATGTGGGAAATGTTGCGTTATTTACGTAGTGTAAAGAATAGGTAAATAATAAAGAAAACTAAGGCCGGGTTTTTGAGATGTGGATTAAGTTTAACTTAATCTGAAACTCAGATTTTCCTGGTGATTTTTTTTTTTATTATTTCATTTAAGACCAACATTTGAAGCAAAACGAAGCTCTTCCGTCAAAGTTTTGTATACAAACTTGGAAATGACAGCACAAATCTGTTTTCGGATTAACTAAACGTAGTTTAACTTAAATCCCAAAAACCCAGCCTAAATGTATAAAAAAAAAATATTGAAAATTATAAAATTTGGATAATTTACATTAAGTAAATACATCAAAATCTTTTGCTAAATTTGTGCTTTAAATAAAAGCCGTTTAGTCGATATTATAATTTATAATCGACTTTGTTGGACATTATTTACCCAAAGTAAACAATAGGTCAAACATGTTACTTCTACTAAATTAAGTATACATATTTCCCCTTAATGTTAACTTAATATACACTCTGTAAAGTTTATCGTTGTGGGCTTGTAGCAAGGCCCTAAATCGCATGATTGCAATTTTACAGGAGAACAGAAAAATATAGTGCAAGGTATGTGTATCATAATGTAAAGTTATTTTTGAAACTACAGTACTTTTGGCTTATAGTCAAATCTTTTAGTTGCAGACAAAACGTGGACTATATCGCTAATGTGACTATAAGGCTAATTCACATATATGGGCAAATCCCAGAAACAGTCCACCAGCCAAAAATTGTTCAAATAAATTTTTTTTTAATGGAATATAAGACTAGATCTATAATTTCATTTGTATATAAAAAAATATGTATTTCAATGATCATTAATGCCATAATTTTTTCAAAATCCTACCCCTGCTGATTTCTTAATGTTAAACGTGAATTTAGCATTATTTTAGGTGATTTTTGTGCTTAAAATAGAACTAACAGCAGACTTATCAAAATATCAATTTCGTTAAAAATAAAGTTGATATTCATTAGTTAAGAAATTAGTTTAAGAAATGCAATTCATAAAAATATAATTTGTTTTGTTAAAATAAATAAAATATAAGTAAAAAATTAGTCAAGCTCGAGGCCAATGTATTTTTGTAAATAAAAATTCCTTTTTTATTTATTTCCAATATTTCGATCTTCTTTGAAGATCATCATCAGGGATTTCTTTTCAGTGAATTTTTTTATAATTTTTGCATGCAAGTCTAGATGTCGACGTGTAAACAACATATTTTTAAGTTTTTGTGTTTATAAAAAAATTCACTGAAAAGAAATCCCTGATGATGATCTTCAAAGAAGATCGAAATATTGGAAATAAATAAAAAAAGGAATTTTTATTTACAAAAATACACTGGCCTCGAGCTTGACTAATTTTTTACTTATTTAAAATACGAAAGGTCGAATAAGAATAACTTTGAATAAATAAAATATAATAACAAAATACTACTGGAAAAACTGTAGCGTGCGTTATGTAGCGTGCGTCACAAAGGATTCACTGCTTTTGTCAAAAAATCACAACATTTTTTGGCTACGAATAAGTGCGTTAAGAAGTCTCTTATATTCATCTTTCTTTTAGGAATTAGATTTTGTATACCTTATCATGCCAAATTCGCTAAGAATTAGAAAAACGCACTTCAACCTTTTAAGTTACTTCCACTTTTTGTAGCGTGCGTCACAAAACTTTGTGATCAATTATTTCGCAAGAAATACTTGCTAAGAAATTATGATATATGCCATTCGTTAGTACATATTAATGTCACTAAATACTATTTATTAGTTGAAGCTATCTTTTTTGAAAGACCAAAAAATGTATATATTTCAATCCGAAAACGGGTGCGAATGTAGCGTTCGTCACGCAGGATTTGCCCATATGCCAAAATGAGTTTTGTGAATTTAGAAAATAAAAATATCATATATATTACACCGATATCAGGCTCATAGTTTTGCAACTGTATAAAACATAGTTAAAATAATAACATGATATTTCAAAACTGATACCAAAGGCAAAAATTAATTTTGTACGAGTAGAGAGTTGATGACAAAAATTAAACGATTTAATTCTTTCTTTCTTTGGATGGATTGCGATTTCGAAAACTAAAAAGAACTAAGTAAATATTGCTTATGTGACTATAACGCCAATAACTTGCTTTACTTTTCCCTTTGATGACTGTTGCTAGATGGCATATATGGCAAATCTGCTTATATCGCCAAATGGACTATAACGTTAATACTTTATATAAAATAAACTTATAGCTGCAAAATAAACCGATAAAATTTATTAAAAATTAAAAAGAGTCGTGACCAAATGAATCAGACAGCTAATCATTATGTAAAATCCACTGAATCCGAATATGAAGTCAGAATTGTCAAAAGTAGAACAGATTTTGAGATATTTCAAAATAACCGTTATTTGTGTTTTTAAAAAAGATGATGTGACTGAAATGCAAATATCTTCAAAAACTTTAAACGGTTATGTCATTCTTTCTTTCTAGTGAAAGGTTATACAATTTCTAAAATAACCAAGATTGGTCAAGAAATGACAGAGTTACAGGGGACAAAAGTTCAAGTTTCATTGAAAATTTTATTATTTTATTCAGTTTTGCTCTATTCAAGTTATTTTTTTTAAACCAATGATTTAAAAATCCCAATTTTTTTATTGCATGCGATATTAGACTATTTTAATATGAACATTTTGCGCCCAACAGGACATATATTGGTACAAAAATGACAAAGCTACAGAAGATTTAGTAAATTAAGCCACATAGAAATTCAATACTTTTAAGCAATTTTTAATATTTATTTTTACTAAAAATTAAGCTTTTTATATTTATTTGGTGTGCGTTAATTCAATTAATCTTCTGTAACTTTGTCATTTTTGCACCGATCAGGATCCTATTGGGCACAAAATGTTCGTATTGAAATAGGCTAAAATTTTATTTTTTGAATATTTGCATTTCAGTCACAGCATCTTTTTTAAAAACACAAATAATGGTTATTTTGGAATATCTCAAAAACTGTTCTACTTTTGATAATTCTGACTTCATATTCAGATTCAGCGGAAAATTTTACATAAAGATTAGGTGTCAAATTCATTTGGTCAAAAAATTGTCACGTAGTGTAGTTAGTGTAAAGTTAAATTTTTTTCTCCAAAAATTGATTTTTAAAAAAAGTCTCATGTCTAGGGATGCGATTTCCATGCAAATCCATGTTTTTTGTCGATAGTCTGGGATTGATGTTGACCAATTATATTTCCGAATTATTAAATTTTGCGTTCAAATGGCATCGATTTGTTTTTGCATATTGTTGCATATTTTGGTTAAAATTCATATTTTTGCATATTTTAACATTTTTAGGTGATATATTTTTTTAACTTACAAATTTAAAAAAAAGTTCTTCAAAAAATGTCCATGTAAACAAAAAAAAAAAAAAATGGTTAAATCAATAAATAAATTTTTTGGAGTTCTGCCTAAAATACAAGATTTTAATGGGATAAAATATTTTACCCAAAGCTGTTACATATTACTTGCTTGGCACATGAGTTACACCGAGTTGCATCGGAAATTAAAAACTTATTCAATAAAATTGATTCATTGGTTTCATACAGGAAAAAAATATTTTTAAAGGCTCCTTCACGAATTCCAATTTTTAATGATATGTATCTTTTGGTACCACTTTACCAGCAGAGCCAGTATTAATAAGACGGGGAACCTGGCTAGATGCTGTAGAATACTATTCAAAATACTTTGGGCAATTTAAGAATGTTATTAAAGAACTTGTTGCTACTAAGCATCGGTAGCAATTAAAAAAAAAGTAAAAGATCAATTAGCATTTGTATTTTCAACTACGGATATTTTGGTGAAACAATAACTAAATTGGAGGGATTCAGTTCACTTAATAGTCGGCACAAATTAATTGATATTGCGGAAAGTAAAATTAACAATGTGGAAGGAAGAATAGCCCAACAAAATATATTCTCTTAATGAATTGGCATCCTTCAAGTATGCTCCTATAACTTCGGTTGAAGTTGAATGATTATTTTCTATGTACAAACGTTTTTTGCGTCCGAGGAGGTTTACTTTTAATTTTTTAAATAAAATTAAAAAACTGCTTTATTATTAAAAATGTTCAAGCATATATTTTTTTAATGCATATTTTGGAGTTTTTAGTGCACATTTTATGCCCATATTTTTGATTTTTTAGTGCATGAAAATCTCATCCCTACTCATGTCCATTATTTACCAATACTTAAAGAATGATTTTAAAGCGAAGTAATTACAATTAAAGTTAGCGTATGTAAACTCTCAAATATTTTTGAAGATTTTATAATTAATAAACAGTTATATTTTAACAAATGAAGAACTTTAAAAGTAAAACACAAGAGCAAAATTGTTTTAAATCACAATTGTGTTACCAAAGGAAAACAATGGTTAAACAATGATTTTTAGGCGAAATGCGAAATCCAAAGAATTTCTAGAATTTTCATTATTTACACAGCGTAAGAAATATTTACACAGTGTAAAGAATTATTTTTACACTGTAAAGAATTATTTACACAGTGTAAAGAATTATTTACACACTGTTAATAATTATTTACACAGTGTAAATAATAAAAATCCAAAATTTTCCACTACATTTAGAATTTGAAAACTAAACAGCAGGTTCGAATAAAATTGTATGAAAATACAATCTATTCCTTTATTTACAGGATGCAAATATGAGGTAAACAATGATTTAAAAGTAAAATAGTAACACAAGAATAAAAATCCAAGATCTTTAACTACATTTAGAATTTGAAAACTAAACAGCAGGTTCGAATAAAATTGTATGGAAATACAATATATTCCTTTATTTACCGAATGCAAATAAGAGGTAAACAATGATTTAAAAGTAAAATAGTAACACAAAATTAAAACTTCCAAGAAATTTTTTAAGTTTACATCATTTACAAAGTGTAAAGAATATAATTTTTTGACCAAATTCAGAATTACAGAAGATACGCAATATGACAGGGCAACGATGTATTAACTTTTATTTGCATGATTTACTTTATGTAAAGAATAGATAAACTTTGGTTTAAAATACATATGTATTAATAACATTTATTTCTATAATATAAAAATTAAAAGTATTTACATATATTGTTGACATAATATGAACAGTATAAAAAATATGTAAACATTTTAAATTTATATCGAAATATAGAACTTTTCAAAAATTCCTACTAATTACAAAAAAATTTAACTTCAAAATCATATAAAATAAAGATATTTCACATTAATTACCTTGTGTAAAAAATTAGTAAGCAAAAATATTAAAAACGAAGTAAGCACAATTTTTTGGCGACTATGAAAATTTAAAAAATTTACCTTATGTAAAAATTATGTACACAATTAAAATTTACAGCAAAAGTAAAAGTAAACTTTAAGTGCAATTCATAATTTTAAAAAAAAATTCTCAAGTACTTAAATTTACAATACATATTTACCATATTAAAACCGTAGGCAAAGTGTATCTCCTAAAGCGAAATAGATTCATGTTTTGTCAACTATTTTATTTTCAAGGAATTTTTTAAGTATTTTTATAATACGTGGTCTTAAGTATGTGGAAATAATAAAATTTCACAGTATATTTACTATCCTATAAAATTTAATGTATGTAAAATACAACTTGAAAAATATTTACTCTAAGTTATTGTCATCATGTAAACTATAAGTAAATAATGATATTCCTGGGAAAATAATTAAACAAATTTATTGCAACAGTTAAAACAAGAGATTAAAGATAATTTACCATGGGTATAGAATATGTTTACAATACAAACTTGTGAAAATTTAAAACTTTTATAAGAAGAATGTTATAGAAAAACATTTTTTGTCCAAATTCTTTATTTCAAGTTATTTACATTATGTAAACAAAGATCAATAGTGAATTTCTTTATTACTTCAAATACTTTGTAAATGCACGCAGAGAAAAAATATGGTTGGGCATGGTTACGGCAACAACACTATGTTTAATGTAACAATATATTGTTGTCGTACACAAATAATTGTTATTTTTATTTAATATCAAAAATATTATAGTAACTGTAAACATATCAATGTTTATCGCAATTATGAATTTGAGTATTGTTGGCCGAAAAATAATTATTTTTCTAACATCTTAATTATGATAACTTTCTAAACATATTATATTTCTCACAACCATATCATGATATTTAATAGCCATAACATGATAACTTTCTATACATTTATCATATTATGTTAAAGATGCAATCAAACTATTTTTACTCTAATCATATTATGTTAGCGCTATTTGTAAAATAATTTTGAATCAGTTGTGTCGTTTTTTTATTATTTGTGAGCGGTTAAACAATTAAAAGATAAAATTCCATAAAAAGATAAGTTTAAAGAAATAAAAAAATTAAAATATTAGCGGAGTTCATTCAAGTATTAGTGATGCAATAGTGCAAATGCAAAATATTGTAGTTTTTTTGTAAAATCCAACAACAAAACACACAGAGATTTCGTTATATTTTATAAAAGTGCTACGATATTTCATCAACATCTTAAAATCGAAAAAATGCACACCCGCGGTTGCCCATGAAAACCACAGAGTTTTCATTTGCTCTTTTGCAAGCCTTATATTGAACTCCGCTATTTTATTAACATTAAGAAAAATTGTAAAAACCCACAAAATAAAAAATCGATGCAAAAATATTTTAATTTATTTTGTATTTTTATGACAGCTATGAAAGCTGCTGTATCGTAATATGATTGCTTCTAAATTTATTATGATTAACATGATGATAATATGATTACTTCTTAGCTTATTATGATTAACATGACAATAATATGATTAATTTCTTAACTTAGTATGATTAACAGAACAATAATATGATTAATGGAAAAATATTATGATGTAAAATGTAATATCATGTAAGCAATATGTAAATAAAATAAAAATTCTTTTTAATTCAATATTTCATAGCACGTCATGAATTTTAAAATTATAAAATGTTAAAAATTTTATATTTTCCATAATTTACAGCGTGTAAACAATATTTTTGAAAAACAACTTGTTAAATATTAAAATTAAAATTTATTAAAGATTTTGTATTTTTTCAATATTTACCACGTGTAGAAAATAGGTAAATAATTAAACAAAATGCTTTACATTTGAAAAACCTCTGTAAATTAATCAAACAAATGGAATCATTAAACCGAGTAAAAATGCATGTATATAATTTTTTTTTTAAGAAACTGAGAATTATTTCTTTTCATAAGTTACTTTATTATATTCAACATTTTTATTTTTTCGAATTTATTCTAAAATTTAAAGAATAGGACTATTAAAAAAAAGCATTATAAAATAGAAAACTGATTTTTTTTTTTAAGTTTAAGATTCAATAGTGTAAATTGTTAGGAATTGTCATTTTAATTGACTTTTATTTACATGATGTAATAAAAAAATATGTGAAAAACATATTTCAAACATTTTTAAAATTACTTACTTTACATCGTGTAAGCTATAGGTAAACAATGAAATTTCTTAGGTTATAAAACCGAAAAAAATTATAAAAAAAAGCCTATAAAAAGGCTTATTTACCTCACATATCAAACCAGCATAAACTCAAAGTTTTGACTGTTTCCTTCAGCAAAAACGTCATAATAAAAATTAGTTTTTAATTCCTTTTTCTATTACTTCATCATTTCGACAACAAATTTTCCAATTGAGCATTAAAAAAGCATGAAATTTTTTTTAACAAGATAATCGAGAAAACTATCAATTAAACATTAATTCATCATAATATTTTACAGCAGCTACAACAAGAATAACAACAAATCATACATTTCTTATCTGACAACAATAAAAACAAAACACACATAAATAATTTAAAAATAAAATCGAAAAATTTAAAAAAATAACGTTCCAAAAAACATTACTTAATTTGTTGTTAACCATGAAGTTTTTTTTTCTTATATATTACCAATTGTATTGTACTATTCACAGTGGTGAACAACTGAAAAAAGAGCAGCAACAACAATAAGAAGTAAAAAAAAAAAATTAACAAAAACTTAAAGGCTTAAGAAGAAGTTTAAAGGAAAGCAAGCATTTCTTATAAGAAAAATTTTTTGGTACAAAAAAGTTCAAAATTTAAGAAAAGGATTCAAAATAAAGAATTATTTATCCATTACAACACGATTGTGGGGATCTGTTCAATCAGCCGAATCAACGACAAAGTCGAATATACAGGGGCGGGCGACCTGCACCAAACACAACGAAATTGTTTGAAGAGAGCATTGGCCAAAGAACGCACGAAATATGCGATCAGATGGAAGGCTCATGACCATACACCGAAGGAACCATTGAAAAGGGTACATATAAAGAAAATGTCCTCTCAAAAGAGCTCAATGCTTTTCGAAACGCACGCTGACGGGACTAGGCAGCAATGTCCGTCTGAAGAAGGTGTCCGCCTAGGGAACGTGCCCGTTAAGAGAGATTACACTGCATATCATTATAGCAGCG
Organism: Pollenia angustigena; assembly: GCA_930367215.1. Classification (NCBI taxonomy): domain Eukaryota; kingdom Metazoa; phylum Arthropoda; class Insecta; order Diptera; family Polleniidae; genus Pollenia; species Pollenia angustigena. The sequence continues at coordinate 18,840,355 of OV884056.1, forward strand.
CTCGGCTTTATATTGCAAGACCAGTTAGAAACTATTTAAAAAAAAAGCGATTGAGAAATTTTGCTTCTTTAAGCCCAGACCTTGATTACTCGATTTATTCAAAACGTCCACACTTCAGAACAGGGTATTCAAAATTGCCTTAACTTAATTTTGGCTTTAAAAAACTACACTCAATGAAAAATACATCTTCATATTGATGATGATGCCCTAACATCAAAATTGTGACATCAATAATATTACAAACTAGCTGGCCGCCCGGCTTCGCTCGGTAGCTGATTACTAATGATCGATAGAGCCGTTTTCTGATTTTAGGAAATTAAAAAAAAGTGGGCGTAAAAGTAGGCAGAGCAATTCTTTTCGGGTGACCCTAAGTTGGACCATGGCGATCATATTAAAGCAAAAATCGTCCAAATCGGTCAAGTCGTTCTCAAGTTATGCGATCAGCGACACACAACATTTAATTTTTATTATATAGATTGCATCAATCATGCAAAAAGTGACATTAATCCAATGACGAACGTCGTCATAAAATGTTGTCATTTTAAGGCGTCATCTATGCTATGACTGCAGTGTGCCTATCCTAGAATTTATCGCCATGTAAAAGAGCCGATACAAATTCTATTTTTGCAAATATTTTTTTTTTTTTTTAAAGAATTAAAGTTTCCACTCCTTTAATTCTCTATACTCATTTTAAAAAGTTGTGAATTTTGTGTGATTTGGGAGTTGGGTGCAAAATAATTCACACAAAAATTGTGCTAATAAATACATCATATTCGTAAAATACAATAATAATGAACCCCCAAAGTAGTGCGAGTGTCTAGTTTGTTAGAGTTAGAGTGTTTGTTGTGGCAAGTACATACTCTAAACAATAATGTTTTGTTGCAAGTATCTATGTAACTATGGCAGTTGCAACAACTTGAACAACTTTAAAATAGTTTTTCAAAAGCGCAAAAAATGCGTTTAAAAGTTTGTTTATTTTTTATTGTTGTTTTTTTTTCAATTTAAAATTTTTTTTTATATTTTTTTTGTTTAGTAAAAATGTTATAATCATGTTTTTAATGATTTTTTTCATAATAACTTTTTTGTATGTTGTGTTTAGATTATTATGAGATGCGCATAAATTTACACCTTATTGCCCCCTATAGTTTTTCAACGTAACATGATTTTATTTATTGTATAAGAAACAAACTAGCAGCAGCAGAAGCAGTTGTTAGAATTTTGATTTTCAATTGAAGATTTAAAAAAAAAAAAAAAAATAAGTGTGTAAATCGTGTTTAAAAAATTATTGGAAGATTTGTTGGGATTGATTTGTTATAAATTTTAGAAGTTATTTGTGTGAATTTTGTTTGTTATATGAAAGACGGCAGTTTGTTTTAAAGCATGATCATTAAAACGGTGTTTGTTGTTAAAAAAAATGGTCCTTCGAATTGAAAGTCATATTATATAATGTTTTATTTAAAGAAGCAAAACAATAAAAAGCCCAATTGTTATTGTTTTTCTTGGTGATATTTTTATTTATATAAAAATCGTATTTTTGTATTTCATTATTCGTAATTTGTTTTTAATCTTATTCAGGGGAAATCGGAAACGTAAAACGCAAGAATTTTAAGTCGTTTTTAATAAGATTTCTGAAATAAAAGATTTTTTTGACAAATAATAATAATAATATAATAATAAGCCTTGCTCTAAAATTACTTTGGAGCTACCTCATTGTGGGCATAGGCTCTCAATAAGAAATCTCCATCTGGAGCGTATATTTGCAATACTTTTCAGTTCCGTCAAATTAACTATCTTTCTATCATTAAAATCAGGCAGCCTGTTAAATTCGTTTAATGTTGAACGTCGCCAAGAGTTGTTCGGCCTTCCTCGTCTTTTTGCACCCTGGGGGTTATATGTAAGCGCTCTTTGGCATATGTTGTCATCTTCTCTTCTAAGTGTGTGCCCTATCCAGCCAAGTTTACGTCTTCGGATTTCACAGTTTATGTCTTTCATATTGGTTATGGCGAGCAGTTGAGCATTTGAAATTGTATTAGGCCAATAAATTCCAAGTATGGTCCGGAGGCATCTGTTGGTAAAAACTTGCATTTTGCGCTTGATTTCTTCAGTTACAAGCCATGTTTCGCATCCATATAATAAAACGGACAGCACACATGTTGAAAATATATTTAACTTCGTCTTTTTGCTGTATTCATTTGAACTCCAAGTTTTTGATAATATTGCAAAAGCGCCTCTTGCTTTTCGTATTCTTGTCGTTACATCCAGGAGGCCACCCCCATTTGTATCTATCATACTCCCTAGGTATTGAAACTCGCTCGCACTTTCTATTACGTCATTGCCGATGGTTAGTGGTTCAGTTGACTCTGCATTAATGCGTATTTCTTTTGTTTTATTGATGTTAATTTTTAACCCAACCTTCTCGGATTCTCTGGTTAGATCATTAATTTTTGCTTGTATATCAGCTCGTCTGTGGGAGAGCTCACACTTATCGTCTGCGTAGTCTAGCGACTCTAATCGAATCTGCGGGTTTAAGAGATCTCGGTCTATTTGCAGTTGAGCGTTTAACAACAGCATCTAATACAACTACGAACAGAAGCGGTGATAATAAACACCCTTGTCTAACCCCAGACGTTGTTTTAAATGGGGTAGACGTTTCACCATTATGTAGCACAGTGCATTCAAAAGAATCATAGCTCGCCCGTATGATGCGTATTATTTGACAAATATTATACAAATATTTCTCCATTAAACAGAATTTTATAACAAAAATTATTAAAATTAGAATAAAAGTGTATTAAAAACAACTTCCAAATAATGGCGTTTTACGTTTACGATTTGCAGCACACCCCTAATTGTGTTGTGATTGTTAAAAGTCAAAGTATTTAGAATTTGTTTTTGTTTTAAAAGTAATTGTTCGAAAGAATGAATTCGTTCGCACATCAGAAATAGGCTATTAATAAATGTAAGCCTATTTATTTTCCCATTCAATTTTATCTGCAAACCCTATCCAGGAAATTAGTCTTGTAGTGCTTATTGGTCAGACTGCTTCAGGAATCAGCATCCTTCGGGCAACACGGAAAGGGAGATTTCAAAAATGCCAGCATTAAAGGGTGGAAAATCCCCCAAGTTCGGCATGCTGTTCTTTAGCAAGAGAAACAGCTGTAGTTTATCTTATAAAATAAATAACATTTTAACGTTTTTCGATGTTATGAAATTTAGATAATTTTTTTTTAAACAAGTTTTTCTTCAGTACATATTTTATTTTAAATGTTCGCCATATTGATTGATTTAAGCGATTTTTTTCCTTTCAATAAGTGGCAATAAGAACATTTGTAGGAGAGCAATTTGAAATTTTTTCTAATGTAGGGCTGTTCGGAAATGCACCACTGCGCTGCATCCGAAAAGCAAACTTTTTTAATGCCGATAAAAAAATAATTTTAATTTTTTTTTTTTAATTGTGTTTCTATTATTTTTGTGGAGTATTTGACAATTTTTTGGTCGACATCTACTTCACTGGTATATATTTAAGCATTTAAAATCGCTGATGCTGCGCAGTAATGCATTTCCGAACAGGCCCGTAATTATTACTTGTCTGCGGTTAGAGTTTTTTTTTTAAGTTTTTAATCCGAAAAAGAATCGAAATTTGGCAATGACTTTTGGCATTAAGATTCGGACACGAATTTAAAAAGTTCATGTAGAACTTTAAATTATCTGTACGAGCTATTCCTGGAAATCTGAGAAGCTGGAAAATTTTCCACATAAACTTTGATATAAATATCATCATATATATACTGCAAGGAATAATCGTATAGAGAAAACAATTTATGATATGCTCCGACGCCAGTAAACCGGATACCGCAGCCGCAAACTATTTATTAACCATATTACTGCCATAAAAAAACATGTCATCATTGCGTGCGATTACTCGGTGACATCGGAGAAAGGATTCATTAGGCTAAATTTAATAAATGAAAGAATATTATTATTTAGCTGCTGCCCGTTGCACATGTTTGTTTCACATTTGTTGCATTCCTTTCTTTGTTTACAGAAGAATTCTTAATTATAAGACACCAGGGGGTCGATTCTGGTTCTGTGAAACTGTGAAATGAAAAAAAACTTTTCATTTTCGTTTTCATAAGAACTTTTCATATTATCATTTCACAATTACAGAAATTGCGATTCCCGTTCTTTTAATGAAAAAGTGTTTCATTCCATTGTAGCCGTGAAACTTTTGTAACTATGTTAATAAAATTTAAAAGTCAAATGCAGATATCGAAGCTAAGCAAATTTGAACAGGCGGTAAGCCGCAAATGAGTTTTTTTTGACTGATTAAGCCGGATGTATTTATTTAATGCTGAATGCTTTCTAACCATGTTTTATCCATTTTTATTCGATTTTTTAGTTAAAAATATTAAGTATTACTTACAATAAGAATGCATATACTATACTTAGGCATATTATTGTAAATACATTTTTTATCCACTGTACATTATATACTTTGTTTATAAAAAATATATTTAATCAATTTTTTAAATTGTAGAAAATATTCATAAAATGAGTATTGTAATTTGATTTTTTAAATCAATCAAACCTTTGAATTTTTTTTTTTTTATTAATTTTGTTTAATAAATTTAATTTCATATAAATGTTCTTTCATTAATAATTGGTGAACCCGACGTGATAATTACGCAAAATCTCTATAACCAAAATACAATGGAAGTTTCCTAGTATGAAAACTAAATTTTGGTAAATAATAAAAGGGAAACAATATCTATTGATCGTCTCAAACCTGTAATTTTTGTAAATGATAATTTACAAGAACAAAGTTTAAACAATGAAAACGTACAAAACTCTAAAACAAGGTCGAGCAGAAATATAAAACTTCCTAAAGGAGCATATAGACGACATGTTTTTGTCATCTGACATGTCAAACTTCCCACTGCAAAACACATACATGTCGTGTGTTACCTTTTTAACTTTGCTTCTGTAAAAGTCAGACGCAAAGTCATCTGACAATATTTCAATTAGAGCGTGCTCTATTTTCTTCTGACAAACCATCTGACATCAGAAATCTATGCCGGGAAGAAACTGGCAGCGGCGTCAACTATTGACGGAATCATTAGCCGGCTGAAGTTAATATTTTACAATACCAAGATATGTATGCTCATCTCACCATTGAATAGAATTTATGTAAATATATACATAAAAACCGTTTAATTATAAAATTCTAAATTGGTATATTTAAAATAAAAGAAAAAATGTTAAGATGGCTAAATTATTTTACGGCGCAAATAAATATTTTCGTGGCGGCAGCAAGCTATTTTGAAACCGAGAACTACTTTGGTTTCTGCAATAACAATGCGAAAAAAACAGAGACAATGTCAGAAGCAAATTACATGTACGTTTGTGACCGAATATTATAAACCTTAAGTAAAACAGCAATTTTGACAGACATGAACAATTACATGTGACTTGAAAATTTGACATGTCAGATGACAAATACATGTCGTGTACGGGCGCCTTAAACGATTTCAAGTCCATTAAGAGGGGAGTACTTGTTGGTACATTTTATATCCACGGTACAGAATATACTCCGTTTTTAAAAAATATTTTTAAAGTTTGTATAATTTTTTTAATTATAGAACATTTTCAAAATGCGTATTGTAATTTTGTTTTTCAAACCTTTTAATTTTAATATTAATTTTGTAAATTTTATTTCTTATAAATCATGTAAAAACCACCCAACGAAAAATTAGAAAAAACAAGTAAGGGCTGTGCCGAATCTAATATACCCTTTACCATCTTTAAATATATTTTCGGACGGGCATATTGCAAAAAAAAATTAAAAGCGATCAGAAAATGAGTTATTCCTGCCAGTTTGTACTTGAGCAGAAACTTTTGCAAGTAATTTTTGCTTAAGCTCGCGCAAGTGACAAAGTTATTCGATAATAATTTTTTTGCGCGATCGTTCCGCGCCCATTCACTAAATAAATTAATGGCAGTTAACATTGAGTAACACAATAATTTTAGAATAAACATGCCATCTGTGACAAGAATGTGACTATTCGTTTTTCTGGTCGTTTTTAAAACAATTTTTTTTTTTTTTTTTTTTTTTTTTCAAAATATTAAGAACAAGAATCTATCCTTACGATGCTGTCAAATTACTACTAAAATACTGACATAAATAAAAGTAAAATCATGAACAAATAAAAGGCCAAATAAAGATTAATTTATTAAAATATTGTTAAATTATAAAACAACAATATTGTAGGCGGCAGTAAGTTTACTTTAAGACGCCGCTAAACTTATATTCTTCGCCGCCGATGGTAATTACATATCTACTTTGTCTTCTAATCAAGTGTCAAACTTTGCAAATACTAAACTAAAAATTAATAAATTTAAAAAATGTCAGGATTAATTATTTATTTTATTAAATTTATGGATATAAATCCTTAATAATAAATAATACATAATGACATTCTTAACGCAAAATTAGAGATATTAAGAATTTAAAAACACGATAATATTGCGTTTAATTACATATATATATATGTATGTACATTAATCGAAAAATACTAAAAAATTAATTGATTTTTCGCAATAAATTCACGATAAGCAAGGGTAGATAAACTTTATTATAGCTTTACGTCAGTAATGTTATGTATATCATTAAAAATTGGCATTTTATTCGAATATATTGAGAGTTTTCACCGTTAAAATGAATGTGTAAAAATATGTCTTAAATGAAAAGTTTTTGCCACTTCTTTCCATTTTTACACAGAACAAGAATCGTATTACTGTGAAATTGTGAAAACAATTTGTTTCATTCCACTTGTTCTTTTCACATGCAAACATTGAATTTTATTTATCATTTTTTCACTCAACGAGAATCAGAAACTCTATGAAAATGTGAAAAAAGTTTTCATTTCACAGTTTCACAGAACCAGAATCGACCCCCAGCTTTCAAAATTTAAAATATTTAGCTAAATAATTGTAACAAATAGAATATGGGAATTTTTTTGTTCTTATTTTACTTTTCAAACATGAAAATAATCTATATTTTTCTTCTTGTAGTTTTGTTGTTGTTTCTATACAAAACAATTAAGTTGTTTTTACCTTCTGTTGAGGTGTTGTTGTTTCTACAACAAACTTGTACAAGCACACGCATATTGGCTTTCAAAAGTCATCCGATTTTGGATTATTTTAAGTAATTTTAAGTGTAATTCGTACTTAAATTTTTGAGTACAACTCGTATTAAAGTAAGTAGAAAAAACTAAAATTTAGTACGAGTTTTTTTCTGTGTAGTGTCATAGATGGGATGTAAACTTAAGTTTTTATTCTAAGTGTTAAAAAAAGGAAAGCAGAAAGGCATTTTGCTATAATTTCCATTAACTCAAATTAAGCTACAGTCAACTTAAGCAGTTTTTTCTTTTTGCCTATGATTTAAAATATTTAGAGTTTTTTTCGGACTTTTTGCCTTTAAATTAATTTTTGCTTAAGTTCTAAATGAAAAATTATTTATTTGATTTACTTTAAATCGAAAAAAATCTAATTTCTTCAATGTGTTACTTTAAGAGTTCCCGATCAATAGAGCATAAAATAGCAACTCTGTAAGCCTTATATTTAAATACCGCTAAAAGTTAAGCATTCATTAGAACTACATACTTCAACAATTTTTTCCCCTTTACTGATATCTTGCCCTGTTTCTCCATTAATGTAAACGAAAAGACCCATCTAATTTAACATACATATTAACATTTATAATTTATAAGAAATCTCTACTAAACTATATATTTAAATAAATATTTTAAAAATAGAATTCACATAGTAACGGTTTTTTGTTTTAAATTATAGAAAATTTGTTATTAAAATACCTAAAAACAAAACAACTTTAATTAAGTAAACGGCACGTGCTTTAAACTATAAAAAAGTGCGGAAAAGAAGAGAAAATAATTCAATTAAAATTTATAACAACGTTTCATTCTTCGTCTTCTTCTTCTTTAAATGCGAGAAAAGTGTGTGGGTTTGTGGGTAAACGAATAAAAATAGAAAAATTTACAACAAACAAAATATTTATTATAATATAATAAAAATTAAAAAAACATATTGTTATTTAATAATAAAACGAAATGAACAAATTGTTTAATTCATTTATTATAATGATGGTGATGATGATGACCAGGGGAACCGGAAATATGCTCTAAAAAAAGTTGCGCATTAAATATGCAGTAAAAACTTGAAATTATGGCCTAAAAATTGTTAAAAATATTCCCCAGAAAAATCAAAACAGATTACATACTTAAAAACAAGATATTCGGACCTATTCTGAAAATCACGTGATTTCAAATCATGTGCTTTTAAGATCATACGTTTGGTTTTACGATGTTCTGAAAGTCATACCGTTTTTGTGTTTCTTGGTGTGCTTTCGGCACATTTTTAAGGACGGCCGCTATATTTAATACTAATATAAACATTTAAAAGGAAATTAAAGCTATTTACGTATGGAAGCTATGCTCAAAAGTGAACCGATTTCAAAAAGAATTTAATTTTCAGCAAAAAATGTTTTGGACAAATTTAATATAAATACGAACATATGTAATTAGATAGTCGGTCCATTTTGGAAAGACTTTTGCCTGCGGGTTATGTAAAACTATTTATAGATTTTCACCATAGGCTTCATTCCTTACTGAAATTAAAACGTATTTAACAAATTTTTCGAATTATCTAAAAAACTGCAATTTGTACTTTGCGCACAGAGTTTACATGAACAGACAACCAGCCAGACGTACGGATAGACATCGTTAGATCACTTGAAAAAGTGATTTACAAAATTTTAAAGTTTAGAATAACAATAAGTCTGTGGCGGAAACAATAAAACTGCAAAGAATTCTGATGACGAGAATGTGATTTTTCTTGAAACATGTTAATTCGACCTGAGTTCGAGCCCTGGTTTAGTCAAGAATGAAATGTTATCAAAAAATTTCATGTTTCATATTGTCAAATACTTTAATAAAATTTAAATTTGATAAAATTAAGCTCGATTTTGAAAAAATATCGAAGATTTCGTTTAAACTAACATTTATTTTAAATGCCAACCTTCTTTGGCTTAAAATTGTAGTGGAAATTAAATAAAGATGGCGATACATATGGATATTTACGAGAATTGTAAACAACTGTTTTTGATTCGCTGCGAAAGCACTTGAAGGCATCAAAAAAAAATTATACTTGGATACAAAAATATGCTTTAAAAAGGTTAAGTATGCAATATAAACTTAAAACGAAAGCTGCAAAGATGCTCCTTTAACTAACTTATACAAAACAAGTAAGAATGCTATTTTTGGCTATGCCGAATCTTGTATACCCTTCACCATGAGAACAGAAGATAAAATAACTGTCATAATATATAAATAAATCTATTTTGTGTCACGCCCACTTGTCAAATCCCGCCCACATTTTGCCGGGTGTTGTGAATTGATAACCAAGATGCTTGAATCTAAGTTTTGGCTCTTGTCGTTTTCTAGATATACAGAAATCTATGTTTTTGTACGGCAGGTGCCACGTCAACTTCTCTATTCCCCGCTCACATTTTGTCGGATGTTTTGTTTTAATAACCTAATTTCGAAGCTTTGGTTCTTGCCGTTTTCCAGATATGCTGAAAAAGAAAACAACAACAACAGCAATAAGGGATTTATAAGTAAAATTAGAGGCAGTCGTGGTATTTTTCTCATATCTTAGTCATTCGTGGACCGATCTGGCTGAATTTCAATAGCAAACAATTCCGGACTACACACAGAAAAAATTATTGCCGAATTATTTTCAAACAAACGCTTGTTTGAAAATTTTTTTTGATTTCTACAAATTTTTTTACTGATTCAATCAATATTTTTGTTTGATTTTTATTTAACCAACAAAAACGTGGACAACTCTTCAAAAATTTAATAAACGCGCTATTGGTTTGATGTTTTCATAATTTTGTATGAAATATTTAACGCACTTTAATGTTGTCGTCTTTTTGCATTTTTTTATTGATTGTAAGCAACACTTCTTTATGATAAATATAAGAACTACAACAAAAAACACATGCAGTATATTTTTTAACGCTTTACAAAAGTACAACAATAAGAAAAATGATAAAATAGCGTGACGAGGTTTGTAGTAAAAAAAACAACAAAAACAATAGCAGGTAAAAAAAAACGTTTCATTTTTTTTAAACAACAGAAAAAACACATTATCAGAAACAAAATAAATTTTTGGTTGGTTTTAAAGTTGGTAAAAAAAACAAAATCCCGTATTCAATTTTTTCAAACAGTTTGTTTAAATACATCAAATACAAAAATAGAACGATGGCGGAAAACATATCGAATCGGTCTGCCGACTCATTAGCAAAGGAAAGGATAAAGCAAAAGTGAGTGATGAAGAAAAACACTGTGAGTATAAATATGAATTCGTTCAAAAATTATTCCAACAAAAAAATGTGTCTCAAAGCCAGCCGGCCGCTCTGCTCTGCTTCATCTTTGGCCAACAGTGCTTGCTTGTGTGCGCGTCATTGCTTCTGCCAAAACTTTTTTGTTTGATTCAGCAAAATTATTTGTTTGAAATTTATATGAATTTCAGTAAACTTTTTGTTTGATTCTGTAAAATTATTTGTTTGAAAAAATCGGCGTTTTTTTCAATAAACAAAATGCAAATAAATTGTTTGAATATGCGAATTTGTTTGTAGGACCGATTTTAGACAAAAAATTGTTTGATTCTACAAATTTTTTGTTTGAACTGGAAAAATAATTTTTTCTGTGCATGTTGTGTATTATATGTATCTAGGGTATTCGGAAAACCCATTTCAATGGACACACGGACAGGAGGACATCGTTAAATAAACTTTGCTACTCATAAGCACCCAGAATACATGTATATACTGTATAGGGCAGAGCTGTAAATGAATCATTCATTTTTGAATTTATTCGCGAATCATTCATGCAATGAATTAGCAAATTTTGAATTAAGTCTTTTCACACAATTAAATGAATTGAATGAATTTTGAGTCAATTCAAATGAATTAGACAGAAATGAATTACAATTCGTTTTCCAATTCAAATGAATTTGTAAAATGTATTGCAATTCGTTTCCAATGCAAACGAATTTCTTAAAGTGAATTGCAATTCATTTTACAGATTCATTTGAATTGAATTGATTTTGAATGAATTCAAACTGAATTAGAAAACAGAATAAGCAATTTATTTCCAACTCATTTGAACTGAATTGATTGAATTTTGAATTTATTTTGCATTGGAATGGAATTGTCAGGTAGCGGCAAAATAGGAATTTAATTATTTTTGTTTATTTGCTAAAAGAAACTTAAATTTTTATTTTTATTAAATAGTGTAAAATATTATTAAAAGTGTGTTTAACAATTATTTTTTGTTTAAATAATCTAATATTTGTGTATTGTGGAAAATTAATTTTTTTTAAATTCAATCGAATTTTAAAGATTTTAGCAATTTTGAATCTCAACAACATTTTTTTGCTGTCAAAGCTATGTTCGTTTACTCGAAATTCTTACTACTTTTCCTACAATTGGAAAATTTGTTTACTTTATGTTTTAAAAACTTCAAACTGCAATAAAAAAAAGTTCATTTTAGTAATTCACCCTAGATCTGCTCTTGAATTTGATTGATTGCAACTCATTTTTGATTTCATTCATTTGAATTGCAATTCATTTTTCTAATTCATTTAATTAAATTCAAAATCAATTCAATTCAAATGAATCTGTAAAATGAATTGCAATTCACTTTGAATTAGAAACGAATTGCAATTCATGTTACAAATTCATTTGAATTTCTGTCTAATTCATTTGAATTGACTCAATTTTCATTCAATTCATTAATTTGTGTAAAAAGAATTAATTCAAAATTTTCTAATTCATTAATGAATTAAAATCAAAAATGAATGATTCATTTACAGCTCTGGTATAGGGTCTTATATCAATCTTGTATAAATAACAAATGAAATATATAACCATTTACCTTCGGTGAAGGGCATAAAAAGTGCTTCAAAGGTTAAAATATGCAAAAAATATGCACAAACAAATCGAAGCCACTATTCATTAAAAGTTCTAAAACAACTAAATATATTGATTCTGTTTTCATTAGTCGTACAATGAAAAATATGCATTTGCATATTTCTGATTTCCCTGATTATGAAGATGGTGAAAAGAAAGGCAGACAGCAAAACAAATAAAAACAAACAGATAATAACACTGCAATTACACACAATAACTATAAACACACACTCACTGACTAACTCTCCTTCCTTGGTAGTAATAAAAAGTAGTATGTATTGAATGTTGTTGCCCGCTTTAAGCCCAAAAAAAAAGTTATAAGTAATAAAAGGCACGTTTAAGCTTTTAATTTGAATGCTTTGCACGCAGTTTTTTTGCTTTTCAATTCATTTTAAGCTTCTGCTGCTGCTTTTAATGTTGCTGTTATTGTTGTTGGTTGTTATTGTTGATCCATTTTATACACACTTCTTGTACAAGTGCACTAAATGGAATCTAAAGTATAAACAATGGAATACAAGCAACAACAACAACAACGAATACAAGGTAGAAATTTAAATGTAAACAAAGTCATAGTTGTAATAGAAGCAGTAAAAATGGCGTCAAAATATAATAGCAGCAGCAGGCGAAAAACTGCAATACTTAAAAGGCTTTAGCTCAAAGAAAACAATTAGGTAAAGGATGGAAGTATATATTTTTTTTAAGTAAAATCATTTAACGATCTAATCGATAAATAAAAACCCTAAAGCTTAGTTCACAATCAAAACAACAATTTCGTTTTTTCTTCTATCTTTTTTATTCCTAAAGTATTTCATATATTTTCCTTTCATTTTTAGAACAAAAATGTAACTAAAATTTTTTTAAAAATGTAACTAAAGTTGAGACTACTTTAAGTTCAGCAACAATTTGTATGAAATTGTTTCTGAAGTTTAAAATAATTTTATTTAGTTTTGAATAAAAATTTTAACAAAATGTTGAAAAAATAATAATAAATGCATAATATTGTTGTGGCTAAAATTTGCAAACGGTTTCTTAATCCAAAATGTGTGTGGTTGAAAAAGAAATTGTTGCTCTATTATGAACACCAAATAAAAATGTTTTTTTGATTGTGAACGAAGCTTAATTTAACAAAATTTTCTTTTCAACTTGTTAAAAAATATGAAATTTTGCGAAATAGATATCCATTTTCGATACTAATTTAATTAAAAGTACATACTGGATACCTATAATGAGTAAAATATTTGATTAAATCTAGGTACATAATCAAGTCTAATGACCGTAATTTCCACAAAAACGAAATATGGCTGTGTATAGAAATCTATGTTGTAAAAGCTACCATATTTTAAAAGAAACCTGATGGTAAAACCATATAAATTTAAAGAAGCGTTGGAATAGCTAAAGATAACTGTTAGGTATGAGCACGGCCAGCTTTCTTCTTGTAGAAATTACGGGCATAAATGTACAATATTTCGACTTATTTCGGCTCTGCACACCACATTATAGTGATTGATTCAGAATATTAATTTGACTTATTCTGCATAATGAAAAGCCAGATTCCTGCAACAAAGTTTAACGGTTTACGGTTAGAGGATCAAATCGATCGAAAATTTATCAACAATTTTAGCTTTGTTAATTGACCTCTTAACCAACTATTAAAACACCAAACGGAATTATCGATTGCAAATCTAAATCGCCATTATTCTGTTTTTCCATCTCGACTTAAAATCCTTACAAAAACTATGAAAAATTACATAAAATTAATTCCAAAGATATATGCACTTTCAGTATGCATGATGCACAAAATTGACCCATTTTTAAGCAGAAGTGGTACACAAAAACTAAAAAAAAAATTGTTTACTTTTAATGCTTAAGAAAAACTTAAATCTTAAAAAAGCAACATCCTTGGCAAATAATGAGAAATAATATGAAAACCAAGTGTAGTAACGGCTGAAAATTTTAATGGAAAGTGCAGCAAAAAGGCAAAACACGTAAAGAGACCTGGACAGCCAGCCAGTTATAAATAATGAATAAATGATTAAAATGACGGACAGACTGAATGAAATGAATAAAAATGATTTAACTTGGTCAACAAACAAAACTTTGAGGAAAACAAAGGCTTAACTTTTTTTCCTACGAAAAATTGATTCAAAGGAATGTGGCCTGAAGTTGCGAAAATTAAGTTAATATTGAATATTTATTTTAAGTTTAATATTTGTAAGGAGCCATGTTGAGCAAAAAAAAAAAAAATTTTTTTCAATTTAATTTAATTATAGATTTACAGACAGCTAAAAATAAAAAACTTTCTTTTACTTAAAACAAATAATTTCATTTCTTTATTGAATTAACCCCTTTTTATGGTTTGTTAAAATAGAAAATGATCAAAAATAGCTGGGAAATAAATCAAAAATAAAAACATGAAAAGCTAAAGAGTACATTTGTACAAGTGAATACCCAACGAATATTAAGAGAGCGTTATTGTTTAGCGAAAATATAATGAAAATGGATCTTTAGTCGTTAATAAAAAAAAAATATATACTAGCCCTGCCAGAGATTTAACTAGTACCTAACTAGTATCAAACTAGTACAAAAATATCCAGTACTAGTTCTCAACTGTAAACTTTTCTTTACCATCTTAATCCTCAAGTTATCATTGATCGGGCTTGGAAAATCACTAGTACTATCGGTTCTAGACGCACACTAGTACACTTGGACCACATTGGGTGCTTAAGAACCAGTTTGTTACTAGTTCTTGTGCATAGAAAAAATAAGCATTTTGCATAATGGCATAAATAAATGATTTGTAATCAAATTTAAGAAGCAGTATTGAAATACAGATATGTTTTGTTACAAAAAATTTTATCAGTCTACAAGTGGTGCCTTTGTACTACATCAAGTACTAGTACTCACAAGCACTAGTATTTTTATATAAAAAGTCTAGCCCCGTTATAACTAGTACCTTTTGTTCTAGTAATTGTTCTTGTGGCAATTGTGTTCAATTGTCAAATTAGCTCTTTATCTCCTGCAGGGAGAGTTTTGAATTTAATAAATACACTTTTAAAAGTTCACAGTTTTTTTTTTAATAACACAGAAAACAAATTTTTAACCCACTCATGTGCTCCATTTCTGATTTTACTTTTCTTAAGGTTTGAGTTGCTCTGAATCCAAATATGTACTCAAATCACATCAGGTTTTTACGATATCGAATTTTCAAACTTCAGGTTAAGATATCTTAGAGAAAGAACAAGATATCGCAAAAGTTAAACATTTATAATAATTAATATGTGGTTATTTCATTAACATGTTCATGGTTTTAATCAACATTTTTATATATTTTTTTTAATCAGGCTTAAGTTCATAAAATTTAATTTTCATTTAATTATTTTTATGAAGAAAGGAATTTTTACAACATGAAATTAATTAAAATTTATTGATAATTTTTCAATTTTGACTCACCAAGGAATCCGCCAGGTTTTCACGGACAGGTTGCCCTGACATTTTTCGAGTAACCACACTATCTCTTCAGAGGGGTTTGCCGATAAACACTCCCGACGACGGATGTCAGTCAATAGTCAAACATCAATCTTTAAACCAAACGTTATTCCACTTAAACATTTATTTTAAAGGTAATTGGTAGGACTTTCTAATGACGTATCCGTTTTATAAATAAAGATTTAATCGCGTAGTTATAACGTCTCGTATATGGCAAAATACTTCCGAATATGTCACGAAAACCTGATGTGATGGGAAATTCTTAGTTAAGATTCAGATTCAGCGCAACTCTCCAGCAATCTTTAGAAAAGTATAATCTGCTCCATGGATAAACATTTAAATAAGTTTAAGTTGCTCTCAGGGTTTAAACTTTTTTCAAATTTTGCAGGCCTGTGTAATCAATCAAAAATTGTATTTCAATGCATTTTAACATAACCTCTAATTAAACGTTTTTATACTTTAAACTTTTAAAACACATTTTTTTTATTTACTATTTCGCTGATAGTTCAAAAATCTTTCAGAAAATAGAGTATACTCGAAATGTTGTATACAGGAAATGTTTCAAGTCAACGCTTTTCTTTAATCAGTTCTCAATTTTTATCGAAAAAGTGAATGTTACTCTTTACATCATCAACAGTGTAATCTCTCTACTAACAAACAACTTCCTTAAGCGAGCATTCCCTTTTAAGGGATTATGTTGCCAGTTATACTTAGCTGCTTTCCATAAGGCAAAGTCTTTTAAGAGCCAATCCCATCGTACGGACCCAATTGCCTAGTTCGGTCAGTGTTTTATAAGGATCAGACTCTTGAAAGGACATTCCCGAACTAAATTCAATGATCTCTTCGGTGTTCGTTCATACGGAATTTCCATGTACGTTTCAATCGCCCGGACATATGAAAGGAGATATCCTAAGGATCCAGAATTGAGAGATCTCAATGGCAGAGTTAAAAAATGCCGGAGCCAAATTATGGCATTAGATATCGAACGAATTTACAATACAACTTAAATAGGAATTTCGATCGATATCAAATGCAGTAATTTGGCCCCAGATATCTTAGGATGGCGGCTGACCAGATATCGTATCTTGTACCACGGAGGTCAGAAGCCCCTAGGACTTTGCTCGCGGTAACGGAAATATTAAAAAGTCTGCTTAATATACTGATTTTCCACCTTTAGGGGAAGGTCGTCTGCTAGCGGATCTCCTTGGGTGATCTTACTATTGCTGCTTGCTTCAAAATTTTACCGGATGCTAGATAGCTCCTGTCACAAACTTTAGGGCAAGAATATCATCCTGCCTAGTTATAAACTTCAATTTGTTGCCTGTTTGTGTGTTGCTTTCTCACTTTGGAGCAGTTGGTGAAGGCATGGTTTCTCACCCAGTGCTCGGAACACCCTCAGTTAGACTACCATGACAAGTACTCACGTTAATCTTTCGCATAATTTTTAGGATTCGCTCAACACCTAACACAAGAAAACACGATTAACACCGATATTTTATTAAACTTAACTGATTTTGTATAATGGACCATTATAAAAAAACTACTGCATCTTATGATATAACGAACATTAACTGCCACCCATTTCAAATGTCATTATTTCAAAGGCGAAGTTAATAGCATGAGGTTAAAATCAGACAAAGACAGAGAGAGAGAGGAAAGAAAATTCATCAAAAATTCATAAGATTAACATAAGAAGCTAACAATATTCGTGGTTCACGCGATCTCCAAAAAATTGCATAAATTTATGTAAATCAACACAAAAAATATAAAAAAAAGAAAATATTTTATTTATTTATTATTTATTCTAGTAGATTTTTCCTTCATAGTGAGATTTTTTTTTTTCTTTTTTTTTTGTTAACAATTTTATATACTTTTTTTTATATTTTTAGGTTTTTGTCAGGTTTATGGCTGGCTTGGGCTTCTTTAAGGTTTACACTTAGATTTTGGTCTAAAATGTTTAAACCATGGCGATGGAGTTTGAGCATTTGAAATTTATTTTTATTAGATGAGGAAGTTTTTTTTTTTTGTTTTAATAAAAAAGAAAAATGTAAAAATTTGTCACACACTTACAATAACTGCACCTCAAACAAACGAAATTGTTAGAAACAATAAAGTCATGAAATCAGAGATTAAAATTGAATTAACAGGAGAAAAAAAAAACAAATTGTAATGGAAAAATATGAAAATTGTTTTGTACAAGTTCAGGTCAAAAAGAAAAACATGCAAAATTTTAATCAAATACAATTTTAAAACAATTTAATAAGGTTTTTGTGGACTAAAAAAAATATTTGAAAAATCAATTTCAGAAGGGATTTAAGATGGTTTGCAATCGTTGATCTATGAATACTGGGTGACAATTAGTGAGCAGTCGTAGATGGAAGAAAGGAAGGAAAATGACTTGTGACAAAAGAAGGGATGAATTTCATTCGTAGATGTAGGAATGGAGACAATTATACTTAGCATAAAAAAATTACTCAAAAATTTTTAATTTCTCCCTAAAAAACTTATGGCGAAAATCAAAATCTCGAGTTAAAAACTTTTTATCAAAAGTTTTCTTCGGAGTTAAAAAAATTCCAGATTTAGTTTTAATGTGCGAAATTTCCAATTCTTACAATTGATAAACTGAAATTTATTGTTGGTGGGATTAGCGCATTTCTCTAGTTGCTTAGGCCAGCTAATCAGGAAGCTTCATCCAAAGATTTTAGAAAAGCTAAAGATATTATTCAAATAAAACTGTTAAGCGAATATGAATTATAAACACTCAAAAGTCTTACCCGTTATAATATCAAAGCTTTTTACTTTTTTCTGCAATTGTCGATTTAAGAAGAAAATAAAGTGGCCTTCCCAAAAAAATTAGAGAAATTTGGATAGATCTATTAATAAACAAAATTTGTGTAGAATATTGTTCTAGAATATCTGATGTCGCGGCTCAGCATCGCTTTCTGCGGTCTGCAGTTATACAACATTTTCAGCCCTACTTACTCGTTGAACCTTTGTGCGCTTAACAAAGACCTTTTCTTTACACAGATCAAGGAGTCCGTTTTGCTCCTTAAGAAGTAGTCATAATTATTTTATGAAACAAATTCAACTGCAACCGTGGATTTGGGTTTCGACCGAATTAAATGCAATCTTGGAACTTTTTTAAGATCGTAAGCCTTCTTGTGAAATAAATTTGACTTAAGTCATTAATTTTTTTTTGTTTGACTTCCATCATTCACCTTTTTGTGGACTTTTGAAACCAAATGACGATGTTTTATTGAAATCAATATTTTTGTTCAATCGTAGTTAAATTAGCGATAGTTAATTTTTTTTCTGGAACTAATTTAATTACAATCGTGGGTGTACTTTAAGCTTAAATTTACTATATTAAAGTGTCATGGTTCATTGTAGTAAAGCAATTATTGGAAAGTGAAAACAAACGGAGGTAATTCATACAACTAAAGAGAAATTTGGGTTTTTTTAAGAATACTTTTTTAGGATCAATTGAAACCACATGAAATGACGTAAATGGATATTATGGGTTTACTGCTTGTTGGGGTAGTTTGCTGCGGCATTAAGTCAAGTGGAGTAAAGGGACTCCTTTTTGAAAATACCACACCATTTGGCGTACTGATGTGGAATTAGATCCAGCCTGTAGCAAATAAAGAAAAAGATTAACATGAGAACCTGCCATATGGCCGAATCTCATTACAGCAGCATCTCGGGAACCTCCAGAGGCCTTACCTTCTCAGCCCTCTTTGTGAAAGAGTTCCGATAGGCCATATGGTCTAATCTCATTACAGCAGCATCTAGGGAACCTCCACAGGCCTAAATTTCTCAGCCCTCTTTGTGAAAGAGTTCCTTCTCTCTATAAGCCAAAACTACTACGTGATCACCGAAAGTACCGCTTCGCTAAAAAAGCTGCTCTATGTTCAACCCTTTTGTGAGTTCGCGCCTTAAGAAAGGTTATTCCCAATCGCACGGTAAACAATTTACTAAAAAGCAACATTCCATCAGAGAAGCAAGCCTTCCGCAAAGACAATCATCCTGAAAGACAGTAAGCATTTTTCGCAAGAAGCATTCTGGTGAACACTTCGAACTCAAGAAATCCGAAAACTTTGTTAAACTTAAAAGTTGTATAATGATATAATGAACCATTTAACTGATCGATTATTTTGCTAAATTGTCCCATTAAAAAGAACATGTTTAAAAATGGACTTATAATATTGCTACTTAGGAAGATGGGGTAATAAATCTACGTTTCCTAGGATTTGTAAATACATATGTACATATATAGATTTTGTTGTAACCAAATTTTAAAAGATCGTTAGTGCACTAAGACTTCTTTTAAAGAAAATTATTTTCCGAAACCAATTTATTTCTTCTATTACCTCCACTTTGATTACACATTTAAGATATCAATTGATGTTTTCTGCAATTTCTTTTATTATTTCCTCAACAATTAGTCTCACATTAATTTGTACAGTTTAACAAATTGAAAATCGATAAAAACTGATAGAAAAAACAACAACAAAAAACATTTGCATACATGAACCAACATGAATGGTCAACAAATTTAGCACAGCCACAGTACAATTGCCATGATCCCAGCACTGCAACTATTCCAAATAAATAAAGTGCAAAAACAACTCCCAAAAAATGAAAAATTTAAAAAAAAAACGCACAGAAGTATAAAGGCAGTTCAGGCTAAATGATCCAAAATGACTAAATGGCTTAGAAATTTTTATTGTTGTCCATTAAAATGGATCAGTTTTATATCATTCATTCATTTAACATGAATCTCTCTCAGGTTGACGTTGTTGCTGCTGTCATCTACTTGTTTTTTGTGGCAATTCTTGTAATTGTTGTCATTAGAGTTTGTACAAGTAGTCATATGACGATGTTGTATACAATATTTGCTTGTTTTTTTTTTTTTTTGTTTCTAAATGATCATGAACATACTTCAACAAATTGTCAACATTATTAAGAAATTGTATGGAAAAAAGCAGCAGCATACACCAACAACAACTTAAAAAACAAAACTTTCCAATTATTTTGAAGTTTATTATACTCTTAGTAACATTATTTTGTTGTATTTATCTGTTTTTTTTTTTTGTGTGTCAGAATTGTGTATTCAATTACTTTGGAACAGCTCATATACTTAAATGTTGTTCCAAGATTTGTATCAATTGTATATGACCACCTTTGTTTTACTGACTCCATTCCGGGGTATAAGTTTGTGCTGTGTTTTGTTTATCCATCTGTCTATTTGTTGTTTGTATCGTTGGTTTATTTCTGTACCTGTTGGTTAAGTATGTTAATTGTCATTGCTTTTTAAATAAGCGATTACAATTTGGTCAATCGTAAGAAGAAATACGAAAATCAGCAAACATTTTAACAATAATTTTCCAACTTATATCAACTTTATTTCTTCTAATACTTAAAATGTTGCATCCCACAAGATTTTGTTAGACAAACAGTCATAAGAGAAACGTAACCAACTTAAAAGATTTTCTGGGCATTGTTTTCTACCGCTACTAATTCTACTAATTCTTAGTGGGCTTCGGAGTACACTCAAGGAAGCACAATCTCAATTTATGGCGGGGAGTTCCGCATTACTGTAGCGTTTTCCAGGAGGAGAAACTTAACATCAACGAGGATGTGGACTAGATTTACATTATCTGATGTGTCAGCGACTATTGTGGATATTTAAACTGATAGCCCTTGACTGCCGATCATCTCTAAAGAAGATGGCTGAGCAGTTTGAGATCAGGATCTATGGCTATACTGGAAAACATAAGGGCGAGTGAGTCTGCTAGAATTGGCAATACCTTACAGGTTCAATTAGCATTGGAAGGCGTTGGAGTATCTCTGCTCTCCTGAAATCTCGGACTTCGGTAATTGACTATTTGCTAACTATAGAAGGGCCGCGAACACTTGATATAGGATTGGCAGGCAATTAAGGCCAGCTGCGTTGGCCAAAATAAGGAGGAGGAAAGAAGGCGACTGGCCGAAAAGGGAGCCGAATTGACTGATAATTCTGGCATTGACCTGGAGTGCTTTTGGAACTTCGTTAGAATTTCGTTTTGGGTCTACATTAGGAGTTCTGTTTAGTAGAACTCCACGATAGCACTATCAGTTATTTCCGTCTTACTTAACATAGTATTTCCTACTTATGCTGAAAAATCATAGCAAAATCCTACAGGCAAATTCAATATTTTTTCCACAAAGAAAATGTAAATATTCTTAGGCCTTTAAACCAGTAGAACTTGATGTCATCGATGCAAAAGAAGAACATTCTGTGATATCCACAACAGAAAACAAACGGAATAACGATTATGTAGCAGCGTCCTCAATCCTGCATAAAGTTTTCTGTATGGTCGCTCATACAACTGACAGAAGAGAATTATTGCTAAAAAAAACAGACACCCTCTGGCCAGTATGGCGACATGGAGAAAGATTGTTCCCCTAATATCTCATAGAGTTGTCAACCGATTAAGAATAATTCGATTAATCGATCAAACAAAAACAAACTCTTGTTCGAATAATTTTAAAATGGCGATTTTCGAAAAACGAATTAATCGATTAAATTATGTCGATTAATCGAACAATTTTTTTTTATTAAAAAATAAATTAATAAAAGACTAATAAGAAATAAAAGCTTAGAATTTGATTTATTCTCATACGTTTTTAGCGATTTTATACAAAATGTAGAAAAAGTAAAAAATATTGTTGCTATAGCCCTCATTGTAGTTAATCTCAATGTTTAATAGGCAAAAACCGTGTTAAGTATTCATTGTATTTCAAAAATGTATCTTATGTTCGTATTAAACAAATCTTTGACACTTTTTAAATCACTTTTTAAATCAAACGTTAAACAATTTTTATAAAATGTTGATTTAGTTAATTAGAGCTGTTCACATTACATTTGAGATGATTTAGATGACAGATGATAAAGAAAAAAAATGCAACAAACAAATTTAAATTTCTTTAAATTATTAAAAATGGATAACAATACTTTAATTAAGTGATCAGAACATAATTTTAAACATATTAATTATGGAATTGTGAAAATTTACGAATTATTTAAAGTCGAATAAAAACATTAAGAAGAAATCATGGTCGGTTGTACACGCGAGGGGTACTTACATGGTGACCGATTCTATATTATACTCAGTTTGAGGTATGTTCAGAGGATTCTATGTAGTTAATGAAGTGATTAAGTTGTAATCATGTCAATTTGCAGTGATTAACAAATAACTTCAATATATGGTTAATCATCTCGATTTTGATGTGATTAGAGCTTAATCACGCTCGAGTTGCTTAAACGCGCTTAAAGTGTGAACATAGCATAAGTGTCACAATATTACAATAGAAAACGATGTAGTAGAAAATAATCCAACGACATCAAAATATGCCGAACTTCTTCCAATAGAAAAATACATACAGAGAGACAGCGGTTGTTTTATAGAAGAAGTTGTACGCAGAAGTTTGGCTGAAGATGGAAGGTCTGCAAAAGCCTTTCGAAAATCCAAAGTTGTATCGGATTATTTAAGAATTTAGGATTTTACGATTCCTTTAAGTAATACAACGATATGGAGCTTAGATGAAAAGTTGTACGCATCAAAAAAAGAAGTCATAGTGGATTTGAGAAAAAATAAAGAAGAAAATGGAAGATTTTCCATAGTTGTAAATTAACGGACGGATGTATCTTATTTAAAATATGTAATTTTTTTTAATTCGTTATTCTCATCGATTAATCGAATAATTTTTCAGATTTAATCGTTAGATCGAACGAACAAAAACAATTATTTGAATTATTCGAACAAAGCTGAAAGGCGAATAATTGACAACTCTAATATCTCATCAGATTAATTTCTGACTTGAAGATATATTCTGTAAGGACTAGAACTGATTGTTTATCCAGAAGTAAACTTTACCAGAATCTTTAGAATCAGGACATTCAAAAGGAGAATTCATTACGTCAAGATCATGTCCGATAACTCCAGTACAAACACGGACATAGTATTCATTTGACAACAACGTGAAACTTCTTGTAAAAAAATCTTGCACAACCATTTCCATAACTCATTTGCAAATCGAGAATCGCCTTGTATAACCAATTTTATTGCAATCGAGAGTGTTCTTATGAAAAAAATTTTACGCCAATTATACATTCTTGTTTCACAATTTCGATCTTGTTTAATAAAAAGATTTCGGAGTTATTACAAAAATTGTTTTCTTATTACCTGCTAATTCCGATCTTACTTTCATGGTGCCTAGTAAACAGAGCAATAGCATTTGTTCAAAAAATAACTTGAACAGAAACTTTGGAATCGTTGAAGAGCAGTGATGCCTCTTCTCTAACAAAACTATATATTTTTTTAATTCGTAAGCGGGTGGGTTTTAGGATAATAAACTAAGATTTAAAATCTATGTTTAGTTAATTATTTATTAAAAACTAAAAATCAATCGGGTTTTTGGAAGACAGGATATTCAGTATTATGGCTTTAAAGAAATTCAACGAGTTTCTTTTGAAAGCTATGATGCCTTTGATCTCAGAATACTTTTTATTAAATTTGATTGTCCAAAGATGTTTTCTCATGGGCTGTGAACCAATTTAAGGTGCCCCAAAAAATTGTTGGTCTTATTACTTGTTAGTCGCATTTAAGCAGCAGCTTTATTTAACTGTATGCAAAATCACACAGCAACTATTGGAAGCAAATTTTTTTTTATTAAGCTGCAATTGAGTAATCGGTATTTAAATAAAACAGTAGATTTTTTATTTCTATTGTCAACTTAAAT
Organism: Pollenia angustigena; assembly: GCA_930367215.1. NCBI lineage: Eukaryota > Metazoa > Arthropoda > Insecta > Diptera > Polleniidae > Pollenia > Pollenia angustigena. The sequence goes on from OV884056.1 coordinate 18,864,677, forward strand.
ATAGAAATACAGACTGCCTAGCCATTGAGTTGAAAACATTTATTAGATATTAAGAAGACCAGTTTGGCTCGAAATGGGGATTACAGCACGGAAGAATTTTTGACCTTTACTTTTGGGGACAAACAGCCATGTCACAGAGAACAATTTCGTTCGGAAACGGAATTCATTCCGTAATTTGGTGCTTCAGATAATGACGAAAACATTTTTCGGAATGAAACCATTTTTGTTTTCATGAACAGAATGGAAGTTTTCTGTGTCTGAAAGGCCAAAAAACTATAAAAATACATTTTCTATGCATAAACAAATATGTTTTCTTCAATTCCGAACGAAATCATTCCGAACGGAATTGTACTCTGTGACATGGCCCATAATGTGTCATAGAAGCATTTTTTCTAGTACCTTACCCGTGTTCTGTAATTATGGTGAGAACTTCTCGCATCGAAAAGATGTGAAACAAAATATTCCATCATTAAGATTTTTGTATGACGTGCTAAATTAACAATTTTTCATATTTGATAAATACACTGAAATTTATTGTTGAGGGAAAGCTAGCTTCTATGCGTTATCGAAAAGTGAGAAAAAAGTGGGTATGTAACTCATGTCGAAAGCTATCAAAAGAGATTACGTCGTTACGTTATAAATGTCATAACATTGCACTCGAAGCCGATGTGACGTTGCAGACGTTGAGAACGCCAGTCACACATATCGTTGACAGCGACCAAAATTTACTAAAATTGAACATTTTTGAACGACGGCGGCGAAAATCCAACTGTCGGCTATACCAAATAATGTAAAGTGCGTCTTTAATATTTGTTGTTTGCAAACGAGCTTTTGAAACATTCGTATATTTTATTAAAAGCAAAATAATAAAACAATGGAAAAATGTGCCAAGAACAAAATATTATTATTATTATTTTTTTGTATTTTACATTTTTAATTGTTTTTAGTGTTAAAATTTTTTCTCGCCCCATTTTTATTCGTGAGTTTATTTGAGAGTTCAAACCGGGAACTTTTCTCACAAAAATGTTGCACACATTTTTTCTGTAAATGGACGAGTAATTTCCTTACGTGACAGCTAGTACTCGCCAAAAAAAGTTAAGGCTCAGTTAGCCGGGAGTAATAGTAACAGTAACCTTACCGTAAAAAAGTAAGACCAATCTATTTCTTACAGATTGAGACGTAACATCTTACTGCTAACTGTAATCGTTTCTAATTGCTTTACATACAGCAAAATGAATCAGCTGATTTTCAACGTTACTGTTACTCCCGGCTAATTGAGCCTTTACAGACACAGTTTTGTGAGAAAAACACTTGTGTGTTTCAATATATGGAATTTTTGTTTAATTTTACACATTTCAATCGAAAAGTTTTTTGACGCGAGAGTTACAGAACATGGGCACTGGGTTTACATATGCTAAAAAAAAAACCTTAAAATTATGTATACGAAAAATGTGCCAAGAACAAAATATTATTATTTTTTTGTATTTTACATTTTTAATTGTTTTTAGTGTTAAATTTTTTTCTCGCCCCATTTTTATTCGTGCGTTTATTCGACAGTTCAAAGCGGGAACCAGTGTTGCCAAAAGTAGGGAAAATCGGATCGATTTTTTATATTCGCCAAAATGTAGGTATTTTTACTCAAAATGCATTATTTACGAAATAAATGCTAAAAATGTAGTTTTAATAATATTTGATTTAATATTGTATAAAGATATGGAGTTCTTAAGCTGGGATTACACTATTGCCGCAATGCACCAATTTTCACACTTTTTAATACACCAACCGTGTGACTGCACAACCAATTGGCTCATGTACGAATCGAGGACAATATTGTGCTTACTTTTACCAATCAAATGCAACCCTGGTGCGGCAATCGTGTGACTGTTTGCTATGCAACCGCGCGTCAATAAAAATAACAAAAATGCACCAATATTTATTGCCTTCTTGTGCGGCAATCAAACAACACAATACGCGCCAATATTTGCCTTTTTTTAAATAAATTTTACGTTTTTGTGTTTCCTTTAGCAAGTAATGAAGATAAATATGTATTTATTTATTATGCATTTTAATTTTTTTTTTTTCAATTTTTGTTATTAACAATTGTAGCTGCTAAGTGCTAATATTTTTATCAAATATTTAATAAAACTAACATTCGAAATTGTTGAAATAATTTGTGGAATTTCATAAATTTTTCTTAAAATATCTTAAACAAAACTATTCAAAAAAAAATTGTATAGTACCTATGAACAAATTTTTCGTTTTTAATGAACATACCAACAAGAACTTCCAAACAAATAAAAAAGCTACCACAACAGCTGTTTTCGCAGCTGTCAAGTAATAACAATCGTGTGAATGTGCTGCGGCAATTATTGTTCCCATTTCACTTTGTACCAACTAGCGGCAATTAAATTTGTATAAAACAGGGCAATCGTGTGATTTCAGAATATTTGATTGGTGCAATTTCTTTATTGTGCGTCAATAAAGCAATAAAGTGTGATCCCAGCTTTAAGTCCAGAAAATGTTTTTGGGCAATAAAAAGATGAGTACTATTGTCTTAACAATTTAACTTAAGCCTCAAGGATCTCATGTATGAGTCTAGAACAATCGCATACAATTAATTTTTCTGAAATTGTGAAATTCGGTTTTGGATAAAAATATTAAAAATGAAAAACTACAATGACGAGGCTGCATTTCCAAACTTATCGAAACTGATATGGATTTTGCTTACTATACCCAATGCAACAGTCGATGCAGAGAGACAACCAAAAAGCGAAACCAATTAAGTCACACAACTTAAAGTTAAATTTGTATTACAGTGGTATCCCGGTTTAACGAATTATATATTGTCAGGCCTTTTCGTTATATCTTAAAATTCGTTAAATCCCGAAGTTTTTTTTATTACATTTTTATTAATAAAACAATAATATTTTAATAAAACATACTTCGTTTTTTTCCATTTATAACACAAACAAAAAATAAATACTGCATATCATTTTGAATTAAATGTGTACATAGTGAAGAACAAAACTAATAATAATGAACTTAAAAAACGTAAAACATATTTGAGACCCTTTTATCTTTGATTCGAAATTAGTCTTTTCGTCAATAATGTTTTAATTTTTCTTTCAAAATATTTTTATCAAGAATAAAAACTGGGAATTAAGCACGAATAATAAAATCTTTTGAAATTAAAATTTTGTATTCCCAAAAATTGAAATTACTTTTTGATAGTTTTTATTTTTCTTTAAGAATAAAATGTTTTCTTTTGGGCATTTACAACTTTACAAAAACTTCACAAAAATTACGTAAAATTTGCAACAGAAAACAAACATTTATTTGTAAACAAAAGTAAAAAATGACTTTTTAACGTACAAATTTTTATTTTGCTTTCTTTGTAAGAAAATAAAATACTTCTCTTAACTCGTTGTTTTCAGTAGAAAGGAGAATGGACACAAATATGTTTGCATTCATTCTATTTTGTTTTTCAAATTTTTTTGTAAAAAATTGTTATATAGAGTACAAAAATTTGTTATTTGTTCGTAGTATAAGCTACTCAATAGAAAAAATATGGCCGTACGTTAAATCGCGAATTCGTTTAACTGAGTATACGTTTAACCGGGATACCACTGTATAAGATAATTTCATTAAAACAATGGTAGAGGCTGCGTTAGTATCGAGTGCACTACTAGTCACTTTAGGAAATTCGGTTCAAAAAAAAATACATATACTATTTGTAAAATCACCTGTTGCTTTTGTACATGAAATTAAAATTTTCATTTAAAGATTAAGTATAATATTAGTCTTTTATCGTTTTTATTGTTTTTTCTAAGATTTTAATGACTAAAACGCGTAGGGAATTTTGTAGGGAAAATTTTTTTAACGTTTAGGGTAAAATCGATTTTTTTTTAATTTCCTTACGTGACAGCTTGAACTCGCCATACATACACAGTTTAGTGAGAAAAACAGCTGTTTGTTTGTTGGAGTTACAGTTACTGGGTCTACATATGCTAAAAATAACCCTAAGATTATACAGAAAACTAAAAAAAAAAGTTTTCTAATATTAAACATTTATAACGGAAGATTAGATTTTATTAAATGTAGAATGCTGTTGACAAGCATTTCTTTATTAGGTGTCTAAATATTATTAGAAAACAACAATTTAAAGCCCTAAAAATCTAACTTTGAATGGGTGCCTTAATTAATTTTTATTTCTAGCAATAAATTTCTTATTTTAAAGAAATATTTTAAAGTGCGTTTAAAGACAATGACTGTAACCTAACCACGTATTTATTACCATTTAGCTACCATGAGATATTAATTTCCACACAAACACACATATTGCTGCTTTTATGATCATGGGTTACTGCTGTTAGATTAAATTTTTACTATCTCAAAATCAAATCATATAATCAGATTTGGTTGGTTTACGATTGTATGTTAACCATTTTGTTTGGACACAAAAGCCAACACAATTAACAAATTTATGTTGATCGTTTATTTATTGAGAACAAAAACGGATTGTTAACTTTTTGTGAATTTCATAAATTTGGTCACCTTTTTATAAATGCCAAACGCATATACATTCGGGGAAAAATATATAATACATACACAAGTTTTATGATGTACTACATTGATATGTGGTGTAGCAATAAAAAAATTTGACAACACCAGTAAAAAAGAACACAAATAAACTTTTTTTTTTTTTGTTAAACACACTGACACACTCACTTACTTTTACACTTGGCTTATAAAAACCTAATAAAATTATTTAAATAGATCATTAAAGATTGACAACAAGTTAATAAAATGTTAAAACAAAGCCAAAATGTAACTTACTTGGTGATTCGTTGCCATGTTGCATGGAACTTTCACAATCTACAATCAGAGACTCATTTTCAGAATCTTCATTTTGTTGCTGCTGTTGTGTTGGTGGAAAAGTTTCACTGTTAGTCACATGTAAAGAGGTACTGGATGTTTCAGAGGCCGCCACATCTATGGAATCATCATCTAGGGCAGCAGTATTCGAGTTTGTTTCCAATTTTACACGTTTAGCCGAGGGTGAAGTATTCGATAAATCATCCAATACACTAGTACTACAACCAGCAGCACCTTTATCAGAGCCTCCAGTGACTGGAGGAGTGGCTGGTATTGTAATACCTCCTGTAGGCAATGTTGTATTAGTTAAAGTCTGCAATAAATTAATATTAAAGAAAAGGGTTACATTTTTTTTTATTTTTATTAAAAACGGAAGTATTTTTTGTAATCTAAAATCAGTTCTTCTTCATAAATAAAGATCCCCTTGTCTAAGTTGGTTTTTTTGTTAAAGTTTTAGCTTAAAACTTGTTAAAAATTATCCAAGCTTGTTATTTCACATAAAAACATATTTTACTTCTTTTGATAGTTGTTAAAAATATTCATATTAACAAAAGACCCTCTGACATTTATTGCTTATTCATAGTATTTTCACATTTAAGGTGTCATTGCGATTTTATTTTGAATACACTGTTTCCAAAAAAAAAATTGTTTATACTTATGTCATACTTAACGTGACCATACGTCCCGGTTTCACCGGGACAGTCCCGATTTACGGATTTCCGTCCCGGTGTCTCCGAAGAGAGCTTCGGGACGCGAAATTGTCCCGATTTCCCAGCATGGAAAACGTATTAATTTTATTTTCTTAATTGTTTTTTCTGTATGGTTTTTTTAATAAGTAAATAAAAATACAAGTGCGAAAATGGCAGTAAATTTGTGTCATGATACGATTTGACATTTATCATGACAGCAATTTTATAGACTCGCAGAAACTACGTCCACATCAAAGCAAATTCACTAGAAGATGGGTTCAAGGCAACATATGGTTTTTTCGGTGGTCGGCTTGTCAAAGTTTGTATACAAACTACAGTTTTTGTGATATTGTGACAATTGGACCACAAAAGTCGAGTTGTTAAGTCTTAAAAAAATAAGTGTGGAGCAGTAAACAAAACAATTTAAAAAATTATTACTCAAAAAAAGCTGAAACAAGGCGCTCGAATTAGCGGCGGCGAATGGGCTACCTGTAGATTACGAAAGTATTATTGTAAAAAAAAATATATAATTTTGTTATATGTTGAAAGGGTTTTAAAAATGTACCAGCCATTAAAAAATTATTCTTTGAGCATTGAAAAGTGTACTCAATAATTAAACTTTTTTTAACACCCCACATCAGAACTGCGGCTCAATTTTTTACACGCTCAGTCAGCCAGATTCCATCAAGCAGTACTGAAGGTGAAAGGTCAGGCGTCATCAGCAATTAAAGTTTTAAGAGAAATTAGCCAACTGAAAGATAATTTGGCTCAGAAGCAGGTTAATCAGTTTCTTCCATTTTCAGTCCGTAGTTTGTTTGCAAAATTTAAAGATAGTGGCACTAATATTAAGGAAGAGTTTGTAAAAAGTACGGCAAGAGAATTTTATAAAACAAGTCGTGAATATATGCAATAATGGAATAACGTAAATGCTTCGATGGATACTCGTTGGGTGGAAGTATTCAAATACTTTTGCATCAAAAACCATAAACATGAACACTTCTGTGTTTTAATTAAATATATTTTATGTCTGCCGGGCACAAACGTGCAAAAACTTTATTCTTATTTAAAATCATGTAAAGCTGTATTTAAAAAAATTTTTTCCACTGATAAGTATAAAAATAATTCTATGGCCTTTGGACAGAACATCTTAAGTCAAATTTAAAACGTTGAAAAAAATCCTGTTAATTCAACGAATTTTCCGTCAAAAAACATTTTTGTTTACTATTTTAAAATTTTGTATTATAAACGAAATTTTTCTTTAATTTCGGTTTATTTTATTATTTATTTGATAAGAATGATTTTTTCACGGAGTTTTTTTAAAACTTTTTTTCTTATCTTATCTTATCTCGACTTAAGATGTTTTGTCAAAATGCCTCAGAATAAATCATTTAAAAATGTATGTGTGTTTTATAACTTTTAAAATTTTTAACAAATACTTTTTTTATAAATAATAAAAAAAGCTAAGCAATGTGATTTTTCTGCTATGAATTAACTAACTGACGTAAAAAACCGGCGTCCCGGTTTGAGCAAAATAAAAAATGGTCACGTTAGTCATACTGCCAATTTAAGATCTGGTATTTCTGCTTAAGTTTTTTAGAGCTTGGACAAAAACTATGAGTAAATATCGAATTCGCAATATTGAAACAATTTTTCTGAAGCTGTGTGATGAAAATCAAGAAATGGCATAGAATTCCTATTTTGTAATGATTACTGCTGACTAACACTATTTCCTGCTAACTTTCAGAACTTTTTTTGTTTATTTATTCCACTTGGGAACATAGGGCACAATATTTTTTCGTCTTAATCTATTATTACTAATAATGTTTTTTTTTTTTACTATGATCCAACACTCAGGGGATGCCCCCTACTAATGCAATGCATTGTGTTTGAATTAGGAAAATAGGTTATGGGGAGAAGGAAAGAGGGAGTAGTGTTTGTGGAAATTTAATTTGAATTTTTCCAAATTGTAGCCGACTGGGAAGACTTCTGCCGGGAGTCTATTCCACATACGGCTAGTTCGACCAAGAAACGAATTTTCTCTGTAATGCGTTGTGCGATGCATTGGACAGTCGACAACAAACGGAAGTGATCTGCTGGAAAGGCGAGTACTACGGGCATGCACCCGCGTCTCAGGGATGAGTTCGCCCATCAGCGTTATTGGTTCTTAAATTATTGTTCTGCGGCAGTAGTTCTTCAGCTAGCCGGAGCGACGGTTTCTCTGAGTGTTCCATTCTAAACCAGTCCTTGTTATGCTATGGCTGGGATATCTGAATGTATGGCATATCTCTTTCCATTTTTTCATTGTTATTCAAAAACTTCTAGGTATCTCATTTGATTAACTCCAAAGTTTTGAGTTTGTAATTGTGCTTGGCCAAAGAAAAGAGAGTGTGGATTTTGCACATGCAGGTGTTGAGGTGGCCAAATACTGAGCTTGCCTTTTTTAATTTATTTGTCACGTCTGCATCCAAGCATCCGGCATCTATCGGCATCCTAAGTAATAGAATGAGTTAAAATATTCTATTCGTTTGTTCTAAATTGCAATTTTTAAACAACAAACAGCGTTACAGCTGTGATTCAAAGTTTTATTTGTTTATAAAAAACTTGTTGTTGTTTTTTTTTAAATGCCCTTTTTGCGACCCCTTTATTGTTAAATACTGCTTATCAAGGCGAACTGACTAGAAGGTGAGGTCAACTCTACAACTACAATGCTTCTGTGGTCGGGTTGTCAAAAATATTGTTAGTAAAAAAAACAGGTTTGTTTACATAAAAAACTAGTTTGTATACAAACTTCGACAAGTCGACCACCGAAAAAAAAACTCCACATGTTGACTTGAGCCCACCTTCTAGTCAATTCGCCTTGACTGCTTGTAAAAAACTTGACCTTTTTTACTCTGAAATATAATTTGTGTAACCTCTTTTTTTGGAAAATATCCGTTTTGTGACCCTTTTTGAAAACTTTCAACGGCAACGCTGACCGCAAAGGTATGCAACATACAGAGGGTTAAGCTAATACATAAGAAATTTTTAGAAAACAAAAATTATTACCAGCCCAATAATAAATAAAAATTCACCGGGAGTTTTCTCTACGTAAATTCAATTGCAAAAATGGGAAAAGGGAAAAAACTCGCGGGTAATTTTTATTCATAATTGGGCTGTACATCTTCTTCTTTCCAACAGTACTACCCTCAATAAGATTTATGCAAGTTTTAGACTTTGTCAAAAACACCTAATAATTACGGGATCTATTAACGTTTTTGATATTGAACTTAAATATAGGTCCCTATTACGGTTTACAACTCAACTCAGTTGAGTTGTAATTTCTTAGCTTTTGTATTATGGTTTACAACTTTGCTAAATTGCGGTGAACAAAAAGATAACAAAAATTACAACTGATCAAAACCAGTTGTATTTATTACAACTCAACTGAGTTGAGTTGTAAACCGTAATAGGGGCCATAGTTTGGTTGCAGATGTTCTTATTGTCCTTATAGCCTTTTCAAGAGCATCTGAGTGATTCATATCAGCTCATTTTCACTTATCTAGCTTTGAATGATATAATTAAAAAGTCTCTATTAGATAATCAGTGATGTTATGAATAGAGTATTCTTGATTTGTTTATAAAGATAATTGTAAAGTTTGAATCTGCATTGGATCCGATAGGCCCTTCATTTGTATAGATCAGACCTAAGAGAACTGCTTAAGGCCATTTTAGACTCTAATACTTTGTGTTAAGACATGTCAAAAACTTACAAATCATTCATAATGTATAATAGTGTAAAAACATTTTGTAATGAAATGTCAAAAAATACGTAAAGAAATTTGGCAGTCGTATGGTTCTCTCTATTTTTTGAAATTTTTCTAAACGATTAGATTTTTCATTTTATCAGAATTGTGTTTTTACAAAAGCACAAGAAAAAAATCAGGGATGGAAAATTAAAATTGTGTGCACAAATATTCACTATTACTTTTCTAATAAAAAATTGCAAAACGATAAAAAAATATAAAATTTCAAGTGAATTCTTTTAACTTAAATAAATCACAAATATTTGTTGTAAAAAATCGTTAAATACGGTACACAGACGAAAAAAAAAATAAAAAAATATGATTGTATCAACTTTTCCACCCTAGAAGAAAATAAAAAAACCAGTGTTTAAATTGCTTGCTTTAAAATAGCAACAGCACCAAAATTTTTGCTTTGTTTACATTTTTTGCTGCAAATTAAAAAACTGTATTTTTCAATGCCTTTTATTACTTTGATAGAGTAAGCAAAAGCAAAAAAGCAAAAGCAGAAAGAGAGAGAGTAAATAATTTTTTTAGTCTCGCTATGTGTATGCTCTTTGCTTAATCAGTCAGCAACGCAACAACTTAAGTAAGTAATAAATTTTGTTCAAGTTTTTTTTTGGCTTTTCATGCGCTTAAAGTCAGCAAGTTAACTTCTTTGCTGTTGCTGGCTGGCACTTCATACATATATTTTGAATATTTTGAATTTCTTAGTATTTTTGCAGAAAGAATGTTTAAAGATCATTACCGTTAGATGTTTTTTTTTGCGAAAAAACTAATTTTTGTTCTTTTATTTAGTGAGTTACGCAAAACCATATTTTTAGGTACCTATTTCTTTAATGTTTTTAGTATGTTTTCTCAATAAATACGAAAATACATATGAAAATAAATAAAACTTCACATGTTAGATTAAAAACTCTATCACTTTTAAACATATGTATGTATGTGAGCAAATTTTACACATAGCTTGGTCATTATCAAAATCAAAATATTTTTCAATTATTCTTCGTTTTACACGCGGCGCCATAATTCTTAGTTCTTACCGTCAAAGATTTTTTCAAAACAAATTTCTGCAACAGCAAGCAACAGCGATCAAGTCAAAAAAATGTTAAACAGCCAGCCAAGCAACTACATAAAAAAAAACAAAAACATATTACTTACAGCAACAGCATTTTTTTTTAGTGGTTGCTTGACTGAATGTTTAAACTTTAAGCTGAGAACATACACATAGTGACAGTAAATAAATTATTAACTCTCACTTTTTCTGCTTTTGCTTTTTGCTTTAACTGTGTTCTTTTTCTTAAGTTAAGTTAAGCAATTACAAAAGCATTAAAAATAGTCAAGCATTTTTAAACACTGAAAAAAACAGCTGTTGAATAATTTGCCGGCCACATCAAAATAAAAATTATTAAATATTAAAGAAATATTAAAAATAAAGCAAAAATATATCTGAGGACCAAGGTGCAAGTTTAAATGTGCAAGTTAGTGAATAATACGCCAGCTAACAATGTTCCAATGCTTAATAAAATGTTTTTTCGTCTTTATTTTGTAATCTAAAGTGGATCTCATAAATCACAAAGATTTTACTTTTTATTTGAAGTGTGATAGTGTAGAAGCAAAATGTAATGAAAAAAAATTTCTCTTTGATTTTTTGACAATCAGACCAAAAATCATTTCATTTTGTAAGACCAAAAGTCTAAAGACTTGTGTGATAGTGTAAAACAGCCTTTAGTAAAATCCTTTGTTCGCATATTATTTAAACCTCCAAGGAATATTTGCCGAACAAATTCAAGGAAAAAGTCAATGTTAATAAAATTATTCTATAACAGTAGTGCCCAATTCTCATTTTCCTATACTCGCGAGTATAGTGACCTCAGTAGCTCAGCTGTTCACAGTGTTTTTCTTCGAGGTGTGACGTTTGGTGTCTTTTTTTCCTTTTGTTGGTTTATTTACATTTTTTATAAAGGTATTTTGACATTATTGCGCTTCATTCTTATTTTGAGGCATTGGTACACTGAGGTCACTTTATTTATACATTTTGCTCGCGAGTATAGGCCAAAAAACTTCTGTTGCAGCGATGTCGACACACGTGCACTAAAGTATTATTCTCGTAAATGCCGATGTTAACATTCGGTTGTTTTTTACAAAGAGACTCAAATGGCAACTAACATTATGATATCGTTTAAGTAAGATCTCCTTAGTCATCGTCCAGACACGCAATTTTTGTTGCAGCAATTCTTGAGTTTGTAGGTGAGAGGGGTGAGAAGATTGGCGAGGTGTACTCAGTTCCATGTACTCTGCAATTCTATTTGGTTTTGTTATTCTTAAACTTTTAAACTTGAAGTTGGCTGTAGGTGTATTTGTATTTACATGTTAAATAAAAAAAAAAAAACAAGATAAAAAAACAAAAATTGCAATCCTAGAATTCCATAATCTGGACACTAGTGCAATTTCAAAGCAGCATTTAAAAAAAAATACAGCAACAAAAAATTGCAAGTCTAAACGATGACTTACGCAACTTTTCTTAATAACACAAAATTTTAACAATAATTAGTATTGTGGTTATTTTTGTTGAACTATTATGGTTTTTAATCCAAATTTTTAATATTTTTAATTAGGCCTAAGTTCATTAAATTATTTTTATGAAGAAAGGAATGTTTACAACATGAAAATTAATTAAAATTGTCATTCATAATTTTTCATTCTTGACCTGGCTGGGGCTCGAACCCCGGCCGGCAGGTTACCCTGACATGTTTCGATCGAAACCACTCGATCTCCTCAGAGGGATTTGCCGTCTTACACTCCAGAGATCAGCAATGAGTAGTAAAAAAGTGAGTAGAGCTAAATCATGACTCGTAAATTCATGAACTTATACGCACTCATACTTATTCCAATGTTATTCAAACTCATATTCACTCAAAAGTTTCATTTTATTCATCGTACTCATACTTAGCAACATTTGTAGTGTTTGATTTAGAATCTACTCAACTCAATGTGTATAGGCGAAGCAAAATGCGAGGCTGCCTGATTTGTGCCCGAAATAGCAAAGTGAGGATTTGGCAATTACAGTTTACTAAAGTATGAAGTGAACGATTTTTCGGCAAATTTATCTGGCAGCGCTGATTATTAAGTTGTGTGTTTTATCTGTTGTGTTAAAACAATAAATGGATGAGCTAAATGATTTGAATCATTGTGAGTATTGTAAGTATTTTCTTGAAATTATAAATCAAGCTGAGTTCATTTAAGAGTATGCGTATAATGTCGACGTCGCACTCATAAATATTTCTCTTGTAAGTATGAGTGAATCAGAGTATTTAAGTTTAAATGATTTCTACGCACTTATACCTTCAATTGCATGAGTCAGTATGAGTAGCGGAAAAACGATTCATTGCTGATCTCTGTTACACTCGCAGCCATCAACGACTGCTGACGTCAATAGTCAAACATCAATCCTTAAACCAAATTGTATTTAAACCTTTGGTAGATCAAAATTTGCTTTTTGAAAGATTATCCATTTTAATTGATTTTACATTAAATTAAATTCTATGTGTAGTGTACATTTGTCCTTCAAGTTGTGCTGAAAAATGTCAACAAGAAAAAAGAAAGACAAAAATTAAAAAAAAACTTTGGACTTCAAGAAGAATTCTTGACAAAAGTACGAAAAAACAGAAGTAAGGAAAAACATGTAAAATCACTTAAAATAGACTAGTAAGAAAGTATAGTCGGTCAAGCCCGACCATATGATACCCTACACCACAGTATTTAAAAACACATCATGCTTATATGTTCATATTAATATGGATTTATCTATGTTAAAAAACTTAATTAAAATCGGTTTGAAAGTTTGTGAGAGGCAGAAATTGCCCCCTACCTCCCCTTGTGGTCCTATTTTTGAAAAACTGTATAGCTTATGTGTCAATATAGATATGGATCTATCTATGTTTTAAATTTCATTAAAATCGGTTTGAGAGGCAGAAATTTACCCTATCTCCCCTCGTGGTCCTATTTTTTAAAAATTGCATACCTTTTGTGTCCATATATATATGGTTCTATCTATGTTTTAAATTTCATTAAAATCGGTTTGATAGTTTCTGAGAGGATGAAATTTCCCCCTATATTCCCTCGTGGTCCTACGATTCGGCCCATTTTCAAAAGGCACCTATGACCCAAATTTTATCAAATTATCTTCAAAATTGCGACCTGTACTTTGCGCACAAGGTTACATGGGCAGCCAGCCAGCCAGTCGGACGGACATCGTTAGTTCGACTCAGAAAGTGATTCTGATTCGACCGGTTTACTTCAAGGTGGGTCTAGGACCAATATTTTAAGGCGTACACACATCAGCACAAATTCATAATACCCTCTCCACTATTATGGTGTGGGTATAATAAGTCAAGAATGAAAAATTATCAATGACAATTTTAATTAATTTTCATGTTGTAAAAATTCCTTTCTACATAAAAATAATTTAATAAAATAAATTAAAAATTAGGATTATAAATTTTACCGCAGTGTTTTGCTTCTCATTAAAATCCATTAAAATTTGGTCAATCTGTAAAATACCGAAAACTAAATATTTTAATGATTTCTCATTAAGAAAGGACGATACTTTTAAATATAATACATGGAAGATTAATAAAAGATTTCTGAATAGTCATCCCACCTCCAGTAAATCTCTTATTCGTATTAAAATTTCGTAAATGGTGTAAATCAAATTACAACAATAAAATTTTATATTCCCCTCAACTTGAAATTTGTAACAATGTAAATTGAAAATAATTTTTTTTTTCTACAAAACTCATACAATAAAAATAACAACTGAACTATTATACGAAAAAAGAATTGTAAAAAAAAACTTTAAAAATTACTATTTTATGCCTGTTTGTTAGTGGCAATTTAATGTTTCTATTCTTGGTAGCATGCAGCAGCATTAATAGTGCAACAACAACGACAATAGCAACAATAATATAAAGTGCATTAAATTGTAACCAAGTTTAGCGAACACATTTAACAACAACAACAAAAAAAATCTCAACAAAACACATAAGGAAAATAAGAGGAAAAATTGGTGCACGTAAAGTTAAGGAGCGCCCTCTTTTGTTTTTTGTCTTTTTAGACATGCTTCTTTTAACTAACACAACAATATGATTTCACTGTTGCCTGCAACATTTTGCTGCACTTCTTTTTCCACGTCTTCAAAGTCGAGAGCCCAAAGTTGTCAATTGAAAACTGAACGATGGTGACGAATGCCAAGACAAATTACAGTAGTTAAGTTTAACTTAAATCAAATATGAAATACGGCGTGGCGTGGCAACTGTAGAAAATTATTAATTTAATTTAGAGTTCTTTTCTACTTCTGGTACAATTTCTGTTCTATTCAATTCAGTGAGTGAGTTGTGTTTTTTTTTTTTTCTTTTTTTGAAATTGTGCGGAAGATTAAGTGGCTGCATTTACATGAGCTACTGGTGCAGATAATTTTTATTTAAAGTTAAATGACGATGCGATGAGATCGCATTATGATTTACAAACAATTTGCAAGACGACAACAAGAGACAGAAGAAACATAAACGCCAACAACTTGGAGGAAAAAAAGGTTATTCACCAGCATGTAAATTGTCAATAATAAAAACTCTTGTTGCTGTTGTTGCCAATAGCAGCAACTGCATTGGCAGGTTGTATGTGGGTGGGGTGCGACTTTGTTGGGTTTCGAGGAGGTGGAAAAAAAGTTATTTATGATAAAAAGTAATTATTTTAAAGACTTAATTAAAGATAAGACTGATGCCAAGTTGCTACACGAGAAAAGATTTGTGCTATAGCAACGTAACATGATGTCAGAGTGATAGAGAGCTACAATATGTATGCGATGACCCTGTTTTAGAATGTTTATAATGCAAGCAATATTATATTACCAAGGCGACTTCATGTATCAGGTCAATCAGCAGGTTATGGTTTTTCGCCTGTTAAAACTGTCAACTGTTGAGATAGGAATAACTGTTTTACTAGCTGTCATACTTATGAAGAGAGTCTGATTTTATTTCATCGTCAACTTATCTTTAGTCATGAAGCTTATTTCTTTCTGGCTTAACGGGTATGAAAACAAGTACAATTGCCGTTTTGGAAAGGATCACAATCCTCACTAGACTCAATTACTTTCCGAAGAACTTAGTATTAGGTACGGTTTATATGCCGAAAGCATCATCGGCTCATTTGTCTTTTAATCGGAAACCGATGACAACGTGACCGTGAATGGCGAACGCTACAAGCAAATGTTTCGTGCTATTTTTTATTCCTCATGTCATTGAAAATCCTTTGGAGAAGAATTGTTTTTTTATAATTTCCTAAGCTAAGAAACCAGAGTCTCTGGAGGGAATCGAACCCGCAACCCCGGCGCTAATAGACAAGCTCACTACCAGCTAGCCTACCGGGGTACTCAACAAGAAAGCGCAAGATGCCAAACAGCGCGTAACACATCACTTTGTTGAGCCAAACGCTTTCTGACAGGTTTATCTCAAGAAATAGACCTGAGTTGGCCGCTTCGTTCGTGTGATTTGAAACCTTTGGGCTACTTTTGTTAAAAAACCAGCACTGATCGATAATTTTGAAGCCAACATTCGATGCACTATTGACGAACTAAGACCGGGTATTTTCGAAAAAGTGGTGCAAAATGAAAGAGTTTAGATGTGTATTTAGACTAAATATTCTGTGCTAAATCCACGAAATTAGGCAACCCCTCATGTAAAAATATACAAGTTTTATATTTTATAAAAAACATTCCTGATTTTCCTGCTGCTGGCAACTCAACTTCAGTTCAGTAGTCACCCGTAATGGACGCATTAACTATGAAAGATCTTTTATTAGTCCATTAATTCTTACACGTCGTTTCCTTTGGTACCTTTATGCTCTGGGATCCAGGGTCAAATTTTGAAGCACGAACGTTATCGTTACAAATATAAAATTCAGTTCTTAAAAGAATTATCGTGCTATTTAAAATAGCCATTTAAGCCTTTTCTTTCAGATTTTGTCTTTGCTAGGGAAGTGGCTCCGATTGTACGCACATTTGGACGATTAAATTGATCGAAAAAATCACGAAGTGCACAATATGCATTATGATTTGAACGCCCATTTTCATAATAAGCCTGAATAACTTTAACGCGTTGCTCGATTGTGTATCTTCCCATGGTTCAAATCATTGGTGTCCAGCCCATACCACAATTGTGGAAATAAATTCACACACATTCTTCACACGCATTCTTACGCTCTTTCATTTAGTCCACAAGAGTTCAGTCGTCGATTACCAAGCGACGAGTGCACATGCGGCGGATGCTTACCAGTGATGCCAACTTTTTGAGAGCAAAAAGCACTTTAAATTTCAAAAAAAGCACTAAAAAGCACTATTTCGAGCAAAAAAAGCGTAAAAAAGCACTAAAGGCCCAACCAGAATGTGCATAAACAAACTTAAGCTACTGTCAAAAATAAACAAAAAAGCCTCTCAAATACATTAAAAAAAACAAAAACAAAATAAAAAACTTTTGATTCCGTACGGAATGTGCGATTAGTTTCGCACTTTGCTTAAGCAAATTACAGTTTCATTAAATTTAACAAAAAGTTCCCTTAAGTTCAACATGGTTTTACACATATGATTTACATGTATTCGCTCGGTTGCTTAAGCCACGTTATTCACATTCTGGTTAGGCCTTAAGCCTTTTTTACAATTTAATTAAACACAAAACAAGTTGTAATCGGCTGTGCCGAATATTATATATGTACCTCCAAAATTAAAAAAAGGCGACGGCGTAGATGGGGACCATTTTCATTAAAGATAAAATAATAAATATATTTACATTTGTATATAAACATTTTTAAATGAATTATTATTATCTTCAATAAAAATAATATCATCCAAATCATTTGGAGTTTAAATTGGCCATAAAACAGGTAATTGCCAAAATTTTTCATTGACCGACCATTGTTTATAAAACTTAATAACAGCATATATTTTAATAAACATCCTTATATTTTATCGTTTAAATAAATCTTAATTAAAAGCGTGCAAAGTTTAACAAAACAATTGGCTTATGATATTATCGAATTATTTTAACATATGTACGCTTCTGAGTTAAGAACACACATAAGGTGTAAAATAGCACTAGAGGTAGAAGTGCACAAAACGTGGAAAACTTAAGCGCATGAAAAATGGCAGGTTACACAACGCTCGTTATAAAAGTATTTTCTGTCAGCTGTTTTAACATGCAGTCTACAACTGACATGAAATTCTTAACTTTAACACTAATATGATGTTAGTGTTAGGTATAGACTCATCATGTTAGAAGTTTTCTCATGTTATAACACGGTTGTTAATGCAAATGTTTTAACAACGCTCTTATAACTTCAAGTTATAACTGCAAATCATGTCAGTTGTAGACGGGCAGTAATGTTTAATTTATTTTACACTTTGCATGTACCATGCTACGGCTCTTTTTTGTTTTTAAAGTGTTTGCGTTTTTTTGTACGGTTTCCGACTGCATGTTTTTTAACAATTCCTAATATTTTTCAATCCATATTCTATTTTTGTAACAGTGTCTACATCTTTAAAAATATGTTTACCGAAATACATCGTTTATATTACGATTACTAAAAATGTTTACAACACTTAAAAGTGCAACGTTTCGTAAAATTTCCAAATTGCTAGGAAGCCTAGCTCTAACCTCGTAAATAAAGTTTTTGGTAAAACGAATGTAAGCTTCTTTTATCCCTTTTTTATCATTTGAAATCTTAAAATCTGTACAAGACTTCTCAAAATTGTTCCCCAAATAGCAAAGTCAACTAAATCATCCTCTTTTTAATCGTAGTTTTAAAAAATGGTAGAAAAAAATAAAAATTGTAAAAAGCACTAAAGGCACTAAGTGCTGGTTCACACAGGTCAAGTTTGACTCTTCAAGTCTCGAGCTTTTAGGAGAGAGGGGTAAAGAGAATGGAAAGGGGTACATACTTGACCGTACCAGTCAGTTTTGTATTTTTCTTTTCTTTTTTCATCCGTAATATAATAAAAAGCTACAAAGTTGAAGGAAAAGAAAACAAAAATTAATTTTGTGCATGAACGTGAACGCAAGTTCAAAAGAAAATTTAAATAAAACTGTTCAAGTAAACTTGACCTGTGTGAACCAGCACTAACGAAAAATTGAAAAAGCACCAAGTTAGTGCTTTTTTTTAGTTTGGCACTATGGATAAAATTTTGGCGTTTTTAAGCATCAAAAAGCACCATAAATAGTGCTAAAAGCACTAAGTTGGCATCGCTGATGCTTACATATTTTTTGTATTTTTATTAAGAATATTTGTCTCTTTATTCACTAATACTTATAAAAAGCAATACAACCACAATTTAAATTTTGGACGTCACTGGTTCAAATGGAGTTGGTCTGAAATAGAGAAATGTCAAATGAAATGCAGAAAAAAACTTGACGTTTAGGGGTGGTTCACATTAAACATCGGCCCTTAAAATTTAACACCACCCCAGATAACCACATCAAATAATCTGAGTAAGAGGGGCAGATCGTCAGAGATCATTTTCCGATATCCAAATCGCAAAGCGTTTATTAAAATAAATTATAAATTAAGTTCAAAGTTAGTGCCAAAGGTCAAGTTGTGCCAAGGTTTTGAGGTTTTCAAAAATATTAGAGGGAGAGTATTTGTAGACCTGGTCATATATATTGTTTTCTCTGTCCGATATCCAAACCTCAGAGAGTTTGTTAAAATGAATTTTAAATTAAAAGATGTTTCCAAAGATTGGTTAATGTTTTCAAAAATTTTTTGGAGTGCACTATGGAGCGCTAAACAAAATTATATGGAGCTTATTGCTTTATTATTACCTCAGTATTTTCTATAAGCGTTGGAAGTCACTCAAAATACTGTGATCGGAAACTTGAAGATTGCTCCAAAAATATTGTTAAAACTTTAAAGCAGGCAAATAATTGTAAGGGAATCCGATACAGACTGGCGACTATGCACTTATGCTTTAATTTGCTTGATGCCTTTTTGGATTCGGTGTACAGGCATGTTTTTCAATTTTGTAGGCGAATGAAAATTAAAGTCCTTTTGCAAAAGTTAGAATGAAGACATGCAAGGAGTTAGTTGTATTGTGTACAGTTAGAATAAGCTAAGCACAAAATAGTAATGATATTCTTGATCTCAATACTTTCTGCTTTGATTTCATTAAACTTTCAACTTCAATTTCGTATTTAAGAGTTTTCTTTCGACTTTTTCATGGTCATGTGATTAGCAGCAAGCAACACAAAAGTAAACAACATGTTGCCTTTTGCCACTTGCTAATATTCCAGGTAACAGCTTTTGATGACATTTTGTGGTAGAAGTACTTTTTTTAGCAGCAAAGGAAAAAAGCTAAAAGAAAAAACCTCAAAGAAACTAAAACCAAGTGCTGCAAGTGAAATAGTAAAGTGCGTCGCGTTATGACTGCAATTGTCTTTGACCATAATCATCATCGTCATCATTGTGGCCGCCATCAAAGTTAAAAGTTTTGAACTTGAAGGAGCCATAAATGGAAACGTTTTAACAATTTTTTTTTGTTTGTCTTTGTTTTCATTCGCTCATTCATTCATGCTGCCAGTCACCTCTCGTTTATTCATTTCCCTTTTTTATTATTTCAATTAACTGGTCAGTTTCAAAGGTTTGGGGTACTTTTATTTATTTTTTTTTTTGTAGTCTGGGTCTTGGTTTGTTTTTGTGCTTCCAACTTCTTTGATTTGAAGTTGTCTTTATTTTTATATCTTTCTTTTTGTTGATTTTATTTGATCGGTTGGTTGTAATTCTGTTCTGTTTTTATTTTTCAAGTTCTATTTTTGGTTTCGCTAAATGATTTTTGTTCGTTCAATGGAAGAGTGATTATGTTTAATGGAGTTTTATGCGTCTTTATGTCTTTTGACTAAAGTATACAAGGCAAGAGTAAGAGAAAGAACGTATAGGAAATGAAGGAAAAGAAAGAAACTATAACAACGTTTTTTTTTTTTTTTACTTTAGAATTAAGACATGAAAAAGTCAAAAAACGGAGCAACTAAAAGTTATATACAGTTTTAAAGGAAATCCATTCCTTATGTTTTTTTTTTGGTAGTTTTATTAAACAAAAAAAAACTTCATGTATACAGTTGGCTCAAACATAATATTTGACTACCAACCACATTGTTAAGATGTTTTTGTGTTTTTGTCTGTCTTTTTTTAATGTGGCACGCAACAAAATTAATGAAAATTTAGAATAAAAAAACCCCACAAGACTTATTTGTAACAATGAACTTTTCTTTTTTTTTATCAGTTTAAATTTAAGTAGTTAATATTTCGCTAGTCTTTTATTGCATTGCAGAATTAATCGAGCGACATCAAAAATGACTTGATTATTTTTACCCTTAACTGTAGGTGGGGTATGCATACAGTCAGAGTCAAAATTTAGTATACAATGAACAAAAATTCCTGTAAAGAATAATATCCTTAAAAGAATCGATATTTTAAAAATATGTTTAAATATGTTTTGGATAGTCTTAGGCTGGGATTTTGAGATCTCATTTAAACTAGGTTTAGTTAATCTGAAAACAGATTTGTGTCGCCATTACCATGTTTGTATACACAATTTTGACGTAACAGCTTAGTTTTGTTTAAAATGTTGGTCGTTTTGAACTCCAAAGTATAGAGCAGTTAATATACCTAAAGAAATCTTTCGAACACATGGTGAACCAGTAAGCTCATCGAAAAGTATAAGACGGCTGAATAACCATGGACTACATGGAAAAGTGCCATAAATAAACCCTTTCATTTATGCAAATGCAAATGCTTAAGTGTTTCTGGAATAATGTAATATTTAGCGATGAAAGTAAATTTAAAATTTTTGTGTTAAAGTCAAGAGGAAAGGCCTTGAGAAGAAGAAATAGTAAGTTGCTTCCACAAAACATAAGTAATACTGTAAACCATGGCGGTGGGTTTTTGGTGGTTTGGGATTGTATGTCAGCTACAGGTCAAGGCAATTTTGTATTCATTAAAGGAACAATGAATAGCCGAGACTACTTACAAATTTTAAAAGACCATTTAAAAGTAAGTGCTAAAAAAAGGTCTTATAACGCCATTTGACTTTCTGCAAGACAAAAACCCAAAGCACATTGTCAGAATTGTCAAGGAGTGGCTGTTGAACAACGTGCCTAAATTCACATCCGCAATCTTCAAACCTATGAAAACGAAGTATCTTTTGCAAGAACGAACTTTGAACAGCTTTAACGGAAGAGTGGGTAAAGATTGCTAAAGATGATACAGAACCACTCGTTAACTCAATGAAAAGTCGACTAGAGGCTGTAATAGAGGACTAGCAATATGTATATGAATTTTTTTTATTTTGGTAATATAAAAATAGTGTTATCTATCAACAGTATAATAATTATTGACTGTTTATACCCACACCACAATAGTGGAGAGGGTATTATGCATTTGTGCAGATGTGTGTAACGCCTTAAAATATTAGTCCTAGACCCACCTTTGAGTATATCGATCGACTCAGAATCACTTTCTGAGTCGAACTAGCGATGCCCGTCCGGCTGGCTGGCAGGCTGGCTGTCCATGTAACCTTGTGCGCAAAGCACAGGTCGCAATTTTAGAGATAATTTGAAAAAATTTGGTTCATAGATTCTTATTGGCACAAGCCTATTGAAAATGGGCCGAATCGTATGACCACGAAGGAAGATAAGGGGATATTTCTTCCTCTCAGAAACTATCAAACCGATTTTAATGAAATTTAAAACATAGATAGATCTATATCTGTATGAACACATAAGCTATACAGTTTTTTAAAAATAGAACCAGAAGGGGAGGTAGGGGACAATTTCTGTCTCTCACAAACTTTCAACCCGATTTTAATTAAGTTTATAAACATAGATAAATCCATATTTATATGGACACATAAGCATATTGTGTTTCTAAATACTGTGGTGCTGGGTATCATTTGGTCGGGCTTGACCGACTATACTTTCTTACTTGTTTTCTCATGTACATATTTCCCATAAAATTTCCAGGAACTGAATTTAAATTTTTAACATTTTGCGTTGAATCTTTAGTTTGTTCAAACTTATATATTTTCTTTTCAAATAAAAATAATTTGCTTCATATTAAATTTTGTCTCTGACTGTATATATGTACATAAGTTTCTTATTTAATTTGCAATTGCTACAGTATTTATTTAAAAACATAAATAAAAAAGTATATATGGATTTTTTGATTTCTTTTAAGCAGCGAAGTTAATTTAACGATGTCCGTCCGTCCGTTTGTATGTATGTTGAAATGGGTTTTCCGAAGACCCCAGATATAGAGCATTTACAACTGCGATATTTTTGTTATTTAGACCGGAGGCTTTTGCCACTAGACTTGGGCCCACGGCTTAAGGTTTTCATTTAAAAATTCGATTGATCTTTTGAAAACACATCAGAAGTAAGTAGTTTATAAAGTTTCACTTCGCTTCAACTCGCGTGCTTCCCAGTTTTCTTGCTTTTTTAGGAATCTTGCTGCTTAAGTGGCTCCTAATGAGTTTGCAATTTAATCTTGAGTTTGGCAACCATCTTTATTGTGGTGTTTATAGAACACGAGCG
Organism: Pollenia angustigena; assembly: GCA_930367215.1. Taxonomy (NCBI): domain Eukaryota; kingdom Metazoa; phylum Arthropoda; class Insecta; order Diptera; family Polleniidae; genus Pollenia; species Pollenia angustigena. The sequence goes on from OV884056.1 coordinate 18,887,648, forward strand.
CCTTACTCGTCCGTTCAACTTACATTTAAAACAAAAACAAAATTTCGAAATTTGTTTTTGTTTTAAATGTAAGTTGAACGGACGAGTAAGACGCTCGTGTTCTATAAACTACACATATGAATGGGAATTTTTCCCAATTTTCGGTTTCAAAAGTAGAGGTAAATAAAACACACATAAAGCTATAATTTCGATGAAACTGTTATTTCATCAAAATGCTTGGACATAACCATTGCGTAGGAAATACAATGTTATTACAATGACCGAATCTAGATTGGTTGCAGCTGCCGATCTTTTTGACAAAGTTTTCGAACCTTAATTTCGCACATTTCGGGCGGTATCTCGGCGAGAACTGGACGAATGTTGGTTTTCAAATGCTCCAACGTTCGGGAATTACCTGCGTAGAAACCGTCTTTGGTGTAGCCCCACATAAAAATCGAACGGCGTCAAATCGCATGATGTTGGCGGCAAATTGACGTTGATAATACGTGAAATTACGCGTTCTGGAAACTCCCATTCAATAAAGCCCAAATCGGTCGTGTTGTTGGGCTCGTGGCACCGTATTGTTGATACCCCATATCGTCCAGTTCATAATCTTCAATTACAGGTCAAAAAAAATCGGTAATCATACGGCTCAAGCGCTTTGAATTGGCGGTTACGATTCTTCCGATATTTTCGGCAGTGCGTACATTGCGATAAGGACAAAAACGAAGACACTTTTTATAGTACTGATCAGAGAACTGCAAAATCACTATTTTTCTTAATTTATTCAAACGCTCAAATTTACATTCACTCTTTGCCTGCCAAACAAAGTTCAACTTTGGTAAGTTTTACATCGTTTCGTACACATTTGATTTTCGCATGTGTGCGTTTTTATTAAAGTGCTTTGTTTGCATTTTTGTTGCGCACGCAATATAACACAACTGTGTAAATTCAAAAGGCACACATTCTAATACTTTTGCATTCAAGTAGTCACTGTCCACTCGATGAGACGCTTTGTTAACATTAACAACAACAACAACAATAAACCACTCGATGAGACGCTTTGTTAAAACTAACAACAATAACAAGAATAAATTGTACATACAGAACTACTACACTTTTTAAGAAATGATAGAAAAAAGTCTTCTGTTTCTATGGAAATTGTTTGTACCTACATATGTGCGTTTAGTTTCATTAAAATTTTTTTTTCTTGTACTACATAGTAACTGCTGAATGCCTCCATGAGTAATAATTGCTTGATTTCTGGCTGTTTTGTTTGTATTTTTTTTTTTCTTTGCCAAAACAATCATTGTCGGACCGAACACACAAATATCTTAATAAAAAAACGAAGCTAACGATGGTATATATAACAAAGCACAATGTGCATTATTTGAATGATTGCAAACCAGCAGCGAATGTTTTCGGTTGCGCTAGTTTGACTGTATGACCGCAAGTGAGTGTATTTATTGGTATGTACTCATTAAATGCGATTTTTTTGCAATCGCACAAAGATGTTCTCTGGTACTGATGTCAATATACATCAGCATTATGACGCCTTTTCTATCAGTGAAGGCCTGACCACATCTGTTTCCAGTTTCTTAAAACTTCTTTATAATCTTGTCAATTCCTAACCGCGCTCTTCGGTTTTTGAACAATCCGTATTCGTAAGTAGCTAACATTTCACTAAATAAATGACATTTCATATGACAGATATATAACAGATGACAGCCTTGCCAGACCAGCTGTTTTGCAACTACTCAATGGATAACCCTGTATATCAAAACTTTCTGCAAATTGGGCACAAAGTTTAACATTTTTGAAGGGAAAAACTGTTCTTTACAACATTTCATTAATTTTAGTGAGCATTAATAGGACAGATATAAACCCTCCAAAATGCCATCTAAGTTAGCAAAGACACAAACCATGTGTAAATTAATGTGCTTAAAATGAATAAGAAAATTGCTATTAACAAAATAGATAAGTTACTTAGGGGCTAATAAATCAGAGCAAGTAAAACTCTCTTATTGGTTTAAAATGTGTTTAAAACAACAAATCTATAAAACAGTAAACCTAAAAACCATCTTTTAACGCTTAAAATTGGGCGTTTAAACTACCAATTCAGACCATATCAATTTCACAGGATTTATCGTAGTGCTGGCACATGTTATTTTTTAAACTACATATAAAACTTGGGACCCTGATTTATAGTTGTTGAGTTTAAACTACATTTTAATTTAAGTTTAGTTTAGTTTAACTAAACCAGCGTTAAAGCATTCACTAATTTATTAGCTATTAGTATAGTCTTTTAAAATCACGAATAAACAAAATTAACCTAAATAAATACTTACTTTATTTGCTTGACGTTTCTTTTTGTCACTATTCGAAGCCTGTTGATCTTTGGAGCTATTCGAGGCAATAACCTCCATTGAACTATTTTCCACTTTCTGGCGATCTATAAAAAGAACAAAAATCAAAACATATAATACAAAATCTTTAAAAAAAAAGTCTTATACAACTTACATTTCGTTTCAATTTCCTCATCATCCAAGAGTAAGGAAACCACTTCTTTCGGCTTAAGAGTATCGGGTTTGAAATTACCGCCACTAATTACCATACGTTGGATCTGAAATTAATAGAATTAACAACAAGACTCATTAATTTCATAATTCTAAAATATTAATAAAAAAAGGCACCAAATTATGACACTCATAAAAAAAGCGTTTTAAGACAAAATAAAAAGAGGAAGTCTTTAAAAGAAATATTATATTTTAATATTAAAAAAATTTATTTAAAACACAAAATTAAGTGAGGATGACATGATTATCATTTTATATGCACTCGCTTAAAACTCTAAACTAAAATATTTTAAGAATAAATTATAAATACCCCTTGTTATGGTTATGTAGAAACCTTAATCAATAGTTAAACCCTTATTTTGTATTAATAAATGAAAATAAAATGTGTGTGCCACATAAAACTAAAGAAATTGATCATCACGTGCATAAACTTAAAAATTAAAAGACACAAGACATGATCATCCCGGTTGAGTTTTTGTTGTTTTTTTTTCATTATTTTTTTTCTTCATTGAACTTCGAGGTAAAAAGATACTTGCAATTTGAGCGAGTGTATGGTGTAACAATCATACAGGAATAGTTTGGTTCAAAATACTGTGTAGTTACACCCAAAAAGAGCAAAGAGGAAGGCGTAACAGATATGTCGCCTACCATGCAGCGAAGAAAAAACGAACTTGCACTTAAAAAAAAAAAATTAAAACAACGAAAAAAACTGTATAATTAGTTTCCGGTAAACGAACAAAAACATTCATTCGTACTTCAAGTAGACGGCCCGTACGAAAGACGGACGGACGGACAGACAGATTTTCATTAAAACCAAAAACAGCAACAACAAAATATCTAAAGTGATCATGTTTCTTATTAAAAATTCAACATTTACAAGATTAAACCAACAAAAAACATTATAGAATATAATAAAACAATGAATGAATGACGAAGCGAACGAGCAAATGAATGAATTCAATTCTTGAATGAATATCATTTACGAAACAACTTACGATAAAAGCAAACGTGAACAATAAGAATCGGTTAAAGAAGCAGAGGAGAAACTGCGTAAAAAGTGCAACTTAATGCGAAGCAAAAACTACGAAAAATAAGAGGGGAGAGGGCACAGTTGCTCTATTGCAGTTCTTAAACCCTTAGAATACTTGTTTGAAATGCATTCGTTCAGAGCCAGCAATAAAATGTTTATCAGCGAAGTAAGATGTACCCTACACTTGAAGAAAAAGTGCAAATGATGGGAAAAAAGTAAGAGTTCTATATTTGGCTGTCCTGAATCTTTAATGCCCTCCACGGACAATTAGAGTATTTCAGGAGTGGGCACCGATCTTCACGACCGGTCACATAAAACTGGGACAGACCAAAACATATTACAATAGTTACGGTTTTACGCGTACTGAACTGTGAGTGGCCTTTATATGGTATAATTTCTAGTCATATAGAAAGAAATTGGGCAAAATTCTATGAGAGGTGATCTGTGAGACCATGTTCTGTAACTCTCGCGTCGAGAAACTTTTCGATTGAAATGTGTGAAATGAAACAAAAATGCCATATAATGAAACAAACAGCTGTTTTCTCACTAAACTTTGTCTGTAACTTTTTTTGGCGAGTACTAGCTGTCACGTAAGAAAAGTATTCGCCAATTTACAGAAAAAGTGTGTCTGTAACATTTTTGTGAAAAAAGCGGGAAGCTTTGAACTGTCAAATAAACTGACTTGGCACATTTTTTTATTGTTTAATTATTTTGCTTTTAACATTTTTATAAAAAAAAATGAATGTTTTCAAAGCTCGTTTGCTAACAACAAACATTAATGTCGCAATTTACATTATTTTGTATAGCCGACGGTTGTATTTTCACCGCCGTCGTTAAAAAATTTAAAATTTTAGTATATTTTGGTCGCCGCCAACGATATGTGTGACTGGCGTTCTAAACGCCTGCAGTGTCACATCGGCTTCGAGTGCACTGTTTCATCATGAGGTACAGACACACTTTTTTCTCACTTTTCGAGAAACAATGGAATATTTTGTTTCACATCTTTACGTTGCGAGAAGTTCTCACAATAGTTAAAGAACATGGGTACTGGAAATCGAAAACGCAAAGCGCAAAAATCGTAATTTTTTAATAAGATTTCTGTAATTTTTTTGAGTGGTGGTTCCACATTAGTACTGATACCGATACATGAACCGATTTTGCTGGATTTCAATCCCACTCCTAAGATAACTAATAACAATTTTACACCAATTTTGTTCTTTTCTTTTGAGTTTTTCAAAACTGAGCGTGTTTTCAACAGACGAACATGGCTAAAGCGACTTAAAATTACTCAAGGACCCAGAATATTTTATGGGCTCTGGATTTAAAAATTTACAAACGGAACAACGAACTTAGTATACCCTCTTAACAGTTATCGGATATTTCCATTTCTAGGTGTTCAGAACGATAAGATTTGAATGAATACCAAAGAAGGCTTTCTGTCATTGTTGTATTCGCCATGATTATTAGAAATATAAGATTTGTGAAACACAAGATTTATTAGATCAGGGTTTCTAACCGATTTTTACTTTGTTAAATTATGCTTAAAACAATTCTTTTTCAGAGTGACACGACCATATTTGAATTGCCTCTGATCATATTATCCCTATTAATAACATTATTTTGTTTAAAAGCAATAACATGTTATTGTTAATAACTTTTCTGAAAATAAAGGCAGGGTGAAAATAACCCGATCGATGACCAGGACTCTTTGGCCTGCTATGACACGGGAAAGCCCAGCGTGCTACTTGGGTTTGGTAGGGACCAGATGACGACGGTGATATCGGGTCATTGGTTGATAAAGACCAATGCGAAAAGGATGGGCCTAGGTTTTAATGACTACGGTAGAAGTTGCCATGGAGAGGAGGAGGGGGAAACTGTGTTTCACTTTCTCTGCCAATGCACAGATCTCGGGGTTACTTGGAAGATCTGAATTGCCATGTTTGGTTGCTATATCATTTTTAGAGGGAATCGAAAAAGTTCTTGGATGCAGTGATGTCTGGGGAATAATCCGCTGAATCACTGTCTTTACTCTGTCTTTACTGGCTTAGGATATAACAAAGGTACCGATTTAAGAACCCATGTGGGTCGTCCTTGTGTCGGTTGCCCATTGAACCTTACCTATTAACATAAAGTTAATGTATCCGGTCCATATGCTATCTTTCGCTCAAATCCGTGAATGTTTTTTAAGTTTAATAATAAAAGAAAAATAAAAAATACAATTAAAGTACCAAAAACCAATTGAACAAAAAAGTACCAAAAAGTTCCCTCTTATAGGGCATTGTATGTTGAATTTTTGTTGCTAGGTCCACTTTTGTTTTAATTTTTCTAATGGCTCCGAGAAAGCAGAGAGCTTGCTCGCCAGAATTTTTTTTGAATTAACAACTGTTTAAATATTAATAAGTTTGTCTGACGAACTAAGCAACCAACGTCAATAATGCAGGGCACCACTCATTCGTTGTAAATTGTTATCGCATTATTCTCTATACATTTCCCTTTTAAATTTTCTAGTTTTTTTTTTTTAAACACACATACAAAGATACTTAAAAACCATTATCATTATAGCATACGGTTTAATTCGCTTTTAATACTTTTTACTCTTTACATTTAGTTATCTTAATCCCTGTCTCTTCTCCTCCCCTTTATTTCATACTTATAACATCTCATAATATGACCCCCTCTCTAAAGCACGTGCCTAATATGCGGGTCCCTTTTTTTGCGCCACGAACAAGTGTTACATTGTTTCAAGCGAATAACGATCTCTTCGTCGTTATTATTTACATTTCAGTTTTTTTTTTTTTTGTATTGTTTTTATATTTAATGGACACTTTTTTTGTTGCTTTTGAGTAGCAGCAACAATATTGTGGTTTCCTTTTGCTGTCGAAAATGATTGCTGACAACTTTCTATTGTCACCATTGCGATGGATGATGATCATCAACGACATTATCGCTATCAGCAACATTTGACATAAAACCACAATTATATTTACAAAAGCTAAATAAAATCCAAGAAGTTTTTTTTTTTATTTTTATTTAATTAATTTATTTTTTTTCTTACCTCACTTTTTTCTCGGGCTCTTTGTAAAATGCGTTCTTCTATGGTTCCTTTGCAGATTAAACGATAAACAGTGACCTGTTTCGTTTGACCCAAACGATGGGCACGATCCATGGCCTGTTGATCCACAGTGGGGTTCCAATCGGAGTCATAGAAAATAACCTGAAATTAAAAAAAAAGTATAAAAAATTTGTTTTTAATTTTTGTGTTCCTTAAGGGTACTTAACACTAACAGACAAGTTATACGTATTTTGAGAAAATTCCAAGCCTGTCATGATAAATTATTACCCCCGTATTCATTAGCGATTATTAAATTTAGCAAACGCTTTTTAAGGAAAATTTTTAAACAATAACAAGGCGAATTCATACAAGGTGACCTTGGCCAAGGCCCATCTATCAGGTCTGCTTACTTGTACAAAAACAAAAAACTTTTTCTTTTAAGCTGTCAAAAACTTACTATCACATATACAAAGCAAAAGGAAAAAACCTGTATGTAAACAACTTTTGAAAGCTCAAAAGAACGAAAACAATGATCATAAGGCTTCTTGCGCAGACCTTTTCAATGGGCCTTGACCTTGGCTTGCTACGTTAGCAACAGCTGATAACTAACTATATGTCAAAATGATATGCCGTTACTTTTTTGACATTTCAATTTAAATATTTATTTAAATTTCAAGACTTTTTTTTTTAAATTATAAATTTAAAATAAAGCAAACACATGCATGCAAAACCGAAAACCTAAAAAGAAGGAAGTGGAGTACTTCCAGTTTAAAGAACATCGTTATATCGGCTAAGAAAGTGATTCTGAGAGGATTGTCTAGGAACAATATTTGAAGGTGCTACAAACATCAGCACAAACGAATTCCAGCTATCATAGGCTATTTGGTAGCGATTGTATTTAATAAACAACTCCTAAAATAATATTCTGATGATTATCTGAAGAGCAATCTTGGAATGGTAACCATGCAAGTCCTGACAATTACTGAGCTTCCTAAATAAGAGCATTTTTTAAACATGCAAATTCTATTGTCAAAAAAATAAAACAAACCGACTTTTTTTCTAAAGGTTTGTTTCTTATTAATTGTATGAGCATGAATAGTTTTGGCATGAAAAATACGTTTGATGCTCCTTGAGGAATCAGCTTGTGCAACAGTTTCTCCCGTGCGAAAAATCTTCTACGATTAAAAAACGCTCTTCATGGGATTCCCAGTAGACTCTTACACAATTTAAAATGCTGGCTGGGATAATACCAATTCCACTATTGTGATGTGGGTACAAACATAACTCTTTTTGCCATTAAGTTCTTAAAACTATGAAGGTTTAAAACTTTTGCTCGTGAATACAAAGAAACCTTATCAAAAAAAGATTCCATGAGCAATCGGTCTGCTTCATCTGCACTTTTTTAAATTAAAAAAAAGCAAAACTTCTTGCAAATATGGTTTTCTAAGCACACATTTTTATATTATTGCATTCCACAAAACACGATTTAAAATTAAAAACAAAATGAAAAATTACAGCATTTATTTTTGACAGACAGCTTTTCGTTTACTACAGTGTTGTATAATTTTGACACAACGTTAAAGTATTTTACAGTGTTGTATCCATTTTCAAAATAAGACCACCTTGTATGAATTCGCTTTGAACAATAATTAGATCAGGGAAGCATTTTCATCGATGTGCTTAAGACCAGTGTTGCCAATTTAACCATTTAGTGGCTAGATTTAGCCATTTTTCACCCTGTTTAGCCATTAAAAAATGAGTTTAGCCATTAGCCATTTTTTTAGCCATTTTTCCACTTGTTTAGCCATAACATTTTTATTGCCGTTTTTCTTTTAAAAGAATAATTTTTATTTTATTTAAAAATTTATAAAAGTAAAATAAACATTTTTAACAATAAAAACGCCTTTAATTTAAATCACAACTTTTACAAATGTTCAAATCGCTATAAACGATGATGAAGAAACATCTTTCAAAATAAAAGTACAGTATTCCACTATTAAATTTATAAAATGGATTAACACAAACATCGCTGTTTCTTCCTGGTTGCAAATATTTCAATAAAGAGATGCAGGCGGCAACAAAATTTTTTTTAGAAATTTCAGAATTGCCTATAAAGTTGCTCTCACTTCCATGGTCTAATGCTGAAGTAGAGAGGGTATTTAGCCAAGTAAACATCGTTTAAAGAACTTGAGAAATAGGTTACATTTAGCAACCGTTAATTCGATTTTATCAATTAGCTAAATATTTTTACCATAACAATAAAATATTTATACCAACATCACAATAGTGGAGAGCGTACTATGCGTTTGTGCTGATGTTTGTAACACCTTAAAATATTGGTCCTAAGCCCACTTAACCGTATACCGATTGACTCAGAATCACTTTCTGAGTCGAATTAACGATGTTTGTCCGGCTGACTGTCCATATAAACCTTGTGCGTAAAGAACAGGTCACAAATTTGCAGATAATTTAATAAAATTTGGTAACCACACCTAAACGCCAAGTTTTTTTCCGAATTTTATTTGACATTTCTCTATTTCAGACTTACTCAATTTGAACCATGGAGAGATACACAATCCAACAACGTGTTAATGGTGGCAAGAAATGGCAACAGTGGATGATTAATTTTCGAAGAAAATCATCTTCAGTGATGAGGCACATTTTCACCTCAGTGGATTCGTCAATAAACAGAATTGCCGCATTTGGGCGAATGAGAATTCAAGAGTGATTGTCGAAAAACCAATGCACCCACAAAGAGTGACTCTTTGGTGCGGTTTATGGGCTGGCGGCATCATCGGGCCGTATTTTTTCCAAAATGAGGCCGGTCAGGCAGTTACTGTGAATGGTGTTCGCTATCGTGAGATGATAACGAACTTTTTATGGCCCGAATTGGAAGATATGGATGTGGACGATATGTGGTTTCAGCAGGACGGTGCCACTTGCCACACAGCTAACGAAACAATGGCTCTTTTGCGCAACAAATTCAATGGCCGTGTTATCTCACGTAATGGCGATGTCAATTGGCCGCCAAGATCATATGATTTGACACCGTTGGACTTTTTTCTTAGGGGTTATTTGAAAGAAAAGGTGTACGTCGATAAGCCAGCAACAATTCAAGAGCTAAAGGATGAGATAATTCGGCACATTAACGGCATAGAACCTCCATTATGCCTCAGGGTCATCGAAAATTTGGACCATCGGATGGAGGTGTGCCGCCGGGGTCGCGGCGCCCGTTTGGCCGATATTTTGTTCCATACATAATTGAGTAATACCAATATATCATAATAAAATAAAATTACAATAATTTCCTAAATAGTTTGTGTTTTATTCAAAATCAACATAGGGTCTAATGTGGTGCAGGATATCATAGTGTCGGTGTTGACCGACTATACTTTCTTACTTGTTTTTTATTGTAGATCAGGATTCAAAAGGTTGGGTGAATGTTGTCGTGAATATGTTTTACCCTAAAATTTTTTAAAACTAAAAGGTACGAGTGACTTCTATGAGATGAACAATAACGACATCGAATTTATCGATGATTTTTTTTTAATATGTATCAAAATCTATTTATTTACGTTTATTCTTATTTAAGAAATTTATATTAACTTACAATTTCATCGTAAACAACTTCAAATGAATTATTTCTGTTTTGTTAATGCATTTTAATATGTTTTTATTTAAAAAAGCTTTTAGCCATTTTTTAGCAATTTTTTCCGTAAATTTAGCCATTTTTGGTCACCAAGTTTTGGCAACACTGCTTAAGACTTGTATTAAACTGTAAAACGGCCTTAAGAAATTCCCTTAAAATTTTTCTTTTTAATTCTTAAAATATTAAACACTTAAAACGGATTATATTACCACTTCCGAAGTTTTAAAGATTCTTATTGAACTATTACAATAATTAAGATCCTAAACCGGATACGGATGTATTTGTTCCAATAGAAAAATAAAACCCAAAAATTCTAAACACGTGTTCAAATCAAAAGAATATTAAAATAGAAACTTAATACACTTCAGGAATAAACTAAATAATACTCGTATTCTAATCAAGCTAATTTTCTAAAATTTAAATAATTTATAGTCCTTTAGACTCCCCTTCAAAAAAAAAAACAGTTTTTCTATTTAAAAACCCCGCCAAGTATTTCCTAAACGAGATTTAACCCTTTTTCCTATTCAAACAAATTTCAAAATAATGAATATTAAATTAAATGCACTCTCGTACGTGATTGAACACTTGCCGGCATAAAAGAAAATTTATTTTTTTTTATTAAATAAAAAAAGGGATTTTTTTCAAATTCAATAGCAACCGAAACAAAAAAGAAAAAAATAATCAAGAATGATAAATTTGAAGTGTTTAGACATGATAATCTGGAATAAGAGGGCAATTTATGAAAGGCGTCAAAATGTTTATAACAATTGATTGTACGAGTTTTTATCCGAATATGTTTGGAATTTTAAACAGTTTTCGTTTTCAAACTCCCCAAAAATCATTTAAACAAATTATGAACATTGTTTTAATGGCTCTTGGATTTTTGTTAAAAAAAGAAAAATCAATAAGAGGTAGTATGGAATAAGTAAATATATCCGGTTTAAGATTGGTCTTTTTTGTGAGTTGTTTTTTTTTTTTTGGAAACCCTTGTGAATTTTTTTTAAATAGAAGAAGGGAAATCCACAAAAGGTTTACTATCAATGTATTTGTACTTAAGACCCTTCACCGCGACAAAAGGTAGATGAGAGCTTATTATGTTAATCATTTTGCGTGTAACAACATGAACCAAATACAGAATATATAAAGTCAGGGTACTTAAGTGATCCTAAGCCTGTTCTTTTCATCTATTGAAATCACGATCGCTTTTGAACGACTCGGAAGAAATCAAGTAAGAGCGCTGTTCGCCAATTCCCATGATGAAGGGTATACATCATGGTGCGATAAGAAGAGAAAGCTATAACTACTGTTCTTCAGATATAAATGAATCTATTTTGCGATACGCCCACTTTTCTAATCAAGCCCGCATTTGATTGGATGTTGTGTATTGATATACATATACGTAATTTGCAAATTTTGGCTGTTGCCGTTCTTTAGATATAAAGAAATCTATTATGTTTTTGTACGCGATATGCCACGCCCACTTCTCAAATCCCACCCATATTTTTAGAGAGGCTGTGTATTGATAACTTATCTATGCGTACCAAATTTACCATTCTTTAGATATAAATAAATCTATTTTGTGCCACACCCACTTCTTCAAGCCCGCCCACATTTTGTTAAATTGTGTGTATTAATAACCAAGATGCATGTACCTAATTTGTAACCTTTGACTGTTGTCGTTCTTTAGATAAACAGAAATCTATTATGTCTTTGTACGGGATATGCCACGCCCACTTTTCCAATTATTGTATATTGATAGACCAGCTATGTGTGGCATATTAAGAAAAAAATTTCTTGACGATCTTAAGACATAAACGAATCTATTTTGTGCCCCGCCCACTTCTCCAAGCCCGCCCACATTTTGTCGGATGTTGTCCTTTGATAACCAAGATACTGTTTCATAGTTCGGCAACTTTGGCTTTTGCCGTTCTCCAAATATACAGAAATTTATTGTTTTTGTACGGGATATGCCACACCCACTTTATTAATCCCACCAATATTTTTTCCAATTATTGTATATTTTTAGATAGGTTGTGTACTGATAACCCAGCTAGGTGTACCATACTTGGAAATAATTTCGTACCGCTCCGAGGAAATAGAAAAATCTATTTTGTGCCCCGCCCACTTCTTCAAGCCCGCCCAGATTTTGTCGAATGTTGTTTTTTAATAACCCAAATGCTTGTACCTTATTTAGAAACTTTTGCTCTTTCCGTTCTCTAGATATACAGAAAAACAGAGGACATCGGTTAATCAACTTCTCTGTTCATGTATGTATTTCTTATGTCTAAGAAAAGGCATACAAATAAAAAAAAAACAACTTATACAAGGTTACCTGGTTACTTTTGGTGATGGGTACAAAAAAAAACGTGGTTATTAATGAAAAAAAAAAAAAATTTTTTGAGGCAGTCGTGGTTTTTTACTAATAGCAAAGCCATATATGGACGGACTATTCTGTCTGAATTTCAATAGCAAAATTATAAGGAGCAGATGTCACTGAAATATATAAAAAAAAGTCCACATCATATCTGGCGTCTTCCGAAACTTTCCAACAATTGCACAGAAAAAAATAATTTTCATATTTGAATACGAAAATCGCATATTTGATAAAAAAAAAACGTTTGAATTTTCTGCGATGACGATTTTTGCGGTAAAAAGTTTGTAGGTATAGTTATTTAATTTTTAGTCAACAACCAAGTTTATTGAATCAATAAAAAAGTTGTTGCCCAAAATAATTTTTTTCAACCAAATGTTTACGTGATTTGTTGAAATAAATTGTCGGAAATGTTAAATAAATCAAACAAAATTTTTGTCGAATCTTTATAAATTTATTCATTAACTAGCATTTAACCCGCTACTTCGTTAGCGCCTTATTTTCCTTCATGGACATACTTGTTTAAATTTAATCATTTAACCCGCTACTTTGTAATCACGCCTTTTCTTTCATGAAAATATTTATATGCCAAAGTATATGTAAATAGGTTTTAGCAAAATAGTTCTTACATTTTTCATCTCAACGGTTGATATTGACGCAGAACTTTGCACCTATAATTTTGTGATTCCAAGTTAAATATTATGGAAAATTCAAAAAGTGCGTCTCGTAGAACACAAAAGCAAATGAAAGAGAATTAATTTCGCGTATTATCCTTTTTGATACTTTTTTCTCCCCATTTATGTATCAAAAATTTCAATGTTGATAATATAATTTAGGCTCTGCGATGAAAGATAAATAGATGGAGAAAAAATCTTTTGAAAAAAGTAACAAGCAGTGGTAGAATTTTCATCCCTTAAACGGCCGAATTTCGAAAAAGTACCAGACAATTATTTACTTTTTTTATTTATTGCACAAATATAAATATTAAATTAAAAAAAGTCCATTTAAGAAAACCATGTACCTGCCAGTTAGAGAACCAAAAAGTTCCAAAAAATCCCTCTTACAGATTCTCTTTCACTCAGGACCTTGCATATTTATTTTATGTTTCTAGATCCAATAAATGCGGAAATTAAAAAGGTACCAGTTAAAGAACAAAATAGTACCAAAACTCCTCTTACAGATTCTTATTCACTCAGGACCTAGCAAATTTAATTTTATCTTTATGGGTCCAATACTAACGGAAAATCAAAAAGTAACTGTTAATGAAAAAAAAGTACCAAAAAATTCCCTCTTATAGATTCTGATCCACTTAGGACATTGCATATTGAATTTTATTATTCTAGGTTCAATATTATCGGAAATTCAAAAAGTACCAGTCTAAGAACGAAAAAGTACCAAAAAGCCGTCTTACAGATTTTCATTCACTCAGCCCCTTGCATGTTTAATTTTATGTTTCTTGGTCCAATACTTACGGAAATTAAAAAAGTACCAGCTAAAGAACAATAAAGTACCAAAAACTTCCCTGTTATAAATAGATTCCTATCCTCTCATTACATTGCATATTGAATTTTATGTTTCTAGTTCCAATAATAAGGGAAATTCAAAAAGTACCAGTAAAAAACAAAGAAGTACAAAAAAGCGCTTTTACAGATTCTTCTTCACTCAGGACGTTTAAAGTTAAATTTTATGTTCATAAGACCAATATTAACGAAAATTAAAAAAAAAACAAGTTAATGAACAAAAAAGTACCAAAAACTTCCCTCTTATAGATTATCATTCACTCAGGACCTTGCATGTTTGATTTTATCTTTCTAGGTCCAATACTAACGGAAATTCAAAAAGTACCATTAATGAATAAAAAAAGTACCAAAAAGTTCACTCTTATAGATTCTAATCCACTCAGGAGACTGCATCTTGAATTTTATGTTTCTAGGTCCAATACTAACGGAAAGTACCAAAAATGGTTACGATTTTCACCCCTTAAATGTTCGAATTTCGAAAAAGTACCAAATTCGTATTCATGTTTTTTTGATAAGTTTTGAATGTGGTATAAACTTTGACTCTACGTTTGTTGGTTCAAAAGATAGATGGGGTGTCAAAAAAAGTACCAAAATTCAGGTTTTACCCGTTTACTCCATAGAAGGGCCGAATTTCAAAAAAGTACCAGACACCTGTCCGCTTATTTTTTTAAAGAACAACGATAAGTGTTACATTTTTTTGTATCTCTTTTAGTTTTGGAGATATAAGGTTACTGTATTTTCCCGTTTTTACCCTTTTTTGCCCCCTGAACATTTGTATTTCCAAAAATCCCGTCTTAGTGGATCGATTTAGAGGGTGAACAATCACTGGTCCAAATTTCAAGTTTTTAGCTTCAGGCGTTTAGGCTGTGCGATGATGAATCAGTCAGTGAGTCAGTGAATCAGTGAGTCAGTGAGTCAGTGAGTCAGTCAGTAACGTTACAATTTTATATATATAGATGATGTGCTTAATTCCCAATTTTTTTTCTTTGTAGATAAATACACTAAAATTTATTATAGGGGGATAAGATAGTTCCTATGTGCATTTCGCTGGTTGCTTAGGCCAGATCATCAGGAAACCTTTTTCCAAAAACATTGGCAAAACTTAATCTATATATATATAAAACAGGATGTGTGTATGTATGTATGTAACGTATGGACTCCAAAACGGCTGGGCCGCTTTCGATCTTCAGAATATTCAGGCGGGTGACACTGTGAAGTCTGATTTTTGATTTTCGGTCTGCGAGCGGAGGGGCGAGGCAAAATCCAATTTTCATATCGCACCACCAATGACATCTATACAATTTGGACGATTTTTTCTTTAAAATGATCGCCATGGTCCAACTTACTGCCTGTTTGTAGAACGCGACCGCAAAAGTGACTCGTTCAACTTACATTTAAAACAACAACAAAATTTCAAAATTTGTTTTCGTTTTAAATGAAGTTACGCGAGTCACTTTTGTGCTCGCGTTCTACAAACAGGCAGTTAGATTTATACGAAAAGAAAATTTTGCCCCGCCCACTTTTTTCGAATTTCCTAAAATCAGAAAACGGCTCCATCGATTTGACAAATTTTTCTTTCAAATGTTCGTATTAATCCATTTTAAGTTTTCATCAAAAGAAAAATTTACCACGCCTAATTTTACGCCCACTTTATCTATAAAGCGGATAAATTGAGAACGGCTTGCCCGATTTGGACGATTTTTTCTTTAAAATGATTGCCATGGTCCAACTTAGGATTTTACGGAAAGAAAATTTTGTCCCGCCCCCTTTTTTCGATTTACCTAAAATCAAAAAACGGCTCCATCGATTTGACTAATTTTTCTTTTAAATGTTCGTATTAATCCATTTTACTTTTTCATCGAAAGAAAAATGTACCACGACTATTTTTACGCCCACTTTTTCTATAAAGCGCATAACTTGAGAACGGCTTGACCGATTTGGACGATTTTTTTCTTTAAAATCATCCAACTTAGGTTTTTACGGAAAGAAAATTTTGCCCCGCCCACTATAACGCCCACTGTTTTCGATTTTCCTTAAATCAGATTTGACTAATTTTTCTTTCAAATGTTCGTATCTTTTTAACGGATTTTAATAACCGAACGCAAACATTTTTCAAATTTAGACAGGACAACGTCTGTCGGGTTAGCTAGTATATTATACAAATAAAACTGTAAAGCGAATGAGAATTTACAAATGGAAAAGAGTTTACTTTGATAAAAAAAATTTTTTTATTGAAAATGTAGAAATATTTAATTATTTCATTATTAAATAAGTTTTATTGAGTGATATTTTGCAAAGTGTAAATTTGATAAATTTTATTTTTAACAAACTGTGTTGTTAAAAATTTTCCTAAGATATTTTTTTCTGTGTGGTAAAAGTTCAGCTCTTGAGCTGACCATTTCAAGATCTCCTTTCCTACAAATTTGGGTCTACAACCACTATGTAATCCCTAAAGGAGTTTCTGGTGTCATGTAATTCAGGACTACTGACTCCCGTGGTCCCTGAAAAGATCTATGGTCAGCCGCGATCTCAAGAGATTATAGGTATTGGCTGCACCTGAATACCCCAGAGGATGTAACATCAGAAAGTAAAATACCCATTTATTTTTAAAGTTTACATTAGAGAGGGGGTTTATTTGGCCCATATGGTCCATTCTGGACTTTCGAGCACAACATTTTGGTAAGATAGTTTACGTAGCAAAATAATGTTTTGGCATAAATATATAACTTATAACCAGGGATACCAAAAATATGCTCTAAAAAACACGTTTTATGCGCATTAAATATGCACTAAAAACTGACGACAAAATATTCAACAATTTAATAACAAAATTTGAAAAAAAAAAATACATAAAAATGTCATCGCTTAAGCCCATATTAGGTTCAAATTCATATAAGAGATGTTTGCGCCGAATATTATCTAGATATTCACATCCATGTGGGGTTTTGTCTTAAAGGGATTTTAGGTACGGTAGCTAAATTGTTAAAAAATTGTAACATTTAAAACCGATTGTCCGATGAAACGATTCAAAAATAATTTAGTTTTGCAGTAAAATATTTTTGGGTCGAATTTAATTTAAAGACCATCGTAATTAGATGGCTTACTGACACAAGGAGTCTTATTTGGAAAGAAGTTTTTATGGGGAATATGTGAAATTATAGACCGATTCCCACCATTTACACAGACCTCGTCCATATTTGATTAAATTATCTACAAAATTGGAACTTTTACTTTGCGCACAAGGTTAAAATCGGCAGACAACCAGCCAGACGGACGTATGGATATCGTTAGATCAATTTAAAAAGTGATTTAGAGTCGGTCGGTATACTAAAAGATTGGTCTACATTTCTATGTATTATACACATCGCATAACATTTATCCTTAATGCTTTGTGATGGCTAAATTGGAGTAACAGAGTTTCGAAAAAAAATTATTTTCTGAGAAAGCTCCTATAAGCATCTAAAAAAATTGAACATGTATCAAAATATGCCTTAAAAAGTCAAAATATGCTATAAACTGAAAATATGCTGCAAAAATTCTCGTTTAACTGAATTATGCACACATATGCTGCAAACGGTAAAATATGCAAAACTATGCACTAACAAATCGATGCCAAAATTCATTAAAGGTTCTAAAACGGATAAATATATTGTTTGTGCCTTCATTGGTCGCACAAGGAAAAACACGCAATTGCATATTTATGGTTTCCTTGCTTATAACCAATTGGATGGTTAACGTGCACAAAGACTCTACTATGTGAAATTATGGACCGATCTATACAAAATTTATTAGTATGATTTTCAGTCATATAAAACGAATTTGTGCAAAATTCAACAAGAAAATATAATTTTTTAGGGAGGTTGTATCACATTTGGGTTCATAACTCCATCACATGAGTTTTTTATTTTGCAAAAAAAAAAAACAC
This sequence comes from Pollenia angustigena, assembly GCA_930367215.1. NCBI lineage: Eukaryota > Metazoa > Arthropoda > Insecta > Diptera > Polleniidae > Pollenia > Pollenia angustigena. Next base: position 18,905,750 of record OV884056.1, read on the forward strand.
GTTTTTCAGCTCCCTGTCATAAAAATTACATTAAAATGTAAAGTTAAAGCGATTTTTAAAGCACTTATTGGCCAAGTAAAATATTACCACCGACAAACATTAAACATTTATTATATGCATTCCCAAAATAATGTTAATAAAATTTAAAAAAAATATTGCTGCTGTGAATGTAAATTAGAAAAATAGCAAAACGAAATTCGTTTTCAAAAATTATTTCTTTTGATTTTCAATTCAAAGTAAATACAATTCCTAATGGCAGATAATGGACAACTTTAACAAGCAATTTATTTTTATATTTAACTGCTATTCTAAAAAGATATCGTTAATTGGAAATTTAAGTTGTTTCAATTAAAAAAAAAAACATATCTATCGGGGTTTAGGTCAAATAACTGCATGGAGTAAATAAGAAACAAGGGCGTAGCGATGAAAGAGAATGGAAAACAAGGTTTGTTTTACTTACTTGTGCCGGATTGTTTTAATTGAACTAAAATTTACATTTTACAAAATTTTAATAGCAGTAAGAGTCAGCCCCTTTAAGAGTTTTATTTAAATTTTATTCAGCCCCTTTTTTAAGAGTCGGAATTTGAATTATATTCACGCTCTTTTTCTTTTCAATTAAACTTGATAAAGATTTTCTAGTTGTCATATAAAAAGCTTAAACAATTTTACTTAAGTTAACATTTAATTAAATACCAGCTTCGAAAGAAACCAGACACTTTCCCTAGGAGGACTTGGCCAAAATGTCAAAATTTTTAATATTATTTTCAATAATACTTATAACCGACCTCTGCTTCGTCCAGGCTGAAAATGTATTCTCTAGAGTTTTTAGGAACTTGCACAGGGATCCAGGCCCTCGAGGTTCTACTAGAGCTAATGTAGAAACAAAATGGATAGAACAAAAATTGGATCATTTTGATTCGAATGAAAATAGAACCTGGCAAATGGTAGGAAAACAAAAAGAAATCCCGAATCAAATAAAATAACTTAAAAAGAAAAAGAAGTCTTTAAAATTCCCACCTGGTCTTTAATCCAAATTGATTATAAATTTTATTTCATTCAAGCGTTATATGGCTAATGATGAGTTTTATCAAAAGGGAGGACCCTTATTTATTCATGTCGGCGGAGAGTGGACTATAACACCGGGTTATATTAGCAGTGGCCACATGTATGATATGGCTAAAGAAAATAATGCCTACTTATTTTACACAGAGCACCGCTATTATGGCAAAAGTAGGCCGGTAAGGTAAAATATTTGCAAAACATCAAAGTGGAAAGTCCCATTTTTAATTAAAATTAAAATAAAATCTGCTTTTAGTGACATGTCCAATGAGAATATGAAATATTTACACGTGCGTCAGGCGTTAGCCGATTTAGCCCATTTTATACGCACAATGAAAGCGTCTACACCTGGCATGGAAAATTCGAAAGTTATTTTAAGTGGAGGCTCATATTCGGCCACTATGGTCACCTGGTTTAAAAAGTTATACCCCGCTTTGGCCACAGGTTGTTGGGCCTCTTCGGCTCCTTTATTTGCTAAGGTGGATTTTGTGGGTAAGTTCTTAATTTTAATACCCAAACCACAAAAGTGGAGAGGGTTTGAGCTAATGTATGTTACACCTTAAAGTATTCGTAAACCGATCGGCTCAAAGTCACTTTTGGAATCGATCTAACAATTTTTGTCTGTCCGTTTAGCTGGCTGGTAGACCAGCAAAGTACAGATCGCAATTTCAGAAATAATTTGATGGAATTTTGTGCATAACTCCTAACAAGGAGTAAGCCTATTGATGAGAATCGGTGCATAATTTGCCATAGCCCCCAAACAAGCTTCTTTCTGGAATAGTGTCTTAATAAACCATCACATTATGTTGGTATTTAGATTAAATTACATCTATGTTTCTATATAAATACATATTTCCTTTAACTCATACTAGAGCATAGGGCGCCGTTCTCCATCGCACTTGATTCTTATTTATTTCTATGTTCAATTAAAATATCTTTTTTCAGCTTCTTTGGAACGTCTTCCAGTAATTCGTAATCTTCCAACTCATCGTCCGAGCTGGTGAAAGGGGTTCCAAAGTAAAGTTTGTTTGGCAATAATATCGTCATCATGTCGAAGTACGTGCCCAACCCACTGCTATTTGCGTTGCGGTATTTCAGATGTTACATCCAGCTGATTGTTATGAGTAGCTGTTCCATATTTAAGATTATTCGTGGCCAAAAAATACGTAGGATTCACTTTAATCAGCGGTTAACAAAAGTTTATAATCGTCCAGTGATGACATTTGTAACCTTCCATGTTGTACATCCAAACCCGATTTTACATTTGAATTAAATATTTATAACTTTGTTTGTAGGTTTATGTTGCTATTTTGCCAAATCGGTGATATCATTCCAAATGCTGCTCTTGCTTTGCTGATTTTTGATTATATATCAATTTCGGTATCACCATCACCAGACCCTATGCTCCCCAGAAACCCAAATTCATCTCTAAATTCTGTGGAGTAGAGTACCATATGGTCGGGCTTGACCGACTATACTTTCTTACTTGCTTAAGTGCTCGTTTTTTGATTTCTTTCAAATCTAAAATAAAACTTTCAGAATACAAAGAAGTTACAGGACAATCCATACGTTTAGTAGGCGGTGATTCCTGCTACAGTCGCATTTCGAAAGCCATACAAGAACTGGAGAAAATGTTAACCGAAAATAGGTCTTCTGATTTGAGATGTTCTTTAAATATCTGTGATACATTTGATGAGACTAATGATTTAGATGTTTGGGTTCTATTTTCCACTATATCCGATATATTTGCGGGTATCGTACAAAATCACAAGTAAGTAAAGGAAACTGTTGATAATTGATACAAATGTTATATGAATTTTATTTAACTTTAGTAACAATACTATACAAAATGCTTGCAATAAAATCATGGAAGGATCAGATGACTTTAAAGGATTTACAAATTTTATGTTGAAATATTTTGACAATAAGAATTGCACGGATCTTACATATAAAACTTCAATACAGGAAATTAAGGATCCTCAATTTGGAAATGGAATGAGTAAGAAATTTTAACAACAACAAATTTAAAGCTTAAGATCAAAAGGCATTTAAGCTTTAAGCTTTAAAAAAGCTACTTAAAATCAAGATATAACTTAAAAAGGCATTTAAACCAGTTTCTAAAAGTTCTAGAAGAACGTTAATGATATGAAAGATACTAATGGCCATTTTCTCAATGTATCGACAAACTGTCTGTTACTTAATGTCAACATAAATTTATTGGACCGATAAACTGTCCGTTAACGATTTTGGGTTTCTCAATATACCGACAAAAAACAAAGTTTTCAGCTGGCAACGCCACTCAAAATACATGTAAAAGATGGGAGTCAGCTGATTGAATTTATCTGTACGGCAAATAAAAGGAAAATAAATAATTGGCAGATGAGTGCCGGTTAGCTTTGCGATTAAAACGAAGCAAATGAGACATTGAGAAAACCAAATTTCTTTAATGTGCAGTTTTTCGTTGGGAAAAAAGATAATCGCCTAATGAGAAAATGGCCATAAAGCTTTTTACAAGTTTTAAAAACCTGATTAAAATGTAGCAAGCTTTATAAATACATGTTATTAAACGCTTTACAAAACTGTTTTAACTGAGAAACCCTAACTAAGCTTTTATAAACCTTATTAAGCTTTAGACAACTAGTATAAAAAAGCTTCTTAAGCTTTATATAAGTAGTACTAAAAAGTTAATTAAGCTATTATTTAGACATTAAAACCCTTTTAAACAGATTTAAAAGAAAAAGGAATAATTAAAAAAAGCTTGTTGGTTTTAACAAAGTTTTCCAAGTTTACTAAATGCTTAAAGAACTTGAAAATCAAAAAGTAATTTCAATTTTTGGGAATACAAAATTTTAATTTCAAAAGATTTTGTTATTCGTGCTTAATTCCCAGTTTTTATTATTGATAAAAACACTTGAAATTTATTGTTGATGGGATAAGCTATTCCTATGCATTTCACTGGTTGCTTAGGCCAGATCATCAGGAAACTTCATCCATAAAGGTTTTAGACAAACTAAAGATATTAAACCAAATAAAACTGTTAAACGTATAAGAATTATAGCAACAGTTCTACTTGTAACAATATCAAAGTTTGAACAAAACACATCAACAATAAACAACAGTGGGTTCATCTCATCTTACATTTCCCCACTACAATTAGTTGAAATTCTCTCAACGTTAATTGTAGTTGTAAGTAGGTTAAGAAAAACAAAATGAAAAAAACAACAACTTACAAAAGATGTTGTCAATTAAGTGTTTTTTAGGCCGTGCACTGCCTGTTTATTATCAAAAAGTAATTTCAATTTTTGGGAATACAAAATTTTAATTTCAAAAGATTTTGTTATTCGTGCTTAATTCCCAGTTTTTATTATTGATAAAAACACTTGAAATTTATTGTTGATGGGATAAGCTATTCCTATGCATTTCACTGGTTGCTTAGGCCAGATCATCAGGAAACTTCATCCATAAAGGTTTTAGACAAACTAAAGATATTAAACCAAATAAAACTGTTAAACGTATAAGAATTATAGCAACAGTTCTACTTGTAACAATATCAAAGTTTGAACAAAACACATCAACAATAAACAACAGTGGGTTCATCTCATCTTACATTTCCCCACTACAATTAGTTGAAATTCTCTCAACATTAATTGTAGTTGTAAGTAGGTTAAGAAAAACAAAATGAAAAAAACAACAACTTACAAAAGATGTTGTCAATTAAGTGTTTTTTAGGCCGTGCACTGCCTGTTTATTATCAAAAAGTAATTTCAATTTTTGGGAATACAAAATTTTAATTTCAAAAGATTTTGTTATTCGTGCTTAATTCCCAGTTTTTATTATTGATAAAAACACTTGAAATTTATTGTTGATGGGATAAGCTATTCCTATGCATTTCACTGGTTGCTTAGGCCAGATCATCAGGAAACTTCATCCATAAAGGTTTTAGACAAACTAAAGATATTAAACCAAATAAAACTGTTAAACGTATAAGAATTATAGCAACAGTTCTACTTGTAACAATATCAAAGTTTGAACAAAACACATCAACAATAAACAACAGTGGGTTCATCTCATCTTACATTTCCCCACTACAATTAGTTGAAATTCTCTCAACATTAATTGTAGTTGTAAGTAGGTTAAGAAAAACAAAATGAAAAAAACAACAACTTACAAAAGATGTTGTCAATTAAGTGTTTTTTAGGCCGTGCACTGCCTGTTTATTATCAAAAAGTAATTTCAATTTTTGGGAATACAAAATTTTAATTTCAAAAGATTTTGTTATTCGTGCTTAATTCCCAGTTTTTATTATTGATAAAAACACTTGAAATTTATTGTTGATGGGATAAGCTATTCCTATGCATTTCACTGGTTGCTTAGGCCAGATCATCAGGAAACTTCATCCATAAAGGTTTTAGACAAACTAAAGATATTAAACCAAATAAAACTGTTAAACGTATAAGAATTATAGCAACAGTTCTACTTGTAACAATATCAAAGTTTGAACAAAACACATCAACAATAAACAACAGTGGGTTCATCTCATCTTACATTTCCCCACTACAATTAGTTGAAATTCTCTCAACATTAATTGTAGTTGTAAGTAGGTTAAGAAAAACAAAATGAAAAAAACAACAACTTACAAAAGATGTTGTCAATTAAGTGTTTTTTAGGCCGTGCACTGCCTGTTTATTATCAAAAAGTAATTTCAATTTTTGGGAATACAAAATTTTAATTTCAAAAGATTTTGTTATTCGTGCTTAATTCCCAGTTTTTATTATTGATAAAAACACTTGAAATTTATTGTTGATGGGATAAGCTATTCCTATGCATTTCACTGGTTGCTTAGGCCAGATCATCAGGAAACTTCATCCATAAAGGTTTTAGACAAACTAAAGATATTAAACCAAATAAAACTGTTAAACGTATAAGAATTATAGCAACAGTTCTACTTGTAACAATATCAAAGTTTGAACAAAACACATCAACAATAAACAACAGTGGGTTCATCTCATCTTACATTTCCCCACTACAATTAGTTGAAATTCTCTCAACATTAATTGTAGTTGTAAGTAGGTTAAGAAAAACAAAATGAAAAAAACAACAACTTACAAAAGATGTTGTCAATTAAGTGTTTTTTAGGCCGTGCACTGCCTGTTTATTATAAAAAAGTAATTTCAATTTTTGGGAATACAAAATTTTAATTTCAAAAGAATAACAAAATCTTTTGAAATTAAAATTTTGTATTCCCAAAAATTGAAATTACTTTTTGATAATAAACAGGCAGTGCACGGCCTAAAAAACACTTAATTGACAACATCTTTTGTAAGTTGTTGTTTTTTTCATTTTGTTTTTCTTAACCTACTTACAACTACAATTAATGTTGAGAGAATTTCAACTAATTGTAGTGGGGAAATGTAAGATGAGATGAACCCACTGTTGTTTATTGTTGATGTGTTTTGTTCAAACTTTGATATTGTTACAAGTAGAACTGTTGCTATAATTCTTATACGTTTAACAGTTTTATTTGGTTTAATATCTTTAGTTTGTCTAAAACCTTTATGGATGAAGTTTCCTGATGATCTGGCCTAAGCAACCAGTGAAATGCATAGGAATAGCTTATCCCATCAACAATAAATTTCAAGTGTTTTTATCAATAATAAAAACTGGGAATTAAGCACGAATAACAAAATCTTTTGAAATTAAAATTTTGTATTCCCAAAAATTGAAATTACTTTTTGATAATAAACAGGCAGTGCACGGCCTAAAAAACACTTAATTGACAACATCTTTTGTAAGTTGTTGTTTTTTTCATTTTGTTTTTCTTAACCTACTTACAACTACAATTAATGTTGAGAGAATTTCAACTAATTGTAGTGGGGAAATGTAAGATGAGATGAACCCACTGTTGTTTATTGTTGATGTGTTTTGTTCAAACTTTGATATTGTTACAAGTAGAACTGTTGCTATAATTCTTATACGTTTAACAGTTTTATTTGGTTTAATATCTTTAGTTTGTCTAAAACCTTTATGGATGAAGTTTCCTGATGATCTGGCCTAAGCAACCAGTGAAATGCATAGGAATAGCTTATCCCATCAACAATAAATTTCAAGTGTTTTTATCAATAATAAAAACTGGGAATTAAGCACGAATAACAAAATCTTTTGAAATTAAAATTTTGTATTCCCAAAAATTGAAATTACTTTTTGATAATAAACAGGCAGTGCACGGCCTAAAAAACACTTAATTGACAACATCTTTTGTAAGTTGTTGTTTTTTTCATTTTGTTTTTCTTAACCTACTTACAACTACAATTAATGTTGAGAGAATTTCAACTAATTGTAGTGGGGAAATGTAAGATGAGATGAACCCACTGTTGTTTATTGTTGATGTGTTTTGTTCAAACTTTGATATTGTTACAAGTAGAACTGTTGCTATAATTCTTATACGTTTAACAGTTTTATTTGGTTTAATATCTTTAGTTTGTCTAAAACCTTTATGGATGAAGTTTCCTGATGATCTGGCCTAAGCAACCAGTGAAATGCATAGGAATAGCTTATCCCATCAACAATAAATTTCAAGTGTTTTTATCAATAATAAAAACTGGGAATTAAGCACGAATAACAAAATCTTTTGAAATTAAAATTTTGTATTCCCAAAAATTGAAATTACTTTTTGATAATAAACAGGCAGTGCACGGCCTAAAAAACACTTAATTGACAACATCTTTTGTAAGTTGTTGTTTTTTTCATTTTGTTTTTCTTAACCTACTTACAACTACAATTAATGTTGAGAGAATTTCAACTAATTGTAGTGGGGAAATGTAAGATGAGATGAACCCACTGTTGTTTATTGTTGATGTGTTTTGTTCAAACTTTGATATTGTTACAAGTAGAACTGTTGCTATAATTCTTATACGTTTAACAGTTTTATTTGGTTTAATATCTTTAGTTTGTCTAAAACCTTTATGGATGAAGTTTCCTGATGATCTGGCCTAAGCAACCAGTGAAATGCATAGGAATAGCTTATCCCATCAACAATAAATTTCAAGTGTTTTTATCAATAATAAAAACTGGGAATTAAGCACGAATAACAAAATCTTTTGAAATTAAAATTTTGTATTCCCAAAAATTGAAATTACTTTTTGATAATAAACAGGCAGTGCACGGCCTAAAAAACACTTAATTGACAACATCTTTTGTAAGTTGTTGTTTTTTTTTCATTTTGTTTTTCTTAACCTACTTACAACTACAATTAATGTTGAGAGAATTTCAACTAATTGTAGTGGGGAAATGTAAGATGAGATGAACCCACTGTTGTTTATTGTTGATGTGTTTTGTTCAAACTTTGATATTGTTACAAGTAGAACTGTTGCTATAATTCTTATACGTTTAACAGTTTTATTTGGTTTAATATCTTTAGTTTGTCTAAAACCTTTATGGATGAAGTTTCCTGATGATCTGGCCTAAGCAACCAGTGAAATGCATAGGAATAGCTTATCCCATCAACAATAAATTTCAAGTGTTTTTATCAATAATAAAAACTGGGAATTAAGCACGAATAACAAAATCTTTTGAAATTAGAACTTGAAAATCTTTTAAAGTGACTTTAAAAGCTTCAAATACGGCCGCCACAGCTTCAAAAGCATTTTAATTTCAAAACAAAGCTTTCCATAATTCTTATCGAAACTTTGTTTTCCAGTACGTCAATGGTTTTATCAGACCTGCAATGAATATGGTTGGTATCAAACATCTGGTTCTACGGAACAACCATTCGGTACCAAATTTCCCGTTAAATTATTTACAACTTTGTGTCAGGATGCCTACGGCGACGCATTTACTCCAGAATATATAGAAAATCAAGTAAAAAGCACAAATGAATTTTTTGGCGGCCTAAATCCAAAAGTTGAAAATGTCTATATGACTCACGGCCAACTGGATCCTTGGCGAGCAATGGGAATACAAGAGGTGGACAAAGCCACAATAATACCAAGTAAGTTTTAATCCCTATGAAAAAAAAAATAATCAAATTTAACATGAGATTTCTTTAAGTGCGAGCTCATTGCAGAGATTTTGGTTCAATAAGTGACAAGGACAATGAAGAACTTAAAGCTTCGAAAATTAAACTCAAGAAGTTAGTCAAGGAGTGGTTGAAGGACTAAAACGGCATCAAATTTTAAGAATTAGTTTTATTTTAATAAATTAAAAACTTACATATATGTACATATAATTTTAAAATGCTATACGAAACAATATTTCAACTTTATTTTCCTAAGGCGAATTCATTACAGGTAATCTAAACTAAAAACCTGTACAACTCCTAAAACAACCACAAGCAATTTGTTTTTGTAAAATCATTATACAATTGGGGGATTCACAAGGTGTGCTATCAAGTCATATCGTCAACTTCCTAAATAATAGTTTACAGTTGTTTAAAAAAATATTGTTGTGTTTCAAACAAAAGAAAAGTTGTAATGCTGTGTTCAATGATTCTTCATAACTATACAGTAGAAATCTAAATTATAAGCGGTTGCCTTCAGCAGTCATATATTGTAATTATTTTAAGACATATGACTTTACAACTTTATGACAACCTTGTAAATCCCCCAAATGTCAAAAACAGAAGCAAAAGAAAACTGAAATAAAATTAATAAAAAAAAACAAGCAATTTTAAGAGGAAACTAGAATACTCATCAATCTAGCACACGTACACGAGTGAATTCGCAAGCATGACACGCATTTGACAAGTGTATTTGGCCCTTTAGACATTTTTAAATTTTTCATTCAAAAATCTACTTCTGGTACAAAATATCAGTAATCATATTTTTACTGATTTCGCTTTAAGTTATTTTAATACTGATTTAAAGGCCAATCAAGCAGTTTCTGATAAAAAAAAAACAAGTTAGAGTGCTATATTCGGCTGTGCCGAATCTTTGATAGCCTCCACCGACAGTTCGAATGTTTAAGGAGTAATATCTGTATGATGTCTGTTATTATTTTTATCTTAAACTGTGACGTTTTGTTATTAATTATGGTTTTAGGTGTACTAAACTGTTTTCCTGTAGTAGGGTTTCTATGGGGCCTAGGGTAAATTATGTACCGATCTTCACAAAATTTCACAGTATCATTTATAGTCCTATAAAACTGTGCCGAGCCAAAATTTGTAATGATTGCATTATTTTTTACGGTTTTAGGCGTACTCAACTGTTTTCCGGTAGTAGGGTTTATATGGGGCCTAAGGTAAATTATGGACCGATCGTCACGAAATTTCACAGTGTTATTTCCAGTCCTAAAAAACTGTGACGTACCAAATTTTGTTACGACAGCGTTATTTTTTACAGTTTTAGGCGTACTAAACTGTTTTCCGGGAGTAGTGTTTATATGGGGCTTAGGGTAAATTATGGACGCATCTTCACGAAATTTAACAGCGTGATTTCCAGTCGAATAAAACAAATTTTTGCAAAATCTTATCTCATTCCGTGCCTTGTTCCACCATTAATGTTATTTTTTGTAACAAAATTATCAATTTTTTTATGTAGTGGTTCCACATTTTGATTCATAGCTCTGGTCCTACTGAACCGATTTTGCTGGATTTCAATCCCAAACTGCTTAGGATAACTACAAGCAATTTGGTACCAAGTTCGTTCATTTCTTTTGAGTTGTTCGAAAGTGAGCGTGTTTTCAACAGACGGACAGACGGACAGACAGACGGGCATGGCTAAATCGACTTATAATCAATCACACAGAATATATACACTGGGGTCTGAGATGAATAATAAAAAAGTTTCACACGGTATGACAAACTTAGTATACCCTTTTCACAACTAATTGTGGTGGAGGGTATAAAAATTTGATTAAAATTATAAATATTTGATTAAAAAAATGTTTGAATTTTCTGCGATGACGATTTTTACGGTATTGATAAAAAAAAATGTGTAGCTATAAGTTTTTAATTTTTAATCAACAATCAAGTTTATTGAGTCAATAAAAAAAAGTTGTTGCCCAAAATAATTTTTTTCAACAAAATGTTTATGTGATTTCAATGCGAATTCATACAAGGTGACCTTGGCTTGCTACGTAATCAACAGCTGATAACTAACTATATGTCAAACTGATATGTATGACGTTTCTTTTTTTTTTTTTGACATTCTATTTAAATATTTATTTCAATTCAAATTAAGTTTTTTTTTTATAAATTGTTAATTAAAAATGCAGCACACACTCGCAAGCAAAAAAAATTTAATTCATAAGAAGGAACTTTGTTCCGAGTTCGTAAAAACAAAGAAAGAGAAAGGAAGTGGAATATTGCTAGCTGGCCGAACGTCGTTACATCGACTCAGAAAGTGATCCTTTGTCGATCGGTATACTTAAAGATGGTCTAGGGCTAATATTTGGAGGTGTTATAAACATCAGCACAAACGCATCCAGGTAGCTTAGGCTGTTTGGCAGACAACTGTATTTAATATACATTTTATTACAAAAACATTATAATTTTTATTATTTATTACTTTTTTATACTATGTACATTTTCTGACACGCTCGTCCTCTAATCTTGGAATATTCTAAAGCAATCATTTAATTATTATTTCAAGAGTAAAAAAAACAACAATGTTACACTTTGTTTATCTTTCGGCAAGCCATCATCGAATGAACCTTTTGCGACTCCCTGTATGAGTCATATAAAAATTACAACAGCTTTATGATCTTTCCAAAATGTATTAACAAAGTGACCTCAGTACTACAACAATGAAACAATAAAAAAAACAACAGGCATTTTGTTGCTAGAATTGAGACGGCAAGTGTCAAAATGCCTTATAAAAAAAAGTAAATAAACAAAAAAAATGACGACAAACGACACACACGAAGAAAATCACTGCAAACAGCTGTGCTTGTGAGGTCACTTTATTAGTACATTCTGGGGTCTTTCAAATAAGATTTTCTAACCGGGTGGTGTTGAATTTGCGATCTAAAGGTTTGCTTCTTATTTCTTGTGTGAAAATGAATAGTTTGTCATGAACAAGATGCTTGATGCTCCTTTTGAGGTAGTTCAGTTTATCGGCTTAGCTTGTCATGAGTTGTAAAATAATCCCTTTATACGATACGATTCCTGACATGCTTTCTGAAAAACTCGTGAGATAATCTTTACAAACACCTTAAATGACTAATATATGAGTCTTTCGCTGTGTTGTAGAAGTAGGAATAAGCTTGTGTATCAGTTTCTTTTGAGCAAAGAATCTTTTATGAATAAAAAAGGCGCTTTTTCAATTGAGTTCTTAAAAGAAATTTAGCATACATATGCAATGGCTTAAACTTTCGCACGTAAATGCAATGAAACCTTATCAAAAAAAATTCCATGAGCAATCGGTCTGCTTCATCTGAACTTTTAAATTTAAATATTAAAAAAAAGCAAAACTTCTTGCAAATAAAGTTTTGTTAGCACACATTTTGAAATTATTGCATTAACACACGATTCAAGGCGAATTCATCCCAGGTAATCTCGGTACTACAACAAGTACAAAAACCACAAGCAATTTGTTTTTGTAAAATCATTGTACAATGTCAAAAACAGAAATAAAACAAAACAGAAACAAAGATAATAAAAGAGAATAAACAAAATTTTGACATCCAACAGTGATTTTAGCTATTATCAGCAGGGCTTTTAAGACCACCTGTAATAAATTCGCCTTGACACGATTTAAAATTAATATCAAAACGAAAAATGACAGCAAATATTTTTGACACACAGCTATCTTGTTAATACAGTGTTGTATTCTTTTGACACAACGTTAAAGTATTTTACAGTGTTGTATTCATTTTTAAAATAAGACTACCTTGTATGAATTCGCCTTGCGTGATTTGTTAAAATAAATTGTTGAAAATTTTGAATAAATCAAAACCAAATGTTTATCGAATCTTTATTTATTTATTTATTCAGCCATGTCGAAGAGTACAATTCCGTTCGGAAACAAAATTCATTCTGTATTTTGCTGCTTCAGAAAACGACGAAAAAAATTCTCGGAATAAACCATTTTTAAAAAGGTTTCGTTTAAATGTGCTAAATTCCCATTTCATACTATTGATAAACTGAAGTTTATTGTTGATGGGATAAGCTATTCCTATGCGCATTTCACTGGCTGCTTAGGCGAGATTGTCAGGAAACTTCATACAAAGATTTTAGAAAATCTAAAGATATTAAACCAAATTAAACTGTTTAGCGAATAAGAATTATAAGCCCCAGTTTTACCTACAACAATATCAAAGCTTAAACAAAAACAACAACAATAAACAGTAAGTTTATTTTTTCTTACAGTTTTTGTTTTCATGAACGGAATGGAAGTTTTCTGTATCTTAAAGGCCAAGAAACTATCAAAATACCCTTTCTATTAATAAATAAATAAGTTTTCTTCGATTCCGAATGGAGTTGTACCCTGTGACATGATTCCTAATTTTTAGTCTTTGACAAATACACTAAAATTTAGTGTTGGGGAATAAGCTAGTTCCTATGCGTATTTCGCTCGTTGCTTAGGTCAGATCATGAGGAAACCTTTTTTCAAAGGCTTTGGAAAAACTAAATACATATATTAAGCAAATAAAACTGTAAAGCGAATGAGAATTACAAGCACTAAAGTCTAACTTGCACCGATATCAAAGCTATTAAAAATAGACAAGAGTTGTAAAAATACTGTCTTTACTTTGATTAAAATATTTTTTTTATTGAATATGAAGAAATATTAATTTATTTCATTCAGTGTTCGAAAATAAACAATACATTATTTAACGTTTGGCTCACACACCCAGGAACGATAACTATTTTTTTAGTGATTGTGTAGACATACACAACCCTTAATACCGTTCGTAGCTATTTTCAAGAAAGAACCGAACAGAACAATTGTAGTGATACTGTACACAAAAATTATATTTTAATGTTCTATAATGTTTTTTTCGTGTGTGTATTTTGTTTTTGTAAAAAATTTTTGGTTTTTTTTACCAGCCAAAAGGGACGAACATTATTGAGCCGAACCGAACACATTGAAGTTTGTGGATTTTCAAAAAAACCGAACGGAATTAAATGTTCACATCATTTGTTGAGTTTGATAAAAACAGTAATATTTTTGTGTTCGAAAGATGACTAAAAGGGAAACGTTATTTTTTTAATGATTTTCTACACAAACACTATTAGCGTTTATGTTTTCCACAAATTTACCGAACCGAACATTAAGAAACGATATTTAGTGTTTATTTTCGAACACTGATTTCATTATTAATTATGTTTTATTGAGTGCTATTTTGCAAAGCGCAATTTTGATTAATTTTTTCATTGAATCAAATAAAAAGTTTTTTGACCTAAAATTATATTTTTAACAAACTGTGTTGTTGAAAATTTTCTTGAGATATTTTTTTCTGTGCGCCGACATCGACAGCGTCTTACATAAAAGGGGTGATTTTTTATATTTTAGCTAATACGAATTTTTATTAATAGTTTGATTAGATTTAATTTGTTTAGTTGTATTTAATTTTGTTATCTTAGTATCAAAGCATGGTTAAGTAATATTATCAAAGAAATCAATCTTAACTAAATTGATTAAAATAAATTTTAAAACTTCATTTGGCCTTTAGTATTTTAGTCTCAAAGAAATTTTTACAGACGACAGTTGAAATGGTCAAAGCAGTATTAATAGTTGCGACTGTATTGGCTGCTATAGCGTTCGTAAAAGCCGAAGATAAAGCAGTGCCAGCCTTTGTAAAAATATTCAATGAATTGCACAAGGATCCAGCACCGCAGCTGTCCTCCACAAGATCAAATGTAAAAACTTTATGGATTGAACAGAAATTAGATCATTTTGATGCTAATGAAACTAGAACCTGGCAAATGGTGGGTTTTTCGTTTCTTTTTAAATTTTATTGAATTTTTTTAAAGTTTTTAATTTGCTTTTTCTTTAAGCGTTACATGGCCAATGATAAGTTCTATAAACCCGGTGGTCCCTTGTTTATCTATGTCGGTGGAGAATGGTTTATTTCGCCTGGTTCGATTAGTAGTGGCAGTCATGTTTATGATATGGCTAAAGAACATCAGGGTTATTTGCTCTATACCGAACATCGTTTCTACGGTTATAGTCATCCCGTTGAGCAAATGACTCAAGAAAATATGAAATATTTGAATGTTCAACAAGCCTTGGCCGATTTGGCACATTTTATACGCACCATGAAGGCCACGATTCCTGGCATGGAGGAGTCTAAGGCTATTTTAACAGGTGGTTCGTACTCGGCTACTATGGTGACTTGGTTTAAGAAATTATATCCTGATTTGGCTGTCGGCTGTTGGGCCTCTAGTGCTCCTTTGCAGGCTAAAAGTGATTATTTTGGTAAGTTGGTAGGAGGTCTTTTAAGATTCAGGGGGGTTATTCAAAAAGGGATTCACGTTTACGCTAAGGAATTTTACAGTCACGTAGGATAAAGGAACTTTCAGAGGAATTTCAAATTCCAAATAATGAAAATCTGTGTTCACTAAACTTTTCGACTAATGCTCAATATTTTAATGAAAAATTCTATTAAAAAATTATTATTTTTAGAGTGAATGAAAATCGTAAAAATCTGTGATGATCCATTCTTTGACCGACAATCGATTTTATGATAAAAAAAAAATATCAAAATCGATTAAATTGCTTTTTTTTAATTTAAGGATTTTTGGACAAAACTCGATTTATGAACAATTTCGAAATATTTTAAATTGAACTGAAAACAAAAATACTGTGTAATAAAAATATTGTGTAATAAAATTTATATGAAATGCACTCAAAAAACTGAGTGATTTTCATATAAATTTTTCTGCACAACCAATTGCCTGTCGCCTGGAAACAGTACGTTAATATGTGATCACCCATGTTTTTGACTAACAATCAATTTTTTGTAAGAAAAAAATTTAAATTAAATTATATTGCTTGGAATAAAGCAATTAAAGGGTTAATAGCAAAAATAGTAAAAAACAATCTTTTATCACCCATATTTTTGATCAACAACAAATTTTTATATAAAATATTTAAACATTTCTGGGAGAATTTAAGTTCCCACCCATATTTTCGACCAAAAATTGTTTATTATGAAACATTTAAAATTGCTTTAATTTTAGTAACTGAATGATTAAATGCGAAAATGGCGCCAATCTCTGAAAATCCATACTTTTGACAGAGATTTGATGTTAGATATCTAAATCTCAAAAGATTTAAGCAAAAATATTTTCAATCAAAAATTGATTTTAATCTCTATTTCCTCCTCTTCTAGAATACAAAGAAATAATGGGTCAATCGGTTAAACTGGTCGGTGGTATGGCCTGTCATGATCGCATAAAAAATGGATTCGCTGAATTGGAATCGATGTTTGCCAAAAAGCGAGGAGCCGAAGTAAAAGCCATGTTAAAATTGTGTAATTCCTTTAATGAAGATAATGATTTGGATTTATGGACCTTGTTCTATGAAATATCGGAACTATTTGCCAATTTAGTGCAAACACACAAGTAAGACAAATTTTTCAAATCTTAAGGCAAGTAAATATTTTTATTCATAAAGTAATTTTTGGGAATAGAAAATTTTAATTTAAAAGATTTTGTTATTCGTGCCTAATTCCCAATTTTTATTCTTGATAAAAACACTGAAATTTATTGTTGATGGGATAAGCTTTTCCTATGCTCATTTCACTGGTTGCTTCGGCCAGATCGATTCAGTGTTTTTATCAAGAATAAAAATTGGGAATTAAGCACGAATAACAAAAAATTTAAATTAAAATTTTGTATTCCCATAAATTACTTTGATAATAAACTGGCAAGTGCGCGACTTAAAAAAAACTTAAACTGGCAACATGCTTTTGCAAGTTGTTTTTATTTTCATTTGGTTTTTTCTTAACCTACTTACAACTACAATTAATGTTGGAAGAAATCCAATCAATTGTAGTGGGGAATGTTAGAAGAGATAAACTCACTGTTTATTGTTGTTATTTTTGTTTAAGCTTTAATATTATTACAAGTAGAACTGTTGCTTATAATTCTTATACGCTTAACAGTTTTATTTGGTTTAATATCTTTAGTTTTTCTAAAATCTTTTAGAATGAAGTTTCCTGATGATCTGGCCTAAGCAACCAGTGAAATGCGCATAGGAATAGCTTATCCCATCAACAATAAATTTCAGTGTTTTTATCAAGAATAAAAATTGGGAATTAAGCACGAATAACAAAATCTTTTAAATTATTTTTATAAACGGAAAGGGTCAACAAAAATAAAAAGACAGCAAAAGAAAATACATAAAAAACAGAAAAATGTACTTTGGACTTCAAGAAGAATTCTTGACAAAAAGTGTTGGAAAAAAAACACAAGTTAAGAAGAACTTTTAAATCAACTAAAATGGATAATCATTCATAGCAAATTTCGATCCACCAAGTGAAATAACGATTTATGTTTGGCTACAGACTGCCAGCCGTCGTCAATGGCGGTGATTGATAACCGGCATATCCCTCTGAAGAGATAGTGTGGTTACAATCGAAACATGTCAGGGCAACCAGTGTGTGAAAACCTGGGTTCGATTCCCAGGTCAGTCAAGAATGGAAAATTATCAATTAATTTTAATTAATTTCATGTTGAAAAATTTCTTTCTTCATAAAAATAATTCAAAGAAAATTAAATTTGATGAACTTTAGCCTGAATAAAAATATTAAAACTTGGATTAAAAACCATGAACAGTTCAATTAACCACATACTAATTATTAAATTGTTATCCCCTTCATTTTAAGTGATGGTAATATACAAAAAGCCTGCAACAGAATCATGGAAGGTTCCACAGATGTTATCGGGCTAGCCAATTACATAGTGGATAAATTTCAGGCTGACACCTGTACCGATATGTCATATCGTTCTTATCTAAATATGTTTTTAGATTCTGCCTTCAGTAACAATATTAGTAAGTAAAATTAGAAGTAGACATTCACAAATCATATTGATACAATTTTTTTTTATTTAGTGCGCCCTTGGATCTATCAGACCTGCAATGAAGTTGGTTGGTTCCAAACTTCTAACTCATTTTATCAACCTTTCGGTTCAAAATATCCTTTGCCCTTCTTTATCACATTATGTGGCGATGCTTATGGTGAAAACTTTACCCATGAATATATAGAACAAAGATTAGCAGAAACCAATAAAATCTTTGGTGGTCTTTATCCCGAAGTGGAAAATGTTTATATGACTCATGGCCAGTTGGATCCCTGGAGGGCTGCCGGTATTGCAGATGAAAAACAAGCTACCATTATACCTTGTAAGTTCAAAAAAAAAACTTATCTCAAATTGCAAACACATTTACAAAAAAAAAAAAAAAACTTCTTTTTCTAGACCACGCCCACTGCAAAGATTTGGGTTCAATTAGCGATAATGATACTCCCGAACTTAAAGCTTCAAAGGAAAAAATAGCTGCCTTAGTCAGACAGTGGTTGGCTTAATTTCTGCTATTTTTTTCGAACTAAAAGAACATATTGTTATTTGTAACTACATACTTATTTATATGATTTTATTCTTTTAGATACTTCCGCAAGGTATTAAATAATTTATTGTATTAATAAATATTAAAGATTAAAATGTGACAATATCAGCAGCAATCATTCATTGAGTATCGTTTTGGGTTAAACACTTTTTTCTTTCAATTACAAAATAAGTAGATTTTATTAAATTCTAGTGATTTCAAATCGTGTGGCGAGAGATAAGCAAGTCTAAATTTCAAAATGAGATAAGATAATGAGACGAAAGTGTATGAAAAAAAAAATTGTTGTAAAGAGATTTTCTGCATTACCTTATAAACGAAACATATAATGGGGGTATTCACATCACAAGTTGCACCCTTGCAAAAACGGAAAAGTGCAAAAACATAACAACAACCACAAAGACAATTATTTACGCACAACTAATTGTCTGTGTGGTTGTTGTTTTATTTTTGCACTTTTCCTTTTTTGCAAGGGTGCAACTTGTGACGTGAATACCCTTAATAACTGAAAGAAATGCACTTATTTCTACAAGAAAATTTTTGTTGATGTTTTCAAAAATTTAAAAAAAAAATTAAAATTTGTGGATAGAAGTTTGTTGGGTGGATAGAAGTTTCAAATTTCACGTTTTTTGTAAAAAAATTCAAAGGACACACTCATTTTCAAAAACACGATTTAAAATAAATTTCAGTGTTTTTCAAGAATAAAAATTGGGAATTAAGCACGACAAACAAAATCTTGTAAATTAAAATTTTGTATTCCCAAAAATTACTTTGATAATCCGAAAAAACTTAATCAAAAACCCTTGAAGTTCAATTTTGGACTATTATGTATTAGGAAAGTTGTGAACAAAAACTAAAAAAAAAAAAATGACACCGACGATGATGAATGGAAAATCAAAAAAATTTAGATAAGATGGCGAATATTACGTCCAGCACACGTACACAAGTGAATTCGCCGTGACGTCAAGTATTTTGACCGTATACAGACCCCTTAACACCGAAAACTCAAATATTCGGGGCTGTCACAGAAGTCAATTCCGATCGAAAGTGATTTCGTTTTATGTTAAGCAATATACGAAATCACTTCCACTTTCAATCGGAATTGATTTATGTAACAGGCCTGATTATTGTTATTTTAATTTTTAAAAACAGCCAGTCTTTAAATCCTTAAACGCAAAATATGTCTGCAAACCTGCTAACTCTCTATCAACACATTTTACAGGAGAGAAAAAAATCTTTTTAAATTTCATATTTACAGCTTAGAGGAAAAAATATAGTTGGTGTTACACACTTCAAGACTCAAATTGAAGAAAAACCAAATACTGGTCGACAAGGCGTATCCTTCTCTACCACACGGCATCAAAATCTTAATTTACTTAAAACCCTCCTTTCTTATTTCGTTTTTTGTTGGAACCCGAATCTGAATTATTTTTTGTTTTTGAATCATTCGTCCTGAAAGTGTTAGTACCTCGAATCTCTGAAACAAATTTAAAGTTTTATAACGATTTGCTAAGAATTTATCCAGTTCAGACCATTTTGGAATAGCTGTCTTATCTTTCAACTCCTGTTCCCATAACTTTAATGTACTTTCCGGAAGTTTGCTTGTACATATGTAAACAAAAATTGGATCCCAAATGGTCACGTCAATACCATAGACGGTTAATACCGAAATGCAGGAGTTAATGTCCCTTTGTAATTGCTTTTAATATTTGCCCGATTCAGAATTAATAGTCTGAAGGTTGAACAAAATCTTCAATTACACACTTCAAGACTCAAATTGAAGAAAAACCACATGCTGGCAGACAAGGCGTATCCTTCTCTACAACACGGCATCAAAATATTTATTTACTTAAAAAGTGGATTTAACAGGTTTGCATATTAAGGGTGCGTACAGAGTGGCCGAGCCGAGCCGAGCCGAGCCGACTGACGCTTATTTATTGCGAGAACCAATGCGAGAATATTGGTACTATACAAGTTAGTACAAATAAGCGCGCACAGGTCATAGTAGGCGCCGAGCTGGTCAGAGCGCAAAGCTGATTGAATGTGAGAAAACAGTTCCAAAGTCTGAGTTCATACGGCTTATGTCTTATTGACAAGATTCTTCCTTTTTCTTCTCTGAACATGAATTGGCGTTCAAATGCTTCATGTCATGTTGACGACATGTGCTTTTTTGATATTGAAAAGAATAACAAAATTAAACAACGAATGAAAAAGCAAAACGTAAAGACAGTACATGCATCTGTGTACTAGTTTCTTTTCCCCTCGTCCCTCTCGCCTACAAAGTAGCAATCATTTCAATAAGACATGAACCGTATGAACACAGAAAAAGTGCATTTCAGCCCCGAAAACATTGTTTATGTTATCTTGTTATGATTTCAACTTGTTTGGAAAACATTTAAGCAAATTAAAGAAAAAGTAAATAAAACATGCAATCAAAAAATTAAAAAAATTAAAAAAATTAAAAAGAAAATAAAAATTAAAAAATAAACAAAAAAATAAGAATTCAAATAAATAATAAAAACTAGGATCGCCCGGTGGCCGAAATTCGACCACTCGACATTTACTTTCGAGAAAACCTGTGCGTTATACAACAAAAACGTACACATTTTAAGAGAACGGCAAAAATACACCCAACTTCACCCAACTTTGTACGTATGTCTGTAAGATAAATTAAAACGCTTTTCAAACACTTTAATTCAAAAAATTTAGAAAATAAATATATTGCGGATATCTACACACAAATTCCTTTAAAACGATATATATTTCATTAAAATCGGTGGACAATAAGATATTAAAAAATCCACCACAAAAAAATTGTTCCCGTATTTATAATAATAAAAATAAAAATTAAATAAAATTATAACAAATAGAAACTGGGAATTATTTCCTTCCGAAGGTTACTTTATATTATATTCAACATTTTTCATTTTTCGAATTTATTCTATGAGCTAAATTTCAGTTATGTATTTTATAAAGCTTTTTTGTAATAGTTCTATTCCTACAATTTTTCAGAAATGACTTTATACACTACCAGACTATTATATTGTATTTTATTTTTACATTTTACCTTAGCCTTCCTTTGGAAAGCAATGAGGTATATTGTATGTACAGAAAAATTTACAATTATTAGACACCAGCAGAATGTAATGCATTTTCTGGCCCGCTCAGCATTCTTTGTGTCACACTGGATAGTGATACTTTATAAATTGAATGTATTTAACTCAACAAATAGAAATTGGGAATTGTTTCCTAAGGTAAAATGTAAAAAGAAAATACAATATAATAGTCTGGTAGTGTATAAAGTCATTTCTGAAAAATTGAAAGGAACAGGACTATTACAAAAAGCTTTATAAAATACATAACTGAAATTTAGCTCATAGAATAAATTCGAAAAATGAAAAATGTTGAATAAAATTATTATAATTTATAAATTTATAAACAAATTAAAAAAAACTTATAAATAAAATTTAATAAAAATTTAATAAAAATTTCGAATGAAAAACAAACCCAAATGCATACAAACATACATAAAACACAAATAGATAAAACAGGGATGATAAATGAGAAAAGCAATTTCGTACCAACGAACTTTTAAAATCGTACTTTTTCACTCCCAATAGTACTAAATCATTTTTTTTTATAAATTTTTTTGTTTTATTTTTAAAAACAAAAATTTAATGCAACAAAAACAAATTCATTTGTACATGTAAAGCATAAATAGCTAAAAGTACATGATCATTAATAATACATAATAATAGGGTGAGTAAAATTTTTTTGCGTCAAAAGCACAACGCGATTCTTGTTCTCCAAGAAACTTTGCCAAAAAAACCATAGGTTAAAAATTAATTTCGAGCCCCGGATTTTTCAAAATATATAGTTAGTTTTCCAAAATATTCAAATTGTAGTTGGTCTCACCAGACCTGTATCATGCGGTTTTTAGGGTCGATCAATCCATTTATTTTTGATTGCCGCCAGACAGCGCTTTCATACACTTTTTATAATTTATCGTCTTTTTTGTGGAAAATTGGCGAATATTTCTCAAAATGCAATCTCGAATTTTAAACGAAAATATAATTTTTAAGCGTTCTTAAAATATGTACATACGAGCATCTTCGGATTGCATTTCCAAATTTATTGAGTTTACAATTTTCAATATGTTCTGCAGAAACAGGAAAGGAGTAGAAAGTCCGAATATAAAAAAAATTAATTTAGCGCTTGTATATTCTCCTTCAGAATAATTCGGATTAAAATAATAATGGAGTGGGCTCAAACTGTTCCAAAATTCTGTTAACTACTTCTTGACGTGACACCCTTCTTGTTGACGTATATTTGAAAATATTATGAATTCGTTACAAAACAATCTTTAATTAAGAGGAAGTCGTCTTTTCTACTATGTAGATCTCTTGCAGAAGTGGTTTCCTATATCTTTTTAAAACTTGTCAATATAATCAGAAAATGCACGCTTATATGCTGCCGCTGATACTAAATTTAGAATGTGGCATAAGCAATCGTTCAATGAACAAGTGCAAAAATCTATTCACAATAACGGAGTTCAGTGTTTGGTGCAAATGGTCTTGCAAAAGAGCAAATGCAAAAAATCATAGCTGTTTTGTTAAATCCAACAACAAAAAATAGAGCTTCCCTTACACAGCGTTTACATTTGACAGTACTGGCAAGACAGTAAGAAAATACATATAAGTTGCCAAAAACACTACTAACTGTCTTCGTGACGTAGGCGTCCAGACAGTAGTTAAGACAGTTCACTTTTTAAAATATGTCAAACGTGAATGTTGCAGCGTAAGTCCAGCTAAACGTATTTTGTATAAACTAAACAAATTTAAAAAAAGCTTAAAATAACTATTTTGTGTGAACAAATATAAAACTTAACTAAAACATAAGAAATCAAAGCAGAATATGTTTAATTTTTTTCCATTTTGATTTTTTGTTCACCTTTTGCTAACAAAACTTTAGATAACTGTTAACAAATGTCAAATCACTGTCCGATTTTACTGTCTGCAAAATTTGCTAGACAGTAGACAAGACAGTTGGAAAAGTATGCATGTATTAGTGAAAAGGTTTGCATGTATTGCTACTGTCTTGCCAGTATTGGCAAATGTAAACGCCAGGTTAGATTTCATAAAAAAGCAAGACTATTTGCTCCAAACACTAAACTCCGCTTTTATTCATTGGACAGTAAATACGAGTTGCAATTTTATATCAATTATAAATATGTATGTTTGAAAAATTTGGAAATAGTACCAAATGAATCACAGGCGTACCAGCGTACTTTTTAGTTTTGAATTGTACCAAAAAAAGTACAATTGTACCAACTTTATCAACCCTGAGATAAAATATCAGCGCTGATTCTTGCATCCACTATGCACACTCAAACTTGTTTCTCACATGAACAAGTTCTCCCAATAAGCGTCAGTCGGCTCGGATCGGCAACAAGCGGCCACTCTGTACGCACCCTAGGCCGACGATATATTAGGTTAAAAAAAATATATTATGAAAAAATCGGTTCTTATAGGAGCCGTGTGACAAAATGGTTTTTGACCCACGATCACGCACGCTCCCAAGGTAAGGAAATGTTGTCACGTATGATAAATTTTTTAAATCTTACGGACCTCTCTTACAACATTTTTATTATCACGCACGCTCGCTCGCAGAAGAACTATTTTCAAAGTCAAGGCGAATTCATACAAGGTGGTGTTATTTTAAAAATGGATACAACACTAAAAAATACTTTAACGTTGTGTCAAAATAGATCTATACTGTAGTTTTTAATTTTTAAAAGTCGATTTCACCAATTTATTTAAATATCAATTTATGTTTAAAATTCGTTTTTCATGTCAAATAAAAATAAAATTATATGAACACTATATTTAAATATCGACGGCTTATATTCAATACCCGCCATCCGCCAAAATACAATTTTTCAGGAGAGAGCAAAAACTGTTTCTTTCGAAAATTCTTAAGGTATGAATTAATCTTTCTTCTATAATATTTTTTAAATGTGACTACTAAGTCACCCTTATAAAAAAAGTAGAACTTTTAACTCTATTCGTAGCGATATGATTGATGTCGGGTATTGCAACTGAAATCTTCAAATATTTTTATGGCGTATAGCGGTAATTGCACAGTATAAAAAATATGTTTTTTTGCTCTAATATGTAATTTTATTAAATTAAGCATTTGTTTAACGTTTTTCTAACATAAAAGAATTCAATAACAAAACAATAACAAAAAAAATAAACATAATTAAAAAAGGTAATTCAAATTGGACATTGTCACATTGCTCCTTATTACTTTGACTCCATCTGAACTAAATTATCATAAAAGTAATGATATTCTAGTGGTATAACCGGCTTCAAATCTTGAAGATTTGAAGATTATATGCAAATGATATAATTTAACTGTTAATTTAACTGTTCTGCAACCCGATAATGATGTTAAAAAATTAATTGAATTGAATTACGTATTCATGTTTTTTCTATTTGTTTTTTCTATGGGAGGTGGGCGTGATCAGGTATATATTTTCAGGAGCCCATTTTACAATTATAATATTTACTTTTTGTGAAAATTGAGTTGATGTATTAGAAATCAAGGCAGAAATCAAATTTCACACAAATGATTATGAGTGTTTCCAAATGCTATGTGCCAAAAAACAATGCCATAGGTCAAAATTTAATTTTCACTTTGTATGGGAGGTGGGCGTAAAAGTGGGCGGATATTTTTTAATAAATCACACAAATGATTACGAGTGCTTAAAAATGCTATGTGCCAAAAAACAATGTCGTAGGTTAAAATTTAGTTTTCACTTTGTATGGGAGGTGGGCGTAAAAGTGGGCGATTTATTTTGATTTTTCCATTTTTTTCTTGATTCAAACAAATGCCTATGTGCCAAGTTTCATTATCCTTCAACAACTTCTTCTATTTTTTGCCGCTCGTTCTATGAACTTCAACCAATGTGTGGCGTATGGCGGGTATTGCATTAAAAAAAATCGTGCGGTTGATAGCGGGTATCACAAATATTAAAAAAAAAAGAACTTATAGAGCAATTCCATATGAAAGCGATCACCTTTTGGACGACCCCTCTCCGATTTTAAAATAAATAGTCTCAATCGATTGCCCAGCAAAAAATAATGTACCTACATATTTTTTTTTTTTTATAGTGACTGGTTTAGTGGTGGTGTACACCACTGTCATGTGAAAAATTGAAGAATTCTTCATAAGGGACCTCATTGAAAGTTGTTTTAAAAACTACTAAAGCGATCGCAACGAGTGATAGCTCGTTGGAAAGGTATTGAATCAGGCTTTAATTGAAAAATAAAATTTTCCTAATTTTTCTTAGAAATTTACCTTTAAATTTTCCCATGAAAATTAAATTTTCCGATTTTCCACAGAAGCTCCTAAATTTTCCGGCTAATTTTTTTTTTTTGGATTCCTCATAATTTTTGCTTTAAGAATCAGCAATAAAAAAATGGGCCCCGAATCCTTGTTTGGACAGGAGAAGAGCATTTAAGAGACCACCTTGTTAAAAATACATTTTAAAAATTATTTTACAGTTAAAAATACATTTATGAAGAAAAAATCAATTTTTTTTAAGAGCCCCAAGTTGAGTGTGTAGTGAATATGGTCTGCCTGCCTTCACAAGATCGGCCATAAATCCATGGATAATAGCAGCAGTGGCATGTAATGGCACACCAAACCCGACTGAGGCTACAGGTCATAAAATGTTTTGTAAATTTTTTAAATTACCAGGTAATAAATATTTCGCCTAAAATGACACGTGCAGAAACAAGTCATAATACACGGATTTTCCATAAATATGGCGAAATATTTATTACCTGGTAATTTAAAAAATTTTCAAAACATTTTATGACCTGTGGTCGGCTTTTTGGCAGTAACCAATTAAGTCCCTCTTTAAAAAACATTTTATGACCAGTAGTTCACGCAAATTTTCCTATTAAAGAAAAGCAAATATCGCTTATTTATTTTTTACCTAATTTTTACCAAAAAATAAATATAAATACTTCACACACTCTGAGTCAAATTTCAGTTGAATACTAAACGTGAAAGTGTGTTTTTTTTTTGTAAAGTAAAGAGTGAAGCTGTAAAGACAATTTAAAGTAAAATGAATAAATTTTGCTGCAATCCGTTTAACAAGAGTGGACATCGTTCGAAAAAGTATTAAAATTAACTGGTGTTTCGAAGCGATACATGAATGAATTAAATATACAATACGGTGAAGAAGCAGAATTCATTTGCCCCAAGTGTAAAATCGATTTGTCTCAACAAGCAAATGCATTGAAACAAATGCAGCCACAATCCGAGAGTGAAATGACAAGTGAACAAAATGTTTCATCTGATAGTGAGGCAGACATTCCGATGGTCAATATGTCTTTGAGTCCTTTGAATGAGGCTATTACCACTTTAGGTGAAACGCCTATTAGAAAAAGAAAGTTGCGAAGTGAAACATACAGGAAAGAGAAAAAAGGCAAGGTTATGAGTGCAATCGCGACAATATATGATGAAGGCTCTGATAACGAATGCAGTCAAGCAGATGACGTTGATGACGGCAAACAAATGATTGAGCAGTTGAAAAGAAAATTCAATTTAGCGACCACTTTTCCGGAGAAATATCTCATTTTATCTGTGCTGCCTCAATCATGGTCTATACGCAAGATTTCTGAACAGTTTCAAACATCTTTTTACATCGCGAGAAGAAGCAAAGAATTAGTTCGACAGAAGGGCATATTGGCGACTCCCACCAAGAAATTTGGCTCAAGGACCCTCAGCGAAGCAACGGTGAAATTGATTCAAGATTTTTACTGCAATGATGACAACAGCCGCGCCTGCCCAGGTACACCTGACTATGTTATCACACGTGAAGATGGAGAGAAAGTACACAAGCAGCGCAGATTATTATTATGTAATCTATCCGAAGCATACCATCAGTTCAATGAGAAATACCCAGCAGAAAAAGTGGGATTTTCAAAGTTTGCCATCCTACGACCAAAAGAATGCGTGCTGACATTAGACAGGCACGGAACGCATTCAGTCTGCGTTTGCATGTTTCATCAAAACATCAAATTAATTTTCTTTCCATGCAAGAAATTGAAAGTATTTCACGGTGAAATTGAAACATATAGGGACCTCCTGTCGAAGTCGTTGTGCGCATACCCCACGGAAAATTGTCATCTGTCCAAATGCGACAATTGTCCGAAGATTGACGAGCTAGAGCAATATTTGGCGGAAAAGTTTGAACAGCTGTTAATTCAGGAGGTGCATTTCAAACAGTGGATAATTAGCAGCGGCAGATGTTCCCTTGAGACCGTGGTAAAGCAGATTCCGGAATTCATCGAGGAATTCGGATTCAAGTTGAATGAACTGAAGGCGCACCATTTCATATCCGAGATGCAATCGAAATTTCTAAAGGAAAGTAAGGAGAAATTAGCCCAAAATGAAGATAACGAACTACAGACCGTAAGCCTTGTTGTTGTCGCGGAGAGTTTAGCTCATAATTATGTGTCCGTTTATTTATTTCAAATGAAACTGTTTGAATTCTTAAGATCAAAATTCGATGCAATCGACAAAGTAACGTTTTTCTCAGACGGCGCGGCTTCTCAGTACAAGAATAAAAAAAATTTTTACAATCTTTGCATAATTGAAGAAGAACAAAACTGCAAGGTCGAGTGGCACTTTTTCGCGACGTCCCACGGTAAGGGCCCATGCGATGCGTTAGGGGGAACCGTAAAACGCATGGCGACTAAGGCAAGTTTGCAAAGGCCATATACTGACCAGATCTTAAATGTACAACATTTGTTTTCGTGGATTCAAAGCAAGGAAATTGCCATTAACACAGTTTTATGCACTCAAAAAGAACACGATGCCATGGAGCGACGAATTCAAAACAGATATAATAATGTCAAAACTATAACTGGAACGCAAAAGTTTCATTGCTTCATACCAAATATTTCTGATATGTCAATTAATGTAAAGCGGTACTCTTCGTCTGCCGACGTGCTAAATTTAAAGTTACCTTAATTTTATAATGATGCCAAGACAATTGAAATTTTTAATAAATATTGTAATTAAGTATAAGCAGCAAAATAAGAAAGATTTTTTCTTCATAAATGTATTTTTAACTGTAAAATAATTTTTAAAATGTATTTTTAACAAGGTGGTCTCTTAAATGCTCTTCTCCTGTCAAAACAAGGAGTCGGGGCCCATTTTTTTATTGCTGATTCTTAAAGCAAAAATTATGAGGAATCCAAAAAAAAATTAGCCGGAAAATTTAGGAGCTTCTGTGGAAAATCGGAAAATTTAATTTTCATGGGAAAATTTAAAGGTAAATTTCTATGAAAAATTAGGAAAATTTTATTTTTCAATTAAAGCCTGATTCAATACCTTTCCAACGAGCTATCACTCGTTGCGATCGCTTTAGTAGTTTTTTTTTAAAACAACTTCAATGAGGTCCCTTATGAAGAATTCTTCAATTTTTCACATGACAGTGGTGTACACCACCACTAAACCAGTCACTATAAAAAAAAAAAAAATATGTAGGTACATGGAATTTAATTTTTATTAAATTATTTTTATGAAGAAAGGAATTTTACAACATGAAAATTAATTAAAATTGTTATTGTTAATCTTTCATTCTTGACGTGGCCCGGGCTCGAACCCTGGCCGGCAGGTTACCATGACATGTTTCGATCGCAACCACTCGATCTCCTCAGATGGATTTGCCGTCTTACACTCGCAGCCATCGACGACTGCTGACGTCACTAGTCAAACATCAATCCTTATACCAAATTGTATTTTAACATTTGGTAGATCGAAATTTGCTTTCCTGAATGATTATCCATTTTAATTGATTTTACATGTTTTTTCCTTTACTTCCGTTTTTCCGTACTTTCGTCAAGAATTTTTCTTGAAGTCCAAGTACATTTTTTGTTTTTTTCACTTTGTCTTTCTCTTTTCCGTTGACCTTTTTCAGCACAACTTGAAGGACAAATGTACTCATAGAGCTCGTGCCTTAGCTTTAACAATAATTAGTATTGTGGTTATTTTGTTGAACTATTTATGGTTTTCATCCAAATTTTTAATATTTTTAATTAGGCTTAAGTTCATGGAATTTAATTTTTATTAAATTATTTTTATGAAGAAAGGAATTTTACAACATGAAAATTAATTAAAATTGTTATTGTTAATCTTTCATTCTTGACGTGGACTGAGGAGATTGAGTGGTTGCGATCGAAACATGTCATGGTAACCTGCCGGCCAGGGTTCGAGCCCGGGCCACGTCAAGAATGAAAGATTAACAATAACAATTTTAATTAATTTTCATGTTGTAAAATTCCTTTCTTCATAAAAATAATTTAATAAAAATTAAATTCCATGAACTTAAGCCTAATTAAAAATATTAAAAATTTGGATTAAAAACCATAAATAGTTCAACAAAATAACCACAATACTAATTATTGTTAAAGCTAAGGCACGAGCTCTATGTGTACATTTGTCCTTCAAGTTGTGCTGAAAAAGGTCAACGGAAAAGAGAAAGACAAAGTGAAAAAAACAAAAAATGTACTTGGACTTCAAGAAAAATTCTTGACGAAAGTACGGAAAAACGGAAGTAAAGGAAAAAACATGTAAAATCAATTAAAATGGATAATCATTCAGGAAAGCAAATTTCGATCTACCAAATGTTAAAATACAATTTGGTTTAAGGATTGATGTTTGACTAGTGACGTCAGCAGTCGTCGATGGCTGCGAGTGTAAGACGGCAAATCCATCTGAGGAGATCGAGTGGTTGCGATCGAAACATGTCATGGTAACCTGCCGGCCAGGGTTCGAGCCCGGGCCACGTCAAGAATGAAAGATTAACAATAACAATTTTAATTAATTTTCATGTTGTAAAATTCCTTTCTTCATAAAAATAATTTAATAAAAATTAAATTCCATGAACTTAAGCCTAATTAAAAATATTAAAAATTTGGATTAAAAACCATAAATAGTTCAACAAAATAACCACAATACTAATTATTAATATGTAGGTACATTATTTTTTGCTGGGCAATCGATTGAGACTATTTATTTTAAAATCGGAGAGGGGTCGTCCAAAAATTTGCCAATTTTGATCGTTTTCATATGGAATTGCTCTATATTAATTTTTTTTTCTGAAATTTTTGTCAGAGATAAAGCTGGCATCAGTGAACAATTTGCCATCAAAAAGTCATTTTCCAATAATTGGTGTATGGCGGGTATTGAATATAAGCCCTCGATATGTATTGATATTTAAAAAGAATTGGTGAAATTGGTCATATCACTAATCACTGACGTATCGAATGAAAACTCGATAAATGTAATGTCGAGTTACTCGATATCGAATGCTATTATTTCAAATTCAATAAATATCAGTTGATATCGAGTTTCATGATACCAAAATAAATAATTTCGATAAATTTTGCTCGATATCGTATGCGGTGATTAGACCCCTGATGTGAATTCGCCTTGTTTTAACTCTAACAATCACGTACATATGCGAAATATATTATTAAAGACTAGTGTTTAGGCGCGAATTAATTAAGTGCCAATATTCAAATTTCGAATTCAATTCTAAGAAAAAACTTTTGCAATTTTAAACATTTGCTTTAAATATTAAATTCTTTACACTTAAATTACGAAAAATCCATTTTATTCTTGAAATCGAAAAAATTTTACAGATACCAAAATACCATGAGATAGGAAAGCAAGATTATCACAGATAACTTATAGCGAAAATGTTATCATATCAAATAATAAAAAGTTTAATAAATTTAAAACTCAAACAAATCTTATCAATACAAACTGACCAAAAAAAAAAAACAAATCGTCAAAGAAATCGAATTTCAAATAAAACTTATCGAAAAATGTATAAAATAGTTTTTTACTTGAGACACTCAATTCATTTACCGAAATGAAAATACCCATTACGGTTGTGATCCTGCTGGCCATCGTTGCCTTGGCTAAGACCGAAAAGAAATACAAACATGTTCCAGCTTTTGTAAAGTCTTTGAAAAACCTGCATCGAGGTCCTCCCGAAATCTATGTAGGCAGTAGAGCTGGTATAGAAACAAAATGGATTACCCAAAAATTGGATCATTTCGATAAGGAGAATACAAACACTTGGGAAATGGTAATGTGAGATTAGGGGATTTTGGAAACAATTCGAGGGTTTTATTAATTAATTATAATATTTAAGCGTTATATGGTCAATGAATTATATTTCGAAGACGGCGGTCCCATGTTTATTTATTTGGGCGGTGAATGGGCCATTTCTCCCGGCAGCATACAGGGTGGTATTTTCCCCGATTTAGCCAAGGAACATAAGGGTATTTTGTTTTATACTGAACATCGTTATTATGGTGAAAGTAAGCCGACCAGGTTAGTTTGTTACGAATGGTTAATGTTTATAAAGTTACGATTTCTGAAAACTGAAGGAATCTGAATGAAAATTGATTTGTCTGAAACTTTTTTTCTAGCGATCTCTTATTGGAAAACATCCAATATTGTAACGCCGATCAGGCCTTGGCCGATGTGGCCCATTTCATACGCACTCAACGCGAAAACGATCCTCGTTTGGCCAACTCTAAGGTCATCCTTTCCGGCGGTTCTTACTCTGCCTCTATGGTGGTCTGGTTTAGCAAACTCTATCCTGACTTGGTAGATGGTGGCTGGGCGTCAAGTGCTCCAATTTTGGCTCAAGTCGATTTCAAAGAATACAAAGAGGTAGTGGGCAAAGCTTTGCAAGAATTGGGTTCTCAGCAATGTTATGATCGTGTTAAAAATGGTGTGGCCGAATTAGAAGCCATGTTTGCTGGTAAACGTTCGGCTGAAGCTAAAGCCATGTTACAATTATGCAATAATTTTGATCACGAAAATGATTTGGATTTGTGGTCTTTGTTTGGAACCATTTCGAATATATTCTCGGGCATAGTGCAATATCAAGCGTAGGTTTTAGGACTTTCTTCTTTTTAAGCATAAGAAAATAACCTTTTTCGTTTATTAGGGAAGGAGTTATTCCATATAATTGTGACTACTTAATGAGCTTTGATGATGATTTAACCGCTATAAGCACATTCTTTTTGAATAGAGTTTCTGATGGTGAGGGCTGTGTTGATTCTACCTACAAGAGTACTTTAACCTATTATATGGACTCAACCTATGACAAGGGAGCTTGTAAGTAAATAAATCATTAGGAAATTTTGGAAAAGCTTTATTAATCGTATGTGTAAATCTCATTTAGCTCGCCCGTGGTATTTTCAAACCTGCAATGAATACGGTTGGTATCAAAGTAGTTCCTCACTAAAACAACCTTTTGGCACTAAATTTCCTGTTACCCTGTACACTACCATGTGTGAAGACATCTTTGGTTCCGAATACACCAACGAAAATATTCATAAATTAGTTGCCGAAAGTAATGAATTCTTTGGTGGCATGAACCCTGAAGTTAAAAATGTATATATGACTCATGGTGCTTTGGATCCTTGGAGTGCAATGGGTCATGGTGTTGAACAAGGTGCTTCGGTCATACCACGAGCCTCTCATTGCGCCGATTTTGGTTCCATTAGCAGTAGGGATAGCCCCGAAATGCGTGCCTCTAAGGAACGTTTAGTTGAATTAGTACGTGACTGGTTGGCTTAAGTAAAAAGATATTTCGAAAATATTTCTTACTTAATAATTAAGAAATAAAAAAAATTTTGTAAAAATAAATTTTTCATTTTTTATATTAAAATATTATCCCGCATTTATTTGATCAAATATTTCTTTTTTTTTTTTCTTCTGAAAATATTAAAAAAAATGTAATAGAAATCTTATCTTGAAAATTAAGTTTTGCCTGCCATTAAGGGAAATTTGTTAGTAGTATAAAAGCGTGTTAATGGCTCTCGACCTAATCTTATTAAAAAAATTCTGGATTTCCAATATAAGTTATTAATCTACTATTGTTTAGCTAAGGTCGATGTACGTTCCTTTTTAAGGCATGTTATTTAACGATATGAATAAAGTTATTGAATGGTTTTCAAATGTACATATTTTGCGATAAAATCGCATACAATTTGTTGAGAGAATAGAAAATGAACTTTGATAAAAAAATAATACTGAGGTATCAGATTTACATACTCGTACATATGAGTGTATTATTTTAACTGATCTCACAGTCCCCCGTTCTGCCAGTAGGTCTGGGGCCTATCAAAGCTTTAACCTTCTACAAAATCGATCAATTTCAAAGTGTTTTCGATTTCCGAAATATAAACTGATTATCGGGCATGTTCTAAAAATCGACGAGAAATTGAAATCGAACGAGAGTTTAAGTTTAATTATTTACAAAATTATCGTAGGTTTTCCTGGTTTAAAGTTTCGATTTTCGTATAAAGCATTTTAAGATTAATTTAAAATTCGTATTCTATTTGAAATTTACAATTTTTTTCTAAAAAATTTATCGAAAATTTCGCAAATTTAAGAAAAAGAAGAGACAACACAAGCTTAACTTTTTAAATCTAATTTCGAAAATTTAATAAATCGTGCTTAATTTCGAAAATCTTAACAAAATTAACAAGTTAGCGTGCTATATTCGGCTGTTCCGAATCACTTATACCCTCCACCGACTATTAGAATATTTCCAAAGTGGGCTCTATATGGGATCTATAAACTATTAACAGTTGTTGGCCGACCATCAGAATTTCTAGTCATATAAATCGAATCATATTTTTTTCAAATTAGTTCGAAAATATTAAGAAAACATCATGATTCTTAACTGTTTAAGCCGTACGTGTATTTTAAATACAACAAGCTTTGAAAATCGATAGATAAATGTTGATTCGAAACTTCAATTTTCTTGTTGGTTTTATTTTTTTATAATTGTAATTTAATTAACAAAATTTCGAATAAATTGTGGGAAATTTTCAATATTTAAAAATTTATTTTAGAAATTTTAATGTTAAAAGTTATTTTCGAAATTATTTTCTTTTTCTGATACTTTTTTCTACCAAATGAAGTACCAAAAATTTCAGTATTGTACTGGGAGACCATAATTTAATACTTGTATGGCAATGAATGGAGAAAAAAAATTTTTTAACTCCCAAAAATAGCTACGTTTAAGGTCCTCCCTTAAGCGTTCGATTTTGAAAAAGTACCATATTTATATTTGTACATTGTAGATAAGTTACGAATGTGATATAATTTGTATTTCTATGTTGATTGGCTTAAAAATAGTTCCAAAATACAGGTTTTAGCCCTTTTTCCCCAAAAAAAAGACCGAATTTCAAAGAAAAAAGTACCAGACACCTGTCCGGTTATTTTTTTAATGGACAAAGACAAGGATTAATTTTTTTATGTATCTGTTTAAGTTAAGGTGAAATAAGATAAGCGAATTAATATGTTTTTACCCTTTTTTACCCCCTAAACATTAGAATTTCCAAAAATCCCGTTTAAGTGGATCGATTTGGCGAGAGACAAGCATCCGATCCATTTTTTCAACTTTTTAGCTTCAGATGTTATGCTGTGCAATGACTTATCAGTCACTCAGTAACCATAAAATTATATATGCTAACGTTTCCTAAAAAGAAAAGATCCTATCTAACATTTTATATAAAAAGATAAATTACTTAAACTGTTTATAATTTATGTTCCTTGTTTTGACAATTGACAATGTGGCATATTATGCAAACTGTTAGTTAGGTCCTTTAGCGTTTATCATATTATATCATATATGGATCGGCGATTAACGTGGAAATGCCATATAAAGGCAAAATTAACTCGTATGAAACTAAAAGCCATTCAAATTCATTAGCTTGTTGGTAGACATTCTGTCCTTAATTTTTTAATTAATTGCAAGCTTCTACTTTACAACTCTATCTTAAAGCCTATCTGGTGCTACGGTATTCAACTCTGGGGCACAGCCTCGGCCTCTAATGGCGACAAAATTCAAAGGCGTAAAAATAAACTTCTTCGAATAATCACAGCCGCTCCATGGTATGTTAAAAACTCAAACATTCATAAGGATCTCAATGTGCCATTAGTAAAAACTATGATTACAAAATATACTGTTTTATTTATTTAAAAAGGCTTGAACAACACCCAAATCCACTAGCTCGAAATATTTTAAATCATGGCGGCCACACTCGCTTAAGAAGAAGAGACACTGCAGCACTTACCCAATCAGAAGAGCGATAAACACCTACATATGTGAACAGAAACCGTGATGACGAAATTTGTCGTCTGGCATTGGCAGGACACAAAACAAAGTAATAGGATAAGATTTGATTAATTATTGTTACTTCACATTCAGTATATAAAGATTCAATAAATAAATAGTGAAAAAAAAAATAAATATTATATATTGTAGATAGGGCCGTTTGTTTTTTGTTAATATTGAAAATTTTATAAAAAAAAAAAACTAAATTATGAAGTAGATATGAACGTTTAAAGTTAAATTCGAAAATTCGAACAAGGTTAAGTCTAAAATAAATTCAATAATTCTAAAATATTTCCGAAATTTCGAATTTAATTCTAAGATTAAGCTTATGCAATTTTAAACATTTGCTTTAAATATTAAATTCTTTACACATTTATTACGAAAAATTCATTTTATTCTTGAAATCAAAAAAATTTTACAGATACCAAAATACCATGAGATAGGAAAGCAAGATTATCACAGATAACTTATAGCGAAAATGTTATCATATCAAATAATAAAGAGTTTAATAAATTTAAAACTCAAACAAATCTTATCAATACAAACTGACCAAAACAAAAAAAAAGCAAATCGTCAAAGAAATCGAATTTCAAATAAAACTTATCGAAAAATGTATAAAATAGTTTTTTACTTGAGACACTCAATTCATTTACCGAAATGAAAATCCCCATTACGGTTGTGATCCTGCTGGCCATCGTTGCCTTGGCTAAGACCGAAAAGAAATACAAACATGTTCCAGCTTTTGTAAAGTCTTTGAAAAACCTGCATCGAGGTCCTCCCGAAATCCATGTAGACAGTAGAGCTGGTATAGAAACAAAATGGATTGCCCAAAAATTGGACCATTTCGATAAGGAGAATACAAACACTTGGGAAATGGTAGGGGCGATTAGGGGATTTCGGAAAGAAGTCGAGGGTTTTATTAATTAATTAAAATATTTTAGCGTTATATGGTCAATGAATTATATTTCAAAGACGGCGGTCCCATGTTTATTTATTTGGGCGGTGAATGGGCCATTTCTCCCGGCAGCATACAGGGTGGTCTTTTCCCCGATTTAGCCAAGGAACATAAGGGTATTTTGTTTTATACTGAACATCGTTATTATGGTGAAAGTAAGCCGACCAGGTTGGTTTGTAACGAATGGTTAATGTTTATAAAGTTACGATTTCTGAAAACTGAAGGAATCTGAATTAAAATTGATTTGTCTGAAACTTTTTTTCTAGCGATCTCTTATTGGAAAACATCCAATATTGTAAAGCCGAACAGGCCTTGGCCGATGTGGCCCATTTCATACGCACTCAACGCGAAAACGATCCTCGTTTGGCCAACTCTAAGGTCATCCTTTCTGGCGGTTCTTACTCTGCCTCTATGGTGGTCTGGTTTAGCAAACGCTATCCTGACTTGGTAAATGGTGGCTGGGCGTCAAGTGCTCCAATTTTGGCTCAAGTCGATTTCAAAGAATACGAAGAGGTAGTGGGCAAAGCTTTGCAAGAATTGGGTTCTCAGCAATGTTATGATCGTGTTAAAAATGGTGTGGCCGAATTAGAAGCCATGTTTGCTGGTAAACGTTCGACTGAAGCTAAAGCCATGTTACAATTGTGCAATGATTTTGATCACGACAATGATTTGGATTTGTGGTCTTTGTTTGGAACCATTTCGAATATATTCTCGGGCATAGTGCAATATCAAGAGTAGGTTTTAGGATTTTTTTTTCTTTTTAAGCATAAGAAAATAACCTTTTTCGTTTATTAGGGAAGGAGTTATTCCATTTTATTGTGAATACTTAATGAGCTTTGATGATGATTTAACCGCTATAAGCACATTCTTTTTGAATAGCGTTTCTAATGGTGAGGAATGTGTTGATTCTACCTACAAGAGTACGTTGACCTATTATATGGACTCAACCTATGACATGGATGCTTGTAAGTATTTTGGAAAAGTTTCATTAATCGTATGTGTAAATCTCATTTAGCTCGCCCGTGGTATTTTCAAACCTGCAATGAATACGGTTGGTATCAAAGTAGCTCCTCAGTGGAACAACCTTTTGGCACTAAATTTCCTGTTACCCTGTACACTACCATGTGTGAAGACATCTTTGGTTCCGAATACACCAACGAAAATATTCATAAATTAGTTGCCGAAAGTAATGAATTCTTTGGTGGCATGAACCCTGAAGTTAAAAATGTATATATGACTCATGGTGCTTTGGATCCTTGGAGTGCAATGGGTCATGGTGTTGAACAAGGTGCTTCGGTCATACCACGAGCCTCTCATTGCGCCGATTTTGGTTCCATTAGCAGTAGGGATAGCCCCGAAATGCGTGCCTCTAAGGAACGTTTAGTTGAATTAGTACGTGACTGGTTGGCTTAAGTAGAAAGATATTTCGAAAATATTTCTTACTTAATAATTAAGAAATAAAAAAAATTTAGTAAAAATAAATTTTTTATTTTTTATATTAAAATATTATCCGGCATTTATTTGATCAAATGTAAATATAAGAATACAAAACGAACTTTGATAAAAATAATATTACTGAGGTATCAGATTTACATACTCGTACAGATGAGTGTATTAGTTTAACTGATCTCACAGTCCCCCGTTCTGCCAGTGGGTCTAGGGGCCTATCAAAGCTTCCACCTCCTATTATTTCGATCAATTGAAAAGTGTTTTAAATGTTTGGAATAAATAATTTTATTAGTTTAACTACAAGAACATTTTGAATGTTTTGAAATTAAAATTTTGTTATCGATTTCCGAAATATAAACTGATTACCGGGCATGCTCTAAAAATCGATGTGAAATTGAAATCGAACGAGAGTTAAAGTTTTCCTTGTTTAAAGGATTTTCGTATAAAGCATTTAAAGATTAATTTAAAATTCGTATTCTATTTGAAATTTACAATTTGTTTTCTAAAAAATTTATTGAAAATTTCGCAAATTTAAGAAAAAGAAGAGACAACACAAACTTAACTCTTTAAATCTAATTTCGAAAATTTAATAAATCGTGCTTAATTTCGAAAATCTTAACAAAATTAACAAGTTAGAGTGCTATATTCGGCTGTTCCGAATCTCTTATACCCTCCACCGACTATTAGAATATTTCCAAAGTGGGCTCTATATGGGATCTATAAACTATTAACAGTTGTTGGCCGACCATCAGAATTTCTAGTCATATAAAACGAATCATATTTTCTTCAAATTAGTTCTTGTTACTTTCGTGTTACGTTACGTGTATTTTAAATACAACAAGCTTTGAAAATCGATAGATAAATGTTGATTCGAAACTTCAATTTCTTGTTATTTTTAAACATTTTATAATTTTAAATTAATTAAGTTTCGAAACAAAATTTCGAATAAATTGTTGGAAATTTCGAATATTTAAAAGTTTAGTTTAGAAATTTTAATGTTAAAAGTAATTTTCGAAATTTAAATATTATTTCGAAAATTCGAACATTCTTTAAATGTTTTTTTCGAATAAATTGTTGGAAATTTCGAATATTTAAAAGTTTAGTTTAGAAATTTTAATGTTAAAAGTAATTTTCGAAATTTAAATATTATTTCGAAAATTCGAACATTCTTTAAATGTTTTACCGTTTTCAAAATTACAATAATAAAAACTTTTTAAATTAAGTTGCTTTTAATTTTTAAAACGACCCGAAAAGATTAATAAATTTTCCATTATATAAAATTGTTAAGAGAATTCTTTTCTTATTTCAAAATCTTCTACTATTTTCAAGAATACAAATGCAGTTTTTTAAAAATGCTTACGTTTACTGCTTGTTAAGAGTTTAAACGATTTATTTTACAAACAAATTAATTAGTTTAAGCGTAAGAAAAGAAAATCATTTTCGAATTTTTGAAATTCATAAGAGAAGTAAAAACATTCTCAAGCTAAATGCTTTGCAATATTTATATGAATAAATATAAATACCGAAAAGGATAAAAATAAAGAAAGGAGTTTGTTTTTTTTAAACACAACTTCTAAAATTTAATCTTTGATTGAAAAAGTCATTTACTGATTTGGCAGTTTGAAATTTTAACATTTTAAACATGAAATTTTCTTTTAAAATTCTAAAACTAGAACAAAGAGCATAAAAATTATATATTTTATATTATTGTTTGATAAAAAAAAAAAAAAAATCGCATTAAATTTAAAAAATTTTAAGTTCGAAAAATTTCCTAAAATTAAAACTTAATATAACGTATTGTATCATTGAAAACTAGGAATTAACGTCGGAAAAATAATTATTCTAATTTAGTTCAAAATC
Source organism: Pollenia angustigena (assembly GCA_930367215.1). Classification (NCBI taxonomy): domain Eukaryota; kingdom Metazoa; phylum Arthropoda; class Insecta; order Diptera; family Polleniidae; genus Pollenia; species Pollenia angustigena. Next base: position 18,945,819 of record OV884056.1, read on the forward strand.
AGTTTACTTAAACTAGTTTCGATAACCACTGATGGGATTTGTGGTACAATTGTACCAAATTTGGTACAATCGAAACTTAATTGGTACCCTGGTACAATTCATCTTTTTTTGATACAATAAAAACAATACCCACTAAGTTTTAACAATTCTTTTAGGTGGATTACCTCACTTTTCTTTTCAATAATAACATTTTTATTAACATACCTCTAGCCCTGACCAGAATTACCAAAAATTGCATTATTGTTAATTTGCCAAGAAAAGAGAAATTTGTTATTCCTTTTTATTTTGTATTCCCCCAACACAATAGTGAAGAGGGTTTTTAGCGTTTGTGCTGATGGGTGAACACTAAAAATTATAAGTATACCGATCGACTCAATATATCACTGTCTGAGTCGATTTAACGATGTCCCTCAGTCTGCCTGCAGGCCATTTAATTTTGTGCGCAAAATAAAGGTCGCAATTTTGAAGGTAATTTGATGAAATTTTGTACATTGCTTTTAATTTATAAGTACGAAGCCTACTGAAAATGGTGAGAATCGGTTCGTAATTTCATATAGCCGCCATACAAACTACTTTCCGGAATAGTGTTTGTGACTGTAAACACTTTTATTATGTTGGTATTAAGATTTTATTTGGGCAAACTTATTTTATTGCAATCTAAATCATCTTACAAAATTTTATTGAAATCGGTCCATATTTGACGATTATACTCTCGGAAAGCTTTTAATGCCGTAACTTCATTATAAATGTTGGTATTGACATAAAAATTGGCTACAATTACTTTTAAGATATACCATGTCTTGAAAAAAGTTGTGCTGGTAGGTCCAATATTAACCATAGGTCCCACAGAAGCGCCCTTCCTAACATGCGTAAGGGCAAACAAATCTTATATAGATGAAGATGTCTAAATAATATTCAAGCAAAGAACTTTTACATGAATCTTATACTACATTTACATTAGGCCGAAATCTTGTAGATTTGATTTAAAATCTTCTTCGAAATCCAGTGCGTTCACATTATACTTTTTTGACATTAGCGAGATTTTGTTTTTATAACAAAACAACTGACTAAAAGTTTTTTCATTACACATACAAACACAAAAATAAATATACATTTAAAAATTTGAATTACCTTTTGTTAATAATCAACGATATTTATTTTATCAATATTTTTCGTCTTTTTTATATTTTTGCAGTTTTTATTAAACTTTCTAATTTTTTTTTTTCAATTTTTGTTTTGTCTTTTTTTTTATGTCATTTTTTCTTGTGCAGGGAAGTATTTTTTAGTGCTTTATTGAAAAAACCATAGTTGCATCATTAAGTACTACTAGATTTTGAGTAGATTTCGTCGAAATCTAGTCACGAAGTAGATTTAGTTTTGTATGGGAAATCTAGTCAAAAACAACTAGATTTGGCTCGAAATCTCGTAAGTACTAGATTTGGCGTAGGTGTAAATGTAGTATTAAACTCTAACATAATTTTGTTCCGGCTGGCCCATGACTTTAACATGATTCTTAAACTCCTAACATAATTTTGTTCTGGCTGGTCCATGATTGCCCATGGGTCCGAAATAGAGTCTTTAAATACTGTGCTGTAGGGTTTCAAATGGTCGGGCTTGACCGATTATAGTTTTTTACTTGTTTTGTTTTTAATTTTATTGAATAAAAAGGGTTTTGAATTACTTTGTATGCTTTTTTATTTTACAGCGAAGTTTTGGTACAATTTATGTCAATTTGGTACAATTTTGCCATTGAGACGGTACAATTTAAGAATTGTCAGATCCCAACAGTGTCGATAACTAGGAATAATTAAAAGTTTTAGCGCTTTTTCTAAAAACTAAACTTTATGTCAAACAGCGTTTCTTTCTCTCTCTCTCTCTTTCTTTCTCTCTCTCTTGCTCTCACTCTTTCTCTCTAGTGTTAAACATTCGAAATTAACTGGGTGTGAGTCACTGTTGGGATCTGACGATTCTGAAATTGTACCGTCTCAATGGCAAAATTGTACCAAATTGACATAAATTGTACCATAATTTCGCAAAAAAAAAAAAGCAAAAACAAAACAAGCTCGAGCATTCAAGACTCTTCACCACATTATATACAGATAAATTTTCGAAAGTGAGACTCATGGGCAATCATGGACCCGCCAAAACAAAATTTTGTTATGAGGTAAAGATTTTTGTAAAAGTTCTTGTGTCGGCTATTATAAATATATCTTTATCTATATGTGATTTGTTGACCTTAAAGTGATTTTAGGATATGACCCGCCAGCGCAATATTTTGGCTTGACAAATTGGCTATCGTAAAAGTTATTGCCGCCAATTTTTATATCAATACCAATATTTATAAGGTAATTGTCAAATAAGGACCGATTCCAATAAAAAAAGGTAAGATGATTTAGTTTGCAATAAAATAAGTCTGGTCAGGCACTAACACTATTCCGGAAAGAAGTTTTTATGGGGACATGTGAAATTATAGACCGATTCTAACCGTTTTTAGTAGGCTTTGTCCGTATGAATTGAAACCGGTGTTCGAATAACCTTAAAAATTGCGACCTGTACTTTACGCACAAGTTTACATGGACAGATAACCAGCCAGCCAGCCGGACGGAGGACATCGTTAAATCGACTCAGAAAGTGTTATTTGGTAAGTGGGGAACAGAAAAATGGCTGTAGTACAACGTTACGAATAGCGCTGCAAGCTGTCGAAAGTTAAAAACGGCAGTTTCAAAATGGGGTCAACAGAATACGTAGTTATAGTAGTCGTTGTAGTTGAAGTTGAAGCGCAAAATTTGAAATTTTTAACTTTGTTGCGCTCTTTTTTTCTTAAAGAGAGACAAAAATGTAGACACTTGGTTGACAGTGTCAACAAAACAAAACAATCGACTAAAGTGGCGATTTGGAGACACTTAATTCTAGGCTTCTACAGGGATACGAGTACATAAACTTATGTATGTATTTACATTACATGTTAGTATAATATCCGAACATTAATTAACATTAATACAATTTTTAGTAGTTCTGGTCACAGCTGGAGATGTTATTAAAAATTTTTTATTGAAAAAAAGTGAGTTAATCCATCTCAAAGAAATGATACAACTTCGTGGGTATTTTATTTAAATTGTACCAAATATGGATGAATTGTACCAGTGTACCAATGAAGTTGCGATTGTACCAAATTTGGTACAATTGTACCACAAATCCCATCAGTGGTGTGAGTTTGACTTAAGCTCCAGAAATGTTGGCAGGTCTCTCAAAATTTATATTCCTTTATTTCTATCCTTTTCGAAATTAATATCTCTTCATACAATTATTACAAAACCTTTTTTAAGTTTTTTTTTTTTAGTTATTATTCGACCTTTTCAATTATAATTTTCAAAAAAATAAATAATATTCAAGCTCGAGGTCAGTTTTTTTCTCCTTTTTAATTCTTTATTTTTCAATATTTCGACATACTTTGGATGTCATCTTCAGGAATCTTAAAATAAATCAAACATAAATCATATTTCAATATCACTATAATATTAGACATCATTTATGTAAACAATAAAAAATTAACACTTACACCGAGTCACAAAAATACACAACAATTAGCTTGTAGATCTATTATTGCACTAATTGTAGCTTTTTATTCTTATTTATAATGTGTCTGTAACTTTGAGCGCAGTTATCAGTGTCATTCCTAAGCTAGAGGTCCTCCACGCAGTGCATGCTTTTATAACCTTACTTGCGTTCTACGTTTCAAGTTACAGGCAACGCTTTTTATGCAGCAGCAGAACAAGTAAAAATAAAATTTAATTTGTCAAAATCAGCTGATTTGTTCGAACGCTGCTTGTGACGCTTACAAATGTAGAAAGTAAACCTACATTTCGCCTCAAAGCATCTACGCTTTTGTGCATGTAACTTACTACGTATATAACTACACAGATTCTACTTTTTTGACAGCTGCGTATGCTGCGAAAAAGCGAGTAACGCGTGATGTGGACCTCCAGCTTTAAAATTAATTCTCTTATGTAACGGTTATATTTGAACATCTTCAAAATTAGGTGTGTGTCCTCTTTCCTTACAGTGGGCTACTAGTGCTGTTTTTTGTGTTGATATATTATCTTTACACTTAATGTCCGATTTGTGTCCAGAAATTCTGGTTCGTAATTTGTTTCTAGTAGTGCCAAAACATACTTGATCGCAACTGTGGTTTTCGTTCCCATTACATTTTATATGATAAATTAAGTAAGCTTTGTCAAATTTGTCCACTTAAGCTTTGGTGCATGAGAAAAGTTTTCTCTTCGTATTATCGACCCTCTGTACTATTTTATACTTTTCATCATCATATATTTATGAGTTTTTAACTCGTTCCGATATGCCTGATACCTATGTAATGGACCTGTATATTTTCGCTTCCTCATCTTCACTTCCTTCAGTCTGATTCCGAATGTTCTTGTTTTTTTTGATTAAATTGTTAATGATTTTTTCAGGGAAGGAATTTTTTCGCAATATGTCCTTTACTTTTTTAATGTTGTCTTTATGGAATTGTTTGTCACTAATTGTCATAACTCGTCGTATTAAATTTACCGCCGTATTTATTATAATATTTCTTGGTTGACATGAAAAGAATTATTACAAAACATTTTCTTATGCATTTCGAAAATTCGAATTTGGTGTTTTTTTTTAAAACATTTTCTTTCCTAAAATTTTAAATAATTTTTTAGACTTGTTTTTAAATTTCAAATCAATGCCATTAATTTTGGAATAATTTGTATATTTTTTTAAGTTCAATTCCCATCAATTGAAAGATTTTTTTGTGTGTGAATCATTTTTCAAGTGTTAAGCACTCAAAAAGTATTTTAAAATCATGTTTTTCGCTTTAAAAAATTGTCAAATATTTTAAAGGGTTTCTCAAAACCAAGTTGAATATATATTTCTACCTTAATCACTTTTTTTTATTAAGGAATTTTTCTTTTAAGAAATTTTGCTGTTTTTTTTTTAAATCGTTTTCGCTTGAAATATATTTTTTTTATAGATTTTCTTTTCTTTTAAAAAATAAAATACCAGTTTGTGGCTTTTGGAATTCTTTAAGTTCTCTGGTGGAAAAAAAACGGAACATTTGCATAAATGATCTAAATACATATAAAATTAGCTAAAAATGTCTATAAACAAAAAGAGAGACTTACACTCGTAGTTGAGTACAGTTTTTTTGTACATTTTGTTCTTATTGATATTTAACTAATGAAACCTTAAATTTATTACTAAAATTAACAAGTACTTGGTCTTTCGAAATATTTGTTTTACTGTTCGTAGACAGAGAATTGTTTGTTATGCATGTCTTGAAAACAAAACTGTCTTCTGGAGCTGCTTTAAATTTAAAAGATTTATGACATTTTATTAAACCACAAAAACCACTTTAAGACAATGAAGAATGTTTTTAAATAAACCATCTCGTAATTTGGTGGTCATAAACTCAGAAGTCTAATTATTAATGCAAGACGAGTTTTGAAAAGCACCGAAACAGATCAATTTTGATTTCATTTTATACAAAAAAAAAACTTTAAGACAAAAACAAAACAAATATTTAAAAACATTTTTTATAATTCGGAGATTATAGTCTTAAACTGCTTAAATGGTTTCACTTTATAAGCGAAAATAGTCTATTGGTAGAGTTAAAAAAAATTTGGAAATCGATCAAGGTTTAGGAGAATAGGAAAACACCCTAAATATTTTGAATGCTCCTGTGAGTTACAAATACTAAAGGTTTTGAATCAGAAGACATAGAAATTTTAGTTTTGAATTCATAGTGCAATAGGACTTTGGTTTCCCTGAAGGTTTCCTACTTGTCCTCTTAAATTTAAAATTTTTTCGTTCTGGTCAAAATACGTAGGAGTCTCCGGGAATCAAAATTTGTTTATAATGCATAACAATATTTTCATATCGCAATATACATGGTTATCGGTTTAGGCTGGGTTTTTGAGATCTCAGTTAAACTAGGTTTAGTTAATCTGAAAATTTGCGCCGCCATAACCAAGTTTGTATACAAAATTTTAACGGAACAGCTTAGTTTTGCTTAAAATGTTGGTTTTTAATGAAATAATAAAAAAATCATATTTCGCCGGAATTATCCTAGTTGCAGACTGCGTAAAACTAAGTTTAAACTTAATGCACATCTCAAAAACCCAGCCTTAGGGGTTTTACAATCACCGGTCTGGCAAGGCTGTCAGCTGTTAACATCTGTCATCTGAAGTGTGATTTATTTAGTGAAAAATTTGGCAGTTACGAATATGGATCGTTTAACAACCAAAAAAACTCGTACAAATAGTTTAAATCTACGACAAAAGTGGTGGTTCAAACGTGGCCATCTTTTGAGCATAATAGGGCGTTTAAGGTCATCGTAATCGGCATACCGTGCAATGAATTGCCAAGATTATAAAGAACTTTGAAGAGGCTTTACAGTTGTGGTCAAGCCTGTGAATCTCCGCGGTGTAAGCACTGCCGTAAATATCGCTTCTGTTAGTGAAAGTGTGACGGATAATACGAATTTGTCGATTCCACGGCGTTCTTAAAAATTAGGCACTATGAACTGGGCGATATGTGGTTTCAACAAGACGGTGCCATGAGCCACTCAACACGACCGATTTTGGCTTTATTGCTTAGTAAGTTTTCATAACTCTTAATTTTACATTTTGGCGTTGTCCATTGACCACAAATATTTGCGATTTGACGCCGTTAGACTTTTTTATATCGGACTACGTCAAAGACCGTGTCCACGCGGATAATCCTTTAACGTTGAGGCATTTGAAAACCAATATTAATCAAATTATCGCCGAGTTACCGCCCGAAATGTACGAAAAAAGTGGTCGAAAACTATCGCAAAAGAATCGACTGCATCAACCAATCTAGAGGCAGGCAAGTCCAAGCATTAGAACGGAAAAAGTTTCAACGAAATCATAGCTTTATGTGTGTTTTATTTAACTTTACTTTTGAAAACGAAAAATGGACAAACCGTTGCTTGTTCTAACGCGTCATTTTAATGCCCTGAAACCGGAATACCGACCAAAAATTCCTAAGCTTAAGGATATTTAGTCATAACAGAGCAAAAAAAATACTCAGGTATGTTTGTATGTATAATATATCCCCCATACGAGATTATCTTGATCATACCGCCTCCCATTTATTTTTTGGTATAGAAAGAAATAGCAAAAAAAAGTCTTACTATGGCATTGAAAAAAATTTGTTTAAATCTTGTCAAAACATGATTTAAAACGTTGCAAAATTTGTTCACACCACCTTCACTAAAATCACAATATCAAAGAGAGAAATAGAAGAAAATAAAATAGCAGAAGAAAAAAAATCATTACCATCATCATCGGCAACATCGTCAGTTTTTGTTTTATTTTTTTTTTTTTTTTTTTTGTTGCTGTGCAACAAGGATCTGTTGGTAAAATAAAGCGTTTCCAAAGAATTATGTACTCGTACAAAACCAACTTTGAAACATTTCAGCTCTCCGGCTGATAACTACGAGTACTCATATGAATGAAAGAAATTTGCACGATATTGAGATTGGCTATGGAAGATAAGGAAATGAAAAAATGAAAAGAAAAGACAACATAAATATATTTATGAAAAATGGGTCTTTCATTAAGCGCGTTTCTTTATTACAATTAAAGTAAACAAATACCTGTGCCCATGTTCTGTAACTCTCTATTCGAGAAACTTTTCGATTGAAATGTGAGAAACGAAACAAAATGCCATAAATTGAAACAAACAACTGTTTTTCTAACTTATCTGCGTTTGTATCGTTTTTGGCGAGTTGTTGCGAAGTTGTACACAAATTTTCGTTTTTTGTTAGACTGTTTTTCGTTTAGACTTCATTTTTTATATCCTGTGTAAAAGAATGATATCATCAGAGTTGTTTATTCTCTTGAAAGGCTTATCGATACCATTATGTATGGAATATAACATCCAGCTTACACTTTGTATCATGAACGAATCTTTTAGGAATCAGCTTCACGGGCAAAACAACCGCATTTGAGCTAATTTTGCGATCATAAATGATACTCTTGTTGTGAGAAAATAGTACCCCACCGATGAATCACCTCAAAGAATCATTTGTAATGCAATTTTCCGATTCCTTTTTAAGAACATGAATTAATCATATTTGAATTCTTTTTCAATCGCTCAAGTGGTAAATCAAAAGCCAAATTACGGTATTCGATATCGATTGAAATTCACATTTAAATTTAATTGTAATTTCGACCGATATCGAATGCCGTAATTTGGCCTAGTCGATAATCATCAAAAGTGTTCTGAGAAGACTCATTTAGCTGGGATTATGCAATTATGTGCCGCGGCTTAATATAACCGATGGCAAGGCTTATGTTGGCTATGAGATCCGATTTGTAGCTTTTTCGCATAGAGCTGCGATTTAAGAAAGTCCTACAAGAAAAAGTCTAACGGTGTAAAATCGCACGATCTCGGTAGCCAGTTTTTCTAACCTCCAAGTGAAATGTCCCTGAGTTTAAATCGGTGGTACAGAATGTCGAATGTAACTAGCATTAATTTAACCACATGTCGTTGGTGTTTATATCAACCAATTCAAGCCAAAAGAAGTTGGTTATTACCGACCTATAGCACTCGCCGTTGACGGTCATAGGTAAGGTTCAATGGGCTGCTGATACGGTCCCTTTGTGATACCCTTAGCCAGTGACAAGAGTCAGCCAGTATCCACCAGACTATTCCCCAGAGGCCACTGCAGAACAGAGAGATCGATTTCAGTCCTACATAAAACATATCGTCCAGATATGGAAATTCCGGCCTCCCAAAATGCCTAAACCTAATATCCCCGACACCGAGATAAAGTGAAACACCGTCTCCTCCTCCTCCTCATCATCATGACAACTTCTACAGTAGTCATTATAATCAAAACCCATTCTCCCCTCTTAAGTCACTATCATCCAGTGACCTGTGATGACCGATATCACTGTCATTATCTGGTGCCTTCCGCGTTCTCACGTTGTAAAGGCCATAAAGTCCTGGCAGGTCATGGCCTGCCCAACAACGTTCTCAAAAAAAATATGGACCTAAACAGTGACTTTTTCGAGATGCATTGGACGCTCTTGGATCTAATGTGGATTAGTTTCGTCCCAAATTTGATAATTCTGTTTGTCGACGTACAAATTTATCCAGAAACGGGACTGATGGTTTTTCGTTGAAAATTAAGGTCAGTTTAAAAATTTTACCATTTGTATCATTTGTTCATGGTTATTTGGCTAAACAGACAAAATAAATTACAGCCAATTTGATAGCTGTAGCTTTAACAGTATGGTCGGTATCAAGAGTCTAAATTTGGAATTCCCTATTGGAAGACCCGTTTTATATACTCAAATAAATATCTATCCAGATACATTGTCATGTGTGTGTATCTTCTATTACTCCGTGCTCTTCGACAAAAGGTGTGAAGTGTGAATTTCAAAGTACAATGATCGTATGAAACAATAAACGAGTAAGACAAGGAGTTTAACACCAAACCAAACACTGATTTATAAAATTTGATAAAAATCATCAATTGTATAGAAGAAATAACAAAAAATAGCAAAAAGAAAAAAAAGGAATCAAAAGAAGGGTATAATAAATAACGCAAATAGTTGAAAAGGGGAGTGATGTAAAGAGTTAACAAATTTCACATAATGTTCAAGAGTTGAAGAAAAAAAAAATAATAGTAAAACAAATTAATATTTTTTTTATACAATTAACGAGTATTCGAGGTGGTTAGGCAACAAAAGAAGATGAATTTGACTGCATACTTGTATTAACTAGTGTCATAAATTATTATTAGGCTTATTAGTAAAAAAAGTTTTAAGTGAACAAAGAAGCTTTAGGAAAAAAGCCTTGAGAAATAAAAATTACTGTAAATAAAACTTTTTACAATTAGTTTCTTGTGGTTAATTGTTTTTAATCAAATTAAATTCTCATTAAATTATTTTAATGAATGAAGGAATTTTATAACATTTAATTAATTAAAATTTATTGAAAATAACTTCTTTTTTCAGATGCCAAATTTTAAGAAAACCGGTTGATTAGTTAAGAAGATATAGGGATGGGGAGATTTTACCCCTCTTGCCCTATTTCACGCTCTAAAAAATAAAAGTTATAAGCTATAGTTTCTTCCAGATAATAAACTATTTGCCTGTCAAATTTCAAGAAATTCTGTTGATTAGTTAAGAAGATATATGGAGGGGGAGCTTTTACCCCTCTTGCACTATTTCAAGCCCTATTCCTTATTTCCTTTCAGATAATACACTTCTCGCCTGCCAAATTTCAAGAAACTCTGTTGACTAGTTAAGAAGATATAGGGAGGGAGAGCTTTTACCCCTCTTGCAGTATTTTACGCCCTATTTCCTTTCAGATGTTACAGTGTCTGAATGCCAAATTTTAAGAAAACCGGATGATTAGTAAAGAAGATATAGGGATGGGGAGATTTTACCCCTCTTGCCCTATTTCACCATCTAAAAAAAATTATAGGCTATAGTTTCTTCCAGATGATACACTATTTGCCTGCCAAATTTCAAGAAATTCGGTTGATTAGTTAAGAAGTTATAGGGAGGGCGAACTTTTACCCTTTTTGCCCTATTTCACGCCCTATTCCCTTTCAGATATGATAAGAAAATACAGAGATGGGGAGATCAAAAAGTAATTTCAATTTTTGGGAATACAAAATTTTAATTTCAAAAGATTTTGTTATTCGTGATTAATTCCCAGTTTTTATTATTGATAAAAACACTTGAAATTTATTGTTGATGGGATAAGCTATTCCTATGCATTTCACTGGTTGCTTAGGCCAGATCATCAGGAAACTTCATCCATAAAGGTTTTAGACAAACTAAAGATATTTAACCAAATAAAACTGTTAAACGTATAAGAATTATAGCAACAGTTCTACTTGTAACAATATCAAAGTTTAAACAAAACACATCAACAATAAACAACAGTGGGTTCATCTCTTACATTTCCCCACTACAATTAGTTGAAATTCTCTCAACATTAATTGTTGTTGTAAGTAGGTTAAGAAAAACAAAATGAAAAAAACAACAACTTACAAAAGATGTTGTCAATTAAGTGTTTTTTAGGCCGTGCACTGCCTGTTTATTATCAAAAAGTAATTTCAATTTTTGGGAATACAAAATTTTAATTTCAAAAGATTTTGTTATTCGTGCTTAATTCCCAGTTTTTATTATTGATAAAAACACTTGAAATTTATTGTTGATGGGATAGATAGATAGATTTTACTCCTCTTGCCCTATTTGACGCCCTATTTTCTTTCATATGTTACAGTGTCTGCATGCCAAATTTTAAGAAAACCGGTGGATTAGTTAAGAAGATATAGGAAGGGGGATCTTTTACACCTTTTGTCCTATTTTACGACCTATTCTCATACCTTACAAATACACATACAAAATTTCATGAAAACCGATCCAGGGGCCAAATTACGGCATTCGATATCGATCGATATTACAATACAATTTGAATGGGAATTTCAATCGATATCGAACGCCGTAATTTGACCCCAGTCGTTTAGGAGGATTTCAATTAAAAACACCGTGACACGAGAATCTTATATACATATACATATGTATACAGATTTTTCTGGGCTGAAAAGGGGCTTGAACTCGGGTCGAATGTTTGGAGAAAAAGAAAGTTATGGCGTTAAGTCCTACGTTATTACGACGTACGACGTACGACGTAATTGTGTTCTTTGTATAAGGAAAGTATGTAATAGAAATGTGTGCTTTTCAAATGCCCTTCTTCGATTTGAAATATAAACAATTTTAGCTTTTTACAAAATTTTATTTGTATGGAAATTCAGGGCGTTATTTCCTAATACACTTCATCTCACTTGAAAAATATTTTCATACGAAATTTGAAAATTCCAAAAATTTTATATGAAAAATTTCGCAACGCAAGGTTAAGGGTTTTACAAAATAACCCTCTTAGTTTTGAAATACATATTTATGTGCATAGGTTTGAAATCTTAATTAATTTTTATGAATACGGCAGAAAAATTTATTAAAAATAAGTTATTTATTTAGAAAATTTAATTTTAAAAATTCTTATTGAAATTCGAATTTAAATTTCAAAATTTCAATCCTGAAATTATAAAATTTAAGCTTATCTTAAAAATTTAAATACAAATTTCAAAAACTTTAACGATTCGAACATCGAAAATTTGAACTAAATTTCAGAACTTTGGTCATTTGAGTGTCATTAAAGGCGAAATAGGAGGGAAAATACATTTGGAGCTTGCAAAATCCGAATAAGTTATAATCAATGTCTTGGATCTTGGTATTTGTATACCACCCCACAAGAGATAAGAGACTGGTCGTTTAATAAATCACATTATCCGATATCGTTTCTATATCTTCTACTTCCGATAGACGATTTATCAATATCCTGTATTCCGCAACCGTTTTAGTATCCAAAATAATTTCCTTATTAGCACGAAAACCATAATCCGAAGTTAAGACCTTAAAGCCTCTTGATTCCAAAAGTTTGGTAATATTAGGCATGGAAACTGGCATACATTGGACACACACTTCTCCTTCTTTTTCATTTACAACATCTATCTTTCTCACCTGCAAAGCTTCAGCATCACAATCCAACTGCTTTCGTAATTTTTTCGGATTAAGTTTCAAATAATCTTGTGGAACTACAGCTTCTATGACACAACAATGACTAAAATGTTGTAGAATTGGAGCAAATTGGGCTTTCACGGGTTGCATTATTCTTTCCAAGATCGAAAGTAATTTGGAAAAATTGCAAGTGCGCACGGTACATAAAATGAAAATCCTCTGGCGTAATTGTATTTGTACCAGATGAAGTATCTTTTGTTTGGAGTTAAAGTGTTTTATATTATTTATTTCGGAACTTATAGTGCTCCAGGAAAAATTCTCTTTCATGGCTTTTTCAATGGCATTGGCCAAAAACGTATTGGTAGTAGGATCTGGAGATTTTCCAGAAACTATAGCCTGTCTAAGATCTCGGCTTAGGAGCTCTAGTTTGTGTTTTGAATTGTTAGTTGATTGGGAATTTGGGATTTGTTGGGGTTTTATTTCCAGGTTTCGATGGTCTTTTTTAGCTTTTGAGCTGGTAGTCTCTTGGTGATAGAATACTTGCTGCATTTGGGGATACCTAATTTGTTTGCCGTATATAGATTTGGTAGAAGAGTTTGTGGAAAAGGATTTTTCTTTAGAATCAGGCTTAACATCTTTTTTCATAGTTAAATTTTTTGAGGTAGCGTAATTAGTCTCAGTTTTACATTCCTCTAAGTTTGGGATCTTGGAAAGAGATGGATCATTATCACTTTGCTGTTCAGGCACTAATGTTAAATCCGAATTACTTTGATTTTCAGAGATCTTGGAATTATCTGCTTGCAGATTTAAATTATCTATCTTTATAAGAGTTTCTTGTTCCCGAGCCTTTACGTTATTTAAGTTGCATTTGTTGCTCTTCTTATCATTATCTACTTCGAAATTCCATTTTGACTTTGGCTCGACTAAAGGTTTGTTTTGACCATTTCCATTAGCATTTAAAATATCTTGTGTTTTCTTTCCTAAAATAAACTTTGGACAATATTTCCTTTGCAATCTTTCATATTCATTGTCAATTTCAGCTTCAACCAAACTTTTTTTTCGTGTATTATTTGATAGTCTGCCATAAATTTCCAGCAGCATTTCTTCTTGCCTTCGAATTAATTCATTGGTGTTGTTTCGAAACTTGAACTCATTTGTTCGTTTAGAATTTCGACAGTAATTGCTTGAAAATTTTCGTTCTTCTGAAAAATAACTTATTGGCTTTTTGTCTTGAGAACTTTTTAGATTTTTCGAGTGCTGTTTTTTTATATCTAAGACACGCTTGTTATCTTTAGTGTTGTTGGACAAGGAGGAACCATGTGTCTGCCTGTAACGTTCTATTGTATTAAAAATTCTATTCAAAATTGGTGATTTCGATTCGTTTTTCAATTTAGGTTGGAGTTTTTTTCTTAAAACAGACATATTTTAAAAAACAATAAATTTCGATGAATCTTCTTTAGAAAGGGATTTTTGTAACGCGAAAAATTTATTTTATTGAGAATTTAGAAAAAAAATTCAAAACTTTTTATTCTTTCGTTAATTTATTAAAAATTTGAATGTTTGATTTGTTGTATTTTTTTTTTTTTTTTTTTGAAAGAGTCAATATAAAAAAGTGTTGGTTAAGACAACTATTTTACTTTTATCCAAGGCAAGGCGAATTTATACAAGGTCAAGGCCAAGGCGAATTCATACAAGATGGTCTTATTTTGAAAACGTTTTATATTAAATTGTATTTGTTTGAAATTTTATAACTTAAAAAAGTTTTAAATTTCACAATTTTAATCGAAAATTAAAGAATTTAGTTAAGATTCGCCAGAACCAACAGGACGGTATACCATTTTGACACAAGGTTAGTAATCAGCTGTTGCTTACGAAGCAAGATAAGTTCACCTTGTGTAAATTCGCCTTGTACAAGGTGGTCTTATTTTGAAAACGTTTTACAACACTGTAAAATATTTTAACGTTGTGTCAAATATTTGTTTGAATTTTTGACACAACGTTAAAATATTTTACAGTGTTGTAAAACGTTTTCAAAATAAGACCACCTTGTATAAATTCGCCTTGATTTGTTGTATTTTTATTTTTTTTTTTTAAAGAGTCAATATAAAAAAGTGTTGGTTAAGAAAACTATTTTACTTTTATTCAATTATAAAATTTAAAGGCGTTATTTATACGATGACTTTTCAGACACGTCCTTTTCTTCATTCTCTTTTGAACATGCTACCAAAAACATTTTGCATTTTCACGATGTCTTTTATACATATTTACAAACATGAAAACTCATTTCGAGTAGTGCTGGGATACTATCGATATTTTCTACTATCGATATTTATCGATAGTTCAGATTTCACTATCGATATATCGATATTACTATCGACTGAATGTTTGTACTTGTGCAGGAAAACTTTAATTATTTTTTTATAAGGCTACAGTTTGTTGTTTTTATCACTCTATTGAATGTATGAGACGTATGTATAAATATACACACGTTATTTTAGATGGCAGTTTTTTAAAAAATGATAAGTACCTTTCTAAAGGAACCGAAGTAACAGGGACTATAAGATATTCCATTGCAACTTTAAAAAATTTTCTAAATTCTAAACCCAAAAAGCAGTGTTGCCAAAACTTGTTGACCAAAAATGGCTTAATTTACGGAAAAAAATGGCTAAAAATGGGCTAAAAAATGGCTAAAAGCTTTTTTAAATAAAAACACATTAAAATTTAATAACAAATCAGATATAATTCATTTAAAGTTGTTAACGATGAAATTGTGAGTTAAGATCAATTTGTTAAATAAGAATAAACGTAAATTAATATTAAAAAATTTTATAATCGAAAAATTCGATGTCGTTATTGTTCATCTCATAGGAATCACTCGTTAGTTTCAAATAATCATAAGTTTTAAATAATTTGAATGTAAATCATAATCACGACAACATTTACCCAACCTTTTGAATCCAGATCTACAATAAAAAACAAGTAAGAAAGTGTAGTCGGTTAAACCCGACTTTATGATACGCTACACCACATTAGAACCTTTGTGCCAAATTTTATCAGATTATCTCTAAATTGCGACCTGTACTTTGGGCACAAGGTTTACATGGACAGCCAGCCAGCCGGACAAACATCGTGATTCTGAGTTAATCGGTATACGTAAAGGTGGGCTAAGGACTAATATTTTAAGGTGTTACAGACATCAGCACAAACGCATCGTACCCTCCCCACTATTGTGGTGGTGGTATAAATATTGTATTGTTATGGTAAAAATATTTACCTAATTGATAAAATCGAATTAACGGTTGCTTAATGTAACCTATTTCTCAAATTACTTTTAACGATGTTTACTTGGCTAAACACCCTCTCTACTTCAGCATTAGACCATGGAAGTGAGAGCAACTTTATAGTAAATTCTGAAATTTCTAAAACAATTTTGTTACCGCCTGCAGAAAGAAACTGCGATGTTTGTGTTGGTCCATTTTATAAATTTAATAGTGGAATACTGTTCCTTTATGTTGAAAGATGTTTCAGCGTCAAAGTTTATAGCGATTTTCAACATTTGTAAAAGTTGTGATTTAAATTAAAGGCGTTTTAATTGTTCAAAATGTTTATTTTACTTTTATAAATTTATATAATGAAATAAAAATTATTCTTTTAAAAGAAAAACGGCAAAAAAAATTGTATGGCTAAACAAGTTGAAAAATGGCTAAAAAAAAATGGCTAAACTCATTTTTTAATGGCTAAGCAGGGTGAAAAATGGCTAAATCTAGCCACTAAATGGCTAAATTGGCAACACTGCCAAAAAGGTAATCAATCTAGCGGACTTATCCTCTAATGGTCGTTCATTGTTTTGTCCTATGCTTGCAATTGCATTTGGATTTGTATTTATTTTTACAACATTAAAAAAATATTCGACATTTCAGTCCCTATATAAACATGTAAAAAATTTCGACTTAAAGACCTTTAATTAGCAGTAAAAAGCACTGATAAGCAATCCATTACACTTTCCATTCTTGTTGTTTGTATTCATTGCTGTAATTCAGCGCGAATTAATAATAGCAAGATAAAAATTTGCGGCAAAAAACTGTGTGTGTATAGCTGCTGTTAGATGTCTTCCTTCATAGCTGTATTTTAAATAATAAAAATATCGATATTTATATTTTCCTATTTTTCGATATTTTAAGACTATCGATAATATCGATAGTTTCCCAGCACTAATTTCGAGTTACCTCTTTCTTCCTAACCCAATCGCCAACAAACAAAACAAATATGTTTTTTAGACGTGTCTGAAAAGTCATCGTTTAAATGTCGCCAAGGCGAATTCATAAATGTCGCCTAAGACTTGCTCAAGGCGAATTCATAATCAGGTCCGACCATGTAAGAAAACAATACTTGTAGATCTTGATTGATGTTTGTAGGTTGAAAAAAGAATGATGTTTGACTAAAGACTGGCACGCGCCGCAGTGGCTCAAACGGTATAACGGCAAAGAATTCTGATGATGGGAATGTGGTTATTCTCGAAACATGTAAATTCGACCCGAGTTCAATCCCGCGTTCAGTCAAGAATAAAATAATCAAACAAAATTTTAACTCATTTCATGTTATAAATTCCTTCCTTTGCTAAAAATAATTTAATAAAACTTAAATTTGATGAACCTATTTTACATTTCCAAAAAAAAAGTTGTACTCTTAAATTTTTTTGTCATATATACATACATAAATCTTTCTAAACTTTACTTCCGCTTAACTAAATGTTTAAAAAACCATTTGTCAATTTTATCTTTAGGAATTTAAGCTCTTTGATTTTCGCTTTACGATTTAAATTATTTCCAATTGTTGATTGGCAATTTTTGCTAAAAACATTTAACCAAAAAAATTTTTCTTTTGACAATAAGTTCCCATACCGAAATAAAAAAAAAAAAAACTAAATTTCAATGTTAAAAACATGTTAAATTTCTTTTTATCCTCACAGTCCATAAATCAAAGAGTTTTTGTTGTGCTGCCTCATAAAAGAAAAAGCTCTTATAAACGCCGTTTTCTATACTTTCAAACTAAAATAAAAAGTTTTTTTTTACATCTTCAGAGGAGACTTGAAGGAATTAAATGTTTAACAAAATAATCAAATCAAAAATTGCAAACTTTCTAATTTCCAAAAACCAAAAATTTCTGCGGTCCTTAATAAATGTTAAGATCCTTACGAGTGCCCCGGCAGGCTAGCTTGAAGTGAGCTAGTCTATCAACCCCGGGGTTGCGGGTTCGATTCCCGCCAGAGACTCTGGTTTCTTTCCTGCAGACAAGCGTCAAGCTTCGCGGGTATTAGCATAGGGAATTTAAAAAATAAAAAAAATAAAAAATAAAAAAAAATAAATCTCGCTACTAGCAGGGTTAGCTAAAGACGAACACGAAATAAAGTTTATTATTATTAACATTCACAGTTTTTAGTAAAAATCATTCCTTGAAAACCCTGTACTTTTTATAACTTCGCTGCTGATGCAGTTTTTTTTCAGCCCCGATCAATTTAATTCTCATGTAGGTCCCATTTTATCGATACGTTTATGTTCACTAGTTTAGCGACATTGTATTGAGTTCGTATGATTTTGTGTGAACTGCTTCGCTGCAACATACGAAACAATTCAAAACGTTTTGTTGCGGCAGCATCAGTATCTGAGCAACAGTAGTCGAAGTAGTAGTACATCTGTTGTTCTTTGATATTTTTTTATGTAATTGTTTGTTGAGCTTTAGAATTTGACTTTAATATTTCATTGTTGTTTGTTCACATGACAAAAGTCTGGTGTGTGTGCCTTATTTTTTTAACAAAAGATACATTTAGCGATGTAGTCGATGTTTGTTTAAGTTTGCCAAACATGAAAATCATTTGTTTCGAAAATATAACAAATTAAATTTCAGAATGTTTTGCTTTAACACAGTTAAAGATTCTAAGAAGTTTTCGATAGAAAAAGGGTGAGAATTTTTAAGTTGCCAGGAATTAATAAAATGTGTAAGAGGGTTTTTTTCAAAATACAAATATAAATATATCGTCAGATCAGAATTGGTTTGGCGCATTTTATGTTTAAATTACCATGATATGCGCCAAACCAATTTTGAGCTGACAATATGTAAAACATTTACCAATTCGTAGGTACATTCAGTTTTTTTACTGAAAATTTCGCTATAAAAATTTAATTTTTTTTTAATTTTTCTTAAGGGTTCTTTTACATGAATTTATCAATTAAATACAGAAAAAATTTAACCATTAAATGCAACTTTTTTAAGAAAAATATTATTGATTTTTTGTTCCATATTTTATTGCCTTAAAAAATATTCTATTGAAAATTTATCGTTAGATAAGATTTGAATTCCTATTTCAATAATAGACATTTTTGGTAACAAAGTTATTTATAACAATGGTTTCTGTTAAATAACGATAACTATTATAATGTTTCCAGGAAAATTTATCGCTTTAAAAACTTTATAAAAAAAATGTCAGACTATGCGACACAACTCTGCAACAATGTTCGTTGTTGTTATTGTAGCAGCGAGACCTGAAGAACAGGTTCTGCTGAATTGACAATCCTTGGTTGGTGTTCATTGAACTCCAAGTCTTTCGGGTGCATAGAACCGATTGTCGTGGGAACGCAAGAGTGTTCGTGTTTTCTTTTGGTGTCCCTTCTCGAACACGTTCAGACGTTACGTTTAATGGTGCACGGTGAACGGTGAACGGTACAAGCTACAATTTGCTATTTAACTACTTAATTTCAAAAATTTTATACGAAAAATCTTAAAGAGGAACATCAACTTTTAAAATTATTTAAATTAATCGCGCTTAATCTTGTAAACCGGAACTTAATTAACTCAAACAATATTGAGTCAGTTCACATCCAGTTTTTATTATTCTCTTTTCGTGGCATCCTATGTAAACCGTCTCACACTTATCAAGTTATTAACTTTAAGAAGTCGTCGGAAATATTAAATGCTCTTTTTCTACTTAAGCTAAAGAACGGAAGTGTCAACTCCCAATTTCTTCTGGGAAAAATTTACCTTAATGTACCTGTTCGTCTACGAAGGCACTACAAAATACTGAGAGAAATTAAATTATACTAAAAACTATGCTCGACTTAATCAACTTCGTAGAGTCTGTGATGATGTTAATAAGTTATTTAGATATATTGACTTTGGAAAGGACCTTAGAATCAATAAGGGTATTCACGTCACAAGTTGCACCCTTGCAAAAAAGCAAAAGTGCAAAAAAACAACAACCACATAGACAATTAGTAGTGCGTAAATAATTGCCTTTGTGGTTGTTGTTATATTTTTGCACTTTTCCTTTTTTGCAAGGGTGCAACTTGTGACGTGAATACCCCCATTAAGAGTGATATAATTTCCTACTTTAACTGTCTATAAATTAATAATTTTTTATATTATTGTTAAAGTTTCTATTTTTGTATATATTAAGGCTTGTAAAAGTCTATAATGATTTTGCCATAGACGTTAAAGAAATAAATAAAAACTTGTTGTTTTATTTTACATTTATGCTACATTGTTTACCCCGCAAGCGTCTTTGCACCTTTCGCACCAAGCTTCTGTTCCATAAAACAGGTGTAAAATGTTTTAGTCGATACATTTTTTTAGAAAATTTTTGCTATCAATACATTTTTCTTAGAAAAATTTTGTTATCGATAAATATTTAAACAAAAGAATTTTTTAAAAAACCCTATCGGATTCTAAAAAGTATTTATCAATTGCAAAAATTGTTTATTAATATCAAAATTTTTCAAAAAAAAAATTATCGATAACAAAAAATTTCTAAAAAAAATTATCGATAACAAAATTTTTCTTAAACAAATTAGCGATAACAAAATTTGTTTTAAGAAAAATGTATCGATACCAAAACTTTTTTCAGCAAAGTTTTTCGACATTTTTATTAACAAATAATTGATACATTTTTCTAAAAAAAATTAATCGATAGTTACATATTTATTCGGATCATTATCGATAACGAAATTCTGCTATAAACAGTTATATTAAATAAAATTTTTCTAACAAAAATATCATTAAAAAATATGGTTTTTTTTAAATAACTTTCATCTTTTTCGAATTTTAACCCGAATAACACAATAAAATACAAACTTACCGTATCTGCTGCTGTCAAATTAATACCCAAACCACCAGCTCTGGTGGAGAGCAAGAAAACAAATATATCTTGGCGGGTTTGAAAATCAGCTACCATATCACGTCTAGCAGAAATTTTGCTGGAACCATCTAAACGCATATAACGATGTTTACGATGCCACATGTATTCCTGAGTTGTAAAAATGTTAAACACAAATTAAAACAAGTAACACACAAAATACGGGAATTCCTTAACTAACCTCTAGTAAATCAATCATTTTGGTCATTTGTGAGTAAATCAAAACACGATGACCTTCAGCCTTAAGACGGGTCAATAAACTATCTAGTACTGCTAATTTTCCAGCATCGGATATTAAAGTTTCTTTGTCGGGTATTAAAATAGAAGACCAACCAAAATGGGGCGTTGACAATTTAACACTATTATTAACCAGTTGTAGACCCTCCGGGTTTTCACAATGTTGATGGCGTATGCAAGACCAAGCGGCTGCACGGCTTTCACAACTGAAAATTCAAAACATAAAAGAAATTATAAATTTATACAATTTTTTTTTTTTTTTTTTATTCAAAGACTCACTATAACTGCCTTTTATAGGCATTAACTTTATGATTAAGTCCATATAAGAATCTGGGCATTTCCAATGGTTCACATTGATAATACTGAGGTAAACGTTGCTTATGCTCAAATTCTGGCAGTAAACGCAAAGGTTCTTTGCTAAGTTTTTGTTTATTGGCCGAACTAGCTGCTGCTGCATTAATTATAAGTTCTGACTCGGCCTCATCCAACATTTCATTTTTAATATCAGCCTCTTCAACGTTTTGTTTATATTTACTACGTATAACACGATGTTCTATGGTTTCCTGCATATTATAAGTTTTATAATTGCCATAGGCATAAATAGTGCTTTCATTACAAGTCTAAGAAAGGAATAAAACAAAATTCGTTTATTACGATGTTTCAAGTTGAGATTTAATGGAACACAAAAATATGAACTTACCCTTCCAGTAAATAATAACTGCTTTGTAACACTATTTTCCATTAAATATTCCTCATTCAAGGGATTTTCTAAAGATGGTTCTAATAATTGCATTTTCGTAGGCTTATAATATTCGGACCACCATTTCCGTCTATAGGCCCACAAACGATAGAGTAATACTTTCATAAGGTAATGTTTTAATCTGGAAATAAAAATATATTAATTAAAAAAAAAAAGAAAACTTTTAACAAATTTTTGTTTCTCTTACTTACAGTGTTATTAAACCATTTATAGTTGTATCCTCCATGTCTTTGGGGGAGAGATCACAAAGTCTTGTAAAACTAAAGCAGCCTTCATTATTGGCATTTAAATCTACATAACGTTTATAATATTCATTGGGTTTTAAGGTGGACTTATCGGGGGATTCCTTAAACATGGAATGATGCAGATGATCGGCTTTAAAAATGGAAAAACTGTAAAGAAAAGAAAATTGTTGATAGTTTTCAATTGTTTTAAAATAATTAAAGTTAAAAAAATTTGAAACACTGATATTTCAATTAGGCTAAAGTTCATCAAATTTAATTTTCATTAAATTATTTTTATGAAGAAAGGAATTTTACAACATGAAATTAATTAAAATTATTTGATAATTTTTCATTCTTGACTGCCGTTGGGCTTTTTCATTAATGATTAATTGGTTGGCATTTTAAACATGTTTTAAATAAAGTCATGACGTGTCATGTCTATTAATTTATTTTAATTTGGTATTCAAACTTTAGGTCACAGCGCATGCAGAGATGAAACAAGTGACGTTAGAAAAATTACCAAATTATTTGCGAGGGCAGTTTTCGAAGAAAGAGAAAGAAAGCGTTTTTTCGGTAGTGAAGTGGCAATGTGTAAAAACAGGCCGCTACAATCAACACAAATTGCGTAATCAAAATATTTTTTTTTTTAATTTGTTAATCTTTATTTCTAAAAGTTAATACATAAATTGATGTTTGATCTTGCAAATGTTGTGCGAAATTAAACAAATGTTTGTTAAAAATAGTGATTACGTGTATGACACCAAATATTTGTTTGGTGTGATATCTCTTTGCTATAAAAAAAACTCAAAACTTTTGTATGTCGTTGCAAACACGCCTTTTAATTAGATTATACTCAAATACATTTACTGCCTGCTTTTGAAATAAAAAAATGTTCGTTTAGAAATTTATTTTAAAAACAAAAACAAATTTGAGTTTCTCTTATTGATGTTTTAATGTAATTTCCCAAACGAAAGTTTTTATTTTTATTAGAAAAACAGGCAGTCAATCTCATCTCTAAACCGCTCTTGTATTTTAAACCTCTCTTTAGTTTTTTACACTTGTAATGCTTATACACTTGATATACCCTACATTAGACAAAAATTTTTTAATAAAAAATATATTAATGTATGTATGACTATCACTATCCAGTGTGACACAAAGAAAATGCATTAAATTCTGCTGGTGTCTAATAATTGTAAATTTTTCTGTACATACAATATACTCCATTGCTATCCAAAGGATAGATAAGGTTATATGTAACAAAAAGATACAAGATATTAGTCTGGTAGTGTATAAAGCAGGGACCGTAACAGTTATACCTTTTTTCATAAAAGTCAGATGAAAACAGTTATATTTTGATTTTTATTTTTTTGAACAAAAATAACTGTTATTTTTTGATTTTTATTTTTTCGATCAAAAGTAACAGTTATTTTTTGATTTTTATTTTTTCGAGCAAAAATAAAAGTTTTTCTCTAAAGAAATGTACGTGTTTTAATAGGCTGTAGGAAATATCGCCCAAAGAAAAATGGCCCAAAAAAAAAATGAAAAATCACCCAAAAAAATTCCATGTAAAATTGGGCCTTAATTCATATGAAAAGTGACCCAAAATTTTTGGGCTTTTTTTCGTTATTATTGGGTGATTTTTCGTTTTATAAATTTTCATAACGAAAAATCACCCAAAAATATTATATGAAAAATAGCCCATTTTTTCGGGCCATCTTTATTTAATATAATTGTAATTTATTTAAAAATAAGTTTGTTGTTTTTTCTCTGGGTGTTTATATTAAATATATAAGGAAAACACTTTTGGGCGCAAGGATTTTCTCCTCAAGGATATAATATATACCGGCTGCGCTAACTAAAGTTTCTCTGCAAAGCCGGCCTTCGGCCGGGCGCATGGATTTTCTCATCTATGGTATAACAAACACCGGCTTTGCTAACTAAAGCTTCTCTGTATAGCCGGCCTTCGGCCGGGCGCAAGGATTTTCTCCTCTATGGTATAACAAACACCGGCTTCGCTAACTAAAGCTTCTCTGTATAGACGGCCTTCGGCCGGGCGCAAGGATTTCCCCTCTATGGTATAACAAATACCGGCTTCGCTAACTAAAGCTTCTCTGCGTATATGGCCTTCGTTCGAAAACAAGGCAGATTTTAGAAGCTTTACTTAGCGAAACCGGTACTTGTTCTACCATAGAGGAGAAAATCCTGGCGCCCGGCCAAAGGCCGGCTATACAGAGAAGCTTTAGTTAGCGAAGCCGGTGTTTGCTATACCATAGAGGAGAAAATCCTTGCGCCCGGCCGAAGGCCGGCTATGCATAGAAGCTTAGCGAAGTTTGCGCAGCCGGTATTACTGTCCTTACTGCCGAGCAGCTGTTGAAGATAGAATGCAATTTTTTACATAAAACTTACACTTGTATGGAACTAAATTTATATGAATAATAACCACTTTTTTGCAAATTGGGTAATTTTTAATTTTTTTTCGGAAAAATTCGTTTTTGCTTTTTGGGTCATTTTTCATTTTTTTTTGGGCCCTTTTTCGTTTTTGTTGGGCAAAATTTCATATATAACTTTTTGGGTAATTTTTCATGTTCTTTTGGGCGATTCTTCATTTGGGCGATTTTTCATTTTTTTTTTTTTTGGGCCATTTTTCTTTGGGCGATATTTCCTACAGCCGTTTTAATAATGTAGATGACTTTTAATAATTATTTTAATGTGCATAAGAAATTCCAATGATAATTACACATTACAATAAAAATTTTAATTCAACTAAATTATTAAATCACGTACATTTCTTTAGGAATAACTTTTATTTTTCCTCGAAAAAATAAAAATAAAAAATAACTGTTAGTTTTGATCGAAAAAATAAAAATCAAAAAATTACAGTTATTTTTGTTCAAAAAAATAAAAATCAAAATATAACTGTTTTCATCTGACTTTTATGAAAAAATGTATAACTGTTACGGTCCCTGCTTTATACACTACCAGACTTGATCGAAAAAATAAAAATCTAAATTTTCAATATGTGTGTTGTTCGACCTTTTGTTGTAATTTTAATGTAAATAATTAGTTAAGCTCAAGGTCAGGTTTTTTATATTTTTTTATTTATTTAAAAATGTTTCCAATATTTCGAAATCCACTGGATCTCATTTTCAGGGTACTACAATTATAGTTAACAAAAAATAAAAACATAATTTTAACATTAAATGAAAACATTTTGTCCCACTGTGTCATAAAACATATAAACAGAAATAAGCGCACAAAAATAAAAACTTACAAGAGGAACAATGATAAAAAACACGTCACACACGGTTTTACATTTAAAATTGCACCAATTCTATATTGTTTTGCTGAGCTCGTCTCTAAATCACTCTTAAAGTTCATTCGGTACTCTTTGCTTGTGTTTATTATATGTTGGTACAACAAAAAACAAACTTAAGACAAGATTAGCAGGACATAAATCTGACCTGAAAAATATAAATAAAACTTCAACACAAAAAACCGCACTTCTAGCCCATTGTGCAAAAAAAGGGCACACACCAAACTTCGACAATGTAGATATTGCAAAGAGAGGAAAAATACCATAGACGCTATACCAGGGATGATAAATGAGAAAGCCAATATCGTACCAACGAGCTTTTGAAATTGTACTATTGGGACCGAAAAAGTCCCAATAGTACTAAATCTCTTTTTTTTTTTTTAAAACAAATATTAAATACAACAAAAGGTACTTAAAATTTATTTGTTCATTAATTATACATAATAATAAGGTGGGTAAAATTTTTTCGCGTCAAAATCACATTGCGATTCTTGTTCTATAAGTCGTTCCAAGAAACTTTGCCAAAGAAACCATAGATTTTCCAAAATATTCCAGAAAAGAGGCAAACAAGTTGTATTTGATCTAGCCAGACCTGTATCATGCGGTTTTTAGAGTCGAGAAATCCATTAATTTTTATTTTTGATTGCCGCCAGAGAACGTTTTCATACACTTTTTAAAATTTATCGTCTTTTTTTGTGGAAAATTAACGAATATTTCTCAAAATGCAATCTCGAATTTTAAACAAAAGCGTTTTAAGCGTTCTAAAAATATGTTCATACGAATTGCATTTCTAAATTTATTGTGTTTACAATTTTCAATTTGTACTGCAGTAACAGAAAAGGAGTAGAAAGTCCGAATATAATAAAATTTAATTTATTCGGAGTAAAATAATGGAGTGGGCTCCCACTATTCCAAAATTCTGTTGATTTCTTCTTGACGTGACAACCAACTTGTTGAAGAATATTTGAAAATATAATTAAAAGGAATTCGTCTCTTCTACTATGTAGAACTTTTGCAGAAGTGGTTTCCTATATCTTTTAAAAACTTGTCAATATCATTTGAAAACGGTTATATGCTGCCACTGATACTAAACTTAGAATGTGGCATAAGTTATCGTTCAATCAACAAGTGCAAAACTCTATTCACAGTAGCGGAGTTAAGTGTTTGGTGCAAATGGTCTTGTAAAAGAGCAAATGCGAAATATCATAGCTGTTTTGTTAAATCCAACAATAAATTCATTTGACAGTACATACGAATTGAAATACGTTTGAAAAATTTGGAAATAGTACCAAATGAGTCACGGGAGTATCAGCGTACTTTTTAGTTTTGAATTGTACCAAAAAAAGCACAATTGTACCAAATTTATCAACCCTGCGCTATACACTAGAAATGTTAAATATAATAAACACAAGCAAAGAGTACCGAATGAACTTTAATGCTGGGTACACACAGTGCAACCTACATGCAATCTGTTTCAATGCAACCTCAAAATATCAAAGCGTTTTGATGTTGATGCAACCTGGAGTGAATGAAAATGAATTTAATTCACTAGATTGCGTAAATGTGTTGCATAGTGTGTACCCACCATAAGAGTGATTTAGAGACGAGCTCAGCAAAACAATATAGACTTATAATAAACAAAAATAGAATAAGGAATTAGTGCAATTTTAAATGTAAAACCGTGTGTGACGTGTTTTTTATTATTGTTCCTTTTGTAAGTTTTTATTTTTGTGCGCTTATTTCTGTTTATATGTTTTAGGACACAGTGGGACAAAATGTTTTCATTTAATGTTAAAATTATGTTTTTATTTTTTGTTAACTATAATTGTAGTACCCTGAAGATGAGATCCAGTGGATTTCGAAATATTGGAAACATTTTTAAATAAATAAAAAAATATAAAAAACCTGACCTTGAGCTTAACTAATTATTTACATTAAAAAAAATCTAAATTTTAAAAATCAATATATTTCATCATTGACAAGTGCATAAGGAAAAATATGGTATACTTGAATCAGTTTTTCGACGTTTACTTCTATGTGCTTTTTTTGTTTTAAAATTCCGAAAAAATTATTTTGTAAATAAAGTAATCACTTTTAATATTCCGTTCCATTGCGCAGATTTTTACATTTCACTACTGTCAGCCAAAGTTGACTTCTATTTTGCGTACGTTCGTGACCACACGTTTATAACTCTTATTATTAAGAAAACTTAAACTCGATGAAATCCATCTTTTGCACAAAACATAGGGCTACCCAAATGCTATCGAATCGAAAAAAAATGCTAGGAAAATTTTTGTTTTCTATATTATTTGTACATCAAAAGCATACAAACGTACGTTCGTGATCCTAGGAAATGCCCATATTTTAAGTATAGGTAGTATGATTCATCCATATGTTTAAATAAGGATTTCTGCTTCAGTTCGAAGGTCACTAGAGGCTAAAAAGAACCGATACTTTGAGCCTAACTAGAAGACATTTTTAAAATTTGAATACAGCAGTTAGTGGTTTCATTGGTAACAACTAATAAACAACAAGTAGAATTAAGATTTGCATACATAAAAATAACTTTAAAAAAAAAATGTTTTGAATTTAAAACTGATGAATCAATACTGATGTATGAATAAGGATTCACTTATAATTCATTCATGAGTTCAAAAACGAATCAGAAAATTTTATCATAAATGATTCCTTGAGTTGATTCATCGGTAGTGAACTATTTTCTCACAACGACTGGATCATTTAAGATCGAAATATGAGCTTATATGTGGTTATTTTGCTCTTGATGCTGATTCTTAAAAGACTCGATTTTGATACAAAATGCTAGCTGGGATACGCCTAATAATATTTATTATTGAAACAAATTTGAATTTTTTATTCAAATTTTTATTCAAAAGCAACGAACTATAATACTTTGTAAAGTTTATCTTTAAATTAATAGATTTGTTTAAAGTTTTGCATTAAATAATAATAATTAATAATTTAAATAAAAAAATAAAACAAGTAAGAAAGTATAGTCGGTCAAGCCCGACCATATGATACCCTACACCACAGTAGTAAAAAACACATCATGCTTATACACATGTCCATATAAATATGGAATTTATCTATGTTTATAAACTTCATTACAATCGGATTGAAATTTTGTGACAGGCATAAATTGCCCCCACCTCCCCTTGTTGTCCTATTTTTGAAAAACTGTATAGCTTATGTGTCCATATAGATATGGATCTATCTATGTTTTAAATTTCATTAAAATCGGTTTGAGAGGCAGAAATTGCCCCTACCTCCCCTCGTGATCCTATTTTTTAAAAAATGAATCCCTTTTGTGTCCATAAAGATATGGTTCTATCTATGATTTAAATTTCATTAAAATCGGTTTGATATTTTCTGAGAGGAAGGAATTTCCCACTATCTTCCCTCGTGGTCCTACGATTTGGCCGATTTTCAATAGGCTTGGTCCTTGTGCCAATAAGAACCTATTATCAAATTATCTCTAAAATTGCGACCTGTACTTTGCGCACAAGGTTACATGGACAGCCAGCCGGACGGACATCGTTAGTTCGACTCAGAAAGTGATTCTGAGTCGATCGGTATACTTTAAGGTGGGTTTAGGACCAATATTTTAAGGCGTTACACACATCAGCACAAATGCATAATACCCTCTCCACTATTGTGGTGTGGGTATAAATATCAACAAAGACTGATAATCAATTTTAACCAAGGCGAATTCATTACAGGTAATCTAGGTACTACAACAAGTACAACTCGATCAAAATCCACAAACAATTGGTTTTTGTAAAATCATTGAACTATGTCAAAAACAGAAACAACACAGAAACGAAAAAAATAACAACATTTTGAAATCCAACAATCCAAAAAAAATTATCAACACGGCTTTTAAGACCTGTAATGAATTTGCCTTGATTTAAACTCATTCACTCACTCATCCCTCACACAAACAAAAAAAATTTAATGAACTCTTGAACTTGAAATTCATACAGTAAATCAGGGTTGGCAAAATTGGTATAATTGTATGGCTCTTCAGCCACACTATCGCGAACATCAGCAATATTTTCTGCAGAACGAGCTGTACGAGCATCTCTTACAGACACGGTTTGCTCAAATTTTTGCACGATTTTTCCGATTGTACGCACATTTGGACGATTAAATTGATCGAAAAAATCACGAAGTTCACGATATGCATTTTGATTTGAACGCCCATTTTCATAATAAACCTAAATAACTTTAACGCGTTGCTCGATTGTGTATCTTTTTCATGTTTCAAATTGAGTTAGTCTGAAATTGAGAAATGTCAAATGGAATGCAGAAAAAAACTTGTGGTTCACATTCAACATCGGCCCTAAAAATGTAACCAACCACCCTTCATAATATAAGTTCGAATAAGATTTATAATGCCTTTTTGTGGTGTTTCAAATAAACAATATAATATATCGAGGGTTATTTTTCAAATAGTGCTATCTGAAATTTTTCAAAAAAATTTTTTTTACAGAAATGTGTTCACTTACGGAAGGGTCATCTGTCATTTAAATTTGAAAAAAAAAAAATTTTCCCAAAACGTTTTTTTTCATAAATATTTTTTGTGCTATCTAACACACACGTTTTTTTTTTTGGTAAAAAAGTGCTATCTACATAAAAAATATTACTTCATATAATAAAATGATAAAAAGTGTTATTACAAAGTAGACATATTATACATCAAATGGTTAGGAATTGTGTCTAGATTTAATAAACTAATATAATTTTAAAATTCGTTGTAGAAATTTTGCAAAAAAAAAACTGCAAAAAATTTGTCGATGAGTTTTTGTCTATAGTAAATATTTTTTTATTTATGGAGTTTTTATAGCAACGTGTTCACTGACTGAATAAAAAATCGTGGAACTTAATTAATTAAAGTCTAAAAAGTATTCATTGCAGCTCATTTTATTTTTGTTCAAATAGTACTATCTGCTTATTTCAATGTTCAAGTCGATAAAATTTTAATTTGTAAATAGTGCTATCAGACATATAAGCGCGAATATCATGAATTAAAAAAACATTAATATATGTATGATTTAGACGTTCATTTTTAATAACATTGTAAAATAAAGTTTAGTTATTACTCCTAGAGTTATCGAATAAATCAGTTTTTTCGCTCTCCTGTAAAGTTGTGATTTTTCAGATAGCACTATTTGAAAAATAACCCTCGATATACCAAAAAAAAAAATCTTTTAATACAATTCAATTTAAACAAGTAAAATTTTTAAAGGTTGTTGGTATAATTTTATTAATATTCCCAATGCCATCCCTGCAGTAAATTAATAAAAGCTCACTATTTTGTTAATTTAGTTCATAATTGTTTCTCGTGATTGTAAGATCATTGAGAATAGAGCCATTTTTTTAAACAAATGTAAAAAACAATTGCAAACAAGTTTTACATATACATAAATAAATTATTATCTTAACAAAAAAGAAAAATAAACAAACTCAAGAATATTAAAATAAACAAAAACAAAATTTAATTTCCCACAAATAAAATCAGTTCGAATTACACTAAAATGAAATAGTAGCAAATAAAATTCACAATATTTTTCTAATTAGACTATGAAAAGTACTAAGAAAACAATGAGGGAATTATCCAGTGTGGCTTATCAAGAAGCTCCCTTAACCGCTTTGAGTCGTGAAACGTTAGGGAAACTCTCAAGCTTGTTAAATAAATTAAAAATTATACATTCGGATGGAGGTTATGAAAGAGATTGGCGTGGTTTGGCTACTTTAAGTGAGCAGAGAAACGTTTATAATGAGAAAAGTTTTGCTGATAATGATCCTTCTAAACGAGTTTTAGAATTGTGGTGTGAAAATCAACCATGTAACGCAACATTTGGAAACTTAGTAAAATATTTGGGTTTAATAGATCGTTGGCATATAATAGAAGACCTTGAAGAGAACTTTTTACAAGATTTACAAAATTATCAGATCTTAAAAGACCAACAACCAGTTGCCAGCGCAACATCTTTAAATACAGAGAAAAAAATTGTTGAACTTTTCTGCAAAACAAATCAGGAAATATCTGTCAATACGATAAACAACAATTTAACAACTTACAACAATGGTGAATGTTTTCCATATGAATCAGAATCGAAAATTCTTACCAGCAATGATGTACAACGCTTCCAACAGGGCCAGCCTTTACAGACTTACGATGCGTTTGTTTTATATGCAGATGTGGACTACGAACATGCTTTGGAGATTTTGCTAAAGTTGCAAAACAATCCTTTATATAATTTCAAATTTTGCCTTAAGGATGATCTTTTATTTGGCATACCATTTGAGCATATTGCTTTAATGGAATTGATACGGGAACGTTGCAAATTTCTTATAGCCATATTAACGAGAGAGTTCACCAAAAGTCCAGAAAATCGTTTCTTTGTGAATTATGCTCAAGCTTTGCAAATTAAACAGGAGATTCGCAAAGTTATACCATTATTGTACGAAGATCAAGTGGATATACCCGCTAATTTGGCCATGTTTTCTCGCATGCGTTATAAACCTAATCGGACAGATTTATTTTGGTCTAAATTGGCTGATTCTATGCAGCTAATTCAATTAAGTGAAGATGTGACCACATTTTCAGCCACATTCCAAAGAAGTATAGTAAATAAAAGACCTCAGGCAAGAAATTTATCTATAGAGGCAAGAAATTATCATGATGAACTGGAAGCTGTTACATCATCGAATAGTAATAATGGGACTAAAAGGAAAAGAAGATTTTCTAAGCAAGCAAACCGTGCTAAATTAAAAGCATCTAGTTTAAAGACTTTAAATGAATTTGGGAATGATTCAAATGGATCAACAGCGAGAAGCTTGGGCGAGTCAAGAGGATTTTTTCGAAAATTGTTTTGTTGTAGACAATAAAGTTTGATTTTAAAAATATTAAAAGATTTTTTATTACTAAAGTTACTACTGCTTGGCAGGATTCGCGGCTCAAAGTTTGCATAGAAAATTTGTATGAAAAAAAATCAGTTTTAAAAATATGTTTCATATAAAATTCTATGCGAACGTTTAAGTTCGAAATTGTTGAACAGGCAGTAAGGTCTGCGTTAGAACCATGACAGAAATTATTACGGACCACTGCATGTCAGACAGGATGGTGGTTGTAATAGGATCTGCCTCGTCGGATTTATGTTGGTTGTTCAAGGACACAGAGAAGATAGAGACAGTTGATTACATTCCATGTTCTAGGCTACAGCAGGCTGAGATGGCTGTAGATTCAGTAGGCTGTTGGCTCCAGAATCGATATGGGAATGACCGGGCTGTATAACGGAAGGCTGGAAGCTTACTTCTCCTTTCTTCTTTTTAATCTCTAATATCTCTTACTTCTCAAGGCGTCACATACTGGTATCTGGTTGAGGGTGTGTAGACTAACTTTAAACCGGCTTTCTACCTAATCTAACCAACAACTGAAAACTAGAAAGGAAACTTAGAACTTAATTAAATGAATTTTCATTATGACTGTTTTTGCCTGAATGGACCAGCAATACTTCTAGTTTTGTAAGCATAACGAACTCAAAGGCAAACCTTTCACACGCCTTTTTAAATATGTCGCCTTCAAATTTCAAAGTTATGCCATTTTTCAAAAACAAAAAAGTCAAAAAAGGAAATCAGAAAGAAAAATTCAGTGCTTATGTAATTTGTTCGATTTCTTAAATATAAAAGCTGTATAAAACACTAACAAATTATGAAGTCTTAAGGCCCAACTATAATATGCTTAAGTTGGCTTAAGCAATTGTGCGAATACATGTGATTCATACGTGTCGAAGAATCATATTAAACTAAAAAAAGTTTTTTGCTTAAGCAAAGTGCGAAACAGATTTCACTTTCTTTTTTAATTTAATTTTTTTTTAATGCTTTTGAGAGGCTTTTTGTTAATTTTTGACAGTAGACTAAGCAAGCTTATGCATATTATAGTTGCGCCTTTAAAATGAATTCTTCCACTTACCGATTATACAATAAATGCCGTTTACTGGGCAGCGCTCGATGCAGTAACCCATCGTTAAATACTAAACGCGGCATAACAAACTCTTCACACTTCATGGCGAATGGACTTTTAGCATCTCGGCGCTCAAACAATTCTGGATGATTGCATACTTTACGAAATTGCATAACGAGATTCATAAGATTCGAGGTGAAATTACGATCAACATGATGGCCATCGGTCGAAGAACCACCTCCCCTTGTTAAATTAAGCAAATCTTCGATTTTTATCTTTTGCTTTAAGGCCATGTACAATAGTTTCTGGCGTATAGTTAAAGGACAATAGACCATTATTTCAATTTTATCCGATAACTCATTTTCCACATCCTTCTTAATGCGTCTCAACATGAAAGGCTTTAATATCATATGCAGTCGTGAAATTTGTTTTTCATCGATGCCGGTTTTATTTTCAGCATGTGATTCAATGTCCTTGGAAAACCATTCGTTGAATTCATCATGTGAATCGAATAAAGTGGGCATGATAAAATGCAATAGAGCCCATAATTCAGCCATGCTATTTTGTATGGGTGTACCACTGAGTAGCAGACGATTGCGACAGTTAAATCCCAGCAATAGTTTCCAACGCGTTGAAGTTGCACTCTTTATGGCCTGAGCCTCATCCAATACCATGTACTGCCATTTTATGCGATTGAAATATTTGTAATCGGATACAATGAGCTGATATGATGTAATGACAACATGAAAACTGGCATCTTTTGTATGCAAATCCTTTTGCTCCCAAAATTGTCTTAAAATTTTTCTCTCATTTGGTGAACCCCAGTAAGGAACTACATTGAAATTAGGCACAAATCGGGCCATTTCTTGTTGCCAATTATGCAAAGTAGAGGCAGGAGATATGACAAGAAATGGTCCCCAAACACCATATTTTTCGGCAATATGACAAAGAAATGCTATCGACTGTACAGTTTTACCCAGACCCATTTCATCGGCCAAAATGCCGCTAATGCCTTGATCGTAGAGGTTGGCTAGCCAAGTCATACCTAAAAGATAAAAGAGAAGAAGTTGAAAGTAATTTTAAAATATTTTTAAAACAAAACAATTCTTTAGATTAGTAAAAAATCATTTTTTTTTTTTTTTTTGTCACGAAGGACTATTCATACCCTTAATCTGATACGCCTTCAAAGTGCCCTTAAATATTGCAGGTTGTGGCAGATCTGCTTGAGTTTTTTCGGGCAACAAAGATTGCGGCTTATCCTCTTCCTTTATGAAATCACTTTCGCCTCTCTCTTCTTTAATAGTCGCATGACCCAGATTTCTTTCCACACCAGCAACCGCATCAAACTGTTTATTTTTACGTCGATCATTTGTAAAAGCCTCTTCGGCATGTCTTTGAGCCAATTGTTTCATTTGTTCTGCATCATAATCATCATAAGCTGCCAAACGTGGATTAACCTCTTCGTCTAGTTGATTTAAAATACGCAATTGCTCTGCCTCAGTTCCTTGGCCCAGTTTCTTAGACATAAAATGAGCATAAAGTTCAGTTTGTGTAATAAGAAAATTAAGTTTTCTTGTTTGCCTCTTGGCCTCAATAATTTCCACATCCATTTTACGCTGTTCCTCGGCTTCTTTTTCCATGCGGCGTCGAGTATCCCGCTCAACTCTTTCGTAACGTTTCCAATAAGACAACATTTCTCTTGTCAAACGTTTGGCACGCCATACAGTTTCTTTCATCACCTTCTGGGAATGCATGGCTCTTTGTCTTACCACCTTCATACACATAGTGGCCACCCGTTTGCAATTTTGTACCACTTCTTTGTGATTGTTGCTTTTGGCTCTTTGACATCTACCCAACTCTTTTTTAGCCATTAATTGCCACACCCGTTTTCTTCTAGCAGCCATAACTTCCGGTGTCCTAGCCACGCTTTGTTGGCTTCTACGTCTGCGTCCTCTACCCGAATATGGAGCAAGACCTGAAAGTCCTGATGGATCTCTTGATGCATCCAAGGCAAAAGAAGTTTCGCCATCCCACTGTACATCAACATCTTCGTCTTCATCGTTTACAGCAGTGGTGTCAGCATAAGAATAATGTTTCAAATCTGCTGGATCAATTTCTCCTGGTTCTGGTTCTTCCAAATTTGTTTGTTTTAATTTGCGAGGTCTACGTATCTTAGGAGGTTTAGGTAATTTTGGTAATTTTGCGAGATTTATGGGTTTTTCTTTCTTTGTGCGTCTCTTACGTTTACGTACGCCGACAATGGATTGTTGATGCTCAGGATACATGTCCTGATTGGAGAGTAAGCCGGTACCATAGTATGCAAATTGAGTATTCTAAAAGAGGGGTTTAAAAAAAATGTTTAAGGAGGATATGATTTTAACCATTTGAGGAAAACTTACTGTTGGCTTTTTGTAAAAATTTTCTCTTAATTTTTGTTGTCTCATGTGGGTTTTGAGCATGTCCTTGATATAATCCTCATCATCACTTAATTCAGTTTCGGAGTCAGTGTCACTGAGTAAGACATCATACAGCCATTCACGATCCGCAGTTAGATCATTAAAGTTATAAAGTTGAGCTTTAACAGCTTGTCGCTCTGAAAATGTTTAAGTTTATTTTAAACACTTTGTGGTTGTATATCAAAACGGAAAAAGCTAAAAATTTAAATTTATTTCGAAACTTTCGAAAATATTTGAAAACAAATTTGTTGTCGACATGGTACAATTAATGAGGTAACCCCAGTAGCCCAGCTAAATATTGTTTACCAGCCTTACATTATGTGACTATTGATTTACAATTTTGTTTGTTACAAATAAGAGTGTTTATTGTTCCTGAAATGCACATATTTTTTGACAATCTATCAGGTTTTTTTTACCAAAAAAAAAAAGTTGTTTGTGTTGTTGTTTGTTTTTTTCTTGGATTTTTGAAACAAAACTTTTTATTCAATTCAAAACAAAATTATTTTGTTTTCCAAACTTTAAACTTTAAGCTTTTTAAAAATTCGAAATTTTTCGAAAACGATTTTGTTTAAAAACAATTTAAATTTTGTTATTTTCTTTAACACCGAGCGTTTGAAATCAACTGTTTGTTTCTCGATTTCGAACGAAAATTTCGTTCGCCCTACTTTAAAAAAAACAAAGTTTTTTTATTTATCAGTGAAGTGTTAAAAAATCGATTTAAAATTGTTTTTAAAGCTTCGTTCACAATCAAAAAAAAACATTTTCACTTTGTGCTCATAATAGAGCAATAATTTCTTTTGCAACTACACACATTTTGCATTAAGAAACCTTTTGCAAATTTTAGCCACAACAATATTATGCATTTATTAATATTTTTTTCAACATTTTGTTAAAGTTTTCATTCAAAACTAAATAAAATTATTTTAAACGTCAGAATCAATATTATACAAATTGTTGCTGAAGTTAAAGTAGACTCAACTTAAGTTACATTTTTAAAAAATTTTAGTTACATTTTTGTTCGAAAAATGAAAGGAATATATATGAAATACTTTGGGAAGAAAAGAGATAAAAGAAAAAACGAAATTGTTGCTCTGATTGTGAACAAAGCTTAATAATTTTAGTTATTAATACAAAACTTTAAATTTTTAACGTTAAAGAAATATGATCGTAATTTCGAACTTTATTTTGAAGATTTCAAAACAGGATTGTGATATTCAAAATTAAAAAATTTCAAATAATCGAAAATCTATGGGCAGACGTATAAACGGGAGTACCTGCGATGAAACCAACAAGTGCTTAAGTGCTTTGAAAAGCTCTAACCGAAATATAGAACTCAGAACCTTTTTATTTCGAAACGCGTTGAACGACTGTAAGTGCAAACAAAAGTCACGCAAAAAGGAATAAAAACGTATTTTTATTAATAACGAAGTTACAAAGTAAAATGCATTAATTTTACAATTTTATTTATTTTAGCCAAAAAACTTTTTGTATGAAATTGAGAATTTTTTAAGTTTTTCTCTAAATGAATTGGGATTTTTTAAAATATTGAATAAATTAATTTTTTTGTTATTATTATAAATAACTACATAAATCACATAATTTTTAATTCTGGGGGCAAACTATGGCAGTCGTGATCGAATACTTTCGAAAGCAATTCAATTTCTAATTCTTTCTGTCCATACTGAACGGATCGAAATTATTTTTTTGGTGTTGTAAAGCATTTATTTGAGTTTTCAAACACTGAAAAATAATACCGATTCGTTCAGTATTGACTGAAATAAAATTGCTTTCGAATCGAAAAAGTATTCGATCACGACTGCCATGATTTGCCCCCTGATAAGATAAGACGTACTAAAATTTTTAAATTGGTGCTATTATTTTCACAGCAGCTGTATATACTTTTGTAAACTTTTTATATACAATTGGTTAGGGTTCAACCGCAATTTTCTGTTCGAATTTTGGAAAGTTAATAGCAAAAATCTAAAATAATTTTCAAACTTTTTCTACTTCTTGTAACGTAACGCCAGAAGTAATTTATATGTATAGTTTACTTTTTTATATTTTGGTGTGAAGCGCAACTATGTAGTGCTAGTTGCTAGTTGCTAGTTAAGTAACAAACGGGATGACGGTAGAACAACATGGTCCTAAAATACAACCTTATTTTTATTCTGGCGTTACATTAAAAAAAAATGTAGACTTATCGCACCTTAAAACGACCAAAGAATTTTAAATTTGATAGCTTGAACTAAAATCTATATAAGTCCAAAGTTTACTAAAAAAGTATGTATTTTTATTCGACCTTTATTATTTTAATATGTAAAATAAATGTTCAAGCTTAAGGTCTTATTGTTTTATATAAAAAACTTTTTTTATAAAATTTATTTTCACCAAAATATTTCGGCACTTTCTTTGAGTGCCTTCTTCAGGGTTTTTTTCTTTCAACAAAATTAACAATTTTAAAAAACAGAATTAACAATAAAATGACAAAAATTTAAAAATTTTTTGTAAAAAAAAATTTTTTGGCCACGAAATGAGCGGCATGCGAGCGAAATTTTTGAGCGGCTAAGCGGCATCTCTCAGGAATAAAACTTGTTCTAATTTTTAGTTGTTTTCTGAGCGTCAAAAAATAAACATGGCAAAAGTGAATATGGAGCTTATGATTTCATCCGTCCAAAGCCGACCGAATTATGGCAAGACAGATTATCAAATTTTAAAAATAAAAATATGACCGAGAAACTATTTTTTGTTTTGTCAATTTGGTGTTAACTTTTAGCAACAGCAAATCAAAGCATTTCACAGACAAACGGCAGTATTGTATTGGGTAGATTTGTATATAAATGGTTTAATTCCCCTTGCTTGATAAATATTGACACATTACCATGATGTGTTTATTAATACTGTGTTGTAGGGTGCCATATGGTCGGGCTTTACCGACTTTACTTTCTTACTTGTTTATAATTTGTTTTTGTTTTAAATGTAAGTTAAGCGAAAGAAGTCTTCGCTCGAAATCGACGAACAGGCTGCAATTCTTTTTTCTTAAAAAAGGCATTACATTTTTATGAATACGATTTTCGCGTAATAACATTGAACAAGCCACTCTTTACAATGGCATTTTAACAACTAACCGCTCAGAAGTGACGCTCAGTAATAAGCCACTTGCCGCTCAAACTTGACGCTTTGTGCCGGTTCACACACGTCAAGTTTGACTCTTCAAGTCTTGATCTTTTAGGAGAGAAGGGAAAAGAGAAGGCCATTTCTTTTCCCCTCTCTCCTAAAAACTCAAGACTTGACGAGTTAAACTTGACGTGTGTGAACCAGCACTTTGACGCTCAGCCGCTTGACGCATAGCCGCTCATTCCGTGGCCTCGGCCTTATTCAGTTTTGTAATGCAAGTCAAAATCCACAAATCCTACAAATTCTTATCTTTGATTGCTGTAATTTTTTTCTGAATATAGTGCATGTACTTCAAATTTAATTTTTTCATTTACTTTTTTTACATTTTGTAGTCCAAATATCACGACACGTCAAAATGGAAATGCCCATATCATTTTAATGATAAAGTAGACGGTTTTAGGACATGTTCGAAAATTCGAATATAATTTCGAAATTTCTAACGATAAAAAAAATAGTTTAGAAACTTGTATGATTAATATTAATGTATAAATTGAAATTTTTATTAACTTTTAGTCTTCGAATTTCGATATTTAATTAAAAATATTTATGAATATAAACATTTATAATTTAATATGAAATTCTAAATTATTTCAAAACATTCTAGCCCTAAAATGTAATTTATAAGACCTTTGGGGTATGTACGAAAATTCTAACATTAGAAAAAAATTTTAAATTATGTATGTATATATTTGGAAAACATTTAAATATTAGAAGAAAATTTAGTTCTTATTCAGCCATTAAACAAAAATCGAGTAAAATTTAAATCAAAGAAATTTTAAAAATTAGCCTGTTTTTAAATTTCATACATACTTTGTTTTATTCTTGATACTTTGAGTACGTCTTATCTGAATCAAAATCAAAAAAAACTACGGTAACTTAAAAAAATTGAACTTAAAATTCATAAATTTCAACAATTACGCTCAATTTCGATTTCCAGACCATTGCCGATTAAATGAGTGGAATAATTAAGTTTCAAGAAAAAATTGCTTTTTATCCATTAAAACAAATTGGTTTATTTTCGTTTATTCTAAATGAGTATTAGTAAGTATATAATATGTACATTTAAATTTTTAGTTCATATTTTGGATCACGTGATTTCAAATCATGTGCTCTGTTCTGAAAATCGCATGGTTTTTGAGTTTTTCGGTGTGCTTTCGGCAATTGAAAATCACACCGAAAAACACAAAAACGGAACATCTACATTGTTTGCCTTTGAATCTATATTCAGGATTATAGCTTTGTAATATATGTATGTACATATTGCACTTGATCATAAAGAGGGTATAGTATGTATCAACACGAAATATTCATAATTTTAAGTAATGAAACAACGGTTGGTTTAAGAATTATTTTTCATATGCCTTTAACATTAAATTAAGAATTGTTTTGCTTCTACTGAAAATTGGTTAATTTAGAGTTAATACCCTTTTTGTGATCAAGTGCGATATATAATTTTTTTTTTTTTACCTATGGAGACTTTTCAATATTACGATAATTTTTTTTAAAGAAAAAAGTCTTGTGATCGTTATTCTGAAATAATCAATATTAAAATATTGTTTGAACTCAAACTAAAATCTGTTATTCAATTCAGATTAGCAAATGAATTTTTAAGTCTACTAAAATTATCAAGAAAATGTCTTACTGAGGTACCTAAACAAGAGCGGCAAGCTTTTTTTTAAACATCAGTATTCTACTTTCAATACATTTTCAATAAAACAAACCAACATAGGAACCAGTCAAATAAGGTTTTGCAGCCAGGTGGTTTTAAATTCGCGTTCTAAATGTTTGCTTCGTATAAACTCAATGAAACTGAGAAGTTTTTACATACAACAAATGTAAATAATTTTGAAAATTAAAAAAAAAAGATTTTATTTATTTAAATTATTTGCTAAACAATCTATCCAATAAGTGTGTGTTACAAATGTCAATATAATCAATATGACCTTCATATGTAGGCGATCCTATTCAAAAGTTTTTAAGTAACCCAATATTTAAAATAAAAATTCCTATTTAAATCTAGAAATATGTACCTACAAATATTTATACATATCGCACCCTAAATACTAAAGGGTATTAACTCAAAATCTTAATCTTCAAATTTTCAGTAGAAGCAAGACAATTTTTAAATTTAAACCAAACTTTTCATTACCAAAAAGTAGACAAAATAGCATGATATTTTTACAGCGGGTAGATATGAATATTATGTGTCGATTTCTTCCAAAAAGTGAAAAAATTAAAATTTTAAGTTAATACCCTTTAGTATTTAGGGTGCGATATTAATAATTATCATAAAATTTCTTAAGTTTTTGTAAAGCCAACAAATTAGAAATCAACTCCATAACAGTTGTTTCCCCACTAATAACTCTCTCTAAGCAAAAACACATACATACATTGTCCGACTCACCTTGTTTTGTTCCCAATTTTTTTGATTTCTTCTTTTTAGTCTCTCCCGGCACTTTTTCCAACTCATCATCCGTGTCATCTCCTGGTGAATCTTCACCTTCCGTTTCTTCCGGACTAGTCAAAGGTTTAGACATAACCTCCCGAGCATAGCTCATAAAGGGACGCATATCTAAAGCGGCTTCCAGACGTTGCAAATGCAAAGGTTCGGCCATTTGATGAGAACTGCCTGCACCATTTTGTTGCTCAATTATGCCATTCATAATTGAAATCTATAATTTGAAAATTTGTACGTATTCTTTAATACACACATAATCAATTTACATTATAAATACACTTTAATCGTGTATTTTTATTTAATTAAATTTAAAAAAACTCACTTTTAGTTTCTTTAAAAAATTCAACTTGTTTGCTTTTTTCCAATAGCAATTTTTATATAATTTCTCTTTGTTATTTCCGACGTTTTAACGAAAAGCACAATTATTAATTCGTTTGCTTTTTGTGCGACCACATTTTTCATCTGTTTAATTTGTGTTATCTTTAGGTTTCCATTTATAAATTTTTTGTTTCTAATTAAATTCGTTTTCTTGTTGTAGTCAGTCGTTTGTTGCTTGTGCTTGTTTTATTGTTTTTTTCCGATTTGGTATTGTGCGGAGCATCATGTTGGCAAAGCAAACAAAACAATAAAGTGCGTAGAATGAGAGAATTGCAGAGAGCAGCTGTTGATTACATAGCTGGGTTGTATTTGAAGGCCGTTATTACACGATTTGCTATTATACAGTGGGAAAAATTAAGCCTATAATGTTAAGAGAAATAATAATAATATTTTTAATTGTATTTTAATTTGTATTTAAAAATAAATAATTATAATAACAGCATTGAGATACCTACACATTTGCAATATTATTGTTTAATAATCGATATAAAAAATTGCCTGTTTGCATAATGTATTAGAAAGTCAAACAATATATATTAAATTGAATTTGATTAAAAAAAAATATTGGAACAAATCTACCCTACAAGAAATGCATAACCAAAACTAAAAAAAAAAAATTACTAACACACTTGCAACAATTAGGCCAGTTTACACGGTAATACAATGTATTACGACTTTGTAGAACCAAAATATTATGAAATTCTCTCCGTGTTTAAAAGAAAAAAAGAAAAATCTTTTGTAAGTATAATTCATGTTTACACGGATGGTATAAGTCAAGGCGAATTCATCCCAGGTAATCTCGGTACTACAACAAGTACAACTCATACAAAAACCACAAGCATTTTGTTTTTGTAAAATCATTGTACAATGTCAAAAACAGAAATAAAACAAAAAAGAAACAAAGATAATAAAAGAGAATAAACAAAATTTTGACATTCAACAGTGATTTTAGCTAATATCAGCAGGGCTTTTAAGACCACCTGTAATAAATTCGCCTTGGTATAAGTAAAATCAAAAATAATAACAAAAAAGCAGATGATTGCAGTTTTAAATTTTTACAAAAACAACATGAAAATTTCCTGAGTTGATTTTAGTTGTTTTTGTAATTGTATAAAAATGTTACCACCTTCAATATACTCTGTTAAAATACACCTCTGGTGTGATGAGAATACATAAGTTTCTAAAATGGTTTAGAAAAAAAGCATTTACCGACCGCTTGTCAGATTTTGTGTGATGAGAATACATAGGTTTCTAAAATGGTTTAGAAAAAAACCATTTACCGACCGCTTGTCAGATTTTGCATTCGTATTCTCTCTTACTCAATACTTTTTGCTTTTACATGATAAGATTTTTCTCATTATACATAATTTTTTGCAATGTCGTAATACATTGTATTACCGTGTAAACTGGTCTTTAAGATCTACAATCTTCTACAATAAATTAATTTGATCACACGTACGTTTACCTCCATTTCCAGACCCACGCAAGAAGTGGAACGTTATCAAGCAGCCACAGAAATAACGATGCGTGGTACTTAATTTTCTGAAGTCCAATTTCCTGACTATTAATTGTATTATAATTTTTTTAATAATAAATATCATTTAAAATAAAAAAATGTATTATTTTATAAAGGTTAGTACTAACTAATATTTACGTTATTAGTAACTAGTTATTGCTAACCCAAATTTACGTTATGACTAACTAGTTAGCGTTAACCATTATTTAGGTTATCATTGACTAATTAAAAGCAGCAGAGTAGGCAGAACTGATAAATGTTCCGTAGGCGAATGGAATTCATTAGTTAGAAAGAGAGGCAAAATCACATGTACACAAGAGTTTCGGTTAGTTTTTTCATTTTGCTCTTAATTAACTAATAGAAACTTTAACCAATATATCGGTCAACACTACCGGACATAAAACTAGTAAAATGACCGTAAGTCCCCATTTACACTAGGGACATTTCTTGCCGGACAGACGAAGTTTGAAGGCGAGGGGTCGAAAAGGTAGAGTGTGTAGTACATGACTATCTGTACTGGACATTTTTTCATTTCTCTTTCTTACTTTTCGTAGTTTACATACAAGTATTAATTTCTGTCTGACTTCTAATGTTTCATATGTAAACGCTTCGGGTAA
Organism: Pollenia angustigena; assembly: GCA_930367215.1. Classification (NCBI taxonomy): domain Eukaryota; kingdom Metazoa; phylum Arthropoda; class Insecta; order Diptera; family Polleniidae; genus Pollenia; species Pollenia angustigena. Next base: position 18,989,738 of record OV884056.1, read on the forward strand.
GATTAAAAGAGAATTTAAAAAATGTCCGGCAAGAAATGTCTCTAGTGTAAATTGGGACTTAGTCTTCTTGTAGGGTAGTTTACGGACACCACTGATGGGATTTGTGGTACAATTGTACCAAATTTGGTACTATCGAAACTTCTTTGATACACTGGTGCAATTCATCCCTTTTTGGTACAATTTAAAAATAATAAGAAGTTTTATGGTTTCTTTGAGGTGGATTAACTCATGGTGGAATAAGCAGGTGGCATCGTTACGGCAACAAATACAACATTCCAAGAAAAATGGAAATTATATCACCGTTTGCGTCAAAAAATACTTTAAACAAAAATCAAAGCGTACCGCTGAACGTGATGAAATAAATAAATTTTAAGCCAATTTTTCTTTAATTATGGTCAATATCTTATTTATTTTAATTTAAAATTATCAAAAACTTTAATGAAATACCATTACCACAGCACAAAACGTGGACTTTTTGTAAACATAAACAAAACTTTGACATAAACCTAGACAAACAATGCAAGAGCAAAAAATCGTCATCTGGCGTAGTGCTGCCATTTGTTTATTTCACCATGGATTAACTTGCTTTTTTTCTAATAATAAAATTTTTAATAACAGCCGTGACCAGAACTACCAGAAATTGTATTATTGTTAATTAATGTTCGGATATTATACTAACATTTAATGTAAATACATACATAAGTATATGTACTCGTATCCCTGTAGAAGCCTAGAATTAAGTGTCTCCAAATCGCCACTTTAGTCGATTGTTTTGGTGACACTGCCAACCAAGAGTCTAAATTTTTATCTGCGTTTGAGAAAAAAGAGAAATAGACAAATTTTAGCTTTTTCTTAATTTGTATACCAACACCACAATAGTGGAGAGGGTATTATGCGATTGTGCTCATGTGTGTCTGTCCATGTAACCCTCTGCGTAAAGTACAGGTAGACATTTTTAAGATACTTCGATGAAATTTTGAACATATGTAGGTTTTAATTCATAAGGACAAAGCCTACTAAAAATGGTGAGAATCTGTCTATAATTTCACGTGTTCTCATACTTCTTTCCGGAGTAGTGCTTGTGTATATAAACGGTCCTATTACGTTGGTTTTTGGATTAAATTTGGATCAGACTTATTTTATTGCAATCTAAATCATCTAAATATTTTTTTAATGGATTCGCTGGTAGGTCTTACTTTGTTTGCTTTTTTATTTTATAGCGAAATTTTTGTACAATTTATGTCAATTTGGTACAATTTTGCCAGTGAGATGGTACAATTTAAGAATTGTCAGATCTCAACAGTGACGGACACAGCTCTAACATGGATGCCAGACATGTTCTTTTAAAGAGTACGTGTTATCTTTTGTACAAAAAGTACTTGTCCCTCAGTACCGAACACTAAAAAATTCTCTCTTCCTCACGCGTAGTTTGCTCCAAACAGCGTTTTTTCTATGAAGTTTGACGTTTATTAGAGCCCATGTTATGTACAGGTAAACCGTAAATATACAACTGCATTTTGTTTTTAAGTTTATATCTCACAATTCACCTTGTTAAATTTATTTTAGATGCCTACAAGTTAATTAAATTTTCACTCTACAATTGTAAGCTAAACCAGGTTTTAACGATAAATGTTACTTTAAACAGTCAAATTGTATACATAAGCAAAAATCAAGGTAAAAACAATATTTTTGTTATGATGTGTGTAATACATAGAAATCTAAATTCGATGCCCATCTTTTAGTACACCGTTCGACTAAGAAACAGTTTTTTAAGTGTTTTTCCATGTCCGTCCGTGTGACTGGTTGTCTTTCCATGTAAAGGGTGGTTTTAATTTTAAGGGTCGTTGTTGATTTTGAATAAGACACAAACTATTTAGATAATTATTGTCATTTCTTTTCATCGGGTGATTTTTTAGCTATTATCTTTTTGGCAACACTGGTTTAAACAGCTGACGCACGTTTCGTGTTTTGTTTCACTGTCTTCAGTTTGGTCTATAACTTAACCATGAATCGTCTTACAAACGAACAACGCTTGCAAATTATTGAATTTTATTATCAAAATGCGTGCTCTGCTAAGAAAGTTCATCGCGCGCTTCTTCCATTTTATGGTCGGCTCATTTTTAGCTCAATGGGTACTTTAATAAGCAGAATTGTCGATTTTGGAGTGAAGATCAGCCAGAAGCATTGCAAGAGCTACCAATGCATCCAGAAAAAGTCACAGTTTGGTACGGTTTATGGGCTGGTGCCATCATTGGACCGTACTTCTTCAAAGATGATGCGAATCGTAACGTAACTGTGAATAGTGAGCGCTACCGTGAGATGATATCTCATTTTTTTTTTGCCCAAACTACAAGAGCTTGATTTGCATGACATGTGGTTTCAACAAGACGGTGCTACATGCCACATAGCACGCTTAACAATGGACTTATTGAGTTCGGTAAGCATTTTATTTCACGTTCGGGACCGGTCAATTGGCCGCCTAGATCGTGCGATTTAACGCCTTTAGACTATTTTTTGTGGGGCTATGTTAAAGCTCATGTCTATACTAAGGTGACCATACGTACTCTTTTTTAGAGGACAATCCTCTTTTTTAACTGGCTGTCCTCTATAAAATTTGTGTCCTCTTTTATCATCTTTTTTTTCATAATCTGTCATCTTTGTCCTCTTTATTTTTAAAAGCATGACCAATATTTGCTTTTATTTTTATAAATTAAAATAAAAATTTTATTTCACGGTGATCAACGGTTTTTTCTGTGCAATCGTATGGAAAATGTTGTGCCATGATTGTTCTGTTCATACTCCTACTGGACTCTCATACACTTGCAGTATAAAATTTTGAATAATTTTTTGCAATGGTTATTAAAGTTTCGTTGTTTTTTTTTTGTAACTAATTTTACTTAAGTAAATGTAAATTTTTATACATCGTCGGCTTAATATGCAAACCTGCTAACTCCCCTTCAACAAATTTTACAGGAAAAACTTTTTATTTTTCCTATTTACTGCTTGAGAGGAGAACCAAAAATATAGTTGATTTGACACACTTCAAGACTCAAATTGAAGAATAACTACATGCTGGTCGACGAGGCAAATATTTCTCTACCACACGGCATCAAATCTCAATTTACTTAAATAGTGGATTTCGCAGGTCTGCATATTAAGCCGACGATATGTAATACTTTTTAAATCTTCTTTACATTTATTAATATGGGAATGTAAATTTGTCTGTAAAATATGTAAAAAAATCTTGAAGTCAAAAAATTTGTTTACTTTTTTTCTTTATGTCTATTTTTATTTCCAAAATCTGGTCGCCTTAGTCTATACACACATGCCCGCTTCAATTGACACATTAGAAGACAACATTGAAGCATTTATTTATGAGATACCGGCCGAAATGTTGGAAAGAGTATGCCAAAATTGGACTAAGCGGATGGACCATTTGAGGCGCAGTCGCGGTCAACATTTGCATGAAATAATCTTCAAGATTCAGTCACTATTGAATTCTGATAGTAGTAGGCAGTGTGGAAAACTTCAGTACTTTTTTCAGTACTTTTTCATATTAAAAATACCGCAGCACCCCCGCGTTGTTTTCAGTACTTTTTTATCCATTGAGCTTTTTAACTCTTCAGTGCTGCTTCACACATGTCAAGTTTACTTGAACAGTTTTATTTAAATTTTCTTTTGAACTTGCGTTCACGTTCATGCACAAAATTAATTTTTGTTTTCTTTTCCTTCAACAAGAAAAGAAAAATAAAAACTGACTGGTACGGTCAAGTATGTACCCCTTTCCATTCTCTTTACCCCTCTCTCCTAAAAGCTCAAGACTTGAAGAGTCAAACTTGACCTGTGTGAACCAGCACTCACTTTTGGTTTTGGTCATCATGTGTTTGTTGCAAAATTTTGCTTTCCAGAATGGGTGTTTGTTCTTACAAGTGGCAAGAAAATTTAAAAGAAGGGGTGCATTGGATTATTTAAATTTAAATGAAAACCATATTTAAAGAAACATGCAATATTAAGGAAATGGTTTATAAAGTAAAAGAAATAGCGAAATCATTATATTCGACAATTTGCGAAACATTAATCACTTAGTTTTGTTTTGAAAATAAAACCTAAAAAGTGATAATCAGCTTCACTCCAGAAAATATTATTTCCGGAAAAACCAATAGCATAATACTGTTGTTATTAATGTTATTTACAAACTACAAACACAACTATAATAATATCAATTCTCAATTCCGTGTTCTAGCGGATCTTTTAGAAATAAAGCATTTCAGAACAAATGCAAAATGATGTAAAAAGCAAAGCAACTGTTTCAAGTTTGATAAAAACCAAAGATCTATTAAATTCAGCTGGTAGTTGCTGTTGTAGTTATAATATTTCTGATGATCTCTTTAAGTAAATTTGTTTTATCTTATAACACTGAATTAAAAGCTTTATTTTTAAACATTAACGTTTAAAACTTATTTTAGAACTATTTCAAATATTTTTGTTAGAAACTGAAAAAACGTACCTCATACACTTATACACTTGAAATATAATGCTGGAACAAGGCACGGAATGAGATAAGATTTTGCAAAAATTTGTTTTATTCGACTGGAAATCACGCTGGTAAATTTCGTGAAGATCCGTCAATAATTTGGTGCATAACAGAAATTGGTACGTCACAGTTTTAAAGGACTAGAAATAACGCTGTGAAATTTCGTGATGATCGGTCCATAATTTACCCTAGGCCCCATATAAACCCTACTACCGGAAAACAGTTTAGTCGCCTAAAACTATAATTAATAACAAATCGTCACAGTTTACGACAATAATAACATCATACAGATATTACTCCTTAAACATTCGAACTGTCAGTGGAGGGTATCAAAGATTCGGCACAGCCAAATATAGCACTCTAACTTGTTTTATTTTAAAATTGAAAAAGCTTTTACAACTTTTGTTTATAATAAGAAAAGATTTTGGTAGTTTATAAACGTTATTACCTTTTACATAATAAGTAAGAGTGGTATACTCGGCTATGCTCTGGATTTCTAACACATAACTGCACGTTGCGATTTGGAAAACAATGGCAAGGAAGTTTTATTACAAAGTGTTTATGGCTCAGAATATGGTCTTACATACAGTTGCTTCGAGCGATTCAACCTCAAAACAACTTCACAAATTGCACTTTACCATAATTCACGGAACATAATATTCTTTTAACCCTTTCATCCCCGAATTTTTTCGAGCGGTTCAAAAAAATTTTTTTTAAGTTAGTTAAGTTCGTTTTTGCCTAGATATTAAATAAAATAATATTTAAAGTTCTACCTATCCTGGGTAAGGATATATAAGATGTTGCCTATAGGCAACATTGGGCAGTTCTGTGTAAACTTTAAACGCATGTTGAAGATATTTGATAATTTATATATTGCAATTTTTTTATATTTTAGGTTTGATATAATACAAAATTTCTTCATTTCTGCACTTCGAACTTGGAAAGCCTGTGTGACATATCGTCGTGCCGAAGTTATCTTGCCGTATATCACAAAAATTTTTTTTTGGGAAATCGAATTTTAAGGTTCAAATTTTTATACACAAAAATGTACGTGAAAAAAGTGTTCCAATATTTTTGTCAGATATTGTGTTTGAAGTTCTTTACCGATTTATGTAAAAATATGCAAAGTCATGGAAAAAAATTTTCAAGTTATAGTCATTGTCACGTCCGAAAAAAATTTTCAATTTTGTCGTATACGCCACTTTTTGCGATATATTTTTTAGTTTGTGTGATATAAGTCAAAATAAGGTATTAAAAACCTACATTCACGTGTTTGACCGATATTGAAAATTAAGTTATAATAATTTTCAAAACGAAAATTTATGCAAGTTACAAATATATTTACGTATAGTTATAAATTTTGTATTATAGAATTTCCTTATGTATGAATAATTTTAAGTTTATCATTACTTAAGGGTGGTCTTACCATAATGCACGATGTTAACTGTGAGTCACACCGTAACGTCAAATTTTTTGTCCAACTTATTTTGACATTTCTTGGTATCAGTGCCAAATTCAACCATGGAGAGGTTCAGCATTGAGCAGCGCGTTAAGATTGCTGAAGCCTTTTACGAAAATTGGCGGTCAAATAAAAAATACATTTTGTGCACATCTTGATTTTTTGGTCAGCATAATCGATCAAATGTGTCTACAATCGGGATAATTGTGCGCCAATTTTAGCAAACCAGCTCTGTAGGAAATGTGAAAAGGCCTGTGCATGCTTGGTGCGGTTTATGGTCAGGCGGCATCATCGGGCCTTACTTCTTCGAAAATGAGGTATGGTGTTCGCAATCGCGAGCTGATAATGGATTTCTTTTTGCCAGAAATGGAGGATATGGACCTGGACGATAAGTAGTTCCAAAAGAATGGCCATGTTAATTGGCCGTCACGATCATATGATTTGAAACCGTTGGCCTTCTTTCTTTGGTTATATTAAAAATAAAAAGTGTACGTCAATAAGCCAAGAAGAAGAAAGAAGAAATTCAATAGCTAAAGATAGATAATTTGACACATTAAGTACATTGAACCTCAATAATGTCTCAGAGTCATTAAAAATATGGACCATAGGACAGAGGTATGCAACCGAAGCCGCGACGAGCATTTGGCCGATAATTTGTCTCACACATAGTTGTCACAGATCCTTTTATAATAATAAAAAATATTCCGATAATTCTCTAAAAACTTTTTGTTTTATTTACAATTTACATTGTGAATTATGGTTGGGCCACCCTGAATATTCAACCTTTAATTGCTTAGCAATAAAATGAATTTAGGCAATATAGCAATAATTCCATTAATATAAATATAATATAAAACGAAAAATTTTAAAATAACAGTAATATTAATAAAATAGTCTATTTTTTGTAACATGCCTAATATACTTTGTTCACATACAACAAGATAACGCAAGATTTTTTTAATTGAAAGTTTTCATACGTTTTTTGTCGTATATCCACAATTATGCTACATACGGTATTATAACGCATTAAATATTTCGTAAAAGTGGATATACAACAAAATGGCTTCGTAATATCTCATTAACCATAAGATATAGAGATGTGAGGATTGCGCAGATCGATAGATCTGTTAAATTTACCACAGGAAACATTCTTATCTCATTTTTTTCGATTTTGTGATATACGACAAGATAACTCCGGAACGACGATATCCTGCATCGTCCTTTTGATCCTTATTCAACCCAGAGAATAGTTTTGTCATATATTTAATTTTTTGCGGGTTCTGCTACATAATATCTTTTTCAAGAGCTTGCGATGTCGGTGATGAAGTTGGTGATGATGAAGAATCTAGTGATGATAGAGCTGGTGAATATGGGTTACTGCAACTAGGCTCGGAAATGGAGGGTCCTGATAGTTTGCAGCAGTTCAAATTCAGATGCGCTGCTGGGCAAGAGTAGGGCCTGCGTCAGGACCATAATAGCTATTATCACAAGCCGCTGTATGATATAGGCAGGATGGCGGTGGGAATGGGATCTGACTTGTCGGATTCATGTATGTTGTGTGAGGACCCAGAGGAGTTGGAGACAGTAAGCACTTTCTGTGCCACTGTCCTAGGCTACAGATCAGCAGCCTGAGGTGGCTGGGAAGCAGATTCCTGCGCGAATTAGGAGATGTCTCGAGATGCAGGCTCTAGAATCTGATTTGTAATGGGAATGACCTGGCTGCGCGGCTGAAGACTGGGTACTGGGCACATGTAAGGAATTTTTCTGTTTAAAAGGGTTGTTGTTGGATTGTGCAGTCCGATTTTTTATCTTCCACTACTTCCACTTTTCCTGTTCTTCCACTCTTTACTTCTCGTATTCTTTCATACTAGAATTCTTTCACTAACTAAGGCGTCACAATAGACCATATCAGTCTCTGGTTGAGGGTGTGAAGTCTACTTCATGCATCATTTTCGATGTCTTCATCTTCACATTCTTCAAATTAATAATTTTTTAACATTTTTCACCTTGCCAAACCCTTGCACTCATTTTTAGTGAACAAAATGTTCTTATGTAAATTAAGAATATAATGGACCAATGTTGCCTATAGGCAACATGGTTTTTAAAAAAATACTGAGGACAAAGCTACAACTTTTTTTGTGTGTTTGTTGCTTAATATCATTAACTGACCTGTTTTAAATAGCAAATTGCATTTTTTACACAAATATTTTTTTTTAATATCAATTTCTTTAGTTTTTTTAAAAACACACTTTTTCCAAATAATTTGTAATACGTGTGGCTGCTTAAACAAACAGTTCGCAAATGAACACGACCAAAGCTTATTGTATTAAATTCTGCACACACATTGCTAAGATGCATATTAACTAAGAACAGAAAACCGTTATAAGAAAAAATTAAATTTTCGGGAGTTATAAGCGTTTGATTGCAATGTCGCCTAAAGGCAACAGTGGGGCTGAAAGGTTAAGTTATATTGTTTTTAGTTTCTGGCTAGTTTTCAGCGAATTTATGTCTAACTTTTAATAGGTGCGTTTGTTTACTTTTCCAGTAAAATCCAGTAGGTGAACGTTTTTTTCTTTTTTGATGCTTTTTCTTGTAATTTATAAGAAAACTGTTACTTTTTGGTTAAATATTTTCAATAAAATTTTGTTGATAACATATTTTTTTATTATTTTATGTTCGCTCATAAAACTTTTAAAATTTAGCTCGTGTATAAAAATTCAAACTTTGCACAGCTGTTGTGCAGTAAAAAAGCATCACAAGTGCAACTGGTTATCACGCATCGGCAACAAAATTTTGCATCACTGCAGCAGTGATGCAAAGTTTTGATGCATTTACGAACGTACCCTACATTTTGTGAAATATGAAAATTTTCTCTCAAAACTGGCTCAAAAAAGTAAACGAACGCAAAAATTTCAAAAACTTTCAGGTTAATTCTAACATATGACCGCTAAAAATATGTATTATTTAGACTACCCAGTATATCGTCGGCTAAGGGTGCAAAGGTCCTAAGTCCATTTTTTTTCAAAAATGAGATTTTGATGCAGTTTGGTAGATAAATAAAAAATACATCTTTGAAAAAAGTGACATATTTTTTTTTGTGGTTGTATAGTGTTGGTAAGCAAAAGTCATAAGTCCATAGTTGTCAAAAAAGAAGAGGTTGCATATTTATTTGTTTAATTTAGTCACATGTTGAAGGTAAATATATAATTATTTTATGTTAATATTGAAAGTACATATTATTATTTATTATTGTTATTATACTTATTAGGATACTTAATGTCTGCTGACGAAAATAATAATACAGTATTATTCGGATATAAGAACATCTCATATAAGAACAAAACGCTTATAAGAAACATTTTCAAAAACACCATGTCTTTTTTGCGATTTTTCTAACAAAAAACGTTTCATATAAGAAAAACGCTTATAAGAAAAAAACTGATAAAAGAACATTTTTCTTAAACACCAAAATCACAAAATGTGTAGAAAAAGAATTTATATAAGAAACTTCCAATGGCAACACAGAATTTATGTAGTTTGCATGGACAACTCTGTTTTCTGACAATTTTACAACAAGAACTAAGTTTTTTTTTTACTTTTAAGCACGCGTTACTCGCTTTTTCGCAGCATACACAGTTGTCAAAAAAGTAGAATCTGTGTAGTTATACGTAGTAAGTTACATGTACAAAAGTGTAGATGCCTTGAGGCTAAAAGTAGGTTTACTTTGTACTTTTGTAAGCGTCTCAAGCAGCGTTCGAACAAATCAGCTGATTTTGACAAAATAAATTTTATTTTTACTTGTGCAGCTGCTGCATAAAAAGCGTTGCATGTAACTTGAAACGTAGAACGCATGTAAGGTTATAAAAGCATGCGCTGCGTGGAGGCGAAAAATTTTTGTCAGCCTTTTTTTTTCATGAAGTTTTACGTTTATTATAAAAAAAAATTGTCAGGTGATGACCCTATGTATCAAAAAAAGAGACAAAAAACCAAAATATGAAAGTCTTATGCCCATAGCTACTTATATAAGAAATAAGTTTCTTATATAAAATAGTTGTATATAAGAAAGAAACGCTTATAAGAAACTTTTTTCCTGGATTTTTTAAGTTTCTTATATCCGATAAATACTGTAACCAACTGAACACTGAGTTCGGTAATGAAGAAGACGATGGTGTTCTAGGTTAAGTGCCTTATGGATTCAACAGCAGTTCAGACGATTCCTTTGAGCTTCCAACAAAAAGTAAGAAACGTACACGAAAACCTAAAACAAAGCACAGTTCTTCGTTTTCTGAAAAAAAAAAAATCCTTCGCCAGAGTGGTAAGAAATATCTTGGCAAAAAAAAGGTTGGTGACGTATGGCAGTACAATAACCTGAAAAATGCTAGAACTCTCAAAAATCGATGTAATTGTGTGGACAAAGGTAATGCTTCAATCATGAAATGCGGACAACTGTCGGAATCAGATAGGCAAGAAATATTCAGGAAATTTTGGCAAATGTCTTGGTCACAAAAGAAGTGTATGTCAAAACATTGATAGTAGAAAAGATCAGTGCGAATTTGCGCGCGCTATCTTGTTGAAAATATATCAGAGGCAGATTACTCGTTGCATCAGGAAAGGAAAAAAGAAGCGAGAGAAGAAAAAATAAAAGACACAAGTGAAGAGGAATTCGTATTTACGGTTGATCTTCAAGCTCAGCGATGCCAACTTAGTGCCTTTGGCACTATTTATGGTGCTTTTTGATGCCTCAAAACGCCAAAATTTTATTCTTAGTGCCAAACTAAGAAAAAGCACTAACTTGGTGCTTTTTCGATAGTGCCTTTAGTGCTTTTTACAATTTTTATTTTTTTCTATAATTTTTTAAATCTTTGATTATAAAGAGGATGACTTAGATGAGATTTGCTATTTGGGGTACAATTTTAAGAAGGCCTGCAAAGATTTTAAGATTTCAAATGATAAAAAAGTGATAAAAGATAGGTTATTTACGAGGTTATAGCTAGGCTTCTATCAATTTGGAAATTTTGCAAAACGTCACACTTTTTAGCGTTGACAACATATTAAGCAATCGTAATAAAAATTATGTATTTGTTTTCAGTAAACATTTTTTTTAAAGATGAAGACACTGTTTCAAAAATAGAAAAAGGACGCAAAGGCTTTAAAAACTAAAAAAGAGCCGTAACTTGATATAAGCAAAATGTTTAGTAAATTAACAACAGCTGGCAGAAAATGATTTTATAACGACCGTTGTGTAACCTGCCATTTTCCATGCGCTTTAGTTTTCAAACACACGACACTCGTCTCCGATTAACCGCGTGTTGTACACTTCTACCTCTAGTGCTATTGCAAAAATGTTGACTAAGTATCAGAATACAAACATACATGTTTTTCTATTTGGCACCTTATGTGTGTTCTTCATTCAGAAGCGTACATAGGTTAAAATAATTGATAATATCATAAGCCAATTGTTTTATTAAACTTTGCACGATTTTAATATAGAATTATTTAAACGATAGAATATAAGGTTTTTAATTAAAATAAAGAATGGTCGGTCATTGCAAATTTTCGGTAATTGCAACAGGTACGATTTTTTTGAGTTACGAAAATCGAGCTCGCACTGTATTACTTTAAAACTGTTTTATGGCCAATTCAAACTTAGCTGATGGTGATACAAGTGATTTGGATGATATTTTTATTGAAGATAATAATAATACATTTAAAAATTTTTATATAGGTACGAATGTAAATATATGTTTTTTATTAAATTTTAAATGAAAATCCCCCATCAAAGCCGTCGCCTTTTTTATATTTTGGAGGTATGTATTGTTTTACACAGCCGAATGCAAATTGTTTTGTGTTAAATTAAATTGTAAAAATAGCTTAGTGCTTTTTAACGCTTTTTTTGTTTGAAAAGTGCTTTTTGCTCTCAAAAAGTTGGCATCACTGTTCAAGCTGTGTTGATGGCACCGAAATCGAACGTCAGCTCGTTTTATAACCGCACTAAGTTGCAAGTGCATAACTTAGTATTTTATAATTTGAAAAATCAAAAAGCGTACTGCTTTTTATGGCACGAGGTAGAAGGCGGATTAACGGCTGATGAATTCGCAAGTATATGGACTTATTTTATTGAAAAAAAGATTTTAGCCAATTTGGAAAACAAAACCAACCCCGTTAAAATTATTTTCTGCACTGACGGGTGTACTTACCAAAACCGGAATAGTACTATGGCTAACGCTTTTCTCAATACAGCAATTAATAATAAAATTTATATTAAGCAAAAAATACTTGAAATAGGACATACGCAGATGGAAGCGGATAGCGTACATTCCGTAATTGAACGAGCATTAAAAAATAAAAACATTTATGAACCAGCTGATTATATTGGTTTGTGTAAGGATGCGCGGAAGAAGCCAGAACCTTATGATGTTGTCTATATAGATCATACATTTTTAAAATTTTTTAAAAAAGTATCATTTTTTAAAACCATACGTCCTGGTCGTGATACAGGTGATTCGAAAGTGACGGACATTCGAGCACTGAAGTATACACCGGACGGAGAAATATTTTATAAATTAAGATTTCCAAATGCATGGAACATTCTTCCTCAGCGTAAAAATTAGCATGTCGTCCCAGTTAAGTGGTCTAACCTGGATCAGCTTTACAATGAAAAAATACCGATTTCAAAACGGAAGTATGAAGATTTGCAAGCTTTAAAAGCAACATTGCCAAGAGATTATCATCAATTTTATGATGAGTTACGTCATGACTGATTTTGCTTTTAAAAATAATAATAATAATGATTAGTTTTTAAGATTTTGATAAAAGTAACACGAATGTGATTTTTTATTTTTATGATGAATTATTTTTTATTTTGTAGTAAAAAGTTAACAGCAACGAAATGATTTTTTTATTTTTTAAATTTTTTTTTTGCTTTATTATAAAAAAAAAAAAATGTTAAAATGTGAAATACAACATGAAAATAAAAGTTCCTATAAGCATTAAATGCAAATTATGGTTTTATTTATTTCAGTCCAAGAAAAGGTAAAAACAATGCTTAAAAAAAATAAAAAGCGCTAAGTCAAAAAAAAAAAAACAAAAAACTGGTTGTAGGAAAAGATCTAAGTCCATAAAATTGGCATAAACAAGCATGACATGCGTACTTCAATTTAAAATTGTATTTGGTTTATCGGTTACAACAATAACAAGACATTGTATTATACAGTTTGGAAAAATATTAACAGAAATATTATTTAGAATGTTTTTTGTCTCTCCTGAACAATTTGAAAAAATGGACTTAGGACCTTTGCACCCTTAGCCGACGATATATTGTTTTTGTGACTTGATGCATTGCATTTTAATAATTATAAATTCTTAGCAAATGTATTTATTAAATGAACTTCTGTGGAAGGTTTTAGACTTGTTTAGTTTGTACATGACTTTTAATTTGGTTTCTAGTTAAATAACAAACGAAAATAGGTACATGAATACTTGATTTTTGATATTCGGTACTCAGAATAATATACAGTAAGAAGTATTCATATATTTATTATTTATATTAAATTTAATTTACTTTTTTAAAATACCTATCAGAAAACTAGTTTTTAGTTAATGCTGCACTTTTAATCAGTTTATGTTCTTTTAAATGTTTTTTTTTTTTTACAAATTGTAGACTTTTTGTTGGCAAGTTGTATACTTTTTGTTTGTTTACTATGTTGAATCATATCAAGGTATATGTTAATGTACCTTGAATCATATGTTTTTGTTTTCTACTGGATTTTACAGGCAAAAATTTGTTAATGAAAATTTGCTGTCTCTTTGCTCACAACCAAGGCTGCCAGATAAATTTGTGAAAAAATCGTAAATTTCCTGAGAAATAATTAAAAAATCGTCTTTCTCATTTTGAAAAATCGGGCAACTTAAAATTTATTTATTTTTTTTAACAATTTTGGTTCGACTATTACTTTGTCGATTTTTATTAAAAACATAATTACTTTATTCAGAGCGTATTTATCGTCATTATTTAATCTAACACGAGCTAATTTCTCTGTGAGATTTTTCCGTAACACAACGAACACGCTTATTATAATCGTAGAGGGAATCGTTCGATGTGGTTAAAGGTTATCCAATGCACCCAACGAGTCTTTTTAAAAGCATGTCAAGAATCGTAAGAGACTCCTGGGGCCTGATTCTGGCAGTTGTGAGATCGGCTACTTTCTCGATTCTAAATCAATTTAATATTGAATTATTTTAGTCACGACTGAACGAATGGAATTATTTTTCAGTGTTGTAAAGCATTAATTTGAGTTTCACAATACTGAAAAAATAATTTCGATTCGTTCAGTATCGATTGTTTGGAATAGTTTGCTATTAAAGCTCAATAAGATCGCTCCACAAGTGGCTGAGTTATTAGCAAATCAATACGATTGCTTTTAATTTCGCACATAAATTTCTAATTTTACCATAAGCCTTAACTTTTTGATGTCTTCTTATTATCAATCAACTTTATGAACAGTTTTTTCCTTTAAAATTTTGCTTTTGAAATAATTTTTTTAGGGAAAACAAAACTTTAACATTTAAGATGTCTAAATATATTAAAACAATTTAAGTTTACTTTTTTTGGAGACTGAATAAAATCGTAAATTTTTAGAAAGTCGGCGCTTTGCTATCGTCAAAATGACGATAAATCGTCAAATCTGGCAGCCCTGCTGACAACTGTCACTTTACGCGAATGCATTTCAGTAAAATCCAGTACAAATTTGTACAAATTTTGGGGTACACGAACACAGCTAATGTTTGTATTTTAGAATGAAGCTGCACTTTTTTATTTATTACATTGTCTTCCTCATTTTTCAAGGAAAAATTTAAAAAAAATTAATAGAAATTTTTGTATTTAAAATTTTTTTGTTCGAATATCTTTATTACCTACCAAGGCCCATCTATCAGGTCTGCTTACTTGAACAAAAACAAAAAACGACATGTATTTTGTTTGTGTAAAATTTCTTTTTAGTTGTCAAAAACTTACTACCACATATACAAACAAAAGGAAAAAACAAAGCAAAAAGGAAAAAACGTGTATGTGTGGCATACCTTAAACGTATGTGTGGGAAAAAACAATAAACGTAAACAAAATATGTATGCACATGTAAGCAAAATGTAAACAACTTTTGACAACTAAAAAGAACATAAACAATGATCATCAGGCTTCTTGCGCAGACATATTCAATGGGCCTTGTTACCTACTAATTTTGTTGAATAAAAATTCTTAAACTACAATCAAATTTTTTTTTTGAATTGAATTGATTTGAAATAAATTCATCTTAGAATATTTGAAAATAAAAAGAATTATAGAAAATTTTTGAGAATCCAACTTATTTAACATTAAAAAGTTCAAATAATTTTTTTTATAGTAAATTGAAACTTTCGTTTTTCTGATTTTATATACATATGTATGCACATTCGAAAGTGTCTGAGCAAGTGCTTTTTTGTTATGCTGCTATTGTTTTTAATATTTTATTGTTATTATACCCTCCAACCCCCACAATGGGGGATGGTGGATACAAAGTAAATTTGTCCGATTTGACGTGAAATGTCCCATACATATGTACATATATTGATGAAAGTTGTTTAACAGGTGTTCGTTTTGTTGCTATGCTGTTGTTGGTTTTAATATTTTTCTATTGTTTTTATTAAAATTTAGGCTGCAATTCTATGAAAAATTTTTAAATTAAGGTTATTTAGTGAAATATAAATAAAATATTTGCTTTCCACTTTTGTTAATGAATGCTGCCTGGGTGTTAGTTAAAAAATATTTTCTATTTTAGAAAAATAAATATGTTATAAAAAATTAACCTTATTAAAATTTTTTTTTATATACTTTCTCGATTCTAAATCAATTTAATATTGAATTATTTCAGTCACGACTGAACGAATGGAATTATTTTTCAGTGTTGTAAAGCTTTAATTTGAGTTTCACAATACTGAAAAAATAATTTCGATTCGTTCAGTATCGATTGTTTGGAATAGTTTGCTATTAAAGCTCAATAAGATCGCTCCACAAGTGGCTGAGTTATTAGCAAATGAATACGATTGCTTTTAATTTCGCACATAAATTTCTAATTTTACCATAAGCCTTAACTTTTTGATGTCTTCTTATTATCAATCAACTTTATTTTTTCTTTTCCACCTGAAATGATTTTAGTAGAATACTGATAGTGAAAATAAACAAAATCATTTCATTAATGACGAGTTATAGATAGAATTGTTTATGGTTTATGTGAAGACTTTACCTTGTCGTTTTATATAAATTGACTACTCACAATTTTCCTATTTTGGCAGAAAACTGCGGCAACGGTTTAATATTCGGAACACATTAAGAAATTCATAAAATAATCACCCCTGTCGTGGATAACAAGTGAACAGTTTTTTCCTTTAAAATTTTGCTTTTGAAATAATTTTTTTAGGGAAAACAAAACTTTAACATTTAAGATGTCTAAATATATTAAAACAATTTAAGTCTACGTTTTTTGGAGACTGAACAAAATCGTAAATTTTTAGAAAATCGGCGCTTTGCTATCGTCAAAATGACGATAAATCTTCAAATCTGGCATCCCTGCTGACAACTGTCACTTTACGCGAATGCATTTCAGTAAAATCCAGTACAAATTTGTACAAATTTTTGCAAATTTTGGGGTACACGAACGCAGCTAATGTTTGTATTTTAAAATGAAGCTGCACTTTTTTTATCCCAGTATTTATTACATTGTCTTCCTCATTTTTCAAGGAAAAATTTTAAAAAAATTGATAGAAATTTTTGTATTTAAAATTTTATTGTTCGAATATCTTTATTTTCTACTAATTTTTTTTTTGAATAAAAATTCTAAAACTACAAATCAAATTTTTTTATTTGAATTGAATTGATTTGAAATAAATTCATCTTAGAATATTTGAAAATAAAAACAATTATAGAAAATTTTTGAGAATCTAACATTAAAAAGTTCAAATAATTTTTTTTATAGTAAATTGATACTTTCTTTTTTCTGATTTTATATATGTATGCACATTCGAAAGTGTCTGAGCAAGTGCTTTTTTGTTATGCTGCTATTGTTTTTAATATTTTATTGTTATTATACCCTCCAACCCCCACAATGGCGGGAGTTGATGAAAGTTGTTTAACAGGTGTTCGTTTTGTTGCTATGCTGTTGTTGGTTTTTATATTTTTCTATTGATTTTATTAAAATTTAGGCTGGAATTCTCTGAAAAATTTTTAAATTAAGGTTATTTAGTGAAATATAAATAAAATATTTGCTTTCCACTTTTGTTAATGAATGCTGCCTGGGTGTTAGTTAAAAAATATTTTCTATTTTAGAAAAATAAATATGTTATAAAAAATTAACCTTATTAAAATTTTTTTTTATATACTTTCTCGATTCTAAATCAATTTAATATTGAATTATTTCAGTCACGACTGAACGAATGGAATTATTTTTCAGTGTTGTAAAGCGTTAATTTGAGTTTCACAATACTGAAAAAATAATTTCGATTCGTTCAGTATCGATTGTTTGGAATAGTTTGCTATTAAAGCTCAATAAGATCGCTCCACAAGTGGCTGAGTTATTAGCAAATCAATACGATTGCTTTTAATTTCGCACATAAATTTCTAATTTTACCATAAGCCTTAACTTTTTGATGTCTTCTTATTATCAATCAACTTTATTTTTTCTTTTCCACCTGAAATGATTTTAGTAGAATACTGATAGTGAAAATAAACAAAATCATTTCATTAATGACGAGTTATAGATAGAATTGTTTATGGTTTATGTGAAGACTTTACCTTGTCGTTTTATATAAATTGACTACTCACAATTTTCCTATTTTGGCAGAAAACTGCGGCAACGGTTTAATATTCGGAACACATTAAGAAATTCATAAAATAATCACCCCTGTCGTGGATAACAAGTGAACAGTTTTTTCCTTTAAAATTTTGCTTTTGAAATAATTTTTTTAGGGAAAACAAAACTTTAACATTTAAGATGTCTAAATATATTAAAACAATTTAAGTCTACGTTTTTTGGAGACTGAACAAAATCGTAAATTTTTAGAAAATCGGCGCTTTGCTATCGTCAAAATGACGATAAATCTTCAAATCTGGCATCCCTGCTGACAACTGTCACTTTACGCGAATGCATTTCAGTAAAATCCAGTACAAATTTGTACAAATTTTTGCAAATTTTGGGGTACACGAACGCAGCTAATGTTTGTATTTTAAAATGAAGCTGCACTTTTTTTATCCCAGTATTTATTACATTGTCTTCCTCATTTTTCAAGGAAAAATTTTAAAAAAATTGATAGAAATTTTTGTATTTAAAATTTTATTGTTCGAATATCTTTATTTTCTACTAATTTTTTTTTTGAATAAAAATTCTAAAACTACAAATCAAATTTTTTTATTTGAATTGAATTGATTTGAAATAAATTCATCTTAGAATATTTGAAAATAAAAACAATTATAGAAAATTTTTGAGAATCTAACATTAAAAAGTTCAAATAATTTTTTTTATAGTAAATTGATACTTTCTTTTTTCTGATTTTATATATGTATGCACATTCGAAAGTGTCTGAGCAAGTGCTTTTTTGTTATGCTGCTATTGTTTTTAATATTTTATTGTTATTATACCCTCCAACCCCCACAATGGCGGGAGTTGATGAAAGTTGTTTAACAGGTGTTCGTTTTGTTGCTGTGCTGTTGTTGGTTTTAATATTTTTCTATTGTTTTTATTAAAATTTAGGCTGCAATTCTATGAAAAATTTTTAAATTAAGGTTATTTAGCGAAATATAAATAAAATATTTGCTTTCCACTTTTGTTAATGAATGCTGCCTGGGTGTTAGTTAAAAAATATTTTCTATTTTAGAAAAATAAATATGATTAGTATTGTGGTTATTTTGTTGAACTATTTATGGTTTTTAATCCAAATTTTTTAATATTTTTAATTAGGCTTAAGTTCATGAAATATAAGTAAGGAAAAAACATGTAAAATCAATTAAAATGGATAATCATTCAGGAAAGCAAATTTCGATCTACCAAATGTTAAAATACAATTTGGTTTAAGGATTGATGTTTGACTATTGACGTCAGCAGTCGTCGATGGCTGCGAGTGTAAGACGGCAAATCCATCTGAGGAGATCGAGTGGTTGCGATCGAAACATGTCATGGTAACCTGCCGGCCAGGGTTCGAGCCCGAGCCACGTCAAGAATGAAAGATTATCAATAACAATTTTAATTTATTTTCATGTTGTAAAAATTCCTTTCTTCATAAAAATAATTTAATGAAAATTAAATTTCATGAACTTAAGCCTAATTAAAAATATTAAAAAATTTGGATTAAAAAATAAATATGTTATAAAAAATTAACCTTATTTAAAATTTTTTTTTTATATAGATTTCCTATTAAAACATTTGTTAATAAATGCTGCCTGCTCATTTTGGAAAATAAATATGTTATAGGTACAGCTAAATCCCGATAATTCGTACCCTGATAAATCGAAATTCCCGATAATTCGTAGTAAACTGTCGGTCCCCTGAAAAAATCTCGTTAATTTGTAAAATTTCCATACATTTTGGTCCCCTCGCTAATTCGTAATTTTTTTTTTTAAATAAAATCTTCTTTACCTCTTATAAGTCGTATTGATTGCTAGCTACCGCTTATATTTCGTAATAAAATCAACAGAAACAAAAAAAGAATGATTTTGTCAATTTTATTTTTATTTTATTGTTTTTTTGTTTCCTATTAAAATTAAACGTATTTTACGCTAAAAAAATGAATTTGCTATTTTATGTATTTATTTTATTTATTTTGTATTTTATTTTGTAACAATTGTTTTTTATGTTTTTTTTATTGTTTAGGTAAATAAATTGAGAAACCCCGTTAATTCGTATTTATTTTATTTTAACCCCGTTAAATCAAAAGCCCGCTAATCGAAAAACCCCTATAATTGGTAAGAAATTGCCGAAAAACCCCTATAAATAAATGGCCGGTCTCTTGTGATTACGTCTTGTGATTACGAATTATGGGGAGTCCATTGTCCTTAAATAAACTAAATTAGCCTTATTTTTAAAATTTGTTTATAGATAAACTATTAAAATTTAAATAAAAACATTAATTAAATACATAAAACAACTCGCGGACCCGGCGAACTTCGCCTCGCCACAAAGTTATTCGTTATATTGACTGGTTGGGAGAAATGTAAGGGAAACAGAGTAGCGAAACCACGTAGCAAAATGTTAAACTTAATACGTACGAATAACGAAACGAACCGAAAAAATCCGTATAATCGAGCTCAAAACTTTTTTATCACAATAGTTGCGTTCGAGAACACAAAAGTTTTTACTATTTTTTACTAAACTTATTTTTCAACACTTCAATTATTTGCCATCAACTGTTACCTTTATTTTACGAATTTTTAAAAATTTTGCGTTTGCGTACTTTTTCTGAGAGAAAATTTTTTAGTTTACTCATTTACTGCATTTTACCGTAAAAGTACTCAAACGCACCTAATGATTCCCACAACTATCATCAAAATAAATAAATTACAGCAAGAAAAATAGCACATTTATTGTAGAAAATTACAATGCCACCTGTCAGATTGCGCAAAGTCCAAGTCAACGTATAACGCCATCTATCGGATTTTGGCAGAGAACTTTCTATTTTTTCATTTGGAAAGCCCAAGGCCCATTGAAAAGGTCTGCGCAAGAAGCCTGATGATCATTGTTTATGTTCTTTTTAGTTGTCAAAAGTGGTTTACATTTTGCTTACATGTGCATGCATACGTTTGTTTACGTTTATGGTATGCCACACATACACGTTTTTTCCTTTTGCTTTGTATATGTGGTAGTAAATTTTTGACAACTAAAAAGAATCGTTTTTTGTTTTTGTAGAAGTAAGCAGCCCTGATAGATGGGCCTTGGGAAAGCCATTAGATAAGGAATAATTTCACACATAATTTCGAACAAAAAAATCAATTTTCGATTTTTCCAATTTTCCGACTTTCGCAGAGAGATTTTCCGCAATTTTCCATGATTAACACTAAGAACTTTCTATTGTTTGATTTGGAAAGCCATTAAGGAATAATTTCACACAAAATTTCATACAAAAACTCGATTTTCCAAAATTCCAAAATCTTCCGTAAAAACATTCTCCTCGAGAATACGAACAACTGACAAACATTTTACAGAAATCGGCCCAGCCGTTCTCATTTTATGAATTACTATACATTTTTTACACCGTTTTTATATATAAAACAATAACAGCATAACAAAAAAAAAATACACTTGTCATATAATGGTGGTTCGAAAAAAGTTGTCCCAGCTACCTCCTAGAATGAAGGATATGTTAATAAATTTTCTAAAATAGGAATCAAATTTTAGCCACATCCCAAAATATGTCGCGCTTTTTGTTTTTAATATAAAGCGCCGCTATTTAAAGTATTATCTCACTGTCTTGTCGTGTGACTTTTTAATCCGACGCCAAAAAAGTCCTTCTAAAACTC
This sequence comes from Pollenia angustigena, assembly GCA_930367215.1. Classification (NCBI taxonomy): domain Eukaryota; kingdom Metazoa; phylum Arthropoda; class Insecta; order Diptera; family Polleniidae; genus Pollenia; species Pollenia angustigena. The sequence goes on from OV884056.1 coordinate 19,011,266, forward strand.
AGTTTACTTATGACTTCAATAAGCTCAAATTTATGACACGCCTCAAAGTTCAGCCCCTTTTCTTTTTCACATGCAGCCTACATTAAACCAATATAAAAAAAAATTGCACCAGTCACCCCTAGAACGAAAGATAGTGCAATCAACCTTCTAAAATAGGAAAAAATACAAAACACAGTACCTTCTCAAGGTTACGTTATAATTACGTTATGTGGTAAATTGTCATTTCATACTATTGAAAAACTGAAGTTTATTGTTGATGGGATAAGCTATTCCTATGCGCATTGCACTGGTTGCTTAGGCCAGATCTTCAGGAAACTTCATCCAAAGATTTTAGAATAACTAAAGATATTATACAAATAAAACTGTTAAGCGAATAAGAATTATAAGCTTAAACAAAAACAACAAAACACTTATAAATTGGATCATATCATGGCGTGTATTATGAAAAAATGTCCCATTACCAACGATGAAGAGATGATGATTTCTTGTTGGTTATGTAATGGTCTTTGCCATATTAAATGCAGTGGTCTTTCCGGTCTTGTTGCTGGACCATTGTCGAAAGATAATGGACTTGCTTAGCGCTGTAATGATTGCAAGAAAATAAGCATTACATTCTATCGTTTTTTCCAATCAAATAAATCCCGTTTTTTGGAAATTCAAGAAGAAGCAAATAAACTTTTTGATAAAATCTCACAATATGCTAAAATTTTTGATGATTTTAATGCTTTAGAATCTATAAAATCTCCTGTTCAAATATCACCTAAAAGGAAATCTGCAAGGTTAAACAATAAAGTAAAGTTGACAGAACCTTCTTCTTTGCCATCTTTGCCTCAGAATCCCGAACCCGCTATTTAATCTGTTAACGATCGTGGCCCAACTCTTCTAAGCAAAACAACCGTTCCAACTAATACTGTCCCAATAAATCATCAAAATGCAACAAATCCTGTTAATTTGATAAATAGTGAAAATAACTGTGCTGCTATAAAAGATCTGAGAGTGATCCCACCAAAAAAACAAATCTTTGTATCTCGTTTTGCATCTGATACATCTGTTGACGACATTGATGCGTATATTAAATCTAAGATCGGCAAAAATTTTGATTTGAATGTTCATAAGTTTACTTACTCGCAAGCGCGGATTATAACATCATTTAAACAAACTGTTCCATTTGAAATTTTTAACTCCATTCTCGACCCATCTTTTTGGCCTGAACATGTCTTAGTTCGAGAATATGAACAAAATATAAACCGGCGTCCAACGAATGTTGCTTATTTGCCGAAACAATTATTACATTAAAAAAACTAACTGATGCTCCCGACGATCAACTCATTATTATATACCAAAACGTACGTGGAATGAGGACTAAATGCTCCAAATTTTATCTCGATAGTTTTAACTTCAATCCCCACATAATTTGTCTTACTGAGATTTGGCTAAATAATACTTTCTTAAATACCGAAATTGTTTGCAATAATTTTCATGTATTCCGGCGCGATAGAACTACAGTTACTACTGGCGGTGGAGTTTTAATAGCTGTCTTAAATATATTTCCAGCTGAAGAGCTAATATTAAACTTAGCAAGTAAAATTGAATTTATTGCAGTGGTAGTAAAAGTAAACAACATTAAAATATTTATTACATGTTCTTATATCCAACCTCAATCAGATATAATTACTTATCAACAACACATTTTGGCAATGGAACAATCAGTTGGGAGACTTCATGTTAGTCCTTGGCGGTTTTAATATACCTCAGATTACCTGGCATTTCTCCACAGAAAGTAAAACTTACATTCCTAATCGTTCTGATAACATTAGTGATGATATATTCGGTAACATTATAAATTTATGTCTACATCAGATTAATGGCGTCTACAATATATATGGTAAATTACTTGACCTGGTATTTGTTAATGAGCCTAAGGAATGTACAATAAATCGTGTTGATCCTATAACACTCCCAGAAGATCGTTACCACCCTACGATTGAAATTAGCTGCAACATTTTTAGCTGTCATCGTGATCAAAATTTCCATAAAAAAGAAAAGGTGTTTTGTTTTAAAAGGGCAAATTACAACGACCTACATAACCTTTTAATTAACACAAATTGGATTCAATTGTTATCCATTCGCATTGGCGCACCAGAAACAATCGATAAAATGATTAATAATTTCTACAGTACAATAAAACAATATATGAATGAATGTATACCAAAATTTTCACTGGGCTCAAAATCAGGACCACCATGGGGTGATAAACAACTTTCTTCATTAAAAAACAAGAATTACAGAAAATATAAGAAATCTGGATCCCACTGCGATTACAGTAAGTATTCCGTCCTTCGTGCAAAATATAATTTGCTAAATTATATAACGATTATTTGATTAAAATAAAAAACAACTTAAAATACGATCCAAGATCATTCTATTAATTTGTAAATTCGAAAAGAAAGATCTCTGGCGCACCGAAGGTCATGAAATATATGGGTACTGAAACACACGATGAAAAGGAAATCAGTGATTTATTCGCCGACTTTTTTTCGTCCACATATTCTGATGCACATTGTGCTGAAAATGTCAATTATCCATTTAATATAGTTACTGGTCAAACTATTTCATTTTCACCAATAACCACACTTAATGTTATCAATTGCTTAAAATCTTTTAAATATTCAAACTTAATGGGTCCTGATGGTATACCAAGCAGTATTTTAATCAAATGTATGGAAGCTTTAGCAATGCTGTTGTCAATTATTTTTAATATTTCTTTGAAAAATGGATATTTTCCAAAAATATGGAAAGAGTCATATTTAATTCCTTTGTTCAAATCTGGAAATAAATCAAATATAATTAATTACAGAGGTATAGCCAAACTTAGCGCAATTCCAAAACTTTTTGAAAAATGCATTTTAGATTCATTGGTTCATCAAGTTTCACCGTTATTAACACCTTTTTAACACTGATTTCGTAAAGAATCATCAACTATGACAAATATTTTAGAACTGACAACTTTGGTAAATGAGGGATTCGTCAACAACCAGCATATCGACGTTATATATACCGACTTCAGTAAGGCATTTGGTAAGGTGAATTACAACCTTCTTCTGAAAAAAATTGATATTATGGGTTTCGACAAAACTTATGTAAGCTGGCTAAAGTCATATCTTCTCGGCAGAATACAATGCGTAAAATTTGGGTTTTCAACTTCTAAGCCTATATTGGTAAAATCCGGTGTTCCGAAAGGTAGTCACCTTGGCCCTCTTTTGTTTCTGCTCTTTATCAACGACATGCCTGATATTATTAAACATTCACATAACTAATGTTCGCAGACGACGTTAAAATATTTTTAAACTTCACCAACTCTTTAGACCATATATATCTTCAAGAAGTCTTTAGCAATGCTGTTGTCAATTATTTTTAATATTTCTTTGAAAAATGGATATTTTCCAAAAATATGGAAAGAGTCATATTTAATTCCTTTGTTCAAATCTGGAAATAAATCAAATATAATTAATTACAGAGGTATAGCCAAACTTAGCGCAATTCCAAAACTTTTTGAAAAATGCATTTTAGATTCATTGGTTCATCAAGTTTCACCGTTATTAACACCTTTTTAACACTGATTTCGTAAAGAATCATCAACTATGACAAATATTTTAGAACTGACCACTTTGGTAAATGAGGGATTCGTCAACAACCAGCATATCGACGTTATATATACCGACTTCAGTAAGGCATTTGGTAAGGTGAATTACAACCTTCTTCTGAAAAAAATTGATATTATGGGTTTCGACAAAACTTATGTAAGCTGGCTAAAGTCATATCTTCTCGGCAGAATACAATGCGTAAAATTTGGGTTTTCAACTTCTAAGCCTATATTGGTAAAATCCGGTGTTCCGCAAGGTAGTCACCTTGGCCCTCTTTTGTTTCTGCTCTTTATCAACGACATGCCTGATATTATTAAACACATAACTAATGTTCGCAGACGACGTTAAAATATTTTTAAACTTCACCAACTCTTTAGACCATATTTATCTTTAAGAAGTCTTGGATACCTTTTATGATTGGTGTAAACATAACCTAATGGAATTAAACCTATTGAAATGTAAACATATGCGCTTCTCTAGAAAACGTAGTATTTTAAATAACTATAAACTCGGTGACTATAAAATCGAGATAGTTGACACAATTATGGATCTTGGCATCTTACTGGATGTAAAATTGGATTTTATTCAACACATAACAATGACTGTCAACAGGGCTCGTTGTATTCTGGCTTTTATTAAACGTTGGGCGAAAGAATTCAATGATCCTTTCGTCACTAAACAACTTTACACATCTCTCGTTAGACTAATCTTGGAATACGGTTCGATTGTATGGGATCCACATTATATGGTTCATAGTTTTCATATTGAATCCATTCAAAAACAATTCTTGCTTTTTTGCCTGAGAGATACATATCGAGGATATGATAATCTCCCCTCATATTCTACAAGATTATCTTTAATACGTTTGCCAACACTGAAAAGTCGCAGAGTTATGCTAAATGTCTCATTTGTAATTAACTTAATAAATGGAAAAGTATGCTCGAATTTTTTATTAAGTAGTTTATCATTTAACATTCCACGACGTACGGTACGGTACTATCACCCTTATTGTGTTTGGCGTATTTAAAATACGCCTACGACTGTTTGGTAATAGATTAAAGAGATTGTGAACTTTTTTTCTTTAATCTATTACCAAACTGTCGTAGGCGTATCTTAAATACGCCAAACACAATAAGGGTGTATAATCCCTTATTTATAAAAACTTTCCGAACTAACTATGCTATGGCAGACCCATTTAGAAAACTGTGTTGTTGCTTCAATGAAATGTTTAAATTTATTGATTTTTCTCTGGATTTAAATATTGTTAAACGTAATATTATACTTAAGTTAAATACTCATTTGTATTAGGCTGTAAGGATTTATCCATAGACCTAAATATATTAAATAAATAAAATAAATAATAAATAATTTCTTATAGGTCCAATGTAACACCTTCTCCTGAAAATTTCTTTAATACGCCCAAGAGCAACTCATAAATCTATGTGAAGATCGATTTCATATATAACTAGCTGACCCGGTCCGCGTTGCTGGCCCCAAGCAAACATTAGTGTTGTATTACCAGACGATTTAAGTTGAGCTTTAAACGAAATTTACAGCCTTTAAAATTTTCCTTCCGTAAAAACCTAAATCGGTCAAGCCGTTCTCAAGTTATGCGCTTAATAGAAAAAGTGGGCGTAGAAGTAGGCGTGATACATTTTTCTTTCGATGAAAACGTAAAATGGAATAATACGAACATTTAAAAGAAAAATTAGTCAAATCGAAGGAGCGGTTTTTTGATTTTAGGTAAATCGAAAAAAGTGGGCGGGGAAAAATTTTCTTTCCGTAAAAACCTAAGTTTGACCATGGCAATCATTTTAAAGAAAAAATCGTTTGAATCGGTCAAGCCGTTCTCAACTTATGCGCTTAATAGAAAAAATGGGCGTAAAAGTAGGCGTGGTAAATTTTTCTTTCGATGAAAACTTAAAATGGATTAGTACAAACATTTGAAAGAAAAATTTGTTAAATCGATGGAGCCGTTTTCTGATCTTAGGTAATTCGAAAAAAGTGGGCGTAAAAGAGGGCGGGGCAACATTTTCTTTCCGCAAAACCTAAGTTAGCCCATGGCGATCATTTTAAAGAAAAAATCGTCCAAATCGGTCAAGCCGTTTTTCAGTTATGCGCTTAATAGAAAAAGTGGGCGTAAAAGTAGGCGTGGTAAATTTTTCTTTCGATGAAAACTTAAAGTTGATTAATACGAACATTTGAAAGAAAAATTAGTCAACTCGATGGAGCCGTTTTCTGATTTTAGGTAAATCAAAAAAAGTTGGCGGGGAAAATTTTTTTCCGTAAAAACCTAAGGTGGACCGTGGCGATCATTTTAAAGAAAAAATCGTTCAAATCGGTCAAGCCGTTCTCAAGTTATGGTTTTTGCCACGCCCCTCCGCCCCCAGACCGAAAATCAAAAATCAGACTTCACAGTGTCACCCGCCTGAATATTCTGAAGATTCCCTGAAAATTTCATCAAAATCGGCCCAGCCGTTTTGGAGTCCATACGTTACATACATACACACACACATCCAATTTTATATATATAGATTCTTACAATTACACAGGGTTGTCAGATTTATTTGAGCTCCATCGCCAAACCGGATGTCGTAAATCGCCAAAAATCGCCAAAAATCGCCAAACGTCAATTTTGTTCAGTTTTCGAAATCTTTTTTTTTTTTTTAATTAAATTTTGCATACAAAAAAAGCTGATATAATATTGCAGTCAAAAATTTTGTTTAGTAACTGTTATTTTTTTTAAAATAACATAAAATGGATATCATTTATTCAGTTAAAAAAACTAAAATTAAGCACACAAGTCTTTAAGATCACTTCAGGCTCATCGATTTCATTACTATTGTTTTGACCTGCATATGTACTATTAGATTTAAGCAGTGTTTAAAAAACTGCAGTCGAAGTTGAAAAGCTGCCTGCCATCTCTTCCACTTTTTCATTTGTCATTGGCCAAAAAAAAAATTTTTTTTAACTTGTAATTCATTTAATGTAAATAGTCGCTGTCAAACCAAATCAAAAAGCGAAAAATTTTAGACAAATTTTCGTTTTTTGTTCGACAGGTTTTGGTTTCGACTGCAGTTTTTTAAACCTTGGAATTAAAAAGTGAGTGAATAATTCACTTAAAATGATAATAAAACAAAAATCATGTGAAAAAAATTAGCCAGATTTTTTTTAAACTAGTAATGATAACAAAAAAGGACAAACTGTTCAAAAATCTATAAGTATGTATGTATATACATATTTATATATATTTAGCTGGAGAGGCCTAACTCCGCTTATGTAAATAAAAGGGCAAATTTTTTATTTCAAAATCGCTGAAATAATATATTATATGAATGGTAAAAATAGCCAAGTAAATCGCCAGTTATATCAAAAATCGCCACAAAAGTCGCCAGTCGCCAAATGGAAAATCCCATCGCCAAACACGTTTCAAAATCGCCACGTTTGGCGAGAAATCGCCATATCTGACAGCCCTGCATACACTGTATATGGTATTCGCCACATTATTTCCATTGTGTCCTATATTATGCAATAAGTTGCACAATAGTTTCATTCATTCAATAAAAAGGTTAACATAACCTAAAGGAATAACATAAACAGCATTGTACAATGTTGCCAACACATTTCACTTTCTTTTCGTTGAGCAATTAAAATTAGAAGTCTTGATTGTTGCCAAAATATTGTGCCACCTTCAAATATCACATACACGTTGGCGAAGTGTATGGAGCCGCCTAAAGCATTAGATTAAATCTGTGCCAATATGGAAAAGTAGCTTATATCGAAAATGGTAGTTTCGAGATATCTTCAGTTTAGTTGAAGTTTTATTTGAGGAGTTTTTGCCTCTGGCTGTGTAGGTATTGTCGTATTAGAAACAACTTTAATAGAGGCTAACAGCAAATATTTAAAAAAAGTTTCAGTAAATATAAAAATTTTTACATATTTTGTACTTGTAATAACTCAATTCTTTCTTATATCGCCTTAAGCTACCCGTATGACCACAGAAATACTCAACATCAGAATACGTGGCCAGACTATAAAAGAGTTTCAGGCTAATTAACTAAAATTAAAATGGCATTTACCTCAGTTATCAGTTATAGCTGTCAAAACATATTGTTAGCTGGAAGTTAAATTAATAGTTAGTTGTAACTAAAGTAAGTGAAATTGGGGGTGAATTATTTAAGAACATTTAAAATTTTTCAATATTTACATCGAAATAAATCTCTGTTTATAATTTCCAAAATGTTTGAAAAATTTTTATATATATCTGATTATATCGACCATTTATGCGAAATGATCGTTAGCGCCAAAATACGAATTTTTCAACAGAAGGTTTTTTAAATTATTTCAAAACTGAAAAATCAAAAATGGTTTGATGCCCGATTTCAGATATTTGTTTAATACTTTATATGAAATAAAAATAAGTAAGAGTGATATTTTTGGCCATGCCGAATCTTATTGATAGGAACAGAAAGTTATATAAATACCGTTCTTTAGATATAAATAAATCTATTTTGTGCCACGCTTACCTCTCCAATAACGCCCACATTTTGTGGGATATGCTTGTACCTAATTTGGCAACTTTGGCTTTGCCAGTTTCCAGATATGCAGAAATCTATAATGTCCTTGTAAGGGAGGTGCCACGCCTACTTCACCAATCCTGGCCATATTTTTAGAGTTTTTTCTTACCATTCTTTATATGTATATAAAAATTAAACTATTTTGTGTGATTTAAAAACAAATTATCTTCTTATTTGAACACAGCATGTTTACGTTTGTTTTCGTGTTCTGATTGAAACTATAATGTTAAATTGGATTTTTTAACAGTCGCAACAAAACTCATTAGATTTCTATCTCACAAATTAAGGCTAGATTACACTATTATACTTTGTATTAATACATGTCAAAAACTCAAGTAATATGACAAAGTGTGATAGTGTGAATGCAATGTGTCACGAAAGTGACAAGTATTATGAAAAAAGTTTGACATCCCATACGACTTCATCGTTTTTTGAAAAATTTCTAAACAATAATACTTTTCATTGGATCAGGGTTGCATTTTATTTCATGTGTGAGTGTTTATACTTTGTGTGATGGTGTGAACACAAACTGTCATTTTACATTAGATTTTTTGACAGTCGCATCAAAACTCATTAGATTTCTATCTTACAAAGTATTATGGAATACGTAAGACTTGTGAGATAGTGTAATCTAGGCTTTATAATGGAATACGTAAGACTTGTGTGATAGTGTAAACTAGACTATACCACATATATTCCCACATTTGCAGAACAAGGAATATATTGTTTCTGGCATATAACCGAATTCGAATATAATCAAGTTATGTGAATATAGCAAATAAAAAATTCATATAAATTGCACCGACATCAGGCTTATAGTTTTGCAACAGAGTTGTTAAAATAGTTAAAATAATAACAAGATATTTCCATAACTGATACCAAAGGCAAAAACTAATTTTTTACGAGTAAAGAGTTGGTGACAAAAATCAAACGGTTAAATTCTTTCTTTCTTTGGATGGATTGTAGTTTCGAAAACTTAAAAGAACGAAGTAAATATTGCTTATGTGACTATAAACGCCATTAATTTGCTTTACTTTTCCCTTGGATGACTGTTGATAGATGGCATATATCGCTAAATGGACTATTACGTTAATACTTTATATTAAATTAATTTATAGCGGCAAAATAAACAAATAAAATGGAATATATCGCTTATGTTACTATAAGCGGCAGTGACTATAAACGAATGTACAAGATATGTATTACCTTCTCGATTCCTATTGATAACTTTTTCCCGCTGGAAAAATTTGAAAAACACAACAGAATTTCCAATTATTTCTGTAATTTCTGTATGCTATTCTACCCTCGCCTCTCACCAATATACTCAGACTTTCTGAAAGAAAGCTTTTATAGTGTGACCCTTGACAAACTTTGGATATAAATTTAACAACTTAAAGGATTTGTTTGAAGCACCAAAAGTATTTAAGAGAAGTTTTTTACAGCAATAAATTCTTTTAGATGGATTAATAAACTTTTAAGTTAATCCTCCAAAAATCCCTGTAAAAGTGTGTACAACGCATAGTTAAAACAAATAACTGTTAAAACACAACAACAGTCAGCCAATAAAGAAAAGAGCATATGTAAGATTATGTATGACTAAAAATATTTACACATCTAGAACAATTGTGGTCGTTTTCAGAAAAAGAAAAAGGAAGAATCTTGTCAATAAGACATGAGCCGTATGAACTCAGACTAACATTCAAGTTTGTACAAATATTTTAAAGAACATGGTCGTCAACAAGGAGAGAAATACATACATATGTATGTTTCTTTTTAGTTATTAAATTTGGAAAAAGCTTACGAAGTCTTGTTTTACACTATGAAATTTTTCTTTCAGAAAGTCTGAGTTTATGGGTGAGATCAATAAACTCAGACTTTCTGAAAGAAAACATTCTTAGTGTAAACCCACCCCAATTAAAATCTATTACTAAGTTGTTTTTTTAAAAAGGCTGTAGAAGCTGATCTTGAATTAAAATATTGACGATATATTTTGACGATAAGAACAAAACAATTCTATTACAAAATACAAAAGTTACACGTGATTAACATTGGTTGGCCTTATTTGGACCACCCTGTATTTAGAATTAAAAATTTACATGGCGTGTTTTTAGTGGTTTACAGTCATTGCGTATAATATTTCCGGCGTAAACTTAACTAAAGCCAAAGCAAAAAAACAATCAAATCAACAAGTAAACATCTTTACACTAACACATATTGACACATATTCGCTTTTGCCATTGGCATATGACCCATATTTCTTAATAAGATTTAACGATGTAATGTTAGGTTTTTATTTGGATATTATCTGAAAGTGTAAATGGATCCTTTGACGCCGACACCAGTTGCCAATAAAAGTTCTAACATATGCGGTTCTTGTTTTAATTGTGAGTGTGTAAAAGTGGAATTGTGGGCGACAAATTGAAGTTACATAATTTTGAAATCGCAATTTATGTGTTGTTAAAGCGAATTGGTAGCATTTAAATTTGAATGAACAAAAGTGTATTAGATGGTTCAAGAAGGTGGGTGAGAAGTGAAAGTGTAGCTGATGTTGTCATAAACATGTAAGTTTTTGTGTATTGTTTATTGCTATATTGCTGCTACATATGTGCACTTTTAAGTGAATAAAAAGAAAAAGTAATTATTCTGTTTTGATTTTATGCTCTGCTCTTTAAAATTTTATTTCGCTATCAGTTGCTTTGCAAAAAAAAGCATTTAAAACTAAATTGTTTCTTAAAAAAAAACTCTAAAAAAATATTAGAAAAGTATCCTCGTATCGACAGTAAATTATCGCCGATATCGACAAACCCTAAGTATCCCCGATATATCGGTATTCGTTATCACTCTAATTAAAATTTTATTTACAAAATATTAAGTGACAGTGTATTACACTTACCCACACAAAGCCACAACAATAAATGTCATAACAATTTATAGCTGTATGTGTTTACCTTAAAATAAGTAAATGTTTGTATAAATAATTCATGTACCACAATTCTGTCATTGTACATAAATCTGTCAACGTACCATATTGTACAATATTTGTGTACGTAATTCTAAACATGTATATCTCCTCAATCTTCTCCATTTCCTTATCCAGAATCTTTGGCTCATTTAATCACATCAGTTTATAATGAAGATACATTATCCTTTAGATCCTTTAAGACAATTCAAGTTTGCTTGTGTGTTTTGCAAGTACATACGTATGTACATAAGTATGCATTTACTTAAACCTGTGTTGAAAGGTAATGTATGGAGTTTAGAGACACAAGACAATCCTTCTTTATACATTTAATTAACTAAGAAAACAAAAGTTTATGAAAATATTTGTTTTTACTTATTAAAATTTAAATGAAAACAAAAATAATTAATTGTTTTGTGTTTTAAAGGATAGTTGAGATTTTAATTTATATATTAATTAGAAAATTAAAATGATATTTGTTAAACAAATATTGTAGGATTAGAAAAGTTACATGTTTAGTTTAGTTTTTAACATATTGGTTCTGAAACTAGAAATGGAAACATAATTATTTTTTTTCTTTTAATATGCTGAAGATATTTTTTTTAATTGTACATTGTAAATATATTTATGTGCATATTTTTGATAAGACTGAACTCATACATGTTTATAGTTTGTTCAACGCTCTGTTTAAAACAAACCTGTTGGCAACAATTTAAAGTTATCTTTTTGCAGAAACATGTCTGGTAACATTTGTCAATTTTATGCTTTATAACCTTTTTACACTTGTCAATATTTAACATCTACTATCAATTTTCAAAGATGTTGAAATTTTCCAATTAAAAAACATAGATCCAATCCAATTTCGTTATTTTTTACATCTCGTATTAGAAAATACATATGCATGTTTATCGCAGATACTAATAACTAACCCCTTATGCAAAAAAGTTAAAGTTCCCATTAGTTAACCAACACATTTAGCCTATACACTTTTTCTGGGGTATTAATTAGATAAAAAAATTTTATTATAAAAAAATTAGAAATAAAGTACAAGAATGCTTATTATTTACAATATTTTATTTAGATATTTTAATTATTTTATATTTTAAAGAGTTATTATTTATTTTCAAACAAAAGTCATCCAATAAATTTGATCCTGTCGTAGCTATCCCAGAAGCTGGGAGATATGGAAGGCAGCAAAGATAAGCGCAAAAGTCAAAATCGCTAAAATTTTCATTTTTTAATCTTCGATTTCCCAGTCAGTTCTAAGAAGTTATTTAATGAGCTCTTGAGTTGAACTATAAAACTTTGCTATTGAGTTTGCTATTTATGGAAAAATTTCGTGTTGATTTTTTATTTTTGTTTTGTCGTTATTGATTTTATTATAATATTATTTGTATTAGAAAAATGCTGATAGGTATGTATTCTATACAAAATTTAAAAAATAAGGTCATTTCGATTAATTTAAATAAAATATTTCTTTTCCATTTTTGTTAATGCTGCCAGTGTGTGAGTGAAACAAATATTTTCTGTTTTGTATTAAAAAATTTTAATCAAAAGCACTTGGAATATTTTTTTTGTAGAACAAATATCTCACACAAAAAAAAAAAAAAAAAAAAAAAAAACGAATCCAATTTAAACCATTATTAAGAAAGTAATGAACAAGAAACTAAATAATTTATTTTTAAAATCTAGTTATCAAATAATCTCAAAATTAACGAGGGGGCTAATTCAACTTTTTAGATTCGAAAGTAATTTTATTTTTAATTTTTTAGTCGATATTGAACGAATCGAAATTTTTTTTAGTATTGTAAATAAATGCTTTACACTACTGAATTAGTTCGATCATGTTTTAAAAGCTTTTATTTAACTTACAATGTATCTATGTATGTATGTTTGTGTTCGGGTGGAATCTTACAACTCAAGTTTGAAGCAGTTATCTACAACCGATTGAGCTGAAATTTTTGAAAACACGTTCAGTTTGGATAACAATGCATCCCAGTAAAAAATGGAGCTTCCAACGAAGCAGGTTTGTAAGGGAGAAACATAAGAGGTGCGCTTACCATTGCGCATACGGAAGAAATGAATTTTGTATGGCGAGTTCCCACTTTGAAGCAATACATTTTTGACACATGAAGCGCATTATTCAGCGCATAAAAAATTGTTGGATGTAACGAACAGCTTTACACACTGAATTTTTTGATACAGTTATTTTTTAGTATTCTCCCTTACAAACCTGCTTCGTAGAAAGGGAATGCCGTAGCACTTGAAATGTTATTTTTTTTTTATAAAAGTTGTTGAGAGTTTTTTCACTTACTTTACTGCATTTCTGTATGTCTTATTGCGTAGCGCATAATTCTGTGCTTATTTTTTTAAATGTACCACTAGTGCTTCGCAATATGATAAAATTTTTTATTGGGATTGTAAACTGTGTGACGTCATTCTAAATCTAACATGGCGGCACACACAACATGGTGGACTAGTTATTTTTTATACACTTCTACAATATGGGTATCAAATAAAATGGCTTGCTGAGAATACGAATGCGAGTTTTAAAACAATTGAAAGTAATAATTCTTTTTAAAAAAGGAGTTATTCAGGGGTGTCATGGAAATCAAAAACCTAAAACGAAAGAATTCGGCAGTTCTTTTAATTAAACTTTTAATCTAATTTTTATAATTTTTGTTAAAATGTTCTGTTTAATAGAGCATTATTTGTATAATAGTTGTCATAAAATTTTTTTATTACAGAAATCTTACTGAAAAACGACTCTTAAAATTCTTTCGTCTTACGTTTTCGTTTTCCATGACACCCCTGATTTGTTTAATGCACTAAAACGAGAAAAATAAACTTTTGATTTAAAACTTTTACTATCAACTTCATTAACGTCATTACACAATTTATACGATATAAAAGCTTGTCGAGGGATTTACTTGTGCAGAAAAACAAGTTAATTAATGGGCCATGTCACAGAGTACAATTTCGTTCGGAATTGAAGAAAACATATTTGTTTGTTGATGGAAAGTGTATTTTGATAGTTTTATGGCCTTTCAGATACAGACAACTCCCATTCCGTTCATGAAAACAAAAATGGTTTCATTCCGAAACATTTTTTCGTCATTTTCTGAAGCACCAAAATACGGAATGAATTCCGTTTCCGAACGGAATTGCACTCTGTGACATGGCTGAATATCTTGATTTTAACTATGAAAATTTTCAAACTAAGAGTACTTAAATCTGATAAATCATATCTGTGTATTTTAATTCATTATTGAAGAAGCAAAAAAATTTTTTTTTCTATTACACTAGCTGGCCCGGCAAACGTTGTTTTACCATATAACTTATTTCTTTCAGATGTAACAGTGTCTGCATGCCAAATTTTAAGAAAACCGGTTGATTAGTTAAGAAGATAATAAAAATTATAGGCTTAAGTTCTTTCAAGATGTTACACTATTTGCCCGCCAAATTTCAAGAAAATCAGTTGATTAGTTAAGAAGATATAGGGAGGGGGAGCTTTTACTCCTCTTGCCCTATTTCATGCCCTTTCTCTTTCAGATATTACAGTGTCTGCATGCCAAAGTTTAAGAAAACCGGTTTATTTGTTAAGAAGATATAGGGAAGGGAGCTTTAACCCATCCTGCTTCACTCCCTAAATAATAAGAAGTATAGGCTATAATACTTTCCAGCAGTAACACTATTTGACTGCGAAATTTCAAGAAGATATTGGGAGGGGGAGCTTTTACCCTTCTTGCCCTATTTTACATCCTATTCCCTATTTTCTTTCAGATGTTACAGTGTCTGCATACCAAATTTTAAGAAAACTCACTCATTCGTTTAAAAGATTGGGAAGGGGGAGCTTTTACCTCTATTGACCTATTTCACACCCTCAATAATAAGAAATTGAGGCTAAAGTTCTTTCCAGATGTTACACTATTTTAATGCAAAATTTCAAGAAAATCGGTCGATTTGTTAAGCAGATATAGGGAGGATGAGCTTTTACTCCTCTATTTCACGCCCTATTCCCTATTTTCTTTCAGATGTTACAGTGCCTGCATGACAAATTTTAAGAAAACATGTTAATTAGCTAATAATATATAGGGTGGGGGAGCTTATGCCCTATTTTGCGCCCTCTAGCGATATAAAATATACTCTACGACCTATTCTCATACCTAACAAAAACACATACAAAATTTCATAAAAATCAGTCAAGCCGATTTCAAACTTTACATATACCATCTACAGACTATCTTCAACGTACCCTAACGTTTTTGTTGAAATCGGTCTACCCGTTTTCGCAGTTAGTGGTGGCATCAAAGTGTACACTTCTTTTTATATATATAGAAGATTATATCACTACTTTGCAGCCATAATTCAAAAAATACGTGTTCAAAATTTTTAATTTGTTCGCACCCTTAAAAAAAAAAACAAAGACACATTCTCTCTAAACGAGGAAACTGCAAATGATCGATATAAAAAAAAATACATATGTATGTACATATGTATCAGTGTTTTCATTTAAGAAATAAAAAAATGTACACTTTTCTTTCAAAAAAGTTACGTTTTTTCGTCAAAAGTTATATTTTGAAAAATTCCTCGAGTAAATGGTAAATTTTTGAGATTTTTTTTAAAACTAGCAACCCAGTGCATGCTTCGCCAGGCAAAACAAAAACTTTTGAAAATAAGAAATTAAACTTAAAGGCCATGTCAGATAAAACTTTTGCTTCGCGTTGCGTTAGAGATTCGCTTTGACATCTAAGATAAAATATACGTACTTATACGAAACATGTCACATAAAGTACTTTTAACGCAGAGTGAAGCGAAAAGTTAGGCAACTCTCATCTTTTTGCGTGCTTTGACAATCTACTAGTATACATTTTTTTTGTTTACTTTTTTTTTAACACACAATGCGTGAGTGTTGTCAAAGTGTTTATTGTGACATACACCTTTTGCGCTACGCTTTTCTGTCAAAGTTAGAAACGTCACGCAAAGCGATGTTGTATCTAACAAATCATAAAGGCTCAGTTAGCCGGGAGTAATAGTAACGTTGCAAATCAGCTGCTTCAATTTGTTGTGTGTAAAGAAATTGAATCTCTTATAGTTAGCAGTAAGATGTAACGTCTTAATCTGTAAGAAATAGATTGGTCTTTCTTTTTTACGGTAAGGTTAAGTTACTTTTACTCCCGGCTAACTGAGCCTTTAACTTTATTTTCATTTGTGTGTTAACCCCGGGTCTTCACGTAGCAATATTTATTGCGGCAAACGTCAAATTTGATTGCTCCATAAAATTTGCGACGTATAGACCGCATATTGCCATGACTGGCAATCCATTGCGCAATGATTGCTCATCTTATTGCTTGAGCAATTATTGCTTAGCAATCTGCTGTCAAATCAGTTGTAATTTATCTGACATTTCATTTCTCTGTACGGTTGGTTATTTATTAGTGTGTTTATTTATTAAAAAAGCAAGTGAAAAAATACTTCAACAAAATACAGAAAAAGTTTTTATATATTATATTTTTAAATAAACGTCAATATCAACAAAAGCAAACGACGAATTTGTTTTTTTTTTTGTATATTTTTATTTTTTCAATAGAACAATACAAGTTTTAGGTTTTTTTCATACGCAAATAAACAAAAAAGCAATACAAAACACAGCTATGACAATTACAGTTAATTATTTTATTAATTTAATTAATTAATTTAAAAAAGAAAATTTAACAATCACTTCAAAACACAACATAAAACATTTGTTATAAATACAGCCACAAAACTTTATACAACTACTCGAGGTGAAAATTGCAAATTTATGGCAAAGCAATATCAAGTGTTCTCCAGCAATATAATCAGCAATCATTGCTCCATTGTTGTGTCATTGTTCTGCCGACGTTATTGCTTGTACTTAGCAATAAAAATTGCTACGTGGAGACCCAGCGTAATATGTGTGCGTCTGACTGGCATGAATTTAGAGGACTTGGCAAGTTCAATTTTCGCCTACCCTTTTGAACATTTTCGTTCGTATCTTGGCAGCGCTAGCTGTAACTTGCTAGTCTTTTTAATAAGATTTTGGTTTGTCCGCTCAAACTAATGTTTTAATGTAACAATAAAAAACATAAAGCAGTTAATTGCAAAAAAGACTCTTCACTGGACTGCTGGTTAAATATCGAAAGTTAAGATATTTTTGTTTATACGGCCTGTTCTGAAAATCACGTGTTTTTGAAATCACACTTGTGATTTTGTGGAGTTCTGAATGTCATACCGTTTTTGTGTTTCTCGATGTGATTTCGGCAGTTGAAAATCACACAAAAACGGGACACTGAAAATCACACGTGTGATTTTGGTAGGCACATGTGATTTGAAATCATGTGATTTGAGTAAAACTGATTTGCAGAACAGGCCTGTATAATTTCTAAAATATTTTACTGGAATCTAGATAATATTTTATTTATTTATTTTAATATTTATACAATTTACTACCACCTAAGGCTATCGGCCCTCGTTATATAACATAAAAACGCCGATTACGTCTTGTAATGGTCCGGACGAAACGCCAATACATTTCGTGGTGTGTGGACTGTATATAGGGGTGGATTTGGGCTACAGCTCCAGAATACCAGCCAAGGATCCAACACCTTGGTATATTCCCCGAACGAACGCCGATTGCGTGGTCCGGGCGAAACGTCGATACGTTTCGTGGAGTGTGTAGGGTGGCTTCGGGATCTAGCGCTAAAATATAAACCAAGTATCCAAGCAACTTGGTGATATTATAAAGGCTAAAAAGAGAAATAAAAAAAGGCACAGATATTTAAAACGAGAGAAAAGCACTTTTAACCATATAAAAACTTTTTCCTTGTTTTTCGAAACGTTATAAGCAGGGCAAGGGACTTCATGCAAATGCATGTTTGTTGTCGGTACTCTGAGACCCACCTAAAGTTAATATCTTTGTGAATCACAATATTTCCAGTAAAATGGCATCAATTTGTTAGTGCATATTTTTGCATATTTTGCTTTAAATGCATGTTTTTGCATATTTTGATATAAATGCATATTTTGTTATAAATTCACATTTTTCGTCATATTTTGTAATATTTAAAAAAAAAATTTTTCTTTTCTTAGTTTTTTGTTTAGAAATATCTTTCTGTTCAAGGCGAATTCATTATAAGGTGTAGTCAGTGAATCAGCTGGTTATAGTTGTTTCAGCCCTGAAGCTGTCAAACAGTCAAAATCGTATGGGAAAATCTGCTAACTTCGACATTTTCAAGTAGCATAAACAACATGTTGGTGTTTGGTACTGAATTACCTACATTTTATTATAAATTCACCTTGTTTATTATACTTTTAAAAAGTAGCACATACAAAAATTATACAATTTGTATAATTGTGAACATAATTGTAGAAGTAACAATAAAACAGTTTTGGACATTTTGTTCGCGGTTTTTTTTACTTGAAGAAGCAGCAAATAAAAATAATGTTCGGCGAAGAAAAAATAGAACTCAACATAATATTTTTGATTTACGGTGTAAGAAGTATGACCTAAAATCCAAAAAGTATTAATAAAATAAATTGTTTTTTAGGAAAAAAATGCCAAAAGAAAAAATATCAAAAAATAATATTTTAAATAAGTGTGTTTTTGAGTCTTCAAAATAGAGGGAAAAGTACTTTTTTGCAAAGTTTACAAAAAGGTGTTTCATTTAAAAATTTCAAGTAAATCAGCACCTTCAAAGCCAGAAACACAAAGATTTATGAAAACGTTTAGTTTCAAGAAAATCAACTTTTGGGGATAAGACTAGCAAATTTAATTTTGAATTGTATAATGCTCCGGTGTCTGCAGATATACCTCTATATTAGCTAATCAACCAAAATTATAGAATTTTTTTAAACAAATATAGCAATGAAGCAATTCCTACGGAAACAACCCTTATAAAAACTTACTATGTGACATTGTTGACAGAATTAAGTGACATAATTTGTGGCCGTCTATTGACGAAGCAATGGACACTGAAGGACGTTTCGTTGTCTACGTAATTGGGATCTTTAATGCAGAAGAAGAACAGAGTAAACACAAATTTTTGTTAAATATTGTAAAGTTGGAAAAGATGGATCATGCTTCAATAGCTCGAACTTTCAAAGATTCAATTTCTCTTTTAGAATCTTTTAATAAAAATAAAATTTTGCTCTACTTGACCTTTTTTTTAAGATATCTTACTCAAAAATGTTACATGTCATATGCTAAGCTCATGCCATGCATGAAAGTTTTTAAAGTCACCTTTGCGTTTCAACCATGTATAACAAGATGGGGTACCTGGTTGCAGGCAGTTGAGTATTCTGCCAAAAATTTTGAAGAATTTAAAGATGTGGTAAATAATTTTAACGAAAATAATGCAGTCGCGATAAAAAAGTAAACAATATTTTAAATGTACCTAATATAAAGGCTCAATTAGAATTTATACACTCAAACAATGGGTTTCTAGTCGAGACAATAACCGAACTTCAGGGGTTTAAGTCATTGAACACCTCGGTTAAACTCGTTGATGACGCTATCATTAAAATAAGAAAAGTAGAAAGTCAAATCGGCGAAAAAATGAAAGCCAAAATTTATGCAGTTTTAAAAAAGAATGCCGGATTTAAAAAAGTTAAAGAAATTGGTAATATTTTTAATTTACCTTCCAGTAAAGAAAAAATTGTAGACAATGAATATTCTACAAAGGAGTTGACCACTTTTAAATATCTACCTATTACATCCGTTGATGTCAAACGAACACTTTTAATGCTTAAAACTGTTTTAAGACCAAATAGAATGAGTTTTACATTTGATAACTTAAAAAAAAACTTATTTATTTATATATGTTAATATATCTTTATCTACTACTACTTTTTAAACTATGTTTTAAGTTTTTAAAACTGAATGAAATGTATTTATGTTTTTTTTTGTTAAATATGGTTAAATAAATATATTTTTAATGCATATTTTTTACTTTTATTTTTGCATATTTTACGATTTTTAGTGCATGTTTTATGCGCATATTTTGCGATTTTAAGTGCATATACTTCCTTGCCCTGGTTATAAGGTTTCCATTTATTTATTGCAAAAATACAAAATATTTAACTTCTAAACAATTTAAATAATTTATGTTAAAGCGCGGGTATAAAACAACAGCCGTTCAATATTTCTCTTAAACAACGATACGACTTCAGTAACAAGAATAAAAAATTAACAATAAATACATACAAATTAAAAGAAAAATTTAAAATAAAATACATTATGACAGTGCCGCCTCAAGTTGTCAATTCGTCTTAGGGCACATTATCATTCAAAATAAAAACCAGGGATGGGAAATCCGCTGCTTCCGCTGTACAGCAATCGAAAAAGCACATGAAAATCTACATAAAGAAAGAAAAAATTCCAAAAAACAAACAAAACACCAATAAAATATATGTATTTGCTGCAAAAACTGCAGTTGGCGACAAGTTTATTCCTGCCTTCTTTAGTACTTTTGCGACGAGCAAGGTTCCCTGATAAGGTACGAGGGTAGCATCTGGTGTCTTTTTGGTCGCTTCCTGTATAACCTGACCACTGTGTCTCTGTCGGTGGCGGCGGCGAGTGTTTCGGTTCTTCACAGGTCCCAGAACCTGAGCTTAAGACGAACTAGGTCTCGCACTCTCATGACCCCTGGTGGAGGTCCCCTGGTGGAGCCATTCGACGAACGAGGTATATTTTGCTCTCGGCATTTGGACGAACGAGGTCCATGTTGCAAACGCTTGGTTTTGACCACCTCCGACAAGCTAGGTCGTTTACCCACCTTATGCAGCAGTGTGCGATGCATATCACTGCAGTGTTTGCATTTGCCTCAACTCTCACAAGTACTCCAGGTATGGTCATGACTCAAGCAGCCAGCACAATACCAATCTGTTCGATAAATGTTAAAAACTAAAATAGCAAAACGTGCTATAAAAGCTACTAAACAAGTTAAAAACAAAAAAATTTAATTTCAAGAAAATCACAGTTACAAGAAAAATTTAAAGCTTTCAAAATAAATAGCATATTTTTGCAAAGATCAAATGCGATGCAAACACACGTAGTTTAATTCTACCAACAGGCAGTGGTGCCAAAACTTGGTGACCAAAAATGGCTAAATTTTTAAAATAAAAAAGCCAACAAAAATTTTCAAAATTTGGCTACAAAATGGCTTAATACCTTTTCATCTGAAACACATAAAAAATTAACAACAAAATTCCCAAATATATACAATAAAATTGTAATGAAGCGATAAATTTTTTACAAAAAAAAAAAAAAAAAAAAAATTACAGAAACAAAATATTCTGATATGTAAAAAATAGATCGTTGACATATAAGATGTCATTTTTGTTGAATGATAAAAAATAAAGTTCTCGATAAAAATTTTTACATAGTGTCTGAAAATTGGCTAAATTATGTATGCATATTTTTAAATTTTTATCAAAATGTACCGTCGTTTTCTGTTTATTTACAATAAAATAATAACTCACAATAAGTTGAGTAGTAATTGTTCAGCAGCAACCAGACTTATGCCCGTAATTTCTACAAATAGATATCTAGCTGTGTATAGATATCTATGGTGTAACGAATTTTTCATACTTTTAACACGTATGTCTTATCTACTGGTTTAACTGTAGTGTATTTTACATCATCGATTTTTGATAGTTAATTCAAAAAATTAATAAAAGTACAAATGTAGCCATATTTTTTAAGGAAAAACCACGAAGGCAAATTAAACGTTGAAATTACCAAGCTGGTTTTACCGACAAGATATCTGTTTGTTGAAATTACGGGCATTAGTGCAACTTTGTGGTTTTACCATTCGATTCTATGGTTTCAATTTTAAAATCTACACCAATTGTGCTGATATACCTTTCTGTATATGTGTCGTCCGCAAACGCAATCAGAATCCTCAATCAAAAGAAATTTAAAACAAATCATATTCGGATTTATAGCTGACATGCCGTTGTTTTTGTTGTTGTTTTGGCTTTTTCCTTAATAAAGTTGGTGTGTAGTTTCTTCTTTCTTTCTTTTTCTTTCTTTTTATTTAAACTCATCTTGACTGAAAGTTTTCGCACAAAATTTTGTCTACGTATTTTTTATATATACATATGTATATTAACTCTAAAAACTTCTATTTTCTTGCCAACAAATTATTTTAAAAAATAAACAATTATTAACACACTAGAACAAAAGTAATTTTAGAAAAACAAACAAATAAAAATATCAGCTGTCACCGAAACATGGTATTGCCAAATAAAATAAGTTTGAACAGAACTGATATTTAGCGAAGACAAAAACCACTTTTACACTAAAAGTAACCACCAATGGTTTTTAAACTATTTTGCAATATTTTGTTTATTTTGTAACCAAATGTTACAAAACCAACAAAAATCAAATAATAGAAAAATACCACCTTTTTTTCTCCAACTAATCCCGAAAACTCTAACCCATCCAAATATCCGGATCGATTGGACCAATAAAAACGCCGATTACGTCTTGTAATGGTCCGGAATGGAGTGTGGACTACATATAGGGGTGGATTTGGGTTACAGCTCCAGAATACCAGCCAAGGATCCAAAAACCTTGGTATATTCCCCGAGAGAACGCCGATTGCGTGGCCCGGGCGAAACGCCGATACGTTTCGTGGAGTGTGTAGGGTGGCTTCGGGATATAGCGCTAAAATATCAACCAAGTATCCAAGCAACTTGGTGATTTTATAAAGGCTAAAACGAGAAATAGAAAAAGGCACAGATATTTAAAACGAGAGAAAAGCACTTTTAACCATATAAAAACACTTTCCTTGTTTTCCGAAACGTTATAAGGTTTCCATTTATTTGCAAAAATACAAAATTTATTACAAAATATTTAACTTCTAAACAATTTAAATAATTTAAGTTAAAGCGCGGGTATAAAACAACAGCCATCCAATATTTCTTTTAAACAACGATTTGACTTCAGTAACAAGAATAAAAAATTAACAATAAATACACACAAATGTAAAGAAAAATTTAAAATATAATACATGATGACAGTGCCGCCTCAAGTTGTCAATTCGTCTTAGGGCACATCATCATTCAAAATAGAACCCAGGGATGGGAAATCCGCTGCCTTCGGTTCAGACGTGAACATAAAATATAAATTAACTTAATTTAGATTTAGATATTATTGTGTAACTTAATACACTTTAAAAAATCATAGATGTTGTCAACATTGTCTTCTGTTGTATTAATTAGTAGATTTATGATATATTTGTTGTTTTAATGCTTGGCAGTCAGCAAGGATATGGGAAATTGTTATTAATGAGTTGTTACAAAAAGTACACATTGGTTGGGGATCCCTGGATATCAAATATTGATGTGTTAATCTAGTGTGTGTTAGGCGGAGTCGGGTGTAACAATTATTTTTATGACAGTTGGTAGAAATTGGAAGTGTAATAGGTGTTTTGCTCGCATTTATTTGCTTGTAAAGATGGTTATATCTGTCCCATTAGGGTGACCCAGAATACAAAAGTATCGAATATTCGCGTTAATGTTCGTGTTAATCTAGTGTGTGTTAGGCGGAGTCGGGTGTAACAATTATTTTTATGACAGTTGGTAGAAATTGGAAGTGTAATAGGTGTTTTGCTCGGATTTATTTGCTTGTAAAGATGGTTATATCTGTCCCATTAGGGTGGCCCAGAATACAAAAGTATCGAATATTCGCGCTCCTATTCGAATAGTGCTTAAAAATGTTCAGTCCAAATTTAAGCACAATCGGTCAATATTTAGAGCTTGCGATAGTTTATTGATTTTTCGGGGTAAGATAGAAGATACTCTGATTTAAAATGGTTATATTCATTGTTTATCTAAACATAAAAATATTTAATAAATATAAATAGAAACTGGGAATTATTTCCTTTCGAAGGTAACTTTATATTACATTCAACATACAATATAATAGTCTGGTAGTGTATAAAGTCATTTCTGAAAAATTGAAAGAATAGGACTATTACAAAAAAGCTTTATAAAATACATAACTGAAATTTAGCTCATAGAATAAATTCAAAAAATAAAAGAATGTTGAATTTAATAAATATATATATATATATATATATATATATATATATATATATATATATATATATATATATATAGTAATTCAAATTTAACTTTCATTGTTCCCGCTTTATTTACACCAGCAAGAAAATTAAGACAAGGCCTTCTTACGCCTTGTCACGATTATCGTCCCTTGGCTGTTGACTTTTGATCGCATCGGTATAATATTCATACATTTGCTGTTGGAGTTGAAGCAAGTCACTAGTATGGAATAGAGGATCATCTCAGACTTTGAAGTTTTCTTTTTCAATATTTGGCCATTGATTTTTAAAACTTGTAAATAGTTGCACTTCGGGTCCTCCGCTTGGGCCAAAATACTCTCTAAAACTATTGGAAAGCATGACCGACACATATGATGGCGACAATCAATCCATATTAGGTCTTTATTTATTCGTTTTTCAATTAAAGTACATGCACGTAGCTTTTAACCAGTATTGGAGGCGGTAGTGTCAAAGCATAGTCCTCTTATTGGGATTTTTATTGACCAATCGGTACAGATATCCAAACAAGCGGTAGCATGTTCTACACCGGTCCTTTTGTGATCTTCGGAACTGCTAAAAGTTTTTTATTTCCATTGCCACTGATGAGTATAGCAACTCCATCGACTGTTTTGTTCTCATCAGAAATATTGGGCAAAAATTTGCTGTCCCAGTGTAATACGACTGGATATTGTAAAGAGAATGAATCCTTATCAGCCTCTGATATGTTTTTTCGGATATCGTTTCTTTTTCGTTGTATTGTGGTACGTGATAACGACATTTCGGATACAGGTGTACCTAACGCTTGAACTTCAGCTAAAACAACATACATGGTATTCCTATCAGAAAGTTTTACACGGTCAATAGATCCAATAAAGTCGATTGTAATAACAGATTTCATTTATATTGGTTTAGTTGTATTTTGTTTTTCTGACTCACTGTCGGAAATTTTAACATAATCCTTTAGCGTAGATAATTCAGTCACTTCTTCAATAGCTCTTCGACTTTTATGTTACATAATAATTATAAAAAGGGATCGATATATTTGAATTTTAGCAAATGTAAATCTAGTTAAGATCAAAGACAATATGAAAAAATATCTCCAATACATAAACAAGTACAATAATGATGAAAATGAAACATATAAGTCGCCATTCATCGCGACCTCTAAATATTGTCCCATAGAGCCAATTTTTGGTATACACATATATTTTAGTAAAAGAAACAAAATCAAGCTTGTGGAGAATGTATTGGACTATACTTTTACTTTGCCATACAAGCGTGGGCCAGTCTACTGTCCCATTGCATTAAAATGGAGGAATTAATATTTTGAAGTATTTTTCTTGTTTAAAAATTTTTTGATTGTGGTATACATACGTACAAATAGTTGATTTAGCTGCTTTATCTGCAGTCTCGTTTCCTTTTATACACGCATAGAAAAAACATGGTTGTGGTAAACATATGTATTCTAAGAGCAACATTTTATGATTAGATTCATGATTATAGTCACCATATAAAGATTATTATTGAATCATATTATGACTAAATATACTCGTACTATTAGATCATAATATTTTTCCCTTAATCATATTATTATTCTGTTAATCATACTAAGTTAAGAAGTAATCAAATTATTGTCATGTTAATCATAATAAGCTAAGAAATTAATCATATTATTGTCATGTTAATCATAATAAGCTAAGAAGTAATCATATTATCATCATGTTAATCATAATAAATTAAGAAGCAATTATATTATGATACAGCCCCTTTCATAACTGTCATAAAAATACAAAATAAATTAAATTTTTTTTTGTGCATCGATTTCTTATTTTGTGGCTTTTTACAATTTTTTTAATGATAATCAAATAGCGGAGTTCAATAAAAGGCTTGCGAAACAGCAAATGCAAAATCTGTGATTTTCATGGGCAACCGCGTATGTCCATTTTTCCGATTTTGAAATGTGGATGCCATATTGCCTAATTTTAAATGGTCTTTACATTTTTTTTAAAAAATTTGGATGAATTCCGATTTTTTAACGTAATGACAAAGTTTAAAAGTGCAATCAATACCTATCCCATGGTTTGATCTAGAATGGTTCTTCGGCTTTCCTGAAAAATTTGTTTTAAGACAAACGCGGTTGCCCATGAAAACCACAGAAATATCGTTTAACGAAATCTCTGTGTGTTGTTGGATTTTACAAAAAAACTATGATATTTCGCATTTGCACTATTACATCACTAATACTTGAATGAACCCCGCTAATATTTTAATTTTTTAATTTCTTTAAACTTATTTTTTTTATGGGAATTTATCTTTAAATTGTTTAACAGCTCACATATAAAATAAACGACACAACTGATTCTAAATTATTTTACAAATGACGCTAACATAATATTATTAGAGTAAAAATAGTTTGATTGCATCTTTAACATTATATGATAAATGTATAGAAAGTTATCATGTTATGGCTATTTAATATCATGATGTGGTTGTGAGTAATATAATATGTTAACAAAGTTATCATAATTAAGTTGTTAGAAAAATAATTATTTTTCGGTCAACAATACTCAAATTTATAATTGCGATAAACATTGATATGTTTACAGTAACTATAATATTGTTGATATTAAATAACAATAACAATCATTTGTGTGGGCCGTTACCATGCCCAACCATATTTTTTCTCTGCGTGTACCAATATGGCTAGGAGTCTAACATAAAATAACTTTTTTAACCAATTGTATTAATAGTTGTTGAATTATAATAATGCTATGGTTGTTGTTTTTATGGTAAAATGTTGCATCGAAAACAGAACGACTGTCAGTGAAGATTATGTGTTTGTTAGAAGAGTTCTTACATGATTTCAAAGCTCCAATAATTGCTTCTGCGTGTTGTGGAAGTAGCGCTCTTATTTTTGTCGAGTAGTTTTCGTCCACTACGGAAAATCCTACATGATTTATAGTTTTTGATCCATCGGTGTATGAAAAATTCCAATTGTCATTTTTGTATTTTGAAACCAATTCATTAAATAAGGGTTTAAATACTGATGGTGGTGTAGCATGCTTGTCAAAACCAGTGTTCTAAAATAAACAGTACATTATTTAACGTTCGGCTCACACACCCAGGAACGATATCTATTTTTTTAGTGATTGTGTAGACATACACAACCCTTAATACCGTTCGTATCTATTTTCAAGAAAGAACCGAACATTATATAATGTTCGGTTCTTCGTTAAAAAACAGAACAATTGTAGTGATATTGTAGAAAAACATTATATTTTAATGTTCTATAATGTTTTTTTCGTGTGTGTATTTTGTTTTTGTAAAAATGTTTTTTTTTCCAGCCAAAAGGGACGAACATTAACGAGCCGAACCGAACACATTGAAGTTTGTGGATTTTCAAAAAAAACCGAACGGAATTAAATGTTCACATCTTTTGTTGAGTTTGATGAAACAATAATATTTTTGTGTTCGAAAGATGACTAACAGGGAAACGTTATTTTTTTTAATGATTTTCTACACAAGTCTTCATACGAAGACTTCGTACTTTTATTACGACAAAAATTTTTTGTTTAGGATTACAAAAATGTTTAATAAAGACGTGGAATTTAAGTTAAAACTTTTCAAACCTATATCCCTGGTGGTAGTTAAAGCCAAAAAATATACTATAGCGTCTTACATAGGTTGATCGATCGAATAGTATTCGACTGGTTTAAACCGGTTATTTTAGTTTTACCAAAGTCGAATATCTTCAAATGTCCATTTTTCGAAAATCGAATAAACCGGTTATTTTGATAAATTAAACGGGTTATTTTTGTAATGTGTAATTTATGTACGTTTACCTTACTTTTGTTATAAATGTACCCGTAATTGAAGTGTTTTTTAATTGAATATTGGGCAAACTTAAACTTTTTGTGTAGAACTACAAAACAAAATGTAACAAAAGTCAGAAAACATTATGAGCAATGCAAATACAAATCGATTATATAAGCGTGTGTTCTTGTAACAAAAACAAAAAACAATCCAAAATACTACAAAAAAATGATCAGCTTAAAAAGTATTTAGGAATTGCACAGTATTCTAAATATTATCAGCCCAATTACGAATACAAATTCCCCGGGAGTTTTTTCCCTTTTCCCATTTTTACAATTGAATTCACATAGGAAAAATAGTGGAAGGGAGAAAACTCCCGGGGAACTTTTATTTATAATTGAGTCTTCGGTGATATTTCGAACAGATTTAAAAGACAATTGTGCTGAGAGGGCTCTAAAATGATAAGTTGCAAAAGTTCTTCAACGTCACGACATAAATATACGCCAAGTAAAACTTGACTTTGTTCCAAGTAGTTTTTAAGAGACTGCAAATTATACTTAACTAAAATATTCTGCCAAAAATGAATAAAAACTATGAACTAGTTCTAGCATACATATCTTCATGCTTAAAATGACAACATACTGGCGGACTCAACGAAATGGGAGTATTTATCAGTTTTATTTATTTTATTTACTTATTATTATTTACTTAAAACTAAATTAAAGGAATCAAACAATGTCATGGAATGCTTTTAATTGTGATCGACGAAAAAGCATGTTCATATTCGTTAATATTCGTTTATATAATGCTGAAACAAAATAATTTTAAATAAATAATCCTGGCTAAGAGGTTTTGTTTGCAACTTTTAAAAAATATGGTAGAAGTCTACTGATTCATATAGACATGATTAGCCACCAACAAATTAAAACTCATTTAAAATAATTTTTTGAATATCACATATTTTCTTATAATTTTATAAAACCAATGTTTTTCAAAAATTCTAAAGCTATGTTCACACCAATTAAATATTTGACGTCCTACACGTAACCACTAGTTTTTGGCTAGAGCAAACATTATTTAAGTTTTTAAATAACATTATACAATTATGATAAATAGAAATTATAAAAAATAAAGCTTAAGTTTGATCAATTTACTGGTCACGTTTTTTTTGGATTCTATCGTCAAATGTTTGCTAGGTCTGAACATACTTTAAGTCATATCTATGTTTTTCTTGTTGGTTCCTTACCATCGTGAATTGTTTTTTTTTTTTTATGTTAATTAACTTTTTATTATTAAAACTAATTAGATCTTGTATTTTTTTTTAAATAGCAGCTATTCGGAATATTCGAAAAATGGTTTTTGAAAAAAGTCGAATAATCGATCTCCCTAGTCTTAACTTTCAGTCTTTTTATTTGTTTTATTTTTACAAACATGCTTTGGACATGGCGCTTTCGGCATCAAATGATAAATACATTGGCGCTGCTGTATCATCACTGAGAAGGAGACGATAACAGTTCTCCATTGTTTTTCCGCCTTTTAGTTTTTTATTTATTATTAATATTTTTTTATTATTATAATTATTTAAAATTTTTGTTCACATTTTTTGTCACAATTATTAATCTTTATTTTCATTTATTTTCACAATACGAAAAATAATTTTTAGAATCAAAAATCATATTAAAAAAGCAAGGACCGGAAAATGTTTAAAAAATTCTACATTTTACAGAAAATTCAAAATTTCTAAAATAGTATTAAAGAAAAGCCGGCGGAAAAAATAAATTAAATAAAGTTTTTAAAAGAAAACAAATTTTCTGTAATAATTTTTAAA
This sequence comes from Pollenia angustigena, assembly GCA_930367215.1. NCBI lineage: Eukaryota > Metazoa > Arthropoda > Insecta > Diptera > Polleniidae > Pollenia > Pollenia angustigena. The sequence goes on from OV884056.1 coordinate 19,041,175, forward strand.
TTTACATACATTCATTTATTTTAATATTTCAAGTTTTATGTTGTGCTGTCCACCTATACAAAATACTGTGGTACAATTTATAAATGATGTTAACTGACGAAAAAGATTATTGTAACCCTGCAAATAATATTGGACCACCTGATCCATTTTGATAAAATGGACTACTTCATGGACTGGTCCGATGTAATGCAAGCATGGACTATGTCATTGTTAAAAAGTGTTTGTAGTGAGACGACATGTCTTCGTTTTTTAACGACATGCTTTCGTTTTTTAACGACTTCAAAACTAATCCATACGTTTGGGTTACTTTTGGACTAGTCCTTGTCCCTTGTGGGCTACTCTTTACACGCGTGTTCTGACTGGTCCTATTATTTGCAGGGAAGCTAATTTGTCAAAAATAAAGATTATAATTATTGTTATTATTGACTACTTTTTATTTTGTATTTTTACATTGTTGCCAGATTTTAATAAAAACTCAATCCCTGAAGAAGTTGGAAAGAATACCAACGAAACGTCGGATTTTATTGCGAATGAAATAAATAATATTTTATTTACATTAAAATAAGAACCTTAAAAGCCTGCATATACATTTTTAAAAAAAGGTTTTTTTCACATTTACGTTTAATTGTTTTTGTTTTTTTTTTCAAAATTGCAAACGTTTTTTAAAATGTTTCCAAATTAGAAAAACTATCGTATTAGAAAATTCATATGTATATCGTAGATACTAATAACCAGGGAAACCAGAAATATGCTCTAAAAAACACGTTTTATGCGCATTAAATATGCAGTAAAAACTTGAAGATATGCCCAGAAAATTGTTAAAAATATGCCCCAAAAATTTCAAAAATTGCTAATTTAAAAACTAAATATTCAACAATTTAATACCAGTTTCATTTAATATAATTAATCCTTACTAACGAATTTGCGAGATTTTACCCTATTTGGAAACGATTGGCAGGCATTGGCTCACAAAAATAAATTTGTGTTAAGAGGTTAAAATTTATATAACAGTTATTTGTGTCGAATATTATCTGGATATTAACATCCATATGCATTTTTTGTCTTAAAGTGATTTTAGGGACGGTCGCCAAGTTGTTTATTAATATTAAAATTTAAAAAGAAGTTAAAGCTATTTATTAGAGTTGTCAACCGATTAAGAATAATTCGATTAATCGCTCAAACAAAACCAACCTCTTGTTCGAATAATTTCAAAACGACGGTTTTCGAATAACGAATAAATCGATTAATTAATGTCGATTAATTGAAAAATTTTTTTTTTATTAAAGAATAAATTAAATAAAAGCTTAGAATTTGATTTATTCTCATACGTTTTTAGTGATGTTATACAAAATTTAGAAAAGTTAAAAAATATTGTTGTCATAGCGTGGTTGTAATTAATCTCAATTTTTAGTAAGCAAAAACCATGTTGAGCACTCATTGTATTTCAAAAATGTATTTTATGATCTTATTAAATAAATCTTAACAAACAATTGAGTAGGTGAGTTACAAAACTCGTTTTACTAAATTTAAAATACGAGATGACAATTCATCCTAACAGTTCTTTTGGCGCTTTATAAGGAGAAATATACTAATTGTATCAATGCATGCCCTCTTCCATGATTTTAGCACGGATATGCATTCATGCAATCAGAATATTTCGTCTTATAAAGTGCCAAAAGAACTGTAAGAATCGTTTGCCATCGTTTTGCAACAAACAGCGTAAGTGTCACAATATTGCCATTGAAAACGATGAAGTGGAAGATAATCCAACGACATCTAGAAATGCCGAACTTGGTCTAATGGAAAAATACATTAAGAGAGACAGCGGCTATTCTATAGAATAAATTGTAGACAGAAGTTTAGCTGATGAGGGTAGTCTGCCAACGCCTTTCGAAAATCCAGAGTGATATTGGATTATTAAGGAATTAAAGATGACAAATTTTATGCACCAAAAAAAAAAAGAAGAAGTCATAACGGATGGAATGGAAGATTTTCCATGGTAATTTTCTTGTAAAAATAATTTTTTTATTCGTTATTCTTATCGATTAATCCAATAATTTTTTAGATTTAATCGTTTGATCGAACGAACATAAACAATTATTTGAATTATTCGATCAAAGTTGAAAGGCGAATAATTGACAACTCTAACTATTTATAGATGGAAGCTTTTGTGAAAATGTGAACTGATTCAAAAAGAATTTAATTTTCAGTAAAATATTTTTGGGGCGAATTTAATCAAAATACCACCATAGTTAGATGATTTACGGACACAAAGAGTCTAATTTGGAAAGAAGTTTTTATTGGGAATATGTAAAATAATAGACTGATTCCCACCATTTACATAGAATTTGTGCTTAGTACAATTAAAATGTACTTATCAAATTTGAACAAATTATCGACAAGATTGCAACTTGTACTTTGCACACAGAATTAACATGGACAAGCAATCAGCCAGACGGACAGATGCTTATCGTAGGATCACTTTGAAAAGTGATTCTAAATCGATCGGTATACTAAAAGATTGGTCCAGATTTCTATATATTACACACATCGCCAAAAACGTATATGTATAATTAATTTTTCCTTAATTTTGGCTTATATATAAAATTTTAAAGTCAAAAATAACATACATATTTCTTTAATGACAACCTGCTTTGTCTTACAAGAATAAAAATTAAATGTAGATGGCGAAATTAAAGCAACACGTTGAGTGTACAGATAGATATTTAAAACATAAAAGCCAAAATTTTGCAAAAAAAAAATTTTTTTTATTTGCTGCGAAATAGGCGCGGATTCTGGTGGGGGGAGGGGGGGGGGGGGGGGAAATAAGGAAATTCCCCCCTCCCCTAAATTATAAAAATAGACTTTGTTTATTTCGGTTATACAAGAATTCCAAATAATAATATTTTTTTTTAAATGTACAAAATTTTTGGAAACCCCAGCAAGGTTTTTTTATGTTTTTTTTTTGAATCTCTAACGAAATTTTCAATAGGTATCCAAATCTTAATCCTACTAGTTATTTATTAGATATTTCCAGTGAAACATCTAGTTTACTGTATTAAAATACTTATTCTTCTACATTCAATCCCAGCAGGCGCCATCTATATCCAAACGAAAGCACGGATTTGTCGGGGAAAAGCCAGATTTCCTTATCTTTAAGATATTTCAACATATTGATGTGTCAATTGATGCGAAGGCACTTTCATCAATAGTTCTTAAAGCTTTGACAAATTTTGGCCTTGACCTAAAAAACTGTGCAGAAAATGGAGCTGTTTAAAAAATTCTGGAAACCGCGACAAATGCGAAACAAACGCCTTGCTATTCCCATTAATCAAAAGTTGTATCATTTGTTAAAGAAACGACTAAATTAATTGTTTAAATATAATCATCCCTAGCGAAACGCAGTTTTAGCAAAGTATTTGGGAGCCAAACTCTCTGCATTATGCGAGGCAAGATGGGCGGACCGTCACGACTCAATTTTACATTTTGCAACAAGTTTCCATCATATAGTAGAAGCTTTGCAAAAAATATCTAAGTGTAAAGGTAGTATCTCTACCTTTATATTAAGGAACTCACTTAGTACTTTTGAATTTATTTGCGGAATATATATATTAAGTGTGATACTTACAAAAGCACGATTACGACCTTCAAAAAGGATCAATACTTGAATCATGTTCCTTGAAGAGAAAAGAAATAAAGCCAAAGAACAATTTAAAGTGATTTTTGAACAAGTTAAAGTTATTTGCGTTCTAATCGAGGTTCCAATCAATAATACAAAACTTGAACTTGAATAATTACATCCAAAATGTTAAAGATTACTGACGAGTTGTAGGTTACATTCCTCTTATTGAATTTATTTTAGAAGATCTCAAAACACCTTTCCCAATAGATATCCTAAATGTATTGAACATGCCTAAAGTTCTACCTGAAAGTGTAATCAAGTCATATACAGATACAAAACTGTTAAAACCACAACTAGCTGATGAGCTGATTATACAGTGAGCCAAAAAAAACTTGTACACTTGTTAAATTAAAATAAAAGAAAACACAGAGATTTAAGTAAAACCATATTATAACTTTTATTTCATATTAATTAAATTTTAAGATCTATATTTTTATTTAAATAAAACTTCTTTTTCATTTTGTATATTTTAACGTTAAAAAAACAGCAAAAACATAAATATGCTAAAACTCATAAACAAAAAAAAGTTGTACAGGACAAAAAACTTAACGTTACTTTAAAAAGATTAAAATATTTAGGTTTTTAGTATTTTGTATGGTGTCCTTTATCTTCTTTATCAGAAAGAAGTCTTTTTGTCATCGAATGGACTAGATTTTTTTGTAACTTCTTGGGGAATAGAACTCCAGATATCTTTGAAAGCGTTTTTTAAGGATTATTTTCCGGATATGTGGTAATCTCTTAATTTTGTTTTCATATGAGCCCACAAATGCTCAATCGGATTTAAATCCGGGCTCTGGGGAGGATGAGGCAAAACTTTTTTTGTGTTATAAAGCAACCATTCCCTTACGATAACGGCCGAATGCTTTGGATCATTATCTTGCATGAAAACAAAATCATTCCCTAAACCCATTTTTGGGCGGATTATGGCAAATTATTTTTCAGTATATTTAAATAATCTATTTTATTCATGATTCCCTCGATACACACAAGGTTACCTACTCCATTAGCACTCATAAATTGGCCACTTGTGCAATATAATCGCATTGAAAAATTCGCTCCGTGTTTTTTATTAATAACTTTTGATAATAATCATTATAAATCTGTGTTTTATACTAAAAAATCCTGCAAAAAAAACTCTAATTCGCATATACTAAATAAATAAAAAAAAAAAATAAGTGTTTTTAAAACAATTGTTTTCTAAAAAATATATTCTTTCTTTACATACATAAAAGCAACAACAATAAAAAAACTAAATATTCAATTTCTGAACATATTACTACAATAATAAATCTGCTAAAGGCCAGTTTACACGGTAATACAATGTATTACGACTTTGTAGAATCAAAATAATATGAAATTCTCTCCGTGTTTAAAAGAAAAAAATAAAAGTCTGTTGAGAGTATACTTTATGTTTACACGGATGGTATAAGTAAAATCAAAAATAATAACAAAAAAGCAGATGGTTGCAGTTTTACAATTTTTACAAAAACAACATGAACATTTCCTGAGTTGATTTTAGTTGTTTTTGTAATTGTATAAAAATGCTACCACCTTTAATTTACTCCGTTAAAATGCACCTCTGGTGTGATGAAAATACATATGTTTCTAAAATTGTTTAGAAAAAAACCATTTACCGACCGCTTGTCAGATTTTGTATTCGTATTCTCTCTTACTCAATGCATTTTGCTTTTACATGATATGATTTCTCTCATTCTACATTATGTCGTAATACAATGTATTACCGCGTAAACTGGCCTTAAAGGCCATTTTCCTTTTAAAAATTAATCCCATTCGATTATACAAAATTTTCCAAAAATGTTTTGTTCTATATTAAACTGCAAAACTAGTGAAGCAAATGCTACAATGATCGATTGCTGGATATGTGATAACTTGTTTCACATAAAATGCATTGACATTCCTGGTCGTGTTGCTGACGTCCTTGCTGGTAACAGAGGTTTACGGTGGTGCAGTGCTGACTGCAAACAAATTGATATTTATTTTTATAAATTTATAAAATCGAATCGCAACAAGTTTAATGAAATAAAAAAGGAGTTTTCTGTTATTTCAAATAAACTTGTTGAATACGAAGAAATTTTTAAAAATTTTAAATCATTGGATAAACTTTGTAAATCACCTTCTAAATCGCCAAAGCCTAAGAGGGCATCTAAACGAATCGCTGCTAAATCTAACGAAACGCCAATACAACCCGACTCTGACAAACAAACTGCATCTAACAAATCAAACCGAAATAAAAAATCAAGTTGATAGTCAAATTTTAAATTTAAACCAGTCTGAGTTATCCTATGAAATGGAAACTGAAACTGATTTAAACTCTGCCTCATCATCTGTTCAACACCAAAATACTTCACAACAACGTTACATTGCCGAACAAAGTTCACAATTAAAAATCATTCCTCCAAAAAAATCTATATTTATTTCTCGATTTGCATACGATACGTCTGAAGACCAGATCAATAGTTATATTACTAATAAACTGAAATGTGATTCAACAATTTTAATTAAAAAATTTCAGTATTCTCAACCTAGAGATATAACATCTTTTAAAATAACTGTTCCCGCTGATCTCTTCGAACAAATTTTGGATTCTAACTTCTGGCCCGATAACGCATTAGTTCGTAAGTATGAACTTAAAGAAAACCCTCGTAGAACTAGAAATAATATTGTTCAATTGCCGCTAAATAATCCAACAAATTCAAAAAACTAAGTAATTTACCTGATAACCAACTTGTATATCATATATCAAAATGTTCGAGGTTTAAACACCAAACTATCCAAATTATATAAAGAAAGCTTCGATTTTAACTATCATATTATAGTATTTACCGAAACATGGTTAACAGACAACGTGTTTAACATGGAAATACTATGTAACGAATATCAAATCTATAGGCGCAACAGATCTGTTTTAAGTACTGAATATGATGCTGAGGTTTCTACTGAAGGTACTATTCGTAAGGGCGGTGGGGTACTCATTGCAGTATCCAATCGTTTTCATTCAGAACTATTATTGTCTGATTCTACACCAGATTTGGAATTTATTAGTGTTTTAATAAAACTAAAAAATAAAAACGTCTTTATAACATGCTCATACATTCTACCTAAATCTATACCATCTGTCTATGATGATCACTTACATGCTATAAAAAATGTTGTACTTGCAGCCAATCATATTGATTCTATTTTTGTTTTTGGTGATTTTAACTTACCATCAGTATCTTGGAATCATTTACCTGACACACCAAACATGGTTCCAATTTATACAAATTTACATAGTGATAATTTCCTAAATGAGTTATCGGATCTCTGTCTATTTCAAATGAATTATATACAAAACAATAAAGGCAAAATATTAGACTTAGTATTTGTCAATGATCCAACTGACTGTTCAATAAAAAGATCTAGCCCTGTTACAACTCCTGAAGATCCTTACCACCCGACTTTGGATTTAAGATGTTCTATACAGCTGGGCCCAGAGCCACAAAGTGACAATGACAAAGAGAGAATATTTTGTTTTAAAAAAGTCAAACTATAATATGCTTAACAATCTTATTATTAATACAAACTGGCAAGACCTGCTATATTTGTCTAATACCAGCCATTTGGCTATTGATTTAATGATCGATACTTTTTATAAAACTCTTTTTGATATTATGGATAAATGTGTGCCAAAAAATGTAACTCACAAACAATCTGGTCCCCCTTGGAGCTCCAAACAACTATCAAAACTTAAAAATAAGAAGAACAAACTCTATAAAAAACACAAACAATCTAATTCACCTATTGATTTTGGAAATTACTCAATCTGCCGTGCGGAATATAATTTGCTCAACACATCGCTGTACAACAACTATATAAATAATCTAAAAAACGATTTCAAACTCAATCCTAAATCTTTTTATAATTTTGTGAATTCCAAAAGAAGATGCCAAGAATTTCCACCTGCTATGAAATTTGAAGGTCAAGAATCTGATGATGCTGCTATCATAAGCAACATGTTTGCTGATTTTTTTGCTAAAACCTATACTGATGTCAAATATAACCTATCTGATAATTATCCATATCCTCTGCGTTCAACAAATCAAATATGTTTTCCCTCCATTGAACATTCACTGATTTCTCAAAACTTAAAAAATTTAAAAATATCTTTTAATCATGGACCTGATGGTGTTCCAAGTTGCATATTAAATAAATGTGCCGAAAGTCTTACCACCCCTTTATCGTACATATTTAACATTTCAATCAAGCACGGTTATTTTCCTAAGCTTTGGAGAAAATCGTACATAATACCATTATTTAAATCTGGATCTAAGTCGAATGTGATAAATTATAGGGGCATTGCCAAACTTAGTGCTATTCCAAAAGTTTTCGAAAAAATTGTTACAGATTTTTTCTGTCATCAAGTAAAATCTACATTATCACCTTTTCAATCTTACAACACATGTTAATCGAGGATTTGTTAAGGGACAACAAACGGATGCGGTCTACACTGACTTCAGTAAAGCTTTTGATAAAGTCAATCATAACCTTCTTCTCTGTAAACTGGACTCACTTGGTCTAAATTCGAATAGCCTTAATTGGATCAAAACATACCTTTGTGATCGAACACAGACTGTCCGATTTAAAAATAAATCTTCTAAGATCATATATGTTATTTCTGGAGTACCTCAAGGAAGCCATCTTGGACCTATTCTTTTTAGCTTGTTTATTAATGATCTTTCAACAATAATAAAATACTGTAACATTTTATTGTACGCTGATGATGTCAAAATTTACTTTAGCTATAAAAACCCATACGAACATATTTTTCTTCAAAACGATCTGGATAATTTTTATCAGTGGTGTAAAGCTAATCTTATGGATCTTAATCTAAAAAAGTGCAAATATATGCGATTCTTTAGGAGGAACTGCGTTAATGTTCATTACTTTTTAGGAGAGCATAAACTGGATCCAGTTGATGTTTTTCTTGATCTTGGAGTTTACTCGATCAAAAACTGAGTTTTGTTCCACATATTCATATGACCGTCAATAAAGCCAGAGGTGTTCTTGCCTTGATCAAACGATGGGCAAAGGAGTTTACCGATCCCGATATTACAAAACAGCTATATACCTCGCTTGTAAGACCGATCCTTGAATATGGATCCGTAATTTGGGACCCGCAATACAACGTACATAGTAACCATATCGAATCTGTTCAAAAACAATTTCTTCTGTTTTGTCTGCGAGGTTTACAATGGAATCCGTCTATAAATCTACTATCATATCCAAGTAGACTTAGTCTAATTAAACTATCAACTTTAAAAAGCCGAAGAATTATGCTAAATGTATCCTTTATGTTAAATATAATCAATGGCGATATTTCATCAGAGTTTCTTTTGGAAAATATTACTTTCAATGTCCCTCAAAGACCTACTCGTTACTATTGCCCCATAGCATTACCATTTTTTCGCTGCAATTACGCTAATGCTGATCCATGGCGGAGAGTTGGAAAAGATTTAAATGACTTGTATAAATTAATTGATTTCTCATTAACCTCTACAATTGTAAAACGAAACATAATAATTTATTTAAACACTTAAAACAAAAAACTGTATATTTTTTTATTATTCTACATATGTAAATTTTTTTTTTATGTCACATTGTATAGTCTGTAAGGATGTAATCCATAGACTTAATAAATAAAAATAAAAAAAAAATCATAACATTGCCGCCAACGTGCTTAACAGTATGACACATATTTCGTGGATTAAGTGCTTCCCCTTACTTCCTCCATACAGATTTACGTCCATCACTTAAATCAGTCTGCACTTTTATTGGTAGATTAAGTGCTTCCCCTACCTTATGGCTTACTTTAATCTCTGTGTTTTAATTTTAATTAAACAAGTGTACAAGTTTTTTTTGCTCACTGTATTTGATAAAAGAGATAAAAACATACTAACATCTTAACTTGAGCCTGATCTATCAAATAACGTTGTAGATGCTTTAATAAACTGTGATGAAGATATCTACCCAAATCTAAGAAAAATATTTAAAATTTTCGTTTCAATGGTCGTCAGTTATGCTACGAGCGGGAGGTCATTTCCTACCCTTCGTCGAATAAAAACATGGCTCAGATCAACAATGACAGAAGATAGTCTATACTGTCTTAATTTGCCTCACAAGGAAATCATAAATTGCTTATTTAAATGAAGTTTGAAGAAACCATTTTTCTCACGGAAATTATCCACTGCTTTAGATTTAAGAATTTTCCTACGGTTTACAATTCATCGCGGTTCAAAATTTCTTGGAAGGTTTTAGAAATTTGCTTCCCTGCGTGAGGTTTTTTTTCGCAAAACGACGGGGGACGGCGGCATGAAATAACCCCACAAAATATAACCCCCAAAAAAATAATGAAATAACCCCCCAAAAGTTTGTACAGAGAACAACAAAAACGATTTTTGGACGATTATTTCATTTTGTTTGAGGTGTTATTTCATTTTTTTAATTGGGGTATTATTTCATATGAAATTATCCCCCAAAAACTCATTATGAAATAAAGCCCCAATATATTTTTTGGGGGACTATTTCATTTTTAAATTTATTATGAAACCGTTTTTGGGCGCAAGGATTTATCCACTTTGGTATACAGAACACCGACTTCGATAAATAAAGCTGCCTGCATAGCCGGCCTTCGGCCGGGCGCAATGATTTTCTTCTATATGGTATACCAAACCACGGCTTCGCTAACTAAAGCTTCTGTGCGTAGCCGGGTCGATTCGGTATTTTTATACTATAGAGGAGAAAATCGGGGCGCTATGCAGAGAAGCTTTAGTTAGCGAAGCCGGTGTTTGGTACACCATAGAGGAAAAAGTCATTGCGCCCGGCCGAAGGCCGGCTATGCAGCAAAGCCGTACTTGGCGAAGCTTCTGTCTGATATTTCATGATACCATGATATCTATCGCGTGATTCTTTAAAGCAAAACTGTAGAATTAATTGTATTACATATATTGGGCTCCTATTTCATTTCAGAAATTGGGGTTTTATTCATATGAAATAAGCCCCCAAAAATTGGGGAATTATTTCATTTATGTTTGGGGCGTTATTTCATTTCGTTGGGGGTTAATTTCATTTTGAAAATTGGGGCTTTATTGCATATGAAATAAGGCCCCACGCTTTGGGGGGTTATTTCATTATTTTTTTGGGGGGTTATATTTTGGGGGGTTATTTCATGCCACCACGGGAGACAGGTGTTTTCATTACTAAAAAATTCTTTGCCACTCCGTGGTACCATGCCAAAAATTTTGGTTTAGCCCTAATACACATTTTGCTTTTAATAAACTTTTAAAAACAAATTTTTTTTCCTTTTTTGTATTATACAAAATTATCCCCCCTTAGGCTTAGGCTGGATCCGCGCCTGCCGCGAAAGCTCTTGTAGGCATCTAAAAAATTTAACATGGCATCTAAAATCTAAAATTTAACAGCCTCAAAAAGGCAAAATATGCACTAAAAACTTAAAAAATGCTGCAAATAAGGCGATTTTAAGTAAACTATGCAAAAAAAAAAATGCTGCAAACGGTAAAATATGCAAAAATATGCACTAACAAATCGATGCCAAAATTCATAAAAAGCTCTAAAACGGATAAAGATATTGTTTCTGTCTTCATTGGTCACACAAGGCGCTGCGAAATATGGCCCCAAAAAATATATGAAAATTGACCCCAAATTTGGGGCTATTTTTCATAATGCAATATGCCCACATTTTTTTAATGAAAAATTACCCCAAAAAAATGAAAAATAACCCTAAAAATAAAATGAAATATGACCCTAAATTTGGGGTTATTCTTCATTATGAAAAATCACCTCAAAATTTATAATGAATTTTAACCCCAAAAGAGAACACAAAGAAAGTGACATTAAACATTTTCGGTTGGGTTCATATGCCCAAAACTAAAAATTCCAAATTTAGAATCCCGATTTCAAAATCCGGATAATTATACAGTTTTGGTTTTAAAAATCGTACGATTGATAGCACGGTTGGGCTTTCGGCCATGCACAAGGATTTTTTTCTCTATGGTATAACGAACACTGACTTTTCTTACTAAAGCTTCACTACATAGCCGGCCTTCGGACGGGCGCAAGGATTTTCTTTTCTATGGTATAACGAACTCTTCTCGTAATAGCCGGCCTTCGGCCGTGCTCAAGGATTTTTTCCTCTATTGTATAACAAACATCGGCTTCGCTAACTAAAGCATCTTTGCATAACCGGCAAGGATTTTCTCTACTTTGGTATAAGAATTCGGGTTTTTTATGTTATTCCTGGAAACTTTTACATAGAATTTTATAAAATTTGCGTAAAAATGTTTGGGGTGATTTTTCATTTCTTTAAACTTGCATTTTTTATTAGTAGATGAAAAATAGCCCCAAAGTAAAAATTGTGATTTTATTTGGGTCCATTTTTCATTCCTTGATATTGGGGTCATTTTTCATTCCACTTAAAATGAAATGAAAAAAATGAAAAATAACCAAAAAAAAAAAACAAAAAAATTGCGCCCAAATTACGTGTTGTTGTGTCTCATGTAAAATTTTGGGGCCGTTTTTCATTTTCCTTTTGGGGCCATATTTCCTGGGGTCATTTTGCGCACCGCCGTCACACAATGAAAAACATGCAATTGCATATTTATGGTTTCCCTGCTAATAACTAGCCCCTTATGCAAAAAATTTAAAGTTCACATTAGTTAACCAGCACATTTAGCCCATACAGTTTTTCTGGGCTTTTAATTAGATAAACAAATTTTTATTAAAAAAGAAATAAAGTATAAACATGCTTATTTTTTTACAATTTTTTATTTAGATATTTTAATTATTTCATATTTTAAAGAGTTATTATTTATTTTCATACAAATGTCATCCAATAAATTTGATCCTGTTGAGGCTATCCCAAACGCTGGGAGTTGTGGGACGCGGAGTTTTGCGACGCGGAGTTATTCGATTCCCATGTCTGTCATCAGCAAAGATAAGCGCAAAAGTCAAAATTGCTAAAATGTTCATTTTTTTAATCTTCGATTTCCCAGTCAGTTCTAAGAAGTTATTTTATGAGCTCTTGAATTGGACTATAAATCTTGGCTATTGGGTTTGCTATTTATAGAGAAATTTCGTGTTGATTTTTTATTTTTACAAGTGTCTTTTTGTTATGTCGTTGTTGTTTTTAATATAATATTATTTGTTTTAGAAAAATGTTGATAGGTATTCTATAAAAAATGTAAAAATCAAGGTTATTTCGGTTAATTTAAATAAAATATTTCTTTTCCATTTTGTTAATTCTGCCTGCGTGTGAGTTAAACAAATATTTTCAGTTTTGTATTAAAAAATTTTAATCAAAAACACTTGGAATATATTTTTTTTTAAACAAATATATCTTACAAAAAAAAAAAAAAAACACAAATCCAATTTAAACCATTATTAAGAACGTAATGAACAAGAAACTAAAAAAGATACATATTTTTTAAATCTAGCTATCAAATAATCTCAAAATTTAAGAGGGGGCTAATTCAACTTTTTAGATTCGTAAGCAATTTTATTTCTAATTTTTTTAGTCGATATTGAACGAATCGAATTTTTTTTTTAGTATTGTGAATAAATGCTTTCTTTAAGCTAAGTCCACACGATATGTAGAATCAGCAAATTTATGTTGAAAAATTAGATTTCAGTGCTAACATATCGTATAGACACCAAATTTTTTCAACAAACGTATGCTAACCAACATATGACAGGCATTTGTTAACGATGTTAGCAAACGTTTGTTCACAATTATAGCATATCATCTAGACACAATATTTTTTGCTTTTCAACAAATTTTTTACGTATGTTGACAAATATGTTATTTGTTGAAAGTCGTATGCAAGCTTTTCAGCATACAGCAAGTTTGGTAGCATATGAATAACAAAAAAATAGGTATTCTTTTAATAACTTGATTAATTTTTTACATAACCCCGGAACTTATCCAGATTTCTAGCTCATCGGCAAACAAGGAACAAAAAATTGCATTTATAATTGCTTTGAAAATAGAAATGTTTGCCAAAGAACTTTGTTTTATAGTTATAGCCCATAAAAGTTGATCAATTCTTAACCAAGATTTCTTGAAGTATAAATTGGATCACAGCATCATGGGTATCGCTGAAGGGTGTTTCCAAATACCTTTCACATGTATATAAAACATGCCAAATTATTAACCTATTAAGAACCAATTTAAAAAAAAATATTTTAATTCACTAATGCATTTTATCAAAATGGCTCTAATCTCAAAATGTTACCGATATAAAGGTATTTTTTACATATAATATTTTATAGGGAACGCTTCAAGCTTTCAGTTATTAAAGTTAAAAAATTATATTGTAATAAATCTTTTTGTTTAATATAGAGTTATGAGTATACATGTGGTAATAGTTTATATACTC